>CM060928.1:619080895-624080895 GCA_030765085.1 Allium cepa
ATATGTAATGCCACAAGACGAAAAGAAATTGTTAGAAGCTTCTATCTTAAGCACAACGAACTGTATTCTCCGTTAAGAGAGTCCTTCTAAACTTAAGATTCGTGGCATGTAAGTTACTTGCCTTGATTGTGGATTTTGGTGACATATGGTTGCCAACCCAACCTATGTTCCAAGGGAGTGTAACTTTTGTGACTGTCGTACTTCAGATTTAGAGCTGTGATTCGCACACAGTAACTACCTGGGCCATTATGGCCTGTATCATGAGTATTATTTGATTTACTATGGCCCGACTAGTATAGGTGTCAAACGACAACTACGAACTATCCTCGGCTACAGCCATGCCTTAATCATGGGATTTACTGTTGGTTTGCAGTTGCCGGTGATCCAAATGCCAATGGTAAACTGCCTAGGCTATAATCATGCCTAATCCGTGGTTTGTAGTCAGTTTATCATTGTTGGCTGGGAGGGCCAATCATCAGCAGTGAACTACATAAGCTATTTTCGGCCTTAGTCATAGTTATCTTGCTTCCACTACTACCGACGAGAGCTTGCGATTGATCACAGTAGGAAAAATATCACACAAACAATTGAGCAAAACATCAACTTTTACAATGGTTTGGCCAGAATATTCCTACGTCCACTGTCTTTTTCAGGTGATACATGCTTTTTACAAGCTGAGAGAAGTAATGGCGGAGATGCTGGAGATTCCTTCCTTTCCCAAACACCTTTTCCATCAACTGTCGACGGAATGTAGGCTCCATTCTTGAGATCCTTATGAATAACAAATAGTCCTTCCCAAATTGTATCTAGTGCACCTAGACGGGGAAAGACTTGCTTGAGAACAATATCTCCCTCTTGTAACTCTTAGGGCTTCACTTTAGATTTGTATTGTTTTTCCACTATTTGTCTGTGTGCGGCGATCTTGAGAGCGGTGTTATTCCTTCTTTCTTCAATCATGTCGAAGGGCATGATGAGAAGCTTCTCGTTTTCTTCCGAATTGTAATGTGTCTTACGATATGAAGGTACAACTGTTTCGACCGGAAGCATGGCCTCAGCCCCGTATGCTTAGAGCAAATAGAATATGTCATGTTGTTGTTTTATAGGAGGCTTGGTAGGCCAATAGTGCCGCGGGTAGATCATCAACCCATCCTCCTTTGGATTTATCTAGTTTTTCCTTAATTAGTGTTTGCAAGACTTTATTTACAGCTTCAACCTTCCCAATGGCCTATGGAAATTCCTTTTATGAGTCAATCCACACTAGGCTTCAAATGCATTTATTCTTTGAGTTACTCAAGATAGATTTGTGCCCGAATTCCCGACTAGTATGTCATTTCCATGGAAAGGGACGATTGTCAGTAGTGAACTGCCCAGGCTAGTGCCCTTAGTCATGGCTATCTTACTTTCACTACTGCAAGCACATGCTTGTGATCTGGGTTGCTAATCACAAAAGTAGTGGTTATAACAACATAGATGTTAAGTGAATATAACCACATATATGTTAAGTGAATATAACTGCATATGTGTTAAGTAAATGCATTAGTCACTTATCAAGAAGTGCAAAGTACCAGGTTGTGTAGTATGCTTGGTTATGAAATTCTCTTGGATAGGAGTTCTCATTTGGTATTTTGTATGACTCTGTGGAACTTAGGAGCTGATGGCATTGTACTGAAATGACAACAACCGCATTAGATAAAAATGAAAGAAGATGTTTCTTATGGTACCTCCTTTGTAGGACCATCTATTGTCATGCATACAACAAGTTTATGTAAGCATATTACCTGATCGTAGAGCTCCTCATATGAATTTTCTACAAGTACTCTATTTGATAACGGGGTTTTACTGGGCTAAGATTCTTGTTTGGCATTTTAGTGCTGCTCCCAGTAGTCATTAGTCTAATCATTTTGTCAAGTTGACTTGGACTAGTTTGGTGGACTTATTGTGGATGTCCCCAGTGTGCATCCTACTATCCTTAGTTCTTAATCAATTTGAATTATGTTTTTTGATTTTTGGATCATGATGGAGGGATGAAGCTATTATCTTGATAGGTGACTTCAATGTCCTAGCAGTTTACTATATATATTGCTGATTCCTGTTGAGTTATGATATGAGGAGTGGTGGTGGTGATTTTGGATATCTCTTTCCTTTCTGCTGCGGCCCATATATGTTAGAATTGATGGAGATCTGTCTTTCAAAGCCTTTTTGTATAAACTATTATGTTATCCAAGTTCACGACAGATGTTGTTTCCATCACGTCCTATTCCTTGCCCTTTGAGGTAACACTATACTCAAATGTATGGCTTCTCTCTAATCATTGATCATTCGAGCTTTGGAGGTAGAGAGTTATATCTCTTCCATTTTGCTATAGCATTTGCGCTATAAGCTCTACTAGTGTCCCTAGGTGACCATCTATCTGAACTCCTGATAGTGATGTATTCTCATCGCCACGTACCTTGCTGACCCAAAGGAGTGGTCATGCATAGTTGAAAGGGCTAGTTTGACTTTTTGTCTTTACTTCGTGCAGCATGTAAGCACCATCGAGTTGATCAGCATATGCAACAGATTTATGAATCCTTCCTTCACCTTTTTCCAAGGATAGAGATCCAAGAGTAGATGGTAGAGCCTTGTAATAGCTTAATATTGATTAGAATAAGAGAAAAGCAATTATATAGTACCTCCTTTGTGCCCCCTGTTTATCAAGAAGTTTGGAGATCTTTGCAAGTATCTAAGGGGCTGGGTTAGCCCCTTATAAAGGTTTGTAATGGGCACTCAATTTTTTTTGTTTTTTTGGAAGGTGGACTAGTAAATCTTGGTATTATCTCCTTCTCTTTTCATATTTGTTGAACATATCCCTAGGTAAGGAGTGCTATTGACATTAATTGAACCATGTTCGACACGCGTTGGATTAGTGACGCCTTCATGCATGATAGGAGTGATGAAGTGTCGTGCTTTCCATATCTGGACTTTGAGTATCCAGTCATCATGACTTCAGTCTTCAAGTTGTGATATTTCGAGTCATCACTGGGATCCCAATTATAGTACATTGATTTGATGCTGGATGGAAAAAGGGATGTGCTTGGGGTTCATTTGGTTATGTGGAATGCAACATGTGTTCTCTAGACTAGGACTTTACTTGTATTATGACAATGAGGTTGAATACTTCTATCTATCCTAAGCATGTCAAGAGTTTATTCACCAAAGCTTTAAGTTAAGCAGTGATGGGTTTACTGATTTCAATCACAACCATGTCGAATTTATATCCGATTTTTAGCACTGGGAGGTTATTAGACTAGTCTTCTTGCTTTTTCACATATGGATAGCTATTGCATTCTTTGCAGCGGAGTTCTCTCAATTTAGGCGGCATATTGGGAAGTTGTTCTCCTTCCCTTTCTAGAGAGTTTGTACTTTTCGAGAGAGATAATTCAATTTTCGTAAAGGATTGTCTGGTTTTATAGCTTCGAATGGTTGATGGTCCAACTCTTAAAATAAAAAGAGAATCTTGAGATAGGCGGTGTAGCTTCTCAATCCAAGGAATGGTGATTACAAACTTGAAAAAGAAAAAGAGAGAAACTCTAATTTCAAAGAGACAATGACTTTAGATCAGGAGAAAAGATTTTGAGTTTGGAGGGAGAAAATGATTTTCTTAGAACTGTAATTTTATATTTTACTAGGGGAATAGATTCCTCTTATAAGAGGTAGATAGTTTTCTTATGTTAAATAAGAAATGCTTCCGGATTGAAAGAGAACAAGATCTCTAATGATTTTAGATCTAAAAACTGACTAAGTGTTTCTTTTGTTCAAAAATAATGTTTTTTGATCTGAAATGAGAAAAAGAAGATATAACGATTTTAGATCTAAGAAATGAATACATATTTCTTTTTGTTTAAGAAATAGTGTTTGCGATATGAAAGCAGATACGGTGACTTCAGATCTATGAAGTGAATACATGTTTTTTATTGGTTAACGAAAAGCGTTTGTAGATCTAAAATAAGAGAAAAGAAAGACAGAAAATATTTTTATCTCCAAGGAATAGTGATTGCAAATTATAAAAGGGAAATAGATTTTCCTAAAGTAACAGATTTAAATCTGGGAGATATAAAGTATTTTAATCCAAGAAACGGTGATCTCAAACTGGGAAAGTGAGAAAAAGAGAATCTTTCATTCCAAGGAGAGAGTGACTTTATATCTGAAAAGAAAAAATTATAGATTCTATTAAAAATGTATTTCAGATATTAAGACTAGAAATAAGTTTTCTTTTGTGAAATAAAATAATGGTCCAGATCTAAACAATGGGAAAAAGGGGGTTTCTTGTGCTAGGAAACCATGTTTTTGGATTCCAAAAGAGGAAAGAGAGGTTGCTTGATTTCAGATCCAAAGAATGAGTACATGTTTCTTTTTTGGTTAAGGGACACGTGTTTATGGATCCGAAATAGTTAAAGGAATATCTAAGGATTTTAGATTTAAGAGATGAATTTTTTGCTAATAAACAGTATTCTTGGATAGTAAAAGTAAGACCTAAAAAGTGGAAAAGAGAATTTCTCTATGTAGAAAAATGGATGTTCAGATCTGAAGAGAAAAGGAGGATTTTTTGTTGTATTTAAAATAGTCATGGTAGATCTTAAAAAAACATAGATGTCAGATCTTAGAAAAAGAGAGAGAGTTTCTCAAGAGAAGAAATGACAACCTTAAATCAGAAGATTAGAAATAATAGGTTTCAAAATAAAAGAAGTGTAAGAAAAGGAGAATTTTCTTTTGGAAAAGGAAAGTTCAGTTCTCAGTGAAAGCACCAAAATTTTTACACAAAAAATGGGCAAACATTCAAATCATTGTTGTAGAGCTATAACTACTGTTTGTAGTATATATCTATTGTTTGATGAAAATTAGTTGCAGATGTTTAAGGTAGAAAATCAGTAATTTGCAATAAAGAATATGCAAAGTACTTAAATGTAAAAAGACAAAGAATTTATAGTGGTTCGGCCTGAATGTGCCTGCGTGCACTGTTCCTTTTTTATTGTCCCTTTCATTTATGATTACAGGTACAAGTTTTGAATACAAGTAAACATGCTATTAGAACTAAGATTTTTCCCTCTCGAAGTTGTCTACCATTGTTGTTGAAAGTTTCGCTCTTTAACATCCTCCTTTTTTATGATGCCATGTGCTTGGTATTTATAGAATGAAGATATGAGGAGAGGCGGCTGAGTATATAGTATTTGGAATTTGGTTCAACCTTATTTCCTCTAAGATTTAGTTCAACCTTCTTTAAATGATTGTCAAGCTATTACACTTGCGACGATCGCCATACACCTCTAAGAACTCCGGAATGCGTCATGAAGAAATCCTGAAGTATCATCGTGCCATGATGAAAATTTCCAACTTTTTTTTTACATTAGTTATACTCGGGTTGAGCACTAACCAAACCTTCACCCAACTCCATTCAGCATTATTCCTAGCTGACTCCAAGTAAATCCTTAAATTTCTCATGCCTGACCCCAAGTAAGCATTGAACCAAAGATTTGGTTCGGTCCATGGACATACTCCAAGCAGAGTCTATATTTTCAAAGTCCGACTCCAAGCAAATGCCGAACAAAAGTTTTGGTTCGGTCAATAGACCAACTCCAAGTAAAGATTTTCAAGGCCTGACTCCAAGAAGGCGCTTGAACCAATGTTTTGGTTTGGTCATCGCCCCGACTCCAAGCAGACTCATGATTTTCAAGCCTCGACTTCAAGCGAGTGCCGAACCAAAGTTTTGGTACTGTAATTCATCGACTCCAAGAAGACTCCAAGTTTACAAAGCCCGACTCCAAGCAAGCGCCGAACCAAATTTTGGCTCGATCATCAGATCGGGGATCCTAACTTGCTAGTGGATTGTCGACGTTGAATGGTGGTAAAGCATCTTGGTATCGGCCCCACGAGATGGTGGTAGACAAATCTTAACATGATCATATCTCTCAATTCGTAGCTCGAATTGAGTTGAGATTTCGACCTATGTCCATAGCTTGATCTCGAGAATACCTCCAAACTAGTTTGAGTCTGTTCCAGAACAATGACGATTTTTCCCCTAATTCCTTGTTTTCCCATGTAGTGGGAAAAAAAGCCCACAACACTCTCGTATGCTATAATTAGTATCTTGAAGAGACCCTAAATTCAAACCCAATGTGAGGCCTAGACCATCAGTGGTTTCAAATTGAATTATATGTCCTTGTCCTTAGTGATCAGAGTAATGCAACGAAGGCGGATGAACTACTTTCCATTGAGTGCATTAATTCATTGCCCTATGTATACATACACTTGTTTGGTTGATTATTGGATACCTAATTGTTTAAAAATAAAATAAAATAAATTGAAATGAGCCTTAAAGGTTGATACTGAGTAGAGCTATCATTTGATTATTTAAAAGCTACCTTACATTAATAATAAGATCTTGTGGTGTTTTTGATGGTGAAGGTACCACAAGGCACAACTGGAAGTTTAACATTATTTAAAATAACTTGCTAGTCCATACGTTTAATTAGTTAAAAAGTAAGATGAAATTTGAAAAAAAAAACATTTTATGTAATTACCTGATGGATGGATGGATTAAGTGTCTTATTGTGTTTAACACAACAAAATAAAAAAATTCGAAAGAAAGATTTTGGAAAAATAAATCCTATCTATATATAAATACCACCATTGGGAAAATATAATTTGTGTTAAATTATCCGTAAGGTGATTTAAAAAATCTAATCAAGACGTCTGGCTAACGCTCTTGAAAGGAACTCCTAAACACTTAAACGGGACAATTCAACTCAGTTTGAGATAGAATATTTTGAAGAAATAAAAACTTATGAATGTTTAAAGAATATATATACTTATATATTTTTCACTACATGTATAATATGTGTACTTATGGTCAGAAAAGAAGGTGTTAAGGGTAGTTTCATAACCGTGCTAAAAATATTGGTTTTTGAATAAATACTACCAATGGAAAATTATAGAATAACATCTAATAAGATGCTTGGGTGTTAATTGGGCATATAAAAATACCTATTATAAAAATAGTAATAAATTTATAAAAATTTGTAAGTTAAGTGTGACGCCCCAACCCGAGACCCACACTAACAAAGTGTAGTATTGGGTAATACTGTCTGCTAGTGTAGAGAATATGACTGTTTAGGAGCGACCATCCAAAAGTTTTGTCTTAAACATCTATTGAATACGTCGATTTGGTGCTCTAAATTTTTTTCTTTTTATCTTTCTCAAGTGGATCGACATACCCAATAAATGCTTAATACAAAACTATGGTGGCTAATGGATCTACCAGGACAAAATATAACAATAATAATTATAACAGATCATAGAATGGTAGTCAAACATACACACACACACACACACATACACATATAAATCATAATACACTACATAATGATACAACAAAAGTGATACATAAACCACAATAAAATACATCGAGCCAAAATGGATAAGTACAAATAAGAGTTTACATAAAGACCATAAAACTATACATAAGACCACTAGTAGATAATCCAATGTTAAAGCAGCTAAGCAGTAATCAACAGCAGATGATTAACCTGAAATAACTCGGTCTGACCCGAGTGTATAAAAATATACGGGTCAATCTAGCTTAAAAACTGATTAGTAGATGATAAATGAGATATAATTTCTCATAAGGAAACGTTCCTTTAATCGAAATGAATGATATAAACTCAGATTTACTCGGATTCCAAGTGATGGAAAACACTGAATTATCACAAGGATTAACTCATGAATGACACCTGCTCAATACTGATGTTTCCTTCTTAGAGGGTTAATCGTAATATAAATTCTGATAAAATCATATAAAAGTTCAGAAGAAAACCACATAAATCTCATAACTCATGGAACTCGGTTAAGAGTTCAAAATACATAAGTCTCATGTAATAAATAACATCTATTTTCATCAACACCAATTTCTCTTACTTGTTTAGGTTAAGCGATAGAAAATCATAACACCAATAAACACCAAGATGGAAATCACCAAAACACTATATAGAACTCATATAAGTGTTCAAAACACCATAAATGTAATCACCTTATATATAAAAAAATTACCGTATAGCACTAAGGCTATGTATAACACCAACATCAAATAAATGGTGAAAACATTTAAAAATCACAAAAATATATAATAAAAATGGTTCCATATCACCGTCGCATGCTTTTTAATAAATGGCTGAAGCCTGTCGAGTACTATAATAGACCCACCTGTCTAAATAAAGTCCCACCAGACTTTTAATCGACCCACTAGTCGATATTCGACCCACTAGCCAATGTATGGCCCACCAGCCTAGTACCGACATCACCACCATCAGAATGTGTCATCAACTTCCATATAACCCAAAAAGTGACAACATTGCATCCTATACCACATGTTCTCACTTAATAACTATTAGTCAATACCAAACTAGAAAACGAAATCATTTAAATCATAATAATTGCCTCATTCATCGATATACACAACCCGAAGGTCAATGAATGTGTAGCTTCAAACGAACAAGTCCGAAATTAACCAAAAAAGTAAACGCATGTGTCGCATACCACATGTTTTATTAAATCATTTAATTCACTTTCTCATACACTCGAAGAGTGCATAAATGTGTATTTTATATAGAAAATACTTTGCTTTGAGAAAACTAGTTCTTAAAACAATTTTTTAAAACATCATAAATTTTTTTTCTTCAATTTCATTATTGAGAAATATACATTTATAAATATGTAAAATACGCTTTAGAAAGATATTATTTCTAATAGAAACCGATTTAGAAAAATATTGATTCAAAACTAGCTTTTAATCCAAAATTTACTAAAGAAAATCATTTCCAAATCACGTGCACGAAAACATTGAATTCAAGAGTAATTCTATCCAAAATTCTTACACAAAATACTCATGAAAATCCGTAAATTCAATAATAATGACTTTTTGAATTCATAAAGAAATGGTCAAGAAACATTAATTAAAATCGCACAAAACTTAGCAATAGAACTCATGACTGCAGCTTATTAGCCAATTTCCCTTTTAAAACCTAAAATTTGGTAAAATAGAAGACATAAAAGTTGAATATTATTGCCATAGACCGAAGAAAGAAAAAGAATCACCTAATTTGGACTTACTAGTCAAAAGTTATGGCAATTTCAATTCTCATGCTCAAAATTACAAAACTCTAAACAATTAACATAACAACAGGGTTGCGGCTTAAAGAGGCAGTTAGTCACTTTAGAACCTAGAATTTGATAAAACATAAAACATGAAATTTATAGAAAAGAGTCTATACTTTCCAGAACATCAAGAATGATGAAATTTCAATAAGAAATGAATAATTTATGTCTATTTCAACTTAAAGTATAAACTCAGGAAATTCGTTTAAAGATAGAACTATGATTGTGTGTTCATACTCGTTATAGGTCATTTAATTTGAAAAATATCAAAAAGAGATCAAAAGAAGAAAAAAAATTCATTGAATCAATTTTCTAAATAAAAAAGATTGACCATAAAAGGATTTGGGAAGTGCAAGTTATTGCTATTTTACTACATCACACTCTCTAAACAAATTATTTTAGCTATCCTCTTTGTTTCTAAGATGCAATACTTTAAACCAATATGAAATCATAGAAATTCAATTCCACAATTCAGTTTATACTTATAGTACTTGAATTCAAGTAGCAATACAATCCTAATAACTTTAGATACATATTTATGAGTGTGAACAACTCATCTTAAACTTGCAACCAACCACACAGAAAGTTCCTGCATTTTAAGCTTCATTGCAGAGAGGATTTGGCACATGAAAGCCCAACATTTTCCTATGAAATTTTTACGTTTGGTAGGTATATATGTTAGGAATAACATATCCAAATTTAGAAATTTTCCAATTTTTCTGGAATTACTTATGAATTTATAACAGACCTACATTATTCAACCCAGATTTCTATTTTACTAATTCTATATCGTGAAATCAACAACATGCAAGCAATTCCTACAACTAGTTTCTAAATTCATAGAATATGAAAGTTATTCTCAATTGTACTAGCAAGTTTGGAGCTTTATAAAACAACATATAGACATAATGTGAGGTGAACTCTCCTTAAAGCCTTGTTATTACTCCAATTAGCTTTCATCTTCAAGCTACAACTCAAATTTCCCAATTCAAAACCTAGAACTCCATTAACACAAAATTGCAAAACTCAAAATCTATGGAGAATTAACATAAACAAATTGTAGGGAAGACGTAATATGGATTGAGAAACATACCTTGAATTTACTGGATTTAATCGTAATTTATTTGATTTTAAAACTTGCAATTTACTTGCATACTAGGTTTTAGTTCTTGAGCTTTTGATTTGAGAAATAGTTTCTGTGATTTGTTTAGTGAATATAGAGGAGAATGATTTCTCCTTCTTTAGCTAATTTTCCTAAGTCCTAAATGTGGTAAATCAATTCCCAAAGCCCAAACCCTTATATTAAATAATTAAAACACGTATTAGATTCAGCACAAAACACATTTTAACTTAACTTCAATATAAATTATCTCTTAGATTAAGGCAAATAAAAATTTATGTGAATACACTAAAAATAAGTTCGTTATCTGATTTTTCTAATAAACCAAAAATTAAAAATTTCCGAGGTCATTTGACCCTTTAAATAGTTTATTGAAAACTGACTTTTTCATGTTTTACTAAATTGCAAAACATGTCAAAAATGGATTTTTATCATCCAAATTATTCTTTCTTCAAAAATAAAAGTCATAAATCAAGTTTAAAACATAAATAAGATTTTTACATGAGTTCTCATCAGAATTTTTCACAAAAACCCCTCAATATCAATTATTTTCACTAAGAACCAATATTAAGGAAAATACACATTTTATTAATTCAACTCGTTCTCTAACTTATTTACCTTTATAAATAAGTTAAAACACTTTAAAATTTTCCACATTAATCGTTAAAGAGACCACATTCTCAAATTTACAAAAATATTCATTATTAACCCTATTTCTCGATTTAAAATCAATTTAAATCCAGTTAACTTAATTAATAATTGCTAATCAAGGGGGTTAAAAATCGGGCCGCTACAGAACTCCCCACCTAATAAAATTGCGCCCTCGTAATTTGATTTATATGGAATCATCTTAGTAAGTTATTACTTAGCTACAGTATTAACAAAATCTTAGTAACAACCGTGTACATGAAAAAAAAATAAACATACAAGAAAGGCTCTTTTAACTTATCTGTTATGAGAAAATATACTAGGAGTATCATTTTCTCTCAAAAATTCATTTCCGAGTTGCGCTTACTACTAAATGTTGCTAACTAGTACTCTAATTATTATCATTTATAAAATATATTCACATTGTTAGTAAAAAAGTCATATCATGCCAAGCAACGACAATCATTTCAAATACGGTGAATAAAAATTCATAACCACACAAAACAAATCAAATAACAGTCACTAAAAGTTTCTACTCTTGCCAATTACCAAAAATATTTTCTAACTGTCAAAGATTTTTGAAAAACTTAGCGGAGTCTTCTTTGTACGGAGAGCCGTTTGTAATTTCACAAATATGATTTATATAATATACAACGACCATAAAGTCGGAAACACTGTACATATATATATATATATATATATATATATATATATATATATATCATTTCTAAATTAATCCAAAAACATACTTAGCATTTTTAAGCGACATTGCTTAACTTTATATATGCTTATGCACATAATGAAGTCCAATTGTCCTCATGCACTTGTACTTAAATGAATCATATTAGATTGCCTTTATGAATATAAGAAACATTACATTCAAAAACGTAATCTCAGGACAACAATGAAAAATTCAAATTTCGTAATAGTAAATCACAAAATCAGTAGCGACCGACTTTCTATCACCAGAAAATCGCATCAATAATTAAGAAAGAAAGAGATAGAAGAAGAAAGAAAGAAAAGAAAAAGAAACAACACATCAGAATCTCATAGCGGAATGATTTAAATATAATATAGAACATATACATAGTATCATATATATCAGAGTACACAACTAAACATCTCAATTTAGACAGTTATAACATTTCTATCTAATACAATACAAGACATCATACAGAATAACCACACAGCGGAAACTCTAACTATATATCTACACGCTGAAGCCTCCTGCTCCAAAGCTCCTCCAGATTTCGTCAAGGATAACCTGAATCACTTGACTACTCATATATAATATGAGTACCCAAGAGTTTAATAAAAGAGAAAATAAAAACTCGGGTCAGACAGGGGTCTGGTGTGAGTAAACGGTTTTAAGATTGCTTAACTTTAGAAAATCCTTCGAAAGAAAAAGGTATCACGTAAGACTTCCCACACATAAACATGGAAAAGTTTTTACCTTACGCTAACCAAAACATTTGATAGGAAAACCAGTGATATTATAATAGTGTCTAGGGTTTTCAAGTAAATATGAAATAGCCGAAATTGTTACATGATTATATTCCAGCTACTAGCCATTAAAGTGGGTAATACAAACAAAACCGTAGGGTCTCGTAGGAAGAATGGGTTTCCAACAATGGCAGGGCTACTGGGGTACCGCCCGTCACAGTACGTGGCCTAGATCACCGTACCGAGGAGTACGCCCACTCCCCTGCAACACAAGGCCGGGACCATTCCTTACTGAACAGTCCCGAACAAGACCACCCCGCAGTTGGCTGTAGACCAACTGCCCACAAAGTCGAAATAAAAAGGAACATCTAGACAGGGATGTATCTTGCTCTCCAGTGGGAGCTACCCACGAAGCCTTGCTGCACCTCCCCTGTTTTAGCCATTCCCGGTTGATGAGGCTTGAGGCTACGATTACCTTTTATACAACACATCTATCTTAGAATTCTCATCGTCCACCTGACGATGTTCTGAAAGCATTCAATCCATATAAGTTCGTTCCGGGTTTGAACGAAACCGAAGGCACTATCTCGTTGCACTCATTTTGAAATCACCCTCAGATTCAACGACCATAGCCCTTGCACTCTAAATCACCATCTCGAACCTATAAGCACTATTCCGTCAAACTCATTACGGAATCACCCATAGAGTTATACTGACGTATAGCCCTTACACCTCGAGTCTTCACTTGCTCCACTTGGATTCACGACCTAACGTTTAATTGGAATCGATGTGGTTTTCGGATATCCAAATATAGAAACCCGA
Organism: Allium cepa; assembly: GCA_030765085.1. Classification (NCBI taxonomy): domain Eukaryota; kingdom Viridiplantae; phylum Streptophyta; class Magnoliopsida; order Asparagales; family Amaryllidaceae; genus Allium; species Allium cepa. The sequence continues at coordinate 619,094,115 of CM060928.1, forward strand.
TCCCGGTCTCACCGAATCCAAACGCCATTTTAATGTCCAAGCAGTACTTAAGGGATTTAAACAGTAGATGTTTAGAAATATCACTTAGCATAAATGGATTATTCGCATTACACAGATAGGTAATCCACTATTATCACATTCATCCATACATATCATAAAACAACATATATATCACATCTCGAATATATCACATTCACATCATCACATATCATCCAAAGACATATAATATCAACCAATATCATTACTCATCCAATGATGCTTATCAACCAATCAATAAACATCCATACACAAGGTTGATCCAAACTTAAATAATTTATTTAATCCTTAAATTAAATTAATCCTTACTTAATCACTTGGATTTATCTTCAATCCATCTTACTTATTCATTTATTAATTACAAATTAACTAATTAACTAACATCACTTAATTATCCACTTCAATTAATCTTCCTTGATTAATTATCACTTAATTGCTTTAAGTAATTATTGCTTAATTACCATATTAATTAATCATCCTGATTAATTACTTCCAAATTATACTAAATAATTTCCTCTTAATTACCTTCTAAAATTAATCATACTTGATTAACTATTCTTTAATTATTCTGAAAATTATTCCTCAATTATCCTTTAAATAATTACACCTTATTAATCACTTTTAATTAATCACACTTGATTAATTACTTTTAATTAATCATATTTAATTAATTACTTTTAATTAATCACCTTTGATTAATTACTTTAATTACATTTAGTAATTAAAACTAAATTATAAATTAATTATCCTTAAATCATTAATTAGTAATGAATTAATTAATTCCATTAATTAATAATTACTTCATTAATTAAATTCCCCCTAACTAATTATTTTAACAAATAATTAATCACTTAATTAATTACTCTTAATTCCTTTATTAACTAACACTTAGCTAAATAATTTAAACCTTTAATTAATTTTTTTAATTAATTTTTTTATTTAATAACTTAAGTGATTAACTCTTAATCACATTACTTAATTACTTTTAATAAAGTAATGTACTCTTGCTTAATAACATCTAGTACTTAACCAATTAATTACTTTAATTACTTCCCCAAGTAATTATATAAGATTAACCCATAAGTGATTATCTTAATGTATCACAGATTAATTATTTAATTAATTATTTAACTTAATCATTTAAAATTAATTAAATGATTCTTAACTCTTATATTATAAAGATTCTTAATTAAGAAATTCATTATCTTAATTTAATCATTTATTAACCAATAACACTTGATAAAAATAATTTAATTATCTCAAGTATCTTCACAAATTTATTTATCTTTACTTAATCAAACACTTAATTTCTTAAGACAAATCTTCATTATAATTGAACTCTTAATCTTTATCACTTATCTTTATTTAAAAATATAATGTTTAGAAATCAGTTTTAATTTTAACAATTTAAACATTTAAAATAAACTTTTTAAATCTTTAAAACTTTCCAAAGATATTTAATAAAAATTAATAAAAATTTCATTTCAAAACTTCACTTATTTTCTTTTAAAAACATTCATATTTATTATATATAAACTTGTTTGAATCAAAACATGAAAACAAATTTAGTTTTTAAAACAAAACTTGTTTAACAATTGTTTTAAACTTTGATTTTATACACAATCACCTTATCATTGCTTTAAAGCTTTTGGACTTTACTGAAAAATTTTAAAACTTTAAATTCCCCTAGACCCAACTAAAACATGCTCGACAACTCGAGCAAACACTCAGAATTACTCGCGTCTCTCCCCGAGCAACCCAAAACCCTATACCTGCTTCGAGCTCAACCCACAACAAACCCGAGAACGACTTCGAGTCTTCTCCCTTCTTCTCCCCAGAACCCCAAAGCAGAAATACACGATCGTGCACGTAAACATGCACGACGCCGATGGTCGACGACGAGCTCTTCTCCGGCCATCCCTAAGTCACACTTGACCACTACATCGTATCGCGCAACACAGAAACCAACATACAATCGAGAATCAAAATCTTGCCCTTCAACCCAAACTGTTTCGAAACCCACATCCTCAAATTCGACCACCACCGGTCATCCCCCTCACTAGAGACCACGCCGCCACTACCCTAGCTCCGCCACCATCCCCTGATCCTACGGCACAAGTGCGGTCTACTCCGGAAGCCTCAAGACGTCGTGAAGTCGCGATGAACACATCGGCCAAAAAAAGGAAATAAAACCCTATTTCGATCATAACCGGCCAACACGAACAATTATAAATTCCAATTGCATTTTTCTGATGAACTACCACATCCCCTCAACCTCCATGCCCAACGACGAGGTCCAATTCGCCATCGTTCGCCATGAATCGGCCAAATTACCCAAAACCAATAACCCGAGATACCTCACTAATTACCGAATTAAAAATTGTAGTAATCACACTAAAATTCATGGTTTTCAGTTGCCATTTCAATCATGTAATCAAAACATAAAATTGATTTAATAAAATTTTGACCCAACTTACCATTTTACTGTAAATTTGAAAATTTTAAACTAGTTATTCAATTTTAAAACTTACAAGCATTTTTAGATGATAGTTAGATGATTACAAACAACTTTTATTCACAACCCATAAGTAAATTTGGATTCAACATGGAGTTATTGATTTTAATATGGAATTGATATTTGTTAATATCACACAGAGATATGAAAACTACACAGGCATTCAAAAATGCTTAATTCAAGCATGCATCCAAATTTAATTCCAGTATTCAAATAACCTCCAGATATTTATTCACAATACAAGGTAGAATTCAAGTTATAAAACTGTTTTTTTTAAGTTAATTTACTCACCTGAAAGCAGAAGACAGAACCAATTCAGGCTTTTGAATTCACTGCATTCTTCTTGAAATTGTTACTTGATTAATGAACTTGCATGTTGATGTTTCTTCTGAATTTCTTGTTTGAACTGCTTCCAGGTTCTTGAATTAATTTTTCTTTGTATGTTGATTTTAATCCTACTGCTGATGATTACTGAGTTCTTTGCATTGATTGAATTCCAGATTTCACATATTTGCATTTGATTTGAACTGCATGATGTTGAAAACAATTTGCATGTTCTATTTTCGAAATTTCTTGATTGATTCCAGTTTGCATGATTGAATAAGAAACCTGAAGATCTTGCTCTTGATTTTGAATATCCAGATTGAAATTCAAGGTTTCAGATTTTAAAGATTCTTTTTTTCTTTCTTTGATTTGTTTGTATTAAGTTTTGCTGAAAGAAGAAGGTAATTTGCTGAACACTAAATTCTTCTTTTACTTTTACAATTTTAAATTTTAAATTGACTTATTAAGAGAATATTTCCATTTGTCCTATTAAGTCCTTAGTTAGCTTACACCTATACACAAATAATTACAAATGTCCTTAATACACAATAAAAAGTTTACAAGTATGTTTTTAATACTAAATTAATACTTTGAATGTTATTTTCCTTTTATAATTATTTTAAGCTTTGCATGAAATGTGTATATGTATGTAATGTATTTTTAATGCTTACTTTATTGATTTTAGTATGTAATATTTATATGATTGTAAAATGTTTTTATCTTATATAAACAAGCTTTTTGATCTTTAATAAATATTTCAAAAGAAAATTCATATAGACATTTGTAAATAACTTATATTTTAGATCTAATTCAATATAACATATGTTTATAGATTTGAAAATTTTCTTTTTTAACTTTCTATGTAAAATTTTACAACAACCTATCTTATGATAAATTTAAAATGAAAAAAACAAATGAACTTTTTAAATTTAAATCTTATTCCAAACATAAGTACAAAATATATATATGTATATATATTAAATAAGAAATTAACTTTGTTATAGAAATTTAAACCTCAATTATTATTTCAAAAATATTAAATCAAATTAACATTTTAAAATTTCAAATTATATATTAAAGTTTGAAAACTCTTGTTAAATTCAAATTAATAATTTTCCTAGTTCAAATATATATGTACGATATATATACACATTTCAAATAGAAAAACATTTTAACATTAAATTTGAAATTTACCGTGTTGAATTTTAAAAACACAAACCAAATCATAATATATATTCATATATATTAAAATTTGAATATAAAGTTTTATTACATTAAAACTTCCTATTTACAAAAATAAATATTTCCAAATTAAATTATTATAAACTTCAAAAGAATAAATCTTTCCTATTTATATTGTTAAGAAAAATTATCGATAGATATTAACAAATTATTATTTTCAGCCTTTGAAATAATTTTAACTTGTCAATTTATAAAATGATCAAATCATTTTAATTATTATCAAAGATTATTAAATTGATATTGCTCAAAATTCCGGGTCGTCACAAAATCTAACGAAGCTCGTAAAATGAAATTTATTCTACTCAATCTAAGCTTTCCGGCAATATAAAGATCATCAAAATCGGATTTACGGTTTGAAAGTTATGCTCAATTTACTATCAACTTCAATCTCAGAAATTTTTAATAAGACAAAGATGTCCATTTATTTTAAAACCTACTTTAGACTGAACAAATGCAAAATTTTCCAAAGTGGTATATAAAACTTATAGCTTAGTGAAAGCACTTTCATTTACAAAAAATTGAACTCATTTAGAGTAATAAATCTCAAGTTATCGCTGTTTTAGTACAACACTTTTCCAACTTAATTTTCAGCACTAAAATCAAATTAAAGTTACCACTCTCAAACAATTTTTAAATTTAAACTATACATTTCTAGACAAATCTTTATACTAATTTGTTTATTACATAATAAACAGAAAGCGAAAGACTTCAAAATTTACAACTTACTTCATGCAATCAACTTTCTCAAACCAAGTTATTCAATAAAATATTTTCACAAACTACACAAACAATTTTTTAATGAAAACTTATTTTTTAGTTGAGATAGTTAATCTTTTCAACTAAAAAGTAACGGTTATTAATCCAAAATAACTTTCTAAATACACATGGATTTTTAAATTGTCCTCCCAATTTAAATAATATTTTCTTGTTGCCTTTTTCATTAGTTATTTCTTGCACTTATCAGTCAAATAACTATGTGTCCAAACTAAGTTTACATAATCTTCAATTATAACTTTTAACTAAAATATCTTTTTTGACCAATATTTTAGATTTCTAAACAATGCATTTTCTTATTTTTGAATACATCATTTTATTAATCAATGCATCACATGATATATATATAAATAAACTTAACGCTTGGTTTAACTTCACTTATGAATTAAATTTCATTTTCTCAATTTATTTCCTCTAATACTCCTTGTGGTAGCCACACTTTGGTGATACCGTAAATTCTTATTGAGTAGGTTTCTAGTTCTCTATTACAACTCCTACTCAATATTAAATTATTATTTTTTACAATTACTATTTTATTAACCATTTATGTAACTGTCAACCAAACGAACATTTATTAAAACAACTACCACAAATGCTCAATGAAAATAGTCCTACCATTTCTGCTGCACAACTCTAATCACTAATAAATCAGGACACACAATTTAAACCTAGGTCATATGAGGTCTAATTTCTACTATTGTATAAATATCACTTTTTAGAAAAGGTGACATTCAAAATCTTATAATATTTTAAAAACTTATTATCTACCCCCCAAGGACATGAAAAGATTAAAGGCACAAATAAGGGTAATGACTAATGGGAACAATGTTAACACTTGTATTATACTTCGATGTACTGTACACATGTTATGTTTTGTGTTTATCATATTTTGTTCTGAATTCATCTTTAATACCAAGCTGTGACGCCCCAACCCGAGACCCACACTAACAAAGAGTATTACTGGGCAATACTGCCCGCCAGTGCAAAGAATAGGACTGTTTAGGAGCGACCATCCGTAAGTTTTGTCTTAAACATCTATTGAATATGTCGGTTGGGTACTCTAATTTTTTCTTTTTATCCTTCTCAAGTGGATCGACATACCCAATATATGTTTAATACAAAACTACGGTGGCTAATGGACCTGTTAGGACAAAATATAACAACAATAAATATAATAGATCAAAGAATAGCAGTCAAACATATATATACATATACACAGATACATCATAGTACACTACATAGTGATACAATAGAAGTGGTACATAAACCACAATAAAATACATCGATCCAAAACGAAGATGTATAAATCAGAGTTTACAAAAAGACCACAAAACTATACAGAAGACCACTAGTAGATAATCCAATGCGGAAGCAGCTAAGCAGTAATCAACAGCAGATGACTAACCTAAAATAACTCGTTCCGACCTGAGTATATAAAAATAAATGGGTCAATCTTGCTTAAATAAACTATTAGTAGATGATAAATGAGATATAATTTCTCACAAGGAAACATTCCTTTAATCCAAAGGAATAATATAAACTCAGATTCACTCAGATTCCATGTGATGGAAAACACTGAATTATCACAAGGATAACTCATGAATGACACCTGCTCAATACTGATGTTTCCTTCTTAGAAGGTTACCCGTAATATAAATTCTGATAAAATCATATAAAACCTTAGAAGAAAACCACAGAAATTTCAGAAATTTCATAACTCGTGGAACTCAATTAAGGTTTAAAAATACATAAATCTCATGTAATAAATAACATCTTGTAACGACCCAACTTCCAAAACTCTAGGAAGTCGCATCGCTAAAAAGAAAGAAGAGGATAGAAAAGAGAAAGAAAGAGAAGAAGAAGAAACAACACATCAGAATCTAAACAGCGGAACGAATAAATAATATTAATAACATAAAATATTACATAGTTTACAATCATTATCAGAGTACACAGATACACAACATATACTAGACAGTTATAAAAACCTGTCTAGTATTTACAACATAATACAATCCAGAGACAATACAGAACACACAGCGGAATACTATATCTAACGCAGAAGCCTCCTGCTCCATTGCTCCTCCAATATTCGTCAAAGCTAACCTGAATCCCTTGGCTACTCGTAAAAATTTGAGTACCCAAGAGTTTATGAAAAAAAAATAAACTTCGGGTCAGACATGGGTCTGGTGTGAGTAACAGGTTAAAGTTGCTTAACTTTCAAAAAACCTTTTGAAAAGAAAGGTATCACGTAAGACTTCCCACACATAAACATGAAAAAGTTTTTACCTTACGCTAACCAAAACATTTGATAGGAAATCCAGTGATATTATAATAGGGTCTAGGGTTTTCAAGTAAATATGAAATAGCCGAAATTGTTACATGATTAAATTCCAGCTACTAGCCACAAAAGTGGGTAATACAATCAAAACCGTTGGCACTTATTGGATTTTGGATTCCATACAATGGCAGGGCTACTGGGGTACCGCCCGTCACAGTACGTGGCCTAGATCAACGTACCGAGGAGTACTCCCACTCCCCTGCAAAACAAGGCCAGACCTATTCCTTACTGAATAGTTCCGAACAAGACAACCCCGCAGTTGGTGCGCATATCCAACTGCCCACTAAGCCGAATATAAAGGGACCTCTAGACAGGGATCAATCTTGCTCTCCAGTGGGCGCTACCCACGAAGCCTTGCTGCACCTCCCCTGTTTTAGCCATTCCCGGTTGATGAGGCTTGAGGCTACGATTACCTTTAGAGGACACATTATCTTAGAATGCTCATCGCCCACCAGACGATATTCTGAAAGCATTCAATCCATACAAGTTCGTTCCGGGTTCGAATGAAACCGAAGGCATTATCTCGTTACACTCATTTTGGAATCACCCTCAGAGTTAACGACGATAACCCTTGCACTCTTAATCTCCATCTCGAATCTATAAATACTATTCCGTCAAACTCATTACAGAATCACCCACAGAGTTATGCTGACGTATAGCCCTTACACCTCGAGTCTTCACTTGCTCCACTTGGATTAACGACCTAACGTTTAATTGGAATCGATGTGGTTTTCGGATATCCAAATATGGAAACCCGATCCCGGTCTCATCGAAATCCAAAGCATGTCTTTTAGGTCCAAGTTGTTTTAAAGTTTAAAACAAATTCAATAACATTATCTATATACACACATATAGATATCTCATAGATTCACAACAGATAATTATCATTATCAAACCATGGATAATCCACATTAATACTATTAAAAGATATTCCATCTCAATATCACAATGCAACCAATGCATCCATATCAATCAACATTACTAATCTCATAGCTGAGATTCAAAACCATTTCAAACAACCAATAACAACCATTCATAAGCAATGATCTATAATCATACTATCTATAATTAATTTAAAATGAATTAAACTAATTACATCATCTCTAATTAATTTAAAATGAATTAAATTAATTATTTACAAAATATAAATCTTGCTTATATCATCATTAATTAATCACAAATTAATTAATTGATTAACCTCTCATTTATCATCTTAATTAATCAATCCTGATTAATTATACTTTAATTAATTCCACAAAATTAATTACTCTAAACCAAATACAGTAATTAACCTTTAATTACTTCATTAATTAATTACTTATTATTGATTAATTAATTTTAATTAATCAATCTTAATTACATCATTAATTATATTAATTAATGACTCTTAATTAATTACTCCATTACATTAATTACTTTCAGTAATTAATCTCACTTAATCCATAATTATTAATCACCTTTGATTAATCTCATTTTGTAATTAACTACCCTTAATTACTTATCAAATTAATTATTCCTCAATTAATTTCTTTAATTAATCACTTGATTAATTATACAAAATAATTTAATCTAAATTATTTTCACAACTCCATCATTATTCACTAATTACATCCAACAATTACCTTTAATTACTTTACTGAGTAACCCCATTAATTACATCAAGTAATTATTATCAAATCTCATGTTTAAAATTAATTAAAATTAATTAATTAATTTAAACCAACCTTAATAAACTCCATTAATTACATTAAGTAATTAATATCTTAATAACTTTCATTTAAGTAATTAACCTAAATAAATTACCATTAATTAATTAATTTAATTAATTATCGAAAATTAATCATATTAATTAATTACTAATAAACTTTAGTTAATGACCATCATTAACTAGTATTTATTCTTTAATTACTTCTTAATTAACTCTAATTTAAATTAATCCAAATTATTAATTATAGAATGAGTCTCTCCTTAATTATCTTATTTATTTAATTATTTTAATATCTTAATAATTTTAAGATATCCCATTCGTTATTAATAATTATATAAATATTAGAGTGAACTTAGAATATTGCATATAAAAATTTAAATTCAAATTTCATTTTGAATCAAATATTCAAAATGATATTTATTAAAGCATTATCAAATTTTAAATTCCATTTATTCTTTCCAAAGTAAATGTAAACCATCTTTACTACTTAAAATAAAACTTATATAAGATAAGTCTTAATATACTTAATTTAATTAAAAACTAAGTTTTAAATACATTACTATATAAATTATAAATTCAAGTTAACAATCATTTAACTTTCTTTATAAACCATTTATATTGATTTCAATTCAAAAGGAAAATTAAAGTATTTACTTGAAACAATTTTACTCCTAATTAACAATTTAAATTTAAACTAGTTTGAAAAACATTCAAATTTTAAACTTATTCAAATATCAGATTTTTAAATTCAATACATTTGAACCCATTCCATATTTGAATCATTTGAATTCAAATTTGAATTGAACTCTTACTTTACACCTTGATTTTAAAACTTCTTATTTAAAAATACAAATTCATTTAAAAAAACTGAAGATTTAAAATCCTTATAAAACCTGAACTTAAATTTGAATTCAAACTGTTGTTCTTAGATTAGTTTTAGATTTTCAAAATGAATTAAATTTACAGAAGAAACTGTCAGGTTCTTCTTTCTATATTTTTAAAAAAAAAACTGAACTACTTTCAAATTTAAAAAAAAACTTATAAGATTCAAACACTTTGAACTATAATTCATCTCTTCAGATTTGAATTTGTTTAAATCTTATCAACACGGCCTATTCATTTAGAATATGATTTTCATTTTAAACCTGCAGACAGTTTTCAAGAAAACTGTAATATTAATAATTACCCGAGTTAACCCTATATGTGCTTCGAGTCATCTAACCAAAATCTTCGGGCAAATCGTGGAAATACCCGAGTTATGTCTCGAGCACGAAAACTCCACTATACCCAGAAACATCCGATCCAAAAGTTTTGCACGGTGCACGTGCACCGTGCCTCCGGTCGTCAACCTCCCTCACTGGTGACTTCAGCACATCAACCTTCAACTCTCCAGTCCAATACATCCATCACCATACCCTTATCCACCTCAAATTTGAATTCGAGTTGAATTCTTAAAACCTGGAACCATACAGTCCAAACCTCCCAAACCTGTCATCGTCTCATCCACCACCTTCTGACCACTGGCATACCATCAACTCCGGCCACGAGTCCATCCACCAACCCGCCATCATTTCCCAAAAAATCAAACAACTCGATCATTCCTACAAGAAGAACTGACCCAAGCAACCCACCCATCCTAAACTAGGGCTCTTCCAGAAATTTCGTCACCGCAACCACCCCGTTGAATTGCAACGCCACCTAGTATTTTTCTTGACATCAACGACAACTCCTCCATCTCCCAGATGAATCCCGACACCTCAAATTTCCTAGATCACACAAAAACCCAAATTTCCCCTTATATAGTTCAACACAGGATAGCACCACAACCCTTCCACTAAAAATCCTAATTTGTGTTCCAAAAATCAAGTTTTGATCTAGCTATTTAATTCCTATTACTGAATTCATAATTTGTTCAATATGAATTTACACATTTTTAAACTTAATTAACCAAACTCTGGTTTATAGAGAAGTCTACAGGTTATTTTAATTTAACTAAAATTTTAAACTAAACTTATCTTAAACAAATAAGTTTGATTATATCTAAATTGAATCAGAGGTATAAATCTATATGTTTGGATTATAAAACAAGAATCTGAACTCATGATCTATATAGAATCAGAGAGTATCCTTTAGAAATCACAAACATACATAGTCACAACATAATGTATCCAAGTACACATTCAACACATTTTGTCACAGGGATTTAATCATGCAACTTATTTAAAAATTTAAACTTTAAAAACAGAATGTTACTCACTTGTATCTTGAAGGCAGAGCAACTTCTTTTAACAGTTTGAATAAGAAATGCAGGTTTGCTTGATTCCCAGTTTTAAGAAATGCAGGTTTGCTTGATTCCCAGTTTTAAGAAATGCAGTTCTTCTATTTTTGATTAAAACTTGAATTGTTTCTTCAAATTTGAAGCTTTAAATTCTAATCTGGATTTACTCCTGATTCTCACTTGCATGCAGACTATCCAGGTAGAAGATGATGCAGATGAAAGTATGCAGGCCTTCAGATTTACAGGGTTTATGATGATATTTGAAGATGGTGCAGGTTATTGTTTTAGATTTGATAAATGAGAAGTTTTGTCTCAGATTTTAGTTTTTGAGAATGTGATTCCTTTTTATTTAGATCTAGAAAAGAAATAGAAATGAAAGAGAATTTGTTTTATATATAAAAACTGAAATTAAACTTTATTACACAAATAAATAAAAGAAAACCAAATTTAAGTGACACTTGTCTTACATTCTAACATTTGTACAAACTCTTGGTTATTTATTTACACTTGTATAAAATGACATAATATGCATACATTTGTCTTTTTAAATAATTATCATTCATTCAATGTTAATTTGTATTTTGTTAGATGTTAATATAGGATAAATGTAAGCTTGTATTAATTAATTACTCAATCATGTATTTATTTACATGTACATAAATTTTCAAAATGAACAAATCCAATCTAATTTATAAAAGGAAGCCTTTACAAACATCTCAAAAACAAATTAAATTAAAAACATTTATACTTTTAAACTTCAAAGCTTTGAATTCTAATTCAAATCAAGTTATATATATACATATATAACTACACAATTTAAATTTGAAAAACAATTATTTTTATTAAAAATTTATTTGTTAAAACAATGCATTATTATATTTTTAGAAATAACAATATTTAGTAACCATAAATAACTATTAAAAGAAATTGTCATCTTATTAATAAATTATTTATTTTATCACATTATATTTAAAAGAAACTCAAAATAACCTTATTGTTATTTATTTAAATTTTAAACTTGAGTTACACATATTTCAAATCATTTAATATATATTTCTTAGGTATTTAAAACCATATTTTATTTTATTAAATAGCTTTTAAAAAGTTTAACTTTTAAATAAATTCATAATTTCCAATTTTACTAAAGATGTAAATTTTATAGAAAACAGGATTCATTTAAAATAATACCTATTTACAATATATACAATATTCTACATATATTATAAATATAAAACAAATATTAGATTTAAAAAGATAAAATCTATCAATTAACTATTTATTTATTGAATTATTAAATTAATTCAAATCTCATTACAAAGATTATCAAATCAATTTAATTTTTATTACAGATTATTAAATTGATATTGCTTTAAAAAAATTCCCGGTCATCACATTCCTCCCCCCTTAAAAGAATTTCGTCCCCGAAATTTAAAACAAAAGTAATTTAATAATCTATTTAAAGATTAAATTTTAAAACACAAGCATATACCAATGATATGCTAACAACCATAACAATCAATTCAAACAAATCCAATTATCCAGACAAAATCTGGATGAAATTCCATCGAGTTTCCCCAGGTGTATATATATATCCATCGGGATACTCGCTCTAGAGCATCCAAACAAACAATACTATGAAGCTACAAAGCTCCTACACAACTATATCTATAACACTAGACAAGATATCAGACTACAAACGAGTCTGACTCAACAACCAAACTCCCAAACTGCTGGTTTCCCAACCAGAGATAGACCATACATGTACTCCCTCAGAGATACGTGAAACTCATCGAATCCCAGTTATCCAAACTGCAATTCAATCCTGTAGATCAATCACTTATTCTCCAAGATCACAAAAAAAAAATCCAAAACAATACAGAGCTAACTTCCCAGACTTACCCAAACTTTAAAGCTCACTTACGATAGAAGAAAACTTATCCAAAATTAAATCTCCGACTTTAGAGTCCAAATCCCTCCGATTCTTATCCACAAAACTCTCCAGACGATCCTGGCTACCTATAGCCTACCAATCAGCTCAACCTTCGCTGATGCTTCTAGAAACAAACTATACCAAAACAATCCAACACAACGATCTCCTCAAGACTAAGATCATTAACTCTACTCTTCAACCATTAGAAGAACAACTTACTTCTTCTATCCGGAAAAGACAAAACAGAAACATTCCCAAACTGCTTCCGCTGCACAACTCTGAACTGGCACAGAAGACACTGCTGATGAAGAATATGAGCACAAACTGGACATCACTTCCCAAAATATGGCTCAACATATCCAAAGAAATTCAGATGTTTCTCCAATTCTGAGCTGCCTCACCAAACCCTATCTCGAGAAATCCTTCTTCTACTAGCTGATCCACCGGTAACACTCCTGGAATCCGGTCGATAGGAAAACTCAATCTTCAGAAGTGGACAAACCTCCGACTTCTCAAAAGACAACCAAAAATTCTTCAATACCTCAAAAGAACACTCAAACTATCGCAAATCACTTTTGCGATCAATATAGACCAATTCCCAAACAAAACTGTTCTCTCTTTACCAAACAGAACAGCTTACTCTTAATTAGCCAATACAATAAAGTATTGGGTCCACTCTACTACTTCTGAACTCCATCTTCAGAAACTACTCAGCCAGTCAACTCTTGCCAACACAGACACTCCGAGCTGCACTGCTAACACCAATGTCAAAACTTCCTTAGCTGAAGTTCTTCGGGAAACTCGGCCCTCAAAGCCAACCACCACATCCTGCTGAACTCAGCCACATCACCAAAACAGACAAACCTCCTAACTCGTTCCAAAGAAAACATCTTCGGACTCATCCATAGTCACTGCATCTCATCACGCAGATACAACTTCCTGAGGTATCAAAATACCATTACTTGCTTTAGACCAATCAAACAAATCAAACTCTATTCACCAAACTCTATACTTCAAAGATGTCTCCAAACCTTAACAGGTTTCCTTCAGAGATCGATGAAATACTTACTCCAAGCTAAACTCACTCGAGACAGTATTTGGTCTACAGTCTCGATAGATACACTTCCAACCTCAAACATACAAACTTCAACCAATGGTAGTAATCGTGTTACAAACACTACTACCTTATCTACCTTTATAGCCTATATTGGAATACTCGAATAGGTAACCCAACAGATAGGTAGAAATACATAAATATATATAAATATATATAAAATTACAAATACGCTCTCTCAAGATAGACACCAATCCAGAGCCTAGGTATTCACTCAACCTAACACTCTGATACCACTGTAACGACCCAACTTCCAAAACTCTAGGAAGTCGCATCGCTAAAAAGAAAGAAGAGGATAGAAAAGAGAAAGAAAGAGAAGAAGAAGAAACAACACATCAGAATCTAAACAGCGGAACGAATAAATTATATTAATAACATAAAATATTACATAGTTTACAATCATTATCAGAGTACACAGATACACAACATATACTAGACAGTTATAAACACCTGTCTAGTATTTACAACATAACACAATCCAGAGACAATACAGAACACACAGCGGAATACTATATCTAACGCAGAAGCCTCCTGCTCCATTGCTCCTCCAATATTCGTCAAAGCACTACGCCATAAATGGCCTTCTGCAACACAAAAAAAATGTTGGGTCAGGCCCAAAAAATGTTGCCATAGGTCTATGGCAACACATTTCTGGTGATGCAATTTTTGCCCTTGCCTTAGACCACAAAGGCAACATTTTGACTATCTAAGGCAACATAAGTAATATTGTTGCAATAGAACCCTATTTGGGTCTATAGCAACATCCATGTGTCTGTAGCAACATTCCAAAATGTTTCTATAGATATTAACTTTCTGAATTTGTGGGGCCCACAATGTAGAGCATATTTGATTTTTTAATAGAAATAAATATTTATTTAATAAAATGCTATTGCACAGAATTTGATATTCAAAAAGTAATTTATTTAAATAAATATTTTATTTCAACATTTGAAATAGTACAAATTCCTGACTCCACTATTTTACAATTCAATGATATATAACACTGATATTCACATATACAGATATTCCTCACTACATCACTCAGTTCACTCATTACATATGCAGTTTCAATTTATACAGACACCGACACTGACAAATATATGACGAGCCGAGTGTCGAGCCGAAGGCGAGCCGAGTAGCGGGTCCAGTCTTCAAGCTCAAGCACATTTGATTTGACTCTGTCTTCAAGCTTGTATCCAGCTGTCCAGTCTTCAATACCTGTCACATATAATTCAAAAGCAGTAATCTGGAAAATAATATTTAACTTGAACAGAAAATGAAAATATTTTTGTTATATTATTTGCCTCAGGTATTTGGGTTGTTTCTTTTCATATTTTTTTCTGACAGGGACCAAATATTTGTACGGACAACCTGTGAATGCACAAGTCAGCTGTTCACAAGTGCATAAGCCAAACATGAATGCAACACATGGATACAAGACAGTATGGAAGACAGCAAGCAACAGTTCAGGCAAAAATGCACAAAGGAGAAGCATTTATGTACTGGAGTTTTAGAAATGTACTGGAGTTGAAGCATTTATAAATTATAGATGTTATTTCTAATTCTGTATTTAAAACCCAAGTTGAAGCATTTATTAATTAAAAAAATTCTATGAAGTATAATACTTCAAAGACCAAATTGGATTGCTCACTGAAATAATCATGTATATAACATAAAGGAAATTACTTGCTGAAAATAACTAAATAATAGTATTAGTTACCTTTGCGTGATGAGAATTTAGGTTTCCGTTTGCGCCATCACAGCATGAGCCGGAGTCCCACACATAGGGTGAAGCAACACATCCAACCCAGTAAAGACGCTTAACCAAAGTCCACAATCTTCAGATTACCTATGATATTGATAAGGCAAGAGCTAAATAGCATAAAATTTAGGAATCTTCCCAATTTTATGCTATTGAACTATGCCTCATCAATATCATTTAGACCTTATACCATAGTGACAACATCTATGATTGATGTAAACGCACCTGTGTTAAAACTTATAATTCAGATTTTACCAAATTGGGATTATTTGTCGTAAACGCACCTGTGTTAACATCTATATTCATTCACCAAAAATATCATAGGTTCAGTCTCCACAGTCCAAGCCACTTGAGCACAGCAAACACACAATAGAAACAAACATATTTTTTATTACTCAACTGTATGGTGAACTGAATAGCAATGTAAAGATTTTTGATGTTAGTATACATATTTTTTAACAATAGCGCAATTGTACAATAGTGATATAATAAAAAACAAGATGGGTTTTATAACAAGTTTTCAAACAAAATGGTGTGTTAGAACTATTTTTTATCATCTTAACAAATATTTTGAGAAATAAATCAAATAGCAGTAGATAAAACTTTATCATTCAATTCATCAGTTATCTTTACTTTTAGTGGAAATATTTGACAGAAAACAATAGAGTATTCATACTTGTAAACTAGTCCTTCATTTTTGACAATGTTACACATGTAACCTTCTTTTGTTACTGTATCAGCTGCAATGGACAAATGATTCATGGCCAAAGATATGAGTTTCAAAAACACAGCCGGCCTACAAAAGCACCAAGCAGTAGCACATGGTAATCCCAGATTTAAAACCATGATAGTAATCAACAAATTTGATTTTCATAAACATTAAAATAAGCTTACATCAAATCCTCGTAGGACATAGTTGCTGTAATACCATGATAGTAATCACAATGAAATCATTAAATAACATTTAAATTCTTTCTTTTGAAATAATATCCGAATTACTTAATCATTAACTCACAATTCAGCACCTTATAGCAAATAAAATTAAAAGGAGAAATAGGAACAGCAAAAGTAGGGAATGAAAATACCTTAGAGAAGTTAGTACGATTTCTAGGCAAAATCGAATCGCGATTCTTCGTTCCCAGTTCGAGCTTCCAGACATCACGTTTCTGTTCGAAATTCCTTCCAGGCAAAATCGATTTCGTGCTTTGAATTCGTGAAACCCAACTTGCAATCGAATCAGTTGAGGAGGAGACTACATCGAGCGGTGGAGGGTGATTTGCGAAGGAGGATGACTTGCGATGGAGCACTGGAGCGAGCCGGAGCCTGGATCGAAGCGAAATCGGGAACCCCTAAATCGAAGCCCTAACCAAAGAGAAGAAAGAAAATAAAAAGTTACTTGCGGAGACTTTTTTTCTTCGCGGCTCTAAAAGATCAAGGAGTGGTGTTCGGATTGATGAGGTGTCACGTTCTCCAACGTAGGATTTGCCTTGGTAGATTGACGCGGATCGGTGCGAAAGATATGCAAAGGTCTGCTATAGCAACACTATAAATTTTTTTTGCATCAATTACACTTGTTTAGCTAGAGCAACACATTTTTATGGCTAAGGCAACATCAAAAATTCAACGTTGCATTAGGACCAAAATTGTATAGCTATCGCAACATTTTACCTAGCAACACCTTGCAAAAATGTGGCAGAAGGCCATCTATGGCGTAGTGAAGCTAACCTGAATCCCTTGGCTACTCGTAAAAATTTGAGTACCCAAGAGTTTATGAAAACAAAAATAAACTCCGGGTCAGACATGGGTCTGGTGTGAGTAACAGGTTAAAGTTGCTTAACTTTCAAAAAACCTTTTGAAAAGAAAGGTATCACGTAAGACTTCCCACACATAAACATGGAAAAGTTTTTACCTTACGCTAACCAAAACATTTGATAGGAAATCCAGTGATATTATAATAGGGTCTAGGGTTTTCAAGTAAATATGAAATAGCCAAAATTGTTACATGATTAAATTCCAGCTACTAGCCACAAAAGTGGGTAATACAATCAAAACCGTTGGCACTTATTGGATTTTGGATTCCATACAATGGCAGGGCTACCGGGGTACCGCCCGTCACAGTACGTGGCCTAGATCAACATACCAAGGAGTACTCCCACTCCTCTGCAACATAAGGCCGGACCCATTCCTTACTGAATAGTTCCGAACAAGACAACCCCACAGTTGGTGCGCATATCCAACTGCCCACTAAGCCGAATATAAAGGGACCTCTAGACAGGGATCAATCTTGCTCTCCAGTGGGCGCTACCCACGAAGCCTTGATGCACCTCCCCTGTTTAAGCCATTCCCGGTTGACGAGGCTTGAGGCTACGATTACCTTTAGAGGACGCATTATCTTAGAATGCTCATCGCCCACCTGACGATGTTATGAAAGCATTCAATCCATACAAGTTCGTTCCGGGTTCGAACGAAACCAAAGGCATTATCTCGTTACACTCATTTTGGAATCACCCTCAGAGTTAACGACGATAACCCTTGCACTCTGAATCTCCATCTCGAATCTATAAATACTATTCCGTCAAACTCATTACGGAATCACCCACAGAGTTATGCTGACGTATAGCCCTTACACCTCGAGTCTTCACTTGCTCCACTTTGATTAACGACCTAACGTTTAATTGGAATCGATGTGGTTTTCGGGTATCCAAATATGGAAACCCGATCCCGGTCTCATCGAAATCCAAAGCATGTCTTTTAAGTCCAAGTTGTTTTAAAGTTTAAAACAAATTCAATAACATTATCTATATACACACATATAGATATCTCATAGATTCACAACAGATAATTATCATTATCAAACCACAGATAATCCACATTATTACTATTAAAAGATAATCCATCTCAATATCACAATGCAACCAATGCATCCATATCAATCAACATTACTAATCTCATAGCTGAGATTCAAAACCATTTCAAACAACCAATAACAACCATTCATAAGCAATGATCTATAATCATACTATCTATAATTAATTTAAAATGAATTAAACTAATTACATCATCTCTAATTAATTTAAAATGAATTAAATTAATTATTTACAAAATATAAATCTTGCTTATATCATCATTAATTAATCACAAATTAATTAATTGATTAACCTCTCATTTATCATCTTAATTAATCAATCCTGATTAATTATACTTCAATTAATTCCACAAAATTAATTACTCTAAACCAAATACAGTAATTAACCTTTAATTACTTCATTAATTAATTACTTATTATTGATTAATTAATTTTAATTAATCAATCTTAATTACATCATTAATTATATTAATTAATGGCTCTTAATTAATTACTCCATTACATTAATTACTTTTAGTAATTAATCTCACTTAATCCATAATTATTATTCACCTTTGATTAATCTCATTCTGTAATTAACTACCCTTAATTACTTATCAAATTAATTATTCCTCAATTAATTTCTTTAATTAATCACTTGATTAATTATACAAAACAATTTAATCTAAATTATTTTCACAACTCCATCATTATTCACTAATTACATCCAGCAATTACCTTTAATTACTTTACTGAGTAACCCCATTAATTACATCAAGTAATTATTATCAAATCTCATGTTTAAAATTAATTAAACTTAATTAATTAATTTAAACCAACCTTAATAAACTCCATTAATTACATTAAGTAATTAATATCTTAATTACTTTCATTTAAGTAATTAACCTAAATAAATTACCATTAATTAATTAATTTAATTAATTATTGAAAATTAGTCATATTAATTAATTACTAATAAACTTTAGTTAATGACCATCATTAACTAGTATTTATTCTTTAATTACTTCTTAATTAACTCTAATTTAAATTAATCCAAATTATTAATTATAGAATGAGTCTCTCCTTAATTATCTTATTTATTTAATTATTTTAATATCTTAATAATTTTAAGATATCCCATTCCTTATTAATAATTATATAAATATTAGAGTGAACTTAGAATATTGCATATAAAATTTAAATTCAAATTTCATTTTGAATCAAATATTCAAAATGATATTTATTAAAGCATTATCAAATTTTAAATTCCATTTATTCTTTCCGAAGTAAATGTAAACCATCTTTACTACTTAAAATAAAACTTATATAAGATAAGTCTTAATATACTTAATTTAATTAAAAACTAAGTTTTAAATACATTACTATATAAATTATAAATTCAAGTTAACAATCATTTAACTTTCTTTATAAACCATTTATATTGATTTCAATTCAAAAGGAAAATTAAAGTATTTACTTGAAATAATTTTACTCCTAATTAACAATTTAATTTAAAACTAGTTTGAAAAACACTCAAATTTTAAACTTATTCAAATATCAAAATTTTAAATTCAATACATTTGAACCCATTCCATATTTGAATCATTTGAATTCAAATTTGAATTGAACTCTTACTTTACACCTTGATTTTAAAACTTCTTATTTAAAAATACAAATTCATTTAAAAAAACTGAAGATTTAAAATCCTTATAAAACCTGAACTTAAATTTGAACTCAAACTGTTGTTCTTAGATTAGTTTTAGATTTTCAAAATGAATTAAATTTACAGAAGAAACTGTCAGGTTCTTCTTTCTATATTTTTTTAAAAAAAACTGAACTACTTTCAAATTTTAAAAAAAAACTTATAAGATTCTAACACTTTGAACTATAATTCATCTCTTCAGATTTGAATTTGTTTAAATCTTATCAACACGGCCTATTTATTTAGAATATGATTTTCATTTTAAACCTGCAGACAGTTTTCAAGAAAACTGTAATATTAAAAATTACCCGAGTTAACCATATATGTGCTTCGAGTCATCTTACCAAAATCTTCGGGCAAATAAAGGAAATACCCGAGTTATGTCTCGAGCACGAAAACTCCACTATACCCAGAAACATCGGATCCAAAAGTTTTGCACGGTGCACGTGCACCGTGCCTCCGTTCGTCTACCTCCCTCACTGGTGACTTCAGCACATCAACCTTCAACTCTCCAGTCCAATACATCCATCACCATACCCTTATCCACCTCAAATTTGAATTCGAGTTGAATTCTTAAAACCTGGAACCATACAGTCCAAACCTCCTAAACCTGTCATCGTCTCATCCACCACCTTCTGACCACTGGCATACCATCAACTCCGGCCACGAGTCCATCCACCAACCTGCCATCATTTCCCAAAAAATCAAACAACTCGATCATTCCTACAGGAAGAACTGACCCAAGCAACCCACCCATCCTAAACTAGGGCTCTTCCAGAAATTTCGTCACCGCAACCACCCCGTTGAATTGCAACGCCACCTAGTATTTTTCTTGACATCAACGACAAATCCTCCATCTCCCAGATGAATCCCGACACCTCAAATTTCCTAGATCACACAAAAACCCAAATTTCCCCTTATATAGTTCAACACAGGATAGCACCACAACCCTTCCACTAAAAATCCTAATTTGTGTTCCAAAAATCAAGTTTTGATCTAGCTATTTAATTCCTATTACTGAATTCATAATTTGTTCAATATGAATTTACACATTTTTAAACTTAATTAACCAAACTATGGTTTACAGAGAGGTCTACAGGTTATTTTAATTTAACTAAAATTTTAAACTAAACTTATCTTAAACAAATAAGTTTGATTATATCTAAATTGAATCAGAGGTATAAATCTATATGTTTGGATTATAAAACAAGAATTTGAACTCATGATCTATATAGAATCAGAGAGTATCCTTTAGAAATCACAAGCATACATAGTCACAGCATAATGTACTCAAGTACACATTTAACACATTTTGTCACAGGGATTTAATCATGCAACTTATTTAAAAATTTAAACTTTAAAAACAGAATGTTACTCACTTGTATCTTGAAGGCAGAGCAACTTCTTTTAACAGTTTGAATAAGAAATGCAGGTTTGCTTGATTCCCAGTTTTAAGAAATGCAGTTCTTCTTTTTTTTATTAAAACTTGAATTGTTTCTTCAAATTTGAAGCTTTAAATTCTAATCTGGATTTACTCCTGAATCTCACTTGCATGCAGACTATCCGATAGAAGATGATGCAGATGAAAGTATGCAGGCCTTCAGATTTACAGGGTTTATGATGATATTTGAAGATGGTGAAGGTTATTGTTTTAGATTTGATAAATGAGAAGTTTTGTCTCAGATTTTAGTTTTTGAGAATGTGATTCCTTTTTATTTAGATCTAGAAAAGAAATAGAAATGAAAGAGAATTTGTTTTATATATAAAAACTGAAATTAAACTTTATTACACAAGTAAATAAAAGAAAACCAAATTTAAGTGACACTTGTCTTACATTCTAACATTTGTCAAAACTCTTGGTTATTTATTTACACTTGTATAAAATGACATAATATGCATACATTTGTCTTTTTAAATAATTATCATTCATTCAATGTTAATTTGTATTTTGTTAGATGTTAATATAGGATAAATGTAAGCTTGTATTAATTAATTAGTCAATCGTGTATTTATTTACATGTACATAAATTTTCAAAATGAACAAATCCAATATAATTTATAAAAGGAAGCTTTCACAAATATCTCAAAAACAAATTAAATTAAAAACATTTATACTTTTAAACTTCAAAGCTTTGAATTCTAATTCAAATCAAGTTATATATATACATATATAACTACACAATTTAAATTTGAAAAACAATTATTTTTATTAAAAATTTATTTGTTAAAACAATGCATTATTATATTTTTAGAAATAACAATATTTAGTAACCATAAATAACTATTAAAAGAAATTGTCATCTTATTAATAAATAATTTATTTTATCACATTATATTTAAAAGAAACTCAAAATAACCTTATTGTTATTTATTTAAATTTTAAACTTGAGTTACACATATTTCAAATCATTTAATATATATTTCTTAGGTATTTAAAACCATATTTTATTTTATTAAATAGCTTTTAAAAAGTTTAACTTTTAAATAAATTCATAATTTCCAATTTTACTAAAGATGTAAATTTTATAGAAAATAGGATTCATTTAAAATAATACCTATTTACAATATATACAATATTCTACATATATTATAAATATAAAACAAATATTAGATTTAAAAAGATAAAATCTATCAGTTAACTATTTATTTATTAAATTATTAAATTAATTCAAATCTCATTACAAAGATTATTAAATCAATTTAATTTTCATTACAGATTATTAAATTGATATTGCTTTAAAAAAATTCCGGGTCATCACACATCTATTTT
Source organism: Allium cepa (assembly GCA_030765085.1). Taxonomy (NCBI): domain Eukaryota; kingdom Viridiplantae; phylum Streptophyta; class Magnoliopsida; order Asparagales; family Amaryllidaceae; genus Allium; species Allium cepa. The sequence goes on from CM060928.1 coordinate 619,117,456, forward strand.
CATCAACATTAATTTCGCTTGCATGTTTAGTTAAGCGATAGGAAATCTTAAAACCAATAAACACCAAGATGGAAATCACCAAAACACCATATAGAACTCGTATAAGAGTTCAAAACACCATAAATGTAATCACCTTGTATATAAAAAAATTACCGTATGGCACTAAGGCTATGTATAACACCAACATCAAATAAATGGTGAAAACATTTAAAGTCCTATCAGACTTTTAATCGACCCACCAGTCAATATTCGACCCACCAGTCGAATGTATGACCCAACAGTCAATGTATGGCTCATCAGCCTAGTACTACATCACCACCATCGGAATGTGTCAGCAAATTCCATATAGTAACCTGAAAAGTGACAACAGTGCATCCCATGCCACATGTTCTCACTTAATAGTTTACTAACTGTTAGTCAATACCACACTAGAAAACAAAATCATTTAATTCACAATAATTGCCTAATTCATCGGCATATACAAACTGAAGTTCAACGAATGTGTAGCTTCGAACAAACAAGTCCGAAATTAACCGAAAAAGTAAACGCATGTGTCCCATACCACATGTTTGCTCTACTAAATCATTTAATTCTCTTTCTCATATGCTTGAAGAGTGCAAAAATGTGTATTTTATATAGAAAATACTTTGCTTTGAGAAAACTAGTTTTTAAAACAATTTTTGAAACATTATAAAAATTCTTTTCTTCAAAATATCTTTATCATTGAGAAATCTATGTTTATAAATATGTAAAATATGCTTTAGAAAGATATTATTTCTAATAGAAATCGATTTATATAAATATTAATTCAAAACAAGCTTTTAATCCAAAATTTACTAATGAAAATTGTTTCCAAATCATGTGCATGAAAACATTGAATTCAAGAGCAATTCAATCTAGACTTTTGCACTAAATACTCATGAAAATCCATAAATTCAATAATAATTAATTTTTAAATTCATAGAGAAATGGTCAAGAAACATCAATTAAAATCGCACAAAACTAAGCAATAAAACTCAAAACTATAGCTTATTTAGTTAATTTTCCTTTTTAAAACCCAAAATCTGATAAAATTGAAGACATAAAAGTTGAAGATGATTGCCATAGCTCGAAGTCAGAAAAATAATCACTTAATTCGGACTTACGAGTCAAAAATTATGGCCATTACAATTCTCAGGTCTAAAATTACAAAACTCTGAACAATTAACCTAACAACAGGGCTGCGGCTTAAAGAGCTAGTTAGTCACTTTAGAACCTAGAATTTGATAAAACATAGATCATGAAAGTTGTAGAAAAGTGTATATAATTTCCAAAACATCAAGAATAATAAAATCAGATAAGAAACGAATAAGTTATGGCCATTTCAATTTCTTGTATAAACTCAGGAAATTCGTTTAAAGACAAAACTATGATTCTGTGTTCATAACCATTTTAGGTCATTTAACTCGAAAAATATCAGAAAGTGATCAAAAGGAAAATTATCTGTCATTGAATTTGTTTTCTAACTCAAAAAATTTGACCACCAAAGGATTTGGGAAGTGCAAGTTATTGCTATTTTACTACAGCACACTCTCTGAACAGATTATTTTAGCTATCATCTTTATTTCTAAGATGCAATACTTTAAACCAATATGAAAACATAGAAATTCAATTCCACCATTCAATTCGTACTTATAGTACTTGAATTCAGGTAACAATATAATCCCAATAACTTTAGATATAGATTTGTGAGTATGAAAAACTCATCTTAAACTTGCAACCAACCACACAAAAAGTTCCTGCATTTTAACCTTCAGTGCTGAGAGGATTTGGCACATCAAAACGCAATATTTTCCTATGAAATTTTGCAGTTAGAAGTTATATGTGTTGGGAATAACATATCCGAATTTTGGAATTTTATTTTATAGAATTAGTTATGAATTTATTACGGACCTGCGTTTTTCAATCCAGATTTCTATTTTACTAATTCAATATCGTGAAATCAACAAAATGCAAACAATTCCTATAACTAATTTCTCAATTCATAAAATATGCAAGTTATTCTCAATTGTAGCAGCAATTTTGAGCTTTAAACAACAACATATAGACATAGTATGAGGTGAACTCACCTTAAAGCCTTGCTATTACTCTAATTTGCTTTCATCTTTAAGTACACCTCAAATTTTCCAATTCAAAACCTAGAACTCCATTAACACAAAATTATACAACTCAAAATTTATGGAGAATTAACATAAATTAATTGGAGGGAAGATTTGATATGGATTGAGCAATATACCTTGATTTTACTGGATTCAATTGCAATTTGTTTGATTTTAAAACTAGCAATTTGCTTGCATTCTACGTTTTAGTTTTTGAGCTTTTGATTTGAGAAATAGTTTCTATGGTTTGTTTACCGAATGTACAGAAGAATGATTTCTCCTTCTTTAGCTAATTTTCCTAAGTCCTAAATTGGCTGAACCAATACCAAAATCCCAAACCCTAAAATTAAATAATTAAAACATGTATTTGATTTAGCACAAAACACATTTTAACCTAACTTCAATATTAATTATCTCTTAAATTAAAACAAATCAAAATTTATGTGAACATACTAAATATAAATTCTTCAACTAATCTTTCTAATGAACCAAAAATTCCTAATTTCTGAGGTTATTTTACCCTTTAAATGATTTATTGAAAATTGACTTTTTCATGTTTTTACTAAATTGCAAAACATGTCAAAAACGAATTTTAATCATCCAAATTATTCTTTCTTCAAAAATAAAAATCAAAAATCACTTTTAAAACATAAATAAGATTTTTACCCGAGTTCTCATTGGGAATTTTTCACAAAAACCCTTCATTATCAATTATTTTCACTAAGGACCAATATTAAGGAAAATACACAGTTTATTAATTCAAATCATTCTCTAACTAATTTACCTCTATAAATAAGTTAAAACACTTCAAAATTTTCCACATTAATCTTTAAAAAGATCATACTTTAAAATTTACAAAAATATCTATTACTAACCTTATTTCTCAATTTAAAATTAATTTAAATCTAGGTTACTTAAATAATAATTGCTAATGAAGGTGGTTAAAAATTAGGTTGTTACATTTAGTGTAATCATAGAATAAACTTTGAAATATGACTTGCATATATTAGCATTTAGTAACTATAGAGGCCAACGAATATTAGCGATAGTCAAGGTCTAATGGTAAGGCATTGTTGATTGCACTATCAACGTTGCACCAAAATTGACAAGGTAATTTAATAATAAAGGATGGCATTGCAACTTCATTATAATATTCGACATAAGTATGTGGAAGAGTATTCGTTAAAAAAATTTAGTCTAAGATGAATTACATATGGTGTTTTGATTGATTGTGTAGCTATGTAGTGATTTAAGCAAACATTAAAATTACATGTATATACAAATCCTAGATTAAGGATGATTGGAATGAGAGGTAATTTATTATAAAATTTAAGAGAACAGAAATTTGTAAATAAAGTTTTGGAAAACATACAATAAGGATATACTCTTGTAAACTTGAGAATGTGAAAGAAGATGGTTTCACTACTAAGGTTGGGATGTAGCTTAATAAGATTAGTCAAATAGAATATTTTCATAAATATCTATATTAATGGTAATTTGCTAAGGGATAAAAAACATAATAACCAAAAAAGAAAATTTATCCAAACCAATACATGTGAAGCCTTAAAAGTGAAATTTTAATGGTTCAGTGGAATTAAGTTTTGATGTATAAGGGTGGTGAATGGTTTAGAATATAAGAAGTTTATTTGGCATAATAATTACCTTTCTAGTAAAAGGTTGAATTGAATAAAGTTAAGTTTAAGAGATTAGTTGAAAACCAAGTCACGGATAAAGGAAATGAGACACACTTGGGAATTTGGTGGAAGTAAAATTTGTAATATGTTGGAAATAAAGTAACATCTTTACCCCTGCAAATTATCTTTTCTCCCAAAAAGGTTGAACTCTATAGTTCTAAATTTGTATAACTAAATTAAATTAGTGAATCATTTCAATTCTATAATGAAATATATAATTACCTTCATAAAGTGATGAAAAGAGGATTGTGAAACTGAGGTTTGGTATTCATAAAAACAGATGTTATGTATTAAAAATGTTTGAAATTTCAAAGAAACAGAATTTGCGAGAAAATAATGTAATTATTATTTATGGAGTAAGAAACGAGGGTGTATGTATAAAGGAAAATTTAACTATTCTTAACTTTATAAATTTGGTCTATTAAGGGAATTTGATTTTTGTAACCATTAGTTTCCCGAAGAGAAGAATTAAAGGCAAAATATGTAGCTCAAGATGGAAAAAAATTGTAGTTTAAGTGTTAAGAGTTTTTTGAAAAATAAATATATGAGTTAAGTAAGAGTAATATTTTATAGGAGTTGATAAAAGGAAGTTAGAAGGAAAGCTTTTTGAATATAAAAAGAACGTGGGAATTGGAAAAAAATGATGAATTAATATTTTAACTTGGAAGTTTTAAAATCGAATAATATTTTAACAGAAGGTTCCCAAATAATCAACAACCATAACCTAAGCAGTGTTCAATTGAAATAATTTTTTTTGGCATTTTGAATATATTTTGAGATGTTGTAAATAAAGGATGCCAAATAAGGTATCTATATATAAGATTTTGATAAATTATATATATATTAGATTAGTTTTCGGACTTCAAAATAAAAGGTAAATTGTGAAGATAAGATTTGGTATATATAAATACCATAAGAGGTTATTATATTATAAATTTAATATTAGAAGGACGATTAACCCGAAGTCGGATAATTGTTATTTAAAAGCAATTTTGAGTTTTGTGAAAAGTAAAAGAAAAGAAAAAACCCTTTTGTTTCATAAGTATGCAACATCTTATTAGAAGTTGGGATTTCCCCTTTTTTAAATTTCAAATATTAAAACATAACTTAAAGAAAGCAACAATCGGATTTTCTTAACTTTCACTTTTATAAAAAGAGGATTCTCTAAGAAATAAATTTTATGATGAATAATTCAAATGGTGAAGTGGTGATATTCAAACAAATGGAATCTTAAAATTATTTTACACCCTTATTTGGAAAATATTAAGACAGTTAAAAAGTCGAGACATCTCAAAATGTTTATTATCTTGAAACTGTATAAGGTGATTGTTTGTTTGGGGTGTGTAAAATACTTGTGTAAATTGATTTTCAAAGATTTGGAAATTAGAATCTATATAGAAGAAAAGCAATTTTTTAAATTGAATTTATAAAATCGGGAGATTCTTTAATATTAATAAAGTTCCATGTAAAGTCGGAGAAGAAATAAGAATTTGGGAAATAAATTTTTGAAATATATAATTTAGCAAAAATGGAATATCACATTGAAATAAATTTTAAAATGAGGGAAATAGTGATAGTGTTTGTAGATTTCATAAATTAAATTTGGAGTTTTGATAAGGAAGCTACATGATTGAACGTTTAAAATTCTGAAAGTAGTTTGAAATTTTATTAACAGATATGGTTTCAAATAAAAGAATATTTTGAGTTAAACTTGGGGATAAAAATAATCTTATTGCTTTTGTGATTGGTTTCCAATAGAAAGAGTTGAATTTGATAAACTTGGATATTTCACGAAGTGGGTTCAAATTAATATCTTTGGATTGAGTTTATAGTACTCAATATATAGATTTTCAAAATTAAATGTGATTTGAAGGTCAAAATTAAATCCTGAAAATATTTTAAATGAATAGGTATTTATAAAACTCTATTCATCTTCATATCTAACGATGCATGTATTGTAGGAAATAAAATATTTATATTACATACCTTTCTCTATAATGGAAATTGTGGGACACAATTTTCATAAGGGGGACTTTATAACAATTCGGGCTTGAGACATCCCCAAAATTAAATCAAAGACATAATTTAAATAATAAGGATTGTTTATAATGAAATTTTGGGGATTTTTATTCCATTTCTTTTTCCAAATTAAAGTTAATTTGGATGAATTGGAAGGAGAATTTATGTAAATGGTTTTTCAACGGGATAACTATTGTTTGTGAAGTATTATTCATGTGTGGTTTTTTTATTTAAATAATAAAATAAAATTAGGGAACAAATTAATGGGAAAAATAAATCCAAAGAGGTATTAAAGTAATGGATTAGATTGAATTAATTTTTTAATTGGAATAATAGTGTAACTTTTGAAGATTATTAATTAGAAAATGAATGACAAATCATTTAAGCATGTAAAAATTGGAATAATAAGGTTTGTATTAATTCTTTTAATTATAGGTAAAATTTAATAACCAATTGTGTTAATATTGAAAAGAATGCCATAAATTTAGTAGAGATTTATTAAAATTAATGAGGTTAAGGTTTAACTATTAAAACTTGAACTTTGCACTTAAGTGGTCATTCATTTCTAATTAATTGGAAGTAAAAAGAACAGATATAAAACTTTTATTATTGAAAATTTGGATTTTTAAATTAATTTTATTTAGCGCAAATGAAATGAAATAAATAAACTTGTGTAGCTTTGGAACATAGAGCTAATTCATGATTTTGAAACCACAGTCTACATGAACCATATCTTAGAAATTAGAGATGGAAATCTCATTTCTTTTGTTGAATTAGAAAAGCTTGTTTTACTTGTTAAGTAATATCTGTCTTATGGCCCAAATATATATAATGTCAACAAGGCTACAACTTTAGATTAAAAAAAGTATGCTTGGGCATTTAATTCGTTTTCCTCATTTCAATAAACCAATAATAGAACCTTATTTTCCCTCCTCGTCTCAAAACCTAGAAATAAAGCCTCTAAATTCCAATCAATTCTGAAACTAATTACTGAAATTATAATGTTATTAACTTCAGGCATATAATCTCAAACCAATATTCATCTTTCTTAGGATTTTAAACCAGTATTTTCATAAATAAAGATTTATGTTGTTATTTCTTCTTGTGTGTACTATTAGTGGTAGAAGCCAAAAAGAATTGGCAGTTATTCATCTTCAACCTACTACTAAGCTTAATAATACAGGTGAGTAAATCTCACAATTCTAGTTTTAATTTACAACAATCCGTCTTTCTTACTACCAAAGATGACACTTAATACATCCTCGGTATTTGTATGCTGATCATCTAGTCGTCCGAAAGACGGGTCATTTGGGGGGAATGAAAGAAAAGATGGAAGAGCAGAAACTAAATAACACAGAATCTTACAACGCAACGGAAAAATTTATATTACTCAACATAATATATTGCAAAGCCATTTCAAAAATATTACATCGGAGTCATACTAATACAAATTCTACCCTAGGACAGTTATAACAGTCTATCCCTAAAAAACGGATACCATATACATATAATACAGTGGAAGACAAAGTAATATCTTGCTATCAATGAAGTCACCTGCTCTATGCTCTTTCAAATGAATTTGCGGAAAAACTTGATCTACTTGGCCGACCATTCAAATTTAAGCACCCAAGAGTTTAAGAAAAGAAAATAAACTCCGGATCAGACATGTTTCTGGTTTGTGTAAAGCATAAGTCTTTAACTTTATGAAAACCTTTAGATTAAAGGCATCTTGTAAGACCACGCTACACATAAACACGGATGGGTTTGTACCTTATGATAACCAAAACATTTGTATATAAAAATCCAATGATATTATAATAATTTCTATGGTTTTAAATAAATATCAAAATAGTTGAAATTGTGATCATATTAAATTCCAACATACTAGGCTCTACAATCAAAACCGGAAAGGCACCTATTAGAGATTGGATTCCATACTATGGCAAGTTAGGGACTACCTTCCGATGGTACACTCCTAGAAAATGCAACGGAGTCTGACAAGAACTTCTGGTACCCCTGATACACAGAGTCAATTTCCCCTTTAACATGACAAGCCGGATTACCCCATATCTTTTTGACACTGAGGCCTTATACTACCATAGTGTTTGCAGGTAAAATAATTTGAATACGGACAATCTAGAATGGGATGGCAGCTCGTAATGGTAGCTGACCATATAGCTCTGCTACATACCCTTTTTTGCCATTTCTCGATTTGTGAGGCTCATGAGGTCACGTCTTTACCTTCTTCAACTTAACATACCATCTTGGAATGTTAACAATGCCCTTCAGGTAGCAATGCGATGTCAGCATTCATCCATGCAAGTTCGTTCTAGGATTGAACGAAACGCTTGAGAGCTCCATCTTCAATTCCTTCATCTTTAAGATGTCTTCACTTTGAAATGCTTGAGTTGGGTCGATGTGGTTTTTGGATAACATATGTGATCCCGGTCTCTTCGAAACAACATTCGATAGTTTTCGGTAAACTCAACCCCGATTCTTTAGGAAATAAACAGTCAAAGATAAGAGCATAGATCATCTCCTAATAGTTAGTAGACGGGTTTCCTTATCATTTGTCCTAGGAGAATGAAATGAGATTTATACGCATAGTACAACATCATCGGAGATGACTGTGTCATATAACTCATGCATTTCTCCTAGATATTTCCAAAGTTATATTTTGGGTCCAAATTCGATAGTCGGTTATTTAACTATCAAATAAATAAAAAACAACTAATTCCATTTGAGATTTATTTATCCATAGCAACCACTAAGCCTTAAAAAAAATCTTTATTTAATAAATCTCTTTTCATAACACATGTCTATTCATATATTTATCTCTCAGATATAAGTATATACATAAAACATTTGTGAATAACTTCTTACTTCTAAATCATGTTAAAAAGGATTAAACAAATGTTGTTTAAATTGGAGGTAAGGACAGCCCTAAACATTATTCCCTCGGTGTTAAGTGTGTATTGAAAGTTCCATACCACCATTTTTGAAAGGTCAGTTTAGTGAAACTCAAATCTCACATTCTTTTTATACTTCTTTCCATAAATCATTTTTAAGCAAATCCATTTCATTCATGAAATCTCTTTTACTTGAAATCCAAATGCATTTCAAAATACTTTCCAAACTCCCAAATTCATTTATAAAGCCTTCTTTAAATATTCAAATCATTTATAATAATTTCTTTCGTAAATATCCAAAAAATTAATATAAATTTCTTATAAATATCCAAACCCTTTATAAACTCCCTTTATTAATATCCAAGTTATTTTCTAAAATTTCTTTTATAAATACCCAAAATCATTTATAAACTTTTTGGTAATCCTTCTTGTTTAAGATAACATCCTAAAAAACTTTAAATCAAATTAGCTTCCTTTAATAAGCTAATCCATTTTGTAAATCTCTCTTATTTATGAAATCTTCTTTTCTTAAAAACTCAAATCCATTACCTTATAAATTTCCAAATTCATTTATAAAACTCTCAATAAAAACTTCTTTTTATAACATGGAAAACTATTCCCATTAGTTAAAAACATTTTTAGCAAACCATTTGCCAAATCATATTTTAAATATATTCTTCAAAATGAAATAACTTTGAAACCATTTTCTAAAAAGAAAAATGAAACATTTATCCTTACGAAATCAAATGAAGGCTTAGCAACCATAATGGTGCTTTCAATTTGGTTTTACTTATCCAGTTTAACATGGCATCACATGACAACGGGTATATAAGAGGTTAACACATAACAATTAATCAACTTAAGTAAATTTCCAAGTTAACTATAATAGTAGAATGATGTTTTGTTCTACATGCCATTTAGTTTTCTTAAGCATATAGTGTTATCTAAGGGTAAGCGATATAGAAATCCCTTAATTTTAAAAAAAAACTTGAAAAGAAAACAGTTTAAAAAAAATGATTACTTAAACTCAAAGAGATATAAAATAATTTAAAACGTTTGTAAATGAGAATCAAATCCTTATTAGATAGTAATTAACTAAGGGTAATTAAACTTTATTAAAACATAATTAACTTTGATCGAAGATTGATCAAATAAAAAGCCCTTATTAAATAATAATTTATTAAAATTATCTTAAATAAATAATTAAGTAATAATTGATTAATCCTTAATTAGAAACTAAATAATAATTAACTTTAATTAAATAACCAATCATGATTAACTTAATTGATTAACGGTTAATTTTATAAATCAGTATTAAAAATGATTAAGTAATAATTACCTTAATTAATTAATTAATCATTAAATAAATAATTAATTATTCTCTAATTGCTTAATTAAGTTAGAAAAAATTTCTAAAAAGAATTCAAGTTAAAACAAGGTTAGATTAGAATAATAGTTAGATTTTCCAAACTACGCATATAGCGACTACCGCTATACGGACCCATAATTTCAAAACTTGGTTTTTAAGCAAACTAACTTCAAAACTTTATTACAAACTTTTAAACTTGTAACAAAGTTAGAGAACATTTTCTAAAAAGTTTCTAGGTGGAAACATGTTTCGGATTTGAAAAAAGTTTGGTTTTTGCGAACTGTGTGTGTAGCGATTATCGGTATACGTAGCTTTAATTTCAAAACTTGAAACTTCATTTTCTAAGTTTTAAAATTTCAAATTTTCACTCTTGTATTCTTTAAAACATGAAAATAAACTTTTGAAACCAAAACCAACGATTTAAACTTAAAAATTTTCACTTTGAAAATAAAAATCATACTTTCGATAAAAAACGGATTTCTACGTTGCTTTTAGTTAGCAAATTTCCACTTTTGTGTCATGAACCCACATACAGTATTCCATCACAATATCACATCATAACATCATAGCACCATCATAAACAAAGTATTACTTCACAATACTAACTAACTTTTTCAATACAAGGTAAAATCTATATCGCCTACTCAAACCTCGGCATGAGCGACCAACACCAAATCAACATATATGCATCCATATACAACATATAACACTAATTCATAATTAAGCAACATTTTAACTCATAAATTTTGCAACTTTAAAAGTTAGTAACTTGAATTCTAAATACACGAACTTTACTCACCAAAGTGGACCGAAACTAAGCCTAACTTCCACTGAACTTGAAATTCTCCTAGCAAACCGCCTTAAATTGAAAATATAACTTTATGTGGCCTCGAAGGGACAAATTTGGTTCGGCCTTGGCTAGTATTAGGCTTGGCCTACGCTAGTTTTGGGATGATGGAGCTTGTTTTGGAGAGAGTGATACTCGAAGTGAAGTATGAAGGTTTAAACTTGATTTTAGAAGTGTATACACAAAATTTTAACATTGGAATTTCTCTTGGAAGCCATGGGTGAACTTATAGACATGAAGAGGATAGAAATGAATACAAAAATGATGGTGTAAAGGAAGAATGTGCAGAGATATGTGGTAGAAAATGAGAGGGGTAATTTAGTAAAATTACTTTAGTATAAAATAACAATAAACTTATCTTGAAACATGCTTGCCATACCTCCCCACCATCCTCTCTACAAGTTCTCTCCCCCCTCAGGCTCTCATGTACTAGCCTAGGTGATATAGGTGATGAATGGGCTTAACTTAGGGTACTATGTTACTATTTGACATTATTCACACCATGCTTGATTAATTTAACTCAAATCACCATTATCTTAATCTAATACTTACTTTAACTTAATATAAACTTATTAAAATCCTATGATACATATTTATGTGTATGTGTATGTTACACAAATGTTCATAACGTTTTCGACGACTTTCGGGGGTCAAAAAGTCGAAATTTCAGAAAACGTTCTTCGGTCACATTTTCTATTTTTATTTGAACTATCTATATTAGTAAACAAATTTTAAAAACTATTTTACCATCATTAATTTATAATAGATTTATTTGCTAATAAAAATCCATTTATTGATTATATAAAATATATTTAAATAGCTTATTTTAAAATAGCAAAAGCTTGGGTTGTTACAAATCTAGTTTACCAACATTTGTTATTATTTAAAGGATTCATATTGTTTTTAATTTATAAAACCTATTATTTGAATATTTAAAATTTATTAAATATTCAAAAATCAAGGTGGTAAAATTCCAGGTCGTTACATAATTCCTTTGCATGTGGTTAATTGCTTAAATTTTGTTGTTGATTGTGAATGTCTTAGCTATTAATTCATAGTCCTTGAGCTAATCACAGTTTGTATTTTGACCGTATTTTTTGTTTCTCATCGTAATTCGATAATTTTTAATTTATTGGAAAGAATAGTCTCTGATTTACAAGTTTTTTTAATTTGGTAATATGAGGTTTAAATGGTTGTAATTGTGTTTTTGTTTCGATGTCTTGAGAATGAAGACATGAATTAATAATTTAAATCTGAAACTTGTTTCGACTATAACTTTTGAAATCCAGTCCAAATTTGATGATTTTTTTTGGAAAGCCTAAATTTCTATATACAACTTTCATGTTTTGATTTTCGAAAGATTCTGAGGTTTAAATGGTAGAAATTGTGTTTTTATTTCGTTGCCCTAAGAATGAAGGACATGGATTAAGTAATTTGAATCTGAAAACTGTTTCGACATAAATTTTAAATGTTAATTCCAAATTTGATGATCTATTTCTTGTTGGAAAGCATAGACTTTTACCTACAATTTTAATGGTTTGAGTTTCACAAAATTTTAGGATTAAAGGGCCAAAACTGGTCATTTTTTTGCTGGCCTTATCCAAGGTCTTACTAGTGATCCTCCACTCTTGCTCTCCTTCGTATTGTTTGGCCCAATTTATTCGTGACATTTCTTGTGTATTTTGGTGCTGAATTCTAATGGTTTTCGATGATGATATCCGTATTTTCAAATCTTGTTTCTATGATCTAATTTTGGTGAAATTATTCTATAGAAATTGTTCTATGGATATAGTATCACACACTGTTTTACTTTCAAATTGATTTTCAAAAGAATAATTTCAAAATCAAACTATTTTCTCTATATGTAGACCTATTTTTTCAATACAAAAGAATTTATATATATATATATATATAGACAACTACACACACTAGTAGGTGCAAATGGATTTGAAAATATGGTTTTATAGATACTTATCTATATATAAGGTAGGCAATATTTTCTAATATTTATACTAGTTTAATAAAATGATATTTCTAAAAATAGATCTCAAAGAAAAACTATTTGATATATATTTGCATGTTATCTATCAGATGAGAAATCGAATTAACGGTTTAGTAAAATAAGCGGTATGGAATGCTTGCGCTTATTTTACCGGTTAATTCTCCGACTTATTCGATTAAACCCTGCTTACACACGGGTGAAGTTTACCAACTTATAGTAAACGTTTGAGTAAACCCATATGGTATGGGATGCATGGTCTTACTTGTACGGTTACTATTTAAAGGTATATGACGCCTATTTTGGCGAGTTTTTAGGCTCGTTCTTAGGTGACCATCTACAATGGGTTTTCTTGTCCATCTGGCGATTATGGGTTTTCACACCTATCTTGGGAATCTTTTGAGTTTTTATGCTCATCCAAGTACTATGGGTTTTCATGCCCATCTTGATGATTTATGGATTTTCACGCTCGTCTACGGATTATGGATTGATGGCCCATCTTGGGATAACACGCATGCTCGGTGAGTTTTCATGCTTTCCAATCATGGGTATTTTCAGATGCCTCCCATTGATTTTTGTATTCTATGATATTTGTGTTTTCACCACAATATCTTGGGAAGTTCTTTCAAAAAGTTAAAATTAGATTTGGGGTTCTGGTGAATAAGTTTTGAGGATTATTGATATTCTTTTGGCATTTGCTATTATATGACCTCGTGTTATGATTGAGATATATTATCTTATTATCATCTCTATGTCACGTTGATTTGAATTAAAACTAGACTAACCCATTTATTATTTTGTAATACTTAGGCCAGATCGAGATGTTTCAGATGCTTCTATTTGATGCTTACTAGATTTGGACCTTGCAGGAGATAGTTAGATGTACATTATTATCATTTTATATAGACTCATGTAGTAGTTTATTTCATACATCGGGATATAGACTCCTTTTTGGTACATATTTATTAACTTGGGTTGTAGTGTATGTATAGTGAGTGGGCAATTATGACCACCATCTTGCATACCATCTCGTGTATTTGTATTCATTCGCATCAGCTATATCCCTTGTATATTCAACTATGCACTTAGTTATTCTACGATTCTGTGTTATGTGATTATCGTATATTGTTTTGAATATTTGTAAGTCATAGTAGTGTTGTTTTGTACCTGGATCATATATGTAAATCCACTTGGAGAAAAGAACTAACACTCAGTTCGACGTGTCGATGTTCGTTGGTAGCAAAATTCATCGATAGTCCCCCCTAACTAGCCTTATTCTTTGCATTATCAAACAGTATTACCTAGTAATATCCTTTATTAGTATGGGTCTAGAGATGGAGCATTACATAACACTTGAAGCATTCTACTCTTTCAAGAATTTGTAGTGTTGGACACTTTATCACATAGTGTCCCTTCTATCCATAGTTCAACCTCTACAGTAGCAAATTTTCCACCCCTTCCTTTTGGCACACCCTTCTTAATTTTGGTTTACAGATTAAGATTAATCTTCTACACTGCTTTAGGCCTTGTCTTTACTTTTTATGTTTCTAATACCTTCTGCTATATCTTTAGGCCATATCAAAGACAAATTCAATAGGAGATGCCAAATGAGGCATCACCTTATGATTAACACCTGCTTCAAATCCCTAATGAAGTTCTTATTTTTCTTTAGTGGGGTATTACAAATATTCCTAATACTTAGCCAAAGAGATGAACTTCTAAATATACCCTTCCACATTTAAGTCACCTTGCTTTAATTCTATAAATTCTCGTAGTAGCATACTCCGTAGAGAATCAGATATGAACCATGTCTAGATCTCCCTTTGAACTGCACTAGGTAATTTAGTCCTCAAGATTCTCAATAGTTAATGTTTCTCACCAGTCTAAAGCATCTTCATTTGACTTCCATGATGCAAGCATTCTCCTTTGCACATCATTCAACTTCCAAGTCCCCAAAAATGCATTCACAAACTTTAATCTTGTTAACCAAAAAAATGGATCAACATCTTGGATTGAGTGTGAAAGCACCAACCCTGTTCACACAGAGCAATAATGTAGATAATAGATATAGAAAGAAAGCAATAAGAGAAAGAAGACAAGAAGTTTTTTTATATTGGTTTGACTGTTAACGAAGCATACGTCCACTTTATACTTTTTATTATAGACTTATTGCTGTTACAAAATTTATTCGATTACAAAGCTCGTGATTATCCTTAGCTAGATTGAATCTCCAAAGTTGGAATCCACTAAGAATCACAGTGAATTCCTTTAAAGATCATTATGAGGGAGGTGCGGAGTGAAGAAAGCTTCCAGCGGAGTTTCAGCAACTAGTTCAGAGAAGATCCTGTATATGTTGCAGATAGGATGGTATCTATTAAGATTGGAGAGTTATTGGACCAAGCCTGTTCACCAGCTGTTCGCAGATGGTTACAAGAACATGCAGTGGAGCACACCTCGCGACCCGATCCAAAATCATAGATCGCTACAATTTATGGTCTATGGATCAATAGCAATCCATAGCATTAGCTCGAATTCAAGCTAATTATTTAATTCTTTCCTTATGCGTTGCTTTGTCTGGGTCGCACTCATTCCATGATCATGTATGGATCGCTGCACTTAGCATATTGTTGGACACTGGTTTCTGAGTTGTCTTCATTGTTTTGTGTCAATGTTGTTCAAGTAGTCTCTTTGCACATTGCCTTGTTTTGATGATGATTTACTTGCTAGCTGTATTTAGCTGTTGATTAGACTGGACGAATACTTATCTCTCCATTTAAGTAACTCGGAATCTCATCGAACTTGCCCATTACCTCTAGAATATATGCTGGATTATGATGCCATAGGGTCGGTTTATCCTTGAGCTAAATCTATGGGTCACTAGCGATCCATGTCCTTAGAGGATCTTCCCATTATTTTTCTTGGCTCCCTTTCGCTTGTTATTCTAACTCTTTTGGTTGACTTCTTAGCTATTCTGACTCCATCAAGTAGCTCCATCTTTTCTTGAATCCTGCTGGGTTAAAAACCTTGATAGCATTTGCCTCCCATAGTACATCTTCATTGAAAACAAGGGATGCTATGGAAGTGATCGCTTTTGGTCTGTGCTGCTTGAATTTCAAGTAATCATGTTAGAGTTTCATGAATGTGAGCTAGGTCATACTGCTGCTTGCTTAATTTTGATCTCGACTGCCATTGCTTACCATAACAGGTTGAATTTTTCTCTATAGCTTCTCGATATGTCTTGAAATGGTAGGCAGATGCCGCTAAGAAAATTTAAGGTCAGAGGCGTGCAATTTTATAGGTCGCTAGCGATCCATAGCTAATGTGCCGTTGGCGACCTAATTATTTAGCACTTTTTTTTACATGTTTCTTTCTCCTATTTAAACAGTCGATCCGACCAACCCCATCACCTTTACACGACTCGAACCTACACATTTTGCAATCCAATTCTTCATTTTCTTCTATGATTTGACTTATTTTGATAGACTCAATCCATCATCTATGAAAATTCGACCTTGTCTAGGCCTTTACCATGATTACTTCTACGCCGCCAACTTCAGAGCATCACCGCCGCCATTTCACCATTGCTTTTAGCTCACCTTTGTTGCCTGTCAACCAAACCCTAGCTCGTTGCCTTGGATCGTTGCTGATCTACTCTCTAACTCACTGTCTTTAAAGCTTCGACCAACTTTGTGTTCAGATTGCTAATCCAAGGTGGGCTTGTTGATCAAGATGTTCGTTTATTGACTTGGCGGTGGAGTTGCATTCATGATGTATGCTGTGTGGAGCCCGGGTCGATTGCGGCTTAATGGAGGAAGATAGTAAATCGAGTCTTGAGTTCCTCCCGGAACGACATTCGAGCCTTGCCTTGGTGCTTGACATGTTTCACTTCCTGTATTCTTCTTTTATTGGCCAGCATTGTGTGGGTATGGAACCTATGTTTTGACCTTGTATAAAAGAAATTTATAGATAATACATTGTTGATATTTTGATTGCAGCTTTATTTATCTGCTCATATGTGTTTTGTGCTTATTTTTTTTATACGTATTTGCTTGTGTGTGTTCTGTGCACTTGCGTTTACTCTATGTACTTCCATTTCACTTTATCTAATCCTGTGATTACTGCTAAAATTCTTTGTATGGAAAAACAGAACTTGTGAAATTTTGTTTTTAAGTATTTTTATTTAAATACCGGTGTATACCCTCCAGTTCACAGGGCTGTTTTCTTCGAAGAATTGACCAACGACCAGTAACTTAGGGTTTGAATAGTTTGCATACTAAAACTTGGAATTTGACTAAGTTACAATTCGATTTTTCTTCTTTTGCAAGTTTTGGTAGCACGTGGCTTATATTTTTACGTGATTCTGGTAAGTATGCAACATATGCGTGTTTAAAATGTGCACAAAAATGTAAACTAAGTGCAAAACATATAATTATGAGATTAATTGTTAAAAAAATTCGAAAGCATATAGTTGCAAGATTAACTTAATAAATGATCTTTATAATCTTCAAACATGCACTTTATTGTTTAAAGCATGCATATTATAAGTTAAACATGGGAAGTTACACATTATCCACGTTAGATGTTAGAGTTAATCATCGAATGTCAGTAATTGGAGTTTCTTGCTGGTTTTAGCACTTCGATTTTTTGGAGTCGTGCCCATCACTTTCGACAAAGGGAGTGGGTTGATTCTCATTATTCCTATGATGGATAAGTTTTCCAGTATTGCCGGGATAATTCTGGTACATAAAAGTGTGCGCGACTTATGGGATACGTGGATTTTGGAAGTATGTTCAGCTTATGGAATGTGCGGCTTATGGAATCGATATAGCCCATCGATTTGGAACGGTTTTGATACTCCTCGGTATTGCCTATCTTTGGACAACATGAGCAGTTTGCACTTAAGGAGCGTGATTTCACGGCTCTGAGAGTTAATGCGCGGCTTTTGGTACTCCTTAGTGTTGCCTATCCTCGGGCAACGTGAGGGGTGTATGTTTTAAAAGTTAGTGTGTGGCTTATGGGATGCGTGGCTTTTGATACTCCTCGGTGTTGTCTATCTTCGGACAATGTGAGTAGTTTATGTTTTGAGCCTTTCCGATGTTGCCGAGTAATATCGGTTCTTAGAAGGTGGGGATCAGGTTCCACCGATCCAATGGTTCGAATCGATTTACTTCTATCAACCCGGCAGGTATTTATTATAAACATAATTTTGTTGGTATGTAAAGTGAATCAATTTTATTAAGGAAAGTTGGGAAGGTTTTGCCTATTTACAATGCCTCCAGCATCCCGGGACGACTTATTTGCTGAAAAATGGAGAGTACATAAGGTAATTTTCAGGTGAAGTAAAATTTGGATTCTGTCGATAGTTGTCAATTTGAAAGTTCCGTCTCTTAGCTTTTGGTTGATCACATATGGCCCTTCCCAGTTTGGTTCGAAGGTTCCTGGCACGGGGTAGATCTGTTTGAAGACAAGGACTCCCCTTCGAAAGTTTGGTTGTGAACCTTTGAGTTGAAGTATCGTGCAACCTTTTTTTGGTGGGCGATGATCCTTAACTCGGCTTCTTTCCTCCTTTCATCGATCGTATCTAGCGATTCGAGTAGGATCTTCTCATTTTGCTTCTGGTTAAAGTTTTTCCTTCGGTGAGAGGAGACTTCTAGTTCGACGGGAATCATTGCTTTTGAGCCATATGCCAAAGTGAACGGAGTATGTCTAATTGCCGCTTTGTGAGTTGTCTTGTAAGCCCATAGTGCGAGTGGAAGTTCATCAACCCATTTCCCTTTGCTTTAGTTAATCGCTTTTTGATAGTGGACTTGATGATCTGGTTTATTGCTTCCGCTTATCCGTTTGCTTGCGGATGAGCAACTACGAAGAAGCCATATTCAATTCGGAAGCATTTGCAGAAGTCTTTGAATTCAGCGCTTTCGAACTGGGTCCATTATCAGTGATGATTTTTTATGGCACACCAGACCCGCAAATAATTTTTTTAGTAACAAAATTAATGACTTTCTTTGTAGTAATGGTGTCCAACAGTTCCGCTTCGGCCCATTTCTTGAAATAGTCAATAGAAACTATAACATATTTAGCCCCTCCTTTTGTTGTTCGCAGTACGTCAGTCAAGTCGATTCCACATGTTGCAAATGGCCATGGACTGACCATCTATGCAAGCTTTATTTATGGAGTTATTTTAATTTTTCTGAATCTTTGGCAATGGTCACATCTTGTGGCATAGTCTGTAGCGTCTTGGTTTATTGTTGGCCAGCAGTATTTGTACCAGAGCACTTTCCTTGTGAGGGTTTGGCCTTCGGTATGGTCCCCGCATTCGCCTTCGTGCCCCTCCTTCAGGATTTACTGAGCTTTTTTTTGGTCACACATCAAAGAAGGGGTTTAAATCCTCTTCGATAAGTGTTCTATGCTGTATTACGAATCGTGGTGCTTTTCGGAGGAGCTTTTTCTGTTGATTCTGGTCGGTGTTAGTAAATAGTTCTCGATTAGCGTCATCCATATTTCTGGTTCAGCGGTGGTCTCAAGGATCCAATCGACGTCCATTTTGTCAATGGTCGAGGCAATCAGAGTCTAAACCAGGACTAGGCCCAATGATTGAACTTCTTCGGAGCTTGCCAGTTTAGCTAAGTAGTCAGCCTTGGTGTTCTGCTCCTGCGGAATATGAGTTATGGTATAATGTTCGATGTCGCTCGGTAGCTCGTGCACTTTAGACAGGCACGGTGCGAGGTTATCCCGTCGAGCCTGGTACTCGCCCTTTACTTGGCAGTTGACTAGCTAGGAGTCGCTGTAATATGGACGGATTTTATTCCAAGTTCCTTCACAACTTTTAGCCCTGCTACTAATGCTTTATATTTTTCTTCATTATTTGTTGCATGGAATTCCAAATGTAGGGCGTACTAAATGGCTCATCCTTCGGGGGTTTCAAGCACTACTCCCGCCCTCGAGTCGAGGCTGTTAGATGCGCCATCAACAAAGAGTTTCCATTGCATATCCACTTCCGATGGTGCTTCTTCTTCCTCATCCCATATAGTAAACTGGGCGATGAAATCTGCTAGCACTTGCCCATTAATCGTTTTCCTCGAATGGTAAGTAATGTCATATTGGCTCGGTTTGATATTCCACTTGAGAAGTCATTTGGAAGTTTCAGGTCGGTATAGTACTTATTTCCGAGGCAGATTAGTCAGTACTCTGATTGGATGCACTTGGAAATATGGTCATAGCTTCCTAGACGCGGTTAAGAGGCAATATGCTAGATTTTTCAACTTTGGGTAATTTTTCTCGACTCCAATAAACCACTTGCTAATATAGTATACGGGTTATTGTATTTTTGCTTCTTCACGTACAAGGGCGGAGCTTAAAGCAAGAGGTGAGACTGCTAAGTAAATGAATAGATCCTCTCCATCCATTGACTTTGACAGATGGTAGAGATTCCATGTGTCGTGGTAATTCTTCAAATGTAGTTTGGCATATCGCATTCCATTCGAAGTTTTCTTTCCTTTCTTCAACGCATCAAAAAACGGTATGTACTTGTCGGTGTCGTTCGAATAGATCATCTTCGGTGACCATCACTTACAGGTTTTGCAATTATCTCTTGTTCTTTGAGGCTTGGACCTCTCGTAGGGCCATTATCTGCTCTGGGTTTGCTTCAATGTCCCTGGCACTTATGATGGATCCTAAGAATTTTCCGAAGGCTACTACGAAGTGACACTTAAGTGGATCGAGTTTAGTTCCATACTTTTGGAGTATTTCGAACATTTCAGCAAGATTATCCAGGTGGTTGGCAGCTGCTCATGATTTGACCAACATGTTGTCTACTACGTAAGCCTCCATAGTTTTCCTGATTTGGCGCTTGAATATGGTATTTACCAACCTTTGATAAGTTGCCCTAGCGTTCTTTAAACCGAATGGCATTACCCTGTAGTAGTATAGTCCTAGATCGGTGACGAAGCTGGTGTTCTCTTGATCAGGTTCATACATCAGGATCTGGTTTTACCCGAAGTATGCGTCTATGAATGATAGCAATTCATGTCCTACCGTTCCATCCACAAGCTAGTCTATTCTTGGGAGAGGGAAGCTGTCTTTCGGGCAAGCATTATTTAAGTTCGAGTAATCGATACAGGTTCGTCACTTACAGTAGACTTTTTGACTAAGACCGGGTTAGATACACATTCAGGAAAAGTTGCATTATGGATAAAACTGTTAGCCATTAACTTGTAAGCCTCTTTTGTTAACGCCTTGGACCATTCAGGACCCAGGCTGTGCCTCTTTTGCTTCACTGGTGTGAACTTGGGGTCAATGTTGAGCGCATGGCATGCAATTTCCGATGACACCACACACATATCAAAATGCATCCGTGTGAAAACGTCTAGGTTGGCACGATGAAATTTAGCAAGTTCCAATCGCATCTTGTTTCCAAGGTGCGATCCAATTTTCAAGACTTTAGTTGGGTCGTCCTTATCGACTGGGATAAACACCGTCAATTCTGCCGGCGCCGCTCATTCCTCTCCTGAACTCTTCTTTCTAAGGCCCAAAGCCTTATCGAATCGGCTAGGTTCCTGAGCCAGGGGATGCTCTGTGGTTGCTATTCAGAAGGTTCATGAATGTGGAGAGTTCTCCCCACATCCTTCCCCTTTTCCCTTCTTTTGGATTCATGTAACTCTGCAATGTAACATTCTTTGGTGGCGCATTGATCTCCTTTGACCACCTCAATTCTGTTTGCAGTCGAAAACGTAATTATAAGGCACCATTAAGCCAGAGCAATCCTGAAATCAGCTAAGGTAGGTTGTCCCAAGAAGGCGTTATACAAAGAAGTTTCATGCACGATTACGAAAGTCTAGATGAGGGTAACTCTTCGATCACCCTCTCTAAGTTTCATTGGCAAGTCAATTGTCCCTACGAGTTATCTGGATTTGCCACTAAACCCTTGGATTTTTGTTTGGCATGTAGAACGCTTTTCATTCCGATCTTCATTTGGTCAAAGGTACATTTGAAAAGTATATTGACAGAACTGCCGCTATCGACCGTACTCGTTGGACCGCAACGGGTTTGATTCCTACTATCACCACCATCGGGTGTAGAGTCGAAGCTTTGATCCCTTCGGTATCTTGGTTTCGGAATACAGTGTCATCGTTCAAAGTTTTCTGCTATTTGATTGGGGCCCATCTTCTATTGTGAGACATGATTCCTTCGAAGCGGGGTTGAACGAACTCGCATACCGCTCCATCTCTTCCTAAATTCTCTATGCAAGATATGGGCTCTCGGATATCGTCCGATAACGAGTCCTTGGTCAGTTCTCTTTGATCCCTCTTCACTGGTCCAGCTTGGTTCCTTTGGTTCCTAGGGCCTGAGGAGCCACGGGCTAGTCAGGACTCTATGGTTTTTTGGCATACTGTTGGAGCTTTTTCTCCCGAATCAACTCATCGATCAAGTTCTTCAAGTGGCGGCATTCCTTTGTATTGTGACCATATGTCTCATAGGAATGGCAGAACTTTTCTGAGCGCTTCTGTTGCTCGATTTCTTCCTTCTTAGGGGTTTTTTTATTCCTTAGTCCCTTATGTTACAGGATAAATATTTTCTGGAGCTTCGTTAAGAGAGATGTAATCTTCAGGCCTAAAGCATTTAAGTTGTTTATTGTTTCCATTTTTCTTATTGGAATTCTGATTCCTCCTTTTCTAATTTCCATCTCTCCCTGTTATTCCTTTGGCAATTCAAGAAGCATTCATTTCTGGTTCATTGCTACATCACTCTATTCGACGTTCAATGTTGCATGCCAATTGACTTCCTTTCTAACTCCTGTGCTTCCTCCAATCTCAAGTATCAATTTGCTTTGCGATTGAAATCATTCATTGTAGTGGGTTGCTTCATCTTGATCCATTTTCCGAACTCAGTTTCGAGATGGATGGCTCATACTAGAGCCATAAAAACCATATCCTCAGTTGAATTGCCGACCCCTATTATTGCGATATTGAACTAGTTCATGAAAGACTTCTGTGGTTCGTTTTGTCCCTAGAATAATCTGGACAGGGACTTCACATCCTTGGGTTGCGTGGTATGGAGCCTAAATTGAGGAATCTCATGGCAAGTTGATCGAAGGTAGAGATGGATCTTGGCGGGAGCCTAGTGAACATATGGAAGTGTTTCCTTCTAAGAAAATGGGAAAACATCTACACCAAACAGCTTCTAAGGCATTTGCTCCATCCATGTACCAGCTATACTTGTATAAATGGGGTTTTGGGTCCTTCATCCCATCATAGGATGGGATAGATGGCATCGTGAATTTTTTTAGATATCACTCCTTCAATATCTCATCACTGAAGGGAGTCCGACTTGGTGCGGATCCCCACTCATCATATCTTCTATTTTTATTTCCGACCATCTATGACTTAACCATATCCACGATGAATGCCTTTGATGTCCAGTAATCCTGGGACGGCTGTCAGTCGCTGCACCAAGTGTTCGACATTGCAAACGGTCTTGGAAAATGGACTGAAGCCTAGGCTCTCCTATATTTAAAAGAACTACTCCCTCGGGATCTCGTTGGCTTGTGGTTGTTCTAACTGGGGTGGTTTTGCCATTTTCAGTATTGTTGAAGCATTAGCATTCTTATAACTTATCATCATTAAATTGTTCTTTATCCTCTGAATCAGAGAGGTACATGGCTATATCCTCTCATGGGGTTTTCATCCCTTGGTTCAAGTTCAAAGTTGGTTGCCCTGCAGCAAGTGGAGTACTTGTATTCCCTTTTGCATTGATTCCCATAGTTCTTACTGTCACCCTTTTCCATGGCTGCTTCCCTTTTCTTCTGTTTAAGCCAGAAACGAGAATTTTCTTGCTCCATAGCAGCTGCGGGTTCAACCATAGTTCTTGGAGCAGGGTTTGACTCTAAGGATAGGAGAGAATTAAGCTTATCCATCAGAGCCTTTTGACTGTTCTCCATTTTCTGGTTGATCTCATCAACCATTTTGTTCAACTCATCCCTTGTAACGACTTCACGCTGATTAGATGGTGCAGGCGACTGATCTCTTACATTGGCACCACTTACTTCAGTTTGTTGATGATTCATATCTTCCCCAGCTACTACTGCCCCTATGGACCTTCCAAAGGTAGTTCTTTTTCTTCATAGAGCCATTGATTCCGATCAACAGATTCTTGAGCAAAAATTGAGGATCTAACTTCTGAACCTGTCTGATCCAAAGTAGATAACTAGATTTAAACCCTGAGTTGGGTTCTCAGTGAAAGCACCAAAATATTAACCCAAAAAATGGATCAACACCCTTAATTGAGTGTGAAAGCACTAGCCCTGTTCACAAAGAGCAATAATGTTGATAATAGATATAGAAATAAAACGGTCAGAGAAAGAAGACAAGAAGGTTTCTATAGTGGTTCAGCTGCTAACAAAGCCTACGTCCACTTTATAGTTTTTATTATAGATTGATTACTATTACAAGATGTATTTGATTACAAAGCTCATGATTATCCTTAGCTAGATTGAATCTCCAAGGTTGGAATCCACTGGAGAATCATAGTGAATTCCTTTGAAGAATATTATGAGGGAGGTGAGGAGTGAAGGAAGCTTCCAGTAGATTTTCAGCAACCAGTCCAGAGAGGATCCCGTTTATGTTGCAGATAGGATGGAATTTATTAAGATTGGAGAGTTATTGGGCCAAGTTTATTCGCCAGCTGTTCGTAGTTGGTCATAAGAAGATGTAGTGGAGCATACCTCGTGACCCAAGCCAAAATCATGGATCACTAGCAATCCAAAGCATTAGCTCGAATTCAAGCTAATTACTTAATTTTTTCCATATGCTTTGCTTTATTTGGGTTTCATTCATTCTATGATCGACAATCCATGGTATATGGACCGCTGGAAATCCATACACTAAGTATATTTTTGGACATTTGTTTGTGAGTTGTCTTTGTTGCCTTGTGTTGACGTTGTTCATGTAGTCTCATTGCACATTGCCTTGTTTTGATGATGATTTACTTGATAATTTTATTTAGCTACAGATTGGACTAGACGGATGCTTATCTCTCGATTTAAGTAACTCGAAATCTCATCAAACTCAGCCATTGCCACTAGAATTTGTGTTAGATTATAATGCAATAGGGTTTGTTGATCCCTAAGCTAAACCCATGGATCGCTAGCGATCCATAGGCCATGGATTGTTAGCTATCCATGTCCTTACGGGATCTTCCCATTCTTTTTTAGCTCCCTTTAGCTTGTTACTATAACTCTATTGGTTAACTTTTGAGATATTCTAATTCCACCAAGTTGTTATGTCTTCTCTTGGATCCTGCCGGGTTAAAATGCAGATAAAAAATCCAATTCAGCACTTCAATTGTATGCTCCTTCCCCGTAAACATCTTCCTACCCAAGTTTTGGTAGTCTTGGTTCATCTTTGACAAATCTTATCTTGTTGTAATGGGCTTTAGTCCACAGCCTTTGGCATATTCTTTATCATCATTTTTACCATAAACAACATAAACAAGGCATTTACATCCATGCCCGCCATATTAGCTGGCTGTGATGCTTTAGCATCAACCATTATTAGCATTTCACCTTCATTTCTCACGTTAGTCTTTGTACTCTTAGTCTCCCTCCGTGCATTTGCTCATCCTATCGTGACTTGTACACTCCACATTTCCATCTTGCTTCTTCCATTAAGCATGACTTCATTAGAAACAGAAAGAAAGAGAGAGTGAATCAATAATAGTAGGGTAGATATGTCTTTCTATATGTCTATATAGAAAAATACAAATATGTTATACGTATTAGTGCATACCTTTCCCCAGTTGCTTTACTTACGTACTATTCTTATTTTCTAGCTCTTCTTTTATTGGGTTTAGCTTAAACTAAGCTCTGATACCAAACTGTGATATCCCCCACTTCGAGACCCAAAAATGAACACTAGTGATGTTGTAGTCATCGTCAAAATTATTTCAAGCGGCATAAATGAGTTCTATGTATATGTGAAAAACGGTCTAATTAAATAGAGCAGTTGAAATATTCACATTACATAATAAATTGTTTTAATATTCATTACATATATTTTCCAAGCAAACCCACCATGCAGGGATCAAATTACAATAGATAATTATATAGTAGAGTGTCAATCACATATGATGATGTCATCTCGAAATCTTTGAACAACAGAAATAAACATCCTTTATTAGCTAACAATGGCTCATGCTTCGACTTTGTTCTTCATCATTCAGCTCCTAAAACAACCTGTCTATACCCATAAACTAAATCTACCCATTAGTTTATAAGGAAATAACTATAAAACATGGGTCAGATATAAAACCTACAAAAGCATAACATAATATATAGTAAGTCTAGGCTACCATTTACAGAACGAGTTTTCTCCTTACCGGCACAATCATTAAACATAGATGTAACATTTGCAATCCACATGTGAAATTCAAGCTACCTCTAAAAATCTTATATTATTCTAGCCCCAACCAACCCCAAACTAAACCCTGCTTTTAATATTTGGATCAATACCCTACTACCAAAGGTACCTTTCCTTTGGCCTGGTTCCTAGCACATCTTTTGTATTTCTCACTTTCGTGATGTGTAGTTCATCCTTGCGTAGGTCGACATTCGAAGCCCATTACCCTAAAACGTATACCTATTGTAGTTCGTCATTCTTTAATTGGTACTACAAAGAATCAACCATATGTAGTTTCAACTTTCTTTAGTTTATACAGCAAAAAAAATCAGCATCTTGCAGTTTCATATTTTCTTTAATATATACTATTAAAAATCAGTCATATGCAGTTTCATCTTTCTTTAATTTATACTACAAAGAATCGACCACATTCAATTTCATTATTTCTTTAATTTATACTGTAAAGAGCGAGCCACATGCAGTTTCTTATTTCTTTAATTTATACTGCAAAGAATCAGCCACATGCAATTTTTGGAGTGGATAACTCGCCTGGACATCTTATGTTACTTTGGAAGTTGAATGCCTCTCCTTACTTTCCTAGGCCATGCATTCAAGTGAGCATCCCCACTCGGCATCAAGGGACCTTCCAAGCCTATATTCTCATCTAATTTCTTCTTTTATAGTCATATCAAACACCTAGAACATTACCTAATTATCATATAAGTTTCATATTTATTTCGATGCGGTACAACCCTACCTTCATTTGTATTGCAGTGCAATATGCCTTAATCATAGTGATGCGGTACATCCCTTCATTCTTTTGTCCTTAGTGTAATATATTTGGCTACACTTTATGCACAAATGGTCTACCAACTTTAGCACAATTCCTTACCACGCCTTTTGACTTATGGTGTAGTTCTACCTATACCTTTCAGCTTCGAACCTTTGCTCGTGCTTCATATTTTAACACAGTACATCCTTATACAATATTGCCCCTCTTTGAAGTCAATAGCTCCTATGGCAATTCATTACCTTCATACCTTAATACTTAGTTCATTTTCTTAGTGTTTGGCAGCTTGCTCGGTTATGTATCAGACAAAGTTGGACAGGTCCATTACATACCTTTACACATGTCGCCATCTGATACGTTCAGTCTCCACTTTTTATTAGTGACGATTTACTTTATTTTTCTTTTTAACATTTATGTGGGATCTTGTCTCCTAATCATTTAACACTAATTTTATCAGGTTCATGTAATATATATCAACTCCCTGCTAACCACCTTCGACCAATGTAGTTTCCCTTTAGTGATTATTGGTCGTAGCTTAGAAAATCCTTATAAAGTCTAAAAAAATTCGTGAATAATATTTTTAACTCATTTTACACCCATTTCTATTTTATGGCTACTTTATATTATTTATTTACTAGTTATCTCACTTCAAAAATTCATAACTAACTATTTTTAAGTGGAAAATTCTTCAAAACAAAAATTGATTTACAGAATCATAACTAAAACATCATATTACATTTTTCATAACATTTCGAAATCATTGGAGTAATAAAAAATGCCTAAACATCCCATGTTTAGCTAGCATCCCTAACATTTATTAGTACGTCATTTATCTCATTCAAACATCAACTTGGACGAACTCTATACTATTGAGTCAAAACCATAATTAAGCACAATGAAAGCGATAAAAATGGATTAGAATATTCACTAGTAACCTTGGCTCTCATAACCTTTTCCACTAGTTCATTGCCTCTTTTTTTCCTTACTAAATTTACCATACACGGCCGACCTCATATACTAAACATGTGTATACCCAAATGCTAACCATATTTCTTAATTATTTTTATAACTACACCTATTTAGTTTCTCATTTTGATAATTAATTCTTTAATTAACTAATTGTTAATAATAGGATGTTTTAGGCTTTCCTCTTAAAGGAATTTCACCCCTAAAATTCAATTAAGATTCGGTACTGATTACCAATCTATCCCATGCCCATTCCAGCATACCCATATACCTATGTGTCATAATAAATATATACTAGTGCAACTAGTAATACAAAAAAGTCAACCATAATACACATACATATGGTCTACAATAGTACGATACAAGGCCAACACATATACTAAGCCAAGACAAACAATTCTAGATAGGTCCTATTGACCTTATCCTTTGTTTCCTAGGTATAATCCTCTCGATCCTTGCTCCAGTGGACACATACTAGCATCACTACTTTATTCGAAAGCTACATCTTCTCCATGTTTACTATTTGAGCTGGTTTCCTTATGTAAAACATGATCATTTCTACGAATAAATCATCCACCACTCTCGAACTTGCTATTGCTTCTGAATCCATAAAACACTTCCACAAATGTGATGTGTGGAACACATTATCAATGCCTATAAAAGGCCTTAGTAGCTCTATTTATATTCTACCTTTCCAACCTTCTATATAATCAAAAATAGATCTACACATCTTGGGCTAACTAGGCGCTTTTGCAAAGCGCATCACAACTCACATTGCTCGGACCATTATAAACAAATGGTCGCCTACTGCGAACTCTAGTTCTTTTCTCCTCATGTCAATATAACACTTTTTCCTAGACTGTGATGCATATTTCCTAAGTATAAGCCTGTCTGTAACGACCCATAATTTCGCTACTTCGAAAATGAGAGATTTTGTTCAATTTAAATTTAAAAAGGAGTTTAAATCTTAAATAATATATTATATATAATAAATAATTATCTATTCTTATAGTTAATAAATTAAAAAGTATAAATTTGGATTTTTGAACAAATCGACAAAAGTTAAAAATAAATAAAGGCTTAAATAAATGAATTTAAATATCTATTTAAATAGGTAAATCTTATTTAAAACATCTAATAAAGATAATAAAAGTATGTTTAAGGATTTAAAAGTTTGTTAATAATCGTTTTACAAAAATAACCAAAATTTGTCGCATTTTGACAGTTTTACATACACTGTAAAATTAGAGATTTTGATACTAATTAAATATGTTTTTAAAATAAAAAGAGACATGTTTTAATTTATTTAAGGAAGTAAAAATTTCGTTTTAAATTTTGATTTACTTCAGTATATAACTTAATAAAAACGTCAAATTTTGACTGTAAACTTTGTCGTCAAAAACACCGTTTTCAACCAAAAAAAGTTGTCGACAAGTTGTTGCAACTTGATATATTTTCTAACTTATAAATACAAGTTTACAAACTATATAAACATTCAACATTTAGCACTAAAAACAAAAGGATTTTACTTAATATTTACATAAATGTATAAAAAGTAAAAAGTATGATTTGACAAATTTAAAAATTATTAAAGCTTTTATAAGACAACATCATTACTCTACTTCATATCTCATTAATAATATGTTATGCTTATACATAGAAAAGGAGCAAATGGAAAAGTGAAAAGAAAGCTAATTTAAGGAATTAATGACACATACATCCATGCATTTAATGCAAATCAAATCAATGCAAAGTCTCCTCTTTAAACACAAAATCTTAGAAAGAAATGATAAGTACTCATTTCTATTTCTTATCATCACCATTAATACATATCAAATCACTCTTTTTCACATAAAATTAAAAGTATATTTAAATCCAAAAATGAAGAGAATATTAATGTCATTTACCACTAAAGACGTTCACTTATAAATAAAATCACACATCTCTTCATTTCCACTACACTTTCATTTCATAAAAATTTCCAAAAACCTTCTCTACTTCCACCATTTCCCTTCCACCTTCAAGTTATCAGCTCCATACTCCAAACCATCACCTTACATCACCTTACACAAACCAAACTACCACCTATCAACCTCCTTCTCACCCAGAACCCACGCCTACCCTTCCCTACACCCACGACCGAGCCACCCTAAGCCCAAGCCGAGCACCACCTCACCAAACCCGAGCTCCTACCCCCTAGGCTGAGCACCACCTCACCAAAACCCAAGCCTATACACTCCTACCTCTTCCTACATGCCTATAGCCCAAGGCCACACTCTCTCCTCCTTCCAAAAAAAGCTCACGTCCTCCATATAAAAAAAAGAAAAAAAAGAGAGAAGAAAAGGAAAAAAAGAAAGAGAAAAGAAAACGAAAGGAAATCAAAAGCGTTCGGAAAGGAAACGGCAAAAGGCGAGATGTTGGAAATAGCATGATAGTGAGAGACGGAAATCTAACGTTAAAGTTTGACGGAGTGGATATGAAGGTGAGAAATTCTCACCGCTTTTTGAATTATATTGATTATCATGCTTAATTGTTATGTTAGATAATCACTATTTGGTGATATGGATGTTTGGTTGATTGTTTGGATATGTTGGATAATCCGAAGTAATGTTATGATATTTACCGTATTGAATATGTTAATGTTATATGATTGTTGTATGGTTGTGATGATAATTTGGATATCAAATTTCTAATTTTTTGTAATCCCGTTGTTTAAAAAGACCATATTTTAGTAATATGAGATATTGTGAAAAAATAAGTCTCTTTTCATTTAGAAGTGAAATTAAAGTTAAAATGAAAGAGAATTTGAAATTTGAAGTGAAACGAATTTGAAAAGGATAGTTAATTAGAAATTGAAATTAAGATGAATAGTGAAATTGAAATTGAAATCGATTTTGAAAAAGTAAAGTTTAGTTTGAGATTGAGTTGAAGTTTAAATTGAAATAAGATTTGTAATCTAGATATTAAATGTGTTTAATTTGATATTAGAATTGAAATTGAATTGAAATTGGAATATAAAATTTAATATTAAAATAATGGGAATATAATAATATTATAATGTGGTAGTAGTGAAAATATATTTTAAATACTTTAAAAGGTGAAATTATTTATTTAAAATGATTTGTAATGATTTTATAAGTGTTGAAATCCAATTTGAATACATTATTTCAAATATTAAAAATAAGTTAAAACTAGATGCGTCGCGCAACGGTAGCTCGCGATTTCGCGCCAAAAAGTTCAAATGAATGTATAGAGCGAAATATAGCTGGAATTCTTTGAGATAAAAAAATTCTGGAATATTATATCCATATCTTCTAAACGAAGAAAGAAAACCAAAATTTCAATAAGTAGATTTTGAAATAAGTCCAAATCAATTTTCCAGAAAAATCGCGTTAGTGCAGTTTGGTGACCATAATAGGAAATCTGTTTAAATGAACATTTTTAATTATGGAAAAATATGAAATAAATTTGATAAATCTATTTAAATGATTTAAAAGAGATTTGGATTGGAAAATATGAATTATCGAATGTTTAAAAGTTATTTTAATCAAACAAGCTTATACGGTACTTTCTGCAGCACTTTTATGCTGTGAATTTTATAACTTTTGGAATATGAGTTTAAATGTAATGACTTTTTCCAGAATCAATTGTGAATATTTTAAAAAGGATAATTAAGCGTTTTGAAAGATAATTTGGAATATTTATAAGCAATACCAAAATAAGTTGAAAAATCTGAGTATGCGGAAACGACTAGTGCATTTGTCTAGCCTGTGAGATCTAGGAAGATAAAACAAAGTGTTTAACTAAGGTTAGAGGTGGAGAAACCAGTGCCCTGAACTTACCTGGCCTATGTTTTCTTTTCTTAGACGAGGGGTGGAACAGATCGAAGGGAAAGCCCGGATGCTCTTAAATAAAAAGATTGTATTAAGTTTTGAATTAAAATAAGATTTGTATTATCCAAAAGTTAAGCAATTTCCAAAATGAATGATTTCTATGATCCTGTTGACTCAAAAATGTTTGCTTAGATTGATTTACAGTTTGTCATAAACGATGTCTTCAATAACATTGTTTTTGACCCGCTTAAAAGTTAAGGAATTAGGATCAAAAATTTAGTAAGAGAATTTGAGATATTTTCCAAAAGCAAAAGAATGAATTACTTAGAATCATCCTAAGTTAAAAGAAAGTGATTTCGAATCGTCCGAAAAGAATTAAAGTGAAAAGAGACTTAATAAATCCTATATACTCATATTCACTTTTATCGATAATTGGATTTCGAAGGAACCGGAGTCTGATTTGGTTAATTCCTATCTGAAAACCACTTCGAACCAATGTATACATTCGAACGTGAAGATAAGTTGAAGATGGTGATTAAAGACCGTGGATCTTCCTAGCGTGAAGACTGCTTGTTAAACATGCTCCGGTTGGCCCCCATTATAGAGTTATTTATAGCAGTGGTCTCTTCGTGATGGAGATTTTGCGGATTGCAAGGGCTTCTCGCCTAGTAATGGCCGAGGAAAGCGCCTTCGGTTTGTCCTGTTCCTGGATAACTTGCATGGACGTTTGTCTGACATTGCATTTCTAACGATTACATACATTGGTTTTTACAAATGTACATCAATGGTGGCAGAGAAGGCAACTTCTCTTAGCTTAACACCCTCCTTGAGACATACGAGCTCAAGGATTGTATTTTTATGGAAGGCAACTAGTAGTTTAACGAAATTGGCAATGTGGCATTCAAAGATGTGATATGTGCTGTGAGAAAAGGTAATCGTTTGCCTCAAGCTTATCAAACCGGAAATGACCGAAACAGGATTAGATGCAGCAAGGCTAAGTGGGTCATTCCCAATTAGGATATGGTCATCCTCTTCTAGATATATTTCTTCCCGCTATGAAGTCGGGGTGTAAATTAATGTGGTGTATACAGAGGGCCCTCGATAATGGTCGGTAACGACCGGAGGATGACATATTCAGTACCATCTAGTTATAGAGGTGGGCCGGTCTTGTGTTGGTGGAGGATCTTTTGTGATGGCCCTCGGGACATCCATCTAGAGGTGTACCCCTTTCGGAAGGTAGATCCTGCACCTGGCCATTTGTATGGAAATCCATTCTCCAATAAGAATCTACGGTTTTGTTTGTAGAGCCTAGTATGCTGGAATTTAGTCAATGTAACAATTTCGGCTAAGATTAAAAAGTTTATTTGCAAATGTTTTCAAAGAATGTCATTAGAAATAATATCAAAGGTTTTGATATAAAAGTGTTTTAGTTATCGTAAGGTAAAAACATGTCTGTGTTTATGTGTGGACTTGTCTTACGAGATACTCTTTCTTTTCAAAGGATTTTTATCCAAAGGCTAATATATGACACTGTCATTTATTATTGAGTTTTTCTCATGCTGGTTTACCAACCCTGATTCGGATATTTTCAATACTCGGGTCAGATCCGAGTAGTTTCAGGTTTAATCGAAGATGGTTGGAGTTTCTAGAGGAGAGCTGGAGATATTCGTCGACATATGGACATATTCTATTATCCGCTGTACTTAGTGAATTTTGTTTGATGTTTGTCAGCATTTGTAAGGGTAGGTTTTATAACTGTCCAAGCTGAATTTAGGTTAGACTCTGATATATGTATTTAAAAGTTTTTCGTTGTAAAAATATTTATTCAATATTATATGTTATTCCATTCGTAAGAGATTCTGTTCTGTCTACTTTTCTTTATCACCCTTAAAGATCCGTCTTTTCGTACAACTTGAGTTGGACATGTATGGTTTATTGTCGATTCAAAGGGTATAGGAAAACGGGACTTTACACTATCTCCCAGCTATAACTAACATTTAGGTGATTTACACGGCTTTCCATACAACACGTCAAATGATCTCATCCCAAATACAATTCTTGTAGCTATTGTTGTATGAAAACTCTACCAGGTGTAAATGATATTCCCGTGATCCTCCAAAATCTCAAATGCGGGCTCTCGGTGAATCTTATAGTACCATGTTGACCCTTTTAGTATGCCCATCTCTTTGTGGATGGTATGCAATACTTATGCACAACTCTGATCCCAAAAAAGTCTACAAGCTGCACCAAAACACACCAATGAATAATGGTGTTGATACCACGGTTATTGATTTTAATGATAACTACCACGATAACAAATTTATTAAATAATATAAAATATGAATTCTAATGTTTTACCAAATTATATATTATATACTGTTCAATATTACACAGGTGTTTAATTAAAGAATGTATAGTATAAAGACTCAAGAGATAGACATGAAGACTCATGATTTCAAAGACCAAGATATGAAGATTTCAAGAATATAATTTAGTGTATAAAGCCATATCATATATTATTAGTACCTGATAGCAATCTTTGATCTCTATCTCCACTTTTCTAATCTTTTATATTTTAACCAAAATAAATTTCAAGATATGTTTGAAAATAATTTATAAAAGTTTTTTAAAGTTCAAAATATTTTAAACTATGTTCACACCACTTTACAAAGTATCAAACTATTTTACAAAGTATAGGGTTTTCAAAACAATGTAAAACAAATAAGTTTTCAAAATACACTAGCATATGTTGACAAATAGGAGTAGGGTATGTCGACATACATGCCGCCAAATGTTTTTTCAAATTTTAAAATGAAGTGTCTATTCGTCACAACTCTTCATGAACAGATGCATATGTTTATTTACTATATAAAGGGAGTGCAAACAATTTTTTTAACAACTAATTACTTACTTTCTTCCTTCCTCTTACTCTCTTCAAAACTCCATTGAAAAATTATCTTTATTCTTTTCAAAATCATATAGAATCAATCCATACTTCATTGTATTGATCCAATACTACTTTGTTACTGTTTTGGAAACATCTCTCTCTCAATTCAAAGACCAAAGTACTGTCCAAGTGGCTACAGGATCCATTGTATCGGATGTTCAAGAAATTATCTTTCGAAAAGCAAATAACACTATTTGATTTGCTTTTGGTGTGCTTATAGTCTATTTAAATCAAATAGGTGTGCTTAGTAGTCCAAAAATCTAGCGAGTGTGCTTGTAGCATGCTCATATTAAGTGGGTGTGCTTAGTAGTCCGAAAATTAAATGGATATGCCGGTGGCCTGGTCAAATCAAATGATTCCACACTGAGCTCAACCCAAGAGGGTGCATCTCGTAGCCTCGAAATCAAGATTGTGTACGGCTTTGCCTTTTGTCTGGTTAAAGACTAGCATTTGAAAAGAAATTTGTACAAGAAATTGTATGTGACTGGATGTAGGAGAAATCTGAACCAGTATAAAATCCTTGGTGTCATCTCTTTAACTCTCTACTTTATTTTATTTTTAATTTTATCTATGATTGCATCTTTGATTGATTGTTGATATTTTTTTTTGATAATTTGTGATTTAGTATTAATCTTAAAAGAAATTAAATCTTTTTAAATAAGTTAGAAAAGAAGTATCCATCCCCCTCATAATTTCACAACCAACATTTGGTATCAGAGCGCTAGGTTTTTAGAAAACTTGTAATTTGATTTTTGAAAAGATTAAAGGCTAGCAACACAATTAGTACACTTGTTAACACTTTATTCAAAGGACAATCTACTGCTATGCCCTACTTTTTAATGGAAGTAATTAAACCTACTGGTCAGGTAGGGTAAAAATAGATATACAGTCTAATCGTTTAGATGTTTTGAATACTACAAAGAATGAGTATACAGAACCCTAAACTAATTTTGCACAGTTGATTGCTGACCAAAAGGAACTTGCACAGATTAATTCTAAAGCCATGAATATTTTATTTTACTCACTAGATAAAAATGAATTTAATAGAGTCTCTATTTGTAAGTTTGCATATGAAATTTGGAGAAAACTGCAAGTTACAAAAGACGGCGCTGGAAAAGTTAAACAGACCAAAATTTCCTTGTTAACCAATCAATTTTAGTTGTTTAAAATAAATCCAAATGAGTCTATTTCTGACATGTATTGTAGATTTCAAGATATAGCGTATTCTTTAGTATCATTCGGTAAACTTTTCTATAGAGGACCAAGTTAGAAGAATCTTTAATTCACTCTCTTTAGAGTGGGATCAAAAGATACCAGCAATAGAAGAGGCTAATGACATTTGCACTTAAAAAATATAAGAGTTAGTAGGAAATTTAATGTCCTATGAAGCATAATTGCAGGGTAGAAGAAAAACCAAAGCAACAGAAAAGGAATCCATTGCTTTCAATGCAATAACCGACGATTAGGATTCAGACAATGACAATGATTATGACACTGCTTTCATGGTCAAAAATTTAGAAAGTTCCTGAATTATAGAAAGATGAACAACATACGAAGACCTAAAAACAAGACTCTTGAAATTGGAACTGCAATAAGATGTTTCAACTAGGATGAACATGGTCATTTGTAAAGAGACTATCCACATCAGAATAAATCAACGATATCCCCAGTTACTGATTCATCCAAAAAAAGAAAAAGGGCTTAGAAAGGAACGTTGGATGATTCAAATACTTCCTCAAGTGACAATGAACCAGATACTAAGGATGCAAACATGTGTTTCACGGCAACAGTAGATTAATTAGAATAGATCAAAGGAAAGGAGCAAACAGTGGTACTTTTAACATTTAATTTTTTTCCATTTTAATTTAGAAATAAAATATAGATTAAAATAAAATTGGTTGCATGTATATATGTGTGTGTGTGTGTGTATGCACAAATATTTTAGCTAATTTTGAATTTTAGATTTTACGGCCTATATGTCGAAGTACATGCAAGAATTTTGAAATTTCATTTCAGTTCAAATTTTGAACTTTCCTCTCTTTTGCATTAATTCATATAACTGAAAATGCATCTTTTCAAAAATGAAACGTCAATCCTCTATCTATTAATTCATCATATATTTATCCAATTATTCGCTCGCTTTATGTCAAAATTCAAAATATCTCTTCAATCTCTTATCTCCTTAATAACTCAAAAGTAGCCTTAATAATTCAAACTCCTAAAACCATAAGGCTCTCAAAGACAACCAAAGGCTTTCTATTCAATGAAAAATAAGCCATTTATACTAATATGGAGTATGCTACTTTCGAAAAAGACTTTTATGAATGATTTGCAAAGTTTGATGATTCTTCCTCTTATGGTCTTTAATTTCTTTTCTTTCAAAATAAAATCCTTATTTCAGTCAACTCTTATCAAAATGATTTTGTGTATTACCTGGATTTGGTTAAACATTTTATGCAAATTCGAATGGAAAAAACTTTCAAGGAGAAGGACAAATTTGGAGTAGAGTAATGACTCTCGAATTGTTTTAAATTTTGAACTTTTGTTACATACTTGGTTGCAAATCTAGTGGAATTGACCTTTCCGCTTTTGAATTGATGAATGAAATCATGAAATTTTTCATGAATTTTTTGAGTGGCAAAGAATTTGATTTTAAACATAAAAATCTTAAACCAAAATAGAGATATACGAGTCTTATTTTACAACAAAATATCACTCCAAGGACACGTAATTACAATAACCCTACCCAAAAAGTTTTTAAAATTCTTTTGCCATCTACGGAAACCATGACATCAATTGGGCACAAGTCATCTTAGATGACTTTTTTCAAAAGAATATTTCCATACCTGAGAACACACTTTACCATGGTGTGTGCTATACTAGAATTGCATATATTTTGGTGTTTGTTTAAGAGGAAAACCAACTCTACCTCGAAAAGTTTTCGATAAGGCCAACATTTATATGACTTTTCACTCCACTTGTTGAAAAGAAGAAAGATTGGCATGGGAAGAGGAGTGAAAAATACAACAACAAGAAGAGGAAGAAGGCAACGAAATGAAAATGGAAAAAGAGGATAATCCATAAGAAGAGGAGGAGGAAATGGATAATTCTTTGGAAAGCTTTGATCCAGCCCACCCTTCCAACATATAGATACTAAAGAACCAAGTGAAGCTTCTTAAAATCCAAAAGAAGTTTAAACGTTCCTTTTGTAAAAAGTTCAGTTCTCCCTCCAATAAAGGGCATATACTTTGGAAAGATCATTATGAAACTTGGTCGCTTTTCATCATTATCTTTTATGCTTAATTATCTAACTTTTGGTTCCTTAGTAATGTGCATTTCCAGCTTTATTTCACGTTGTTTTCATGTAATTCTTTTTTTCTTTCAAACCCATGTATTTTTCTATCATTAGTAATGAAATCTATTTCTTGTTATTCTACATTGTTCTATTAGTCTATGGAAACTAGAAAAATATAAATATGTTAAGTAAAAACAAAAACTAGAAAACTTAAAATTTGCATTTTCAGGTATATATGTCAACATACGTATATGGTATATGTTGACATATCCTAGTCGTTTGGCAAAAATTCAAAATTTCAGAATAAAACAATTATCATTTATTCCATCCTCTTATCCCCTTCATTTTTAAAACTTCCTTCTTAAAACATGTATCCTCCGTATCGAAAATTTATGAAAACCTTGAAGAAACACTTTAATCCTTCGAGGATATTCTCTCCTCTACTCAAGAAATCAAAGGCAATTTGAATTAAGCCGATTAAAGAGCAAGAAAAGCATTTCTATGGTTGATTTCTTCCTCATTCAAAGATGTTCAAAGTAATAATCCAAATGCTCTAACAACAAAGATAATGAAGATTGGGATGCCATCAAAGCAAATTCAATCTTCGGATCTGACGGTTAGGTTGAGTTTCAAGGAATGTCTAGTTATTCGGTTTGTTTTAAATAATATATATATATATATATATATATATATATATAAATCTTTATTAAACTGTGTAAATTGATATTCTTAGGTTTGGGTTTGTTTGGATTGATATTTGGATTTGTTTGATTTTTGTTTGATTGTATGTATGGATTAATAGTGTGATTTGAACTAATGGATTTGAATTAGTGAATATAGTTTGTATCATATGTCTACTTTTAATTATCATCAAATAATCATCTTATATCACAATTGTATCATATTACATCATTATATATGCTTTAATTATTTAGTATGAACAGTAATTTATTTTGACCTCGTATTCTATAAAAGCATTTCATTTTGGGGAAGATTTATTTTTCTCGTTTTTATTAATGACAAAAGGAGAAAAAAAATATAAAATATACACATGCATATATTCAAGGGGAGTTATGTAACTTAAAGGGAGTTACATTATATTTTATATATAGGAATATTTAATGGTTGTCATCGTAAAAAAGGAGGAGATTGTTAATACCTTTGTAATTATTTTGATGATAACAACCATGGTAAAAACTTATACAATCGTATAAAATATAGATACTAATGTTTTACCAAGTTATGTAGTATATAGTGTAGAATATTACAACTACATAGTATAAAGACTCAAGAGATAAGACATGAAGAATCATGAGATCAAAGATAAGGATATGAAGATTTCAAGATTATAATTGAGTGTATAGAGCCATAACATATATTCTTAAATTCTCCAATAGCAATCTTTGATCTCTATCTCCAATTTTCTAATCTTTTATATTCTTAATCAAAATAAATTTCAAAATATGTTTCAAAATGTTTTATAAAAGTTTTTCAAAGTTCAAATTTTTTATAAACTATATTTAAACTACTTTACGAAGTATCTATTTTTTTTACAAAGTATATTATTTTCAAAACATTTTAAAACAAATAAGTTTCCGAAACACACTAGCATATGTTGACATATACGAATAGGGTATGTCGACATACATGCCGCAATTGGTTTTTCAAATTTGAAAGGAAGTGTCTATTCATTGCAACTCTTCATGAACAGACACATCTGTTCATTTACTACATAAAGGGGAGTGCAAATGAATTTTTTAAAATAACTAATTATTTAC
The DNA here is from genome assembly GCA_030765085.1 of Allium cepa. NCBI lineage: Eukaryota > Viridiplantae > Streptophyta > Magnoliopsida > Asparagales > Amaryllidaceae > Allium > Allium cepa. Next base: position 619,157,431 of record CM060928.1, read on the forward strand.
TTTCTTTCCTCCTCCTACTATTTTGAAAACTCCGTTGAAAAATATACTATATGCTCTTCAAATCACATAGAATCAATTCATACTTCATTCTATTAATTCAATAATGCTTCCTTACTATGTTGGAAACATATCTCTCTCAATTCAAAGGTCAAAGTAACGTCCAAGAGCTATAACATCTATTGTATCCAAAATTCAAGAAATTGTCTTTGAAAAAATTATCAACTCTATATGTGTTTGCTATCGGTGTGCATGTAGCCCATTCAAATCAAGTAGGTGTACTTCGTAGCCTGGAAATCTAGCGGGTGTGCTTGTAGGCCATTTAAATTAAGTGAGTCTACCCTATGCTTGAAAATTCAGGAGGATGTGTCTCAAAATCAAGTTTGTATTTGGGTTTTCCTTATGCCCGGTTAAAGAACGGCATTAGAAAAGAAAATTATATAAGCAATTGTACAAGACTGGATGTAGGAGAAATCAGAACTAGTAAAAAATCCCTGTTATTATCTCTCTAACTCTCTATTTTACTTTATTGTTTTTATTTTATCTATGATTGCATCTGTGATTGGTTTTTATATATTTCTGTGTTGATAAATTGTGATTTAATATTAATCTTGGAAGAAATTTAAAAAGATTTATATAATTTGGAAAACACTATTCACCACCCCTTTAGTGGTTAATTAGCCTTAATATCCATAATTCCACAACCCACAAGTGGGCCTTAGTCGTTAATAATAGTGCTAGGCACTCTATGTAGTCTCACTATTGCCTTGATATATATCTCTGCTAAATTCGACGTGGTTCTTGTTGCATTCACTAAAATGAAATGGGCGCATCTAGTTAGTTTATCCATTATAACCCATATATATATATATATATATATATATATATATATATATATATATATATATATTCATTCCATGCTCTAAACCTTGGCAATTGATCTATGAAATCCATTGACACTAACTCTTGTTTCCAAAACGAAATATCCAAAGGCTACAAAAGGCCACTCAGCTTTTGATTCTCTGTCTTCACTTGTTGGCATGTGAGACACATACTCTCCAACATGCTTCTTCATCCCTTTTAAGAAAAAACATCTAAACATGTCTTGGTACATTTTAGTGCATCCACGGCGAATGGTGAACTTTAAATGATGACTTTCATTTAACACTTTTTTCCGAAGGCCGCCTATACCCAGCATGTACAAGCTTCCATTCTTCTATAGTCTGCCTTCTCCATCTCAACCGTCTTAGTTTCTGACCCTAGGGTCTTACTCTATTAGTGTGGATTTGATATTTTTCTATATTTCGGTAATCTTTTCTACTAGTGCAGTTCGAAATTCTAAGAAGGTTAGCATTCCAGGGACGCTACTTAGTCGCTGGACCGAAACTAAGTAATACACACGAATAGTGAGTCTAACATATTCCACTCTTCGATCATTGCCAAAACATTATTCTGCTGCTTTTGGCTTAAAGCTTCAGCCATCTTATTATGCTTCTCTTGGGTCTACTCTATCCCAAAATCATAAGATGCAAAAAACTCTAACTACATTTGTTGCTTAATGCTCAACTGCTTCAGAAAGAACAAATATCTCAAGGACTTATGGTCAATAAATAGCTTGAAACTTTTCCCAGATATAACGTCTCAAATATTTAATACAGAGATGACAACTGCTAACTCTTAGTCATGAATAAGGTTTTGAACTTCATGAGGTTACAACTATCTAGAAGCATAGGCTATTACTTTACCCTTCAGTAATAACACAACTCCTAGTCTTAAACCTAAATTATTACTAGTACATTAAGATGATGCTTCATCTCATGTCATCATCCTAACCTCAATCTCATCATTACCCTCAAGTACTAAAGCATCCATCATCCTAATCTTTAACATTCAGGATGATGCTTCACAATCCTTTGTCCCAATAAACTTCTTGTTTTTTGAGTTAGTTTCATCATCAACGATGTTACATAAGAGAAGTCTTTAATGATCCTCCAGTAGTAGCTTGCCAAACTTAAGAAACTGCATATCTCAGTCACATTCTCGGGTCTCGTCCACCCATTTACTCCATCAACCTTTGAAGGGTCTACTGCCAAACCCCTTTTCAAAACCACATGGCTTAGGAACTTCACTTCCTTTCTTCAAAAATGACACTTAGAATTTATCCTTTAACTCATGTTGTCTTAATGTCTCCAACACAAGCCTTAGGTGAACTACATGTTCCTCCTCATTTTACGATCATATTAAGATGTCATATATAAAACTAACACATATCAATCTACCTGGTCTTGGAAAAATCTATTCATCAAGTCCGGGGAAAAATAGATGCATTGGTTAGTTCGGAAGGCATTACTAACCATTCATACGACCTATACCACATCCTGAACATAGTCCATGGAACACTTTATTCCTCAAGCCTAAGGTTGATGGAATCATGATTCAAAATCTAGTTGCGAGAACACCTTACCTCCATTAACCTGCAGAGGATATTTATTCTTCCTTTTTCTTTTATTCAACTTTCGATGATACACGGTCTTAAAGGCACATCAGACTTCTTTAAAAATACTGCTGCAGCTCCCAAGGTTAGCTACTCGGCCTTACGAAGATCTTCCCTTATAACTCCACCAATTGTTTCTTTTTCTCCTCCATCTCCTTCGAAAGAATTCTGCTAGGGAGTCGACTAAATGATTCTACTCCCACCAGCCACTCTATAGAAACTCTAGTTCAAACATGTGAGGGAATTCTCTTACTGCACATATTGGATTAAGACCTTTCTCCCCCAAAACCTAAAGCGAACAAAACACCTCTACACCCATTTTTAAGTTCTTTTGAAACCATAAATATTCTTTTGTTTCAGCCAAGGAGACTCAAGGTTATTATCCTTATAGCATAGTTTATCCAAGTGTTGTAGTACTCTCTCAAATCATACCTAAAACAACTCTAAAGCCTATAATGTCAAACATGTAAGGATCACACAAAAACTTACATCCACTAAACTCAATTTCTAAATTTGTTCATTTCAATTAGAGAGTGGCATATCCCTTATTGGATTTAAAACATGTAAGGAAGTTACTAAATGTGCAACCCTAACCCAATCATGAGGACCACCCTATACCAACGACACCAATAAGGGACGATCATCAATATAATCTGTCATATCTCATAGCGCACGGATAAAATATAACATCATAGATATAACATAAGAGATAGTAATAACAATGTGAATAGACCATCATCATCAGAGTATAATATCCACAGAGTTGTAAATCAATAGTAGAGTTTATACAATGGAAACAAACTCAACATATACCTCTAATACAAATAGTAACAAGCAAGCACTGTCACTGCCTTTATAGCATTGCCCGGTGGAATAAGCGTAAACTCCATATGTGTATATAATAAGAGATAGTTCAATCCAGCTTATCCTTTGAATAACCACTACGTCACCAAGGTTGTTATCTAGTTTACTCATTTAAGAGTATCCAAGATAATAAAAGGCAAAGCATAAAACTTTAGTTCAGACAATAGTCTGATGTGAGCTTTAAATGAGTCTTAAAATACTAAAAAGGTAAATATGGTCAGGAATAAGAGTACACGAACCATATCTGATTGTCGCTACAACCAAAGAGTTAGCATACAATACTATGATATGCTACTATACAATACCATAAAGATATACCACATATAGATAAAGGATATTAGTATTCTAGGTATTCGTATCTCCAATACCAACTTCCCCTGATACCTTTGAGTGATAGCTTACTAAAGAGAACAACCAAAGCAATGAAAACGTCCATCAAACAATCCTAACTATCACTTTACACGTTTTGAATATATATGATAGCTTGTATGGTCTTCCTTCTACCAGAGACTAATGGAAATCCCGGTTCTTCATTGTACTCTCGTATCTCGTAGCCCAAATCTAGAAAGTGGACCCAAAGCCACAGATCCAGGGTATATAGGTCCCTTCATTGATCCACGGGTGTCCCCAATTATAATACGCCTACTTCGAGTACAGTAGAAAACATTCCGAGCATCAAAGATTCCTAAGCACATACACCAGAGCCCTTCTTTGCTTCATTTGGATATCAAGTCTTTCTTGGTCAATCTAATTTCCATTATTCACGAGGAAAACTTCCACATTTTGCAATCCTACGGCTCACCCCCTTTGTGAACTACCACCTTCAGAACCTACTCCCAACACAAGCCAACATCCGTAGACCGTAGCTTTTAATCATGTTGTTATATCATCATCTAACTTTTATGAACGAGCCAACATTTTCAGCATTATCCACAACACATCTACTTTACCTTCTAGAAGTTTCGTCCCACTTGGGCTTAACCCTAGAAGTCGGCACAACCTCTAAACTCGGCACCAATCCCTCAACTTAGCCAATTCGTGTCTATGTTTTCTTCCACTCCTTCCTTTCCTCTAGTACTCCATGCCTAGATGCTCCAACCCCAACTTATCTATACTAATCAAGTCGTCATAGAACAAGTCCTCTCTTTAAAGCTTTTTACCTCATATTCTAGAAATAAGTCATCATAGCCTCCAACACTTAGCAAATCGCCGATCCATCACCTCAGGCAACCTCTACTAGCTACGTCTTTGATATCCCCAAAATCACCACTACCATGGATCAATCCACAGAACTTGATATCGACCTCTTATGTCTGTGCCAAATTTTGTACTTAGACAATCTAGACCTATAACTTGAACCCCAAGCTCCTCTCATACTCTACCCAATTTCGACCAACTTTGCATCTGATTTGCTCAATTCTCCGACCTAACTTTCTATGCATCACAACACTAAAAAAACATCAAATCATATCTCCAACATAGAAGAACATGCAGTTTCATCCTAACAAACGTGTAATCCATCAAAATAAGACTAATAAGTCGATTTATTTAGATCTACATATAGCAGGAATATACGAGCCTGATCAAGGTGATTTCTAATCAATCTAAATCATATACATAATTTAACATGTAATTAAAGTTGGACAAGGTTTTATGGCCAAAAATCGATTTAAAACATGTTAAATCCTATGATTATACCTTATAAACATACAATAGTATAGTGAGAAGGCATAAACCACTCACCAATTATCAAATTCAACCAATATGAATGTAATTCCAATCCAGGCACCAATGGAATGCACTTCAAATCAAGCAAAACAACAGTCTCTATCTTCTAGTTGATAATGTAATCTCTAATCCGCAACCTAGTTTGATTTAGAGAGCAATTTGGATGATTTTGGATGAAATTAAGATGGATCTAGGGATAATTAAGGTTTAGACCTTATTTAGAATGAGAGAGAAAAGTTTTAGCTTGACTCTTCAGCCCTCTATTTATAGTATTCTCGAATTAAACTAACGGGTAAACTAATAGGCTTCATAATTACACAAAATTCTGACTAGCAGCTTTAAAAACTTAAAACAGACATAATTTTCTAACCATATATCCGTTTTTCTATAATGACCATTCTACGAAATGGGAAACCATCATCCTGAAGCAATGGATCTGCTTTGAGACCTTAATTCGACTCATATCAAAAGTTATAGCTCAAACCAGACTCACAAAGAAATTCAAAAAAAACATAGGTGTGTAAAATTTCCCTAATTGTCATATCTTAAAATTATAGAATCATACGACCTCATATAAATAAAAAAAATGTTTTATATTTCTTTGATATGTAAAATATGGATCGTTACACCAAGTCTATGTACCAAGTCTTTAACTATAAATGAGAGTGTAACACCGGTACCAAATAGTACTCTAATTGAAATACCAAAAATCAATACCATACCTTCCAAAGCAATATTCTTGCGTTTCTCTGAAGCAAATGGGCCTCCATCCGAACCTTCCAAAGCATAAACCTACACTTCGAGCTCTAGACAATCCTTCTTCAAATGACCCAATCAAACTTAAAGCATTTCACTCAAATTCTGAGTAGTAGGAATAAAATTCTCCTCGAACCTTGCCTTGAACTAAACCCAGCTGAACTGATCCTCTAGAGTAGCAATATTAACTACATTCCACCAATTCATGGCTTGACCCTGAAGCTGCCTCGTAGCTAACTTTTTTTCATAGCATCTTCTACCTCCATATCTTCAAAGATGCACCCACAAGTATCCAACCAATCTTGCACTTATATGGCCGACTCCGTCCCATGAAAGGGCTTTCTTCTAAGAATAGAATAATCTTTTATTACCTTTGCAAAATCAGCCCTAGGAACTTGCACTGAAGTACCTCCACCCATCACCACTCCAGGAGCATTCCTCATCATATTAACCATCATAGTATTGAACATAGCTTGGATATCAGGCATAGCATCTCCTGATTGCTCCTTCCTCTACTCCTGAAGCAGAATTCCTCACGGCGTTCCTTGTATGCTAGCTCATTCTTATCTATAACAAGAATGATCAGTCTCTCATAAAGAAAACTGTCTCTATAATGCTCGTGTGCATATGACTTATGCTATATGATATATTACTATATAGTTTTGAAAACCAAATTTCGCACTCTCTCGTATGTATGTGGGCGCACACACACACACACACTCTATCGATCCAGTCTAAGACTATAACATCTTCCCTATCTCTATTGGATCATGGTATCAACTCCAGTTAATCGTGTGACCAAAGATTTGATACCAAATGTGATGACCGCCCTATACCGCTAACACAAATAGTGCACTGTTGTCGTGCCCGACTGATATAGGATGATCATCAGGGTTTAGAATGAACCAATATAACCTGCCATATCTCATAGTGCATGGATAAAATATAATATCATAGATATAATAGAAGAACAATAATAACAATGTGAACAGACCATCACCATCAGAGTATAATATCCACAAAGTTATACATCAATAGTAGAGTTTATACAACAGGAACAATCTCAACAACTATCACTAATGCAAATAGTAATGAGCAAGCACTATCACAGGCTCCATAGTGCTATCCAGTGGAACAAGCATAGACTCCATATACATATATAATACGAGACAGCCCCATCCAGCTTGTCCTTTGAACAGCTACTACGTCACCTAGACCTGTTATATAGTCTGCTTATTCAACAATACCTAAGATAATAAGAGGCAAAGTATAAAATACTAGGTCAAGTAACAGTCTGGTGTGAGCGGTAAATGAGTCTCAAAATACTAAATAGGTCAATATAGTTAAGAACAAGAGTACACAACTCATACCTGACTTGTCCCTACAACCAAAGAGTTAGCATACAACACTATAATATGCTCCTCTACAATATCATAAAGATATACCACAAAATTGATAATGGACATCAGTCTTTCAGGTATTCCTATCTCTAATACCTACTTCCCCTGATACCTATGAGTGATAGTCCACTAAAGAGAGCAACAAAAGAAACCATAGCATCCATCAAGTAATCATAACTATCACTCCATGTGCTCTGAATATATATGATAGCTCGTATGGCCTCCCTTCTACCATGGACTATTGGAAATCTTGATTCTCCGTTGTACTCTCGTATCTCGCAGCCCAAAGCTGCATAGGTGTCTCGCAACCCAAATCTGGACACTAAAGCTAAAATTACAGGTGTAGAGTATATAGGCCCCATCATTGACACATGGCCATCCCTACATACAATACGCCAGCTTCGAGTGTAGCAAAAAACATTCCAAGCATAAAAGATTCCTTAGCACTTACACTCGATCCTTCTTTTTCCATTTGGATAACGAGCCCTTCTTGCTCAATCCAATTTACATTATTCACGAGGAACCCTTCAACATTCCCTGATCCTATAACCTACCCCTTTGCAAGCCCCAATCATCGGAACCTACTCCTACAACTGTGCAACATCCGAAGACCATAGCTTTTCATCATGCTATTATATGATCATCCAACCTGATATGAACAAGCCAAAACCTCTAGCATGATCTACAGGATCTCTACTTCACCTTTTAGAAATTTTGTCCCACTTAGGCTTAACCCTAGAAGTCGGCACCGACCTTTGAACTAGGATCCAATCTCTCCACTTAGCCAACTCATAGCTAAGTTTTCTTCACCCTTTCCTTGCTTCTAATAGTCCATGCTCAGATGCTTTGACCCCGACTTCTCTACAATCAAGTCATTATAAAACAAATCCTCTCTTCAAAGCACTCTACTTCAAATTCTAGAAACAAGTTGTCATAGCCTCCAACACTTGGCCAACCACTAATCCATCACCTCAGGCAACCTCTACTAGAAACATCCTTCTATCCCCAAAATGCCACCATCATGGATCAATCAACAAAACTCGGTGCCAACTTCTGTACTTAGACAATTTGGACCTTCAACTTAAACCTCGAGCTACTCTTATACTCCATAGCTTCCCTTCTAGGTTTCGTCAAATTCTTACCAACTTTGTCTCAAATTTGCTCAATTCTCTAACCTAACTTTCTATGTAGTCACAACAGTGAAAAACAACATCAAATCACATCATCCAACATGGAATAATAAGAAATTTCATTCTATCAAACATGCAATCCATCAAAATAATACTACCATGTCAAATTCTAGCATAGATCTACATATAACATGAATATATCAGTATGAGCAAGGGTGATTTCTAATCAATCTAAATCATATACATAGTTTAACATGTACTTAAAGTTGGAAAAGATTTTATGGCCAACAATCGATTAAAAACATGTTAAATCCTACAATTCTGCCTTATAAACATGCATAGTATAGTGAGAAAATATATACCACTCATAAATTACCAAATTCAACTAATATAAATGTAAATCCAATCCAGACGGTAATGGGATGAATTTCAAATCAAGCAAAATGATGATCTTTATCTTTGAGTTATAATTCTAGTTTCTGATCCGCAATCTAGTTTGATTTAGAGAGCAATTTGGATGATTTTGGATGAAATTAGGATGGATCTAGGGCTAATTAGGATTTAGACCTGATTCGGAAAGAGATGGAAAAGTTTTAGCTTGACTCTTCAGCCCTTTATTTAAAGTATTCTCAAGTTAGACTAATGGGTCAAATAACGGGCTTCACTAATTACATACTAATTCCGAACAACAACTTTAAAAACTTTAAACAAGCATAGTTTCCTAACCATAAGTTCGTTTTTCTATTATGACCACTCTAAAAAATAGGAACCCATCATCACGAAACAATGGAACTAGATTGAGATCCTAACTCAACTCCTATCAAAAGTCATAGCCCAAACAAGACATTTAGGGTTAAAATGGTCACATAGAAATTCAGAAAATTTAATAGGTGTATAAATTTCCCTAAGAGTCATATTCCTAAATTATAGAGTCATGCAACCTCATACGAATAAAATAAAAATATTTTACGATTCTATGATATTTAAAATTATGGGTTGTTACAGTCTCCTCCCTTAGGAATTTCGCCCCCAAAACCCCTATACAAGCCGTAGTATAAGCAATCATGACATTCATGCATGCCTGTCAATCATAGACTACCATCAAACATCTCAAACAAGCGGTCATGCAATCAATAGTGTGGGTGACATACCCTAGCATGCAGAATACTAACTTATCAAATACAGTAAACAACGGTGAAAGTAGATATGATAAACAGTGGATCTTACCATTCAAAGAGCTCTAGATAAGAAGTCCTCATGCTCTCTTCCATCTCCCACGTACAATCGTCCTCATTTTTGCTCTATTGTACCTTTACTAGCTTCACTGCCTTTCTTCTAAGCTGTTCTATAGCATACCCAAAAATACAAAGTGGCCTACGAAGTAGAGAAGCTTCTGGTTCTACCTCAACATCTTCTAGCTGATCCGTTGTGATCTTCACGCCTAAGCTATGTGCAGACTTCCACAGATAAGAGACATGAAAAATGTTGCGAATGCCCACCATCTTCTGAGGTAAGTCGACCCTATATACTAGCTTTCAAATTCTCTCGACTATCGAAAAAGGTACTCTGAATCTCGGTGCCAACTTCCCATTTCTACCGATTTGAACTACATTCTTTAGAGGAGAAACCTTTACAAACACCATATCTTCAACAGAAAACTCTAACTCCCTTTGTCACTTATCCGCATAGTTTTTTGTCGATCTTGAGCAGCTTTCATTCATTGTCAAATGACCTGAATCTTCTCCGTAGTCCCTCTAAGGATATCAAGCCCACTTCCCACCCACATGATGGAGCATTACATGGTCGGCCATATAATGCTTCATATAGGATCATAACAATACTCGACTGATAACAGTTATTTTATGTAAACTCCACCAAAATGCAAATGATTGTCCTATAATCCTTTAAAGTATATAGTGCATGCTCGCAAGAGATCTTCCAATGCACGATTTACTCTTTCAGTCTTCCCATCCATTTGCAGGTGATAAGCCGTACTAAGATGCAGCTACATCCCTAATGCCTCTAGTAAGCTCTTCAAAAACCCACAAGTGAACAACGGGTCTCGATCACTCACAAAGCTCTTTGGCACACCATGAAATTGTACTATCCATTTTACATACAACTCCGCTAGCTTGGATATTATTCTACTTGAATTGACGGGTATAAATCCTGCAATCTTGGTCAACCAATCTACTATGACCCAAATGCCATCGTACCCTACTCGTGTCCTTAGAAATCCATCAATAAAATCCACTGATACCTGTTCCCATTTTCATTAAGAATATCTAATGGTTACAACAATCCAATAGGTTTCTTCTTCTCATCCTTTACCAAATGATAGTTTATACACTTGAAGATAAATGCACCAACATCCCTCTTCATACCTTCCAATTAGCAAGTTTGCTTCATATCTCGATACATTTTGTTACCATCGGGACGAATGGTCAATCTGGAATGATGATCTCTTAGCACTTAATCTTTCAATCCATCAACATCGAAAACAAATAATCTTTCATCCTTATGAAGCCAACCTTCTTGGTCGAGTTCATGTTGCTTAATGTCTTTAGACTGTACTCCTTCTATCTTTACTATGATCTCCACTAGCTTGGCATCCCACTTTTAACTGGTACCTATCCTTTCGATTAGAGTAGGTCTAATCGATAAACTTGCCAACATTTTAGGTTCTAACTCACAGTGAGGCCTGAAATTAAATTGAGCAATATATTCTATCATTTCCATTCCAAGAACATTACTCCCAACCCAACATGTGTTCAACTTAATGCATCAGCGACTACATTCCCTTCTTCTAGAGTGTAGTAAACACTAAAATCATAAGAGGCCAAAAATTACGAATACGGTTTCTCTCGGAGGTTGAGATCCATCTGAGAGAAAAGGTACTTCAAGGATATATGTCCGTAAACAACGCAAACTTTTCTCCTAAAAAAATGGTGCTTCCACATCTTCAAAGCAAAAATAATTGCCGCCAATTCTAAATCATGAGTTAGGTAATTCCTTTCGTATGGCTTTAGCTGTCTACTCGCATAAGCGACAACCATTCCCTTCTACCTTAACACCGCACCAAATCCAATACCACAAGAATCAGCGTATGTTGTTAATTCTTTATTTTTAATTGGAATGGTCAACACTGGTGCACTCGTCAACCATTCCTTTAAAATAATAAATGCATGCTTACACGTCATGTCCTAAATAAAAGTCTGATTCTTCTTTGTAAAATTAATCAATAGTGCTGCTATCTTTGAGAATTCCTTGATAAAGCATATACAGTATCCTACCAATCCTAAGAAACTTCTCAGATCCATAGCGTTACTGGGCTGATTCTAATCTTGGACCGCTTCCACCCTAGCAGGATCCATTGCTATACCTTGTCTTGAAATGACATGACCCAAGAATCTCACTTCTTCTTTTCAGAAGTAACACTTAGAGAACTTTTCTCTCAACTTGTACTTTCTCAATATCTCTAGAACAATCCTCAAGTGCCTCTTATGCTCTTCTTCAGTCCTTGAGTAGATCGAAATATCATCCACAAACAGAAGCACGAACTTATTCAACTGGTCACTCAAAACCCAATTCATGAGATCCATAATATATGTCAAAGCATTGGTCAATCAAAATTTCATCACCAACCATTCATAGAAACCCAATGGCACATAAAATGCAATAATAGGCACACTCTCCTTTGCTACTCTTAACTGGTGAAATCTTGCCATGAAATTCATTTGAGAGAACATCTTTGCACCATGCAGATGATCAAATAAGTAATCAATGAGTGGGAGTGGATACTTGTTCTTTCTCGTCACTTTATTCAGCTCATAATAAGCCACATATAAACTCAAAGAACCATGTGTCTTCATTACGAATACTACAGGTGCGTCACACTCAAACATGCTTCTTCGAGTGAACCCTTTCCTCAATAAATCATTCACTCGCACCTCTAATTCCTTCTACGCTCTTGGTGCCATATGCTTCAAAGGCATAACTATCATTCTGGCTTTCTTCACCAAGTCTATCCGAAACTTAATTTCTCTATGCAACTGCAATCCAGTCACTTCCTCAAAAATATTCGAAAATTCTTTTGCGATAGACACTGATGACCATCCCTCCTATGGAACCTAAACGTAGGAAGCTAAAAATTACACCTCCTCTAGTAGGTAGCCAAACACAACTGTTCGCCCATCTATATCTCTAATTGTCACCAACAGCTTCTCATAATCTATTATGGCTACATACTTCCTATGCTAGTTTGTACCCAAGATAACCCCCAATCCAAAAAAGTTCTAAACAAATCAACCACAAACTAATGAACATCAACGACTCGATAAAACTAGGTCATCACAAACCATGCAAAGACTAGTAGAGCCTTCAACAAGGTTCATCATGATTAGGGATCAATCTACTACCTCAGATTCCAATACCAAACTATCTACTAGATCACTAAGGATGAATAAATGAGAAGCACTGGTATCAAACAAAATTTAAACAAAAACATCACCAATACAAAGCATACCTTGAATGACGACTCCCTCTCCCTTCTCCTTTGCTAAGGGATATCTCGACGAAGTCGGGATAGTGTCCAAAGCATATATCTTCACCACCTTCTTATCCTTCACTGTTCTAGACAATACCTCTTCAACTGCCTAGACTTGCCACAGTTGTAACATTTCTTTTTCTCACTTGTCTTGCGGTCTTTAATTAGACGACCCTTCTCGTTGCATCTAAAGCAAACAGGTTCCCATCTACCCTTCTTCTTGCATCCCTTACCCTGAGGTTGCTTTCTCTTTCCATTCCACTTCTTCTTGCCTTTACCGCCCTACCGCGGCTTTGGATCCACTTTCTTAGTGAAAAAAACAATAGCAGTTTTAGACTTAGCGTACAAGCTCTTATGGCAAAGTGCCTTCTCGACAAGCTTCTCAAACGACACATTTATATGGTCCACTAGCTTTTCCCCTAAGTAGTCATCCAAATCAATGGCAAATTTCTCATTCTTCCTCAATGGAGTGTCAATGAACAACATCCCATAGATATACAAAGCATTAAATTCTACCACATATTCAGAAACTGTCATATCTCCTTACTTGAGATCGGCAAATTTCCTAAATAGAACCGACTTCTAAGCAGTTGGAATAAACTTCTCCTCAAACCTTGCATTGAACTGATCCCAGCTAAACTGATTCTCTGGAGCAACAATAGTAACTGCATTCCACCAATTCATGGCTTGGTCTTGAAGCTTTCTTGAAGCTAACTTTCTTTTCATAGCATCCTCCACCTCCATACCACCAAAGATGCGCTTACAGGTATCCAACCAATCTTGCACTTCTATGACCGACTCCATTCCATGAAAGGACTTCCCTCCAAGAGTAGAATAATCTTATCTCGGCTTGGCAAAGTCAGCCCTAGGCATTTGCACTGGAGCACCTCCACCCATCACTACTCTAGGAGCATTCCTCATCATATTAACCATCATAGTGTTGAACATAGCTTGGACATCAAGCATAGCAGCTCTTGATCTCGCTCCTTCCTCTATTGATGAAGCAAAATTCCTCATAGCATTCCTTGTCATTCTTATTTGTAACAAGAATGACCAATCTTTCATAAAGAAGACCGCGTCTATAGTGCTCATGTGCAAACGACTGGTACTATATAATATATTACCATATAGTTTTCAAAAAAAACTTACAACAAGTACACTCACTCTCGTGTATGTATGTGCCTATACACACACACGCATATTCTCGATCCAGTTTAAGGCGATAACACTTCCCTATCTCTACCGGATCACCGTATCAACTCTAGTTAATCATGTAACCAAAGCTCTGATACCAAATGTAACAATCGCCCTATACCACCGACACCATTATTTTATAAATAGTTCAATGTCATCGTGCTCGGCTGATATAGGACAATCATCGGGGTTTAGAATGAACTCGGTATAACCTGTAATATCTCACGATGCATAGATAAAATAAAATATCATAGATATAATAAAAGAGATAGTAATAATAATGTGAACAGCCCATCATCACTAGAGTATAATACCATAGAGTTATACATCAATATTAGAGTTTACAAAATGAAAATAAACACAAAACTATCTCTAATGCAAATGGTAATAAACAAGCATTGTCACAGGCTCCAAAGCCATGCCCAACGGAATAAGCATAGACTCCACATATGTATATAATACAAGATAGCTCCATCTAGCTCATCCTCCAACCCGCTACTGCCTCACCTAGATCAGTTATCTAGTCTGCTCATTTAAGAGTATCCAAGATAAAAAGAGGCAAAACTTAAAACCTTGGGTCAGTAAACAGTCTGGTGTAAGCGGAAAATGAGTCTTAAAAAAATAAATAGGTAAATATGTTAAGGAACATGTAATGGCCCATTTTTTTGTACCCTTTGAATCGACAATAAACCAACATGTCTAACTCAAATTGCATGAAAAGACGGATAATTAAGGGTAGAAAGAAAATAAAGACAGAACTGAATCTCACATGAATGGAACAACATATATTATTTCAATAATAATTTTTACAACGGAAAATTTTAAAATACAACATCAGATTCTAACCTAGATTCAACCTGGATAGTTATAAACTTCTATCCTTGCAAATGCTGAAAACAATAAAACAAATGCAATAGATGTAGCGGATAAAAGAATACAACTGGAGACTCCAACATTCTTCAACTTAACCCGAAACTACTCGGATCTGACTCGAGTATTAAAAATACACAGATCTGGCTTGATAAACCAGCGTGAGATACTCGAAATTTAAAATGACGATCATGATGATGTTATCTAAACCTTTGAAAATAAGGGTATCTCATAAGACCATGCCCACACATAAATACAGACAAGTTTTTACCTTACGATAACAAAAAAATTATATACCAAAATACACTTGATATTATTTTTAATGACATTCTTTTGAAAACACTTTTCAGATAAACTTATCCAAATGAGGTTTAAATACCTGGACTAAGTCTATGGGAATATATCCAGACTGACTCAGCGGAATACACCGAATAGAATATATGATACCAAACGGGGTATCTGAAATGTTTGCAAGTCATTACAGCTATTTTGAGAATATAATCAAAACCATAAATCTCGTACTGGGATTGGATTTCGAACATGATAGGGAACTAGTGGCCTTTTCTTCGATCCATGCATAACAAACATAGTTTCCGCGATGCCTTAATCACCTTTCTCAAGCTATTCACATGAAACTGTACTTGCTATACTACCATTGATAATTAGTAGTTCCTTGCTTTTCTCAAGCAAACCATTTTATCCAAATGGGGCAATAAATGCCTTGAGGGACGCTTTCCCCCAAAGGGCCCAACATATTGGACACCACCATACATACTCACTCATTTCAAATTTGTGTCTGTCATACCATAGTATCATCTTTCGGGATGTGAGGCTAGTGAGGCTAGCTCAATTTCTTCAAAGCCATAATTTTCATACGAAACCACGCTTTGATCATAACTGGTTCCACTTTGAATGCCACATTGTCATTCCATGTCACATGACCGATTTCTAGAAAAGTATAACTTCCCCAGCTCGTATGTCTCAAGAAAGGTTGTTAAGCTAAGAGAAGTTGCCTTATTCGTCACCAACTGGCATACTTTTATAGAAATCACTCAAATGTGATTAGAATACAATGTTAGACAAACAGCCATATAACTTTTTATTCTACGACTAAATGAAACCGAAGGCCTTTCCTCGGCCATTGCTAGGTGAGAAACCCTTGCAATTCGAAAAAGTCTCCACAACAAGGAGACCGCTGCTATGCGTAACTCTATAATGAGAGCGACCAGAGCATGTCAACAAGCAGTCCTCATGTAATGAAGATCCTCGGTCTTCAATAATCATCATCTTCAATGTGTCTTCACTTTTGAATGCATACATTGGTTCGAATTTGTTTTCGGGTAGGAATCACCCAAATCTGACTCCAGTTCCTTCTAAACCAATTATCGGTAAAAAGATGTTTAATTCATATACGGATATCAATCATCAATCAATTACTTGATCTTTTGCTTAAATCAAATATCTTTCTTAGATGTACTCTTTTCAATTTATTCCATTTTCTTTTCAAGGGTACATGTAATCATTAAGCCTCATTTATCAAATCATTTGGTTTATTTAAACCTTTCTTAAATCCTATAGTAATTCCAAATCATTTTTCTTTTATTTAGGAAAACTTTTCCAAATCATTTTTTAATCTTAATCAAAGATTTCTTATATTCAAGTTATAACTTTTAACTTAGGGAAAATATTCCCAAATTATTCATTATTCTTAATCAAAATTTCTTTCTTAACTTCAAATTATATTCTTGCAAATAGAAGATTTTCATAACAAAGTACTACTGCCATATAGATATGGTAGACTTCACCTCCAGGGACTAATGGAAAGTAATCCTACAGCACGAAGATCTTCGTCTTCAATATGTTTTATTACGAAAATTAGTTTGAAGGGGTTTTTGGATAAAAGTCATCCAAATCCGATCTCGGTTTTCGGATAGAAATTGCCCAAATCCAATCCTGGTCCCTTCGTACTAATCATCAAATAAAAGATGTTAAGTGGTTAATTAACATTCAAATAATTTGTTTCTTTTCTTTTATTTTGGAAAAACTTAAATATGATCTTTTAGAGCATTCGGGCTTTCCTTTCGATCTATTCCACCACTCGTCTAAAAAGAGAAAACATAGGCTAGGTAAGTTCAGGGCACTGGTTGCTCCATCCCTAATCTTAGCTAAATATCTTGTTTTATCTTCCAAGATCTCACAGGCGGGACAAATGTACTAGTCATTTACGCATATTCGGTATTAGCTTTATTTTGGAATTGATTTTAAGATTTCAAATTATCTTTTAAACTCTTAATTTTCCTTTTTAAAAACATTCATAATTGATTCTAGAAATATCGTTACGTTTAAACTCATATTTAAAAGGTTATAGAATTCATGGCATAAAAGTGCTACGAAAAGTGCTATATAAGCTTATTTGATTTAAACACTAGCAAGCATCACCTTCTTCCTTCCAATAGCTTAGCTAAGGCTTGAGATGGAGGTTGGCCGAAAGGATAAAGAACAAGCGGTAGAGCTTTGATCTTGAATTCTCAAGATTTAGATCTAAAAAATATGCTATCTTTTATCTAATTTAAGCCCTCTAAATCTCAAAATTTAGAAATTTTTTAAAGAATCGTTTGAATCCAAGTTGCTATGAGGGAGATATGATAGAATGAAGAAGAGGTATTGTCGGATTAACGAAAATGAAGTCCAAAAATGCACTTCAAAGAATTGAGTTTCAGTTATAGAAAACCTCAAAAGTGGAAAAAGTGATCAACATAAAAGTTGTAGCCACTAAAATTATATATGATTTGAAAAAAATAATTTCTTAATTTGGATCAGCTATGATTAAGTTATGATCAAAACAAAAGGCGATATTCTCTTTCTTAAAAACTAGGCCAGAGAATGCACTGGAAAGAAATGGATTTTGATATGATTAGTTTTACAATGAGATAAAGTGGTCCACATGAAAGTCGCCGCCACTTGAAAAATACATGATTTGAAAAAAACAATTTCGTATTTTGATTCGATTTTGAAGAAGTGATGGCCAAGAGAAGAAGAGATAAAATATGGTGAAAAGATGAGTTTGATTCGAAGAGAATGAAAATTGATTTCTTTTGAATATTTAGTAAATATTTTGTAAATATTATTTCTTTCTAATTTTTTTCCTATGGCTTGGAAGCTACTAAAGAGGAGAGAAAGATGATGAAGAAGCTTGAGAAAAAAAGAAGAAGAAGAAGAAGAAATGTTAATGTAAGTGAAGAAGGATGTGGGTATTTATAGAAAAAGAAAGAAGTGGTAATTTACCAAAATAACCTCTTACCAAATTACCAAACTAACCTTACTTCAACCTAAAGCAAACTCCACTTTTTCAACATTTAACATCATCATTTCACTTCTTACTTTATGTCTTAGTCACTTAAAGATTAAGTAAAGAAAAGTAACTATTTTGTTGGATTTTGATGTGATTGGATTTGATGTTTACTTTTGACTTTTCTTAAACTTACTTTTCTTAATGACATTCTAGAATTTACTAATCTTATTTAGTAAAAGTGAACTTTATTAGTGAATTAGCTAATACTTACGCTATTTGAATACATATTCCTATATAATAAAATAAAGGTGCGATAACATTGCGACAACTTTTAATCGATAAAACGTTAATTTTCAACAAAATGTTTTACGGTCACATTTTGACGTTTTAGTTAAACTATTTATTTATGTAAACCAAATTTAAAAATAAATTTGTATAATTTTATTTAAAAATATAAACACTTATAAACAAATTAAAATAATTTATTTAACCATTGAAACATACTTTTCTGAAATCAGCATTTTGTCACTTTTGTCGATATAGGAAAATATTACTACTTTTGTTTATACTTCTCTTTCCAAATCATATCTAATATTTTTTGAATCATATAACCTTACCTATTTTAGATTTAAAATCACTTTAAATAGTATATTTTAAAGTGGTCAAATTCTAGGTCGTTATATTCTCCCCTACTTAAAAGAATTTCGTCCTCGAAATTACCCAAAATAAAAGTTTTGCCCGAAACATTTATCTTCAAACTTAATTCCATATAATATACACAGATCATCAGTATATCTTATTCAATCTCCTATTTGAATACACAACTTTATTTTTGAACCAATATCAATCCCACAATCCTCTAGTGCATACTTTGATCAGGCTCTTTGCTCGGAAACCTTTGCTTTCCTTGCATAGTTCTCAACTATGATAGAAAACTCAAGTACCTAACCATAAACCTTAATCAATATTCATCGTCAAGAATCGAGTGATAAATCCTTTTTCGGACTAGTGTAAACACCTCAAAGTTTTGTATCCAAATCTTAGATCAAAATTATGTGATGAGATGATCTACATATAATATATGTATTTATTAACTTTCAAAAACTTTTCAACTTTTATCTTAATTTTAAACATTTTGTAAAGGTTCTTCTTTATATAATCCCTTTAATTGTTTATTTTCAAATATTTTTAACATAGGAAAATATTCTATAGAAACCATTTTTCACTCAAAAGATAATTTATCTTTATTATGCATTTTTTCCACAATCCTCTAACTTAGTATATTTCTTTAACACTAATTTTATTTATGAATCATTTCATAAAACTATTACTTAAGTTTATTTCATCTTATAACTTATGCAAATCAATCACATTTTAATGTCTTAAGTCCAAATCCTTAATTAATGCTGGAATTTGTTAATAAAAAGATTTCCAGGTTATAATTACTGCTATCCCACTTTTTGGTCAAAACTGGAATATCAACAAGTTGGCAAGGAATGATGGATATCGGGATTGGAGATCGATTGAAAGCAAGGCGGCGATCGATGTCGTCAAAATTTGATTGAACTCCGATCGGGACGAAATTGATTGAAGATGATGATAAGGATTAGGAAATGCTATGTTTCAAATTTCAGGTTAATCGGAGTTCATATGAAGGAGTTATGATCGATGCAAGGTAGGAAAGGCGTGTTGTTCGAATCCATCGAGGGGTCAAGGTGGTGCTCATTTCGAATCCATCAGATTCGAACCCATCAGATTTTGATCAGTTCGAATCCATCAGGTTCGCATCGGTCGAAGGCATGGCGCAGGGATAGGTTCGTATCGATGACCTTCGCATCGATCAGGGAAATGGTGGTTCGAATCGATACGCTTCGTATCGATCAGGCTCGTATCGACCAGTTTCGAATCGATAGGCACGGGCTCGGCTCAGTGAAGTTCGCATCGGCTAGGATGGGAAGAAACGACATGCTTCGAGTCGATACGTTCGTATCGATGGCAGGTGGACTTTGGCTCCTTCGTATCCATCAGGTTGTAGTGTTTCGAATCCATGAAGTGAAACCTACTTCGTATCCATCGGCATAAGATATACTCGAACCCATAAGCCCAACCTTGCTTCAGATCCATCGAACGTCCTCTACTTCGAACCCCTTAAGACAAGACACTTCGAATCCATCCTGAAACCTCACTTCGACTCCATCCCATAACTTGCCTCGAAACCATTCAGTTGGGAAACTACTAAGTCAAGGCGGCTAAAACCATGGATTCGACCCAGTAAACTCGGAGAGAAAGGCGCATCAACCCAGGGATTTCGCGACACGTCATCGATGCGCACGCGCTTTGGATCGAGTCGAAGACAATGGATTCGAAGCATGGGTTCGAACCAGATAGAGCGCACGAAGCCTTGATCTCGAATCGATTATATCTTCCAAACCTTTGATCCAAATGCAATGAAATTTTTACAGGAGCTTACATGCATGTTGAAAAATGTTCACACCAAGTTTCACATCGATTGGATGATTTTATGATCGATTAAAATGGAGTTCGAATAGATCCCAAAGTGGGCCCAAGTCTTCTGAGGCCGAGCCTGTGGGCCCCCTCACGTGCCAGAAGTGGTCTATCAGATTTTCAACGATATATCAGCCTCCTACGCCTATAAATATAGCCCTTGGTCATTCAGAAAAGGGGTCGGAGAATTTGGAGAGAACAAGCATGCCTGGACGCTGCCAGAATCATTCCATATCATCATTACTACCATTGATTTAAAATTTGGACTTTGTAACTGCTGCAATCACTTGTAACCAGCAAGGATAATTAATAAAAGGATAAAACTTTGGAGTGGACGTAGGTCGGAGATAGCCGAACCACTATAAAACTTGTGTCTCTGTTCATTATTTCTGATTTGCTGCTTGTTATTTGCTGAGATCTGTTATTTGTGTGTGAATATTGTTGATTTGTATTCATACGCTGGTGCTTTCACGATATTGGGTGTTTGTGGTCAATTTTGACGCAAACACTTTGGTGCTTTCACCGAGAACAACTAGCACCCGCTACATCGGATTTGAAGTTTAGATTCGGAGATTTTAAGGAGTTCTTGGGTTTGAAGACAATGACTAGGCAAAATAGTAGAAGGCAAAGGGCTGAGAGAAGCCAACAGGAAGGAAGTCAACAAACATCCTCCGAAGCTGGGGAAGGACAGGCTTCAATCTACATAACCCGGAATGAGATGGAAGCCATGGAAAATTCTTTGCAAGAGAGATTATTGAAGAGCCAACAGGAAATGATGTAGACTTTCTTTGAGCAAATGAAAGCTGTAGGGATGCAGAACTTAGGAACAACTACAGCCACGGTGGATGCAGGACAAGGAACTAGGGTTGTGGAACCCAATGGAGGACGGGATGCGAAGCCAGAGGGCAATCAACAAGGGCTTGGGGGCAGGCCCACAGGATCCAACACAGGAGGACCTTTGGAAGGAGTTCAACAGGCTAGAGCTAACGTTGCTGCTAGTGAGCCACACGAGGAATATGTGTCGGAGTTCCCTCAGGGGCATGGGGGGCAACCCCCAACAGACAATACTGGATTAATGGAGATCATCAGGAAAACTGTGCGAGGTGGTTTGACCAACAGAGACTTGGAAGAAGTGAATAGGAGTCTGTTCGCTCGGGAAATAAGGATGGCTCAGAATCCACCTAAGTTCAAGCTACCTAGCGTGGAGGTATATGATTGCAAGGCAGACCCAACTGATCATTTAATGAGGTACACTAGACACATGGAGGTGCTGGGAGCATCTGAGGAAGTGATGGCCCGATGCTTCCCTTTGTATTTGACGGACTTAGCTGCAATATGGTTTAGGCAGCTGGGAGAAGGATCTATCAGGACATGAAGGGAATTGGTGGAAAGATTTTTGGGACAGTTTCGGGTTCACGTCAAGAGGCCGAAGAATGTGATGACATTGACATCGGTGAAGCAAAGGATGGATGAATCGCTTAGAGCTTTTCTAACTCGATTCAGTGCGGGAGTCACTTCGGTGGATCAGCCTGATCCATCGATGGTTTTAATGGCAGCAGTATCAGGAGTCAGGGAGGACTCGGATTTCAAGGTATCTCTGATACGAGATCCCCCACAGGATCTCGACGAATTCTTTCACGAGGCAGAAAGGTTCCTTCGGCAAGAAGATGCGAGTACGGATTTAAAGGTGAAAAAAGTTAATGCAACTGAGGGTGGAGGACCATTCAGCAAAGGTTTGGATAAAGACAAAGGGAAAAGGAAGTTGGATGATGATTCTGGAAACGCTAGGAAGCGATGGAAGGGTCCAAAGTTTTCCATATACACAAGATTGAACGAGACGCTGGAGCGGATATACCTGGATACTCGGAATCGCCTTCCATACCGGAGGCCGGCTAGGAGAGAACCATCAGAACGAGAGAGGACATTAGGAAGGCACTGCCTCTTCCATGATTTAGATGGACATGATACCAATAGCTGCAGGCACTTAAAGGATATAATCGAGGAGCATATAAGGAATGGACAATTACGGCAATATGTCGGAACTCGGAATGCAACGGTGGAGCAGGAGCAACCACCGACTACCTCACATCGTGATGATGTGAGGCACAGGGATGATGGTCGATTGATCATCCACTAATCAGGATAATATGAAATAAGTAGCGAACTACTGGGGAGCAATCTAGTCATTTACACATGTACGGGGACAGAGATAGCCCCTAGGCATGCTCTGAATGATGGTAAACTGCGATGCTATGGTTTGTGAAATTTATCTTTTGCTTTTTGATTGGACACTGCTTTTCTTTTTGGATTTGGTTTTGGAGTTTGGATTGAACTCTTGGTTTTGCTTGCTTTTTGATTTGGATTTTCCTTTGGATGATTGTTTTCGGTTTTGGATGCTGGTTTGGATTTCTGATTCTTTGGTTTTGATTTGGATTTTGGGATTTGGATTCTGGATTGGATTTTGATTGGATTTTTATCTGGTTTTTGATAAACGGTCGTCAGGTATGGATTATGCCTGGCAAGAGGTGAGTCACTTTGCCCGAACGTGGATAATTGGCTCATTCAGGTCGTCAAGTATGGACTATGCTTGGCAAGGGTCCGGAGTGACCAGGATTCGGCCTAGGACTTAGGCCCTGTATTATCAATTGTTATTTTCAGGTCGTTGAGTATGGACTATGCTCAACAAGGGTCCGGAAAGACCAGCATTCGGCATAGGACTTAAGCCATGGCTTTGAACAACGTCCAGGGACACTGGACCACGGTCGTCAGGTGTGGATTGCGCTTGGCAAGAGCCCGGAGAGGTTATGGGTTCGGATATCGACCCGGAGAGGTCCAGGATTCGGTTATTGGCTATGGGATTAGGATGGATTTGTACTCGGTTGTCGAGTTCTAATGGATATGGAATTGGCTAAGGCTTTGGTTATTAGATTGGATTTGGGCATCGACATGGAGCAGTCAAGGATAACATACTCTGGTAGTATGGCTATGGACTTTGGATATTGGAGTCGGAGCTATTCGAGCCTTCTTATAACAAGGCATGTTTTGGGGGGCAAAGTGTTATCCCACTTTTTGGTCAAAACTGGAAGATCAACAAGTTGGCAAGGAATGATGGATATCGGGATTGGAGATCGATTGAAAGCACGGCGGCGATCGATGTCGTCAAAATTTGGTTAAACTCCGACCGGGACGAAATTGATTGAAGATGATGATAAGGATTAGGAAAGGCTATGTTTCAAATTTCAGGTTAATAGGAGTTAATATGAAGGAGTTATGATCGATGCAAGGTAGGAAAGGCGTGCTGTTCGAATCCATCGAGGGGTCAAGGTGGTGCTCATTTCGAATCCATCGGATTCGAACCCATCAGATTCTGTTCAGTTCGACTCCATCAGGTTCGCATCGGTCGAAGGCATGGCGCAGGGATAGGTTCGTATCGATGACCTTCGCATCGATCAGGGAAATGGTGGTTCGAATCGATATGCTTCATATCAATCAGGCTCGTATCGACCGGTTACAAATCGATAGGCACGGGCTCGGCTCAGTGAAGTTCGCATCGGTTAGGATGGGAAGAAACGACATGCTTCGAATCGATACGTTCGTATCGATGGCAGGTGGACTTTGGCTCCTTCGTATCCATCAGGTTGTAGTGTTTCGAATCCATGAAGTGAAACCTACTTCGTATCCATCGGCAGAAGATATACTCGAACCCATAAGCCCAACCTTGCTTCGGATCCATCGAACGTCCTCTACTTCGAACCCCTCAAGACAAGACACTTCAAATCCATCCTGAAACCTCACTTCGACTCCATCCCATAACTTGCCTCGAAACCATTCAGTTGGGAAACTACTAAGTCAAGGCGGCTAAAACCATGGATTCGGCTCAGTAAGCTCGGAGAGAAAGGCGGATCAACCCAAGGATTTCGCGACACATCATCGATGCGCACGCGCTTTGGATCGAGTCGAAGACAATGGATTCGAAGCATGGGTTCGAACCAGGCAGAGCGCACGAAGCCTTGATCTCGAATCGATCATATCTTCCAAACCGTTGATCCAAATGCGATGAAATTTTTACAGGAGCTTACATGCATGTTGAAGAATGTTCACACCAAGTTTCACATCGATTGGATGATTTTATGATCGATTTGAATGGAGGTCGAATCGATCCCAAAGTGGGCCCAAGTCTTTTGAGGTCGAGCCTGTGGGCCCCCTCACGTGCCAGAAGTGGTCTATCGGATTTTCAGCGAAATATCAGCCTCCTACGCCTATAAATAGAGCCCCTGGTCATTCATAAAAGGGGTCGGAGAATTTGGAGAGAACAAGCACGCCCGGACGCTGCCAGAATCATTCCATATCATCATTACTACCATTGATTTCAAATTTGGACTTTGTAACTGCTGTAATCACTTGTAACCAGCAAGGATAATTAATAAAAGGATAAAACTTTGGAGTGGACGTAGGTCGGAGATAGCCGAACCACTATAAAACTTTTGTCTCTGTTCATTATTTCTGATTTGCTGCTTATTATTTGCTGAGATCTGT
Source organism: Allium cepa (assembly GCA_030765085.1). Taxonomy (NCBI): domain Eukaryota; kingdom Viridiplantae; phylum Streptophyta; class Magnoliopsida; order Asparagales; family Amaryllidaceae; genus Allium; species Allium cepa. Next base: position 619,182,743 of record CM060928.1, read on the forward strand.
TATTTGTGTGTGAATATTGTTGATTCGTATTCATACGCTGGTGCCTTCACGATATTGGGTGTTTGTGGTCAATTTTGATGCAAACAATTACTTTTTCGAGGAGTCATTATTTTACTTTATCGTTCATGACTTAAATCGATATTTGTATGATATACCATAAGAGTATATAAAAATATCAAATTTCAAATTGGTTTTACTTAAATCTGTCTGTCTAACAAATTTAGACTTTGTTGTAATTTAGTATTATCTCAAATTCATAAGTTATAAAACTTATTTCTTATTTAATACTATTATTAATTTTTCAGCTTTGAAAAAACAAATTTTAAAACCACCCGTATTTAAATCCTCATACTCTTATTCTTAAATCTTACTTTTTTTATTAATCAGATTTATAAATTATCATTATCTTATTTCATTTACTCATAGTATTTCATAATCTTTTATTAATTTTTTAGCTTTGAGTTATATATGATTCGAAAATTTTAGACTATTTAAAATCGTCGGAAATTCCGCTTTATTTTAGAAATTAGTGATCCCATTACTAATCAACGATTCACATTATTTCTTTAACCTAAGAAAATTTTATAGATAGAGTAACTCCAAAACAATCCGAGGAACTTGATACTACCAATAATATCATATATCCTCTTAACAAGAAGAGTAATACTTAAAAGAAGTGTTTACCATCCGAGCACATCTCTTGCCCATTTTTAGTTTATTTTCAAGCCAATCGAATTAGTTATACTAAAATACCATTTCTGTTTTGAAAATCCTTTAGAGATTACTTTATAATACCTATTTTATAAATTCATTTTATAAATTTATCTTATATTAATTAACTTCATTTAAATTTCCACAACTCTTTAAATTACTTGAATTTAAATTCTCATTCCTTTTATATTATTTTTCCTTTTACATAATCATTTTCTATTATTTATCTTATATTATTTTAATCATATATGTCCATTCCTTAAATAAATCTTATTATCAAACACCTTATAGTTAAATCGTGAAACTTAAATCACAAGGTTTTTGTACTTAAACTTTTAAAACAAACAATTGATCAATTTATGATAGTAACTTAATATTATCATTTCTTAATTTATTATCTGACAATAAGTATTAAAGTCTTAATTACCTTATCAGGTTTCTTACTTATCGATTATCTTTATGAAACATCTTATAGTCAAACTGTGAAATTCTAATCACAAGATGTTCATATTCAAATTTCACTAATCCAGATTTCTAACTATACAAATTTTCAAAATATATACTTTAATTCAAAATATAATCCTAGGTAAAATTATTTCATTTACCAATTTTTCAAAATTAGTTTGTCGGTTCGCCTTGTTCAAATGTTTAGGAATCCCTATCGATTACATGGTGCTCTCATGCATCGACCGGAATCCATTTACCACTCAACAAATTAATCAACACAAAATATTTTTATATCCAATAAAAAATATGCGTTCATATATAATACACTCAAACTCATTCTAGGATGTTACAAAACCTATCTCTAATGAGTTACTCATCCTAGGGTATTACTAATCCTATCTCTAACGAGTCTTTACCCCCAACAAAGACAAGATTCTCGCTTAACTTTCAGCTCTGATACCAAATGTAATGATCTAGGCTTTCCAACCATCGAGAACGGCCACTTTTCATCATAGCTTACACCGGTACCTCACACTTTGCTTTTACGGCCAGCCTCTCGACTGTAGGCCTAACTGGCAAACCAACCCCTTATACTCGATCTCAGGGACATGTAGGAGTAAGATTTATTCGTTCGCTACCTAACAAGAAGCGAGAACCCCCAATCATGTACGAACCTCACTAAGAAAAGCGGATAATAGAATACGTTCATACGATGATGAAGATCTCTAGCTCTCCTTTGGAAACTCCAACCGTCTTTAACTCAACCTAAAACTACTAGGATTTGACCCAAGTATTAAAAATACCCAAATAAGGCTTGATAAACCAGCGTGAGATACTCGAAATTTAAAATGACGATTATGACTATGTTATCAAAACCTTTGAAAAGAAGGGTATCTCATAAGACCATGCCCACACATAAATACGGATGAGTTTTTAACTTATGATAACCAAAATACAATTGATAATATTCTTAGTGACATTGTTTTGAAAACACTTTTAAAAGAAACATATTCAAATAAGGTATAAATACCCGGACTAAGTCTAAGGGAATATATCCGGCGTAGGCCGACGGAATATACCGAACGGAATAAATGATACCAAAAGGGATAGCTGAAATGTTTTCTAGTCATTACAACTATTTTGGGAATACAATCAAAACCGTAAATCTTGTATTGGGATTGGGTTTCCAACATAATAGGGAACTGGTGGCCTTTTCTTCGATTCATGCATAACAAACATAGTTCCCGCTGTTCCTTAATCGCCTTTCTCAAGCTAATGACTTTGGAAATGTACTTGTTATACTACCACTGATAACCGGTAGTTCCTTGCATTTTTCTAGCTAACTACTTTATCAAAATGGGGCAATAAATGCCTTGAGGGACGTTTTCCCCCAAAGGGCCCAACGTATTGGACACCACCATACATACTCACTTATTTTGAATTTGTGTCTGTCAGATCACGTAGTGTCCCGTATCATCTTCTGGGATGTGAGGCTAGTGAGTTTATGCTCAATTTCTCCAAAGCAACGCTTTTTATATGAAACCACACTTTAATCATAACCGGTTCCATTTTGAATGCCACATTGTCATTCCATGTCACATGACTGATTTCTAGAATACTATAACTTTCTAAGCTCGTATGTCTTAGGAAAGGGTGTTAAGCTAAGAGAAGTTGCCTTATACATCACCAACTGGTATACTTTTACAGAAATCACTCAAATGTGAATTAGAATACAATGTCAAAAAAACATCCATACAATTTCGTTCTGGGACTGAATGAAACCGAAGGCACTTTCCTCGGCCATTACTAGGCGAGAAGCCCTTGCGATTCGAAAAGTCTCCACAATGAGGAGACCACTGCTATAAATAACTCTATAATGGGAGTGACCCGGAGCTTGTCAACAAGTAGTCATCATGCCATGAAGATCCTCGGTCTTCAATAATCATCATCTTCAATGTGTCTTCCCTTTCGAACATATACTTTAGTTCAAAGTGATTTTCGGGTAGGAATCACCCAAATCTGACCCTGATTCCTTCGAAACTAAATCTTTTTTAAACTATTTTAATAGATTTTTCAAATTTATTTATATTTTTAATTATTTATAAATATTAATTTTAAACTTTTGGTCACTTTACTACAAAGCGCGATTTTTCTGAAAAATTGTTTTGGACTTATTTAAAAATATACAAGATGAAACCTTGATTTTCTTTCTTTTTTTCTTTAAACATGTTTAAGTTTTTATAAAATATTTCTAACCCATTTTAAAAAAAATTCCAAAAGGTTTAAGAATTCCTTTTACACCATTTCATTTTCAAAAGGAAAGTGATTTCCTTTGTTCTTATCGATGTGTTTTAACATGACTTGGTAAAACAATTTAACAATCATATCAAACAATCAATACTCGATGATAAAAGTATATATAAGCATTCATAGCAATCATAACACATCATCAAACATGTATATATATAAATATAGATGATAAATTGTGTTTCTCACCATAAACCAAAGCGATAAACTTTCTACCAACATTCTAATCAACCAACACTTCACTAACTACTTCCTACCCCATTAAACACTAGATAACAACACCTTCTTCCTTCCAATTGCTTAGACAAGGCTTGATATGGAGGTTGGCCGAAAGGATAGAGAAGAAGCGGTAGAGCTTTGAACTTGAATTCTCAAGATTTAGATCCGAAAAATTGGTTATCTTATATCTACATTTAAACCCCCTAAATCTCAAAATTTAGAAAAGTTTCTAACTATAAAGTTGTTGAAAATTATTTTTTATTGAATTTCAACAAAATGTCTTATGATTTTTGAAACAGATATGGAATATACACCTTCGAGTCTGAATACTCCTCGCATAATATTATTAGACTTTTGCTAGACGTTATTGAAGTAGCCTAATTTGATGGGTACTTCGCTATAGTTCTTCCGAGGATTCAGATGCTTAGCTTCTCCCTATGGCCTTAGTCTGTCCATGTGGTTCTCGTATGTGTTTTTCATATTATTTTTAGCTGTTGGCTGCACCACTTCTGTTCTTGATTTCTCTATAGCTCTAGAGTTATTTTAGCCCCATGCTTATTTTTATTGACTATAAAAAGTGGTATGGCCATTATAAAACTGGCTTTCATAGGAAAATAATAATGTGATTAATGATTGATTTGAATTATCACCTATGTCGTTTTATAATGATGAAATCGCATTTGGATACGTGTGCGATATTTTTCCATTATTACTACGTGTGTAGTTAACTATTGTTTTATTGGTGACTTGGTGTTTGTGTTACTAATACAGTGGTTTAGTACACATTTGGTTGGTTTATACTTACATTTGATGGTGTATTACTAATTGTTAATGATAAGTATATGTGAGTATATATGTTGTGATTAGCTTATTTAATGTTTGGTGTTGACATTATGTGTTGTCAAATGTTTGTAATGTTTAATGGCTAAGTGTGCTGTTATTATTGTTACTCCATATTTATAATGATTGAGTGGAATGATTTACTAGGAGTAGTTTTTCCGTCTTACATTGGTTGTGTTGATTGCGGTGATTGCAAGAATGTTATGGTTATTATGCACTAATGACTATTTGGATGTAGGAGAAGAGCAGGAAATAGAGCTATTTGGGTTTGAACCCCCAAAAGGGGCACTTAGGCAATATTTTCCTATGTAATAGCTATCGAGCTTATGGTCGAATGTAAAGGATTAGACACGTTCCAAACATAGCTGAAATCTTTTCTTCTTATTATGTTTATATATGTACATTTTTAAAGTTGTATGTTGGAGACAAAGTGGGAATGGAAAGATGGATGTTCGTTATATCATGGTTAGCTGATTTAGTATATTCTTTTATGTTACAATATTCTCAAGTTAGCAAGAATTGATGTATTGAAATATAGATGTGATAAGTTGCAAAATAATTTTATTATCGAGTTAATATTCATTTATATCGATGTTTGATTCTACCATGAGGTTTCCTTTTTCTTTCTTCGTTATTGACAAATTAAATTACAAAATAAATGATGCATTGTTTTTAATATCAGAAATTGGTTGCCATGCTGTAGTTGATTTCAAATGTAGAAAATTATGGGGATTACACTTGATTTCAAAGCTTTTTTTTAACGACTCTCTGAGCCTTGGGTAGACATAACCATTTAGGGTAGGTTAACAACACTTTTGGTTGGGTTAAAAATGTTTAGACTGGGAGAGCATTCTTATCGATGACTATATGTTTTGTGTGTACGAGGTGTGTGCGTAACAACCATTATCTCATCCTAAGATATTATTTATTAATAGTGACCTTTGAGTAGGAAATTACTACTATTATTGTAGGGTAGGATGTGCACTTTTAAGAGGGTTTAAGTGCTAGTTTTAACCCAAGTGACACATATATGACGTTAAGACATAACCTTAAAAAGTGGACTTATTTTTATGGAATTTTGAGCTGAAAGGATATATTAGATATATATATTTTGGATCTAAGCGGTATTTTATTTAAGAATTAAAAATTAACGTTCTGGACATAAAATGATTTTTGAAGTTTTGAAAAGTGGAAAATATATTTTTAACTTGATGAAAATTTGTTTTGAAGATGTTTGGCGGAAAAATCTATTTTAGTAAAAAGATATCGGAACGTAGATAAATAATTTTGCAAAGTTATTTTAATGAAGAAATTATTTTTAATCTTTTTGTAAGAAATGTTTTGAAAATATATTTTTGAGTAAAGAGTGGCAGGAACATTTCCATTTGAGAAGAAAACAATATTTTGAAACATTCTTAAAATTTGAAAAGCCATTTTATGGAAGAAAATTTTGGTTGTAACTGTTTTTATATAAAGAACACTTTTTCGTAAATGGTGTTTGAGGGAAAAATATTTTTTCAAAAGGATTTTGATTAGGAAGTAGCCGAATATTAAAAGATCGTTTTATTGGGAATATGCATGAAATTATTTTTCGTCTCGTAAAAAAGAGATATATCGTAAAATATCAAAAAATATTTTGAGAAAATACTTTAGGAAGATGTTTTAAAATAATGGAAATAATTTGATTCAAAGTAAATTTTGAATGAGAAGTGGTAAAATATTTGGTTTGAATAAATTCTAAAAGTATATGTTACTTGGAAAACTCAATTTGAAGATGGTAAAACTAGACTGGGTGGCATAATATGCGAGATAACTAGTGATATGTGTTTAAGTTTATCCAAAACCCATTATACGGATGTAAAATTATGTGCATATTTTGAGTGGCTAACCTTAATGTGTTGTAGGGATGTCCAGCTATTCACTTCTACGGAAAGGATAGGTCTACGAGATTATGATTACCCATTTTGATATATGGAATATATATTTTACTTAAGTAGCACTTATTCATTTTGGTTGAATTGCTTGTGTTGTTCTATTGCTTTTCAATATTAGTTATATTAATTTGACTATTTTAGTTTTACGGTCTATGGCATGATTGTTTGAGTTAAATTATTCCATTTGTGTTTGTTGTTATTTTTTGCTTGTTTAATAATGGTTGTTCATAGTTATCTTATGCATTTTTGAGTTAATTCTTTTTGCTTGCATAATACATTTTTTAATTGTTTGTTTTGCTTCAAAACTGCTTAATCGTTGGTTGTTCATTGTTTGCCTTGTTATGCTTCTGTATATTGTATGATAGGACACTTTTCTTGCTAGTGTTAACAATCTTATGATGAGGTGGTACCAATGTTAATTTTCCAAGTGATGTGCATTAGAAAAACTAATGAGATAATAAGGGATATATTTGGATTAGTTGTGGTGGAGGACGTGAGGTTTCCTTTAGTTGACTTCCAGCCATGCATAAGGAAAATGGTGGTTTTCTTTAGCGCAAGTGCAAGGAAATCCTAAGAGCCAAGTGAAGTGTTCTAAACTTTGATAAATTGACGACTCTAGGAATTTTATCGAGAACTTCAAGTGGGAACTAAATGTATGGGACTAGAGCGGTTCGAAAACCACGATCAACAAGGTGAAGCGACGTGGTGAGGCATGAGATGCTTTGGATCAAGGCAGAAGCTGAAGGGATAACTCTAGATGTGATTGGTGTTGTATGATAAAAGGTTTTGTAAGGATGTTAGCCTATGTACCCTGGACTGTGAGACAATCTGCTACCCTAATAGGGCATTACCTATGAGATAGGTAACAGGTATGCGAGCAAACACCAAATCTGTAACGATCCAAAATTTAACCACTTCAAAATATAACATTTAAAGTGATTTTAAATATAAAATATAAGAGGTTTTATGATTCAAAAATATTAAATAGGTTTTGAAAATAGAAATATACATAAAAATAGTAACATTTGCTTATATCGACAAAAGTGACAAAATCCCGATTTCAGAAAAGTAAGTTTCAATAGTTAAATAAATTATTTTAATTTATTTATGAGTGTTTATATTTTTAAATAACATTATACGAATTTATTTTTAAATTTGGTTTACATAAATAAATATCTTAAATAAAACGTCAAAATATGACCGTAAAACATTTTGTCGAAAATCAACGTTTTGTCGATTTAAAGTTGTCGCAATGTTATTGCACCTTTATGTATACAATTTAATAAATATGGTAACATATAAAGATAGTTAACAAATAACTAAATAAGGTTACTTTTAATAATCACACTTAGAAAATTTTAGAAAGTAATTAGCAAAAGTAAACTAAAAAAGACAAAAACACATGTCACATCAAAAGTGACATAAAGTAAAGAAAGTGACATAAAGTAAAGTAATCATTATTATTCTTTACTTAACTTTAAAGTATTTGAATTTTAAAAGTGTGATGTGATGTGGATGGTAATTTTTGAATTAAATAAGTTTACTTAATTCTTAATGAAGGTTATTTAAGTAAAAACACAAATCTATATTTTATTCTCAAATATTTTTTATAAATACATACCCACTTTCTCACTTGCTTTCACACTTCTTCTTCTCAAAATTTCAAGCTTCTTCTTACCTCCTTTAATGGCTTCCAACCTTAACAAAGTTAATATCAAAATATTTTCAAAAATAAAGTAAAGAAAATATCAACAAAACACCGTCCGAAGCACTTCAAACTCCTCCTTCCTCACATTACCCACGCCCCCTCTTCCTCCATTTGGCCGAGCATAATTTTTCTTTCAAGCATGGTCGTGGCCTCCTAAGGCAAGTACGCAGAAGTTTAGCAAGTTCTAAAGAGCTTAAAGCAAAGTTAGGAAAGTTTAAAACTAGTTTGAAAAGCAACAAAAGGTGAGAACTCTAAATTGTTAAGTAGAAAATATTTATATGATATTTTGCAAGTTATAAATGTTCTTTGGATGTTAATAATGATGTTTGATAAGTGTTTGAAAAAGAAAGCTGCCATCTTTAAGTCATTTGCAAAAGTTAGTAAGCAAATATGTACATAAATGAGAATTATGTGACATTGTAATAAAAATGTGGTTAAATTGATATGCAAATTCATATGACATATTAGAATATATTAAAATGATTATAAATATTGCTTTGAATGTTTATTAGTTGAATATTGAATATATATGTTGAAACAAGTCATAGATTTACACGACGTAAATCACATGGAAATCACTTTCCAAAAGAAATGAAATGTGATATGGAATCAATTATACCTTTGAAAAATGTTTGAAAATGCTTTAAAAATGATTCCTAAGTGTTTAAACTTGTTTCGACAAAGTTTGGATATGAATCTCAAAATATGCCTAAAATTTGACGTATCGCGTAACGGTAGTTCGCGTTTTCGCGTCAACAGTTCAAACGAACATACGAAGTGGAATATAGTTCGGAATTCTTCGATGTAAAAATTTTCCGAATCCTTATATCCATATCTTTCATAAAAAAAAGAAAATCAAGATTTCATGGAAAAATCAATTTTCAAGAAAAATCCAGTTTTTGCATTAAATGACCAAAATTGGAAATTGATAAAATAATCGTTTTAAAAATATGAAATAAATTCTAAAAATCTTTTAAATGTTTTAAAAGTGATTTAAGTTAGAAAGATGGTTTTCTAAATGATATGAAAGTTGTTTTGAAGAATATAGCTTTTGAAGCCTTTTTCGCAACACTTTCTGCAAACGCTTTTCAATAACTTTTGAAATAAAGTTGGAAACTTAACAATTCTTTCCCAAATCCTTAGTAAATGTTTTTAAGTGAATAATAAAGCATTTCAAAAGAAAGTTGAACATTTTAACATTATTTCAAAGATGGTTAAACAAATAGTTAAGTGATTTACAAGGGGAAAATGAGTATGCGGAAACGACTAGTACATTTGTCCCGCCTATGAGATCTAAAAGTGAAAACAAGGTGTGTAACTAAGATTAGGGATGGAGCAACCAATGCCTTGAACTTACCTGGCTTAAGTGTTCTCTTTTTGGCGAGGGGTGTAACATATCGAAAGGAAAGCCCGAATGCTCAACTTGGATTTTATAGAAATAATCTTCTTATACTCGTTATTGAAATCCGAAGAGGGAACTTGTCCTATTCGTGGAATTTAAAAGGTGATCTCACCGTTATTCCGCCCATAGCACTCGTTGAATACGGAAGTTGATTTTGGATAAAAGTAGAATGATTACTATCATCCTATTTTCTCAAAAGATACTCTTTAAAAATGATTTAAGAAATATTCAAAAAGATGTTTAAATGATTCCGTATTCACTAAAAGAATATTTTGAAAATATATATCTCTCGAAGATATTTTGTTAAGGAAATGAATCGAAAAACAACCACCTAATTACATCATTTTTATCGATGATTGAATTTCGAAGGAATCGGAATCGGGTTTGGTTGATTCCTATCCGAAAACCACTTCGAACCAATATATACGTTCGAACGTGAAGACACGTTGAAGATGGTGATTGAAGACCGCGGATCTTCCTAGCGTGAAGACTGCTTGTTGAACATGCTCTGGGTAGCTCCCATTTATAGGGTTATTTATAGCAGTGGTCTTCTCGTGATGGAGATTTTTCGTATTGCAAGGGCTTCTCGCCTAATAATGGCCAAGAAAAGTGCCTTCGGTTTGTCCTATTCCCGGACAACTTGTATGGATGTTTGTCTGACATTGCATTTCTATTACGTACATTGGTTTTTACAAATGTACATCAGTGGTGGCGGAGAGGGCAACTTCTCTTAGCTTAACACCCTCCTTGAGACATACGAGCTTAAGGGTTGTATTTTTGTGGAAGGCAATTAGTAGTAAATGGAAATGGCAATGTGGCATTCAAATATGTGATATGTGCTTTGTGAAAAGATAATCGTTTTCCTTAAGCCTCATCAAACCGGAAATGACCGAAACAGGATTAGATGCAGCAAGGCTAAGTGGGTCATTCCCAATTAGGGTATGATCATCCTTTCTAGATATATTTCTTCCAGCTATGACATTTGGGATGTTAATTAATGTGGTGTATGGAAAGAGAGCTCTCGAATAAAGGTCGATAACGACTGGGGGATGATATAATCGGTACTATCCAATTATAGAGGTAGGCCGGTCTTGTGTTGGTAGAGAATCCTTTGTGATGATTCCCGGGACATCCATCTAGAGGTGTACCCACTTCGGAAGGTAGATCCTGCGCCTGGTCATTTGTACGGAAATCCATTCTCCAATAAGAATCTACTGTTTTGTTTGTATTGGCATAATGAATAGCCTCGAAATGCTATATGGTAACCATTTCAGATAAGATTAATAAGTTTATTTGCAAATGATTTCAAAGAATGTCATTAAAAATAATATCCCTAATTTTTTTTGCGTAATAAAGAGTTTTGGTTATCATAAGGTAAAAACCCATTCCGTGTTTATGTGCAGCGTGGTCTTATGAGATACTTTTTTCTCAAATCATCGTACTTTGAGTTCTCACACCAGTCCCATGACTGACCCGGAGTTTTTTTCCCTTTAAACTCTGGGTGCCCTATTTTTCGGGCAGCCGTGTAGTCAGGATACCTTAGGAGCATTTTGGAGCATGTTGGGGAGCATTTTGAAGAAGTCTTTTGGAGCTATGAAACTGAAGTACCTTATGTAGATATCTACCCATTTTCTGCTGTGTCATGTAATATGTATTTCCCAGCATGTGTACGGATAGCCTGTTATAACTATCCAGCTGGATTTGTATTTGACTCTGATCGTTTATGTATAATTAGAATGTTGAATGCGATGTGAGATTCTATTATTGTGTTATCTTCTACTTTTATTTTCTTTTACACCCTTGATAATCTGCCTCCCCGGCACTTAGATTCACGTCACGTGAATACCGTGGATGTATTAGTGTTAATTTTTGAGGGTCGAGGAGACGGGTCGTCACACATGGTATAAGAGCAGAAGGTTAAGCGAGAACCTTGGCTTGATTGGAGTATGACTGATTAGAGATAGGGTTAGTAACGCCCTAGAATGAGTTTAGTTTGAGAGAGCGCATAATTAAAACTTATAATTTGAATAAGTATATTCATACTGTATAGCATTCCCTAAGATACCTCATCTATATATCCTAAAGATCTTTTTCCTACTATATACAGATAGTAGAAAATGAGTGGAAGAAGAGTACGAGGTAGGGGATGAAGTAACGCCACAAATGGTCAAACTCTCGCAGCTACAGTAGTCGAGGAAGTAGTATTTCCGGTATAGTCCCAAATTAACTTTGCAACTTTATGCAAGAACTATACTAGCCTTGGTGGTAAACCTTTCAAAGGAACAGAAACCATCATTGAAGTACAAGCTTGGATCTGCTCTCGTGAAAAAAAATTCAAAGGACTGAATATTGGAGATGAGCAGAAGAGATTCTTAGCCTCTTGGCAACTACAAGACGGAGCTCTAGTTTGTTGGGAATCTATTACTCAGAATGACTCAGAGGATGATTTCTCTTGGGAATGACTCAAAGAAGTTCTAAAGGAGCAGTATATGCCGGAAGCAGGAAAATCCCGTCTTTACCGAAATTTTATGGATTTAAAACAGGAGGAGGATATGTCGTTTGAGGAGTATGCTAACAAGTTTAACGAATTATTTCTTTTTGGGCCTGGATTGATAGATACGCCCCTAAAAAAGAATGAAAAGTTTATTTCTGGAATGAAGAAGCAATACCATGTCAGGATGACCGGGCATGTGAAAGAAGCATTTTTAGACTTAATAGACATGGGATATAGGTATGAAGCTTTGGATAAGATAGATCCACCTGTAGTATAAGAAGGCAACAACAATAACTGGAAGAAGAGGAAGTTCAACGGCAAGAAGCAATGGCAGGGAAAACCCAAAGGAGGTTCTCAGGATAACCGCTTTAAAGATGTCACTTGCTACAATTGCCAACAAAAGGGCCACCTATCAATTCATTGTAGAAAATCCAAAACTCAAGAAGCTCAAGGATCAGCCCTAAGAAGCTGCTATAATTGTCATAAACCAGGGCACATGATAAAGGATTATCCTTTAATGAAGAAAGGAGAACAAGCCAAAGTTTATGCTATCAAGGATGAGCCTTCAACCTCCAAAGATGTGAAGGGCAAAGGAGTGTTGGAAGGTAATATTTTTATCAAAGATGTTTTAGTTAGAGTATTATTTGATACAGAAGCTTCTCATAGTTTTATTTCTAAAACGACTGTAGAAGAATTAGAACTTGAACCTAAAATTATTGAGAACCCTATTTTCATAACGAATCCTATAGGAGGTTCCACTAATCTTTGTATGCTCTGTGAAAAAGTCCCAATTTCCTATCCTCCCTATCACTTTCCTTTTGATCTTTTCGTCTTAGATTTTATTGGATTCGAAATTTTACTCGGTATGGATTGGTTAGCTAAGTACAAAGCTGTGCTCGATTGCGAAAAAAGAACGATATCTTTATGGAGCGTCTTTGGAAAAATCATAGAAATATCTTGTGAAGGTCCTAGTCCAAGAAGGGATAGTTTTCTTTATGCTTTAGATGCATCCCAGACAGGATTAGAAACAATACCTATTGTTAAGGAATTTCTAGATGTCTTTGAGGAAGTAAAAAGTTTGCCCGCACATCGAGAAATCGGATTCCGTATTGATTTAGTCCCTGGTGCAATGCCAATTAAACAACAAGATAGAAGGATGGCTCCGAAAGAAAGGGATGAGTTGAATAACCAAACCCAAGAGCTATTAAAGAAAAGACTGATAAGACCCAGCCGATCAAGTTGGGGATCAGCCGTAGTTTTTGTTATTAAGTCAGATGGATCTTTGAGATTGTGTATAGACTATCAAGATCTAAATAAGCAAACCATTAAGAACAAGTATCCTCTACCCCGGATAGACGACTTGTTTGACCAGTTACATGGAGCTCGAATTTTTTCTAAAATGGACCTAGCTACAGGATTCCATCAGTTAAGGATCGCAGAAGATTGCATCCATTTAACTGCATTCAAAGGTCCGAATACTTTCTATTAGTGGTTGGTTATGCCTTTTGGGCTAACTAATGCACCCGCTTATTTTGTTGACCTTATGAATAGAGTGTTTAGAGATGTGGTAAACAAATTTGTGTTAGTCTTTATCGATGATATCCTCATCTACTCAAAGACAGAAGAAGAACATGCAAGGCATCTAGAAGTTGTGTTGCAAATATTGAGAAATAATGTGCTTAAAGCCAAATTCTCAAAGTGTCATTTTTGGGAGAAGGAGGTAAGATTCCTTGGACATATAATATCAAGTGATGGAATTTCAGTAGATCCAGGGAAAGTTGCAGCTATTCAAGATTGGAAGAAGCCGCAAAGTCCTAAAAAGATTCGTAGCTTCTTAGGTTTGGCAGGATATTATAGAAGATTCGTTCAAGACTTCTCTAAGATTGCCTATCACCTAACGAAGTTGACAATGAAGGATGCTAAATTTATCTGGACTCTTAAGTGTGAAGAAGCTTTCCAAGAACTAAAGAAGAGATTGACAATCGCTCCAGTTTTAGCAATTATAAATGGAAATAGTGGATTGACCGTTTGTACAGATGCTTGTGGAGAAGGAGTTGGTGCAGTTTTAATGCAAGATGGGAAGGTGATCGCTTACGCAAGTAGACAACTGAAGATGCATGAGAAGAATTATGCAACACATGACTTAGAATTATTAGCCGTTGTGTTCGCTCTAAAGATATGGAGACATTATTTGCTGGGTAAGAATCTTTCATAGTTTATTTCGATAAAACTTTGAATTGACCTTAGTAAATAATATTCCATCTTTTAGGTGAAAAATTCGAACTCTTCACGAACCATAAATCTTTGAAGTATCTTTTCACCCAGAAGGATTTGAATATGAGACAGCAACGCTGGCTAGAATTTCTTGCGTCATATGATCTAGATATTCTATATACACCCGGGAAAGCCAACGTAGTAGCTGATGCATTGAGTAGGAAGTTAGCTACTATTTCTTATTTGGTAGTAACTCCAACTCTCCTAGAAAAGATCGCCAGTAAACAAAAGGAGGATCTATTTCTCAAGGAGATCGTTAGGAATATACATCAGGGATATAATTCAAGCTTTAAAATAGATAGCCATGGAGTATTGCGGTTAAATGGAAGAATTTGTGTTCCGTATGTTGAAAATCTTAGGCAAGATGTACTAGCTGAATGCCACACGGCCAAACTTAGCATTCGTCCAGGGATTCATAAGATGTACATGGACATGAAGCGTACATTTTGATGGAAAAGTATGAAGAGGTACATATCTATCTATGTTAGCCGGTGTGAAAATTGCCAAAGAATCAAAAAGGGCCAACAAAAGACGGCAGGATTACTTCAACCTTTGGAGATTCCAGCTTGGAAGTGGGATCAAATATCCATGGATTTCATTGATGGCTTGCCACGAACAAGGAAAGGAAATGAAGGCATTTGGGTTATCATAGACCGATTAACCAAAAGTGCGCATTTTATTCCAGTTAAGCCAACAAGAACTGCAGCAAACCTTGTAGATATATATATGAAGGAGATTGTCCGATTGCATGGAGTTCCAAGCAGTATAGTAAGTGATCGTGATCCAATCTTCACTAGTCAGTTTTAGGAAGCACTACAGACAGCTTTGGGAACCAAGCTGAGTGTAAGCACTGCATATCACCCCTAAACTGATAGGCAGACGGAAAGAGTCAATCGTGTTTTAGAAGATCTTTTGAGAGCATGTATTCTAGACTTTGGAGGCTCGTAGGAGAATCATTTACATTTACTAGAGTTCTCTTATAATAATAGCTATCAAGCTAGTATCGGCATGGCTCCGTATGAAGCTTTGTATGGTCGTCCATGTAAATCGCCGGCATGTTGGATAGAAACCGGAGATCGGTTAGTGCTTGGCCCAATATGATACGACAAGCTTCAGAGAAAGTTGATATGATTAGAAAGAAGCTAAAAGAAGTCCAAAGTAGACAAAAGAGTTATATAGACCAAAGGCGTAGAAATATGGAATTCTCAGTTGGAGATTCAGTCTTCTTGAAAGTCTCTCCAATGAGAGGAGTAGTAAGATTTGGAAGAGCTGGAAAGTTAGCACCTCGATATATTGGACCTTTTCCCATTCTCGAACAAATTGGCCCACTAGCTTATCGAGTACAATTGCCTGAAAGACTGTCTAATGTACACAATGTTTTTCATGTATCACATTTACGGAAGCATGTATATGACCTAGAACAAATCATAGAAATAGCTGCTCAGGATGACTTGGAGATAGAACCAAACTTAGAGGTTATTAGAACGCCCATTCGAATCGTGGATCAAGATGAGAAACATTTAAGAAGGAAGGTTGTGAGGTTGGTAAAAGTTCAATGGAGCGGGGATGCTAATAATTGCACATGGGAAATAGAAGATAGAATGAGAAAAGCATATCCCGAGTTTAGGATCGATGTATAGACTTTATCTATCGTTTTAGTGTACTTACCGTCTGTGGTGTAGTCACTTATTGTATATATTCCATCTTATTGAATATATATTTCCTTTTGAGTTATTTTCTACTTATCTAATTTCGAGGACGAAATTCTCTTAAGTATGGGAGAATGTAACGACCCAAAATTTAACCACTTCAAAATATAACATTTAAAGTGATTTAAATATAAAATATAAGAGGTTTTATGATTCAAAAATATTAAATAGGATTTGAAAATATAAATATACATAAAAATAGAAATATTTGCTTATATCGACAAAAGTGATAAAATCCTGATTTCAGAAAAGTAAGTTTCAATAGTTAAATAAATTATTTTAATTTATTTATGAGTGTTTATATTTTAAAATAACATTATACGAATTTATTCTTAAATTTGGTTTACATAAATAAATAGCCTAAATAAAAGGTCAAAATATGACCATAAAACATTTTGTCAAAAATCAACGTTTTGTCGATTTAAAGTTGTCGCAATGTTGTTGCACCTTTATGTATACAATTTAATAAATATGGTAACATATAAAGATAGTTAACAATTAACAAAACAATGTTACTTTTAATAATCGCACTTAGAAAATTCTAGCAAAAGTAAACTAAAAAAGACAAAAACACATGTCACATCAAAAGTGACATAAAATAAAGTAATCATTCTTATTCTTTACTTAACTTTAAAGTATTTGAATTTTAAAAGTGTGATGTGATGTGGTTGGTAAGTTTTGAATTAAATAAGTTTACTCAATTCTTAAGGAAGGTTATTTAGTAAAAACACAAATCTATATTTTATTCTCAAATATTTTCTATAAATACATACTCACTTTCTCACTTCCTTTCACACTTCTTCTTCTCAAAATTTCAAGCTTCTTCTTACCTCCTTAAATGGCTTCCAACCTTAATAAAGTTATGCCAAAATATTTCCAAAAATAAAGTAAAGAAAATATCAACAAAACATCGTCCGAACCACTTCAAACTACTCCTTCCTCACATTGCACACACCCCCCTCTTCCTCCATTTGGCCGAGCATAATTTTTCTTTCAAGCATGGTGGCCTTCTAAGGCAAGTACGTTGAAGTTTAGCAAGTTCTAAAGAGCTTAAAGCAAAGTTTAGCAAAGTTAGGAAAGTTTAAAACTAGTTTGAAAAGCAACAAAAGGTGAGAGCTCTAAATTGTTAAGTAGAAAATATTTATATGATGTTTTGCAAGTTATAAATGTTATTTAGATGTTAATAATGATGTTTGATAAGTGTTTGAAAAAGAAAGATACCACCTTTAAGTCATTTGCAAAAGTTAGTAAGCAAATATGTACATAAATGAGAATTATGTGACATTGTAATAAAAATGTGGTTAAATTGATATGCAAGTTCATATGACATATTAGAATATATTAAAATGATTATAAATATTGTTTTGGATGTTTATTAGTTGAATATTGAATATATATGTTGAAACAAGTCACGAATTTACACGACGTAAAATCACATGGAAATCACTTTCCAAAAGAAATGAAATGTGATATAGAATCAATTATACCTTTGAAAAATGTTTGAAAAGGCTTTAAAAATGATTCCTAAGTGTTTAAACTTGTTTCGATAAAGTTTGGATATGAATCTCAAAATACACCTAAAATTTGACGCGTCGCGTAACGGTAGTTCGCGTTTTCGCGTCAAAAGTTCAATCGAACATACGAAGTGGAATATAGTTCGGAATTCTTCGAAGTAAAAATTTTCGGATCTTTATATTCATATCTTTCATAAAAAAAGAAAATCAAGATTTCATCTTGTATATTTTAAAATATGGCAAAATCAATTTTCAAGGAAAATCCAGTTTTTGCACTAAATGACCAAAGTTGGAAATTGATAAAATAATCGTTTTAAAAATATGAAATAAATTCTAAAAATCTTTTAAAATATTTTAAAAGTGATTTAAGTTAGAAAGATGGTTTTCTAATTGATATGAAAGTTGTTTTGAAGTATATAGCTTTTAAAGCCCTTTTCGCAACACTTTCTACAAACGCATTTCAATAACTTTTGAAATAAAGTTGGAAACTTAACAATTATTTCTCAAATCCTTAGAAAATATTTTTAAGTGAATTATAAAGCATTTCAAAAGAAAGTTGAACGATTTAACATTATTTCAAAGATGGTTAAACAAATAGTTAAGTGATTTAAAAGGGGAAAATGAGTATGCGGAAACGACTAGTACATTTGTCCCGCCTGTGAGATCTAAAAGTGAAAACAAGGTGTGTAACTAAGGTTAGGAATGGAGCAACCAGTGCCCTGAACTTATTTGGCCCAAGTTTTCTCTTTTAGGCGAGGGGTGGAACATATCGAAAGGAAAGCCCGAATGCTCAACTTGGATTTATAGAAATAATCTTCTTATACTCATTATTAAAATCCGAAGAGGGAACTTGTCCTATTCGTGGAATTTAAAAGGTGATCTCACCGTTATTCCACCCATAGCACTCGTTGAATATGTAAGTTGATTTTGGATAAAAGTAGAATGATTTCTATAATCCTATTTTCTCAAAAGATACTCTTTAAAAATGATTTAAGAAATATTCAAAAAGAGTTTTAAATGATTCCGTATTCACTAAAAGAATATTTTGAAAATATATATCTCTCGAAGATATTTTGGTAAGGAAATGAATCAAAAAACAATCACCTAATTACATCATTTTTATCAATGATTAAATTTCGAAGGAACCGGAATCGGGTTTGGTTGATTCCTATCCGAAAACCACTTCGAACCAATATATGCGTTCGAACGTGAAGACATGTTGAAGATGATGGTTGAAGACCGTGGATCTTCCTAGCCTGAAGACTGCTTATTGAATATGCTCTGGGTAGCTCCCATTTATAGAGTTATTTATAGCAGTGGTCTCCTCGTGATGGATATTTTTCGGATTGCAAGGGCTTCTCGCCTAATAATGGACAACTTGTATGGACGTTTGTCTGACATTGCATTTCTAACGATTACTTACATTGGTTTTTACAAACATACATCAGTGGTGGCGGAGAAGGCAACTTCTCTTAGCTTAACACCCTCCTTGAGACATACGAGCTTAAGGGTTGTATTTTTATGGAAGGCAATTAGAAGTAAATGGAAATGGCAATGTGGCATTCAAAGATGTGATATGTTCTTTGTGAAAAGGTAATCGTATGCCTTAATTCTCATCAAACCGGAAATGACCGAAATAGGTTTAGTTGCGGCAAGGCTGAGTGGGTCATTCCCAATTAGGGTATGATCATCCCTTTCTAGATATATTTCTTCCCGCTATGATGTTCGGGATGTTAATTAATGTGGTATGGAAAGAGAGCTCTCGAATAAAGGTCGGTAACGACCGGGGGATGATATATTCGGTACTATCTAGTTACAGAGGTAGGCCGGTCTTATGTTGGTAGAGAATCCTTTGTGATGATTCTCGGGACATCCATCTAGAGGTATACCCATTTCGGAAGGTAGATCCTGTGCCTGGTCATTTGTATGGAAATCCATTCTCCAATAAGAACCTACGGTTTTGTTTGTATTGGCGTAGTGAATATCCTCGAAATGCTATATGGGTAACCATTTCGGATAAGATTAATAAGTTTATTTGCAAATGATTTCAAAGAATGTCACTAAATAATATCCCTAAATTTTTTTGCATAAAAAAGAGTTTTGGTTATCATAAGGTAAAAACCCGTTCCGTGTTTATGTGCGGCGTGGTTTTATGAGATACTTTTTTTTCAAAACATCGTACTTTGAGTTCTCACACCAGTCCCATGACTAACCCGGAGTTTTTTTCCTTAAACTCTGGGTGCCCTATTTTTCGTGCAGCTGTGTAGTCAGGATACCTTAGGAGCATTTTGGAGCATGTTGGGGAGCATTTTGAAGAAGTCTTTTGGAGCTATGAAGCTGAAGTACTTTATGTAGATATCTACCCATTTTCTGCTGTGTCATGTAGTATGTATTTCCCAGCATGTGTACGGATAGCCAGTTATAACTATCCAGCTGGATTTGTATTTGACTCTGATCGTTTATGTATAATTAAAATGTTGAATGGGATGCGAGATTATATTATTGTGTTATCTTCTACCTTCATTTTCTTTTACACCCCTGATAATCTGCTTCCTCGACACTTAGATTTACGGCATGTGAATACCGTGGATGTATTAGTATTGATTTTTGAGGGTCGAGGAGACGGGTCGTCACAAAATCCAATTACGACATGAAATGTCGCCAGCTTGAGAGGTCATTGTATGAGTTATCATGTATTCAAGGGATCTTGATAGTAGTCATGGCGAAGTGAGCCTTCGAAAACGACAATGGAAAATCTCGAAACTTGCGAAGGTCATAGTGATTGAAGACTTTTAAAAGGTCTTAATGAATTTAGACTTCGGAGATGATCATGGTGAAGTGCGACTCTAGTGACGATTGTGGTGGGGTAAGGATTTGGTCACGATCGTGGTGAAGTGAGACTTCGGTGATGATGCGTGGCAAGGTGGGATCTTGGAAACAGATAATATGATGTGAAGACTTGGTATTGTTCTAGTTCGCCTTTGTGAAGGTTTATATTTCCCAACTATACGTGAGGACCGGGAAATCAAAGATTGATGCAAACGCAACATTGTTTTAAGGATATAGCTATAAGTGGGAACATATATTGCTTTAGAAGGTGCAGGTATGAGATAGTGCACCAATTGTTACAAGGATGAGACTATAAGGAAGTTTATCGATAGTTTGTAAGATTTACATAGTATAGTGGAAGGGTAGTCAATTTTGGGATTAGCACACATGTGTTATTTGTTGGTATGATGGTGTGACGATTACCATTTTTAGGTGTGTTCATGTTTACTTTAATGAGCTATGTTGATTATCAATTTATGTATATTCTTGTTATGCATGCATGTTTGGACCAAACTAAATTTTTTTGTGTATTTCCACTACGAGTGGTTGCATTCGGACTGTTGAGATGCATGTTGTGACTTGCGTATGGAATCGATCTACGGTTGGGATTGTTTCACCCTCCATTATTGGGGTGTCATTTTTATATACTATAGTTTGGATGCATGATTAAGGTTTTATGTGTTACTGTAGCATGTGTGTTGAATTCATTATTGTGAATGAATTGTTGTGTGTCATGATTGATTGTATTGTGCAGATGTCGTGTACTACAATTAGATATGGTTGATTATGATTAATACGCTTCTCCATATTTTGTGATTGAACCCATGAAGAAACTTCATTGATTTAGTTGATGGCTAAATTTAAGAAATTGCAAGCGTTTCTTTTAAGGTGGTAGAATGTAATGACCTATGAATTTAACACTGTACAACACTAAAATTAATTAAAAATGAATTTTTAATAAAAGAGTAATTGGATATCATATTCATAACCATTGCAAATGTATTTCAGAGTAGATCAGTTTGATATATAATTTTGACGCATTTCAAGTTACAGTTTTCAAAACACAGGCGTTATAGTGTTTAAATAGTGTACATAGTTGTTTCGGGCCAAACAAGATACAAAACCTATAATTCAGCCAGATGACTACATAAGTGAGGCTATAAAACCCTACTCATCACCTCTATCTTCAGTTTTCTTCCCTACTCTCGAAATTTCTTAGTTATACGTTGATGATGATTGTAAAATTAATTAAAAAGTTATTAAAACCCAAAATATCCAAACCCTATTGAATTATATATGAATTCGAAGCTCTCAACAAGGCGAAGAGGTATCTGTAATCCGATTTTCAATTACGGTAGAGACGACAACCAATCGTCGATCGGAAGGGATCAAAATGTGAACTAAGTCACTAGCAGTAGATCCATGATATTTGATCGTGCAATATACGCCAGATCTCGTCAATATTTGATAGGTAATTCACGATGAACAAGGCGGTGGCGGTTGTGCCTGCGGGGGTCGTAAGTGGCCAAAGGGAGTCCTTTTGGTGTGGATTGACATGGTAAGAGCGATGGGGGTGTAAGATGGGATGGGTGATGTGGCAACAACAATATCGAGTTGAAGGTAGTAGCTGGTGATGTGAAGGGGAGATTCAGGCATAGAGGGTACTGTAAATGGTAAGTTATTTATTAATTTAATTATTCAATTTGGAAAAAATTACCGAATCGCACCTATTACTTCAGACTTGAATGATTTTTGCATATGAACTCCGATTTGCACATGGTTTCTTCCATTAGACTCATGGTAGAATTTCGGACGTTTTAACATGTTGTTTACTAGGTTTAACTACTACTAAAAATCATATTAGTATGGTTTATTTACTTAATTAATTAAGTTCTAGAATATTTAATGCATATCGATTGGTTGAAAATTAAAACTATTGATATGTATTATGATATATTGATAATTGTTTGGATATTTTGGATATGTTGTGCCTTTGGTCGAATGTTTATTGTTGGTATTGGATTTTTAATTAGAATTAACTATGGATTTAAGATATGAAGGTGATTAATTAAAATGATATAGATGAAATTTTGCAGTAAGGGGGATAACTAGATAAATAAATAACAAAGAAGATTATTTATAGATTTTGGAAGATGTTTGTAAAGAACAGTGGTTTAAAGAATTGAAATGAGATTAACATAAGAAATTTACTAAGATTATTATTTATAAATTTTTGGGGGAATTCATAAATAATAAGGGAAAGAATATTTTAAAACTAAAATTAGAAAGCTCAATATTAATATTTAATAATGTGATTAATGATTGATTTGACTTATCACCTATTTTATTTTATGTCGATGAAGTCGTATTTAGATGTATGTATGATATATTGTCATCACTAGTATGTGTATGTAATTAAAAATGGTTTTGTTGATGACTTGATGTTCGTATTACTAATATATGTTGGAACTAGGCTGACATCTAGTGGGGTTAAATGGTGAATTTGAAAATTCCTTTATTGAGTTTTTATCGGGCCTGTGTAGTCTAATTTATTTAGAACTTTTCTAAATTTTCAGTTAAATAAAATCAATATTTGATTTGGATGTGTAAACAAGGTTTTATACTATAAATAATTTATGTTACATTGCATATATATGTGTATCATAACACACATGTGTGTGCATGCACCTGCAATAGAATAACGTGGACATGGTTTGACTTGCCTATGTATAGATGGGATATTTACACTGCCACAGACATATTAACTCCTCTTGTATTTGATTTACTATCAAAATGTGTGTGTATTTGCATCGTAATAGAATGGGTATGTAAATAATATATATATATATATATATATATTCAATTTTAATTATAAACAATTTATATATGATACATTTAAAACTTATATATGCGTGTATGTATGTATGTATAATTAAATCATTAAATGAATTTATAATTTTTTTAGCTTATACATATATGTGTAATTTAATATGAAAGCCATGAACAATTTAGTAAAATAATATTTTATTTTAAATTAACTTACATAATAGATAATATATATATATATATTTAAATATATATATATATATATATATGTATACATGATAAAATTAATTTTTTCGTTATATTTCTGTAAATATTACTCTCCGCCATACACATAAACGAAGTTTATATATAACTTTCATTTTGGTTTTGCATTTTTAAGTCTAAAATCCGTTTAAAATATATAAAACGTATATATATAGTATTATTTTCAAAAATGTTTGTACAATATCTAATATATACAAAATTTAGCAATTTGTAATGTGTGTGTGTGTGTATTCAAATATTTAAATCTCATGAATAATTTTAGGTTAAATAAACGTTTAATATATTTATGAGAAATTAAAATAACAATTTTTATTTGTTATCGAATGTATTTCATGCATGAATAAAATTTTCAAAATTTGTAAACATAAGATATATACAATATTAATCTTTTAAACATGGATTTTAATTAATTAAATAATTTGATGATATTATTTATATATTAAAAAATTTCATTTGTAGGTCGTGGTTATCTACTAAGTGAGAATACAAAATAATTTTTTTTATATGGATATAATAATGCACACAACCAACCAATTTGTGATAGCATTTCGATATACAAGATTGGTTATATAATCTAACATCCTATTATATAAATAACATATATGTATGATATAACAAAATAAAATAGAGAATTTTCTTTCACCAAAGCCTTTGCATACATGTTGAAATGTTGAATTGATCCCTTTGAATCACTTTTATTCACAAATTTAAATCTTACACCCAACCGACCAACCAATTTTGTTCAAAAATAAGAAGTTGTTAGCTCCAGAACTGCCTTACCACCAATGATCGAAACAAAGTGTTTTGATGTAAATTTGTACTTAGATTTTTTAGGTTTAGGTAGGATGGTTGCTGGCCGAAATGATGGAGAGGAAGGAGAACCAAAGTCCAAAATGAAATGGTGTAAAATGTGGGTTATAAATAAGAAGTTAAGAGGGAGAAAACTAGATCACATCCTAACATCTCTCTCATACAAATTCCCCTCTTTTAACCATTCAAAATATTCCCTAATTGCCATTACAAGGCTGCCCAAACCATACCTGCTACTGCCAAAAATATCATTCCAATATGGGCCTCAACTCTGGCCCAAGTTCGAACAAAATTCAGTGCAATTTTAAATCTTATTTAAACACATATCAATATCGTATATCGATAAGTATATTTATAACTATTATAAACACACTATGTATTATCATTCAATATACATCAAATAAAATTTTATGATTAATATTTCAGAAATAATAATTTATTTAATTAATTTACAATAATTTATAAATAAATTAAATCAGGCGGTAAAAAGGAATATTCAATGTTTTGATTGTGTGACTCTTAGGTATAAATTTAGTCAGCAATTAATATTGAACATTTCAAATATTAACATTCACACATCACTTAGCAGGTGGTGTGACATTTTGCCCAAATTTATTGCTTACTTGGTTTCAGTAAAATCCAATTTTATTTTGTTAAGCATTACCCGATAGTGACAATTATTTACATCAATTCTCTTTTCCAAAACTATATCACTTTGGACTTATGGAATTTGTTAATGGTCAAAATTCTAATATCTAAACTCTATGGTCCAAATGAAAAGTCGTTGGTTCAATAATAATTATTATTATTAACCTATCTACTCTAGCCAGAGACTTTGACTTTGAGTTGACTTCAGTTGACCGTGATACTAACCTCATATAACTAAGGAAACGAATCCTTATCTCAATTCTAATGCTTCCACTCGACCCTACTATAGTTGTTCGATGGACGTCGTACCATGATTTAACTATAATCAAATCAAAGCTTCAACATTGAAGATCAATAGTATTCTCAAGTAAAGAGAATTGTGTAATTTTATCACATCAATATTTTTTGTTTGTCCTTAGTTATATTAACCAACAGAAAACTATCAAGTGAGTCATTTCATAGTTATCTAGTAACTATTAGTAGTAACCCCTTGGTGCCCCTAACAGTCATGAGTAATACACTGTCCAACATTTAAAAAATGGTATGTACTATAGTCTCAATGGATGTATCGATATTCAGTCTTGATGCATCTTGACTAGGAATATTTAAAATGGTATGTTTATTTTATTATGATAAATCACTCATGGTTACAACGCATTGTAACTACTATCACATAACATACCATTTATGAATTTTTATTAAATATACTTTTAATTAAATTAATTAATCAATATATAACATATTATATCAAGTATACAATAGAAAGAAACACCTTTTATTTCGAACAAGATTGGTTATCGAGTTAAATATATGTGACAAATTACATAATTGTCCCTAGGACATACTCCTAACTCTATCAATCTCTCACTTGCAATTGGGGCCAATTATGGAATCTTGATCCCATTCCTTCGATCGGTTTGACGAGAAGAGATCAAGTTAGACTCTTCGTGAAAGTATCTTTTATGTTACTTTAATTACCTATTATATCAATCAACTCTCTCCGATGCTCATAAACTACTTTACCATGTAGAACTATTCAGAGAATGTTTCTTGACTTCTAGTAAGCTCTTGTCATTATATCATTATCATATAATAATGGTTTTGTATTCTTAATACTTATAGTGACCCCTATCTCAATTATAAATTTGTGCATTTTTATTTACGTGCTAATGAAGGTGATGTATGCATCCTTTTCATTGAATCAGCCACAACCTTTTGATTGGAACTTTTCCAACTTAACGCTTCTTATTTAGGATTTGAAAATGAATTCGATGGTGCCATATTACGCTCAATAGCACTTGTGAAGTTTGAGTTCGAACAGTCCTCCATAAGAAGGTCGTTATTTCTGTAAACAATTCTCTAGTATTTTATAAATACTCGAGAACAATCTAAGCTACTATTTAGTGATGTTAATTTGGATTTGACATTTCTTCGTGCATCAAATACATAAGAAAAATATGGTACTGTAGACAATACAACAGTATGATAATTCCTTTTGTCAACACATAAGGAATCTATCTTACATGTTCCATATTAAACATATTAATAAGGTGTCTTTACATATTGTTTTGGGGCATTCCCAACATCCTTTATACTTAATGTAAAAGATATAATTAACAAATCCAATATCGTTAACAATCAGTTGTATATTGTTTACTTATAATATAGAAATATCAATGTACCTTTTAGTGGTTCTTTCTTATGGACACAAGCTTCTTCTACATCTAGATTGAAAATCAAACTTTTCGATGTTTCTATCAAAATACTTATTCAATTCTAATGCTTAAAGAATGATAATTTCGTATCATTTCTTGGAACATATTCAAAAAACCCACAAACTTAATAACACTTCCACTTACTTTGAGACAT
Organism: Allium cepa; assembly: GCA_030765085.1. NCBI lineage: Eukaryota > Viridiplantae > Streptophyta > Magnoliopsida > Asparagales > Amaryllidaceae > Allium > Allium cepa. The sequence goes on from CM060928.1 coordinate 619,209,548, forward strand.
TTTTGGTCGTTATGTGCAAACAGTCTATTCTAAATCATTATTTTTAATTTTTCGTTACAAAACATATGTAGCAAAACATGAAGTCATATTAAGCAATAATTTTGTAAGTAGATCCAAAATAAATTGAGTATTTTTAATAATGAATCTATTACGATACTTTCAACAACTGAAATTTATGATGTTATTATTATCGACGTTGCTCATTATGATCCAACTACACTAATCTTGCTCTTGAATACTCATTTGTGGCTGATGTATCATATCCCTTCGGGGGTAAGTATCAATATCAAACTTTATAATGCACTTGGAATCTATTTTTGATTTGAGCATCATACCATATCATAGTGTTGATCAATATCATTAACAATTTAATTGACAACTGAGGACTATCTATTCTCGATATTGCTAAGAAACTCACAATTTCTCATCAATACGCAAGAATACTTATTAGACGCTCAAATGTGTTGTGTTCATTTAGGTTAGGTTATTTTTATTTCATCCGACATAATCAGTTTCGTCTTTGGATCATTTCCAAATCCATTTCACTACCAATAATTTATAGAAGAAATTCCTCTACTATGAAGTTGGTACTCAAGGATGGAATAGATATTCATAAACACTTTATGATTGCCTTATATATAACTGATTTGGTATTCAATCATAGAACTTGTGTTCAAAACATAAATTATTCATTTAATGGCAGCTGTTCCCAAACTCCTTTTGTAGTAACTCATAAAGATCCCTCACCAACAATTATGTAGGAGTTTTTTATAAACCCTTATCTTATATGACTTTTTTAAACTGTTACTTAAATGAAATTAATTCTAACCTTGAGTATCAGTCTTAAGTACATGACTTTATAGAAAGAAGTTAACTCAACTTCACTCATAATTGATCGTGCTTCATTAAATAAAGTTCGGTTACTTCTTATCGATACATCATTATGTACCACAGGGAGGAGTGACTTTTGAGATTGAATATTTATTCATTCCTAGATACGTCCAAAATTCTTCCAACATACGCACATATTTGATCAAATTGAATTGTTTTTATATTCTACTGCACGTTATCTTATGTTCTTTTATTTTATATTCTATGAATTCATCATTAACATGCCATATGCATATCATATACACATGTTCATCTTTATGATGATTCATCGGTGAATACAACAAAGTACATGGAACTATTTTAGAATTAATAGAATTTAGAATGCATATATCTACATGTATCAATCTGTAGATTTCATCAACTCTTATGATGCTTCCACTTAATGGGTGCTTTGCCTTTGGTTATTTAAGATATAATTTACTAGCACTATATGATTCATAATCATATAATCAAAAGTTATTTCTCACAATTCAGTTTTATTCCTTAATTTTAAAATAATTGCAAGTAAATTTAGATAACTCTGTATTTTCCAATACATCACAAATACTAGTGCTATATTTTTATTTTATAACAATTACTCGTAATATTTATATTGAAATAAAACTATGTATATTTTTCAGCCAATACTAAAAAATAATTATTGTTTCACAAATAATGTTTGGTATGTTTTACGGAACAATTACCGTAACTTGTTATGACCAATAAGTGTTATACATCATGCTCCCGCTATTTCCTCCATTACTATAATAGCATATGAAATACGAAGCTCTATTAAATCACATAATATAGGTTATTTACTTCATTTACTATAACTGGTTTACATTTGAGAATATTTAGATGAAGTATCTTAAATTCAAAGAAATAAAATCATAGAAAACAATTTTCTATGTGAAAATATTTTTCGAAATAGAAATTTATTTCTCATTCCAAAGTTAAGTATCTATTATTATTTTACAATTCTTGTTTTCGAATTTTTTTTATGAAGTAGTAATAACCATTCATTCTCTTCATAGTACTATGCCTTAAGTTACGTCTGCTCTTATAAATTCGATTTCCTTTCTAAACGACCAAACCATTCGAAAGAAATCCTTGCTGAAATATCATAACGAACTCTTTACAAAAGTGTGTTGGGTCATCCGTAACTTTTAAGGATATCAAATAAATTGCACTTTATGTAAACTGATCAAACTGACATTTTAGCGATCGAATTCTTAGGTATATTTTGTAGCCTTTAGTCCAATGTTACTGTAACGACCCAAAATTTTAGTAATTTGATTTTGAAATATTTAATTTTTTTAAAATATTGAAATTTTAATTTTATAAGTTAAATGGTTTGAATTTCAAATAGAAGGATTATTTGAATATATGAATTATGAATTTAATGCAAATAAAAATGATTTTGAAGCCTATTTAAATTCTATTTAAATAAGAATGATTATAGTAAACTTTTAAATTGGAATTAAAAGTGATCAAAATGGTTTTTATAATAACTCGTTTTAACTAATATGCGGAGTTATCATTCTGGAATACTATCTCAAATTTTGACGAAACCAGTGCCATTGGATCCGTAATAATAAATCATTGTTTATCATCGAGTTTCGTGATAATCGAACGTACTGTGTGATCATGCAGGCTAAAAATGCATAAAATTAATTACAGGAAATTAATAATGTAATTAGATTCGAAAAGCTAATTTCTGCATATGACCGAATTAGGTCCCGATAATGGTTGCATTGTGTTTGGAATATGGATAATTGTTATAGAACACTAGTCGACACGCCTCGATTGAAGTTTGAGATTTTTCGATGTAGAGTATTATAATAAATACTAATAGGTACCTATATCAGGCCCTTTCCCCACCATACTCCACATCCCTATCCCCATATTGGCACAGTACGAAGCCCACACTTCCTTATGTGGAGCCATGCTCCATTCTTATATTTATACCCCCAAATCTTCAAATCTTCTGACCTAAAAATGAACCAAATCCAAAATTGAATTCAACATCTCAGATCATCTAGGACCACTGGAGGTGTTTTTAGGTGAAGGCCTCAACTAGGAATATGTCAACGACATCAAGACATAGGCGATGGACAGTGGAGATGAGGAATGGTGGCCCTTGGTGGCGGTAGTTCTCAGTTAAATGGCGGCGGCTTAGGTAAGGGATTGCGGCGATTTTTCAACTTTAAGGTGAGGGACAAATGCAGGGGACGATCAGGGACTTGCTCAGTGAAAATTTTGTGGCGTAGCATGGCTAGCGGCAAAGGGAAAATGAGATGAATGTCAACAATTAATTATATTTTTCTCTCGATTTACGATGTTTGGGACGACGGGATCGACGACATTGGATGGAGGGGTGTCGGGGCTATCGTTGGTGGCGATGGGATGCCGAGCGGCACGACATGGAAGCGATGGTGTGCGTAAGAAGGGGTGGTTGGTGTGTTGTTTGCGAATGAAGAAAGAGAGAGAGAGAGAGAGAGAGAGATTGAATTATCTTGGTAATTAGTGTATTATAATGATGTGAGTATGTGATTAAGATAGTTATTTAATTTGAAAACATAAAACTGTGATAACTAATTTATTTTAGGTCGGAATTAAATACGGTCAGTCGCGTTAGGATCTTATTGACGTAAACTGCGAAATGGGACTGATTTGGTGATGATTGGAGCTAGTTGAATTTCACGCTAAATCGAACGCCGTTCGATTTAAGACGAAAACCAGAACGCTTCGGCAATAACTAGAATTGCGATGATTAAACTCCCCTCCAAATGCTATAATAATACTATATGGTAGGTAATAAAATTAGTTATTTCTTGTTTGGATGATTTACTATTTTATCAGGTGGTTTGGATTTATTTTGGAGCGGATGACCATTTTATATATACCCGCCTAGTTGCGAATGATCCATATTATATGATTATATATTTTATGTGATGCTGGGGGACAGATTAGCGGGATCCAATAGGGTTCCTCACACTGTTGTTTTAATTTTCATATGTTGTGTTATATGATGTGTTGGATGCCATATTATTGACTGTGACATTTTTATATGTTCAACTTAAACCCTGTAGTGATAGAGAATGATTAACAATATTTGTTAGGTGATGTGCTACACCATGATAGATGTTGTTAGCAGAAATTAACTGAGTTAGTTAATTAAATTGAAATGGTAGCTTATTTAAGTACCATAGTGGTTGGTAAGCCTCCTTTTAAAACTCAAAAAGTTTTATAATCAAATCAACTTTAGTTTATTATGGTTTAAACGTAAATGTTTTAATTTATTATTATATTTGAGATGTTCTAAAAGTATGTGAATATTGTTTGAAGTTTATTAGTTTTAATTTAGATAATTGTTCTAAGTAAAGATAAATATTTGACTCAAGTTATAATTACTTTATATAAAGATTAATATTTATTTTAAAGTTAGTTATTGGTTTTATAGTTAGTTATCATTTTAAATGTAAATCTATTATTATAATGATATTGTCTCAAAGTTTATTTATTATTTTAATAATATTGTTTTGAATCTTTAGAATAATGATTTGTTTAAAGCTAATAATATATAAATATTATTCTAAAGATAATTTATGTTATTTTAAAATTTGATCTAGAAATATATTATTATAATAATATAACTTGTTTTAAGTTACTATTTTATTAACAGTACTTCAAATTAATCATCTTATTTAAAGAGTTTGAAGTTAATCTAATACTTTTAAAATGATTGTTTGAAACTATTATTTTATTAAAGAGATTTGAAGATATAATATAAATGGAACATGTTTTAAAACAACAACTTACTTATTTAGTAAGGTATTTTGATAATTGACTTGACATCAAATAAAACTTTATTGATTTAAGTGATTAAAGAAGTTTTGGTTCTAAAACAAGGAAAGTTTACAAAGGAGCTTTACAAAAGGTTTTGGAATTTTTAAAAAGAGGTTTTAATAAATAATCTTTCGGCATTTATGGAAGAAGTTTTAGAAAAGAATTTCAATACTTCTAAAAGAGTTTTTAGAAACGATTTTGAATATATATAAAAGGGTTTTCTATAAATAAACATGGATGTTTATAAAATTTTTGCAAATGGATTTGGGTTTAAGAGAAGGAGATTCCAAAATGAAAGGAGATTTATAAAAGGATTTGTTGAAGTTAATTATAAAATGAATTTGAGGTTTGGGTTTATCTAAGCCGACCTTTTAAACTAGTGCTATGAAACACTCATTCCACACTTAACACCAAAGCAATAGTATTTAGAGTTATCCTTATCTCCAATTTAAGCAACATTTGTTTCAAAAATCAGATTAAAGACATTTGGAAATAAGAGATCTTCGTTGATGTTTTGTGAATATATTTATGTTGGTGAGATAAGTATATGAATATTTTGATAAACATTTTGGAAAGAGATTTAATAAATTAAAAGGTCTTTGTGGCTCAGTAATTGCTTTGGAAAATTAAATTTCTAGATTGTGTTGTCTGATTATTTGATAGTTAAATAACTGATTAACAAATCTGGCCAATTTGACTTAGGGAGTATGAATTTAAATTCGAGTTCTATTTCCAATTGAACCGAGATTGATTCAAGCGGAAATTATCATTTATTGGTTCTAAGAGACCAGAGTTGGATATATTATGCAAAAACCACTTCAAACCAAAATATGCATTCGAGTGGAAGGCGTCTTGATGATGTATTAAAGACGGTGTTCACTAAAGTGCATGGGCTACTATCTACTAATCCCAAGAGTGATTCCAAAATGGATGTAGTAGAGGTAGTGCCTTCGGTTTCATTCATTTCCCGAACGAACTTGTATGGAAGAGTGCTGGCATTGCATTTCTTCTTGGAGACAGTGTTGGCATTCCAAGAGGGAAGTGCTTGAAGGAAATGGTAAGAGCATAGCCTCTTTGAGCATCACACTAGGGAAATGAACAAACCGGGGATGGGCTGTAGGGCTATATGGGTTGCTCCCATAAGGGTATGATCATCCTTGATCTAGTGTATACATTCTTGTATGCTTTGAGGCCCATTATGGTTATTTGATCGCAACAATGTGGTGATCATATTTGGTGCTACTCGAGAAGGGGTAGTGTCGATCCTGAGTAGTAGAGGTGCAACTTGTTGCTGCCTCCCATACATTTTACCTAGAGGTGTATGGATTCGATGGGTAGATCCTTACTTTTTCATAGTCGGAATCCATCCTCCAATACGAGCTTTCAGACTTGATCGTTTTCCTACTATGTTCAAACATGAGATGGAGGCATTTCGGCTATATTCAGTATTTACTTTGAACTCTAAACATTATTATAATATCACTAGATTTCTATAGAAATGGTTTGGTTATCGTAAGTTAAAAACCCGTCCATGTTTATATGCAGTGTGGTCTTATGAGATACCTTTGATTTCAAAGGTGTTTTAAAGGTAATAATTTAGTTGTTTGGTGTTTACTCACACCAGACCATGTCTGACTCGGAGTTTATTTTCTTTCCCCAAAAACTCTTGGGTGCTCAAATTTGTATAGGCATTCATGTAGTTCAGGTTTCCCATGGATGCATTTTGGAGGAGCTAGGAGCATGAGACTTCATCGTTAGTTAGTTATTTATCTTGTTTCCACTTGTTGTGTGTATGTTATATTGTATGAAGGGACGGGCTATTATAACTTTCCCAGGTAGAATTTGTATTCTTATGACTCTGGTGTATCATTTTCAAATGACTTTGTAAATCATTTATGTTGATTAGTATATATTATTCTGTTGTGTTACGAGATTATGTGTTGTTTAGTTTCTTCTTCAGTTCTTTCTTCAACCTAACAATCTGCGTTTTCGGCACTTGGTTTTCCGGCACGTGAATACTGAGGATGTATTAGCGTCGAACTTCAAAGAGTCGAAATGGTTGGTCATTACACTTGATATCAGAGCTTAGGTTGAGTAAACCTAAGCTTTAGTTAGGATTACTCATTAGAGATAGAGTCAACAATACCCTAGATTGAATCTGAGTGTATTATAGATATGAGCACGTATGGTTAGTGATATAAAAAAAATTATATTATATTGATTGATTTATTGAGCGGTGTAACACCTCTAATTTTTAATAACATTATTCAGGAGATTTAATTTAACAAATAAAATAAAATAAAATAATGTAAAGTTTAAAGTGATAAGGGTTTTGAGATTTGAATAAAAACTTAGAGGCCAAGCTTAATCGAATAAATGGACTACTAATGGTTATACATGTTAATTAATTAACACAAAGGTATTAGGGTAAGTGTCAAAACCATTGCTTTTGATAGGGGTCAAAACCTTTGTTTTACTTTCAAAAGACAACCACCTGCCTTATTTTAATAAAAGATTTCGAAGGAGTCGAAGTACATGCTTTCGAAAAGGTTTTCTAAAATGGCTTTCGAAAGGGGTTTTTGCTTTTCTTTTTGGTTAAGAGTAGCTTCCAAATGAGACCTTGTGTTTTGAACTAATGTTTTCGAAAAGGATGGTTTAGACCTAGTCAAGACCCTACCGCCATTCTTTTAGCCTTTCGAATGTATCGAAGTCATCAATGCTTTCGAAGGGTAGTCTTTGTTTTTTAAATATGAGCCAATTCCTAAAGCTTTCGAAAGGGGTTTCGAAGCTAACCTTCAAGTATTTTACCTAAATGATTTTTACTTTCGAAAGGATGGTTCCGAATCTATCAAGTTTTTCCCCAAACACTTTTACATGATTAAGAATGATTTCGAAAGAGATACTTTCATTTATATTCAATTTGACCCATAAGATATTTTAAAGATATGCCCAATGGTTTCAAAAGGGGTACTTTCAATGGTTTTTAAAGGGGTACTTTCAAATGACTTCGGAGCTAACCTTCTATGGTTGAATGGTAATACTTTACTTCATTCGAAAGGTTTCGAAAGCCTTAGTTTCCAAAAGAAATAACCCGATCTCATCTTAAAGGAAAACCATGGCATAATAAAAGAGTTTTGAGGTGATTTTAAGTATGGAGTTTTTGAAGATGTTTTCCTTAATTAATGGGTTATAAGGATTAACCAAGTTTTATATAAAACAATTTCAAGGATATCAAAAACACAGGTGTTGGTATTATTATGTTATTATGCTACTTCTTCGTATATGTATATTCACATTGTAATGGACCCACAACTATATTTTGGGGAAAAGGGGCAGAGTAACTAGCTAGGTCGACCTAGTAGTGAATATAATTTGAATTAACTCCTAAATGAGTAGAATTGCATCTAGGAGGTCAGATAGACCAGAATATAGGATGCATAAATAGTGAACTTGCTAGATAGACAGGTTCATAGTAAACCCAGGAAAACTATGTTTAGGAATGGCAGGTGCCAATAGGTTCATAGTAAACCCATGAAAACTATGATTAGTATGAGTTATTGGCAGGGGCCAATAGGTTTGTATTGAACCCATGAAAACTATATCCGGATTGAGTTATTGATAGATGTTGATATGTTCCTAGTCAGCTTATGAAAACTAGGATAAGAAGGAAGTTATTTGAGTTATCAATAGGTTCAGGGAGAACCTAGAAACAGTAAAGTTATTGGCAAGGGCCAATAAGTACTTAGTGATCCCATGAAAACTATGAAACTTGACAGGGAGTCCACAAGCATTAAACAGGTTATTAGTAGGCCGATGAAAATTATTAGGTTAATAGCGACCCAAGAAACAATAAAATGAGACAGTTAATCTAAAATGAACGGGAATGGGAAATCCAGAATTGGTTAACATGTTTTCATATCATCGCATTATTTTAAAATTTTATATTTTAACTATTGTGGATGCAGGAGCACGGTTTATGGTTTTATAAAGTTTTAGAATACTAATGAGGGAAAAACCCATTCCGCTAAGCCTCGTGGTCTCACTAGATATTTAAATGGTTTGAGATGGTAGATTATTATTCATACCAAGCTTTATATCTAACTCAAAGTATATGTTCTCCCCTTAAACTCTCGGGTGCTCAATTGATTTTGAGTAGTTTGAGAGTTGAGATTTTTAGGTACCTCTTTAGACGAATAAGCTTTAGGAGAAGTGTAGGAGGCATGGTAGCTATTTAGAGTTCTTTTCTATTTTGATTCCATTGTGTTGTTGTAAAGGAAAAGATGATTAATTTCCTAGTTATATTCTCTGATCATCCAAGGGGGCATCTTCATATGTCCCTTTTGGTGTATGTTGTAATAAATATATTTTCTCTAAACGTAGTTAACAATTGTGAGATTATGTAATGAATTTGAAATTTCTTTGAAATGAAGTGAGAATGTTATTTGTTGATTTTAAAATTTTCCATATCCATGTGTTTCTGTTATATCAATGTATCTAACATTACCGTACTTAGTCGCTGAGGATTAATAACTATGGATGACTTCAGCATCAGTAGCCATTAGTTTTGGGCCTCCACGTGGGGGATGTTACAAGTGGCTTATGGATTCTGGTTAATATGAGTAATTAATGTTATTAATAGGGATCTCTAAATACTTGAACGAGGCAATTCGACATAGTATTGATTTCAAATTGGATAAATGAAATAATTTTACCTAGATTACAATTTATATATAAAGGGATAATTCTTTAAAATTTATTATAGTTATATATATATATTGTATGCATGGTTGTTAGGAAAATGGTAATATTCAGTTTATCATTTATTGTTTGATTAGTCATGCTCATCCAGTTGGGAGCATTTAGTATTGTTTGTTAATTGGGTAGTCGTGTCTGACTAATTAATGGGCATTGACTATTGTGCTAGGTTAGGAGTAGTTTTATCCTTTTACTACATGGGTTGGCTAGATCACTGATTGTGGGAACATTAAAAACGAACACCTTGTTATTTAAGTTTCACAATTTTACTATAAGGCGTTCGAATATTATATAATGTTAGAATTTGATTTTAAATAAAGTTGTTATAACTTAACAAAGAAATGTGAATTTTATGAATATGATTTACCCGTGGGGTTTATAAATTAAAAATATTTAATCTAAGAATTCGAGAACTAAAACCTAGGTGTTTGTGGAAATGAATTTCAAAGTTTTGAAAATTATTTTTCAACGGATTTGGAAAAATAACAATAGTATGATTTTTGAAGTATTTTCAAATAGAAATATTTTAAACAAGTGTTGAAAAAAGGGTAGAAGGCATTGAACTCACTATGGTTGGAAAATAACTCCGATGATGATCGCGACGTCATCAGTGTTTATTTTCGAATTTCTAAGTGAGAGATTGCTACCGTGGAAAAAAATTTAGAGTTGTTTTGGTGAAATTTTTTTGACTTAAATCCCATTATGTGATTTTTTTACATAAGAAAAGATATATATTATATATTATTTCAAAATAGAGTTGAAGTAAATCCTAGCTTTTAATTCTAAAAATTTCAACTAAGTGTTATATGGATGCATGTAGCCAATGCATTAGAGTAGATTTGTTTTGTATCTCATTTTGATATTATTTTTGGAAATTTTCATGTATTGAAATGAAATAGGGAAATCCCGACAATTCTGGACAGTCGGGACTTCCAAATTTGGTTTAGAAATGGAAACTAGGTGTTTGGAGAAATTAAAGGAAAATAAGTTTAGTAACTTATAAATTTAACAAGATGGTAAGCTAATTTTTTTTTTAAATTTGTATACATGCTCTTAGGATATGGAAGAGGGTTTTGCAATATAGATTTAGGTCATGAAATATTTATGCACTTAAGTAATGTTATATGTGATAGTTCTGAACTAATTTTGGATGGAGTGAATGGTTTCAAAACTTAAGTTTTAAAGGTTGACTAAACCTAAGTGTGATTTATAAGTGTTTATAAACTTAAGTAATAGCTTTACAAAATCATTCATAAATGATATTAGTATTAAATTAAATACTAGTGGCATGAATTAATTTTGGTCTAAAACTAAATGTGAATAAAAAATAATTTGGTTGTAAATAAACCGATTAGAATAAATACATAGGTTCTACGTAGATCATTTTATTCGCATGCTGTTTGATATAGATTCAAGGGCATGATTTCGAGATGATTTATACCAATCCGAATTAGGATTTTTCACTCGATTCTCAAAGGCGAACACTTGATATAGATTTTGGATTGAATCTGAAGTTCTTTACCATAGTATTTAACTATGCAAGGAGAATGGTTGTTTCTAATCAAGGAACTAGATCAGAGTACACATTAGAGAAGTCAATTCGACGATACTAGTTGGGAAGTGAAATATATGTGATCAAGCGAGTAGTTAGATTTGATATTGTATATGGATGGAATATATACATCTTACGGGCTTTATCATAATTAAATAGTGACATTGGAAAATGCAAAATGATATGAACAGAAATTACATGTTTGGATATTATGTATAAATAAGATATATATATATATATATATATATATATATAAGCAAGAGTTAGTTTGTTGCCTTTGACTGCATAAGTGGAGTTTGGTTGCTTGACAAATAGGTGCATGTTTCTACTTTGATTGATTCATGATTTTATGACTATCTACTTCGCTTTGGTTTTCTTTTGGTTGGTATTGGGTTCGTAGTGACGATTTGTAGTTGTTCCGATCTAGTCTGCAAAGGAGAAGCTGTTGAAATTTTCCTAAAATTTAAGAGTTAGAAAATTTGATAAATAGTTTCAACTCATGTATTTTTGAAAAATTTAATGGTTAGAAGCATTTTTCTTACCTTGCAAATTTCGGAGGCAAAATTCTTTTAAGGGGGAGAATGTAAAGACCTGCGACGACCCGACTTCCTATCTCCAGGAAATCGCGTTGCCGAAGAAGAAAGAAAGGGATAGAAGAAGAAAAGAAAGAGAAAGAAGAACACTACAACAACAGATAACTCACAGCGGAACGAATAAATATAATATATCACATAAAATATTACATAGTATCAGAGTACATCAGAGTTACACATCTTATACAACACATATTAGACAGTTATATACATCTGTCTAATTCATACAACTCAAGTATACAAGACACAGATACAACATACACAGCGGAAACATAATATCTACACGTGGAAGCCTCCTGCTCCATAACTCCTCCAGAATTCGTCAAGCTAACCTGAATCACTTGACTACTCATATATAATATGAGTACCCAAGAGTTTAATAAAACAGAAAATAAACACTCGGGTCAGACAGGGGTCTGGTGTGAGTAAACGGCTTAAAATTGCTTAACTTTAGAAAACCTTTGAAAGAAAAGGTATCACGTAAGACTTCCCACACATAAACATGGAAAAGTTTTTACCTTACGCTAACCAAAACATTTGATAGGAAATCCAGTGATATTATAATAGTGTCTAGGGTTTTCAAGATAAAATACAGAAATAGCTGGAATGCTTACATCTCACGTTCCAACATAGTTGGGCACAAACGAAACCGTACAGGCACTTATTGGATTTTGGATTCCATACAATGGCAGGGCTACTGGGGTACCGCCCGTCACAGTACGTGGCCTAGATCAACGTACCGAGGAGCCACCCTAACTCCCCTGCAACACAAGGCCGGACCCATTCCTTACTGAATAGTTCCAAATAAGACCACCCCGTGGTTGGCGCGACCAACCACCCACACAGCCGAATAAATAAGGGACTCTAGACAGGGATGAATCTCACTCTCAAGTGGGGGCTACCCACGAAGCCTTGGCGCACCTCCCCTGTTTTAGCCATTCCCAGTTGATGAGGCTTGAGGCTGCGATTACCTTTATAGGACATATCACTTAGAATGCTCATCGCCCGCCTGACGATGTGTTGAAAGCATTCAATCCATACAAGTTCGTTCCGGGTTCGAACGAAACCGAAGGCACTATCTCGTTGCACTCGTTTTGGAATCACCCTCAGAGTCAACGACCATAGCCCTTGCACTCTAAATCACCATCTCGAATCTATAAGCACTATTCCGTCAAACTCATTACGGAATCACCCACGGAGTTATACTGACGTATAGCCCTTACACCTCGAGTCTTCACTTGCTCCACTTGGATTTACGACCTAACGTTTAATTGGAATCGATGTGTTTTCGGAATTCCAAATATGGAAACCCGATCCCGGTCTCACCGAAACCAAACGCCATTTTAATGTCCAAGTTGTACTTAAGGGATTTAACAGTTTAAACTTATATTCAGGATGATATATAACCAGATAGATGAATAACATTATCACAACAGATAATCATATCAAACATTTATCTCATAAACAGTATATCACATAACAGATATATCCAAATCATCCAATATCATTCAATCACTCAATATCAATCAACATTCAATATCAACCAATCATCCAATATCAATCATTCATACAGAATTGATTAACTCTAAATCAATTTAATTAACCTATAATTAAATTAATTACTATCCTTTAATCACTTGGATTATCCTAATCCTGCATCATTTATTTATTACAAATCAAATTAAATTAATCATCTCTTAATGATTATCTTTAATTAATCTTCCTTGATTAATGATCTTTAATTACATTCAAGTAATTATCCTCAACCATATTCAGTAATTAACCTTTAATTACTATCATTAATTACAATAATTAATGATCCTCCATTAATTAATTATCTATAATTAATTACATTAGAGCTTAATTAATTACAATTAATTAATCACATTTTAATTAATTACTTTTATTAATCACCTTGATTAAATTCATTAATTACATTAACTAATGATCTTTATTAATTAATTAACCTTTAATTAATTAAATAATTAACTTATAATTAATCATCTTATTAATCATAAACAATAATTAACAATTTGTAATTACTTATCTTAATTAATTAACTTCTTAATTAATTAACTTCTAAATTAATTATATTAATCCTTGATTAATTAATCCAATTAATTAATCTTTTAATTACTTCATTAAGTAATTATTAATCAATTTAAATTAACGATTAATCCTTAATTAATTACTTAATTAATTAATTACATTTTAATTAGTTACTTTTAGTAATTAATCTTAAATTAATCTTATTCATTAATTAATTACCTTAATTAATTAACTAAAATAAATTAAGTAATTAACTCTTAATCTTACATAAGTAATTATCTTTAATTACTTCATTAATAAACCTTAATTACTTCCTTAATTAATTACTTAACAAATAATTAATTCCATCATTAATTAATTCTTGATTCTTTAATTAATTAATTACTTCATAAATAATTAATTTTAAAACAATTATATTAATTAATTCTTTAATTAATATTATTAAGTGATTAACCAATAATCACTTTAACTAATTACTCCATTATTAATTACTTCCATAAGTAATTAACCTCCTTAATTACATTCAATTATTAATCATTAACTACTTCATTAAGTCATTACACTTAATTAATTATAATTAAGTGATTATTTAAAATTAAATAAATAATTAACTAATTATTTAAAATTAATTAAACAATTAATTAATTAACTTCTTATAATTTCAAAATCTTTAATTAGTTAAGAAAACATTTATTGTTAATTAAACTCTTTACTTATTAATAAATCATTCTAATTAAGTATTCTTATATTCATAACAAAAATGAATTTTAATCATATTTATCTTCATAAATAAGTTATTTGAATTAGTTCAAATTTTCATAATTTAAACAAAACTATTCAATTTGGTTTACCAAAATTGTTACTTTACTTCATTTAAAAAAAAACATTCAGAAGACAAATTTTTAAAATCTAAAACACTTTAAATTTTTTCATTCCCACTTCTTCATTTTGAATAAAATTTGAAACTCAAGTTTAAACATTACTTTAAATTTTGCTTAAAACTTTTAGTTTAATGTTTACATTCAAAACACTTCTTTAAAATTGGATTTCAAATTTAATTAAGATAATCACTTTCAGAACAATCATCTTAAAATATATGAACCTGAAATATAAATTTAATTTACATTTTTAAATGTTTTGTTTGCCTTTATTTTAGAATAACAAATTCAACTTTGAAAATTGTTTCTTATATAAACTTGTTTACAAATATTGAAGCTTGATTTTTCAGACATTCAATTTTGAGTTACTTTTATTTCTCGTCTTCAATTTATTCAATAACAGGTTTATAGCTCAGCAACATTATCATTTAAGCTACAGTAATTAAACTAACACATCACCCTATACCCAAGTAAACCCAGCAGCACACCCAAATCAAATTCCTTCGAGTCGCACGCGAGCACAACCCGAGACCTTCCCCGAGTCTCCACCCAGCTACCCCGAAGACAACCCTACTTCAAGTCACACGCAAGCTCACGCGAGCTACTTCGAGTTGTTCCTGAAACGTACGCAAGTTCCTTCGAGTTTCACTCGTCTTCTCCAATCGAACAGCTCCCCTGTACAAGCCGTGCACACCCACGTTCATGTGCACCTAGCACATCACCTCTGACCATGCTACGTCGCCGCAACAATTGCCGCCGATCATATAACCGCACGTGAGCACGAAACCAAACTCAGATCTTTCAATCCTCTCACGAATCGAATTTCGACCCCACTGCTCGAAACACTGAAACAACCTCGGCCTCAAAACCCAACCACCATTGACGAACTCACGACCGGAAACTCCGGTAATCCTTCCAAAGCACCACGGTAACCCCCTGCTACCATCCACCTCATTGCGATCAAACCCGATTCACAATTCTCGATACAATTGCCACGACAACCCAGGGCAGCAAACCACACTACTAAACCCTAGTTTGATTCAAATCGAACAAATCACTTATTTAAAAATTTTAATTGTATTTTTCCCCGAATCCCTAACATTCAAGCAAGCTACAGCCCAAATTTCAACGCAAATTATTGCGTAAATCATCTGCAATACACAAAAGTTCCCAAAATGTTCAAACTCGAATTTCTCTACGAATACTCAACTAAAAATCACAAATAACGTATCAAAATTCATGATTTTCTATCTTGATTACATGCATGTTATTCAATTTAAATTTAAAGATAGTTGATTTTTAACAAAAATCCTAGTTTAACAGTAAATTCCCTCTTTTATAATTATTTGTTGCTTTTAAAAATTTGAAACTATTTTTAAAATTACTCCAAACATTATCATACAGTTTTTATTCACATATCACGTTCAAATAAGGTATAGATTGGAAGATTTTACATTTTCCTTTAAGAAGAACAACCTCTGTAAAATACAGAGATGAATATACAGGTTCATCTATACTTAAGCATCCCATACCATCAATCATTCATGTACAACAGTTCTAATGCAAACATGTATTCTATATCATAGCAAATTCTACACATGCAACATCAAACTCAACTTCAGATTTGTTAAAAACTGTTTTTAAAAGAATTTACTCACCTGATTCAAGAATGCAGAGCAGAGAACAGAACTAGCTTTATTTCTTTAATTCATAAATGCATTTGTTGAAGAAAATCCTTTGCATGCTGTTGTTTTAACTTATTGTGCTAATCTTCAATTTGAATGCAGGTTGCAGATTTGAAATTGCAGTTGAACTGCAGATTTTTATGAGCTTCCAGCTTGATTTTCATTTGCTTCTTTTTGACATGCAGGTTGAATTGATGATATTAATAACATTCAAATCTGTTGTTTGCAGGTTGAACTAGATTGAATATGCAGATCTGAAGCTTCATTGCAGGTTGGAGATTTAATTTGCAGATTATAGTTTTGCAGGTTGAAGATTTACTTTGAAATGCAGATAGGATTTGCAGGTTGTATTTCATGTAGATGCATATTTAAATGTTGCAGATTTTCTCTTATTTGAATTCAAATTTTCAGATTTTGAAAGAAGAAAAATTCTGTTTTGAGCTAAGAAAGGAAACAAAGGGAAAACGTTTGAGAAAACTGATTTTCTTTTCTAAAAACATTTATTAAAATATGTTGCCACTTGTCTTAAGAATTACATTTGTCACTTAATTTGTTTAATAGCTTTACATGTGTTAATCTTTGCATAATTGTACTTAAAACCTTATTACAAAATTAATTATATTTATATTTATGTAAATGAGAATTTTGTATTTATGAGATGTTTTTATGTTAATAAACTTTGAATTTTGATACATATACAAGTATAAATCTTTTAATTTACTAAATACATAAATACTTATGTATGCATTTTAAAAGTCTAAAACATTTATTTTATACATTCATATCCATTTTAAATTTAAACATTTTAAAGAAAACAAAAATAAAAATAAAACATTGATTAATTCCTTTATAAACTACCATAATTTAAATAAACAACTATCTTATATTTTGAAAACAAATAAATTAATCTTTATATTTTTAAAACAATTGAATAAATCTTTAAATTAACTTTTGAAAATATAAATTAAAACAAAGCTTTAAATTACAATATTCATTCATATCTAAATTATCAATTTATTAAGATTAAATTTCAAAACAACTCAAACTATAACATATAAATACATATATATTATAATTTGAAAATTCATCTTTAAAACAAAAGATCTCCTATTCACAATATATATCAAATGTATATATTATAAAGAGAATAAAAATTTCATTAGCTTTGAAAAACAATTTCTTATCAATATTGCTAGATTAAAACTCATTAACCTTTTAAAAAAAATTAAATTTACCAATTTTAAATTAAAATTACAAAGAAAATTATCAAACCAATTAAATTATTAACACAGATTATTAAATTCTTATTGCCCAAAATTCCGGGTCGTTACAATCCTCCCCCCTTAAAAGAATTTCGTCCCCGAAATTTAAAACAAAGGTAATTTAATAATCCAGTACAGATTTTAAATTTCAAACATTAAAGCATTCCTATCAACCAATTACTAACAACCATAGCAATCAATCATACAAACAATCCCTAACTAATTATCCTGATATAGATCAGAAGGAATCCTTCTAATACTATTTCGAGTTTCCCAAGTAAAAATCATCGGGAGACTCGTTCTACAAAAGCCAACAAACTAACTACACTACCAAAATCCAGAGCTCCTCTCACCTCTAGATCCATCAATCAGAACAGAACATCAGAATACTCTCAAATCCAGCTTAACATCCAACTCCAACTGAACTACAGATTCAACAACCAATGATGAATCATACACGTACTCCCTCAGAGATACGTGTTACAAAATGAATTCCAGATATCCAAACTGGCAATTCAATCTAACCCAATCAAAACACAGATAAGAAATCTTCAAATGCCATAACACTAACCAACCAATCTTATTCCATATCTGTTCTCTTAACCAGAGAAAATTTAACAACTCTGAAGTCTCTAACTTCAAATACCAAACTCCTTATCTCATATCTGTATAACTTAACAGATAATCCTGGACTGCCAAACTTTTCCTGATCAGCTCAATCAATGCTGATACTTCCAGAAACAACTAGACCAAAACAAACCAGCTTCTGGATCCTATCCAACAGAAAAGCTTTCCAAAACCCGTCGAAATCCAGAACATAAGCTCTATTCCTCAAACAATAGCAAACTGAACTTACTTCCTTCCTTACACAGCTGCTACCTCGCTTCCGCTGCACAACTCTGATTCTGAAATAGATGAGAATACTATTGATGAACACGAATACAAACTTATCCAATATATCCGGGAAACTTTGTCCACCAAATCCATAAAAATCTGAGTGACACATCCGACTCAGTCACACAACCTTATCTCAGAATCCAATTCAAAACTGGATCTGACCAATCCAAATTCCAAAAATTTTCCGAGCTGCTGCACCAACTCTTTACTTCTCCAAGAACCATCTTACAACCAGCTAACTACCCAAATCGCTTCTGGAACCAAATCAATATGGAACTCGACTCCAGATGCAGACAAACTCTGATCATTTCAATAGCTCCTACTTCCACATGAGAACCCTCATCTCAAACAAAAGATAATTCCCAAATAAGACGCAAGTCACTTTTGCGATCCTACCTAGTTCGAATTCCAAAGAAACTGTCCCCACTTTACCAATTAGAACAGTCTTAAACTTTTCCAAACAAGGTTCACCCTCAAGAAACATTCACCATCTGCTCGGACTGCTAAAAGAAGAAGCACAAAAGATTCTTGAACAAAAGGAGAACAAAACACACTGCAGCTTCCAAACTCTATCTCGATGATACGGCAAAGCTAAAAGACCTTCTCGTCAGCACACCGAACACTTCGAGCTGCATTGCTACCATAGCTAACCAAAAACATCTGATCCAAAGGCTTCTCAACTCCAAAACCTTCAACAAACCACACAACAGACCTTTGAGATGGCAGACATCCCAAAAGAAACTCGGGCTCCAAACCAAGCATCAACATCTCGCTCTCCTTAAGGAATGACAAATAAGACCATGCCGAAGTGAAACAACTTATAGACCTTAGTCTCATATTCCAAAACAGCCAAACTCCTTGCTAGAGATCCAAACAACTTATACACAGATAAATCTTCCCTGCGGCAGGCAAAGACTGCTCCTCAACCACTACTAAAACTGCTTCAAAAGAAAACACCTTCAGAAAATATCCAAGGATACTGCATCTCACTTCGCAGTTATCAAGATATAATCATTTACTTCTGCACTTCCGACAAATCCAAACTTACACTTCCAAGATGAACTCCGAATCTTTTAAAAAGATTTCCTTCGGATATCTGATAAATCCTTACTCCAAACTACACACCTTACTCGAGACGGTATTAG
Organism: Allium cepa; assembly: GCA_030765085.1. NCBI lineage: Eukaryota > Viridiplantae > Streptophyta > Magnoliopsida > Asparagales > Amaryllidaceae > Allium > Allium cepa. The sequence continues at coordinate 619,229,083 of CM060928.1, forward strand.
GTCTACAGTCTCAACAGACACTTCAAATCTCAACATATGGACCTCATCCATTAGTGGTAGTCGTGTTACACACATACCACTACTACTCCATCTACCTCTAAAACTTACGTTGGCAAATCCGAACAGATAACCCAACAGATCAGGTAGATATAAATATATATATAGTTATATATAAAAATTACAAGTACGCTCTCTCAAGAAGACACTACTACAGAGCTTAGGCATTTGCTCAACCTAACGCTCCCTAAAGAAAGACACACTTCAGAGCCTAGGTATTCACTCAACCTACTGCTCTGATACCAAGTGCGACGACCCGACTTCCTATCTCCAGGAAATCGCGTTGCCGAAGAAGAAAGAAAGGGATAGAAGAAGAAAAGAAAGAGAAAGAAGAACACTACAACAACAGATAACTCACAGCGGAACGAATAAATATAATATATCACATAAAATATTACATAGTATCAGAGTACATCAGAGTTACACATCTTATACAACACATATTAGACAGTTATATACATCTGTCTAATTCATACAACTCAAGTATACAAGACACAGATACAACATACACAGCGGAAACATAATATCTACACGTGGAAGCCTCCTGCTCCATAACTCCTCCAGAATTCGTCAAGCTAACCTGAATCACTTGACTACTCATATATAATATGAGTACCCAAGAGTTTAATAAAACAGAAAATAAACACTCGGGTCAGACAGGGGTCTGGTGTGAGTAAACGGCTTAAAATTGCTTAACTTTAGAAAACCTTTGAAAGAAAAGGTATCACGTAAGACTTCCCACACATAAACATGGAAAAGTTTTTACCTTACGCTAACCAAAACATTTGATAGGAAATCCAGTGATATTATAATAGTGTCTAGGGTTTTCAAGATAAAATACAGAAATAGCTGGAATGCTTACATCTCACGTTCCAACATAGTTGGGCACAAACGAAACCGTACAGGCACTTATTGGATTTTGGATTCCATACAATGGCAGGGCTACTGGGGTACCGCCCGTCACAGTACGTGGCCTAGATCAACGTACCGAGGAGCCACCCTAACTCCCCTGCAACACAAGGCCGGACCCATTCCTTACTGAATAGTTCCAAATAAGACCACCCCGTGGTTGGCGCGACCAACCACCCACACAGCCGAATAAATAAGGGACTCTAGACAGGGATGAATCTCACTCTCAAGTGGGGGCTACCCACGAAGCCTTGGCGCACCTCCCCTGTTTTAGCCATTCCCAGTTGATGAGGCTTGAGGCTGCGATTACCTTTATAGGACATATCACTTAGAATGCTCATCGCCCGCCTGACGATGTGTTGAAAGCATTCAATCCATACAAGTTCGTTCCGGGTTCGAACGAAACCGAAGGCACTATCTCGTTGCACTCGTTTTGGAATCACCTTCAGAGTCAACGACCATAGCCCTTGCACTCTAAATCACCATCTCGAATCTATAAGCACTATTCCGTCAAACTCATTACGGAATCACCCACGGAGTTATACTGACGTATAGCCCTTACACCTCGAGTCTTCACTTGCTCCACTTGGATTTACGACCTAACGTTTAATTGGAATCGATGTGGTTTTCGGAATTCCAAATATGGAAACCCGATCCCGGTCTCACCGAAACCAAACGCCATTTTAATGTCCAAGTTGTACTTAAGGGATTTAACAGTTTAAACTTATATTCAGGATGATATATAACCAGATAGATGAATAACATTATCACAACAGATAATCATATCAAACATTTATCTCATAAACAGTATATCACATAACAGATATATCCAAATCATCCAATATCATTCAATCACTCAATATCAATCAACATTCAATATCAACCAATCATCCAATATCAATCATTCATACAGAATTGATTAACTCTAAATCAATTTAATTAACCTATAATTAAATTAATTACTATCCTTTAATCACTTGGATTATCCTAATCCTGCATCATTTATTTATTACAAATCAAAATTAAATTAATCATCTCTTAATGATTATCTTTAATTAATCTTCCTTGATTAATTATCTTTAATTACATTCAAGTAATTATCCTCAACCATATTCAGTAATTAACCTTTAATTACTATCATTAATTACAATAATTAATGATCCTCCATTAATTAATTATCTATAATTAATTACATTAGAGCTTAATTAATTACAATTAATTAATCACATTTTAATTAATTACTTTTATTAATCACCTTGATTAAATTCATTAATTACATTAACTAATGATCTTTATTAATTAATTAACCTTTAATTAATTAAATAATTAACTTATAATTAATCATCTTATTAATCATAAACAATAATTAACAATTTGTAATTACTTATCTTAATTAATTAACTTCTTAATTAATTAACTTCTAAATTAATTATATTAATCCTTGATTAATTAATCCAATTAATTAATCTTTTAATTACTTCATTAAGTAATTATTAATCAATTTAAATTAACGATTAATCCTTAATTAATTACTTAATTAATTAATTACATTTTAATTAGTTACTTTTAGTAATTAATCTTAAATTAATCTTATTCATTAATTAATTACCTTAATTAATTAACTAAAATAAATTAAGTAATTAACTCTTAATCTTACATAAGTAATTATCTTTAATTACTTCATTAATAAACCTTAATTACTTCCTTAATTAATTACTTAACAAATAATTAATTCCATCATTAATTAATTCTTGATTCTTTAATTAATTAATTACTTCATAAATAATTAATTTTAAAACAATTATATTAATTAATTCTTTAATTAATATTATTAAGTGATTAACCAATAATCACTTTAACTAATTACTCCATTATTAATTACTTCCATAAGTAATTAACCTCCTTAATTACATTCAATTATTAATCATTAACTACTTCATTAAGTCATTACACTTAATTAATTATAATTAAGTGATTATTTAAAATTAAATAAATAATTAACTAATTATTTAAAATTAATTAAACAATTAATTAATTAACTTCTTATAATTTCAAAATCTTTAATTAGTTAAGAAAACATTTATTGTTAATTAAACTCTTTACTTATTAATAAATCATTCTAATTAAGTATTCTTATATTCATAACAAAAATGAATTTTAATCATATTTATCTTCATAAATAAGTTATTTGAATTAGTTCAAATTTTCATAATTTAAACAAAACTATTCAATTTGGTTTACCAAAATTGTTACTTTACTTCATTTTAAAAAAAAACATTCAGAAGACAAATTTTTAAAATCTAAAACACTTTAAATTTTTTCATTCCCACTTCTTCATTTTGAATAAAATTTGAAACTCAAGTTTAAACATTACTTTAAATTTTGCTTAAAACTTTTAGTTTAATGTTTACATTCAAAACACTTCTTTAAAATTGGATTTCAAATTTAATTAAGATAATCACTTTCAGAACAATCATCTTAAAATATATGAACCTGAAATATAAATTTAATTTACATTTTTAAATGTTTTGTTTGCCTTTATTTTAGAATAACAAATTCAACTTTGAAAATTGTTTCTTATATAAACTTGTTTACAAATATTGAAGCTTGATTTTTCAGACATTCAATTTTGAGTTACTTTTATTTCTCGTCTTCAATTTATTCAATAACAGGTTTATAGCTCAGCAACATTATCATTTAAGCTACAGTAATTAAACTAACACATCACCCTATACCCAAGTAAACCCAGCAGCACACCCAAATCAAATTCCTTCGAGTCGCACGCGAGCACAACCCGAGACCTTCCCCGAGTCTCCACCCAGCTACCCCGAAGACAACCCTACTTCAAGTCACACGCAAGCTCACGCGAGCTACTTCGAGTTGTTCCTGAAACGTACGCAAGTTCCTTCGAGTTTCACTCGTCTTCTCCAATCGAACAGCTCCCCTACACAAGCCGTGCACACCCACGTTCATGTGCACCTAGCACATCACCTCTGACCATGCTACGTCGCCGCAACAATTGCCGCCGATCATATAACCGCACGTGAGCACGAAACCAAACTCAGATCTTTCAATCCTCTCACGAATCGAATTTCGACCCCACTGCTCGAAACACTGAAACAACCTCGGCCTCAAAACCCAACCACCATTGACGAACTCACGACCGGAAACTCCGGTAATCCTTCCAAAGCACCACGGTAACCCCCTGCTACCATCCACCTCATTGCGATCAAACCCGATTCACAATTCTCGATACAATTGCCACGACAACCCAGGGCAGCAAACCACACTACTAAACCCTAGTTTGATTCAAATCGAACAAATCACTTATTTAAAAATTTTAATTGTATTTTTCCCCGAATCCCTAACATTCAAGCAAGCTACAGCCCAAATTTCAACGCAAATTATTGCGTAAATCATCTGCAATACACAAAAGTTCCCAAAATGTTCAAACTCGAATTTCTCTACGAATACTCAACTAAAAATCACAAATAACGTATCAAAATTCATGATTTTCTATCTTGATTACATGCATGTTATTCAATTTAAATTTAAAGATAGTTGATTTTTAACAAAAATCCTAGTTTAACAGTAAATTCCCTCTTTTATAATTATTTGTTGCTTTTAAAAATTTGAAACTATTTTTAAAATTACTCCAAACATTATCATACAGTTTTTATTCACATATCACGTTCAAATAAGGTATAGATTGGAAGATTTTACATTTTCCTTTAAGAAGAACAACCTCTGTAAAATACAGAGATGAATATACAGGTTCATCTATACTTAAGCATCCCATACCATCAATCATTCATGTACAACAGTTCTAATGCAAACATGTATTCTATATCATAGCAAATTCTACACATGCAACATCAAACTCAACTTCAGATTTGTTAAAAACTGTTTTTAAAAGAATTTACTCACCTGATTCAAGAATGCAGAGCAGAGAACAGAACTAGCTTTATTTCTTTAATTCATAAATGCATTTGTTGAAGAAAATCCTTTGCATGCTGTTGTTTTAACTTATTGTGCTAATCTTCAATTTGAATGCAGGTTGCAGATTTGAAATTGCAGTTGAACTGCAGATTTTTATGAGCTTCCAGCTTGATTTTCATTTGCTTCTTTTTGACATGCAGGTTGAATTGATGATATTAATAACATTCAAATCTGTTGTTTGCAGGTTGAACTAGATTGAATATGCAGATCTGAAGCTTCATTGCAGGTTGGAGATTTAATTTGCAGATTATAGTTTTGCAGGTTGAAGATTTACTTTGAAATGCAGATAGGATTTGCAGGTTGTATTTCATGTAGATGCATATTTAAATGTTGCAGATTTTCTCTTATTTGAATTCAAATTTTCAGATTTTGAAAGAAGAAAAATTCTGTTTTGAGCTAAGAAAGGAAACAAAGGGAAAACGTTTGAGAAAACTGATTTTCTTTTCTAAAAACATTTATTAAAATATGTTGCCACTTGTCTTAAGAATTACATTTGTCACTTAATTTGTTTAATAGCTTTACATGTGTTAATCTTTGCATAATTGTACTTAAAACCTTATTACAAAATTAATTATATTTATATTTATGTAAATGAGAATTTTGTATTTATGAGATGTTTTTATGTTAATAAACTTTGAATTTTGATACATATACAAGTATAAATCTTTTAATTTACTAAATACATAAATACTTATGTATGCATTTTAAAAGTCTAAAACATTTATTTTATACATTCATATCCATTTTAAATTTAAACATTTTAAAGAAAACAAAAATAAAAATAAAACATTGATTAATTCCTTTATAAACTACCATAATTTAAATAAACAACTATCTTATATTTTGAAAACAAATAAATTAATCTTTATATTTTTAAAACAATTGAATAAATCTTTAAATTAACTTTTGAAAATATAAATTAAAACAAAGCTTTAAATTACAATATTCATTCATATCTAAATTATCAATTTATTAAGATTAAATTTCAAAACAACTCAAACTATAACATATAAATACATATATATTATAATTTGAAAATTCATCTTTAAAACAAAAGATCTCCTATTCACAATATATATCAAATGTATATATTATAAAGAGAATAAAAATTTCATTAGCTTTGAAAAACAATTTCTTATCAATATTGCTAGATTAAAACTCATTAACCTTTTAAAAAAAATTAAATTTACCAATTTTAAATTAAAATTACAAAGAAAATTATCAAACCAATTAAATTATTAACACAGATTATTAAATTCTTATTGCCCAAAATTCCGGGTCGCTACAAGACCTAGAATTTTAGTCATCTGATTTTGAAATATTTAATTTATTTTAAATAAAGAAATGTTGATTACATAAGTCAAATGGTTTAAATTTAAATTTCAAATATAAGGATTATTTGAATATGTGAACTGTGAATCCAAGGCAAATAAAAATGATTTCGAAGCCTATTTAAATTCTATTTAAATAAGAATGACAATAGTAAACTTTTAAATTGTAATTAAAAGTTATTAAAATGGTTTTTATAATAACTCATTTTAATTAACATGTGCAATTATCATTTCGAGACATTGTCCTGGATATCGACGAAACGAGTGCCATTGGATCCATAATAATAAATTGTCGGTCAAGTTTCGTGAAGATCAGACGTAACGTGTGATTGTTTGGGCCCGAAACATATAGAAATTAATTATAGGAAATTAATAATATAATCAGATTTGAAAAGCTAAATATAATGGGCTGGGGATTTTCGGCCCTCGAAAATCGACATTAATACGTTCACTATATAGCATACCGCGCAATCGAATGTCGGGAATACCGGATCATTATGTTTGAAGAATAAAGAGAGAAGAAGGAAAGAAACAACAATACAAAATTTCAGAACCACGTCGGAACAATATATTAATATATAATAACTAATCTTTATACAAAAGGAGAATGTAACAAATAATATTCATAAAATCATCAGAGTACAACAAATCAACAAATTAATCTACATAGTTATAATAACTTGTTCTTAGAAATACTGAATATATAGCATGACTCACACAAAGAAAATAACAAAGTATGTATAATACGCCTGAGAATCCTCTAGCTTGTCTCCTAAGCTCCATAGCATCTTAACCCGAATCTGTAATACTCGGTTTGACCCGAGTATTATAATAAAATAACACTCGAGTCAGTCTGGAAAACCAGCATGAGAAAACGCACACAATTGGGATTATTACTGTTATTAAAATCCTTTGAAAACAAAGGTATATTGTAACAACCCAAAATTTTGGTTATTTGAAATTGGAATATTTAATTGACTTTAAATATTTAAAAGTAAAATATTAACTTGAATTTCAATTATAATGATTTATTGGATAATTTAATAATTGGAATTTACTTAAATAATTAAATCTTGAGTTTTGAACTTGATAAAAAATAATTTAATATTAATAAGAATGAAGGTAATAGAACTTTTTAATTGAATTTAAAAGTGACTTGTTCGGTTTTGAAAATAATCGTTTAAACTAACAAGTGAAAATAGCGATGGGGGCACAGTCTTGGATTTCGACGAAACCAGTTCCATTGGATCCATAATAATGAATTATTACTGGATTTCAAATTTCGTAGTGTTTGGGATTATCGTTTGATCATACTTGATAGAAACGCATTGAATTTAATATCGGAAATTTAGTATAATAATTGGGTCATAAAGGTTATCTTCTCCATACGATCGAATTAGGACTCTAAACCTTTTCCATTGCGTTCAGAATAGGGGTATAATATTATGAACACCTAGCGGTATGCCTTGTTAGGAATTCTAAATAAATATCTAGATATTTTGTGAATTTTATGTATATTATTTTCAAAACTTCACATCAGCCGAAAATTTGAAATCAAACTCTATCTCGTCTTCTACAAGCTAGGATCGTGATTATTACCTCTTCAACACGCATCATATCTTCTTCTACTTTGAAGCACAACCGAGCAGAACAACAAAGGAAAAAAATGGAAGTTAAAAAACCTGGTTCTTCCTTAATACTGAACTAAAAATCATGAAATTAATTTTAAAAATCCTATTTTGCCAAGAGCTTCAGCCTGGAATTTTTTTGAAGATTGTGACTTCGTACTTTGACAATCGGCAGTGGAGACGTGAAAGAGTCGAAACTAGGTTTGGCAAATTGTATGAATTTAGGAAAGGGTGTGAAGAGTCTAGTGATATTTGGATTTGTCATGAAAAATAGCATGTTGGGGCAGAATTTTGTCAAGGCAATCGCCATTTGGAGAAAACGATTATCACTATAGGGCATATAGGCACGAGCAGGTCGCGATTCCTTTGGGGCGTTTGAGTTTGAAGTGGAAATGGGCTGGTGGAGAACGATGCAAGGAAGCCTAGGCGAAGTTAAAATGTTTTTTCGTGGAGTCATGCTTTGTATTAGCTGTTCATGCATAACCATGTTTTCATGTTCAATCACAAGATATAGAAGAGGGGAAAAGAAGGAGCTTTTATTTGGGATGGGTTTTGAACCGTGTGGGTATGGGTTTAAAATATAGATTTAATTAATGTTTTGATTTAATTATATTCGAATCGAGGAACTTAAAAATCGTATAACTTCTACACACGGGGTCCGATTGGGACGAGACTTTTTTTGTTACGATCGTGATGACAAGAGCTTCGTAATGAAACTAGTTTGGATGGCTTTGGAGACTATCGAATTTTGGGCTAAAATCGGATGTTGTCCGGTTTTAGTTCCAAACTGGAATGCTTCGGCAACAACAGAAAATAAATGTGAGTAAATCTCACTCATTTGAATTACTACAATCAATTTTAAATGAATAAATTTATTTTGGATGATAGGTTGAATTTATGAATTAATATCTATTGGATGTTATATTATATATGGTAGTATGTATATTAGTAGTTGGATTGATTATTTCTGTCCATTGGAGCGGATGAGATCCTTTGATCCTTGCATAATAGCGGATGACCTTATATTACCACGATGTCCCGTCTTGAAGCGGGATTGGTATTTTATGTTGTATTAACATCCGTGGATGTAGGAAAATGGTTTAAATGGATCCACCTGGATTCCTAAAAAATGTTGAATTTAATTTTATATATAGTGATATATGATATGTTTGAATAATCTGTTATAGATTATAGTGATTTGAATTTATTGGATGTTATGGTAGCACTAACCTAGATTTTGATATTTTAAAATACGATAAATATATGTTTGAATTTGAAAAGAAATTCGAAAGAGATTTTGGGAATAAAATATTTATATAGAGTTTGGATTAATCGATAAATGGTTTGACTTTAAATTTGTACTTAACTATTTCGTGATACTATAAATAGAGATTTTGGAATAATGTATACAAAGGATTTTAAATAATAATTCTTAAGTGATACTTGTTTAAATACAGATGGTTTTAAAAGTTAAATTTTAAATAGATTGGGAGAATAGAAAAGAATTTGGAAACAAATATTAAATTGGTTATACTGGGTCTTAAAGAAGATTTTTAAATTACGAAATGGAAGTAGAATCGAGATTTGTTAGGTTTTGGAATATAGTTTGGGTTATTTAAGAAACCAATTTATAAATGGAATGTAATTTAGAAATCAATTTATTGTAACGACCCAGAATTTTTGGCCGTTAGATTTTGAACATTTAATTCATTTTAAATGTTGAATATGGATTATAATTTAACTTTGAAAATAAAAAGATTTTGGTTAAATTAATAAAATTAGTTAAATTTCAAATACGGTAATTTAATTGAAATTTGAATAATTAAATATTTGGAATCGGGATAATTTGTGAATCTGGACGTAAATAGTTATGAAAATGGTTTCTAAGGTTTATTTTAAGTTTAGTTTGATTTGAATTTTTGTATGGGATTTTTAGATGGAGTTAAAAGTCGATAAGTTGAATTTGAAATTTTATATTAATTTAATAATGGAATTTAATAATATAATAATGCAAATAATTAGATTTTGGTTCGAAATGAATCAGAATGATTTCTGATGTGAATATAGATTCTATATGATTTATAAGTTAGTAAAGTTTTAAAAGTGAAATTTTAGATGATTTTGAAAATCGCTAGAATTAATCGACGAGTTAAAATAGCCTTCCGGGGCACAGTCTCGGAATTCGATGAAACCAGTTACATTGGATCCATAATAGCTAGTTATTATCGGATTTCAATTTTCGTAGCAATCGGAGTTGTCGTTTGACCCTGGCAGCACAAAACGCATAGAAACTTTTTTAATTGATATAATTTAAAATTGAGTGTTTATTTCCATAACTCATGCATATGATCGAATTAGCCTCCGAAACACGTTCCATTGTGTTCGAAATGCGGGTAAAACATTATAATTGCCTGTCGGCATGCGTTGTTTGGAGTTCTTTTGAGAAAGTTGTTTAAAATGTGAATTAAATAATAATATAATTGGGTTATACGTATATATATACACGCTTTCTTTGGGCCAAAACCCTAGAGTTCTGGAGCCTAGAGAAATCTTCCAACTACGAAGATGACGAGCTCGCCGAGCTCTTCAGGTGGAACGGTGGAGATCTAGATCGATGGGATGTGGAGGCCTGGAAGGAGTCGCGTGTGCCGGCCGTTTGGGGGAGTTTTCCATAGCCTATGGTGAACCGAGCTTCAACTCGCTCTGGCTAGGGCAGCGTGTCGCGATGGACTACGTAGTGGTGGCCTCCGATCGAGGTGGATGGCTCCACGGTGGTCGCGATTTTGAACCCTAGGCCGCGTTTGATGGGTTTGGTTTCTCTGGAACGTGCATGTTGAGAAGATGAAGGCTACGGCCTTGATTTTGCTTTTTAGATCTAGCAGCCGCGATCTTGGTTTGTAAAATAAAAGAAAATTTGTTTAGAAATTATATTCAAACTCTAAAAATATTCATATCTCATGCTTCGTTATCAGACTTCGACAAAACAAGAGGCGCCGTAATCGCAGCGACGCGATCTACGCTACAGCGCAAATTTGGAGACGATCGAAGCTGGCGAAGTTTTTAGTCAAATCAATCACGGTCGATTTAATTCGGAATTTTAAACGCTCGTTGAATTCAAGGTGAGTTAATCTCACTCACATCTGGATACCAGTTAATTTAAATAGCTAATATTTAAATGTTTGGTTGTTTAGCTGAATATGATAATTATTATCAGATTGAATCGATATTTATTGGTTGTGCTAATATCTGTGGATGTAGGGAAAAACAGGTTGGAGGGATCCAATTGGATTTCTCGCAAATAGAAATTTTATTTATATCCTGTGATATATTTCATTAATATCTTGTGATAGATTGATTTAGAAATTGAATTATGTTGTGTTATGATTGAATAAGTAAAATCTAGGATTTTAAAATATAAATAAAATAAATTGGAATTAATGGAGAATAGGAAGTGGAAATTTTGAGTGATGAATTTAAGGGAATTAAATTCAAGAAAATTGGTTGAAATTTAAAGTGTTTTGTAATGTGAATTGTTTTTTTTTTTTGTGAAAGTAAATATTTGTTAAGTAATTATGATATTTAATTATTTAAAAGGTAATTTAGAATTATGTTTCTAAAGGGAATCAAATAGGAACATTTGATAAGAATCTCATATAAAAAGAAATTTTTTGATTAAATTACTTAAGGAACTTTTATGGATTTTCAAAAGTACAATTTGAATAAAGAATTTAGTAATCATATTTTAAATACTTTAAGTACATTTTGAAAGTGATTTCTAGGAAATTGCAATGTGATTAAAAATAAAACGAGTTTATTTTTAAAGTATGGAAAGGAATTTATGGGATAAACGTAAAATTAAATTGGGGTAAATCGTGTAGGATTTATAAAAAGAATTCTTCAGTTTATTCTGAAATGGAGGTGTATTTCCCTGAAAAGTCAAGTACGTTTTACAGCAGATTTCTAAGTAAAAGTTAAAAGTTTAAATTTGATTTTAAAAGAAAGTTTTTAAGAAAATTCTTATTTAAGTTGTAAAGATTTTAAAAGTAAATATTTACCAGTTAGTTATATTAGTAATTATTTTAAAGGGGTTAATTGGTATATGCTTTAAAGAATATCATTAATATTAATATTCTATTAACGAGATTTCTTGTAAAGATAGTTGGGTTAAAAGTTTTATTTGAAAACTTATATAGGGTTTCTTAACTTTATTTTTAAATTTTAGTATGACTTAACTTTATTTTGAAGAAAATAGTTTATATTTTATAAAGCATTTTTATTCGAAATATTTTTAAAAGTGTATATATATATATATATACATATATATATACATATTAAATTAAGTATGTAAGAAGTTTTAATATAAATGTTTTAATGTATTTTCAAGAACAAAGAATTTAAATTATTTTAAATCTTAAGTAGTACTTGGATGTTTTCAGAGGATGTAAAGCTTTGGGAATTTATTCCATGAGAAGAGTTGGGCTTAAAAACTATTTCAAAAGGATTTGAAAATGGAAATATATCTTGTAAAGATATTTTTCAGGAAAATAAATAATGTGGGAAATTATTTATTGTGCGATGGATGGTTATGGATGTTAGTTGATAGTTAAATCACCGACTATCAATATTAGCCAATGCGTTGATCGTTTCGAAGAGACCGAGATCGGGATTAATTTCTTGAAAACCACTTCGATCCAGTTTGTACGTTTTCGTAAGGAAGACGAGTTCGGAGTCGAAAATGGAGCAGTGAATGCAAGGGCTAGTCGCTACTAATCTTGAGGATATTTCCAAAATGGATGTAGTAGGAGTAGTGCCTTCGGTTCCGTTCGAACCCAGGACGGACTTGTATAGATGAATGCGTTCGGAACATCGTCAGGTGGACGATGGGCATTCTAAGTGAAACGTTCTAAAAAGGTAACGCTTAGCCTCAAGCCTCATCAACCGGGAATGACTGAAAATCAGGGGTTATGCAGCAAGGCTAGGTGGGTAGCACCCATTTCAGGGTGACATCATCCCTGTCTAGATGTCCCTTTTTGTTCGGCTTAGTGATGCGGTTGCTGATCCCAACCGTGGGGTGATCTTACTCAAGACTCTCCAGTAATGGCTAGTCTCGACCTTGTGTTGCAGGAGATCGGGAGTAGTCCTCGGTACGATGATCTAGGCCACGTACTATGACAGGTGGTACCCCAGTGCCTAGTCATTAGTTGGAAATCCATTCTCCCTATGAGCCTTTTACGAGTTTTGTTTGTATTACCCACGATTGTGGCTAGTAGCTGGAATTTAATGAATGTAACAATTTCAGCTATTTTATAAGTATTTGTATATAGATCCTATTATAATATCAGAGGATTTTTATAAAAAGTGTTTTAGCTATCATAAGCTAAAAACCCGACATGTTTATTTGCTGCGTGGTCTTACAAGATGCTTTGATTTTCAAAGGATTTTTGAAACTTTAATAATCGATTTGGGTGTATTTTTATCAGCTCGTATTCCAGACTGACTCGGGTGTTATTTCATTATAATGCTCGGGTCAGACCGAGTATTATATGTTCAGGATAGGATGCTATGGAGTAGGAGAGGAGCTGGAGAACGGGACGTATTATCTGTACTTCTTTATATCCGCTGCTGCGCTCGTTTGAAATTGTCAGGTTGGTAATGGTTGTTTGTTTGTGATACTCTAATGATGTATTGTATAAAACATATATAGTTTTCAATTTGTATAAAGATCTGATATTATATATTATATTATGTTCCGCTGCGACTGTGATATTCTGTTATTGTTTAGTTCCTTCTTTCTTCTATCTTTTTTCTTTTCCCTCAATAATCTATCTTTTCCAGCACTTGATCGTCGGCATATTATACCGTGGAGTATTTTGTGTCGATTTTCGAGGGTCGAGAAGGGCGGGTCGTCACATTTACAATGGATTTAAGTGATGTGAATGTAAATTGATTATAATTTGGTAAATTGAAGATATAAATTCTAGGTAAAAATGTATAATGAGATGGGTAAATCGGTTTAAAAAGAAATGATAGATTTAACTTTTGAAAATGCGAAAAAGGATTTATGAAATTGGGGACGTAAATCGATTCGTGATAAATCAAGAGAGATTTATAAATATTAGATTGGTTATATTGGAATTGAAAAAAATATTTTTATCGAGAAGTAGAATTTGTTTTAAGAAGAGGATTTTTAATTATTAAACTAGGTAATTAAAAAATGTTTTAGCATAAAAATATTTCAGAAAGTTAGTTATTTAAATATTTTCAAATTGTCAAAATGGATCATAAAAATATTTTAGAAAAAGGATTTATAATTTATGAAAAGAATTGAATTAAATGGAATTTAAATTAAGTAAGAGTGATATTGAATGAATTAAATTCTCACTCAACTAAATTCAAAAAGGATTGTTTAGAAATGAATTTAATGTAGGCTAAATTAAATGGAAATTGTATTGGATTGGAAAAAAAATCAATTTAAAATGGATATGGTCCAAAATGCAAGTAAAATTCGGTTTGGGTATAAGATATTTGAAAGTGGTCATATTATTAATAAAATTCAGAATGAATCGAGGAGATGAACTAAAATTTAAAATGGATTGAGTAAGTAAACAAATTGAATTAAAATTTGTAAATGAATTGGAATTTGATTTGGATGAGAATCAAATGAAAATAAAATTGATATAAGAAGAAATGGAAATATTATGAAATTGAAATAATTAAGCAAATTGGAAAATGATTGTAGTCGAGCTTTATAAGTGGTCTTGAATAAAATTATTTAGATAATAAAGTTGAAATGCAAGTGAAATGGTTTTAATTAAATATTGTGATGAAATAAGGATGTATAGATTGTAAATAATCCAGAATGGAATGATATTAATATAAACTTAAGTTGGATGATGAACTTGAAGTGAGAATAAAGATTTGACTTAAAAATTGCAAGGAAATAAGAATATTTGGGATTGTAAAAAATTCCAAATGAAATAAAATTAATATAAATCTAAGTTGGAATTAATTTTAAATGGTTATAAGCTTAAGTGATGGTTACTTGCTTGGATAACTTTAAATTTGCATTGAAATTGGTCGTTTGTTGTAAACGGAAGTGGATTGATTTGAAGAAGTAAATAAAGTTGGTTTTGACTCAATTGGAGTAAGTGTAATATAATTAAGTGGTTTTACATAAAAATGAAAGTAGATCATAAAAGAAATGCAAATGTATCAAATTGAAAATAAGAATTTGACTACGAATCAATTTGAAATTGGATTGGAATAAATTGATGTAAGTAAAGCATATGTTAATCACATTGAAGAGAGAGTGAATTGGTTATAGTAAATATGAATTGTAAAAAGTAAACTTGAATTTAAATCATTCGAGGAGATTAAAAATGAAGTTTGGATTTGTCGGGAAATTAAAATGGTGATTGAAATCTTCGGATTGCTGATAAAATACGGTTAACATGTTAAATTATGAGGTTTATTTGTTCAAACTATGTAATTGATGTGTTTGGATAGTTTAATAAATAGGATGTTAATAAATTTTCATATTATTGGAAACTCATGTGTTTGTTTAAGTAAGTACAGGTACGGGAGGCAATCGATAGAGTTGGAGCGCGTATATGCAATATTATTTAGCCGCTTGCTTTTAAAATGCTAATAAAAGGTATGCCTACGCAATAAATTGGGAAATGATATATATTGTGATATATTTCGTTTTCCAACCGTATGGGTCGATGTATATATATTTATATCTATTGTGATATTGCAAAAGCTCCTTCATACAATGGAGACTCTGCCAAAAAAATTCGGAAATTTTGGGAGTTCGAAATTTTTTGAAATTTTTGAAACGTTTCGTTAATGACAAATTGATTTCAGATTAAAATTAAAATAAAAAGGATTTTGGAATAGGAATTGAAACTAGCAGTTTTGATTTGAAACTAAAGGGTTTAGGCAAAGTGAATTTGGGATTTTCACTAAGTGCGTTTTGCTATTGAGTTGTAGCATTTTTCATACTTTAGCAAATTTCGGGGACGAAATTTTTATAAGGAGGGAGGAATGTAACAACCTTGAATTTTTGGTCGTTAGATTTTGAACATTTAATTCATTTAAATGTTGAATATGGATTATAATTAGACTTTGAAAATACAAAGATTTTGGTTAAATTAATAGAATTAGTTAAATTTCAAATATGGTAATTCAATTGAAATTTGAATAATTAAATATTTGGAATCGGGATAATTTGTGAATCTGGATTTAAATAGTTATGAAAATGGTTTCTAAGGTTTATTTTAAGTTTAGTTTGATTTGAATTTTTCTATTGGATTTTTAAATGGAGTTAAAAGTCGATAAGTTGAATTTGGAATTTTATATTAATTTAATAATGGAATTTAATAATATAATAATGCAAATAATCAGATTTTGGTTCGAAATAAATCAGAATGATTTCTGATGTTAATATAGATTCTATATGATTTATAATTAAGTTAGTAAAGTTTTAAAAATGAAATTTTAGATGATTTCGACGATTTTGAAAATCGCTCAAATTAATCGACGAGTTAAAGTAGCCTTCCGGGACACAGTCTCGGAATTCGACGAAACCAGTTCCATTGGATCCGTAATAGCTAGTTATTATCGTATTTCAATTTTCGTAGCAAACGGTGTTGTCGTTTGACCCTGGCAGCTCAAAATGCATAGAAACTATTTTAATTCATTTTATTTAAAATTGAGTGCTTATTTCCGTAACTCACGCATATGATCGAATCAGCCTTTGAAACATGTTCCATTGTGTTCGGAATGCAGGTAAAACATTATAATCGCCTGTCGGCATGCGTTGTTTGGAGATCGTTTGTGAAAGTTGTTTAAAAAGTGAATTAAACAATAATGTAATTGGGTTATACGTGTATATATGCACGCTTTCTTTGGGCCGAAACCCTAGAGTTATGGAGCCGCCGTTTACTTATGTTTTAATGGCTGAGAAGCTTCGTCATTCATCTCTAATTATCGAGCAATCCACCAAGTTATAGTGAAATCTTCCAACTACGAAGATGACGAGCTCGCCGAGCTCTTCAAGTGGAACGGCGGAGATCTAGATCGATGGAGTGTGGAGGCCTGGAAGAAGTCACGTGCGCCGGCCGTTTGGGCGAGTTTTCCATAGCCTATGGTGAACCGAGCTTCACCTTGCTTTGGCTAGGGAAGCGTGTCGTGAGGGACTATGTAGTGGTGGCCTCCGATCGAGGTGGATGGCTCCACAGTGGTCGCGATTTTGAACCCTAGGCCACGTTTGATGGGTTTGGTTTCTCTGGAACGTGTGTGTTGAGAAGATGAAGGCTACGGCCTTGATTTTGCTTTCCAGATCTAGCGGCCACGATCTTGGTTCGTAAGATAAAAGAAAATTTGTTTAGAAATTATATTTGAACTCTAAAAATATTCATATCTCGTGCGTTCGTTATCAGATTTCGACGAAACAAGAACCGCCGGAATCGCAGCGGCGCGATCTATGCTGCAGTGCGAATTTGGAGACGATCGGAGCTAGCAAAATTTTTGGGTCAAATCGATCACGGTCGATTAAATTCGGAAATTTAAATGCTCGTCGAATTCAAGGTGAGTTAATCTCACTCACATCTGGATACCGGTTAATTTAAATAGCTAATATTTAAATGTTTGATTGGTTGTTTATCCAAATATGATAATTATTATCAGATTGAATTGATCTTTATTTATTGTGCTAATATCTATGGATGCAGGGAAAAACAAGTTGGAAGGATCCAACTGGATTCCTCACAAATAGAAATTTTATTTATATCATGTGATATATTTCGTTAATATCCTATGATAGAATGATTTGGAAATTAAATTATGCTGTGTTATGATTGAATAAGTATAATTTGGGATTTTAAAATACAAATAAAATAAATTGGAATTAAAGGAGAATAGAAAGGGGAAATTTTGAGTGATGAATTAAAGGGAATTAAATTCAAGCAAATTGGTTGAAATTTAAAGTGTTTTGAAATGTGAATTGTTTTTTTTGTCAAAGTAAATATTTGTTAAGTAATTATGATATTTAACTATTTAAAAGTTAATTTAGAATTATGTTTCTAAAGGGAATTAAATATGAACATTTGATAATAATCTCGTATAAAAAGAAATTTTTTGATTAAATTACTTAAGGAACTTTTATAGATTTTCAAAAGTACAATTTGAATTAAGAATTTAGTAATCATATTTTAAATACTTTAAGTACATTTTGAAAGTGATTTCTAGGAAATAGCAATGTGATTAAAAATAAAAGGAGTTTATTTTTAAAATATAGAAAGGAATTTACGGGATAAACGTAAAATTGAATTGGGGTAAATCGTGTAGGATTTATAAAAAGAATTCTTCAGTTTATTCTGAAATGGAGGTGTATTTCCCTTAAAAGCTAAGTGCATTTTACAGCAGATTTCTAAGTAAAAGTTAAAAGTTTAAATTCGATTTAAAAGAAAGTTTTTAAGAAAATTCTTATTTAAGTTGTAAAGATTTTAGAAGGAAATATTTACCAATTAGTTATAGTTATAATTATTTTAAAGGGGATAATGGGTATATGCTTTAAAAAATATCATTAATATTTATATTCTATAAACGAGATTTCTTGTAAAGATAGTTGGGTTTAAAGTTTTATTTGAAAACTTATATACGGTGTAAGGACCCGATTCTTCGACTTCCGAAAACCGACATCAATACGTTCACTGTATCAATTGCCGAGCACTCGAATGCCGGAAAACCGAACACTTAGGGTTTAAGAAAAAGAAAAAGATAGAAGAAAGAGGTAGAAGAAGAGAGAAAAGATAGAACAGAAAATCATCAAACCCACCTCGATCATCTTCGAACTGCTCTCAAACTCCACCTCTAAAAATCATCAAACCCACCTTAAAAATCATCGGTTCCAGTAAGGATTCCAGTTATATATTTGAATCAATATTTCATGACATTCGAATTTTCCAGAAAATGAAGTTACCATTGTAACAATTTGATTTTTCCATCTATATGCATTTTTATGTCATGAAACTATTT
Source organism: Allium cepa (assembly GCA_030765085.1). Classification (NCBI taxonomy): domain Eukaryota; kingdom Viridiplantae; phylum Streptophyta; class Magnoliopsida; order Asparagales; family Amaryllidaceae; genus Allium; species Allium cepa. The sequence goes on from CM060928.1 coordinate 619,248,047, forward strand.
TTAAGTTATCATTCGTACTTAAACACAACTAATTTATTTTAAAATCAAAGCCTAATATTGATTAGGGAAGAAGAAATTGAATTTTTATGCTGTCTGATACTCTGTAATGTAACAGAGAAGAGATATCACTGATATATGCATATACACAGAGCAATGGCAACATAGATTCAAATTTAAATAGCTATTGTTACTCACTTTAAACATCTTGTTTTCCAGAAGTCTTCAAGTTGAAATCTTTTTAAACTTTGCAAAGTTTGAAAACTCTGGTTTGAAATGTTAGCTGAAGTTTCTTCCTTGTTCTCGGATTTTCTTTGATTGCTTTGATGTTTTATGTTGAATGATTGTTTAAGTTAAAGAATGATCTTTACATCAGTTTATAATAGTGAACGAAACTGAGATGAGAAGATGATGTATATAAAATGAAGTTACAGGTGATGTTGTAATGTATAGGGTGATGGTTTATGTTGTACAAGTGATATAATATTTTGTTGTACAATAGTCATGGCTGAAGATGTTGTATTGTACAGGGATATACGTTGTTGTCTGTACAACATGCATGGCTGCATTAATTGCTTAAGTCTTGTTTGAATACTTGATTATGTTTGCTTGCAAGGTTTGTTTATGATTGCCTACACTTGCATGTATTTGTTTTGACTGGGAAAATATACTTTGTGTGCTTAGAGAAAATATTATGTACTTGCTTGTTCCCATATTTGTTTACAGCTAAAGATATTATATACATAGATATTTTCTTTTGTTTGTTGACTAAGCTAATTCATTTGGCTAAAACTTATTTTAGTGGCTAATATCCTGTTGTTGGTGGCCAAGCTATTTGTATTGATTTCCTTTGTCTTATGACTTTATATATTTTCTTACTTACCTGGCAGCCTTTTGTATGTTGATGTTTTCCTATATACTTTGTTTTATTTGTACTTTATAAATCTCCATTGTCTTATTTATACTTTGTTTCACTATAGATACTTACATTTACTTGCTTTGTCATGATTTTCAAGTTTCATGGGTTTATTCATAGATTTTCAAATCAATTTCATTTCAAATTTAATTGTCAATCCATTTTATATAATGTTTATTTTCAAATATCAATTAAATTCTTGATTAATTCAAAATTTATATTAAAATTTATATTAATTACCAATTACTTCACAAACTTTTATTCAGAAATGAAATTAATTATCAACTCATACTCGATTTACATCCGGGATCGTTACAGACTTCCTCCCTTAAAAAGAATTTCGTCCTCGAAATTAATAAGTAAGAAAAGTTACAAAATCTATTAACTTTCCCAAAATCCATAGTTAAACTTCTTACAATAACTTTACTAAGTTTTCAAATCATACTTAGTTATCTTTTCAAAAACAACTACTATTGTTTAACTTTCAATTCCAAATCAAAATTTTAGCTTTCAAAATTTTTTAATTTTTCTCAAAAATATTCTAACGCCTTAAATTTTCGAAAAAATTCGCCGGAGTCTCCTTTGCGCGGCTCGATCCGAAAAAAAGGACAGTATATATATCACAAATATACATCTCATCAAGTGATGAAGCATCCCGCAGGGAAAAAAGTGTAAAAGTACGATATTTAATCCGAGATATGTACCTTTATATTTTATTTGCGAGCATATACGGCTAATATAGCGTGAAAATGAGCTCCAAATGCGAAGCAAACACGATCCGCTCCTACTAAACACTCAACAAACAGATGAGAAACATGTATATAGACAATAGTATCGATATACAACATATGGCAACATAATAACTATATATGTCAACATAGCAAATGCAGTAAAAGCAATATATTCAACCATCAACCAACTATCATCCAACTAGCATCCATAACCAATAAATATTCATTGATATTCTCATTAATATTCGATGAAATGGGTTCTCAATTTAATCATATTTGATTCATTAACAGTGGCTGTTTTTACTAACATTCATTTTCAATTAGTTTATATTCACTAATTCATATTCAAGTTGGTTCGCTTCCAAATCAAATTCAATTCTATTTAAGGTTCACTTAACTTCCAATTGGATTTCAATTACTTTAGCTTTCAATTTCATTAACACTTAATGAATTATATACAATCAACTAACAATCATATAACAACCAATGTATATTAATTACAACCAAATTCCTTTGCTTTCAATTGGTTTAATTAAATTGATTTTCATTCAATTATTCAACTTCCAATAACATTAGATTTTAATGAATTACACTTACATTCATTATTTCATATCAATTATTTACATTCAATTGATTAACATTCAATCAATTCATTCAATTCAATTACAAAAGTTGAATTTCATTTATATAACTCAAGTTCACATTTATCACTTAACTTTATTATTTTACTTTGATACCAAAATCAACTTCATTCAACATCACTTAAGTTATATTCCATTTAAACATTATTTGGCTATACTTAACTTAAATTCCCACTTATAAATCCAATTCAGATTCTTAATTCTGAAGTAAATTTTATTTAACCTTTACCAAAGTCAAATTTCATCACTTATTCAAACTCATTTTTATTTACAACTCATATTCATAAATATATTCATATAGTTTCACTTCTTATATATATAAGGTTATTTCACAATTGTAAATCACATTAATTATAATTCAATTCTTATAATTCTTTTGCTTATACAATTATACTTTTATTTAGATTATTCAAACATCTTTTAATTTTACTTATATATATTCTTACATTTTCAACAACCAAACAATCAACTTATATACATTTTAATAATTCTGAAAAATTATCCCTTTATATATAAAATATACTCAAGGTAAAATTGTTTCATTTACCCAATTTAAAACAATATCATGTCGGTTTATCTTGTTTAAGAGTTTAGAAATCCCTATCTACTATAGTTAGCCAGACTACATCGACCAGAATCTATAAACATCAACCGATAAGTCAACACAATACAAAACAATTTATATTCGCTAACAAATACGCACTCATAGCTATTATTACACTCAACTCATTCTAGAGTACTACTGACTCTATCTCTAATGAGTAATACCCAACAGAGCCATGGTTGTTGCTTAACCATATGCTATGTTACCACGTTGTAAGGACCCGATTCTTTGACTACCGAAAACCGACATCAATACGTTCACTGTATCAATTGCCGAGCACTCGAATGCCGGAAAACCGAACACTTAGGGTTTAAGAAAAAGAAAATGATAGAAGAAAGAGGTAGAAGAAGAGAGAAAAATAGAACAGAACAGAAAGAAAACAACAGAATAATATCAGAATCTCACAATCGCAGCGGAACAACATATACATTACATTATCAGAGTGTACAACAACAAACAACAATAAACAGCGGAAAAGAAATACTATATACTAGTGAATACGCCATGCCATCCAGCTTCCATCAAATCCTGAATTCTAGAATATCCTGATAAACCTTAACTCTTGACTGCATGTGTGGAAATTGGTGGGCACCCAGAGTTTAGGAAGGAAAACAATAAACTCCGAGTCAGTCATGTGACTGGTGTGAGAACTCAAAATAGTTTATCTTTAAAACAAAGAATAGGATAATTTTAAAATAGATTCGCAATGCTTTTAAAAATGAGACTACCATAAGGCCTTCCGGCACAAACACAATGCAAACGTAGACATGGGGGAGATTTCTCCTTATGATAGTCAAAGATGCTTACTACGCAAAATCAAATCATTTTTGATATTATTATTAGTGCATAGTGTAGAAAAAAAATTCGAAAGTAGAATATAAATCTTAGCCAGCATAGGTACCATTATATTATGCCTACTATAGCTACCATATTATATGGCAGGTTCTACAACTAAAACCGTACAAGGCTCGTATTGTTTCTTTGGATTTCCAACAAATGGTCAGGCCAAGGAACTTCCCATTGCCACATGGAAACGCCTCTGGAATGACGTCCCGAGAACCAAACCGGATCTCTACCAACACAAGGCCGGGTTACCCCTAACTGGGTAACTACTGACACGAATATGCCATCCCCCGATCATAACCGATCTACATCCGAGGATCCTCGATTTCCAATAACCACAAAGTAATAAGTTTGCAGCAACAACATAGGTTAAGTATCTGGGCTCCATACCATGATACTACCTCTATCTAGAAGGAATGACATACACTAAAGGGCGCTACCCCTAATAACCTTGCCGCATCCTTCCTGTTTTGACCATTTCCGCGGTGTGAGGTCCGACGAAGTCTCGTCCACAAAGCCACGCTTTGGTACAAAGCCATGCTTTGTGTCAACAAATGATCAATGTAATGATCACAAAGATAAATGATCAAACAAATGATCACATCACAAATGATCAAACAATGATCATTTCACAGCAACACTCATCATGTCACATTACCAAATTGGGAATATATCGCTGATAACCATTAACTACATAACCTCTGAGCTCGTACGTCTCAGAGAAGGGTGTTAAGCTAAGAGAATATATTCTCCGCCAGCAACAGAAATATATTTGAAAGAAATCAGCTTTATATCTCAATTTGTAATGTCAGACATACTATCCATACAAGTCTATTCCGGGATCGAACAGAACCGAAGGCACTTACAAAGAAGTCCTTGAAATCCGGATATTCACTAATCACGTCCGGACTTCCCATCACATATGGAGTCTCTATACCGGGGACCAGTCGATGCAAAGACATTCGACGAGTTATCCTTTCGTTTTCGAAAATATCCGGTCTTCACCACCGGTCTTCAAATGCTATCCATAACCACATATCACGTATTCGGAATGGGCTATATGACACAAAGGTCCTTCCCCAGCTAAACCGAATAGTGAGCGCAATATTTACAAGAAACATTTAGATATTGGGGTTCCAATTAAGTCACAACTTATTAACCAAAACTTTTCTTTTAAATGGTTTAAACAAATTACCATTTCTAATCTTTTAAACAAAAATATTCATTTCACAAAGTTTACCCCGTTTCATAAAGATCCATTCATAGATTTCAAAACAATTTCCATTTCAATTAGATTTAACTTGTTAAAAATCTTTAAATCGAAGATTTAACTTATAGCTTTCAAATCGTTTTCATAACTTGGAATTTTTCTTCATTTCAAACTAGAAATCCTTTTAACACAAACTGGAAGTTCATTTCTCATATGAAAGTTTTTATTATTTGAAAACAACCGGTTTTCGTTTCAGAAAAATCCAATTTTATTTTCACTAGTTAAAGCCCTTGAATTATATTCACATTCCCAAATCAATACTTTCAAAATAGTTTAACCCATATATAACTGGTATAACATCTTTAATCTCTAGTTTCAAATCATAGAATTCAATTTCAAATCTTGGCTTTAAGTTTAAATCAAATTATTTAAACTTCATTACTTTATCAAGTTATTCAAAATAAATTTCATCTTTGAAATTCCATTTCAAAAGCTTTTCACTTTAAACCCAATCCATTTCCAAAACATTTGAATTCAAATTGTCTAATTAAAAATCACTTCAAAAATCTGTGACTTAATCGATTTCCTCGTGAAATACATATTGTTGTGTGTATGGTGTGGTCCAGGGGTTTAACACAATAGTGCAACACATTCAATCATCACAGATTAAAAATACAGAAATATAGTTGATAAGCAGTATAACTATAACGCTCATCTTTATTTACAGATTACAGGTCACAGATATATAAATTACAGATAAATAAGTCACACAGCTCAAAACAAAGCATCACATATCAGGGGTATCAAACAAAACAATTATTCAGCCAAGTCCAAACATTCACAAATGAATTTATTAATCAAATAATTAATTTAAATCGGATGTATCAATTATTAATCCGGGTTAATTATCATAATTTAATTACAAATTATTTGAAATAAATTCCCTTTCACAATTTATTAGTTAACCCTTAATTATTAACTATCATTCTTAATTAATGAATCAATTAATCTTTAATTATTAAATTAATCTTAATTAATCACCGTTATTAATTAATCCTTTAAATTTATTAACAAATAATTTACTCAAATTTCAAATCATCATTTAATTGATTACATTCATTAATTATCTATAAAGTGATTATTCTGAATTAATTAACTTAAGAAATTTAGATTTTGAATAAATCAAATTAACTCAATTAATTATGCTAAATAAATCAATTCCATAATTTCTATCATTAATTAATTATACTTAGTAGTTCCATAATTTATTATCATTAAATTAATTAATCTAATTTATTGTTAAAAATTTAATCACATTAATTAATTGTTCAGATAATCTTAGTTAATGATTTCATTAACTATTTAATTTCTTTAATTCCCTTTTTATAGAAAATTTCTCACATTTACCATTATTAATTATAAATCGATTTACTATAGAAAATTCATTCGTTAATGAAATAGAAATTATTAACTTCATTACTTAAAGTAAAGTTCAATCATATTTATAATTTAAGTATTATTCACAATCTGTTTGAAACACTGTTTTAAATTCCCTTTCAATTTTTTTTTCCTTTTTTCAACACTTAATTTATAAAGCTTAATTTAATTTCAAAACCTTGAAATCAGATGTAGAGTTAATTTCAGATTTAAACTTTTAGTTTCAACTTGCTTAAATTTTTCATTTAAAATTTCAAATCCATTTCCATTTCAAATCTCTGTAATATATTTTGAATTGCTTTTAAGTTATTAAAACAATTTAAATTTAAAACTTATTTATGTTCAATCTAAACTCTCAATTCAACTTGAATTTATATTAACATTCTAATTTGAAATCAGCTTTAAAAATTTTGGTTTAAAATTTAAATTTGGTTTTAAAATTTTCAAACAGAGAAAAAAAAAGTTTCCAGGTTGAAAAACTGGGACCCGAGTTTACCCTGTCCCTGCTTCGAGTAAATGACTCGAATTCCTCGAGTTCGACGCGTGAATCCCCTCTGCTCTTTCCAGACAACAACACACTCAGCACCAGAGTGCTCATGCACGTGCACTTCGCCGCTGGCAATCTTCTGGCCCCGTCACGTTGTCGAACACGTCGACAATCCTCCCCAGATCCAACTCCGACCATCATATCCGCATCACCACCTTGAGATCGATATTCGAATAAACATTCGAAACCTGGAACACTCAAACCCATACGACCCCATCCCGGTCAACGCCATTTCCTCGATGCTCCAACCACCAGAACACTCGAACTTTCGGCCACGACTCCATCAACTCGACAGCCACTATTACCCCAAAACTCGAGCAGCTCGATGCTCGTTCGAAGACGAATGAATCGAAAAACAACCCCATGCTAAAACTAGGTTTACGAGCAAAAACTGCTCGCCGCCGTCACTACGTTCAACGGCAACCCCAACCAGTATTTTTCCCAGGAGCCCCGTAGGCTTCTCCATCTTCACGAACAACACCATCACCCCTAGTTCCACGTGTCCTCGGAAATTGGTCAAACTACCCATTTCGATCATCTTCGAACTACTCTCAAACTCCATCTCTAAAAATCGCATCAAACCCACCTTAAAAATCATCGCTTCCAGTAAGGATTCCAATTATATATTTGAATCAATATTTCATGACATTCGAATTTTCCAGAAAATGAAGTTACCACTGTAAAAATTTGATTTTTCCATCTATATACATTTTTATGTCATGAAACTATTTTTAAGTTATCATTCGTACTTAAACACAACTAATTTATTTTAAAATCAAAGCCTAATATTGATTAGTGAATAAGAAATTGAATTTTGATGTTGTCTGATACTCTGTAATGTAACAGAGAAGAGATATCACTGATATATGCATATACACAGAGCAATGGCAACATAGATTCAATTTTAAATAGCTGTTGTTACTCACTTTAAACATCTTGTTTTCCAGAAGTCTTCAAGTTGAAATCTTTTTAAACTTTGCAAAGTTTGAAAACTCTGGTTTAAACTGTTAGCTGAAGTTTCTTCCTTGTTCTCAGATTTTCTTTGATTGCTTTGATGTTTTATGTTGAATGATTGTTTAATTTAAAGAATGATCTTTACTTCAGTTTATAATGGTGAACGAAACTGAGACGAGAAGATGATGTATATAAAATGAAGTTACAGGTGATGTTGTAATGTATAGGGTGATGGTTTATGTTGTACAAGTGATATAATATTTTGTTGTACAATAGTCATGGCTGAAGATGCTGTATTGTACAGGGATATACATTGTTGTCTGTACAACATGCATGGCTGCATTAATTGCTTAAGTCTTGTTTGAATACTTGATTATGTTTGCTTGTACAGTTTGTTTATGCTTGCCTACACTTGCATGTATTTGTTTTGACTGGGAAAATATACTTTGTGTGCTTAGAGAAAATATTATGTACTTGCTTGTTCCCATATTTGTTTACAGCTAAAGATATTATATACATAGATATTTTCTTTTGTTTGTTGGCTAAGCTAATTCATTTTGGCTAAAACTTATTTTAGTGGCTAATATCTTGTTGTTGGTGGCCAAGCTATTTGTATTGATTTCCTTTGTCTTATGACTTTATATATTTTCTTCCTTACCTGGAAGCCTTTTGTATGTTGATGTTTTCCTATATACTTTGTTTTATTTGCACTTTATAAATCTCCATTGTCTTATTTATACTTTTTTTTTACTATAGATACTTACATTTACTTGCTTTGTCATGATTTTCAAGTTTCATGGGTTTATTCATAGATTTTCAAATCAATTTCATTTCAAATTCAATTGTCAATCCATTTTATATACTGTTTATTTTCAAATATCAATTAAATTCTTGATTAATTCAAAAATTATTAAAATTTATATTAATTACCAATTACTTCACAAGTTTTTATTCAGAAATGAAATTAATTATCAACTCATACTCGATTTACATCCGGGATCGTTACATACGGTGTCTTAACTTTATTCTAAATTTTAGTATGACTTAAATTTATTTTGAAGAAAATAGTTTGTATTTTATAAAGCAGTTCTACTCGAAATATTTTTAAAAGTGTATATATATATATATATATTAAATTAAGTATGTAAGAAGTTTTAATATAAATGTTTTAATGTGTTTTCAAGAATAAATAATTTAAATTATTTTAAATATTAAGTATTGTACTTGGATGTTTTGAGAGGAAGTAAAGCTTTGGGAATATATTCCATGAGAAGAGTTGGGCTTAAAAACTATTTCAAAAGGATTTGAAAATGGAAATATATCCTGCAAAGATATTTTTGAGGAAAATAAATAATGTGGGAAATTATTTATTGTGTGATGGATGCTTATGGATGTTAATTGATAGTTAAATCACCGACTATCAATATTTGCCAATGCATTGATCGTTTTGAAGAGACCGGGATCGGGATTAACTTCTCGAAAACCAATTCGATCCAGTTTATACGTTTTCGTGAGGAAGACGAGTTCAGAGTCGAAGATGAAGCAGTGAAGTGCAAGGGCCAGTCGCTACTAATGCTGAGGATATTTCCAAAATGGATGTAGTAGAAGTAGTGCCTTCGATTCCGTTCGAACCTGGGACGGACTTGTATGGATGAATACTTTCGGAACATCGTCAGGTGGAGGATGGGCATTCTAAGTGAAATGTTCTGAAAAGGTAATGCTTAGCCTCAAGCCTCATCAACCGGAAATGACTAAAAATCAGGGGTTATGCAGCAAGGCAAGGTGGGTAGCACTCATTTCAGGGTGAGGGCATCCCTGTCTAGATGTCCCTTTTTATTCGGCTTAGTGGTGCGGTTGTTGATCCCCACCGTGGGGTGATCTTACTCGGGATTATCCACTAAGGGGTAGTCCTGGCCTTGTGTTGCAGGGGATCGAGAGTGGTCCTTGGTACGGTGATCTAGGCCACGTACAGTGACAGGTGGTACCTCAGTGCCTAGTTATTAGTTGGAAATCCATTCTCCCCACGAGCCTTCTACGAGTTTTGTTTGTATTACCCACGACTGTGGCTAGTAGCTGGAATTTAATGAATGTAAAAATTTCGGCTATTTTATAAGTATTTGTATATAGACCCTATTATAATATCAGAGGATCTTTATAAAAAGTGTTTTAGCTATCGTAAGGTAAAAACCCGACATGTTTATTTGTGGCGTAGTCTTACGAGATGCATTGATTTTCAAAGGATTTTTGAAACTTTAATAATCAATTTGGGTGTATTTTTATCAGTTGGTATTCCAGATTGACTCGGGTGTTATTTCATTATAATGCTCGAGTCAGACCAAGTATTATATGTTCAGGATAGGATGCTATGGAGCAGGAGAGGGGCTGGAGTCCAGAATCTATTATCCGTACTTGTTTATATCTGTTGTTGCGCTCGTTTGAAATTGTCAGGCTGGTAATGGTTGTTTGTTTGTGATACTCTGATGATATATTGTATAAAACAGATATAGTTTTCAATTTGTGTAAAGATCTGATATTATATATTATATTTTGTACCGCTGCGACTGTGAGATTCTGTTATTGTTTAGTTCCTTCTTTCTTCTATCTTCTTTCTTTTCCCTCCACAATCTGTCTTTTCCGGCACTTGATCGTCGGCATATTATACTGTGGAGTATTTTGTGTCGATTTTCGAGGGTCGAGAAGGGCGGGCCGTCACATTTATAATGGATTTAAGTGATGTGAATGTAAATCGATTATAATTTGGTAAATTGAAGATATAAATTCAAGGTAAAAATATATAATGAGATGGGTAAACCGGTTTAAAAAGAAACGATAGATTTGACTTTTGAAAATGGGAAAAAGGATTTATGAAATTGGGGACGTAAATCGATTCGTGATAAATCGAGAGAGATTTATAAATATTAGATTGGTAATATTGGAACTGAAAAATATATTTTTATCGAGAAGTAGAATTTGTTTTAAGAAGAGGATTTTTAATTATTAAACTAGGTAATTAAAAAATGTTTTAGCATAAAAATATTTCAGAAAGTTAGTTATTTAAATATTTTCAAATTGTCAAAATGAATCATAAGTTTTATAAACAAGTCTTGTAAATCGATTAGAATTTTATTAATAAATCATAATTAATTATTGTTTCAAAGTTATGTAATTATTTAAATTTTTTAAAAGTACATTTAATTGTTAAATAAAATTTTTGGAAAGTAATGGCAAACTTTCATGGAGGAAATCGAAGGTAGAGATTGCCTGCAGTTGAACTTGGATTTCTCTAGGATAGAGACGTAGGCATTGAGCAACGAATCCATGGTTGATACCGCATGGTGCTTTCCATATTTATTTAAGAAGTTTTCAAATATTTTTGAAGGGAATGGTTTGTGAATATACTTATTCCGGTGAGATAAGCATATACCTTTTGATAAAGAGATTTAATTATTGAAATTTAAATTAAATAAGGCTTAGTGATTTCCGTGGGAAAATGGAATCTTTGTATGAATGATTGTTTATTTGATAGTTAAATAACCGAATATCAAATCTGGACCAAAAACACAACTTTGGAAATATCTAGGAGAAAACATGGGGATTATATGATACTGTTACTGTTGGAAGGTGCTATACTGTACGTATAAACTCATTTTGTTCTTCTAGGACGATGATAAGGAAATCCGTCCACTAACGGTTAGGAGATGATCTCCGATTTTATTTTCGTCTGTTTATTTCCTAAAGAACAGGGGTTGAGTTTAACGAAAATATCGAATGTTGTTTCGAAGAGATCATGATCGGATAAGTTATCCAAAAACCACTTCGATCCAACGAATATGTTTTTGAAGTGAAGGCAAGAGCATGGAATCGAAGTTGGAGCATTGATGTGCAAGGGATAATCGCTACTAATCCCGAGGAGGATTCCAAAATGGATGTAATAGGAATAGTGCATTCGGTTTCATTCAAACCCAGAACAGACTTGTATTGATGAATGCTATGAGTACATTGTCATTGGAGGACAATGAGAATTCCAAGTATAAATTCCTTAAAAGGGTAATCATATCCCCAAGCCTCATCAACCGGGATGATTGAAAATCAAGGGAGATGTAGCAAGGCTAAGTGGGTTGCACTCAATTAGGGTATGTTATCACCTTCTAGATACCCTCGGATATATTATAAATTATGGATACGGTGGTGCATGGAAAAAGAGCTCTCGATAAAGGTGGGAACATCCGGGGTGGTAACATATTCGGTACTATCAATGTTAGGGGTAGGCCGGTCTTGTGTTGTAGAGGATCCCGACGAGGTCCTCTGTAAATTTCTCCAGACATGTACTGCGATAGGTGGTACCCCAATGCCTAGTCATTGTGTGGAATCCATTCTCCAATACGTGCCTTTTATAGTTTTGGTTGTAGAACCTAGTATGCTGGAATTTAATTAATGTAACAATTTTGACTATTTGAATATGTGTTTATATTTGGACACTATTATAATATCACTGGATTTTCTATAAAAGTGTTTTTGGTTACCGTAAGGTAAAAACTCGCTGTATTTATGTGTGACGTGGTCTTACGAGATACCATTGTTTTCAAAGAATGTTGATAACAGCAATAATTTAAATTGAGTGTGTTTTCTCACGCTGGCTTTCTAGACCGACTCGGGTATTATTTTATTATAATACTTGGACCAGACTGGTATTATGCATTCATATTAGGATGCTATGGAGCTCAGGAGACGAGCTGGATGACAGAGACGTATTCCACATAATTGATTATATTCTACTATGTTTGTTAGGCTGTATAGACAGCACTGGTGATCTGTCCAATATTCATTTGTCCATTTGTTGTACTCTGATGACGTTATGTACAAATAACAGTTATAGTTCTTTTTGTATAAAGACATATTATTATCTATTATATATTATTCCTCTATGTTTGTGTAATTTTGTGTTGTTATATTTTCTTCTACCTCTTCCTTTTCTTTTCCCCTAACAATTGGGTTTTTTGGCATTCAATTGCTCGGCATGAAATACCAAGTGGACTATTAGTGCCGATTTTCGAGGGCCAAAAATCTCGGTTGTCACATTTGGTATCAGAGCTGAAGGTTAAGTGAGAACCTTGGCTTTGATGGGGTAACTCATTAGAGATAGGATCTGTAGTACCTTAGAATGAGTATGAGTGTATTAATAGATATGAGCGCGTATTTATTAGCGAATATTAAGTGTTTATATTGTGTTGATTGATCTATTGAGTGGCTTATGGATTCTGGTCAATAGGATTAATTAACGTTATTAATAGGAGTCTCTAAACACTTTTATAGAGCAATTCGACATGGTATTGTTTTGAAATGGGGTAAATGAAATAATTTTACCTAGATTATTTTTATATATGAAAGAAACAGGTTAATAAATTACTATAGCTGTATATGGTGTGCTTGGTTATTCGGAAATGATAATATTAAGCTATTATCATTTGTTTTTATGGTGATTGAATAAAAGTTGATATTATTCTCAACAGTCAAGAAATAATTTCATATAACGAGATGGAATTATGTAAATATGATTTACAATTTGAAATGAAATGAAATTCTAGAAACAAATCATAAAGGCTGGGAATTTGGGAATTTAATTCCTATTGGTTTTGAAATGTTTTCAAAGTCTTGGAAAACAATAATGATTTTATTTGTAAAACATTTTTGAATTGAATATTTTTAAAAGACATTTTAAAGGAAATAAAAGTGTTGAACTCACATCGGTTGCTGGCAAATAATTTCGGTGATGACTGCAGCATCATCGACGTTCATTTTCGAATATCCAAGAGAGAAATTGCTACAATTAGAGTTTTTGTTTTGGTAAAACTGATTTGATCTTGAAAATCAAAGAAATGATTTGACATACCAAGGGATTTTGGGTACATAAATGATTTTGAAATATTTAAGAATTTGTTTAAACTTTAGAATTTTGATTTAAAATGTTTTATGGAATATGAGTAAGCTTGACAACTTATAAATTTTGAAATTTAATTTTTGAATGGAATTTAACTTTAATTAAGTTAAATAAGAGTGAATTTTGAAAATTTAGCATAAGTTAGGCTGGATGGAGTAATTATTGAAATTATAATTTATTAAGATTGGAAATAATTAGTGGATGAATGTAACGAACCGGAATTTTGGGCAATAACAATTTAATAATCTGCATTAATAATTTAATTAATTTGATAATTTTTCTTTATAATTTTAATTTAAATTGGTGAATTTAATCTTTTAAAAGTTAATAAATTTTAATCTGATAATTGTGATTAAAATCTTTCTAACAATTTGATATTGGTAAGATTTATTTTTCAAAGCTAATAAATTTTATTTCTATTTATAATATATATATATATATATATATATATTTGATATATATTGTGAATGGAAATATCTTTTGTTTAAAATAAAAGATGAATTTTCAAATTGTAATATATATGCAAATATATGTTATAATTTGATATTGTTTTCGAAATTTAATTTAATCTATTTACAATTTATATATGTATGAATGATAATTTAAAGCTTTGTTTTAGAGTTAATGTTTTTCAAAGGATAATTTAGTTTAATTCAATTTGTTTTAAAAATATCAGATACTTGTTTGTTTTTAAAATATAAGATTGTTATTTATTTTAAATATGAGAGTTTAAAAAGATTTAAACTTTTTGTTTTGTTTTCTTTTAAAATGCTTATTATAAAATGGTTATAAGTGTATAAATATAAATGTTAGATTTTAAATACATGTATAAGAAGTTATATTTTTATTATAATTAGTTTTATAATATTTTCTTATAAAAGTAAATTTATATTTACACATGTAAAATATATTTATTAAGAGAATTAAATTATGTAAGTTTATATTACATTTAAATTAAAACAAAAATTAATTTAAAATATTCAAGGACATGTGTAAACATGTTAACATCTTAAAAACACATGTTAGAAGATTAAGAAATTAAGTGACAAGTGTCTTCATCTTTGAATTTTACTTTCTTTAATTTTTATTAAATCATAACTAAATTTAAAATAAAAACCTTGCACTCTTATTCCATATTTCTCAACTCAACAAAGAAAAATAATAATCAGTAAACCTGAAAACAAAAATCATATACAAATTTGAGATAAAAAAAATCTACAATTTCAAATGTAAATCAAACCCGCAGATTAAAACTGCAACACCAATTTTCAACCTGCAAAATGAAGTCCTTATCAAGCTGCAACATTCAAAATTTCTGCAATTTCAACATGCAAATGAAGATCCGTTTCAACAATTTTAAATCATCATCAAATTTGTGCATGCAAAGGATTTTTTTCAATCAAAAGCAAATCAAAGGCAATTTAAAACAACCTAGATTTCAAGTATCTGGAATAAATCATAAACCTGTTCGCTGCCCTGCTTTTGTTCACTTCTTTGCAAAATTCAAAGGGTGAGTAAATTTCTTTTGAAAAACAGTTGATCTAAATTTTACTGCCATGCATGTGTTGATTGTCTTGAATTAAAATTCTATAGCTTAAATTTATATGAATTGGTATGTTATGATGGGTGAGCTTGTCTCTTCATATACATGCAAGAGTTTCTCTGTTAATTTACTGAGTTGTTAAAAGAAATTATTCAATACAAATAAATGAAATCAATATTTGATTTCGAAATCTAAATAAAAGTTGTTTCTTTGAGGAAGATGATGGCTTTTAAAAAAAAAATAGGATCTTAACTTTAGCAAATAAGTTTAAAAATAAGAAAAGAAAACAGTAAAATACTGTTATATATGATAAATCAAAAAACTTGATTTATGATTTAGGTTACATGAACAAATTAGTGGGTAAAATCATGAATTTTAATACAAGTTTCATGATTTTTAGTTTAAGGAATCAAGAGAATTTTGAGTTTGAACATTTTGGGAATTTTTGTGAACTGCAGATGATATACTCAATATTTTGAGTTGAAATTTAGGTTGTGGCTTGTTCATAAGTTATAGATTTTGGGAAAAATGCTTCAGAATTTTTCTATTGTGTGAATCGATCGAAATTGAGCTAACTAGGGTTAAGTTTGCATTTCTGGCTCGGCTTAACTGTCGAGGTTTTTGCGATGTGAATGTATGACCGGAGTTGATCGCGGCTTGGGAATAGTGGCATGGAGGTTGCGGCGATGTTTTGAGATGATCGTTGGGGTTTTCGGTGGTGGCTATGACCGGCGACGATGGGTTGAGTGGTTTGTGTTTCTACAGTTTTCGTGCTCGAGGGTGAATTTTGATTTGAGCGCATATTCTTGGATCTGGGTGTGTTGTCGAGCTCGTGTGGGTTAGTGAGATTGTCGGCGATAGGCGTGAGGATCAACGACGACCGGGGATGATGTGCTAGGTGCACCATGCACATTTTTGATGCACAGGGAAATGTTGTTTTGGAGGAGACGAGATAGTACCGATGCTTCGCTCGTGCTTCTCGCTCGTCGTCTTGAAGTTGAGGGATTCGGGATTGTTTTCGGGGGGTAGCTCGAGTAGTTCTAGTGATTTACTCGGGTGTTCTTAGGATTGTGTATTTGGTTAGTACTGTGTATAGTAAGTACTTAGTTAACTCGAGTTTTGTAGTTTGGATCTGTATAATGTTTAATTGCAGATAAAACTTGTAGTTTGCAATAATATAGATCAAGCTCTAAACTATAAACAAGATTTATGGTAGAAACGATTCAAAACTTATTGTTTAAAATAAGTAAATCAAACCTTAAAAGTGATAATTGAATTTATTTTAAATTTAGATTATTAAGTAGTTTGTTTTTTGAAAATAGTTATTTAAGTAAATTTTGAATTTAAAGAATGTTTGAATTTAAATATTAATCAAAGTTTCTAAGTAAATTGTTAAACAATGTTTTAATAACAAAGTTTTCAAATTTATTTGTAAATTAAATAAGTTTGAATTAGATGTTTGAAATTAATTTCTTAATGCCTTATTTTCAGATAAGGTTATTGATTTAATTTTGTAATTCAAATAAAATAGTTTGTTTTTAAGTTGTTAAAATTGGATTTATTCAAATAATTTATTTATGAGATAAATAAGGTTAATTTATCCTTGTTTTGAATATGAGAATGTTTAATTTGATTTGTTATTAAGTAAAGAATTAATTAAGATTAATGATTTTCTTAATTAATTACAGATTTAAAAATATAAGAAGTTAGTTAATTAATTATTTAATTAATTTTAAATAATTAGTTAATTGTTTATTTAATCACTTAATTATGGGTTAATTAAGTGTGATTACTTAATGAAGTAATCAATTGTTAATTTTTGAATGTAATTAAGAATAGTAATTACTTACGAAAGTAATTAATGGAAGTTACTGATGGGAGTAATTAATTGAAGTGATTAATGGAATCACTTAATAATATCAATTAAAGAATTGATTAATATAATTGTTGAAGTTAATTAATTATGAAGTAATTAATTAATTAAAGAATTAAGGATTGTTTAATAATGAAATTAATTATTTGTTAAGTAATTAGTTATGGGAGTAATCAAGATTGATTTATAGAAGTAATTAGAAGATAATTACTTATGTAAGTAATTAAGAGTTAATTACTTAATTATTTTAGTTAATTAATGAGATTAATTAATTTATGAGTGTGATTAATTTAAGATTAATTACTAAGGGTAATTAAATGAAATGTAATTAATTTATAAAGTAATTAATTAAGAATTATTTGTTAATTTAATTGAATAATTAATTACTTAATAAAGTAATTAAAGATTAATTGGATTAATTAATTAAAGGGTTAATATTATTAATTAAGAAATTAATCAATTAAGGTAAGTAATTACAAATTGTTAATTACTGATTGTGATTAATGAGTTGATCAATTTCAAGTTAATTATTTAATTAAAGAGAATTTTTAATTTATAGGGATTATTAATTAATATAATTAATGATATTAATCAAGGTTGATTAATAGAAGTAATTAATTTAAGTATGATTAATTAATTGCAATTAACTAAGGTTTAATATAATTAATTATAATTAATTAATTAATGGAAGTTAATAAAGGATCGTTAATTTTTGTAATTAATGATAGTAATTAAAGGTTAATTACTGAATATGGTTAAGGATAATTACTTGAATGTAATTAAAGTATAATTAATCAAGGAAGATTAATTAAGGAGATCATTAAGAATGATTAATTTATTTATTTGGGATAAATAAATGAAGAAGGATTTAAGGTTAATCCAATTGATTTGGAATTAATCAATTCTGCTATTGGATGATTAATTGATATTTGGTGATTGATATTGAATGATCAATTGATATGGGATGATTGATATTGAGTTTTGGTTGATACTAGATGTTTTGGATATCTCTGATATGTGATATGCTTTGTGAGATGAATATTTGTTATGAATTATCTATTGTGATATTGTTATTCATCTATTTGTTTATATCATCCTGAATATAGTTAATTGTTTAAACCCTTAAGTACAACTTGGACATTAAAATGGCGTTTGGTTTCGGTGAGACCGGGATCGGGTTTCCATATATGGGATCCGAAAACCACATCGATTCCAATTAAACGTTAGGTCGTGAATCCAAGTGGAGCTTTGTGAAGACTCGAGGTGTAAGAACTATACGTCAGTATAACTCTGTGGGTGATTCCATAATGAGTTTGACGGAATAGTACTTATAGGTTCAAGATGGTGATTCAGAGTGCAAGGGCTATGGTCGTTGACTATGAGGGTGATTCCAAAATGAGTGCAACGAGATAGTGCCTTCGGTTTCGTTCGAACCCGGAACGAACTTGTATGGATTGAATGCTTTCAGAACATCGTCAGGTGGACGATGAGCATTCTAAGATAGATGTGTCCTATAAAGGTAATCGCAGCCTCAAGCCTCATCAACCGGGAATTGCTAAAACAGGGGAGGTGCGGCAAGGCTTCGTGGGTAGCTCCCACTGGAGAGCAAGATTTACCCCTGTCTAGAAGTCCCTTTTTATTTCGGCTGTGTGAGGCGGTTGATTCCGGACAACCCCGGGGTTGCCTTGCTCGGGACTGTTTAGTAAGGAATGGTCTCGGCCTTGTATTGCAGGGGAGTTAGGGTGGCTCCTCGGTACGTTGATCTAGGCCACGTACTGTGACGGGCGGTACCCTAGTAGCCATGCCATTGATGGAAACCCATTTGTAACGACCCAGAATTTTTGATAACTTAAATTTGAATATTTAATTTATTTTTAATATTAATAAGTGGAATTTTTAAGTCGAATAATTTATTTTTCGAATATTGGATTTAATGGGATAATTAAATCGATTTATTTAATAGTGAAATTCCAGGAATAATTAAATATTGGGTTAAATATGATTGAAAATGATTTGGAAAATTTTATTTTATCATATTAAAGTTATAGAAATGTTTTAGAACTTGTAAAACTGAATTTGGAATTTATTTGTAAAAATCGAATATTTTAATATTTAATTATCGACTGAAAAATAGCCAATTTTTGAACAGTCTCGGAATTGAACGAAACAAGTTCCATTGGATCCGTAATAGTTAGTTATTATCGGATTTCAAATTTCGTAGCAAACGGAGTTGTCGTTTGACCGTGGCAGCTCGAAAGGCATCGATATCGTTTTAATTTTAATTCGGCGAGTTAAAATAGCCATTTTTCAAACGGTCTCGGATTTCGACGAAACCAGTTTCATCGGATCCGTAATGTGATATTATTGTAAGATTTCAAATTTCAAGTCGTTTGGATTTGTCGTTTGTCCGGTACAAGCCAAAACGCCTAGAAATCGCTTAAATCGGTTTAAATTTAAATCGACTGTTTATTGCCGTATCTCACACATACGATGGAATTAGCTTCCGAAACCTATTCCATTGTGTCCGGAATGTGGAAAAACCTTAGGATCGCCTGGCGGAACGCGTCGTTTGGAGTTCGTTTGCAAAAGTGTCAATTTGGGAATTTTATTATTTAAATAATAATTGTATGTGGTTATAAACGCAAATTTTCACCAAAACCCTAGCTCATCATGTTTATGGCCGGCCCTAATTATTCAAAGGCCAGAAATCACCCAACTTCCACCTCAAATCCACACAAATCCGTCGAGTTTTGGAAGAAACTTCCAACTGGAGAATCGGAGAGGGTCTTGTGTTCTTCGAATTGTGCGGTGGTGATCGAGTTTGGTGTGGCATGGAGGTGGGGGTTTCACCGCGTTCACCATGCATTCGGCACGAATTTCGAAGCTTAGGGCACAACCGAGCTTGGCAAGGCTCTGGCCGAGGGTGAGGACTTCCAGTGGCTTCGATTTGAGGGTCTTTGATCGTCGTATAGTTCGTCGGAGAGGGAGGAAGATTCAACCCTAGTATTTACTATATGGGTTCAAGTCACGTATTTTGCCTGGGAGGATATTACCATGCGCGCACCAGGAAAGAAAGGGGAGAGATGAGTGTGGGCCCCGCGTGCGTTTGGGTTGGAGGTGAGATGTTTTTTTTGTTTAAATTCGAAATTCAAAATCATGAAACGTTTAAACTGCGATAACTTTTGCATGCGAGGTCGGATTCGGACGAGATTTTTTGCGTTGGCTTCATATCGTCGTGCTCTTCGCAACGCAACTGGTTTGGAGTCGATTGGAGCTCGTTTGAATTTCGGGTAAAATTAAACGTTCGTTTAATTTTATTCGAAACGAACGACGAAACCGGAAAATAAAATCAAGGTGAGAACTCCTCACTCAATCGAAAGGTTTTGTTTAAAATTTTAAATAGTTATTATTGATTGTTGATTGCTGTTGATTGTGCTAGTAGATATAGTAGGATATATACTATATATAGCGATATATATATATTGGCATATGTATATATCGGATTTGATTTCCCGCCTCGTATAGCGGATGAGACCCTATTGCGCCGTTATTAAGCGGAATATTTATAAAATCCCATATACCGCGATATTCCACCTTGAAGTGGAATTGGTATTGTGCTAACATCTGTGGATGCAGGGTAACAGGTTGGAGGGATCCAACTGGATTCCTCACATATTTATCTGTTTATGAATATTATGTTGATTGTTGATAATCATATTGATATATGACACTTATTCCCGTGATTGACCATCTGATGTCGTTGCATCATCGGATTCAAATTTTTAAAATTAAAATAACGGTTTTGAATTTAAAAGGGGTTTTAAATCGATTTTTCAAAGAATATGGTTTATTAAAATTTTGAATTGATTAAATTTTAAAGTAAATAGATGGATAAAATTTTATGTTTTAAAAATTTATATTTTTATAAAATATAACTTAAAAGAAATTTTTAACAATAATAGGTTTTTATAAAATAGTTAAATTTGGTTTTTGGGAAGTTATTATTATTAATGGTTTATATAAAGGATTTTATAAATGGATGTTTTTAAATAAAAAAATTTTGAAGTTATAGAATAAATTTATAAAGTGTTAAGTTGATGTATAACATGAATTCCACTAGGATTTATAGATTAATAAATGTGAAATTTATAAAACGAATGGTTATTGGAAAATTTTAAGTTTATAAGTTATTAACTTATAGAAATGGATTTGGGCATTAAAAAGGGGAATTTTATAGAAATTGTTAATAAATGAAGATTTCATTAGTTGAAATTATTATAAACCATAAAGAAATCTTGTAAGTGATAAGATTTTAAATTTGTGAAGTTCAAAGGAACGATTTGGTAAATAAATAATATTGTAAGTATTTAACTTACAATATGGCTTTTGGGTATGAAATTGGGTTATGTAAAATTGCATCGGATTAATAAAGGAATTTATAAAATTGGGGTTTATAATAGAAATGGAATTTATAAACTATGTTTATAAATTTGAAATTCATCGAATTTGATAAATTGAAATATGGGAATTTGTTAAGTGGGCTATATTCACTATTTTGAATATTGAATAGATTATTAAATAAAATGGGTTTGTTTTTGGGAAAGGAATGTTTTAAATGGAATTTAAAACGAATTAAAGGTGTTTTAAAATGTATTGAGTATTGAAAACATAGATTTCAACATTGATTGTTGAAATAGACGTTTTCGAGAAACAGAAGGGGATAATTTGTATAGTATTGGATTTATATATCTATTTTTAATTTCAAATCCATATACTAGTGTTTTTGGGTTGTCGTAACGATGTTTTACGCAACATTCGTTTTTAACCCAAATAAATGTGAATAAAAGAATGTTTTCTTAAAGAGAATGGAATAAAATACTTAACGGTAACTTAAGTATATTGAATATTTCCAAATTGTTGAAAATAAATAAATTTGTGAATTACTTATTTTTAAAATAAGCATGGGAATGGTTTTCTAATATGAAATGGAACGGTTTTTGTGAATTCACCTTTAAGGTAATTGAAAGCAAATAACTTGAAATCGATTTGGGAATCGTATGCTAGTAGATGCTTGGAATTTAAATCCACTTTGGAATTTATATATATGAAGGGAAATTTGTTTAAATATAAATGTTGATTTATTTTTAAATATGAAAATATAATTTACGAATTTGGAACGTAAGTTAAAATAAATCGGTAAAGATTTATTTGGTGGTTTGAAATTTGTTTCAAAAGGTATATATGGTTAAGGTGATTTGAAATTAGTTTTCAAATGGTTAAGGTGATTTGAAATTAGTTTTCAAATGGTTAAGGTGATTTGAAATTAGTTTTCAAATGGTTAAGGTGATTTGAAATTAGTTTTCAAATGGTTAAGGTGATTTGAAAAAGGTATAAATGGTTAATGTAATTTGAAAATTTGTTTTCAAATGGTAAAGGTAAATTGAAAATTGGTTTTTCAATTGGTTAAGTGTGGAAAATTTTATCGTGAAGTGGTTTTGGTAAAGCAAATAAATTGGGCAATTATTTGGAAATTGTGTATATATATCTTGTAAAGATATTTTGGGACTTAATAATTTTGGAAAAATTATTTGGAATCTGATGATGTGGCGCATCTTTATTGATAGTTAAATAACCGACTATCAATATTTACCCTTGGATGGTATTGATTGTGTTTGTTTGGAATTGAATGCACACTTATTTTTAAAATAAGCGCTCGCTATTCGGTTTAGCCGGGAGAGGACCTTTGTGTCATATATCCCATTCCGAATATGCGATACGTCGTTTGGATTGCATTTGAAGACCGGTGTTGAAGACCGGGTATTTGTGAAAACGATAGGATGACCTATCGATTGTCTCCGCATCGTTAGCTACGATATGGAGATTTCCTTTGTGATGGGAAATTTTATCGGGATTGTGAATACCCGGATTGCAAGGGCTTCTTTGGAAGTGCCTTCGGTTCTGTTCGAACCCAGAACAGACTTGTATGGTTACGTGTCTGACATTACATTTTGAGAGATAGAGCAGATTTCTTTCAAATACATTTCTGTTGGTGGCGGAGAATTTATTCTCTTAGCTTAACACCCTTCTCTGAGACGTACGAGCTCAGAGGTTATGTAGTTGAAGGTTATCAGCGATATTTCCCAATCTGGTAATGTGGCATGCTGAGTGCTGCTGTGTGATGATCATTGGTTGGTCATTTGTGATATGATCATTTGTTTGATCATTTATCTTTGTGATTATTGCTTTGGTCATCTGTGGACCCGAAGCATGGCTTTGTTGTACAAAGCGTAGCTTTGTGGACGAGACTTCGTCAGGACCTCACTCCCCGGAAATGGTCGAAACAGGAATATGCGGCAAGGTTATGAGGGTCGCGCCCTTTAGGGTATGTCATTTCCTTCTGGAAAAGGGTGGTATCATGGTATGGAGCCCAGATATTTACTCATGTGGAAACACTATATCTATTTCTGTGTGGTGTTGTTGGTATCGAGCGCTCGGATAAAGGTCCCAAAGGACCGGGGGATGACATATTCGTGTAGTAGTTACCTAGTTACAGAGGTAACCCGGCCTTGTGTTGGCAGAGATCTAACCGTAACGTTAGTTCTCGGGACGTCCCGCCAGAGGCGATCCCATGTGGCAGTAGGAAGTTCCTTGGCCTGACCATTTGTTGGAAATCCATTCAAACCAATACGTGCCCTGTACGGTTTTAGTTGTATAACCTGCCATGGAATGTGGCGGTAACCTGCTATTGAACATGGTAGCTATAGTAGGCATACGACGAAATGTCGTATGCTGGCTAGGATTTATATTCTACTTTCGAAATTGTTTTCTACACTATGCACTAGTAATAATATCAAAAATGATTTGATTTTCGCGTAGTAAGCATCTTTGACTATCATAAGGAGAAATCTCCTCCAATTCTGCGTTTGCATTGTGTGTGTGGCGGGAGGCCTTATGGTAGTTTCATTTTCCAAAAAGCATTGCGGATTTAAAAATTTAAATTTTCTTGTTGCTTGTTTAAAGATAAACTGTTTTTGAGTTCTCACACCAGTCACATGACTGACCTGGAGTTTATTGTTCCTTTCCTAAACTCTGGGTGCCCACTATTTTCCACACGGGCAGTCTAGAGTTAGGTTATCAGGTTATTCTGGATTCGGGAGTTGCTGTGCAGATCTGGAGGCGAGCCAGATAGCGTAGTCTATTATCTATTGTATATAGTATTTCTTTTCCGATGTTGTTGTCGTACACTCTGATTGATGTAATGTAATGTGATGTAATGTATAAAATGTATAGTTCTTTTGTTTTAATGAATATTCATTTATCTATTATATGTTGTTCCGCTGCGACTGTGAGATTCTGTTATTGTTTCTCGTTCTGTTACTTGTTTTTTCTGTTTTCTCCTCTCTTTCTTTTCTTTCTTCTTCTACCTCTTTCTTCTTCTAAAACCCTAACGGTTCGATTTTTCGGCAACGAAAAATCTCGATCGTTACATTTGGTATCAGAGCTTATGGTTAAGCGACAACCTGCTCTGTTGGGTGTTACTCATTAGAGATAGAGTCAGCAGTACTCTAGAATGAGTGTGAGTGTAATAATAGATATGAGTGCGTATTTGTTAGTGAGTATAAAATTGTTTTATATTGTGATGATTGGTTTGTTGAGTGGTATATGAACCTTCGTCGGCGCAGCCTCGAAAACTGAATCGAAGGGGTTCCTAAACACTTGAATAGAACAATTCGACACAATATTGTTTTAAATTGGGTAAATGAAATAATTTTGCCTCGATTATATTTTATATATAAAGAGAAAATAATTTTTCAAGAATTATTGAAGTGTGTATATAATTGATTGCTTGGTTGTTGTAAATGATATATATATATATATAAAATAATTAAAAGTTGTTTGAATAAGCTAATAAAAGCAACTATTGTAAAAGAATAATGGTATAAACCAATGAATCATAAGATGAAATAATAATTAATGATGATTTACAATTGTAAGATAATCATGTATGTATATAAGAAGTAAAAATTATATAAGTAAAAGGGTTATAAAAGTGATTTATGAATAGAAAGAAAACTTTTTGAAAGAATAATTAGCATTGATTTCACTATTGTCACTGGGAAATAATAAGGGTGATGACTGCAGCATCATCAGTATCATTTTCGAGTTTCTATGTGATGGATTTGCTACAAAAATGAATTTAAAATTGAAGTTTTGTTGTAATAAACCAATTTGAAATTAAAATTCAATTTGAAATTGATAAATATAAGTGAAAAAGGTTTTGAACTTATAATATAAGTTAGAAGTTGAATAATAAGTTTTATAACTTATTAAATGGGAAAATGTAAGTGAAACCAGTTGTTGAAGTGGTTAAACAATTAAGTTAAGTAAAATGGAATATGAATTTGAATATTGATATGAATTTGACTTAAGTAAAAGTTAAATAGGATTTACTTTGGAATTTAAAATCCGAATTGAATTGATAAGTAAAACTTAAGTTTAATTAACAAATGATGTTTAAATGGAATAACTTAAGTGAAGTTGAATAAAAAATTGATATTTGTATCAAAGTTAAATAATCAAGTGAATTAAATGAGGTAAATAAAGTTGAAATGGAATGCAAGTTAAGTAATGTTGAAAGAATTGATGTTAATATCAAAGTAAGTGAATAAAGTGAGTAAATGAAATTGTTAAAGATGTGAACTTAAATTATATAAATGAAATTCAATTTTATTTGTAAAAAGAACTAGCAATTGAGTTAAAGTATGAATTGAATGTTAATCAATAGAATATGAATAAGTTGATATGAAATGATGCATGCAAGTGTAAATTCATTGAAGTTAGTTGAATAATAGAATGAAAATCAATTGAATGTTAAACCAATTGGAATTAAAACAGTTGAACCAAATTGAATGTAAGTAAAATGGATAAAATTTGGTTGTATTGGATGTGCATTGGTTGTTATTTGCTTGTTGGTTGATTGTATGAAAATTCCTTAAGTATTAACGAGATTGAATCTGCTAAATTGAAAGCTATGTAATTGAATTCAAATGAAAATTGGAATGCAAAGTTGAATGAAAATGAATATGCAACTTTAATAGTAAGCTAAAAGTGGTATAAGAAGCATGTATTGGAAATTTTATAATTGAATTGGCAAATTGGTTTGAATATTATAATTAGATATTATGCTAGCAGGATATACAGGTTATAAAGGAATTGGGATTTTGATTTCAAAGTTAAAAAAATTGAATCGCTCGACAAAAGGTACGTATTTCAGTTTTTATATGAGATTTGATGATTTCCTTCTCCAGCCACTTGGCTTTCTCTTTTCTTTTTGATTCTGAGGGGCCGTAGAGCCGTTTTGTAGTCGTACCGATCTAGCCGCGCAAAGGAGACTCTGGCGAAATTTTTCGAAAATTTTGGGAGTTAGAGAAATTTTGAGAAATTTTGAAAGTTTGAAATTTGAATTTAAATTTAAATTTGAATTGTTAAGTAAACAATGTTGTTTGAAACCTATAATTGAATTGGGAAAGCTAATTGAAATGATAGTAAATCCTTAATAAAAAGATTGTTTTGAAAAGTTAGTAAAACTAATTAGCTTTGGAAAAATAATAAACGGATTATGAATTATTCTCCTTAACTTGCAATTTCGAGGACGAAATTCTTTTAAGGGGGGAAGATTGTAACGACCCAGAATTTTTGATAACTTAAATTTGAATATTTAATTTATTTTTAATATTAATAAGTGGAATTTTTAAGTCGAATAATTTATTTTTCGAATATTGGATTTAATGGGATAATTAAATCGATTTATTTAATAGTGAAATTCCAGGAATAATTAAATATTGGGTTAAATATGATTGAAAATGATTTGGAAAATTTTATTTTATCATATTAAAGTTATAGAAATGTTTTAGAACTTGTAAAACTGAATTTGGAATTTATTT
Source organism: Allium cepa (assembly GCA_030765085.1). Taxonomy (NCBI): domain Eukaryota; kingdom Viridiplantae; phylum Streptophyta; class Magnoliopsida; order Asparagales; family Amaryllidaceae; genus Allium; species Allium cepa. Next base: position 619,275,225 of record CM060928.1, read on the forward strand.
GTAAAAATCGAATATTTTAATATTTAATTATCGACTGAAAAATAGCCAATTTTTGAACAGTCTCGGAATTGAACGAAACAAGTTCCATTGGATCCGTAATAGTTAGTTATTATCGGATTTCAAATTTCGTAGCAAACGGAGTTGTCGTTTGACCGTGGCAGCTCGAAAGGCATCGATATCGTTTTAATTTTAATTCGGCGAGTTAAAATAGCCATTTTTCAAACGGTCTCGGATTTCGACGAAACCAGTTTCATCGGATCCGTAATGTGATATTATTGTAAGATTTCAAATTTCAAGTCGTTTGGATTTGTCGTTTGTCCGGTACAAGCCAAAACGCCTAGAAATCGCTTAAATCGGTTTAAATTTAAATCGACTGTTTATTGCCGTATCTCACACATACGATGGAATTAGCTTCCGAAACCTATTCCATTGTGTCCGGAATGTGGAAAAACCTTAGGATCGCCTGGCGGAACGCGTCGTTTGGAGTTCGTTTGCAAAAGTGTCAATTTGGGAATTTTATTATTTAAATAATAATTGTATGTGGTTATAAACGCAAATTTTCACCAAAACCCTAGCTCATCATGTTTATGGCCGGCCCTAATTATTCAAAGGCCAGAAATCACCCAACTTCCACCTCAAATCCACACAAATCCGTCGAGTTTTGGAAGAAACTTCCAACTGGAGAATCGGAGAGGGTCTTGTGTTCTTCGAATTGTGCGGTGGTGATCGAGTTTGGTGTGGCATGGAGGTGGGGGTTTCACCGCGTTCACCATGCATTCGACACGCATTTCGAAGCTTAGGGCACAACCGAGCTTGGCAAGGCTCTGGCCGAGGGTGAGGACTTCCAGTGGCTTCGATTTGAGGGTCTTTGATCGTCGTATAGTTCGTCGGAGAGGGAGGAAGATTCAACCCTAGTATTTACTATATGGGTTCAAGTCACGTATTTTGCCTGGGAGGATATTACCATGCGCGCACCAGGAAAGAAAGGGGAGAGATGAGTGTGGGACCCGCGTGCGTTTGGGTTGGAGGTGAGATGTTTTTTTTGTTTAAATTCGAAATTCAAAATCATGAAACGTTTAAACTGCGATAACTTTTGCATGCGAGGTCGGATTCGGACGAGATTTTTTGCGTTGGCTTCATATCGTCGTGCTCTTCGCAACGCAACTGGTTTGGAGTCGATTGGAGCTCGTTTGAATTTCGGGTAAAATTAAACGTTCGTTTAATTTTATTCGAAACGAACGACGAAACCGGAAAATAAAATCAAGGTGAGAACTCCTCACTCAATCGAAAGGTTTTGTTTAAAATTTTAAATAGTTATTATTGATTGTTGATTGCTGTTGATTGTGCTAGTAGATATAGTAGGATATATACTATATATAGCGATATATATATATTGGCATATGTATATATCGGATTTGATTTCCCGCCTCGTATAGCGGATGAGACCCTATTGCGCCGTTATTAAGCGGAATATTTATAAAATCCCATATACCGCGATATTCCACCTTGAAGTGGAATTGGTATTGTGCTAACATCTGTGGATGCAGGGTAACAGGTTGGAGGGATCCAACTGGATTCCTCACATATTTATCTGTTTATGAATATTATGTTGATTGTTGATAATCATATTGATATATGACACTTATTCCCGTGATTGACCATCTGATGTCGTTGCATCATCGGATTCAAATTTTTAAAATTAAAATAACGGTTTTGAATTTAAAAGGGGTTTTAAATCGATTTTTCAAAGAATATGGTTTATTAAAATTTTGAATTGATTAAATTTTAAAGTAAATAGATGGATAAAATTTTATGTTTTAAAAATTTATATTTTTATAAAATATAACTTAAAAGAAATTTTTAACAATAATAGGTTTTTATAAAATAGTTAAATTTGGTTTTTGGGAAGTTATTATTATTAATGGTTTATATAAAGGATTTTATAAATGGATGTTTTTAAATAAAAAAATTTTGAAGTTATAGAATAAATTTATAAAGTGTTAAGTTGATGTATAACATGAATTCCACTAGGATTTATAGATTAATAAATGTGAAATTTATAAAACGAATGGTTATTGGAAAATTTTAAGTTTATAAGTTATTAACTTATAGAAATGGATTTGGGCATTAAAAAGGGGAATTTTATAGAAATTGTTAATAAATGAAGATTTCATTAGTTGAAATTATTATAAACCATAAAGAAATCTTGTAAGTGATAAGATTTTAAATTTGTGAAGTTCAAAGGAACGATTTGGTAAATAAATAATATTGTAAGTATTTAACTTACAATATGGCTTTTGGGTATGAAATTGGGTTATGTAAAATTGCATCGGATTAATAAAGGAATTTATAAAATTGGGGTTTATAATAGAAATGGAATTTATAAACTATGTTTATAAATTTGAAATTCATCGAATTTGATAAATTGAAATATGGGAATTTGTTAAGTGGGCTATATTCACTATTTTGAATATTGAATAGATTATTAAATAAAATGGGTTTGTTTTTGGGAAAGGAATGTTTTAAATGGAATTTAAAACGAATTAAAGGTGTTTTAAAATGTATTGAGTATTGAAAACATAGATTTCAACATTGATTGTTGAAATAGACGTTTTCGAGAAACAGAAGGGGATAATTTGTATAGTATTGGATTTATATATCTATTTTTAATTTCAAATCCATATACTAGTGTTTTTGGGTTGTCGTAACGATGTTTTACGCAACATTCGTTTTTAACCCAAATAAATGTGAATAAAAGAATGTTTTCTTAAAGAGAATGGAATAAAATACTTAACGGTAACTTAAGTATATTGAATATTTCCAAATTGTTGAAAATAAATAAATTTGTGAATTACTTATTTTTAAAATAAGCATGGGAATGGTTTTCTAATATGAAATGGAACGGTTTTTGTGAATTCACCTTTAAGGTAATTGAAAGCAAATAACTTGAAATCGATTTGGGAATCGTATGCTAGTAGATGCTTGGAATTTAAATCCACTTTGGAATTTATATATATGAAGGGAAATTTGTTTAAATATAAATGTTGATTTATTTTTAAATATGAAAATATAATTTACGAATTTGGAACGTAAGTTAAAATAAATCGGTAAAGATTTATTTGGTGGTTTGAAATTTGTTTCAAAAGGTATATATGGTTAAGGTGATTTGAAATTAGTTTTCAAATGGTTAAGGTGATTTGAAATTAGTTTTCAAATGGTTAAGGTGATTTGAAATTAGTTTTCAAATGGTTAAGGTGATTTGAAATTAGTTTTCAAATGGTTAAGGTGATTTGAAAAAGGTATAAATGGTTAATGTAATTTGAAAATTTGTTTTCAAATGGTAAAGGTAAATTGAAAATTGGTTTTTCAATTGGTTAAGTGTGGAAAATTTTATCGTGAAGTGGTTTTGGTAAAGCAAATAAATTGGGCAATTATTTGGAAATTGTGTATATATATCTTGTAAAGATATTTTGGGACTTAATAATTTTGGAAAAATTATTTGGAATCTGATGATGTGGCGCATCTTTATTGATAGTTAAATAACCGACTATCAATATTTACCCTTGGATGGTATTGATTGTGTTTGTTTGGAATTGAATGCACACTTATTTTTAAAATAAGCGCTCGCTATTCGGTTTAGCCGGGAGAGGACCTTTGTGTCATATATCCCATTCCGAATATGCGATACGTCGTTTGGATTGCATTTGAAGACCGGTGTTGAAGACCGGGTATTTGTGAAAACGATAGGATGACCTATCGATTGTCTCCGCATCGTTAGCTACGATATGGAGATTTCCTTTGTGATGGGAAATTTTATCGGGATTGTGAATACCCGGATTGCAAGGGCTTCTTTGGAAGTGCCTTCGGTTCTGTTCGAACCCGGAACAGACTTGTATGGTTACGTGTCTGACATTACATTTTGAGAGATAGAGCAGATTTCTTTCAAATACATTTCTGTTGGTGGCGGAGAATTTATTTTCTTAGCTTAACACCCTTCTCTGAGACGTACGAGCTCAGAGGTTATGTAGTTGAAGGTTATCAGCGATATTTCCCAATCTGGTAATGTGGCATGCTGAGTGCTGCTGTGTGATGATCATTGGTTGGTCATTTGTGATATGATCATTTGTTTGATCATTTATCTTTGTGATTATTGCTTTGGTCATCTGTGGACCCGAAGCATGGCTTTGTTGTACAAAGCGTAGCTTTGTGGACGAGACTTCGTCAGGACCTCACTCCCCGGAAATGGTCGAAACAGGAATATGCGGCAAGGTTATGAGGGTCGCGCCCTTTAGGGTATGTCATTTCCTTCTGGAAAAGGGTGGTATCATGGTATGGAGCCCAGATATTTACTCATGTGGAAACACTATATCTATTTCTGTGTGGTGTTGTTGGTATCGAGCGCTCGGATAAAGGTCCCAAAGGACCGGGGGATGACATATTCGTGTAGTAGTTACCTAGTTACAGAGGTAACCCAGCCTTGTGTTGGCAGAGATCTAACCGTAACGTTAGTTCTCGGGACGTCCCGCCAGAGGCGATCCCATGTGGCAGTAGGAAGTTCCTTGGCCTGACCATTTGTTGGAAATCCATTCAAACCAATACGTGCCCTGTACGGTTTTAGTTGTATAACCTGCCATGGAATGTGGCGGTAACCTGCTATTGAACATGGTAGCTATAGTAGGCATACGACGAAATGTCGTATGCTGGCTAGGATTTATATTCTACTTTCGAAATTGTTTTCTACACTATGCACTAGTAATAATATCAAAAATGATTTGATTTTCGCGTAGTAAGCATCTTTGACTATCATAAGGAGAAATCTCCTCCAATTCTGCGTTTGCATTGTGTGTGTGGCGGGAGGCCTTATGGTAGTTTCATTTTCCAAAAAGCATTGCGGATTTAAAAATTTAAATTTTCTTGTTGCTTGTTTAAAGATAAACTGTTTTTGAGTTCTCACACCAGTCACATGACTGACCTGGAGTTTATTGTTCCTTTCCTAAACTCTGGGTGCCCACTATTTTCCACACGGGCAGTCTAGAGTTAGGTTATCAGGTTATTCTGGATTCGGGAGTTGCTGTGCAGATCTGGAGGCGAGCCAGATAGCGTAGTCTATTATCTATTGTATATAGTATTTCTTTTCCGATGTTGTTGTCGTACACTCTGATTGATGTAATGTAATGTGATGTAATGTATAAAATGTATAGTTCTTTTGTTTTAATGAATATTCATTTATCTATTATATGTTGTTCCGCTGCGACTGTGAGATTCTGTTATTGTTTCTCGTTCTGTTACTTGTTTTTTCTGTTTTCTCCTCTCTTTCTTTTCTTTCTTCTTCTACCTCTTTCTTCTTCTAAAACCCTAACGGTTCGATTTTTCGGCAACGAAAAATCTCGATCGTTACACCATTCTTCCTACGAGACCCTACGGTTTTGTTTGTATTACCCACTTTTGTGGCTAGTAGTTGGAATTTAATAATGTAACAATTTCGGTTATTTCTTATTTACTTGAAAACCCTAGACACTATTATAATATCACTGGATTTCCTATCAAATGTTTTGGTTAGCTTAAGGTAAAAACTTTTCCATGTTTATGTGTGGGAAGTCTTACGTGATACCTTTTCGTTTAAAAAGGTTTTTCTAAAGTTAAACAATTTAAACCCGTTTACTCACACTAGACTCCTGTTTGACCCAAGTTTTTATTTTCTGTTTTATTAAACTCTTGGATACTCATATTATGTATGAGTAGTCAAGTGATTCAGGTTTGCTTGACGAATTCTGGAGGAGTTATGAAGCAGGAGGTTTCCACGTGTAGGTATTTTATGCTTCCGCTGTGTTTGTTTGGTATCTGTATCTGTTGTACTTGAGTTGTATAATTAGACAGATGTTTATAACTGTCTAATACGTGTTTGTTTAAGTTGTGTACTCTTATGTAGTATGATACTATGTAATATTTTAAGTGATATATTATATTTCATTCATTCCGCTGTGAGTTCTATATTGTTGTTGTGTTTCTTCTTTCTCTTTCTTTTTCTTCTTCTATCTCTTTCTTTCAACATTGATGACGCGATTTCCTAGAGATAGAAAGTCGGGTCGTCTCAGTTGGTATCAGAGCATTAGGTTGAGTGAATACCTAGGCTCTAGAGTGATGTCTTTCTAGAGAGAGCGTATTTGTAATTTTTATATATAACTATATATATATATATATTTATTTATTTATCTACCTGATATGTTGGGTTATCTGTTCGGATTTTCCAACATAAGTTTTAGAGGTAGATGGAGTAGTGGTGTTGGTGTATAACACGACTACCACTGATGGATGAGGTCCATATGTTGAGGTTGGGAGTATTTGTTGAGACTGTAGACCTAATACTGTCTCGAGTGAGATTTGTAGTTTGGAGTAAGGATTTCTCTGATATCCGAAGGAAATCTTTTTAAAGATTCGTAGTTTATCTTTGAAGTGTAAGTTTGGATTTCGCTCGGCTGAGCGAATTTTTCTTGAGTTTGGATTTGTCGGAAGTACAGAAGTAAGTGATGGTATCTTGATAACTGCGTAATGAGATGCAGTATCCTTGGATATTTCGAAGATGTCTTCTTTTGGAGCAGTTTTAGAAGTGGTTGAGGAGCAGTCTTTCCCTGCCACAGGGAAGATTCGTCTATGTAGAAGATGTCTGTATCTTTAGCATGGAGGTTTGCTGTTCTGGGATATGAGACTAAGGTCTATGAGTTTTTTCGCTTCGGCATGGTCTCGTTTGTCGTATCTTAAGGAGAGCGAGAGGTTGATGTTTGGTTTGGAGCCCGAATTCCTTGAGAGGATGTCTGACATCTCGAAGGTCCGTTGTGCAGTTTGTTGATGGTTTTGGTTTTCGAGAAGCCTTTGGATTAGAAGTTTTTGGTTAGCTGTGGTAGCAGTGCAACTCGAAGTGTTCGGTGTGCTGATGAGAAGGTCTTTTGGCTTTACAGTATCATCAAGGTAGAGTTTGGAAGCAGTAGTGTGGTTGTTTCTCCGATGGCTCAGGAATCTTGGTGGTTCTTCTTTCAGTAGTTCGGGCAGTTGGTGAAAGTCCTCTTGAAGAGTTAACCTTGTTTGGAAAAGCTTAGAGCTGTTCTAATTGATAAAGAGAGGACGGTTTCTTTGGAATCCGAACTAGGTTGGATCATAAAAGTGACTTGCGATTAGTTTGGGAATTTTTCTTGAAAATCTTTTGTTTGAGACTGAGGGTTCTCATGTACAGTAGGAACTATTGAGGTAATCAGAAGTTTGTCAGCATCTGGAGTTAAGCTCCATATTGTTTTGGTTCCAGAAGCGATTTGGTAATTAGCCTGATAGTAGAATGGTTTTTGGAGAAAGAGAGTAGGTGTAGCAACTCAGAAATTTTTGGATTTAGTTTGGGCAGATCTAGTTTTTGAGTTTGGATTCTGTAGTAAGGTCATGTGACCAAGTCAGATATTATGGATTTGATGGACAAAGTTTCCCAGATATATTGGATAAGTTTGCATTCGTGTTCATCAATAGTATTCTCATCTATTTCAGAATCAGAGTTGTACAGCGGAAGCGAGGTAGCAGCTGTACAAGGAAGGAAGTAAGTTCAGTTTGCTTTTGCTTGGGAAGTAGAGCTTGAGTTCTGGATTTCGACGGATTTTGGAAGATTTTTCTATTCAATAAGATCCAGGAACTGGTTTGCTTTGGTCTAGTCGTTTTTGGAAGTATCAGCATAGGTTGAGCTGGTCATGAAAAAGATTGACAGCCTAGGATTTGTCTGTTAAGTTATGCAGATATGAGATAAGGAGTTTGGAATTCGAAGTTGAAAACTTCATTGTTGTTAAGATTTCTCTGGTCATGAGAGAAATAATTGGATAAGATTTGATAGCTAGTGCTGTGGCATTTGTGATTTCTTAACTGTGTTTTGATAGAATAAGATTGAATTGCCAGTTTGGATAACTGGAATTCATTGTATCTCACGTATCTCTGAGAAAATACGTGTATGATTCATTGTTGGATATTGAATCTGTAGTTCAGTTGGATATGGAAGTTGAGATGGACTTGGGTATAGTCTGATGTTCTGTTCAGATTTATGGATCTAGAGACGAGAGGAGCTCTGGACTTTGGTAGTGTAGTTAGTTTGTTGGCTTTTGTAGAGCGAGTCTCCTAGTGATTTATATTTGGGAAACTCGAGATAGTATTAGAGTTTTATTCTGATTTGCATCAGGATAATTGGTTAGGCTTGTTTGTTTGATTGATTGCTACGGTTCTTAGTAACTGGATGTTAGGTATGCTTTGTTGTTTGAAATTAAAATCTGTAACTGGGTTATTAAATTATCTTCGCTTTTAAATTTCGTGGACGAAATTCTTTTAAGGGGGGAGGATTGTAACGACTCGGAATTTTGGGCAATAATAATTTAATAATCTGCATTAATAATTTAATTGGCTTGATAATTTTTCTTTATAATTTTAATTTAAATTGGTGAATTTAATCTTTTGAAAGTTAATAAATTTTAATCTGATAATTGTGATCAATATCTTGCTAACAATATGATATTGATAAGATTTATTTTCCAAAGCTAAAAGTTTTTGTTTCTATTTATAATAATATATATATATATATATATATATATATTGTGAATGGAAGTATCCTTTTTTTTAAATAAAAGATGAATTTTCAAATTGTAATATATATGCAAATATATGTTATAATTTGATATTGTTTTCGAAATTTAATTTAATCTATTTACAATTTATATATGTATGAATGATAATTTGAAGCTTTGTTTTAGAGTTAATGTTTTTCAAAGGATAATTTAGTTTAATTCAATTTGTTTTAAAAATATCGGATAATTGTTTGTTTTAAAATATAAGATTGTTATTTATTTCAAATATGATAGTTTAAAAAGATTTAAACTTTTTGTTTTGTTTTCTTTTAAGATGCTTATTATAAAATGGTTATAAGTGTATAAATATAAATGTTAGATTTTAAATACATGTATAAGAAATTATATTTGTATTATAATTAGTTTTATAATATTTTCTTATAAAAGTAAATTTATATTTACACATGTAAATTATATTTATTAAGAGAATTAAATTATGTATGTTTATATTACATTTAAATTAAAAGAAAAATTAATTTAAAATATTCAAGGACATGTGTAAACATGTAAACATCTTAAAAACACATGTTAGAAGATTAAGAAATTAAGTGACAAGTGTCTTCATCTTTGAATTTTACTTTCTTTAATTTTTATTAAATCATAACTAAATTTAAAATAAAAACCTTGCATCTCTTATTCCATTTTTCTCAATTCAACAAAGAAAAATAATAATCAGTAAACCTGAAAACAAAAATCATATACAAATCTGAGATAAAAAATCTGCAACTTCAAATGTAAATCAAACCTACAGATTAAAACTGCAACACCAATTTCCAATCTGCAAAATGAAGTCCTTATCAAGCTGCAACCTTCAAAATTTCTGCAACTTCAACATGCAAATGAAGATCTGTTTCAATAATTTTAAATCATCATCAAATTTGTGCATGCAAAGGAATTTTTTCAATCAAAAGAAAATCAAAGGCAATTTAAAACAACCCAGATTTCAAGTACCTGGAATAAATCATAAACCTGTTCTCTGCCCTGCTTTTGTTCACTGCTTCGCAAAATTCAAAGGGTGAGTAAATTTCTTTTGAAAAACAGTCGATCTAAATTTTACTGCCATGCATGTGTTGATTGTCTTGAATTAAAATTCTATAGCTTAAATTTATATGAATTGGTATGTTATGATGGGTGAGCTTGTCTGTTCATATACATGCAAGACTTTCTCTGTTAATTTACTGAGAAGGTTTTGTTAAAAGAAATTATTCAATACAAATAAATGAAATCAATATTTGATTTCGAAATCTAAATAAAAGTTGTTTGTTTGAGGAAGATGATGGCTTTTAAAATAATTTTAGGATCTTAACTTTAGCAAATAAGTTAAAAATAAGAAAAAATAAAATACTGTTATATATGATAAATCAAAAAATTTTACTTATGATTTAGGTTACATGAACAAATTAGTGGGTAAATATCATGAATTTTAATACAAGTTTCATGATTTTTAGTTTAAGGAATCAAGAGAATTTTGAGTTTGAACATTTTGGGAATTTTTGTGAACTGCAGATGATATACTCAATATTTTGAGTTGAAATTTAGGTTGTAGCTTGTTCATAAGTTATAGATTTTGGGAAAAATGCTTCAGAAATTTTCTATTGTGTGAATCGATCGAAATTGAGCTAACTAGGGTTAAGTTTGCATTTCTGGCTCGGCTTAACTGTTGAGATTTTTGCGATGTGAATGTATGACAGGAGTTGATCGCGACTTGGGAATAGTGGCGTGGAGCTTGCGGCGATGTTTTGAGGTGATCGTTGGGGTTTCCGGTGGTGGCTATGACCGGCGACGATGGGTTGAGTGGTTTGTGTTTCTGCAGTTTTCGTGCTCGAGGGTGAATTCGATTTGAGCGCATATTCTTGGATCTGGGTGTGTTGTCGAGCTCGTGTAGGTTAATGAGATTGTCGGCGATAGGCGTGAGGATCAACGGCGGCCGGGGATGATATGCTAGGTACACCGTGCACATTTTTGGTGCATAGGGAAATGATGTTTGGGAGGAGACGAGATAGTACCGAAGCTTCGCTCGTGCTTCTCGCGCGTCGTCTCGAAGTTGAGGGATTCGGGATTGTTTTCGGCGGGTAGCTCGAGTAGTTCTAGTGATTTACTCGGGTGTTCTTAGGATTGTGTATTTTGTTAGTACTGTGTATAGTAAGTACTTAGTTAACTCGGGTTTTGTAGTTTGGATCTGTATAGTGTTTAATTGTAGATATAACTTGTAGTTTGCAATATAATATAGATCAAGCTCTAAACTATAAACAAGATTTATGGTAGAAACGATTCAAAACTTGTTGTTTAAAATAAGTAAATCAAACCTTAAAAGTGATAATTGAATTTATTTTAAAATTAAATTATTAAGAAGTTTCTTTTTTGAAAATAGTTATCTAAGTAAAATTTGAATTTAAAGAATGTTTGAATTTAAATATTAATCAAAGTTTCTAAGTAAATTGTTAAACAATGTTTTAATAACAAAGTTTTCAAATTTATTTGTAAATTAAATAAGTTTAAATTAGATGTTTGAAATTAATTTCTTAATGCCTTATTTTAAAATAAGGTTATTGATTTAATTTTGTAATTCAAATAAAATAGTTTGTTTTTAAGTTATTAAAATGGATTTATTCAAATAATTTATTTATGAGATAATTAATTTATCCTTGTTTTGAATATGAGAATGTTTAATTTGATTTGTTATTAAGTAAAGAATTAATTAAGATTAATGATTTTATTAATTAATTAAAGATTTAAAAATATAAGAAGTTAGTTAATTAATTATTTAATTAATTTTAAGTAATTAGTTAATTGTTTATTTAATCACTTAATTATGGGTTAATTAAGTGTGATTACTTAATGAAGTAATCAATGGTTAATTTTTGAATGTAATTAAGAATAGTAATTACTTACGAAAGTAATTAATGGAAGTTACTCATGGGAGTAATTAATTGAAGTGATTAATGGAATCACTTAATATTATCAATTAAAGAATTGATTAATATAATTGTTGAGGTTAAATAATTATGAATTAATTAATTAATTAAAGAATTAAGGATTGTTTAATGATGAAATTAATTATTTGTTAAGTAATTAATTATGGGAGTAATCAAGATTGATTTATAGAAGTAATTAGAAGATAATTACTTATGTAAGTAATTAAGAGTTAATTACTTAATTATATTAGTTAATTAATTAATGAGATTAATTAATTTATGAGTATGATTAATTTAAGATTAATTACTAAGGGTAATTAATTAAAATGTAATTAATTTATAAAGTAATTAATCTTAATTGAATAATTAATTACTTAATAAAGTAATTAAAGATTAGTTAGATTAATTAATTAAAGGGTTAATATAATTAATTAAGAAGTTGATCAGTTAAGGTAAGTAATTACAAATTGTTAATTACTGATTGTGATTAATGAGTTGATCAATTTCAAGTTAATTATTTAATTAAAGAGAATTTTTAATTTATAGGGATCATTAATTAATATAATTAATGATATTAATCAAGGTTGATTAATAGAAGTAATTAATTTAAGTATGATTAATTAATTGCAATTAATTAAGCTTTAATGTAATTAATTATAATTAATTAATTAATGGAAGTTAATAAAGGATCGTTAATTATTGTAATTAATGATAGTAATTAAAGGTTAATTACTGAATATGGTTAAGGTAAATTACTTGAATGTAATTAAAGTATAATTAATCAAGGAAGATTAATTAAGGAAGATCATTAAGAATGATTAATTTATTTATTTGGGATAAATAAATGAAGAAGGATTTAAGGTTAATCTAATTGATTTGGAGTTAATCAATTCTTCTATTGGATGGTTAATTGATATTTGGTGACTGATATTGAATGATCAATTGATATGGGATGATTGATATTGGGTTTTGGTTGATACTAGATGTTTTGGATATCTCTGATATGTGATATGCTTTGTGAGATGAATATTTGTTATGAATTATCTATTATGATAATTTTATTTATCTATCTGTTTATATCATCCTGAATATAAGTTAATTGTTTAAACCCTTAAGTACAACTTGGACATTAAAATGGCGTTTGGTTTCGGTGAGACCGGGATCGGATTTCCATATTTGGGATCCGAAAACCACATCGATTCCAATTAAACGTTAGGTCGTGAATCCAAGTGGAGCTTTGTGAAGACTCGAGGTGTAAGAACTATACGTCAGTATAACTCTGTGGGTGATTCCGTAATGAGTTTGACAGAATAGTACTTATAGGTTCGAGATGGTGATTCAGATTGCAAGGGCTATGGTCGTTGACTTTGAGGGTGATTCCAAAATGAGTGCAACGAGATAGTGCCTTCGGTTTCGTTCGAACCCGGAACGAACTTGTATGGATTGAATGCTTTCAGAACATCGTCAGGTGGACGATGAGCATTTTAAGATTGATGTATCCTATAAAGGTAATCGTAGCCTCAAGCCTCATCAACCGGGAATAGCTAAAATAGGGGAGGTGCAGCAAGGCTTCGTGGGTAGCTCCCACTAGAGAGCAAGATTTACCCCTGTCTAGAAGTCCCTTTTTATTTCGGCTGTGTGTGGCGGTTGATTCGGGACAACCGCCGGGGTTGTCTTGTTCGGGACTGTTCAGTAAGGAATGGTCCCGGCCTTGTGTTGCAGGGGAGTTAGGGTGGCTCCTCGGTACGTTGATCTAGGCCACGTACTGTGATGGGTGGTACCCCAGTAGCCCTGCCATTGATGAAAACTCATTCTTCCTACGAAACCCTACGGTTTTGTTTGTATTACCCACTTTTGTGGCTAGTAGCTGGAATATAATAATGTAACAATTTCGGCTATTTCTTATTTACTTGAAAACCCTAGACATTATTATAATATCACTAGATTTCCTATCAAATGTTTTGGTTAGCGTAAGGTAAAATCTTTTCCATGTTTATGTGTGGGAAGTCTGATACCTTTTCTTTTCAAAAGGTTTTTCTAAAGTTAAACAATTTTAACCCGTTTACTCACACCAGACCCTGTTTGTTATTTTCTGTTTTATTAAACTCTTGGGTACTCATATGATGTATGAGTAGTCAAGTGATTCAGGTTTGCTTGACGAATTCTGGAGGAGTTATGGAGCAGGAGGTTTCCACGTGTAGTTATTTTATGGTTCCGCTGTGTTTGTTTGGTATCTGTATCTGTTGTACTTGAGTTGTATAGTTAAACAGATGTTTATAATTATCTAATACGTATTTTTTTAAGTTTTGTACTCTGATGTAATATGATGTTATGTAATATTTTAAGTGATATATTATATTTCATTCGTTCCGCTGTGAGTTCTCTGTTGTTGTTGTGTTTCTTCTTTCTCTTTCTTTTTCTTCTTCTATCTCTTTCTTTCTTCATTGATGATGCGATTTCTTGGAGATAGGAAGTCGGATCGTCTCAATGAACTAATTAATTTAATTAGTAAGTTAAATGGAAATGGAATTGAATTTGTATAGAGATGAATATAAACTTAAGTTATGAAATGGTAAACCATAAGAAGTTTGTATAAAAAGTTATAACAAAAAATTTGAAGGTGAAATTGGTATCAAAGAAATATACTAAGTAAATATTTGAATGCAGATTAAATAAGTGATGTGAATAGTGGTTTGAGAATGATTGATGGTAAATGGAATGGATGTGAATAAGAGAACTTAGGATAGCTAAGAATTAATCTAATTAAAGACGTAAGTTGTGTATATATTATTTGCATAACGATTTGATCCAGATTCGAGTACAGAATTTTGAGATAATTAATTTCGATCTGAGTTATGATTTTTCACTCGATTTTTTATGGCGAACACTGGACATGGATTTTTGATTGATTCTTGGATTCTCTATCATAGTACATGGCTATGCAAGGAGAATCATGGTTTATGATCAAGGAACCAGATCTGAGTCCGCACTAGAGAGTCGTGTGAACGATACTAGTTCGAAAGTGAAATTGCGTGATCAAGCGAGCGATCAGATTTGATACTGCGTACAGATGATATATGTACATCATACGAGTTTTGGTGAAATAAATGCTGAAAATTTGAAAACGCTGAACAAAATAATTTTGAATTATATGATTGGATATTATTGGTAAATAAGATGCAGGCATTTAAAATCAAGAAAAAATTAGATTGCCCGACAAAAAAGTACATGTTTATTTTGTCGTTTGATTTAATGGTACTATAATTGAGCCACCAAGCTTTTGTTTTCTTTTGTTGGTTTGGGGACCATTGTGGCGTTTTTTAGTTGTTCCGATCTAACCGCGCGAAGGAAATGCTAGCAAAAATTTTCGAAAATTTAAGGAGTTAGAAAATTTGAAGAACGTTTTCATTAACTAAAATTTGATTTTGAAATATAACTTGAAATGATTGAGTAAATAATATTATTTGGAATTTATGGATGAATTTGGAAATTAGTAAAAGTGATAATGTGGTTTCAATAAATTGATTTTGGGAAAATGTTTAAACTGATATATTTTGGAAAAGTTAATGGATTTTGGACCATTCTTCTTACCTTGTTAATTTCGGGGACGAAATTCTTTAAAGGGGAGGAATGTAACGACCCAGAATTTTGATTATTTGAAATTGGAATATTTAATTGATTTTAAATATTTAAAAGTAAAATTTTAAATGAATTTCAAATATAATGATTTATTAGATAATTTAATAATTGAATTTTACTTAAATAATTGAATCTTGAGTTTTGCGCTTGATAAAAATAATTTAAATGCTTATTAAATTTATATTAATAAGAATGAAAGTAATAGAACTTTTAAATTGAATTTAAAAGTGATTTGTTCGATTTTAAAAATAAATCGATTAAATTAACAAGTGAAAATAGCGATGTGGAGCACAGTCGTGGATTTCGACGAAACCAGTTCCATTGAATCCATAATAGTGAATTATTATTGGATTTCAAATTTCGTAGCATTTGGGATTGCGTAGTGATAGAAATGCTTTGAATTTAATATAAAAAAGTTAATATAATAGTTGAGGTCCAAAAAGCTATCTTCTTCGTACGATCGAATTAGGACTCGAAACCTTTTCCATTGCATTCGAAATAGGGTTATAACATTATGAACGTCTAGAGGCACGCCTCGATATGAGTTCGAATAAATATCTAGATATTTTGGGAATTTTATATATATATATATATATATATATATATATATATATATATATATATATATAATTTTCAAAACTTCACATCAGCCAAAAATTTGAAGTCAAACTCTATCTTGTCTTCTGGGACCTAGGATCGTGACTATTATCTCTTCAACATGCATCGTATCTTCTTCTATTTTAAAGCACCGCCGAGCATAACAACAAAGGAAAAAATTGGAAGTTTAAAAATTGGTTCTTCCCTAATACTAAACTAAAAATCATGAAATTAATATTAAAAATTCTATTTTGCCAAGAGCTTCAGCCTGGAATGCTTTTTGAAGGTCGCGACTTCGTTCTCTGATAATCGAAAGTGGAGACATGAAAGAGTCGAAACTAAGGTTAGCAAATTCTCTGAATTCAGGAAATAGTGTGAAGAATCGAAGTGATATTTGGATTTGTCATGAAAAATAGCATCTCAGAACAGAATTTTTTCAGGGCCGATCGCCATTTGGAGAACGCGGCTATCACTGTAGCATGTACAGGCACAGGCAGGTCGTGATTCCTCTGGGCATTTGAGTTTGGAGTGGAGATGCTGGGCAGGTGGAGATCGATGCAAGGAAGCCATAGGCGAAGTCGAAACGTCATTTCGTGGAGTCATGCTTCATATTAGCTGTTCGTGCACGGCCATGTTTTCGGGTATAAGCACGAGACAAGGAAGATGGGAAAAGAAGGAGCCTTTATTTGGGTCGAGTTTTGAACCATATGGGTATGGGTTTTAAATCTAAATTTAATTAATGTTTTAATTTAATTATATTCGAACCGAGGAACTTATAAATTGTATAACTTCTACACACGAGGTCCGATTGGGACATGACTTTTTGTGTTACGATTATGAAGATGAGAGTCTAGTGAAACTAGTTTGGATGGCTTTAGAGATTGTCAAAATTTGGACTAAAATCGGACGTTTTCTGGTTTTGGCTCCAAACCGGAATGCTTCGGCAAAAACAGAAAATAAATGTGAGTAAATCTTACTCATTTTGATTACTGCAATTAATATTAAATGATTAAAATTAACTTTGGATGATTGGTTGAATTTATAAGTTAATATTTGTTGGATGTTATATTACATATAGTAGTATCTATACTATTATATTATTGCTGAGTTGTATTTCAAGCTCACATAAGACTCTTTTGGTTTTTGTCAGCTGAAGGGTCGCCTTTTATATTTTTCTATTTCCCCATCCCATCTCCGCTTCCTCCCTCTATCTGTTAGCTACAAACGAAAAGGCTAGGGTTTTTTAATGGCTGCTCACCGAGTCTCCGGTAATACACCGCCTAAAAAATTATTCCGCTCCGTATGAATTGAGCAGCTGCTGTTTACAGGCGATTCATTCGCCCAGTTTCTCCCCTCACACATCTCCGTGTTGTGCTTTTTTCCTAGTCTATAAGTAAAAGGATGTGGGTTTTTTCCGGCTTCTCTACGCTTCGTCCACCCTTTGTCAGCTCCGGAGTGAAAGGATGCAGTTTACAGCCGATTTTTCTGCCCTTTTTCTTCCACCTCCATTACCAACTTCCTAAGGAAGGTAATCTCTGTTTTAAGCCATAGCTTGTACGAACATGAGATCTTGCTTTCTTGTGCTTTTTATTTGATCGGACCTTTTAATTTAGGATGCCGTTCCTTTTTGTGGAATTAGTGTTGTCAGATAATAATTACGGTGTTCCTTTGTATGCTGAAATGTAAAATTCATGCCTCTATTACATTTAGTTTGTGTGGGTATTTTTTCTATTTTTTTGACCATGAAGTACAAAGCCTTTGCTTGCGGAGATGGAAAAAAATCAAATGCAAATTTTAAGCTGTTACATTGTTGCATTATATTAAATATTTGCAAGGTTTTCCCTATAACCATGTATTGGAAGCCGAAATATTATTGGCTTGCTGAGGTCCGATTCACGTGTTAAGCTGCTAACTAATAGAAACAACAAAACTAAGGACTTAAAGTGGCTCTTAAAAAATAATCTTCTTTCCAACCAATCTCACTTGGACTATGATGGGAGAAAACTAAATTGATAGTTGACAACGTTATAAGAATGAAAGGCGAATTATCATGTTCTAATAGCAATGGTTGTAGGATCTTTTCAGCGTTAGAAGTAATGATTTTATTTGGCTTATTTCCAGTACATAACTGATTGTTGACAACATTATAAGAATGAAAGATAAATTATCATGTTCTAACAACATTGGTTGTAGGATCTTTTCAGCATTATAAGTCATGTTTTTGTTTGGTTTATTTTCAGTACATTTGTTCCTCTTATCTGCATGCACTTCAAATGAAACATACTTCCAAATCTAGATCATATGCCAATTTTAATTATTGATAAATAAGTTCATTTCAATTCAATATGCATTTAACTATTTTATGTGGATACAAGACTTTTGAGAAGGTATTTGGCACTACACGCTCATCAATAATTCTTTTGCAAATAAATGCAAACATAATAATTAAACCCGACTTGCTATATTTCAACCAGCATAGAATCCACAGGTAGCCTTTTTCCCTTCTCATTTAGGTTGGTATCTTTTGATAAAAATCTATTACTTATTTTTGTCTCTTATATAATATTTAATGTTATGTGAATTTTTTGTACGATTTGTTCCATCAGTTATTCTTCTAGGTTTAATGATTGTGATGGAGAGGCAACAAAAATCATTAAAATCTCACATTTTACTTGACTCCTATAAAAGAATCATCAATAACTATGCATTTCGGTAGAAAAGGGGTTAGTAATATAGGTACTAATTTCATGTTGCATTGAGCTTTTTGTTAGTCCGTGAGATGATGGTTTTGATGACAACAACCTTAGAATAAATTATAAAATATAAATACTAACATTATAAGTTTAGATATATATGTATATGCATGATTTAACCATGCAGATGCGAAGAATGAAGACTGTACAGTATAGAGATTCAAGATATCGAGATAGAAGACTCATGAGTATCAAGATTATCAAGAGTTCAAGATTTCAAGGTTAAGTATTTTTATTAGAAATTTTGTTAAAACTCACAGAAAAGCACTGGCATCTTAAAATCCAATTTATTCGTGGAATGGAATCCACTTCGAGCCTGTTAAAAGGATGAAACCCTAAGTAGGATGGAACCTACAAAAAATCTAGTGGAACATTGTTTTATATCCGCTAACTTTTTATTAAAAATGATTTTTCAAAATTATATCCTGTTTTCAAAATGTTTTTCAAAACTTTCCTTTTAAAAGATTCAAAACCCTCCATCCTAATTTTAAATAATTTTAGCCTCAAAATTATCTTTAATTTCAAAGTCAAATTACTCCTGATTTTAAACTATCTTTTGATATAATATATTTAACTTTCAAACATTTATACTTAAGATTTAAATATAAAATTATAGTTAAATTCTATATATATTATTCTCTATATTTACTTATGAATTTTAACTATAGTCAAGTATATTTATAAAGTTTAAAATAGTTTTAATATAAACTAAATGTTATTTTCAAAGAAAATCAAAACACCAAAAAATCCTTTGGGATGTCGACATGCCCAAGTACCCCAAGTCGACATGGTGTCAGTTGAGTTCAAAATTTAAATTTCAAAAGAAGTGTCTATTCACCATAACTATTCATGAATGACATGGTTGTTGTTCTTCTATAAATAGGGGTTAGTTTCAACAAATTTTATATCAGATTTTCTGGTTTTTCACTCCTCTTCCTCTTCCACATTTCTTAATACATATTCTTACCATTACTCTGCCGAAATCAACATTGAATCGAGCTCGATTACTTCTAGTTTGATTTTCTATCACTATCCCTACAAGGTTCTCATTGCTATTCAGAGTTAGACTTCTTTGTAATCTATTAAGCGAGAAAAGGTGTGATTGTAGCCTTGGAAATCAATCAAGAGAGAAAATGTGTGATTATAGCCTTGGTAAATCAATTGGGTAAACTTGTAGTCCGGAAATCAAGTATCTCTACCCAGAGGATAGAAATTCTAGAGGGTGTGCCTCGCAGCCTTGAAACCGAGGGTGTAATTATACAATTGCTTTTGAAAGGAAATCCGTACTTGTGTTGCCGGACTGGATGTAGGGTAACTCCGAACCAGTATAAAATCCGGTGTGTTCTTTCCTTTATTGCTTTTATTTTATTTCTGCATCCGTGCTTGTTTCTGTGATCATATCTGTATCTGTATATTGCATACATCGGTGTCTAAATTAACATAAACTCAAAAATATTTAGTTATTCTTTATTATCACTATTCACCCCCCCCCCTCTAGTGTTAATCCTAGCCTCAAGATCCGTAATCTGCATTTCTCACACTTTTGTCCTATGGGTTTACTGAATATGACCACTATGATTGAAGCACATGATTTGTATGTACAAGAAAGGTTTACCTTTATCAAGTTTCTAATTTGTTTCATCGACGAGATGAGGCGTGCATGCCCGTTTGTTATATAAGCATATAAACAAACAATTAAGCCATAACTCAACATGTTAGAAAAAAGTGGCATTAGATTAAGTAACAAAGACGTTCCATGCAAAAATGCTTTGTTTTGCCACTTTAGTGTCGATTTGTCTAGGAATGCATAATTAATGGAAACCATCTTATCAATAAAAGAATTCGAGAAGATGTTGCAGTAAAACGCATTTGTGACAAATTATTCTTAAATGGGTTGCTTCCTTTCTACCCACTTTACATGTAATAATCAATGCCATGAGAAAACAAGTAGTATGCATGATGAATCAACTAAAATATTATAGCCTACCAACTAATTTTATCCTTCTATCATAGATATCTCATTCCCTTAATTGTAACATTACATGCATTTGATTAACACTTAGACATTGGTATGGCTTAACTGTCATGTTTAGAAATAAGCATTATATAACTCCTAATTTTTTTGAAGCTATCAAAAAGTGCTGATGATATCCGCACATGTGGGGTTTTTGGCAATTTTCTCACTTATGGGTATTGATAATGAATACTCATTCAATCAAAGCTGCCCATACTGTTTACTTCTAAAAGATATCTCTTTGACATGAAATCCATGGGTAAATTAGTTCAGCCGCTACCTATTACAAAACAGGGTTATCAACAATGATAAAGAGGCATAGGGAATGTTCCGTTCAACTTAAAAAATGATTCAATATTCATCAGTTATGTGTAAATTTGGATGTTTCGAGCTACATGTTAGTTACAAAGATAGGTTTCAGTTATAACCAAAGTTATACTTCACTATCCAATGTAAACACATAGCTATGAAGGCCATGCGCTAATACGGATAAAAGGTGCCATGTCTTCATTGGATACCATTATAATTGATGAAAATTTAACGTCTCAACAAACATTTGAAGTTCAAAATAGTAGAGATATTCATCTTACTTTGATTTTTTGATAACATGTAATTTATTTTATTTGTTTGCCATTTTTTGTTAATAAACAGCGGCAGATTTCAATGCCATCTCATTAGCAACAAACAGAGAAGAAAAAATTACAAGAAAAGCAACTATGGCTATGGTGTTCAAAATGTCAATAAAGGGATGTAAGCAAAGATTGAATGCAAAAAGGACAGCATCTTTTTCATTACTTATTTTTTACGTACTCTAATTTTTTCATTTTGTTATGTTTGGTGTTGGTTTATGGTTTGTTATATTTATCAAATGAAATTTCATATCATGTTTTTGATTAGTCTAATCTATAGTTGGATGGTATAGATGAAGTAAGAACTGGGAAATGGGTACCAAATTCAATTCCAGTTTCACATAAAGAACAATTGGAATGAAATGCCATTGCATTTGACATTCTACTCCCAGGTTTCAACTTTATAAAATCAATATTGATACTATGTGTAAAAGAGAGGAAAACAAACAAATGCAAGAAGATGAAAACTTCGATACGTGAAGACGAACGTGGACCAGGATAACAAGGAAACGTATAGCTGACTAAATTTTGTATTCGACATTTTAGCCACAAATGAAGGGCAAAACCTTTGCATGAATTTTTGTTGGCTGGTATCATATACATTGTTCATTAGTTGATGTAGGAAATCAAGATTCAAACTTTCAATATTTCTTTTCCCTTTTTTGGCTAATTATTTAGCCAAAGGTACATTAATGGTACTTTCTCCAAATCCCGTGATACTGCAGCATACAGATTTTACTTTGCATTGTAGATGAAGTTTGATTTTCGGGTATAATTTTGTAATATATTCGGTATTTTTCCACTGATTACTACTTTGTGAATGGAAAGCTTAATCAAAAGTATTCGAATTTCCACTTCATCCTTGGTGCAAAAAAATTTCAGATTCTTTTAGCAAGTATCATGGTAGTTATTTGTTGCTTGCTGCAAACTGGGAAGTATGACTTACATACAGAAGAAAAGCATTAAGAATAGAACATAATGAGCTGAATCTATTTCCAAGGGAGTTGTTGGTATATCTTTTCTTTCTAATTTTTTGGGTACTCAATAAATGCATTTTCCCCAAACACATGGTATACCTTCTGATTACACAAGTGGAAAAAATTAAGCAAATTTTTTTTTATAACATAAATCTCCGTTCATT
Organism: Allium cepa; assembly: GCA_030765085.1. Classification (NCBI taxonomy): domain Eukaryota; kingdom Viridiplantae; phylum Streptophyta; class Magnoliopsida; order Asparagales; family Amaryllidaceae; genus Allium; species Allium cepa. Next base: position 619,297,555 of record CM060928.1, read on the forward strand.
TTTTGTAAGTTTCAACCGCTTTTCCAAGTGAAGGACCAAACAATATCATAAATAAATTAGGAATACCTAGCTAGTGCCTTACTGATGCATTGTTCTTTAATTTTATTACCTGTTTATGCTTGGAAACATTGAATTTTTTTTTTAAATCGCAGTGTATTTTGTATAATTACAAAAATGTGTTGGGATGTTTATTTTATTTCATACCCAACTTAGTAACTCCTTTATTAAATTAAATAGATCTATGGTTAGAGGTTTATAATTATGTCAAGTTTTAGCTAGCATCAACTTTCTTATCCATGCGATGGCAGCATTACATCAAGCATACAAAGTTTTAAGCATATATATTGATATAAAAGATTGTTAAACATAAGTTAGTTACTTGCGGAGAATTTACAAGGAAATTTAAGACCAGTGCATTTCTGTTCTCATTTTTTAGACCATAGGTAGTCTGTTTAATTTTTACAGTTTTTTAGAGCATATGAAGTATTAAGCATAGGCAAAGAATAATGAACATTTACAATTTTCTATTTAATGTCCATGTGTGTAGACGCGTCCATCTTACTCCAAATATAAAATGAATGAGTTCAAGTGTTTGGATGTCACGTACAAGAAGTTATTTTAGTCACATATGAACGTTTCATGCATGAGATGTACGTTTATATTTATGGTCCTATTGTTTATAAAATAATATTATGCATATCTGTTTTTTTGCGTGCTCTATTATTAAAGAGGTTGACAAAAAACCAATATGAAGAAACTATTGGATCAGATGAGTCATTACTAATGCTACTTACAGGGTGGAGAACTGCATGCGGTGATAGGACCCTAATTCATGCCAATGTTTCACGGCAAGCCTCGGGAAGGAGTGGTGTACGACATTAGCGATTTATAGCGGTCGAATTTCAAAATTTTCTTGAAATCCATAAAGACATCAACATTCAATTCAGTGCTCTAACAACATTCACTAAAGTTGAGAATCAGCCAAAGATATACCAATGCAAAAGTTCTCAGTTGTCGATCATCCAACTATCATAAAAAGAACTGACACAACTAAGTTCTGGATAGGTTTGCAACCCCTACGTTGATTCCTACTGATATTTATCTACTTACCTATACAATTTCCTTACAAACATTACCTTATTATACATTAAAATATCATGCCAGTGTGATTGGTGTCCTACATCGTGTTAGTAAGGTCGTCAGCCAGTCCACCAGGAATGGATAAGTCGCGCCCAAACGAGAGCTTATATTACATATGCACCGGTATCTTTTAAATTTCCGTATTTTATATATAATGACAACATTAAACAAATGTACAAGATGTTAAATTGTGAATATCACTCTCTACTTATTGCAGTGGTAATAGAGTTGCTACTACATTGTGGGGGCAGCAAAGCCTCCTTGCTCGATCAGTCTATGTTGGCAGAAAATACTAAAACTATTATTCTGATGCCGATGACTGCTGAGAGTTACCAGGTTATGTACCAGACCACTAAACTATCCCTTAAAAATATATTGCCTTATGGTCATATCACGTTTCTCACTTGATATCCTTAATTCAGGGAAGCCGGGCTTAAACTCGGCTACTGCAACTTGTATCTATACAAATTTGCACATTAATAAGGGCCATGAGTTGCTCAAGAGGTAAGCATCCTATACTCCATGAATAACCCCATATACGTCAAATGAAATTCTATTAGAATAGTTTTAAGTTGGGGTTTTCACTCTAAATAATTCGGCATGAATTCTAGAACATAACGGTTTTATAATCGTTGCTCCCAATATTACCTAATTTAGACGGCTTTCAAGCATACAACATGTAATTCTACAATTTATTACTTTAGTACTTCAAACCGTAGTTTATCAATTTTTGGAAGTATTCAACTAGAAATTTAAATTTTTGTTAATGGCTTTGACTTTTTTATTTTTCACTTTAAAACTTTTGGTGGCAAGATTTCAATGTTTAACATTTGGATTTTTAACAGTTGAAGCTTCACAATTTTGACATGCGAAATTATTATAGAATTTCATTTTAATGTTGTTGAATTTCGAAGCTTTGATTTTTTTTTTCACATTTTTTTTCATCTAGAATATTGTACTCAAATTATATAATAATTGGCTTTAATATTGTTAAAATTGAAGGTTTTGACGTTTGAACTTATGTTCAATTAGCTTTAGTTTGGGCAGCAATTGTGTACTTTACGATTCCAGTTGTCTGAAATGTAGTTTGTGGATTTTGAAAGCATTGAAATTTCATTTTAACGTTGTTGCATTTCGAACCTTTGATTTGATTAATTTTTTCCATTCTAAACACAATGTGCCTCAAACCGTGTAATAATTGGCTTATAGGCATACAACCTATAATTATATAGTTAAAATTTAGTGCTTTAAATTGTAGTTTATCAATCTTTGAAAGTGTTGAAACCAAATTTTTTGAATTTCTTTCTTAACTTTTCTTTATTTTGTATTTTTAGCATTAAAACTTTTGGTTGTAAGAGTTCAATGTTTTAACATTTGGATTTTTACAGTTGATGCCTTGAAATTTTGATTAGTTAAATTATTATAGAATTTTATTTTAACATTGTTGAATTTTGAAGCTTTGATTTATTTATATCAGTAAATTTCATTTTAAAAAAATGTACGCCATACTGTATAATAATTGGCTTCTAATATTGCTGAAATTAAAAGTTTTAACATTTCAACTTCCGTAAGATTAGTTTCAGTTTGGGGTTTTCATTCTGCAAAATTCGGCATTGATATTTGCAACTTAGTGTGACAACACGGAATTTTTGGATATATGAAATCGGAGTATTTAATTGATTTGAAATATTCAAAGTTAATTTTCAACTTGAATTTCAAATATTATTATTTGTTTGACAAATAAACTATTGAATTAAACAATTGGAAATCAGGTAAAATATGAATTTTGGGATTTCGAGTCTGTTAAAAATAATATAAAGGTTTATAAAATTTATAATTATAATACTATAGATAGTAGAAGTATTGAATTTGAGTTTGAGGGTGTTTTATTCAGTTTTGAATTTATATCGTTTAGATCGATTTAAAAATAGCCTTCCAAGGCACAGTCTCGGATTTTGACGAAACTAGTTTCATTGGATCCGTAATAGTGTATTATTATCAGATTTTAAATTTTCTTGTGTTTAGAGTGATCGTTTGGTCGTACGGTAGATAAACACGTTGAAATTTATATCGAAATTTAATTTAATAACTGGGTCCAAAAAGCTATATTCTCCATACGACCGAATTAGGACTCAAAACCTTTTCTAATGCGTTCGAAATAGGGGTATAACATTATGCATGCCTGACGGCATGCCTCGATTGGAGATCAAGATTGTGAGTTAAGGAAATCGAGACAGTTTAAATTTGAATTTAAATTAAAAATATATATTCACATACAATGGCAAATTCGACACGTTTCATCCCTAAAACACATGTCCCCCTTTTCATTCTTCCTTTTGAAACGTGATGTTTTCTTTCTGCCTGATAAATAAAAAAATATGGCAGAAGCAAAAGAATTAAAATCAATCGAAAACCCTTCTTTCCTTTCAAAAAGCCAACTCAGTAGCCTCTAAATTAAATGGCCAATGAAAACAAAGAATAAATAATAATGGCTTCTCCTCAAATCGATTATCACCTCGTTTTAAAAAATTTAGCACTCGTGAGAAATGGAATCGATTTCGATTCAAGCCCTAGGGCCGAGCACCCCAATTGTCGAATCGAAATCATCAACTCAAGGGGTCGTACGAGATTCGCTCTCGTCCACCGAATACGCGAATGCGACTGGCCGTGAGGCCGTGGAAGGAAGGCGCGTGCAACGACGTCGGAGATGCTTGATTCATGGGATGAGTGCCGCGAGATTTGGGTGTCATGCGCGTGTGGCCAGAGGAGCCGTTTACGAGGAGGCGTCGAAGGGCGGTTCAACCTCAGGAGGAAGTGGCAGCGGCGTGCGCAAGCTAGAGACGATCGATTTGGGCTTAGGCTTTCGAGTTCGCGGTGCCGAGGTAGTGGCCGCATGAGGGAAGGAAGCAACGAGATATAGCTGATTTCTTTTTTTACTAATTTGTTTAATAATATATATACACCTATAGTTTTGAGGAAAAAAATTATTTGTCGTAAAGTCAGGTTTTAGTTTGGAAATATGTGTGTGTCTATATATATACATATATACATACATACATACATACATATATATATATATATATATATAAAGTTTAAACAAAATATATATATGAACTTGGAAAAAAATATAGGATTTGTATAAAGATTGGACTTTTAATCTATACAGGATATTTGTACAAGTATATGTGTTTTCAAAAATAAAAATAAAAATAAATATGCACATGCACATTTTAAACTTACCAGTTTAATTTTAAATTAATGTATCAAGGTGATTTACTTGTTTAATTAGCTTATTTAATTATTTTAGTTACTTAAAGTAATTTATAAAAAAGAAAATTGGTTTAAATTTAAATTATAGTTTAAAAGAAATTTTTTAGTTTAAACAAATTAATTGTTCGATTTGTTCGAATATTAGTAAAATCATATGATGTTATACAAGGTCTAGAATCGTGAAGAGACCGAATCGATATTGAAATGGATTGCATGCATTGTCAAAGTTGAATTAATCTCACTCATTTTGGTTATTAGTAAAATTTAAATAATTAAATTTAAATTATTGGTTGTTTGTTTGAATTGATAATTTATTATCATCTTGGATGGGATATGTTATAGTATATACATACATGTATATACACAAATATTGGAGTGATTGATTTCTCGCATTATATAGTGGATGAGACCCTATGCGCCCCGCATAATAGCTGATGACCCCATATACCATGATATCCCACCTTGAAGTGGGATTGGTATTTTTATATTGTGTTAACATCTGTGGATGCAGGGAAACAAGTTGGAGGGATCCAATTAGATTTCTCAGAATTTTAGATTATTTAATATACCGTGATATGGTTTATTTGATAATCTATGATAAATTATATTGGTAATTGAAAATATTGGATGCTATGGTTTGATTAAATATATTTGGGAATGATGAGCTATCAAAAATGTATAGATTGGATTTTTGAAGGAAAGTAAAAGAGAGAATTCTTAAGTAAATAATTATAAAGGATTAGGATAAATGAATTGAAATGGATAAAAGTTGATTTTTAAATTCTAATAAATAAATGTCCAATATGGTAAAGGAGATTTTTGAATAAATGGCAGTAAATGAATTTTTAAACTTAAATGATATTATTTAAAGGAATAAAAGATTTTATTTTTTAAATTAGGGATTTAAATGGCTTAGGAAGAAATAAAAGAAGAACTTTGAAATAAAGTATGAAATTTGTATTTTCAGTTTAAATAAGATTTTAAATCATAGTAAAGGAGTGAAATATGGAAATTTACGGATTTTAAAATAAATTTGGGCAAGTAAAGGAATTTATTTTAAAAATGGAGTTAGATTTGAAAATCGATTGGAAACTGATTAAGTGTTGATTGGTGATTTAAAAGGAGGATGAGACTATAGAATTTATAAAGTGGGTTTACAAAGTGAAATAAGATATCAGTGGATATTTGGAAGTATAAATTCACGATGGGAATTTATAAAGGAATAGGTAATTGGTTTTAAAAATAAAATAGTGATTTTATTTTTAAAGGAGAGAAATAGAAGTTGTATTTTCCTGAAAAGCCAAGTATGTTTTCAAAGCAGATTTTTTTTAAGTATAAGTTAAAGGTTTTAAAGTTGATTTAAAAGATTGTTTAGAAGAATTATTTTTTAGTGGTTTTAGAAAATTTTTGTAAAAAAAGGTAACTATTTATTAAGATTATTTATATAAGTAAAGTATTTAAAAAGGTTTAACTAGTATTATTAATTAAAGATAATTAATTATATTTATACCTTATAGAATAACTTTTATTTTAAAATTTGTTTTGGCTTAAATTTCATATGAGAAATTATTACAAATTTTATAGCTAGTAATTTAAATAAAGTGTTTTAAGTAGGTTTTATTTTAAATATTTTTAAAGTATGTTTTTGAATAAATTTTTAAGTGGTTTTAATTCAAATGTTTTAAAGTATATCTTTTTAGAGTAAAGTGATTTAAATTATTTTAAATTTAAAGTATTTAGACTTAGTAATTCTCGGTGGAAATAAACAATATTTGGGAAATTTATTCCGCGAAAGAAAGGTGATTTGAAACTACTTTCAAAGGATTGAAGTATAGAAAAATATGATGCAAAGATATTTTGAAAATAAATAAATTGCGAAATTATTAATGTCTGATGGTTGTTTGTGAATGTCATTTGATAGTTAAATAACTGATTATCAAGATTGGCCAATGCGTTGATCGTTTCGAAGAGACCGGCATCAAAATTAATTTCCCGAAAACCACTTCGATCCGGTCGTGAGGAAAACAAAAGGTTGGAGTCAAAGATTAAGCAGTGAAGTGCAAGGGCTAATCGTTACTAATCCTGAGGGTGATTCCAAAATGGATGTAGTAGGAGTAGTGCCTTCGGTTACGTTCGAACCCGGAATGGGCTTGTATAGACAAATGCTTTCAGAACATCGTCAGGAGGACGATGAGCATTCTAAGTGAATGTGTGCTAAAAAGGTAATGCAAAGCCTCGAGCCTTATCAACCGCGAATGATTAAAACAGGGGAGATGCACACAAGGATAAGTGGCTAGCAACCAATTAGGGTAAGGTCACTCCTATCTAGATGTCCCTTTATTTCGGCTGTGTGGGCGGTTGGTGATCCCAACCGCGGGGTGAACTTATTCGGACTATCTAGTAAGAGGTAACTCCGGTCTTGTGATGCAGTGAATCAGGGTGGATCCTCGGTACGGTGATCAAGACCACGTACTATGACGGGCGACACCCCAGTAGCCCTACCATTGATGGAAATCCGTTCTCCCTACGTGCCTTTACGGTTTTGTTTGTAGCACCCACTTTGTGGCTAGTAGCTGGAATTTAATAATGCAACAATTTTGGCTATTTGAATAAGTATTTGCATATAGACACTACTATAATATCAGAGGATTTTATAAGAAATGTTTTGGTTATCGTAAGATAAAAACCCAGCATGTTTATTTGTGGCGTGGTCTTACGAGATCCCTTTGATTTCAAATGATTTTGAAACTTTAATAATCCAACCGAGTGTGTTCTATCACGCTGGTTTTTCAGAATGACTCGGGTGTAATTTAACTATAATGCTCGGTTCAGACCGAGTATTATGGAGTACAGTTTCTAGATGGACTGCTATGGAGCTCAGGAGACGAGCTGGATGGCGAGACGTATCACACGTATTTGATGTAATCCGTTGTGTGTGGCTTGTTGCAAATTCAGCTTCTATGTGGACAAGTTATCATAATTGTCCAGTGTTGTATTTTGTAATGTTGTACTCGGATGATGTATGCATAAAACAGATATAGTTTCTTTTGTGTAAAGATCAGTTATTATCTATTATATTTTATTCCGCAGCGTTGGTAAGATTCTGATATTGGTTCTATTTTTTCTTCTACCTCCTTCTTTAAGCCTAGTGGTTCGATTTTTCGGCATTCGAATTTCTGCATTCGATACAGTGGACGTATTAATGTTGATTTTCGAGCGTCAAAAAATCGCGTTGTCATAGATTTATACCGAGCTAAAGTTTAAGCGAGAACCTTGGCTCTGGTGGGGATTACTCATTTGAGATAGAGTCCGCAGTACTCTAGAATGTGTTTGAGTTTATTAATAAATATGTGCGCGTATTTGTTAGTGAATATAAAAGTTGTTTTTATGCTGTGTTGACTTATCGGATGAGTGTTTATGAATTCTGGTTTATATGTGGGACGCCATGTCATCGTTAAGGGTTTCTAAACTCTTAAACAAGATAAACCGACACAGTATTGTTTTAAAATCGGTAAATGAAATAATTTTACCCAAATTATTTTTGTATATAAAAGAAATAATTTTCCGTAAATTATTATAGTTATATATGATTTCTTGGATGTTAGGAAGTGATAATATTAAATTATTATCATTGTTGTGTAAAAATTAAATAAGAAGAAATCATAACAAAAGCTAAGAAATAAATTCATATCGAATGGATTTGTAAATGTAAATTGTAAATGTGATTTATAAAGTGAAATAGAATTCCAAAGAAATATTTGAAAATAAATTAAAAGGATTTGAAATTTGAAAATTTGGGAAATTAAATTCCTTTGAATTTGAAAATGGTTTTCAAAGGGTTTGGAGAATAATAGTGGTATTATTTAGGAAATACTTTTGAATTAGATATGAAATATGGTAAGACTTGGAATTAAAAAAATATTTGAAGGTTTTAAAGAGATAAAAGCATTGAACTCTTTTCGGTCGCTAGAAAATAATTCCAATGATGATCGCGACATCATCCGTGTTCATTTTTGAGTTTCCAGGAAAGGAACTGCTGTCAAATTGTTTTAAAATTGGATTTTTTTTTGCAAAAACTGGGTTTGATTTGAAATTCAAAGAGATAAGTGAATTTACTGAAGGATTTTGGATATAATTGATTTCAAAGATGATTTTGAAATGTTGAGTAATTGTTTAAAGGACTCTAGAATCCTATTTAAATGTTTATAGAATAATAAATAAGTTTGGAAACTTATAAAAATTTGAAATTTGTTTAGAATAAAGTTTAACTTAAGTAGAATTAAATTAAAATAAGAAATAAATAAAATGAGCTAGTAAAGTAAATAAAAGTAAGTGTGAAAACAAAATAAGCTGAAAGGTAAGCTAATTAATTGAAGTGAATTAAAAGAAGTTAGCCAATAGAAGGTAAATAAATTAGAGAACTTATAGAAGCTTGAAAGCTGAATTAAATTAGAATGTAATTATACCAAGTTAAATAAAAAAAAGTGAATGTTGAGGAAATAAATCTAAGTAGGCTAAATAAAATAAGTTATTGAAAATAAAATTTATTAGTTGGAAATAAAAGTGTGGAATGACAAATGAATTTGAATTTGTAAGTAAATAGGATAGAACTGAAAATTTAAATTGTGTAAAATGGAGAATTAGTTTGGTTGGACTAAATAAAATAAAATAAAATTTGTAAATAAAAAAATTAATTTTAATGGGTAAGAAAATGAATTGGAATGAGATTTGATTTGAATCAAGTTGAATAAAATGAAGTATTAAATTTGTTTGGGAATAAATGAGTGGAAGGAAGGAAAATTTAATTCAAGTGGAACTAATTAAAGAAATGGTTAAACAAAAATGGTTTGAGATAAAATGAATTGAAATAAATGTAACTAATTTAACATAATAATAAAGGTTTGGAAATAAAAGTGTTGAGATATGAATAAATTAGCAAGTGCAAATAATATAAGAAATGGTTAATTAAATTCATAAGGAATTGAAATGTAAATTAAATAAAAATAGATGTAAAGGCTTAAATGGTAAAGTGAAAATAAATATAAGATGTGTATAAAATATTTATATTGAATTTAAAAGTGAATGGTTAAATTCTTAAGTAAATCTGGAATTGAAAAATATTCTGAGTTAATATGTGAATGAAGGTTTAATGAGGGTGTATGATATTGGGATTAAAATGTAGGATGTACGTATATTATTTTATTCGCATAATGATTTGATCCAGATTCGAGCATAGAATTTCGTGATAGTTATACCAGTCCGAGTTGAGATTTTTCACTCGATTTTCGACGGCGAACCCTAGATGTGGATTTTGATTGATTCTGGAAATTCTCTATCATAGTTTGTAGCAATGCAAGGAGAATGATGGTTTCTGATTGAGAAACCAGATCTGAGTCCACACTAGGAAGTCGGGTGGACGATACTAGTTCAAAAGTGAAATTGTGTGATCGAGTAAGCGATCAAATTTGGTATTGCGAACGGATGATATACGGACATTGTACGAACTCGAATAAAATAGATATTGAAACTTTCGTAAAGAAATGTATAAAATGATTTTGAATGCTGTAATTGGACATTATTACTTAGTGGGATACAGGTGTTTTAAAAGTATGGGAAAATGGGGATTTTTGAATTCAGAAGATAAATTGAATTGCCGACAAAAGGTATGTGTTTAAATTTTTGTATGAAATTTGATGGTTTTCTAGTCTAGCCACTTGGCTTTTGTTTTTCTTTTGAAATCTAGGGGCCTGTAGAGGCATTTTGTAGTTGTACTTTTCTAGCCGCGCAAAGGAGACGTTGGCAAAAAAATTCGAAAATTTAGAGTGTTAGAAAAATTTAGAGAAGATTTTGATAATTTAAAATTTGGTTTTAAGTTTAAATTTGGACGGTTGGGTAAGGGATATTGGTTGGAATCTATGGAAGAAGTTTGGAAAGTTAGTAAGGGTGATAATGTCTTTATTAAAAAAAAGGTTTTGGGTATTGTTAAAAGCTGTTTGGTTTTAGGGAGTTTCTAAAAACTGTTGTTTGGGAAAAATAAGTGAACGGGTATTGGACCATTCTTTTTAACTAGTAATTTCGAGGACGAAATTCTTTTAAGGGGGATGAATGTAACAATCCAGAATTTTTGGATATTTGAAATCGAAATATTTAATTGATTATAAATATTCAAAATTTGATTTTCAACTTGAATTTCAAATATCACTGTTTGGTTGACAAATGAACTATTGAAGTAAACAATTGGAAATCGGGTAAAATATGAATTTTGGGATTTCGAGTCTGTTAAAAATAATTTGAAGGTTTATAAAATTTATAATTATAATATTGAATATAGTAGAAATGTTAAATTTGAGTTTGAGAGTGTTTTGTTCAGTTTTGAATTTATATTGTTTAAATCGATATTAAAAACTAGCCTTCCGAGGCACAGTCTCGGATTTCGACGAAACCAGTTCCATTGGATCTGTAATAGTGTATTATTATCGGATTTCAAATTTTCATAGTGTTTGGAATGATCTTTTAACCATACGGTAGATAAACACGCTTAAATTTATATCCAAATTTAATTTAATAACTGGGTCCAAAAAACTATCTTCTCCATACGACCGAGTTATAACTCGAAACCTTTTCCAGTGCGTTCGAAATAGGGGCATAACATTATCTACGCCTGGCGACATGCCTCGATTGGAGATTGAGATTGTGAGTTGTGGAAATCGAGACTATTTAAATTTGAATTTAAATTAGAAATATATATTCACATACAATAGCAAATTAGATACGTTTCATCCCTTAAAACATGTGTCCCCTTTTTCATTCTTCCTTTTGATACGTGTTGTTTTCTTTCTCCCTGACAAATAAAAAAATATGGCAGAAGTAAAAGAATTAAAATCAATCGAAAACCCTACTTTCAGTCAAAAAACCAACTCGGTAGCCTCTAATTAAATGGCCGAAGAAAAAAATATATAAATAATAATGGCTTCTCCTCAAATCGGTTATCATCTCATTTAAAAAAAATTAGCACTCGTGAGAAACTGAATCGATTTCGATTCAAGCCCTAGGGTCGAGCATCCCCAATTGTCGAATCGAAATCATCAGCTCGAGGGGTCATACGAGATTCGCTCTCATTTATCGAGTACGCGAGTGCGACTGGCCGCGAGGCGGTGGAAGGAAGGCGCATGCAACGGCGTCGGCGATGCTCGTTTCGTGGGTTGAGTGCCGCGAGATTTGGGTGTCTCACGCGTGTGGCCAGAGGAGCCGTTCGCAAGAAGGCATCGAAGGGCGGTTCAACCTCAAGAGGAAGTGGCAGCGGCGTGCGCAAGCTAGAGACGATCGGTTTGGGTTTAGGTTTTCGGGTTCACAATGGCGAGGCAGTGGACGCATGAGGGAAGGAAGCAACTAGGTATAGGTGATTTCTTTTTTTTCTAATTTGTTTAATAACACACACACACACCTGCAGTTTTGAAAAAAAAATATTTGTCATAAGGTCAGGTTTTAGTTTGGAAATGTGTGTGTGTGTGTATAGTTTAAACAGAAAATATATATATGAACTTGGAAAAAAATATAGGATTTGTATAAAGATTGGATTTTTAATCTATGCAGGATATTTGTACAAGTATATGTGTTTTCAAAAATATAACTAAATATGCACATGCACATTTTAAACTTACCAGTTTAATTTTAAATTAATGTATTAAGGTGATTTACTTGTTCAATTAGCTTATTTAATTATTTTAGTTACTTAAAGTAACTTATAAAAAAGAAAATTGGTTTAAATTTAAATTATTAGTTTAAAAGAAAAATTTTGGTTTGAATTAAATTAATTGTTCGATTTGTTCGAATATTAATAAAATCATATGATGTTATACAAGTCTAGAATCGTGAAGAGAGCGAATCAAGATTGAAATGGATTGCATGCATAGTCAAAGGTGAGTTAATCTCACTCATTTGGGTTACCAGTAAAATTTAAATAATTAAATTTAAATTATTGGTAGTTTGTTTGAATTGATAATTTATTATCAGCTTGGATGTGATATGCTATATATATATATATATATATATATATATATATATTGGAGTGATTCATTTCCCGCAATATATAGTGGACGAGACCCTATGCGCCTTATATAATAGTAGATGACCCCATATACCGTGATATCCCACCTTGAAGTGGGATTGGTATTTTTATATTGTGCTAACATCTGTGGATGCAGGGAAACAGGATGGAGGGATCCAAATGGATTCCTTAAAATTTTAGGTTGTTTAATATTCTATGATATGGTTTACTTGATAATCTGTGATAAGTCATATTGGCAATTGAAAATATTGGATGCTATGGTTTGATTGAATATATTTGGGAATACTGAGTTATCAAAAATATATAGATTGGATTTTTGTAGGGAAGCAAAAGAGAGAATGTTAAGTAAATAATTATATAGGATTTGGATAAATGAAATGAAAAGGATGAAAGTTGATTTTTAAATTCTAATAAATAAATGTCCAAATATGGTAAAGGAGATTTTTCGAATAAATGGCAGTAAGTGAATTTTTAAATTTAAGTGATATTATTTAAAGGAATAAAAGATTATTTTTAAAAAAAATTAGGGAACTAAATGTTTTAGGAAGAAATAAAAGAAGAACTTTGAAATAAAGTATGAGATTTGTATTTTCAGTTTAAATTAGATTTTAAATCATAATAAAGGAGTGAAATATGAAAATTTATGGATTTTAAAATAAATTTGGGTTAGTAAAGGAATTTATTTTAAAAATGGAGTTAGATTTGAAAACCAATTGGAAACGGATTACGTGTTGAACGGTGATTTAAAAGGAGGACGAGACTATGGAATTTATAAATTGGGTTTATAAAGTTAAATAAGATATTAGTGGATATTCAGAAGTATAAATTCAACATGGGAATTAATAAAGGAATGGGTAATTGGTTTTAGAAATAAAATAGTGGTTTTATTTTTAAAGGGGAGAAATAGAAGGTGTATTTTCCTGAAAAGCCAAGTATGTTTTCAAAGTAGATTTTTGTTAAGTATAAGTTAAAGGTTTTAAAGTGGGTTTAAAAGATTGTTTAGAAGAAATTATTATTTAGTGGCTTTAGAATTTTTTTTTTAAAAGGTAACTATTTATTAAGATTATTTATACAAGTAAAGTATTTAAAAAGGTTTAACTGGTATTATTAATTAAAGATAATTATTTATATTTATACCTTATAGAATAATTTTTAGTTCAAAATTTATTTTGGCTTAAATTTTATATGAGAAACTATTATAAATTTTATAACTAGTAATTTAAATAAAGTGTTTAAGTAGTCTTTATTTTAAATATTTTTAAAGTATATTTTTGAATAAAGTGTTAAGTGGTTTTAACTTAAATGTTTTAGAGTATATCTTTTTTAGAGTAAAGTGATTTAAATTATTTTAAATCTAAAGTATTTAGACTTAGTAATTTTCAGTGGAAATAAACAATATTTGGGAAATTTATTCCGCGAAAGAAAGGTGATTCGAAACTTTTTTCAAAGGATTGAAGTTTATAAAATATCTTACGAAGATATTTTGAAAAGTAAATAATTTTGGAAATTATTAATGTCTAATGGTTGTTTGTGAATGTTATTTGATAGTTAAATAACTGACTATCAATATTGGCCAATGCGCTGATCGTTTCGAAGAGACCGGGATCGGGATTAATTTCTCAAAAACCACTTCGATCTGGTTTAAACGTTTTCGTGAGGAAGACAAGAGCTTGGAGTCGAAGATGGAGCAGTGAAGTGCGAGGGCTAATCACGACTAATCCTTAGGGTAATTCCAAAATGGATGTAGCAGTAGCAGTGCCTTTGGTTCCGTTCGAACCCAGAACGGACTTGTATGGACGAATGCTTTCAAAACATCGTTAGGAGGACGACGAGCATTCTAAGTGAATGTGTGCTAAAAAGGTAATGCATAGCCTCGGGCCCCGTCAATCGGGAATGGCTAGAACAGGGGAGGTGCACACTAGGCTAAGTGGCTAGCAACCAATTAGGGTAAGGTCACCCTGGTCTAGATGTCCCTTAATTTCGGTTGTGTGGGGAGTTTCTTATCCCAATCACGGGGTGAACTTATTCGGACTACCCTGTAAGGGGTAGTTCCGATCTTATGACGCAGGGGATCAGGGTGGTTCCTCGGAACGGTGATCTAGACCATGTATTGCGATGGGCGGTACCCCAGTAACCCTGCCATTGATGGAAATCCATTCTCCCTACGTGCCTTTATGGTTTTGTTTGTAGAACCCACTTTGTGGCTAGTAGATGGAATTTAATAATTTAACAATTTCGACAATTTGAATAAGTATTTGTATATAGACACTATTTTAATATCAAAGGATTTTATAAGAAATGTTTTAGTTATCGTAAGATAAAAACCCGGCATGTTTATTTATGGCGTAGTCTTACGAGATACCTTTGATTTCAAATGATTTTGAAACTTTAATAGTCCAACCGAGTATGTTTTTTCACGTTGGTTTTCCAGACTGACTCGGGTATTATTTAACTATAATGCTCGGGTCAGACCGAGTATTATAAAGAATAGGTTCTGGATGGACTGCTATGGAGCTTAGGAGATGAGCTGGATGGCAAGACGTATCACACGTATTTGATGTATTATCCGTTGTGTATGGCTTGCTACAAATTCAGTTTCTATGTGGACAAGTTATCATAACTGTCTGGTGTTGTATTTTGTTAATGTTGTACTCTGATGATCTATGTATAAAACAGATATAGTTTCTTTTTTGTAAAGATCAGTTATTATCTATTATATTTTATTCCGCCGCGTTGGTAAGATTCTGATATTGGTTCTATATCTTCTTCTACCTCTTCTTCTTTAATCCTAATGGTTCGATTTTCCAACGTTCGATTTTCACCATTCGATACAGTGAACGTATTAATATCCATTTTTGGGCTTCGAAAAATCGGGTCGTTACACCTAGAATTTTAGAGTAGTTTACAAAAGTTATTGCATATGCTCTTAGCTTTATGAAAAGACATCAATTATCTTTTTACAGCTTCTTCGAATATTTATTTGATGGAAAATTTTTGTTACAACCCTCCAAAATATCTTGCCCCAACTACAAACTTTGATGGAAGCAAATTGCAGCACTAATGCTTGATCACCATGTTAGAATTTGTGTGTGCTCACTTTTAAAGTGCAGAAGATCAAATCTGCATTATTCTTTACGCGCTTTGAAAGTTAGCAAGAACAAATTACAAACTCGATGAAGACTAGATCATGAATTTATGCTCTTGAAGTTTGAAAATGAGCAAACACATTGTACAAAGCTACATAAATTAGGTCTATTTTTCCAGTATGTTTGTGGAAAAGCCTATAGTTGGAGTATGTTATTTTAGTGTATATAACTTAAATTTGTTCTTCATTTAACTATATTTGGTTCTCTGTTAGTGGAATAAATAGTTGTGTTGTACATTTTCGATTATCCTACTCCTTGGGGATTTTTTCCTCTATGCCGTATTAAATATCTCAGGAAAATTTACATGCACATAAGTTTTTTAACCTAAGTAACTAGAGTCGGGTATATTTATGATTACTTTTATGTGTTTTATTTTTCAACTACCGCGGTTTACATTCTTCATCTATATATCACGAGACAGATAACAAAATACTTTATAAAATTTCCACGATATTTTTACCTAAAGTTTTCTTAAACTGATTGCTTGCATGAAAAATGCGTGCCGGTGCCTTGATGAAATTTTTGGCTTCAAAATTCTCTCATATTATTCATGGTGAATACTCTCCTAAACTATACATAGTTTTCTCTTTGGATATTTCAAAAATAACATATATACACAGTATGACCGCGTATATCCATCATTCAACTTTATATTATTACAACTGTATTTTCCATATTCAACTTTATATTATGACATCTATATTTTCCATGGGGCTTTCGGCTTGCAGTATCGTTGTTTTTTATTTAAGATGGAATCATTCGCAATCCACAGTTTAACAGGAAAATTGTTATCTTAATCTTCTTTTACATTACTCTCTTTATCCAGGTGCAGATGTCATATATTCACATTAATACACAGTAAGGCATCGTAAAGAAATCTAACTGATTTTACTACGTGATAAACAGGTGAGCGTTCTCTCCATTTGGGTTAGCTTCTAGGGCGAGGTAGACTGGCAACATCCAATTTGGTCCATCTGAAAACTATTTTTTTACAGGCTACACAAACATATGTACAAGCTTTGTTGGTTCATATGGGTGTTGAAAAATGTCGATGATGGTGATTTTATTTGACAGTGCCGTGTAATATCGACATGCTAATCAACTGTTTTTACTAGACAACCGTTTGATGATTTCAGTTCCATTAAATACATATAGTGCTTCCTTTTTCTTGTGGTGTTTTTTTGTGGTGAAGTATGAGCATGTACTGCACCTTTGGAGTCTGATAGGCTTATCGAACTTAAACATATCTTGCATATGTAGTAATTTTTCCATGTTGCCTTCGGTTGATTTCATTCATTTTAGTACTTCTCATTAAATTTCTTAGTAATAAGTACTGCTACCGTATCTATGTTATACAATCGCTTCGTGAACCATAAGCATTTTCTATGAAATTATTTTTCCTGCATTACAACAGTTGCTAAGCAATGGGATATGATTCATTCCAGATGGGACCCCATGATATCGATTCAATTGATAAGTGAGTTCCAGTGTGTTCAAATTTTGACTCGACTGATGTATCATGATACAAAATTAATGCTATGTCCAATTATTTTTAACGCTAAAGATCAATGTCTACAACCTTTAAGAAAATAGGCGGTTTTTTTGTAATATACGACACCATCTTCAAGCCATTACTCCATGCATTGATACGCTTACAAAACCATTACACCTTTTTTCCCTCCCTTATAAATATGTTTACTTACCTCTTTCTGCAAAATTAATATCACTACAGGTCAGGTTGACATCCAAAGACAGGTATCACCAAACACCGACTTTATAATTGAAATTCCTCTGATAATCAATATTTTATTTAATCTCACAAGCTTTATGCACTCATGCCACATGCAGGTTGACGATCACATAATACTGCTACAATCTATTTTACGCTCTAAAGGAATCTAAGTGGACATATCCCCCTAATGGTTCTCTAGTCCCACCTATATATACCATCAACACAATAATATTTTTTTTTTCATTACGTTCCTATACTTTATCTAACATCTCCTAAACTATAGGCACCGCGAGAACTAGCTGCTGCACTCGACCGATGCAGGCTTGAAAAAAGATTTCTTTAGAAGCTAAAGAAAAAATCTTGCTCTCAAAAGGTATGATGCTACTATCACCCCACATCTGTGTTCACTAACAATGCATTCCATAGAACATACACTACCCTTACAATAGTATATGATAGGTTCGTCGATACATGTGCTTTCGAAGAGAATTGGAACAAACAATAAACAAGCTTGAAAACTATATTCCGTTTCACACTACCCCAACACCCAATTACGCCAACAAGGTACTTCAAGTAAGAAACTATAAGTTGTCTACCATAGTAGTTCGATTAAAAACGTAATTTTTCTCTAAATAGGTAATGGTACAGATAAATAACTCAACTGGTGATGTGTACATTACTAGCGAAGACTTGCTAAACGTCTTGTGTGGTCATACCTTCAACAAAGTACATCACAACACCAAGCAAATTGCATCTGCTCCCCATTTCAAACACAGGTACAATTGGAATTATCGATATGATTAACAAACATAATATTACTATCCTATTATAAATGATGACTATATTCTTCCCCCTCTTTAATTTGGATAGGATTAGTCTGCCAAAGAATATATACAATATATTCAGTATACTGTCACAGCCTTTCCCTTCATTTTACTTCATTTTCTTAAAAATCAGCACACTCTCGACTTCCAACTTATAATTAGCATCTTCGTATTATTAATGATATTGCACGCTTTGCAACCAAGCTATAACTGCTAGAACAGACTCTCATATAATAAAGTAGGCCTCAAATACGAGTGGTAAAATACAAGTTAAAGCTTTACTAAATTGTATTTCTACCTCACTATGCATGTGAGTCTTCTTCTTACTCTATATAGTAATGGAATTGTTTTTTAGTCATGAATTTAATAATGACAACCAAAAGGCGATTTGCAGGACTACCTCCAATAGCAACTTTTGAAGTCTTCTAGATAAGGACAGTTGCTAGGATAGATTCAACACTATGGAAATAAAGTTGCATCTTTGTGTGCAAAGTGTTTACCACGGCATTATGCACTAGCGAAAAAGATGTGTTGTGCAAATTTTTTAGTATCTTCAGCATTACCTTTTTTACACGTTTTTTCAAGTTTACATTTGGACTGCTGTCTTAGTTACAAAACATTATTTCTATACCATTGTTACTCTATGATTTCAACTTTATTGCAATAACCCGTTGTTGCCACTCTACGCGTTTGCTGCTTTTGCAGTGCCACTTTTGATAGCAAGGAACTGTACTTTAACTATTTTCGTGAGTTTATTTGTGTTCCTCAGATTGATAATTTAATCTTTTGTACAACAGCATGCCGCTCCATTTTATTTGTGATATTTGTGATATTTGCTATTCTGATTAAGTTAACCGTGAGTCTATTTGTGTTCCTTGGATTTATAATTTAATCTTACTACATGAAAGTAGGCCTCTCTATTTTATTTCTGATATTTGCTGTTCTGATTAAATTATCCGTCATGTAACTTTATGTTATGCTTTATTCTTGCTGACAGATGCATCTTCCGTATTTTAAAATGGAAATGAATTGATACTGGTGCATCTTCATATAGTGATGAATTTATGTATTTATATGACATCTTATGCTTCTTTTTCTTATACTTAATAAATTCACCGATTTATTGATTATTTGGTACTGTCTATAATCAAAGCATATAAATTATTCTATAAATATGCTTTTTTAAGGAAAATAAACTACCTGTACAAACGTGTTGTGATTAGTATCCATATATGAGTTGTTTCCTTCTGCCTCTTGCGTCATTCTACACTTATAATCATAATTCTATATACAAAAATGTGATATTGCTGTGTTTTCCTCAATTTTATCGAATTACCTTCTTAGATAGACTTCATTCAAAAAAATTGCCTACAAGTTTATCAGATCAAGGGCCACTATTTGTGCATATTATTTGAATACTTTTTGTAATTGTACTGTAACAACCCGCATACTTATCGATTGTATATTTAAATATTTTATTTAAATATTTCATCGTTCGTCGGATTTTAGTTCGAAAACCTACTTTTTGCAAACAGTCGAATTAGGACTCGAGACCCCTCCAATTGAGTTCAAAATGCCGTTTGCAACCTTTTTGAGTATAAGCTTCGATATGTTTGGAGTTAGTCGAGTTTTGCTACTTTTTCACTTTGGGTTTGAGTTTGGGTTTCAGCCCAATGTTCCACCTTAAGACTCTAGCTCCACTCCAACTCTTCATTACTTCATTTCATATTCCCAACACTTCAAGCTAAAGTAAAAATGGTGGAAGAGATTGGAAATGGAAATTCCTAAGCCCTAGTCTTCATTAGCAAATCCAACTTCTAGCTCCAAATTCAAGAGAACCCATCGGTAAGCATCTCCTTCATCTTCCCCAACTCATTCTCTCTTTGATTTCAGAAAATTCCTAAACCTAATTTGGGAAATATTTCTCTTTTAAGCTTAGAATTAAGCTTCTTGAGTTGGGATTGAAGGTGGTTGATCTTCCTTTGCTTTCGAGCTTCTTCTTCATTGATTTGGGTTCAAAGGTGAGATTTTTATCTCACATCTTTGTCTATAATTATCTTCGATTGTTAGGTATGAATTCCTAACACTTATTCTTGTGCAATTGATTTTGATTTGGATTGATTTGGTGTATATTCCAATTTTTGGTGTTTTGAAATCTAAATCTATGAAAATCCTATTATGGATATTTGGACATTGATATTTGAGGCGTATCGAAGAGCCGTTAAGGCTGGGTTGTCGCGTGGCGTAAATCCTTAGTCGTCATTTGCTCGTTCGATCGTTTTCGATGTTCGTTTGGCCATTTTTGGTCGAGGTTCAGGAAATCCTCAAAATTCCAGTTTCAGACGTCTGAATAAGGGATTTCAGACGTCTGAATTGGCTCATTTTCAAACAGAAAGAAATTAGGCTAAAAACGCCTATTTCAGACGTCTTAAACATTTGGTTCAGACGTCTGGATCACGTTCTGAAAATTTTTATTTTTCCAGATTCAGACGTCTGAACCACTTGTTTCAGACGTATGAAACTGTTATGTTTTGCCTATTTGCCTATTTGTTTAAGAATTCCAATTTAAATCGATTCGTGATGATCCTATTTGTTGTTATCATTTATTATGACTTTGATGACTCCTTTTTAGGGATTTTTGAATATCCATTTCGATGGATCCTTTATCGGTTTCTTTGGATTTTATTCACATCTTCGTATGTGAATTTTAGTGATTGATTGTTCCTACAATCTTCTTTGTGATTTGTCACTTTAAAAATATAAAGGTTTTCAATACTAGTAGTAAATATCAAAACTCTTTCATCAAATGATTTCAACACTATTTTATTACAAAACTCGTTCTCTTAAACCGATTTCCAATCTACTAGTATATACAAACCTTTACCTCACTCGTATGAGAAATCTAATTAAACGACCTAGTAAAACGAGTGGTATGAAACGCTTGCGTTTACTTCGTCGGTTAATTCTTGGACTTTTCGATTAAATCTCTTGTGACAATTTTCTAGTGGAGATCTACAGTAAGTTCGTAAATATTTAAGTTAAACAAGTGGTTATGGGACATGAAGCTAAACTCACATACTTACTAACTTAGTGTAATTGACACTTCTCGTTGATCATGACGATCATCTTTGTGATTTAGACTAGCAATGTGCGATGTCTCTTTGTCTGCGAGGGAGACTAAACCCCGTTTTGTGGAGTTTCGACTCAAATTGGTGGGGTAGCAACCCATGGTCTTCGGGCCGTTTGTGGAGCTTCGGCTCAATTTGTGATGGTTAGCAACCATGGAATTAGCGTTCCGTTTGTGATACACGTGTTGGTGAGCTTTATGCTCCCGTTTGTGATAGGCCTTCCCCCTTTTTGTGATTTCTGAATTTCTTGAGATGATTTCTAGAATTTGTGTTTCACCAATTTTCGTGATTTTCATTGATAAGTTTTATCAATATTTGTGCATTGGTGAATTTGTGTGTCATTGACTTTTGTGAATGATATTGATATAATCGTCAATATTTATGGTTTGGTGAATGAAATAAGGAGTATGACATTTTTTTGATCTTTGAGTAGATTTTTGTGATATTGATAAATCTCTTGTTGATTTTCAATTACTTAGTTATCACAGTTTGGCATTGTGATTATTATGTGTTTAGTCATATCTCTTATTCTATATCGCTTCATCTGATATTTATAGCTAGACTGATCCGTTTATTATTTTCTTATTAAATAATACTCGAGTTAGACCGAGATGTTACAGGTGCTTCTGCTTGACTTCTCACTTGGGATTGACTTCTCTGACTTTTGGCTAACTACTTAGATTAGTAGTTTATTTTGTTGTATACACTTGAGATATGGACTCATAGTTGTATTCTTTTGTATTATTGTGGATCTTTTTGACCACTACTCTGATATACACTTCCATGTGTTAGTTATATATTCGTATCTTCTTCCGCCTTTGTGATATGAATTATCTGTGACTGATTTGTGTTATGCTTATTTCTATATTTGTTTCCGAGGATTATTATAGCCACTGTGTAGTAGCTTTGTGTTTGTATCGGTATGTCGGATTTCCTCTTGAAATAAAATGCATGTTATACTATCTGACATATCAGTGCTCATGCAAAGCAATTACACGGATGGTCGCTCCTCAACAGGCTTATTCTCCGTGCGAGTTGACGACATTCCCCGTAGTGTCCTTGGCTAGCGTGGGTATAGAGGTAGCGCGTCACAGCATGGTATCAGAGCTAAACTTCCGAACAATACGAAATATTGTAACAAGGATCATCGTTCTAAGTCTTTCTTAGGAGTCGTGCTTTAGGATTTTATTCGATTCTTCGTACCGATTCATCCTATTTTCTTTATGATCCCTTGTTTTATCTATCAAGATTGCTTGATATTTATTTTGCGAATAACCTTTTCTTCTTCTTTCTTTCTTTCTTAAAGAAGACAAATGGTTAGACCAGGCCGTCCCAACGCCGGTCAATCCAGTGCTACTCCTCAGGATGGAGTATTTATGTCTGCCCAACAGCTTCTTGATCTAGTAAAGAACGCTCAAGCAGCCGGACCCAATCCAGAGCCTACTCATCCTAGATTCGGTTTTGCACGCTTGTGCAGAGACTACACCGATTTGGGTGGAAGGCCATTCAAAGGATCTGAGAATGTTATAGAAATTCAAGCTTGGCTCAAATCATGCAATCGCTTCTTTTCTCACATGAACCTTATTGACCTTCATCGAGTCCAAGTGGTTTCTAGCATGCTCCAAGAAAGAGCGTTAGATTGGTATGAGCTTTTAATTTCTGAAATCGTTGAGGCGGATCTCACTTGGGAGCAATTCCAGGAAAGATTCGAATTGAAATTTGTGCCGGAGGCTGAAAAAGTAACTTTGGCCCGGCGTTTTATTGACCTTGTTCAAGGTGAATCTTCTGTGACAGACTATGTCGCATCTTTCGAATCTCTTTCCAAATATGGGGTTGAGTACATTAATACCACATTAAAGAAAAATCAGAGATTTGTCTATGGCTTGAATAAGAATCTTAAGAAGCCATTGCTTTTGAAACTTGAGGTTTCATTTGATCAGCTTATTGACATCGCTCTTCGTCTTGAAGAGGCCGATAATGAAGGTGATGTTGAAGTTGTGCGTCCCAACAAAACTTTGACAATAACTTGAAGAGGCCTATCAAATTCAAAGGTCCCAATTCTAATAAGAAAGGGAAGCAAGAAACCACGGTAGCAAAAGTTTCTACCTCTAGTCGTGGGCAATGCTACAATTGTGGTTCCACGGACCACTATGCAAGGGAGTGTCCGAAACCTCTTTATTGTCGCTATTGCAAAAATTCGGGTCACCATATAACTGCATGTCCCATACTTCACACTAGGAAGGAGGGAAAGCTCAATGTAGTGCAAGCTCCTCGTAACACTTCTCGTGGTCAAGGTATTTCTCATTTCATCCTTGATTACATTTGTTTTGTGATCATCCCTTCGAGTTCATGTTGATATGGGTTCATCTCATTATTTTTATATCAAAAGAACTAGTTGATTCCTTTTCTTTAAATATTTTGGGCTTGATGACTTCTTTGAGAGTTGCGAATCTGGTTGGTGGATCCGCAACACTCAATTTGCTTTCTATTGATGTCGAAATTATTTTATGTGATTTTTCTTTCCGAGCCGATTTTTACTTAGGCTTCGAAATTGATTTTTGTAAGGATTGGCTCAATCGTTGTGAAGCCCATATCCTATTTTCCATGTGGAATATTCATCTTCGACATTTTCAATCTGTTAAGAAGATTTCTATTTTTCCTTTGTGATTTTGATTCCAACTTGATGGCATCATTTTATTCGTTAAGCTCACATGATGGGGAAAGTGTTATTTCTCTCATTCATGCAGTTGGAGAATTTTTTGGTATTTTTGGAGTTTGTCTTAGGATCATCACCTAAGAAATCTTTTGTGTGGTGTTAAGGTCTTTCTAGTTCGACCTTGCCACCGATTTTCATTTGGTTACGAGTTGCGGGAGTTAGCATTCCACTTACTACATTCCACACTCGTTACGATTCTTATGAATGACTTATTATGTCATTCAGTTTGCCCATCTCGTTTCATCCATTTTATAAATCGAATATTCTATGAATATTTCGATGAGACCATTCTTGTATTTATTGATTTTGGATGAAAATAGCAATTTAAAAAAAATTTGCAAATCTTTTTCATAAGATTTATTTATAAGTACAATTTGACTTTGCTCTTAAACAAGCAAAGAATATTCTTAAAGGTTTTTAAGAAACATGTTTATTATATGGAAGGTGATTTTGTGATTGTATTGCCCATTGAGTGCTTTAAGAATTTTGGTCGATGCGCTTGATCAACGTTATCGATAAGAATTTCCTAAACGCTTTGATGTGACAATCAGACACGATATATTGACTTGTGAAAATGTAATTTTTTCTAGAAAGATTATTACATAAAGATAAATGTAATTTTGAAAGTTTTAATTTTTCAGGAAAGAAGATTATTTAAAAGAAATTCTTTCTTTTCAATACTCTTATTCTTGTGTTTTCCGAGGGGAAACAAGGCTTTATCTTTTGTACCAATGCTAATCGTATTGGTTTGGATGCCGTTCTCTTGCAAAAGATGATGTGTTATCACTTGTGCTTCTAAATCATTAAAAGCGGATTGAGACTAGGTATGCCACACATGATCTAGTGCTCGTGGCTATTGTTTTCGCTTTTAGAATTTGACATCATTATTTTTGGGGGAGAAATATGTTCTCCACCTCGATCATAAATCTTTGGAGTATTTATTTTCTCATAAGGAACTTCATATTGGCTTGGGTTCCTTACATCTTATGATCTTGATATTTTTTATACTCCCGGAAAGGAGAATCGTGTTGCCTATGCACTTAGTCGTAAGCAACAGGTGGTTGTTTCTTTGTTGATGACCGAATGAAATTATCTTTTTACCAAGTTCATCAGGCGTTTTGATGTACTTCGTTTTATTGAGTTTCATCTCATTTCTTTGATAGACTTGCGTCTGATGTTCTTTTATGGTGTTCGGTTCATTGGACGTACCGTTTTTGCACTACGTCGGTGTTCCGAATTATTTGAACTTCGGATCATTGGGCGTACCGTTATTGTACTACGCCGTTGTTCCAAATTATTCGAGTTGCTCATTTCTCGGGTATACCGTTTCTGTACTACGTGTTTGTGTCAAAATTGGGCACAACACTCTTCGGGAGTCGTTGAAGAGATAATAACGAAGAATGTAAATTCAAAATAGATATTATCTAACAAAAACTCCAATCAGCAGTAAATAAATGCGTAGACAAGCGATTTATAGTGGTTCGACGTGTTGTCTACGTCCACTGTGAAGTGTTTTGATGTTTTATTGATTCTCTTTCAATGATTACAAGTTGTTGCAGCAATCAACAGCAAGTTACAATTGGAAATTCGAAATCAACGGTAAAATTATGATGTAGGATGATGTAGATCTTGATCCGGCAGAGTCTGGGCGCTTGAGAGTCGAAAGATCCGTTTTCTGTTGGCCCTGGGGTTCTATTTATAGGCGTAGGCTGCTGATATTTCACTGAAAACTCGGGAGACCACTTCTGGCACGTGAGGGGGCCCACACGCACGGTCTTAGGAAGTTTGGGCCCACTTTGGCATCGGTTCGAACTCCATTCGAACCGATCAGGAATTCATCCAATCGAGGTGAAATTTGGTGTGGGCATTCTTCAACATGTGTTCAAGCTTCTGCGAAAATTTCGTGGCATTTGGATCAATAGATTGGGAGATATGATGGATTCGAAATGGGGTTCACTGCGTGGCTGTTTGGTTCGAAACCATGCATTCGAATCGATGGTTTCGAAACAATGGTGGCACGTGCCTTCGTGTTGACGTGGAGCGCATACTTCAAACCGATCCGGTCTTTACTCCGAGTTGACCGCTTCGACTCCATATATCTCGGCGCATTCAAACCGATGAAAGACACGTCATCATGATTGGTTGACCCAGTGGGTTCGAACGAAGCTTCATAGGTAGGTTCGAACAAGGCTTCTGTGATGGGTTCGAACAAGGCTTCTGTGATGGGTTCGAACAACCGAAGCTTTGTGGATTCGAACAAGGATCTTTGGTTGGATACGAGCCTCGCCAACTCTCCGTGGTCATGAGGTCTACTGACGCGAACCAGATGGATTCGAAGTTGATGGAGTCGAGCCGAAGCACTCCGATGGGTTCGAAGTCCATCGGTTCGAAGGCGATCGATTCAAATGGTGCATGATGATGGGTTCGAAGACAACCACCACGATGGGTTCGAAATCGGTGTGTTCACTTCACATTTGACCGATCATAACTTGAGCGTATGAACTCGGATTGACTTGAAATTTGAGATGCCGACTTCTACGGTCTTTCTTGTCGTGTCCTATCAATTGTAGCTCAATATGGACTCGGACAAAATTCAGCGATATCCATAGCGAAGCGAAATATAATCAACCTCTGAGTCGAACTATTCTCCGTTTTTCGATCGATCTCTTGGTATCGCGGCTTTGCCAAAAAGCGGGATAACATTTTGCCCCCCAAAGTACGTCTTGTGGAAACATGACGCGCTTTTAATAGGTACAACTTCTCTCCGAACAATCATTGCTTTCTTTTTGTTGGGACTCGTACTCTGTATTGCTGCAACCTTGCGTTGATATGATTGATTGCTGTATAATAACGCTTAGCCGTTGGTTGTTGCATTTGTAACAAGATGGATACTTGATCCCTGTAAACATTTAAAATCGAATGTTAGTTCGACATATATGCGCATATGTGCGCTTGATCTTTGTTAACGTCGTGCGTCTACAAGTCGTTGTTAGTTTTGTTTCCTATTGAATTTCGTATCGATTCTCTCCTGAACCGACTTTGGAATTTGAATTGAGACAACGCTTGATGGTTGTTTTGAAAGGTTCCTTCGTATCGATCCTCTCCTGAACCGATGTAGAAGGTTAAAGGAAACGACTCTGCGTTGCATGAATGTGATATTTCGAACCGATGTGTTGGAGCATTGATGGGTTCGAAATCCACATTCGTGTGGATGGAGTATACTTGTGCTGTGTTGGGTTCGAAACTGACATTCGAACCGATGTGAAAGGATGGATTCGAACTAGTAGTTCGTTTCGGTAGGTTGTGGATGGAGTCGCGAACAGAGGCTTCGAAATGATGTGCCCACTGCGCGTTTCGAATCGACGCAACTTGTTGTCCTGCTGCATACTTCGTATCGATGAAGTATGAGGTTAATTGCGAATCCACAAGGCATTAGTTGAATGGTTTCGAATGGAGACTTCGAAACGATCCGTGCATTGACTGGTTGCGACCGGTCGCGTTTACCGGAAGGGGAATCGTCTCGGTCAAAATCGAAACCCCATATAAATAGCAGTGGGCCTGCCACTTTTTAACTTTTTACTTTTTACTCTCGCCTTGGCTTTTCTGTGCTTCGCATCATTTCGAAGCTTCAAAGGAGAAAACACCGTGTCGCATTATCGAACCAATCCATATCCAAGACCTTAACTCCTCGAATCCACCATTTAAACTAGGTAATCAACCTCGAATCCAAACGGCAAAGTTACTTCGAACCTATCTCATCTTCATCGATTGCTCACTTCAGTGATTGGCAAAACCAGATCTGGTTTGGGAGGGCTTCGAGCCGATGCGTGGATTCGAGTTCGAATCGATGATGGCGGCATCATTTTTCTTAGATTTTGTATCGATCTCTTGGATGACCTTATGGGGGTGACACAGTTCGCACCGATTGATGGATTCGATGGGTCCATTCGAATCGATGGATTCGAAGCCATCGGCTATCGGTTCGAAGTTCGCAACTTTATATCGATTACGAAGAGGATCGATTCGAACGATATCGATGTCAAGTTGGGGGTTTCTGATCGGTACGAACTAGCTAAACAAGGATTGATTCGAAGTCATCCATTTTTGATTGATTCGAACTCGACACCTGATCATCGTTTCGAAGCGCACTTTCCAGTCATCGGTTCGAAGTGATGTTAGGTTGGTTTCGAACGAGGTCCCTGTGATCGGTTCGAACCCTCTATGATGGATTCCAAAGTTTGACGCTTCTAAGCATAACTCCGACGAGCTTCATCCTTGCATATTTGGACATAATAAACGGCATACCTGACCACCTTTCGAAGCTCGTCGATGGAACGATAACGACTTCTATTCTAATCAAATTTCCATCATACAAACGGTTCAACGATGACGGTCAGCGATGACGGTCATTATAACTGGACTCCGTAGCTTTGTCGTTTGCATATTTTCTTTAACTCTACGATATTTATTCAAGTAATGCATGGCACTGCACAACATACATTCATACACTTTACATTGGGGAACGTACGGGTCCTTTGTCGTCTAACGATGGTTTCTCATGAGTTAGCTAGTTATGGAACCTTCAAGTTCGCAACAGCAGGAGGTTCAAAGAACAGCTGCTCCGAGATTAGAGGTTCCAGATATTGAACCTGAGATTATTGGCCCGGCCCCGGATGAACTTCCCAATGCGTCTTTCATTGCCAATCCATCAGATTCCGTTCAATCGAATATTTCTGAAGACATGTTAGGGAGAATATGCTTGAGGCACGGTCTGTCACTGGATGACGTGTTATTGCCAGGGCCGAATGATAGACCACACAACCCACCGGAGGGGTATACAGCATTTAATCGCCACGCGTGCGCGGCTGGGACACTTCCCCCGTTCAACGAGTATATAAGGAAAGTGTTGTCTTTTTTGAGGATCGCTCCATCTCAACTACACCCAAACGGATATGCTTCCTTGAATAGTTTATTCATCGTCTTCATGGAGTACCTTCATAGACCACCGATCCCGACCGAGATTAGATATCTATTTAACTTCAAGACCCGAGGCGATTATCCTTCCTTCACATTTCTGGAAACGGTGAGGAACTGCCAAGTGGTCACTGGGTCCTGGACTAGGTTGAGTTACTATAGAACGGAATGGTTTTATGTCAGGTGTCCTCCGGGGTTTGCCCGGCGATGGTTATTCAGACGTGAGTGTAGTTGAGTTATCAAGTAATTACTAAGGCAATTGCGGTCAAAGTGAAACTTATGTTTTCTCTTTTCTTCACAGCGATGATTCAGCGACCTGAGGGTGAGCGCTTTAAGGAGATGGTGCGGGTACTCCGGGGAGTCCCAAGTGGAGATAGGGATATTGAGCTGCTCTTGACGGATAGGAATCTCCGGACTTACGGATTGATTGAACGAGGGCAGAGCATACTGTTTGACGGGGCACTAAAGGCCGTTTTGAAAAAACGAGTCAAGCACAAGAAGCCCAAAGTCATTATAGCGGAGGAGGCAGACTCTGAAAGGACCCATACTGACGACGAGCCGTTGTTGGAGCCTACATACGTGGTTCAGGATGTTGAATAGCAAAGAAAAGGCAAGGCAGCCGTCGTCACGTCAACTAAGAAGGGGAGATGGAAATCGGTTATCACGGCCCGATCCTCTCCCGGAGTTAGAATTTCTGAGATGTTCCTCCGCGAACTGAAAGTCTTTACGAAGGGCTCACCGACCTTCCAATCCCGGATGATGTGTCTTTTCAACATGACGTCGGGTTGGAGGAGTTCCATCGTACTCTAGATTTGAGCGAGCCTTTTATTACTAGCTCAGTCGACACTTCTGGTTGGTCGGGGGGAATACATATTCACACACATTTCACGACACCACATAGCCCTGAGTCCTAGGTCATCAGTTTCGAGAAACCACTAACTTTATTCTCATTTCGTTTTGCAGATATCATGACTGGACGTGGTTCGATGCTAGGGAGCCTACGACATACTCGCAAATCTTCCTCATACTACGAGTCACAACGGAGAGAAGGAGACAGGAGTCATGATCGCAGGTACTCTGGGTATTCTAGTCAAGAACGGAGAGATAGGGATTACAGACATCGGTCTCGATCGCGCACTCCTCCTCCAAGAGTTCCTATACAACCTCCTGTCCATGTTTCCCGTCCTTCTGATTCCTCGTACTACCAGTCGGCCTCTCAATCTTCTAAGTATGAATCTCTCCACCCCAGATCTGAGGCAATGCCTCCAGTTATTACGGAACAATCTCCTACTGAAATTTCGGGAGAAGGAGCAATTAGGCTTGCTCAACTGAAGAAGGACTTTCCAAATATTTGTTTTGATAACTACATCTTTCCTCTTCACTTGAAAAGAATCCTGTCGGAGGCCGAGCAGACGACGCACGATTATGTGCACGATTTTTATGCCCAATATAGGGCATGGTATAAGGCAGCCGAGAAAGCGTTGACATTAGCCTTTGAGCGTGGGGCCACCATCGAGAAATTGCAGGCTGAGTTGACTCAAAAGAGTCGTATTATTGATGTGCTAAACACTGAGGCTGAATCTTCCTGGAGATTTGAAATGGAGGCTATCAAAAAAGCCGACGAGGCCCAAGCAACGATGGATAGAATGAAACGTGAGCATTACGCCACGGTAGAGGATATGGGCCATCGGAACACCCCGGTCACTGCTGAGAGGGACGCAGCTCTAAAGGAGTTGAACGAGCTTAAGTCAAAATTCGCCGAAATTGCCAAGGATAGGGATGAAGCGAACAATGCAGCCCATGAGGCGTGTGAACATGCCGTTATTCTTCGGACTGAACGGGATGCGGTAGTAGCCAAGGTCCAAGCGGTTGAGACAGATGTTGAGGAGAAAGTTCAACAGGCGGAGGCCAGGCTGGAGGCCGATATTGAAGATTTACTTATCACTTACAATGCCAATGTGCTGAGACATTGAAATTTGGCCTGGCTTCAAGATTACCCGGTGCACCTCCGCAACGCTTGGGATCGATTGGTTGAGGAAGAAGAGGAAGCACATCCGGATGAATCAGTCGACCGATTTGAGCATGAAAACCGGTTGTTGACTGATGACGAGAAGAAGGTCCTCCATGACGCTATTATTGCTCAAGAAAAGGAGATGATCGGTGGTCGATCTCTGGAGGTTGGAGAGGGGTCAGGTGTTGAGCATTACTCTACTGTTACTGAAGTCACCGCTCCACCTTCGTCAGTGTCTGTATCTGTGGTCGGTTCTCAATCTGTTCCTGCTTATGACCCAGAACAGCCGCGGTTATCTCCCATTCGGGAACATACTTCTGAGGCCGCTCAGTCGTCCACAAGTCAAGCTGGGGAAGGTATTCCGAACTTATCTCAAGTGTTTTCAAATAGAAAGTTTGTTCTGAAGCAGTTACTGATAACCTCTTCTCATCTTTGTTTAGTGACTGGAGTTGCTCCGATTCCCGCAACCCAAGAGTCAAGCAAAGGAGATAAGGCCATCACCACCGAGACTACTGTTGTAACTGTAGTATCAGCCGAGGCGGCGCAGGGGAGCGGATTATCTCTTGATGAACAAATGGTGAGCGAGCTGCTCGGTGAGCAGGGTGGCTTCTCCACAAAGCTGCCGTTCATCATCGGTGACCTTCTGCCAACCTCTAGCTCTTCAGTGCAGACTGCGGATGCCCCCAGCCAAGCCCAGACGATTCGTGATGAAGAGATCCTGGCTGAGATTCAAGCAGAATTAGAAGCTGCAGGGCAAAGTGGTAGTGTTGGCGGTGGCACGGCGGCGCACAGCCCAGCACCTGCGAGGATAGTATCGTCGGGTGGCACTATCCCATCTTCCGTTGCGGGTCCGGTCCCTCCTACTCCTCCGGTGGGGAGCCTTCATTTAGATTCGAGTTCTGAGGAGGATGTAGATATTATGCCCCCGGCCGAAGAGCAACCATCGGAGAGGAGGTCGTCCAAACGAAGGATTTCCGTTCCTAGCGATTCTGATGACGAACCGCTGATAAGGAAGCCAAGAAAGAAGGAATAGATCGGCCTCCCAAGCAGATTTTTTGGTAGATAGGAACTTGTTTTCGTTTTTTGTTAGTAGGCCATGTATAGATGCAGGTTCGGCCCCTGCTAGTAGGCATTCTTTTTTGAGAAAAGTTATTTGCATGTAAGTCCTTGTCTTCAGTTAGTTGAAATAAAATTTAGTTTCTTTGTTTCAACTCTCATTTCTTTTGTGCTTAAGTGTTTGTAGTGTCTTGTTTTCAGTCCAGTGCACTTGTGGTGTTTTTACCGTCAAGTAGAATTTGTTTTTTATTCACCAAGTCTGAGAATCTTGGTCGCAAATTGTGGTCGATGAATAGTCGAACTTCGGACATTGTATCACTTTGGTTAGCGATTAACACTTAGCTTTTTTGCCCCCTAGTCTCGGGGAATAACATTTGTGTTTTGGTGGTTGAGTGCGTTTATTGCAAACATTAAGCACATGTCCACATTCTGGGGACTTAAGATAATTTGAGATCGATAATCCGGTTCGCACTCCGGGAACTCGAGAGTTATCGATGTTTGTAACGCGGTTCGCACTCCGGCAACTTGGAATTGATGTTCACATTCCAATTCACACTCCGCGAACTTGGAGTTAGTATTAGCATTTCAGTTCGCGCTACGGGAACTTTGACTTGGTATTTGTGCTCCAATTCACACTCCGGGAACTTGGAGAAAACATGTATGTTTGGGTTCGCACTTAGGGAACCTGGAATTGATGCTTGTACTCCAACTCGCGCTTCGGGAATCTGGAGTTAACCGCTAGATGGTCAGTCACACCTATTTGGGCTTTTTAGGAATTTGTTCACACTCTGGGAACTTAAGATAATTTGTAATCGTTAACTTGGTTCGCACTATGGGAATTTGAGAGTTATCGACGTTTGTAATACGGTTCGCGCTCTGGGAACCTGGGATTGATGTTTATACTCCATTCACATTCTGTGAAGTTGGAGTTCGCACAGATGCTTCGGTTCGCGCTACGGGAACCTGTAATCCACATTTATGCTCCGATTCATGCCGTGGGAAGTCGGAGTTCGTTCGCACTCTGGGAACGAATTGTTGAATGTTTATACTCCAATTCACACTTTGGGAAGTTGGAGTCCGTTCGCGCTCTGGGAACGAATTATTGAATGTTTATACTCCAATTCACACTCTGGGAAGTTGGAGTCCGTTCGCGCTCCAGGAACGAATTATTGAATGTTTATACTCCAATTCACACTCTAGGAAGTTGGAGTCCGTTCGCGCTCCGGGAACGAATTATTGAATGTTTATACTCCAATTCACACTCTGGGAAGTTGGAGTCCGTTCACGCTCTGGGAACGAATTATTGAATGTTTATACTCCAATTCACACTCTGGGAAGTTGGAGTCCGTTCACGCTCCGGGAACGAATTATTGAATGTTTATACTCCAATTCACACTCTGGGAAGTTGGAGTCCGTTCACGCTCCGGGAACGAATTATTAAATGTTTATACTCCAATTCACGCTCTGGGAAGTTGGAGTCCGTTCGCGCTCTGGGAACGAATTATTAAATGTTTATACTCCAATTCACGCTCTGGGAAGTTGGAGTCCGTTCGCGCTCTGGGAACGAATTATTGAATGTTTATACTCCAATTCACACTCTGGGAAGTTGGAGTCCGTTCGCGCTCTGGGAACGAATTATTGAATATTTATACTCCAATTCACGCTCTGGGAAGTTGGAGTCTGTTCGCACTCCGGGAACGAATTATTGAATGGACTGTCGTGTGTCGGTCCAATTCAACCTTTGACGTGATGGCTTCCTCCCGAGCTGTGTTTTCACTTAGTGAGTGGCCGGTCGTGTCGCAGTCACTCGCTATTTGAATAAATTCCATTGTTTGATGGAACTTAGCTCTTCGTGTGTCGTGATTGTTGAACGTTGCATTCGGTGAATCACAGCTCTAGCTTGAAGAAATAGTATTTTATTGCTGAAATAAGAAAATATGGCAAAGTCAGTGCCTTATTACAAATTCAAATTTCAGAATATAAAGGAAACTGCAAAGTATTCATAGAATGAAGGAGCCTGTCATGTGTGACAGTGACGAGGATCTTCGTCGTTCCAGGCTCCTGAGTAAGTAGGTCCGCCACTGATGGCGTTTATCACCAATCTTCCGCGAGGACAAGTGGAGTCCTCCTGTCTCGGTCGATTGGGTTCGTTGATTGGATTGGATGGGCCCGCTTCTCTGGCCTGCGGTGTCCGCACAAACTGTTCCAGCTTCCTTTCTCTCATCAGTTTTTCAACGAGGTCTTGTAAGTGGCGACACTCGTTCGTATTGTGCCCGTAGCTTTCATGGAACCTGCAAAACTTTCCAGTTTGGATTTGTCTTTCTGATGACGGCCTTGGCGCAGGCTTTTGATATTGAATTGTTCCACAGGTTTGTAAGTACAGGTCCTCTAGTGATGTATTTAGAGGAGTGTAACTGTCAAACATTGGATTCTTGCGCTGCGGGCCACGAGTTTGATCTTGTTTCTTAATTTGATTCACGCTTTCTCTTCGCCGAGCTTGTTTATTTTTAATGTTCAACTGAACTTTTCCAGAGATCTCACCGGACTGTTTTATTGCAACATTGCTTTGGACCCTTTCCGTATTTAGTCCTGCATCGGTTTGCTTCCTAGACTGTTTCGCATCTTCCCGTCTCAGGAATTGAGCTGCCTTGGCGTAGAAACGGTCCAACGATGCAGGTGGTTTTCCAGCTAGCCAGTTACCGAATTCAGAATCGGGGTCGATCCCCTTAGTCAATGCCATAAGGATGGAGTTATCGTTTGGATTACTAATCTCCGCGCATGCAGTATGGAATCTCTCTAAGTAGTGTCTAAGTGTCTCTCCGGGAGCTTGCGTGACACTAGATAGAGTGTTGACATCTTTTGGCCTTGCGACGTGCATGCGGAATTGCTCAATGAATTTTGTGGCTAACTGATCGAAGGAAGAGATGGATCGAGGTGGCAGTCGGGTGAACCACATGGTAGCGATGCCCCCCCAGGGATATGGGGAAACTACGACACTTCACTACATCATCATCCCTGGCAGCAGTCATCGACCATTCATATTTTAGAATATGTTGGTTGGGGTCGGAGTTTCCCTCGTGCATGGGTAGAGTGGGCATTCGGAATCGCCGTGGGGATTCAGCAGTAAGAATATCATCCGTAAAGGGAGTGTGACTTCGGAAAACTCCCCAATCGTCGTTTGTGAATCCCTGACTCTCACGGATCATCTGACGTATCATAGTCGAAAGATCCGGCATTTACGCCGGAGTATGATCATGTCCCATACTTTGGGTTTGAACCGGATATCGTCGACGGTCCAAGTCTCGCCTTCTTGGCTCATAGTCCTCTGGGACGTACAGTTCAGGAGTATTCCCGCTATGACGACGGTCCAGGTCCGACTGATCTTGGGTGTCGACCCCTGGCTCAGCCGCAACGTTAGTGGTGCGGTATTCTGCGGCGTGGTGAGGAACGGCACCTCCTCGGGAGGAGGGTCCGGTTTGGAAACTGGCTGACGGACCAACTCTAATGTAACAACCCACATATTTTTCGAGTTTATATTTAAATATTTTATTTAAATATTAAATCGTTAATCAGATTTTGATCCGAAAAGATACTTTTTGCAAACGGTCAAGTTAGGACTCGAGACCACTTCCATTGAGTTCGAAATGCCGTTTACAATTTTTTAAGTATAAACATCGATAGGTTTGGAGTTAGTGAAATTTCACTAACTTTTCCAGCTTTGGACTTTGGGTTAGTTTAGCCTATTAAGCCCAAGTTCCAACCCCCTTCTCCTCACTCTTCATAAATTTCCTAACTAACTCAAGCTTTGGCATTAATGGTGAAGAGAATGGGAAATTAAAACTCCAAGCACAAATTCAATTGCAAATCCAACATTCAACTCCAAATTCAAATAGAAGATATTGGATTCAAGCTTTGGATTGCTTCTTCTAGCTTTCAAGCTTCATCTTCATAAATTTTAGTGCAAAGGTGGGATTTTTATCTCATAAATCTAGTCTATATCTATATTGGACTGTTGGGAATGATTCCCTATCACTTTAGTATGCACATTTGCATTTGGTTTGGATTGGATTGGCGAAAAACTCCAAATTTTAGTGATTTTGGTGAAAAAACTGCTACTAGGTCGTTCTGGCCATTTTTAGCTCGTTCGGAGTTAGGTCGCTCGTCCATAGGTCGTAGGTCGCTTACGAGTTAACCCTAGGTCGTTCTGGCCATTTTTAGCTTGTTCGGAGTTAGGTCGCTCGTCCATAGGTCGTAGGTCGCTTACGAGTTAACGTTAGGTCGTTCTGGAAGAATTGGCACTTCGGAATTAGGTCGCTCACGAGTTAACTCGTTAGGTCGCTCGCGAGTTAGTACCATAGGTCGCTGGGCCATCTAAATGCTTGTTCGGTGTTAGGTCGTTCGGGCTTAGGTCTAAGGTCGTATGGACCTTAGGTCGTAGGTCGTAGGGACATTAGGTCGTAGGTCGTATGGACCTTAGGTCGTAGGTCGTAGGGACCTTAGGTCGTAGGTCGTATGGACCTTAGGTCATAAGTCGTAGGGACCTTAGGTCGTAGGTCGTATGGACCTAGGTCGTAGGTCGTTAACTCGTTAACACGTACGGCTCTTTACCATTTTAGGTCGCGTGACCTTGTACTTGACTTAGGTCGTTAGGTCGTAAGACCCCTAGGTCGCAACCATTAGGTCGCTCGACTCTATCCCCCTTAGGTCGTTAGACCTCATTTTGTCTTCACTAGGTGATACCGTTTTGGACGGGGCGCTGCCCCCTGGACCACCGCGACCTGACCGGGCAGGTCGAACCCCGTAGCGGTGGTGTTGCCCCCGCACCCCCACCTAGGGGGGTTGCCACCCCTCGGACCCCCCCTCCGTAGGGGATCTTATCTGAAAAACATTCAACAAAACTTGCTTTATTGTGATGCTGAGTTGACCACTCTTCGAGACAAACTATCTTTGGCTTCTCGGTCGATTTTATGGATTTTTGAATATCTATTTCCATGGATTCTTTATTGGTCTCTTTGGATTTTATTCACGTCTTCGTATGTGAGTTTTTATGATTGATTGTTTCTACAATCACTTCTATGATTTGTCACTTTAAAATATAAAGGTTTTCTTTACTAGTAGTAAATATCAAAACTCTTTCTTCAAATGATTTCAACACTATTTTATAACAAAGCTCGTTTTCTCAAACCGATTTCCAATCTATTAGTATATACAAACCTTTACCTCACTCGTATGAGGAATCTAATTAAACGACTTAGTAAAACAAGTGGTATGAAACGCTTGCGTTTACTTCGTCGGTTAATTCTTGGACTTGTTCGATTGAATCTCTTGTGACAATTTTCTAGTGGAGATCTACAGTTTGTTAGTAAATATTTGAGTTAAGCAAGTGATTATGGGACATGAAGCTAAACTTTTATATTTACTAACTTAGTGTAATTGACACTTCTTGATGATCATGATGATCATTTTTGTGTTTTAGACTAGCAACTGTGCGATGTCTCTTTGTCTGCGAGGGAGACTAGACCCCGCTCTTGTGATGTTTCGCCATCGCATTTGTGTGATGTTTCGCCATCACATATGTGGGTTAGCGCCCCACGGTCTTCGGGCCATTCGTGTGTCAAAATTAATGGCTTGCAACCATGAGATAGCTTCTCGCTTTGTGTTACACGTGTAGGTGAGTTTTCATGCTCCCATTTTGTGAGTTTTCATGCTCCTATATTATAATTTCTGGATTTCTTGTGTAGTCTTCTGGAATTTGTGCTTCACCTATTTTCATGACTTTCATTGTTATGATTTTCCAACTTTTATGTTTAGGTGAATTCGGATCTTTTAGAAGATTCTTTTGATATTGTTTGATCTCTTGATGATCTTCATTTACATGCTTATCATAGTATGTCTTTATGGTTACTATATGTTCTTGCCATATCTATTGTTTATATCATGTTATCTGATATTTATAGCTAGACTGATCCGTTTATTATTTTCTTATAAATAATAATCGGGTCAGACCGAGATGTTACAGGTGCTTCTGCTTGACTTCTCCCCCTGGGATTTACTACTCTGACTTTTGGCTGACCTTTTAGATTAGCAGTTTTTGTCGTTTACACTTGAGATATAGACTCATAGATGTATTCTTTTGTATAGCACGTGTTGCTATTCTTTTGTATTATTGTGGATCTTTTTGACCACTACTCTGATGTACACTTTCATGTGTTAGTTATATATTCATATCTTCTTCCGCCTTTGTGATATGGATGTCTGTGACTGATTTGTGTTATGCATATTTCTATGTTTGTTTTCGAAGATTATTTATAGCCACCGTGTGATAAGAAATCACATGGATGGTTGCTCCTCAACAGCCTTATTCTCTGTGCTAGTTGACAACACTACACCGTAGTGTTCTTGGCTAGCGTGGGTATAGAGGTGGGGCGTCACATCTAAGTTATCCAACGGTCAATGTCGGTTGATTTCCAGCGGGTGGCATACGACTCCCATCTAGCCGGGGTCGTGGAAGCTGGTTATGATAATCAGAGGATGAGGAACTTTCGCTGGATGAACGAGAGGCATGGTCTCTCATGGATCTCTTTCGTTTATGGCGATCCAGCTTGTTGATTAGCTCAGCGTTAGCGCGTAGCTGTTCTTCTAGTTGTCGCCGACTCTGGGTCAGCTCTTGGAGTAGCAACTGCAACTCTTGTCGGGTAACCGGACCCGACGGTTCCGAGTGCCCAGCGACATCCTGATTAGATGGAGGTGGGGGCACAGGATTTTGTCTATCCTGTTCTTCTTGATTGACAGCGTTCGTGGTGGTTCTTGTGCTAACCATCTTGAGAGTTGAGTTCCTTTCCTAGACTTTATGCAAATCTGAATAGAGGGGAAGGAAGTCGGATTCAATGATCTGGATCTCTCCTTTAGATTTATTCAATCCGGTATCGATGACAGATCCAATGAGCAGGAGAAAATCTAGGTTTTCTCGATGAAAGCACCAAAGTGTTTGTGTCAAAATTGGGCACAACACTCTTCGGGAGTCGTTGAAGAGATAATAACGAAGAATTAAATTCAAAACAGATATTATCTAACAAAAACTCCAATCAGCAGTAAAATAAATGCGTAGACAAGCGATTTATAGTGGTTCGGCGTGTTGCCTACGTCCACTGTGAAGTGTTTTGATGTTTTATTGATTCTCTTTCAATGATTACAAGTTGTTGCAGCAATCAACAGCAAGTTACAACTGGAAATTCGAAATCAAGAGTAAAATTATGATGTAGGATGATGTAGATCTTGATCCGGCAGAGTCTGGGCGCTTGAGAGTCGAAAGATCCTTTTCTGTTGGCCCTGGGGCTCTATTTATAGGCGTAGGCTGCTGATATTTCGCTGAAAACTCGGGAGACCACTTCTGGAACGTGAGGGGGCCCACACGCACGGTCTTAGGAAGTTTGGGCCCACTTTGGCATCGGTTCGAACTCCATTCGAACCAACCAGGAATTCATCCAATCGAGGTGAAATTTGGTGTGGGCATTCTTCAACATGTGTTCAAGCTTCTGTGAAAATTTCGTGGCATTTGGATCAGTAGATTGGGAGATATGATGAATTCGAAATGGGGTTCACTGCGTGGCTGTTTGGTTCGAAACCATGCATTCGAATCGATGGTTTTGAAACCATGGTGGCACGTGCCTTCGTGTTGACGTGGAGTGCATACTTCGAACCGATCCGGTCTTTACTCCGAGTTGACCGCTTCGACTCCATATATCTCGGCGCATTCGAACCGATGAAAGACACGTCATCATGGTTGGTTGACCCAGTGGGTTCGAACGAAGCTTCACAGGTAGGTTCGAACAAGGATTCTGTGATGGGTTCGAACAAGGCTTCTGTGATGGGTTCGAACAACCGAAGCTTTGTGGATTCGAACAAGGATCTTTGGTTGGATACGAGCCTCGCGAACTCTCCGTGGTCATGAGGTCTACTGACGCGAACCAGATGGATTCGAAGTTGATGGAGTCGAGCCGAAGCACTCCGATGGGTTCGAAGTCCATCGGTTCGAAGGCGATCGATTCGAATGGTGCATGATGATGGGTTCGAAGACAACCACCACGATGGGTTCGAAACCGGTGTGTTCACTTCAAATTGGACCGATCATAACTTGAGCGTATAAACTCGGATTGACTTGAAATTTGAGATGCCGACTTCTACGGTCTTTCTTGTCGTGTCCTATCAATTGTAGCTCAATATGGACTCGGACAAAATTCAGCGATATCCATAGCGAAGCGAAATATAATCCAACTCTGAGTCGAACTATTCTCCGTTTTTCGATCGATCTCTTGGTATCGCGGCTTTGCCAAAAAGCGGGATAACACTACGCCGTTGCACCGGCTCAATTTTTCTGCTATCCTTGACGTTTTCCACGTCTTTTAACTATGGAAATGCTTTTAAGTTTCTGATTTTTATTCTTGAGCCTGGTGTAATAGTAGAGATTGAAGTTTCACCAGATTTGACTGAACTTCCTTTTTCAAATTCCTAACACTTCAAGCTAAAGTAAAAATGGTGGAAGAGATTGGAAATGAAAATTCCTAAGCCCTAGTCTTCATTAGCAAATCCAACTTCTAGCTCCAAATTCAAGAGAACCCATTGGTAAGCATCTCCTTCATCTTCCCCAACTCATTCTCTCTTTGATTTCAAAAAATTCCTAAACCTAATTTTGGAAATATTTCTCTTTTAAGCTTAGAATCAAGCTTCTTGAGTTGGGACCGAAGGTGGTTGATCTTCCTTTGCTTTCGAGCTTCTTCTTCATTGATTTGGGTTCAAAGGTGAGATTTTTATCTCACATCTTTGTCTATAATTATCTTCGATTGTTAGGTATGAATTCCTAACACTTATTCTTGTGCAATTGATTTTGGTTTGGATTGATTTGGTGTATATTCCAATTTTTGGTGTTTTGAAATCAAAATCTATGAAAATCCTATTATGGATATTTGGATATCGATATTTGAGGCGTATCGAAGAGCCGTTAAGGCTAGGTTGTCGCGTGGCGTAAATCCTTAGTCGTCATTTGCTCGTTCGATCGTTTCCGATATTCGTTTGGCCATTTTTGGTCGAGGTTCAGGAAATCCTCAAAATTCCAGTTTCAGATGTCTGAATAAGGGATTTTAGACGTCTGAATTGGCTCATTTTCAAACAGAAATAAATTAGGCTAAAAACGCCTATTTCAGACGTCTGAAACATTCGGTTCAGACGTCTGAATCACGTTCTGGAAATTTTTATTTTTCTAGATTCAGACGTCTGAACCACTTGTTTCAGACATCTGAAACTGTAGTGTTTTGCCTATTTGCCTATTTGTTTAAGAATTCCAATTTAAATCGATTCGTGATGATCCTATTTGTTGTTATCATTTATTATGACTTTGATGACTCCTTTTTTGGGATTTTTGAATATCCATTTCGATGGATCCTTTATCGGTTTCTTTGGATTTTATTCACATCTTCGTATGTGAATTTTAGTGATTGATTGTTTCTACAATCTTCTTTGTGATTTGTCACTTTAAAAAGGTTTTCAATACTAGTATTAAATATCAAAACTCTTTCATCAAATGATTTCAACACTATTTTATTACGAAACTCGTTCTCTTAAACCGATTTCCAATCTACTAGTATATACAAACCTTTACCTCACTCGTATGAGAAATCTAATTAAATGACCTAGTAAAACGAGTGGTATGAAACGCTTGCGTTTACTTCGTCGGTTAATTCTTGGACTTGTTCGATTGAATCTCTTGTGACAATTTTCTAGGGGAGATCTACAGTAAGTTCGTAAATATTTAAGTTAAGCAAGTGGTTATGGGACATGAAGCTAAACTCATATATTTACTAACTTAGTGTAATTGACACTTCTCGTTGATCATGACGATCATCTTTGTGATTTAGACTAGCAATGTGCAATGTCTCTTTGTCTGCGAGGGAGACTAAACCCCGTTTTGTGGAGTTTCGACTCAAATTGGTGGGGTAGCAACCCATGGTCTTCGGGCCATTTGTGGAGCTTTGGCTCAATT
This sequence comes from Allium cepa, assembly GCA_030765085.1. Lineage (NCBI taxonomy): Eukaryota > Viridiplantae > Streptophyta > Magnoliopsida > Asparagales > Amaryllidaceae > Allium > Allium cepa. The sequence goes on from CM060928.1 coordinate 619,339,656, forward strand.
TGTGATGGTTAGCAATCATGGAATTAGCGTTCCGCTTGTGATACATATGTTGGTGAGCTTTATGCTCCCATTTGTGATAGGCCTTCCCCCTTTTTGTGATTTCTGGATTTCTTGAGATGATTTCTAGAATTTGTGTTTCACCAATTTTCGTGATTTTCATTGATAAGTTTTATCAATATTTGTGCATTGGTGAATTTGTGTGTCATTGACTTTTGTGAATGATATTGATATAATCGTCAATATTTATGGTTTGGTGAACGAAATAAGGAGTATGACATTTTTTTGATCTTTGAGTAGATTTTGTGATATTGATAAATCTCTTGTTGATTTTCAATTACTTAGTTATCACAGTTTGGCATTGTGATTATTATGTGTTTAGTCATATCTCTTATTCTATATCGCTTCATCTGATATTTATAGCTAGACTGATCCGTTTATTATTTTCTTATTAAATAATACTCGGGTCAGACCGAGATGTTACAGGTGCTTCTGCTTGACTTCTCACTTGGGATTGACTTCTCTGACTTTTGGCTAACTACTTAGATTAGTAGTTTATTTTGTTGTATACACTTGAGATATGGACTCATAGTTGTATTCTTTTGTATAGCACGTGTTGCTATTCTTTTGTATTATTGTGGATCTTTTTGACCACTACTCTGATATACACTTCCATGTGTTAGTTATATATTCATATCTTCTTCCGCCTTTGTGATATGAATTATCTGTGACTGATTTGTGTTATGCTTATTTCTATATTTGTTTCCGAGGATTATTATAGCCACTGTGTAGTAGCTTTGTGTTTGTATCGGTATGTCGGATTTCCGCTTGAAATAAAATGCATGTTATACTATCTGACATATCGGTGCTCGTGCAAAGCAATTACACGGATGGTCGCTCCTCAACAGCCTTATTCTCCGCGCTAGTTGACGGCATTTCCCCGTAGTGTCCTTGGCTAGCTGGGTATAGAGGTGGGGCGTCACATGTACATTTTATGCAAATATGCATATATGAGTCTTTGTATGGAAACTTTTCAAAATATATTTTTCAACTCTGTATGCGAGAATTGTCAACATACGAAATATACATACACGCATCTTTATATTTCGATCCCATAACTATGGAAATTATTTTAATTATGTTCTACAATTCTGTGCGCTTCGCACGGGTTCACACTAGGATACGTTAGTAGTTGGATTGATTATTCCTGTCTATTGGAGCGGATGAGACCCTTTGCGCCTCGCATAATAGCAGATGACCCTATATTACCACGATGTACCACCTCAAAGCGGGACTGTTATTTTTATATTGTATTAACATCCATGGATGCAGAAAAACGGGTTAGAGGGATCCAACTGGATTCCTTAAAAATGTTGAATTTAATTTCATATATAGTAATATATGATATGTTTGAATAATCTATGATAGATTATAGTGTGATTTGAATTCATTAGATGCTATGGTAGCATTGGCCTAGATTTTGGTATTTTAAAATATGATAAATATACGTTTGAATATGAAAAGAAATTAAAAAGAGATTTTGAAAGTAAAATATTTATATAGTGTTTTGGATTAATTGATAAATTGTTTGATTTTAAATTTTTACTCAACTATTTCGTGATATCGTAAATAGAGATTTTGGAATAATGTATATAAAGGATTTTAAATAATAATTCTTAAATGATACTTGTTTGGATATAAAAGGTTTTAAAAGTTGAGATTTTGAATAGATTGGGAGAATAGAAAGGAATTTGGAAATAAATATAAAATTGGTTATACTGGGTCTTAAATAACATTTCTAAATTACGAAATGGAAGTAGAATCAAAATTTGGTTGGTTTTGGAATATAGTTGGGTTATTTAAGAAATCGATTTATAAATGGAATTTAATTTAGAAATTGATGTATAATGGATTTAAGCGATGTGAAACCGTTGTAAACAGGAAATGAGACAATGGGATTTATAAACAATGTTTACAAATAAAGTGAAATGATTATCATTTGGTAAATTGAAGATATAAATTCAAGGTAAGAATTTATAATGAGATGGGTAAATCGATTTAAAAAGAAATGACAGATTTAACTTTTGGAAATGTGAAAAAGGATCCATGATATTGGGGACGTAAATCGATTGGTGATAAATCGAGAGAGATTTATAAACATTAGAGTTGTTATATTAGAACTGAAAAATATATTTTTATCGAGAAGTTGAGTTCGTCTTAAAAAGAGAATTTTTAATTATTAAACGAGGTAATTTAAAATTGTTTTAGCATGCAAATATTTTTGGAAGTTAGTTGTTGAAATATTTTTAAATTGTCAAAATGAATCATAAGTTTTATAAACAAGTCTTGTAAATCGATTAGAATTTCATTAATAAATCAGGATTAATAATTGTTTTAAAGTTATATAATTATTTTAATTTTTTAAAATTACATCTAATTATTAAATAAAGTTTTCGAAAAGTAATGGTATACTTGCATGGCGAAAATTGGAGGTAGAGATTGCCTATAGTAGAGTTTGAATTCTCTGGGAAAGAGATGTAATCATTGAGCTATGAATCCATGGTTGATACCGCATGGTGCTTTCCATATTTATTTAATAAGTTTTCAAATATTTTTAAAGGGAATGGTTTGTGAATATACTTTTTCGGGTGAGATAAGCATATATCTTTTGATAAAGAGATTTAATTTATTGAAATTTAAGTTAAATAAGGCTTAATGATTTTGGTCCGAAAATGGAATCTTTGTATGAATTATTGTTTATTTGATAGTTAAATAACCGATTATCAAGTCTGGACTAAAAACATAACTTTGGAAATATTTAAGAGAAATACGGGGATTATATAATACAGTTACCGTCGAAAGTTGCAATAATGTACGTTTAAACTCATTTCGTTCTTCTAGGACGATGATAAGGAAATCCATCCAATAACGGTTAAGAGATGATCACTGATTTTATTTTCATCTGTTTATTTCCTAAAGAACCGGGGTTGAGTTTACTAGAATATCGAGCTTTGTTTCAAAGAGACCAGGATCGGATAAGTTATCCAAAACCACTTCGATCCAACGAATACGTTTTCGAAGTGAAGACAAGGGCATGGAATCAAAGTTGGAGCATTGAAGTGCAAGGGTTACTCGCTACTAATCCTGAGGATGATTCCAAAATGGATGTAATAAGAATAGTGCCTTTGGTTTTGTTCAAACCCAGATTGGAATTCAATCATTTATAAAATCTCATTCGTTAAATAAAACCCTATTCACAAATCTCGAGAGTATTTATAAATAACTTCGATCATTTTCCCAAAACTCTCTATATATAATAAGTATTTTTAAAGAATAGTAATAAATATTCAAATGATTTATGTAACTATTAAAATATAAAACCCATTTTAAATAGCAATAATAAATAATTTCCAATTCATTTGTAAATAACACTAATCGCTTTACGAAGTTTGATTTTGAAACTTTGAATTCATTTCAACAGATTTAAATATGCAAATAACTAACTTTCCGAAATATTTAATCTATATAATAGTTCTAAACTATATAGTTTAATAAAAATCCTTTTCTGAAAACAAAAACTTACTTCTTGGGAAAGCTATTTTAAAATTCAACATAGTCGATTTTATACTTATAAATCTCTCTCGGTTTATCACAAGTCAATTTTCATTTCCAATTTCACAATGGACTATAAATTCCAAATTAGAATCCACTATTTCTTTCTAAACCGATTTTCATATTTCATTTTAATTTCATAATGTTAATTTATATTCCCAATTTATCAAATTATTGTAGGATCAATTTCACCCTAAAAGGGGGGTGAATAGGGTGTAACTAACAGTTATAAAAATTAAATGCGGGAATATATATAATAATTGCAACACAGATAATAGCAGAATAACAGCAGCATAGATAATAGAAGAATATCAAAAACAGAAATAGAACAATATAGATTTACCCAGCTTCGGCAAAACCCTGCCTACGTGCTGCCCCCAAGGTTTCTACTAGAAATTAAGTAGTCAGACGCTTACACACATAAACTCGTGGCACCCGCTATCGACTAACCTAACTCTATGCTCAAAACCCTATCACAACTCAGCCTTTGAGTTGCGAATTCTCAAACTGCACCACCGTAGTTCGTCCCCTAGTCACACGACTAGAATTTACAAATTTTTTAAAAAGAAATTAAAAAAATTAAAGTACAAAACCCATATTTCTATTTTAGCCTAAACTAATACAAAAGGGAACTGGCCCAAATAATCTTAGTGACAAAAATTATCGCCTTTTCTTTTTATTCCTTCGACCTTCTTTCCTTTGCGTTAAAAAAATGGCTGCTTCTTTTCTATGCTCAAGAATGTTCGTGCCTTCTTTTAAAAATTTAGGCTTCATGATAGTGAAACTGCTGCTTCATAATAGATCGGTCGAGTTGAGTGATTGTTCTTGCGTTGCCTTCTCGATCGTCTTCTAGCTTAAGCACATGTGCAGTTGCTTCAATTTGTCGAGTTCGATTAGATTAAATCTGGTATGTGATTTCCTTTGTTATTCACTTTAGGATGCTTGAACTCGATTGATGATAATGCCGATGACGTTAAATGGTTTTTATAGGGATCAATTTCCCAAGTTATCGTTCGTGTAATATTGTTTGAATCCTTCAGTTACTTTAGCTCGGCCGTTGATTTTCGTTTGGATGCTTGTGATATTTTTGACTTTTTCAATTCTTATATTTTCATTCCTTGAATATCACGGTTTTGATTTTGACTTTTTCGACTTTACCTTGGTTACTACGGCTCTGACTTTGGTATTTAAAATTGTGATAATCCGGACTTTGGATTTGGTTCCGTTCTTTATGCTGTTGTCATCGACCACTTTGATTTTGTGATAATATTGACTTATTTGATTCTTGTTAACACTTGGCTTTTACTCTAACTTGTTCGAACTTTACTTGATTTTGTTCCAATTTTTTTAGCTGGGTTCGATTATGGTATTTAAATTTGCTGACTGCACTTTGGTTGATTGCACTATCTACTTTGTTGCACTGCATATTCCAGTGTGCCTCTGGTCTCTATTTCAACACTGTTACTGCTTGTTGTCTGGAAGTTGTAATTCACTGTATTGAGTTTTGGTTTGCAACGAATATACATATCTACATGCTTCACTGCATCCTATATTATTACTGCATTTGTATCCTGTATTCTGGTTACATATGAATATGTATACTTGTGTGTTCATATAGATATGTATATTGATATTCAAGTGTGTCTTTATGTTTGCACTGGGTTGTTGCTTCTAGGATTGCTGCTTGGTTGCACTGTCCATTTCCTAGCATCACCCTTTGTACATGTTAAAGTCTGGTGTAGATGTGGTTATGGCCATTTCACTTGTATATGTTGGTTGAGCCGAACCTGAAATGTGACACATGTATGTATATGTATATGTATGTATGTATGTATGTATGTATGTATGTATACATGTGTGCAAACATATTTATATATGTATGTTGTGACGACCCGAACTCGATGTCCGACAAACAACATCAAATTCGTATCACCGGAGCTTGCAACAACATTAGATGATAAATAACACAGCGGAAATAAAAGATGATATCACTGATACAACATGAATACAATATCCGATACATCAATTTGATACAATGATAATCATTAATATCAGAGAATACAACACAAAATACAGCGGAACACGATACAATATGAGATAAGTCTTCACAGAATCCAATACTGCAACTCTGATCCAAAAGCTCCTAAGACAAAGCTCCAAAACTCCAAGCTCGATCCACCATCAAGGTTGCACAAAGATAAGCAAGTCCTTTCGTGGACTCCAAAGACTCCAAAATGTATCAAACGAAAAGCTGAAAGCTACCAAACGATATCTACTACCTGACTATCTGAAAACAAACTCAAGACTGCCCATGTGGAAAACGGTGGACACCCAGAGTTTAGGAAAGGAACAATAAACTCCGGATCTGTCATAGGACTGGTATGAGCAAACAAATACATTTGGTCTTTAAAAATAATCAAAAGATTTAAATTTGAAATCCGCAATGCTTTTGGAAAATGAAACTACCATAAGGCCTCCCGGCACACACACAATGCAAACGCACACATGGGGGAGATTTCTCCTTATGATAGTCAAACATGCTTACTATGCAAAAAAATTCTTTTTGATATTATTAATAGTGCATTGTGGAAAACCTTTTGAAAGTAGAATATAAATCCTAGCCAGCATAGGTACCATTATACTATGCCAACTATAGCTGCCATTTTAAATGGCAGTTTCTACAACTAAAACCATAAAAGGCGCGTATTGGATTAATGGATTTCCAACAAATGGTCAGGCTAAGGAACTTCCTATTGCCACATGGGAACGTCTCTGGTGGGACACCCCGAGAACCTACCCGGCAATCTGCCAAACAAGGCCGGCTACCCCCTTCTCGAGGAATAAAACCTAAGATATGCCACCCTCGGTTCTTTGGGACCTTTAATTGAGAATCCTCTACACCAACAACATCGCACAGTAATGATAGATATACTACAGTGCCCACATGAGTAAGTATCTGGGCTCCATACCATGATACCAACCTTTTCCAGAAGGAATGGTCATACCCTAGAGGAGCTACCCCTGAAACCTTGCGGCATCTTTCCTGTTTTGACCATTACCGGTTTCTGAGGCTCGATGAGGTCTCGTCCACAAAGCCATGCTTTGATCAACAAATGAGCATCAACACACAGCAGCACTTAGCATGCCACATTACCAAATTGGGAATGTATCACTAGTAACCATCAACTACATAACCTCTGAGCTCATACGTCCCAAAGAAGGGTGTTAAGCTAAGAGAATAAATACTCTGCCACCAAACAGAAATGTATTTGATAGAAACTGGTTTTACATTTCAAAGTGTAATGTCAGACACACATCCATACAAGTATGTTCTGGGTTTGAACAGAACCGAAGGCACTTCCGAAGAAGCCCTTGCAAATCCGGGTATCCACAATCCCGATCGGATTTTCCATCAATTAGGAATCTTTATACCTTAGCTACTCGGTGCAGAGACAATCGATAGGTTATCCTATCGTTCTTTCAAATACTCGACCTTCACCATCGGTCTTCAGATGCTGTCCATAACGACGTATCATTATTCGAAATGGGTTATATGATACAAGGTCCTCTCCCGGCTAAACCGAATAATGAGCGCAAAATTTAAAAACATATGGATATGGATTTCAATTAAGTCACAACTTCAAAATTCAAAACTATTTCAAATGGTTTAACCCAATTACCATTTCAAATCTTTAAACAAAAAGATCCATTTCACAAAGTTTACCCAATTTCACAAAGATTCATTCATGGATTTCAAAACAATTTCCGTTTAATTGGATTAATCCATTTAATCTTTAAATCAAAGATTTAATTTAAAGCTTTCAAAACATTTCCTAAGTTTCATTCATAACTTGGAAAACCGTTTTTTCAATTCAAACTTGAAATTCCTATGATACAAGTTGGAAAATCATTCCTTATATGAAAGCTTTTATCACTTGAAAACAAACAGTTTTCATTTGGAAAAATCTGATTTCAATTATACAAGTTAAAGTTTTTTTTTGGGTTAAATTTAATTCCCAAAATAGCACTTTAAAAAGGGTTTAAAAACCCATATAAACTTGTATAACCTTTACATCATATATACTCAAAATAGAGTTTAATTTCAAATTTGAATTCAAATTTAAATTTCAAAACTTTTTAAGTTATTCAAAAATAACTTTTATCTTTGAAATTCCTTTCCAAAAGCTTTTCACTTTAAAACCCGACCCATTTCCAAAACCATTGGATTCAAAAATTCAATTTTTTAATTTATTTCAAAAATTTGTGACTTAACCGATTTCCACGTGCAATCCATATTTGTGTGTGTATAGTGTAGTCCAAGGGGTTTTACACAATAGTGCACAACATCAATCATAAGAATATCGATAAGTGGTATAACCCATAATGCTTATCTACATTCACAGATTCATAGATAAAGTAAATTAATCAATCACCAAAATTCATTAATATGATTCGATGTGGGTTTCGGATAACCAACTGGAATCCGACTCCTTGTCGCATCGAAATCCAAATGTCGTTTTACGGGTCAAAAGGTTTGCATATTCATATAACAGTATATTCATCATAGATATAACAGCTCAGCACAAAGCATTACATAACATCACATCACATATCAAATATATCAATCCATCACAAAGCATTCAATAACAATCAAACATCTATAATAAATTATCAACCACATCATTACTTACATTAGAAATCTTAAATCAATGATTTATTATCGTTAGTTTCAATTGATTAAGTCTTAATCACCTTCATTGTTAATCATTCTTTAATTAATTATCTAAATTAATTAACCCTTAATTGTAGTTAATTATCTTAATTACTTTTATTAATTAATTATTGCTTGATTAATTACTTTAATTAGTAAACCCCTAATTATTAATTAAATATTAATTTTAATTAAATGTTCTTAATTGATTAATTAATAGGTTTATTCCTTAATTTATTACAATAATTAATTACTCCTTAATAAATAATGATTTCTTAATCACTTTAAGTTAATTAACCTTTAATTAATTATTCTTAATTTAATTTCCTTAATTAATTAACCACATTAATTAATTATTCTTTAAAGTAATTAACTCTTAATATTTGATTAATCGATCTTTAATCTTCGATTATCTTCCCTTAATTACTTTCACTGAGTAATCACTATATTTATTTAATCATTCATTAATTACTCGATTAATTAACTTGAATTATTAATTATTTACTTTAATTAATAAATCCTTAATTACTAATTAATTAAATCTTAATTATAACTAATTATCCTTTAATTGATTTTTCTTAATGAATTAATCTTAATTACAAATTATTAACTACTTGATCATCATTAACGATATAGATTAACTTACCTTTAAGTTAAAAATTATCATATAAAGTTTTATTTAAAATAACTTGTTAACAATATAAGTTTAAAACTTAATTATTTAAAAAAATCCTTTATTTCAAAATCTTTTAATTTACGCCTTCTGACTTAACAATAAAATCATCCTTTGTAGAAGAAATAATTTTAGACATTTATTTAACTACTTTGTTAAAAATTTTAAAACTAGAAAGTTAAAAACCCCGAGGCAAACACGAGTGAAACCTATGCTAAACACTGAAGTCCCCGAGCCCTCCTTCGATTTTTTCCAGAATTTACCCGAGTGCCCGCAAATTTTCAATCTAAAAATTTTCTAAGTACTTTTACTTTCGCACCGCATTGCTACTTCGAGTTATAACTCGAGCTACCCTTGTTTCTTCCCAAGCCTTGCTTCGAGTCGCGCTTGATAACACTTCGTCTTCCCCAAACAAGAAATCCACTGATACCCATTGATGCACGTATACGTGCACAACCACGCTAACCATTTCCGATCGACGACGAACTTACCATAACGTCACCGATGATCCCCAGCCTCGATTCGAACAACCTAAAACCCAAAACAAGTTCGAAATCAAAATCAAGCTATTGATATCGAACTGGAAACCAACCCAATTCACCCAAACACCCCTCGCTCCACCGCTACACAACACCATCACCCACACGCTTTTGTCCAAGCGCACACCGATCCACCACGACGAATCCATCGCCTCCAAGCCGATCGATTGAAACGCGGTGATGACGGCGACATTCCCTCGCGACTTCAACCACCCAAACACCGAGGTTAAATCCTAGTTTGATTCAAATCTCGAGCTAAAATGAACTACAAAAATTTATTGTATTTTTCCTATAATCTATGATCATGCTAGCATCTCCATGCCAAAATTCATTCTTCGAAAATTTGCCGATCATCAGAAAAATGCGAAAACACATTCTACGTTCAACTCGCAGCTGTTCGTGATTCCAAATCTTAAAAATCATGATTTTTCCTTTAAAAATCATAACTTCCAAAAACAAACCATATTATATAATTGAATCATGAATTTAAAACACTAAAATTTTGACATACTTCAGTATTTTCACTGTATATCCTTGTTTTACAGTAAAACCATTTGATGATTTAATTTGAGAATATTTTTAAAACTTAGATCCCTTAAATTCAGACAAATTTTATTTGGAAACCACACTCTAAAAGGAACAGAGAAGGAGGAATTGGATTTTGAAAATTTTTAGAAGCCTGTAACTTGAAACAGAGCCTATACCAACATGCACCAATAAATTATACACATACCAGTATATTTATATCCACATCCAAACAGAATTCATCCATGCAAACAATTGTCATCACTAAGTTTCACAGGATTAAACATATATATCACAATATAAACCCAGATTAAAGTTTTTTTTTGATAGTTTGGATTTGCTCACCTGACTTTTAATAGAGGAGAACAATGGTTGTTTTCTGATGCATAGCTTTTGAATTTGTTTTGCTTTGAACCTTCCTGCTTCCAGGCCTTGATTCTGGTTTTAGTTGTAAACTGAAGCTTTCCAGTATTTTTCTATTTGCCAAAATTGTTTTGATTTATACTGCCTTCCAGATTTGATCTTGCATTTGCTCTGAATCTGGTTCTAGCTTTTGCTTCTCAGGTTTGATCTTTGTTTATGTGTTTCCAGGTTGAAACTTTGATTTTCAGATTTTTTTTTTTTGAAGAGAGAAGGGATTTTGAATTCTGGTTTTTACTTTGGTTTTCAGATTTTTTTTCTCTGAAGAGGAGGGATTATTTTGAATTTGAGTTGAAGGTGATTTCTTGTCTTCTGTTTTTTTCTTCGGTTTCTTTTTTCCCCCCAGGTTTCTTATTTCAGGCTTGGGAAGATCAATGGCCTGATCATTATTATTATTTTTTCTTTTTTTTTCAAAAGTTAATGCCACTTGTCCATCTTCTTTTTACATGTATTACACTTGTAGTTTGTAGAGGAAAATTGTGTTTGAATCCTTTGACTGAAATTGTCTTGTGAATTTTAGTTTAATCCTTCATGTAATTACAATTTCATGTATACATATGCCTTAATTTTTTCTTTAAAGTTGTTTATATCTTTATTTGTTTATATCCACTTTTATATTTATATTTTACACAAAAATATCTCTATTGTTTTTTTTTCACATTCAATTTTTTTAATTTAACTCACTATATCTATATACAACAAATTTATACATTTTATATTCATGCATATATATTTTTATTGTTTATTTTTGTACAATTTTAAAAAAGAAAAGAATGATTTAAATAATTTGATTACATATTAACAAATGATTACTTTTATTTATATATGAAAAGTTTACATAAAAATAATATTTTGAAAATGAGTGCATTATTCTTTTTATTAATTTCAACTTCCACATATATTTAATATATTTAAAATTTAGAAACCAAACTTTTTACTAATTTAAAGCCTTTAATTCTATTTTATTTTTAATACATTTATTTTTGAAATCCAATATTCGTTGATAAAATACTTATTCTTATTTTCCAAATCAATTTGCTATTTATCTTCAAACCAATATTTATTTTTAAATCAAATTTTGTTTAAAAAATTACTTATCCCTAAATTCTAAACCACATCCTACTATAAAATCTAAAAAAAATATTTATCCTAGAAATTTTCTAATTAATTCATGAATAAATTCACAATTTATTTTGAAAAATAAATTAATTGTCAAATTAATCTTGGTAATTTTTTTCAAGTTACAAGTTCCCCCCTTAAAAAAAATTTCATCCCCGAAATTTGCTAGGGAGACGAGAAAGAATAGATGATAGACAAAGAAATGATTAATTAGATCAGATCGAAATGTTTATTCTGCATTTGGCTTACCAAAGCAGAATATCAACAATAGATGGGAGAACAACTCGGTCAATTACGAAATAATTGGGTTATCTACTCTACGAAATATGCAGGGGTATTGGCTAGTTCGAAGGGATAACTAACCGCTCGTAGAATATATCGGAATATATCGAAACCCAATGAAAAGGACAGAAATAGATTCGACTATGATCTCAGATTCAAGATTTAACTTGTTTACGAATTATTGAGAAATAAAACAATGGGTAGTTCTCATGTCGAACAAACTTGAAAATTTAATCGTAAATGAGAAGGTTACCTTATAAAATCTCCTTTCCTTTATCAGCCCTTGAGGTTAAAGAATCATCTCTGACTGCATACACCTTCGTTACTAAAGCTTGCTTCTTTGCTGGACAGTCGTTGATCCTATGTCCTGGCTTGCGGCAGTGATAGTATCCCGTAGATTCCTGATCTGGCCTCATAAATGGCTCTCCCAATCCTGGCTTCCAAGGATTCTTGCATTTATTCGAGTAGTGACCTTTCTCCAAGCAATTGAGACAAGTAACTCCTTTCAGCTTTTTCTTTCAAGTATTCTTCTTTTCTTTATCTTTCCTCAATTTCTTTCCACCAAACTTCTTTTTCCTCCAATTCAGATTACTTGTGTTTCCATCCTCCTTTAGGACTTCCTGCTTATCCAGAGTATCATATCTATAACCCATATCAATAAATTCAAAAAACGATTCCTTAATGTGAGTAGTCATCCTCTCCTGAAATTCCTTGTTCATTCCCCGAATAAACTTTTCATTCTTCTTTAACGGTGTATTCACCAATTCTGGACCAAATCGAGATAATTCATTGAATTTGTTTGAGTATTCCTCAAACGATAAGCTTTCTTGCTTCAAATTCATAAACTCCTGGTACATTCGGTAGATACCAGAAGACGACATATATCGCTGCTCGAACACTTCCTTGAAACAACTCCAAGTGAATTCATCCGCCGGCTCATCCAATGTAATTGTTTCCCACCATGCTAAACCTTCTTCCTAGAGTTGCCAAGTAGCTGTCAATCGCATCTGATCATCTTCCAACTTTAGTCCTTTGAAAATCCCTTCACACGATCGGATCCAGGCTTGTGCTTCGATAACAGATTCTTTGCCAGTGAATGGCTTCCCACCAAGTCTAGAAAAGCTTCAATATAGATCAGCCAGATTTGGTTGAGATTGAATTTGAGTATCCGTCATTGTAGGGCCTTGACCAGTTGAAGTGGTACTTCCCTGTCCCCAATCTCGTCCTCTTCTTCCACTCATCCTTACGATTTCTGAATAGTAAAAAAACCGATTTAGGCATTCGAATGAAATATCTTAGAGAATAACAACAGACAAAGAGAATAGACTGAGAAATTTGGATTTTGGTTTCACTGGTTATACTCATTCTAGGGTATAGTTCACCATACTTCTAATGAGACATCTAATGTGTTACACTCCGTAGCTAAAAGTTCTTACTCAACCTTTAGCTCTGATACCAACTGTGACGACCCAAACTCGACATCCGACAAACAACATCAAATTCGTATCCCCGGAGCTTGCAACAACTTTAGATGATAAATAACATAGCCCAAATAAAAGATGATATCACCGATACAACATGAATACAATATCCAATACATCAATTTGATACAATGATAATCACCAATATCAAAGAATACAACACAAAATACATCGAAACATGAAACAATATGAGATAAGTCTTCACATAATCCAATACTGCAACTCTGATCCAAAAGCTCCTAAGACAAAGCTCCAAAACTCCAAGCTCGATCTACCATCAAGGTTGCACAAAGATAAGCAAGTCCGTCCGTGGACACCAAGGACTCCAAAATGTATCAAACGGAAACCTGAAAGCTACTAATCGATATCTACTACCTGACTATAAAAACCAAACTCTAGACTGCTCATGTGGAAAATGGTGGGCATCCAGAGTTTAGGAAGGGAACAATAAACTCCGGATCAGTCATGGGACTGGTATGAGCAAACAAAAACATTTGGTCTTTAAAAATAATCGAAAGATTTAAATTTGAAATCCGTAATGCTTTTGAAAAATGAAACTACCATAAGGCCTCCCGGCACACACACAATGCAAACGCACACATGGGGGAGATTTCTCCTTATGATAGTCAAATATGCTTACGACGCAAAAAAAATTCTTTTTGATATTATTAATAGTGAATAGTGGAAAACCTTTTGAAAGTAGAATATAAATCCTAGCCAGCATAGGTACCATTATACTATGCCTACTATAGCTGCCATTTTAAATGGCAGGTTCTACAACTAAAACCGTACAAGGCGCGTATTGGATGAATGGATTTCCAACAAATGGTCAGGCTATGGAACTTCCTTTTTCCACATGGGAACGCCTTTGGCGGGACGCCCCGAGAACCTACCCGGCTCTCTGCCAAACAAGGCCGGCTACCCCCTTCCCGGGGAATAAAACCCAAGATATGCCACCCCCGGTCCTTTGTGATCTTTAACCGAGGAACCTCTACACCAACAACATCACACAGTAATAATAGATATACTACAGTGCCCACATGAATAAGTATCTGGGATCTATACCATGATACCACCCTTTTCAAGAAGGATGGTCATACCCTAGGGGAGCTACCCCTAAAACCTTGCCGCGTCTTTCCTGTTTCGACCATTACCGATTTGTAAGGCTCAATGAGGTCTCGTCCACAAAGCTACGCTTTTTCACAAAGCCATGCTTTGATCAACAAATGATCATCAACACACAGCAGCACTTAGCATGCCATATTACCAAATTGGGAATGTATCACTAGTAACCATCAACTACATAACCTCTGAGCTCGTACGTCTCAGAGAAGGGTGTTAAGCTAAGAGAATAAATTCTCCTCCACCAAACAGAAATGAATTTGATAGAAACTGGTTTTACATCTCAAAGTGTAATGTCAGACACACATCCATACAAGTCTATTCTGGGTTTGAACATAACCGAAGGCACTTCCGAAGAAGCCCTTGCAAATCCGGGTATCCATAATCCCAATCGGATTTCCCATCACTTAGGGAATCTCTATACTGTAGCTACTCAGTGCAGAGACAATCGATAGGTTATCCTATCGTTCTCGCAAATACCCGGTCTTCACCATCGGTCTTCAAATGCTGTCCATAACGACGTATCATTATTTGGAATGGGCTATATGACACAAGGTCCTCTCCCGGCTAAACCGAATAATGAGCGCAAAATTTAAAAACATATGGATATGGATTTCAGTTAAGTCATAACTTCAAAATTCAAAACTATTTCAAATGGTTTAACCCAATTACCATTTCAAATCTTTAAACAAAAAGATTCATTTCACAAAGTATACCCAATTTCACAAAGATCCATTAATGGATTTCAAAACAATTTCCGTTTAATTGGATTAATCCATTTAATCTTTAAATCAAAGATTTAATTTATAGCTTTCAAAACGTTTCCTAAGATCCATTCATAACTTGGAAAGCCGTTTTTTCAATTCAAACTTGAAATTCTTATAATACAAGTTGGAAATTTATTTCTTATATCAAAGCTTTTATCACTTGAAAACAAACGGTTTTCATTTTGGAAAAATCTGATTTCAATTATACAAGTTAATTTTTTTTAAGTTAAATTTAAATCCCAAAACAACATTTTAAAAAGGGTTTAAAAACCCATATAAATTTGTATAACCTTTACATCATAAATACTCAAAGTAGAATTCAATTTCAAATTTGAATTCAAATTTAAATTTCAAAACTTTATTAAGTTATTCAAAAATAACTTTTATCTTTGAAATTCCTTTCCAAAAGCTTTTCACTTTAAAACCCGATCCATTTCCAAAACCATTGGATTTAAAAATTCAATTTTTAAATTTATTTCAAAAATTCATGACTTAACCGATTTCCATGTGCAATCCATATTTGTGTGTGTATAGTGTAGTCTAAGGGGTTTTACACAATAGTGCACAACATCAATCATAAGAATGTCGATAAGCGGTATAATCCATAACGCTTATCTTCATTCACAGATTCATAGATAAAGTAAACTAGTCAATCACCAAGATTCATTAATATGATTCGATGTGGGTTTCGGATAACCAACTGGAATCCGACTCCCCGTCGCATCGAAATCCGAATGTCGTTTTACGGGTCAAAAGGTTTGCATATTCATATAACAACATATTCATCATAGATATAACAGCTCAGCACAAAGCATTACATAGCATCACATCACATATCAAATATATCAATCCATCACAAAGCATTCAATAGCAATCAAACATCTATAATAAATTATCAACCACATCATTACTTTCATTAGAAATCTTAAATCAATGATTTATCATCGTTAGTTTCAATTGATTAAGTCTTAATCACCTTCATTAATTAATCATTCTTTAATTAATTATCTAAATTAATTAACCCTTAATTGTAACTAATTAAATCTTAATTACTTTTATTAATTAATTATTCCTTGATTAATTACTTTAATTAATAAACCCCTAATTATTAATTAAATATTAATTTTAATTAATTATTCTTAATTGATTAATTAGTAGGTTTATTCCTTAATTTATTACAATAATTAATTACTCCTTAATAAATAATGATTTCTTAATCACTTTAAGTTAATTAACCTTTAATTAATTATTCTTAATTTAATTTCCTTAATTCATTAACCACTTAATTAATTATTCTTTAAAGTAATTAACTCTTAATATTTGATTAATCGATCTTCAATCTTTGATTATCTTCCCTTAATTACTTTCACTAAGTAATCACTATTTTTATTTAATCATTCATTAATTACTCGATTAATTAACATGAATTATTAATTATTTACTTTAATTAATAAATCCTTAATTACTAATTAATTAAATCTTAATTATAACTAATTATCCTTTAACTGATTTTTCTTAATGAATTAATCTTAATTACGGATTATTAACTACTTGATCATCATTAACGATATAGATTAACTTACCTTTAAATTAAAAATTATCACTTATTAAGTTTTATTTAAAATAACTTGTTAAAAATATAAGTTTAAAACTTAATTGTTTTAAAAAAATCCTTTATTTGAAAATCTTTTAATTTACACCTTCTGACTTAACAATAAAATCGTCCTTTGTAGAAGAAATAATTTTAGAAATTTATTTAACTGCTTTGTTAAATTTTTTAACTTAAAATCCTCCAGGCAAACACAAGTGAAACCCGAGCTAAACACTGAAGTCCCCGCGCCCTCCTTCGAGTTTTTCCAGAATTTACGCGAGTGCCCCCAAATTTTCAATCTAAAAATTTTCCAAGTATTTTTACTTTTGCACCGCATTCCTACTTCGAGTTATAACTCGAGCTACCCTCGTTTCTTCTCGAGCCTTACTTCGATTCGCGCCTGATAACACATCGTCTTCCCCAAACAAGAAATCCACTGATACCCATTGATGCACGTATACGTGCACAACCACGCTAACCATTGCCGATCGACGACGAACTTATCATAACGTCACCGATACTCCCCGGCCTCGATTTGAATCACCCAAAACCCAAAACAAGTTCGAAATCAAAATCGAGCTATTGATATCGAACTGGAAACCAACCCAGTTCACCAAACACCCCTCGCTCCACCGCTACACAGCACCATCACCCACGCGCTTCTGTCCAAGTGTACACCGATCCACCACGAATCCATCGCCCTCGGTCCGATCGATTGAAACGTGGTGACGACGGCGACATTCCCTTGCGACTTCAACAACCCAAACATCGAGCTTAAACCCTAGTTTGAAAATCTCGAACTAAAATGAATTAAAAAAATTCTTGTATTTTTCCTATAATCTGTGATCATGCTAGCATCTCCATGACAAAATTCATTCTTCGAAAATTTGCCGATCATCAGAAAAATGCGAAAACCCATTCTACGTTCAACTCGCAACTGCTCGTGATTCCAAATCTTAAAAATCATGAGTTTTCCTTCAAAAATCATAACTTCCGAAAACAAACCAAATTATATAATTGAATCAAGAATTTAAAACACTAAAATTTTGACATTCTTCGGTGTTTTCACTGTATATCCTTGTTTTACAGCAAAACCATTTGATGATTTAATTTGAGAATATTTTTAAAACTTAGATCCCCTAAATTCAGACAAATTTTATTTGGAAACCACACTCTAAAAAGGACTAGAGAAGGAGGAATTGGATTTTGAAAATTTTTAGAAGCGTATAACTTGAAACAGAGACTATACCAACATGCACCCATAAATTATACACATACCAGTATATTCATATCCACATCCAAACAGAATTCATCCATGCAAACAATTGTCATCACTAAGTTTCACAGGATTAAATATATATATATCACAGTATATACCCAGATTAAAGTTTTTTTTGATAGTTTGGATTGCTCACCTGACTTTTAATAGAGGAGAACAATGGTTGTTTTCTGATGCTTAGCTTTTGAATTTGTTTTGCTTTGAACCTTCCTGCTTCCAGGCCTTAATTCTGGTTTTAGTTGTAAACTGAAGCTTTCCAGTATTTTTCTATTTTCCAAAACTGTTTTGATTTATACTACCTTCCAGATTTGATCTAGCATTTGCTCTGAATCTGGTTCTAGCTTTTGCTTCTCGGGTTTGATCTTTGTTTATGTGTTTCCAGGTTGAAACTTTGATTCTCAGATTTTTTTTGAAGAGAGAAGGGATTTTGAATTTCTGGTTTTCACTTTCGTTTTTAGATTTTTTTTTCTTTGAAGAGGAGTGATTTTTTTGAATTTGAGTTGAAGGTGATTTCTTGTTTTCGGTTTTTTTTCTTCGATTTCTTTTTTTCTCCCGGCATTCTTATTTCAGACTTGGGAAGATTAATGGCCTGATCATTATTATTTTTTTCTTTTTTTTTTCAAAAGTTAATGCCACTTGTCCATCTTCTTTTTGCATGTATTACACTTATAGTTTGTAGAGGAAAATTGTGTTTGAATCCTTTGACTGAAATTGTCTTGTAAATTTTAGTTTAATCTTTCATGTAATTACAATTTCATGTATACATATGGCTTAATTTTTTCTTTAAAGTTGTTTATATCTTTATTTGTTTATATCCGCTTTTATATTTATATTTTACACACAAAAATCTCTATTGTTTTTTTTGCACATTCAATTTTTTTACTTTAACTCACTATATCTGTATACAACAAATTTATACATTTTATATTCATGCATTTTTTTATCATTTATTTTTGTACAATTTTAAAAAAGAAAAGAATGATTTAAATAATTTGATTACATATTAACAAATGATTATTTTATTTATATATGAAAATTTTAATTAAAAATAATATTTTGAAAATGAGTGCATTAATCTTTTTATTAATTTCAACTTCCAAATGTATTTAATATATTTAGAATTTAGAAACCAAACTTTTTACTAATTTAAAGCTTTTAATTCTATTTTATTTTTAATACATTTATTTTTGAAATCCAATATTTGTTGATAAAATACTTATTCTTATTCTCCAAATCAATTTGCTATTTATCTTTAAACCAATATTTATTTTTAAATCAAATTTTATTTATAAAATTAGTTATCCCTAAATTCTAAACCAAATCCTACTTTAAAATCTAAAAAGTTTATTTATCCTAGAAATTTTCTAATTAATTCATGAATAAATTCATAATTTATTTTCAAAAATAAATTAATTGTCAAATTAATCTTGGTAATTTTTTCAGGAATGTTACATATGTGGTCATGTATAGCCTGGTTTGCATTTGTGTTCATCATGAAGCCTGCTTTAGAGCTTGTTGATAGTTTGCATTCATTTGAGCTTCAATTGCTCCTTTGGGTAGTCCTGCAATCCACTCTATTGCATACATGTAGTTTGCTTAAAGTTGTAGCCTTCATGATTTCACATATGCATATGTTTTGTTGTACTGATCCACTTGATATCTTCACTTGAGCATGTTACTTTACGTTTTTTTCACTTGAATCTGGTTTGGAGCTTGTTGCAGTCTTAGTTCACATGAACTTTGAACTTGCTCACGTTCATGTCTATTCTATGTTGAACTTGTGAGTTTTCTTGTGAAGTTACTTTTGTTTAAGACTTGGTCATGTCTAAAATTGCTCATTTGAGCTGCTGTCTCACTATTTCCAGTTGATTATGTTGCTTTGCAATTTTATTCTGGTTTCATGACTCCCCTGTCGAGTCTTCTCTCATGTGTACACATTTGTGCAGTTGTTAGCATTGTCTGGTTTTGGCTTCCTATTGCATAAGAACTAGTACTCGACAATAACAGATTATTCGATTTCATCATATATCACTATATATGAAAAACAATCAATATATTCGAGAAATTCAGTTGGATCCCTCCAACCTTTTTTCCTGCATCCATAGATATTATATAATATAAAATACAAATCCCACTTCGAGGCGAGATATCACGGTAATATAGGGTCATCCGCTATTATGTGGGGCATAAAGGATCTTATCCGCTCCAATCGGCGAGAAATATATCCAACTACGAATATATATACCAATATATATAATATAACATTCAACTGGTAATAGTATATCAATTCAACCAATCATCTAATAATTAATTTTAATTTAGATAAATTAAATCTAGAAATCTAAGATGAGTGATATTTACTCACCTTGATTTTTTTAATTTTCCAAACGATTCAATTTTAAATTAAATCGAATAACTTTCGATTTGACTTAAAATTCCTGCTATCCAAAATCAATTCCAAATCGTAGATTTCGTAGCCACAAATCAAACGCGACTTCTCCTTCACCAAATCGCTACGGCCTGCTTCCTTGCTCTCCAGCCCTCACCTTGCACATGAACATTGGAGCCAAACCTTCAAACGATGCCACTTCTACCCAAGAACCCATAGCCTTTGGCCTCTCCCCTCACCGTACCAGAAGCAAACCACTCGCGCCCATCCCCTAAATCGACCACCAACCTCGAAAACACCAAGCCCTCACCCTCACATCTCGAGCTCAAAAACCCTCGTTTGCAGCTGCGTACTGTGCCCTTCCTTGACTCCAACACCACCTCTGCTCCCACCAACTCCTCCTCCATTTGTGACTAATTCCCATTCATTTGCAAACCCAAGCTACCAAATTTCGATCGCCTCCACGCCACTGCCATGCCCAGAGACCACCTCCTCCACCCAGTTCGCTCGTGCACGATCTCCATGCAGCCATTGCGATTTATCGCATTTTACGATTATTATTTTTTTGATTTTGATTTCTATTTTTAATTCGTGCTTCGATAGTGAGGAAGGGGAAGAAAGATTCATGTTTTTAAATGGAACGAGGCAGCTTCAGTACAGATAGGGTAGCGTGCGACCACGTAAGGTGGCTTGAGATTGGTTAGGGGCTAACTTAGAAAAGTTTTAATATTATTATATTTCAAAATAATTCATTTATATAACTCAAAATCCTGAACCCTTATCGAGGCTTTCCGTCTGGTGTTCCTAATGTTATACCCCTATTACGAATGCGATGGAACAAGTTCTGAGGCCTAATTCAATCGTATGAAGAAGATAACGTTTTGAACTCAATTATAATATTAAATTTTAGATATTAATTTCGATACGTTTATATCCCGTACGATCAAACGATAACTCCAAACTCTATGAAATTTGAAATCCGATAATATACACTATTACGGATGCAATGGAATTGGTTTCGTCGAATTCCAAGACTGTGCCCCAGATCGCTGTTTTAACGCGTCGATAAAGTCGAAAATTTTAAAAATTGGCGAAATCACTTGAAATTCCAGTTTTAAAAACTTACTAACTCAATTCTAATTCAAATAAAATTTACATCAACATTATAAATCGTTTCGATTCATATCCAACTCAAATTTCAATTATTCACCATTTCCCTTATTACGGTAAATTGCTATATTTGAATTTTAAATTCATTATATAATTTCAACCAAAATCTTCATATTCAAAATCTATTTATATTCCAAACCCAATATTTAAAACAATTTCAATATTAAATTAAACGACGGAAAATCCGAGACGTTACGTTTCTCCCCCTTTAAAGAATTTCATCCCCAAAATTGCCAAGGTAGGAAAAATGCTCCAACCTCATTAATTTATCAAAACCCACTTAGTTAAAACTCGATATTTCACTTTCCTAAATCCTTTATTTCAATACAAAACATTTATTTTCCATTTCTCAGTCAAAATCCCTTCATTTACAATTACAATTCGAAATCAATTTTCTGGTAGACAAAATTCTTCCAAAAAAATTCAAAAATTTTCTAACACCTTAAATTTCTAAATTTTTTTTGCAGAGTCTCCCTTGTATGGAGAGCCTTTTGCAATATGACAAATATGACAAAAAAAATATACATCGACTCTCAGGTCAAAAAACGTAATACATAATATTTTTATTTCCGCATGCTAAATTCAAAAGCATATCTTTAACACCCTGCTTTTTTATATAATCAAATAACGACGAATAGTGAAAATAAATATTTTTTCAATTTTCAGAATATGGCCTTGAAGCTTATAACATTGCATTCATGGCGATTTCTGATCAATTGAAATATATAATATGTCTCAAACGGAGTTCATATGAAAAAGTCATCGATGTTCGAAGTTTTGTATTGAGAAATAATTGTACTTGTAAATGTATGTAAATATATCTGTTATAAATAAATATATGTGTGTATGAAATTTCAGAAATAACGCGCATTTGAATTATAAAATAGATGCATGCCAAAAAAGTAATTAATTAGCATTGCCATCATAAAGGAAATTAATGGATATCAGTAATTGAAGTTAATTAATTAACATCAGCAAGCAATCTAATCAAATCAGCTATGGGAGGAAACTAATTTACATTAATTGATCACATGGAAATTTTATATATTATAAACAATTACAATTAATTCATCAGATATTTATAAAAGTACTAACAAATTTATTATGCTTATCATGAATGCAAATTATTAAGAGAATTAGATGTAAGAGGAATAAAATGTATATGGCAAACAAATTAAATAATAACATACATATTTTAATTTATAATTGATGCAATCAGTTAATCAATAAATAAATTAAAGACATTAAGAAAGCATCAATTAATAAAGGAGGGAAACTTATATGTCAATTAATTGGGTAATGAATTGACAGTTTAAATACGTATAACTAATAAATGTGTGATTTAGTTGCGCATAGGAATTAATTTAGATATCAATTAAGATGGAAAACGTGTCAATTAATTAATTGGCAATTAGTTAAGCTTTTTGAAAAGGGTGTCAATTAATCAAGGAATATGCCATTGTTACAATAGTTAATATGTAAATTAATTAGCTATAAGAAAACGTCGGTTATAGGACTATTTGTTTTCAAGTTAAAAGAAAAAAGAATTGGAATGCATACAAACTTCAAACAGAGTAATTAGGTTTATGATGAAGGTAAGTTAATAAAAATAAATTAAAAGGTATAACTTTTGTATGCATTCAATTAATAGAGGTATTAATTGACGTTTTAAAATAGGTAAGAAACAATAACGTATAAGAATCAATTAATATAGGATACATAACGATCCGTAATTTCGCTACTTCGAAAATGAGAGATTTCATTTATTTTTAAATTTAAAAGGAATTTAAAACTTAACTAAATATGTTATATATAATAAATAATTATCTATTCTTATAGTTAATAAATTAAAAAGTATAAATTTGGATTTTAGAACAAATCGATAAAAGTAAAGTTTTGTTAAAAATGTGACGACGCGGATTTTGCCCGCTCGAAAATCGACATCCATACTTTATATCGTATTTGAATGCCATAGATTCGACCGTTCAAATCCGATTCGCCGGAGCTTATAACAACATTAAGTAAACAACACAGCGGAATAAAAGAATAATACATTGATATACAGCCTTGATACAATATCTGATACAACTGATGATCCAATAGATATCATTATACATCAGAGATATGATACAATAAAATAGCAGCGGAAAAGAAAAATAGATAACATCTAGCAGCTGAACAATATAACTCTGAGATAGTCTTCAACGAAGAACTCCAAATCTGAACTCCATCTCCTCTTCCAAAACGATGCACCAAGCTAAGCAAGACTGGTGTGGTCCAAAGACTGAACCAACTCCAGATAATCTACTAAACCCGACTATCTGAAAAACCCAACTCTAGACTGCCCGTGTAGAAAATAATGAGCATCCAGAGTTTAGGAAAGAAACAATAAACTCCGAATCAGTCGTGGGACTGGTGTGAGCAACAAAAACAGTTTATTTATCTTTAAAATCATTTAACAAAGATTTCAAAGTCAATTCGCAATGCTTTTTAAAAATGAGACTACCATAAGGCCTCCCGCACACACACAGACAATGCAAACGCAGAATCGGAGGAGATTTCTCCTTATGATAGTCAAAGATGCTTGATACGCATTAAAAAGAACATTTGATATTATTACTAGTGCATAGTGTAGGAAAAATTCATTTCGAAAGTAAAGATATAAATCTTAGCCAACATACGACCATTATCGTATGCCTACTATAGCTAACCATGTTCAATAGCAGGTTACCGCCACATTCCATGGCAGGTTATACAACTAATACTGTACAAGGTTCGTATTGTTTCTTTGGATTTCCAACAAATGGTCAGGCCAAGGAACTTCCCATTGCCACATGAGAACGCCTCTGGAAGGACGTCCCCGAGAACCAAACCGGATCTCTGCCAACACAAGGCCGGGTTACCCCTAACTAAGTAACAACTGACCGAATATGCCATCCCACGGTCCTTTGGGACCTTTCACCGAGCGCTCGTAATCAATTCACACAATCATAAAGTGTTTTCAACATGAGTAAGTATCTGGGCTCCATACCATGATACCACCCTTTTCCAGAAGGAAATGCACATACCCTAAAGGGCGCTACCCCTCATAACCTTGCCGCATCTTTCCTGTTTTGACCATTTCCGGGGTGTGAGGCTCGACGAAGTCACGTCCACAAAAACATACTTTATACAAAAGCCATGCTTTGGGTCAACAAATGATCATAGAAATGATCACCAAGATAGACGATCAAATAAATGATCCTATCACAAATAATCAACACAATGATCATTTCACAGCAACACTCAGCATGTCACATTACCAAATTGGGAATATATCGCTGATAACCATCAACTATATAACCTCTGAGCTCGTACGTCTCAGAGAAGGGTGTTAAGCTAAGAGAATAAATTCTCCGCCACCAACAGAAATATATTTGAAAGAAATCAGCTTTATATCTCAATTTGTAATGTCAGACATACAATCCATACAAGTCTGTTCTGGGATCGAACAGAACCGAAGGCACTTATAAAGAAGTCCTTGCAATCCGGATATTCACAATCCCGATCGGATTTCCCATCACTTAGGGAGTCTCTATACCGGCGCGACTCGGTGCAGAAACAATCGATAGGTCATCCTATCGCTTTCGCAAATACCCGGTCTTCATCACCGGTCTTCAAATGCTATCCATAACGACGTATCACATATTCGGAATGGGTTATACGACACAAAGGTCCTTTCCCGGCTAAACCGAATAGTGAGCGAAATAGTTCAAAAACATATGGATATTGGGATTTCAATTAAGTCACAACTTAAAACCCAAAACTTTTCTTCAAATGGCTTAACAAATTACCACTTTCAATCTTTAAACAAAAAGATTCATTTTCACAACCTTTAACGGTTTAAACAATTTTCACATTTTAATCTTTTAAACAAAAGATTTATTCACAGATTTTCCAAATCAATTTTCATTTCAATTTGATTAACTCGTTAAATCTTTAAATCAAAGATTTAACTTATAGCCTTCAAAACAATTTCATTTCAATTTGATTAACTCGTTAAATCTTTAAAATTAAAGGTTTAACTTATAGCTTTCAAAACAATTTCATTTCAATTTGATTAACTCGTTAAATCTTTAAAATTAATGGTTTAACTTATAGCTTTCAAAACAATTTCATCTCTATTTGATTTAAACAAATCATCTATTTAAATCTGTTAAAAATAAACAGATTTAATTCATAGCTTTCAAAAAGAATTCATTCATAACTTAGGAATATCATTTCTCTATTCAATCTTGAAATTCCCCTAATTAACTGGAATCTCAGTTCTGATCTAAAAGTGTTTATCATTTGAAAACAACATTTTTCATTTTGGAAATTTGATTCATTTATACGAGTTGAAATCCTTGGGTTAAATTCAAATTCCCAAAACCATACCTTTAAAATGGTTTAAATTCATACAAACCTGTTTATAATATCTTTAACCATAATTTCCAATCATCGAATTCAATTCCAAATATCGAATTCAAATTCAAATTGAATTATTTAAATTGGAGATTTTACCGAGTTATTCAAAATAGCTTTTATCTGTGAAAACCTGTTTCAAAAGCTTTACCGTTTAATCCAAATCCATTTTCAAAATCAATTTGAAATTAAAACTTTAATTTCAAAAACATTAAATTTAAATTATCTGTGACTTAACTGATTTCCTCGTGAAATCCATAATTGTGTGTGTATGGTGTAGTCCAGGGGTTATACACAGTAGTGCAACATCATTCAATCATGACAGATCAAATACAACAATATATCTGATAAGCGATATAAATTATGACGCTTATCTTCATTCACAGATCACAGATATATTTATATATATCACAGATAATAAATTACATCACAGATCACAACACAAATCAGGATAATCATAAAGCATCATATAACAGGAATATCAAACAGTTTACCATCCAATATAATCCAAGCATCCATAGGTAGGATTAATTCAATTATCTGATTAAGTTAATCAAATTTATTTTTATGAATAAATTTGTTGGTCATGGAAAATTAATAATCAATTAATTAAAAAAAACATTTAGTAAACTATCTTTTAATTAATCATTAATTTATCCTAAATTAATAATTTATTCTTAATTATTTTTTCTTAATTAATTAATTGATTACTTCTTAATTAATGATTTTTATCCTTAATCACTTTCATTACTTATGAATCTATTACCCAATCCTGATATATTAATTACCAATCATTTGATATAATAAATTAATTTATCAATCGCTTTAATAAATTAAATTTTTCTTAATTAATTGTATTAATTAAATTAACCTTCGAACCAATTACATAATAAATTAACCCCTTGATTAATTATCTTAGGAAATTACACTTTGAATTACTTATCATAAAGTAATTATCTCATAACTAGAAATTATTAATTACCAATTTAATCTGATAACTTTTTCTTAAACTAAATTTATTAACTTAATAAATTTAGGTATCCAAAATTTATTACAATAAGTAATTAATTCCTTAATTACTTTAATTAAGTAATTAACCCTCTGATTATAATTCACCACCCTTTAATTATTAACTAACTAATCTTTAATTATTTAATTCACCATTTATTCAACTTGATTAATATTTAAAAGTCTTCTTTTAAATTTGAAAATCAATTCATTATTAAAACCTTTCTAAGTACAATTTAAATTAAAGTTATTAATTTAATTATATTTAATTATCTTGCCTTTACAAACCTTCTTTTAATAAACCTTTAATAAACCTTGAATCAAATAATATCTTAACCAAATCATTATTTGCTTAAATAAATATTTAACTTGTTAATACTTAAAGCATTAAGGCAACTGACTCGAGGCACCCACGTATTTTCTCGAGTATCACTCGACCCTTTTCCCTGTTTCCCCGCGTTCTCCTCCACTCTATTTCCTTCTTCTTCCTTTCCTTGCTTATTCTTTCTTTCTTCTCTTTTTTTTTTAGTTAAGAAAAAAAAACCGCAGTTATAATCACCCACGCGTACACCATTGAGAAACCCCGAAGTAATTTCCTTTTCGACTCGAGCAGACCCCTTCTTTTCTCGAGTAATCACTCGAGATGAACCAAAACCCCAATCTGCAGACCCCAACGCCACCGTGCACGTGCACGGTGGTTCGCCACCACTTCGGCGACCAACGTCATTCTCAGCAAACCACAAAACCACTTCTCGTTCGAAAACACAGCCCAGATAGACGCAATAAACATAGAATCGAAATATGCATGTTCATACGAACAGTGACCCACTCACGACCACGAAAAATTGCCACGTCCCCACGACCTCGTCCACCAGAGACTCTGAATTTTTGGCCATCACCTCGTCGACGTACACTCTTCCTCCCCTCAAGATCGCGATCCACTCGATCGAGTCACGGCAACCAAAATATTTTTTTACAGAGCACCAAAAAAAACTGGAACCCAAACCCTATATTTGATTCAACCCCAAAATCCATGCATTGAAAAAAATGTTTAGCATTTTTCCTAGGTTAATATATCTTCAAGCTTGCGTCATACAAAATTTCAACGATTTAAATTAATTGAATCAACCAATATTGACAGAAATGCAATTTCCATTCATATTCAAATTGCACCATAAATAAAGAACTGAAAATCGTCGTTTTCAGTTTAAAAATCCTAACTTTGTATATAGATTCTTGCTAGGTATTTGAATCAGTAATTTAGCATACTTGAATTTAACACAAATTAAATGGTTTCCCTGTAAAACACTTTACAGTGAGTATACCCCATTGACAAGCTTGCAAGATTTTAAAATCTTGATTCTATATTCAAACAACATGTTTTGGTTTTAAACATAAGCCTATTAATGATCAAAGAGAATATCTTGTATTTTGAGTGGTACTTGACTCTGTAACTACACTAAATCTACAGATTCAAGTTTAACAGGAAAAATTGCAAACCAAATACATAGGCCATCATAACATTATCAATACATCAAACACACAAATAAACTTAAGACTATAAATTTTGTTTGCTCACCTTGAATTAATTAACAGAGAGTTTCCTCCTGGATTTGAAATGGACACAGTTTGATGTTTTGCTCTCCAGACTTCCAGCTTTGATCAAGTTAGAGCTTGCTATTGTTTTCAGTTGAATTATTGTTTGAGTTTTAAAGATGGTAAGCTTCAGTTTTCTTTTCTTAGTTTTTTTTTTGATGAAAGAACTGAGGTGGGAGGTTGATATATAGGGAATGAGAAGTTAACAGGGTGTATACTATTTTGTACAGGGTGTTGAATTGTTTAAATTAGGCTGAGGTAACTTATTTGGGGCTGCATTTATGAGCTTGTACACATACATATTTTTGCATTTATTAGCTTGTACTTATAACTATTTCCTCTATCTCGGCTGTACAATATGGAGATAGTATATAAAAGAAAAAGCATGTTCAGGGCGTTGTATTTCTTTTTGCTTTTCTTTGTTTCTCTTTCTTGTTTTGGTTTCACACTAGTATACATTTTTGCTGTCTTCATATTTGCATATTTTATTTTTCTTTCTTTTGTCTATTTCTTGTTTATTTTCAGTTTACACACTTATCATTGCTTGTTCAAATCTTTACAAGCTGCATACTATTTCATTTTATTTTTTTTACTTTGTGTATTATTTCTTGTCTTGTTCTATAAGCTTTCATAGATATACACATATATATCTTTATATTTCCTTTTGTTCATTTTGCAAGCTTGAATATATATATATTGTTGTCTTACTTACACTTGCATTCCTGTATGTATATATAGATATCTTTCCTTTCGTCTTGTCTTCATACTTATACCAGATATACTTGAATGTATTTTTTCTTTCTTTTCTTTTGCAAGTTAATTCATATATATGTTTTGTTCCATTGCTTTGTCTTATTACTTTATAGTATGAATAACTTCTATTTTAAGTTTAAATAATTATTGTTTTATATTTTTCTATATACACATACATATATAGTATTTAAATTCAAATCAAATATATATATCTATATATTTTTAAATTTACTCATATATGCTCAAATACATATATATATATAATATTAAAGTTTAAATGATTTATACAGAATTTATCTGTATCTGGGGAAACTCGCTTAAATTTCCAATTAGCTATACAATTTAAATTAAAAAATTATATAAATTATCAATTTAAATTAAATAAAAATCCTGGGTCGTTACAAACTTCCCCCCTTAAAAGAATTTCGTCCTCGAAATTCGCAGGCACGAAAACAACAAAGATAGATGAATTCGATCTCCTATAATTCCTCAAACTTAAGATATGAATTCCAAACTCAAGTCGGAATATCTCAGAATACATACCAATTTGTCCCTCTTCGGACTTTGGTATTCACAAGAAATTATAATAGAATCTCAAATTTAGTTTTAAACGAAATCGTTTTATTGATTCAATTCAATTTATCCTTCATATTCTATTAATCAATTTAACTCAATTTAAAATTTCTAATTCATTTAAAATTTCCAATTTATATTCATTAAGGTTTAAATCGAAAAGCTGATAAGAAACCGATAAAGATACGAAGTAAAAATTTCTTACAACGATTCGTAGAGCATCACCGCACCGAAACTTCTTTCTGGAGCTGTCACGAAGTAATCAAAAGAATTTTGGATACGAATCAGAAAGAGATTGAGAAGAAAGTTGTTTCCACTGTTGTTACAGAATATTGACCAGTTATAGTCGTATTTCCCTGTCCCCTATCTCGTTTTCTTCTTGTACTCATGCTTACTATCAGTGGATAGTAAGAGAATTTACTGAGGCATTCAAACGGATATCTTAGGGATTACTCATTCTAGGGTATACTTCACCCTATCTTTAATGAGTTACTTAATGTGTTATACTCCTGAGCTAAAGTTCAACCCTTAGCTCTGATACCAAATGTGACGACGCGGATTTTGCCGCTCGAAAATCGACATCCATACTTCATATCGTATTCGAATGCCATAGATTCGACCGTTCAAATCTGATTCGCCGGAGCTTATAACAACATTAAGTAAACAACACAGCGGAATAAAAGAATAATACATTGATATACAGCCTTGATACAATATCTGATACAACAGATGATCCAATAGATATCAATATACATCAGAGATATGATACAATAAAATAGCAGCGGAAAAGAAAAATAGATAACATCTAGCAGCGGAACAATATAACTCTGAGATAGACTTCAACGAAGAACTACAAATCTGAACTCCATCTCCTCTTCCAAAACGATGCACCAAGCTAAGCAAGACTGGTGTGGTCCAAAGACTGAACCAACTCCAGATAATCTACTAAACCAGACTATCTGAAAAACCCAACTCTAGACTGCCCGTGTAGAAAATAATGAGCATCCAGAGTTTAGGAAAGAAACAATAAACTCCGGATCAGTCGTGGGACTGGTGTGAGCAACAAAAACAGTTTATTTATCTTTAAAATCATTTAACAAAGATTTCAAAGTCAATTCACAATGCTTTTTAAAAATGAGACTACCATAAGGCCTCCCGCACACACAGACAATGCAAACGCAGAATCGGAGGAGATTTCTCCTTATGATAGTCAAAGATGCTTGATACGCATTAAAAAGAACATTTGATATTATTACTAGTGCATAGTGTAGGAAAAATTCATTTCGAAAGTAAAGATATAAATCTTAGCCAACATACGACCATTATCGTATGCCTACTATAGATAACCATGTTCAATAGCAGGTTACCGCCACATTCCATGGCAGGTTATACAACTAATACTGTACAAGGTTCGTATTGTTTCTTTGGATTTCCAACAAATGGTCAGGCCAAGGAACTTCCCATTGCCACATGAGAACGCCTCTGGAAGGACGTCCCCGAGAACCAAATCGGATCTCTGCCAACACAAGGCCGGGTTACCCCTAACTAAGTAACAACTGATCGAATATGCCATCCCCCGGTCCTTTGGGACCTTTCACCGAGCGCTCGTAATCAATTCACACAATCATAAAGTGTTTTCAACATGAGTAAGTATCTGGGCTCCATAACATGATACCACCCTTTTCCAGAAGGAAATGCACATACCCTAAAGGGCGCTACCCCTCATAACCTTGCCGCATCTTTCCTGTTTTGAACATTTCCGGGGTGTGAGGCTCGACGAAGTCACGTCCACAAAAACATACTTTATACAAAAGCCATGCTTTGGGTCAACAAATGATCATAGAAATGATCACCAAGATAGACGATCAAATAAATGATCCTATCACAAATAATCAACACAATGATCATTTCACAGCAACACTCAGCATGTCACATTACCAAATTGGGAATATATCGCTGATAACCATCAACTATATAACCTCTGAGCTCGTACGTCTCAGAGAAGGGTGTTAAGCTAAGAGAATAAATTCTCCGCCACCAACAGAAATATATTTGAAAGAAATCAGCTTTATATCTCAATTTGTAATGTCAGACATATAATCCATACAAGTCTGTTCCAGGATCGAACAGAACCGAAGGCACTTACAAAGAAGTCCTTGCAATCCGGATATTCACAATCCCGATCGGATTTCCCATCACTTAGGGAGTCTCTATACCGGCGCGACTCGGTGCAGAAACAATCGATAGGTCATCCTATCGCTTTCGTAAATACCCGGTCTTCATCACCGGTCTTCAAACGCTATCCATAACGACGTATCACATATTCGGAATGGGTTATACGACACAAAGGTCCTTTCCCGGCTAAACCGAATAGTGAGCGAAATAGTTCAAAAACATATGGATATTGGGATTTCAATTAAGTCACAACTTAAAACCCAAAACTTTTCTTCAAATGGCTTAACAAATTACCATTTTCAATCTTTAAACAAAAAGATTCATTTTCACAACCTTTAACGGTTTAAACAATTTTCACATTTTAATCTTTTAAACAAAAGATTTATTCACAGATTTTCCAAATCAATTTTCATTTCAATTTGATTAACTCGTTAAATCTTTAAATCAAAGATTTAACTTATAGCCTTCAAAACAATTTCATTTCAATTTGATTAACTCGTTAAATCTTTAAAATTAAAGGTTTAACTTATAGCTCTCAAAACAATTTCATTTCAATTTGATTAACTCGTTAAATCTTTAAAATTAAAGGTTTAACTTATAGCTTTCAAAACAATTTCATCTCTATTTGATTTAAACAAATCATCTATTTAAATCTGTTAAAAATAAACAGATTTAATTCATAGCTTTCAAAAAGAATTCACTCATAACTTAGGAAAATCATTTCTCTATTCAATCTTGAAATTCCCCTAATTAACTGGAATCTCAGTTCTTATCTAAAAGTGTTTATCATTTGAAAACAACATTTTTCATTTTGGAAATTTGATTCATTTATACGAGTTGAAATCCTTGGGTTAAATTCAAATTCCCAAAACCATACCTTTAAAATGGTTTAAATTCATACAAACCTGTTTATAATATCTTTAACCATAATTTCCAATCATCGAATTCAATTCCAAATATCGAATTCAAATACAAATTGAATTATTTAAATTGGAGATTTTACCGAGTTATTCAAAATAGCTTTTATCTGTGAAAACCTTTTTCAGAAGCTTTACCGTTTAATCCAAATCCATTTTCAAAATCAATTTGAAATTAAAACATTAATTTCAAAAACATTAAATTTAAATTATCTGTGACTTAACCGATTTCCTCGTGAAATCCATAATTGTGTGTGTATGGTGTAGTCCAGGGGTTATACACAGTAGTGCAACATCATTCAATCATGACAGATCAAATACAACAATATATCTGATAAGCGATATAAATTATGACGCTTATCTTCATTCACAGATCACAGATATATTTATATATATCACAGATAATAAATTACATCACAGATCACAACACAGATCAGGATAATCATAAAGCATCATATAACAGGGATATCAAACAGTTTACCATCCAATATAATCCAAGCATCCATAGGTAGGATTAATTCAATTATCTGATTAAGTTAATCAGATTTATTTTTATGAATAAATTTGTTGGTCATGGAAAATTAATAATCAATTAATTAAAAAAAACATTTAGTAAATTATCTTTTAATTAATCATTAATTTATCCTAAATTAATAATTTATTCTTAATTATTTTTTCTTAATTAATTAATTGATTACTTCTTAATTAATGATTTTTATCCTTAATCACTTTCATTACTTATGAATCTATTACCCAATCCTGATATATTAATTACCAATCATTTGATATAATAAATTAATTTATCAATCGCTTTAATAAATTAAATTTTTCTTAATTAATTGTATTAATTAAATTAACCTTCGAACCAATTACATAATAAATTAACCCCTTGATTAATTAACATAGGAAATTACACTTTGAATTACTTATCATAAAGTAATTATCTCATAACTAGAAATTATTAATTACCAATTTAATCTGATAACTTTTTCTTAAACTAAATTTATTAACTTAATAAATTTAGGTATCCAAAATTTATTACAATAAGTAATTAATTCCTTAATTACTTTAATTAAGTAATTAACCCTCTGATTATAATTCACCGCCCTTTAATTATTAACTAACTAATCTTTAATTATTTAATTCACCATTTATTCAACTTGACTAATATTTAAAAGTCTTCTTTTAAATTTGAAAATCAATTCATTATTAAAACCTTTCTAAGTACAATTTAAATTAAAGTTATTAATTTAATTATATTTAATTATCTTGCCTTTACAAACCTTCTTTTAATAAACCTTGAATCAAATAATATCTTAACCAAATCATTATTTGCTTAAATAAATATTTAACTTGTTAATACTTAAAGCATTAAGGCAACTGACTCGAGGCACCCACGTATTTTCTCGAGTATCACTCGACCCTTTTCCCTGTTTCCCCGCGTTCTCCTCCACTCTATCTCCTTCTTCTTCCTTTCCCTGCTTATTCTTTCTTTCTTCTCTCTTTTTTTTTAGTTAAGAAAAAAAAATGCAGTTATAATCACCCACGCGTACACCATTGAGAAACCCCGAAGTAATTTCCTTTTCGACTCGAGCGGACCCCTTCTTTTCTCGAGTAATCACTCGAGATGAACCAAAACCCCAATCTGCAGACCCCAATGCCACCGTGCACGTGCACGGTGGTTCGCCACCACTTCGGCGACCAACGTCATTCTCAGCAAACCACAAAACCACTTCTCGTTCGAAAACACAGCCCAGATCGACGCAATAAACATAGAATCGAAATATGCATGTTCATACGAACAGTGACCACTCACGTCCACGAAAAATTGCCACGTCCCCACGACCTCGTCCACCAGAGACTCTGAATTTTTGGCCATCACCTCGTCGACGTACACTCTTCCTCCCCTCAAGATCGCGATCCACTCGATCGAGTCACGGCAACAAAAATATTTTTTTACAGAGCACCAAAAAAAACTGGAACCCAAACCCTATATTTGATTCAACCCCAAAATCCATGCATTGAAAAAAATGTTTAGCATTTTTCCTAGGTTAATATATCTTCAAGCTTGCATCATACAAAATTTCAATGATTTAAATTAATTGAATCAACCAATATTGACAGAAATGCAATTTCCATTCATATTCAAATTGCACCATAAATAAAGAACTGAAAATCATCGTTTTCAATTTAAAAATCCTAACTTTGTATATAGATTCTTGCTAGGTATTTGAATCAGTAATTTAGCATACTTGAATTTAACACAAATTAAATGGTTTCCCTGTAAAACACTTTACAGTGAGTATACCCCATTGACAAGCTTGCAAAATTTTAAAATCTTGATTCTATATTCAAACAACATGTTTTGGTTTTAAACATAAGCCTATTAATGATCAAAGATAATATCTTGTATTTTGAGTGGTACTTGACTCTGTAACTACACTAAATCTACAGATTCAAGTTTAACAGGAAAAATTGCAAACCAAATACATAGGCCATCATAACATTATCAATACATCAAACACACAAATAAACTTAAGACTATAAATTTTGTTTGCTCACCTTGAATTAATTAACAGAGAGTTTCCTCCTGGATTTGAAATGGACACAGTTTGATGTTTTGCTTTCCAGACTTCCAGCTTTGATCAAGTTAGAGCTTGCTATTGTTTTCAGTTGAATTATTGTTTGAGTTTTAAAGATGGTAAGCTTCAGTTTTCTTTTCTTAGTTTTTTTTTTTGATGAAAGAACTGAGGTGGGAGGTTGATATATAGGGAATGAGAAGTTAACAGGGTGTATACTATTTTGTACAGGGTGTTGAATTGTTTAAATTAGGCTGAGGTAACTTGTTTGGGGCTGCATTTATGAGCTTGTACACATACATATTTTTGCATTTATTAGCTTGTACTTATAACTATTTCCTCTATCTCGGCTGTACAATATGGAGATAGTATATAAAAGAAAAAGCATGTTCAGGGCGTTGTATTTCTTTTTGCTTTTCTTTGTTTCTCTTTCTTGTTTTGGTTTCACACTAGTATACATTTTTGCTGTCTTCATATTTGTATATTTTATTTTTCTTTCTTTTGTCTATTTCTTGTTTATTTTCAGTTTACACACTTATCATTGCTTGTTCAAATCTTTACAAGCTGCATACTATTTCATTTTATTTTTTTTACTTTGTGTATTATTTCTTGTCTTGTTCTATAAGCTTTCATAGATATACACATATATATCTTTATATTTCCTTTTGTTCATTTTGCAAGCTTGAATATATATATATTGTTGTCTTACTTACACTTGCATTCCTGTATGTATATATAGATATCTTTCCTTTCGTCTTGTCTTCATACTTATACCAGATATACTTGAATGTATTTTTTCTTTCTTTTCTTTTGCAAGTTAATTCATATATATGTTTTGTTCCATTGCTTTGTCTTATTACTTTATAGTATGAATAACTTCTATTTTAAGTTTAAATAATTATTGTTTTATATTTTTCTATATACACATACATATATAGTATTTAAATTCAAATCAAATATATATATCTATATATTTTTAAATTTACTCATATATGCTCAAATACATATATATATATATATATATATATATATATATGTAATATTAAAGTTTAAATGATTTATATATAATTTATCTGTATCTGGGGAAACTCGCTTAAATTTCCAATTAGCTATACAATTTAAATTAAAAAATTATATAAATTATCAATTTAAATTAAATAAAAATCCTGGGTCGTTACAAAAAATAAATAAATGCCTAAATAAATAGGTTTAGTTATTTATTTAAAAAGATAAATCTTATTGAAAACACCTAATAAAGATAATAAAAATATTAAAAGATTTAAAAACATATTAATAATCGTTTTACAAAAATAATCAAAATTTGTTGCATTATGTCAATGTGGCAAATACTATAAAATTAGAGATTTTGATAACATGATTTTAAAATATAAAGAGACATGTATTAATTTATTTAAAGAAGTAAAAAGTTCATTTCAAAGTTTGGATTACTTCAATATATAGCTTAACAAAATATCAAATTTTGGTTGTAAAATTTGTCGAAAAAAACACTGTTTTCGACCAAAACAAGTTGTCGTCAAGTTATAGTAGCTTGATATATTTTCTGACATATAAATACAAGTTTACAAACTATTTAAACACTTTACATTTAGCACTAAAGACAAACAAGTTTATTTTTGAAAAGTCTAAATAATAAAAAAAGTGTAAAATAATGATTTGACAAACTTAAATTTAATAAAAGCTTTTATAAAACAATATCATTACCTTACTTCTCATCTCATTAATGAGATGTTATGCTTATACATAGAAAAGGAGGAAAAATGTATGATTTAACAATTTTACAAACTATAAGAAAGTGACACATCTTCACCTCTTAACACATTCTTCCATAACCATCATTCTATACATTAAATTCAACTCAGA
The DNA here is from genome assembly GCA_030765085.1 of Allium cepa. Taxonomy (NCBI): domain Eukaryota; kingdom Viridiplantae; phylum Streptophyta; class Magnoliopsida; order Asparagales; family Amaryllidaceae; genus Allium; species Allium cepa. The sequence continues at coordinate 619,377,258 of CM060928.1, forward strand.
TCAAAGCTAATCAAGTTCAAAAGTAAGTGTAACGACCCGTAAAATTCGGTAATTAAATTTCTTAATTTAAGAATATTTTGGTAACTTAATGTTGAAGAAATAAAAATTTAGTGAATTATTAACGGAAATAATAACTTAGATAAGATTGGTAAGTTAATTTTTCATCATTGGAATGTAACAGTATAAATGTAAGTTAATTGTTAATAACTTGGATGTAATTCCAATAAGTGAAACAATGTAAATGTTAATTATATTCTTATTGTGATAAAAGAATGTTACCAAGATGAAGTGATTAATTTGATTTAAAATCTTAATTAATGTATGCATTAGTTTATAATAGGATATAAAAGGTAAATTAATAATTTAAAACGTTGGCTTACTAATAAAATAATGTATAAGGAATGGAAATGGAATACATTAGGGTATGAACTAATGGTAGCACTTGTTGTAAGCTAATAAGTAAATTAAAACGTAACAGTGCTAATGTAGGTTAATAAATTAATAGGTTGAATGAAATGACAATTAATGAAGTTATTAAAATTGTAAAGTTATAATATAATAGGTGGTAATTAGTTGGGAAGAATGAACATACAAGATAAATTAAATGTACTTAAATGATAATTAATATAATAACGGAAAGTGTGTATGTAAATTAAAATGGAAACATAAATTTATTATAAGGTAGTAATTTGTGTAATAGAAAGCATGAGACCAAGTAAATAAATTTATTGAGAATATTAATTGCAATTAATGTAAATCAAAGTAATAGTAACGGCCGTAAGTTACTATTTGATTGTCCTATTAATTTGTTGTAATTGTTGTATTTGGAAATGAGATTTTATTATAAGTAAATAAAGGTAAGTATTATATGAATATATGAATTAATGTATGATTTAAGGTAATATAATGAATTCATATGATGTAAGTAATTATAATAAATAATTGAAATAATAAGCCTAAGTGAAATTTTAAGGCTATGGTAACAATTATTATAAATTACCTAATTTATTTGTCAATGAATTTACTGGAAATCAAGTTCACTTAAATGTTAAGTAAATGAAGGGTAAACAATATGAACTAGGTATAGAGTAATGATGGACTTAGTATAAAGATTGAAACTAATCAAATAAAAGTTACTTGGAATTTATTATAATTAATTGGAACTCAAATTTTAATAAATGAATTTATTACAAATGAAATTTAATTCATTGCGTTAATGGAGATTAAGGTGAAATTTGAGAAAATAACGTAATAAACCATAAACAAATGTTAATTTCATCTGTTGGATAATAATGAATTGAATAATAAAAATGAAAAGTAAATTCAATGGGATTAATGAGAATAAATATTGAATTTGTGAATATAATGAAATTGAAAATTAACGTTGAAATTGATAAATTAATCAACTCTAAATTGACATTGAATTTGGTTAAATTAGCGAAATGATTAAGAAAGTTAAATTTGATGAAATTGGTTAATTATAGAGTTGAAATTGAAAAGTGATTTAATTAATTTATTTTTAATTTATTTAATTAATATAAAAATAGCCATTTTGGCCACTGACTTGGATTTCGACGAAACCAGTTTCATCGGATCCATAACGGTGATTATTGTAAGATTTCAAGTTTCGTAGCGATCGGGTTTGTCGTTTGATCACACGGGCTTGAAACGCCTTGAAATAAATTAAACTTAAATCAATTGAAATCAATTTGGAAAATATTGATTTTAGCATAAATTCTTCATACGATGGAATTTGGACTTGAAACCTTTTTCATTGCGTTTAAGATATTTTAAAACGTCTATTTTGATATACGGGTTGACACAATTTCGTTCCGGGGATAGAACGGGCTTTTTCGGCCACTTTGTCGTTAGCGCGTATATTCAATCCGATCCATCTATTCTTTTTCAACCTATTCTATAAATACTCTGTTATAAACCCTAATTTCCCTAATTTTCATTTTTCCTGTACGTATAATTTCTTTCACCTCCTCATTTCAATGGCAGACAAACACCAAATTCCAACTGCAATTCAAAATCAAAGCCAAATTTCAAACTCTTCAAAAAAATTCGAAAAAAATATAAGGTCGAAGATCTCAACGATACGAATCCGCGTCAACTGTTTGTTTTGGAAATGTTGCTCGAATCAGTGGAAAATCGTGGTCAAAGTTCCAAATCATGAAACCCATGGTGATGATTTAGGCGTTTTCGATTTGGGCAACAATCGAGAAATTCCTTTCTAGGTTTGGAGAGGTCGGGGTTTGGAGCTGTTTGATGGTGGTTGTATGGTCTAACTCGGCCGGAGGTGTTCGATTTTGGAGATTTAGGGTTTTGAAACCCTACATAACGGCGACGGCCGGCGACGTCAATGGCGACCGAAGCTAGGCAGGCAGGCGCGGCTCGAGGCGAGCAGGACGATGGTGAAGGTGGCTTGACGCACGATGTTCGAACGGCGCATGAAATCGAGGTCAAAATCACGGTTGAGCACCATGTTTGGTTGGTGCGTGCTGAGCGTTCTTTTTACCTGGAAGGGAAGTCGCGTGTGCAAAGATGACAGGGGGTGACGTGGCATTGTGAGTGTTGTTTGTTTTTTTTATTCTTAATTTCAATTTCAAATCGTTTAACGATGATAACTATTGCATACGATATCCGATTTACGCGCAATTTTCTTTGTTAGAATCGTATTGAAATTCCAGACACTTTGACGCTGGTTTGGATGAATTCTGAGACGGTTAAAATTTTAGGTTTAAATTGGATTTAAATTCAAAAGGTGAGTGTTTTAACCCACTCACAACTTCTAAGATTTCTTATGTTTGTTAAATTAATTTTTGATGTGATTTAAAATTTATCTATGATTGTTTGGCATATTTTAATCATCATCTCAGTTGAATTTAATTTACTTGATTAAATTTTTATTTATTATTGCATATAAACTGCCAGTTAGTTAGATTGTTTATTTTATTATCGAATATAAACTGTCAGTTACCTGTTATTTATTATACGCTCTATATGGATGTTATTGTTTAAATTGGATGATGATTGTAATAAATGGTTGATGATCGATATTGGATGAATGGATGTTGTATTTCATATAGTATAAACTGCAAGTTATTATGTATTTTTATTTCATTCGGGATTGCGGTTTGAAATGATATATAACCATAATTTTTATTTTAAATTACGGATTGAAATGATAAATATCTGTATCACTTGACCATAGGGTAGAAAATTATATACAGACAATATATATATATATATATAAAGATATTTTGAAATGATTTCTATAGTTTTGTAAAGAAATATATGGGTTATATAAATATTGATTTTAGATGTTATATAAACGTCAAATTTGTTATTGATTTTAGATATATATAAATATGCTTTGAAATATAAAATAAGCCCAATAATAAAGTTTGATTTTTTTATATAATATGTTTTAACGAATATTGATTTTTGATATTATATAAATATTATTTTTATATATAGTTAAATGCTTGAATTAAATAAAAAATTAAGTTTAACAATAGAGTTTGACTTTTATTAAAATAAATGCGAGTAAGTATTTAAATTTTATTTTAATATAAAGTGTATAATGATTTAAATAAATTAAGGTTGGAAGATAAATTGGAGATTTATTTGAAATTGAATTTATTTAAGAATCAAACTCTAAAAGGTTGATGTGAAATTTATTAAAATGAAAATTTTAAAAGGTATAATTATTATAACTGGATTTTTAGGTCTAGGTGAATTAAATGATTATTTCGAGTATAAATGAATTGAAGTTTAGCGACCCGGGATTTTGGACATCCCGAGTTGTGAATATTATTTATAATATTCAATGATATTGTATTTTAATATACAATATTTGTATTAATCAATGATTTATCATTATATAAAATTTATTTTTCTAAAATCAATATAACTTGGGTTTTCAAAAAACTACATTAAATTATGAAGTTGATTTAAATAAATTTCTTAAATATATATTTTGTTTCAAAGTAAAATATGTATATATTGTTTAGATTTAATGTCTGTTATTGTTTCAAGAATAAATATATATATTTATTCTAAAATTTGAAATATAATAAGAATTTAAATTTTATCGTGAATCCATTATTTTCATATACAGAATGATAAATTAGGAAGAAAATTTATAATTGTTGTTTGAGAGAAACGTTATAAATTGATATGTATAAAAATCACATAAATAAATAATAGAAACTATTTATACATAAATATTCATGAAATTTAGTTGTTTGAAGTTATATATTTTATATTATAAAAGGAGAGTGACTTGATTTATTTTAAGATTTAATCTATGGTATGGATTTTTATTTTTATTAAAGTTTCATTTGATATAAATTATATGAAAATAAAATTGTTTTTTTTCATTTGGTTTAAAGTGACAATATATTTATTAAAAAGTATTAATAAAAAAAGAGGGGTTATTTTAATTGATTTATTCCTCATCTTTATTTTAAAATAAATAAGAATACATGCCTTAAATCTTGTTTAATTAAGTTTATATTTTTGTTTAAAATTTAAAAATGACAATCACATTTATACTTGGTTCAATCTTAAGAATGGGCTGATTGCAATTTTAAATATAATTGCATGTGTATTAATATGATATGGCTTATGTAAACAATATAATAAGGAACCTCCAAATTATTTACTATAAATGTAAGTGTAGACTAACAAAAAGGAGTAAATAAACTAAACTAATCTAATTTAAACTATGGGTAAAAAGGGTAGGAAATTACCTCAGTAAATCAAACATACACTTGGCATTTAAAAGAAAATGGGATCCAACATAATCATGAATGTTTCTTTTCAAAAAAATTCTTTGGTTTTTAAAAATACTACTTCAGCCTTTAAAGGGCTATTTTTGTTCAACATTCATATTGAAAAGAAATTACAACTATATAAATATGTAATCAGTAGCTTATGGAACATCACAGTTCATATTCTTTTTTTTGAAATATCAAAACATAAATAAAAAAGAAAAAAAATTGCAGCACTTGGAAAAATTCTGCAAGCAAAGAGTACTCTATAATCAAAATCTGGATATTTCAAAGGGAGATCTTGAAGCAGTTTCTTAAAGAACCCATTTTCCTGGAAGCAAGTCAAAGATTACAAGCTTTTAAAATTCAATTTCAAGTTTTAAAAGAGTTGGAACTAGATGTTTAAGGTGAGAAAACTGTAGACTTCAACTTAGAATTGCATGCATGCTCTGTTACAGTAAATATCATACTTAACTTTACTTCTAAAATTCTAATCAATTGATCTAGCTTGAATTTGAAGAAATTGTGAATTGGGAATATGTTCATGTACTATAATAGCTTAAGATAAAATTGTTTATTTAAATTTTTATGCTGTATAGTTAATATATGTTGAGTTTTACAGTAAAAATCAAATTTTTATGAAATTTCAAAATGTTTGAATCGAAGATTCAAACATGCATGTTAGATTCTCTGATAAAAATAGCTTCTTTAATGGTTGAATCATGATTTTTAATCACTTAGATTGTGAGAAATGTGCAGTTGAACCTTTTTGGTTCAAAAATTATTTTCCGGCGAATTCTTCGTTTAGGGGTGATGAGGCCTGGACATGTAGGTGTTGGGTGACGTGGGTAAGGCAATGACCGTGGCAGAATTTGTGATTTCATTTTTTGATTGAGTGCGCATGGGGATTTTAGGGTTTAAGGGAAGGTTGAAGTACTGTGTTCAACGCGGTGGGTTTGAGGAGCAAGGGGGCGACCGGAAGTTCTGCAATTTGGTTCATAGGTCGCTGCATGTGTCAGCTCTCGATGATGGTGGGTGATGTACGTGATTGAGGTTAGGATTCGATGCAGTAGTTGGATTTTTTGGGGTAGCGTGAGTTCCTCCTTCTGGAAATTTGCGGCCTGCAGTTCGAAATTGAGATCGCCAATGGTGATTGCTTCGTCGTTTAGCTAGTTGTACTCGAGAGATGTGGTAGGTTTGATTTGTGGCGTCGCGACGTCATGTTGGCCGAAGTCACGACCGTGCACGTGCACGCATATCAGTGCACGCGTCTTCCTGAGGGTTTGGGGTTTGTGCATGGGTTGTTCGGCAAGACGTTGGAGATAGGTGACATTGGATTTCGGTTTGGCATTGAGTTTCGAATTTTGTGATTTATGCGTGTTCTCGTTTTGTTTCTGTTCATATTTTCCTGAAGGTGAAGTTGGTTTTCAGCGAGTTTGGGGAAGAAGAGATTTGAGGGAGGGGTGCGCGCTGTAGAATTTGGTTTGGGCTTCGGCTCAAACTACCGTGTATTGTTTTAAGAACCGGGTTGTTGATTTTGGAATGGGCTTCGGTCCAACTAAATTCAGTTTTGTTTGTTTGTGTTTTTTGGGGTATTCGGCTGTGACTTTATAGGCTTCGGCACAACTGAGTAGGGTATTGTTTATTTGGGTATCGGTATGAATTTTTGGGCTTGTGTTGCGAGCCTGTGTGCTTTGGGCCGATAGTTCTAGGGTTCGGTTGTATTATAAAGGCTGTTATTTATACGAGTGGTATTTGAAGAGTTTTCAAATTAAATTGTTTTCTCACATCTAACAATTATAATAATTTATGTAAACCTTTAAAACAATATCTTTAATCTTAAATATCTATATAAGTTTTGATTAGAGGAAATGATTTTTAATAATAAGCAAATTGTTATATTAATACTTAATTGTAGTTTAAAAAGAAAAATGGATATTAGTGTTTGATTTAAATTAAATAATTAAAATTCTTTTACTCAAGTGATTCGAATAAATTTAGTAAAGTAAAAATGATTTTAGGAAATCATTATAATTGAGCTTTGAATTAATCAAGTGTTTAAGATTTTTAATTCTATAATAATTAATAAGGGGATTAAGGGTTGTTTAGTTAAGAAATAAGTAATCAAATGATTAATTATAATTAATTAAGGAATTACGTAATTAATTAAGCAAATTGAGGGTTAATTGCTGAAATGGTTAAAATAATTAATTTGTACAATTAATTAAAAGTCAATTACTGAATGTAATTAGAAAATAATTAATAAAGGATGATTAATTTGAAAATGGAATATAATTTAAATAATAAAAGTGAATAATTACTTATAATTGGAAGAGAATTCAAGTTCTTATGTCATATTTTATTTTAATTATTTCATAAATAAAATGTTATGAAATGAATGATTTGTATCGACGAAGGTTATGTCGTCATATGATCCATTGTGAAGTTGATATGTGAGATTGTATAAGTTTGTTTAGATAGGATCTAATTTGTCAATCGGGATGAATGCCATTTAATAATCTTATGGCCAAACCGTTGAAATGATTTCGAATTGATTAGTTGCATTTATTTAGATTGTTTAATTGAAATGACATTGTGACAGCGGGAACTGACACCATTCCGCTGTATAATTGATATAATTGTTGTATAGGGTGTAAGCTATTGACTGGATTGTGTTGAATAATTATTCTGGTAATGATAATCTCTAATCTTTTGTTATTGCATATATCTGTTATGTGCCTGTTAATTATATTGAGAATATATGGTGAATCGATCCATGATAATGGATTGATTTGAATATCTGAGAATGTGAATTATGAAATGTGAATGGATAAGTACCGTTTGGACTGATAAGCCTTGTTTGATTTGAATTTACTTATGAAATTAGTTTTGTTTTAAAAAAATAAAGTAATATAATAATATTATTTTTAGAAATGTTTTTAAGATTGATCAGTATTTGGAATATTTAAAGTAGCTATTTATCACTTCCTTTGAAAATCTTTTTAAGTTATAATTTTCAAATTGTTTCAACTATTAACTCATTTTGTAAAGATACTTTAAAGAACCATTTTTATTAATATTTAAGTTTATTTTCTTTAAATTAAAAATTCCCTTTAATAAAAGTAGTTTAAATAATTATAATAATCTTTATAAAGAATATTTTATCTATTTAACTTGAAATAATATTTGTAAATTTATAACTATGATTTGGAAGGAAATAGTTTTATATATATATTTCAAATGAAATAAGTTTTCTTAAATAAATGATAATTCACTTAGATTTTTAAAGGTGGACAAGGTTTAACGGTTGAAATGGGAAAGAACTTTGTGTATTGATTGATTGCTTTGATAGTTAAATAACCAACTATCAAAATTGGACAAAACCTGACTTTGGAAATATCTAGAGGAGACTCGAGAATTATATGGTACGGTTATCGATCGAGGTGCTATACCGTACATATAAACTCGTTTGTTCTCTAGGACGAATTATAAGGAGACCTGTATAGTAACGGTTAGGAGATGAACTCTGATCTTGTATTTCGTCGGAGTATTTCCTAAAGAACCGGGGTTGAGTTTACCGGTAAATAGCGAACGTTGTTTCGAAGAGACCGGGGTCGGATTTGAAATTCGAAAACCACTTCGATCCAACGATACGTTTTCGGGATGAAGACAAGATTTTGGAGTCGAAGATGGAGTAGTGAAGTGCAAGGGCTACTCGCTACTAATCCTGAGGGTGATTCCAAAATGGATGTAGTAGGAATAGTGCCTTCGGTTCCGTTCGAACCCGGAACGGACTTGTATGGACGAATGCTTTCAGAACATCGTCGGGTGGACAATGAGCATTCTAAGGGATATGTTCCAAAAAGGAAACGCTTAGCCTCGAGCCTCATCAACCGGGAATGACTGAAAATCAGGGGTTATGCAGCAAGGCTTCATGGGTAGCCCCACTTGAGAGTAAGGTCATCCCTTTCTAGATGTCCCTTTTTATTTCGGCTTAGTGGTGCGGTTGCTGATCCCAACCGTGGGGTGATCTTATTTGAAACTGTCCAGTAAGGGATGGTTCCGGTCTTGTGTTGCAGGGGAGCGGGAGTACTCCTCGGTACTGTGATCTAGGCCACGTACTGTGATAGGTGGTACCCCATTGCCTAGTCATTAGTTGGAAATCCATTTTTTCTACGTGCCTTGTACGAGTTTTGTTTGTATTACCCACTTTGTGGCTAGTAGCTGGAAATTAATCATGTAACAATTTCGGCTATTTTAATAAGTATTTGTATATAGACCCTATTATAATATCAGAGTATTTCATAAAAATGTTTTAGCTATCGTAAGGTAAAAACCCGACATGTTTATTTGTGGCGTGGTCTTACGAGATGCTTTTGTTTTCAAAAGGAATTTTCAAAATTTAATAATCAAGTTGATTGTGATTTCTCACGCTTGTATACCAGACTGACCCGGGCTTTGGTGTTTTCTATATGCTCGGGTCAGACCGAGCATATTTCCAGGTTTAACTGGAAGAGTGAAGCTTCAGAGGGAAGGGATGGATTGGGAGACGTATTCTCGTAATTGTTTATATGTAATCCTTTGGTCGTGTGATTATGACTATAAGGATAGAATTGATATAACTGTTTGAGTTGTATGGTTGTAATTCTAATGTAAAGCCTGTATATGATATATATAAAGGTAACTGTTTTGGTTTCATGTAAAGATTGTTCATATTATAAATTATTCGTTCCGCTGTGAGATTCTGATTTATTCTCTTTTCTTCTATCTTCTTTCTTTCTTTCATTATCTGTCTTTCCATACGATTTAACTAACAAGAGTAGTTCACTGTCGGTTTAAATTGGTATGGAAAAATGGGTTGTGACATTGTGGTATCAGAGCTTAGGCTGAATGAATACCTAGGTTCGAGTAGGTTGCTTATTAGGAATAGAGTCTATAGCAACATGTTGAGTCTGAGTGTATATATACATATACGAGAGTGCGTATTTGTTAATTGTATAAAATGATTTTGTATTGTGTTAATTGTTCGGTTAAGCGGCATATGGATTCTGGTCAATGCGAGTAGCTAACGTTATTGATAGGAATCTCTAAACACTTGAACCAGGCCAATGGACACGATATTGTTTTTAAAAGGGGTAGATGAAATAATTTTACCCAAATGTATTTTCCATATAAAGGATATGATTATTTTTAAATATATATATGGAATTTAAATTGTGTAGGTTGTGGTGATGATCATTTATCATTTGGTTTCTGTGTGGTCTTAACTAACAACCTTAAGTATATGCATTGGATTGTCCTTTTTACTAAAGTATACCCCTAGAATAGAATCCTTTATAATTTGAATCTGTGGAAAATGTTTTCTTAATAATTTTATTTACAAGAGAAATTTGGAACTCTTAAATTGATATTTGAAAGGTGTTTTAAACTAGTAAATTTTTGAAAAAATTTCCACTCTTTAAAGATAAAATTAATTAACCAAGTAATTAAAGATTATTTGGGATACAGTTAACACATAAGTAATTCAGTGATTAGAGATAAAATTACAATTAAAAAGAAGTGTTAATAATTATTGTGAAGGTCATTAACTAGAGATTATGTGATAATGTGATTAATTTTAATTATTAATTAGATTAATTAATTTGAAGATAATTATTTGTGTCAATTGTTAGGTGAAATTACTTATGGAAGTAATTAAGGAATTAATTACTTATTGTAATTAATTGAGTTTAATTTGATTTGATTAAGTTAATTAATTCAGTTTAATTAATTTAGAATAATCATTTCATGATAATTACTTACTGTAATTTAATGAAGAGAAATTACTTAGAGAAGTAATTAATGGTTAATTATTGTATGTAATTAATTGAAGTAATTTGTTGACGAAAGTAATTTGAGATAACTAATTAATGAGTAATGAATTTATTTTGGTGAAGTAATTAAGGATAGTTAATTACAGAATGGAGTTAATCAAGGGTGATTAACAATTATGGATGTGTGTGAATATTTTTCAACCTATAATTACTGTTCAAAAATACATGTACTTGGATTATTTTGAAAAGATGATTTTTTTTATAAAATCTTGGATAATGAGAATTCAAAGTGATAGAATAAATTGGGAGTATAAAACTTTGAACTTCTTAACTTATAGAGTTCTAAACCTTAGGGTCTCATTTCTAGACTTGGTTTTGATCATAGAGAACCCTTATTGTCCATCGTGGGGGAGCTTTGGCCCGAGCCAGGAGAGAGGGTAATTTGGATGAGGTCAGAAGGACTAGGGCAGAACTTAATGAGCCATCTTTATATGAGGAAGAGCCAGAAGCATTTGGAGAACCGGTTGAGCAGCCTCAGCCGCAGCCTTAGTCGCAGCCTCAGACTCGGCCACAGCCTCAGCCGCAGCCACAACATCAGCCTCAGCCTCAGCCTTATCAGGAAGAACCAGAGGAAGACTTCGACGACGAAGAGGAATTTGTGGTCGAAGAAGAGGAGGAATTCAATGACGAGGAGGAATTCGAGGTAGAAGAAGATTCCGATTCTGAGGTCGATGATGCTTTCCTTTGGAATATAGTTGAAGCTGCTGAGGGACCAGATGCTGGTGGACCTAATCCAGAAGTGGTTCAGGATCCTGATGATGATAGAGAGGTTAGAGAGTTATCGGGACCTGAGATGGAGGACTCCGATGGAGGGAGTCCGTGGTAGGAATTGGATTGTTTTCTCCTTTTTGTGTTTATAGTTTTTGTTTGTGTTCTGACCTTTGGACTCCACGGATGATTAAGTGTTTGGTAGGGTTGTACATATCTGTGTATTTATATATGGATGGTGGTGGTAACATTTGTAGGAATGTTTTGAATGGTGCTTAATATAATGTATATTTTGGTATACTATGTGAATCTTTTTGTTTACCACTATAGTTTGGGTTGTCATTGATCTGTTTTACTGTGAGTAAATAATTTTTACTAGTATAACTGTGGAATTTCGAGGACGAAATTCTTTTAAGGGGGAAGGTATGTAACGACCCGGGATTTTGGACATCCCGAGTTGTGAATATTATTTATAATATTCAATGATATTGTATTTTAATATACAATATTTGTATTTATCAATGATTTATCATTATATAAAATTTATTTTTCTAAAATCAATATAACTTGGGTTTTCAAAAAACTACATTAAATTATGAAGTTGATTTAAATAAAATTTCTTAAATATATATTTTGTTTCAAAGTAAAATATGTATATATTGTTTAGATTTAATGTGTGTTATTGCTTCAAGAATAAATAGATATATTTATTCTAAAAGTTGAAATATAATAAGAATTTAAATTTTATCGTGAATCCATTATTTTCATATATAGAATGATAAATTAGGAAGAAAATTTATAATTGTTGTTTGAGAGAAACATTATAAATTGATATGTACAAAAATCACATAAATAAATAAGAGAAACTATTTATACATAAATTTTATGAAACTTAGTTATTTGAAGTTATATATTTTAAATTATAAAAGGAGAGTGACTTGATTTATTTTAAGATTTAATCTATGGTATAGATTTTTACTTTTATCAAAGTTTCATTTGATATAAATTATATGAAAATAAAATTGTTATTTTATCTCATTTAGTTTAAAGTGACAATATATTTATTAAAAAGTATTAATCAAAAAAGAGGGGTTATTTTAATTGATTTATTCCTCATCTTTATTTTAAAATAAATAAGAATACATCCCTAAATCTTGTTTAATTAAGTTTTTTTGTTTAAAATTTAAAAATGACAATCACATTTATACTTGTTCAATCTTAAGAATGGGCTGATTGCAATTTTAAATATAATTGCATGTGTATTTATATGATATGGCTTATGTAAACAATATAATAAGGAACCTCCCAACTATTTACTATAAATGTAAGTGTAGATTAACAAAAAGGATAAATAAACTAAACTAATCTAATTTAAACTATGGGTAAAAAGGGTAGGAAATTACATCAGTAAATCAAACTTACACTTGGCATTTAAAAGAAAATGGGATCCAACATAATCATGAATGTTTCTTTTCAAAAAAATTCTTTGGTTTTTAAAAATACTACTTCAGCCTTTAAAGGGCTATTTTTGTTCAACATTCATATTAGAAAGAAATTACAACTATATAAATATATAATCAGTAGCTTATGGAACATCACAGTTCACATTCTTTTTTTTAAATATCAAAAAAAAATAAAAAAATGGCAGCACTTGGAAAAATTCTGTGAGCAAAGAGTACTCTGCAATCAAAATCTGGATATTTCAAAGGGAGATCTTAAAGCAGTTTCTTTAAGAACCCATTTTCCTCGAAGCAAGTCAAAGTTTACAAGCTTTTAAAATTCAATTTCAAGTTTTAAAAGTGCTGGAACAATATGTTTAAGGTGAGAAAACTGCATACTTTTACTTAGAATTGCATTCATGCTCTTTTACAGTAAATATCATAGTTAACTTTACTTCTAAAATTCTAATCAGTTAATCTAGCTTGAATTTGAAGATATTGTGAACTGGAAATATGTTCATTTACTATAATAGCTTAGGATAAAATTGTTTTTTTAAATTTTTAATGTTGTATAGTCAATATATGTTGAGTTTTGCAGTAAAAATCGAATTTTTATGAAATTTCAAAATGTTTGAATCGAAGATTCAAACATGCATGTTAGATTATCTGATAAAAATAGGATTTTCGATGGTTGAATTGTGATTTTTAATCACTTAGATTGTGAGAAATGTGAAGCTGAACCTTTTTGGTTCAAAAATTATTTTCCGGCTAATTCTTCGTCGAGGGGTGGTGCGGCCTGGACAGGTAGGTGCTGGGTGACGTGGGTAAGGCAATGACCGTGGCGGAATTTGTGATTTCATTTTTGATTGAGTGCGCATGGGGATTTTAGGGTTTAAGGGAAGGTTGAAGTACCGTGTTCAACGCGGTGGGTTTGAGGATCAAGGGGGTGACCGGAAGTTCTGCAATTGGTTTCATAGGTCGCTGCATGTGTCAGCTCTCGATGATGGTGGGTGATATACATGATTTAGGTTAGGATTCGATGCAGTAGTTGGATTCGTTGGGTTTGCGTTAGTTCCTCGTTCTAGAAATTTGCGGCCTGCAGTTCGAAATTGAGAACGCCAATGGTGATTGCTTCGTTGTTTAGCTAGTTGCACTCGAGAGATGTGGTAGGTTTGATTTGTGGCGTCGTGACGTCATGTTGGCCGAAGTCAAGACCGTGCACGTGCACGCATATCAGTGCACTCGTCTTCCTGAGGGTTTGGGGTTGGTGCATGGGTTGTTCGGCAACACGTTGGAGATAGGTGACATTGGATTTCGGTTTGGCATCGACTTTCAAATTTTGTGATTTATGCGTGTTCTCGGTTTGTTTCGGTTCATATTTTCCTAAAGGTGAAGTTGGTTTTCAGCGAGTTTGGGGAAGAAGAGATTTGGGGGAGGGGTGCGTGCTGTAGAATTTGGTTTGGGCTTCGGCCCAAACTTCCGTGTATTGTTTTGAGAACCGGGTTGTTGATTTTGGAATGGGCTTCGGCCCAACTGAATTAAGTTTTGTTTGTTTGTGTTTTTGGGGTATTCGGCTGTGACTTTATGGGCTTCGGCACAACTAAGTAGGGTATTGTTTTATGGGTATCGGTTTGAATTTTTGGGCTTGTGTTGCGAGCCTGTGTTCTTTGGGCCGATAGTTCTAGGGTTCGATTGTTTTATAAAGGCTGTTATTTTATACGAGTGGTATTTAAAGAGTTTTCAAATTAAATTATTTTCTCACAACTAACAATTATAATAATTTATGTTAACCTTTAAAACAATATCTTTAATCTTAAATAACTATATAAGTTTTGATTAGAGGAAATGATTTTTAATAATATGCAAATTGTTATATTAATACTTAATTGTAGTTTAAAAAGAAAAATGGATATTAGTATTTGATTTAAATTAAATAATTAAAATTCTTTTACTCAAGTTATTTGAATAAATTAAGCAAAGTAAAAATGATTTTAGGAAATCATTATAATTGAGCTTTGAATTAATCAAGTGTTTAAGATTTTTAATTCTATAATAATTATATAGGGGATTAAGGGTTGTTTAGTTAAGAAATAAGTAATCAAATAATTAATTATAATTAATTAAGCAAATTGAGGGTTAATTGCTGAAATGGTTAAAATAATTAATTTGTACAATTAATTAAAAGTCAATTACTGAATGTAATTAGAAAATAATTAATCAAGGATGATTAATTTAGAAATGGAATATAATGTTAATAATAAAGGTGAATAATTACTTATAATTGGAAGAGAATTCAAGTTCTTAAGTCATATTTTATTTTAATTATTTCATAAATAAAATGTAATGAAATGAATGATTTGTATCGACGAAGGTTATGTCATCGTATAATCCATTATGAAGTTGATATGTGAGATTGTACAAGTTTGTTTAGATAGGATCTAATTTGTCAATCGGGATGAATGCCATTTAATAATCTTGTGGCCAAACCGTTGAAATGATTTCGAATTGATTAGTTGCATTTATTTAGATTGTTTAATCGAAATGACATTGTGACAGCGGGAACTGACACCATTCCGCTGTATAATTGATATAATTATTGTATAGGGTGTAAGCCATTGACTGGATTGTGTTGAATGATTATTCTGGTAATGATAATCTCTAATCTGTTGTTATTGCATATATCTGTTATGTGCCTATTAATTATATTGAGAATATATGGTGAATCGATCCATGGTAATGGATTGATTTGAATATCTGAGAATGTGAATTATGAAATGTGAATGGATAAGTACCGACTGATAAGCCTTGTTAGATTTGAATTTACTTATGAAATTAGTTTTGTTTTAAAAATAATAAAGTAATATAGTAATATTATTTTTAGAAATGTTTTTAAGATTGATCAGTATTTGGAATATTTAAAGTAGCTATTTGTCTCTTCCTTTGAAAATCTTTTTAAGTTATAATTTTCAAATTGTTTCAACTATTAACTCATTTTGTAAAGATACTTTAAAGAACCATTTTTATTACTATTTAAGTTTATTTTCTTTAAATTAAAAATTCCCTTTAATAAAAGTAGTTTAAATAATTATAATAATCTTTATAAAGAATATTTTATCTATTTAACTTGAAATAATATTTGTAAATTTATAAGTATGATTTGGAAGGAAATAATTATATATATATATATATATATATATATATATATATATATATATATATATATATTTCAAATGAAATAAGTTTTCTTAAATAAATGATAATTCACTTAGATTTTTAAAGGTGGACAAGGTTTAACGGTTGAAATGGGAAAGAACTTTGTGTATTGATTAATTGCTTTGATAGTTAAATAACCAACTATCAAAATTGGACAAAACCTGACTTTGGAAATATCTAGAGGAGACTCGAGAATTATATGGTACGGTTATCGATCGAGGAGCTATACCGTACGTATAAACTCGTTTGTTCTCTAGGACGAATTATAAGGAGACCCGTATAGTAACGGTTAGGAGATGAACTCTGATCTTGTATTTCGTCGGAGTATTTCCTAAAGAACCAGGGTTGAGTTTACCGGGAAATAGCGAACGTTGTTTCGAAGAGACCGGGGTCGGATTTGAAATCCGAAAACCACTTCGATCCAACGATACGTTTTCGGGATGAAGACAAGAGTTTGGAGTCGAAGATGGAGCAGTGAAGTGCAAGGGCTACTCGCTACTAATCCTGAGGGTGATTCCAAAATGAATGTAGTAGGAATAGTGCCTTCGGTTCCGTTCGAACCCGGAACGGACCTGTATGGACGAATGCTTTCAGAACATCGTCAGGTGGACGATGAGCATTCTAAGGGATATGTTCTAAAAAGGTAACGCTTAGCCTCGAGCCTCATCAACCGGGGATGACTGAAAATCAGGGGTTATGCAGCAAGGCTTCGTGGGTAGCCCCACTTGAGAGTAAGGTCATCCCTGTCTAGATGTCCCTTTTTATTTCGGCTTAGTTGTGCGGTTGCTGATCCCAACCGTGGGGTGATCTTATTTTAAACTATCCAGTAAGGGATGGTTCCGGTCTTGTGTTGCAGGGGAGCGGGCGTACTCCTCGGTACTGTGATCTAGGCCACGTACTGTGACAGGTGGTATCCCAGTGCCCAGTCATTAGTTGGAAATCCATTCTTTCTACGTGCCTTGTACGAGTTTTGTTTGTATTACCCACTTTGTGGCTAGTAACTGGAATTTAATCATGTAACAATTTCGGCTATTTTAATAAGTATTTGTATATAGACCCTATTATAATATCAGAGGATTTCATAAAAATGTTTTGGCTATCGTAAGGTAAAAACCCGACATGTTTATTTGTGGCGTGGTCTTACGAGATGCTTTTGTTTTCAAAAGGAATTTTCAAAATTTAATAATCAAGTTGATTGTGATTTCTCACGCTTGTATACCAGACTGACCCGGGCTTTGGTGTTTTCCTATATGCTCGGGTCAGACCGAGCATATTTCCAGGTTTAACTGGAAGAGTGAAGCTTCAGAGGGAAGGGCTGGATTGGGAGACGTATTCTCGTAATTGTTTATATGCAATCCTTTGGTCGTGTGATTATGACTGTACGGACAGAATTGATATAACTGTTTGAGTTGTATGGTTGTAATTCTGATGTAAAACCTGTATATGATATATATAAAGGTAACTGTTTATGTTTCATGTAAAGATTGTTCATATTATAAATTATTCGTTCCGCTGTGAGATTCTGATTTATTCTCTTTTCTTCTATCTTCTTTCTTTCTTTCATTATCCGTCTTTCCATATGATTTAACTGACAAGAGTAGTTCAATGTCGGTTTAAATTGGTATGGAAAAATGGGTTGTGACATTGTGGTATCAGAGCTTAGGTTGAATGAATACCTAGGTTCGAGTAGGTTGCTTATTAGGAATAGAGTCTATAGCAACCTGTTGAGTCTGAGTGTATATATACATATACGAGAGTGCGTATTTGTTAATTGTATAAAATGATTTTGTATTGTGTTAATTGATCGGTTAAGCGACATATGGATTCTGGTCAATGCGAGTAGCTAACGTTATTGATAGGAATCTCTAAACACTTGAACCAGGCCAATGGACACGATATTGTTTTTAAAAGGGGTAGATGAAATAATTTTACCCAAATGTATTTTCCATATAAAGGATATGATTATTTTTAAATATATATATGGAATTTAAATTGTGTAGGTTGTGGTGATGATCATTTATCATTTGGTTTCTGTGTGGTCTTAGCTAACAACCTTAAGTATATGCATTGGATTGTCCTTTTTACTAGAGTATACCCCTAGGATAGAATCCTTTATAATTTGAATCTGTGGAAAATGTATTCTTAATAAGTTTTATTTACAAGAGAAATTTGGAAACTCTTAAATTGATATTTGAAAGGTGTTTTAAACTAGTAAATTTTTGAAAAAATTTCCACTCTTTAAAGATAAAATTAATTAACCAAGTAATTAAAGATTATTTGGGATACAATTAACACATAAGTAATTCAGTGATTAGAGATAAAATTACAATTAAAAAGAAGTGTTAATAATTATTGTGAAGGTCATTAACTAGAGATTATGTGATAATGTGATTAATTTTAATTATTAATTAGATTAATTGATTTGAAGATAATTATTTGTGTAAATTGTTAGGTGAAATTACTTATGGAAGTAATTAAGGAATTAATTACTTATTGTAATTAATTGAGTTTAATTTGATTTGATTAAGTTAATTAATTCAGTTTAATTAATTTAGAATAATCATTTGATGATAATTACTTACTGTAATTTAATGAAGAGAAATTACTTAGAGAAGTAATTAATGGTTAATTACTGTATGTAATTAATTGAAGTAATTTGTTGACGAAAGTAATTTGAGATAATTAACTAATGAGTAATGAATTTATTTTGGTGAAGTAATTAAGGATAGTTAATTACAGAATGGAGTTAATCAAGGGTGATTAACAATTATGGATGTGTGTGAATATTTTTCAACCTATAATTACTTTTCAAAAATACATATACTTGGATTATTTTGAAAAGATGATTTTTTATAAAATCTTGGATAATGAGAATTCAAAGTGATAGAATAAATTGGTAATATAAAACTTTGATGAACTTCTTAACTTATAGAGTTCTAAACCTTAGGGTCTCATTTCTAGACTTGGTTTTGATCATAGAGAACCCATATTGTCCATCGTGGGGGAGCTTTGGCTCGAGCCAGGAGAGAGGGTAATTTGGATGAGGTCAGAAGGATTAGGGCAGAACTTAATGAGCCATCTTTATATGAGGAAGAGCCAGAAGCATTTGGAGAGCCGGTTGAGCAGCCTCAGTCGCAGCCTTAGTCGCAGCCTCAGACTCGGCCACAGCCTCAGCCGCAGCCACAACATCAGCCTCAGCCTCAGCCTTTTCAGGAAGAACCAGAGGAAGACTTCGACGATGAAGAGGAATTTGAGGTCGAAGAAGAGGAGGAATTCAATGACGAGGAGGAATTCGAGGTAGAAGAAGATTCCGATTCTGAGGTCGATGATGCTTTCCTTTGGAATATAGTTGAAGCTGCTGAGGGACCAGTTGCTGGTGGACCTAATCCGGAAGTGGTTCAGGATCCTGATGATGATAGAGAGGTTAGAGAGTTATCGGGACCTGAGATGGAGGACTCCGATGGAGGGAGTCCGTAGTAGGAATTGGCTTGTTTTCTCCTTTTTGTGTTTATAGTTTTTGTTTGTGTTCTGACCTTTGGACTCCACGGATGATTAAGTGTTTGGTAGGGTTGTACATATCTGTGTATTTATATATGGATGGTGGTGGTAACATTTGTAGGAATGTTTTGAATGGTGCTTAATATAATGTATATTTTGGTATACTATGTGAATCTTTTTGTTTACCACTATAGTTTGGGTTGTCATTGATCTGTTTTACTGTGAGTAAATAATTTTTACTAGTATAACTGTGGAATTTCGAGGACGAAATTCTTTTAAGGGGGAAGGTATGTAACGACCCGGGATTTTGGACATCCCGAGTTGTGAATATTATTTAGAATATTCAATGATATTGTATTTTAATATACAATATTTGTATTAATCAATGATTTATCATTATATAAAATTTATTTTTCTAAAAACAATATAACTTGGGTTTTCAAAAAACTACATTAAATTATGAAGTTGATTTAAATAAAATTTCTTAAATATATATTTTGTTTCAAAGTAAAATATGTATATATTGTTTAGATTTAATGTGTGTTATTGCTTCAAGAATAAATAGATATATTTATTCTAAAAGTTGAAATATAATAAGAATTTAAATTTTATCGTGAATCCATTATTTTCATATATAGAATGATAAATTAGGAAGAAAATTTATAATTGTTGTTTGAGAGAAACATTATAAATTGATATGTACAAAAATCACATAAATAAATAAGAGAAACTATTTATACATAAATATTTATGAAACTTAGTTGTTTGAAGTTATATATTTTATATTATAAAAGGAGAGTGACTTGATTTATTTTAAGATTTAATCTATGGTATAGATTTTTACTTTTATCAAAGTTTCATTTGATATAAATTATATGAAAATAAAATTGTTATTTTATTTCATTTAGTTTAAAGTGACAATATATTTATTAAAAAGTATTAATCAAAAAAGAGGGGTTATTTTAATTGATTTATTCCTCATCTTTATTTTAAAATAAATAAGAATACATGCCTAAATCTTGTTTAATTAAGTTTTTTTGTTTAAAATTTAAAAATGACAATCACATTTATACTTGTTCAATCTTAAGAATGGGCTTATTACAATTTTAAATATAATTGCATGTGTATTTATATGATATGGCTTATGTAAACAATATAATAAGGAACCTCCAAACTATTTACTATAAATGTAAGTGTAGATTAACAAAAAGGATAAATAAACTAAACTAATCTAATTTAAACTATGGGTAAAAAGGGTAGGAAGTTACATCAGTAAATCAAACTTACACTTGGCATTTAAAAGAAAATGGGATCCAACATAATCATGAATGTTTCTTTTCAAAAAAATTCTTTGGTTTTTAAAAATACTACTTCAGCTTTTAAAGGGCTATTTTTGTTCAACATTCATATTGAAAAGAAATTACAACTATATAAGTATATAATCAGTAGCTTATGGAACATCACAGTTCACATTCCTTTTTTAAAAAAAATATCAAAACAAAAATAAAAAATAAAAAAAATGGCAGCACTTGGAAAAATTCTGCGAGCAAAGAGTACTCTGCAATCAAAATCTGGATATTTCAAAGGGAGATCTTGAAGCAGTTTCTTTAAGAACCCATTTTCCTCGAAGCAAGTCAAAGATTACAAGCTTTTAAAATTCAATTTCAAGTTTTAAAAGTGCTGGAACCAGATGTTTAAGGTGAGAAAACTGCAGACTTTAACTTAGAATTGCATGCATGCTCTGTTACAGTAAATATCATAGTTAGCTTTACTTCTAAAATTCTAATAAGTTAATCTAGCTTGAATTTGAAGATATTGTGAACTGGAAATATGTTCATTTACTATAATAGCTTAGGATAAAATTGTTTATTTAAATTTTTATGCTGTATAGTCAATATATGTTGAGTTTTACAGTAAAAATCGAATTTTTATGAAATTTCAAAATGTTTGAATCGAAGATTCAAACATGCATGTTAGATTCTCTGATAAAAATAGGATTTTCGATGGTTGAATCGTGATTTTTAATCACTTAGATTGTGAGAAATGTGAACCTGAACCTTTTTGGTTCAAAAATTATTTTCCGGCGAATTCTTCGTTGAGGGGTGGTGCGGCCTGGACAGGTAGGTGCTGGGTGACGTGGGTAAGGCAATGACCGTGGCGGAATTTGTGATTTCATTTTTGATTGAGTGCGCATGGGGATTTTAGGGTTTAAGGGAAGGTTGAAGTACCGTGTTCAACGCGGTGGGTTTGAGGAGCAAGGGGGTGACCGGAAGTTCTGCAATTGGGTTCATAGGTCGCTGCATGTGTCAGCTCTCGATGATGGTGGGTTATATACGTGATTGAGGTTAGGATTCGATGCAGTAGTTGGATTCGTTGGGGTTGCGTGAGTTCCTCGTTCTAGAAATTTGCGGCCTGCAGTTCGAAATTGAGATCGCCAAT
This sequence comes from Allium cepa, assembly GCA_030765085.1. NCBI lineage: Eukaryota > Viridiplantae > Streptophyta > Magnoliopsida > Asparagales > Amaryllidaceae > Allium > Allium cepa. The sequence continues at coordinate 619,399,209 of CM060928.1, forward strand.
GGTGATTGCTTCGTTATTTAGCTAGTTGCACTCGAGAGATGTGGTAGGTTTGATTTGTGGCATCGTGACGGCATGTTGGCCGAAGTCACGACCGTGCACGTGCACGCATATCAGTGCGCGCGTCTTCCTGAGGGTATGGGGTTGGTGCATGGGTTGTTCGGCAACACGTTGGAGATAGGTGACATTGGATTTCGGTTTGGCATCGAGTTTCGGATTTTGTGATTTATGTGTGTTCTCGGTTTGTTTCGGTTCATATTTTCCTGAAGATGAAGTTGGTTTTCAGTGAGTTTGGGGAAGAAGAGATTTGGGGGAGGTGTGCGTGCTGTAGAATTTGGTTTGGGCTTCGGCCCAAACTACCGTGTATTGTTTTGAGAACCGGGTTGTTGATTTTGGAATGGGCTTCGGCCCAACCGAATTAAGTTTTGTTTGTTTGTGTTTTTGGGGTATTCGGCTGTGACTTTATGGGCTTCGGCACAACTGAGTAGGGTATTGTTTTTTGGGTATCGCTTTGAATTTTTGGGCTTGTGTTGCGAGCCTGTGTGCTTTGGGCCGATAGTTCTAGGGTTCGATTGTTTTATAAAGGCTGTTACTTTATACGAGTGGTATTTAAAGGGTTTTCAAATTAAATTATTTTCTCACATCTAACAATTATAATAATTTATGTTAACCTTTAAAACAATATCTTTAATCTTAAATAACTATATAAGTTTTGATTAGAGGAAATGATTTTTAATAATAAGCAAATTGTTATATTAATACTTAATTGTAGTTTAAACAAAAAAATGGATATTAGTATTTGATTTAAATTAAATAATTAAAATTCTTTTAATCAAGTTATTTGAATAAATTAAGCAAAGTAAAAATGATTTTAGGAAATCATTATAATTGAGCTTTGAATTAATCAAGTGTTTAAGATTTTTAATTCTATAATAATTAATGAGGGGATTAAGGGTTGTTTAGTTAAGAAATAAGTAATCAAATAATTAATTATAATTAATTAAGCAAATTGAGGGTTAATTGCTGAAATGGTTAAAATAATTAATTTGTACAATTAATTAAAAGTTAATTACTGAATGTAATTAGAAAATAATTAATCAAGGATGATTAATTTAAAAATGGAATATAATGTAAATAACAAAGGTGAATAATTACTTATAATTGGAAGAGAATTCATGTTCTTACGTCATATTTTATTTTAATTATTTCATAAATAAAATGTTATGAAATGAATGATTTGTATCGACGAAGGTTATGTCGTCGTATGATCCATTGTGAAGTTGATATGTGAGATTGTATAAGTTTGTTTCGATAGGATCTAATTTGTCAATCGGGATGAATGCCATTTAATAATCTTGTGGCCAAACCGTTGAAATGATTCCGAATTGATTAGTTGCATTTATTTAGATTGTTTAATCGAAATGACATTGTGACAGCGGGAACTGACACCATTCCGCTGTATAATTGATATAATTGTTGTATAGGGTGTAAGCCATTGACTGGATTGTGTTGAATGATTATTCTGGTAATGACAATCTCTAATCTGTTGTTATTGCATATATCTGTTATGTGCCTATTAATTATATTGAGAATATATGGTGAATCGATCCATGGTAATGGATTGATTTGAATATCTGAGAATGTGAATTATGAAATGTGAATGGATAAGTACCGTTTGGACTGATAAGCCTTGTTTGATTTGAATTTACTTATGAAATTAGTTTTGTTTTAAAAAAAATAAAGTAATATAATAATATTATTTTTAGAAATGTTTTTAAGATTGATCAGTAATTGGAATATTTAAAATAGTTATTTATCTCTTCCTTTGAAAATCTTTTTAAGTTATAATTTTCAAATTGTTTCAACTATTAACTCATTTTGTAAAGATACTTTAAAGAACCATTTTTATTAATATTTAAGTTTATTTTCTTTAAATTAAAAATTCCCTTTAATAAAAGTAGTTTAAATAATTATAATAATCTTTATAAAGAATATTTTATCTATGTAACTTGAAATAATATTTGTAAATTTATAAGTATGATTTGGAAGGAAATAGTTATATATATATATTTCAAATGAAATAAGTTTTCTTAAATAAACGATAATTCACTTAGATTTTTAAAGGTGGACAAGGTTTAACGGTTGAAATGGGAAAGAACTTTGTGTATTGATTGATTGCTTCGATAGTTAAATAACCGACTATCAAAATTGGACAAAACCTGACTTTGGAAATATCTAGAGGAGACTCAAGAATTATATGGTACGGTTATAGATCAAGGTGCTATACCATATGTATAAACTCGTTTGTTCTCTAGGACGAATTATAAGGAGACCCGTATAGTAACGGTTAGGAGATGAACTCTGATCTTGTATTTCGTCGGAGTATTTCCTAAAGAACCGGGGTTGAGTTTACCGAGAAATAGCGAACGTTGTTCCGAAGAGACCGGGGTCGGATTTGAAATCCGAAAACCACTTCGACCCAACGATATGTTTTCGGGATGAAGACATGAGTTTGGAGTCGAAGATGGAGCAGTGAAGTGCAAGGGAAACTCGCTACTAATCCTGAGGGTGATTCCAAAATGGATGTAGTAGGAATAGTGCCTTCGGTTCCGTTCGAACCCAGAACAGACTTGTATAGATGAATGCTTTCAGAACATCGTCAGGTGGACGATGAGCATTCTAAGGGATATGTTCTAAAAAGGTAACGCTTAGCCTCGAGCCTCATCAACCGGGAATGACTGAAAATCAGGGGTTATGCAGCAAGGCTTCGTGGGTAACCCCCACTTGAGAGTAAGGTCATCCTTGTCTAGATGTCCCTTTTTATTTCGGCTTAGTGGTGCGGTTGCTGATCCCAACCGTGGGGTGATCTTATTTGAAATTGTCCAGTAAGGGATGGTTCTGGTCTTGTGTTGTAGGGGAGCGGGCGTACTCCTCGGTACTATGATCCAGGCCGCGTACTGTGACAGGTGGTACCCTAGTGCCTAGTCATTAGTTGGAAATCCATTCTTTCTACGTGCCTTGTACGAGTTTTGTTTGTGTTACCCACTTGTGGCTAGCAGCTGGAATTTAATCATGTAACAATTTCGGCTATTTTAATAAGTATTTGTATATAGACCCTATTATAATATCACAGGATTTCATAAAAATGTTTTAGCTATCGTAAGGTAAAAACCTGACATGTTTATTTGTGGCGTGGTTTTACGAGATACTTTTGTTTTCAAAAGGAATTTTCAAAATTTAATAATCAAGTTGATTGTGATTTGTCACGCTTGTATACCAGACTGACTCGGGCTTTGGTGTTTTCCTATATGCTCGGGTCAGACCGAGCATATTTCTAGGTTTAACTGGAAGAGTGAAGCTTCAGAGGGAAGGGCTGGATTGGGAGACGTATTCTCGTAATTGTTTATATGTAATCCTTTGGTCGTGTGATTATGATTGTAAGGACAGAATTGATATAACTGTCTGAGTTGTATGGTTGAAATTCTGATGTAAAACCTGTATATGATATATATAAAGGTAACTGTTTTGGTTTCATGTAAAGATTGTTCATATTATAAATTATTCGTTCCGCTGTGAGATTCTGATTTATTCTCTTTTCTTCTATCTTCTTTCTTTCTTTCATTATCCGTCTTTCCGTATGATTTAACTGACAAGAGTAGTTCAATGTTGGTTTAAATTGGTATGGAAAAATGGGTTATGATATGAATAAAATATTTAGTTTTTGAAATTTGAGTTTTATTTAAATGAAAGTGGATTCATTATGTAAAATATTTCAAAAACTAAATAATAGAAGATTTGATTTTGAATCTAAATTATAAAATTTAGTTTGGAATTTTGGAATATTTAAAAGCCTTGAAATATATCAAAATTTAATTGTTTATAGAAATTGAAATGTTTCGAAGTTATGAATTTCATAACATTATGTTTTAAAGGTGTTAAAATTTCTAATATTTGATTTTTAAGTATAAAATTGGAAGTGCTATGATTTTTAAAAAGGGGATATATTGGAAATAAAATGATAATTTATTTATTTGAAATAAAAGGAATATCATATTGGTTTGGTTATTAAAAATTTGAAATGATATCATATTTATATGGTTTTGAAATAAAGATTATATCCTGTTTTGAAGTATAAATTTTTTTGAAATGATCGCGGTTTTATAATAACGTTTGGTTGTTGAAGAGACCGGGATCGGAAGTTGTTATACTCTCTGCCAACTCCGAAAACTACTTTAACAACCGTGTACGCGGTGGAGATTCCAGAATGAAGTAGGATGGTGGCGGCATTTCCTTTGAGGTAAATACGTGTACCCAACTCCCGTGAGTTGGCATAAGGTGGCTAAAACAGGAGCGATTGACGGGTTAATGAGGTAGCACATTTGATCGGACACATCCCTTCGATATTATACTTTGACTTTTGGATTGATTCGGTGGCCACTTTTGATTTTTTCATTTGGGGTGTGGCTCGAGGTGGGCGGTAGCTGCGCGCTACGCGTTACCATCGACCTGGAAGCGTAATTGATATATCTACCCTGGCGTTGCCTAGTTGTGCCATGTCACCTACCCTATCGTGCCTTGTACGAGTTTGGTTTTCTCCCGTAGCCCGTGTGGTATCCTCTGGTGGCTTCCCGATCAGGAGGGACTATGATATTGGATGGACTACTGGGACTATTACGTGTTAAGGGCTATATGGGTAACCCCTTAATGCTATGAAAAAGTAAGTTTATTTTACTATGGACGCTATTATAATAGAGAAATATTACTACATAGTAAATAGTTTAACGGATCCTTAGGAGATGTGAATCCCGAGTGTCTCTTAAGTTACTGCACTTACGTTAGACACTGGATAGGAGATGTCAAACCCCGTAAACATCTCCGACGTCGTTACACTTATATTTATTTCAGTTGATTTAATTTACATAAGATCTTTTGGTTCTGACTCGAGTGTTTTGTCTTTTCAAATCGCTCGAGTCAGTCCGAGCATTTCAGGATCGAAGACTTTATTTCTAGAGGACGAAGACGAAGATTTCATTATTATTATTATATTATATTGTCCACTACACTGTATTCCACTGCATCGATTATTATTCATTGGTATGTGCAACTATGATATGTATTGTATAAATATAATCAAATGTTTATAAAACAGCTTCATGTACTGTATATTTGATTATTATATTTTATCGTTCCGCTGCAAGATTCTATTTTGTTTTTTTCTTTCTCTATTTTCTTATCTACCATATAACAATCCGCCCTTCTGTATGGTTTAAGTCTGACGTATGTGGTTTATCGTCGATTTAAATCGTGCAAAAAGGCGGCATGTTACATCTGGTATCAGAGCGAGGCTTAGCGATAAACCTTAGCTTTGTGGGGTTTGACTCTTTATTAATAGGGTAGTAATACCCTATGATGAGTCGTTGAGTGTATATATATGAGAAAGCTTATTTGTTAGTGTTATAAAAAGGTTTTAATATTGTGTTAATCTATTCCGTTTTGTATTTATAAATTCTGGTTGATGCATGGGACGCTATGACATCAATAGGGATTTCTAAATACTTAATAGGACAGACCGACATAATATTTGTTTTTAATATAGGTGAATCAAATAATTTTGCCTATTATATTTTCTATATATAAAATAAATTTTATAAATAAGATTATATTTGGTTGCAATATATTGGTTGTTAGGTAATAAAATTTATAAATAATAGTCGAAATAAGATTGAAAATAAAATAAATGGAACTGGAAATTTAGAACTTAAGTTCCAGGCTTTTGAAGATTTCTTTTAAATGATTTTGGAATATAGTAATAATATTGTTAGAAGTATTTTCTGATATAAACATTTCAATATAATTTGAAAAGAATTGTTTTAAAAAAATTTTGGAAAGAAATAAGTTATGTATTCCCCTCTCTGTCGCTGGAAAATAATTTCGGTGACGAGTGCACGCATCATCGACATTCATTTTCAAGTTTCAAAGTGGAAAGGCCGCTGTAGTAGTTTTACTGCAGACTTATTTTGATAAACAAATATAAAATTTTAAATTGTTTTAATTATAATTGGATATGTAAATGTTAAGTATATATTTATCTATTATTTTTAAAATGATTTGAAATTAAACCCGGTATTTAGTTCTTAAGTTCCGTTAATTAATAGTTTCTATTATTATAGAAAATGGAATGTAACTAATTAATAATTGAAACCCCTAATAGAAATAAGAGATTTAATGCTGAGTTATAAATTAAATAAAAAGAAAAGTTAAATTTGTAACATATAAAACAAAGGATGTTATTATTGAACATTTAATTAATTAAAAGAATTGAGAAAAACTTGTATAACTTTCAATTACATTCTCAAAGCACATATATATATATATATATATATATATAACTTACCAAATATTAAAAGTTAAAATGTTAAAGATTTGTAATGGAAAATTGTACAAGTAAACTTATGTGATAAAATTGTTCAATAAATTTCTTTTATTAATAAGAATTGATGTTCTAGTTGTTATGGACTTAAGTATAATTGAAATGCTACTAATGTAATAGAAAAGAAAGGTTAGTATTATAAATAAATAATAATAAACTTAAGAAATAGGTTGAAGTTACCTCTGAATAAGATAAAAATCAAAGATGAATACTGAAAAATGACTATAAACTTAAGTTAATAAATTTACCTATTAAGAAATTTGATTGAATATGAAAAATATAAATAAATAAATGTAATGCAATAAATAGAATTTGGCATTATATAGATAGATGAAAATGAATTGGTAGGTAATGAATAGAAATAGATAAAAATAAATAATGAATGAAAAGGAAATCAAACAACAAATGTATGAATGGAATTAATAAGGATAAACTAAATCTGTTGTTGGAAAATTGTTGTTGTTTGTTTTGGTTTATGGTTGTTTGGGTAAGGATACTTTAAAATTGTTGGATGTATGAATAACCTATTTAGCTTCATCAAAGACTATTGAGCAAATGATGCACTTAGTAGTTTATTCTTTATTCCGTACAATTTAAAGTTTTGAACCCGAACAACTATTTGTTTTGTTTGATATGAATGAATGATTGATTTGTGTTGATTTTATGTGATTGTTGTATGCATGGTTGCAAGTGATTATTGTTTGTATTGATTTGTTTGTTTATGTGTGAACAACTTTAATATTTCATTTTATATCATTGTTAACCACCAAAATCTTCACTTATAAATACAACCTCAAACCTCTTCATTTTCACTTCACTTTACTTTTATAAAATTTCCAAAATCCTTCTCTACTTCCTCCATTTCTCTTCTACCTTCAAGATTCCACCTCCACGTCACCACACCTAACTTCCACCTACCCACCTCCTACATCCTCCTACACCGACCAACCCTCAGCTACACCAACAATCCCGAGCCCAAATTCCACCTACTCGCCGTGTACGAGCCCATCCCGAGCCCAAAACCCCTCCTCCACACTTACATACTTAAGCCGTACCCCCTCCTACACACCAAGGCCGAATCCATGCTCCACCATACCCAAGCCAAAAGCCACATACCCAAGGCCATTCCCTTCCAAAAAGCTCACGGCCAAACAAAAAATGAAAAGAGAGAGGAAAACAAAAGCGGTTCGGAAAGGAAATAAGTTAAGGCGAGAATTCAAGACGTTTGGAAAAAGCGTATTACTTCGAGAAACACATTACCCTATAAAAAGATTGACAGAGTGATATGAAGGTGAGAAATTCTCATCGCTTTTAAAATAATATTTCGGTTATGATAAAACAATCACATTTATGCCCTTCTGACATATGGATGCTTATACAAATTTGATTGTTAATATGGATGTTTGGTTGTTGGTTAGATAATTGAATTATGATAATGTATTTCGTTATGGTATTAATAGTGAATTTTAGGTTTGAAATCATATGTGATTGGTTGAATGCATGTTACGATAGTAATAAATTCGGACATTGATTATGTTCATTTTGATTTGATAATCCCTTTGTTAATAAGACCATGTTTTAGTAATATGATATATTTTGTAAAAATAATAATTCTCTTTTCAATTAAAAGTGAAATTAAAATAAAAATAAAAGAGAATTTGAGATTTGAAGAGAAACGGATTTGACAACGATAGTTAAATTGAAATTGAAATTGAGATGAATAGTGAAATTGAAGTTGAAATCGATGTTGAAAAACTGAAGTTGAGATTAAGGTTAAATTGAAGTTTAAATTGAAATTAGATTTGAAATCTAAGTTTTAAATATGTAATTTGAAGTTAGAATTGAAATTGAATTGAAATTAGAATTTAAAATTTAATATTAAAATAATAGGAATAAAATAATATTACAGTAGGGTAATAGTGAAAATATAATGTGTAAATGATTTGTAATGATTTTATAGGTGATAAAATCCAATTTAAATAGATTATTTCAAGTATTGAAAAATAAGTTAAAACTAAGCGCGTCGCGCAAGGGTAGTTCGCGATTTCACGCCAAAAAGTTCACATGAGTATATAGAGTGAAATATAACTTGAAATTCTTCGAGATAAGAAAATTTTGGACTATTATATCGATATCTTCTAAATGAAGAAAGAAAATCAGAATTTCGATAAGTAGATTTTGAAATAAGTCCAAATCAGTTTTCTAGAAAAATCGCGCTAGTGCGGTCAAGTGACCATAACAGAAAATCTGTTTAAATGAATGTTTTTAATTATGGAAAAATATGAAATAAATTTGATAAATCTATGTAAAAGATTTGAAGGAGATTTGGATTGGAAAATATGAATTATCGAATGTTTAAAAGTTGATTTAATCAAATAAGCTTATATAGCACTTTCCGCAGCACTTTTATGCCGCGGATTGTATAAATGTTTAAAGAGGTGTTTAAACGTAACAATTTTTCTCATAATAAATTGTGAATGTTTTTAAAAGGAAAATTAAGCATTTAAAAGTTAGTTTAGAATCTTTACAATTAATTCCAAAATTAAGTTGATAACTGAGTATGTGGAAATGACTAGTACCTTTGTCCCGCTTGTGAGATCTTTGAAGATAAAATAAAGTGTTTAACCAAGGTTAGGGATGGAGCAACCAGTGCCTTGAACTTATCTGGCCTATGTTTTCAATTTTTAGGCGAGCGGTGGAACAGATCAAAAGGAAAGCCTAGATGCTCTTAAATAAAAAAATCGTATTGAGTTTCCAAAATAAAAGAAGATTGGTATTATCCAAAATTTAAGCAATCTCCAAAATGAATGATTTCTGTGAACCTATTTACGTTTGCTAAGATTGACTTTTGGGTTTATCGTAAACGATGTCTTAAATAACATTGTTATTGACCCGTCTAAAAGTTAAGGAATTTGGATCGAGAGTTAAGTAAGGAAATTTGAGATATTTTTCAAAGCAAAAGAATGAATTACTTCAAATTATCCTAATTCAAAATAAAGAAATTTCTAAATCAGCCGAAAACAATGAAAGTGAAAAGAGACTTAATAAATCTTGTATACTTATATTCACTTTTTATCGATAATTGAATTTCGAAGAAACCGGGGTCGGATTTGGGTAATTCCTATCCGAAAACAAATTCAAACCAATTTATACATTCAAATACGACAACTTATTGAAGATGATGATTATTGAAGACCGTGGATCTTCATAGCGTGAAGACTGCTTGTTGAACATGCTCAGGATAGCTCCTATTACAAAGTTATTAATAGTAGTGGTCTCTTTGTGACGGAGATTTTTCGGATTGCAAGGACTACTCGCTACTAGTGGTAGTAGGAGAGTGCCTTTGGTTTGTCCTGTTCCTAGACAACTTGTATGGATGTTTGTCTAACATTGCATTTTTAATGATTACATACATTGGTTTTTACAAACGTACATCGAAAATGAGAGATTTCACTTATTTTTAAATTTAAAAGGAATTTAAAACTTAAATAAGTATGTTATATATAATAAATAATTATCTATTCTTACAGTTAATAAATTAAAAAGCATAAATTTGGATCTTAGAACAAATCGATAAAAGTTAAGTTTTATTAAAAATAAATAAATGCTTGAATAAATAAGTTTAAATATTTATTTAAAAAGATAAATCTTATTGAAAACACCTAATAAACATAATAAAAGTGTACTAAAAGATTTAAAAACATGTTAATAATCGTTTTACAAAAATAATCAAAACTTATCGCATTTTGTCAGTTTTGCATACACTGTAAAATTAGAGATTTTGATACTAATTAAATATGATTTTAAATGTAAAGAGACATGTTTTAATTTATTTAAAGAAGTAAAAATTTCATTTTAAAGATTGATTTACTTCAATATATAGCTTAATAAAAGCGTCAAATTTTGACTGTAAAATTTGTCGACAAAACACTATTTTTAACCAAAACAAGTTGTCCTTAAGTTGTAGCAACTTGATACATTTTCTAACATATAAATATAAGTTTACAAACTATTTAAACACTTTGCATTTACCACTAAATACAAAAAGAGTTTACATTTAAAGAGTCTAAATAATAATAAAAAAGTGTAAAAGTTATGATTTGACAAATTTAAATTTAATTAAAGCTGCTATAAAACAACATCATTACCTTACTTCTCATCTCATTAATGAGATGTTATGCTTATACATAGAAAATGAGCAAAATGTATGATTTAACCATTACAAACCATAAGAAAGTGACAAATCTTCGCCTCTTAACACACTCTTCCATAACCAACATTCCATACATTAAATGCAACTCAAATCAAAGCTAATCAAATTCAAAAGTAAACAAGATTATTTGTGTCATTTAACACCAAAATTTTCAGTTAAAATACAACCTCAAACCTCTTCATTCTCACTTCACTTTCCTTTCATAAAATTTCTAAAATCCTTCTCCACTACTTCCATTTCTCTTCTTACTTCAAGCTACCGCCTCCACACCACCACACCATCACCTTACACTACCAAACCTAAGCCTAACTTCCACCTACCAACCTCCTACACCCTCCTGCACCCACCTACCCTCGGTCATACCACCAAACCCGAGCCCAAACTCCTTCACCCGCCGTATACGAGCACAAACCTAGCCCAAAACCTACATAGCCTCCTCCATACTCACATACCCAAGTCGTACCCCTTCCTACACACCAAGGCCGAACCCATGCTCCACCATACCCAAGCCCAAAGCCACATACCTAAGGCCATTCACTTCCAAAAAGCTCACGGCCAAACAAAAAAAAGAGGAAAACAAAAGCGGTTCGAAAAGGAAATAAGTTAAGGCGAGAATTCAATATGTTTGGAAAAAGAATATTAGTTTGAGAAGCACGTTATCCTACAAAAAGATTAATGGAGTGGATATGAATGTGAGAAAATCTCATCGCTTTTAAAACAATATTTTGGTTATGATAAAACAATCACATTTATACCCTTATGACATATGGATGTTTATACCAATTTGATTGTTAATATGGATGTTTGGTTCTTGGATAGATAATTGAATTATGATAATGTATTCCGTTATGATTAATAGTGAATTTTGGGTTTGAAATCATATGTTATGTGATTGGTTGAATGGATATTATGAATAATGAATATAGACATTGGTTATGTTCATTTTGATTTGATCCATTTGTTAATAAGACCATATTTTAGTAATATGAGATATTTTAGAAAAATAAGTCTCTTTTCAATTATAAGTGAAATTAAAGTAAAAATAAAAGAGAATTTGAAATTTGATGAGAAACCGATTTGAAAAGGATAGTTAAAGAGAAATTGAGATGAATAGTGATTGAAATCGATTTCGAAAAACTGAAGTTGAGATTAAGGTTGAATTGAAGTTTAAATTGAAATTAGATTTGAAATCTAAGTTTTAAGTGTGTTTAATTTGAAGTTAGAATTGAAATTGAATTGAAATTGGAATTTAAAATTTCATATTAAAATAATAGAATAAAATAATATTATAATAGGGTAATGGTGAAAATATATTTTAAATACATTAAAAGGTGAAAATATTGATTTAAATGATTTGTAATTATTTTATAAGTGATAAAATCCAATTTGAATAGATTATTTCAAGAATTAAAAAATATGTTAAAGCTAGACGAAAGTCGTCCAACGGTAGTTCGCGGTTTCGTGCCGAAAGTTCAAATGAGTGTACAGAGTGAAATATAGCTTGAAATTCTTCGAGATAAGAAAATTACAGACTATTATATCCATATCTTCTAAAAGAAGAAATAAAATCATAATTTCGATAAGTAGATTTTTAAATAAGTCCAAATCAATTTTCTAGAAAAATCGCGCTAGTGTAGTCAAGTGGCCATAATAGGAAATCTGTTTAAATAAACGTTTTTAATTATGAAAAAATATGAAATAAATTTGATAAATCTATTTTAAAGATTTGAAAGAGATTTGGATTGGAAAATATGAATTATCGAATGTTTAAAAGTTGATATAATCAAATAAGTTTATATAGCACTTTCCACAGTACTTTTATGCCGCGGATTGTATAACTTTTTAAAGAGGAGGTTAAACGTAACAATTTTTCTCATAATAAATTGTGAATGTTTTTGAAAGGAAAGCATTTAAAAGATAATTTGGAATCTTTATAATCAATTCCAAAAAAAGTTGATAATTGAGTAAGCTGAATCGTTCGAATATAAGAACTTGTTGAAGATGATGATTATTGAAGACCATGGATCTTCATAGCGTGAAGACTGCTTGTTGAACATGCTTTGGGTAGCTCCCATTATAGACTTATTAATAACAGTGGTCTCGGGGAGCCCTCAGGGATAATACCAGGATCATTCGACCATCCAATTGATATCACAGACGATGAGGAGTTGATGGTTATTTTGGATAAGGAGGATGTGTTGCCAGTAGGAGCAGATACTGATGCAGAAGTAGAGGCAGATGACTGGATGTTGGATCCTTTGAGTGAGACGAGGCGCCTGAGGAAGAGGAACCTATAGAGGAGCCCATGGAAGTACCAGTGGAGATTGAGCCATTGAGCGAGGAACCCATGGCAACAGAGAATGGAAGATTCGGGGATTTACGATGCATTGTTATATGAGGATGATGATTCGAAGAGTGATGAGAAGATCATTTGGGAGATGGGTACGCCCATTCAGGAGGTAGGATCTCCCATCCCAGAGATAGCTGAGGATCTTGGTTTGGAGGTTATTAAGATGGAGGAGCGGGAGCCATGGATTCCAGGAGGCCATCAGTGGCTGTCGTTAGGTTGGGACATAGCTGCGGAGATGATAGATGATGAGGAGCCAGTCGACGACGTAGAGGAACAAGAAGAGATTCGACTTGGAGGCACCATAAGAGGGTTCATCCGATGAGTAGTGTTTCACTTGGGGATATTTTGGGATATTTTGGGTTTGTACTATAGCAGTTATGATTATCTTAAGCACGTGGTACGTGCTAAGATATGTGATCTAGTATTTTGGTTGAATGATATAGATAGTTGACTTATGAGTATGTATTTACCTCAAGTGTGTAGTACGCACTCAGGTTGGAACTAGCATCGGTGATTGTATTTCATGATCAGTATTTAGTAGAAGTATTTCCTTTGACATATATTGTTGACCATTGTATTTCTATATCTTTAATTTCATTTCGAGGATGAAATGTTTTTAAGTAGGGGAGAATGTAACGACCCGTAATTTCGCTACTTTGGAAATTAGAGATTTCGTTTATTTTCAAATTTAAAAGGAATTTAAACTTAAATAAATGTGTTGTATATAATAAGTAATTATCTACTCTTATAGTTAACAAATTAAAAAGCATAAATTTGGATTTTAGAACAAATCAACAAAAGTTAAGTTTTGTTAAAAATAAATAAATGCTTGAATAAATAGGTTTAAATATTTATTTAAAACGATAAATCTTATTGAAAACACCTAGCAAAGATAATAAAAGTATATTAAAAAATTTAAAAACATGTGAATAATCGTTTTACAAAAAAATTAAAATTTGTCGTATTTTGTCAATTTTGCAGACACTACAAAACTAGAGATTTTGATATTAATTAAATATGATTTTAAAATATAAAGAGACATGTTTTGATTTATTTAAAGAAGTAAAAAGTCATTTTAAAGTTTGGTTTACTTCGATATATAGCTTAACAAAAAGCCAAATTTTGATTGTAAAATTATGGACAAAAACATCGCTTTCAACCAAAACAAGTTGTCGTCAATTTGTAGCAACTTGATACATTTTCTAACATATAAATACAAGTTTACAAACTATTTAAACACTTTGCATTTATCACTAAATACAAAAAGAGTTTACTTTTGAAACGTCTAAATAATAATAAAAAGTGTAAAAGTTATGATTTGACAAATTTAAATTTAATTAAAGCTTTTATAAAACAACATCATTACCTTACTTCTCATCTCATTAATGAGATGTCATGCTTATACGTAGAAAAAGAGCAAAAATGTATGATCAACAATTACAAACCATAAGAAAGTGACACCTCTTGACCTCTTAACACTCTCTTCCATAACCATCATTCCATACATTAAATGCAACTCAAATCAAAGTTAATCAAGTTCAAAAGTAAACAAGGTTATTTATGTCATTTACCACCAAAATCTTCATTTATAAATAAAACCTCAAACCTCTTCATTTTCACTTCACTCTCCTTTCACAAAATTTCCAAAATCCTTCTCTGCTTCCTCCATTTCTCTTCTACCTTCAAGCTACCACCTCCACACCATCACCTTACACTACCAAACCTGAGCCTAACTTCCGCCTACCCACCTCCTACACCCTCATACACCCACCTACCCTCGGCCATACCACCAAACTCGAGCCCAAACTCCCCCTACCCGCTGTGTACGAGCTGAACCAAGCCCAAAACCCAAGTACCCTCGTCCACACTCACATACTCAAGCCATACCCCCTTCTACACACCAAGGCCAAACCCATACTCGACCATACCCAAGCCTAAAGCCATATACCCAAGGCCATTCCCTTCCAAAAAGCTCACAGCCAAACAAAAAAAGGAGAGAGGAAAAACAAAAGCGGTTTGGAAAGGAAATAAGTCAAGGGGAGAATTCAAGGCGTTTGGAAAACGCGTATTAGTTCGAGAAGCACGTTAGCCTACAAAAATATTGATGGAGTGGATAAGAAGCTGAGAAATTTTCATTGCTTTTAAAATAATATTTTGATTATGATAAAACAATCACATATGTACCCTTACGATATATGAATGTTTATACCAATTTGATTTTTAAAATGGATGTTTGATTGTTGGTTAGATAATTGAATTATGATAATGTATTCCGTTATGGTATTAATAGTGAATTTTGGGTATGAAATCATATGTTATGTGATTGATTGAATGGATGTTATGATAGTAATGAATATAGACATTGGTTATGTTCATTTTGATTTGATAATCCCTTTGTTATTAAGACCATATTTTAGTAATATGAGATATTTTGAAAAAATAAGTCTCTTTTCAATTAGAAGTGAACTTAAAGTAAAAATAAAAGAGAATTTGAAATTTGAAGAGAAACGGATTTGAAAAGGATAATTAAATTGAAATTGAAATTAAGATGAATAGTGAAATTGAAATCGATTTTGAAAAATTAAAGTTGAGGTTAAGGTTGAATTGAAATTAGATTTGAAATCTAAGTTTTAATGTGTTTAATTTGAAGCTAGAACTGAAATTGATTTGAAATCGGAATTTAAAATTTAATATTAAAATAATAGGAATAAAATAATATTATAATAGTGTAATAGTGAAAATATATTTTGAATAGTTTAAAAGGTGAAAAATATATATTTAAAATGATTTGTAATGATTTTATAAGTGATAAAATCCAATTGGAATAGATTGTTTCAAGCATTGAAACATAAGTTAAAACTAGATGCGTCGCGCAACGGTAGTTCGGAATTTTGCGTCGAAATGTTCAAATGAGTGTATAGAGTGAAATGTAGCTTGGAATTCTTCGAGATAAGAAAATTCCGAACTATTATATCCATATCTTCTAAACGAAGAAAGAAAATCAGAATTTCAAGACCTTTATCCATATCGCTGTTATATCCATGTCAGGAGTAAACATCAAGATCTTTAAGAAAACCGTCGCAAAGAGTTGTTATTACTGCCATATTATAGGACATATCGCTAGAGACTATCCAATGCTCAAGGCAGCAGAGCAGCCGAGGCCTTTTGTTACCCTTACTCATCCACCTACTACTGCAAAAAAAGAAAAAGAGATTGTGGAAGGATAAGTTAGTAATAGTAAACGCCATCTAAGTATTTTAACCGTATGACTTTTGTAAAACTTTTTGATTGTACCTTTTAAAAGTCACTTAGTATGAATGTATTTTGGAATCAATATATATAGACTATCATTTTGCTCTTTGTCGATGCCAAATTCTGTTAGAACTCCTTAAAAATAAAAAACATATAGTCCCATTTAAAAAGAATGAAAAGAAAAACAATAATAATTAAGTAAGAAGCACTTAATGAAATGAGATGAGATAGGATCTTTAATAAGGAATAATAACTGATTTTAAGTTCTTATATAAAATTATAGAAAGCAATCAAGGCCGAAAGACTAGAAATTAGGTAGAGATTTAGGGAAGCCTTGTCTAAATACGAAGACTTAGAAGTTTTGGATACACCAATCACCGGTGATGAGGAGGATATACAAGTAGGGGAGCGCTCAGGAATAGTGCCAGAATCATTCGACCATCCGATAGATATCTCAGACGATAAGGAGTTGGTGGTTATTTCAAATGAGGAGGATGTCTTGCCAGTAGAAGCAGATATTGATGCAGGAGCAAAGGCTGACGATGAGGCAGATGACTGGATGTTGGTTCCTTTGAGTGAGGATGAGGAGCCTGAGGAAGACGAACATATAGAGGAGCCCATAGAAGTACCAATGGAGATAGAGCCATTGATCGAGGAACCTATGGCAATAGAGACGGAAGATTCAGGGATTTACGATGCATGGTTATATGAGGATGATGATTTGGAGAGTGATGAGCTAATCATTTGGGAGATGGGAACGCCCATTCAGGAGGTAGGATCTCCCGTTCCAGAGATAGCTGAGGATATTGTTTTGGAGGATATTGAGATGGAGGAGCATGAGCCGTGGATTCCAGGAGGCCAGCAGTGACAACCGTTAGGTTGTGACATAGCTTCAGAGATGATAGATGATGAGGAGCTAGTCGAGGATGTAGAGGAACCAGAAGAGATCGACTTAGAGGCACCAACAGAGGGTTCATCCGATAAGTAGTGTTTCACTTAGGGATATTTTGGGATATTTTGGGTTCGTATTATAGCAGTTATGATTATCTTAAGCACGCAGTACGTGCTAAGATATGGGATCTAGAATGATATTTTAGCTGACCATTGTAGATAGTTGACTTATGACTATGTATTTACCTCAAGTGTGCAGCACGCACTCAGGTTGGGACTAGCATCGATGATTGTATTTCATATTCAGTATTTAGTAGTAGAATTTCCTTAGACATATATCGTTGACCATTGTAGTTCTGTATCTTTGATTTCATTTCGAGGACGAAATGCTTTTAAGTAAGGGAGAATGTAACGACCCGTAATTTCGCTACTTCGAAAGTGAGAGGTTTTGTTTATTTTTAAATTTAAAAGGAATTTAAAACTTAAATAAATATGTTATATATAATAAATAATTATTTATTCTTACAGTTAGTAAATTAAGAAGCACAAATTTGGATTTTAGACAAATCGACAAAAGTTAAGTTTTGTTAAAAATTAATAAACGCTTGAATAAATAGTTTTAAATATTTATTTAAAAAGAAAAATCTTGTTGAAAAACCTAATAAAGATAATAAAAGTATATTAAAAATTATTGAAAACATGTTAATAATCGGTTTTACAAAAATAACCAAAATTTATCACATTTTGTCAGTTTTGCACACACTGTAAAATTAGAGATTTTGATATTAATTAAATATGATTTTAAAATATAAAGAGACATGTTTTAATTTATTTAAAGAAGTAAAAAGTTCATTTTAACTTTTGTTTTTCTTCAATGTATAGCTTAACAAAAAACTCAAATTTTGACAGTAAAAATTTTCAACAAAAACACCGTTTTCAACCAAAACAAGTTGTCGTCAAGTTGTGGCAACTTGATATATTTTCTAACATAAAAATACAGGTTTAAAAACTATTTAAACACTTTACATTTAGCATTAAAGATAAAAGAGTTTACTTTTGAAATGTCTAAATAATAATAAAATGTGTAAAAGTTATGATTTGACAAATTAAAATTTAGTTAAAGCTTTTATAAAACAACATCATTACCTTACTTCTCATCCCATTAATGAGATGTTCTGCTTATACATAGAAAAGGATATAAAAAATGTATGATTTAACGATTACCAACCATAAGAAAGTGACACCTCTTCACCTCTTAACACACTCATCCATAACCATCATTCCATACATTAAATGCAACTCAAATTAAAGCCAATCAAGTTCAAAAGCAAACAAGGTTATTTGGGTCATTTACCACCAAAATCTTCACATCTAAATGCAACCTCAAACCTCTTCATTTTCACTTCACTTTCCTTTCACAAAATTTCCAAAATCCTTCTCTACTTCCTTCATTTCTCTTCTACCTTCAAGCTACCACCTACACACCACCACACCATCACCTTACACTACCAAACCCGAGCCTAACTTCCACATACCCACCTCCTACACCCTCCTACACCCACCTACCCTCGGCCATACCACCAAACCCGAGCCCAAACTCCCCCTATCCGCCATGTACGATCCCCACCTGAGCCCATAACCTACGTACCCTAGTCCACACTCGTACACCCAAGTCGTACCCCCTCCTATACACCAAGGCCGAACCCATACTCCACCAAACATAAGCCCAAGGCCACATACCCAAGGCCATTCCCTTCCAAAAAGCTCATGGCCAAACAAAAAAAAGAAAAGAAAAGACAGAGGAAAACAAAAGCGGTTCGGAAGGGAAATAAGTTAAGGCGAGAATTCAGGACGTTTGGAAAAAGTATATTAGTTCGAGAAGCACATTAACCTACAAAAAGATTGACGGAGTGGATATGAAGTTGAGAAATTCTCATCGCTTTTAAAATAATATTTTGGTTATGATAAAATAATCACATTTATACCCTTATGACATATTAATGTTTATACCAATTTGATTGTTAACATGGATGTTTAATTGTTGGTTAGATAATTGAATTATGATAATGTATTCCGCTATGGTATTAATAGTGAATTTTGGGTTTGAAATCATATGTTATGTGATCGGTCGAATGGATGTTATGATAGTAATGAATATAGACATTTGTTATGTTCATTTTGATTTAATAATCCCTTTGTTAATAAGACCACATTTTAGTAATATGAGTTAGTTGGACAAATAAATCTCTTTTCAATTAGAAGTGAAATTAAAGTAAAAATAAAAGAGAATTTAAAATTTGAAGAGAAAAAGATTTGAAATGGATAGTTAAATTGAAATTGAAATTGGGATGAATAGTGAAATTGAAATTGAAATCGATTTTGAAAAATTGAAATTGAGGCCAAGGTTGAATTAAAGTTTAAATTGAAATTTGATTTGAAATCTAAGTTTCAAATGTGGTTAGTTTGAAGTTGGAATTGAAATTGAATTGAAATTAGAATTTAAAATTTAATATTAAAATAATAGGAATAAAATAATATTATAATAGGGTAATAGTGAAAATATATTTTAAATACTTTTAAAGGTGAAAATATTGTTTTAAAATGATTTGTTATGATTTTATATAAAATCCAATTTGAACAGATTATTTCAAGTATTGAAAAATAAGTTAAATTTAGGCGCGTCGTGCAATGGTAGTTCGCGATTTCATGTCGAAAAGTTCAAATGAGTGTATAAAGTGAAATATAGCTTGGAATTCTTCGAGATAAGAAAATTCCGAACTATTATATCCATATCTTTTAAACGAAGAAAGAAAATCAGAATTTCGATAAGTAGATTTTGAAATAAGTCCAAATCAATTTTCTAGAAAAATCGCGCTAGTGCAGTCAATTGACCATAACAGGAAATCTACTTAAATGAACGTTTTTTAATTATAGAAAAATATGAAATAAATTTGATAAATCTATTTGAAAGATTTGAAAGAGATTTGGATTGGAAATATGAATTATCGAATGTTTAAAAGTTAATTTAATCAAATAAGCTTATATAGCACTTTTCGCAGCACTTTATGCTGCGGATTGTATAACTTTTTAAAGAGGAGTTTAAACGTGACAATTTTTCTCAGAATCAATCGTGAATGTTTTTAAAATAAAAATTTAGCATTTAAAAGATAATTTGGTATCTTTATATCAATTTCAAAATAAAGTTGATACGTGAGTATGCGGAAACGACTAGTACATTTATCCCGCTTGTGAGATCTGAGAAGATAAAATAAGGTGTTTAACTAAAGTTTGGGATGGAGCAACCAGTGCCCTGAACTTACCTAGCATATGTTTTCTTTTCTTAGGCGAGGGGTGGAACAGATCGAAAGGAAAGCCCGAATGCTCTTAAATAAAAAAATCGTATTGATTTTTCAAAATAAAAGAAGATTGGTATTATCCAAAATTTAAGCAATCTCCAAAATGAATGATTTCTATGAACCTATTTACTCAAAAATGTTTGCTAAGATTGATTTTAGGGTTTATCGCAAACGGCGTCTTAAATAACATTGTTTTTGACCTGTCTAAAAGTGAAGGAATTTGGATTGAAAGTTAAGTGAGGAAATTTGAAATATTTTTCAAAGCAAAAGAATGAATTACTTTGAATTATCCTAAGTCAAAATGAAGAAATTTTGAAATCAGGCAAAATGAATTAAAGTGAAAAGAGACTTAATAAATCTTGTATACTCATATTCACTTTTTATCGATAATTGGATTTCGAAGAAACCAGGGTCGGATTTGGGTAATTCCTATCTGAAAACCACTTCGAACTAATGTATACGTTCGAATGTGAAGACTTGTTGAAGATGATGAAGACCGTGGATCTTCATAGCGTGAAGACTGCTTGTTTAACATGCTTTGGGTAGCTCCCATTATAGAGTTACTAATAGCAGTGGTCTCCTCATGATGGAGATTTTTCGGATCGTAAGGACTACTCGCTACTAATGGTAGTAGAAGAGTGCCTTCGATTTGTCATGTTCTTGGACAACTTGTATGGACGTTTGTCTGACATTGCATTTCAAATGATTACGTACATTGGTTTTTACAAACGTACATCAGTGGTGGCGGAGAAGGCAACTTCTCTTAGCTTAATACCCTCCTTGAGACGTACTAGCTCAAGGGTAGTATTTTTGTGGAAGGCAATTTGTAGTTAACAGATATGGTAATGTGGCATTCAAAGATGTGATATGTGCTTTGTGGTAAGGTAATCGTAGCCTCAAGCCTCATCAAACCGGAAATGACCGAAACAGGATTAGATGCAGCAAGACTAAGTGGGTCATTCCCACTTAGGGTATGATCATCCCCTTCTAAATATATTTCTTCCTGCTATGACGTTCGGGATGTAAATTAATGCGGTTTGTATGCTCGAGCACCCGGTTTAAAGGTCGGTAACGATCAGGGGATGACTTATTCGGTACTATTTTGTTATAGAGGTAGGTCGATCTTGTGTTGGTAGAGGGCAGATGTTCTGTGCCTCGGGATATCCATCTAGAGGTGTACCCATTTTGGAAGGTAGATCCTTCATCTGATCATTTGTAAGGAAATCCATTCTCCAATAAAAACCTACGGTTTTGTTTGTAGAACCTAGTATGCTGGAATTTAATAATGGTAACAATTTCGGCTAAGATTAATAAGTTTATTTGCAAATGTTTTCATAGAATGTCATTAGAAATAATACCGAAGGTTTTGATATAAAATTGGTTTTGTTATCATAAGGTAAAAACCCATCCATGTTTATGTGTGCGTGTAGTCTTATGAGATACTCTTTCTTTCTAAAGGATTTTGTTCAAAGGCTGATATATGACACTGTCATCTATTATTGAGTTTTTCTCACGTTGGTTTATCAAGCCCGATTCGGATATTTTCAATATTCGGGTCAGAACCGAGTAGTTTCAGGTTTTGTCGAAGACGGTTGGAGTTTCCAGAGGAGAGCTGGAGATATTCATCTACGTATGGACATATTCTATTATCCGTTGTACTTAGTTGTTTTAGTTGATGTTTGTCAGCAATTGTAAGGATAGATGTTTATAACTATCCAACCTAAATTTAGGTTAGACTCTGATATATGAATTTCAAAGTTTTCTGCTATAAAGATATTTGTTCATATATATTATTCCATTCGTATGAGATTATGTTCTATCTTTATTTCATTTCTACCCTTAATTATCCGCTTATTCGTGCAATTTGAGTTAGACATGTGCGGTTTAATGTCGTGTGTGTGTATATATGTACGTATGTATGTATTTTTGTACTATCTAATTAATTGGATAATTAATGGAGAATCTTATTTGGAAGGAAACATGAATTAATAGGGTCGTATAACAAAGGAATAAATGAATAACATTGGAGAATTATATGTTATAGCTAACGTAAAAAAATCAAAAACTGATGCTGATGATTGTTTTTAGGGTTATTCAAATGGTTCATAGTTGTTCGGTACACCTATAAATTGAACGTAATTTAACCCTAGCCCACACTGTTTTCTTTGAATCAGCTACTATCGTTCACAGCAAACTTCTCTTCTCTTCTTCCTCTTCCATTCTCCTTTGTCAATCAAATATTTCCCCAAACTAAAAAAAAAATTAAGCAAGGAAATACATACAAGCATATAGATAATTGCGCAAACAAATTAGAGAATTTATAGCGAAAGAAAAAGCGGAAAAAGCAGAGAAAAGCATAGGAAATTAAAAGGGATAGAGATTGAAGCAAAGGACGACATGTGAGTGGATTTAATCATATATCTTTTACATTTATGATATATTATCGTTAGATTTCTATAAAATAATTTTATTCAGTATTTCAGTAATTGCAATTATTTACATCTATTTTAAAGTTAAAACTTAGCCTAAATGCTAGCTTCTTTTCATTCCCCTTTTACATGAATGATATAGTTAAAAAAAGAATTCGCAATTATGGATTAAAATGGGAAAATATTATATTTTAGTAAATCAAATGTAAAATAAAAAAAACTGGAATAAAACAATAAAAATAAGAATTCTGTAATATATTATGCTAAAATGGGAGTAATAAATTAGAGAAAAATCTAATAAATTGATTTAGGAGAAAGTGATAGATAAATTGGTTGGTTCAGAAAATAGGATACATTTCTATAGTTTTATATTTAAAAAGAAAACGATAAACGTAATTGCAAGAATAAAATAAAGAAAAAGGAAGTTAATGTAAAACAAAGAAATCACTATATTTTACACTATCCAAAAAGTAAAGAAATAATAAAAGAAAGATCTCGCAGTTATGACTTATTGTTTAATTTAGTACTAAAATATGGAAATGAATTTTTAGTATAGTTTTCGTAACCAACCAAATAGAATAGAACTACTTCCTACAATAGCAGAAAATAAAGTAAAGAATTGAAGGAATTGAGTTAATTATTGAACAAAATTAGAAGTTATAAAAGGTAATGAACCTAGATTTGCATTTACTGCATAAACAATAAAATAAGATAGTTATTATGATAAATAGATTATATGATGTAAAAGAATTAAAGGGAATTCAATATCATAATAAAAGAAGACAGACTAAAATAGAAAATAAACACTTCTAATTATATATAGATTATCAAAGAAAATAGAAGTGACAATTACAAGTAAAATTATAACATAGATTATAATTAAGTAGAAAGAACAGAAAGGCCTATTTAAGACTTAAATTAAGTTAATAAGCGTATAAAGAAGAAATAATAGAAGAGGCTTATTTTAATAAACTTAAGACTTAAATTGAGTTAATAAGAAAAAGTGGCCCCTATCAATAGCATTCTTTTTCAATTTGGAACTGATGCTCTCACAACAATTAAGTGAGGCTGGGATAAGGTTATGCTAATTAGGGTAAATAAGTAGCTAACAAAATAAGAAAAGTAAACTAAATGCAAAATAAAAGATTAGACTTAGGGTCTAATAACAGAGTGAGATGTGTTTGGTGTAGCCCAAAGGATGAAGAGCCTAACGAAGAAGTTCGTCACAGTTTTCAACACAGAAGAAGCACGTCCAACTTAGTTATTTTGGACTAGAAGGGAGTACGAGACTTCAACGGAATATGTGAATACTCTAGGATGGCCCTCACGTGTAGGCGTAATAATGCGGTCGTCTAGAGGTAGGTCTGTAGGGGTTCCATCAAAAGAGTATGCCTTAACTGCTTTTTGCATGGCAGGACCATTTTAGGCAGTCAGAAGGGGTTTGTGTTTGGAGTAGGATATTCGTATGTCCCGGTACTTACAAGTAAGTTTAGTGGGCAGGACCCAAAAGGATAGTCGCATGCGGATACCAGTCAGCATCAAAACTAAGAGCGGGTTTAGGAAAGACTAGAGTTAAACCAACAGTCCAATGATACTTTCACTATCGAGATATTGGATGAGGGGCACCGCCAATTGGATGTTTGATTGTTTGTAGTAGTGCACGACCACTTAACTCTTTGGAGGTCTTTCGATTAATTGAGAGGTGGCTGCTTGTGGCCATAGACACTATGAGAAAATAGACAGACTAAGTAGAATATTTGTATTATAAGCCTAACTATGCCGTCCTTTACAGATAAAGAAAAACCCCGATTGAGTTCCATACACGGTAACTTATTGGCGGGTTTCAGGGAGCAGACAGAACAATCACACATTCTCATAGTATGCACTGGGTGGTACATTATGAATGTCTGAGCATTAGTATAGACTAATGCGGACACAGTTTTACATTTTCATAGTAAACGTCGGATATCTATCTTATAGGCCACATGGGGTGGTACTTTATAAATGTAGTCATAGAACGCCATGGAACCAAGACGATGGAGTCCCTTGCGAGGAGGATACGGAAGGTACTATGGTAGTACCTAAGACCAACATGATCATTGGGCATATGGCTACATATATATCAGATATTAGGTTTTAATCTACTAAGGAGTAAATGGGTACAATTCACGCATAGAGGTAAGAGTATTATAAACCTAATGAACTTAATATAACAGTAAAATGGTATATGTAGAATTAAGCTTAGAAGTGTATAATTTATTCATTCACCAGAACTTTAGTTCTGACCCCCTCCTCATAGCATCTTACAGGTTAGGTAGATGGCAGAGACTTCCCAGATTTAAGACACTTGTTTAGAAAGTGTTATTATTATTGGTAAGTATTTACTTGTTATTATATTTTAGTCAATTATGTTGTGAGATATTTAGTTGAGCTCTAATATATTTGTCTTTGCCTATTTGCAGGATACCAGATACCCAACTCGAGCTTTAGTAAGCTTGGGTTTTAGCATTTTTGCAAAAAATTCGGACCCATTGGAATTCGGATGGTTACATTTGGTATAAGAGCCTAGGTTTAGGGTTCCTAAATAAATAGAGAGTGAACGTATTTGTATTTTTTTTCTTAAATATAAATATATGATATATACCTAGATCCAAAGAAAAACCCACTTTTAAGAGAAATGACATATAAGAAGATTTTGAGTAACAATTTTGTACATCTATATTAGGATTGTGGGAATCCAAGAGTTATAGGCCCTAAAGTGGAAAAGTATGAGATGTACAATAGATTCAGTATAAAAATGGAAGCCCATATGTTAATATCTAGAAATCGATAGTTGTTTTAGGTTAATGGGTGGGGCAGTAGTGCCTTAGAATAAATAAAAGCATAAGAGAGGAAATGGATTACGAACATATATAATTTGATTGAGAAGAATGACTTCGTAGGAATATTTAGGAAAGTATAAGGAAGTTAAGAACCCACTTTGAGTCAAGTCCAATAATCAAACTTTTAAGAATTTGAAAATTTTTAGAAGGTTTTCGAGTTTTAAAATTAAAAGTTTATCGCTTTATATTTGTACTAGTTTAAACATGGAAAATTGTGTGAAAACAATTTTGGAAAGAAAAAGACACATTTTTGAGATTTGAAAATTTGAAAAAAAAAACATGTAAGTAACATATTTGAAAAGTGCATATTTGGTTTTGAAAAGAAAAATAGTTTGATAAAAAAAGTTTCATATGAAATTTTTTATTTAAAAATAATATATATATATATATATATATATATATATATATTCTTTTAGAAAAATTATAGAGCTTATATAGCTTGCTAGTTTTGGGGTTGCAAAGTAGAAAAGAATTAAATATGAAAACCCAGTAAAGATTAAATTTTAGTAGAAAACTAAAAGTTTTCAATAAGGAAAATTTTGTAAAACTCTATTCTTTTGAAAAAAGGAGCAATATAACTCAAAATAATTTTTGATATAAATATTTTGGTGGTTGGACAAAATAAGTTGTTAAAATTTTGGAAATAGAGTAGGTATTTCGAGGAAGTTTAGTAATTGACATCTAATAATCGGTAACTGCACTAGTGCAATAAGAACTCAAATAAATTAAATAGAGATAAGAATCATTATAGATAAAATATAAATTTGACATGCTTTAATGGTATTGGTTTCTATGAATCAGCCACATAGTAAATGAAGGCAATTTGTTGAAATAATAAGGAAAGTAAACATAGCGAAAGAGATGTACAAAATATGGAAAACACTGTATTGTACTGTCTACTTCAACACATGAATAAAACAAAAAATCTTTGTTATTTCATAAAAAACGCACATCCACTTTTACAGTAATCATAGAAAATTTTAGCGTTGACAGTTTTTCTTAGGAGAAATTATTCCAATGCATTAAAGTGTGAAATCTCTAATTAGAAAGTGCAGTGATAAGAGACCGTATTGTTGAGTAATAATAGTTATACTATAGAAAATATAATTAGAGAGGCTAAGCATGGAAAAATAATCGTTTTCTCTAGTTATGCACAATTAATTGCGTGTCTTTAGAAAAACCACCTTGAACGAAGAGTATGAGCTCTTATGAAGATAACAGAGGAATGAGTTATTTTTATCTACTCCAGTTTTTATGATTTGAAATCATGAAAGAGAAGTTGTTTTGAAATAATGAAGTGGCATTTTTTCTAGAAATGGCGTGCTGTAAAATAAGTTTTAATGGAAAAAAAACTTAAATTAAGGACCGCAAGGATTTATTGAAAATAATGCTTTAAAAAGGAAGAGAATGTTAAATTTTGAACTTACAATTATTGCATATTCCCCGCTAGATTTAAAGGGATGACCTAAAGTCGAAAACTATAAAAAAATATAGATTTTTGAAAGTAGAAATGATTATGGCACTAGGCAGATTTGGAAAATTCTAAGTAACACTTTTTGAACGATAGAATCTTGGGAATTGACATTTCAAAGTAAATAAATAGATAAGCAAACTTTTGAAACTTTGAATTTTGAAAAGAGAAAAGATAAAATAAAAGCCAAACCAAGTTTTAAAATTTGGAGTAGATGAGGATAAGTACCTAGGTAAGCCGGAAATGTTTGAGGCTATGAAGAAGATAGCAAGAATTATTTTTAGAGAGTAAAAGGGAATTCTCGTAGAGTGTGTAAATCACTATACAACCTAGGAAAATTGCTTGGGTATGCTGGAGCTACAAATAATTGACCGATAAAATAAGAAAATAAAATAAGAGGGTGTAACTAAAAGAAAATTAGCAAATTTAAAGAAAGCAACCAAAGATGATAACCAAAAAAATGAGAACTGTAAATGAAAAAAAAATTGAAAAGAAAATTTTCGTATGTAAACTGTGCTTAGGAAAGAAAATAAGGATTTTTGTAGAATAGTGGCATAAGTCCCAAGTATAGAGAAAAAGGTATACAAAAGTAAAACAGAAAATGTGAGGCTTTATGTTTTCCACCTTTTTTATAACATAAGAAATCGAATTTGAAAAATTGAAATTTTCTAAAAATCGAAAATTAAAAGTTGTGTGGTAGGTTTGGACGCAAATTTTGTTGAACTATGCTTTTATTCAATAGGAGTTTGGGAATAATTGGATGAAAAGTGTTTTAAGTTTTCAAAATATTGCACTCATATAGAAATTGCAAGTGTATTTAGGATGTGTGCATCATGTTTTAAAGATAATTTTTTTAAAGAAGCAAAGCATTCATATATGAGGTGCTGCTTAGAAATTCACGTACATGCATATATTTTGTATTGAATAACACTTTTGCATAAGAGCACGGATGGTCGAAAAATTGGATGTACACATAATGAATGTGATTGATGCGAGGAATTGCATAATTTAACCCTTATCGAATTTTGTGGATGAAATTTCCTAAAGGGTCGGAGAATGTAACACCTCGCATTTTTATATAATTAAATAATCAAGTAACAATAAATAGTGAAAATAAACGTTGTTGTAATTGTCAGAATATGGCCTTGAAACTTATACCATTATGTTTGTGACGATTTTCTGATCAATTTACATATATAATATGTCTCGAACGGAGTTCGTATGAAAAAGTGAATGACATTCGAAATTTCATATTGAGAAATAATTATACATGTAAACGTACATAAATATATTTGTTATAAATAAATATATATGCGTATGAAATTCTACAAATAGCGCGCATTTGAATTTTAAAATAGATGCATGCCAAAAAGGTAATTAATTAACATTGCCATCATAAAGGAAATTAATGGATATCAGTAATTAAAGTTAATTAACTAGCATCAGCAGGTAATGTAATCAAATCGCCTATTGGAGGAAAATAATTAACATTAATATCACATGGAAATTTTATAAATTATAAACATTTGCAATTAATTCATAGGATACTTAAGAAAGTATTAACAAATTTATTATGTTTTTAATGAATGTAAATTATTAAGAGAATTAGATGTAAGAGGAAAAAATGTATATGGAAAATAAATTAAATGATAACATACATATATTAATTTATAATTGATCCAATCAATTAATTAATAAATTAATTAAAGATCTTAAGTAAGCATTAATTATAAAAAGAGAGAAACTTATATGTCAACTAATTGGGTAATGAATTAGCGATTGAAAACGTACAACTAATAAATGTGTGATTTAGTTACGCATAACAATTAAATTGGATATCAATTAAGATGGGAAAACATGTCAATTAATAAATTGGCAATTAGTTGAGCGTTTTAAAAAGTGTGTCAATTAATCAAACAATATGTCATTGTTACAATAACTAATAATGTAAATTAATTAGCTAGAAGAAAACGCTGGCTATAGGATTATTTTTTTCCAAGTTAAAAGAAAAAAAAAGAATTGGAATGCGTACAAACATCAAACAAAGTAATTAGGTTTATGATGAAAGTAAGTTAATAAGAATATATTAAAAAGTATAACTTTTATATGCATTCAATTAACAGAGTTATTAATTGATGTGTTCAAGTAGGTAAGAAATTATAACGTATAAAAATCAAGTAGGTCTGTAGGTGTTCCATCTTAAGAGTATGCCTTGACTGCTTTTTGCATGGAAGGACCATTGTAGTCAGTCAGAAGGGGTTAGTGTTTGGCGTACGATATTTATATGTCCCAGTACTTGCAAGTAAGTTTAGTGGGCAGGACCCAAAAGGATAATCGCATGCGGATATCGACCAGCATCAAAACCAAGAGCAGGTTCAGGAAAGACTAGAGTTAAACCAACAGTCCAATGATACTTTAACTATCGAGACATTGGATGAGGGGCACTGCCAACTGAATGTTAGGTTCTTTGCAGTAGGGCATAGCCACTTAACTCTTTAGAGGTATTTCGATTAGTTGAGGGGTGGTTGCGTAGGGCCATAAGCACGATGAAAAAAGAGACAGACCAAATAGAATATCTGTATTGTAGGCCTAACGAAGCTGTCCTTTACAAATATAGAAAATCCTTGACTAGATTCCGTACAAGGTAGACCTTGTTAGCGGGATTCAGGGAGTAGATAGAACGATTACGTATAGTCCTTAAGGTACGCTCTGGGTGGTACATTGTGGATGTCCGAGCATTAGTACAGACTAGTGCGGACACCATTTTATGTTTTCATAGTAAACGACGGAACATCTATATTGTAGGCCTCATGGGTCTATCCTTTATAGATGTAGTCACAGAACGCCATGGAACCATGATGATGGAGTCCTTTGCGAGGAGGATATAGAAAGTACTATGATCGTTAGGCATATAGCTACATATATACAAGTTATTAGATTTTAATCTACTAAGTAGTAGATGGGTATGATTTACGCATAGAGGAGAGAGTATTATAAACCTAACGAACCTTATATTATAGTAAATGGAAATAAAATGTTATATCTGCAATTAAGCTTAGAAGTGTATAATTTATCCATTTACCAGAACTTTAGTTCTGACCCCTCCTCATAACATCCTATAGGTTAAGTAGATGACGGAGACTTCCCAGCTTTAAGGCACTTGTTTAGAAAGTGTTATTATTATAGGTAAGTATTTACTTACTATTATAATTTATCAATTATGCTGTGAGATATTTAATTGAGCTCTAGTATATTTGTTTTTGCCTATTTGCAAGATACCAGATAGCCAACTCGAGCTTCAATGGGCTTGGGTTTTAGCATTTTTGCGAAAAATCTAGACCCACTAGAATTCAGGTGGTTACAGTACCTTATTTTAGCATTATTAAATGAGCTCTCTCAATTTGCATGTAATTTCGCAACCAAAAATCAAGCCAAACAGCTCCAAGTACCTGTACTTAAATAAATACATAAGTACCAAAACATGAAATTTTATTTACATTTCATTCATTTAATTAGTGCAAACACATAAATTCCATAACCAACATGTTATATCATGAATTTATCAATAATCACAAGGTTCCAACATTCGATAATTCATTTCAATCGATTTACATACCATTTTATTCAGTTCCAAGTGATTCACAAACAATTCATTTGTATTCATTTCATATTCATATCCAATAAATTCGTATACATTTCCAATTGCTTCTAAATCAATTTATTCACTTTTCATTGATTCACAAAATTTATCTTCTTCAGTTTACGATAAACAACAAATTTTTCCATGTTATTTGGTGATATTCATTTAATAAAATGTCCACTTAAGCTTATAAATCATTTTGAATTGATTCTACTTCGATGTATCAATTTCTATTGATACACATTCAATTCATTAACAAAATCTTTTTCACTTCATTTTATATTCAATAACAATCCAATCCATGCCAATTTATTTATGAATTATTTCATAAATTAGTTACTTAAGTTGAATTTCACTCTTACACTTAAATTCAAACCCATTCCATTAATGTATTTCAATTTACAACAATTACACTTTCCTTCACAACATTTAAATGCATTCCATTTACTGGCACTCGAGCCGAATTTCTTTACAACTCAAGCCATATTATTTCATTTAGTCCTTAACATACAAACCCACTTCTAGTTAACTCAAGATTTCATTTCAATATTCAATTAACTAATTACTTTCACTAATTAGTTCACCTCCATTTTATAATTCAAACTCCGATTTTCATTTCAAAAATCACTCCATTTTGTTATCTTGAGCTCAAATTCATTTTATAATTCAAATTTGGATTTCCATTCTTTTACGAAAATATCAAACCATTTTTATTTTGGTTTTACAATTCCACTTTTCCAATTTGTAAATTGTACAGCTTATTTTTCACATTTTTATAATTTCTATACTTGGGTTTATACTCCATTTTCAATCAAATCTAATTTGATTCACCATTCAATTATTGATTTCCATAACTCAAGTCTGTATTCATTTCATTAAATCATCACAATTACAAATACAATCCTATTCAATTCAAGTTCCACTTCAACAACTATCACTTATAGTTATTTATCAATTTTACAATTCAAATTTTATATTCAATTCAATTTGATATCATTTCTAATCCAATTTTTATTTAACTTAACTTAAGTTAAATTCAAATCCTAACAATTTCCTTGTACAAATTTAATTTATTTAACTTGCATAAGTTAAATTTTAATTTCATATCGAAATTCACATTTCCAAGTTTTAGTTCGAAAACTTATTCTCTTTTGTTTCACCTCTCATTTATTTGGAAATTTCAGAATTCAATCATCTAGTTCTATTTCAAATCACTTTGAAATCCCATATATAAATATGTAGAGAGGATTGAGGGGAGTGCATTTGGGTGATCGGTCTCGTGAATTGTTGGTTAGGTTATCGGCAATAATTCGATAGGGTTCAAAACCATATGTGGCGGCTGCAATTTTTCGTCGCCGTTCGACGACCGGAGGTGGTCATGGCGGCCTAGGTAGGAGTGGCGTAGAGAGGAGAGTGTGAGGGTGTGCTCCGATTGGCCGAAGTGACCTGGATCGTCGGTGTTTGGGGAGTCGTTACTGGCGGTGCTAGGGTTACAGCTCGAAGATGTTTTCGTATGGAGAAGCACCTGAGCGGGGTGCGTGCTGACGTAGTATATGTGAGTATTATTGTTTTATTTATTTTAATTTTTAAATCGTTAATGTTCTAATGTATATAACTTTTATATACGAGGTCCGTTTCATGGGAGGTTTTTTGTGTTGGGATCGTATTAAAATTTCGAACATTTTGACGCTTGTTTGGACGAATTTTGAGACTGTTCAAATTTTGGGCTTAAATTGGATTTGAATTCGATTTAAATTCAATGGTGAGTGTTTTAACCCACTCACAACTTTTAAATTTTCTTATGTTTTTTAAATTAATTTATGATGTGTTTAGGAAATTAATTATGACTGTTTGATATTTAAATTGCCATCTCTATTAATTTGTATTCTTTTGAATTAAATTTTTATTTAATTTATTTTCGAAATTAAGTTTCTACTTGATTACCTGTTATTGTAAATTAATTAATTGCAGATATTTATTTGGTTGATTTAGATGATAATTATGATGGATGGTGATGATTGGATGTTAATTTAATTTATATATATACGTACATATGCTGTTTTTACTCTGCAAGTTCCTTTAATTATTATTATTTGAAAATTGTTATGGGTTGAAATGATAGACTTGAACGATATATGAATTTTATATTTATTCGGGATTGCGGTTTGAAATGATATATAACCGTAAAATTTTAAATTGCAGATTGAAATGATAAATATCTGTATCACTTGGTCCTAGGGTAGAGAATTATATATGGACGCCGGATTGGTTAAATTAAATGATTTTAAAATCCTTAATTTTTGAATGGAATTAAATGATACTTTGAAGTAAAATTTGATCTATATAAATTGAAGTATTTTTGGAAAATCGAGTTTAAATTTGAAAGGGAAATTTGGTTTGTTGATTTGGAAATTGAAATTGGTCTAAATGTGTTGAAATGAAATGAATAGTTTAATTGGATATAAATTCCAAACTTAATTTTTAATATAAACTATTTTAAAAGAATATATTATTTTAAAATTTATAATTATTCAGATTTTTCAAATTTATTAAAACTTCATAATTTATTATGGTAAACAAATGTAAATTTATTATGATAAACAAATATAATTCATAATTTTAAAAGAATATAGTTTAAAACTTCATTTCGAGTTTCAAAGTGGGAAGGCCACTGTAGTAGTCGTACTATAGATTTATTATGATAAACAAATATAAATTTCAAATTTCTTTAAGTATAATTAGTTATATAAATTATGAGTATATACGCCCATCTATTTTTTTAAATGATTTGAAATGGAACTTGGCATTTAGTTCTTAAATCTCTATGAATCAGAGATTTTAATTAATGAAATGGAATTTAACTAATTAATAATTGGAACCTCTAAATGAAATAAGAGATTAAATGCTAGGTCATAAATGAAATTACAAAAAAGTTGAAATTTGTAACCTATAAAACAAAGAATATGATTATTGAACATTAAATTAATAAGAAGAAATAAGATAAACTTGTGTAACTTTCAATTGTAGTCTTAAAAACATATGTATAACTTACCAAAATATTAAAAGCTGTAATGTTTAGTAAGGAAATGTAATGGAAAATTGTACAAGAAAAACTTGCGTAATAAAAGTGTTCAATGAATCACTTTTATAAATAATAATTTGATGTTATAGTTGTTAAAAACCTAAGTTATAATTGAAATATTATTATATAAAATGTGATAGATATTAATAATTGTAAGTAGACAAATATAAACTTAAGTAAATGAATGGATCTGCCGAGTAATTGAATTAAACATGAATACAATAAATAAATAAATAAATAAATATAAATAAATGAAATTAAGCAATGAATGAATAAATATAATACAATAAAATAAATTGACAGGATATGAATAAATGAAAATGAATTTTTGTAGGTAATAAATGAAATTAAATGGAATAAACACTGAATGCATGAATGGAATAAATTTTTGTAAGAGATAAAAGTAAGTTAAAGAAATGATCCTTGTATGAATGAAAAGAAAAAAAACTGCAAATGTTGTGAAAGAAACTTAATAAGAATAGCTCAAGTACATTGTAAATTACTGTTTATTTTAGCATATGAGTTGTTTGGGAAATGATATTTACGATTGTTTGGATGTATGAATAATCTGTTGAGTTTTATCTAAGACTGTCAAGTAGATGGTATACTTAGTAGCTTATTTGTCATTCTATGCAATTTAGAGTGTCTAAAACCCGAACAAACCATTTGTTTTCTTTGATATGGATGAATAATTGATTTGTATTGATTTCGTATGATGATTGTATGTTGTGGTTACAAATGATTGTTGTTTTTTTACATTGATTTGTTTGATAGTGAATGAAACAACTTTAAATATTTCATTTTATGTAATTATTAACTCTTTTGGATTATATAAATGAAATACAGGTTTATGGAAGCGATTGCTACTGCTTTTGATTTCATAATTTAAGCGTTGTTTGCCTAACAAATAGGTACGTTCTCAGATTACGGTTTTATAGCGATGTTATATTATTTTCCATGTTGGGATATTTATTATTTTGGAAAATATATGTTATATATAGTTTTATTGATAGTATAATTTCTCCCAGACCTCTACGTACAAAGGAGATCTGCCGAAATTTTTCGAATATTTTGGACTTAAAAATTTAATATTTTTGAATAAGATATATTGACTACTTAATTCTTTCTTTTCCCTTCTTTTTCCTTTTCGAGGATGAAAAGTTTTGAGTGGGGGAGAGTGCAATGACCCGCAAAATTTTGACTATTTAAATTGTTAAATTAAAATGTTTTGCAATATAATATGGAAAGAAATAAAAACTTTGTAATTTGTTAATGAAATGAATGCTAAAATGAAAGGTAACAATGGTAAGTAAAACTAATTATTAACAATTGAAATGAAATTCTAATAATTTAAATCGTTATACTTGGTTATAAAATCAAATATAAGAAACAAATGTAAATATCTAATTATTGTATAAAATAGATAGTTAATGGTAATTGAATAAATTTGGTATTATGCAAGTATTTACAACCCTTTTTTGAAAGTAATAAAATTATAGTGTAATTTAAAGTTAATGGTAATAATTGTAGGTTGCCTATTTATTTAGCCTATTAGTTTAAATTGGAAATCAACTATAATGATTATAATTCAATATTTTGTTAATGTAAATTAAATTAATATTTGGAAATAATGCAAATTTTATTCACAAAATGATAATTGGATGAGTAAAAAGAATGGAAAGCAAGATTTATTCATTTATTAGAATTTAAGTTACAATAATTGGATTAATTGAAATTAAATGAAATTAATTATTTAAATATTACGTAAATGGAAATTAAGATGAAACTGTAAATTATTAATGCGCTAAGATATAAACCAATGTTAGTTATATCCTTACTGTAATAAAAGACTTGAATAACAAGGTTTAAAAATTTAATAAATGGATTTTGGAATTCTAATTTATAATTTCTAAATTAGATGAAATTGAAATTTAGCACTGAAATTGATGAATTAATCAAATTTAAATTGACATCTGAATTTGTTTAAATTATGGCAAATGATTAAGAAACCAAAAATGATAGAAGTTGTAAATCATTTAAATTTAAACTGAAAAAGTGATTAATTAATTTAATATTAATTTATTTAATGAACGAGAAAATAGCCATTTTGGCTGCTGACTCGGATTTTGACGAAACTAGTTTCATCGTATCTGTAGCGGTGAATTATTGTAGGATTCCATGTTTCGTAGCGATCGGACAAGTCGTTGGATCGTACGGACTCGAAATGCCTAGAATCAATTTAATTGTAATCAACTGAAATCAATTTGAAACAATCTGATTTTTATTGTAACTTCTTCATACGATGGAATTTGGACTTGACACATGTTCCATTGATTTTAAAATTATCGAAAACATCTATTTTGATATATGCGTTGACCCAATTTCGTTCCAGAGACAGAACGGGCTTTTCGGGTCGTTTATCGTTCAACTTCAAAACCAATCGATCCATTTGTTCATATTCCCGATCTGCCTATGTATATCCGGTTATAAACCCTAGCAGCCTTTCTATTTCTGATTTCTACACGTACAGAAATGTCTATTACTCCTCTTTCTCAATGGCTGAAAACCCTAAATTTCACAATCCAATTTCAGTACAAAATTCAACTTCAAAATTCAAACTCCTCGATATCTATCGAATTATATATCGATTTGAAGTTCTTGACAAGCGCATCTTAGATATTAATTCGCTTTTCAATTTGAACCTCTATCTGTCCAGAAATTGAAGGACAAGTCTCGACCGTTCATTGGCGTTTGATGATCTTCGACGGATCGTCGATTGGAGGGTAGCGTTTTGTAGAGAGGACCGAGGGGAGTGCAACTGGGTGGTTGGTTTCACGAATTGTTGGTTAGATCATTGGCAATAATTCGATAGGGTTCGAAACCCTATGTGGCAGCTATACTTTTTCGTCGCCATTCGACGACCGGAGGTGGTCGCGGTGGCCAAGGTAGGAGCAGCATAGAGAGGAGAGTGCGAGGACTTGCTCCGATTGGGCCGTAGTGGCCTGGATAGTTGGCATTTGAGGAGCCGTTACTGGTGGGACTAGGGTTATAGCTCGAAGAAGTTTTCGCGTAGAGAAGCACGTGAGCGGGATGCGTGCTGATGTGATATATGTGAGTATTATTGTTTTGTTTATTTTAATTTTCAAATCGTTAATGTTCTAATGTATATAACTTTCACATACGAGGTCTGTTTCACACGTGGTTTCTTGCATTGGGATCGTATTAAAATTTCAGACATTTTGACATAGGTTTTGACAAATTTTGAGACCGTTCAAATTTTAGGCTTAAGTTGGATTTAAATTCGATTTAAATTCAAAGGCGAGAGTTTTAGCCCACTCACAACTTACAAAATTTCTTATGTATGTTAAATTAATTTATGATGTGATTAGAAAATTAATTACGACATTTTGATATTTAAATTGCCATCCCTGTTAATTTCTATCCTTTCGAATTAAATTGTTATTTAATTTATTTTCGAAATTAAATTTCCACTTGATTACGTTTTATTGTAAATTATTTAATTGTTGATATTTATTTGGTTGATTTGGATGATAATTATGATGGATGTTGATTGTTGATATTGGATGATTGGATGTTATGTTAATATATATATATATATATATATATGTACATATACTGTTATCACTCTACAAGTTCCTTTAATTATTATTATTTGAAAATCGTTATAGGTTGAAATGATAGACTCAAACTATTTATGAATTTTATATTTATTCGAGATTGCGGTTTGAAATGATATATAACTGTTAAATTTTAAATTGCAGATTGAAATGATAAATATCTGTATCACTTGACCCTAGGATAGAGAATTGTATACGGATGCTGGATTGGTTAAATTAAATGATTTTAAAATTCTTAATTTTGGAATGGAATTAAACGATACTTTGAAGTAAAATTTGATTTATATAAATTGAAGTATTTTTGAAAAATCAAGTTTATGTTCAAACGGAGATTTGGTTTGTTGATTTGGAAATTGAAATTGGTCTAAATGTTTGACGTGAAATGAATAGTTTAATTAGATATAAATTCCAAACTTATATTTTAATATAAACTATTTTAAAAGAATATATTATTTTAAAATTTCTAACTATTCATATTTTTCAAATTTATTTAACTATTTAACTAATATTAACTATATAAAATTATTTTGATCTGTTTTAAACTATTTTAATTTATTTAAATATAATTAATCTATTTTAAAGCTATTTAATCTATTTTAATTATACCTAATCTAATTTAAATCCATTTAACTATCTTAAATCAGTTCAAAAGTATTTTTAACCTATAATTAAACTATTTATGACTATTTTAACTATTTATAATTATTTAAACTATTTCTAAACTTCCAGACTAAGTAAAGTGGAAGTGTTTAAATTCAGTGCTTTGTTTAAAAGAGATTAAATTGAAAATGATGATTTTTAAGTAAGGTTTTACCCTATATTGGAAATATGACTATGGAAGAAATTATGACTTTTTGAAAGGAAATATAATTCCAAACTATGATTTCAAAGTGAATATGATTTGAAAGTATTATGGTTTTGAGAATATGATATTTTGATATCAATTGTGAATTGATTTTTTTGGAAATGTAAAAGAACCATCCGTGTGTAATAAGCGATTGGTTGTTATAGAGACTAGGATCGGATATTGTCATGCTCTTGGCCAATACCGAAAACCACTTTAACAACTATGTATGTGGTGGAGATTCCTGGAATGAAGTAAGACGGTTTGGTGAATGATTTCTGTATAAGGTATGATGTGACCCTGACTTCTGTGAGTCAGCTTAGATGTGACTAAAACAGGAGCTACACCTGGACCAAGTGAGGTCATTCCTTTGATCGGGTATTCTTCTTCGATACCTTATTATGCCATTTGTGATGATTTGGTGGCCACCCCTCGATTTTGATTTGGGAGTGTGTTCTAAGGTGGGCGGTAGTAGCTGCTATGCGTTACCACCAGTTCGGTTCTGCAATTGGTATATCTACCCTGGCATTGCCTCGAGTGCCGTGTTCACATGCCCTAGCACACCTTCTACGAGTTTGTTTTGTGTCGTACCTATGGAGTGCTCCCTGATAGCCCACTTGCAAGTGGAGTTTACAGTATCTGTATAGACTAAAAATGTGTTAAGGGGGATATGGGTAACGCCTTAACGCTATTTTAATAGTTTACTTTACTATAAACATTATTATAATAGCGTATATTACTACATAGTAGATATTTTAACGGATCCTTAAGAGGTGTGAATCCTGAGCATCATTTAAGTTATTGCAATCTTGTTAGACACTGGATAGGAGATGTCAAACCTCGTAAACATCTCTGACGCCGTTCCACTCATATTTATTTCGTTGATTTAACTTACATAAGATCTTTTATTTATGACTTGAGTGTTTTGTCTTTTTAATTCGCTTGGGTCGGCCTGAGCATTTCAGGATTTGAAGACCTTATTTCTGAACGACGAAGACGAAGATTGTACTATTATTATATTATTTATTCCACTATATCATGTTATTCCGCTGCATTTATTTATTTATTTATTTATTCTTTCTTGTTGTCTGTAACTCTGACTCTATATTGTATAAGTATAATCAAATTTATTTTTAAAACAGATTCATGAACTATTATTTGATTATTATATTTTGTCATTCCGCTGCGAGATTCTGTATTTGATTTTATTTCTTCCTCGTTTTCTTACATACCTTAATAACAATCTGTCTCTTTGTATGGTTTGAGTTGATGCATGTGTCTGCCTAAAATATACAAAAAGGCAGGATGTTACAATTTTGAAAAATAGTTTCTATAATTGTCAGAATTTAAATTCTAAATTCAAATCCATTTTCAATTTATAAACCAAATCTTATACAAATTCACTTTGGTTTGCCTTGTTTAGATTAAAATTTATACTTAGGTTATAAAAACCAAACATCCATATATAATGATAATAATTTCAATAAATTATTTCTTTTATATCAAAACATAATTTGGGTAAAAGTATTTCATTTACCCATTTTTAAAACAATATTGTGTTGATTTGCCAAGTTTAAGAGTTTGAAAATCTCTATCGACACAGTTGTCCAGACTGTACTGAACAGAATTTATAAACACTCAACCGATAAGTCAACACAATATAAAACAATTTATATTCATTAATAAATACGCGCTCATATCTATTAATACACTCAAACTCATTCTAGCATACTACTGACCAAATCCCTAATGAGTAATCCCCACCAAAGCCAAGGTTCTCGCTTAACCTTCAGCTCTGATACCACTTTTACGAACCAAGGATTTTCGGCCCTCGAAAATCAACATTAATACATTCACTGTATAGCATGCCATGCAACCGAGTGTCGGGAATACCGAGTCATTATGTTTGAAGAAGAAAGAGATAGAAGAAGAACAGAAACAATAATACAAAATCTCACAATCGCAATGGAACAGATTATAACATATAATAACTAATCTTTATACAAAAAGAGACTGTAGCAAATATTGTTCATACAATCATCAGAGTACAACAAATCAACAAATCGATCTGGACAGTTATAATAACTTGTCCTCACAAATATTGAATATACGACATGACTCATACAGTGGAAATAACCAAGTACATATAATACGTCTTAGAATCCTCCAGCTCATCTCCTGAGCTCCATAGCATCCAAACCTAAATTTGTAATACTCGGTCTGACCCAAGTATTATAATAAAATAACACCCGAGTCGGTCTGAAAAACTAGCGTGAGAAAACACACTCAATTGGGATTATTATTATTATCACAATCCTTTGTAAACAAAGGTATCTCGTAAGGCCACGCCACACATAAATACGACGGGTTTTTACCTTACGATAACCAAAACATTTTATATCAAAATCATCTGATATTATGATACTGTCTATAGAAAGTAAACTATAAAATAGATGAAATGCTTGCATCTCACATTTTTGCATATTGGTGTACAAGTAAAACCATATAGGCTCATAGTGGATATTGGATTCCATACAATGACTGAGCTACTGGGGTACCACTCGCCACAGCACACCTTTAGAAAATATACCGAGGACCTCGCCCGAATCCCCTCCAACACAAGACTAGCCTACCCCTAACCTGGATAGTACCGAATATGATCACCACTAATGGGCACCGAAACGCAATAAATGATAGATAGTGACGATGATAAATTTCCCCTCTAGATGAGTAATCATCATACCCTAATGGGAGCGACCCACTTAGCCTTGGTGCATCTTCCATGTTTTAGTCATTCTCGGTTGATGAGGCTCGAGGATAGGATTACCTTTCAAGAACATATACACTTAGAATGCTTATCGCCTCCATTGACGATATTCTTATAGCATTCATCCATACAAGTTGTTCTGGGTCTGAACAAACCAAGTCTCCAAGATCACCGTCTTCATTACCATCGATATATCATAATTCGTAACGTATAAATCGAATCGAAGTGGTTTTTGGATAATTAAATCTGATCCTTGTCTCTTCGAAACGATCAATGAATTTGGCCAGATTTGACAATCGGTTATTTAACTATCAAATTACACCTATAAGCAGTCACTAGGCCCATATTTTATTAAATCTTTCAAAACATTCATTTTAAATATCTTTACATGGATATATATATTCAAATCTCTTTCAGTATTCCAACATTTGGAAACAATTTCAAATCCTAATATCCTTAACAGGATATTTTCAAATCATGTCTTACTTCAAAACTTAGTGAAATATTTCCAAATTCGATTTATAATCCATTACTTAGGAAAATATCTCTATATAAATCCTTTCATCACTAAATATTTCCAAAACCTTTCATTTCAACACTTAGGAAAATATTATAAGTCTATTTTTCGAAATCATTTCCAATATCAATACTTTGGAAATATTTCATAACTTATCTCCTAAATTTCTGGAATTATGAATAAATTTCTTTTATAATTTCCAAAACTGATTGTATTTATTTAGAATCCCTACTAACAATTTGTAACTTCTTTTATGAATTTAGAATCATTTTCAAAGTTCTTGTATCTAACATTTTGGAAACTTTCTGAAGTCTCTAGAATTCCATTATAAGATTTTTCTTATAAAATCTCATTCACTAAATAAAACCCAACTTATAAATCTGGAGAT
Organism: Allium cepa; assembly: GCA_030765085.1. Lineage (NCBI taxonomy): Eukaryota > Viridiplantae > Streptophyta > Magnoliopsida > Asparagales > Amaryllidaceae > Allium > Allium cepa. The sequence goes on from CM060928.1 coordinate 619,441,356, forward strand.
TAATTATGAATAACTTCAAGGATTTATTGATTTTTTTATATCAGTTACAAATCCCCAGTAACAAATATTGATTTTTTATATCAATTACAAATACACTCCCTCATACGATAATTCAAGAACGGATTATAGAGCAAGGATAAAGATTCAAATTAGAGGGACCTTAGCCAAAGAGAATTCTAACTGATAAGCGAGGCTCGAAAAGAATAGAAGATAATTACATTATGAAATAGGAAAGATTGAATAGACTTATATCAATCGCGGGTGACCTTTACTGAGTCAACCGAAACTTAAAAACAAGAATATCATCAACGATAAACAGGGCGAACTTATTGAGAACATCATGGAAACACGATTCATGAAATCAAAGAAGAAGGCAGGAGTATTGGTTAATCAAAAGGACATGACTAACCACTCATAGAAAGCGTTCGTCTATGAGGAAGAACAATAGGTCGAGCTCCTGGAATTAGGTTGATGTGGAATTCAATTTCCCCCTTGGAGATAGGAGAGTGACTTCACAAAAACATCAGGATATACCCTGACTATCTGGATAGAGTCAAGATCACTAAGCTAAGTATCAACGAAAGCAAGAGTTGCCTACATAACCTGAGGTATTCGACATTCGATCACCAGAGAATTATCCGGATCGTCCACAAAGAAAAGGTTTGGGCTTTACAAGAAATAATAGGATTGTACACCAAGGACAAAGAAATCTCCATTGAATCAACGCCTGTTGTAAAGGACTTTCACCCCTTTACACATCAAACCAAGGTTAGCGGGACAGCCAATGGGATTAGTTAAGTAGAGATCAACATAAATAGAGCTATGGGATGCTCCAGTATCAAGGAGAACACGAATAGGAAAAAAAGGAATGGATTTCAGAACAAAGAGGGAAGCTGCAAAATTCGAAAGAAAATCCAAATCAAGGAGAATTCAAAAGAAGGATTTCAAGCTCGAATGAAGATGGCTCTATAATTAATTTTACTCCATATCCTAAGTTTGCCTAAAGCAGAGTTCTGATACCACTTGTAACCACCTCGTATTTCGAACCATTCAAATCGACAATCATCCACTCATGTCATATTTGAATTGCTTAAAACAACATATTGTTAAGTTATATTTGGCAATACTCTACATATACAGTAAATAAATCAATCATAGAATCACAGACACGTAGTAATATAGTAATAAGCACTGGAATAGATAAATAGTAGTTCATGAAACTAGTATAGAACATCAGAGTCTGAAATAAATACATCAGAAATCTCAAATACAGAGTAGTCTCAACTACAAAAGATAACTGACAAGACTGAACAAAACAACTGGAATAAACTGAAGTAACTAGAGAGAGATCGATCTTCAAGCAAAGCTCCAAACTCCATAGGTGAGTCTCAAATGCTATGTCACTCAGTCTGATCCGAGCATAAAGCTAAACACAAAATACTCTAGTCAGGATTAACATTCTTATATCAGTAAATTCAACTTAAGTGAAATGTCAACTGAGATACAAGTAACATAAAGGATGCTTGGGATTTCCATCCTCTAAGGATCCGTGGAACTATCTACTCTGTAGTAATATACGCTATTATAATATGTCTATCAGTAAAGTAAAGTATTAAAATAGTGTTAAGGCGTTACCCATATCCCTCTTAACACATTTTAAACATTCCCATAATCTATATAATGTCGTATGCTCCACCAAACTGGTGGTTTATCTACAGGATACCACATAGGTACGGTACAAAACAAACTCGTAGAAGGCGCGATAAGGCATGTGACAAGGCACATGAGGTAATGCCCAGGGTAAATATACCGCTTGTGGATCCATACTGGTGGTAACGCATAGCAGCTATTACCGTCCACCTCAATACACACTCCCAAATCAAAAGCGCGCCCAATTAAATCACAAAGTAATAGAATGGAATCGAAGAAATGTGCCCGAAAGGAGGAATGACCTCACTTGGCCCGGCATGGCTCCTGTTTTAGCCACATCAAGCTGACTGGCGGGAGTCAGGGCTACGTTAATACCTCATTAGAATCGTTGCCAACCATCTTACTTTGTTCTGGAATCTCCACAACGCACACAGTTGTTAATTAAAGTGGTTTTCGGTAGTGGTAAAGAGTATGACAATATCTGATCCCGTCCCTTTAACAATCAAACGCTTATTTCACACCATGGTCGTTTCATTTCAAATGGTTCATACTTCACATTAAAATATTATGTCCATTTCAAAACCATATCAATTCGATATCATTATTCACTTTAAATAATATTCCTTTCCAGAATCGTAACACTTCTAAAATTATAACACTTTTGAAATCATAACACTTCCTTAATCATAACAGTTCCAACTTAAACGGTTTAGATATTGAAAATAGTATATATATATATTAAAATAGTTATAAATTAAAATAGTTTATATATTAAAATAATTTATATATTAAAATAGTTCATAGATTAAAATAATATATATATATATATTAAAATTACTTTATATAATAAAATTAGTTTCATCCAATTCCACAAATCGATTCAAATCAACTTAAATTCCAAAATTCAATTTAATCAATTCCAATTCACCAATTTCAATTAAAACGGTTAACAATTCAAATTCTCAATAAACCATTTCAATTTATATCGATTTCAAATTCAGGTTTAGAACTATCACTTCAATTCCAATAAGATTCAAAGTTTGAATATTCAAACATTTACAATATAAAGATCATTTATATTTCAAAATTCAATTTTAATTTTATTCAAATTTGAAAATATTCACTTAATAATTTTAATAACTGTTAAATAAAATCTCAATTTATAAATTTAAATCAATATTAAATATTCAATCATAACTTTTTGAGAATATTCATTTAATCACTTTTCATTAAATCAAGTTATAAATCATACCTTTCAAATCTCGAAATCAATGAGTTCAATAAATTCTTATTTAAATTCAATTATTAACCAATTAAATTTCAAATCAATTTTACTTTATTTTTTTTCCAACCCTATTTATTTAGAGTTATTACAAAAATCTATTTAAAAATATTAAGGTAAATTTTTAAATAAATATTTAAACATATTATGTGTATACTGATTAAATTAAATTTTATTTAAATAATTAATATCAAATTAAATCTTATTAATAAATCTATTTTAAATCTTATTTTATATATTGATAAATAATAAAATTATAAGTAAACTCTTAAAATTTATATTTTCAAAACTAACTTATAAATTTAAAGTTTCAAAACATATAATTTAAAAATCTAATTTTATAAAATAAATATCTTTTATATTATATTTAAAAATCAATATTTAATAAAATCCTTCCGTCCAAAACTTCGAAAATCATTTCAACATATAGACCAACGTTGTCCGTATATAATTTTCTATCCTTTGGTCAAGTAATACAAATATTTATCGTTTTGATCCGCAATTTACATATCTACGGATATGTATCACAACCCGAAATCCCAAATTCAAAATCAGTGAAAATTGCTTGGGTTTTTCATTTCAACCCATAACGATTTTCCCCTAATCTATAAGATCGTTCTGGTATGTATCTTTTCAACCCATAGGGAATTCTAAACTAACGGGGAACTTGCAGAGTAATAACAATAAAAAAAAATTATAAAATGACATCATATCAATAGTAGGCATATATCATCATCAACAATTCAAATACAATATATACAACAGGTTATGGTTTCATATGTCATTGGTAAACAATTGCAGAAATTGGCATATCATTTTTAACAATTAATAACTTAACAGTTCAAATTTAACAACATATTTCAATTATCATTTCATGCAAAATCAATTGACCAAATATAAGAATGTTAATTATGAGTGACTGCTCACCTTTCGAGGTTAGATAAATTAGACACACAATAAGCAACAAATCCAAGCACAAATTTCAAAGCACAACACGATGAATACGAATTTGACGATCAAAGCAGAGCTGGTAGCTAGGAATCGATGGAAGAATAAATCAAAACTAGTTTGATGGGGACAAAATAAATAAATTTTAAAATCTAAAATTTACTCATATAGAAATATTTATATTATATATATTTCTTTAAAAATCAATATCCAATTTGAAACACATGTCAAAATAATTTCTTTATATCTATTAATATCAATATTTAATTCAAACCCGTATATAGAAATAAAATCTATACGCATTGTATTACAAAAATAGTTACTTAATTTAAACACATATATCTTAAATTAAAATATACATACATATATCTCTACTACTAATAAAGAATATTTGTTGAACTAATTTACTCGGTGTCTTTTTGAAATTCCAAAAATGCCCTTTCTTTCTGTTTACATATTTGCTTTCAAACAAAATATCAACGTATACAATAACCTGTGTATTTAATGCCCCGCTATAATTCCGCTATATCTCATAGCAGATTTCTAACGCTAGGATTTTTCCATGTAGCCCCAAAATATAGCCTTTCCGCTTTAAGCCCCGCTATTTCCGCTATAGCCCATTATTCCCGCTATATCATCTTTAATAAAATGAATTGAAAAATTGCATTCATGCATTATAAAAATTATGAAACTAATTTATATGATTTAATTTTTAATATATTTTTAGAAATGAAAATACTATAACATTCTACTAAATTCAGTTATGTTATATAACCGTTTTACATTTATTTAAAGTATATTTGCACATGTTTTTATATAAACTTATTTATGTATTAATTATTATTCAATTGAATGATGATTTTTCATTTAATTACCATTTATATATTTGTAAAAACATTAAGTACGAGTTTTATGTGCTGTTTTAGAGCCATTCGCTATATCCCGCTATATCCTCGCTGTATCCCCGCTATGACTTTTTGCACCTCCACCGCTTTGAATCTGCCGAGCGCATTAACTGCACAGAAAATAACACAAACAGCCCGTGTGCGAATCACGGGCCCATACTAGTTATAATTAAAAGTCAATATTAAATTTGAAACGCATTAAAAAAAATCTATATGTATATACTCCAAAATCAAAAACATATATACGTATATACCTTAAAATCAATGCTAACGTATACATATAAAATTTAGACATCAATATTATTATAACATATATATAAACTTACATAAACGTATATATACATATATAAACTGACATATTATATCCTACATAAACTTATATATATATATATATATATATATATATATATAAACTAACATATAATATGACTTGCGTAAACTAACATAACATATATATTTTAAACATTAGATCCAAAACCCATACATGTGTATTATAATATATATAAAAACAAGAGAAGATAAAGAGCTGCTCGGTTGCAAGGCAAGGTTCAGGTGTGCAGTGGGATGGACTTGGCATTAGAGTGGTGGTGAGGGACAAGCTGCTCGAGGCAGTGGGTGGAAGTGTTGTCAGGGTCGGGGAGTTTGACGATGGTGGAGAAGTGGAGATGGCAGGGAGGACAATGGTTGACTGCTAGGTTTCAGATCAGGTTTGAGAAGGTAATTGGCTTGGGTTTAGTGGTTGTCGGGTTTCGACGTTTGGTCGGAGGGAAACGACGTGTATGGGCTGTATAGTGGAGTCTATGGCGGTGTAGGAAAGGGGTGGACACGGGGAGGTTTGGCAGGGAGAACGGGTGAGCAAGGGTGAGGGCGAAGGCTACAAAGAGGGACAAGGCAATGGTGATGTTGAGGAGACGGTGGGACTGGTGGGCCGCTTCGGTGCTCGGAACAACAGGAAGAGGAGGGAGGACGTGATTTCTGAGGTTGATGGGTTTACAGTGGTGATAGGGATGCATTTTTTGGCACGGAGGAGGCTGAGTAAGACCGAGTGGAGAGGTGGCGTGGCAGGTTTTGGGTTGATGGAAGGTGGCTGTCGTATGGTTTTGGGCAGGGTTGATCGGGTGGAAGACCAAGCGTGTGTGAGAGGGAGAGGCACGGTCGAAAAAATGTAAAGGGACGAGAGGCTTTTAGAAGGAAGAAGATGAGCAGTCGGTTTCTTTTACAACAAAATACGAGCTTTCATTATATATTATTATTTTATATCAAAAGCAACGAATAGATTGAAAATTAACGATCCAATAAAATAATATATTGAAATGGTTATTTATTTACAGCCACTTGACAAGTGAATGGACACAGAAAATTCTAGAAACTCAAATTTTTTTACTGATACAGCGATTCATTTCGCATATTTCATCATGTATCGGATGCCAAAATACATAAATGAATATACTTCAGACATCAGCATGACGAAATGAATAGAATGGTATACAGAAATTGGCGATACGAGCACCTATCAAAAGTCGATATTCGGTATCAAAAATGCTGCCAAAACGCCGAAATTAAGATAAATGTGGCTAGAGAAGTTCAAATTTGACGAAACGAATTATAACGTCTCACTCAGAAAATGATTTATAAATTTAATATATAAAATACTCAGGTTTCGAAGATATCTAATTTCATTAAATTTGATTAGTTTAAATTTTCTATTGAAATTTCACAACAGAACTAACTTACATATTTTCCAACAAAATTTTTCCATTTTCTATGTTTAAATAAGCATGTTCCAAAAATCAAATTTTCATTTCAAAATTTAATTATTTATTCTCACTAAAATTTCAGTTAATTATGTTATTAAAACCGTTAAAATTTACAGGCCGTTAAATATATCACTATATATGAAAAACAATCAATATATTTGAAGAATCCAGTTAGATCCCTTCAACCAGTTTCCCTGCATACACGGATGCTGTATAACATAAAATACCAATCCTGCTTCGAGGCGGGATGTGACACTCCACCTCTATACCCACGCTAGTCAAGGACACTACGGTGTAATGCCGTCAACTAGCGCGGAGAATAAGGCTGTTGAGGAGCGACCATCCGTGCAATTGCTTTATGCGAGCACCGGTATGCTAGATAAAATATAACTTGCATTTCATCTCAAGAGGAAATCCGACATACCGACACAAACTCAAAGCTACTACACAGTGGCTATATATAATCTTCGGAAACAAATATAGAAATAAATATAACACAAATCAGTGACAAACATCCATATCACAAAGGCGGAAATAGATATGAATGTATAACACATAAAAGTGTTTATCAGAGTAGTGGTCAAACAAGATCCACAATATCACAAAAGAATAGCTGCAAGTGCTAGACAAAAGAATAAGTATACATCAATGAGTCTATATCTCAAATGTATACAATAAAATCTACTAATCTAAGTAGTTAGCTAAAAGTCAGGGTGATAATCCCAGATGTGAAGTCAAGCAGAAGCACCAGTAATATCTCGGTCTGACCCAAGTATTATTTAATAAGAAATAATAAACGGATCAGTCTAGCTATAAATATCAGATGAAATGATGTAGAATAAGAGATATGACAAAAACGTATGATAACCATAAAACCATACTGTGATAAGTATGCAATTGAAAATCAACTAGGGTTTAATCAATATCACAAGAATCTTCTCAAAGATCAAAAGGAATGTCATACTCTTTATTTTTATTCACCAAACCATAAATATTGACAATAATATCAATGCCAATCACAAAAGTTAATGACACACAAATTCACCAATGCACAAATATTGATAAAACTTATCAATGTAAATCACGAAAATTGGTGAAACACAAATTCTAGAAATCAATCAATAGAAATCCAGAAATCACAAAAAGGGGGAGGCCTATCACAAAACGGGAGCATGAAAACTCACCAACACATGTATCACAAAATGGAACGCTATTCCATGGTTTCTAACCATTAATTTTGAGCCGAAGCTCCACAAAATGGCCCGAAGACCATGGGTCGCTACCCCACCAAATTGAGCAGAAGCTCCACAGAAACGGTGTTTAGTCTCCCTCGTAGACAAAGATACATCGCACATTTTCTAGTCTAAATCACAAAAATATCATCAACGATCATCAAGAAGTGTCAATTACAGTAAGCTAGTAAATATATAAGTTTAGCTTCATGTCCCATAACCACTAGCTTAACTTAAATATTTACGAACAAATTGTAAGTTTCCACTAGAAAATTGTCACAAGAGATTCAATCGAACAAGTCCAAGAATTAACCAACGAAGTAAACGCAAGCGTTTCATACCACTTGTTTTACTAAGTAGTTTAATTAGATTTCTTGTACGAGTGAGATAAAGTGACAGAACATAAAAATGATTGTAAAAACAATAAATCACAAAAATTCACATTCGAAGACGTGAATAAATCCAAAGAATTCGATTTCAAATCCATCAAAATGGAAATACCCTTGCGACTTAACAGCCACGACTTACGACTTAACATAAGTCAACACAAGAAATCAGCGGCTCAACACATGTGACTCCACGGCAGACGACCCAAGGAATCAGCAACTAAGTAATGGAACGGCCTAACATATGGCACGACCTAAGAACGACGCGACCTAAGGAACGAGCGACCTAACCGATTCCAGCAGCATAACAGGCCGAGCGACCTAAGTGATGCGAACAACCTAAGAGATGCAGCCTAACTTATGGCCGACCTAAGTGGTTGCGACCTAAATTTGGCGCGACTAAGCCGAGCGACTTAAGTGGGGAACGACCTAACTTGTCGCGACCTAAGGGGTTGCGACCAAAGGAGCTAGCTGCATAACATGGCCGAGCGACCTAAGGTATAGTGCGACCTAAGGCACAGGGACAAGCCGAGCGACTCAACACATGGAACGTCCTATCCCATGGCGCGACTTAAGCATGTACGACTTAATGGCATAGCGCGAGCTACGGGGTAAGAATAGGCCGAATGATTTATGGAATGGAATGACCTAACAGGCCGAGTAACTTAATGGCCGAACGACTTATGGGGTTGCGGCCTAAGGCAAGCTGACCTAACTGCAGGCCGAGAATCATATGTGCAGGCCGAACGACCTAAGCAACAAAAATGCCAAAAACTCTCTCAATTTGCAACTGATCGAGCACGGACGCTAGGGGATTATGCCCATCGGCTACCCGGTCCTATTGGCTCCTCGATGCATCACCAAAAATATGTTCAATTATCAAAGTTAGGATTTTTAAAGATTTGAACCCAAAACACTAAAAATTGGGATTTTCACCAGTTCAATCCAAACCAAGAGCAAATGTATATGAAAAAGTGTTAGGAATTCATACCCGACAATAAAAGATAGTTATAGACAAAGATGTGAGATAAAAATCTCACCTTTACACAAAATCAATGAAGAAGAAGCTTGAAAGCAAAGGAAGAATCAATGGCTTATCTTTGAATTTCGAGTTAGATGTTGGATTTACAAATGAACTAGGGCTTGGAGTTTTAATTTCCCATTCCTTCCTCCATTTTTGATGAAGCTTGAGTATTAGGAAATGAAAGTGAAGTTATGAAGGGAAGGGGGTTGAGCTAGAATTAATAGTTTAGGCTAATGGGCTAAACCAAACCCAAAGCCCAAAGTGAATAAGTGGTAAAACTCCACTAACTCCAAACATATCAAATTTTATACTCAAAAAGATCGTAAATGGCGTTTTGAACTTAATGGAAGTGGTCCCGAGTCCTAATTCGACGGTATGCAAAAAGTAACTTTTCGGACAAAAATCCGACTAACGATAAAATATTTAAATAAAATATTTAAATATTCAATCGTAAAATATGCGGGTTGTTACATACTCCCCTCCTTAAAGAAATTGCGTCCTCGCAATATTTAAGAAGAAAAGATAAGGTAACAACCATGAAAGCATATCAACACAAAAGAAGTTTGAAATAAGAAATTCACCTCAAAGAGCACGGGAAAGTAAGTCCGGATGTGTTCGCTCGATGAATTCTCTAGATTCCCAAGAGCAATCCTTAGGATTTAAGGACCATTGAACCTTAACAAGCGGAACATCTTTATTTCGAAGGCGTTTAACCTCCGAAGCAATAATACGAATAGGATGTTGCTCATAAGTTAAATTAGGCGAAACTTCAATTTCTTCTACAACACCGGGCTCAAGAGTAGAATCAGAATCTCGAAGGCATCTCCGCAATTGAGAAACGTGAAACACATCATGAATAGCATAAAACTGAGCCGGTAATAAAAGGCGATAAGCCACGGAACCAATATGTTCGGTGATGGGAAATGGACCAATATATCGAGGCGCTAATTTTCCCGATCGACTGAAACGTACAACACCCTTCATAGGTGAAACACGAATAAACACGAGATATCCCACAGAAAATTCTAATTTCCTTCTCCAGTTATCGGCATAGGATTTTTGTCTACTCTGGGCTTCTTTCATCCTATGATGAATACGGTCAATCTTCTCTGTGGAATCACGAATAAAATCTGGACCTAAAACCAGCTTCTCACCGGCCTCAAGCCAACAAGAAGGAGATCGACATGGCCTTCCATTGAGTGCCTCAAAAGATGCCATACCAATACTAGATTGGAAGCTATTATTATAGGAAAACTCAACAAGAGAAATATGATCTTCCCAACTTCCACCAAAATCAAGGACACATGCACGAAGAAGATCTTCAAGAGTTTGATTCACACGCTCAGTTTGTCCATCGGACTGAGGATGATAAGCGGTGCTAAAATTAAGCTTTGTTCCCAAAGCTTTTTGAAGACTCTTCCAAAATCCACTAGTAAACAATGGATCACGATCACTAACAATAGAAGAAGGAACTCCATGCAGTTTTACAATTTCTTTAATAAAGAGTTTAGCCAAGAGAGGAACGGTTCGATTGGACCGAACGGGAATAAAATGGGCAGATTTAGTAAGTCTATCGACTATCACCCATAAACTATCATGACCCGAACGAGAACGGGGAAGGCCATCTATAAAATCCATGGAAATTTGGTCCCACTTCCAAATTGGAATTTCTAAAGGTTGCAATAACCCATCGGGCCTTTGATGTTCGGCCTTGACAAGTTGGCAAGTCATGCAACACTTAACAAAGTTAGCAATATCAAATTTCATTCCCTCCCAATAATAAATTCGCTTCATATCCGCGTACATTTACTACTACCGGGATGAATGGTAAATTTAGAATGATGAGACTCTTCTAAAATATCTTTACGAAGATAACTAATATTTGGCACGATAAGTCTACCAAATTTTCGAATGCCGCCACGAGGATCAATATCAAAGTCTTTCAAACCTTCAATATCAATTTTATCCCTAAAACTTTGGCCAAGAAGAGCCAATTCAGGATCTAGCTTTTGAGCTTCAAGAATGCAGTCTAAAAGAGAAGGATGATCGAGGCTGCATAAAACAAGAGATGAACATAAATCGAAAACACGATCTCGAATCTCACAAGTGGATAAAACCCCAAGATCATTCCATTCGGATATCATCATAGAAACAACCGCTTGTTGCTTGCGACTAAGTGCATCCGCAACACGATTTCCCTTTCCGGGAGTATAAAGAATATCAAGATCATAAGCTGCAAGAAATTCGAGCCAACGTTGCTGACGCAAATTAAGTTCCTTTTGAGAAAATAGATACTTCAAAGATTTATGATCGGTATAGAGAATAAACTTTTCTCCCAAAAGATAATGACGTCAAATTCGAAGGGCGAAAACAATAGCCGCAAGCTCTAAATCATGAGTGGCATACCTAGTCACGGCTGGGTTCAACTGCCTAGAAGCATAAGCAATAACGCGTTCTCTTTGCATAAAAACGGCACCCAAACCAACGCGACTAGCATCGGTACAAACAATGAAATCTTGGTTTCCCATGGGAATCACAAGAATAGGAGCATCGGAAAGGAGTTCTTTTAATTTCTGAAAAGAAGCTTCACATTTGTCCGACCAAATATATTTAACACCTTTCTTTGTCAAGCTAGTAAGAGGCACGGAAATTTTTGAAAAGTCTTTTATAAAACGACGGTAATAACCCGCCAATCCAAGGAAGCTACGGATTTCCGTCACACTCTCCGGTCTCTTTCAATTTTGAATCGCTTCAATCTTTAAAGGATCCACGGAAATTCCAGATTCGGAAATAATATGACCGAGAAACTTCACAGAAAATTGCCAAAAGTGGCATTTAGAAAATTTTGCTTCTAATTGATTGCTCCTAAGAGTTTCCAACACAATCTGAAGATGTTTTTCATGCTCCACCTCGGTTTAGAATACACAAGAATATCATCAATAAAGATGAGAACAAACCGATCGAGGAAGTCTTTGAAAACTCTATTTATGAGGTCAACGAAATAAGCCGGAGCATTCGTTAAACCAAATGGCATAACAAGCCATTCATAAGATCCATAACGAGTACGGAACGATGTCAAAGGAATACTATCCTCTGCACGAAGCTGATGAAAACCGTTAGCTAAATCTAATTGTGAAAAGACTCTAACACCACTAAGCTGATCAAATAAATCATCAATCCGAGGTAAAGGATATTTAATCTTGATAGTAAGATCATTAAGCTTGCGGTAGTCAACGCAAAGCCTAAGTGTACCATCGGATTTCTTCACAAAAATAGCCGAAGCTCCCTAAGGCGAGGAACTAGAGCGAATAAATTGCTTGGTCTCCAATTCGGATAATTGTTTGCGCATCTCCTCATTTTCTTTATTGGACATGCGATAAGGAGGACGAGTGACAGGTTGAGCTCCAGGGATGAGATTAATTTTGGACTCAATTGCTCGCTTAGGTGGTAATCCTAAAACGGGCTCAAATATGTCGAAAAATTCACGAACAACTTGAATAAGAGAAATAATATCTTCCTCATCATCATTATCGTCATCATGAGGATTTAAAGAATATAAAGATGCAACCAAGCTGGAATCCGAATCTTTAAGATCAATAGAAATCTGCTTAACGGATAGAGGATGTCGAAGATGAATAGTCCGCTCAGGACATAGGATTTGGGCTTCATAGTGTTTAAGCCAATCCATTCCCAAAATCATTCCAAAGCCTAAGTAGCACATAACATGCAAATCAGCTCGGAAAGAAAAATCACACAAAATAATCTCAACATCTTTACACAATAAACTGATTGTTGCGGATCTACCAACCGGATTCGCAATTCTCAAAGAAGTCATTAAACACAAAACATCCAAAGAAAAAGTATCAACAAGTTCTTTTGAAATAAAAGAGTGGGACGCACCCGTATCAAAAAGAACTCGAATAGGATGATCACGAAATAAAATAATGCCATCAAGGATAGAATGAGAAATACCTTGGCCATGAGATGTGTTGCCAGGGGCTTGAGCAACATTAAGCTTTTCCTCCTTCTTGCCTTGAAGTTTGGGACAAGAAGATAAAAAATGATCCGGGCTTTTGCAATAGAGACAAGCACGAGGCTTTGAACACTTGTTCGCATAATGGTCTCTAGAACCACAATTGTAGCATTGCCCACTACCAGAGGTAGAAGTCATTGCCACTGAAGTTGCTTGCTTCCCTTTCTTATTGGAATAAGGACCTTTGAACTTACTAGGCCTTTTCTTGTTTTTGAAGTTTGGTTTGGCACCCATAACTTCAATGTCACTTTCTTTATCTGCTTCTTCAAGTCGAAGAGCGATATCAACGAGTTGATCAAAAGAAACTTCTAATTTTAGAAGTAATGGCTTCTTGAGATTTTTATTCAAGCCATAGACAAATCTTTGGTTTTTCTTCAATGGGGTGTTTATGTACTCGACCCCATATTTAGAAAGTGACTCGAATGATGCGACATAGTCTGTCACGGAAGATTCACCTTGAACAAGTTCTATAAAACGACGAGCCAATGTCACCTTCTCAGCTTCTGGCACAAATTTTAATTCGAAGCATTCCCGGAATTTCTCCCAAGTAAGATCCGCTTCAACTATTTCAGAAATAAGAAGCTCATACCAATCTAATGCTCTTTCTTTCTTGGAGCATACTAAAGGTCACCTGAACACGGTGAAGATCAATAAGATTCATGCGAGAAAAGATTCGATCGCACGTTCTCATCCAAGCCTGGACTTCAACAAGAGTTTCAGATCCTTTGAATGGCTTCCCACCCAAATTGGTATAATCGTTGCACAAACGTGCAAATCCAGAATTAGGGTGAGTAGACTCCGGATTAGATCCGGCTGGTTGAGCATTGCTTACTAGATCAAGAAGCTGCTGGGCAGACATAAATACTCCATCTTGGGGAGTAGCACTAGATTGACCGACGCTGGGACGGCCAGGTCTAACGATTTCTCTTCCTTTTGAAAGAAAGAAAGAAGAAGGATAAGGTTATTCACCAAATTAATATCAAGCAATCTTGATAGATAAACAAGGAATCATAAAGAAAATAGGATGAATCGGTATGAAGACTCGAATAAAATCCTAAAGCACGACTCCTAAGATGGACTTAGGACGATGATCCTTGCTAGATTATTCTACATTGTTTCGAAGTTTGGCTTTGACACCAAGCTGTGATGCCCCACCTCTATTCCAACGCTAGTCAAGGACATTACGGTGTAATGCCGTCAACTAGCGCGGAGAATAAGGCTGTTGAGGAGCGACCATCCGTGTAATTGCTTTGTGCGAGCACCGATATGCCAGATAAAATATAACATGCATTTCATCTCAAGAGGAAATCCGACATACCGACACAAACTCAAAGCTACTACACAGTGGCTATATATAATCTTCGGAAACAAATATAGAAATAAACGTAACACAAATTAGTGACAAACATCCATATCACAAAGGCGGAAACAGATATGAATGTATAACACATAAAAGTGTTTATCAGAGTAGTGGTCAAACAAGATCCACAATATCACAAAAGAATAGCTACAAGTGCTAGACAAAAGAATAAGTATACATCAATGAGTCTATATCTCAAATGTATACAACAAAAACTACTAATCTAAGTAGTTAGCCAAAAGTCAGGGTGATAATCCCAGATGTGAAGTCAAGCAGAAGCACCTGTAACATCTCGGTCTGACCCGAGTATTATTTAATTAGAAAATAATAAACGGATCAGTCTAGCTATAAATATCAGATGAAATGATGTAGAATAAGAGATATGACAAAAACGTATGATAACCATAAAACCATACTGTGATAAGTATGCAATTGAAAATCAACTAGGGATTAATCAATATCACAAGAATCTTCTCAAAGATCAAAAGGAATGTCATACTCTTTATTTTTATTCACCAAACCGTAAATATTGACAATAATATCAATGCCAATCACAAAAGTTAATGACACACAAATTCACCAATGCACAAATATTGATAAAACTTATTAACGTAAATCACGAAAATTGGTGAAACACAAATTCTAGAAATCAATCAATAGAAATCCAGAAATCACAAAAAGGGGGAGGCCTATCACAAAACGGGAGCATGAAAACTCACCAACACGTGTATCACAAAATGAAACGCTATTCCATGGTTGCTAACCATTAATTTTGAGCCGAAGCTCCACAAAATGGCCCGAAGACCATGGGTCGCTACCCCACCAAATTGAGCAGAAGCTCCACAAAAAGGGGTTTAGTCTCCCTCGTAGACAAAGAGACATCGCACATTTGCTAGTCTAAATCACAAAAATGATCATCAACGATCATCAAGAAGTGTCAATTACAGTAAGCTAGTAAATATATAAGCTTAGCTTCATGTCCTATAACCACTAGCTTAACTTAAATATTTACGAACAAATTGCAAGTTTCCACTAGAAAATTGTCACAAGAGATTCAATCGAACAATTCCAAGAATTAATCAACGTAGTAAACGCAAGCGTTTCATACCACTTGTTTTACTAAGTAGTTTAATTAGATTTCTCGTACGAGTGAGATAAAGTGACAAATCACAAAAATGATTGTAGAAACAATAAATCACAAAAATTCACATTCGAAGACGTGAATAAATCCAAAGAATTCGATTTCAAATCCATCAAAGTGAAAATACCCTTGCGACTTAACAGCCACGACTTACGACTTAACATAAGTCAACACAAGAAATCAACGGCTCAACACATGCGATTCCACGGCAGACGACCCAAGGAATCAACGACTTAAGTAATGGAACGGCCTAACATATGGCACGACCTAAGCATGGCGCGACCTAAGGAACGAGTGACCTAACCGATGCCAGCGGCATAACAGGCCGAGCGACCTAAGTGATGCGAACAACCTAAGAGATGCGGCCTAACTTATGGCCGACCTAAGTGGTTGCGACCTAAATTTGGCGCGACCAAGCCGAGCGACTTAAGTGCGGAACGACCTAACTTGTCGCGACCTAAAGGGTTGCGACCAAAGGAGCTAGTGGCATAACATGGCCGAGCGACCTAAGGTATAGCGCGACCTAAGGCACAGGGACAAGCCGAGCGACTCAACACATGGAACGACCTATCCCATGGCGCAACTTAAGCATGTGCGACTTAATTGCATGGCACGATCTACGGAGTAAGAATAGGCCGAATGATTTATGGAATGGAACGACCTAACAGGCCGAGTGACTTAATGGTCGAACGACTTATGGGGTTGCGGCCTAAGGCAAGCAGACCTAACTGTAGGCCGAGAATCATATGTGCAGGCCGAACGACCTAAGCAACAAAAATGCCAAAAACTCTCTCAATTTGCAACCGATCGAGCATGGACGCTAGGGGATTGTGCACATCGGCTACCCGGTCCTATTGGCTCCTCGATGCATCACCAAAAACGTGTTCAATCATCGAAGTTAGGATTTTTAAAGATTTGAACCCAAAACACTAAAAACTGGGATTTTCACCAGTTCAATCCAAACCAAGAGCAAATGCATATGAAAAAGTGTTAGGAATTCACAACAATAAAAGATAGTTATAGACAAAGATGTGAGATAAAAATCTCACCTTTACATAAAATCGATGAAGAAGAAGCTTGAAAGCAAAGGAAGAATCAATGGCTTCTCTTTGAATTTGGAGTTAGATGTTGGATTTGCAAGTGAACTAGGGCTTGGAGTTTTAATTTCCCATTCCTTCCTCCATTTTTGATGAAGCTCGAGTGTTAGGAAATGAAAGTGAAGTTATGAAGGGAAGGGGGTTGAGCTAGAATTAATAGTTTAGGCTAATGGGCTAAACGAAACCCAAAGCCCAAAGTGAAAAGGTGGTAAAATTCTACTAACTCCAAACATATCAAAGTTTATACTCAAAAAGATCGTAAACCGCGTTTTGAACTCAATGGAAGTGGTCCCGAGTCCTAATTCGACAATATGCAAAAAGTAACTTTTCAGACAAAAATCCGACTAACGGTAAAATATTTAAATAAAATATTTAAATATTCAATCGTAAAATATACGGGTTGTTACACGGGATATCACGGTAATATCGGATCATCCGTTATTATGTGGGGCTCATAGGATCTCATCCACTCCAATCGATGAGAAATACATCCAACTACTAGTATATATACTAAATATAATATTACATTCAAATGGTACTAATATATCAATTCAACGATTCATCCAATAATTAACTTTAATTACTATAAATTAAATCTAGAAATCAAAGATGAATGAGATTTACTCACCTTGATTTTTCAATTTGCCAAACGATCCAATTTTAAATTAAATCGAATGACATTCGATTTAACTTAAAATTCCTGCTATCCCAAATCAAACGCGACTTCTCCTTCCCCAAATCAACGCAACCTGCTGCCTCACTCCCCAGCCCTCACCTTCCACACGAACATTGGAGCCAAACCTTCAAAAGACGCTGCCTCTGCCCGAGAACACATAGCCTTCGGCCTCTCTTGGCGCCGTACCAGCAGCAGCACACTCGCGCCTATCTCCTCAAATCAACCGCCAACTTTGACAGCACCAATCCCTCGCCCTCGCATCTCGAGCTCGAACTCGAAAACCCTTATTTACAGCTATGTGTTGCGCCCTTCCCTGACTCGAACACCACCTCTTCCCCCACCAATTCCTCCTTCATTCGCGACTAATTCGAGTTCATTTGCAATCCCAGGCTACCAAACTTTGATCACCTCCACACCGCTACCGTACCTAGGAACCATCGCTTCCAACCCAGTTCGCCCGCGCGCGATCTCAATGGGACCATCGTGATTTATAGCATTTTATTATATATATTATTTTATTTCTGATTAAGATTTATATTTTTTTGTGCTTCGACAATGAGGAAGAGGAAGAAAGAGTCGTTTTTTTAAATGGAATGAGGTGGCTTTAGTACAGATAGGGTGGCGTGCGACCTTATAGGGTGGCTTGAGATTGGTTAGGGGTTGACTTAGAAAAGTTTTTATATTATTAAATTTCAAAATATCTCGTTTATAACTCTAAATCCTTAAGCCCTACCGAGGCGTGCTTCCTGACGTGCCTAATGTTATACCCTATTATGAACGTGATGGAACAAATTCCAAGGCTTATTCAATAGAAAGTAGAAGATTGCTTTTTGAACTCAATTATAATATTAAAATTTTGATGTTAATTACTATGCGTTTCTATCCCGTACCATCAAATATTAACTCCAAACTCTACAAAATTTGAAATTCGATAATAGTACAATGTTACGGATCTAATGGAATTGGTCTCGTCGAAATCCGAGATTATGCCCCAAATCAATATTTTAACGCATCGATAAAGTCGACGATTTCAAAAATTGTCAAAATCACTTGAAAATTCTAGTTTTAAAAACTTACTAACTCAATTCTAATTCAAATAGAATTTACATCAACATTAGAAATTGTTTTGATTCATATCCAACTTAAATCAGTTATTCCACATTTCCGTATTATGACAAATCGCTATATTTGAATTTTAAATTCATTATATAATTTCAACCAAAATCTGTATCCCCTTGGACGGTGGAGACGAGGCGCTGCAGGCCGAGAAGGCGGCAGTTCTTGGTTGAATGGTTGCAGTTTTTGTAAGGTATTGCGACAATTTTGTCGACTTTCAATAGAAGGGTCATGAAGGAGAAATGCAGGGGACGAACTAGGGCTAGGCTTGGCTAGAGTTTGGTCACATGATGTGCCCAGTGGTGGTGGGAAAATGGAGATGAATGTCCACGGTTAATTATGTTTTTTTGTCGATTTACGGCGTGAGCGACAATGGGACCGGCTGCATTGGATGTAGGAGTGTCGAGGCTATCGTTGGTGGCCGTAGGATGGCGAGCGATGCGGTTCGAAGCAACTGTGAGCATGACAAGGGGAGGGCTATCGTATTGTTCGTGAATGAAGAAAGAGAGAGCGGGATTGAATTATCTCGATAATTAGCGTATTATAATGATGTAATTATGTAATTAAGATAATTATTTATTTCGAAAACTTATAATTGTGATAACTAATTCATTTTAGGTCGGAATTTAACGTGGTCGATCAGTTAGGATCATATTGACATAAACTGCGAAATGGGATTAGTTTGGTGATGATTGGAACGAGTAGAATTTCACGCTAAATCGAAAGTCGTTCGATTTAAGACGAAACGTCGAACACTTCGGAGGTAATTGGAATTTCGGTGAGTAAACTCCCCTCTTAATGCCACTATAATACTGTATAGTGGTTAGAAAATAGGTTGCTGCTTATCTGGATGATTTACTATTTTATCATTTGGTTTGGATTTATTCCCACCCTTTGGAACAGATGACGTTTTTATATATACCCGCCTAATTATGGATGATTCATATTATATTATATATACTTTATGTGATGCAGGGGTTGGAGGGATCCAACAGGGTTTCCCACATTGTTGATTTTATTTTTCATATACTGTATTATATGATGTGTTGGATGTTGACTCTGACATTTTTATATGTTCAACTTGAACCCTATAGCGATATAGAATCATTAACGATGTTGTTAGGTAATGTGCTAAACCATGTTTGTAACAACCCTAATAATTCAGTTGTTTAATTTAGAATATTTAAATGGTTTTACATATTGCATTTGGAACTATAATTGAGTTAGTATGTTTTAAAACTAAAATTTTGAGCGATTTCGAAATTTGGAATCGCGAATTTCATTGACGCGTTAAAATAGTGATCCGAAGCACAGTCTCGGAAACCAGTTTAATTAGGTCTGTAATATTGTATTATTATTGGATTCCAAATTTCACGGTGTTTAGAGTTATCGTTTGGTCGTACAGGATATAAACGCATTGAAATTAATATCGAAAACTCAATATTATAATTAGTCCAAAAGGCTATGTTCTTCATATGATCGAATTAGGACTTGAAACCTTTTCCATTGTGTTCCAAATAGGGGTATAACATTATAAATGCCTAACGGCAGTCCTTGATAGGGATTTGAGATTTTAAGTTATAAAATCGACACGATTTTAAATTTATAATATATATGTGTGTGTATTCATTTGATTAACAATATTTCGGACACCCCTTTTCCCCTTCACCTCAGTCACTATAGCCTCTCCCCTATATGCCTAGATCACATTTCCTTCCTTTTATATTTCACGTGACTTACAAAAAAAAAGAATAAAATAATACGACGTTCGTTCTCTTATGTATAAAAAAAAAACGCGTTGTCTTCCATTCAAATTTGCCTACCACTTTTCCCCAGTCTCCCTTCAATTCGAAATCGAAATCTTATAAAAAAGAAAATGAAATTGAAACCGATCAAACGAGTTCGCCCTTACCTCTCATTCAACAAGTTCGCTAGACTGCGGATGCACTGCGTGACAACGACGTAACTAGGGAGGGCGTCGTCGATGTTATGATGGCCGTGACATGTGGCCGATGGTGGGTGCTCACGTGTGAGGCTGCTACAAAGCGGTAGAGGGGGTCGCAATCGAGGTTTTAGGCGGAAGAGTGGGGATGGCTAATTCAACTGCGGCATGCAAAATGATGTGAGGGACTTGTGCGGCTACAATATGTAGCTCGCAAATGAGGATGGAAATGCGGCACTGTCGTGCTGCGGTGGTAGGGGTAGACTGTTGCAAATTGGTTCAGAGAGGTTCTATGGAGATTGCATTTGTTTTCTAGTGAGCGTAGTCATGCTGGGGGCATTGAGGTAGTGGCGGTAGTGTCGTCGATGAGCAGAGTTGAAAGGGTTGAGGCAGAAGTTGGGTTTTGGAGGCTGAGCATTGTTGCACGATCGGTTAGGTAATTATGATTTTGCAATATAGGGTTAATTAAATTTTTAGTTAGTTATTTGAATTAGAATTCGAAATTTTGATAGCTAATTAAATCTAAAAATAAAATTCATATGAGGTCCAAAAATCAAAAATCAGTCACATTGGATTTATAGTTGCAAAATTTAAAATATGGAATTGGTTCGAAATTTTCTTAGTCGGCTGAATTTAGATAATTTAAATTTTGAGGTTCAGCAAATTAGAAATAAAGGAGAGAAATTCTCACTCATTTGGATTACCACATTTAAATTTAAATTATTTGATGCTTGATTGGATTGATAAATTATAAGTATCTATTAGATGATTATATATATTGTAACAGCCCACCTTTTTGTACGCTTTAAATCGATGATAAACCACACACGTCAGACTCAAACCATATAGAAGGGCGGATTGTTATTGGGGTGAATAAGAAAAAGAAAGAAAGAAATAAAAAAAAATCTCACAGCTGAATGACAAAATATAATAATCAAATAACAGTTCATGAAGCTGTTTAACAAAACATTTGATTATTCCTTTACAACACATATCAGAGTTACACATACCAGAGAATAATAAATAATAATGCAGTGGAACCGGGTGATTCAGTGGAACAATATAGTATATAATAATAATAATAATATCTTCGTCCTCCAAAATATAGTCTTCAAATCCTGTAATGCTCAGACTGACCCGAGCGAATTGAAAAGACAAAACACTCGAGTCAGAACTAAAAGATCTTATGTAAGTTAAATCAATGGTAAATAGTATGGGCGGAACGACGTCAGGGATGTTTACGGGATTTCACATCTCATATCCAGCGTCTAACGTGAGTGCGGTAACTTAAGAGATGCTCGGGATTCACATCTCCCAAGGAACTGTTAAACTATTTACTATGTAGTAATATTTCGCTATTATAATAGTGTCCAATAATAAAATAAACTTACTTTTAAATAGCGTTAAGTAGTTACTCATATAGCCCTTAACATGTAATAGTGCCAATAGTCTATACAGTACCGTAGTACCTCCTGATCGGGAGGTTACCAGAGGATACTCCATAAGTATGACATAAATCAAACTCGTATAAGGCGCATTAGGGTAGGTGACACGACACAACTAAGCATGCCAGGGTAGATATACCAATTACGCTTCCGGGCCGGTTGTAACGCATAGCCGCAGCTACCATCCACCTCGAGCCATACCCCCAAATCAAAAATCAAAAGCGGCCACCAAATCAATCCAAAGTCAAAGTATAATATCGAAGGGATGTGTCCGATCAAAGGTGCTATCTCATTAGCCCGTCAACCGCTCCTGTTTTAGCCACCTTATGCCAATTCACGGGAGTCGGGTCCACGTATATATATCAAAGAAATGCCACCACCATCCTACTTCATTCTGGAATCGCCACCACGTACACAGTTATTAAAGTGGTTTTTGGAGTTGGCAGAGAGTATGACAACTTTCGATCCCGGTCTCTTTAACAACCAAACGTTATTATAACACCGCGGTCATTTTCAAAATAGTTGGTACTTTAAAATCAAAATATCATTTCCTTTTCAAAAACCAAATCAACATGATATCATTTTATTTAAAATATATCCTTTCTAAACCATAACACTTTCAATGTTATAACATTTCGAAATCAGAACACTAGAATATAACACTTTCAAATTATAGTACCTTGAAACTCATACTTTGAACATAACTTCCACCACTTAAATAGTTTGAATAGTTACATTACTTTATATAATAAAATAGCTTCTTCAATTTCACAAATCAATTCCAAATACAGATTTAAACCCCTAAATAAACCATTTCAATTTCCATATATTTCAAAGCTTTAAATATTCCATCATTTGAAAACTAATTCTTTGATAATTCCATATATATCAAATTCAATTACTATTATTTAGATTTGAAATGTTTGCTTAATAAATCTAATATCATTTAAGTAAAACTTTTAAACTTCAAATAACTGGATATTCTTTCAATTTATTTAACTTAATATATTCATTTAAATTAACTTGATATTCATTTAAATCACTCTGAACCAAAATCAAGTTATAAAAATCATACCCTTTAAAATCTAAATTTTATTTAAATTTCAAATCAAATTTATTTGAGTATAATTCTTAAATAATTTCATCCAAATCAATTTCATATTTATCTTCCAACCTTAATTTTTTTTATTTAAGTCGTTATAAACTCTACACACTATATAATTTAAACAGATACTTAACCATATTATATAAAAAAATCAAAATTTATTATTTAACTTATTTTATATTTCAAAACAAATTTATACATAGCTAAATATCAATAATAAAATAACATTTACATAACATCTAAAATCAATATTTATATAACCCATATATTTCTTCACAAAACCATAGAAATCATTTCAAAATATTTTTATATATCTAGACCGCGGTGACTGTATAAAATTTTCTATCCTATGGTCAAGTGATACGGATATTTATCATTTCAATCCGTAATTTAAAATATAAATACGGTTATATATCATTTCAAACTGCAATCCCGAATGAAATAATATCCATAACAACTTGCAGTTTATAACAGTAAAAAAATACAACATCCATTCATCCAATATCAATCATCAAACATTTATCACAATCATCATCCAGTTCAATCAATAACATCAATATATAATAGATAATAAATAATAGGTATCAACTGGCATTTTATATTCAATAATAAATTAAATAACTGTTTAACTGGCAGTTTATATGCAATAATAAATTAAATAGCAATTTAATTCAATAAATTCTATATAACCGAGACGATGATTAAAAATATGCCAAACAACTATAAATAAATTTCTAATCACATCATAAATAAGTTTAACAAACATAAGAAATTTTAGAAATTGTGAGTGGGTAAAAACACTCACCTTTTGAAATTAAATCCAATTTAAATCCAAAAATTGAACAGTCTTAGAATTCGTCCAAACCAGCATCAAAACGTCCGGAATTTCGATACGATCCTAGTGTAAGAAACCGCGCACAAAAATGACCTCGTATGCAAAATTTACGCGTGTTAGAAGATTAAAATTTTAAAATAAAATAAAAACAAATAGATAAGGGCATGTCACCTTTAAACCTCGTACATGCGGAAACCCTAGCCCCTGTTCGAAATCGCGCTCGAAACAGCTGTAGCCGCCACTACGTCGAATGCCTTGATCAAAAAATGCGCTGCAGCGAAGCCTTCCACCATGATTGGAGACCACGGCCTCACTCCCCACTTCTTGCCGCCCCCAGCCACGCAAGCGCGGCCACCTCCGATCTCGCGGAACTCGCCGCCGTCGCCACACACTCTCAGCCGAATCATGACGATTCTTGACCACGTCGCGACCAACGAAACCATTCTCGTGACCTGCATCGCGCCAGCAACACAACGACACTACCCGATCGACAAACGGATGTAGATCCGCCGTTGGATCGACCAAACTCCAATATGGACGGTCGAAATTGTTTCGCAATTCTGGACAGAAGATGCTCTGAATTGAAAAACGAATCAGATTGATATAAAATTTGATATTATTTGAGGAGTTTGAATTTTTAGTTTTGAATTTGATTTGAAATTGCATTTTGGGATTTAGGGTTCTGTCTACCATTGAAGAGGAGAAGCAAAAAGAAGTGTACGTATAGAAATGAGGAATAAGAGATGGGCTAGGGTTTATAACAAGGTATATATATAGGTAGGCCAGAAATAGAGATGAATGGACACGATTGGCTCGGACCGTTGAACGTTAAATGGCCCGAAAAGTCCGTTCTGACTCCGGAACGAAATTGGATCAACCCATATATCAAAATAGCTGTTTTTGAGTATTTTGAATTGATGGAGTAGGTTTCAAGTTCTAATTCCATCGTATGAAGAAGTTATGCTAAAATCAATTTATTTCGAATTGATTTCAATTGATTTCAATTAATTGATTCCCAGGCGTTTTCGAGCCCGTACAAGACGACAAGTCTGATCGCTATGAAACTTGAAATCCTACAATAGTTCAATGTTACGAATCCGAGGACACTGGTTTCGTCGAAATCTGAGTCAGTGGCCAAAATGGCTATTTTCTATTTAATTAATAATAAATTAATTAATCACTTTCCAATTTAAATTTTAAAATTTACAACTTCTATAAATTCTTATTTCTTAACCATTCACAAATAATTTAAACAAATTTAGCTGTCGATTTAAAATTGATTAATTCCTCAATTTCAGTGTTTAATTTCAATTTCATTGAATTCAGAAATTTAAAAATTTAAAATTCCAAAATCCATTTATTAACTTTTAAACCTTGTTATTCAAATCTTTTTTACAATAAGATATAATTAACATTGGTTGATAATATGGTACACTATTATTTCCCAATTCCGTCTTAATCCCTATTTACGTAATATTTAAATATAAATTTTCATTTGATTCCAACTAATCCAATTATTAAATTTAAATTAATAAATCTTGATTTCCATTCTTTTTATTTCCATTTGTCATATTATTGTAAATAGAATTAACATTATTTCCAAATATATGTTTGTTTCCCAAGGAATTGGCCAGGCAACCTAGTACTCGGCATAGCAAGGACGCTCGGTCAGAGAGGAGCGCTCGGCATCAAGTATCGCTCGGCATCTGAAGAACGTTTGGCATTGGATGCCGTACGGCCAAAGAAGATCGTTCGGCATTGAATGTCGTTCAGCCAAGACTAACGTTTGGCCTCCAAGGTGTACTCGGTGTAAAGTGTGTTCAGCAGTCAAAGGACACTCGGCATCCAGAGCATGTTCGGCCAAAGGAGCGTTCGGCCGAAGTAAACATTCAGCATAAGACCGTTCGACATAAGGATATCGTTCGGCATCTAGAAGTCATCTGGCATCGAGAGATAGTTAGGCATTGAATGCCGCTCGGCCAAATAATATCGTTCGGCCACCAAAGTTTGTTCGGCTTTCTACGAACGTTCGGCGTAAGAACGCTCGGCATCCCCGTACGTTCGGCCAGCAAGATGTTTCAGCATCCTCCTCAACACAACTTTTCCAACTGTTGCTCGGCCTAATCGTTCGGCACGAAGGTTTCTGTTCGGCATTCCATCGTTCGGCCTCCCTGGTCGGCGCGTCATGCCTACACTCTTTGGACCGAGTTATTCGACTACCAGGCCCACTAGGGAAGTCCAACCCACTGTCATCTATAAATAGGGAGGCAGGGGCATAGAAAACGGGAGGAGATTTTAGAGAGCACTGGGGAGACTCTGCCACATTCAACCCTAATACAAAAACTTCACTGTTTATTTCACAATTGTATTCGAATACTTAAAAGCGGATTATATCTGTAATCAAGTTTCAAGTGAAGAAATAAAGGATCAACTTCAAAGTGGACGTAGGCTACAACGCCGAACCACTATAAATTCTGTGTTCTCGTCTCTCGCATTTTAATTTATATTATCTTCTTCATTAATCTCTCTACACAAACTCTCTAAGGGTGTTAGTGACCAATTTTGGCGCTAACATTTTGGTGCTTTCACTGAGAACCGAATTCTCAGGTTGTGAGGATCTACTTTGTAGCTACTGGATTGTATAAATCCCCCGAAGAAGATCCGTAATTATTCATAAGGCATCTGTTGATTCTACTCAGAGTTACAACCAACGAATCTACCATGGGAAGACCACGAACAAGATCAACCTCCCAAAATGTAGATGCCCGCGAAACCGCTAGTGTTCAACAACTTGGGCCTAACGATCAACAAGCAATTCGAGGCACGGGGCCCTCTAGCCAAAACCAAGCGGAAGCTGTTTCACGAGCAGAATTGAATGACTTGATAAAAGAGCTTACGGAAAGCAGAAGGCAACTCGCCGAGCAAATGCAAGTTAATGCTGACCTCATGGCCCAACTTGCTCGACAGCAGCATCAGAATGCTGGAGGTAGCCCTGTCCCCTACTCCGAAGATGATAGCTCAACTTCAGCTGATGAACCTCCCAGGCGTAGACGCCGCAAGGATGAAGATGACCAAGCAGGTGCCACTGATCGCTCTACTAGAAATCAAGCCCGTGGAGCGGAACCCAACCTTCCTCCTACCATACAAACCCCGGATTTGACAGCTATGGTCAGGCAATTGATGAGAGAGAATCAAGGTTTGACTAATGAAGATTAAGGAATGTCTAAGAGTCATACTCCCTTCACAGATACCATTCTACCGGCTGAATACCCAAGGAAGTTTAACATGCCCACCATACCCGCCTATGAAGGAAAAACTGACCCTAGACAACATGTAATGAGGTATGGATGGATGATGGATTCAGCAAGGGCCAACGACG
This sequence comes from Allium cepa, assembly GCA_030765085.1. NCBI lineage: Eukaryota > Viridiplantae > Streptophyta > Magnoliopsida > Asparagales > Amaryllidaceae > Allium > Allium cepa. The sequence goes on from CM060928.1 coordinate 619,468,669, forward strand.
CAACTAAGTGCAGGTGCTTTCCAATAACTCTGTCCGGAATTGCCACCATGTGGTTTACTCGACTTCCTCCACGGTCAATCTCAAACTTCGACGAATAAGCAAGGAAATTCATAGAACAATTCAGGATACACGCCACTCGACCCAAGGATGTGATGTCCTTATCATGCGTGACCCAAGCTCCTGGAGAATCACTGATACTTGCAGAGATTTCATGTTGCCGCTACTGAAGTGAGCAATCCAAACGACCACACGATTTTGATGGCAGTAATGCGTGGAGTGGATCCAGACTCTGAATTTGGGTATGGTTGGCGGGAAAGCCACCAGCTACGTTGGAACGTTTCTATTCGAAAGCCCACCAGTTCATAAGGAGGGAAGAAGCTCGGTGGATAAGGAAGGACAAGGCACCAGGGTCCGTTCAGGAGTCTGTAAAGGGAAGCATCACCATGAAAGCAACCAACGATAACCCTGGAAAGACATAGGCCAGCGTCCAAAATAAGCCCGGGCAGTCTAAGGGAACTGGAAGTGGAAATCCTGGAAAGAAGAAGGAAACGGGGAGATGGAAGTCAAGGATCCCAACCTACAACGAATACACTCCACTGAATGCGTCTCTTGAAAACAACTACTTATCGACCTGCAACACTTTTCAATACAGAAAACCACGCCCTAAGGAATCAACAGAGGAGCAAAAGCGGACTGGAAAGTATTGCCGCTTTCACGAGTCTTATGGGCACAACACAGACGAATGCAGGCATCTCCATGACGCTATTGAGAAATTGATTAGGCAGAAGAAGCTGCAGGAATTCTTCAAAGATACGCCAGAAGGAAGACAAGAGACTTCAGACCCCGGACGTGGCCCAGCTCTACACCAACCAGAGCAACCTGCTCGAACTGTGGGAAGGTTGATTATTAACACAATTGCTGGTGGACCTCATCCTGCGGATAAAAATTGGCAGGAAATGGAGCGATATGCTAATTCCTTGAGACATACAGAGCATGAGTGCTGTTCAAATGTGGAGGATGGAACTCCCGCAAAGCAGCAGCGCACGATGCACGACGATATTGTATTTAGGAAAAGAGACGCGGATAAGGTGGAAGCTCCCACCATCGATCCATTGGTCATATCCGCAACCATCGGATCGGCATTCGTAAGGAGAATCCTAATTGATTGCGGAAGTTCCTTTAACATCATCTTCAAGAAAGCGTATGACCAAATGAAGCTGGAGACTAAGGATTTGAAGCCATCTAAAGCCCGAATCCATGGCTTTAACGGCGCAGCCACGGACGCAGCAGGATATGTGGTGTTACCAGTTGAACTGGGACAAGGTGAACGCAGGAGAGTGCGAATCCTACCATTCATAGTGCTGGATGTTGATTCACCATACAATGTGTTTTTGGGACGACCAGCCCTCGCAGATTTCAGGGCAGCCTTGGCCCCGTGGCGTCTCACACTGAAATTCCCGACGGACAAAGGAGTTGGCGTAGTGCATGGCGACCAAGCAACCGGACGTGCATGTTACGTGGCTGAGCTGAGAGAGGCCCAGCGCAGAGAAAAGGGGAAGACTGCGGACAACATCGTCCGCATCCCGAATTCTGATGATTGATAATTAGCGCCCGAGCCCTGGCTCGGGCGACATTCTCGGATCGTTGGAGACATAGATCCGAGAGATGACAAAGGGGAACCCAGGGAACCAGACGCAGCACCGGCCGAACTAACAATTGATATTCCAGTTAGCCACAGCGACCCGACACGAGTTCTTAAAATTGGGTCACAGCTCGATCCCCTAATGGCAGAGAATTTATCTGATTTCCTCCGAGCGAATCTTAATGTCTTCGCCTGGACACACTCTGATATGCGTGGGATTTCCCCTGCAATTGTGAGCCATATGTTGAATATAGACCCGAAACATGTACCTGTGAAGCAAAAAAGGAGAGGCATGGACCCGGAAAGGTCTACAGCTCTCAAAGAGGAGGTGGATAAACTCAAAGCCAATGGGTTTGTCCGCGACGCCCTCTACCCGGAATGGGTGTCCAACCCTGTGTTGGTAAAGAAAGCAAACGGGAAATGGAGAACCTGCGTTGACTATTCTGATTTAAACAAAGCATGCCCGAAGGATAGCTTCCCGCTACCACGAATTGATCAACTGGTCGATTCAATGGCAGGGCATGAGTTATTGTCATTTATGGATGCATACTCTGGATACAACCAAATTCCGATGCACATCCCAGACCAAGAACACACCAGCTTTGTCACAAATGTCGGGCTGTATTGCTATGTAGTAATGCCTTTTGGGTTGAAGAATGCAGAAGCAACCTATCAACGCCTGGTGAACCGAATGTTGAAGGATCAGATTGGTAGAACAATGGAAGTTTATGTGGATGACATGCTCGTGAAGTCACGACAGTCAAACGACCACATCCGAGACTTGGCAGAAATGTTCGGTGTACTAAGGCACTATGGGATGAAGATCAATCCTTCAAAGTGTTCATTCGGCGTGGCATCAGGGAAGTTCTTGGGATTCATTGTGAATGCACGAGGAATTGAAACTAACCCGGAGAAGATCCAGGCCATCCGAGATATACAAGCACCTAGAACCATAAAGCAGGTACAGAGCTTGAACGGAAAAGTAGCTGCGCTCAGTCGATTCATATCCAGAGCCACGGATAAGTGCGTTCCTTTCTTCGATGTCATAAAGAAAGGAAAGAGAAACTTCGAATGGACGACTGACTGCGAGGAAGCATTCCGAGCCCTGGTAAGACACTTGGAAAGTCCTCCAGTGTTGTCAAAACCAGTAGACCACGAGACGTTGTACGTATATCTGGCTGTGTCTCAGCACGCTATCAGTACAGCCCTAGTTCGTGAAGAAGGCAAGGTTCAAAGGCCGGTGTACCATGTTAGTAAACAACTGACGGGGGCAGAAAAGAATTATCCAAAGATCGAGAAACTTGCCTATTGCCTGGTGATTGCATCACGCAAGCTTCGTCCCTACTTTCAGGCGCACCCAATCAGTGTTTACACTGACCAACCCTTGCGACAGGTACTCCAATGACCGGAAACTTCCGGTAGGATGCTAAAGTGGAACATCGAGCTAAGCCAGTTTGATATCACCTACCTGCCGCGAAGGACCATCCAAGGGAAAGCATTAGCTGACTTCGTTGCTGAGTTCACCATTCCGGATGAACCGAGTGAAAATCACAAAGTAATCCCTCCTGTCCGATGGAAGATGTTCACTGACGGGGCATCTAACGACCGTTGGTCGGGAGCTGGGATAGTTCTGATAACTCCCGAAAACCGATCGATTTGCTATGCTTTAAAGCTCGAGTTTACAGTGACAAATAACGAAGCCGAATACGAAGCACGGATTGCTGGCTTAAGACTTGCCAATGTACTGAGGGTAAAGTCCATCGAAATCTTCTGCGACTCACAGCTGGTGGTATATCAGGTACGGGGAGACTACCAAGCGAAAGGACAGAGATTGGCTCCTTACCTTGCTCAGGTCCGGGAGCTACTAGTAAACCTGGAATATTATGTCATTTCGCATGTCCTGCGTGAACAGAACAGGGAGGCCGACTCGTTGGCTAAATTCGCAAGTATTGGCGATGCACAGCAGATGGGATTGTTCCCTGTCGAGACTCTGCTTGCTCCAAGTATAGACATGATGGAGATAGATCTCGTCTTGGAGACCGAACTCGAAAGGGGATCATGGCTGACCCCGATCAAACAATACTTGCTATACGGGGACTTACCTGAGAAAAGAAGCGAAAGACGCCAAGTCCTTCGTAAGGCTTCGCGTTATGTAATGCAAGACGGGATAATGTATCGGAGGGGATTCTCGACCCCCTTACTCCGGTGCGTGGCCCATGACGAGGTAAAACGGGTGTTGGAAGAAGTCCATGAGGGAGAATGTGGTGATCATACCGAGGGGCAAACTTTGGCGAGGAAAATCCTCCGCTATGGATATTATTGGCCGACTGTAAATCGGGATGCAGCAGACTATGCGAGAAGATGCGACAAATGCCAGATATATGCAAAGATTCCGAGAGCTCCGCCAACGGAACTCACACAAATGGTTAGTCCCTAGCCATTTGCAATGTGGGGAATCGACCTAATTGGATCTCTGCCCATAGCCAAAGGAGGCGTGAAATATGCAATAGTGGCAGTCGATTATTTCACCAAGTGGGCAGAAGCAGAGCCAATGGCCACAATCACCACCAAGAAAGTCATTAATTTCGTTGTACGAAATATCATATGTCGTTTTGGCCTCCCACGGACCATCATAACGGATAACGGAACTCAATTTGAAATTAAGGAATTCAAAGAGTTCTGTCAGAGGTATGGCATTGAGAAAAGGTTCGCAGCAGTTGCTCACCCAAAGGCGAATGGGCAGGTAGAAGCCGTCAATAAAATCATCAAGTCCATATTGAAGAAGCGTTTGGAAAAGGCTAGAGGCAAGTGGGTGGATGAACTCCCAACAGTGCTTTGGGCTTATAGAACTACCCACAAGACCGCGACTGGCCACACACCATTCGCACTGGCGTACGGCACGGAAGCCGTCATACCCGTAGAACTTGAAGTTCCGTCACACCGGGTAACCTATTACGATCCTGCGTCAAACCAGGATCTCCTATTGGAATCATTAGACTTCATTGATGAGAAACGCGAAGAAGCTGATTTGAGAGCAGCCTCATACAGACACCGAGTCGCTAAATATTATAATGGAAAAGTCCAGCCAAGAACCTTTAGTGTGGGAGATCTCGTTTTGAAACGAGTCTTTCCAACCCCTTCGCACATGAATCCCGCATGGGAAGGTCCATACGTCATCGAACGGAGGCTTGGAGAAGGAACTTTCAAGCTAACGACCGTCGATGGTGCGACACTCCCCCGCGCATGGAACAGCGAGCATTTGCGGCGTTATTACACTTAGTCTATTTCCTTTATGCGGAAGTTGCATTTATTTCCAGTATGCTTTCTTCTTGGCATGTAATAAGATAATCTAGCTTGTTTTCATCAATAAAGGCTTGAAGCCATCTTTTCCATGAATGACCAATGTCTCTTCGTATGATATTCCTATGACGCGCAATTAAAAATTATGATATCCTGGCTAGCGTACGAACGCTTATAATAAACGATTCAAAATCTCCAAGTCCCCGGAGTGCGGACTGGAGTACTCTAAGTCCCCAGAGTGCGGACTCTAGTATAAACGACAAAAAATCTCCAAGTCCCCGGAGTGCGGACTGGAGTACTCTAAGTCCCCGGTGTGCGGACTCGAGTATAAACGACAAAAAATCTCCAAGTCCTCGGAGTGCGGACTGGAGTACTCTAAGTCCCCGGAGTGCGGACTGGAGTACTCTAAGTCCCCGGAGTGCGGACTCGAGTATAAACGACAAAAAAATCTCCAAGTCCCCGGAGTGCGGACTGGAGTACTCTATGTCCCTAGAATGCGGACTCGAGTATAAACAACAAAAAATCTCCAAGTCCCCGGAGTGCGGACTGGAGTACTCTAAGTCCCCGGAGTGCGGACTCGAGTATAAACGATTAAAAATCTCCAAGTCCCCGGAGTGCGGACTGGAGTACTCTAAGTCCCCGGAGTGCGGACTCGAGTATAAACGATTCTAAATCTCCAAGTCCCCTAAGCGCGGATTGGAGTACTTTAAGTCCCCAGAGTGCGGACTCTAGTATAAACGATTCTAAATCTCCAAGTCCCCGGAGCGCGGACTGGAGTACTCTAAGTCCCCAGAGTGCGGACTCGAGTATAAACGATTTGAAACATCCAAATCCCCATAACGCGGACTGGAGTACTCTAAGTCCCCAGAATGCGGACTCGAGTATAAACGATCCGAAATCTCCAAGTCCCCAGAGTGCGGACTCGAATACAAATGACTCGAAATCTCCAAGTCCCCGGAGCACGGACTGGAGTACTCGAAGTCCGGTGTATAGACTTAATTACAAGCAGTTCAGACCTCCGAGTTCCTTGAATAGGAACTACGACGCAAATGACTTGGATATGTCAAGTCCCCAACATACGGGCTATGAAATATCCTAAGTGCTTGAAGCACCAAGTGGAGACTGATCAAATCCAGGGAAGCTCCCAAGCCATGTAAAGACGAACCAAGAAGTCTAAGTTACCCATAACAATTCAGATTTCAATCACAACCATAAAAGAAACTGAATAATAGAAGTCTTTTGAGAAGACAAAAGTGAAGATCAAATTTTATTCACTAAAAGCTTCCCGTTACAAAAACGCTCCTAAGTCCGGAGCCAACAGCCTATTTACACAGTCTACAAAAATTAGTACCTAACTTAAACTAGTTCTCGCTGAACGGGGATGACGGTCATTTCTTGTGTTTCTTTGACTTCTTCCCGGATGGTTCCTTCCAAGAGCGCTTACTCTTGGAATCCTTCCCTGACGGAGGGGTGACGACCGAAGACGTAGGGGGAACATCCATGGGCTGGGACTTGCCAGGAAGAATGACCTTCAATGGTTTGTGCAAGGGATCATCCAGGTCCACCTCACGCGGCTCAACCTTGACTGAGGTCGTATCTCTCTTCTCCTTCTCTAGCCGTTCCTTCATGCTCAACTCGGATGTGTGCTCAGAGGCGCCTGTGATTTCTATTTCAAAACTCTCCGAGGAAGATTCGGATTTGCCTTCATCAAGCGCCCCGATTACTTGAGCATCTGTACTAGGATCCCCACCAGCTTGAGTAGCGTCACTCGCCTTTTTCTCCACCTCCTTGGCGGCATCGCTCCTCGGAGTGGGCTCGGGATCAGAACAGCCTGTGCAGAAATCACGAAAAAAAAACAAGTGTTAGAACACAACAACTTCTGGGGGAACGAGAAAGATCTTTGTGAAGCACAGAGGTTACTCAGCAGATGACGGCGGCTTCTCAGTCATCAGGGGGGTCTCACCCTCCGGGATGGGAGATAAAACATGAATTCCAAGCCCGAGGGCTTCCGGGTCATAGCCAACGTGCTGCTCGAAGGGGTCAAGTATTGGCCGACTGGCCGATTGAGTAGGCACGCGAACTGGGGGCACGACGCCGGAAGAGTCGGTAGCCACCTCTTTCCCTTTCCTGGAGGGAGAGCCTTTGCTGTAGAGGGCTTCAGCCGCTGTTAAATCTGAAGGCTCCTTCCCCTTCAGGAATTCTTTTATCAATGCTTCTTCGTCAACCTCATCGGCGCCGCTCTCAACCTTCCTGATTTGAATCAGGGTCTCCCATGCCTCGGCCAATGACTCAAGGTAGCCGTCGCCCAGAAAAGTTAGATCTCGATGCATGAGAACTCGGGCATTGAACTCAGCGATGAGCGGGTCGAATTCGGTCTTTATCTCCTCCCTGCCTTCTTCCCTGGCCGCCTCGAGGCGAGAGTCGATGTCGACAGTTGCTGCCCTTTTACCTTCCTCACGGGCCTCATTCCTCAGTGCCTCGATTTTGGAGAGATCATTTTCAAGTTTCCCCTTTAAGAGCCGGGTGGCGACGATCTCATCACAATAATGTTGTGCCTCAACCTGGACAGCCACTTTCTCTTTCCTCTCCTCGGAAAGTTGCTCTTCGAGTTCCTTAACCCGATAATTAAGTGTGTCCCGCTCCTTCTGAACGGAGTCTTTCTCCAAAGCTAATGCCCCACACCGTTGAACCGCTTCATCGAGCTCTTTCTTATGAGTCAATTCAAGGCGGGAAACAGCCTCGGCGGTGTCCTTAGCGCTCTGACGAGTAGCTTCAAGCTCGGACTTATAGGCGCCAATTTCTTCATCCTGGGCCTTAATGATATCCCTGTCATGAATAGCTTCAAGCTTTAGGCGGTCAATTTCGTGCTGGCGCTCCATAGAGACTTCAGAAAGTTTCTCAGCCAGATGGACGAACGCATCATGTTGCACGTAGACGTCATTGGTACAGGCGATAGCATTTTGTTTGACATCTCCGGGAATAGGATGAATCGACGGGAGGAACTTTAACCCATCAAAACAAATCTTCGGAAACTTAGCCTTAAGTTCGTTCAATCTCTCCGACATTGTCGGGTCTGTTACGGGAGCGGGAGGAGACGGCTTTGAAAGTTCGCCCTTCCTATGAGAATCTCGGGAGTGTCGGGTAGAAGAAGAGTCAGAGTGTTGGTCGCGGGGAGCATCAGAATGCGACCTCTTATGGCCACGTTTGTCTTTGCTTCGCTCATGATAAGAAGAGGTCTCCTGGCGGTGTTCGGGCTGATAATAAGTTTTCTTCCGGGATGACGAGTCCCGGGCATGATAATCTCGGTCGCTGTCTCTGTCTCGGCGCTTCCCGAGGCCCGAGTCCCGAGTCCCGACCAGGCTGGCGTAAAATCGACGAACCGCGAAGGCGGTCGTATCCGTGAGAGCGCCCCATATCACCTGCAATCAAACAACAGCGAATTAGTGAGAGAGCAGAATGATGAAAGAAAAGTAGGTGCAAAGTGAAATGCATGTGTCTGTGTGTGTCCTAGTGCTACCCCCCGACGGACCAGTGGCTTTGCTAACAGGAGTTTTTTCCCCTTGGATCGGGGCCGGGACGCCCGCATCACCCCTGACGGGTGAGCGAAACTTAAACAGCTCCGGGTCATCGAAATCATAGTCGAGCAAGTTGTCGGTAATGGAGAGGTTCGATAAGCCTTTCAGAGAACTTCCAACGCGCTGTGAAGAAGCCTCTTTCTCTGGCTGAACAGGCGTAGCTTTGGAAGTCCCACCAACCTTCTCTTTCCTTAACTTGCGCGCCAGCTCCTTTCTCCCCTTCGAAGGGGAAGGTGACGTTTCGATATCATGAACTTCAGCTGTAGGACCTAAATCCTCACCTTGCTTTTTAGGTGGCTCGCCTAGAATTTCCCCTTCTTCCGGTGCTTCAAGAGAAGGGCGAACTGATGATTCAGGCAATTTTTTCCCTCTGCCGGGCACGGACTTGGGAAGCGATACGCCCTCTGGAAGGCTAACCCAGCGGCCAGGGGCTAGCAAGCCGAACTTCGATAGTGACTCATTAGAAATGAGGGCTCGGATATCTCGCTCTTCAGCAGGAAGAGCTCTAATGGCGTCAACAGCATCGGAGTACCCCCGACCCTCGGGACGTGGGACGAAATCTGAAAAAATAGAACAATGAGTTAGGAGAAGTTCAACCTGAATCGGGAACGGACATCAACTCAGAGAAAGGACTTAATTCCTTCAAACCACCGCCTCGCAAAGCCTTGGGGGCAGCGCACGTAAAACCACTCCTGTTTGTACAGGGCGAATTTGCTACTCCACGCGCTAGTGAAAAGTTGGCACTTCCGATGTGGCTCAAGAAACATGTAAGAGGGGCTTTCTCCCCGTTTCTTGGTCATATAGATGTACCTTATATCGCCGGGAGTTGGAGGCCTGGAGAAGACGGCCATGAAAAGCATGTACGTGTCATAAATGAAAGCGTGGCCATTTGGATGAAGTTGAGACGGGGCGACGTCCAGATACTGCAGCACGTTGCGAAGGAATAGATTGAAAGGTGGCACGCTACCAACCCAGCACATGAACTTGCTACACGCCGTATATCCCACTGGGGGCAGATGTGGGCGGTCATGCCCCGACGGAACGAGCACATCAGCAAACGGAATGCCATGAGTAGAACATATCCGCTTAAGAGCGGCCTCAGTGACTCTCGAAGCCTGTGAGTCAACTGGGTCATCCAGTAAAATCGACGATTCCAAAGTATCGGGAGCCCAGTCATGAGCGGGAGAAACTGACGGGTCAGTTGTGTCGGGGGCCGTTCGCTTAGAAGACAGCCCAGGTTTGTCGAAAAGTGTAGCAGAACTGGATCTTTTGGACATCTTGAATAAATAGCAGACCCAACCAAGCACCTGTGTGAACTATACTCGAAAAATGATCGACGTTAGAATTAACAACGCAGATAACACCCCCCCCCCCCCCCCCGTGTGGTGTGTGAACTAGTGGAATCAATCGTGCATAAGCATTTAATATAACGTCAAGCCTAAAAACATCGCTTTTGAAAACCGTCATCGCTGATCGTCTCCGAAAGCCTTCTGAATAACGACTGCAGTAAGATGCTAGAGGTAATTATCTGATTATGCCAAGTAAAGACCAGTTATGAAATTGGGCAAGGAGAGTATGTTCAGCGTTTGTATATGTCCGGCATTTATGTGTGCTCGGCACTTAATTATGCTCGGCATGCTAACTATGTTCGACATGAAGATAAGTCCGGTATTTATGTATGTTCGGCATGTTAAGTATATTCGGCATTTACTTGGGTTCGGCATTAAGGTCTGCTCGGCGCTTAGTTTGTTCGGCAGGATAGTTTGTTCGGCACTCAAGTACGTTCGGTATGTTGGTTTGCTCGGCATGGAGGTAGGCTCAGCATTTATGTACGCTCGACATAACAGTTTGTTCGGCTAAAGTAGTGGCTCGGAAAAACTACTATTCGGCCTACAACCATCGTTCGGCTCAACCTCAATTCGTACTGAGTTAGTGTTGTTCGGCCAAAACATGATTCGGCCGAAACAACGCCCGGCCTACCTACTGGCTCACACTTCCTCCCTAACCTTCTGACCCATCGTTCAGCCGACAATATGCCATGCCGAACCAAAGTTGAATCGTGTCCTAACACTCAACACGGCCTCCATACTTTCCACTCTTCCACCCAACTCTTTCCCGCGGTCTCATCTAATACATAGAGGCTGTGCCGAACCACGGCATCCCTCTCAAACAATGAAATGAACCCTATGAGGTGATCAACCCTCACCACACCTCCCTGCCTTAAGTCGCTCGGCCGGGGGGACGTCCAAATCAGGGTTTGGATCATCCACCCGCATAGCTCGTTCAGCCACCGTTCTAACCTATCCCAACCGATCGAAACTTATCAAGGAAAGGAATCAGATGAAGGGATTTTACCTAGTTCGTGGATCGAGTGTTAGGAGGGGTTGAGAAGTCTGAAAAGTCTGATGGCTGGGGTAGATCGAGAGTGTAGAAGTGAAAGTAGAGAAAAAGGGGGGGAGGAAGAAGAAGTTGGGTTTTATAAGGGAGAAGAGGAAGACGAAGGGGTTCTGACCGGCTCTACCAGTCAAAACGGTCATGTTCGGACACCTCGGTTCGTCCAGCTTGGGCCCACTTGGATCTACCGGCACTTGTATTGTTCGGCCCGAATACTCGGCATACAAACTCACTCGGGGTAACATATGTCGTTCGGCTTCCCCTGCTAACGTCCGGCCTTCCCTACTGCGTTCGGCCAAGAGAGCCTTAAGACAAAGGTGGTGACCAAGGATCAAAGCGCATCACGTTCGGCCACGTAATGCACTTTGGGGGGCAAGTGTTTCCCAAGGAATTGACCTGGCAACCTAGTACTCGGCATAGCAAGGACGCTCGGTCAGAGAGGAGTGCTCGACATCAAGTATCGCTCGGCATCTGAAGAACGTTTGGCATTGGATGCCGTACGGCCAAAGAAGATCGTTCGGCATTGAATGCCGTTTAGCCAAGACTAACGTTCGGCCTCCAAGGTGTACTCGGTGTGAAGTGTGTTCAGCAGTTAAAGGACACTCGGCATCCAGAGCATGTTCGGCCAAAGGAGCGTTCGGCCGAAGTAAACATTCAGCATAAGACCGTTCGGCATAAGGATATCGTTCGGCATCTAGAAGTCGTCTGGCATCGAGAGATAGTTAGGCATTGAATGCCGCTCAGCCAAATAATATCGTTCGGCCACCAAAGTTTGTTCGGCTTTCTACGAACGTTCGGCGTAAGAACGCTCGGCATCCCCGAACGTTCGGCCAGCAAGATGTTTCAGCATCCTCCTCAACACAACTGTTCCAACTGTTGCTCGGCCTACTTGTTCAGCATGAAGGTTTCTGTTCGGCATTCCATCGTTCGGCCTCCCTGGTCGGCGCGCCGTGCCTACACTCTTTGGACCGAGTTATTCGACTACCAGGCCCACTAGGGAAGTCCAACCCACTGTCATCTATAAATAGGGAGGCAGGGGCACAGAAAACGGGAGGAAATTTTAGAGAGCACTGGGGAGACTCTTCCACATTCGACCCTCATACAAAAACTTCACTGTTTATTTCACAATTGTATTCGAATACTTAAAAGCGGATTGTATCTGTAATCAAGTTTCAAGTGAAGAAATAAAGGATCAACTTCAAAGTGGACGTAGGCTACAACGCCGAACTACTATAAATTCTGTGTTCTCGTCTCCCGCATTTTAATTTATATTATCTTCTCTATTTTAATTTATCTTCTTCATTAATCTCCCTACACAAACTCTCTAAGGGTGTTAGTGACCAATTTTGGCGCTAACAATGTTCACAATTTCTAATCAAATTAACATTATTACCTTTATTTTAGTGATTTCATTATTAAATTACATATTTTTATTTTCTTTTCGTATTAAGTTACCAAAATTTAATTATCGAAAATTACGGGTCATTGCACTCTCCTCCACTCAAAACTTTTCGTCCCCGAAAAAGAAAAAAAAGGGAAAAGAAAGAATTGAGTGAACAATGCATCTTATTCAAAAATATTAACTTTATAAACAAATAAATTTATAAAATTAATTAATTTAAATAAAATATACCACTTCATGACCATTAAATCTTTTTGTACTCAAATTAATAAAGTTTGAAAACATTTCCAAAAAATTTCTAAGTCCAAAATATACGGAAAATTTCGACAGAGTCTCCTTTGTACGGAGAGGCCCAGGAGAAAATATAATATCAAATACAACAATATACAACATATATTATCCAAAATAGTATATATCCCAACATGGGAAAACAATATAATAACGCTAGAAAACCGTAATCCGAGAACGTACCTGTTTGTCGGGCAATTAACGTTTAATTATGAAACCAAAAGCAGTAGTAATTGCTTCCATACCTGCATTTCACTTATATAATCTAAAAGGAGTTAATAATAATTATAAAATGAAATATTTAAAGTCGTTTCAATTAATAACAAACAACTCAATATAACAACCATCACTTGCAAAAAGCATACAAGCATCACATAAAATCAACATACATCAATTATCCATTCATATCAAATAAAACAAATAGTTGTTCGAATTCAAAAACTTCAAATTGTACAGAATGAAAAATAAAATATTAAGTGCACCATTTACTCAACAGTCTTGGATGAAACTAAATAGATTATTCATACATCCAAACAACTTTAAAGTATCATTGCCCAAACAGCCATAAACCAAAACAAACAACAAATCTAAAAAATAGATCAAGTTCATTTTTACAAATTTCATTTTATAACATTTGTTGTTTGATTTCCTTTTCTTTCATGTAATGATTTCTCTTGTAATTTACATTTATCTCTTGCAAATTTTCATTTCCATCCATTGATTCAATGTTTATTTCATTTATTTATAATACTTACCTTTTTATTATATTAAATTAGTAGCCTTTCAACTACACATCAAATTCTTATTTATTAAAGAATTTCATTGAATACTTTCATTGCTTCAAGTATTACTTGTATAATATCCATTAAATTTTCTTATTAAACATTAGAACTTTTAATATTTGGTAAGTTATATATATGTTTTAAGAATGTAATTAAAAGTTATACAAGTTTTTCTCATTTTTTTAATTAATTTTTTCTGGCAAAGCCAGCGAGGTTGACTGGACCCCTACCAGATTTATTGCAAATAGAAAAAAATGATTCAAACAAGCTTTGAATCAAGCTAAAAAAACACACAAAAAAACAGGAAAGCAAAAGCAAACAACTAGACATCCCAAGCTTGGATAATGCCAACAGGGTACTGCCTATTGCTCCTCTGCATTTGCAAGTAGGCCCTATTCTTCACTTCAAACCAGAGAGTATCATATGTTTTCGTCAAACTCTCAAAAATTCTAGCATTCCTCTCTGACCATATCACATCATAATAGATTTTAAAGCAAACAACCAAAGCACTAACCTCATCATTCTTCATAGCAGCAGCTTTATGTATTATATTCCAAACTGAGGCTGAGTAGGCAGTATTGAGATCAAACCCAGTGGTACAACTGACTACTCCTCAGAGTAAGTAGTGCATAGCAATCAAAGAAAAGGTGCTCCAAAGTTTCATCACACATATCACAATATACACAACATGTGCACACAGTCAACCCATACCTGTTCAAAACATCCCTAGTCATCAAGGCATGACTAACAACCTTCCACATCATCAAATTCTCCCTAGGCAAAGATTCTTTTGTCCATAAAACATAGTACCACCTAGCAGCTGGAAGAGGATTAGGAGCAGATAAGTTCATGTACACAGAGGCAACAAAGTGCACCTTTTGTCCCTAGGTTACTGAATTGGAATGATCAGCACACTTGTAACAATTCATAATTTCCCTCCATATTTGCCTTATCATTTGATTGCTATTATAAGGCAGCAGAATATTGCCATCAAATAAAAAATCAATAGCTTTTGCATCACTATGAATACCAGATTGCTGTATCAGGGGATACACACAACCTTTTGATAGAATCAGACCCTTCCTTACCCATGGGTCATGCCAAAAACTAACGGAATGGTTAGATTGAAGATGATATTGAACCATAGGTAAGAAAACATCCCTAAGTTTCAGCAAATTCCTCCAATTCGAGATGCAATTCTGTGGAATATCTATACACAAGAAATGCCTTCTCTTAATATTGTACTGCCACATCCACCTGACCCATAAACTGTATTTCTTAATAATAAGATCATCAAAATGTTTACTAAATGCAGCAGTATTCCACTTCCTAACATTGATGATTCCAAGACCACCAAACTTCATAGCGGTCTCAAATATGGAAAAGGAGCACGGAATTAACCTAGAGTTGTGAACACTTCCAGTCCAGAAGTACCAATTCATGGCTAACCTAACTGACTGTAAAAGCTTAGTAGGTAGAATAAAAGAACGTGCCCAATAGACAATGGAAGGAAAACCACAGCTTTAATAAGAACAAGCCTACCACATTGAGAAATATGCCTGTTACACCAATTGGACATGACCTTAGTTATTTTATTATAAAGGATTAAACAATCAGCAGTTGCTATTCTTTTAGTTAATAATGGTATGCCAAGATAACTCATATCAGATGCCATACAAGAAAAGCCAAAAAACTAATAAAGTGCAGCAACATGATCATCGGTCACTCCGGCAACAAGCATGGATGATTTAGATTGGTTAATTGAGAGGCCAGTCATGAGATAGAAAAACTGTAATGCCTTCGTCAGCCCAGAAATTGATGTAAACTCAGGTTTAGTAAACAACATGACATCATCAGCAAACATGATGGAAGTTATTTGTAGGTTGGAGCATTTTGGGTGATACTTGATAAACTTGTGTGTATAATTATATTTAAGTATCACAGTTAATACTTCCATGACCAGGAGAAATAGGTATGAAGAAATAGGGTCACCCTGACGTATTCCTTTCTTACTACTGAAAAAACCAACAGGCCTTCCATTTATTACAACAGAGAAAGCAGGAGTGGAAATGCAAACATACACCCAAGACACAAATATTTTTGGAAAACCCATGTTTGCCATTATTCTAACAATAGAAGCCCAGTGTATTGAGTCATAATTTAATTTAATGTTCAATAATAGAAGCCCAGTGTATTGAGCCATTATTCTAACAATAGAAGCCCAGTGTATTTTAATTAATTTAATGTTCAACAATAATATCCTTTGTTTTATAGGTTACAATTTCAACTTTCTCATAGTTTTAATTTATAACTTAGCATTTGATCTCTTATTTCATTTAGGGGTTCCAATTGTTAATTAGTTACATTCCATTTCACTACAATAATTGAAAACTATTAATTAACGAAAACTTAAGAACTAAATACATCGTTAATTTCAATCATTTTAAAACAATAGATAGATGTATACACTTACAATTTATATATCCAATTATATTTAAAACAATTTAAAATCTAAATTTGTTTATCAAAATAAATCTGCATTAAAACTACTACAGTGGCCTTCTCAATTTGAAACTCAAAAATGAACGTCGATGATGCGTGCACTCATCACTGAAATTATTTTCCGACGACAGAGAGGGGAGTACAGAATTTATTTCTTTCCAAAATTTCTTTAAAACAATTCTTTCAATCTATACTGAAATATTTATATCAGAAAATACTTCTAATAATATTATTATTATATTCCAAAATTGTTCAAAAGAAATTTTCCAAAAATCTTGGAACTCAAGTTCTAAGTTTCCAATCTTTCATTTATTTTATTTCACATTTTATTTTTAACTAATATCTAAAATTTCACAACCTAAAAAAATTAAATAACAACAAAAAATATATATCATTTATAAAAAAATTATTTCATATACAGAAAATATAATAGGCAAAATTATTTCATTCACCTATATTCAAAATAAATATTGTGTATGTCTGTCCTATTGAGTGTTTAGAAATCCCTATTGATGTCATAGCGTCCCATGCACCAACCAGAATTTATAAATACAAAACAGAACAAATTAACACAATATCAAAATCTTTTTATAACACTAACAAATACGCTCTCTCATATATATACTCTCAGTGATTCATCATAGGGTATTACCACCATATTAATAAAGAGTCGGACCCCATAAAGCTAAGGTTTATCGCTAAACCAAAGTTATGATACCAGATGTAATAGCCCGCCTTTTTGTACGCTTTAAACCAACGATAAACCACACATGTCAGACTCAAACCATACAGAAGGGCAGATTGTTATCGGGGTGAATAAGAAAAAGGAAGAAAGAAATAAAACAAAATAGAATCTCACAGCATAATAATCAAATAATAGTTCGTGAAGCTGTTTTACAAAACATTTGATTATACATTTAGAACACATATCAGAGTTATACATACCAGAGAATAATAGATAATAATGCAGCAGAACAGGGTGATTCAGTGGAACAATATAGTATATAATAATAATAATATCTTCGTCTTCGTCCTTCAAAATATAGTCTTCAAATCCTGTAATGCTCAGACTGAACTGGGCGAATTGAAAAGACAAAACACTCGATTCAGAACTAAAAGATCTTATGTAAGTTAAATCAATGGCAAATTCCATGAGTGGAACGGTGTCAGAGATTTTTATGGGATTTGACTTCTCCTATCAAGTGTCTAACGTGAGTATAGTAACTTAAAAGATGCTCGGGATTCACATCTCCTAAGGATCCGTTGAACTATTTACCATGTAGCAATATTTCACTATTATAATAGTGTCTAATAGTAAAATAAACTTACTTTTAGATAGCGTTAAGGGGTTACCCATATAGCCCTTAACACGTAATAGTGCTAATTGTCTATACAATACTGTAATACCTCCTGATCGGGAGGCTACCAGAGGATACTCCATAGGTACGACACAAATCAAACTCATACAAGGCGCGCTAGGGTAGGTGACACGGCACAACTAGGCAATGCCAGGGTAGATATACTAATTACGCTTCCGGGCTGGTGGTAACTCATAGCCGCAGCTACCACCCACCTCGAGCCACATTCCCAAATCAAAAATCAAAAGTGGCCACCGAATCAGTCTAAAAATCAAAGTATAATATCGAAGGGATGTGTTCGATCAAAGGTGATACCTCATTAGCCCGTCAATCGCTCATGTTTTAGCCACCTAATGTCAACTCACGGGAGTCGGGTCCATGTATATACCTCAAAGGAACGCCGCCACCATCCTACTTCATTCTGGAATCTCCACCGCGTACAAGGTTGTTAAAGTGGTTTTCGGGGTTGGCATAGAGTATGACAACTTCCGATTCCGGTCTCTTTAAAAACCAAACATTATTATAACACCGCGGTCGTTTTCAAAATAGTTGATACTTTAAAATCAAAATATCATTTCCTTTTCAAAAACCAAATCAATACGATATCATTTTATTTCAATATATCCTTTCTAAAACCATAACACTTTCAAAATTATAACATTTCGAAATCAGAACACTTGAATATAACACTTTCAAATTATAGTACCTTGAAACTCATACTTTGAACATAACTTCCACCACTTAAATAGTTTGAATATTAAAATTACTTTATATAACACAATAGCTTCTTCAATTTCACAAATCAATTCTAAATACGGATTTGAACCCCCAAATAAACCATTTAAATTTCCACATATTTCAAAGCTTCAAATATTCCACCATTTCAAAACTAATTCTTTGATAATTCCATTATATCAAATTCAATTACTATTACTTAAATTTGAAATGTTTACTTAATAAATCTAATATCATTTAAGTAAAACTTTTAAACTTCAAATAACTGGATATTCTTTCAATTTATTTAACTTAATATATTCATTTAAATTAACTTTATATTCATTTAAATCGCTCTAAACCAAAATCAAGTTATAAAAATCATACCCTTTAAAATCTCACTTTTATTTAAATTTCAATCAAATTTTATTCGAGTGTAATTCTTAATAATTTAATCCAAATCAATTTCATATTTATCTTCCAACCTAAATTTTTTATTTAAGTCATTATAAATTCTATACATGATATGTTGAATATGTGCTTATATGATTTTTGTTTAATGATAATAAACATATATACATTCGTTTAAATGTATTTGTTAATGTACTATTTTATTTTTCATAGATTAAATAAGTATTTGCTGAATAAAATTAAATAACACAGAATTTGAATTCAAAACAGAAATTTTATTCAAACAAATATTTATTACAATTTTGAATAGTACAAATTCAAGCTCTCACTATACATATACAATTTTGATTCTAATTACATCACAATTTAATTTACATAAATTCCTCACTACATATCACTCACACTCGTATTTTATCTTCAACTTCATTCCAGTTAGAATCCAGCATCTGAGCAATCTGCAAAATATTCACTAACGCAATAAAATTGAAAAACAAATATTTTTGCGGTATAAAATAAAAAGTGAATTTTGAAAATAATATTTGCCTCAGTTATTTGGGTTGTTCGTCATGATTTATATTTGAATTCATCACACACGAACAATGTGACATGCACAGTGTATCACTGTACATGCCACAAGGCCGTGCACGTCAATATATACTTGATAATGTTACAAGGACAGGTGAGCACAAGTTCAAACCCAAAATAAAAAGACGGGTTCAACACAGGTGCAATATAAATAAAATCTCGTCATCGGCACAAGGTCAAACCCGAGTTTTTAAAACTGGGTTCAACTCAAGGTTAATGCACAGTCCAACTATAAAGTCAATATGCTCATGAAAGACTGCAAAATTCAAGAAGGCACCAAACAATAAACTGAATGCAAAGGTCAAGCCATTGTTGTCATGACTCAACTCAAATGCAAAGCTTTGACAAATCAAAACTGCATCAAAGCACAAATACATGGAACAATGCAACTCTTCAATGATCATACATGAACGCAAACTAAATACAAATGGCAAGACCAAGCTGCAGCATACCAGAGGTGCAGACGACCAAATGAAACATGCTCAAAGTAAGAACATGTATGCAGATCCAGTGCCAAAATGATTAGAATGCACATAGCCAACAATGTATTCCATACCAATATCAAAGACTCAACAGTAAATCAAACACATGAACCACAATATTGCAAATGAACAGAGGCAACAAGAATGGCCAGAAACAGTGCAACAGGTCAAGGATGTGTACCAAACTGAAACAAACACATATATGGTCTGAAACTCAAGTGACTCAGCAATCAAGTGACACAGGCATCAGACTAAAGTACATCATGAAGCAAAACTAAGTTCAGGTTAATTCAAGAAGGACTGTAACAGCCAAATGAAAACAACAAGTACAACAGAAATGGAAATTGTAGATCAGACTTGATGCTATCAAGTGATGCAATGCAAATACAACTAGACTCGACGATTTCCACAAATGCAACTTACATATACACAAAGCCAAACTGCAACAAGACCAACTCCAGAATGCATCAGTGTGCAAAGAGCACGAGCACAGGATATGGCAATCAAAATATACAAAGGGAAACAACAATACCACAGAGACAAACAATATCAAGTGGCCTGAAGAATACATTATAGTGACAATACAAAGACTACAAAGTCACGACCAGAGAATGTAAAGTCGAAGGCCATGGTGGAGGAATGAGTTCAACATTTATGCAAAAGTGACCAAAGTCAAAGCATCAGAAAAATGAAGTTGAATTTACAAATCAATATCGAATTTTAATTAAGTCAGAAATCAATGCAGTATAAAAATGGAAAAAGTCAAAAGTCAAATCCAAATAAAATAGGAAAGTAGCTGCCATAACGATCAAGGAACGATCGAACAATTTCAAGCTAAAACCATGACAGTAAAGAAAAGAAAGATTCGAATTGAACAAGTCAGTAAAATCTCAAATGTTCAAGCAGTATCAAGTGGCAGAGAAAATGTTTTGACGAATTCAAATAAGAAATATACGATGTAAATTTAGGAATTCGACTCCTATAAATATTCACCCAAGTTCATCATCGGCGATGTGGAGCTAACAAGAACAATCAAATTAAATCCTGACAAAGAAAAAGGTACGAACAACATACCAAAGGTAATTCGCAATCTCGAGGCAAGTAGTGGATTGTCAGAGAAGCAAAGAGCAACACACTCGATCGAGCAAGGCAACATGCAAACCAGAGAATCGATCAAGACAGGCGATCTAAGAAAGCCCTAATTTTGTTTTCAGAGCAACAAAGACAGAGCCACATTTTTTCCTCTCAGAGAAATTGAAGAAGGAACAGGCGATAATAATAAAAGAAAAAGGGGCGGCCTTGTTGAAAAGGGGATTAGGGTTTTTAAGAGTTTAATCCTTATTTTAATATAAGTGTGTTTTTATTTTAAATTTTGCTTTAAATTTACCTTTTAATTTTAAACTCTTTTCAAATCATTGTATTTACTGGTCGTGTGACTAGGGGACAAACAACGTGGCGTAGTTTGAGAATTCGCAACTCGGTGGCTGAGTTGTGGCAGGGTTTTGAGCGTAGAATTAGGTTAGTCAGTAGCGGGTGTCGCGAGTTTACGTGTGTAAGCGTGTGACTATCTAATTTCTAGTAGAAACCTTGGGGGCAGCACGTAGGCAAGGTTTTACCGAAGCTGGGTAAATTTGTGTCGTTCTATTTCTGCATTTATTATTCTGCTTTTATCTGTGCTGCTACTATTCTGTGATCTGTGTTGAAATTATTTTATAAGCTTCCGCAATTAATTTTTATAATTAATACTATCACCTTATCCCCCCCCCCTCTAGGGTGAAATTGATCGTACAAGTGGTATCAGAGCTAGGAATGGAAGTTAATTTTTTGTTTTAAAAAATCATTTTTCAAAAATCAGTTTTCTTTAAAAGTTTGAATTTTTAAATGGCTTCGTTTAATAATGCTTTTGCTGAGGGTCAGTCCATAATCAGACCGCCAATGTTCAATGGTGAATATGCTTATTGGAAAAATAGAATGAAATTTTTTCTAAAAACCATTGACGCTTGGAACATTGTTGAGACACGTTATAGAGCACCAACTATAATTGTAGACAATTAGGAAATAGATAAACCGATGGATCAATAGACAGAACTAGAAAATAAATTACAAAATGCTAATGCTAGAGCTATGAATTCTATTATCTGTTGATTGGATCAATTTGAATTTAATCGTATCTCACATTGTCTAACTGCGCAGGAAATATGGCACACACTAGAAGTGACTCACGAAAGAACATCTCAAGTCAAAGAATCTCGGCTTGCCATGCTAAGCAGCGAATACGAAAATTTCACAATGGCAAAGGAAGAAAATGTTAAAGAGATGCATGGACGACTTTCCAATATCGTATACAAGTACAATGCTCTTGGAAAATCATACACAGAGTTGGAGATAGTCCGAAAAATCCTCAGAGTCCTTCCACGAAGTTTTGAAGCCAAAGTGACTGCCATTCAAGAATCAAAAGATTTGAAACAAATGAAAGTCGAAGAACTCATCGGAAATCTCACCACTTATGAGCTAGAAATGAAATTCAAGGAAGAGCGTGAAGGAGGAGATACTCGCAAGAAATCTATGGCTCTCAAAGGAACAACAGAAAGTGATGGTGATGATGATGATGACGGAGCAGCGGAATTAGAGCTGATAATAAAGAAAGTCAAAAGGTGGAATTACAAATACAGAAATCCAGCTCTAAATCGAAAATTGAAAAGCAGAATAAATAAAATATTAGACAATCCTGAAGAACCGAAGATCATCTGTCATAAATGCAACCAACCCGGACACATTAAGCCCAATTGTCCTCAAAATCGACGCGACTTCGAAAAGAAATCAAAAAGGAGAAGTTTTGCAGCCACGTGGAATACCAGCGATGAAGATAATCAAAGTACTAACAGTGAGAGTGAGAAAGCAGACATATGTCTTCATGGTGAAATAACTGACAGCGATGATGACGAGCCAAGTGAGGTATCAAAACTTTCTCATTCAAAATTACTTATATATTTTCACGAAGTGAATGGCTGTTTTGAACGACTTAGGGAGAAGTATGCCAAACTTGAATCACAAAAAGATACTTTGATAGATTTAAATAAACAACTTGACCAATTAGTTAAAACCTATCAAAGTAGGATTCCTAAGTGTGATAAGTCCAACATTCGAAGAAGAAATTAAAAAATCAGAAATTAATATAAAATCACTTGAAAATGAAATTCTGATTTTGAAAGAAAATGAAATTCTGATTTTGAAAGAAAATGAAAATGCTAGGAGAGAGAATTCTATTAAAAAGTGCACATAATTGTTAAACGAAAATGAATCTCTCAAAACACAAGTCCAACAATTGTCAACGACTTTAGACAAATTTTCTAAAAGTGAAAAATCGTTGAATATGCTATTAGGAAAACAAACTGCGAATACGATTAGACAAGGACTTGGATATAATCAATCTGAAAATGTTGAAAGTAATATTAATCAAGAAAATTCTATGTGCACACTTTGTAGAAAATATGGACACAGTCACAATAATTGTTGGTATAGACCCAAACATGTGAAAACTATACCGATTTGGGTTCCAAAAGGCACAAATATGAAAATTCTCAAAGTTAGACAAATTTGGGTGCCGAAGGGAACAATTATAAATAGTTTTGAGTCTCCACAAAATTATTTTTCTAAATCTTCTGCCACTAACAACCATGGACTTATAAAAACAAATAGGTCACAAAAAAATTTCATCGTGTAGGTGTGGTGGCAGGCTAAGGAACAACAATAGTGCCACCTGGATTCTGGTTGTTCCAAGAGCACACAGAGCGACAAAGTAAAGTTCCTTAGCCTAGTACAAAGGTGACAGAATCACAATGGGCAACAACGAAAAATATCGTAAAGGTAAAACAGGTAATGGTATATTTTGAACGATATATTAAATGTGATGATCTGCACCATAGTCTGAATTAAAATCAGCCAATATTGAGATGGTGAAGAGATGATGATTTTGATTCTGAATTGTTCAACATAGTTGGCCAATTATATTTATGCCAAAAACACTATAAAATTCTCTAAATTCTTTGATTATATTAGGTTGGATCAAAAATAGTGTTGGATATTAATACATTTGGTTATAATATGGCCAACTCTATATTCATGGTTTTTGATTATTTACACAGCTTCAATTCAACTTCAAGAGAATGTCATTTAAATTACTGTTAAAATTGAGTTTGAATTTTTTGGTGCACACTTCATGGTCTTGTCTACTAAATTCAATTAGTGATATTTTGGAGTGAAAGAAAAATTCATATGCAGATCATACTGGTAATCTAGTTGAAAGAAAACTTACTAGTTGAACGTGAATTGTAGTAACTGCATCGTTAATTTTTGGGAAATGTCTGCATATTTTTAATAATTTTTAAATAGCAGGAATGTTTCTCATATAACCCCCTCGAGAAAATCATTTTTGACCATATTTTCAGATTAGTCATTTTGAAAAATAGATTTCATAATTATTTTTGAATTTGATTTTAAATGACAATTTTGACTAGTCTAACTCCCTAATAATTATCGAAAAGATAAATAGTGATTGAAAAAAGTGATGAGTGTTGATATTTATCATACATTACTCAAGAAAGTATATTTTCGAAAAATTTCTTTAGAAATTCAAACAAGAGTTATAAAACTTTTTGATGGGTAAAGATTCCATAACCATTTCTATGTCTATCATATTTCTATCAACCATCGCTCATCAAAAATTCAATATAGTTTGTCGATATGTAGTACTTTAAACAGGAATCATTCGTTTTTCATTTTATAAAACAAAATAAAATCCAAAATATTCACCCTCATTTAAAAGTCCTCACGGTTATGCATGGGTGAATTACTTAGAATTTGTTATGTGCTTCCATGCTCATTTAAAATTCCTTACGGTTATGCATGTATGGAACACATATCAAAATTGATTTATTAAATAAACAAGTTGATTCTAATCCCATTCAAAAGTCCTCACGGTTATGCGTGATTAGAAGATACTTGAATTCATTTTTAAAATTAAATTGGAATACTACTAATCTCATTTAAAAGTCCTAACGGTTATGCATGATTAGTAGATATTCAAATTCCTGATATAAATGTACCACAAACAGATACAACTGTATGGTTTTATATGATGACATCATTTCCATTACTTCTAAAAATGGAATATGCACCTAACAAGGGTAGTTATGATTTTTGTTTGATTTTTTTATTGAAATTTAATATTTATATTCAATTGAGTTTTAATGTTGAATTAATATCGATCACTTTATCTCTATTTTCTCTAACACTATTATTCTTTTGCTGATAACAAAAGGGGGAGAGAAAAGTTAAGATTTTGTCAAATAAAATCAAGCAAAGGTCAAATAATTTTCTATTTGCATCTAGGCTCATTTGCACATTTTTATTTATATGCATATATGTAGGGGGAGCTTTGTGTAGAGAGGAAGCATTTAAATAGGGGGAGCAATTAGAGCATATTAATAATCAAATACATTTAACATATTCAAAATCTTAAATATATGTTTGTTATCATCAAAAGGGGGAGATCGTTGAATATGCGCATATATGATTTTTGTTTGATGATAATAAACATATATACATTCGTTTAAATGTATTTGTTAATGTACTATTTTATTTTTCATAGATTAAATAAATATTTGCTGAATAAAATTAAATAACACAGAATTTGAATTCAAAACAGAAATTTTATTCAAACAAATATTTATTATAATTTTGAATAGTACAAATTCAAGATCTCGCTATACATATACAATTTTGATTCTAAATACATCATAATTTAATTTACATAAATTCCTCACTACATATCACTCACACTCGTATTTTATCTACAACTCTATTCAGTTAGAATCCAGCATCTGAGCAATCTGCAAAAATATTCACTAACGCAGTAAAATTGAAAAAGAAATATTTTTGCAGTATAAAATAAAAAGTGAATTTTGAAAATAATATTTGCCTCAGTTATTTGGGTTGTTCGTCATGATTTATATTTGAATTCATCACACACGAACAATGTGACATGCACAGTGTATCACTGTACATGCCACAAGGCCATGCACACCGATATATACTTGATAATGTTACAGGGACAGGTGAGCACAAGGTCAAACCCAAAATAAAACGACGGGTTCAACATAGGTGCAATATAAATAAAATCTCGTCATCAGCACAAGGTCAAACCCGAGTTTTTAAAACTGGGCTCAACTCAAGGTTAATGCACAGTCCAACTATAAAGTCAATAAGCTCATGAAAGACTGCAAAATTCAAGAAGGCACCAAACAATAAACTGAATGCAAAGGTCAAGCCATTGTTGTCATGACTCAACTCAAATGCAAAGCTTCGATAAATCAAAACTGCATCAAAGCACAAATACATGGAACAATGCAACTCTTCAATGATCAGACATGAACGCAAAGTAAATTCAAATGACAAGACCAAGCTACAGCATACCAGAGGTGCAGACGACCAAATGAAACATGCTCAAAGTAAGCACATGTATGCAGACCCGGTGCCAAAATGATCAGAATGCACATAGCCAACAATGTACTCCATACCAATATCAAAGACTCAACAGTAAATCAAACACATGAACCACAATATTGCAAATGAACAGAGGCAACAAGAATGGCCAGAAACAATGCAACAGGTCAAGGATGTGTACCAAACTGAAACAAACACATATATGGTCTGAAACTCAAGTGACTCAGCAATCAAGTGACACAGGCATCAGACTAAAGTACATCATGAAGCAAAACCAAGTTCAGGTTAATTCAAGAAGGACTGTAACAGCCAAATGAAAACAACAAGTACAACAGAAATGGCAACTGTAGATCAGACTTGATGCTATCAAGTGATACAATGCAAATACAACTAGACTCGACGATGTTCACAAATGCAACTTAGATGTACACAAACCCAAACTGCAACAAAACCAACTCCAGAATGCATCAGTGTGCAAAGAGCTCGAGCACAGGATATGGCAATCAAAATATACAAAGGGCAACAACAATACCACAAAGACCAACATTATCCAAGCGGCCTGAAGAATACATTACAGTGACAATACAAAGACTACAAAGTCACGACCAGAGAATGTAAAGTCGAAGGCCACAGTGGAGGAATGAGTTCAACATTTATGCAAAAGTGACCAAAGTCAAAGCATCAGAAAAATGATGTTGAATTTACAAATCAATATCGAATTTTAATTAAGTCAGAAATCAATGCAGTATAAAAATAGAAAAAGTCAAAAGTCAAATCCAAATAAAATAGGAAAGTAGCCACCTTAACGATCAAGGAACGATCGAACGATTTCAAGCTAAAACCGTGACAGTGAAGAAAAGGAAAGATTCGAACTGAACAAGTCAGTAAAATCTCAAACGTTCAAGCAGTATCAAGTGGCAGAGAAAATGTTTTGACGAATTCAAATAAGAAATATACGATGTAAATTTAGGAATTCGACTCCTATAAATATTCACCCAAGTTCATCATCGGCGATGTGGAGCTAACAAGAACAATCAAATTAAATCCTGACAAAGCAAAAGGTATGAACAACGTACCAAAGGTAATTCGCAATCTCGAGGCAAGCAGTGGATCATCAGAGAAGCAAAGAGCAACACACTCGATCGAGCAAGGCAACACGCAAACCAGAGAATCGATCAAGACAGGCGATCTGAGAAAGCCCTAATTTTGTTTTTAGAGCAACAAAGACAGAGCCGCATTTTTTTCTCTCAGAGAAATTAAAGTAGGAACAGGCGATAATAATAAAAGAAAAAGGGGCGGCCTTGTTGAAAAGGGGATTAGGGATTTTAAGAGTATAATCCTTATTTTAATATAAGGGTGTTTTAATTTTAAATTTTGCTTTAAATTTACCTTTTAATTTTAAACTCTTTTCAGATCATTGTATTTACTAGTCGTGTGACTAGGGGACAAACTACGTGGCGTAGTTTGAGAATTCGCAACTCAGTAGCTGAGTTGTGACAGGGTTTTGAGCGTAGAATTAGGTTAGTCAATAGCGGGTGTCACGAGTTTACGTGTGTAAGCGTGTGACTATCTAATTTCTAGTAGAAACCTTGGGCGCAGCATGTAGGCAAGATTTTGCCGAAGCTTGATAAATTCTGTGTCGTTCTATTTCTGCGTTTATTATTCTGCTTTTATCCGTGCTGCTACTATTCTGTGATCTGTGTTGAAATTATTTTATAAGCTTCCGCAATTAATTTTTATAATTAATACTGTCACCCTATTCACCCCTCCTCTAGGGTGAAATCGATCCTACACGATATAATCTAAACAGATACTTAACCATATTATATAAAAACATTCAAAAATTATTATTTAACTTATTTTATATCTCAAAACAAATTTATACATAGCTAAAAATCAATAATAAAATAACATTTACATAACATCGAAAATCAATATTTATATAACCCATATATTTCTTTACAAAACCATAGAAATTATTTCAAATTATTTTTATATATATAGACCGCGGTGTCTATATAAATTTTTTTATCCTATGGCCAAGTGATATGGATATTTATCATTTTAATCGTAATTTAAAATATAAATACGGTTATATATCATTTCAAGCCGCAATCCCGAATGAAATTAAATCCATAACAACTTGCAATTTATAACAATAAAAAATACAACATCCATTTATCCAATATCAATCATCAAACATTTATCACAATCATCATCCAATTCAATCAATACCATCAATATATAACAGATAATAAATAACAGGTATCAACTGGCAGTTTATATTCAATAATAAATTAAATAACTATTTAATTGGCAGTTTATATGAACTAATAAATTAAATAACAATTTAATTAAATAAATTCTATTTAACTGAGATGATGATTAAAAATATGCCAAACATCTATAAATAAATTTCTAATCACATCATAAATGAATTTAACGAAAATAAGAAATTTTAGAAGTTGTGAGTGGGTTAAAACACTCACCTTTTGAATTTAAATTCAATTCACACCCAAAAATTGAACAGTCGTAGAATTCGTCTAAACAAGCGTTAAAATGTCTGGAATTTTGATACGATCCTAGCGCAAGAAACTGCGCACAAAAATGACCTCGTATGCAAAATTTACGCATGTTAGAAGATTAAAATTTAAAAATAAAATAGATGAAGGCCACATCACCTTCAAACCTCGTACATGCGAAAACCCTAGCCCATGTTCGAAGTCGCGCTCGAAATAGCTGTAGCCGCCACTAGGTCAATCGCTTTGACCAAAAAACGCACCGTCGTGAAGCCTTCCACCATGATCGGAACCACGGCCTCGCTCCCCACTTCCTGCCGCCCCCATCCACGTAAGCGTGGCCACCTCCAATCTCGTGGAACTCGCCACCACACACTCCCTACTGAATCAGGATGATTCCTGACCATGTCTTGACCAACGAAACTATCTTCGTGACCTTCATCGCGCCAGCTACACAACGGCACTACCCGATTGACAAACGGATGTAGATCCGCCGTTGGATCAACCAAACTTCAATATGGACAGTCGAAATTGATTTGCAATTTCTAGACAGACGATGCTCTAAATCGAAAAATGAATACCACCATAAGATTACGCTCTTCAAGAGCTTTAGATTGATATAAAATTTGATATTTTGTGAGGAGTTTGAATTTTTAGATCTGAATTTGATTTGAAATTGCATTTTGGGATTTAGGGTTCTGTCTACCATTGAAGAGGAGAAGCAAATAGAAGTGTACGTATAGAAATGAGGAATAAGAGATAGGGTAGGGTTTGTAACAAGGTGTATATATATATATATATATATATATATAGGTAGGTCAGAAATAGAGATGAATGGACACGATTGGCTCGGACCGTTGAGCAATAAATGGCCCGAAAAGCTCATTCTGACTCCGGAACGAAATTGGGTCAACCCATATATCAAAATAGATGTTTTTGAATATTTTAAATTCAATGGAGCAGGTTTCAAGTTCTAACTCCATCATAAAGGAAGCTATGCTAAAATCAAGTTATTTCAAATTGATTTCAATTAATTGATTTCTAGGCCTTTTTGAGCCCGTACGATCAAACGACAAGTCTGATTGCTACGAAACTTCAAATCCTACAGTAATTGACTGTTACAAATTCGATGAAACTAGTTTTGTCGAAATTCGAGTCAGTGGCCAAAATGGCTATTTTCTGGTTAATTAAATTAATTAATATTAAATTGGTTTATCACTTTTCAATTTAAGTTTTAAAAATTTACAACTTCTATAAATTTTGATTTCTTAACCATTCACAAATAATTTAAACAAATTTAGCTGTCGATTTAAAATTGATTAATTCCTCAATTTCAATGTTTAATTTCAGTTTCATTGAATTCAGAAATTTATAAATTTGAAATTCCAAAATCCATTTATTAACTTTTAAACCTTGTTATTCAAATTTTTTATTACAGTAAGGATATAATTAACATTGGTTCATAACATGGTACACTAATATTTCCCAATTCCATCTTAATCCCTGTTTGTGTAATATTTAAATATAAATTTTCATTTAATTCCAACTAATCCAATTATTAAATTTAAATTAACAAATCTTGATTTCCATTCTTTTTATTTCCACTTATCATATTATTGTAAATAGAATTAACATTATTTCCAAATATATATTCACATTTTCTAATCAAATTAGCATTATTACCTTTATTTTAATGATTTCATTATTAAATTATAGATTTTTATTTTCTTTCCGTATTAAATTACATTTAATTATCGAAAATTACGGGTTGTTACATATATAGTGGTATATATATTAGTAATTGGAGTGATATTCCCGCACATCATAGTGGATGAGACCCTATGCGCCCTGCGTAATAGCGGATGACCCCATATACCACGATATCCCCCTCGAAATGGGGGTGGTATTTTTACATCCGTGGATGCAGGGAAATAGGTTGGAGGGATCCAACTGGATTCCTCAAATATATTTAATGTTTTCATATATATAAAAGTATATGATGTGGTTGAATAATCTGCTGGATTATCGTGTGTTGCGAATTTTTAAATATTATAACAGAATGAGAATTAATTTTGGTATATTAATACCATAAATATTATTTTTAATTTTTAAGGAATTAAAAGAATATTTTTAACATAAAAATATGTATATCGGAATTTGGATTATTTAAAAAGGATTTATTTAAATAAGCAATAATTGTTCTTTTGTCGTACTAAATAATGCGGGAAAATATTTTAAATAGGGAATTTAAAATAAATTGTATAAAGGAATTTTTAAACACTGGATTGTAAAATGATATTCAAGAAATATGAAAAGAAGTTGAAATCGATATTAAAAATAGATTGGCAAAAATAAATGGATTTTATAAGGAATTGAATTTATAAAATAGACTGTTATAAATGAGATTATTTTTAGTGAAACTCAAAGGAGCTATAAAAAATTTATAAACGAGGTTTATAAATAAATAAAATTGATATCTAGTGATAAATTGGAAATATAAATTTACAGGAAGAATTTATATTGGAATATGGAAATAGGTGAGAGAAAAATAGTGGATACTATTTTTGAAGTAAAAATGGTTAAGGGGACTAAAATGGAAGTGATGTGATAGAAATCGAGAGGGATACTAAACTGATATTTAGTTGTTGAGATTTAAAAATATATCTTTGCTAATAAGTTAAGTTTTTATTTTAAAAAAGGAAATTTTATTTATTAAACTATGTAATTTAGGTTAGTTAGTATTGAAATACTCCAAAAGCGATTTATTTTCAAATGCTTAATATTTATTTAATAAATCCTAGATTTTTATACGTGCTTTGTAAAGTGATGTTATACAAAGTGTTTTCAATATTTAGATAAGTATTTGAACATGTCTTAAAAATAAATAATTTTTTTAGATACTTATTTTTATTTACAAATATGTGTATATATAGAGTTTTGAAAATGGTTTAACTGTATTTAATCTTATCGAGAATTGGGAAATGGTTATTTAGCAGATGGGACGTATAAGAGATTCTCAAAATGAAATATGGGGAAAAAAAAGGAAATTTTCAAAAAAGCTAGATAAAAGTGAACTTCGAAAATGAAATAGAATTCATAAAAGAAGTAGAAAGGGAAATTTGAATTACAAGTAAGTATATTTGACTTTGGAAATATTAAAGGGAATTAATTAGTGAATTTCGAAATTTATAGAATTCGTTATAAACTAGTCAAGGAATTTACAAATAGAATTTGTAAATGATTTTGAGAAATAAAATAGGAAATAAATGGAATACCTACTAGTGTTGAATATAAAATGAAGTGGAAAAAATATTCTAAAGATTGGAAAGGGGTAGAATTTCCATTGAAAAATAAAAAGGTTTAAAAACTGTTTTTGCTGAAGTATTGGAAGTAATATCTTATAAAGATATTTTGGAATAAACTTTGAAAAAGTTTGAAATAAGAACTGATGTCTGCTTTTAGATGTTTATTGATAGTTAAATAACCAACTACCAATTTACGCCAATTTCATTAATTGTTTCGAAGAGACGGGGATCAGATTTAATTATCTGAAAACCACTTCGATCTAGTTTGAACGTTACGAATGAATACCATGAGGATGATGAAGACGGTGATTTGGTTTTTCAACTTGTATGGATGAATGCGATCATAACAACGTAATTGAAAGATGATGAGCATTCTAAGTAGGATTTTGTTCTTGAAAGGTAAGATTTAGCCTCGAGCATCATCAACCAAGAATGATTAAAACAGAGGAGGTGCAGCAAGGCTAAGTGGGTCGCACCCAATTATGATATGTTATCACCTTTCTAGATGTCCTCGAAAACCTATATATTATGGATATGGTTGTGCATGAAAGAAGGAGCGCTCGATGGTAAGAGTGGGAATGCCCGAGGTGATAACGTATTTGGTCTATCCAAGTTAGGGGTAGGCCGGTTTTGTGTAGCAGGGGATCCCGACGATGGTCCTCGGTACATTGTTCTAGAGGTGTACCATGATGGACGGTACCCCAATGACCCAGTCATTTGATGGAATCCATTCTCAAAAATGCGCCATGTGGTTTTGATTGTGCCCAACTATGCTGAAACGTGAGATGCAAGTAGTTCAGCTGTTTTCTATTTACTTTATATAGACACTATCGTAATAGCAGATGATTTTGATAAAAATTGTTTTGGTTATCGTAAGGTAAAAGCCCATCGTATTTATTTGTGACATGGTCTTACGAGATACCTTTGTTTTCAAAGATTTTGAAAAGGTTAATAATTCAAATTGAGTGTGTTTTCTCACGCTGGTTTTCTAGACTGACTTGGATGTTATTTTATTACAATTCTCGGGTCAGACTGAGTATTACAGATTCAGGTTAAATGCTATGGAGCTCAACATAGTAACTGGAGGAGTTCAGACATATATCACATACTTGGTTATTTCCACTCTATGAGGACAAGTTATTATAACTGTCCAGATTTGACGTAATGATTGTGTACTTTGAGGATTATAAGTATTAAGCAGTTACACAATCTTTTATATAAAAATCTGTTATTATGTATACATTTTGTTCCGCTGTGATTGTAAGATTCTTTGTTGTTGTGTTCTATTTTCTTCTACCTTTTTCTTCTTCACCAAAATAAACTGGTATTTCTGGCACTCGGCATTTTATACAGTGGACATATAAATGTCGATTTTCAAGGGTCTGAAAACCTCGTTCGTTACAGTGATAGATGTTGATGACAGTAACTAATTGTAATTAATTGAGTTATTTAATTAAATTGAAATGGTAGCTTATCTAAGTACCATAGTGGTTGCTAAACCTCCTTTTAGAACTCGAAAAGTTTTATATTCAAATCAACTTTAGTTTATAATGGTTTAAAAGTAAACGTTTTAATTTATCATTATATTTAAGATGTTTTAAATGTATATAATATTGTTTGCAGTTAATTACTTTTAATTCAAATAATTGTTCTAACTAAAGATAAATATTTTATTTAAGTTATGATTACTTTATTTGAAGATTAATACTTTGTGTTAAAGTTAACTATTGGTTTTAAAGATAATTATCAGTTAAATGTAAATCTATCATTATGATCATATTGTCTCAGAGTTTATTTATTATTTTAATAATATTGTCATGAAGTTAAATTATCTTCATAATAATGATTTTTTAAAAGCTAATAATATATTAATATTATTCGAAAGATAATTTATGTTATTTTTAAATTTGATCTAGAAATATATTGTATTATAATAATATACCATGTTTTAAGTTATTAATTTATAAATAGTATTTCAAGTTAGTCATCTTATTTAAAGAGTTTGAAGTCAATATAATATTATTTAAATGATTATTTGAAACTACTATTTTATTAAAGAGATTTGAAGATAGAATATAAATGGAGAATGTTTTAAAACAATAACCTACTTATTTAAAAAGGCGTTTTGATAATAGACTTGATATCAAAGAAACTTTATTTATTTATATGATTAAAGAAGCTTTGTTTCAAAATAAGGAAAGTTTAAAAAGGAGCTTTATAAAAGGTTTTGGTATTTTTATAAAGAAGTTTTATACATAATCTTTAGGCATTTATGGAAGGAGTTTTAGAAATGAATTTTGATATTTCTAAAAGTGTTTTTAGAAACGATTTTGAGTATATATATAAAAGGGTTTTCTATAAATAAACATGGAGGTTTATAAAGTGTTTACAAATGGATTTGGGTTTAAGAAAAGAAGATTTCAAAATGAAAGAAGATTTATAAAAGGATTTGTTAAAGTTAATTATAAAAGGAGTTTGAGGTTTGGGTTTCTCTAAACTGACCTTTTAAACTGGTGGTATGGAACACTCGTTCCACACTTGACACCAAAGTAATATTGTTTAGAGTAATCCTTATCCCCAATTTAAGAAGAAAAAAAAATTAAAATTCCTTTTAAAGAGATTTGGAAATAAGAAATTTTCACAAATATTTTGTGAATATACTTATATAGGTGAGGTAGATATATAAATGTTTGACAAATGTTTTGGGAAAAGATTTAATAAATGAAAATAGTTTTGAGGCTTGGTGATTGCTTTGAAAGATTAAATCTCTATATTGTGTTGTTTATTTTATTTGACAGTTAAATAACCGTTTATCGAATCTAGCCGATCCGACTTAGGAAGTACGATTGTAAATTCGAGTTCCCCGATAAGAACTCAAATACTAACTTCCAAGGGAACTGGGATTGAGTCAACCAGAAACTATTGGTTATTGGTTTGGAGAGACCGGGATCAGATATATTATCCGAAAACCAATTCAAACCAACATATGCATTCGAGTGGAAGGCATCTTGATGATGTATTAAAGATGGAGTTCTTTGCAGTGTAAGGGCTACTTGCTACAAATCCCGAGGGTGATTCCAAAATGGAAGTTGTAGAGGTAGTGCCTTCGGTTTTATTCAGTTCTAGAACGAACTTGTATGGAAGAGTACTGGCATTGCATTTCTGCCCGAAGGGCAATGTTAGCATTCCAAAAGAGAATGCTAGGAGAAAATGGTAAAAGTGTAGCCTCTTCGAGCCTCATACTCAGGAAATGAATAAAGCAGGGACATGTCGTAAGGCAAGGTGGGTCGCTCTCATAAGGGTATGATCATCCCTGATCTAGTGTCAATATTCATGTATGCTTCGAATCCCGTTATGCTTGTTTAATCGCAACAAAGGGTTGATCGTATTCGGTGCTACTCGAGAAGGGGATAATCTAGTCCTAAGTAGTAAAGGTGCAACATATTAGAGCCTCCATACCGACAAGTGTAAGAATTCGATGGGAAGACCCTTAACTTTTCATAGTTGGAATCCATTCTCTAATACGAGCTTCGGGACTTGACTATATACCTACTATGCTGGAATGTGAGATGCAAGCATTTCAGTTATACTAAATATTTACTTTAAACTTTAGACACTATTATAATATTGCTGGATTTCTATAGAAATGTTTTGGTCATCGTATGCGACATGGTCTTACAAGACATCTTTGATTTCAAAAGAGTTTTGTAAATAATAATCTAGTTGTTTGGAGTTTACTCACACCGGGCCCATTTCTGACTCGAAGTTTATTTTCTTTCCGCTATAACTCTTGGGTGCTTAAATTTGTATGAGCAGCCAAGTAGTATAGGCTTTCCACATATGCATTTTGGAGGAGCTGGGAACATGAGGCTTCATCTTTAGCTAGTTATTTATCTGGTTTTCATTATGTAGCATGTCTATTATCTGTATGAAGGGATAGGCTGTTAAGCCTGTCCCAGGTTGAATATATATCTCATGACTTTGATGTATCATTTTGAAACGACTTTGTAAATCATTTATGTTGATCTGTATATATTGTTCCATTCTATTGTGAGATTTTGTGTTGTTTAGTTTCTTCTTATATTCTTTCTTCTTTCTTCATCCCTAACAAACTATCTTTCCACCACTTGGTTTTTCAGCACGTGAATACTGAAGATGTATTAATTTCGAACTTCTAAGAGTCGAAAAGGCTGATCATTACCCTTGGTATCAGAGCTTAGGTTGAGTGAACACCACGGCTTTGGTGAGGATTACTCATTAGTGATATGGTCAATAGCACCCTATAATGAGTTTGAGTGTATTATATATATGAGAGCGTATTTCTTGGTGATATAAAAATGTTTTAAATTATGTTGATTGATCTGTTGAGTGGCTTACGGATTCTGGTAAATACGAGTAATTAAGTTATTGATGGGATCTTTAAACACTTGAACAGGGTTCGACGTAGTATTGTTTTGAAATTGGGTGAATAAAATTATATTTTATACATAAAGGGTTAATTGTTCAGAAATTATTATAGTTATATATATTGTACGCTTGGTTATTAGGAAAATGATAATATCCAATTACTGTTATTTATTGTTTGATTAGTCATGCTTACCCAGTTAGGAGTATTCACTATTGTTTGTTAATTATGTAGTTGTGTATGACGAATTTATGGACAAGGACTATTACGCTAGGTTAAGAGCAGTTTTATCCTTTTATTGCATGGGTTAGGTAGATTAGTGATTATAGGAACATTAAAAACAAACATCTTGTGAATTTAGTTTCATATTTTAACTATAAGGCGTTGGAAGATAATGTTGGGTTAGAATTTGATATTAAATAAAGTTGTTATAACTTAACAAAGAAATGATTTTATATAAGAAATGTGAATTTTATGAATATGATTTACACATGGGGTTTATAAATTAAAAATATGTAGGCTTAGGATTGGAGAAAAAAACCCTCGGTATTTATGGAAATGGATTTTAAAGTTTTGAAAAATAAATTTCAAAGGTTTTGGGAAAATAATAATAATATGATATTAAAGTATTTTTACGTAAAAATACTACAAATAAGTGTTAAAAGAGGGCAGAAGGCGCTGAACTCACTTCGGTCGTTGGAAAATAATTCTGATGATGACCGCAACATTATCGGTATTCACTTTTGGGTTTCTGAGTGAGAGATTACTACCATGGAAAAAAAATTAGTGTTGTTTTGGTGACAAAAGTTTGATTTAAATCCCAGAATATGAATTGTTATACAAGAAGAGATATATATTATATATTATTTCAAAATAGAGTTGAAATAAATCCGAGGGTCTAATTTTGAAATTTTCAACTAAGTATTATGTGGATGCATATAGCCTATCATTATGGTAGATTTGTTTTGTATCTCATTTTGGTATAATTTTGGAAATTATTTTTGTATTGAAATGAAATTGAGAAATTCCAATGATTTTGGACAGTTGGGGCTTCCAAATTTGGTTTAGAAATGGAAATTAGGTGTATAGTGAAACTAAAGGAAAATAAGTTTTGTAACTTGTAGATTTAACAAGATGGTAAGCTAAAAAATTTTAGAATTTGTATATATACTCTTAGGATATAGAAGAGGGTAATACATATAGACTTAAACCATGAAATATTTATACACTTAAGTAATGTTGTATGTGATAGTTCAGAACAGATTTAGTATGGAGTGAATCGTTATAAGACTTATGTGACGACCCGCAAATCGGACCCATTTAGAGCTGACAATAAGCCATATATGTCCAATCCAAACTGAATGGAAAGACGGATAATCATGAGAAAGAAAGAAAGAGAGAAGAATAGAAGAGAAGAAGAAGAGAGAAGAAGAGAAGAGAAGAAGAAGAAGAAGAGAGAAGAAGAGAAGAGAAGAGAAAAAGAAGAGAGAATGAAAATAAAACAATAACAAAATCTCACAATCACAGCAGAACAACATATAATATAACGTCAATGAACCTTACAAAACAAAAACTTTAATATACATTCCATCATAGTACAATAATCAATCACTAATCATCAGTCTGGATAGTTATAATAACTTGTCCTTACAATTGTTGATAATTTAAACAACAATGCAGTGGAAAATAAATATATATGTGAATACGACTAGAAGACCACCAGCTCGCCTGTTGAAACTCCAAAGCTTCCAAATCTATATCTGTAAATATACTCAGTCTGACCCGAGCATTGAAAGGGAAAAATACACGGATCAGTCTAACCAGCGTGAGAAAACGCATCTCAACTGAATTTCAAAGTTATAAAGCTTTTCTTTATCAAAACAAAGGTATCTCGTAAGACCATACCTACACACAAACATGGATGGGTTTTTACCTTACAATAACCAAAACATTTCATATCAAATTATGTTATATTATACTAGAGTCTAGTATATAAATAATATCAATCATAGCCGAAATTGTTACATTAATTAAATTCCAGCATACTAGCCAAACGCGAGTTCTATAAACAAAATGGCGGGCGCAGAGTGGACAATGGATTTTCGTAAAAACGACTAGGTGAAGGGACTACCTTTCGGCTGTACATCTCTAGAGGAATGTACCGAGGTCAACAAACATCTGCACCTCTACCAATATAAGACCGGCCAACCTTTCTCACTAGATAGTACTGAATATGTCATCACCTGGTCGTTACCGACCTATTCGATGGCCCTCATAGCATACATCCATAATAATTTAAAACATGAACATCATAGCGGGAATAAATATATCTAGAAGGGGATGATCATATGCTAAAGGTTGCGAACCACATAGCCATGTGACATCTACCCTATTTTGGTTATTTTTGGTTTTGGGTGTGAGGCTTGAGGTAACGATTACCTTTCACAAAGCACATATCACTTTGCTATTTGAATGCCACAACGCCATTACATAATCACACAAGTGATTTCGATAAATGTATAACTCCTGAGCTTGTACGTCTCAAGAAAGGGTGTCAAGCTAAATGAAGTTGCCTTTCCCGCCTCCAAGCAGAATATACGTTTGCAGAGATCAATCAATGTAATTAGAAATGCAACGTCACACATTCGTCCATACAAGTTTTCCAGAAACTAACAAACCGAAGGCACTCTTCCTACCACATCCGATCGAGAATTACCCTAGGATTAGTAGCGACTTGTCCTTGCATTGGATATTTCATAACTAAGAGACCACTACTACTATATGTATATTGGGAGTTTATCCCCAAATGATCAACAAGCAGTCCTTCATTACGAAAAATCCTAAATATCGATGTCTTCCAACACCTACACATTTGAATGCATATACGTTGGTCCAAAGTGGTTCTTGGATAAATCCAGTCTCGGTCTCCTCAGATCAACAACGATAAAGAGGTCAAATTTGATAGTCGATTACTTAACTATCAAAGTAACAAACAATATCTAGCACCACAAGCAATCACTAGGCCCATTTAATTTATTTCTTAATAATTAAATTAATCTCCAAATATTCATTTCAAATAATCTTTAAAAGGATACATTCTCAAGACCATTTCAAAATATCAATACTGGAAGACCTTTCGATATACTTATATCAACATTATAGGCATATTTACAAATCATTTCATTTTCTACGCTTAGAAAATATTTCCATATACTTATATCAACAGCATAAGCATATTTAATAACACTGTCATTTGGAGACAAGCCAAATAGATTTCTATAACCGTACAACTCTAGAGTTCGTATGCCTTTGGGTGGTTGTTAAGTATAGGAAGCAATGCTCCTACACCACCAAGTCTTTAGTACGATCATAAGAGCCGATTCGTGTATTTCACGATGGAAAGTAAAAATATTATTTATGGGTCAAAACAAATGTTACGTAAAATATTGTTATGACAACCCAAAAACATTAATACAGGGATTCGATTAATTAATATATGTGCAAAATCCCGCATACTTCATAAAACATTTCCTTTCAGAAATCATTTACTATAAAAAAAAGTATTATAGTCCATGCCTTCCTTACTTCCTCGAAAATGTCTATTACAACAATAAATGTTAAAATCTATGTTTCTTTTACTTATTACATTTTAAACATTTTTCGAAACCATTAAAATCCATTTGGAATTATTATTTCCAAAACATTACTTCCAGAAGATAAATTACTTCTAAAACATTTAGCTTCTTCAAAATATCACTTCCAAACATTCTTTAGATAAAAATCCATGTTCAAATCTCAACATAAATCATTTCTATATTTATAACACTATTTTTATAAACCCCCTTCTTTTGATTGTATAAAATTCTATTTTTATAAAATCCTTTTATTTACCAAATTCTATTTATAAATCCATTCTTTTATAAAAACTAATTTTACTACCAAAATCCATTTATAAATCCATATCTCTTTATAAATCAAATTTATTTATAAAATCCTTTCCAAATCCTTTTACCAAACATTTATAAATTTGATTATAAATCAATTTCTTTATGTGTAAAAATATCACTTTTATAAATCCTTTTTAGAAACTTATTCAAAAATCTAAAATCAAAGTATTTTTCAAAACTATATTTTTATAACATAAAAAACCATAACTTTTTATTTGTTTAAAAATAAATTCATTCCTTTTAAATAATATAAAATTTATTAAAATGTATATACTTTCAAAATTACTTTGAAATCCTTTTCAAATCAAAATCATCATTTTTAGTATTTCAAAATACCAAAAACAAGGTCCAGTGCTACCATGGCACTAAATAAGTCAAATCTCATCAAAAACGTCAACATGGCATCCAATATATCATATATCAACATATACATGAAAAGTTAATCAACGGTAGTAAGGAATTTTGTAGAGGAATTTTGTTGGATCCCTCTAACATGACCCCACATCATAGACAGCATATAATAATAGAAATAAAATCAACCGCTTCGAGGCGGGATTCGTATACAAAGGGTCATCTGCTCTTACATGGCAACGTAATAGGTTCTCAACTACTCCAGTTGGCGGAAATATAACCAAACCAGCTAGTATATAAAACATATCATCCAACCAAGCATCAAACAACATAGATAAAATTATTACCATTTGTATAAAAATATAAGCAGGCCAGAGAGGTGAATTTACTCACAAAAATGACAGAAATCACCAAACCGCTCTGGTTTGAATTAAAACTGAACGGTCATTTAATTTAACTCAAAATTTTAACTAGCTTTTAATTCTTCCAATCGAAATCCATAGCGCATTGCTCGCTGATACGAACGCAACGCAACTTGCCATGCCTGAAATGGCCCTCGTACTGAAAAGTTATAGATTAATAAACATTTGAATAATTAAAACTATAATTAACAGATTTAAATAAAAATTTAAACTTAACCCTTTTTCTTCCTCTCCCTCCTCAAGCTATAAGCCATGTGCGCACATGATTTTTTTTTCAAATCACACGAACGACGAATGCCTGCGCCCATCGTCGAGCTGCCGCCTTCCACCTCCCCAATCGTCGTCGCACTCCCTAAAGTCGCCACGCGCACGTGTGTGCACACAAAATTCGAACCCAGCTACAACAGATAAACGCGGTATTTTCTCCATCGCCTCAGCTTGTTGTCCGATGATCCAACCATAGATTAGCTTTGTATGGTCATGCTCTACATTTTCCTAGTTGAAGTCGAAGGCTAATTCGGCTCCCAGTGGCTCCAATCATTATCGATTGTTGGATGGAAATGTTTTTAATGGCGGCTGAAATAGATTTAGGGTTAGGGTTTGCAAATGGAGGAAAGTTAAGGGCTATTTAAAGAAAATGAACTCGGAACTATTCATCCGTGAAAATTTCGAACTTCAAACGAAGAATGCCGCCTAGCGTCCTATATGTAGTAGCCCTATTTCGAGCACAATAGAATATGTATCGGAACCAATTACATCATATACAGAAGATACCTTTTCAAAATTAAATTATTTTAATTTAAATTCCTTTAATTAATTTCTACGCTTTCGAACTCGCACGATCAAACGATACGTCCAATCGCTATGAAATTTGACACCATACTATATTTCACTATTACGGATCAAATGAAACTGGTTTTGTCGAAATCCGAAACAGTGCCCAAAAAGACTATTTTTACACGTTAATTAAAACGAGAAATTTTCAGTTTCGGTTTATTCACTTTTATTCAAATTAAAACATTCACTAACTCCATTCTAATTTAAATAGAATTTAATTCAACTTTAGAAGTCATTTTTTGTTCACAGTAAATTCAAGATTCCATTTATTTAGACAATTCCAAATATTAAGTTTAACAATCTAATTATCAGATAAATTGCTATATTTGAAACATAAGTTATTTAAATTATAAAATTAATTTTTCAATATTTAAAATCAATTAAAAATTCTAAATTTGGATGACTGAAATTATGGGTCATTACATTCTCCCCTCCTTAAAAGAATTTCGTCCTCAAAATTACCAAGAAAAAAAATGCCACAAAGCCTGTTAACTTTTCAAAACAATTAGTTGAAATAGGTTACCACATTCATTTAGACCTTTTAACTTCTCTAAATCAATTAGTTAAACTTCTTATAAAAACTTTTTTTAAGTCTTCAAATTCTTAATTAACATTCCCAAAACCAACTAATATCATTTCATTCATTCAATCCAAGTTATAACTCAAGATCAAACTTTAGTTATCAAAAAAAATCCCAAAATTTTCAAAAAATTTCTAACGCCTTAAATTTACGGACAATTTCACCAGCGTCTCCTTTACACGGTTCTTTCATTGTTAATCCCAATATATATCATAAATATACATCTCATCTTCGAGGATGAGGCTTTCCATAGGGAAAAAAGTGTAAAAGTACGATATGTAATCCGAGATATGTACCTTTTATTATATAAGCAAGCATATACAACGAATATAACGTGAAAGCGAGCTCAAAATACGTCATCTGCGCCTACTAATCACTCAATGACAAATGAAAACAAATATGTTGAAATTAATATCAATATATAAAACATACCAATGCAACGATTATATGCAAATATAGCAAATGCAACAAAAGAAACTACCAAACAATTAATATTCACCCAATTTATTCATAATCGTATAAATTTGCATTTTTTAATGTTAATATTTAATTTATTAAACCCGTATGATGTACGTATATCATCCATACACAAACTATACCCGATCGCTTGCTCGATCACACAATTTCACTTCCGAACTATTATTGATCATACGACCACTCTAGTGCGGACTCAAACCCGGTTCCTTGATTAGAAAATCGTCATTCTCCTGCATAACCATATCCACGATAAAGAATATCAGAATCAATCAAAAATCCATGTCCAGGGTTCGCGTTAAAAAATCGAGTGAAAAATCCTAACTCAGATCGGTGTAAATCGGCTCGCAACCGTATATTTGAATCTGAATCACACAGTTATGTGAATAAAATAATATATGTACAGCTTACGTATTAATTCCAATTGATTTCTTATTATATCTCATTCTTTATTCTCGATTCTTTTATTTACATTCAATTCTTTTTTTATTCATTTGATAATCCTTAATTTAAATCAAAGTCAATTATTCATATTGCTTTATTCGCATTCATTTAATTTATTAACATTCATTTGTTAATATTCACTTGAATTCAATTTATGTTTATGAACATTTCATTCTATATTCAATTTACTTAGTATATTTTCTTTAATACTAACAACATTTAACAACTATTCTATAAAATTATATATTGAAGTTCATAACCATTTTACATAACCCCTCTTATATTTATTTCACTTTACACTTAAGTTCATATTCAATTCAAAAGTCAAATTCTAATTTATTTATCTCGTTTCATCCCTCTTTACTTAGCTTTAAGTTAAATTTCATTATTTATAATTCAAATTCAGATTTTAGATTTCTTTTCTTCTTAACATTCTCATTTAACAAATTTAAAATTTGTTTTTAGCTTAACATTATTAAAATCCATAAGTTATACAAATTTATTTACTTAAAATTTCATGAATTTATTTGACTTAATTTTATTCACATACTATATTTACAATTCATTGTTATATAATCAATTTACAACTTAAGTGTAAATTCATCCCATTATTTTATCTAATTCATTTCAAACACTATTTACTTCATTTAAGCTTCTTAAGATAAACTTCATTTCACTAACTCAATTTATTTATCTTTACTTAAGTTAATTCTTTTACTCCATATATCTTAATTTCAAATTTACTTCTGTTTGCTTAACCCAAAATGCTTAACC
This sequence comes from Allium cepa, assembly GCA_030765085.1. Classification (NCBI taxonomy): domain Eukaryota; kingdom Viridiplantae; phylum Streptophyta; class Magnoliopsida; order Asparagales; family Amaryllidaceae; genus Allium; species Allium cepa. The sequence goes on from CM060928.1 coordinate 619,512,666, forward strand.
ATTTTAAAATTTGGTTTAACTTACCTGTTTAAATTCATAAGTTGTAAACTTATTTCTTATCTATGCTATTTTCAAGATATAAGTTCAAAAGCTTATTTTCATTTATTTATAAAATCATATTTGGAATTTCTTTTATAATCAATACTTCAAAACAAGACTTCAATAGTAAATTATAAGGTAGCAATTCGTTGCATAGAGACTCGAAAATGAATATGGATAATGCAGTCATCTCTTGAATTATTCTCCAGCGAATAAAATGAGTTTAGTTTTTTTATTTCTTTTAAATTTCCATTTTTTATTATAAATCAAATTTATACATATATATAATTTCACTTATTCCACCTTGGTTATATCCAACCATTTATTACTTGTTTATCTTTGTTTATATTATAATAATAACAATTGCTTTTATTAAATCACAAGCAACAAATGATAATAATCAAATTTACCATTCATTAACAACCAAACACACCATATATAACTATAACAATTTCTGAAAAAATATTCCTTTATATGTAAAATATAATTTAGTTAAAATTATTTCATTTATCCATTTTCAAAAACAATGTTGCATTAATTTGCTTGTTCAAGTGTTTTGGAATCCCAATTAATAACATTAGCTATACGCATCAATCAGAACCCAAAATTCAAACTTAAGAAATCAAGCAAACCGATATAAAACATTTTATATCACTAAAAAATACGCATGCATACATATGCACACTCAAACTTATTCTAGGGCATTAGTAATCCTATCTATAATGAGTACCCATCAAAGCCTAGGTGTATCACAAAAACCTAAGCTCTGATACCAGATGTGACAGTCCATAAATTAGATTCTTTTAAAGATGACAATAAGCCAGAGCCCAAACTGAATGGAAAGACGAATAATCATGAGAAAGAAAGAGAGAGAGAAGAAGAGAAGAGAGAAGAAGAGAGAGAAAAAACTAAAAAAATTACAGAATCTCACAATCACAAAAGAACAACATATAATGTGATAACAATGAACTTTACAAATACATTCATCAAAGTACAACAATCAATCACTAATCATCAGCCTGGACAGTTACAATAACTTATCCTTTCAATTGCTGATAATATAAACAATAATGCGGCAAAAAAAGCATATATGTGAATACGACCAGAATACATCCAGCTCGCCCGTTGAAACTCCAAAGCATCTAAATCTATATATATAAGTATACTCAGTCTAACCCGAGCATTTAAATGAAAGAACGCCTGGATCAGTCTGGTAAACCAGCGTGAGAAAACACATCTCAACTGAATTTTAAAGTAATATAAGTTTTCTTTATAAAAACAAAGGTATCTTGTAAGACCACGCCCACACATAAAAGCGGATGGGTTTTCACCTTACGATAACCAAAATATTTCATATCAAACCCCATTATATTATATTAGTGTCTAGTATACGAATAATATCAATCATAGCCGAAATTATTACATTTATTAAATTCTAGCATACTAGCCACAAACACGGGTTCTATAAACAAAATGGTAGGCGCATGGTGGAGAATGGATTTCCATACAAATGACCAGGCGAAGGGACTATCTTTTGGCAGTACATCTTTCGGGGAACGTACCAAGGTCAATAGAACATCTGCACCTCTACCAACACAAGACCGGCCTTCCTTTCTCATTGGATAATACTGAATATGTCATCACCCCAGTCGTTACCCACCTATCCGAGGACCCTAATAGCATACATCCACAATAATTTAAAACCCAAAAATCATCGTGGGAATAAATATATTTAGAAAGGGATGATCATATCCTAATAGTTGCGGACCACATTGCCGTGCTACATCAACCATGTTTTGGTCATTTCTAGGTGTGAAGCTTTAACGATTACCTTTCACACAACATATTTCACTTTCCTCTTTAAATGCCACATTGCCATTCCATAATCACCCAACTGATTTCTATAAAAATATAACTCATAAGCTCATATGTCTCAAGAAATGGTGTTAAGCTAAGAGAAGTTTCCTTCTCTGCCATCAAATCGAATATACGTTTACATAGATCAATCAATGTAATTAGAAATGCAACATCACACATTCGCCCATATAAGTTTCCTAGGAAAAGGACAAACCGAAGGCACTTCTCCTACCACAACCTGTCGGAAATTAACCCCAAGATTGTAGCGACTAGTCCTTGCATTGGATATTTCATAACGAAGAGACCACCACTACTATATGTATATTGGGAGTTTATCCCCAAATGATCCATAGGTAGTCCTTTATTACTAAAAATTCCAAATATAAATGTGTTCAAACACCTACACATTCAAACGCATATATGTTGGTCCAAAGTGGTTCTCGAATAAATCTGGCCTCGGCCTCTCTGGATCAACAACGATAAAGAGGCCAAATTTGATAGTCAGCTATTTAACTATCAAAGCAACAAACAATACCTAGCACCATTAATTTTCACTAAGCCCATTTAATTTATTTCTTATTAATTAAATCAATCTCCAAATATTTATTTTAAATTATCTTTAAAAGATAGATTCTCATAACCATTTCAAAATATCGATAATGGAAAACCTTTCCAAATACTTATATCAACAGTATAAGCATATGCACAAATAATTTCATTTTCAACACTTAGAAAGTATTTCTATATACTTATATCAACAGTATAAGCATGTTTAATAACACTGCAATTTAGAGACATGCCAAATAGATTTCTATCATCGTACAACTCCAGAATTCATATGCCTCGGAACGGGTGTTAAGTATAGGAAGCAATGCTCCTACACCACTAAGCATTTAGTAAGAATCGATTCGTGTATTTCACAATGGAAGGTCAAAACATAATTTATTGGTTCGTAACGAATGTTGCATAAAACATCATTACGACAACCCAAAAACATTAGCATAGGGATTCGACTAATCAATATATATGTGTAAAATCCCATATACTATATAAAACATTTCCTTTCAGAAATCATTTACTATAACAACATATTATGGTCCATGCCTTTCTTACTTCCTCAAAAACGTCTATTATAATAATAAATGTTGAAATCTATATTTCCATCATTTATAACATTTAAAAACATTTTTAAAAACCATTAAAATCCATTTGGAATTATTATTTCTGAAACATTACTTAAGATAAAAATCCATGTTCAAATCCCTAACATAAATCATTTCTATGTTTATTAAACTATTTTGATAAACCCCTTCTTTTGATTTTATAAAATTCTATTTTTCTATAATCCCTTAATTTACAAAATTCTTAAATAAATCCATTCTTCTATAAAAACCAATTTTACTATCAAAATACATTTATAAATCCATATCTCTTTATAAATCAAATTTATTTATAAAATCCATTCCAAATCCTTTTACCAAACATTTATAAATTTCAATTATAAATCAATTTCTTTAAATATAAAATTGTCATTCTATAAATCCTTTTTTATAGACTTATTCTAAAATATCAAACCAAAGTATTTCTCAAAACTATATTTTATTACACCAAAATTCATAAATTTTTATTTCTTTAAAAATAAATCCATTCCTTATAAGTGATTAAAATTTATTAAAACATATATACTTTCAGAATTACTTTGAAATCCTTTTCAAATCAAAATCATAATTTTTAGTATTTGAAAATACTAAAAATAAGGCCCGGTGATACCATATCACTAGATAAGTCAAATCACATCAAAGACATCAACATGACATCTAACACATCATATTCATCATATATATGACAAGTAAATCAACAATGGTGAGGAATCATGTTGGATCCCTCTAACCTGTCCATCTGCATCACAGACAACATATAATCATAGAAATAAGAGGTGGGATTCGTATACAAAGGGTCATTCGCTCTTACACAGAAACGTAATAAGCTCTCATCCGCTCCAATAGACGGGAATATATCCAAACCAACAATTATATTAAATATATCATCCAAACAAGCATCAAACATCATACATAAAATTATTCCTAATATATAAAAATATAAGCACCAAAGAGGTGAATTTACTAGAAAAATGCCAGAAATCGCTAAAGTGCTCTGGTTTGAATTAAAATTGAAGGTCGTTCAATTTAACTCAAATTTCCAACTAGCTCTGAATTTTTCCAATCCAACTTCATAGCGTACTGCTCGCTGAAACAAACGCAATGCAACTTGCCACGCTTGAAATGGCTCTCGTACGAAAAAGTTACGGATTAATAATCGTTTGAATAATTAAAGTTATAATTAACAAATTTAAATAAAAATTTAAACTTAACCCTTTTTCTTCCTCTCCCTCCTCACGCTACAGGCTGTGCGGGCACGTAATTTTTTTTTAAATCGCACAAACGACGACCGCCTGCACCCTTCATCGAGCTGTTGCCTTCCACCTCCCCTGTCGTCGCTTTGCTCCCCAGCATCGCCATCTGTGCATGTTTTCCCATGTGCACAAAATCAAAACCCAACTATAGCAACACGACAATTTCACCATTGCCTTGTTTCATCGTTCAATGATCCGACCGTAGATTAACTTTGTATGGTCATGCTCTCAAGTTTCCAAGTTGAAGTGGAAGGCTAATTCGGCTCCTAGAGGCTCCGATCATTGTCGATCATTATATGGAAAGGTTTTCAATAGCGGCTGAAATAGATTTAGGGTTAGGGTTTGCAAAAGAAGGAAAGTTAATGGCTATTTATTTTCTATAAATTTGACACTATTCATCCATGAAAATTTTGAACTCCAAACGAAGTGTGCTTCCTGTCGTTTTATAAGTTATACCCCTTTTCCAAACACAATGGAACATGTATCGAAAGCCAATCCCATCATATGTAGAAGATACCTTTTCAAAACCAAATTATTTTAGTTTAAATTCCTTTAATTAATTTCTACGCGTTTCAAACTTGCATGATTAAACGATATGTCCAATCTCTATAAAATTCTACAGCATACTATAATTCACTATTACGGGACCAATGAAACTAGTTTCGTCAAAGTCCGAGACAGTGCCCAAAAAGACTATTTCTACACGTTAATTAAGAGGTGTAATTTCCAATTTCAGTTTGTTCAATTTTATTCAAATTTAAAAGTTCACTAACACCATTCTAATTTAAAAGGAATTAAAATCAACCTTAGAAATCATTTTTTGTTCATATTAAATTCAAGATTCCATTTATTTACACAATTCCAAATACTAAATTTAACAATTTAATTATCCAATAAATCGCTATATTTAAAATAGAAGTTATTTAACTTATAAAATTAAGCTTTCAATATTTAAAATCAATTAAATATTCTAAATTAGGATGGCCGAAACTCTGGGTTGTTACAACTTAAGTTTTAAAGTTTGATGAAACCTAAGTTTGATTTATAGGTGTTTATTGTAACGACCCCGAATTCCTGTCATTTGAAATTCGTATATTTAATTGATTTTAAATATTAACAAGTAAAATTTGTAAGTCGAATAAATTTTATTTCGAATATCTAGATTTAATTGGATAATTAAATCGACAATTTAATATTTGAAATTACAGAAATAATTGAAAATTGGGTTTAATGTGATTTGAATTGATTTGTAAAGTTTTATTAAATCATATTGGAGTTAGAATGATGTTATAGAACTTTTAAAATTGAATTAAAAGTTAATTTGTGGAAATTGAATATTTTAATATCTAATTGACGAGTAAAAATAGCTATTTTTCAAACAGTCTCAGATTTCGACAAAACTAGTTTCATCGGATCCGTAATTTTATATTATTGTATGACTTTAAATTTCATGCCAATCACATTTACGGTTTATCCGGGGCAAGCTAAAACGCGTAGAAATCGGTTTAAGTGAATTTTAAATTTAAATAGTCAATTTGAAAACCTATCTTCCAAATTTGATCGAATTGGCTTCCGATATATATTACATTGCGTTCGGAATAGGGGTAAAACATTATAAACGCCAGGCGGGACGCTACGTTACGAGTTCGGAAAAATTTCGGGTGAATAGTGTCGCGTAATTTTCTATATAAGGACCTCATTTCTTTCATTTTGCATCAAAACCTCTCTCTTCTAGGGCTAGCCGCCAGTTCTGAGTTTAATGGTCGAAAACTCGTTTTGTTTCTCCTCCTATATGTTCCAATCTATCGACATTTATCAAAATCTTTCAACTAGAAAAATGTAGATCATCACGAGATCTACAGATCCAACGGTGGAGATCGAAAATTGGACGATAGATCAACCGCAATTGGTTCATGAAGGTCCGACGTTCAAGCATGTTTTTCGAGATGCAGGGGGGCTGAGCTCGATGTGCTCTTGGCCGAAGGTGGAGTCGGCGATGCTCTTCGTCGTAGAGTTGGTCGATCATCTTCAAACGTGGCGAGGTGGGCTCGATAAATTTGAAGGGATGGCGAGCCATGGGTTAAGTCGTGTGCGTGGATTGCGTGATGGGAGAAGAAAGGAAGCGCGACCCTGATCCTAGGGTTTGAAAAAGGGACGGCCCAGATAAAAGGTTATAAAAATAAAAAGAAATTATAAAATTAATTTATATTAAGATTCGTATTAACTTATAAATATCATAACTTTATCGTATGAGGTCCGTTTCGCACGAAACGAGTTACGTCGGGTTCGTATTGACGAGCACTACACGATGGAGCTAGATTGGGATCGATTGGAGCAAGTGATAATTTAGGGTAAAATTAAACGTGTGTTTAATTTTATTCGAAATAAAACAATGCAACTGTTATTGGAAAAAAGGTGAGAACTTCTCACTCAATCGAATTTGTTTCGATTTAAATTTTAAATCGTTAAATTTAAAATTGCCTGATTGTGTGATTGAATGATGTTTGCTATCTGTTGTATTGAAATAAACCCTATACGCCGCATATTAAGTGGATGTTATTTATTAAACACGTATAGCGCGATATTCACCTTGAAGTGGAATTGGTATTATATATGTATTTGGAGTTGATTTTCCCGCATTATATAGCGGATGAGACCCTATTGCGCCGCATAATAGCGGATAATAATTTATATAAACCCATATACCGCGATATCCCATCTTGAAACGGGATTGGTATTGTGCTAACATCTATGGATGCAGGGAAACAGGTTGGAGGGATCCAACTGGATTCCTCGAATAATTGAATTTGTTTCAATCTTGTGTGTTGATTATTTATAATCTCTGTGTGATTATCTTTATGATTGAAATCGTTGAAGGCTAAAATTTAGCCGAATATAATTTTGGTATTGTTGGATACCGGAAATAAACAAGAATTTGATTTTTGAAAATACAGGTTGAAAGTTTATATTAAAAATTTATTTTTGAGAATTGGATAAATTTAAAAGAAGGAATTCTAAAATAATAAAGTTTTATTTTTAATCTTATTGAATAAAATTTCAAAATATAAGAAAAACTTTAATAAATGGATTTCAGGTAACACTATTCAAAGGTGGAAGAATTTATTCAAAATACGGATTTTAAAGAGTTCGAAAAATAAAAGAATTGGTTTTATTTAAAAGGAATTTATTTTTTTAAAAGGAAATAAAATTTGAAATTGATTTGGGAATTTATTTATTTTGGTGATTGAATTTAAATCTTTTGAAAATCCATTTGGAAATTTATTAGGTGTTTTAAAATGAATTTGGAATCAATTTGAAAATTTATTTGGGGTTTAATAGAAATTGATTTCAATTTGAGATTTGAATAAAATTCACTTGGTGTTTAATTTCTTGGAAAATCAATATGGAATTTAATTTGGTTGTTTTTGAAATCAATTGAAAAATTGAATTGTTGTTGAAAGTGAATATTTGAAATCGATTTGAAAAATCGTATATCAGTGGATATTTGGAAATGTGAATTCACATGGAATTTATAAAGAAAAGGGAAATTTGTTTAAAAATGAACATTGATTTATTTTTGAAGCATGGAAATAAATTTACGGATTTGGAACGTAAAAATTAAAGTAAATCGGTAAGGATTTATTTAATTGGTTTAAATGAACCATTTTGAAATGAAAGTGTATTCTCCCTGGAAAGTGGAATAAAATTTCTGAATAGCTTTGAATATATATATATATATATATATATATATATATAATATTCTATAATTGGTTTTGAAAAGGATACTTTGTAGAAATTAACTTCTTAAATTGTTTTAAAATCCTTTAAGTAAAGATTTATTAAGTTGATATAGAAATGATTATTTCTAAGATTTAATCAATAATTGTTTTAGAAAATAGTTATACTCTATCTACTAATTTTATTTTGAAAATTAGTTTGGACTTAAGTTATATGTAATATTGGTATAATATTTTTATTAACTGATATTTTAAGTAAAGTGTTTAAAGAAAAAAAAATAGTTTTATTTCAAAGTGTCTTCCCGATATATTTTGAATAAGTGTTATAAATTATTTTAAAGTATTTGAACTCGGCAGATTTCCAGTGAAAATGAATAAATATTTGAAAGTGTTTCCGCATAAGGAAGATGATTTGAAATTTGTTTTCAAAAGTTGTAAAGGTGAAAAGTGATTTGAAATTTGTTTTCAAATGGTTGAAGTATGGAAAAATATATCTTGTAAAGATATTTTTGGAAAATAAATATTTTGGGAAATTATTTGGAATCTGGAGATGGTGTGCATATCTATTGATAGTTAAATAACTGACTATCAATATTTACCTTTAAATGGGTATTTGTTGTGATTTGCTTGAATTTGAATGCTACACTTATTTTGAAATAAGCGCTCGTTATTCGGTTTAGCCGGGAGAAGACCTTTGGGTCATAAATCCTATTCCGAATAGTGATACGTCGTAATGGATAGCATTTGAAGACCGGCGTTGAAGAACGGATATTTTCGGAAACGAAAGGATTACCGTCGAATGTCTCTGCATCGGCTGATCTCCGATATAGAGATTTTATCACCCTTTGTGATGGGAATTCCGGACGTGATTAGTGAATATCCGGAATGCAAGGGCTTCCTTTGGAAGTGCCTTCGGTTCCGTTCGATCCTGGAACGGACTTGTATGGATGTGTGTCTGACGTTACAATTGAGATGTAAAGCTGGTTTCTATCAAATACATTTCTGTTGGTGGCGGAGAATTTATTCTCTTAGCTTAACACCCTTCTCTGAGGCGTACGAGCACAGAGGTTATGTAGTTGATGGTTGCTAGTAATACATTTTCAATTTGGTAATGTGGCATACGAAGTGATGCTGATCATTTGTTGATCAAAGCATAGCTTTTGTGAAAAGCGTAGCTTTGTGGACGAGACTTCGTCGGACCTCACACCCCGGTAATGGTCAAAACAGGATAGATGCAGCAAGGTTATATGGAATAACTCCCCTTAGGGTATTTGCATTTCCTTCTGGATAGAAGTGTTATCATTGTATAGAGCCCAGATACTTAACTTATGTGGATGTCGCAAATATATATGACTTTGTGATTGTTGTTGGTTGACGATCCTCGGATAAAAGTTGTTTACTACCGGGGGACGGCATTCTCGTGTTAGTAGTTACCTACTTTAATTTGGTTAATTTAGTTCTTTCTTTTTTTTACTGTGTCAGCAACAATCTCATTTCTTTCGATGAAGAGGGAGGTAAGCCGGCATTGTGTTGGCAGAGATCCGGTTAGGTTCTCGGGGCGTCTCTCCAGAGGCGTACCCATGTGGCAATGGGAAGTTCCTTGGCCTGACCATTTGTTGGAAAATCCAAAGAAACAATACAATCCCTGTATAGTTTTAGTTGTGTAACCTGCCATTTACTTATGGTGGCGCCCCACTGTTTAGATGGTAGCAATAGTAGGCATACGATAATGGTTGTATGTTGGCTAAGATTTATATTATACTTTCGAAAGGTTTTCGACTGTGCACTTATAATAATAATATCAAAGAAATTTTCTCGTATCAAGCATGTTTGACTATCATAAGGAGAAATCTCCTTCGATTCTGCGTTTGCATTGTGTGTGTGGAGGGAGGCCTTATGGTAGTTACATTTTCTAAAAGCATTGCGGATCTATTTTAAAATATTTCTTTCTTTGTTTTTTTTAAAAAGATAAACTGTTTTAAGTTCTCACACAAGTCCCATGACCGACCTGGAGTTTATTGTTCCCTTCCTAAACTCTGGGTGCCCACCAATTTCCACACGGGCAGCCTAGAGTCAAGTTATCAGGTTATTCTGGAATTCAGGAGTTGCTGTAGAGATCTGGAGGCAGATCTGGATGGTTGTGTATCACTTGTATATGATATTATCTTTTCCGCTGTGTATTCAGTTGTGAGGATAGGTTTATACAACTGTCCATTATTGTGTTGTGTTGTATATTGACTCTGATGATGTAATGTATAAAATGTACAGCTCTTTTGATTTAAAAGATTATTCATTTATCTATTATATGTTGTTCCGCTGCGATTGTGAGATTCTGATATTGTTTCTGTTGCTTCTTCTTTCTTTCTTCTTCTACCTCTTCTTCTTTAACCCGAACAATTCGGGTTTCCGGCCTTCGATTGCTCGACAGTTGATACAGTGGACGTATTAATGTCGATTTTCGAAAGTCGAAAATTTCGAAACATTACAGTTGGTATCAAAGCATTTGGTTAAGCGACAACCTTCGCTCTGTTGGGTGTTACTCAATAGAGATAGAGTCAGCAGTACTCTAGATTGAGTGTGAATGTAATAATAGATATGAGTGCGTATTTGTTAGTGAATATAAAAATTATTTTATATTGTGTTGATTGGTTTGTTGAGTGGTATATGGATTCTGGTCAATACGAGTAATTAACGTTATTGATAGGAATCTCTAAACACTTGTACAGAACAAATTCTACACGATATGTTATAAAATAGGGTAAATGAAATAATTTTACCTGAATTATTTTCGTATGTAAAAGAGAAAAAATTTCTGTGAATTATTATAATATATGATCGCTTGGTTGCCAGAAAGTGATGATATTAAATTATTACCATTAATGTTGAAAAAGAAATTGAAATCGTAACTCCAAAGTTTATAAATAAATGCACAAACAGATAGAATCGGAGAATATAAATTATAAATATGATTTATAATTAGAAATAGAATTCCAGAGGAATATTTGGAGAAGATTAAATTCCTTTTTGAGTTTGAAAATGGTTTTCAAGGGTTTGGAAAAATGTTTTTGGAGGGATAAAAGCTCAAAACACTTTTCGGTCGCTGGAAAATAATTTCGGTGATGACTGCAGCATCATCGGTGTTCATTTTCGGGTTTTTAAAAGAGGGATTGCTGCCAAGTTGTTTTAAATAGAAGTTGTTTGGAAAATTTGGGTTTGGGTTTTGAAATTCAAAGGATAATTTGGATTGGTTTCAAAAATGGTTTTGAAATGTTGGAAAGACTCTGGAATCTTATAAAAATAGTATAAAATTTATAAAGTTGAAAATAAATTTGGGGTAGAAAGAAAAGAATTGAAATTGAGTTTGAATTATGGAAATAAATTTATGAATGAGTGAATTTACAATTGCGAGTAAATGAAATTGGAAACTAAATGTTGAAATTCATCTTGAAATTGCAAGTAAATTGAAAATTTGTCAAGTTGGATCAAATGAAGCTAAGTATTAAAATAAAATTAGTAAGTAAAACTAATTGAAGAAATGACAAATTTAATATGGGTTGAAATGAATTGAATTCAACATTTATAAATAAAGGGTAAATTAAATTCATATGGAATTTGAAATCCAGTTTAAATATAAGTGGTTATAAACCGAAATAGTGAATTGAATTGTGTTTGGGAACGAACAAAAGAATAAAAAAGTGAAATAGAAAACTAAATATCGAAAATCATTTTGAATTGTGCGAGATGAAATGAGTTAGAACTTGAAATGAATTAGTAAAAGAAACTAATTTAAAATAGCAAGATGAATCAGTTGTGAATGAAAAATAATGTATAAAATTCAATATTCAGAAGGTAAATTGAATCCAAATAGAATTGAAATTGTAAATTGAATTCAAATGAAATTGATAATGTGAGATTGAATGAAAATGGATATTATGGCTAGCAGGATAAACAGGTGTATTAAAGGAAATGGAATTGGGATTTTGATTTCGAAGATAAAAATTGAATTTCTCAACAAAAGGTATGTATTTGAATTTCAGTATGAAATTTGATGATTTTCTTGTCCAGCCACTTGGCTTTTTCTTTTCTTTTTGAAATCTGGGGGGGTGTGGTTCCATTTTTTGTGGTCGTACCGAGCTAGCCGCGCAAAGTAGATGCTGGCGAATTTTTTCGAAAATTTAAGACGTTAGAATATTTTAGAGAAAATTGGAAATTTTTGAAAATTATAACTTTGATTTTGGAGTGAAAAGTTAAACGATATAGTTGGTTTTGAAAAGATAACTAAGTATGATTTGAAAACTTAGTAAATTTATTGTAAGAAGTTTAACTATGGATTTTGGAAAAGTTAAAATGTTTAAATTAATTTGAAATTTAATATGAACAAATGGTTTTGAGAAGTTAATGGATTCTGTAACTTTTTCTTACTTGAAAATTTCGAGGACGAAATTCTTTTAAGGGGGGAAGTTTGTAACGACCCAGAATTTCTGTCATTTGAAATTCGTATATTTAATTGATTTTAATATTAACAAGTAAAATTTGTAAGTCGAATAAATTTTATTTCGAATATCAAGATTTAATTGGATAATTAAATTGACAATTTAATATTTGAAATTACAGAAATAATTGGAAATTGGGTTTAATGTGATTTAAATTGATTTGTAAAGTTGTATTAAATCATATTGGAGTTAGAATGATGTTATAGAACTTTTAAAATTGAATTAAAAGTTAATTTGTGGAAATTGAATATTTTAATATTTATTTGACGAGTAAAAATAGACATTTTTCAAACAGTCTCGGATTTCGACAAAACCAGTTTCAACGGATCCGTAATGTTATATTATTGTATAATTTCAGATTTCGTGTCAATCGGATTTACGGTTTGTCCGAGGCAAGCTAAAACGCGTAGAAATTGGTTTAAGTGAATTTTAAATTTAAATATTCAATCAAAAACCTATCTTTCAAATTTGATCGAATTGGCTTCCGATATATATTCCATTGCGTTCGGAATAGGGGTAAAACATTATAAATGCCAGGCGGCACGCTTCGTTTCGAGTTCGAAAAAATTTCGGGTGAATAGTGTCACGTAATTTTCTATATAAGGACCTCGTTTCTTTCATTTTGCATCAAACCCTCTCTCTTCTAGGGCTAGCCGCCAGTTCTGAGTTTAATGGCCGAATACTCGTTTCGTTTCTCCTCCTATATCTTCCAATCTATCGACATTTATCAAAATCTTTCAACTAGAAAAATGTAGATCATCATGAGATCTACAGATCCAACGGTGGAGATCGAAAATAGGGCGATGGTTCAACAGCAATTGGTTCGTGAAGGTCCGGCGTTCAAGCACATTTTCGAGATGCAGGGGAGGCTGAGCTCGACGTGCTCTTGGCCGAAGGTGGATTCGACGATGCTCTTCGTCGTGGAGTTGGCCGATCATCTTCAAACGTGGCGAGGTGGGCTCGATAAATTCGAAGGGATGGCGGCCGATGGGTTAAGTCGCATGCGTGGATTACGTGATGGGAGAAGAAAGGAAGTGCGGCCCTGATCCTAGGGTTTAAAAAAGGGACGGCCCAAATAAAAGGTTATTAAAATAAAAAGAAATTATAAAATTAATTTATATTAAGGTTCGTATTAACTTATAAATATCATAACTTTGTCATACGAGGCCTGTTTCGCACGAAACGAGTTGCGTTGGGTTCGTATTGACGAGCACTACGCGATGGATCTAGATTGGGGTCGATTGGAGCTAGTGATAATTTAGGGTAAAATAAACGCGTGTTTAATTTTATTCGAAATAAAACACTACAACTGTTATTTGAAACGAGGTGAGAACTTCTCACCCATTCGAATTTGTTTCGATTTAAATTTAAAATGGTTAAATTTAAAATTGCCTGATTGTGTGATTGTGTGATTGAATGATGTTTGCTATCTGTTGTATTGAAATAGACCCTATACGCAACATATTAAGCGGATGTTATTTATTAAACACATATACCGCGATATTCCACCGTAAAGTGGAATTGGTATTATATATGTATTTGGAGTTGATTTTCCCGCATTATATAGCGGACGAGACCATATTGCGCCGCGTAATAGCGGATAATATTATATAAAAACCCATGTACCGCGATATCCTGTCTTCAAAATATGGGAAAAACTTTAATAAATGGATTTCGGGTAATATTATTCAAAGGTGGAAGAATTTATTCAAAATACGGACTTTAAAGAGTTTGAAAAATAAAAGAATTGGTTTTCTTTAAAAGGAATTTATTTTTTTAAAAGGAAATAAAATTTGAAATCGATTTGGGAATTGATTTTTTTATGACTGAATTAAATCTTTTGAAAATCCATTTGGAAATTTATTAGGTGTTTTAAAATGAATTTGGAATCAATTTGAAAATTTATTTGGGGTTTAATAGAAATTGATTTCAATTTGAGATTTGAATAAAATTCACTTGGTGTTTAATTTCTTGGAAAATGAATATGGAATTTGATTTGGTTGTTTTTGAAATCAATTGAAAAACTGAATTGTTGTTGAAAGTGAATATTTGAAATCGATTTGAAAAATCGTATATCAGTGGGTATTTGGAAATGTGAATTCACATGGAATTTATAAAGAAAAGGGAAATTTTTTTAAAAATGAACATTGATTTATTTTTGAAGCGTGGAAATAAATTAAAGGATTTGGAACGTTAAAATTAAAGTAAATCGGTAAGGATTTATTTAATTGGTTTACATGAACCATTTTGAAATGAAAGTGTATTCTCCCTGTAAAGCCGAATAAAATTTCTGAATAGCTTTGAAAAATATATATATATATAATATTCTAGAATTGGTTTTGAAAAGGATATTTTAGAGAAATTAACTTCTTAAATTGTTTTAAAATCCTTTAAGTAAAGATTTATTAAGTTGATATAGAAATGATTATTTCTAAGATTTAATCAATAATTGTTTTAGAAAATAGTTATTTAAATAGTTATACTCTATCTACTAATTTTATTTTGAAAATTAGTTTGGACTTAAGTTATATGTAATACTGGTATAATAATTTTTTTAACTAATATTTTAAGTAAAGTGTTTAAGGAAAAAAAATAGTTTTATTTCAAAGTGTTTTCCCGATATATTTTGGATAAGTGTTATAAATTATTTTAAAGTATTTGAACTCAGCAGATTTCCAGTGAAAATTAATAAATATTTGGAAGTGTTTCCGCGTAAGGAAAATGATTTGAAATTTGTTTTCAAAAGTTGTTAAAGTGAAAGTGATTTGAAATTTGTTTTCAAATGGTTGAAGTGTGGAAAAATATATCTTGTAAAGATATTTTTGGAAAATAAATAATTTGGAAAATTATTTGGAATCTGGTGATGGTGTGCATATCTATTGATAGTTAAGTAATTGACTATCAATATTTACCTTTAAATAGGTACTTGTTGTGATTTGCTTGAATTTGAATCCTACACTTATTTTAAAATAAGCGCTCGTTATTCGGTTTAGCCGGGAGAAGATCTTTGGGTCATAAATCCCATTCCGAATAGTGATACATCGTAATGGATAGCATTTGAAGACCGGTGTTGAAGACCGGATATTTTCGAAAAAGGAAGGATTACCATCGAATGTCTCTGCGTCGGGTAATCTCCGATATAGAAATTTTATCACCCTTTGTGATGGGAATTCCGGACGTGATTAGTGAATATCCGGATTGCAAGAGCTTCTTTTGGAAGTGCCTTCGGCTCCGTTCGATCCCGGAACGGACTTGTATGGATGTGTGTCTGACGTTACAATTTGAGATGTAAAGCTGGTTTCTATCAAATACATTTTTGTTGGTGGCGGAGAATTTATTCTCTTAGCTTAACACCGTTCTCTGAGACGTACGAGCTCAGAGGTTATGTAGTTGATGGTTACTGGTGATACATTCCCAATTTGGTAATGTGGCATACAAAGTGCTGCTGATCATTTGTTGATCAAAGCATAGCTTTTATGAAAAGCGTAGCTTTGTGGACGAGACTTTGTCGGACCCACACCCCGGTAATGGTCAAAACAGGAAAGATGCAGCAAGGTTATAGGGAGTAGCGCCCCTTAGGGTATGTGCATTTCCTTATGGATATAAGTGGTATCATGGTATGGAGCCCAGATACTTAACTTATGTGGATGTCGCAAATATATATAAATTTGTGATTGTTGTTGGTTGAGGATCCTCGGATAAAGGTTGTTTACAACCGGGGGATGGCATACTCGTGTCAGTAGTTACCTACTTTTGCAGAGGTAACTCGGGCTTGTGTTGGCAAAGATCCGGTTAGGTTCTCGGGACGTCTCTCCAGAGGCGTACCCATGTGGTAATGGGAAATTACTTGGCCTGACCATTTGTTGGAATATCCATAGAAACAATACGAGCCTTGTACAGTTTTAGTTGTATAACCTGCCATTTACTTATGGTGGCGCCCCACTGTTTAGATGGTAGCTATAGTAGGCACACAATAATGGTCATATGTTGGCTAAGATTTATATTATACTTTCGAAAGGTTTTCCACTGTGCACTTATAATAATGATATCAAAGAAATTTTCTCATATCAAGCATGTTTGACTATCATAAGGAGAAATCTCCTTCGATTCTGCGTTTGCATTGTGTGTGTGGCAGGAGGCCTTATGGTAGTTACATTTTCTAAAAGTATTGCGGATCTATTTTAAAATATTTCTTTGTTTGTTTTTTAAAAAAAGATAAACTGTTTTAAGTTCTCACACCAGTCCCATGACTGACCTGGAGTTTATTGTTCCCTTCCTAAACTCCGGGTGCCCACCAATTTCCACACGGGCAGCCTAGAGTCAGGTTATCATGTTATTCTGGAATTCAGGAGTTGATGTAGAGATCTGGAGGTAGATCTGGATGGCGTGGCGTATCACTTGTATATGATATTATCTTTTCCGCCGTGTATTCAGTTGTGAGGATAGGTTTATATAACTGTCCATTATTGTGTTGTATTGTATATTGACTCTGATGATGTAATGTATAAAATGTACAGTTCTTTTGATTTAAAAGATTATTCATTTATCTATTATATGTTGTTCCGCTGCGCTTGTGAGATTCTGATATTGTTTCTGTTGCTTCTTCTTTCTTTCTTCTTCTACCCCTTCTTCTTTAACCCTAGCAATTCGGGTTTCCGGCCCTCGATTGCTCGGCAGTTGATACAGTGGACTTATTAATGTCGATTTTCGGAAGTCAAAAATTTTGAAACGTTGCATTTATTAACTTAAGTATATGGAATGATTCGTGAAGGTATTAATATTAAATTAAATACTATTGACATGAATTAATTTTGGTTAAAATTAAATGTGAATAAAAAGAATTTGGTTTTGTAAATAAACCAATTAGAGTAAATATGGAGGTTCTACGTAGATTGGTTTATTTGCTAACCGTTTGATCTAGATTTAAGTGCATGTTTTCGATGTGATTTATACCGAACCGAGTTAGGATTTTTCACTCGATTCTCAATGGCGAACACTTCATACGGATTTTTGATTGAATCTGAAGTTCTCTATCATGGTATTTAGCTATGCAAGAAGAACAGTGGTTTATAATCAAGAAACCAGATCGGAGTCCACACTAGAGAAGTCGATTGGACGATACTAGTTAAGAAGTGAAATTTGTGTGATTGAACGAGAAATCGGATTTGATATCTTGTATGGATGGTATAAGTATATCTTACCGACTTTATTATAATTAAATGTCGATATTGGAAAATGCAAAATTATATGATTAGAAATTATATGGTTGGATATTATGTATAAATAAGATGTTGACATATAAAAGGAAGAGCTAATTTGATGCCTTTGATTTCATAAATAGAGTTCGGTTACCCGAAAAATAGGTACATGTTTCTATTTCGATTAATTGATGATTTTATGACTAGCCACTGGCTTTGTTTTCTTTTGGTTAGTATTTGGTCCGTAGTACTATTTATAGTTGTTTCGATCTAGCCGCGTAAAGAAGACATTGTCGAAATTTTTCAAAAATTTAAGTGTTAGAAAATTTGATAACTAGTTTCAACTCATTGAATTTTGAAAAGTTAAAGAGTTAGAAGCATTTTTCTTACCTTGGAAATTTCAGGGACAAAATTCTTTTAAGGGGGAGAATGTAACAACCTAGAATTTTAGTCATCTGATTTTGAAATGTTTTATTCATTTTAAATATTGAAATGTTTATTTTATAAGTCAAATGGTTAAAATTCAAATATAAGGATTATTTGAATACGTGAATTGTGAATTCAATGTAAACAAAAACGATTTCGAAGCTTACTTAGATCCCGTTTAAATAAGAATGATAGTAGTAAACTTTTAAATTGGAATTAAAAGTGATTAAAATGGTTTTTATAATAATTCGTTTAAATTAGCATATGCAATTATCATTTTCGGAAACTATTTGGATTTTGACAAAACCAATGTCATTTGATCCATAATAATAAATTGTTGTATGCCATCGAATTTCGTAACGATCGAACATAATGTTTGATCGTGCGAGCTCGTAAGCATAGAAATTAATTACAAGAAATTAATAGTATAACTAAATTTGAAAAGCTAACTTCGAATTACGTCTTGATAATGGTTCTATTGAGTTTGGAATAATGGTATTTGGCATGGAACGCCAGTCGGCACTCCTGGATTGGAGTTCGAGACTTTTCGGTGGGTTCAGTGCATAGTATTATAATATATAAAATAGGTACCCATACCAGGCCCATACCCCACCATACTCTACATCTTACCCCATACTGGCATGGTACTAAGCCCACACTTCCCTATGTTAGAGCCATGCCCCGTTCTTATATTTAGACCCCTGCATCTTGAAATCTTCTCTCCTAAAAAATGAACCAAACCCAAAGATCCAACGGCTCATATCATCTAGGAACACTGGAGGCATTTTTAGGTGATGGCCTCAACTAGGAATATGTTGTCGATGTCAAGACATAGGGAATGGAAGGTGGAGATAAGGCGCAGCGGCCTGGAGTGGCGGCAGTTCTCAGTTGAATGGCAGCAGCTTGGGCAAGGGACTGCGGCGATTTTGCTGAACTTCATGCGAGGGGTCATGAAGGAGAAATGTAGCAGACAACTAGAGCTAGGCTAGGCGGGAGTTTGGTGGCATGGTATGTCCAACAGTGATGGGCAAATGGAGACAAATGTCGACGGTTAATTTTGTTTTACTCATGATTTACGGCATAAGGGACGATGTGACCGGCGGCATCAGATGGATGGGTGTCAGGGCTATCCTTAATGGCTATGGGATGGCGACGACGTGGCATGGAAGCGACTATGAGTGTGAGAAAAGGAGCGACTGCTTTGTTGTTCGTGAACAACAAAAGAGAGAGAGCGGGATTGAATTATCCCATTAATTAGTGTATTATAATGATCTACTTATGTGATTAAGTAACTATTTAATTCGAAAACTTATTATTATGATAACTAATTCAGTTTAGGTCAAATTCAGTGCACTCAGTCGTGTTAGGATCGTATTGATGTAAACTGTGAAATATGATTGATTTGGTGATGGTGATGGTTGAGCTGGTTGAATTTCACACCAAATTGAACGTCGTTCTATTTAAGACGAGAAGTAAAATACTTCGGCAATAACTGGAATTTCGGTGAGTAAACTCCCCTCCGAATGCTACTATAATACTATATTGTAGTTATAAAAATTGGTTGTTGCTTGTTTGGATTATTTACTATTTTATAGTTGGTTTGGATTTATTCCTGCCCTTGGAGTGGATGACCTTTTTATGTATACCCGCATAGTTACGGATGAACCGTATTATATAATTATATACTTTATGCGATGCAATGGGATAGGTTAGAGGGATCCAACATGGTTCTTCACATTGTTGATTTTACTTTTCATATACTATGTATGTGATGTGTTGGATGCAATATTGTTGACTATGACATTTTCATATGTTCAACATAAACCATGTAGTGACTTAGAATTATTAATAATGTTTGTTAGGTGTTGTTATGGAATACCCATTCCACACTTAACACTGAAGGAATAGTGTTTAGAGTAACATTTATCCCCAATTTAAGCAACATTTGTTTTAAAAATCCTTTTAAAGAGATTTGGAAATGGAAATCTTCACAAATGTTTTGTGAATATACTTATGTCAGTGAGGTAAGTATATGAATATTTTGATAAACATTTTGGAAAGTGATTTAATAAATAAAAAGGGTTTTGAGGCTTAGTGATTGCTTTGGATCAAATCTGGCTAATTTAACTTAGGAAGTATGACTGCAAATTCGAGCTCCTCGATGAGGACTCAAATACACATTGGACTCGAATATGTATTTCCAAGAGAACCGAGATTAAGTTAACCGAAAATTATTGGTTGTTGGTTCGAAGAGACCGAGATTGGATATATGATCTTCAAACTACTTCGCACTAACATATGCATTTGAATAGAAAGCATCTTGATGATGGATTGAAAACGGAGTTCTTTGAAGTGCAAGGACTACTTGCTGCTAATCCTGAAGGTGGATCCAAAATGGAAGTAGTAGAGATAGTGCCTTCGGTTTTATTCAGTCCCCGAATGAACTTGTATGGAAGAGTTTTGGCATTGCATTTCTGCCTAAAAAGCATTGTTAGCATTCCAAGAGGGAAATGGTAGGAAATGGTAAGAGCGTTTCCTCTTCGAGCCTCATACTCAAGAAATTAATAAAGTAGAGACATGCGGCAGGGCTATGTGGGACGCTTCTATAAGGTATGATCATGCCTAATCTAATGTCGATATTCATGTATACTTTAGGCCCTGTTATAGTTGTCTGATCGCCATAAAGGTGTGGTCATATTCAGTGCTACTAGAGAAGGGGGTAGTCCTTTCTTGAGTAGAAGAGGTGCAATGTGTTATAGCCTCTATACATCTTACGTACAGGTGTACAGATTCGATGGGTAGACCCTTACCCTTTCAAAGTTGGAATCCATTCTCCAATACGAGCTTTCGGACATGACTATATACCTACTATGCTGGAATTTGAGATGCAAGAATTTCAGGTATATTAAATATTTACTTTAAACTCTAGACACTACTATAATATTGCTGGATTTCTATTGAAATGTTTTGGTTGTCATAGGTTAAAAACTCATCACAGTTTATGTACAGCGTGATATTATGTGATACCTTTGATTTCAAAGGAGTTTTAAAAGTAATAATTTAGTTGTTTGGAGTTTACTAACACAAGACCCATGTCTGACTCGGAATTTATTTTCTTTCCCCTAAAAATCTTAGGTGCTCAAATTTGTATGGGCAACCAAGTAGTTCAGGTTTCCAATAGATGAATTTTGGAGGAGCTGGGAGCATGGGGCTTCGTCGTTCGCTAATTATTCATCTAGTTTCTACTATATTGTATGTTTGTTATATTTGTATGAAGGGATAGGCTGTTATGACTGTCGTGGGTAGAATTTGTATTCTCATGACTTTGATGTATCATTTTGAAATGACTCTGTAAATCATTTTTGTTGTGAAATTCTGTGTTGTTTAGTTTCTTCTTCTATTCTTTCTTCTTTCTTCATCCCTATCAATCTGTCTTTCCTCCACTTGGTTGTTTGGCACATGAATACTGAGGATGTATTAGTTTCGAACTTCTAAGAGTCGAAAAGGTGGAACATTACACTTGATTTCAAAGCTTAAATTAAGCGAACAACTAGGCTTTGGTGGGGATTACTCGTTAAAGATAGGGTCAGTAGCACCCTAGAATGAGTCTGAGTGTATTATAAATATGAGCTCGCATTTCCTAATGATATAAAAATGTTTTATATTGTGTTGATTGATCTGTTGAGTGGCTTATAGATTTTGGTCAATACGAGTAATTAACGTTATTGATCGGGATCTCTAAACACTTGAACAGGGCAATTCGACATAGTATTGTTTTGAAATTGGATAAACGAAATGCTTTTAACTAGATTATATTATATATACGAGTATAAACGCATGTCCAATGGACATGCATCTAATTATAATACGCATGCATTAATTCAACAATGGACTTCTGTGGGAATATGGAGAAAATATAAATAGTTGTTATCGCATAGGTAGTAATTCTATACTATGCAATCAGAGTCGTACAAAGTAGAAATAGACTATGTATATGTGTAATATCACATTTCTTAAGTCTTGCACAAAAATAAAATTTGAGTGAATAATATCATAGATCATTACTACATGCATTTCAAGTTGTGAAAAATTTCATCATTTTATGGTTTTCGAACTTCATAAATATTAACACCATTAATAACCAAATATAATTTTAATATTAGAAACCATAATGTAAATTTTAGTGCATAAATTTCCATCATCTAAAATAACATGAGAACAATCGTCTAAATTGATGAACACAATGAACTGCTGCAATATTCTATTTATTTTTGTACAAAATACTGAGACTATATTTGAATCCCAGTTAGTAACGCTGATCTGCAAATATTTTTATACCTTCTTTGTTATTGGCTTGTTGATAGTTCTAAAAGAAGAGTATTATAAATATAATAATATGTCGACTGAATTATTCTTTAACTTTGCTTCTATTGATTGCTGTTCTAAGGTGCGTATCCAAGTAGGATTTTGGTAGCCCGGTTCCATTTATCTCCACCCATTTCATCAATTCCATATTTTGCTCTACAATAATACAATTAAAACAAAAAATCAATTTGTACAAAAGCATATATAAATTCCATAATTGAACGAACCTTTAATTTGTAGATAGTAAAATATATTTATGTCTAATTATATTGTAAATTTGCATCATACCTGAGATATCTTTTGGTGAAATTACAATAATATCATTATGTTTATCTTTGGGAGAATCCTTAACAATTGAAAAGCATGAACTACATACAGATATCATGGCAAATGTCGACTACTATGAGAAGGAAAAGACTCGGTATCTGAATCTAATAAAAAGAAGTACAATAATAAATAAATAGAAAATGTGGTTGTTAGGGAAAGCTTGACCCTAACAGAACTTACATTGGAATTGTAAAGCAAACCTCTTGGTCAGGTTTAGTTTACAATGCAGTGTTAGTTAACTGGTGTAGCAAAACTGACACCATAATTTACAAAATTAGAAATTCATGGTCTAAAAATGAATATCATAAAATATTTGACTATGGTAAAAACTATAAATATCTTAGTGCAATACTTTATGCAATTTATTTGCATTACTAACAACCAGAAGAGCTGAATAAAAATTCAAATAATGCATATATCGCATTTCAAGTTTCAATTACCATACCATTTTATTTAAAAATAAATTTCATAATTTTTCTATGGTATCTATGTACTAGAACAGAAGGCAACAATTTGCAAGAATGATTTAATGTTAACGGATCAAGTCTGGTTGATCTCTTATCTGTTTAGAACTATGTATACCCAAGAGACTTGTTAAGAAAATTTGCTCACTTTCCTTTTGGGAAAAATCAATTGAGTTAACCAAAAATGTGATTCCATTAATTATTAAATGGACTGATGCAATCCCCAACATAGTAAGATCGAATGATTACTTTCTCAGTAGCACCATGAATTGTCATTACACAAATCAGATGCTTTGCCTTTTGAAAGAGGAAATCTACCTCAAACCAACCATGTACTTTGTCAAACAATTGCTGAAATGAAAACACAAACAATAAATAAGTTACTTTCCCTTGACAATAAATGAAAAACTACAACAATACCAAGAGCATAAAATAGCATAGCAAGCCAAAGATGAAACAGAATCCTTGAAAGCATACCCTATGAATACTTACTTTTACCCTAAAAATAACAAAGAAAAGATTGAACTTTTGAACACAACAACCCTTGCAATGCATATTTATATGACAACAAATTACTAAAAAATGACTAACCATGAAAACATGATCATATTAGACTCAAAAGATCAGGTGAACACAAACTATACCATCAGAAACTCTCTTACTGCTTACATATGAATAGTCAAACATAAATTCTAAATATATATTTCAAATATGAATTTATCTTCCCCAAAAAGAGAGCTGACCTAAAAGAAATTTAATACGTAAAAGGGAGAATGAAATGTGAGTTTCTTCCTCCAAAATCTACATTCAACATGGACATCATCCAAATTAGCAGCTTCCATCATATATAAACAACCCATATAACCCATTAATCCTTTATAAGTGCATGACCTCTAAGTTTAATAGCCATAAAGTAAAACATGCAGAATTTGCTAACTCTAAATTTTTCTTTTAAAAGTACCAATAAAAAAGAATATAGACAAACCTAATATTTTAAATAAATTATGATCATTTACTATAGAAAGTAGGACGATATTTGTGATGACCCGGAATTTTGGGCAATGTCAATTTAATAATCTGTATTAAAAATTAAATTGATTTGATAAATTTTGTAAATAAAATTTGAGTTGATTTAATAATCTTCTTTTAATAATTATTTAGTTGGTAAATTTTATCTTTTAAAAGCTAATAAATGTTTCCATTTATAATGCATATATATATATATATATATATTTGTATATATATTGTAAATAGATAAGCTTTGTTTTAATTTAACAAATGAAATTATATTTTCTAATTCTAGTATTTTTGGTAATTTGAAAATTATGATTTATTTCATATTAAGCTTTTCAAAGCTATTTAATAAATAACTATATAATTTTAAATACTTAAGGTAAATGTTTAATTGTTTAAATTTATTATAGCTTAAGTTTAACATTTTAAATTAATTAACAAAAAGGTTTATTTTATTTCTTTTCAAATATAGCTTGATAAATATGGTTTGAAATATATATAAGTTAAAATACAATTTTACAAATGAAACATTAATACATATAAAGAAAATAAGTAATTTATAATATAGAGATAATTTATTTTATAAATTATTTAAGATTTGATAATTTTTTATTTTAAAACAATATTAGTAGTGTATTGTTTTACAAATAGATTTTTATATAAATAGAATTGTTAATTCAAATTTGAATTTGTGTAGTTATATATGTGTATGTATAATTTGATTTTAAAATTGGATTTTAGAATTTGATTTGAATTTAAAGTTTTGAAATTCAAAGGATAGATATTTAAAATGTTTTGGATTTTAAAACACATATATATAAGCTTTTATCTTAAAGAAAATTCATATGCATTTAAATAAGTATTTCTAAATATATAAATTAAGTTAAAAAGCTTTATTATCAATTAAATTAAATAATACAAAGATAAGTGTGATTATACTAAGGCCTCGTAATAACAAATGTTAAGCAATTAGAAATACTAATGACATGTGTCCTTATTTATTTTTAGTTTCTTTTATTTTTATTTAAATCTTAAAATTTACTTCTAAAAACATATTTACTTCTCACCCGCATTCTTTTTTTATTCTTCAATAAAAAAATCTGAACTCAAACAATCTCTCAAAACAAAATCTGCCTTTAAAACCAGAAATCATGTTTTAAACCAAATCTGTAATCTCATTTTCAAATCAAACAAATGCCTGCATTTTCCTCAAACCAGAAATCATCAACTTGTAGCTAAATTTGCAAATCGAAAGCATTTTCAAAATAAAAGCTTGTGCATTTCTTTTCAAACCTGAGAACAACTCAAACATGTAAGTTCAACTCTATTCAAACAAAATCCTGTCAACATCTTCTTTTCAAATCTGAGAACAACAAAAGCATGCAAAGCAATTCATCTCTGTTTTCAAGTAATTTTCTTCAACATTCAAGCAACTCAAGTTTAAAACAAAGAAGCATTCAAATCTAAAGTTTTCTCTGTCAAAAGTTTTTTCAAAATAAAGGTGCTTTGTGCTTCTGTATAACAGGTGAGTAACATCACTCTTTTAAAAGCTTAAGTATAATAAACCCGTGGAAGTTAGTATGTTTGTGTGTATAATTTTAAGCGCATTTCTGTGTAAATATATATATATGTGTGTGTGTGTGTGTGTGTGTGTGTGTGTGTGTGTGTGTGTGTATGTATGTGTGGATGTGAATAGATATATGTTTGATGTGAATCTACTTATACCTGTACTTAGTTTTAGAAGTAAAGATGATGATCAAAATCCATTTTTCTCTTAAATCAATCTCTGTTAGGATTTAAATTTCAAACAAAGCTTGTTTGTTTGATCATAGAGTTGGCTCTAAAAAAAATTATTTAAGTTAAATGAACTTTAATTTATTCTGGAAAACCAAAACAACAGAGCAAGTTAAAATAAAGTGAAAATTCAAATATCATGATTCAATGTTTCAGGCTTAGGATCTGGAAACTAATTCAAAATCATGATTTTTAAAACTAAAATCATAAATTTTAGATTGAGGATGAAAGAGCAGTTTGGGATTGATTTAAATTTGTAGTTTTGGTTATCTCTGATGATCTATTTGCTCGTAGAGGTCGTGGTCTTTTCTGGTGATGGAAGAATGAACGGAGGGTCTAGGAAAAATATCTGGAAGATGATCAGAGCACGCTGGTGACGGTGATTGATCAGTGAAGGTTGTAAACCTAGTTTTGACTAGGTCTAGATTTTTGATAGGTATTATTTCTCTAGGTAATCGAGTTCTTCGGGATTCAAGGAGATGATGGCTGGACGTGGACGAAGTCGTGGCTGGAGGTGTAGGCACTCTGGTGGTCGGAGTCATGAGATTGAGGTGATTCCAGGTTTTTGACGTTGGTTTCAATTTTGAGCGTTATAGCTCGATTTGGGTTTTCGAGCTATTGCTAACGATTTGATGGTCGGAATCGAGTTCGAGGATGATCGCGGACATGCGTAAGCCATCGCAAGTGGTCGGAAAGGGCAGCAGTGCTGGTGCATGTGCACGGAGGTGATAATGTATCAGCAGTTGATTTGGGAAGAGAAGGTACTCGACTTTACTTGGATCATTTGCGGGGGATACTCGAAGAATTTGACGTGAGGGTTTGGTCCTATTGTTGTTACAGTTTTTTTAGAAAAAACCATCAGTATTTAAGTTTAAATGAAATTAAAAATGGAAAACCATTCTGCTTTTAAATTTTAAAATGATTTTACAAGTGTAAAGTAAGATTTAAACAAAATTTTAAATCAAAGTTTTAATCTGGATTCAAATTTAGTTTATATCCTAGCTTTAAGATAAATTAATTTTTAATCTGGATTCAAGGAGATGATGGCTGGAGTGTGGACGAAGTCATGGCCGGAAGTGTAGGCACTCTGGTGGTCGGAGTCATGAGATTGAGATGATTCCAGGTTTTTGACGTTGGTTTCAGTTTTGAGCTTTAAAGCTCGATTTTGATTTCGGGCTGTTGTTAAAGATTTGATGGTCAGAATCGAGTTCGAGGATGATCACCGACATGCGTAAGCCACCGCGAGTGGTCAAAAAGGGCGACAGTGCTGGTGCATGTGCACGGAGGTGATGATGTATCAACAGTTGATTTGGGAAGAGAAGGTACTCGAGTTTACTCAGGTCAGTTGCGGGGGATACTCGAAGTCATGTGTTGATTTACTGGAAGTATTTGATGTGAGGGCTCGGTCCTATTGTTGTTACAGTTTTTTTTTATAAAAACTTGTCGGTATTTAAGTTTAAATGAATTTTAAAATGGTAATCCTTTCTGTTTTTAAATTTTAAAATTATTTTAAAAGTGTAAAGTAAGATTTAAACAAGTTTTAAATCAAAGTTTTAATCTGGATTCAAATTTAATTTATATCCTAGCTTTAAGATAAATAAAGTTTTATTAAATTTTAAATGTTTTGAAACAACTTTAAAATGTTAAATTATATTTTATAAAATGATTTGAATTTAAATGATTTGGTATAAAACTCTTATATAAATTTCTATTATAAAGGTAAGTGTCATTTAACATTTGATTAAGAAGGTTTTTAAATTGTTTTTAAATTTTGTTAAAATCTAATTTGTATTTAATTTTAATCTTCATTTGAAATGGAATTTTAAAGAAAATTTGAAAGTAAATGTTTTCAAATGTATTTGTGAATGATGATTAAATCCAAATTAAGAATAATGTTTTTATCTTAAAACTTAATGATTTATAATTCATTTAATTATTAAGGTAATTAAAATGGATAATTAATTTAATTTATTAATGATTTGGATTAATTAATTTAATAATTAAGAATTTAAATTAATTAATTAAGGTTTAAGATTAATTATTTAAGAAATAATTAATCAGTAATTGAGGATCATTAATTAGATATGATTAGATTATTAATTAATGATTAGAAATTAATTAATCAAATTAATTAGGGATTAACTAAGTTACAGTTAAATACCTAATTAATTAAATAATTAGAGATTAATTAATTGATTATTAAAGATTAATAAATTTATAATTAATAATGATTAATCTAAGTTTAATTACTTAAGAGAAGTAATTAAAGAATTGTTATTAGTTAATGAAGATCATTAACTAAGGATTATTAAATAATTAATTAATGTGATTAATTTTAATAATTAATTATGTTAATTAATTAGAAATAATCATTTGTGGAATTGTTAAGTATAATTACTTAATGAAAGTAATTAAGTAATTAATTACTCAATGTAATTAATTAAAGTAATGTGATTAGTTTAAGTTAATTAATTTAGTTTAATTAATGTAAGATAATTACTGGATGATTGGTTAAGAAAAATTACTTAATGTAATTAATGAAGCGTAATTACTTAGTGAAGTAATAAAGATGGGTAATCACTGAATGTAATTAATTGAAGAATGATAGTGGTTTTGGGTTTAATTACTTTATGTAATTAATACGAAGGATGATTACTTAGTGAAAGTAATTAATAATTAATTACTTAGTGTAATTAATTTAAGAATAGATTAATAAATTAATTTTGAAGATAATTAAGTTATGTAATTAATTAAGGGTAATTAATTACTTAATGAGATTAATCTAGGGTGATTAATAAATATAATTAATTAAAGATTAATTATTCAATGAAATTAATTAAGGAGTAATTACTTTATTTAATAAAGTAATTAAGGGTAGTTAATTACTGTTTGTGATTAATCAAGAGTGATTAATAATTATGGTTAACAATTAATTAGAGAAGTAATTAATGGATCATTAATTAATGTAACTAACGATGTAATTAAGTATTGATTAATTAAAATTAATTAATCAATAATAAGTGATTACGAAGTAATTAATTAAGGATTAATGTAATTAATTATAGTTGATTAATTAATAAAGTAATTAAAGGTTAATTATTATAAGTGGTGAAGAATAATTAATTTATGAAATTAATTAAAGGATAATTACTTGAATGTAATTAAAGAATAAATTAATCAGGGATGATTAATTAAGGTGGATAATTAGAGGATAATTAATTAATTGATTGGTAATTAATTAATGGTTGTGTAAGCAAGATTTATAATGATGAAGTAATTAATTTAATTTAATTTAAATTAATAAGAGATGAAGTAATTAATTTAATTCATTTTAAATTAATTATAGATGGTGTTTAATAAATCATTGCTTATGGATGTTGAATAATATTGTTTGCCTTGGATGGTTTGAGATCTCAGATATGAGACAAGTAATGCTGTGTGATATGGATGCTTTGGTTGAAGTGTGGTGATAATGTGGATTATCTGTTTAAGATGATAATGTGAATTATCTATTTGTGATAATAATGTGGATTATCTATTGTGATATGTGAATTATCTATATGTGTGTATATAGATAATGAATTGAATCATATTGTTTTAACTTTATAACAACTTGGACCTAAAAGATGGCATTTTGGATTTCGATGAGACCGAGATCAGGTTTCCAGATTTGGATATCCTAAAACCACATCGATCCAAATTAACGATAGGTTGTGAATCTCAAGTGAAGATGAAGTTTCAGAGTGCAAGGGTTATCGTCGCTAACTCTAAGGGTGATTCCAAAATGAGTGTAACGAGATATGCCTTCAGTTTCGTTCGAACCCGGAACGAACTTGTATGGATTGAATGCTTTCAGAACATCGTCCGGTGGACGATGAGCATTCTAAGAGATGTGTTCTCTAAAGGTAATCGTAGCCTCAAGCCTCATCAACCGGGAATGGCTAAAACAGGGGAGGTGCAGCAAGGCTAAGTGGGTCATGCCCAAGTAGGACGAGATTTACCCCTGTCTAGAGGTCCCTTTATATTCGGCTGTGTGGGCAGTTGGTTGCAAACAACTACGGGGTTGTCTTGTTCGAGACTGTCCAGTAAGGGATGGTTTCGGCCTTGTGTTGCAGGGGATTTAGGGTGGATCCTAGGTACGGTAATTTAGGCCACGTACTGTGATGGGCGGTACCCCGGTAGCCCTGCCATTGTATGGAATCCAATCTCCAATAAGTGCCCTATGTTTTAGTCGTGTCCAACTATGCTGGAACGTGAGACGTAAGCATTCCAGCTATTTCTATATTTTATTTGAAAACCCTAGACCCTATTATAATATCATTGGATTTCCTATCAAATGTTTTGGTTAGCGTAAGGTAAAAACATACCCATGTTTATTTGTGGGGAGTCTTATGTGATACCTTTTGTTTTCAAAGGATTTTCAAAGTTAAGCAACCTTAACCTGTTACTCACACCAGGCCCATGTCTGATCCGAAGTTTATCTTTTGTTTTCTTAAACTCTTGGGTACTCAAATTTTTACGAGTAGCCAAGGCTTTCAGGTTGGCTTTGACAAATACTGGAGGAGCAATGGAGCAGGAGGCTTCAGCGTTGTGTGTGTGTGTGTGTGTCTATATATATATATATATATATATATATATATATATATATTGTTCTGCTGTGTGTTCTCTGAGTCATTATGTTGATTTATATTTGAGTTGTATAACTAGACCGGTGTTTATAACTGACTAGTATGTGTTGTATAAGCTATATAACTCTGATTGATGTTGTATACTATGTAATACATATGTGATTAATATAATTTATTCGTTCCGCTGTTGAGATTCTGATTTTTTTTCTTTCTTTCTTCTCTATCTTTCTCTTTTCTATCCCTTTCTTTTTTAAAGATGATCCGTCTTTCTGTGGAGTGGAAGACGGGTCTTCATAGTTGGTATCAGAGCGCTAGGTTGAGTGAATACCAAGGCTTTGGAGTAATTTCTTTCTTGAGAGAGCGTATTTGTAATTTTGATATATAATATTTATATATTTATTTATATATCTATTTCTACCTATTTGATTGGGTTGCCTGTTCGGGTTTTCCAACGTAAGTTATAGAGGTAGGAAAGGTAGGGATGTGTGTAACACTAATACCAATGGATGGAGTCCGAGTGTTAAGGTTGGAGGTGTATCTGTCGAGAGTGTAGGCCTAGTACTGTCTCGAGTGAGCTTTGCAGTGGTGAAGGATTTCATGGATCTCTGAAGGAAACCTTTTAAAAGGTTCGAAGTCCATCTTTGAAGTTGGATGAGTAGTGTTTGGATCTATCGGCTGGGCAGAAGCAAGTGATGGTATCTTGATACCTCAGGAAGTGACAGCTGCGTGATGAGATGCAGTGATTATGGAAGTGTTCGAAGATGTTTCTTTGGAACAAGAGTAAAGAAGTGTGTCTGCTTCGGTGTTGTGGCTGTGTTCAGTGGGGTGTTTATGTATGGCTTTGAGGCCCGAGTATCTTGAGGGGCTTCTGGTTAAGGAAGTCTTTGGCATCAGTGGCAGCGTTGCAGCTCGGATTGTTCTGTATGCCTACAGGAAGGTCATCTGGCTTAGTAGTTCTTTTGAGATGGTGTTCACAAGCAGCTGAGTGGATCCATTTCTTCGATGGATTGGCTTGATAAGATTAAACTGTTCTGATTGGTAAAGAGAGAATAGTATCTTTGGATATTTGTCTAGGGTGATCACAAAAGTGACTTGCGATAGTTTGAGTGTTCTCTTGGGTTATCTTTTTCTTTGGATTGAAGCATCTCTTGGGAGTAATTCTGATGGTTCAGCTACGTAGAAGGATGGTTCCTAAAGATAGAGTTTGGAGAAGCAGTTTGGGTTTTGGTGGAACTTTTGAGTTTTCTTTTTATGGATCTATTGAACCATATCTCTGGGATGTGTTGTCCAGTTTGTGCTCGTGTTCATCATCAGCATTCTCATCTACTCCGGATCAGAGTTGCGCAGCTGAAGCAAGTTTGGGAGTGCTTTTGTTTTGTCTTTTCCGGATAGGAGAATTTTGTAGTCTACTGATGGTAGTAGAGTTTGTTTTGGATTTTGGTTGATTGTGAGAGGATCATTTTGTTGGGTTGTTTTTGGTCCAGTTTGTTTTTAGAGGCATCAGCGAAGGCTGAGCTGATCGAGAAGGAGGAAGTCAGCCCTGGATCGTCCAAAGAGTTTTGTGGATAGGTGACGGAGAAATTTGGATTCCGAAGTCAGAGATTTGATTTTTGATAAGTTTTCTCCAATCTAAGGAGCTATAAGTTTTGGTAAGTCTGAGAAGCTAGCTCTGAGGTATTGGATCTTTTCTGTGTTCTTGTGAGGAAAAGTGTTTTTGTCTTCAGGGTTGAATTGCCAATTTGAAAGACTGGGATTCAATGTGTTTCACGTATCTCTGAGGGAGTACGTGTATGATCTATCTCTGGCTTTGGAACCAGCAGTTCAGGAGGATTTGGTTGTTGAGTCAGACTTGTCTGTAGTCTGATATCCTGTTCAATTAGAGATCTAGATGAGTAGGAGCTCTGTAGCTTAGTAGTATATATTGTTTGGATTATGTAGAGTGAGTATCCCGGTATTTATACCAGGGGAAACGCGAGGGAATTCTATCCAGAATTTGTCTGGATGGTTAAATTTGTTTATTGGGTGAACTGGTTGCTATGGTTATTAGCATATGATTGGTAGTATATGCTTATGATTTAAAATTTAATCTTAGAAAGGTTATTAAATTACCTGTGCTTTTAAATTTCGGGGATGAAATTCTTTGAGGGGGGAGGAATGTGATGACCCGGAATTTTGGGCAATATCAATTTAATAATATGTATTAAAAATTAAATTGATTTCATAAATTTTGTTAATAACATTTGAGTTGATTTAATAATCTTTTTTTAATAATTATTTAATTGGTAGATTTTATCTTTCAAAAGCTAATAAATGTTTCTATTTATAATGCATATATATATATATATATATATATATTTGTATATATATTGTAAATAGATAAGCTTTTTTTAATTTAACAAATGAAATTATATTTTCTAATTCTAATATTTTTGGTAATTTGAAAATTATGATTTATTTAATATTAAGCTTGTCAAAGCTATTTAATAAATAACTATATAATTTTAAATACTCAAGGTAAATGTTTAATTGTTTAAATTTATTATAGCTTAAGTTTAAAAATTTAAATTAATTAACAAAAAGGTTTATTTTGTTTCTTTTTAAATATAGCTTGATAAATATGTTTTGAAATATATATAAGTTAAAATTCAATTTTACAAATGAAACGTTAATACATATAAAGAAAATAAGTAATTTATAATATAGAGATAATTTCTTTTATAAATTATTTAAGATTTGATAATTTGTTATTTTAAAACAATATTAGTAACGTATTATTTTACAAATAGATTTTTGTATAAATCGAATTGTTAATTCAAATTTGAATTTGTGTGGTTATATATGTGCATGTATAGCTTGATTTTAAAATTGGATTTTAGAATTTGATTTGAATTTGAATTTAAAGTTTTGAAATTCAAAGGATAGATATTTAAAATGTTTTGTATTTGAAAACACATATATATTTATAAGCTTTTATCTTAAAGGAAATTCATATGCATTTAAATAAGTATTTCTAAATTTATAAATTAAGCTAAAAAGCTTTATTATCAACATTTAAATTAAATTAAATAATAACAAGTGTAATTATACTAAGGCCTCATAATAACAAGTGTTAAGCAATTAGAAATACTAATGACAAGTGTCCTTATTTATTTTTAGTTTCTTTTATTTTTGTTTAAATCTTAAAATTTACTTATAAAAAACATATCTACTTCTCACCCATATTCTTTTTCTATTCTTCAATAAAAAAAATCTGAACTCAAACAATCTCTCAAAACAAAATCTGCCTCTAAAACCAGAAATCATGTTTTAAACCAAATCTGTAGTCTCATTTTCAAATCAAAACAAATGCCTGCATTTTCCTCAAACCAGAAATCATCAACCTGTAGCTAAATTTGCAAATCAAAAGCATTTTCAAAACAAAAGCTTGTGCATTTCTTTTCAAACCTGAGAACAACTCAAACATGCAAGTTCAACTCTGTTCAAAACAAAATCCTGTCAACATCTTCTTTTCAAATCTGAGAACAACAAAAGCATGAAAAGCAGTTCATCTCTGTTTTCAAGTAATTTTCTTCAGCATTCAAGCAACTCAAGTTTAAAACAAAGAAGCATTCAAGTCTAAAGTTTTAAAGTTTTCTCTGTCAATAGCTTTTTCAAAATAAAGGTGCACTGTTCTTCTGTATAAAGGTGAGTAGCATCACTCTTTTAAAAGCTTAAGTATAATAAACCTGTTGCATGTTCATATCTGGGAGTTAGTATGTTTGTGTGTATAATTTTAAGCGCATTTCTGTGTAAATATATATATGAATGTGTGCATGTGTATAGATATATGTTTATTGTGCATCTGCTTATGCCTGTACTTAGTTTTAGAAGCAAAGATGATGATCAAAATCCGTTTTTCTCTTAAACCAATCTCTGTTAGGATTTAAATTCAAACAAAATTTGTTTGTTTGATCATAGCGTAGGCTTTAAAAAATTTATTTAAATTAAATGAACTTTAATTTATTCTAGAAAACCAAAACAATAGAGCAAGTTAAAATAAAGTGAAAATTCAAATATCATGATTCAATGTTTCAGGCTTAGGATCTGAAAACTAATTCAAAATCATGATTTTTAAAACTAAAATCATAAATTTTAGATAGAGGATAAAAGAGCAGTTTGGGATTGACTAAAATTTGTAGTTCTGGTTATCTCTGATGATCTACTTGCTCGTAAAGGTCGTGGTCTTTTCTGATGATGGAAGAATGAACGGAGGGTCTAGGAAAAATATTTGGAAGATGATCAGAGCACGGTGGCGATGGTGATTGATCAGGGAAGGTTGTAAACCTAATTTTGACTAGGTCAGGATTTTTGATCGCTATTGTTTCTCTAGGAGATCGAGTTCTTCGAGATTCAAGGAGATGATGGCTGGAGTGTGGACGAAGTCATGGCCGGAAGTGTAGGCACTCTGGTGGTCGGAGTCATGAGATTGAGATGATTCCAGGTTTTTGACGTTGGCTTCAGTTTTGAGCTTTAAAGCTCGATTTTGATTTCGGGCTGTTGCTAACGATTTGATGGTCAGATCGAGTTCGAGGATGATCGCCGATGCGTAAGCCATCGCGAGTGGTCAAAAAGGGCGACGGTGCTCGTGCATGTGCACGGAGGTGATGATGTATCAACAGTTGATTTGGGAAGAGAAGGTACTCGAGTTTACTCAGGTCAGTTGCGGGGGATACTTGAAGTCATGTGTTGATTTACTCGAAGTATTTGATGTGAGGGCTCGGTCCTATTGTTGTTACAGTTTTTTTTATAAAAACTTGTCGGTATTTAAGTTTAAATGAATTTAAAAATGGTAATCCTTTCTGCTTTTAAATTTTAAAATTATTTTAAAAGTGTAAAGTAAGATTTAAACAAGTTTTAAATCAAAGTTTTAATCTGGATTCAAATTTAATTTATATCCTAGTTTTAAGATAAATAAAGTTTTATTAAATTTTAAATGTTTTGAAACAACTTTAAAATGTTAAAGTATATTTTATAAAATGATTTGAATTTAAATGATTTGGTATAAAACTCTTATATAAATTTCTTTTATAAAGGTAAGTGTCCTTTAACATTTGATTAAGAAGGTTTTTAAATTTTGTTAGAATCTAATTTGAATTTAATTTGAGTCTTAAGTTGAAATGTAATTTTAAAGCAAATTTGAAAGTAAATGTTTTCAAATGTATTTGTGAATGATGATTAAATCCTAAATAAGAATAATGTTTTTATCTTAAAATTTAATGATTTTTTTAAAAAAAACTCAACCTAGAGCCCTAATGAAATCGAAGGGATAGGAGGAGCTCCCTCTTGCCTGGTCCGACCACAGACAATTGGGATTTAGACCAGCCCAACACAGATATTTTATGTCCCCAACCGGTATTTGTGGGTTTACAGGGACCCACCTCCACGCCTTGAAATTGGGAGTAGGGCAGACGGGAATCGAACCTGCGACCTGCTTACCAGGAGGCAAGTATCTTACCACTACGCCACTACTTGCGGACAAAAATTAATGATTTATAATTCATTTAATTATTAAGGTAATTAAAATGGATAATTAATTTAATTTATTAATGATTTGGATTAATTAATTTAATAATTAAGTATTTAAATTAATTAATTAAGTTTTAAGATTAATTATTTAAGAAATTATTAATTGGTAACTAAGGATCATTAATTAGATAAGATTGGATTATTAATTAATGATTAGAAATTAATTAATCAAGTAATTAGGGATTAATTAAGTTACAGTTAAACACTTAATTAATTAAATAATTGGAGATTAATTAATTGGTTATTAAAGATTAATTAATTTATAATTAATAATGATTAATCTAAGTTTAATTACTTAAGAGAAGTAATTAAAGAATTGTTATTAGTTAATGAAGATCATTAACTAGGGATTATTAAATAATTAATTAATGTGATTAATTTTAGTAATTAATTAAGTTAATTAATTAGAAATAATCATTTGTGGAATTGTTAAGTATAATTACTTAATGAAAGTAATTAAGAATTAATTACTCAATGTAATTAATTAAAGTAATGTGATTAGTTTAAGTTAATTAATTTAGTTTAATTAATTTAAGATAATTACTGGATGATTGGTTAAGCATAATTACTTAATGTAATTAATGAAGCGTAATTACATAGTGGAGTAATTAAGATGGGTAATTACTGAATGTAATTCATTGAAGAATGACAGTGGTTTTGGGTTAAATTACTTTGTGTAATTATTATGAAGGATAATTACTTAGTGAAAGTAATTAATAATTAATTACTTAGTGTAATTAATTTAAGAATTGGTTAATAAAGTAATTTTGAAGATAATAAAGTGATGTAACTAATTAAGGGTAATTAACTACTTAATGAGATTAATCTTGGGTGATTAATAAATATAATTAATTAAAGATTAATTATTCAATGAAATTAATTAAGGAGTAATTAATTTATTTAATAAAGTAATTAAGGGTAGTTAATTACTGTTTGTGATTAATCAAGAGTGATTAATAATTATGGTTAATAATTAATTAGAGAAGTAATTAAAGGATCATTAATTAATGTAATTAATAATGTAATTAAGTATTGATTAATTAAAATTAATTAATCAATTATAAGTGATTATGAAGTAAATAATTAATGTGATTAGTGAAGGATTAATGTAATTAATTATAGTTAATTAATTAATAAAGTAAGTAAAGGTTGATTATTATTAGTGGTGAAGAATAATTAATTTGTGAAATTGATTAAAGGATAATTACTTAAATGTAATTAAAGAATAAATTAATCAGGGATGATTAATTAAGGTGGATAATTAGAGGATAATTAATTAATTGATTGACTGGTAATTAATTAATGGTTATGTAAGCAAGATTTATAATGATGAAGTAATTAATTTAATTTACTTTAAATTAATTAGAGATGAAGTAATTAATTTAATTCGTTTTAAATTAATTATAGATGGTGACTAATAAATCATTGCTTATGGATATTGAATAATATTGTTTGCCTTGGATGGTTTGAGATCTCAGATATGAGACAAGTAATGCTGTGTGATATGGATGCTTTGGTTGAAGTGTGATGATAATGTGGATTATCTGTTTTAGATGATAATGTGAATTATCTGTTTGTGATGATAATGTGGATTATCTATTGTGATATGTGAATTGTCTATCTGTGTGTTTATAGATAATGAATTGAATCATATTGTTTTAACTTTAAAACAACTTGGACCTAAAAGATGGCGTTTTGGATTTCGATGAGACCGGGATTAGGTTTCCAGATTTGGATATTCGGAAACCGCATCGATCCAAATTAACGATAGGTCGTGAATCTCAAGAGAAGATGAAGTTTCAGAGTGCAAGGGTTATCGTCGTTAACTCTGAGGAAAATGAGTGTAACGAGATATGCCTTTGGTTTCGTTCGAACCCGGAACGAGCTTGTATGGATTGAATGCTTTCAGAACATCGTCAAGTGGACGATGAGCATTCTAAGAGATGTGTTCTCTAAAGGTAATCATAGACTCAAGCCTCATCAATCGGGAATGGCTAAAACATGGGAGGTGTAGCAAGGCTAAGTGGGTCATGCCCAAGTAGGACGAGATTTACCCCTGTCTAGAGGTCCCTTTATATTCGGCTGTGTGGGCAGTTGGTTGCAAACAACTGCGGGGTTGTATTGTTCGGGACTGTCCAGTAAGGGATGGTTCCGGCCTTGTGTTGCAGGGGATTTTGGGTGGATCCTCGGTACGGTGATCCAGGCCACGTACTCTAACGGGCGATACCCCAGTAGCCCTGCCACTGTAAGGAATCCAATCTCCAATAAGTGTCGTACGTTTTAGTTGTGCCCAACTATGCTGGAATGTGAGATGTAAGCATTCCAACTATTTCTGTATTTTATTTGAAAACCTTAGACCCTATTATAATATCACTGGATTTCCTATCAGATGTTTTGGTTAGCGTAAGGTAAAAATTTACCCATGTTTATTTGTGGGGAGTCTTACTTGATACCTTTTGTTTTCAAAGGATTTTCAAAGTTAAGCAACCTTAACCTGTTACTCACACCAGACCCATATCTGACCCGGAGTTTATCTTCTGTTTTCTTAAACTCTTGGGTGCTCAAATTTTTACGAGTAGCCAAGGGTTTCAGGTTAGCTTTGACAAATACTGGAGGAGCAATAGAGCAGGAGGCTTCAGCATTGTAGATATATATATATATATAGTGTTCCGCTGTGTGTTCTCTGAGTCATTGTGTTGAGGTTTATTTGAGTTGTATAACTAGACAAGTGTTTATAACTGTCTAGTATGTGTTGTATAAGCTGTGTAACTCTGATTGATGTTGTATACTATGTAATACATATGTGATTAATATAATTTATTTGTTCCGCCGTTGAGATTCTGATGTTGTTTTCTTTCTTTCTTCTCTATCCTTTTCTATCCCTTTCTTTCTTTAAAGATGATGCGTCTTCCTGTAGAGTGGAAAACGGGTCGTCACAACATTTGCAAAAACTGCTATTATGAAAATATTCATCTATTTGCATGGATTTTACCTTGTTGCTCCCATTGGAAACAAATATTATTCGTACTAGTAATGAATCTTGATTACAACATTAAAATAAAAAAATCTTTACCTCAATAACAAGCACAGCTTGCCGAGTGACCTCATCGGGCGACATCCTAAAGGATTTTGGATTATACATAACTAAGCCTTCCTTCTCATAATTGGATCCACCCTCCCTTATAAGATTCGGATCAAGAGGAGGAGAGGCAAAAGGTGCTGGTATCTTCTATACAGGAGGCGCTAGCTCCGGGGAAGGCTTGTTTGTGTATTTGGATAGGCGCTCATCTGATAAGGGTTACATTCCCATATCGGATCCGATATTAGGGTTATCGGGTTTCGAGTTAAACAGAGAGAAATAAAATGATAAAGAGGAGAGATCTGGAAGTAAGCACAAACGGTTCTATTTCAATAATGTACCATTTCAAAAAAATTCTAACTACCGTTCTAGCTGCCATGCGTACATTAGATACATGAAGGGTAATTTGGGCATTTTCAAAAGACACGGTTGAAATTAATTCAACGAATTTACATTATTAATAGTAAAGATAAAGACAATGTGATAATTCTTAAAAAATTATTATAGTTACATATATTGTATGGTTATTTGTTAGGAAAATTATATTATCTGGTTACTATCATTTATTATTGATTATCCATGCTCACCTAGTTAGGAGCATTTACTATTGTTTGTTAATTGGGTAGTCGTGTCTGACCAGTTTATGCGCATTGACTATTATGCTAGTTTAGGAGCAT
Source organism: Allium cepa (assembly GCA_030765085.1). Taxonomy (NCBI): domain Eukaryota; kingdom Viridiplantae; phylum Streptophyta; class Magnoliopsida; order Asparagales; family Amaryllidaceae; genus Allium; species Allium cepa. The sequence continues at coordinate 619,552,742 of CM060928.1, forward strand.
TTTTATCCTTTTACTACATGGGTTAAGTAGATTAGTGATTGCGGGAACGTTAAAAATTAACACATTTCGAATTCAGCTTCGCAATTTGACTACAAGGCATCCGAAGTTGATGTTGGGTTAGAATATTATATTAAACAAAGCTGTTATAACTTAACAAAGAAATGATTTTATATAATAAATGTGAATTTTGTGAATATAATTTACATATGGGGTTTATAAATTAAAAATATTTAACTTAGAATTCGAGACATAATACCCCGGTGTTTGTGGAAATGGATTTTCAAAGTTTTGAAAATTGTTTTTTAAAGGTTTTGGAAAAATAATAATAGTATGATTTTGATGTAATTTTTATTAGAATATAACAAATAAGTGTTAAAAAGAGGGTATAAGGCACTAAACTCACTTCGGTCGTTGGAAAATAATTCCGATGATGGTCGCAACATCATCGGTGTTCATTTCTAGGTTCTAAGTGAGATTTCTACCATGGTAATTTGTTAGAGTTGTTTTGGTGAAACAAGTTTGATTTAAATCCCAAATATAATGTGTTATATAAAAAGAGATATATATTAAATATTATTTCAAAATAGGGCTAAAATAAATCCAGGTGTTTAATTCTAAATTTTTTAACTAAGTATTATATAGATGCATGTAGCCTATGCGTTAGAGTGGATTTGTTTTGTATCTCATTTTGGAATTATTTTTGGAAATTTTTTGAAATGAAATAGGAAAATTTCAATGATTTTAGACAGTCGGGACTTCCTAATTTGGTTTAGAAGTGGAAACTAGGTGTTTGGTGAAAATAAAGGAAAATAAGTTTTGTAACTTATGAATTTAACAAGATGGTAAGCTAAACTGTGATGAAAGGGATTTTTCGCGCTCGAAAATCGACATCCATACTTTACATCGTACTCGAATGACGTAGATTCGACCGTTCAAATCTGAGTCGCCGGAGCTTATAACAACATTAAGTAAACAACAAAGCGGAAGAAAAGAATAATACATTGATATATAGCTTTGATACAATATCTGATACAACAGATGATCCAATAGATATCAATATACATCAGAGATATGATACAATAAAATAGCAGCGGAAAAGAAAAATAGATAACACCAGCAGCGGATAATCTCCAAAATAGTCTTCAAAATAGTCTTCAAAAGAGAACTCCAATACTGCAACTCCATTTCCAAGAACCAATCTGGCAATAGCTCGAGCTCCCAATAACGGTGCACAAAGATAAGCAAGTGTCATCCATATCCAAAGACTGAACTAGCTCCAGATAATCTACTGAACCTAACTATCTGGAAAAAAACCCAACTCTAAACTGATCGTGTAGAAAAAATTTGAGCACCCAGAGTTTAGGAAAGAAACAATAAACTCCAGGTCAGTCATGTGACTGGTGTGAGAACTTAAAACAGTTATTTATCTTTAAAACAAAGAACTTGATAATTTTAAAATATATTCGCAATGCTTTTTAGAAAATGAGACTACCATAAGGCCTCCCGGCACACACACACAATGCAATCGCACACTTGGGAGAGATTTCCCCTTATGTTAGTCAAAGATGCTTACTACGCAAAATCAAATCATTTGATTATTATTATTAGTGCATAGTGTAGAAAACATTTCGAAAGTAGAATATAAATCTTAGCCAGCATAGGTACCATTATATTATGCCTACTATAGCTACCATATTGGATGGCAGGTTCTAAAACTAACACCGTACAAGGCTCGTATTGTTTCTTTGGATTTCCAACAAATGGTCAGGCCAAGGAACTTCCCATTGCCACATGGAAACGCCTCTGGAAAGACGCCCCGAGAACCTAACCGGATCTCTGCCAACACAAGGTCGGGTTACCCTTCAAACTGGGTAACTACTGACACGAATATGTCATTCCCCGATCGTAACCGATCTATATACGAGGATCCTCGATTCCAACAACCACAAAGTAATAAATTTGCAGCAACAACATAGGTTAAGTATCTGGGCTCCATACCATGATACCACCTCTATCCAGAAGGAATGACATACACTAAAGGGCGCTACCCCCGATAACCTTGCCGCATCCTTCTTGTTTTGACCATTTCCGAGGTGTGAGGTCCGACGAAGTCTCGTCCACAAAGCCACGCTTTATACAGAAGCTGTGCTTTGTTCAACAAATGCTCATCAGCACTTCGTATGCCACATTACCAAGTTGGGAATATATCACTGATAACCTTCAACTACATAACTTCTGAGCTCGTACATCTCAGAGAAGGGTGTTAATGCTAAGAGAATAAATTCTCTGCCACCAACAGAAATGTATTTGGAAGAAATCTGCTTTATATCTCAAAATGTAATGTCAGACACACAATCCATACAAGTCTGTTCTGGGTTCGAATAGAACTGAAGGCACTTCCGAAGAAGTCCTTGCAATCCGGGTACTCATAATCCCGATTGGACTTCCCATCACTTAGGGAATCTATATACCGGAGCAACTCAGTGCAGAGACAATCGATAGGTCATCCTATCGTTCTCGCAAATACCCGGTCTTCACCACCGGTCTTCAAATGCTATCCATAATGACGTATCACATGTTCGGAATGGGTTATACGACCCAAAGGTCTTTTCCCGGCTAACCCGAATAGTGAGTGCAACATTTAAAACATATGGATATGGGATTTCAATTAAGTTACAACTTAATCATTCAAAAAATTTCTTTCAAATGATTTAAACCAATTACCATTTCCAATCTTTTAAACAAAAAGATTAATTTCACAAAAATTCACCCAGTTTCTCAAGGGTTCATTCATAAGTTTCAAAACAATTCCATCTCTATTAGATTAATTCATTTAAATCTTTAAACCAAAGATTTGTTTCATAGCTTTCAAATCGTTCCTAAATATTCACAAAAAATTCATTTCCAAATATTCATCTATAACTTAGAAAACTATTTCAGTTTACTTGAAATCCCTTTAATACAATTTGAAATTCATTTCTCCTATGAAAGCTTTTTATCATTTAGAAACAACAGTGTTATTTCGGAAAAACCCGATTTCATTTATACAAGTTACAATCTTTGGGTTAAATCAAATTCCCAAAAGAACAATACTTTAAAAATGGTTTGACTTATATATAACTAGTATAATATCGTTAATCCCTAGTTTCAAATCATAGAATTCAATTTTAAATATTGAATTCAAATTTAAATCAAAATATTTAAATATCAAAACCCAATCAAGTTATTCAAAATAAATTTCATCTTTGAAATTCCATTTCAAAAATCTTTTCACTTTAAACCCAATCCATTTACAAAACATTTGAATTCAGATTGTTTATTTAAAATCGTTTTCAAAAATCTGTGACTTAATCGATTTCCTCGTGAAACCCATATTTGTGTGTGTATGGTATGGTCCAGGTGTTTAACACAATAGTGCAGCATCATTCAATCATCACAGATCAAAACATAAAATATAGTTGATAAGCGATATAAACTATAACGCTTCTCATCCATTCACAGATTCACATATAATATACAAATGTATCACAAATAATTAAATAAATCATACAAAGCTCAAATCACAGAACAAAATATCATAGATCAGGTAAGACAATCAATTCAAGGCATTTCATATGATACAATCATTCATAAGTAAGGTCAAGCATTCAATAAACATTTATAAGTAGGATTAATTTATCGTTTAGTCCTAATCAATTCAATTTATTTCCAAGTAAATTAATTACTTGATTATTTATCCAATTCTGATTAATTAATCACAAATCGTTTGATATAAATTAATTTATCAAACACTTTAAAAAAAATTAAATGATTCTTAATTAAGTATATTGATTAAGTCAACCTTTAAACCAGTTTCATAATTAATTAACTTTAATAAATCAAAATATCCAAAATTTATTACAGTAGGTGATTAATCCTTAATTACTTTTATTAAGTAATTACATTTAAGCAATTTATAATTGATTATCTAAATTAATTTATCCAAGTAATTATTAAAATTAATCACCTTAATCAATACTTAATAATCCTTAGTTAATTTTCTTTATTAACTAATAACATTTCTTAATTACTTTCTAAAGAAATTATTCTTAATTAACAAATTTATTAAATTCACCTTTAAACCAATTATAAAATTAATTAACCCCTTAATTAATTATTTTAAAGAAATAAAATCTTTAATTACTTATTTAATTAATCCAAAACATTAATTATCCTCATTAATTAATTTAAATAATTACAAATCATTAAATCTTCATATATTTAAAGATAAAAGCATTTATCTTACTAATGATCAATTTATCAAAAACAATTTACTTTCAAATATAAGTTTAAAATTTCATTTTAAATTTAAGATTTAAGATTTAAAATGAAAACAATTTGACTTTGACAACGTTTGAAACAGTTTCAAAACCCCTTTTAAATTCACATGTTCAAGAAAATATTTACCTTGATATAGAAGTTTAAAAGAATACAAAACCCAATTTCATTTTATTTTAAATTTAAACCAATTTAAAGATTTACCCTATCTTTAAAATGTTCAAAAACAATTTAAATTTTAAAAACTTCTTTTATTTCAAAACTCAGATTCAAATTTGAATTTGAATCCAAGTTTAAACTTGGGTTTAAATATCTATCTTAATTTAAAATTTTACTTTTAAATTCAACCTATTAAAACCTTTAAAGTTGTTTCAAAAAATTTAAATTTCAAAACTTAATTATATTTTAAAACTGAGATTCCAAAACCAATTATACTTTAACACTTAAAAGTTGTTAAAACCAAATTTAAATTTCAAAATTTAAATTATTATAAAACTAAGATTCCGATCTATATTTGAATTCAGATTTAAAATTTAGTTTAAATCTCTATTTTTTTATTCAAACTTTACTTTTTAAATTCCAACTATTTAAACCCCTTTGTAAGTTGTTATAAATAATTGAAATTAAGAAAAACTTTATTTATTTAAAAACTGGGATCCAAACTTTATTTGAATCCAAACTAAATTTTTTGTTTTAACTTAGTTTAAATATCTACTACCCATTCTAAAACCCAGTTTTAAAATGTTTAAAACTTACAGGTTTCAGACCTGTAACATGCAATCTACCCGAGGCCCTCCATCATTGTCTTCGAGTCCAATGCTAACCTACCCGAGCAAATCACCAAACTGCATCGAATCCAACCCTCAAATTTTCGAGCAAAATACTGGAGCAACTCGAGAAACCCGAGTACCTTTCTACCCAAAGCAGACTTCACAAAAAAAAAAATCATGGCACCGTGCACGTGCACGGCGCCGCCATTAGCTCCGGCCCTTCGCAGATCGTCAAGACAAGTCGAAGATCCTCCCTCATCAGTTTCCGATCATCGAAACGATGATGAAATCATCGAAGCAAAATCGAGCGTTCGAGCTCGAAACTGGAACCAAAAACATCCAAAAACCTGGAAACGCAATCAAGTTTTCCACTCAAACATGTCAACACACCGCGCTTGCAGCTCCGACCACCGGAGGCTCCCCAACTCCGGTCGTAGCCTCGTCTACCTCCCCTCTACCTTCCCTCAAAACCGCATGGCACTCGACGAATCCATGGTGCCGAAAACAAAATTTTAACAGACCATAAAAACATGAAACCCAAACCCTACATTTGATTTGAACCACAAATCCTTGCATTAGAAAATTTATTTAGCATTTTTCCTATCTCTAATGATGACCAAGCAAGCTTCAGGCAAAATTTTAACATTCAAAGATTTTTCGATTATCGGGAATAGATCAAGATTTATTTTCCAGACAATGTTAAAATCTACATTTGATTCAATATTAAAATTTTGGATTTTTGTTTTAGAAATCATACTTTTCAAAGATGATTCGAGGCATATACTTGAATCGATATAATATGGCATTTGATTTATCCCATTATTTAAGTTTCAACTGTATTTTCTTACTTACAGGAAATTTCAAACTTAAACTACTTAAACTTGTTCTCAAAATCTAGGTGGTGTTTAACAAACATATCATGTTTAAAGTTTTAAAACCTAACAATGATCTTTTAAGAAAATTTGAATTTTCTTTTATTTCTAAATCTCTGTAGTTTGAATACAAAGAAGAGAAATCAATATACACAAGCACTGTCATAAACAACCCTATACTCGGATATAAACAAAGAAAATATCTCAAAACAAACTAAATTCCAGAGAAGGAAAAATAACAGGCAACAGAACAATATATTTAACCATTTAATTGTGATGTTACTCACCGTGTTGAGAAAAAAAAAAGAACATAGCACTTTTGTTTTCAACCAGCTTTTAAACCTGCTTGCTGAATCCTCTTCTTTGAACTCTGGTTGCCTTGTTTCATTTGTGTTCTTGCTTAAGGTTGAGATGATATTACTTCTTTCATTTTTCTTTTCTTTTCAGTTATGATGGACGAACTAAAATGAGAGTTTAATGTATATATGAAAAGATAATGTGTGCAGGCTGGTATGGTTAGTACAACAGTGTGATATCTTTGTTTATACAATAAGCATGGCTGAGATGTATTCATTAATTGCTAGAGGTGTAAACATGTAATGCATTAATTGCTTTAGTACTTCAGCCATGACTTATTTCTTTAATTTTGTTCTTGCCTTTGTCTTGCTTATATACTTGAGTACATTTATTTTTTTGCTTTAAAATGGTGGCTGCACTTATTATATTTGTCTTGTTTTATAAACTAATACATATCTTTCTTTTGTTATATCACTTTATATTTCATTTGCCTAGCATGCTTTTATTTATGTTATATAGATATAAAGTTGTTATTGTTATTTGTTAATACTTGAATGTATTTCTTTATTTTATTTTGTCTTATTTTATATTTGTACTTTTGTTTTGTTTATTTACTTACTTTTTGTTTTGCCTGCATAACCTTTGAGTTTTCTTTTACAAGTGTTCATACTTGTCTTTTGTTTGTTCATGCTTATGTATATGTTTAGTTATTGGTTATAGACTTTAACTTATATATGTCCAAATATATTTTATTTTGTGTCTTTCTTTTGTTTTATATTTTGAAATATACATGAGTTCTATAATGTTAGATTTTAGTTAATATGCTTACTTATATTTTACATAATTTTTATAAATATGTTACTTGACTTCATATTTCATATTTTATCTCCTATATATGTATTCCTATTCTAATTTCTTTTATTAGTTTTGTTTTTTTTTCTTTTATAAGTATTCATATGTGAATGTATTTTATTTCTATGCTTTTACTTATTAATTTTATTTATTATTTACTATAAATCCCAATTCAAATACAAATTAAATATTCAAATTTTAAATTTATTCCAAAATTTATTCAAAATTTACATTAACTATTAATTAAAATAAATTCCAAATTTTGGGGTCGTTACATAAACAAATTTTAGAATTTGTATATATACTGTTAGGGTATAGAAGAGGGTTATATAATATAGACTTAAGTCATGAAATATTTATACACTTAAGTAATGTTGTACATGATAGTTCAAAACAGAGTTAGTATGGAGTCAATTATTTTAAAACTTAAGCTTAAAATGTTGACTAAACCTAAGCGTGATTTATAAGTGTTTATAAACTTAAGTAATAGCTTTATGAAATGATTCATAAAAGGTATTAGTATTAAATTAAATACTTACAGCATCAGTTAATTTTGGTTTGAAATTAAATGTGAATAAAAAAAATTTGGTTTTGTAAATAAACCAATAAGAATAAATATGTAGGTTCTACCTAGATTATTTTATCCGCATTAACAGTTTGATCTAGATTCAAGTGCATGATTTCGAGGTGGTTATATCGATCTAAGTTTGGATTTTTCACTCAATTCTTAATGGCGGACACTTGATACAAATTTTTGATTGAGTCTGAAGTTCTCTGTCATAGCATTTAGCTATGTAAGGAGAATGGTGGTTTCTAATCAAGGAACCAGATCTAAGACCAATCTAGAGAAGTCCATTGGACAATACTAGTTCGGAAGTGAAATTTATGTGATCGAATGAGTGATCAAATTTGATATTGTGTATGGATGGTATATGTACATCATACGGGCTTCATCATAATTAAATATTGACATTGGAAATGCAAAATCATATGACTAGAAATTATATGGTTGGGTATTATGTATAAATAAGATGCTGATATATAGAAGCAAGAGCAAGTTTGATGCCTTTGATTGCAAACGGAGTTTGCTTGGCTAAGAAATAGCTTCCTATTTTTGATTGATTGATAGTTTTATGACTAGCCACTTGGCTTTTATTTTATTTTGGTTGGTATTGGGTCCATAGTGCGATTTGTAGTTGCTCCGATCTAGCCACACAAAGAAGACGCTATAGGAATTTTTCAAAAATTTAAGAGTTAGAAAATTTGATAAATTGTTTCAACTCATTGATTTTTGAAATGTTAAAGGGCTAGAAGCATTTTCCTTACCTTAAAAATTTCAGGAACGAAATTCTTTTATGAGGGAGAATGCAATGATCTAGAATTTTAGTCATCTAATTTTAAATGTTTTATTTATTTTAAATATTGAAATGTTAATTTTATGAGTCAAATGGTTCAAATTTCAAATATAAGGATTATTTGAATATGTGAATTGTAAATTTGATGTAAATAAAAATGATTTTGAGGCTTATTTAATTTTTGTCTAAAAAAAAGTGATAATATTAAACTTTTAAGTTGGAATTAAAATTGATTAAAATGGTTTTTACAATAGCTCATTTTAGTTAACATGTGCAATTATTATTCCGGGATACAGTCTTGGTTTTGATGAAATACGTATCATTGGATCCGTAATAATAAATTGTTGTTTGCCATCGAGTTCGTGATGATTAGACATACTGTGTGATCATGTAGGCTCAAAACGTTTAGAAATTAATTATAGAAAATTAGATTTGAAAAGATAACTTATGCATATGATGGAATTAGGTCTAGATAATGGTTCTATTGAGTTTGGAATAGAGGTATTTGGTATGGAACACCATTCAACATTCCTTAATTGGAGTTCGAGGTTTTTCGGTCTGTTCAGTGTAGAGTATTATAATATATAATAATAGATACCCATACCAGGATCATACTCTCACCATACTCTACATCCCTACCCCACATAGCACAGTACCACGTCCTCACTTCCCCATGTTTGAGCCATGCCTCGTTCTTATATTTATACCCTTGCATCTTCAAATCTTCTCGCCTAGAAAACGAACCAAACTCGGAACCAAATCCAAAGGCTCAGATCATCTAGGAATACTGGATGCTTTTCTAGCTGATGGCCTTAACTAGGAATATGTCGGCGACATCAAGACATAGGTGATGGATGGTGGAGCTGAGGCACGGCGGCCCATACTGGCGAAAGTTCTCAGTTGCATGATGGCAGCTTGGGTAAGGGATTGCGGTGATTTTGTGAACTTTCAAGCAAGAGGTCATGAAGGAGAAATGTAAGGGATGAATAGGGCTAGCCTTGGCTGGAGTTTGGTGACACGGTGTGGCCTATGGCGATGGGAACGGCATTAGGGACAATAGAACCAGCGACATTAGATGGATGTGTGTCGGAGCTATCATTAGTGGACATGGGATGGTGGACGTTGTGGCATGGAAGCGACGGTGAGCGTGAGAAGGGGGTGACTGTTGTGTTTTTTATGAACAAAGAAAGAGAAAGAGCGCGATTGAATTATCTCAGTGATTGGTGTATTATAATGATGTAATTATATGACTAAGATAATTATTTAATTTGAAAATTTATTAGTATGATAACTAATTCATTTTAGGTCGAAATTTAACGCACTCAGTCGAGTTAGGATCGTATTGACGTAAACTGCAAAATGGTATTTGTTTGGTGACTATTAGAGCTAGTTGAATTTCATACTAAATCGAATGTCGTTCTATTTAAGACGAAAACCAGAACGCTTCCGCAATAATTGGAATTTTGATGAGTAAACTCCCCTCAAATGCTACTATAATATTGTATAGTAGTTAAAAATATTGGTTGTTGCTTTTTGGATGATTTTCTATTTTATCGGTTGGTTTGGATTTATTCCCGCCCTTAGAGTGGATGACCTTTTATATATACCTGCCTAGTTACAGATGACCTATATTATATGATTATATACTTTATGCGATGCAGGAGGACATGTCGGAGGGTTCTAACATGGTTCCTTACATTATTGATTTTACTTTTCATATACTGTGTTATGTGATGTATCAGATGTCAAATTGTTGGCTATGACATTTTTATATGTTCAACTTAAATCTTATAGTCATAGATAATCATTAACAATGTTTGTTAGGTGATGTGCTAAACCATGACAGATGTTGATAGCAGTAATTAACCGAGTTAGTTAATTAAATTGAAATGGTAGCTTATTTAAGTACCATAGTGATTGCCAAGTCTCCTTTTAAAACTCGAATAGTTTTATATTTAAATCAAAATTAGTTTATAATGGTTTAAAAGTAAATGTTTTAATTACCATTATATTTGAGATGTTTTAAAAGTATGTGAATATTATTGGAAGTTAATTATTTTTAATTCAGATAATTGTTCTAATTAAAAATAAATATTTTATTTAAGTTATAATCACGTTATTTGAAGATTATTACTTTGTTTTAAAGTTAATTATTTGTTTTAAAGTTAATTATCATTTTAAATGTAAATCTACTATTATAATAATATTGTCACAAAGTTTATCTATTATTATAATTGTATTGTTTAGGAGTTAAATTATCTTTATAATAAAGATTTTTTTAAAACTAATAATATATTCCAAGACAATTTATGTTATTTTGGAATTTGATTTTGAAATATAATATTATAATAATATAACTTGTTTTAAATTATTATTTTACAAATAGTATTTCAAGTTAATCGTCTTGTTTAAAGATTTTGAAGTTAATCTAAAACTTTTAGAATGATTGTTTGTAACTATTATTTTATTGGAGATTTAAAGACAGAATGTAAATGGAGAATGTTTAAAACAATAACCTATATATTTTAAAAGGTGTTTTGATATTTGACTTGATATCAAAGAAAACAATATTTATTTAAGTGATTAAAGAAGTTTCCTTTTAAAATAAGGAAAGTTTACAAAGGTGCTTTATAAAAGGTTTTAGGATTGTTATAAAGGAGTTTTATAAACAATCGTTGGGCATTTCTAGAAGGTGTTTTGGAAAAGAAATTTAATATTTCTAAAAGAGTTTTTAGAAACGATTTTGAATATTTATAAAAGGGATTTCTATAACTAAACATGGAAGTTTATAAAGTATTTGCAAATGCATTTGGGTTTAAGCAAAGAAGGTTTCAAAATGAAAGGAGATCTATAAATGTATTTGTTGAAGTTAATTACAAAACGAATTTGAGGTTCGTGTTTCTCTAAACCGACCTTTTAAACTAGTGGTATAGAACACATATTCCACATTAACACCAAAGGAATAGTGTTTAGAGTTATACTTATCTCCAATTTAAGCAACATTTGTTCTAAAAATTCTTTTAAAGGGATTTGGAAATAAGAAATCTTCACAAATGTTTTGTGAATATAATTATGTCAGTGAGATAAGTATATGAATGTTTTGATAAACATTTTAGAAAGAGATTTAATAAATGAAAAGGGTTTTGAGGCTTAGTGGTTGGTTTGGAAAATTAAATATCTAGATTGTGTTGTTTGTTTATTTGACAGTTAAATAAAAGATTATCAAATCTGGAAAATTTGACTTAGGGAGTAGATTGTAAATTTGAGTTCCTAGGTGTGGATTCGAATACTTACTTCCAAGAGAACCAGGATTAAGTCAACCGAAAATTATCGGTTGTTGGTTCTGAGAGACCGAGATCAGATTTACAATCCAAAAACCACTTCGTACCAACATATGCATTCGAGTGGAAGGCATCTTGGTGATGTATTAAAGATGGAGTTCTTTAAAGTGCAAGGGCTACTTGCTACTAATCCTGAGGGTGATTCCAAAATGGAAGTAGTAGAGGTAGTGCATTCGGTTTCGTTCAGTCTCGGAACGAACTTCTATGGAAGAGTGTTGGCATTGCATTTCTGTCTGGAGGGTAGTGTTAGCATTCCAGGAGGGAAGTGCTAGGAGAAAATGGTAAGAGCATCGCCTCTTTGAGCCTTATACTTGGTAAATAAATAAAGCAGGGACATGCCACAGGGCTATGTGGGTCGATGTCATAAGGGTATGATCATCCCCGATCTAACGTTGATATTCATCTATACTTCGGGGCCCATTATGGTTGTTTCATCGCAACAAAGGGATGATCATATTCGGTTCTACTCGAGAAGAGGGTAGTGTCGGTCCAAGGAACAGAGGTGCAACGTGTTGTAGCCTTCCATACATTTTACCTAGAGGTTTACGAATTCGATAGGTAGACACTTACCCTTTCATAGTTGGAATCCTTTCCCCAATACGAGATTTCGGACTTGATTGTTTATCTATTATGCTGGAATGTGAGATGCAAGCATTTCAACAATATTCAATATTTACTTTAAAGTCTAAACAAAATTATAATATCGTTGGATTTCTATATAAATGGTTTGGTTATCGTAAGTTAAAGACATATCCTGTTTATATGCGACGTGGTCATATGAGATATCTTTGATCTCAAAGGAGTTTTAAAAATAATATTCAGTTGTTTGAGGTTTACTCACACCAAACCCTTGTCGAACACGGAGTTTATTTTCTTTCCCCTAAAACTCTTAGGTGCTCAAATTTGTATGGGCAACCAAGGCAACCAAGTAGTTCAGGTTTCCCATGGATGCATTTTGGAGGAGCTGGAAGCATGAGGCTTCATCTTTAACTAGTTATTTATCTTGTTTCCACTGTGTTGTGCATATGTTATATCTATATGAAGGGATAGATAATTATAACTGTCCCAAGTAGAATTTTTATTCTCATGAATCTGATGTATCATTTCTAAATGACTTTGTAAATCATTTATGTTGATTAGTATATATTGTTCCGTTGCATTGTGTGATTCTGTGTTGTTTAGTTTCTTCTTCTATTCTTTCTTGTTTCGTCGCCCCCAACAATCTGTCTTTCCGGCACTTGGTTATTCGGCACATGAATATTGAGGATGTATTATTGTCAAACTTTTAAGAGTCAAAAAGGAGGATCATTACACTTGGATTAACAAAACAAAATCATTGTTGTAATCAATCGTATTAAATACACGATCTCACAATATAGTTTACTTGCTTATTCCAATGAACTAATTTCATCGAGGTTTCTTACATTATGAATTGTAACCGTTTACTGTATAACATTTATGTGTGACTGTATATGGATAAAATAACCATGTTCTTGTATTGCTTTTAGAGTTCGAAACTCATTGAAGGAAATACACAATCTTAGGCCAATAAACTCGTAAGCGACTAAGTTACGAACGTTCTTAGCAGTTGTATGATTAGGCGCTTGCATGGGTCAACATGCAAAAATATTTGGTAAGTATATTTTATGTTTCTATTTGTCAACATTAATTCAGTTCATTTGTATATCTTATTTGATAAACATTTTATCAATTATGTTTAATGTGAAAATTTATCAATGTAGATTATTATAATTTTATATAGTAGATGTTCTTAAAATATTAGAAAGGTTAAATGTTACCACTCATTTTTCTAATAAGGCTCCACTAGTCTTTTATATATTCCTCTATATCCTAAGGAAAAACATAGAAGTCTTTTGGCTTCACTAGTGGGTGCTAGGATTTGTTTGCCTTGGGATTCTAACCATGAGTTTGCTCAACAAGTCATAGCCCCAGAAACGATGGATAACTCCTTATCGGTTGTATCATATACAACTTCTAACCCATGGTTCCTTATCCCTAATCTCATTTTGACCTTGAGTTTGCTCAATAAATCAAAAGAAATTATTAACTTATACCTTCCATTTTGAGAAGGCCTGAGTATAGTATATGTACCATGAGATTTCTCAACAAATACATATAGTTATCTTACCTTGCCTAGTCAATATATTAATAATACTACATATAACATCTCTAGCTTAAGTTTACTCAACAACAAGAGAGTATGCAAGCAATTTATTAATATATAAATTGTAGAGGACAACACTTACGTTAAAGGTTTATAATCTACAATATATTTAATTGATTGATATTGACTTATGGAATAATGTATTTCTTATTAAATACCATCATGATTCAAGTGCCGGACACAATTAAAAACATCGTATACGTACTTTTATATGTGCATTTATTCCTTAAGTCTATTTAGGGTTTCTTTAATGTTCTACCTTTTGTTTATACATTTATATTATATAAATTTAATTATTATATAACTTTTATACTTTATTTAAATTATATAATATTTTGTGTATAATATTATACTAATTAGATATCATTTATCGACACTATGATTAATAATTATATTACGCAATTATAACATTTTATATTAAATATGTATATTATATCCTTTATAATAACACACATATATCTTATATGTATGTATGTATATGTGTGTGTATGTATTTGTGCGTATGTATGTATTTTAATCTATTAATTAACTTTTAATTAATTTATTAATTAACTTTTAATTAATTTATTAAATTGAAAATTTTATTTAAATTTATTTAATTTCAAATTTTCTTATGTACACACATGTATATACTCATATTGTATTGATCAATTTCACACAACATAACATATATCATTATATATATTATATGTGCACATATATTTGATTAGTTAACTTATTTGATTAAATCGTTTATTTTATTAATCTTATCACTAAATAATATTGTTGAAACTAATTTTTATAACATTTTCAAAATTTAAAGAATTATATTATAACTTTCATAATATGTGTTACGTTTTAAATTTAACTTTTAAATTAAAAAAATTATTTAATTTTCAAAAAAATTTGAAAATCTATTTTATAAAATTTATAATATTTCATTATTTTAAATTTAACTTTTAATTTAAATCTTTTATTTTAATTTCAAAACAATTTTGAAATTAGCTCAAGGCCCGGTTTAAATTGGGCCTTTTCTACTAAGAGCAACCTTTAGTCTCATATAACTGTTCGAGCCAGGCTGGCAGCCAGGTAGGATATGGTACTTGATAATCAAATAATCTAGCCTAGAAACTACCTTTCTTACACACCTTACTAATTGGGTTGTTAGCTTAGAGTTAGTCCTAATATGAATAATTTAGACTGCATAGATAATTAGGCTCTAATACCATTGTTAGAACTATGCCAGTAAGTAGCGGGGTAAATGGACAAATTAAAAAAAATCATTATTGGATCTTTATTGGGCCAATGTTGTCTAATTCATTTAGAACTTTTATTAAATTTTCAGTCAAATAAAATTAATATTTTATTTGAATATACAAATAACTTTTTATGTTATATATAATTTATATTATATACATATATATGTATCACATACACATATATGCATGCATGCACGTGTAATAGAATAATATGTATATAGCTCGATATGCCCATGTATAGATGTTGGGATTTACACCGTATTGGACATGCTTGCTACTTTTGTATTCGATTTACTGTCTAAATGTGTGTGTATTTGCATCAGAATAAAATATGTAAGTAAATATACAGTGTGTGTGTATATATATATATTAAACATTAGTTGCAAACAATTTACATACAAAACAATTAGAAATTATATTTATATATACATACATATACAAATAATTAAATCATTAGGTTAACTATAATTTTTGTTAACATATACATATATGTACGATTTAATATGAAAGCCATGAATAATTTAGTAAAATGATATTTTAAATAAATGTATATAAACATATATATGTATATATATATATATATAGAATTAGATATACGTGTTAATATAAATAATAAAATTAAATTTTTATTGTATTTTCACAAATATTGCCCTCGGCCATACATATAAATTATATATATATAAATTTCTTTTTGGTTTTCCATTTTAAATCATTTTAAAATTTAAAATCAGTATAAAATATAGAAAACATGTATATATAACATTATTTTTGAAAATGTTATGTATAATATATATATTATGTAATATTTTTTACAAAATTCAATTATTTGTAATAAATAATATATAAATACAAATATTAGAGCGTATAAAATTTTTTAATAAATATTTAACATATTTATACGAAATAGAAAAAAATTGTTATGTGTTGCTGAATGCATTTCATGCATGAATAAATTTTTCTAAATTTGTAAATATATGATATATATATATAATATAAATCTTTTAAACGTGGATTTTAATTAATTAAATTGTTTAATAAAATTATATATATATATATATAAATTATTTGTAGGCTGTGAGCATTTAACAAGTGAGAATAAAAGATATTTTTTTATGTAGATATAACAATATACACAACCACCAATTTGTGACAGCATTTCGATACACGAGAAGAGTAATATAATCAACTTCCTATTATATAAATAATATATTTGTAAATATGATATAACAAAATAAAGTAAAGAATTACATTTCACCAAAGCCTTTGCATACACGTTGAATTGATCCCCTTGAATCAGTTCACAATCGAAAGTTGCTAGCACCAAAACTGCATTACCACCAATGATAAAATCAAAATGTTTTAATTTAATTTTGTACTTGGATTTTTAGGATTTAGGTAGGATGGTTACTGGTTGAAAATGATAGAGAGGAAGGTGAACCAAAGTACAAAAATAAATGGTGAAAAATGTGGCTTATCAATAAGAAGTCATGAGAGAGAGAAGTGGATAACATCCTAATATCACTCTCTTACCAATTCCACTCTTTTAACCATACAAAATCCTCACTAATTGCCATCATATGGCCGCCCAAACCATGCCTTATACTATCAAAATTATCATGTCAATATTGACATCAAATCTGGTCCAAGTTTGAACAAATTCAATGCAATTTTAAATCTTATTTAAATGCGTACCAATATTATATATCGATCAGTATATTTACAACTATTACAAACACACTGTTTAATAGTGTTCAAAATACACCAAATAAAATTTTATAATTAATATTTTATAAATGCTAATTAATTTAGTTAATGCACAATAATTTATAAACTAATTAAATCAGGTGCTAATAAGGAATATTTATCGTTTCATTTTTTGTAACATCCCCCACTTGAAACATAAAGATGAACGTCAATGATGTTGCAATCATCACCCGAATCATCTTTTAGCGACTAAAGTGATTTCAGTATAATATGAATACACATTTAAATAAACAAAGAAATTATGTAATCCTATTAGACAACAAAGTCTTTTAAATATTCTTTACGACATTTCGATATTTTTCCAAAAACGTTCCTATGCAATGGTCAAAATGTAATAGACAAATAACATAATAAAGAGTCGGGTTCATATATGAAGATGCGGCCCGCACTCCTTTATATATTGAAAATAAAATCTTTCTCAACTAGAGAGCCTCTTGCTCCATCTTTAGTCATCGTACTACAATTATTATCCCACCCTCCTAAGCCTATAAACTCGGCCTACTCAAATGAGTAATCATGAATTCATGGGGAAAATAATAATAAAAATACGGAACATACACAAATTCGGCTTTGAATAATACTGTCCCCAACAGCAAACACATAGTGAGACAAACCTACACTGCACTGGTTAGGTTCCCCCGTACTATTTAGTCAATCATGTGTGAAACATTTTAAACCAATGATGTAATTATTTCTTATTTACGTCTTCAATTAAATACTTCCTTAAGGAGATTTTTTGTTGCTATTGTGCACCATACGCTGACCACATCCGAGTCATGATTTAGATTGTTTTAAAATCTAAGTATGAAATACTATGCTCCTTGCATAGACCTACCATAGTATCCTTTATAGACTTTTTATTACTTGTCCATTTACCCTTGCACCTCTACGTAGTATTTTCATTCTTTGTTGAGTTTATATTGTGCCCTTGCAGTGCTTACTTAGCCTCCTGTTAAGGTTTAATTCTTAACTAATAGTGCTTGGAATCACCCACCATGGTACTCTTTTAGAGTCATTCTTCAGAAGTTAATCTTTTGCCTACTACTGCTTGGAATCCCTTACCACAGTATACTTTTAAATTCATTCTTTCACTCAAACTGTGTAGACCTAGCCTCCCGCAGCACTTAACTATTTAGTTAGTTAACCTTTGGACTACAAAGAAACAGCCATATGTAGTCCTACATTCATTTACTAAATTTTCTAACTGCTTGGAATCACTCCACCATAGTAATTTATTTACTTATTTTTCTTTAAACTGCTTGGAATCACCCATCATAGTTGACTACAAGGAAACTCACATATAGCATTCCAAACATTATTTTGTTAAATTTGTAACTACTTGGCCCTCACTACCACAGTTCCTAGAAGTTGAATACATCTCCTCACCTTTCATGGGTGTGTATTCGAGTGAGCATCCCCACCCGACTCAATAGCCTTTCTGACTACTTCCTTTCCTTTAACTAACGAAGGGTCTCTTTCCTTATTCTAACCTACCCTCTCCCTGAGTCTCTTGGCTTCTCCTTTATAAGTCTTTTATACACTTATCTTTATGATGCAAAATCTGCCCGACCCACGCAGTACGATTTACACTTTACTTGTTAAGTGTTTCTTTCTTTCTAAATTTTAGCATAGTATGATCCTCTCGTATCTAGTGTAGTTCTCTTACTTATACAAACAGAGTCGTCGCCCTATAACGTAACCTGACAACCCTGACATCCCATATGACATTATTACATATGTCGATTTTATACTCGTTCCTACTATACTTTCCATTTTTTTGGTGTCCTTTTCAACAAATAATTTGGATCTTGTCCACCTTTTGTCAACCCATGTTAATATATTTTTTCATGGAGGTTATTTTACCATTTCTCTTGCAGCACCCATCAACTCTAGCATAGTATTAAGTTGGGTTTGCTTCTATTTCGTTATAGAAAATTCTAATAAATTCCCTAAATCGCCTGAACCCCGGTTCTTCCCTTATTTGACTTTATTCTCCTTTTTAAGGGATTCTTCTTGCTGCTTTACAGGTTGAACAACTTCAAAAATTCATATAAATTCGTATTAACATATGAAATCTCTAAAGCTGAGAACCCACTTCATAAATCTAGTTATAAACATCATATGAAACTTTCATTATATTTCAAAACTATTTAAATAAGGAAAACACATGAAAACACCCCATGTATAACCATCCTTCCCCAAAACATTCACCAAAGCTTATATACTTTTGCATGTAACCCCACACGAACCTTATCATACATAAAACATATAGATCTAAACTGATCCCATGCATATAAGAAATGGGATTACATGGGTTAAGTATTGCTCATCTAGACTTTTTAGCTGTATAGCATTAGTCTTTCTTGCTTTTTCTAACTCGTATTTTTGTATCTTCTTCTTATTTGCCTCCTTATGCTTCCACATTTAACAAGTTTCTCCAGCTTTTGTTTTTAGTTGAGCGGAATGAAATGAATGAATAGAAATGGCTAACTTATATTGTCCCACTATAAGTTTGGCCCGTGTCCTATACCCACTTCTATTATTTATATCCTTTTGCCCCCATTTATTAACTCTCCATTTTCGCCGTAATTATGTTATTTAGTTGATTATTAATTTTAGGTTTATAATAGTGTCTCCTCCTTAAAGAAATTTTGCTTTGAAATTTAGTTAAGGTCAACTAATGGCTAGTCCTCTCTTTTTTGCTTACCTTAAGCATTCCTATGAATTCTCTATCCATGCATACATAAAACATACAAGTA
Organism: Allium cepa; assembly: GCA_030765085.1. Classification (NCBI taxonomy): domain Eukaryota; kingdom Viridiplantae; phylum Streptophyta; class Magnoliopsida; order Asparagales; family Amaryllidaceae; genus Allium; species Allium cepa. Next base: position 619,572,492 of record CM060928.1, read on the forward strand.
CAACCTACTAATATGGAAAAAAAACCATAATATCATATATATATATATATATATATATATATATATATATATATATATAAACGGTCTACATTAGTATAACTCAATATATAGCGTATATGCTAGATTATGACAAACAACTCTGATTAGGTCCTCCTAACCTCATCCTCCATTTCCCATGTGCAGTCCTTCTGATTTGCACTCCACTGAACATATACAAGCATCACTACCTTATTCTAAAGTCACTTCTCATCCTGATCCACTATCTGAACTGGTCTGGCTCATAAGTTATATCTGGTTTAATAACCAAGTCTTCTATTAATCTTTGGTCTACTACTATGCCCGGCTCTCTAATGCATTTCCGCAAACATGATACATGAAACACATTATGAATCCCTGCAAAAACACTAGGCAGATCCACCTTATACGCCACCTTCCCAATCCTTCCTATGATCGAAAATGGTCCTACATATCTAGGGCTAACTTTCCAGCTTTCCCATAACGCATCATACCTCTCATCGGAGAAACCTTCACAAACACCTGATCGCTTACTCCGAACTCCAGTTCCTTTTTCCTTGTGTCGGCATAACTCTTTTACCTAAACTACACTACTTTGATCCTAGCTCGGATTAGATCTACCTTCTCAATAGCATCCTTCGCCACATCTAGTTCTAACACAACCCTATCTCTTGCTTCCAACCAACATGCAAGCCACTTACATGGCCTTTCATACAAAGCCTTAAACAAAGCCATCTCAAAAATGCTCTGATAGTTGTTATTATACGATAACTCCACTAGATGTCATTAATCTTCCTAAGATTTACTGAAATCTAAAATACGTGCTCTCAGCAAACCTTCTAGGACCGTATTGACCCTCTCGGCTTACCCATTAGTCTATGGATGGTATGCAGTACTCATGCATAATTCTACACCTACTTTCTGTAGACAACTCCAAAACACGATAGCGAATAGCAAATCCCAATCACTAATAATAGTGCTTGGCACACCGTGTCAACTCACTATCATTTCATGTGTATTTATAATAACTTCGACGCAGTCCTCTTAGCTTCACTGGAATGAAATAGGCACACTTAGTTAGTCTATCAACTATAATCCAATTGCCTTCATTCTCTAACCTTTTCCTTGGCAACCCATCTATGAAGTCCATAGATATCGAATCTCACTTTATGCAATTTCGCAACCCAAAATATAGCCAAACGGTCTTCTTGTACTTGTACTTACTCAATTTGAACATGTAAGTACCAAAACATGAAAATTTAATAACATCTCATTTATTGAACTAGTGCAAACACATGATTCATAACCAAACAAGTTATAGCATGAATTTGCCAATAATCACAAGATTCCAACATTCGATTATTTATTACAATCGATTTACATACCATTTTACTCAATTCCAAGTGATTCACAAACAATTCACTTATATTCAATTCATATTTGCACTCAACGTATTCCTATCCACTCCTTTAATACATTTCCAAGCAATCTAATTCCATTCACAAATTTAATTTATTAGTTCATTCCATTACCCGGTTCCAAATCCCAATCCATATTCACTAATTAATTCATTACAATTCGAACTTAATTTATTCCCACTTACGTTGACTTTTCATCAATCTATTTAGGATCCAATTCATAAATTAGTTACTTATATTAGACTCCACTCTAATTAATAATATTCCCGACCATATTCGATTTACACACAAATTGGATTTGTTTATAACTTAAGTCATCACCACTTCAATCCATTTCTATTTTATTCGACAACATTTCAAAATATATTTAATTTTCTTATATTTAGGTCGAATTTCATTTATAAATCAAGTCTCATTTCCATATTAAATTTACTAACTAATTTATCAAATTAATTGCTTCCATTTTCTAAATTACAGTTAGATTTTTATTTCAAAAATCACTTCATTCGGTTAGCATGAATATAAATCCATTTCATAATTCAAATCCTGATTTCCAGTTTGAAGTTTAAGCCCACTTCCCTTAATTCATTCCATCGAAATTATTTCTTACTATAAACATTTTATACCATTACTTAAGTTTATATGTACAACTTTAAACCAAAGTTCATATTTACATTAATCACTCAATGTTTCCAATTCAAACTCAATTCACTAATTTATTAGTCTAATTAGTTCACTTCAAATTTACTTGAGCCAAATTTCTATTCAAATATTTCTATTGCTTAAGTTAATTTGTTATCATATGAACACTTCGACTATAATTAAGTTCATTTTTCCTGTAATCAATTCCATTCCATTCAGTTTTCCTTGAGTCTAATTCTTTTCCACATAATCACAAATCAAATCCAATTTTATTTGACTTAGATTAAGTTGAATTCAAATCCATACAATTTCCTTTTACTAATTTAATTTATTTAACTTTCATAAGTTAAATTTTAATTTCATATTGAAATTCACATTTCCCAGGTTATAAGTTCAAAAACTTATCCCTTTTTTGTTTTACCTCTTATTTAGTTGGAAATTCTAGAATTCAGTTACCCGATTCTATTTCAAATCATTTTGAAATCATGGAATAATTTTTGAACTCGAGCTTGAAATGTTAAAAATGAACATGTCAATCGAAATTGTTTAAATAATTGGGTTTAAAAATTTGAAGCTATAATTGAGAAACCACTTGAATTCCGAAAATTGATTTGTTTTAAAGATACTATGATGAGCCACATTTCGAAAGGTTTAAATCGACAGTAATCCACGCATGTCCATCATAAACAATCAGGAACATAGATAATCAAAGGGGTTGATTAAGAAAAATAAGAAAAGAAGAAGAAAACAAAAAAAGAATCTCGCAGCGGAACGATAAAATATAATAATCAAATAAATAGTTCATGAAGTTGTTTATATTATACATTTGACTATAATTTATACAACATCTATTAGAGTTATATATACATCAAGGATAAATAAAGTAATATAGCAAACAACATGGTGCAGAAATAATAATAGTAATAATATACTAAATCTTCATCTTCATTCTCCAGAATAATCTTCAGTGCGCTGAAAAACTCAGGGCTGACCCGAGCATAATGAATAGACAAAATACTCGAGTCAAGACTTAAATATTCTTATATGAGTCAAAATATCGCATATAACATAAGTGTCATGGCGTCAGAGATATTTATGGGATTTCACATCTCCTATCCGGTGTATAACGTGCGTGCAGTAATTAAAGAGATATTACAAAAAATTTCATCTCTTAAGGATCTGTCAAAATATTTGTATGTAGTAGAGTATGCTACAGATATAATATCTAATCAATAAAATAAATTTCAAAATAGCGTTAAGGCTTTACATTGATCCCTTTTAATGCCATTTTAAGCGTTGTCGTACAGTTTGCATATAAAACACCAGTAAAGCGTCGGTGGATAAGGATGCGCCGTGATATGACAACATTAAACCAAAATCGTAGGAGTCTCGTATAAGGATGGCATGCGAAGCAATGCTCAAGGTAGGATACGACCGGATTACCTTTCCTGGCTGGTGGTAACTCCTAACATCCCACTGCATTCAACACTCTCAAATTTAGAGGGTGCACACCAATTGAATACAATGTCATGATAGTAATACGAAGAATTGTATCCACTAGAGGTAGCTAAACTTATTAGCCGGTACAGCTTCTGTTTTAGTCATTTCAAATTAACAAAGTGTCAAGCCAATCCATCATCATTCTCTTTCTTCAAATCCAGCAAACGAATCCAAATCCAACCATTTTGTTCTGGGGTCTCCTCCACGTACATAGTTGTTAAAATGGTTCCCATATTGACAGAGAGTATGCCAATAAGAGGCCTCAATCTCTTAAAAAATTAAACATCGTTTTACACACGGATTGGTTCTTTTGCATTTCGAAAATGGTACGTACTTGATATCAAAATATCATATTTGCTTCAAAAATCAAATCCACTTCAAAATCATCATATTCACTTAACAAATCATAATTTACTTCAAAATGTCAATTTAGTTTGATATATCGATTTCACTTCAAAACCTTGATTCAAATTACAATTTAGGTTATAACTTCACTTTAACCCAATTCGCATTTAAATCCAAGATTTAAATATAAACATTTTACACTTTTGACCTGTTTAAATTTCTAGAAAATAGTTTAAATAATTTTAAAATAGTTAAATAATTAAAATAGTTTCATAGAAAATGGTTTGAGGATTAAAAATGGTTTATATAGTAAAATAGTTTGGAAAATCAAAATAATATGAATGTTTAAAGAAGATTGATTTTAAACCGTTTATACTAAAATAATTCATTTGAAAATAGTTTCAAAGTCAAACCGATTCAATTCCAAATTTCCCAGTTCAAATTAATTCCAATTTCCATTTCGATTTAATCGATTCAATTATGGTTTCGATTTTCAAAATATTGATTCAAAACACTTAAATCAAATTTACCTTCAATATCCAATTAAAAATCAAAATCCTCAAATACAATTCAATTCCGAGCTCAATTCCAAAATATCGTTTTATACCACTTTTACATAGCAATATTCAAAGTTCAAATAAAAGTCCAATCTTTTAAAACAAATCAAGTTTTAAAATTCACATCAAATTTTAATTATAACTTCAAAATCACAATCTTTTAAATTTCAACACTTCGAGCTCAAGTTCGAAAATAGTTCAATTTCCATAAATTAGATTTTCATTTCTTAAAATCAAATCATTTCAATAAATTTCAAATCAAAAATTTTAAAATCATTTAATTCAATAAATCCGATGTCAGTATATAATTTTCTATCCTATAGCCAAGTGAATAGTTATTTCGATTTAATTTCAGAGATGGATATATATTATTTCAATCCAAAATAAATGCCATAGGTATACATCATTTCAACTTATTCTTAGTTTATTCGAAATAATTCAATTTATAGTTTTATATACTACAAATAATTTTCAGGGTGATAATAGGATATATCAAAATAAATAAACATCCAAATAATCTAAAATATCAACCAATAGCATCTATCACAATCAACAACCAAATTAGCCAATAATTCACAATAATTTCATGGTTATTAATATCAGGTAATTTACTGGAAATCAAATTCCAATTTCAAATTTAACTGTCAATTTTAATACCTATAATAAATTCATATGTCAACTTCATTTTTGAATAACAGTTAATAAAATCAGATAACTTTATGATTCAATTTTAATGAACATAAAATTATTATAGTACATCGTGAGCGTTAAAAACAGCTGTATGTTATTTGAAACTGCAAATATTTCAACCTCAAATAAATGCCACTTCCATTCCACGCCAAAGCCTTCATCGATACGATTCCAATGCCGCTTGTTTCGTCTCAATCGGACCTTGTATATGAAAGTTATTATATTTACAAGTTTATACGATTTTAAATATATTTAATTTAAAATTTACATTAAATTAATCACCCAAATAATCATGGCCATCCATTCCATTTTGAAGCAGATCTCGGCCGTGCACTATTTCTTCCCATCATCGCATATGCTACTTCCATAAACCATGCAACCCATATGTCGTTCGCTCATCCACACGCCGGGACCACTATATGAAGCTGGAGGTTGATCGAGGACCATCATGCTGAAGCCCATCGCCGACTCCACCTTTGACCCAAATGCCATAAAGCTTGGCCACCACCTTGCCTTGGAAATCGCATTCGAACTCACCACCTTCTCGAACCAAATATGACCAATCGTGGCCACGAAAATCGATCACCACAGTTCATCTCGTAGTGCTCGACGAGCTCTTCGACTTTCATATTGGAAGATTTCGATTGTAACAACCCAATATTTTTGAAATTAATATTAATTGAATTCATTTCACTTTGAAAATGTTTTAGAAATTATTTTACTTAAATTTCTTTTTTAAAATATTTTTAAAGTGAAGTAGAATTTTTCTAGAGTTAATGGTAATTTTTTTCTAATTTTCATGTCCTGTTTCCCCTTTTTAAACAATTTCTTTAGTTCTTTTTCTATTTTTCTTCAATTTAATTATTTATTTTATTTTAGAAATGATAAATAAATTATTTTATTTCAAAAATTTTATTTATAATATTTTTAAAATAAAGTGTATATTTTTCCAAGGCTAGTGATGATTTATTTGTAATTTATGGACACTGTTTTGGATTTTTAAGCAATTTCTTTTATTCTTTTTATATTTTCTTTAAAAGTGAATATTTATTTTCATATTTTTTCACTTGGTTTCGGTTCATAAAAGTAAATTTCTGATTTTAATTTTGTTTTATTTAAATTAAAGAAAATAGGAAATGTGAAGAGTTTTAAAAACTTATTTAACTTAAGTCCTTTCGCCTCCTAGAGTCCTTTCACTTGCCATAACCCCTCCTTTATGCTTTTGGCCGTGTAATCTTTTGAGTAGCCATGTATTTTCATTGTTTTTCAAGCAAAAAAAAGTTCTCATCTCCATTCTATTCACGGCTAGAGCAAAGAATTTGGGTAATGGCTACACTTTCATCTTCCTTTTCTTCTCATTTCTATGTCATTTTGCCTTGTTTTTTATGCTTTTTGGATTGGCCTCTCCTCCATATCCACGGCCACAAACTCCTACACCTCTACCCTGCCATCATCACCATCTATACTCCAAGCTATGACCATAGCCGAGCCAACAATGGCGACAAAACCCCTCAAAATCCAACCTAAAGCCATAAAAACATGTTATTTGACCACTACTTACTCATCCACTTCAACCACCACCCTAACCACCACCACAACCGTCGCCGCCACCTCTGACCTCACCACCACACACCCCTTTCCGCCATTGACTAGTCATGGTACACCCAGGCCGAGCCATAACCCCATGGTCGAGCCTTTGTTTTGACCAAAAATTACACTATTTGCCTTAAAACTCTTCACATTCTCATATATAAACTTCTCCACCATATTCCACTACCTAGGCCGTGCATACACACGACCAGACCTGAGCCAAACTTATTCAAACCAGAGCCAAACAACATCCCTAGGCCGCGCCAAATAGTAGATAAGGCAAGGCAAAAGACTGTGTATTCATATCTCTTTTTATTCCAAAGTTATATCAATTTCAATATGGTATTGTATTTATAAATTGTTTTGATTTTGTTTGGGTTGTAACACAAGAGTTGTAGCATTGGATCTCGCTCTCCACTCAAAGTCCGTAGTCTTGTCAGTTTGCTTTTGATTCCGTTGTGTTATTCGTTTTGCAATCTCCAGCATTTAGAGGTGAGTAAATCTCACACGACATTATATACTTATGCAATTGTGAAGCAACAACATTTGAATGTGTAGAATTATAAATGATGCCATAACTGCATGTGATTATTCATATATGATATTAAACCTGTTGAATTACATGTCATATCACATGTTATTGTTGTATAATGTTAAACTGTTCATTTATATCTGTTTATCACACTGCAAGTTCCGTGTTAGATTAGAAATCACTATAGGTTGAAATGACACATACCCGAACGGACTTTAGAACATGGAAAAATCGTTATGGGCTTAAATGATAGACCTAAACTGTTTTAACTATTTGTTTTGACTTGGGACTGTGGGTTTGAAATGATAGAACCCGGATTTTTGTTTGTAAACTGCGGATTGAAATAACATATATCTGTATCACTTAACCTAGGCTAGAAAACTATATACAGGCCCGTGGTTATTTTTATAAAATTTTCTGGAATTTTAATTAAATTTTAAAAGTATATATATGTTTGTGTGTGTGTGTGAAAATTTGATTTAAATTGGATTTCTAAATATTAAATATAGAAATTTGGAATTTTCTATAAGTTAAAAATGTTGAAAATGAATAGTTACATTGAATTTTGAAAATATAATTTAATCGGAATTGGAATTTGGTTAAATAAAAATTTAGTTATATAAATAAAAATGGAAATTAAATTTTATTTGAGAAAAAAATGGAGAAAATTTAAGTGTTAAGTTGTTTATTTAAAAATGTGAAGAATTAGAAACTTTTACACTTGAATTTATTAAGTAATTTTAGTGAAATTGGATTTAATTATAAGAAACTTATTGTATAAAAATAATATGTTAATTGATATGTTAATGAACATTTTTTGTAATGTTAAATTATGTTTTTGATAATGATTAAAGGGTTTAAAATGAAGATTTTTAATTGCTGGAAATACAATAAAATCTAGAAATCACTTTTAATAGCATTCGGAAGTGCTATGGTTTCTGGAAATGAAAAGAGTTATTACAGCAGTTCTGAAATACTGTAGTTGCTGTAGTAAGTTGAATAGGCTAAAAACTTAACTCAGGCCTATTACAACAGTTTCTGTTGCTGTAATGGTCTGTTGTCTTTGCAGAACTGAATTAAAACCCTTGTTTGAAACCTGAGCTATTACAGCATTTCTGGAAATGATGTCTTTGCTGTTTTGAATAAAATTCAACTAAAACTGAGTTTTAACAGCAGTTTTTAAGTGTTGTCTTTGCTGAATTAAAATGTTTTCAAGTATAACTTATAACAGCTTTTTCTAAATGCTGCGAAAGGATAAAATTTTAATAATTGTTGGTTTTGACTTAGTAAATGAGCTCAGAATGACTTGAAACTTTGAAATTTGAATACGTGACTTGAAATAATAATAACTGCACTTTTAAACAATTTAAATGAATGAATTTAATTGGGAAAATGAATCATTTTAAAAGATGATTTGAATTGAAATTAATGGATGTTATCTTTGAATTTTAAAAGGGTATTTAAATTGGATATTTGGATTTAAATTCAAATAATGATTTGAAAGGGAGTTTTGAAAGGATATGATACTTTGAAATATTGAAGTGGTTTGGAAATGATTTGATCTTTATTTTGATAAAATTTGGATTTGAATTGATATTTTATTTTGAAGTATAAAGTATTATTTTTAAAGTTATATAACCACGGGTTATAATAACGATTGGTTGGCAAAGAGACCGGGATCGGATATGGACATACTCTCTGTCGATACCGAAAACCACTTTGACAACTGTGTACGCGGTGGAGATTCCAGAATGAAGTAGGATGGTGGCGACATTCTTGTGGTATGTTACGTGGACCCAACTCCCGTGAGATGGCATAAGGTGGCTAAAATAGGAGCGGTCTCGGGCCAGTTGAGGTCGCACCTCGTAGCGGACGCATTTCTTCGATACCATTCTATTACTTGTGATTGTTTGGTGGCCACCCTCCTATTTGGGAATGTGTTCCGCGGTGGGAGTATGTGGCTGCTGCGTTACCACCAGCCCGAGTGTCGTGATTGGTATATCTATCCTGGCATTGCCTTGTGTGCCATGTCACCTACCATATCGAGCTTTTACTACAAGTTTGATTTTCTCTCGTAGCCTATGCGTATCTTCTCGTAGTCTCCCGATCAGGAGATATGCAGATATTGGATGGACTACTGGGACTATTACCTGTCTGGGGCTATATGGGTAGCCCCTTGATGCTGCTTTAAAGTATGTTTGTTTACTGATAAACACTATTATAATAGTGCAATATTACTATATAGTAAATAATTTAACGGATCCTTAGAGTATGGGGGTCCCAAACATTTTCTAAGTTACTTGTACCTTTACTACAGTTCACTTGAGTTGGTTTACCGGATAAGTATGCATGTCTTGACTCGAGTGTTTGTGTTTTATTTACGCTCGGGTCAGCCTGAGTTATTCACAGATTTGGATTTCCACTCTCTGAAGGTCTGGAATCGCTGGAGATTATCAACTTATCTAGTTATCTATATTTTAGTTCTGTTGTTCTGTTGTCAACTTTGTATTTGTGGACTTCTTTGTATTTTGGATTTTATGTCGTGTCTCTTTTCAGACTAATATTATGTATTTGGTTTTGATACTTTGTGATAGTAGCTTCATGAACTACTATGGTATTTTATTTCTGCTGCGAGATATTCTGATGTCCTGTGTCTGTGATTCTATGATTTGATACTATTTGCTCCGAATTTTTATTTCAATATGTTATTTTGTACTATTCAAGTCTGGCATGTGCGGATTATTGTCGATTTGAATGGTGAAAAATAGCGGGTCGTCACAGTTGGTATCAGAGCTTTGGTTTTTAGGCAAACCTTAGCCTACGGAGCAAAAACTCATTATAGATAGGGTAGAAATACCCTAGAATGAGTGAAATCAACTTCAGAATCATTTCTTTGTGAGAGAACGTATTTTCAAAGTATAAAATGATTTTTAAATGTTTTTTAAAGGTTTTTCAAAGATTATTTTGATATAAAAAATTTCTTGTTTTAAAAGCAAATTTTCTAACCTCTTTCGTTTCGTTTCGTATCTACCTTGTTAGAAATTGTTTTAATTAGGATGTTCATCCAAGTGGATTTATCTTGTCTTGTCTTATCTTTAACTTATCTCTACCTTTGTCCTAATATTCATTCTTGAATTTTCAGGATGAATCGTAGAAATGCTAGAGGTCAGGGTCGTGGTGCTGCCCCAGTTCCAGCCCCAGCTCCTGTCTGTTTCACTGTTCTTTGCAAAGAATTTACTCGGCTTGGTGGTGCCAAGTTCACTGGATCTGAGTCTATCATTGAGGCTCTGCAATGGCTGAGGAGTATCGAGAGGATATTTACTGGTCTTGAGATTACTGAGGCCCAAAAGCGTCAGTTAGCCGCATGGCAGTTACAGGAGGCTGCCTAGGATTGGTGGGAGTCGATTACGGCTAACACCATTGAGGCTGACCTTACTTGGGAACAGTTCAGGTATCTTCTTGTGTTTCTTTGAATTCTGTTTTTCTATCTTTTCGTGCCTTTTCTAAGCTTATCTATCATTCTTCTCAGGGAGGCTTTCATTGCTAAGTGGATGCCCGAAGCCGGGAAATCCCAGCTTTATAGGGAGTTCATGGACCTCAAGCGGGGAAGCATGTCTTTTTTAGAGTACGAGAGAAAGTTTAACGAACTTTCTAAGTTCGGACCTGGTCTGATAGACACTCCTCTGAAGAAGAACGAGAAGTTTATTGCTGGTGCTTGTCCCGAGTATTATAGTCGTCTCATTTCTCGTGTACATGGCACTTTTACCCAGCTTATGGATATGGCTCTTCGTTATGAGAACCCTACTTCTAAGGGTCCTGCTTCAGTTGGTGCTCCTCCATCTCAGACTTCTTCTGCAAATTCTAAGAAGAGAAGGCTTAGTTTCCAACAACTGAAGAAGAATTGGCTCAAGAATCCGAGTTTGGGATCTTCATCATCTGCTCCATCTCAGAGGCAACCAGTTGACCTTTCTTCCATCACCTGCTTCAAATGTGACCAGAAGGGACACTATGCGAATAGTTGTTCTACTATTGTTGGTACTGCCATTCCTCCACCTGCTCAGCCAGCTAGGCGTGATCTTTGTCACATCTATCTCCAGCCTGGCCATTTCAAAAAAGATTGCCCCACCCAACAGAAGGGCAAGCCTTCTGGTATATTTGCTGTCACCTCTGCCTCTTCTCCAGCACCTGCACCTCCAGCTCCTAGTGATGACCAAGGTACTCTCCATGGTTCTTTTTCTTTATTTCAGCATCCTGTTCGTGTTCTGTTTGAACTAGTGCATCCCACAGTTTTATATTTGTTGATTTGTGTGATAAGTTTGAGCATCTCCTTTCTCCTGAGTATGTTTCTGAATCCTTATGTGTTTCAAATCCAATTTAGGGTCCCGCAAACCTTAATAGGATTTGTAAACAAGTGGAGCTTCTTTATTCTGATCATTTCTTCGGTGGTGATTTTTATGCTTTGGGTTTCGATGTTTGGTTTGTTGCTTGGTGGTGATGGCTTGGTAGGCATGATGCTCATATCTCTTGTAAATCCCGGTCTGTTTATCTTGAGGATGATCTGGGTAATTCCTTTGTTATTCAGTACCGCATGCCTTAGGATTTTGCTGGCAGTTTTATTTATTCTCTGGATTCTGCTCCTGGTGATCTTCATTCGACCCGTGTGGTCAAACTCTTTCCTGATGCTTTTGGTGAAGTCACTGCTTTTCCTCCTAAGCGGGAGATAGATTTCCGCATTGATCTTATTCCTGATGCTCGACCTATTGTTCTTCCTCCTAGAAGAATAGCACCTCATGAGAAGGTTGAGTTGGGAAAGCAGATTGAGGACTTGTCTTCTAAAGGTCTGATCAGACCTAGCCATTCCGAATGGGGAGCTGCGGTGGTCTCTGTCACCAAGTCGGATGGTTCTTTAAGGATGTGTGTTGACTAAAGGGAGCTGAAAAAGATCACTATGAAAAACTGATATACAATGCCCCGCATCAATGATATGTTTGATCAGCTTTATGGTGCCACTTGTTTCTCTCAGCTTGATCTTGCCTCAGGTTTTCACCAGCTCAGAGTTGCTGAGGAAAGCATTCCCAAGACTGCTTTCCGGACTGAGAATAGGTTTTATGAATGTTTAGTCATGCCTTTTGGTTTGACTAATGCTCATGCTTTCTTTGTGGATCTTATGAATCGTGTTTTTTGTGTTGTGCTTAATAAATTTTTCTAGTCTTTATTGAAGATATCCTTGTCTTCTCTAAGACTAAGAAGGAGCATGAGTCACATTTGAAGTATGTTCTGGAGACTCTCAGAAATCATCAGTTGAAGGCTAAATTTTCTAAATTCCATTTTTGAAAGGATGAAGTCTGATTCCTCGGGCATATTGTTTCTTGTAATGGAGTTTCTGTTGATCCAGTCAAGATCGCTGCGATCAATGTAAGTTTTTCCTTCTTTCTCTTTTCCTTTATCATTTAATTATTCTATCTATTCTGTGGTTCTTATTTTCCCTATTTCTGTTACAGGATTGGGAAACTCCTAAGACTCCTTCTGAGATTCGTAGTTTTCTGGGCCTTTCTGGTTACTATCGGAGATTCATCGAGAATTTTGCATAGATTTCTGCACCTCTCACTGCTTTGACTCGTAAGAATGTTAAGTTTATTTGGGATGAGAAGTGTAAAGCTGTATTCAACGAGTTAAAGAGCAAGCTAACTTCTGCACCAGTTCTTTCCATTCCGAATGGAAGTGAGGGATTAATGGTATATAATGATGATTATCATGAGGGATTGGGTGCTCTTCTCATGTAGGATGGAAGGGTCATTGCCTATGCTAGCCGTCAGTTGAAAACCCATGAAGCCAATTATGCTGCTCATGATTTAGAGTTGCTTGTTGTTGTCTTTGCTTTGAAGCTTTGGAGGCATCATCTGCTAGGAACCAAGTTTGAGCTTTTCACTGATCATCAGTCTCTGAGATGTATTTTCACCCAGAAGGATTTGAACCAGAGGCAAGTTCATTGGCTTGAGTTTTTGGCTTTTTATGACCTCGATATTAGCTATAATCCCGGTAAAGCTAATGTTGTGGCCGATGCTCTGAGTCGGAAGATGGCTTTGTTGTGTCAGATGGTTGTTTCTTCTTCATCTCTTTGGGAGCGCATCATAGCTAAAAAAGATGAGGATGAGATGCTTAGGTTGATGAAGGAGAGTGTTCGGAGCAGAGTTGGTGGCAGTGGTAGTAGTGGAGCTCAGATCGATGATAGAGGGATTTTGAGGATTAATGGCAGGATTTGTGTCCTGAATGTAGATGATTTGAGGCAAGAGTTACTTCTGGAGAATCATCATCTAGACTTTCTATCCATCCCGGTGTGTCAAAGATATATTAGGATATGAAGAGGCTTTATTGGTGGAAGGGTATGAAGCGAGATGTCTCAATCTTTGTTAGTCGGTGTGCAACTTGTCAGCAGGTCAAGGCTGATCATCAGAAGACTCCTAGTTTGTTGTAGCCCCTTGAGATTCCCAACTGGAAGTGGGAACATGTTTCCATGGATTTCATTGATGGATTTCCGAGGTCTAGGAAAGGAAATGAGGGTATCTGGGTTACTGTGGATAGGCTGACCAAATCTGCTCATTTCATTCCGGTCAAGTCTACCCGTTCTGCTTCTAGCTTGTCTGAGATCTACATGAGGGAGATTGTTGGTGTTCCCCTCGGTATTGTTTGTGATCATAATCCTATCTTTACCAGCCAGTTCTAGAAAGCTTTTCAGGAATCTTTGGGTACTCATCTGAATCTGAGCACTGCTTATCATCCGTAAACCGACGGTCAAACGGAAAGAGTGAATCAAATACTCGAAGATCTTCTTCGTGCTTGTGTGCTTGATTATGGTGGATCTTGGGAAAATTATTTGCATCTTGTCGAATTCACCTACAATAATAGTTATCAGGTATAATCTTTTCTTATGTTTTAAGCTTATCTTAATCTTTTATCTATCTCTTTATATCTTTGAATTCAGGCCAGTGTCAAGACATCTCCATTTGCTGCTTTGTATGGGCGACATTGTCGATCCCCATCTTGCTGGATTGAATCTGGTAATCGTCTGGTTCTTGGTCCTGATATGATTTGGAAGCTTCGAAGAGAATTGAGGGGATTAAGAGAAGGTTGAGGGTTGCTCAGGATAGGCAGAAGAAGTATGCTGATAGGCGTAGGCGGAGTTTGGAGTTTGTTGTTGGTGATCTGGTTTTCCTTAAGGTCTCTCCCTTAAGGAATGTTCTTCGTTTTGGTCGTAGAGGGAAGCTTTCTCCTAGGTTCATTGGTCCTTTCTGTATTTTGGAAAGAGTTGGTTCCTTAGCTTATCGTCTGGATCTACCCGAGAAGCTTTCTTGAGTGCATGATGTATTCCACGTCTCACATATTTGCCGGTATCTTTAGGACCCATCTTTATTTATTCAGCCTTCTACTCTTGACAGCTTGGATATTGAGGCTAATCCGACTGTCGAAAGGAAGCCACTTCGTATTGTCGACAGAGGTACGAAGCAGCTAAGAAGGAAATCTGTTAATCTGGTCAAAGTATAGTGGAGTACGGATGATCGTGATTGTACTTGGGAGACGGAGGAGAGCATTCATGCTTCGAATCCAGAATTGTTTATTCCAGGTACTATTTTGTTTTTCTATCTTGTTTTTCTTATTTCCTTGTTTTCGTTTTTTTCGAGAACGAAAAGGTTTGAGTGGGGGAGAGTGTAACAACCCAATATTTTTGAAATTAATTTTAATTGAACTTATTTCACTTTGAAAATGTTTTAGAAATTATTTTTCTTAAATTTTTGTTTTAAAATATTTTTTAAGTGAAGTAGAATTTTTCTAGAGTTAATGGTAATTTTTTTGTAATTTTCATGTCCTGTTTGCCATTTTTAAACAATTTCCTTAGTTCTTTTTATATTTTTTTTCAATTTAATTATTTATTTTATTTTATAAATGATAAATAAATTCTTTTATTTCACAATTTTGCTTTGTAATAGTTTTAAAATGAAGTGTATATTTTTCCAAGGCTAGTGATGATTTATTTGTAATTTCTGGACACTGTTTTGGATTTTTAAGCAATTTCTTTTATTCTTTTTATGTTTTCTATAAAATTAACTATTTATTTTCATATTTTTTCACTTGGTTTTGATTTATTAAAAGTAAATTACTGATTTTAATTTTGTTTTATTTGAATTAAATAAAACAGGAAATGTGAAGAGTTTTAAAAACTTATTTAACTTAAGTCCTTTCACTTGCCATAACCCCTCCTTATGCTTTTGGCCATGTAATCTTTTGAGTAGCCGTGTATTTTCATTATTTTTCATGCAAAAAAGTTCTCATCTCCATTCTATTCACGGCTAGAGCAAAGAATTTGGGTAATGGCTACACTTTCTTCTACTTTTTCTTCTCATTTCTATGTCATTTTGCCTTGTTTTCTATGCCTTTTGGATTGGCCTCTCCTCTATATCCACAGCCACAGACTCCTACGCCTCTTCCATGCTACCATCACCATCTATACTCCAGGCCATGACCATAGGCGAGCCAACCATGGTGACAAAACCCCTCAAAATCCAACCTAAAGCCATAAAAACATGTTATTTGACCACTACTTGCTCATCCACTTCAACCACCACCCTAACCACCACCATAGCCGCCGCCACCACCTCTGACCTGACCACCACACACCCCTTTCCCCCACTGACCAGTCATTGTGCACCCAGGCTGAGCCATAACCCCATGGTCGAGCCTTTGTTTTGACCAAAAATTACACTATTTGCCTTAAAACTCTTCACATTCTCATATATACACTTCTCCACCATATTCCACTATCTAGGCCATGCATACATATGACCAAACCTGAGCCAAACGTTTTCAAACCAGAGCCAAACAACATCCTTAGGCCATGCCAAATAGTAAAGAAGGCAAGGCAAAAGACTGTGTATTTATATCTCGTTTTATTCTAAAGTTATATCAATTTCACTATGGTATTGTATTTATAAATTGTTTTGATTTTGTTTGGGTTGTAACACAAGAGTTGTAACATTGGATCTTGCTCTCCACTCAAAGTCCATAGCCTTGTCAGTTTGCTTTTGATTCTGTTGTGTTATTGGTTTTGCGAACTTCAGCATTTAGAGGTGAGTAGATCTCACACGACACTATATACTTTTGCAATTGTGAAGCAACAACATTTGAATGTGTAGAATTATAAATGATGCCATAACTGCCTGTGATTATTCATATATGATATTAAACCTGTTAAATTACATGTCATATCACCTGTTACTGTTGTATAACGTTAAACTGTTCATTTATATCTGTTTATCACACTGCAAGTTCCCTGTTAGATTAGAAATCACTATGGGTTGAAATGATACATACCCAAACGGACTTTAGAATAGGGAAAAATTATTATGGGATGAAATGATAGGCCTGAACGGTTTTAATTATTTATTTTGACTTGAGACTGCGGTTTTGAAATGATAGAACCCGGACTTTTGTTTGTAAACTGAGGATTGAAATGATATATATCCGTATCACTTAACCTAGGCTAGAAAACTATATACAGGCCCGTGGTTATTTTTATAAAAATTTCAAGTTAAAATGTTGAAAAATGAATAGTTGCATTGAATTTTGAAAATATAATTTAAGTGGAAAATTTTGGAATTTGGTTAAATAAAAATTTAGTTATATAAATAAAAATGGAAATTAAATTTTATTTGAGAAAAAAAAATGGAGAAAATTTAAGTGTTAAGTTGTTTATTTAAAAATGTGAAGAATTAGAAACTTTTACACTTGAATTTATTAAGTAGTTTTGGTGAAATTGGATTTAATTATAAGAAACATATTGTATAAAAATAATATGTTAATTGATATGTTAATGAACATTTTTTTAATGTTATATTATGTTTTTGAAAATGTTTAAAGGGGTTAAATGAAGATTATTAATTGCTGGAAATACAATAAAATCTTGAATCACTTTTAATAGCATTCGGAAGTGCTATGGTTTCTGGAAATGAACTAAAAGGCTAATAAAAGAGTTATTACAGCAGTTCTGAAATGTTGTAGTTGTTGTAGTAAGTTGAATAGGCTAAAAACTTAACTCGGGCCTATTACAACAGTTTCTGTAAATGCTGTAGTGGTCTGCTGTCTTTGCAGAAGTGAATTAAAACCCTTGTTTGAAACCTGAGCTATTACAGCATTTCTGGAAATGATGTTTTTGCTGTTTTGAATAAAATTCAACTAAAACTGAGTTTTAACAGCAGTTTTTAAGTGCTGTCTTTGCTGAATTGAAATGTTTTCAAGTATAACTTATAACAGCTTTTTCTAAATGCTGCGAAAGGCTGAAATTTTAATAATTGTGGGTTTTGACTTAGTAAATGAGCTCAGAATGACTTGAAACTTTGAAATTTGAATACATGACTTGAAAGAATAATAACTGCACTTTTAAACGATTTAAATGAATGAATTTAATTGGGAAAATGAATCATTTTAAAAGATGATTTGAATTGAAATTAATGAATGTTATCTTTGAATTTTAAAAGGGTATTTAAATTGGATATTTGGATTTAAATTCAAATAATGATTTGAAAGGGAGTTTTGAAAGGATATGATATTTTGAAATATTGAAGTGGTTTGAAATAATTTGATCTTTATTTTGATAAAATTTGGATTTGAATTGATATTTTATTTTGAAGTATAAAGTATTATTTTTAAAGTTATAACCACGGTTAATAACAATTGGTTGGCAAAGAGACCGGGATCGGATATGGACATACTCTCTGTCGATACCGAAAACCACTTTGACAACTGTGTACGCGGTGGAAATTCCAGAATGAAGTAGGATGGTGGCGACATTCTTGTGGTATGTTACGTGGACCCAACTCTCGTGAGTTGGCATAAGGTGGCCAAAACAGGAGCGGTCTCGGCCCAGTTGAGGTCGCACCTCGTAGCGGACGCATTTCTTCGATACCATTCTATTACTTGTGATTGTTTGGTGGCGACCCTCCGATTTGGGAATGTGTTTCACGGTGGGCGTATGTGGCTGCTGCGTTACCACCAGCCCGAGTATCATAATTGGTATATCTACCCTGGCATTGCCTTGTGTGCCGTGTCACCTACCATATCGAGCCTTTACTACGAGTTTGGTTTTCTCCCGTAGCCCATGTGTATCTTCTCGTAGTCTCCCGATCAGGGGATATGCAGATATTGGATGGACTACTGGGACTATTACGTGTCTGGGGCTATATGGGTAACCCCGTGATGCTACTTTAAAGTATGTTTATTTTACTCATAGACACTATTATAATAGCGCAATATTACTATATAGTAAATAGTTTAACGGATCCATAGAGGATGGGCGGTCCCAAGCATCTTCTAAGTTACTTGTATCTTTACTACTGTTCACTTGAGTTGGTTTACATTGGATAAGTATGTATGTCCTGGCTCGAGTGTTTGTGTTTTATTTACGCTCGGGTCAGCCTGAGTTATTCACAGATTTGGATTTCCACTCTCTGGAGGTTTGGAATCACTGGAGATTATCAGCTTATCTAGTTATCTATATTTCAGTTCTGTTGTTCTGTTATCAGCTTTGTATTTGTAGAATTTTTTGTATTTGGGATTTTATGTTGTATCTGTTTTCAGACTAATATTATGTATTTGGTTTTGAGACTTTGTGATAGTAGCTTCATGAACTAGTATGGTATTTTATTTCCGCTGCGAGATATTATGATGTCGTGTGTCTATGATTCTGTAATTTGATTTTTATTTGCTCCGAATTTTATTTCAATCTGTTATTTTGTACTATTCAAGTCTGGCATGTGTGGATTATTGTCGATTTGAATGGTGGAAAATAGCGGGTCGTCACATCGATATAAGTGAATTAATTTGGTGGAAATTGAGGAGAAAGAGCATTGCATTTCGGCCATTGAAATAACAAACTGTGGCGGCAAGAAATATTAGGGTTAGGGTGTGTGTGTATGTATGCATAAATATACATGAATATATAATATTTTAATATTATCTTGACTATTCATGTGAAATTTTAGACGAACTCCAATCGCGGCATGCCGCCTAACGTTTATAATGTTTTACCCCTATTTTGAACATAATGGAACATGTTTAGAGGCCTAATTCGATCATATGTGGAAGATAGCCTTTCGAAATGAATTAAAATATTAAATTTTCAATATTAATTTCAACGCGTTTCTATCCCGTACGACTAAACGATAACTCCAGATGCTACGAAATTCGAAATCCAACAATAATACACTATTAAGGATCCAATGGAACTAGTTTCATCGAATTTCGAGACTGTGCCCCGGATCGCTATTTTAATGCTTCGATTAAAATCGACGATTTCAAAAATTTATGAAATCACTTGAAATTTCAATTTTAGAACTTATTACTCAATTATAATACTAATAGAATTTATATCAACATTAGAAATCATTTCGATTCATATTCATCTCAATTTTTAATTATTCCCCGTTTCTGTATTACGATAAATCGCTATATTTGAAATTTTAATTTATTTCTCGAATTGAATCAACAATACCATTTTCAAAATCAATTATTAATTTAAATACAACATTTAAAATCATTAGAATATTTAAAATCAAAAGAATGAAAATATGGGTCGTTATAATTTCTGTCACACCATAGCTTTAAAATAATTTATTTATTAACACCTAAAATTATTTTCATTTTTTATGTTGATAATTATATATGTTTTCTTGATTCTAGTTGTATCTCTTTGCTTGATGAAGTTTTGTATCCTTCTTGCTTCATACCCTAACATAACATTTTAAATTTTGATAATATAGTCAATTACTTTGGTAATTTTCATAGGCAATAGGCTCCTAAGTTATGTCTATATTAAGAAGAAGCTGATTGCAATCTTCACAAATCTATGGTCCTCTCAAGGTGAAAACAGATCGACTCTTATTAAACAACCAGTTTGTAGATGATATAACTCGATGAAACTAGATTAACGTGTGTGTGTATGAACAAATGTGATGAAGACTTTCAATGTTCTTTTCCAATTTTATTTTAAGATATTAATAGTATTATGGAAGTGAAACTCATAGTCATCATGTAATAATGAGGGATGTGAATGTTTGCTTACAATATGTTTATTTTTACTGACGCTAGGTTGTTCCCATATTGTCATTGGTAAAAGATAGTATTCCTTTAATGAGGCAAGTAAATTTTAGTTGGTAAACTACCTAATGTTTTATTATCATCTTCATGTATCCAAATTCGTTGATAAATCTTAAAGCATCTTGAATGAATAGTAGAATATGGAAATGTTATGAAGGTTAGTTTTTAGTATGTAGAAATATATCAGATGTTTACAGCCAAATGAAGGAGTAGAATACAATATTGTGTAATAAGTAAATTTGGATGCTTTTATTAAACTATTTATATGTCAATAGCACACACTTAGATTAATAAAATTGCAATATTTTTTATTTTAAAATTATATGATCAAACAGTCATTTCCTCGTCGTTGTACGATTATACGAGTAGCTCACACACAATTGACTGCTCTAGTCACAATTCCATTAGCTCTCCTTATTACCCTTTTTCAAATAAAAAACATATTATTGTTATTTACACTTCACTTTTGGATATAAGTGGGTCATTTTCTAAAAAAGATTAATTTTCACTACGAGGATTACTAGTGAAACAAGTCCCCTGGTAAAATCACAATTAAGTTGACCAAATCATCCTTTTTACTATTTACCCCAATCATCCCTTAAATCTTCACTGATCCTCAATTCAAAATCTTTAATCAAAATGGATAATTCAAACTCACTTGTGAATAATAAGGACATAGGGTTGATTCATACTCAAGAAAGCGTTCACCAGGTAGATTTTAATAGGGAAATCAATCAAGTGAGTTATTTAGATGAATTTTAAGGTTTACTATGTGGTTTAGAAGCGTTTAGCAAAATATTGTCGTGGCAAAACCCTAACAAGTGAATTGCAGAATGAAACTTTTAAAGAGGGCCACCAAAGAATGCTAAATATTTCAAGCGTGGGTAACTGAATAACACTATTTATTTCGAAGAGGGTTTGTCGAACAATTTATATTATTTCGTAGGACCCCCGTCGAATTTTTAATTTTCTTTTGATAATGCTTTTCCTAACTTATTATATTACTTTGTCAAAATTATTACTTAAACTTCTTTCAATTTGTAGGTATCTAAGAATGATTGCATAAAAGAAATAACCATAGTGGATGTTGCAATGAATTCGAAGATGATGATACAAATGTGGATCCTAAAGCAGAGTTTGACATGTCGATGGATAATAATGTAGATTATCATGATTTAACTACTCATTTCACAACCGATGTGATATGATGAATTTGGTAAATTTTATCTTTATATTTGATTGGTTAATTATGTTATTGGGGTGTGTGTGTGTGTATTATAGGTTTTTGAATCGAAGGAGAACGTACAAGATTGGTGCATGGATCATAGAATCGGTGTAAATTGCATTGTAGGGACAAAAAAACAAGATTGAGAAACTTACACACTAATGGAAAGGGATCATGAATGGTTCTTGTATGTGAATGAAGCAGGGAATATACCGATCACAGAGCAAAGAATTGTAATCCAAAAACACAACAAAAATAGAGAAGGACGAGAAGCAAAAAATGTGGTTGTCCATTTAAGAATAGTGCACAGTGTCAAAATAATGGAACATGGATATTAAATTTAAAGAATGAGACTTATGCTTCCCAATATCCTTATCAGTCATTCGTATTTGGCAAGGCTGAAAGATTTTGAAATAAAGACTGTCGAAATAATGACCAATAGTGGTGCAAGATCTCGTATTACCGTAACTGCTATTGAAATTGATAACCTAGAGAACCAATCAAGTATAAGAAATGTTTACAATGCAAAAGCAAAGATTAAACTAAAAAATGCTGAGGGTGGATCTGTTATGTAACAGTTCACAAAATTGGCTATTAATCATCATTATTTCATGCAACATAGAGTTGACAACGAATCAAGTTTCAAATCTCCTAAATGTATTGTTCCATTGTAAGATTTTCATCAGATATTATTCTTGGATTACATTTTCGAGATAAGTCGTTGCAAGTTACCATGTTTCCATATGGTGGCACAAACATCCACTGGGGATCCTTTACCGTTGTTATTGCTTATATAAGTTAAGAGACCATGGAAACATATACATAGGCTCTTGAATGTGTATGAAAATTGTATAAATAGAAAGAACTCCAGGGTGTTATTATAATGGATGTTGAAATTGCTCTTATAGGTGCAGTAGCAAGTGAATTTCCAGTGGCACGTCACATAATTTATGAGTGGCATATATCCAAGAATGTTCAAGCGAATTGTAAGCTAAATTTTGTTAAAAAGAAATGAGTGTTGGTTGTCGACAAAGAGATGGTGTTGGAGGATGAGGAAGGTAAAAAGGAATATCCAAATTTTTAGGATGGTTGGATTAATGTAATCAACTCTTTGTTAGAAGAACAGTACCATCGAAACTTAATTTCTTTTCGTAATGAATGGGTTAGGAAATAAGAAAATTAGTAATATATCTCATGGAAAATTGGTTGAATAAATACAAAGAAATGTTTGTTTTGGCTTGGGCCAACAAAATTAAACACTACAATAATGCATCAGCTTGCATAGTTGAAAGTGTACACCACCATCTGACATTGTATTTTGATTTAATAGCAGGTAGATTTGTACATTGTAGGATGAATGCACATCTTTGTATGGGGAATGAATTAGTTGTGATTGAACATGCTTTCATGATGAGTACATGTAGGATAATGCATAGATTCCAAAACAAAACCATGTTTTAAGAACGTTTTGGATTTGTGTTTCACAAAGCTTTGCATTTACTATTACATGAGTTTTGTAACACCCCATAAAATAAATAGTGATTGATGCATAATTAAGTAGACTCAAAAATGGAATTTAGCCATGAAACTTGCACCATTGTTTTCGCAACGATTTTGAGCAACTTTCATATATGGAGTTTTGCAATTGGCGTTCAAACGAAGAAGTTAGCACTCGGTATCTTTTGTAGTTTTCGAAACAAAAATAATTAAATAGGAATTTAAAAGGAAATAAATAATATTAACCACATGAACCCCCACTAGTCAACCCTCTTCTTGGACCGGTCGATTGCTAGCAAGTAACCACCTACATGGACCGATCGACCGGTTGATACAGTGCTAGCTAGGGTTGAACCTCTGTCGAACGGTCCAGATTTAATTATTTTAAATCTAAGGGATACCATTAATTTGAGCGTCTATAAATGTAGGCCAAGCCCCTCATTTTTCTTCTCGTATTTTCTGATCATAGTAGCACAGATCTGCCCTTTTTCCTACTCTACTATTTCTATTAATTGTAAAATATTATATTATTTATATAATCGGAGTAGGGTAGAAAATAAAAGTGAAGAAGAGAAGGAGCAAATCGATGCTACGGGAAAAGGTAAATTTTATAATTATAAATCTACATTCTACTTAATTCAAATCGCTCTCAGATCTGTAATTCTAATTAGTATGTATGTATCTTGTTATAAATGATGTTGGTTTAGAAAGGAAAAGGATTCAATTAAAAGGATGAATTCGATTTTAGGAGATTCGAAAAGCTGGAAAGGTGAGTAGGAAATTATATGATTTATATATAACATCGAAATTTATATCATTGAGTTTTATATAATTATTAGGCCTATGCATATTCGGTAAATTAGGTAATTAGAATAGAATTGTACGAGCACCTAATCTGGAAATTTTGAAATCAATCCTTGAATTTGTTAAAGTAAAATATTGATAAGATTGCAAGATTTCTTCCAGATTTATTATATTTGGATTGTAAATTATTGGTATTAATTTAGATTGCCCTAATTTGACTTAGGATGTGAATTTTTATATGTTAATTTATTGGAAGCGTTGTAGGTACAATATAGTTGTATCTGTTTCCATGTAATTTCCGTAAATTATCTAATTCCACAACTATGTATAAAAAGTGCATCATTTGAAATAATAAGGAATACACTAAAAAGGAAAGTGATGTATAAAGTACGGATGTTCTCCTTCATAGTTTGCACTGCCTGTTTCAATAAAATAAAAGAGATGATTCCCTGTAATGTCAAATGGAGCAAAGACCTCACTTTTCGGTAATTTATGGAAAATTACAATGGTAGTCCTTTTTGGGAAGGATAGCTCTAATATATTAAAATATGGAAATGGATGTTCTTTATAGAATTTATATATAAGTATATGTTCTGGAATTCCTAAGCGTAGGATTAATGAGTTCAAGATAAGAATCGATATATATATATATATATATATATATATATATATATACATATATACGAATAACTGTTCCTACAGATTAAAAATATACATCGGGTAATAAATAATGCACAATATATGTTGGTATTAATATTAGTTATAATTAGGACGACGAGTTAAAATAGCACAGTAAGCCATAGGACTAGGAGGTTGAAATGGAAAGGAGATAGTAACTCCAAAATTTATGGACAATGATTGCAAATTTAGTGGGCAATAAATGTGTATTTAATATGGAGTTATAGAAATAAATGGGGACATACATTTAATGAGATTGACCAAAGAATTTAATAAGGCATTTATGGAGAAATGGAATACGCATAAAGAGTGGAATTTGAACCAAAAAAATAAATGCCATTAGTGATTGTCTAGTTTAAATAATAATGACCATTTATTATAGGCAACTGACATTTATAGGACATAGAAGTAAGTGAGGGATATAAGAAATAAGTGTACACAATCGGAATAGGTTCGCAACGAATAAGTGAGTTAAATACTAGTAAATAAACTTATGAGGTAGTATATTTTCATATTAAGAAGTTATATAGCCTCAATAAGACGTTTAGGATGAGCGTGAATTAGTGGGCCTAGCCCAATATTTAGGCCTAGGATAATTAGTTTGGTTTAGAGTAGGTTGGGATGCAAGGTCAGTAGAGTTCCACAACATAAGTCTACCCTTCACCTAGAGGCTACTAGTAATTGTGTATTGAAATTCTAGTGGATCCTATCGAATATGACTTGTGTATTAGTATGTCAGTGTATACCAATACGAGCTAAATATAGAAATATAATAGAATACAAAAAATAAATTAAAAAATCAAGCACATCAGAGTCCTTATATTGATTCGGACCTCCCGTTCAAAGTTCAGTTCCGAAGCTCCCCTTTGGTATTTCTCTAAACAATAACCCTCGCTTCACCTGGAGAAACAGGCTAATACAAAAGTATTCCTTTGATAATCTTGTGTTCAATACAACACAAACATTGACTGCTAGTACAATTCTTCCTATGATCTCTTTTGAGTGGTAGTGAGTGTTAGGTGCTTGGATTTATAGAAATAATTTGACCAAAATAGATAGATTTTGGTTGTAATTGATTGAGAATATTAAATCAATAATAGTACAAGAGGATATGAATATAGAAGTTAGAGAATAGTAAATCAAGCTAAAATAAAATCTCTATAGATTGATGTATTTATAGAATCAAAGAGTTGTATTTGAAAAGTTACGACTTCTTGAAAGATTACTCTTGACTAATGATTACAACTATTGAAGGAGGAAGAGGTTTGTTCAAAGCAGAGAGAAGTGTCTATTTAAAATACGATAGTAGCAGTTTTATACTTATAGTACGAAACATGTCACAGACATCTTTTCTTATGTCACAAATGTCTGTGGGATTTCTGAAAACAAAAAACCGAAATTTGTCATGGAAGTCTGCGGTAGAAGGACAGACATCTGTTGCTGTTTAAATTGTAAAATCATGACAGTTTGGTATCAAGATTTGTTAATGTGAAATCGTTTGTGTTATGATCACTCAAGGAGATTTTACATCATATATCTATGAATATAATACAATAATATGACCTTACTTTTAAATAGTATAATCCATCTTTCTTCAATTGTCTTTGAGCTATGATTTTGTTGAGCACTGTGATCTTCTTCTAATATATACCAGTAATATGATAAGATATATCTTGTATATGCAATTTTTTAGTTGTTATTATTGAAATCATAGAATGGAGGTTCTAAATCATCATAATTATCATAATAGTCATAGTAGGCGAACGAATTAGAATGATAGTTTCCCGGCCATTGTGTATATTCTGCATCTTCATAAATAGACAATCCATGAAATGTCGAATAATTGATTTAATATGTCGCTGAAGGGTCAGGCTAAGACATATCATCACTATCTTCTAGTTCCTCTTCTAGTTGTTCCTGCATAATAGCCTTTCCTTTATCTTGGTGGGAACTTCCTCCATAAGGAGATGATCTAAGAGGATGGTAAATAAGAGTCCATGCCAAAGGAGGTGGTGTTAAATAAGGAGACGAGGGTGATCTAGACGATGATCAACTACAAACTTTCCTCATAACTTTGCCTAAAGTGGAACAACTTTTTCCAAAGTTTTCTCCATATTAGTCATTCGTGTAAGAAAAAGATCTTTCCAAACCGACCGCTTTATTTTATAAAGATTTTTTATTTTTCTTTAAAGTTTTTTGATTGACCGCGATTTATTTTTTTATTTTGAAGTGTTAGATCTCAAATGGATTCACTTTGATTGGGTTTAGTGCAAGCTTCGTAATTCTACAAATCGGAATGATATTTGGTGATATGGTGAGTAGAACCAAGTGGTTGCAGAGGAAGTGCCTGAGTCTGTTGTGGAGGAACCGGATGCATTAGCTGTTGTTGCTAATCAGTCCATTGAGCAAGAGACATGATTAGAGGTAGTCTTTTGGGAAGATGCATTAAGGACAAAAATATTATACCACGGTCTTTAGCTGGAATTTCTTCGAAACGAGATATATATGAAGGTACTCCAAGTGCTTGTAAAAGACGCATGATATATGAAGCATATATCATTGTGCACTGGTGGTGAGTCCAAAATCTTTTAATTTCATCATGAATAAATTTAGCCTAATTTGCTTGAATTTCACCAAATATAGCATATAAGGCTTTGTGGTCATTTTCATATATTTGCTCACGACTTCCTAATCGGGGAATTATTGTATTAATTATCATACGATTTAACAATCTAGCCTTCGATCATAGATAAACCGATTTCCTTTGTGGCATTCTGTCTTCCCATATTTGGTATGTAACTTCGTTATGAGGCGAATTTTTATGATTGGGAGTTTCCTTTAAATCAATTCCAGTAGAGGATAAATCGAGTAAATGACCAATTGTGCTTATGCTAATTTTCAAAACACGTCCGTACACAATAGCCCATAACCATCCATCTTCATTTTTAGGTGTTCAAATATTACTACTACATAAGTTTGCATAAAAAAGAAAGATGGCCAATTGATCGATTTGTACCTCATTTTCATTGAATTTAATTCACAACATCTACAAGCGATGGTGAGTTCTTGAAGACCATATTGTCCAAATTTGCATAGTCGGTAGAAAGGACCAGAATAAAGTATCTTTTACTTTAGATCCTTAAACTTTTTTTGCGATTGGACTACTGTAGAGCCATTCTTGAATGTGTGCATCGGTGACAAGATTGGTTTAAGAAGAAGAAGATTAGCCTCCCATTGATCTCCTGTTGACTGGATTCTTTTCTTTGGGTGCCATTTTTGATAATGACGGTTTTGAGGAAGTTAGGGTTTTTGATTTGGAGTTAAGAATTGAAATGATTCGGGTAAAAAATGAAGAGTTGGGTGAGAAAAATTTATATGAAATGCTGTCTATAATAGCCGAAAGTCATCTCAGACTTTGAGGAAAGGTGATAGATGTCTGAGATCACACATGAATTTTTACCGAGAAATTTGACAGATGTCTGTCAAGATTCCACAAATATATAAGAAATGCATATTTCTATTTTTAATTATATTGTCCATATTTTTTATTTCATATTTTCATGGAAACAGCATAATAAATGATTATCATAATCAAGCAACATACGAAAATATATATTATATTGTTAACATATTTATATTTATATATATATATATAAATTGAATTATTTTCTTTCGAAGATTGTGAATTTTTAATTCAGTTTGATCCTAAGATTTTTTGTTATTTTGCTTATCTTGAGGTTTAAGTGGAGACCAAATTGGGCGAGCTAGAGTATCATCCGTTTGATGACCTTGCCTTCCATAATATTCTTGGAGTAATGTTGTAAGTTTTCACATGAATATCTATTAAACGAGGATATTTTTTATGTAAATAATTTTTAGTTGGTTAATGACCGCAAATTGCTATAATACATTTTTCGAGAAATTTAAGATAAGATCCTTGACGTCGTCTCATGATGCATTTCTCATTGAGCTCCTATCATTTCTTGTTGATAGTGATATATTGCATCCACTTTAGTATTGAGAGACAGCGATTCAAGATCAATCACTCATTTAGCTTTGTTTTCCTTCGTGGAACAACCGACATGATATGTAGGTGATGCCATAATATTTAGTAAGGTTGATCGATTTGACGGAGGTTTGATATATAGTGTTATTTGATGAAGGTGAGCTAAATTCGATAGTTAAGTAAGTGGAGTTATGATCAGAAGACATGTTTAGTTTTTCTATGTTTATGAATGATATTTCTTTTTATTTTTATTTAACCAAGTGTTTATGTATAAATAGAATGTATCATCTATTTATAGTAAAAGCTTTGTAGGGATAGAACTATTTTAACCATAAATTTGTTAACAGTTTCTGTTGTGGTTGTTAAAATACTGACTAAAAATAATTCTAGTTAAAATCTTACATAGAAAAATAGCGTTCAAAATTTATAATGATAAATACATGTGACATATACTAATTAATTAATTCATTAAATATACATATACCAAGGTCTCGTCGTAGCTTTATAAAAGTTGACTCACACAATGGTTTAGAGAAAATATCGACAATTTGATTCTTCAGTGTTAACAAATTCAAGAGAAATGATTCCTTTTTCTACATTATCTCTTAAAAATGATGATGAATATAGATATGTTTTGTATGAGAATTATTAATTGGATTCTTAGATAAATTTGTAGCACTAGTATTATCACAGTATATAGAAGAATTAGTTATAATTTTACCAAAATCTTGAACTGTTTATTGCATATAAATTACTTGTGCAGTGGCTAAGGCTGCCGAGATATACTTGGCTTCACATGTCGAGAGAAAAACATAATTTTACTTCATAGTGAACCATGAAACTATAGATTGAGAAATAAAATGACATGTGATTCTCGTACTTTTTCTATCTGTCTTACAACTACCGAAATCTGCATCGCTATATGATACAAGTTCGAAAGAGCTACCTCTTGGATAGAAAAGCCCATAACCTTTAGTGTTGGTTAAGTATCGTAAATTCTTTTAGCCACTCGATGATGTTACTCCTTGGGTTGTGTTTAAAATCTTGAACGTAGAAAAATGCTCATTATAATATCCAGTCTACTAACCGTTAAGCATAGCAGAGATCCTATCATACAACGGTATAATTTTTTGTCGATTCTATTTTCATCTTCATGTGTAAACTCATGCTCATTAGAACGGTTTATTTGAAGTACTATCCATGCCAACTCGTTTTAATAATCCTCTACAATATTTTTCTTGATTTATAAAAATTCCAATTTCTAGTTGTTTTATTTATAAACCTAAAAAGAAATTTAATTCTCCCACATGCGACATTTCGAATTCATTTTCCATTATGTTAGAGAAATCGTTACAAAGTTGCTCGTTGTTTGATCCAAATATGATATCATCAACGTATCTTTGTACAACTAGTATATTATTATCTTCTTTTTATAAATTACACAATTTTCCTAAGTTGAAACTGAAATTTTATAAATGTGTTTGTAATCTCTCATACCAAGCACGGGGTGCTTATTTTACCATATAATGCATTTTTAAGTTTAAAAACACGGTTTGGATATTGTTCAACAAATAAAGGTGGTTGTTCAACATATACTTCAATTTTTATGAAAAAAAATTAAAATGCACTTTTAACATCCATTTGAAATAATTTTAAATTACGATGACAAGCAAAAGCAAGTAATATTCGTATAGCTTCAAGACGAGCTACAGGAGCAAATGTTTCTTCATAATCAATTCCTTCTTCGTGGTTGTATCCTTGAGCAACTTTTGCTTTATTACGAACAATGTTTCCATTTTCATCTGCTTTATTTTTAAAAACCCATTTTGTTCCTATTATGGATTGATCATCTGGTCTTGGTACGAGTTTCCATACATCATTTCTTTCAAATTGAGTAAGTTCTTCTTGCATTGCGATAACCGAAAAATCATCTTTTGATGCTTCTTTATAATTTTTAGGTTCAAAATTAGATATAAATGCAACATGAATTATCTGATTTAATTGATTTCTAGTTCAAATTATTGTGTTTAAATCACCAATTACATTATTAATTGGATGATCTATTAGGATTCGAGATGATGACCTCAAAAATTATCATTATTACTTATGGTATTATTATTTTCAGCTACAAAAGTATTATTAATATATTATTATATAAAACTTCATTGTCATCGTCATTTTTGATATTCTTAAAATCTTCGTCAAAAGAAACATGAAGACTTTCTTCTATGGTGTTAGCTCGTTTATTAAAAATTCTATATGCTTTGCTACAATCCGAATATCCAACAAAAATTCCTTCGTCGGCTTTTGAATCGAATTTTCCAAGATTATCTTTAGTATTCAAAATAAAGAATTTGGAACCAAAAATGCGAAAATATGATACTTCGGGTTTATTTTTGAAAAACATTTCGTAACATATGTTCTTAGTCATAGGTCGAAGTGTTACTAGATTTAGTACATAACATGGGGTAGCAATAGCTTTGGTCCAAAAAATCATCGGTAAAATACTGCTACTAATTAATGTTTGTGCACATTCTTGTAGTGTTCGATTTGTCCTTTCTACCACGTCATTTGTTGTGGTGTATGCGAAAACGAAAAATTATGACAAATTCCCTTTTTATTACAAAAATTTTCAAAAATATCATTATCAAATTCTCCACCATGATCGCTTCTTATACTTTTAATTCTTAAGTTCACTAAATTTTTAATTCTTTTAGCAAAGATTTTAAACATTGCAAACGTCTCACTTTTGTGCTTTAAAATTAATGTCCAAGTGTATCGTGAAAAATCATCAACGGTAACAAATACGTGATTTAATGATTGTACTTGGGTTGGACCAAATGAATCTAGATGAAGTAATTCAAGTGGTTGTTTGGTGGTGATTCTTTTCTTAGATTTTAAAGAACTTTTCTTTAATTTTCCAAGTTGACAAGCATCACATAGATTTTTAACTTTATAATTTATTTTGGGTAATCCTCTTACTAAATCATTCTTTTCTAATTTATTTACATATTTAAAATTTACGTGACAAATGCATTTGTGCCATAGCCATGGGTCATTATGATTTGCGGTTAGGCATAAATCATCGTTGTTTTTGGTATTCATACTTAATACATAAATATTTATTTTCTTAATCCTTTAAAAATTAAAATTTTACTTTGATTTGGTATACTACATATATCTTTTTCGAAATCGAGTTTGAATCCTTTTTCACATAATTGACTTATACTTAATAAATTATCTTTTAAATTTCTACTAACAAAACATTTGTAATAATGGAAGAAGTGGATATACCAACCTTAATGATGTCTCCAGTGCTGATGAGAAATCCTTTTGAGTTATCTCTAAATGTCATAGTTCCCCCATCGATATATGGTATATTTGATAACATGTATGCATTTCCCATCATATTCTTGGAGTATCCACTATCAAGTAACCATTTCTCCTTGTGCTTTGCTTTATTTTTGGGTATCTGCAAAATAGTAAAGGTTTAGTTGGTACCCACTTCCTTTTATTAGGGTCTTATGTGCTAGTGGGTGAAGGTAGCCATATCCAAGCGGATTTGGGACCACTAAATGCACAATTATTATTATAAACAATATTTTTCAAGTATTCATCTATATGTTTTTACCTAATAAATTTGTTATTTGATTTTGCAATTCACATTTTGACACTACTTGTTTATGAGTATTAATCTTAATTTTAGAGATAGGTTTCTCGAACTTAGTAAATAGTGTACTATAGTGTCTGTGTGTTTGGTTAGTTTTAAATCCTAATCTATTTCGATTTTGTAATGGTCTTGATATTTTAATCAAATTTTGATACAATACTAGTTATTTTATCTAACTTATTTTTAAGATGAAAAAAATTAATATTGATAAAATCTAAACTTACTTTGAGTTCTAGTTTTTCTTTTTCAAGTTTGGTATTTTCTAGTTTACTATTTTCTAAATCATGTAATAGAGTAGTATTTTGAGAAGATAACCTTCTATATTCTTTTTGAGCCATTTCTAATTCTTCTCCTAATATTGTTGTTACATCTTTTAATAAACCAATTTCTAGCTCCACTCTATTTAACTTTCCTATATATTCCTTGTTTATTTTCTTAGATTCTTTATATTTATCGTCTAATTCCATGCGAATTTCCAAAATTTCATCATATGTTAGCTCGGGACATACTTCATCATTATTAGCCATAAAACAAACATTAGCTTATTGTGAGTCGCTTTCACTATCACCGTCAGAGGAGGAGGAAGAATCGGGGTCATCCCAAGTTACTTGAAAGTGTTTTTGCTTCGTTTGGAATTTCTTGAATTTGTTCTTCTTCTTGTCATTATTGAGTTGTAGGCAATCTTTCTTCATACGGCCGAACTTATCACATCCATAATATATGATTGATATTTGATTTGATGAGTTTGAATTGCCACCATTCTAAAAAAAATTCATCATTTTGAATTTCTTGAATTAGTTGTAGTTCTTGGCTATGAATACAATTTCTTCCTCGTCCAAGTCGGAACTGTCATTATTTGCTAGAAAGGCAATATTCTTCTTTTCTTGATTTTGCTCTTTTCTTGCCTGCAAATTAGCTTCATATGACATTGGATTTCCTATTAGTTCTTCTACTTTGAGTAAAGAGAGATCGTTAGCTTCTTTGATGGCTAAACTTTTCTTTTCCATTCGATAGTCAAAGAATTTAAGATTCGTGTAACTAGATCAAAATCAGTGAACTTGACCCCAAGTGCCATGAGATCATGTTGTATAGCTTAAAATCTAGCATACATGTCAATAATATATTCATTTTCTTTCATTTTAAATGACGAAAATTAATTTTGTAAAATAGAAATTTTTATTTGCTTGACTTTTGTCGTGCCTTCGTGAGTAACTTGCAAATTGCGCCATATATCATATGTAGTAGTGCAAAGCATAATTTATGAAAATTCATTTTTATCAAGTGAACAGAATAAAGCAATTTATGGTTTTGGCATTATTAGTTGTCGTGTTCTTTTGCGCATTGATCCAAGTGATGTGTTAGTGGTAGGTGCTTCATATCTAGTTTGAGTAGTTTACCAAATTTCTAAACCATTAGCTTCAATGAAAATTCGCATATGTGTTGACCATTAAGCATAATTAGAATCAGTAAATAGTGGAGGACGAGCGTGACCTTCTTAAAATGTACTTACCATATTAAAAAAATTCAATCATGTGTCACTGTAAATTGAAATGACCGTGCTCTGATACCAAATGAAAGTCTAGTGATCGTATGTAATATGACTTGTGTATTAGTATGTGAGTGCAAACCAATATGTAAGCTAAATATAACAATATAATAGAATATAAAAAATAAAGTATAAAAGCGAGCACACCAGAGTTTTTACACTGGTTTGGACCTTCAATTCTACGTCCAGTTCCGAAGCCTCCTTTGGTATTTCATTAAACAGTAACCCTTGCTTCTCTGGGAGGAACAAGCTAATACAAAAGTATTCCTTTGACAATCTTGTGTTCAATACAACATGGATATTGACCGCTAGTACAATTCTTCATATACTCTCCTTTGAGTGACAATGAGTGTGAGTTGCTTGGATTTGTAGGAAATAATTTAACCAAAATATATAGATATTGGTTGTAAGTGATTAAGAATATTAGATCAATGATAGCACAAGAGAATATGAATATAGAAGTTAAAGAATAGTAAATCAAGTTAAAATAAATCTCAGTTAATTGAAGTATTTATAGAATCGAAGAGTTGTATTTGAAAAGTTATAACTTCTTGAAAGGTTGCTCTTTTAACGATGACTGTAACTGTTGAAGGAGGAAGAGGTTTGTTCAAAGCAGAGAGAAGCGTCTGTTTAAAACACGACAGTTACAGTTTCATACTTACAAGTCGAGACACTACACGGACGTCTGTCCTTATGCCATAGATATCTATGGGATTTCTAAAAACACAAATCGAAATATGTCATAGACGTTTGTAGCACAAGGATA
The DNA here is from genome assembly GCA_030765085.1 of Allium cepa. Lineage (NCBI taxonomy): Eukaryota > Viridiplantae > Streptophyta > Magnoliopsida > Asparagales > Amaryllidaceae > Allium > Allium cepa. Next base: position 619,607,119 of record CM060928.1, read on the forward strand.
GACGTCTGTCGCTGTTTAAATTGTAAAATCTTGGTAGTTGTTATCAAGTTTTGTCGATATGAAATCATGTGTGTTATGATCACTCAAGGAGATTGTACACCATATATATATATATATATATATATATATATATATATATATATATATCACTATAATACAATAATATGACCGTACTTTTAAATAGTATAATCCATCTTTCTTCAGTTGTCCTTGAGACATGATTTTGTTGAGCACCGTGATCTACTTCTAATATATACTTGTAATATGATAAGATATATCTTGTATATGTAATTGTTTAGTTGTTTTCATTGAAATTGTAGAATGGAGGTTCTAACATGTATAGGTACTATTGATGTGGTCATCTCTAACCATAGGACCCGTGAGGAAGGTATATGTTTGCGTATAGGTGTGAGAATATATACCAAGGGTTTGCCTTGGATTTGAATTATTAAATGGCTCGATGCCTTTAGGGATGTCAGAAGGTTTACTTTAGGGTGGAAGGTGTTAAATGGTTGTTAGGTCCGCCTTCTCTCTATACAAGAAGTCTTAAATAATATACTAAGGTACCTAATAGGGAAATGTGGTCTTCTTTATTTCTAATCAAAGTTATTAAGTAATTAGGATGAGTATTTTTCCTTGACTTACATTAGGTTAGTCTAAATGGAATTTTGACTATGAGAGGTCTGTAGGCTATGTCAGTGTAGTTATTGGACCGATATTTAGTGGTAGGGCTGGTATATAGGCTTTGATCACTAGCGGTCCCAAGCCGTCATTAGAAAAGACTAGGGTTATGCCTTGAGGGATTTTACTTTCCATTGGTGTAGAATTTGTATGGGATATGCAAAGACCTTAAAGTTTTATTTATTATTTGTTTTCCAAAGGTGCACTAGTTTACCCTTGATAGTCATTAAGATGCGTTAGTAGTATGGAAACTTAAATTATAGTGTTGTATCTAGGGGTCATCGGCCTTTGTAACCAAGGGTTGATTAACTAGCGATTACGTTATGGAGGGCCCGCTTTGGGGTTGAGGTATTAAATGGTCGTTGGGTTTGCCTCCTCCTTATTTAAGAAGTATTAAGTGGTTAGGTTTCATCTTGGATGGTAAAACTTTTATATATAGACACACACACACGCACACACACATATATATATGTACCTTGTAGAAGGTTGGACATATTGTATGCGTAGATGGAATTAAATGTTATAGCCATGAATAGGAGACATAACACTTAGATAAAAATTAGTCGGCATAAATTAGTGTTATGGATAAAGTGTGTAATTTTTCAATCACCATAACATTGTTCTGACCCCCTCCATATGACAACCCATGTGGTGTATTTAAGGGGACAAGATACCAGTGCAAGATGGAAATGGTAGATGAAGAAGTCTTCTCATTCATGCTCGACACTGACAAGGTGACTAGATATCTAAGAAACAAATTGATTCCAAGGCAGTAGCCTTGGTTGGTATATATGTTCTATTATATTTTTCTACTCCACTATGAGTTTATGTAGATAGCTCTCTAATATGTTTATTATATATGTTCTATTATGTTTATTACAAGTTACCAACACCAAAAAATCCATACCCTAGTGGACTTGGGTTTCGATTTAGTTGAAATTAGAGCCCATTAAGGTGTGCGTTGTTACAAGCTAGGTGGCATTTCGAATGCTGGTTCGAGTATCATGACATGTGGCTATGTTTTATGGTAAGTGAATGGACTACAATATGCAAATATGCTTGTAGATTATAGAGTTTCACATGGATTTCTCTAAGTGTCATCGAGTCTTTTTGGAAATAATTTTTTCACTCCTCTTACATTGCATTGTTCAGCTCTTATTTTCCTTGACTTACCAGAGATCCACTCCTTGAAAAGTAGGTATGAAGAAGCTCTCGATAACATTAGATTTGTTATGTAAAGCAATTTGAAAGTGATAATGTTCCCTCAAACAACAAATAACTTAAAACCCACCATGGAAACTATTCAAAAAGGCAAGCCATTAGGAAATGATAAGTCGACTAAAGGAGATCCTTCTTACTTTGAACATGTCGAAGCATCATTGTCTTGTGACTCAAATCTCACTCCAATTCATTAGTATAGAACCAGAAGTACTAAGAACAAAGCATGCGAGAACAATCAAGTTGATGAATGTTATTTTGTGCAAATGCTCAAATGTATGGGTGCTTACATAATTACTTTAGAAGATTTGCCTAATGATTGTAATAATTGTGGTTGTTATGTTATGGTAAATCGATTAAATCTCCATAATCAAAGACCCAAAAATCCTTGCACGTTTGTATGTGAGTTTATGATTGATAATTTACTACTAAATTCGAACATGTACAAAAGAATGTAAGATGAGTGTAGTTATGAAGAAATAAAGAATAGGTTGCAATGTATGAATACTGTTGAATTTAGTGAGTGGATGCAGATGCTATGCTCAGAATTTTTTATGGTTGAAACATTTGGCACCTTTGTAGTGTTTGAGTAAGAATATGAGCTATATTTTATCCCTATAATAGTTTATGCGGGCTTGTTAAATCAGAATGGGATGGTAATTATGGGTCATGTAGACAACTCAAATTTTGTTAGTATTACCTTCCACCCCAGACTCTCCTTTTCCTCCTATTCCTTATTTCACATATTTTAAATGGTTTTACAGCATCAATGCAGCGAACAAGGTCAAACCACACGAGGGAAGATGGAATAAGTACTTAGCTATTGTGGAGAACATTGAAGATGAAGGGAAGATAATTAAAGTATAATAAGTTACTCTTTCTTTATTTTGTTTGTAAGGAAATGATAGATGTATGTAACATTGGTTTCTTTTAATTGTATGTCGAATGGTGTATATATGAAATTTTGGCTTATTAACTTAAGTTATTAAGGAAATTAATGAAATTGTTTACTTGGATTATTCCTTGAATAATTGTGATTTGAGCCAATCAATATTTTATGTACGTTTCAATTAGCTGGAAACAGTACTCAGTCTTATGCTGTTTTAAAGATCGATGGGGATGTATTGAATTTCAAGGCAGATTCGGCAACAGGACGTTGAATTTGTTTAAAAATGACTACATGCATCCAAATGTATGACACTGATTATGTTATGTCATCTAAAAAACAAGTATTCGATTGGGGCTCATCGTTCCCAAACATTTTCCATTTTTTGACAAGACCACGTCGACCATTGTTTTTTGACATAACATCACCATTCCTGAAAGTTTCTGTAAAACACAAAATTGATACATTAAATTAAAACAAGAACTTTAGCGGCAATACATCAAAATTGTTAATATTATTACTAACTTAATCTTGTAGAGTTTTAAATTTTGGCAGGGTAAGTATTAAATTCCAAAACAGTCTTGACAACATCTTATTAAATTTAAATAATATAAACGATAGTCATCTTCCAAAAAAAATGTCATCGAAGGAGTTATATTGACCGAATAACTATTTTTCAATGGGGTATCATCGTTCATGAAACATTTTCCCTAATTTAACGGGAAAACATTGACTATTAGAAATTTATTCGATAAGATGTCGACATTCTCGAAAGTTTATGGAAAACATGAAATATAATAGTTGAATTAAAATAAGAACTTTGGCAGGCCCCTGTCGAATTTTCCTTACAAAATAGATAACTCCACAATCAAGTTCAACATCTAATTAACAAGCAACAAAATAGTGCAAAGTAACATTGAAATGCAAAGTAGGCATACATCCAAACCATTAGGCATTAAAATGCAAAGTAACATAAATCCAAACCACTAGAAATTAAAGTGCAAAGTCATCCAAACTATTTACAAAATATATACACACAACAACATACTAGCAGAGTTATGGGTATGCCCTAGGAGAAATTATATAATTTGTTACATATATCTAACTCGATAATCAATTTGTTCGAAATAAAAGGTGTTTCTTTCTATTATATACTTGATATGATGTGTTATGTATTAATTAATTAACTTAACTAAAGTTATATTTAATATAAAATCAAGAAATAGTAAACTTTGTAATATTAGCTACAGTGCATTGTAACAACAAGTGATTTGTCACAGTAAAATAAACATGCTGTTTTAAATACGCACAACCAAGATGTATCGAGACTAGATATTAATACATCCATTGAGACTAGAGTGCATAACTCTCCAAATGTTGGGCAGTGTGTTCTCCATGACCGTTGGGGCACTAAGGGGTTATATAATGATAGTTATTGGATAACTATGAAATGACTCACTTGATACATTTCTATTGCCTAATATAACTAGGGTCAAATAGAAAATACTGTTGTGACAAAATTACACAGTTCTCTGGACTTGAGAATACTATTGATTTTCAATGAAAGCTCTGATTTGATTATAGTTAAATCATGGCATGACGTCCATCGAACAACTGCAGTTAAGTTAAGTGGAAGCAATAGAAGTGAAACACTATTAAAGAGAGGATTCGTCTCCTCGGTTATATGAGGTTAGTATCATGGTGAACTGAAGTAAACTCAAAGTGTAACGATCCTAAATTTTTGAACAATTTAATTTGTAAATATTCAATTTATTTTAAATATTTAAATGATAATTTGACTTAAATTTCAAATTATCAGAATGAATTGGTGATTAAAATTTAGAATTTAATCTATTTAAAAGTTGAATAGAAATTTGAATTTTTACTTTGAAGTTAAAATTTAATATTGAACTTATATTTTAAATTTGAATTAATGATTTAGAAAAAATAATTGGATTTGAAATAAGGAAGAAAATATAATATAAAAATAAATAAAAAATAATAAAAAGAAAATAAAAAAAAAGAAGTATACATTACCTTACTTACCATACCTTCAACATACCGTGTTCCATACCCGTGTTCCACGCCATAACCCACGGGAAAAAAAAAATCACGTTCTCTTCTGTTTTATAACCCTACCCCTTCATCATTTCAAAGCAGATAAAAAAAAATATAAAGATAATGGCAGCTCCGTGTTCTTCTCGTTCGATCACTCGTCTGGAATTTGGGGCTTTGGCTTCTTGCGATTCAAAAATTAGGGCTTGGGAAATTTGGAGCTTAATTGAAGCTCTGTTATGCTCGAGATCCTTGCTTCTCGTTCTCTTTTTCGTTTGCGTTGCTTCGATTCAAGTTAAAGGTGAGTTTTCTAAGCTCACGATAATCTTCGTGCAAGTTTTTGAATTTGTTTGAAGTGAATTGCTTGGTTGCATGCTATGTTTTTGGGGTGATTTGGTTATCTTTGGCTCGGCTAATTTAATTTTAAAACTGATATGCTCAGATTTGTGACTGCATGTTGGATTTTTGGTTGCTAGTTGCTGTCATTTGCTCGATTTGCTTGAATTTTAAAACTGTTGAGAACAGATGCTTTTGAAATTTAAAAATGAAAAGAACAGATGCTACCCCGTTTTTTTTTTTTCTGTAAGAACAGATTCTACCTAATTTTATTTTTTTAAAACTGATAAGAACAGGTGCTATTTGAAATTGTGATTAAATTGATAAGAACAAATGCTAATTGATATTTGCTTTTAAACTAATAATAACAGATGTTATATTTGTGATTTGTTTTAAACTGATAACAACTGATGCTTTTTTTTAAAATTAATTTTTTTTTTTTTGATAAGAACAGATGCTACTTGATACTTTGTTTTAAACTGATGAGCACAGATGCTATCGGAAAACTTGACTTGCTTTGAGTTGTTATTGATGTGTGATGGAAAGAAAATTTGGTTGATTTGTTGATGAATATTGCTGCATGCCTGTATTTAGGTGTAGTCATATGAATGCATGCCTGTAGACACACTTGTTCTAGTTATATTCATAACAGCCTTAAACTTTAGATAAGCATCAACAATTCTCTGATCTTTGTCTCTGCCTCAAACCCTTAAATGTGGACAAACACACTTGAATCTATTTATATACTTTGGTTTTGGACTGGTACTTGAGGTGTGTTATGAATATGGTTGTTTATTATGCCTGCAGTTTTGAATGTATATGCATACATTGATATGTATGTTTGCATATATGAAAATATTGAGTCTGTTCTTAAGTCACAGATTTAATGCAACCCAAACAAATTAATATCTGTTCCTATTTTACAAGCCTCTGTTTAAAATCTATAATTATAAACCACTTTAAAATTTGATGCATTTCCTATGAATTCATGTTTAAACTGGACCATTTGTAATTGCTTTGTGTATACTGCTGTTGTAGTTAAGATAAGCTATGCTTGATAATGTTTATGTTCTTTTGTCCACTGTTCAGTTTCATTTATTTATTACATTGTGCCTCACTGCCCTTGTACATGATCTGAGTTGCATGCTTACAGCTGCATGCTTGTTTGTTGCATTCATGTCTATTTAGTTGAGTTGCAGTCTTGTTCAAAAGTTTATGCATACTTGTTCTTCATTTAGTCCACTGTATTAAGTTTGGAACATGGCTATTTCATTTTGTGTCTGCATTCGTAGATGCATCCACCTTTGCACTTTGTATATGAGCTTGATATTGCAGCCACACATTTGTATTTCCTATTCTCTGTTGCCTAGTTATAGTCCTGTTTCATGTTAAATGCAGTGCTTGGTCATTGCACTTCTGTCATGCTTGCATTTCTGCCATGACCTGCATTACTTCATTTCAGTGCATATTTTTGTCTGCACTTGCTCATCATGTAGGTTACTATGTCCTTGTTCATCACCCTGGCTTGAACTTGTTATCTCTGGCCTGTGGACATTAGGCATGCATTAAGTATTTCACTGATGTTGTTTCAGTTTTCATAATCATATTATGTTTTCCTTTAGCCTCTTAAGTCTGTGTTGTTTTGAAGTGCTATGTTGTTTGAATGTGTATATATCTGTACAGGCAAGAAAAAAATGCCTCTGTGCCCAGTTTACCTTTTCTTCCAAAACATTGTTTCCAAATAAATTCAAAAGTGCGTGTCACTGACTTGCCGTCTCATTCATTTTGGCACTGGTTGTTGAAATCCTTTGTGCCGTTGCCTGGTTGAAGTTTTGCTTCATGTTGTGTTCAAAGTGACACTGTCACTTGCGTTGGTTACTGTCTGTTACCATACCTATTCTCTGATGCATGTTGCTGTCTGGTTTGAGTTCCACTGCCATAATTGTTTCACCTGTTGCTTCCATTTTGGGACTGTTTGATATGTTGCATTTGAGTGCATACTATTGTCTGCACTTGCTTACTTTGTGTATTACTTTCGACATGGATTATTTCATGTCTGTTCCTAGTGCTATGGCATTGTGCCTTGGGTCTGCATATTCACCACTGCCTATCCATTGTGATATTTCACAATTGCACATAAGTATTGTGTATTCTTTTGTGTGTTGCCTTGTATCATTCTTTTGTTGTCTGCACATGGGTATGAGTACACGTGTGTACTGCAGCCACACATGTGTATAAAAATTTGGAATCGCTAATGTGAAAATCTATAATAGGATTTAACTGATTTATTTGTTCACCATAACTGTAACCATTTATTTCAGTTCATTTCAAATTTAATTACTTGAATAAAGATTAATCCTGACTCGAGTGTTTTTGTGTTTTGCAATTAACGCTCGGGTCAGACCGAGTATTTTTACAGCTTGAAGATTTTCAGGCCGCGAAGTTAGAGAGAGGGGGATTAAAGCACTCTACTAAAGTTTTCAGTAAAATTTTTCTTGTATTTAATAAAAGATATATTCCGCTGTATATAAAAATTTAATGCATTGTACAAACTCTGATATATGTATGTAAGAAAAATTCAATTATGAATAATATTATGATTATTCTGTGATTCTGTGGCTGACTCTGTTTAAACTTTATAAACTGACTAACAATTCGTCATTTTGAACGTTTCTAGTTGGTTTAATTACCGACTAGAGGCGGTCAGAGCGGCGGGTCGTTACAAAAGTGGTATCAGAGCTTTGGTTTACTCAAAGCTCAGTTTATGATGTTTAATATGAATAGTTACTAGAACCACTATAAAGAAAGTGCTTTTCAAATTTAAAGAAGTATAAAATTGTTTTCTTTAAAATAAAAGGTATTTTGGAAATTAAAATTATTTTGAAATTCCCCTCTCTAAAATGTGAGTTTGCGATAGTTTATATTCGGTGAGGTCTCGTTAGATTTGAGTTTCGATCGTTCAGAAACTCATTATCGAATTATTGAGATTATGAAAAATGAAATATGAGTAAAGTGAACTTATAAATTAGTGAATTGGTTTAAATTAATTTAAATCGAATAACTTGAATATTTCGAGTAATAATTGTGAAATAAATTGATATGTTAATTTGGTTATAATCAAGTGGATTATTGAACTATAACTTGAGAATTTGATTCTGAATTCTTTTGAGGAATTATTTTCAAATATGAAGAACGAATTGGTAAATGAATGGATTATAAGTATTTAACTTATAATATGAACTTTTGAGTATATAACTGAGTTAATGAATTGAATTGAATAGAATCAATAAGAAGATTTATAAATCGAAATTTTATAAATAGAAATGGAATGTGTAAAGATTGTTTATAAATTCGAAACCAATTGAATTTGATGAGTAAATTGTTATAGCTTATTAAAGGAGATATATCCACGATTTTGGACAGTGGGTAATCCTTTAAAAATAAAAATAAGTTGTAGAAATGATGAAATTGGTTGACAAAGCATATTCACGATTTTTGACAGTGAATATATTATTGAATAAAACAGATATATTTTGGGAAGTGATATTATGAAATGAAATTTAATTGTTGATTTAACTGTAGAAATCAAACTAATTTCGATGTGAAGTTTATATTTCAAGTTTAGACTATTGTCTAAAATGGTTAATGTGGAAATATGAATTTAATGGAGCTAAATTGATGAACAATTTACTAAAGAACTAGTTGACTATTTTTGGAATAGAAAGTAAATGCAAAGTTCAAATAGAATTTAAATTTTGAATTTGAAATTGTCAACATGATAATCCATTATAGGTTTAATAAATTCAGTGATGAATTTGAATTTAAATGTGCGGAAAATTAAATTAAGTGAAAAACTTAATATTGAAAAGTTTGAAATCGGTTTAAAACCAATATTGTGAAAAGTATGAGGAATTCAAACTATGAATTAAGTGAAGTTGAAAAAGTTAATAGTTTTAAAAGAGTTTTAAAATGAATTAACTATCGAATACATAGATTTCAACACTCATTGTTGAAATAGACGTTTTTCGAGAAATTAAGGAAATGGTAGACTATAACACTATTGTTATAGTAAATGGTTTTCGGAAGGAAATGTTATTTATAGTATTGGGATTTATATATTTATCTTAAATCCGAATCCCTATACTAGTGATTTTGAGTTGTCGTAACGATGTTTTACGTAACATTCGTTTTAACTCAAATAAATGTGATTAAAAGAATGATTTCCTTAAAGAATGGAATATATACTTAATTTTGATTCAAGTATATTGAATATTTTCAAAGTGTTGAAAATGAAAAAATTTGTGAATTACTTATTTTTGAATAAGTATGGAAATATTTTCCAATGTGAAATGAAAGGTTTAAAATTTTATCTTTTAAAGATAAATTGAGAAATGAATATTTGAAATTAGTTTCAAATGATTAAGTGTGAAAATTATATATCTTGTTAAAGATATTATTTTGAGAAATTTGAACAATTAGTTCAACTTGGAAATTTTTCAAAGATTGAATTTTGAGTTAAATTGAGTTTAACTTTGACACCAAAAACAATATAAGTTCAGCTTTGAATTTTGGATAGTCGATTGGGATTGTATGTCTAGCATTGTGAATTGATGACATATCATTTGATCTCTATTAAATATATATCTGTGGTGGCGGAGAATTTATTCTTTTAGCTTAACACCCTTCTCTGAGACGTACGAGCTTAGAGGTTATATATCGATAGACATCAATTATGTGTTGAGAATTGACGATGTAACGTGAAATCCAAATCGAATGTGAAATCGATAATGAATTGGATTGTGAATGTGAATTAGGTTAGAGATAACCTTAAATTTTCAAATCGATTGAGAGGAAAATTTTAAACGTGATAGAAAATTTGGAATCCTCTATTTGTTGTGAATGTGAAATGAGTTTTCGTAACTTATATATGTGAATATAATCGAAAACTAATCAGTTTAGAAAAATCATCCTGTGTAGGTTTACATAGATATGATAAGTACGAAATGTGAATGAAGTACTATATGTATATGACATATGTTTTCTAAAAACTGAGGATATGGAAATGTACCTTCCAATTTATTATGTGTGAAGGTGATTGGAACTCGGTGGAGTGTCCATTGTAAATCGTAGCTACGTAGAATTCCCTTAGTGGAATGTCCAATGGGACTGATTTGATATCCCATTGTGTTGGGATTATCCCATTGTGTTGGGATTATGTGATTGATGCTGGCGTAATTCGAGGGGTGTGATACCTAAAGTTACAAGCGATTCCATTGAGATAGTGGCGCAACCGCCGAGTAAACTGCGATCTGGGAACCGAAGCGTAATTCGAGGGGCGTGATGCCTAAGGCTACGAGCGATTCTACTGAGATAGTAGCGTAACCGCCGTGTGGACCGCGATCTAAGGCGACAACCATGGCGAAATTCAGGAGTGATGAGAAATCTAAGTTACAAGCGATTCTACTGAGATAGTAGCGGAACCGCCGGGTGACTGTGATCCATGGGGGAACGGACTTTCCATATCCATTTTTAAAAGAATTTTTAAAAGAATTTTTAAAAGTATTTTCACTGGGAGTTGAAGCAAGTATGTTTAGTACTTGGAGATTTTTAGTCTTGCGCCTGGCCAGCGTATACCTAAAGTCTGTGAGAACGACGATAGACTTGTTAAACTTTGAGTTATCAAGTATTTTCAAAATTTTGAATAAAAAATCAATAATCTGAAATTAGAATTACATAATTCTAACTTAATGAATTAAGGAAGAAGATCTTTTTAAATATCTTGAAAATCCACAGTTTTGGATAAGATATATTATGCAAATATTTAGCATAAAAGATTTCAAGTTTAAAAATCTGAGTTTTGTAAGTCAAAAGTTTGGTAAAAGACTTTTGTGTCTTGATTATTGAAATCAATAAACAAAACTAGTGAAATGAAATAAATGGAATGAATCCTATATTTATTTATGAGTTTGAAACTTGGTGAAATTATGTAGGATATAAAATATCGGTGAGATTTTAGCAATCGTTTTTCCTAACTTATAATTTCGGGACGAAATTCTTTTAAGTAGGGGAGACTGTAACGATCCTAAATTTTTGAACAATTTAATTTGTAAATATTCAATTTATTTTAAATATTTAAATGATAATTTGACTTAAATTTCAAATTATCAGAATGAATTGGTGATTAAAATTTAGAATTTAATCTATTTAAAAGTTGAATAGAAATTTGAATTTTTACTTTGAAGTTAAAATTTAATATTGAACTTATATTTTAAATTTGAATTAATGATTTAGAAAAAATAATTGGATTTGAAATAAGGAAGAAAATATAATATAAAAATAAATAAAAAATAATAAAAAGAAAATAAAAAAAAAGAAGTATACATTACCTTATTCAACATACCGTGTTCCATACCCGTGTTCCACGCCATAACCCACGGGAAAAAAAAAATCACGTTCTCTTCTGTTTTATAACCCTACCCCTTCATCATTTCAAAGCAGATAAAAAAAATATAAAGATAATGGCAGCTCCGTGTTCTTCTCGTTCGATCACTCGTCTGGAATTTGGGGCTTTGGCTTCTTGCGATTCAAAAATTAGGGCTTGGGAAATTTGGAGCTTAATTGAAGCTCTGTTATGCTCGAGATCCTTGCTTCTCGTTCTCTTTTTCGTTTGCGTTGCTTCGATTCAAGTTAAAGGTGAGTTTTCTAAGCTCACGATAATCTTCGTGCAAGTTTTTGAATTTGTTTGAAGTGAATTGCTTGGTTGCATGCTATGTTTTTGGGGTGATTTGGTTATCTTTGGCTCGGCTAATTTAATTTTAAAACTGATATGCTCAGATTTGTGACTGCATGTTGGATTTTTGGTTGCTAGTTGCTGTCATTTGCTCGATTTGCTTGAATTTTAAAACTGTTGAGAACAGATGCTTTTGAAATTTAAAAATGAAAAGAACAGATGCTACCCCGTTTTTTTTTTTTCTGTAAGAACAGATTCTACCTAATTTTATTTTTTTAAAACTGATAAGAACAGGTGCTATTTGAAATTGTGATTAAATTGATAAGAACAAATGCTAATTGATATTTGCTTTTAAACTAATAATAACAGATGTTATATTTGTGATTTGTTTTAAACTGATAACAACTGATGCTTTTTTTTAAAATTAATTTTTTTTTTTTTGATAAGAACAGATGCTACTTGATACTTTGTTTTAAACTGATGAGCACAGATGCTATCGGAAAACTTGACTTGCTTTGAGTTGTTATTGATGTGTGATGGAAAGAAAATTTGGTTGATTTGTTGATGAATATTGCTGCATGCCTGTATTTAGGTGTAGTCATATGAATGCATGCCTGTAGACACACTTGTTCTAGTTATATTCATAACAGCCTTAAACTTTAGATAAGCATCAACAATTCTCTGATCTTTGTCTCTGCCTCAAACCCTTAAATGTGGACAAACACACTTGAATCTATTTATATACTTTGGTTTTGGACTGGTACTTGAGGTGTGTTATGAATATGGTTGTTTATTATGCCTGCAGTTTTGAATGTATATGCATACATTGATATGTATGTTTGCATATATGAAAATATTGAGTCTGTTCTTAAGTCACAGATTTAATGCAACCCAAACAAATTAATATCTGTTCCTATTTTACAAGCCTCTGTTTAAAATCTATAATTATAAACCACTTTAAAATTTGATGCATTTCCTATGAATTCATGTTTAAACTGGACCATTTGTAATTGCTTTGTGTATACTGCTGTTGTAGTTAAGATAAGCTATGCTTGATAATGTTTATGTTCTTTTGTCCACTGTTCAGTTTCATTTATTTATTACATTGTGCCTCACTGCCCTTGTACATGATCTGAGTTGCATGCTTACAGCTGCATGCTTGTTTGTTGCATTCATGTCTATTTAGTTGAGTTGCAGTCTTGTTCAAAAGTTTATGCATACTTGTTCTTCATTTAGTCCACTGTATTAAGTTTGGAACATGGCTATTTCATTTTGTGTCTGCATTCGTAGATGCATCCACCTTTGCACTTTGTATATGAGCTTGATATTGCAGCCACACATTTGTATTTCCTATTCTCTGTTGCCTAGTTATAGTCCTGTTTCATGTTAAATGCAGTGCTTGGTCATTGCACTTCTGTCATGCTTGCATTTCTGCCATGACCTGCATTACTTCATTTCAGTGCATATTTTTGTCTGCACTTGCTCATCATGTAGGTTACTATGTCCTTGTTCATCACCCTGGCTTGAACTTGTTATCTCTGGCCTGTGGACATTAGGCATGCATTAAGTATTTCACTGATGTTGTTTCAGTTTTCATAATCATATTATGTTTTCCTTTAGCCTCTTAAGTCTGTGTTGTTTTGAAGTGCTATGTTGTTTGAATGTGTATATATCTGTACAGGCAAGAAAAAAATGCCTCTGTGCCCAGTTTACCTTTTCTTCCAAAACATTGTTTCCAAATAAATTCAAAAGTGCGTGTCACTGACTTGCCGTCTCATTCATTTTGGCACTGGTTGTTGAAATCCTTTGTGCCGTTGCCTGGTTGAAGTTTTGCTTCATGTTGTGTTCAAAGTGACACTGTCACTTGCGTTGGTTACTGTCTGTTACCATACCTATTCTCTGATGCATGTTGCTGTCTGGTTTGAGTTCCACTGCCATAATTGTTTCACCTGTTGCTTCCATTTTGGGACTGTTTGATATGTTGCATTTGAGTGCATACTATTGTCTGCACTTGCTTACTTTGTGTATTACTTTCGACATGGATTATTTCATGTCTGTTCCTAGTGCTATGGCATTGTGCCTTGGGTCTGCATATTCACCACTGCCTATCCATTGTGATATTTCACAATTGCACATAAGTATTGTGTATTCTTTTGTGTGTTGCCTTGTATCATTCTTTTGTTGTCTGCACATGGGTATGAGTACACGTGTGTACTGCAGCCACACATGTGTATAAAAATTTGGAATCGCTAATGTGAAAATCTATAATAGGATTTAACTGATTTATTTGTTCACCATAACTGTAACCATTTATTTCAGTTCATTTCAAATTTAATTACTTGAATAAAGATTAATCCTGACTCGAGTGTTTTTGTGTTTTGCAATTAACGCTCGGGTCAGACCGAGTATTTTTACAGCTTGAAGATTTTCAGGCCGCGAAGTTAGAGAGAGGGGGATTAAAGCACTCTACTAAAGTTTTCAGTAAAATTTTTCTTGTATTTAATAAAAGATATATTCCGCTGTATATAAAAATTTAATGCATTGTACAAACTCTGATATATGTATGTAAGAAAAATTCAATTATGAATAATATTATGATTATTCTGTGATTCTGTGGCTGACTCTGTTTAAACTTTATAAACTGACTAACAATTCGTCATTTTGAACGTTTCTAGTTGGTTTAATTACCGACTAGAGGCGGTCAGAGCGGCGGGTCGTTACACAAAGTCAACGTCTTTGGCCAGAGTAATTTGGTTAATAATTATTATTATTATTGAACCAAGGACTTTGTATTTGGAGTATAAAGTTGAATATGGATAATATTGGAATTTTGACCATCATAAAATTCCATAAGTCCAAAGTGATATGGCTTTGAGGAAGAGAATTGCTGTAAATAATTGTCACTGGAGGGTAATGCTTAATAAAGTTGAATTGGATTTTACCAAAACCAAGTAAACAATAAATTTGACCTTAATGTCACACTACCTGCTAAGTGACGTAAGAACATCAACGTTTGAATTGTTCGATATCAATCGCTAACCAAGAGTCACACAATCGAAATATTGAATACTCCTTTAACTACCTGATTTAATTAATTTTTAATTGTTATAAACTAATTAATATTTATGAAATGTTAATTACAAAATTTTATTTGATGTGTTATACAATACTAAATAGGGTATTTATAACTGTTATAAATATATTGATCGATATACGATATCGATGCACGTTCGAAATGGATTTGAATGTAACAAACATTGGTTGGGCTTCAAATAATTTAGAGGCTCGCGAGGGAGCTTAAATTTTTGGTTGGAATGTACAAGAGTAGGCTAGCCATATTGATGGCTAAGGAGGGGTTGATTTGAATTAAAAAGAATAAGAAAAGTTAAGAGAGAAAGAAGGATCTAGATCCACATTTTTCTCCTTGGTATCTCCTCTATTTAAGCATCTCTAAACCTCACTTTATTTTTTATTTTTGAGCCTCCTCTTTATCTCCTTTGCTGGTCTAAAATTATACCTTACCCCTCCACCTTTTCAAGCATTTCTAACATCAAACTAAAGCCGATTCGATCATTGGTGGTGGTTATGTTTAGGAAGCTAGCAACTTCTGGATACGAGATTCAATTCAAGGAGTTAGGTTCTTCGCTTCAAGGTGTACATTCTAGGCTTTGGTGAAAGGTATAATTCCTTATTTATTATCACATGTCAATGTTTAATATGCTTATTATATCATATGTTGGTTTAGTTAGCTGTCAATATAATGAATCTATATATATTTATGTTGTTGTCACATTAGATGGTTATATATGCTTGTATAAAAAACCATTTTGTACTTGTATTCATCTTAGCTGCACACGACCTTATTATAAAAAAATTAAAAATTAAATATATTAATAATAATTTGCCTTTCAATTAAAATTAAAATCGAAAGTAATAAAACTACGTAATGCATGGTGTATGATATATATATATATATATATATATATATATATATTCTATAAATAAATGTTTGAAAATTAAAAAATGGTCTTTTTAACATGTGTGTGTACGTATATATAATTTATATATAATATTCATGTCTCATCTTTTTATTTAATTCAAAACTAGTCATATAATAAATAAATACTTGCATGTATTTACATAAAATGTAAAATATTAGCGTAAAATTTTAATATAAATTATTTTACAATTTTTTTTGGAAATCATAATACTATGGTTTCATTATAGAATTTATATACAAAAAAGGAACATTTTGTTAAACAAATTTTTATCCGAATAAAAAAATTCTGGTTATGAACATTCAAGAGTTTATACATAAATTTTATTATTATTATTTACATTACAATATATTCAAAAGTATATATATCTATGTGTGTATTATATTATATATTATTTTAAATTTCATTAAAAATTAAAAAAATCAATTTTTTGAATTATATGTTTTATATTTGTTCCAAACTACCTTATAGATTATCATTCGAATAATTTTGCAAATCGAATCTATATATATATATATATATATATATATATATATATATATATATATATATATATATTAAACGTATTATATAAATTGTATTTATAAGTTATATTTTACATATACACTAAATTATATATTTGTTCACTTACATTACATTGTGTATATGCTAACACACACATAGACATATATATATATAGGTATATTTGGACAACACATATGCATATAAGAGGGGATAATATGTCCATTGCGATGTAAATCCCAACATCTATTACAGGCATGTTAAATCATGTACATCCTATTATGTTGCGCGTCCACGTACACTAATATATGTGTATATATATAATACAAACTGTAGGATCGAATTAGCCTTAGATGGGGGAGGGGTGAATGAGGTTTATAATAAACTCATACAATAATAAAAATTGCAGCACGAATAATAAAAATCAAAATGCAGAAATAAAAGCGATACAATTTTACCCAACTTCAGCAAAACTACATATTGCTGCCTCTAAGATTTCTAGTAGAGTTAAATAGTTGATCGCTTATAGACATTGTGATTATCGCTTACCTGATTGTTCCAACCCTACACTCAAAACCTTGTCTCAAATCTATCCCCAAGTTGAGAATTCTTTGAATTATGTCATGTAGTTCGATCCTAGTTACAAACTAGAGTTTTATAAGATTTTAAAAAATACAAAAGAAAATGAAAATAAAACCCCAATACTAATTATCCCAACAAAAATTCGAGCAGATAAAAAAATATGGCCCAATTAAAAACTGGAAACACATTCTTGCTTACTCTTTTCTGTTCACTTTGCTTGGTTCATGTTGTCATTCTTTTTCTCTTACAATCTAAAATTAGGGTTTCAAATTATGAGAGCTATTGGTTATGTCTTTGCCTGAAAACTATTCTCCTTTATCTCCTTATCGATCAAATTCTTCAATGCCCTGGCAATTCATAAGAACGACTGCTCAAATGCGTTAAGCGGTTCTTCGATTGATACTTTGGTATGATTTTTGATTTTCTATTTTTGGGTTTATTATGCTGCTTTGAACTTGAGTCATCCGCGGTTATTGATGGCGACGTGGGTTTATATAGACTTTGATTTTGAAATAGATTGCATGATTTTTGATTTTAAAATTTCTAATCATGGGATAGATTTTTAAATTTGGCTGTTGAGTTCTGATTGAACGGAATTGTGATCTTCTGCCTTATTCATTACTGATATATATATATATATATATATATATATATATTGAAAATTGGTTAATTATCTTTATTGCTCACAAATAGGCCGAAGCCCAATAAGTTACAATGAATGCTTTAGGAGTGAAATACAGAACTCGAACTAGAACATTCCATATCTAAGCCTCTTTATCTTTCTTCTTCGCTTAAACTCTATCATGGCGGCTCCTGATTCTCTACTTGACTTCCTTCATCGTCTGCCCTCCAACTCCACTTCTCCAATAGTGAGTTTTCTTGTTCCTTTAGGCTGGTAAGTAGTCTCTTGTTTATTCTCATCATCATCAATTTTACATCTCTGTCTATTAGCGCATTCACTAACTCAGTGTTCATTTCTTTTTCGTTGAAATCCCTGTTGTTCCTTTCACGCCAGATGTTCCAAATGGTAGCTGCGAAGAAAATTTTGAATATTTCTGTCAGAAGGTTCGCACTGTTTCTCCGATTGTTCAGGTAAAAGATTTCATCTTTTAGTGTTTCAGCTGTCGCCAATCCAGTACATTTCATTTTCTGAAATCCCCAGACCATTTTAGTGAATTTGCATTCAAAAAATAAATGTTCATGACTTTCATTCTGTTCCTTGCATAAGCTGCATGTGGTCTCATCTATTATCCCCCAATTTTTTAAGCGATCTTTAGTGGGAAGTCGGCCATGGACTGCTTTGTATGTTGTGTGTGCCATTTTTGGGGTGACCGATTTGCTCCATATAAGGCTGTACCACTCAACCTTTTGATGTTTGAATCTGATTTCCTCCATTACTTTACTGAATTGAAATTTCCCTGTTGTTGAGTTTTTCATGCTCCATTCTTCACATTCTCTTTGTGAATTTATTGGAATATTCTGAATTTCATGAGCAAGTTTCTTGTAACAACTTGTTTTTCACATTTCCAAATTCCTCCTTCAATAATATCTGAAACAGCAATGTTCGGTTGTCCATAGTCTGAATATCCTTCCAATCCTAATCTATCAATTAAACTTCTATTTTCAAACCAAGGATCTCTCCATAGATCAGTAGTATTTCCATTAGCTATTTTCCTTTCAATCAGGGTTTTCAACATTCCTCTTTGCTTCATGATACTTTTCCATACCACTGATGCATTATTATCCAATGTATCTGTCCAGAAATTTGTCTTGATGTATTTAGCTCTCATCCATTTTGGCCATAAGTTATCAGATGATATTATGTTCCACGCCAATTTGATCCCATAAACCTTTTTGAGTTCAAATAAATTTTTAAGGCCTACTCCACCTTCCTTTTTAGGTCTGCACAAGTCTTTATAACTGATTTTGTGAAATTTTCCCCTCCATATAAAGTCAGCACATATGGAATTGATTTTCCCAAGAGAGCAGTCCGGAATCTGGAATGTTTGGAGCCAATATCTGACTTTTGATGTTATTACTGTGTCTACTAGCTCCACTCTACCAGCAAATGATAACAACTTAGATCTCCATCCTTGAAGTTGTTCTCTAATTTTATCTATGAGTTTAGCGCATTCTTTATCTGTAATTGAGTTAGTAGATAAAGGAACCCCCAAGTATTTAACTGGGAGAACTCCTTCTGTCACTCCAATTCTGTCTATCTACATCTGTTTGTTCTTGCAGCACTTGTTAAAATAGCATTTAGTTTTGCCTTCATTGAGTTTTAACCCTGCATATTTTTCTAATTCATAGAATATTTTTTTGAGTTCATCAACTGCATGTGTAGTAGCTTTCATGGCTACTAACAAATCATCAGCATATACAAGGTGATTTACCTTTGGTGAAATTTTATGTACAGGGATGATCTTATTATTATGACATGCTATTTCCATTTGAAGGGAAAACCACTCCATTGCTACTGCAAATAGGTAAGGGGATAGAGGGTCCCCTTGCCTAATTCCTCTGTTGCTAGAAATGTGTCCTTTAGGAATTCCGTTAATCAGAATTGAGAAAGTTGGGGAGAAAATACAACACTTTATCAGCTTTAAGAGACTCTCTGGAACCCCCATTTCACTGAGCATATGAATAATAAAGTGTCTGTTCACTTTGTCATAAGCTTTATGCAAGTCTATTTTGAGGCACATTTTGTCTGCTCCAGGTTTTTTAAAGTCTCTAACAAGTTCATGTGCTAACAGATAGTTTTCAGAAATCAATCTTCCTTTTATAAAAGCATTTTGATTTTGTGCAATCAGGTTTGGGAGGACTTTGTTCAATCTATTACATATAATTTTGCTCAATATTTTGTAAGAAACATTACAGCAAGATATAGGCCTGTAATCTTCAATTTTGTTTGGTTTTTTGATTTTTGGAATAAGAGATATAAAAGTGTGATTAATTTCTTGGATAAACTCACCACAGTCCATAGCTTCCTGATAGGCCTCTAACATATGTTCTTTCAGGTGTATCCAGTGCATTTTGAAAGCAGCTGCCCCCATACCATCTGGTCCCGGACTGGCATCAATATGGATGGACTGAATAGCTCTCTTCAGTTCCCCTTCCGTAATCCTAGCTGTGAGCATGGCGCATCCCTCTTGAGAGATTTTCCTTCTGCATTGAACTTTAGGTAAGCTTTGCAGAGACTCCCCATTGTATAATTCCATGAAATATGTAAGAGCCTTGTTTTCCATTTCCTTCAAATTATTCACTACTTTACCTTCTTCATTTAGACAATTCAAGATATTATTATGTTGGGTTCTTTGTGACATTTTAGTGTAGAAGTATTTAGTGCATTCATCCCCCTGTGTCATCCAGTTTTCTTTTGCTTTTTGTTTGATTTCCATTGATTGTTTTTGAAGTTCTTCTTTGAGTCTGCTCTTTAACTGATAGAATTGTTTGTTAAGCTCTTCATTCAATGGGTCTTTGTCTAAAGAATCTTGAATGGTCTGAAGCTGAATTTGTGTTTTTATAATGATATCCTTATCTTTTGGCCTTTTCCTGTTCCATTCTTTGAGTCTTTGTTTCATTGTCTTGAGCATCATTATATATTTATACATTTTATTACCTGGGGGATGTATTATATTTTCTATGTTTAAAGCTTCATTATATCCCTCTAGTAGATGCCAATTATTTGAATATCCGAAAGGCTTGCCTTTATTATCATTACTGTCATTATTAATCCTTACTAATAGAGGACAGTGATCACTAGTTGAACTGGGAAGAACTATTGTTTGTAACCCCGGGATAATGTTCATTAGCTCTGAATTGCATAAACATCTGTCAATTCTGGAAGATATATTTTTCCCTTCACCACTCTTCCATGTAAAATGCAGGCCTGTGTGGGATGTTTCCAGGAGTCCACTGGCCAGTACACATTCATTGAACTCTGCTAACTGGGCCACGGTCAGAGTATTACCTCCTACTCTTTCTTTTGTTTTTAAAACTGCATTAAAGTCTCCCAATACTAACCATGGGTTTATAATTTGACTGGAAAGCTCTTTTATTTGCTGCCATAGTTCTATTCTTTCAGACGCTAGATTTTTTGCATATACAAAAGTAATACATATTTCCAGCCCTCCTACGTTTTTAACATGTATAGTCATCTGTTGCTCCTTATTGTCAGTAACAGTTCCTGTCCATGTATTCTTTTCCCATAACACTAGGATTCTCCCCTTCATAAGCTGAGTAATATTATGTTCCATCTGCCATTGAGTACCTATTTGGTTTTTAAATCTTTCCAAATTATTATCTAAAAACTTGTTTTCCAGTAAACCAACTATGGATGGCTTATGATAAGCCATAATATTGTGGAGGTCTAACTGACAAATGTCATTGTTTAGACCTCTCACATTCCAGCAAAGAACTGTCATTTGATCTTATTGGATTTGCTCCTAGTAATTGGAGCATCTCCAACCTTAACCTTTTTAAAGGTTTCTGTATTTGATTTGGTAGTAAATATATTATTGTACTTCTCATTAGCCTTAGTGTATTTACTAATGTCTTCTATCTCATTTTCACTTTCTTCTGCAGACGACTCAATCTGGATATTCATCTTCTGAATTTCCTCCTAGGATTCTGGCAACTTATCATCCTCAAGAGATTCTGGCAGATTATCATCCTTCTGGATTAGGTCCTCCCCAATATATGCAGGCTGATCTGTCTCTGGACTCTGAGCTAGATGAGTTACTTGCAATGTTGCAGAGCCCTCAACACTGACTGACTTCTGACTAGTATCTATATTTTGTGTATCTTTTGTGACTATATCATTTTTTGGGCAACTGGGTGGAGAATTTTGTATTTTGTTTTTCTCTACCCATACTTGTTCTGGCTTGTTCTTCTTAATATTGCAATATGTAGTAGCATGGCCAAAACACTTACACTCAGTACACCTAGGGGGAACAAACTCATACTCTATATCCTGAGTGTATACCACACCATTATTATTTTTTGCTTTAACACTTGCTGGTAGCTGACAATCTGCCTTTATTTCAACAAGTACTCTGGCATAATTAATTCTTTTCACTTTTCTTGTATTCTCATCAATAGCCAATGGTTTCCCAATCATACTAGCCAGTTTACTAATGCATCTTGTATTCCATAATGTTAAATCTAGGCTCTGCATTTTAATCCATACTGGATACGATGATAGCATATCTTTCTCAAAATTGAAATCTGCTTCCCATCTTTTCATAATGATTAATTTACTATTCATAAACCATGGTCCTCCTTTCAGGATTCTTTCAAAATCATCTTGTTTCTCAAATTTTATCAGATAGAAACCATTGTCTCTATGAAAAACATCCCATGAACCGGTGGGATTCCAAACACGTTTTATGTAAGCATTCAGGTGTACAATATAAGGTCTCTTTCCCGACATATATATGTATATAGAATTTTCCCAAATCTTCTGAGCTTCGGCATAATCCTCTTCATCAATTAGTTGATAGATTTCTTCTCCTTCCACTAATGGTTCTATGTAGTTCAGATCTCCTTTGATTTCAATTTGTTTCCCTATCGCTTCAACCCAAGATCTAGGGCTTGGCCTTTGTTTTCTTTGGAGAACTTCCACAAATGTTTCCTTCCTTCCTTCCTTCTCTTTCTCCTTCCCCTTACGTCGCACCTCCACCCAATCATCTCCAGGATCGAAAGTTATGGTGGGATCAGGAATCGGTTTTCTAGGGTTTTCGGTCGCCATTATCTATATATATATATATATATATATATATATATATGTTGATTGAATTTTTCATCCTGGTATATATACCATATCTGACTTTATGCGATTTTCTGATGCTCTGTTCATTGCTTTCAAAAGTTCAATTCGAATTTTGCATTTTAGTCTTCTGCTACTAGTAGTTTTATGTGTGCACCTCCAATTGAATCTGAAAAACGTTGCACATGTATATGAACACACACACACACACACACAAATATATATATATATATATATATATATATATGTTTGTACAAAAAATGGGCAAACACCTCCAATCAATTAGTTGTAGAGCTGCGAATATAGGATGTATAACACAGTTGTTATATTTGTATTATGATTGATTTTCAGAGCAGATCACATATAGGCTATGCGAAAAGTAAGTTGTAGTGAAGTAAGGAGCATAAAGATTTATAATGGTTCGACCTGAACGTGCCTACATCCACTGTCCATTTTCATTATTCTTATTATAGATCAACTAAGATACAGTACACAATAGTCTGAAGCTCAATAGAAAGTAAGGTATAGCTCAAGGAAGTTTGTTTGGAGATTTCTATTTGGCTATTCTTGGCTGACTACTCCTGTTTGGTTGTCTCTGCTATGAAGTTTCAATTAGATGGTTCCTACTAGGATGTTCCTTCTAGGCTATTCCGGCTAGCTATTCCTGCTAAGATGTTTCTACTAGGTTGCTCCGACTAGTTGATCCTACTAGGATATTCCTTCTAGCTAATCCTACTAGGTTGTTCCTATTAGTTGACCTTGCTAGGTTGTTTGTGGTAGCTGATCTTGCTAGATTGTTGGTGCTACCTGATCCTTCTAGGTTGATTCTGTCGGGCTGATCATAGCTTTCCCTGACTTGTCCACTATTTCTATTGTAAGTTTGGCGTTTCATAATTGTCTTATATTGGTGTTGGATGCTTTGATATTTATAGGAATGAAGAGAGGGTGTGGTTAATCCGGTAAGTTGGTACAGTATAATGTAGTTAATTATTTCATGATATAAGCAAATTTCATTTCATATATAGCTTGCTCTGTTTAGCTAGGAGTTCTGTCTAGGGTAAGTTCGTACGGTATAATGTATGTGGACATGTTGCTAGGCAAGTTTGTATGCTCTCATATTTGTCTTGGCCCCCCTTCGGTTTGACGGACTCCCCCTATGCTTGGTTCGGTATGACACTAAGGCATGCGGCTCGGTAGGTATAGTAATAGCTTGGTCAAGTATGTGCACCATCATCCTTGGTTTAGTAGGAACCATCAACCTTGGTTCAATACGCACCATCATCTTTGGTTCAGTAGGAATCTTGGTTCGGTAGGCATCTTGGTTCAGTGTCCCTTCCTAGGCTATGGTTCAGCCTTTATATGATGCCTCCATTAGTTTGGTCCCCCTCCTTACCAAAAAAATGATCCTATTTGATACCCTAGGACACCAAAACAATTTCTTGTTCGATATGTTGGAGTACTGAATAGGATCACCTGTTCGATACATGTTCGGTACTTGGGGTACCGAACAGAGGAGTCTACCTCCCTCTCTACTCCATTGCTCTGCCTATCAACTCGCTTCTACTGCCATGCTACCCTCTTCTCTCCTTACATTGGAAATGGTTAGGCTCTCAGCAGTTAGATTCCCTATCGAACCATTTCTCATGTTCCATAAAAATAGTGTGCTTGCGAAGACTCGAACTTGGGTGGACTGGCAGAAAGATACAAGTCTTTATCATTATACACATGCTTTTATGCCATAACTTATTCATTTCAAGTCAAAATTGAATAAAACTTGGACCAAAAGCTTTGTATAATTGAATAGAGTATTCCAATGCCTATGAATATTCCATTTATCTTAACTAGGTAGTGGCTCTCCTAGGTGGGGGCCGAATTAGTTACGTGATGGAAATTTTTTAAGATGGTCATATCTTCTAATCCGTAGCTCGGATTGAGACAAAGTTTCAACCTATGTGCTTGTCCCGATCTTAGGAACAATTTTCAAGTTCTTTAACCGTATTTTTTTACCATGCCAAATTTTCCCCTAGCACTTCACCTTGCTCCAGTGACTATGTGATGGCGCCTTTATTATGCATCTTCCACCCATTTCCATGCCCTTTGATGTCCTTTTGTATTCACTATGTTGTGATGGAAAATGCCCACAAAAATAGCCCTCCAAAGCATACTTTCGCTGAATACAAAGTGTGCTTTGTTTCATCCAAACTCATTTTTCTTTCTCATGCAAGGGTTATCTCAAACCAAATATCTATGTCCTCATTCCATCCTTTCAGTAGGTTTTCCGCTGCTGATATGTTGCAGAGCCTCGTTCACTAGGAAAAGCTTGTTGATCGCTCCAAGACATCCTTTATCAGTGTGACGTTTGTAGTTCGATCTTTCTTGGTGATATAATCATCTAGAAAGATTTCCTGATGATTCTCAATGCTATAGGTAGGCTTTTGTTCCCTCTAGTTCAACCTCCTTGCCCCCGTGTCCAAAGGATCACGTGTCATCTTATGTATATTCCAAGAATTTCTTGGTGCCTTAGGGAAAGGAATATACAGTAGTTCCATGGAACTAAACTTGATGATGTGGATTTTGTTGCACTGATTGTAGTTTGGGCAATTAAGAGTAGTGGTTGCGATGTATTTTCCTTACATGATTGCCAAGTACTTCCACTAGTGATTCCTTCATCACCACTATGCATATTTGTATGGTCAATCGCCCATATACTTGGCTAGGTAAGTGGTTTTTTCTAAAGTTTTGAACGTGGATTGATCATGTGCTTGTGCTGTGAAGTTAATCTTCTTTTGATATTTATGTATTGGTTCTTTTGATTTTATTCATGTCCATATTCTCCTTTTCCTGGCTAATGATCACGATATGTTTGTTCCGTATGATTGCTTAGTTTGCCTGTTCCGTTAGCAAACTTTCTCACCGCAATCGTGCATATTTGTATGGGATCAATCACCAACGAATTAGGTAGGGTAACCAGTTTCTATGACTGATGCTTTCCTTGGCCCATACCTTATACTTCTTGTATGAATACTTACACAAGAACATATGTACCTTACAGAAATTATGAATGAAATTATCATACCTAATTAGGATTAGTTATTGTGTTGTGTTTTTATAGTATCCTTGCTTAGCTATTAGCTTGTTAGTAATCTTTTATTGCTTAGGTACTTGAATAGGGCCCATCATTGACAAGTTCAACGGAGTGAGAATACTAGTGAAGTAGTTGTGTGTTACTTTGCTTGTTCTTCAGGCAACTCTTCCTTTGCCCCTGGGATACTTGCACAAGATTAATCGCTGATAGGTTTGACAAGGTGAACATACCTTGGTGGAGTGTCTTTGTAATCAAGTCCCATGTATCCTTGTTTTTTTGTGTACTTTCAGCATTCTAGTTTTCTTATTATCATATTCCATGCATACTTTAAACATGTTTGCCCTAGTGTCGGTCTGTTGATAGTCTTCATAGGCAATTCTAGTATTGATAGCTTGTATTAGGCCATACAACCAACAGTCGCATTTTTCTACGAGCAAGCTCAGTTATTCATTGTTAATAGAAAATCTAGAGCCGAATGTCGAGTGTGAACCAACCAGGCGGCTTCCATGTCCTGACCGTCGGTAAGTTAGGTTTTCCATAAGCCATCCTATATGCTTGCAATAGACAATCAGCTGTGGACACACGAATAGGAATCACTCAGGTCTACCACTACTAACTAAGAAGGTTGAGCCAATCATTAGCCATAGCCATCATAAAAGCTTGCAATAGATAATCAGCTATGGACATGCGAATAGGAATCACTCAGGTCCACCACCACTAATTTAGAAGGATGAGCCAATCGTTAGCTATAGACACCTGAATAGCAATCGCTCTAGTCCATCATTACTGGCTTAGTAGTTTTTGTCAATCATCAATGCAAGCATCCATTTGGCGGTCATGTTCTGACCATGAGCTGATCAGGCTCACCATTGTAGCAAAGAAGTTTGGGCCAATTATCAACGGCGAGAACCCATTTGGCGGTCATGTCCTGACTATGGGCTGATCGGGATCGCCATTACCAATAGAGAGTTTAGGCCAACAGTCAATGGAGAGCACCCGTTTGGCGGTATTGTCTTGGCCATAGGCTGATCGGGCTCGCTATTGCCAGTAAAGAAGTTTGGGCTGATAATCAACGGAGAGCACCCACCTGGCATTCATGTCATAACCATGGGCTGATCGGGCTCGTCATTGCCAGTAAAGAAATTTGCGTCGATTATCAATAGTGAGCACCCACTTGGCGGTCATGTCTTGACCATGAGCTATCGGGCTCGTTGTCATCGGTAAAGAAGTTTGGGTTAATCGTCAACGTTGAACATCAACTTGGCAATCATGTCCTAGCCATGGGTCGATTAGGCTTGTCGTTGCCAGCAAAGAAGTTTGGGCCAATCATCAATGGTGAGCACCCAATTGGCAGTCATGTCTTGACCATGGGCTAATCGGATCCATCATTGCCGGCAAAGAAGTTTGTGCCGATTGTCAACAATAAGCACCCACTTGGTGGTGATTTCCTAACGTGAGCTAGTCAGGCTCATCATTATCGATAAAGGTTTGTCTATGCTTTCCTTGATGCGCCAGAGTTGGGTGGCCCCAGTATGCAACGACCTTGCATGTATTGTGCTAGAAATTAGGGACTTTATTTGGCATGGGATCATTGTTCTTATGGTTGTTTGATAGCAGTAACCCTCAGTCATGGTTTCGCATAACCTATCCATGCAGTTCGGTAAGGCTATGACCATTGATGATACATATATTCATATGTCATACAGTTGCAATAGTCAAAGTGCTAAAATGAGACAAAGGTTCTGAGCATTTCATGTTTTCTAGTATATTACTCCTTCCATGATTATGAGAATGTAGGCTCGATTCCCTAGATCCTTACTGATAAAATATAATCCTTCCCAGATCAGGCAAGGTACACCTGGGCCAATGGGAATTTTCTCCAGGAGTAGATTTCCTTTCTGGAGTGGGCAATGATCTATCCTAGAATTGTATTATTTCACCGCTTTCTACTAAAGGGCCATAGTTTTCAAGGTAGACTCGGCCCACTTCTCCTCTATCAGATTAAGAGACATATTTAGCAATTCCTTATTCTCCTTTGAGTTATAGTGGATTATCCTACGAAATGAGTCTATAGTTTCGATGGGAAGCATAACCAATAAATCATATACCAAAGCAAAGGGAGTATACCATTGTAATTTTAGGGGAAGTGTGATATGCATAAAGTTAATGGAAGCTAATCCATCTAAGCTCCCTTACCATTTTTCAACCGCTCCTTTGTGTGAGTTTTGAGAACTTCGTTGACCTCTTCAACCTGTCCACTATCCTACCGATGAGGCACTATATGAAAGCTTATCCTGATTCCGTGTTATCGATAGAAGTAGGTGAATTTATAACTATCAAACTGTCATCCATCATCCGAGATCATCTACGGCTGAACTTCATACTCGATAAAGTAAAATGTTACCGCTATTGCATACTAAGGTCTGCCCATAGCTATTAGAAGTTCTTCATTTAGATTAATGCCCGTGAGATTTCCTTTTCTATGCTCTGTACCCATCATGATCTCCTTGACTACCTTGATATACATTATGTAATATTTCTTTGGCCTCTCTTGCAGCCATGCCCCTTAGCAGCGAGTTAGTGAAAAGCTTCATAAGCTGTTATTTTTTACAATCTCCCATTTTGGTGATAATAAACATATATTAAGATTTTGTGCCTGACAAATGTGTTTGATGTGTTATGATCAATCTCCCTTTATTTACATACACTCCCTAGAACTAGACTTCCCCAACACAAATGTATGCAATTAGAAAATAAAAAAAATTGATTGTCAAACTAATTGCAACAACAACCGTCAAACAATAAAACAACTCCTGAATATCAGTAGGGTTATCATTCATCCACCGAAATCTTAACTTCTCTCTCCATATTTTATTATCATCAAAATAATAATAACAATAATAATAATTGAAATAGTGATGAATTTTGATTAAGACCATAAATCATATAAAGAGAAATATATATTATAAATTCCAATTAATCGGAAAAAACCATAATATTTTAATTATTAGACACAAATTCCACTTTAGAGCGATGATTGGATTATGGTTCAGGGGAAATTTATATAGTGGCAACAATGTGGTATTTTCAATAAAAGAAAAATTTGTAAATCGTTCTCTTAAATATTATACAAAAAAATGTTAAGCACTTTATAACCATGCATAACCATTATAAATTTTAAACGAGGTTAGTAGTTACTTAAAAAATGTCAAGCATTTTCTGACTATGCATAATCGTAAGGACTTTTAAATAAGGTTAGAAACTACTTAAATATTTATCCCTCTCTTGTATACGAATTTCATCCATCCATAACCGTAAGGACTTTTAAATAAGAATGGAAGCAGTATCTAGAGGTTAAAGTTATTCATCCATGCATAACCATGAGGACTTTTAAATGAGTGTACACTTTAGGATACATTTATAAATTACACTAAAGATATAATTCCTTATTTTTTAAATACCAACTTTTGTATAGTATAATAAATTTTGTGTATGGATTGCAAGAAGGATGATAGTGATAGAAATGATCAAGGAATATGCACTAATTTCTAAAAATTTATAAAAAAATATTCAATTTTCATGAAAATTTTAATATACACTTCCTCTAGCTATGAAGTATAATTTAATCACACCCATCACTTTCTCAGTCATTAGTAATAATTTTTGATAAATTTCAGAAGGTTCAAGTAGTAACTAACTATATTTTTTGAGTAAATCCCTTACTAAACTAAACAAAATTATTTTATTAAAGACAATCAAGATAAAAACCTGAATTATTTGAAAATTTTCTAAATCAAAAATATGTTATGAAAATCTATTTTCTGTAGGGTTTTGTAAAACAACGTCTGCTAATTTTGAAATCAAATGAAAATATCAATCAAATGCAAATATGATCTTAAATGGAATGATAAAACTTATAATGTTTAAATAATATATATTAAATTAATATGAACTAAATAATCATTTTTATTTTGTGTGGTGGGTATTAAAGGCATGTATATGTCAAAAATTTTTTTAACTATATAAATATATAACCATACAACCATTCTAAATGTTATGATATACCAATATACTAGATTCGTCACCTAACTAACAAGATAATATATGATATATAAATTACCTAAACATTAATTTTATATTGTGGATCAGAAAATTACTTCATCTCCAAAGCCAATTAGTACATAGTGAAACGGTGATATGAGCTCCTTTGAACCCTATTCTAATCCAGCAAGGTGCTAGCTCCTGAAATAGTTACCACCAACTATCGAATAGCTTTGTTTAATTTGATTTGAGCTTGAAAATGGAGGAGATGATGGAGATATATTTCAACCATAAATAGAGAGGGTGAAGGCTTCAAGAAAAAGTGGTAAATGAGTAAGGGTTATGATGCTTTTATAGATGAGAGATTATAAATGTAAATTAGCATCAAGATCCACATTTCTCTCTTCCTTGTTCTCTTCCTCTTATCCATCTAAACCCAAGCCTCTCCTGCCATCTTATGGCCACACCCTACCTAGTCTATTATGCATGAAATATATATATGGCCATATATGGCCTTCAAATCCATTTTTAACTCGTACAATATTTATCGCATTTAAATCCAATTTAAAGACATATCGATATTATATATCGAGCAGAGTATCCATAATTATTATAAACATATTGATTAATATTATTTAACTAATCAAATAGAATTTTAAAATTAATATTTCATAAATATTAAGTAATTTATAACAATTACAAATTAATTAAATCATTTGGTTAAAAGAGTGTTCAACGTTTTGGTTGTGTGACTCTTTAGGTATAAATTCGATCAGCGATTAACATCAAATATAAACATTCACATGTCACTTAGTAGGTGGTATGACATTTTGGCCAAATTTATCGCTTATATGGTATCGGTAAAATCCAATTTTACTTTGTTAAGAATTACATGGTGGTGATTGTTGTATACATCAATTCTCTTCGTCAAAACTATATCATTTTAGCCTTATGGAATTTGGTAATGGTCAAAATTCAAATGTCACCCATATTCAACTCTATAGTCCAAACACAAAGTCATTGGTTCAATAATAACAATTATTATTAATTAATCTACTCTGGCTAGAGATTTTAACTTTGGGTTGACTTCAGTTAACTATGATATTAACCCCTATATAACCGAGAAGATAGATCCTTTTTCGAATAGTGTTTCACTTCCAACACTTTTTAATCGACCCAAGTATAGTCACTCGGTGGACGTTGTGCTGTGATTTGACTGTAATCAAAGTGCAGCTTTCATATTGAAGACTGATAGTATTCTCAAGTCAGGAGAACTATGTAAATCAGTCACTATGATATTTTTTTGTTTGACCTTAGTTGCATTAACCAACAGAAACTATCAAGTGAGTCATTCTATGGTTATCAAATAACTATCAGTACGTGTAATACCCCATAAAAGTAATGGTAATTAATAAATAATTAATAAAGCTCAAAATACGGATTTGAGAAAACATCGAAATTTGACCATGAAATTTGTGCAATTGTGTTCATGGCAATTTTCTAAGTAACTTTCATGTATGAAGTTTTGCAATCGGAGTTCAAACAAAGAAACTATCAGCATTTGAAGTTTTCAAAGCGAAAATAATTAGAAAGGGACAAAAAGAAATAAATAATATTAATTGCGTGGACCCCACAGGTCAACACCATGGGCATGACTGGTCGACCCCTAGCGGTCGACCATTGCTTATGACAGGTCGACCAGTCGGGAAGGTGGTGGCTAGGATTGAACCTTGGCCAAATGATGTGGGTATAATTATTTTTAATCTAACAGATACGATTGATTGGAGTGCCTATAAATACAATCCTAGCCTCTCACTTTTCTACTCATATTTTCCGATCAAAGCAGCAAACCTCTACCATTTTTCCTTCTTCAATATTTTTATCAATCATAAAATATTATTGTGTGTGTGTAACCGGAGAAGAGCAGAAAATAAAACAGAAGAAGAGTAGGGCTAACCGATACCATGGAAAATTTTAAATTTCATAATTATAAATCCATATTCCCCTTTATCCAAATCTTTTCTCATATCTGTAATTCTAATAGTATGTATGTATTTTCTTATACATATTCTTTTGGACTGGAATGGAAAGGAAAAAAGAATTAATTAAATTAAAGAGATGAATTTGGATTTAAGAGATTTGGAAAGCTATCAAAGGGGAGTGGGAAGTTTTATGATTTATGTATAACACTAAAATTTATCTCCTTAAATTTTATTTAATTATTATGCCTATGTAAGATATGTGGAGTTGTAGGCTTAGGAAGAACTTATTCACATGAAATCTTGCCTAAATATTTTGTAAGTTAGATAATTGGAATATGAATGGTATTTACACCCTAATTTGGAAATTTGAAAATCAACCCTTAAATTTGTTAAAGTAGAATATTGATTAGATTGCAAGATTTATTCTAGATTTATGATAATTGGATTGTAAATAATTAGCATAAATTTAGATTTCCCTAATTTGACATGGAATGTCAATTTCTTTGTTTTAATTTATTGGGGGCGTTATGGGTACAATTTAGTTGTATCAATTTCCATGTAATTTCCATAAATTATCTAACTCCACATATAAAAAGTGTGTTGTTTGAAATAATAAGGAATATACCAACTATGAAAGAGATGTGTAAAATACAGATGTTCTTCTCTATAGTTTGTACTGTCTATTTCAGTAAAAGAAAAGAGATAATTTCTTGTAATTTCAAACGGAGCAAAAGTCCCACCTTTGGGTAATTTATGGAAAGTTATAAGGATGATCCTTTTTCGGAAGGATGGCTCTAATATATTAAGATGTAGAAATAAATATTCCTTGCAAAATGCACAAATAGGGTATGATCTAGAATTCCTAAGCTTAGGAATTAACAAGTAAGAGATAGGAATACGCACACGCATATATACATAAATACGTATAACCACGCCCACCGATTAAATATATATATAGTGTATTATATATCAATATTTGTATTAGTTATAATTAGGATGACTAGTTATTAATAGTGTAGTAAACCATGGGATTATGAGGTTGAAATGGGAAAGATATAGTAACTCCAAAATTAATAGGAGTGTGGAAATTTTTGTATGAAAAATGATTTTGATTTCTGAAAACCTATATACGTATAGAACTGCCAGTATATATAGGTTGTTTGCATCATATTTTCAAATTGTTCTTAAAAGAAGCATCCATATAGGAGGCGCTGATTTAAAATTATTCAGCATGCATATCATATATTCTATGATACACAGCGCATTTGCACAAGATTTGCTGCAAAATTGGTTGTATACCAATTGGTTTGACAGTTTAGAATGGCTATGCGGTATGTTACATGATTTACCCCATGAGGAACTTTAGGGATGAAATTCTTCCAAAGGGGAAAGAGAATGCAATACCCCATAAAATTAATAGAAATTAATAAATGGTTAATAAGGCTCAAAAATAGAATTTGAGCAAACATCGAAATTTGGTCATGAAACATGACCAATGTGTACGTGGCAATTTTCTAGGCAACTGTCATACGGAGTTTTGCTATCGGAAATCAAATGAAGAAGTTATCAAAATTTGTAGTTTTTGGAATGAAAATAAATAAAAAAGATCAAAAGGAAATAAATTACCCAAAGGTGGCAATCCCTAGTAGTCGATCGCTACCTATGGCTGGTCAACCAATCGAAAAGGTGGCGGCTAGGTTTGAATCTTGGCTGAACGGCTTATATTTAATTATTTTAAAGTAATAGATATAATTTATTCGAGTGCCTATAAATACAGGTCTAGCATTTTATTTTTCCTCTCATATTTTCGGATCAAAGCAATGAAACTCTGTCATTTTCACTTTTCCACTATTTCTAGTAATTATAAAATATTATATTATATATGTATATGTATAATCGGAAAAGGGTAGAAAATAAAAGAGAAGAAAAGAAAGAGCAAATTGATACTGCAGAAAAGGTAAATTTTATAATTACAATTCTGTTAATTCTAGATTCCCTTTGACCTCGAATCTCTTCTCACATCTGTAATTTTAATAGTATGCATATATACTCTTGGTTTGGAATGGAAAGGAAAAAGGAGTCAATTAAAGAGATGATTTTGGACTTGAGAGATTTGGAAAGCTAGCAAGGCGGGTGGGAAATTTTATGATTTATGTATAACATTGAAATTTATCTTATTGACTTTTATTTAATTATTATGCGCATGCAAGATCTATGAAGTTCTAGGCTTAGGAAGAACTTATTCGCTTGAAATCTCGTATACAAATTATGTAAGTTAGGTAATTGGGATATGAATGATATTTCCATCCTAATCTGGAAATTTAGAAATTAGTTGATAAATGTGTTAAAGTAGAATGTTGATAAGATTGGAAGATTTATTCCATATTTACGATAATGAGGTGGTAAATTATTAGTATAAATTTAGATTGTCCTAATTTAACATGGAATGTGAATTTCTATGTTTTAACATATTGAGAGCATTGTGGGTACAATTTAGTTGTATCTATTTTAGTGTAATTTTCATAAATTATCATATTCCATATAAAATAAGCGCGTCATTTGAAATAATAAGGAATATACCAAATATGAAAGAGATGTGTAAAGTATGGATGTTCTTCATAGTTTGCATTGTCTATTTCAATAAAAGAAAAGATATAATTTGTTATCATTTCAAACGGAGTAAAAGTCTCACCTTTGGGTAATTTATGGAAAGTTATAACGGTAATCCTTTTTAGGAAGGATAGCTCTAATGTATATAAATGCAGAAATAATTTTTCCTTACAGAATGCACAAATAGTGTATGCTTTGGAATTCATAAGTGTAGGAATTAATGAGTTAGACATAAGAATAGATATACATATATATAGACACATACATACAAATACAAAAATATTTATAACCGCTCCTACCGATTACAAATACATATAAGGTATTATACATTAATATTCATATTAGTTATAATTAGGACGACTTGTTATTAATAGTGTAGTAAACCATAGGACTAGGAGGTTGAAATGGAAAAGAGGCAGAGTTAGTAGGAAAATAAATGCGCAGTTAAGAGGGATTTACATGATTTAAATGGGGACATCAACACATTTAATAGTACTAGTTAAAGAATTTAATATGACATTTATGGGAAAATGAAATAGGCATTATAGGTTGAATAAAAACGAATAAATAAATATCATTAGTGATTGTCCAATTAAATTAGTACCCTTTATTACGTAAAGAATATATGTAATCGGCGTATAAGATAGGAATTAAATGTTAGGAGGTGGTATAATTTTTATAGTAGAAAATTATATAGCCTTAATAAAATTTTAGGAAGAGCGTTAATGGATGGGCCACACCCTATATTTCGGCCTACTATGGTTGGTTCGGTTTAGGGTTGGGATGTGAGGTCGGTAGAGTTACACAACACAAATTCGCCCTTCACCTAGAGGCTACCGGCAATTGTTTATATTTACTACTGATGTCATACTTCTTCAACCATAGGACCTGTAGGGAAGGAATATACATTTATGTACAGGTAGGGGAAAACATACCAACGATTCACCTTGGATTTGAAGTATTAAATGACTGGGTACCTAACAAGGAAATGGGATCTACTTCAATTCTAACAAGTGGTATTAATTACTAGAACGGGCATTTTGTTTGACTTATATTTAGTTTAGTCTAAATGGGATTTCGTCTATGGAAGGTCGGTAGGTTATGCCAGTATTGTTGTTGTACCAGTATTCATAGTAGGGTTGACATATAGGCTATGACCACCAGCGGTCCCGAGTGGTCATTAGAAAAGACCTGGGTTATGCCCTGACGGATTTCGCTTTCCACTAGTGTAGAATCCGCATGGGATACATAAAGATCTAATTATTTAATTAGTTGTTTGTTTGTCAGAGGTGGGCTATTTAACCATTAGATAAATCTTTGAGATGCATTAGTAATACACCAACTAAATTATAGAGCCATATCAAGGGATCACCAGTCTTTGTATCTAGAACCAATTGACTGGTGATTCGTTACGAAGGACCCACTTTGGGTTGAGGTATTAAATGGCCGCTGGGTCTACCTCCTCCCTATTAAGAAGTATTAAGTGGTCAAGTTTTCTTTTAGGTAGTAAAAAGTTTGGATATATATGTATATATGCATATATATAGCTTTATCTCTGAGAAGATTAGGCATATCGTACGCATAGATGGAATTACGTACAATAGCCGTGAATAATAGACATAACACTTAAATAGAATCATTCGACATAAATTAGTGTTATGGATAAAGTATATAAATTTTCAGTCACTAAAACGTTGTTCTAACCCCTTCTCATTACAATCCATATGATAGATTTAGAGGGACAGGTTATTGGAGCAAGATGGGAACTCTAAATGGTGAGGTGTTCTCATTTGTGTTTGGTGCTGGCACGACAATCAGATACTAAAGGAATAATATGATTCCAAAGTAGCAGCATTGGTCAAAATATATGTTCTATTATCATTTTCTACGCCAATGTAAGTTTATTTAGATAGCATTCTAGTATAATCGTGTTTATTACAGGTTACCAAAACAAACGATCCATACCCTAATAGACTTATATTTCAATTTAGTCGAAATTCGAGCCTATTAAGGCGCGGGTTGATACATTTGATATCAGAGCTTAGGTTAGTCAACCATAGGAATTAAGAGATGCTGAGTTAACGTATTTGTGATTTTACCTATATATATATACACATACATACATATATATATATATGCCAAACTCTGTAATGACCCGCTATTTTGGACCATTCAAATCGACAATAAAACCATACATATCCGACTTGAATAATTCAAAATACCGAATTGTTAATTAAAATTTGGCAAAACTTAAAATATACAATAAATCAATCAATCACAGATCATAGAGTAATATAATGCAGCGGAATAGATAAAGAATAGTAGTTCATGAAGCTACTATATACATCAGAGTTAGAAATAAAATACAACCGAATAGTTCAAATGCAGTGAAGTCTCCAATGCAACAGATGACTTCTCTGAACCAATCAACTGGAAAGGATGGAATCTGAATCGATAGTTGGATCTCCAAATGAAACTCCAAACTCCAAAGGTGAGTCTCTAATGCTGTATCACTCGGTCTGACCCGAGCGTAAAACAAAACACAAAACACTCGAGTCAAGATTAACATTCTTATATCAATAAATTCAACTCAAGTGAAATATCAATTGAAATACAAATAACTTAAAGGATGTTTGGGATAACCATCCTCTAAGGGTCCATGGAACTATCTACAAGGTAGAAATATACACTATAACACCGTGGTCATTTCAGCTTAATTTATACTTCAAAACCAAATATCGTTTTCACTTCAAATATCTCTATATTTCCCAAAATAGTATTTATATATATTAAATAATTTATACAATAAAGTATTTTCAATTCCCTCAACTTAACAAATCGTTTCAACATCAACCCGACCTTCCCATTTAAATTAAATTCAATCTCAATTTATCAATTTAAATTCAACTCAATTCCTAAAATAAACACTTAATTTATCTATCTCAAATTCGGATTTGTAGTCACAAAAATACCCCTTTATATTTTAATATATTTCAAAACTTTAAGTATTCAACATTTCAACTAAATTTTTATTCAATTTAGTTTTCTAAATAATAAATTCAAATTTGGTTCAACCTAAATTTCACTTTAATTCAATTTAGTTGCTAAATAACAAATTCAACTACGTTGATTTCAAATACAGATTTGAATCTCAACATAAACCATTTAAATTCTAATATAGTTCAAGGCTTTAATATTTAAATGTTCTATATAACAGTTTCATATAGATCTCAATTTAACCTCATTATTATTTAATCTTGAAATACTCCCTTATTAGATTCAATATCATTTAAGTAACCTTAAATTACATTTTACTCAATATTTACTTTAATTTTATTAAACGTGAAATATTCAATAAATCACTTAAATCAAAAATCCAGTTACAAAATCCTACCTTTAAATTTTCCATTCAATAATTTCAAATCGATTTAATTAAATAAATCCTTATTTAAATACCATTTTTAATAAACCCAAATTTATCTCCCAATCTTAATTATTCAACTTTTTACAACGGTAAATTTTGAAATATAAATCTTAAATAATACGCAAACATATTATATGGATTAAATCAATCTCAATAATATTATTATTAAATCTATATATAAAATTTCCATTTATATATATAATATTTTAAGAACCAATATTTATTAAATCCCATATATATTTTTTCAACTGTAGAAATTTATTTTCAAAATATTTATATGGACCAACGGTGTCTGTATATATTTCCTATCATATAGTCAAGTGCTATGGATATTTATCATTTCAACCCGTACACTAAATATATACGGGTGGATATCATTTCAACCCGTAATCCTAAATTCAATTAAATGAAAATCGCTTGGGTTTATCATTTCAACCCATAACAATTTTCTCCTATTCTAAAGTCCGTTCGAGTATGTATCATTTCAACCCATAATGATTTTTATACTAATAGGGAACTTGCAGAGTGATAACAGATATGAAAATAATAATAACAACAGGCATATATCATCAAAATAAATATAAACAATAGGATATGGTGTCATATCCCATAAGTGAATAGTTATAGATAATAGCATATATAACAATTTAAATAACTACAGCCTCATATTTCAATTGTCGTTTCAATTGAAATCAAATTTAATAAATAAAAGAACGTTAATCGTGAGTGATTGCTCACCTTTCGAGGTTAGAGAGATAGATAATGAAGTTGAGTTACGAAACCCAAGCATGAATCTCAAAGAAAAGTAAGATCGGCACGAATCGACGATCAAAGCTGGTAAAAGAAATCGATGGGAACGGGTCAAATTAGCTCGATAAAAATTTAGGCGAGATGTATTTTTATATTATTATCCTCCTTAAACCCAAAATTCAAATTAAAGTATATATACATTTTATATAAGTCTTAAATTAAATATATTTATTGAAATCAAACATAAAAAAAAAATCAAAACCAAATTCACTCTATCTTATAGTATATACGTTATATTTGAAACATCGATATCTGAAACTAAATGTACATAACCAAATTAACATCCAAAGATATATATAACAGTAAATAATGTAAGTTTAAAGAAATCTAATAGTTTAACCAAATGCAGACTTTCTTTACAAATAATATACTGTAATCATCATCATCATCATCATCATCATCATCATTATTATTATTTACCAAAAATAAAAATATGCTAACACAATGCTAGTAATGGAGAAATGATGCTTATGCTTACCAATATTAATATGCAAACCTACATTTTATATTTACAATAAAGTGTGTACAAAAAAACCTTTATATTGGCTGCTATATACATGTTTAAAAAATGTTATACATATATTGTTACACATATTCACAGCAGCCGTTATACCTAACTTGTATACATATTATATTTTAAACAACACCTGAAAATAGATGAAGGTAAAATAAAAATAATATATATATATTATAACTAATACAAACCTATAAAGCTCTGAAATGTATACTAGTATATCTATACAACCAACCCAATATGAAAATATGTACCCATGCAAATATCTAAAGTTTTTAGAAACAATACTTAGGCTTATATATATATATATAATAAAATAAAACAATAACTTATGCACACAAAAAAAACACAATACTTAATGAGACAAACGCACAAGTTGTATTACCTTTCAAGGTATCATATATATATGTTAAAAGTTTTTTTCTGCAAGGCAAAATGGGTGACAAGGTGAGATACGGCTGCGTGTAACAGTGTGAAAAAAAAAAGAGGGTGGAGAAAGAAAAATTGAGGAGAAGAAAGTGATAGTAGATCCTTGCTTTACAAAAAAAAAAACTTATATAGGTGAAATAAAATAAGCCGTAAAAGAATTAATGAATACAAAAAAAAAACGTATAATTCAAAACGGTGTGGGCCTCAGGTAAATATCCATTCACATCTTTTTTTGACATATATAAAACGTATGAAAAGCTTTAAAATGAAACGGCTATATATTAATTATTATTATAAAACGTTTTAAAATGACTAGGGAAATAAATATATGAAAGTTGATAAAGGAGAATGAAGAGACCCAAAAATGGAATGACAAATAATAATTTTGAATTGATGGAAGAAAAGTAACAGCTGTCATAACCCAAAGTTATAAAGGCAGAGGAAAACGCTTTGCTCAATTTAAGGTGAGCTTTCAAAATTTTTTGAATGTTTTATAACTTTCCAGCTGTAGTGAAAAAAATGGAATTTTAAAGGCAAAAATTAAAGTGACCGTTCCAATTAAATGAATATAAAATGTATGCATGTTTTGTATATTCATACTTCCAAAATGGTATGACGTGGCAACGGTCGAATTTCAGTAAAAGATGAAATAAATGTGAGAAATGAAATAAATAGGAATGAACCGCATTTTTCCGAAGCGAAACGTATACAACAAATCAGCTAAATAGAAACTTGTAGGGAGATGAGTGAAATAAATAGAAAATGTTAACATATAAATAAATATAACATACATGAAAAGCACAATAGGACGATTTAGAAATTAATAAATGAGAAACGTATATCTCTATACGTTTTAGTTTCAAAAAGGACAGAAAATTTTATCAAAAGTTATAAAGAGTTAAAAGCATTGAAACGTGGTTTCCATTGAAATTTATTTTATTCCCAACTGAG
Organism: Allium cepa; assembly: GCA_030765085.1. Classification (NCBI taxonomy): domain Eukaryota; kingdom Viridiplantae; phylum Streptophyta; class Magnoliopsida; order Asparagales; family Amaryllidaceae; genus Allium; species Allium cepa. The sequence goes on from CM060928.1 coordinate 619,647,719, forward strand.
ATGAGAGAGAAAGGGAAAGATTTCAAACAAATGAATATATTCCAAATGAATGTAATATAAACGGTCATTGTGTGGTTTGTCAGAAAATTTAATGCAATTTATAATTTTGTGAGCTGTACGTTGATTTAAGGAAAAAATAAAAGCAATTAATGGCTTGATTTAATAGCACGTTTCAAATTTGAAAAGAAAAGAGAAGTAAGGGTTGAAATTTTGATTTCAATTAAATGATCACGTGAATGAGCAAATAGCAATTAACAAATAGCAGAAAGAGATAATGGAATATATGATAGAAAAGGAATAAATGAAATGTGAACAGATAGAATGCAAATTGAAACGGCAGAGAATTAAATATAAGGTGGAAAGGTGTGGCAATACTCACCCATAGATTTAGCTAAAACCTTTAAAAGAAATTTAATATGGTATGAGTTGTACGGTTTCAAATTTGAAAAGTAGATAAATCCAAGTCACAAATTTCAGCACCGATGACGCAAATTTTTATTGTTTCCGTCGCGTATCGAATCTCAAAATACAGAAATAAATATACCGTAGTGATTAGTACAACGAGACGATCAAAATGGTATATAGATATTGGTGGTACGATTGAATTATAAAAATTCGAATTTTCACTAGCAGAATAAATGCAGTAAAAATGCAGAAAATAAGATCGACGGAGCTATAGAATCGAAATTGGGAAAATGAAAAATGACGTCTCAGTCAGAAGATGATTTAGAATTTTTCTATGTAAAAATATTCAGGTCTTGAAAATAAATTTATTTTCACCAATTATTAACTGATTTGAATTTAATAGAATTATATAATAAATAAACCTTCATATAATTAATTGAAAATTTACCATTTGCTATATTTAATTATACGTAAACCAAATATTAAAACTTTATTTCAAAATATTATTATTAAAATTTCTCAAAATCCAAATTAAATACGTTATAAAACCAATTAAAAATTAGTAAAATTTTGTGGGTCGTTACAAACTCTTTGAATTCCGACATTAGAACTAGTTGTGACCATATTCCAAAAAGATGGATAAGTCAACTATGAGTTGGAACAATAAATAAAATTTATGGTTCTAACCTGATTACGCCATAACACGAAGGCCATACTGCAAGGAGTGGATTGAGAAAAGCATGAGCACGACGTATAGAAGGATTCCGAAGGCTGGATGGTACTTGACTCCTTTGTTGGGCCTAAGCTGCCTTATGATTATGTATTTCGATGGATTTTCGATTGAAGACATACATTTCATCCAAAAAGATGGGAAAGAAGAACCTATATGTTGCAAGCATCTAGAGGCAAGGTGCGAAAAAGGATTGGGTAAGTTCACGCAAAAGGTGTTAATTAATCACCACAAGAGGATAGTCGATTTTTAGTATATACTCATAATAAGAGGAGGTTAAGAGTAAGGGAAAAGAATAAAAGTCCAAAGGACAATTAAAGTCTATTTCTAAGTCCGACCCCATGTGAAAGAATTTGACAAAAATGATTTTTGTTAAATTCCTTGAAACGTTTTGAATGGGTATTACAAAGGAATTATTGAAAGTTATTATTTTGAAAAGGCAAGAAAAATTGAAAATTATTAGTTTAAAATTTGATAGGTCAAAAGATTCTGATTTAAAGTTTCTTGGTAAAAGGGTTCTTCGTTTTTGAAATGTGTAGGATCGAATTAATCCTAGAGGGAGAATGAATATGGTTTGTAATAAATTCACAGAATAATAAAAATTGCAGCATACATAACAACAGAGTAAATGTGGAAATATAAACACATAGAGTTACCTAGCTTCGGTAATACTTGCATATCGTTGCCCATAAGTTTTCTACTAAGGTTAAACAATCGATCGATTACAGACCCTGTAAACCTGTGACTATCTCTTATCAGATATTTAAACCCTATGCTCAAAACCCTACCTCAACTCTATCCTCGCGTTGAAAATTTCCTAAACTACGCACCATAGTTCGATCCTAGTTAAACCTAGAGTTTTATAAATTGAAAAAAAAAAAAATACAATAAAATAAAAAACCCTAAAATTATTATTTAACAATTTAGCACAAATGAGATAAAAATTCTCGGACCCAAACTAATTTAAACAAGTGCGGCCCAATAAATTAAAAGGGGATGATCGCTATTCAGCCCGTATGCTTTAGTTTCCAAGCCTATCCTCCTTCCTCTTGGTCTTCAAGTTAGGGTTTAAATATTGAAGCCAATTGATGAAACTACGCCTGCCGATCGATAGCCTTGCTTGGATGATGATTTTCTTCCTCGATTGCTTCAATTTGTCGAGACGGCTTCAATGGTCGAGCAATCTTTAATCTGTACTTTGGTATGAATTTTTAATTTGGGTTTATTTTTCTACTTTGAACTCAAAACCCTTAATTGCCAATGATGATTGGGTTTTATGAGGATCGGTTCCCTATATTTCGAATATATTTTATTTGAATATCATGTTTGAATATTTCTACTTGATATCCTTGGCCGTCGATTTCATGTTTGATGGTACTTTCTGATTTTCTAGTTTAAATATATTTCAAAATCTTAATTAAATATTTTAACATGCGTTAATACTTTTCGTTCTTTTTTGTAACGTGAAATTCGAGAAGCCTCTGTTTTCTCTCCCTGAGCCTGTCACGGTCCACAGTATCACCAACTCTTATTTGATGTTCTGGAATATGTAACAATAGAATTGTTGATATTTTGGAACAATTCTTCATTCTATTCTAGAGTCTGTCATAAGTGCGCATGTCTTTATGTCCTTGCTTTGCTGTTGTACATGTTTTGTGTGTGTTTTATGTGCACTTGTTCACTTTCCCTACGTTGCTTGCATTACGTGTTGTACTGGAAGTGGTCGAGTTTATGTCACTTGTGATGCTGAGTTGTTGACCTCTCGTATGCTTAAGTTGATGGCCAGTTTGGATGCGGATGAACAAGAGGAGTTGTGTATCTTGTTTGATGAAAAAGAATTTGGCTTCTGATAGCTACACTTGTGTTGTTGTTTGGCTGCACTTGTGTTGTATCTTTGTGTGATGCATGTGTCCGGTTATGCTTTCTAACAGCACCTGGTTGTATTTTCATGCTTGTGTTCTCGACCTTGTGCATTGCTCCGCTTTTGCACTTACCTTTGAACCACATGTTTGTTTGCTGGTGCACCTATGTGTATGCTTAGCCTCTAAACTAATTTTGAAATTTAAATCCTAAATTTAAATTCTCATTTGAATATGAATTCAAACTAAATTAATTTAAATCTAAAAACTTCAAACGCTCGTATCTTCTTCACTTGAGTTCCATTTTTAGCATATTATGTATGGAAATAGATCAAAATTTCGCCATGAACGCAATGTGATAACTGCCGTTATCAAATTCCAAATTTTATAAAATTTCCATATTCTACCTTATTATATTCAATTAAATTTTATTTCATTTATTTATGATTCATTTGATGAGGTGTTATAAAAACTATTTGTATTTTTGCAGTTTGAATTTGTTTTTTTGTTTTTGGTTTTTTTTTTGTTGCTTTTTACTATGTTGTTATTTGACAGGAAAAATAGATGGTTAGAGAAATGACAGTTGGAGCAAGTAGGGAGAAAGGATTGAATTCGAGTGAGTAGGTGTTTTTATAGTGTGTTGTATATGAAAGTGAAAATCAATTTGTATATAAAAGTATAAAATATTATTGTATATGAAAGTGTAAATATCATGGAACCTCTGTTGTAATCATGTACTATTAAAATTGTATTGAAATAAACTATTTGTTGAAATAAAATTTCATTTGTTTACTTCTATCTGTGATATTATAACAGTACTATATTAAACACACACACACACACACACACATATATGTTTATTATCATAAAAAAAATCATAAGCTATTATATTCTACAATGTCTCCTTTTAGATGATAACAAACATATATTAAGATTTTGTGTCAAGCAAATGTGTTTGATGCGTTGTGATCAAACTCTTCCTATTTACATACCCCCTACAACTAAACTACCCCTGCACATATGCATGCAATTAAAAAATTAAAAAAATGATTGTTAAAATAATTGCAATATAACTGTCAAAAAAAACTCTTAAATATCGGTAAGGCTATTACTCAACCACCAAAATCTTTACATCTCTCCCTCTTTCTGTAATAATAATTGAAATAGTAATTAATTTTGATTAAAAACCATAAATCATATAAAGAGAAATATATGTTGCAAATTCCAATTAATCGAACAAAAATAATAATATTTTATTTATTATGCACAAATTCCACTTCAGAGTAATGATTAGATTATGGTTTAGAGAAATTTTATACAGTGACAGTAGTGTGGTATTTTTAATAAAATTGTAAATTAGTATTATAATATTATACAAAAAATTGTTAAGTACTTTCTATCCATAAATAACCGTTAGGACTTTTAAATGAGTTTAATAGTTACTTAAAAAGAATGTAAGTTTTTCTAACCATGCACCACCGTAAGGACTTTTAAATAAGGTTTGAAACTACCTGAATATTTATCCCTCTCTTATATATGAGTTCCATCCATGCATGAGGACTTTCAAATAAGAATGGAAGCACGTATCTAGAGATTAAAATTATTCACTTATGCATAATTGTGAGAACTTTCAAATTAGAGTGAACACTTTGGGATAGATTTATAAATTACACTAAAAATATATTTCCTTATTTTTGAAATACCAACTTTTGTACACTGTATTAAAATTTGGTGTATGGATTTCAAGAAGGATGATAGTGGTAGAAATGATCATGAAATATGTACTAATTTTTAAAAATGTTATAAGACTTGTTCAATTTTCATGAAATTTTTAATATATGCTTCCTCTAGCTATGAAGTATACTTTAATCGCTACCTATCACTTTTTCAATCATTATTAATAATTTTTGACAAATCTCAAAAGGTTCAACTGGTTAAAAACTATCTTTTCCAGAGTAAATCCCTTGCTAAAGTAAACAAGAGTATTTTTATTAAAGGAAATCAAGGTAAAAATCTAAGTTATTTGAAAAAAAATCCAAAAAATTGCGAAATTCTATTTTCTGTAAGGGGTTTTGTTAAACGATATTTGCTAATTTTTAAATCAGTTGAAAATGCAAATATGGTCTCAAATGTAGTGATGTCTAATACTACTTATACTCTAGTTGCCTAAAATAATATATTATTAAACAAGTAGACAATGTACTCCTCAATATCACTTGAATTGGTTCACAAAATTTTTAACAAATCTATTTTATATTAGACGGAGGCAAAATCATTTATATCAAGCAAAAGCATGCACAGTTAAAAATTCCCCAACTATTGATTTGTTAGTCGTGAAGAAAGGTAATGAAAGTTAGTCATTATACCAAAGCAACCGAAAATTCCTATTTTGAAAATTCAGTCCATTTGAAACCACTCTTTGAAAGCTTAAGGTTCGTTTAGCACAAAATATTAAAGTTTTAGATATTCAAATTTGCAACTTATCAAAATTGATTTCAAGTCAAGATGATGAATTCTTAAAAGTTATATATGTAATACTATACCTTGTTTGCACAGATCAGAGATTCTTTTCAAGTATTGTACTGAAATGATTATTGTTTTTCAAAATTTTACACAATGAATCGGAAAAACTCAATGCATAAAGTTATAGCGTTATTAGTTAGCTTTCCAAAACTTCAAATTTTCAAAATTTAGAGTAAATATGTTCAAGCTATGATCAAATTACTACAGCTATGTTAAGAAGTTCTGAAATAGTTTTCAAATAATATTTCGAATGGTTTGCTGTTTTTCAAAGGTTTAATTTCAGCTCTAGAAAACAAATAAAATAAAATCAATAGAAATTTCTATTTATTCCCTAGATCATCTTGAATTTTGCAAATCGGAGTTAAGAAGCCCAAGATATTGCAATTATACCACAACAGTGTTAACAAAAATAGAATTAACAATAAGAAAAGAGAATATGGTTTAGAGATCATACATTTACTTACCTTCGATGTTGGATTCTGTTTCAACATTTTTCGTCAAAGAATGTAGATATCTACCTCATTTTTCTAGGCTATGGTACACTGAAATTATTGCTTTACAACAATATATAGAACAACTCGAAGTTACCTTTATTGCAATTGTTAGCATGTTTCTGTACCTAAATGTTAGAAGAAGCGAGTGGCCTGACAAAGGATATAGGGCCACTCTTATTTTTGTTTGTAACCTTTGGTACTCAAATTCGTCTATATAACAAACCATTAGTATTTATAGTTGTATCCTTAGGAACCCAAACTTATTTTAATTTTGGAAAATTGACATTTGTATCTTTTGAAATCCAAATTTGTTTAACGGGTTGTATTTGTTTCTATTCCAACATTTATATTGTTTATGCCCACTTTTTCGACAAATTAAACGCTTTGAAAAATCTTTGTGAAATTTGACATTATCACAATTTCCTTGCTTAATTGGTTTAATTCTATCATATCCAAGTCCATTTCTATTTTCAACGATTATTCTACTTCATAAAAACATATTCAGTGACTTCCTAACAACGTATTTAGTGATTTTCAATCTTTATCACAAATTATTAAAGTTCCTGAAAGCAGATTCCGATCTTTGTCACAAATTTTCGATCTTTGATATTTCAATCCAATTATATTATTTTAAATTCAAAATATAATTTTTTACAAATATTTTATAGAAGTTTTTATGCGTCAATATATTTAATATTATGTTTAAAATTTATTTTACAAAAATATAGAAGTTTGAAACAATTCAAAGGGAAAAATCATTTTTCAAAATTAACAAGGATATGTCGACATACCCCTGCTAGATATGTCGACATAGTGACCGTTACTTGCTTTTTTAATTTTTGAAAAGAAGTGTCTATTGGATGCATCTCTTCATGAATGGATACTTCTGTCCATTCATTATATAAAGAGGAGTGCAAATGAATTTTCTTATTTTCTTCTTACTCCTTACTCTCCTGAAATATTTCGTGAAAACTACTTTCTATATTCTTCGAAATCTACATAGAATCAATCTATACTCTACTAGATTGATTCTCTACAAACTATCTACTATGTTGGAAACATTCTTTTTACAAATTTAAAGATCAAACTGCTATCAGAAGAGCTATAGGATATCTTCTATCCTAAGTACAATCATTTTTATTTGGAAATCAACGACTCTATTCTTATTTGTTTGAGTGGGCGTGTTGCCCGTTTAAATCAAGTGGGTGATCTTGTTGCCCGGTAAATCAGGAGAGTTTGCCCTAGACTCGTATAACAGGAGGGTATGTCCTGTAATCATGAAATCGAGATTGTATTCTGCTTTGCTTACTGAGTTAAAGTAGGCGATTGAAAAGAAACCTATATAGTGTTGTATGGGATTGGATGTAAGGTTGCTTAAATCTGAACCAGTATAAAAATTCCTATTGTCATCTCTCTTTCTTTACTTTTATTATTGCTTTTATATTTATCTGTGATTGCATCTATGACTGCTTGATTAGTATATATTTGTGTTGATAATCTATGATTTGATTTATAACTTCAAACAAAGTTAAAAAAAATTCATAAAAGTTATAAAACAGTATTCACCCCCACTAGTTTTAAAACAGCCTTACGATTCGTCACACCATAACCCATAGAAAGTAAATACCAAATTTTGTGAACACTATCAAGAGATTTTGATTAAGAGAAGATGATAGTATAATTGGAGAAGAGGGTCATGAGATGGCAAACACACATAAAAGATGTTGGTTGACTTAAGATTAAAGAAGGCAAGATAGGTGGTAGAAAAGTTATTTCATCAAGCCAGTTTTCCGATGAGTTATTTTAAATATGCATAGTTTATATTTTTTATCCACTGTAGTATGGGAATACACAATTTATCCCATAATTGGGTGTAATAATTGAAGTAATGGATGTACCTTATTCATTAGAAGCTAAGAAGGCAAGTTAAGATATATGGATTATAGTAGAATAACGTACTAGAAATGTACATCTTAATTGAGTAAGGAGTGATCGGGTCATAACATCACTAGTACCAATAAATGTTGGAGGGCGACTTCCAACAATTATTTTTTTAGGTTATCTGGGCTGTAATCGCTAGTTATCTCCCTTCGGATATTGGAAAAGCATAAAATATGATATGTGATATTTTCCTATTTTATTACTATATTGATTTTTTGGATGAGCTTTGCCTGTTGTGTGTGTGTGTGTAGGGAAATAGTGCAAGTAAGGAGATCTCGTAAGACACTTAACCAATAATAAAATGTAGTTAAAGCTGGAAGTTTATGAAATAGGTTAGAAAATAGAATTACCAACTAGAGTGATTTAATCCCAGAAACTCTAAAATTTTAGGAAAAATAAATTTAAGCAAATAGATGATAAGGAAGGATTGTTGCAAAATCACAGGTCACTGTCCATATGCCTTAAAAGCTAAAATTTATATATATGCTTGTGTGTTGTTTGTCGTTTCAAAGCAAAAGGAAAGGTTTTCCAAATCTTGGATTAACTGCACAATGCTATGGTCAATCATATGAATTAACTCATTGACTGAGTCCCTATTAAGTTAAGATGAGGCTTGATTTATTGGATTGTAATAAATGCTACCTAAGGCTAGGTTTGTTGTTGACTTTTATTTAATTATTATGCGTATGCAAGATTTGTGAAGTTCTAGGCTTAGGAATAACTTATTCACTTGAAATCTCACCTACATATTATGTAAGTTAGGTAATCAGAATAGCAATGGCATTTACACCCTAATTTGGAAATTAGTCCCTAAATTTTTTTAAGTAGAATGTTGATAAGATTGCAAGATTTATTCCATATTTATGATAATTGAGTAGTAAATTATCAGTATATATTTAGATTGTCCTAATTTAACTTGGAGTGTGAATTTCTATATTTTAACTTATTGGGAGAATTGTAGGTACAGTTTAGTTGTATCTATTTCTGTGTAATTTCCATAAATTATTTGATTCCACGTATAAATAAATGTCATTTGAAATAATAAAAAATACACCAAATATGAAAGGGATGTGTAAAGCATGGATGTCCTTTTTCGTAATTTGTTGTTTATTTCAATAAAATAAAAGAGATAATTCCTTATAATTTTAAATGGAGCAAAAGTCTCAACTTTGAGTAACTTATGGAAAGTTATAATGACAATCCTTTTTACTAAGGATAGCTCTAATGTATTAAAATTGTAAAAAATAATTGTTCCTTATAGAATGCACAAATAGCGTGTGTTTTGGAATTCCTAAGCGTTGGAATTAATGAGTTAGAGATAGAAATATACACAACACACACACATATAGACACATACATACATAAATACTTATAACCACTCCTACTGATAAGAATATAAATATATATAGCGTAATATATGTAAATATTTGTATTAGTTATAATTAGGATGATTAGTTATTAATTGTGTAGTAAACCGTAGGACTAGGAGGTTGAAATGGAAAAGAGGTAGTTACTCCAGAATTAGTAGGGCAATAAATGTGTAGTTGGTAAGAAAATACATGAATTAAATGTCGACATCAATGCATTTAATGGAACAGGTTAAAGAATTTAATATGGCATAATAGGTTGAATTAGAACGAATAAATAAATGTCATTAGTGATTGTCCAATTAGAAAAATAATGACCCTTTGTTACATAGAGAATATATGTAATAGGCGTATAAGATAGGAATTGAATGCTAGGAGGCAATATAATTTTCATAGCAAAAAATAATATAGCCTTAAAATACGTGTAGGATGAGCGTGAATTAGTGGGCCCTATCTAAAATTTACGCTTAGGATGATTGGTTTAGTTTAGTAAGGGTTGGGATGCGTGATCAGTAGAGCTACACAACGGAAGTCTGTCCTTCACCTAAAGGCTACCATCAGTTGTTTGTACTTACTACTGATGTGAGACGTCTCCAACCATAGGACCCATAGAGAAGGGATATATGTTTGCATATAGGTAGGTTAAATATACCAAGGTTAGCCTCGAATTATAAGTGTTAAATGACTTAGAACCCAATAGGGAAATGAGATCTGCTTAAATTCTAACAAGAGGTATTAAGTAACTAGAATGAGCATTTTGCTTGACTTACATTTAGGTTAGCCTAAATGGGATTTCGATCGTGGGAGGTCGGCTGGCTAAGTCATTATTGTTTCTGTAATAGTATCCAGTAGTAGGGCGAAATTTAGGATATCACCACCAGTGTTACAGAGCGGTCGTTAGCAAAGACTTGATTGTGCCCTGATGGAGTTTACTTCCTACTAGCGTACAATCCGTATGGAATATGCAAAGACCTAATTATTTAATTAATTGTTTGCTTGTCGGAGGTGGGCTAGTTAACCCTTCAATAAATCTTTGAGATGTGCAACTAATATGACAATTAAATTATAAAGCCGTATCTAGGGGCCATCGGTCTCTGTAGTTAGAACCGATTGACTAGTGCCTATGTTATGAGGGCCCGCTTTGGCTTGAGGTATTGCTAGACGTTGAGTCTGTCTCCTCCCTATTTATGAAGTATTAAGTGGTCGAGTTTTCTTTTGGGTAGTACAATGTTTGGATAAATATGTGTATAGGCATATGTATAGCTTTACCCCAGAGAAGGTTAGACATATCGTACACGTAGATGGAATTACACAGAACAATCTTGGATAATGGACATAACACTTAAATAGAAACCAATTGACATAAATTAGTGTTATAATGAAATATATAATTTTTCAATCACCAAAACATTATTCTGACCCCCTCCTCGTTACAACCCACGAGATATTCTTCTATTCTACCGTGAATGTAGATAGCTCTCTAATGTGCTTATATTTATTATAGATTACCAAAACAACGATTCATGCCCTAATGGACTTGGGTTTCACTACACCAATTAGCCTATTTTGTAACATTTTTCCGCATTCAATTTGTAACGGTAATAACCGTTATAAATTTCTAACAGCTATTTCCATTACAACCATTTATCACGGTTATAGCCGTTATTAAATTTGGTAATTTCATAAATAACTAAAAGCAACATGGATGGGATTGTAATTTTATCTTTTGTTGTTACTTATCCCATTTCTCACATTTAACGTTTCATCCTTTCACGTTTTTCCTCTTTCATTTGTTCTAGGGTTATTGCCTCTTTGTTGTACCTCCGTCTCCTCTGGCTACCACCACGTGCGCTGTCTGCCTCCGTCTCGTCTGGCTACCACCGCCTCCGCCTCCGCCTCCATTGTCAACCACCGCCTCTGCCCTTTGTTCTACCAATCTGACGAATATGAAAGAAGATAAGGGTTGCGTTCTATTTCGATAATCGATTTCAAACTAATTTTCAAATTCAAATCGGGTAACTACTTCAATGTTAATTTATTTTTTGAAATTAGGTATATTGTGCATTCGTCTGTTGTTTTATTTTCTGAAATTAGGTATATTGTGCATTCGTCTGTTGTTTTTGAGTTAAACCATCGAATTGAAATAAGTGACTAGGAATATTAGTTTGAAGAGAGAGGTGCGACAATAGTATATGTTCCCAATTCATTCTTTTCCCTTGATTGTTATATAATACAATGCCATTTTTGTGAAGAAAATGTATTAAACTCACTTGAAAATTTCAGGCTTTTAACCATGCCTTTCTTAAAATCTGACTATTTTATTTTAAAATCAGTTGCTTAATATAGACCTACCAACTGATTATGCATGTGTTCTATCAAAATCAGTTGCTTCTATGTTGTTTATACACAAAAGTATATATTCCTAGTTCACCCTATGGTTTATTATTTGTTGCACTTGTGATGCAATGAAGTGTCAATCTATGCTTATATCTTTAGTTTTCTTAACAAAAAGATGGTTTGTCTTATCAGTTATGTTCTTGCCAATCTGTAATTGAGGTTGAATGCTAAATCCATCTTAGAATTTCTACAGTCAGTACTTAGTTGAAAGTTCCTTATATATTCAATTGTACTGTAATTATTATCTGAATGGTCAACTGCTAGTTCAAAAGCATCAACACTGTATAGTGAAGAATCATCATGACTTGCAAGTTACATCTGTATGTTAGGCAATAATTGCAGAATTAGAATAACAATGAGTATGTGTAAAATAATTAAGCCATTTGGCCACCAAACTATGGTGCTATATGCATTTTATCTTTACAATATTGTCTCATATTTAGTGGGATCGCTAAATGGTGTCGATAAAGAAGTCAAATGTAGTTTGCAGTATTTAGATACATGGCCTCTCACAGTTTGTTTAGAAGCAAGAAACCATGGATTGAGCTTGTGTAATTCTCTTTGTTTCTTTGATTTCGTAGTGGCAATTAATTGTTTGTGTATCCATTTGTTGCAAGGCTTTGGAAGTGTTTGATTTTTCTAAGCCAGTTAGTGGTTCATTTATCTGTTTATTGTAAGAGCGTTTCGAATGGAACAAAAGTTTTCCCTCCTCATGATTTGTATTTAATTTTTAATGTAGGTACAAGGTGACTAACTTTGACCAAATTGATCGAGGTATAACACTTGATTCATATTAAACCTTTTTCCCTTTTTATCTTAGCCTCCTCTATTTTATATTAAACACCCATTACAGATCTTTTGTTTAATAGTTACGTAGCTATAACTATACAATATTTTATTATCCATTAACTTTTTTATCCTATATGTTGTTCAGCAATGCTGTCATTTTTGAATTGCAAATCAATCAACTGTTGATAATCTGTCGACTGAAACATAAATTGCATAGTGGGAAATGACGAACGAGGAAAAAAATTGCTTATTGACAAACTAAAAAACAACCACTTTGGTTTATTATTATTTACCAAACAGAGATATATGTTATAAAACAAAGGTCCAAAAACAGTAGTACAGGTAGCTTTATAAGCACCAAACCCAAATAGCCTGCAATAACAGCAAATGTTACATATTTTGTTACATCTGGACAAATAAACTTCTATTATGTTTGTTATAAACGTTTATGGCACTATTTCCAGAATTATTAATATTTTATATATCCTCACTGCATACCTCTCGGTTTATATTATTTACTTTAAATTCTTATTTGTGCATGGATGTAAGTCCATGCAAAGTCACTTATCTATGAATTAAACAATATAAAGTCACGTACTTAATAGACTTACAGTAGAAATGGATTTAAAATTTGTATGTATTTTAATATGCAGAATGTACCAATAGTCGCTGCTGGGACAATTTCCAATATTTGAATCAAGTTATCAGTTACGTATACTGTGACTATATAGGCACACTATTATATGAACTCTATTTACAAGTACCAAAAATATCATAATATAGATTAAAGTAGGGAATCTCACTATTATGGCAGTACTTGCAATGTTGTTTAGGTTCCCAGATGAACTTCACATGGTTGTTGGATTATGTACAAGTTGCATATGGTTAAAATCTTTCAACTCCTTGAAATCCTAATATGTTTTATTAATACTCCATATCATATGTTCCAATTTTGATTATGATTTGTATTAATGCCTGCATATAAAATTTCACCTAAGCAATTTAATTTCTACCAGTGGGTACATTCTGTTTTTAGTAGAGTTGTGTAGGACCCTTTGTTATTATGTACTATTAATATGTTGTTGGTGTGTAATAATACTATTGTTTGTAGCCCGAGTCTGGGATAGATTCTTGTGTTGCATACTTTCATCAATATTGGATAGAGCCCTCTCCAAATGTTGTAGATTGCAGATCGTGGTATTATATTTGTGTTATATATGCCATCAAAGATAAATCCAAATTAGTAAATTTTATTTTCTTATATTAAATGTCTAGCAATGTCCTAGGTTCATTAAACCACATATCCTCCCTAGGTTGAATGAATGTAGGTTAGTAAAATCTGTTGATACGCTATATTTTGATCAATGACAATGTGCTTCAACAAAAAGGAAGAGATATGTGCAAAGCTAAAGGAAGAACGATGAAGACCGAGGATAACATGAGTATAATTTAAATATAGGTCTTGTTTTAGATTTATTATTAAAATCTATACTCAAGAGGCTTGCACAAACACTAAAATGCGTTTTATAAACTTCATTTTCTAGATTAACATTCGCTGTGCAAAAACCAATAGTTCAATCGACTGAACAGGTAAGCCCAGTCGACTGAACCTGTCACACATATACAAACATGCACAGTTCCAGTCGACTGAAACAACCTGCTCAGTCGACTGAATCTAATCCTGAAATTTTTTTCTTTACATTTCCAATCGACTGAAATCCCTACTCAGTCGAATGAATTTAAACCTGCGAATTTTCTCTGAATGGACACCTTCTTCCTCCCAAGAGTTGCAACCATTCTCCAATGGAAATGGAAGCATCTCTTGTCTGCATCTCTAGCCAACAAATGCATCTCTTCTACACCTATATATACATGGTTCTAACATCTTCAATTTACCAATTTTCTGATGCTTTAATCTCACTATTTTCTTGAACATATTTTATATTCTTTAAAAGTTTTCAAAGCAATCACCAATCTATTGCTTGAATCTCTTCTTTGTTTATAACATTCTTTTGATTCATAGCAGTTCACATTTTCTAAATCTTCACAAACACATTGCATACTCTCGAGGATAAGATTATAGGAATATTGTACTACATTGGACTCATTAGTGTTGACAAGAACACAACAAGTCGAATAATTTTTTTAGTAATTGAGTTGAAGTCCTCTTCGGTGTTGAGGTAAGAAATCCCGTTCGGTTGTTCGGGTAAGTTGTAAACCTATTCCTCCGGGTTAAGAGAGGGTTTTAGTTAGTAGAATTCCTAAGTGAAGCTTAAGGACTGGATGTAGGACTAGAGGTCCGAACCAGTATAAAATCCTGGTGTCTAATTTACTTATTGCTTATTGTTATTTACCTATACCATCCACTATTCTATATTATACGATCCTACCGCATAGCTTCTTTCAAAATCTGTTCTCATTCAACCATTAAAAAACGTTCAAATTTCATTTGTTATCATCTTAAAGAATATCCATTGGAACTAGTAAGGATTTAAGTTTAAATCATTATTTTAATTGAATTTAAGTTTAAAGTTTTATGATTAAATTTTAAATTGAATTTTATGTTTAGAGTTCTAAGTTTTATGTTTTAATTTTAAATTGAATTTAAAGTTTTAAGTCTTAATTTCAATTAAATTTTATGTTTAAAATTAATGTTTTAAAAGTTTAAGTAAAACTGAAATTAAAGCTTTAGTTTTTAATTTGAATTTTAAGTTAGAGTTCAAAGTTTTAAGCTTTAATTTTCAGTTGAGTTTAAAATTTTAAGTGTTAGTTCTAATTGAATTTTAATTTTAAGCTTAATATTTTGAATTTTAAGTTAAAATTTTAAATTGAATTTAAAGTTTATAGTTTTAAAGTTTGGATTTTTAATTGAATTTAAAGTTTAAATGTTAATTTTAAATTAACTTTTAAGTGAAAAGTTTAATGCATTAAAATTTTAAGTTAGAATTTAAATCAAATTTTAAGTTTAAAAGCTTTAAGTTGATAGTGAACCTTAAATTATGAAATTTTAGATTATTGTTAATATGATACTAACTATAGATCAAATGAAATATATGCCAACTAGACGTAAGATCTGGACCGTCCGTTTCATATGAAATATTTTCAATACCTGTTGCTTTAACTTATTTTGTCTATGTTTATTTGTGCTTTGCTATAGAATTAAAATCTAAACAGTGATTCCATTCACTAAGGTCGAGTCTTAATATAACAGTGATTGGTGCTCGATGTTGGTGGATATTAACAAATTCTGATTTCATTCATTATATTATATATGGTGCACCATGTTTATCCAATTCACTAAGGTCGAGTCTTAATAGTTATGCATATAATTTGGAACAAAATCATTTGAGAATGGATTCAAATCTTTTGCCTTTTGATGATTATAAATTGGTATATGCGTATGGTAGCGATAATATCAATATAGTCGCCTTTCATGTGATTATAGCCTAACTTAAAAAGTGCATTTGCTTTAATAAATGTACGTTATCGTGCATTAGTTGTTTTAATAAGCTTGTTCACTTCAATTTTCAATTCAGTTTTCACTTCAGTTTTCAGTCTATGTTTCACTTTAGTTTTCAGTCAGTTTCCATCACTTGCAGCTGAAGAATCAATAACCACCCTGTATTCATTTGTGACTACAGATTCTAGGCTTGCTTTTTGTGATGAGGCTGTTGGATATGGGCCCGAAGCTATAAAGGGCCAGCTTATAAAGGTTCATTGTTATTTTTATTTATCTGCTTTTAATTCACAGGTTATATATGTAAATATACTGTTGGATTTGGGTGTTTTTGATAATTTTCTCATTTTTATTAACACTTGAATATGTTTTGATTGCGGGCATATTATACAAGAAGAATGGAAAATAAGAAGGTAATCTTGGCATATCTTATAATCGATAATTGCATGGACTGAGTATCATACTATTAGTGATAGTATTGTCATAAATTAATTATTGTCTCAATTTCTTTTTGTGGAACTTTTGTTGCAATAAGTTGCAAGTAAATTGGCATTAAGAACCATGCTTAGTTGATGTTTTAGTTTCGGTTTTACTATTTCCCATTGCATATTTTGCTGGTGTTTTCATTTTAAGTAGGCTTGCTAGCTATTATGAATATGATAGTTAAATATACAATTAATGCATTTTATGTACATTGAATTAAAGCTCATTTTTTAAGTTTGCCTTGGATTTAAATTTTACTAGCCTTATTTCAGATATGAAATAGACTAGTACAAACCCATGCTTAATCCAAAGGTTTGAGGAATGATCGAACTCTATATAATCTATACAATAATCTATATAACAACAAGCATTTATCCCTTCTATTTTTGTAGTAAATCTCTTGAATTAGAATTTCGTTCTGAAATTAATATGCTTTCTCAATTTTGCAAATTTGTATTATTATTTTTTTACTTTTATTCCATTTATTATATGCCTAATCCATATTTAATCTCTCATCTCGATAATTTGATTACTCAATTAGGTCAATTTAAATTGATCAATCTATTGAATTTTAATCTAATTTTTGGCAGGTCTTCTTTCTTATTTTTGATCCACAAGAGGAATAACCTTTCGCATGTTTCTTTTTATTTGCTTCGTCCCAATTTTCTTTCAAACATGCTTTAAGCTCTAAGTAATTTTCATTGATTAAAGGATAATAAAACTATATTGGGTTATGTATGATGTATTCATATCATGTATTTGATTATAATAAGTTGATTTTGAGATATCATGCCCTGTAAAAATGCTCAACTTGAAATACATATAGTGTATGTGTATGTATGTCTTTGGGTAGTATGCTAATTTCAAATATTATTAGAGGATTCAATTTTATAATTTTATATTATGCTTACTTCAAGCATTATTCAAATAGTTCTATTCAATTTGTGATCTTTCTCGTTAAAGCAATTTCCAAATTTACATATATAACAGTAAAGCTCCATAACTTTAAGATTGCAAATCAAAATATAAATTTTTTGAAGTAATTATAAAGGCATTAGAATATATGATTAATCTGACAATTGTATAACTTTGGAATGACCATTCTCTTAGTTTATATAGGTTAAGTTGCCTTTTGGTTGGTAATATCATGTATCCATATCATATTACATGTCATGTTACTTCAATTAATTGTTATCAATTGGTATGCTTGAGCTTTGTATATTTCATTCCAATTGTTACTATCCAACCATTTTGCTAATTAGTTTGAAACATTTTCTTGCATTATGAATATACCCCTGCTTAGCATATTCTTCAACGGTGGCATATACATTCCATATGACAACCTTAATTATTTTTCCTTTATTGTCTGCTGCAATATTGGTCTGCTACCAATATTAGCGCCTTTAATATAATAGTTATATTGACCCATTTCTCATCAAATGATAAACTTGATTAACTTCATAACTTCATGTTGTGTTCATAAAATTTAACCACTTAATTCCTCCCATACAGGTTTCTAGCATTTTTTTAACTATCTATAGTAATGCCAAATGTAAGAGATAGAAGACAAGTTGCAGGGGAGGAGTTAAGGAAACAGCCTAAAAGATTGATCGCAGTGCCTCCAAGAATCAGTAGTGGGAGTGTAGATGGAGTGAATGGAGAAATGTTCATGCATGATACAAAGCTTTGGAAGAAGAGAGTATAACACTACGAGAAGGTTGTTAGTAGCTTGGGCCAGAAGGGTAGGATACAGAGTTGGTTGATGGTGGTTTTGTAGTTTGGCCGGAGTGTCGCATTCATTATTTGTAAGCTTCAAAATATTTTGTAGTAGTGAAATTTGTAGTTTTCACAATGAACTTTATAGAATTTGATATGAACTAATTAGCATGTTTGATTTTCCTTACAATTTGATGATATATTAGTTTTGAAATTTAGTTTCATGTTTGTTATTGCTATAAATTTGAATTTGTATAGTTGAATGAAATAATATGTGATTATACTATAAGATCCAAAATGGGATATGGTTGAATGAAATACTATTAGATGTTGAATAAGATATGGTTCTGCTATACCAAATTTGTGACACTTATAAGTGTTAATAGTTTTGCTATTTACTTATACAAGGAATTCCTAACGCTTATAACCGTTGGAAATTAAGATATTACCAACGGTCATAAACATTGGGAATGTGAAGTAATTTCTAACGGTTATAACCGTTGGAAATTACCAAGATTTCCAACGGTTATAAGAGATAGGAATTAAGGTTTTTCCCAACAGTTATAACCATTGGGAATTTTAGTCATGCCCAACGGTTACAACCGTTAGGAAATTCCAAAATTCCCAACTGTTATAACCGTTGGAATGACCAAAATTCCCAACGGTTATAACTGTTACAAAATATGTAAAAAATAATTATAACGTACCTGCTACCAACGGTTATAAGCGTTGTGAATTTGATTACCAACAGTTATAACCGTTACAAAATGATAGTTCTGGTGTTGTGTTTCGATTTAGTCGAAATTCGGACCCGTTAAGGCAGGGGTTGTTACAGCACATAATTCTTTGGTACCCTCATTGGTCATGAGTAATACACTGTCCAATGTTTGGAGAGCGTTACATACTCTAGTTTCAACAGTTGCATCAATATCCAGTATCGATTCATTTTGACTAGGAATATTTAAACTAATGTGTTTATTATATTGTGATATAATACCTATGATTATAGCTGTTTGTAATTACTTTCACAAGCACACCATTTATGGATTTTATTATAAATATATTTTAATTATACAATTAATTTGTTTGTAACACATTATAAAAAATATATAATAGAAAGAAAATATCTTTATTACGAACGAGAATTGATTACAGAGTCAATGTTTTACAATAAATTACAGAACTGCCACTAGGATATACCCTTAACTCTATCGATTTCCTACTTGTACTTGGGGCCAATTAGGAAATTTCAATCACATCCCTTCAATTAGCTTCTCGAAATTCGACCGAGCTAGACCCTTTGTAAATGGACCTACTATACTGTCCTTGGTATTCACCCTTTGTATCACGGCCTCTTTCTTCACAACAAATTCTCTAATGAGGTTTGGAAGAATATGACATGACTTCTTGTTTGCTCTGGGATCCTTTATGATTTATGTCACTGCATTTTTATCAGAGAACAATGCCATTGGATTTTCGATATCGGGAATCACTCCGAGCTCACTAAAAAACTTGCGCATCTAGATTGCCACTTTAGCTACTTCATTGAGGGCGACGTATTTGGCCTCCATCGTTGAATTAGCTACTGTCTTTTTCCTAAAACTTTTCCAACTATGGCTTTGCCATTAAGCATAAAAATATAATCAAACACTGACTTACTATCATCTATATCACTTTGAAAGCTCGAATACGTATACCCTTCATAATGTGGTCTCCATTCTTGTATATTAGGAACAAGTCTCAAGTATTTCTTAAATACTTCGGTATACATTGTATGTTAGTCTCATGTTTTTCTCCCGGATTATGGCATCGGCTTATGCATCCTAATGTGTATGGCACATCCGGTCTAATACATAACATAGCATACATTATGGATCCTATTGCTGAAGCATAGGGGTTCCTCTTCATGTTCTCTTTTTACTCATTAGTATGAGGAGCGTCCTTCTTATAAAGGATGAATTCATATTGCGTTGGAATACTTCCACGCTTGGAATTCTCCATACTAAACTTTTTCAGTATAGTGTCTACGTACAGGGATTGGAACAATCCCGGCGGTCTCTTAAATCTATCTTTATAGACCTTTATACCTAGTATATAGGCTGCTTCCCAAATCCTTCTTTGAGAAGTTATTGGAAAGCCAATCTTTTACTAATTATTATATTGAAGCATCAATTCCAATCAGTGATATATCATCGACATACAGTACTAAAAGTATGATGGTTTTGCACTATTCCTTTCTATACGCATGCTTTCTCTATGTTCTAATAAAAACCAAACTGTTTAATTAACTTATCAAAACGCTTATTCCAACTACTTCAATCTTATTTAATTCCATAAATTGACTTTAACAACTTGCAAGCCTTGCCCTCACTCCCAGTGACCACAAAACTCTCGACTGTGACATATGGATAGTATCTTCTAAACCACCATATAGAAATGTTGTTTTTACGTCTATTTTCCATATATCGTAGTCGTAGAATGCTATGAAAGCCATTATAATCCAAGTGGACTTAAGCATGGCTAGGGGCAAAAAGGTCTCGTCATAATCAACACCTTGAATTTAACAAAATCCTTTCGCAACTACCCTAGCTTTGTAAGTATATACTTCTCCATCTGCATTTATCTTTTTCTTAAAATCCATTTGTAGCCAATGGATTTTGTCCCTTTTGATACGTCCAATAAAGTCCATACTTTGTTTTCGTGCTTGGAATCCATCTCGGATTTCATTGCTCCAAGCCAGAGTGCAGAGTCTTCACTCTACGATGCTTGTTAGAAAGATAGATGGGTGTCGTCGTCTAATGAGAAAACCGTAGTATCTCTTTATTGCACGAGATTCTCTATTAGAATTTCTAATAGGTTGCGTGTTATTGTATACCAGTGAACTCGGTTCTCTCTCTCTGTTTTAGCCTTAATGTTAGTCTCTCAGATCTCATCTAAGTCTACAATCTTGCTGTTAATTTCCTTCGATAGATTTTTTTTTCTAAAAAGACATTGTATGTGGAAACAATTGCTTTTTGTTCCTTTATATTGTAGAAAATATATATGCCTTTAAGATCTTAAGATATCCTATAAACTTACACAAAGTCGATTTCGCCTTAAGCATATTAGGGCCAACATTCTTAACGTAGGCACGACAACCCCACACCTTCAAATAATTGAAGTGTGGTTTCTTTCTATGCCATATAGCTCTTATACGCAGAGTTAGTAGGTACTAAGTTCAACATATACGTTGCGGTTTCTAGTGCATATACCTAACAAAACAGAGGCAACTCAGCCTACTTCTCATGGAATGAACCATATCTAATAGGGTTTGGTTCCATCGTTCTGGCACACCATTGTGTTGCGGAGTAGAGGGTGGGTAACCTGAGAGATAATCTTATTATCTTTTAAGTAATGTTGAGCTCTTGTCTATTTTACTCGCCTCCTCAATTAGATCGAAGAATTTTAATACTTTGGTTCGTCTGATTTTCAACTTCATTCTTATACTCCTTATATTTCTTGCAGACATCAAATTTGTTCTCCATAAGATACACACATCCTAGTCTCGAGAAATCATCTGCGAAGGTAGCAAAGTAAGAACTATTATCTTTGGTTACTTCAAGCATTAGGCCATATACATTACTATGTACTAGTCCAAAGAGTTCATCAACTCTTTCATTGCTTCTACCGAAGGGGTGCTTGGTCATTTTTCCTTTAAGGCACGACTCATATGTGTCAAATGATTCAGAATCAAGTGATGGTAGAAAACCTTTGGTTTTTAGTTTGTGCAGTCATTTCTCGCTAATATAACCTAATATACAATACCAAAGATAATTATTATTTATATTGTGTAACATCTCCCACTTGGAGGCCCAAAACTGTACGGATGCTGCAGTCATCCATAACTATTAATCCTCGACGATCAAATACGGTAATGTTAGATACGTTGATATAACAGAAATACATGGGTATGAGAAAATTTTAAAATCAACAAACAACTTTCTCATTCCATTTCAAAGTATTTCAAATTCATTACATAATCCCAACACGAGAACCATATTCAGAGAAAATATAATTATTACAACATACGTCAAGAGCGACATATGAAGATGCCCCATTGGATGATCAGAGTATATAACTAGGTAATTAAAAAACTTTTCCTTTACAAAAAAACACAGGGGAATCAAAATATAAAAGAACTCTAAATAGCTATCATGCCTCCTGCATGTCTCCATAAGCTTATTCGTCTAAAGAGGTACTTGAAAACCTCAACTCTCAAACTACTTAACATCAATTGAGCATCCAAGAGTTTGAGGGTAAAACATAAACTTCGAGTTAGATATAAAGCCTGGTATGAATAATAATGTACCATCTCAAACCATTTAGATATCTAGTAAGACCACATCGCTTAGCGGAATGTGTTTTCCCCTTACTAGTATCTTATTAAAAACTTTATAAAACCATATACCGTGCTCCTGCATCCACAATGGTTAAAACATACCAATTCAAAATATTATGATGATATGCAAACAAGTAATTCAATTTTGGATAACCCATCCCCATTCACTTTTGACTATCTATCCCAGTTATAGTTTCTAGGGTCACTATTAACCTAATAGTCTTCATGGGCTGACTAATGACCTGTTTAATACTTATGGACTCCCTGTCCAATTTCATAGTTTTCATGGGATCACTAAGAACCCATTGTCCCCTACCAATAACTTCATCATTCATGGGTTCTCCCTGAACCTATTGGTATTTCCAATAACTTCCCTTTTATCCTAGTTTTCATGAGTTGACTAGGAACCTATTAACTTTTGTCAATAACTTAATCCGAATATAGTTTTCATGGGTTTACTACAAACCTATTGGCCCCTTCCAATAACACTTTCTAAACATAGTTTTCATGGGTTTACCATGAACTCTCTATCTGACAACTTCTTTACTCAGTATTTAGGCATCCTATATTCTGGTCTATCTGACCACCTGGAGGCGATTCTACTCATTCAGGAGTTAACTCAATCTATATTCACTACTGGGTCAACCTAGCCAGTTATTCTGCCCTTTTTCCCGTAAATACAATTATGGGTCCATTACAATGTGTGTGTGTGTATATACATATATACATATGAAGGAGTAAACACAGTAACATAATAATATCATCACATGTGGTTTATATCCTTGAAATCATTTTATATAATACATGGTTATTCCCTTTTAACCTATTATTTTATCAAGAACTTCTTTCAAAACCCCCTACTTAAATCATTTCGAAGTTACTTTATAATGTCATGGTTTTTCCTTTAAAGTGAGATTGGGTTCTTTGTCTTGAAAACTAAGGCTTTTGAAATCTTAAAGCTTTACTTTCGAAACCATTGGATAACCTCCTTCGAAAGCATTAAAGTCTTCTTTTCAAAACATTAGCATATACCTTTTGAAACACTTTAAAATATCTCTTTCGAAATCTTCAAAATAAACCTTTCGAAAATATTAAATCATTAATTAATTTCCTCTTGAAGCATAGCTTCGAAACCAATGAAAGTACCCCTTTCAAAACCATTGGGTTTATCTTTCAAAACTAACTTTTGGGTCGAAGTGAATATATATGAAAGTACTCCTTTCGAAACCTTTAACCTTCATATAAAATTGTTTGGGGAAAAATTTGATGGCTTTGGAACCATCTTTTCAAAAGTTCAAACCATTTATGTAAAAGTCCAAAAATTATAGAATTTCACTTTCATTATATTATCTAACATACAAAAATTCCAGACCCAAATTCTTCATAAAATAATCGAAATAAATTTCTAAACCCAATTATACATATTTTGCTTTGAAAATGCATAATAATTTTTTCCATATCTTGGAAAATTGTAAAAATTTAAGCCCATCTCTAAAATCATGTTTTACATAATATTAAATTTTCTCATGGCGTACGAAAACTATTATAATTGATTTTACCCTTAAAACCCTATAAAATAATTATCAAAATATTTTGTTTGAACCCAACATGCCCAAATCCAAGCATACCATCAGTCGAAAATCATCGTAATAATGGATTTAATCTTAAACCCGAAAAACAAATGATCATAAAACAAAATAGAGATGATTTAGATTATTATTCACCTTGATTAGGATTAGGACTTTGAGATTTGATTGAGATTAATCTTCCTTGCCTTAATTCCTTAGTTTTAAATTGATTTTCTCTTCTTTTTCCCTAAGTAATGGTCGGCTTTACTTTCGATTTACATTTGTTTAACTTTTGTAAAAATGAACGTGAATGGGAATGAAACGAGAATATAAGGTAATGGGAATGTAGGGCGGCAATTACCCGAATACCCATGCGTTAATTAGTTAACCATTTATAAGCTCATTTATTTCATTAAGTTAGGCCTCTAATTTATTTTCAAATCTCAATCTTCTTATCTCTCTAATATTTAAAATAATTTATTTAATTTATCTAATTAAATCTCCTGAATGGTGTTATTAAAAATAAGGGTGTTACACTGTGACGACCCGGAATTTTTGAGCATTTGAAATTGGAATATTTAATTAATTTTAAATATTTAAAATTTAATTTTTAACTTAAATTCAAATATCACTATTTATTTGATAATTAAATTATTGAATTTAATAAATTGAAAGTTGGGTGAACTATTGAATCTTCAATTTTAAGCTAGTTAAAAATATTTCAAAGGCTTATAAAATTTATGTTAATAATACTGAAAGTAATAGATGGGGTGAAATTGGATTTAACAGTAGTTTGTTCAATTTTAAAAATATATCGTTTAAATCGATATTTAAAAATAGCCTTCCAGGGCACAGTCTCGGAATTCGACGAAACCAGTTCCATTTGATCCATAATAGTTAGCTATTATCGAATTTCAATTTTCGTAGCAATCGGAGTTGTCGTTTGACCCTGGTAGCTCAAAACGTATAGAAACTATTTTTTATCGATTTAATTTAAAATTGAGCATTTATTTCCATAACTCGCGCATATGATCGAATTAGCCTCCGAAACATGTTCCATTATGTTCAGAATGCGGGTAAAACCTTATAAACACCTGGCGGCACGTGAGATTTGGAGTTTGTTTGTAAAAGTTCGTTAAAATTGAGAATATTAATAAAATATTATATTAAAACGTTTATATGATACGTTTTTAGGGGCCGAAACCCTATCATTTTCTTGGCCGCCACGGTATGTTTTAATGGCCGAGAATTATCTTCGTTCGTCTCTAATTGTCGAGCAATCCGTCATGATATAGCGAATTCTTCCAACTGGGAAGTTGGAGAACACCTCAACATCTACCTATCCAATGGTAGATCGTGGGTATTATCGTCGATTGGAGGAGTTAAGAGGTTGTTTTCGTCATCGCTTCGAGCATGAATTTCGAGGAGTAGGCGTAGCCGAGTGTCGTGAATTTCGGGGCGAGGGTGGAGCTCGAATGGGCGGTTCTGATGAGGATAGCCGATCTCGTTCTCGGCAATCAAGGGTTGAGTGGTTTCTAACCCTAACGGCGGCTTGATGGGTTCGAAGACCCTGGAAACGTGCATGTTGAGGAAGAAGCTTTGTGCAGTCACGATTTCATGGACTTAGGGGACGGCTGGATTTGGTTTGTGTATTATAAAAAAATATATTTTAAATTATAGTTCAAACTAAAAAAATTCATAACTTTTGCTTACGTTTGCAGATTTCGACGAATTTGGTGGTGTCAGAATCGCCGCGACGAGCAGCATGCTGTGATGTAGGCCTGGAATCATTTTGAGCAAGTGGAAATTTTAGATTAAATCGAACGAGCTCGATTTAATTTAAAATTTGAAACGGCGATGCAAGGTGAGTTAATCTCACTCACAACTGGAATTTCCAGTAAATTTTAAATAGTTAAAATTTAAATGAATGATTGATTGGTTGTTCAGTTGTATGTGATCATTATTATCAAATTTGATCGATATTTATTGTTGTGCTAACATCTGTGGATGCAGGGAAACAGGTTGGAGGGATCCGACTGGATTCCTCACAATATAGAGATTATCTTTATAATCGGTGTTGTATTTTATTGGTATTACATGATGGATTAATTTGGAAATTTAGTTGTGCTATGTTATGGTTGGAATATTAAAATTTTGTATTTTAGAAATATCAGTAAATGAATTGGGATTAAAGAAAATTGAAAGGAATTTTTAAGTAATGAATTTAAGGAAATTAAATTCAGGGAATTGATTCAGAATTCAAGTTTGTTTGAATCTCAGTTTTAAAGATAAATAAAGTTTTTAAATTTAAATTGTTTTAACTACTTTATATGGTTAAATGGTTTGGATTTAAAATGAAGATTTAAATGTAAGTAAAGTTTCTTTTAAAGTCTAAGTTAAATCTAGAATCAAAATTTAAATATGTATTCCAGTTTGAAATGAAAGAAAATTTAAAGTAAATTGTTTTTAAATGATTTATTAATGATAATTTGATCATAAATAAGAAAAAATGTATTTATCTTTAAATAAATGAAGTTTTAATGATTTGTAATTCATTAAATTATTAAGTTAAATAAAATGGATAATTAATTTATCTAAATAATTATAGTTAAGCACCTAAATAATTGAGTAATTAGAAATTGATTAATTGGTTAACAAGAATTACTTAATTTGGATTAAGAGATGATTAATTAAAGTTTAATTTCTTAGAGAGTAGTTAAAGGATTGTTATTAGTTAATGAAGGATCATTAACTAAGGATTATCAAATGATTAATTAAGATGATTAATTCGATTAATTAAAGATAATCAATTTATGAAACTGTTTAAGTATAGTTACTTAATGAAAGTAATTAAGGGATTAATTACTCGATGTAATTAATTAAATAATGTGATTGATCAAGTTAATTAATTGGTTTAATTAAGATAATCATATGATGGTTTGTTAAAGTATGATTACTGAATGTAATTGGAAGGAGTAATTACTGAGTAAATTAATTAATGGATATTTACTCGATGTTAATTTAATTGGAATGGTAATTTTAATGGAAATGATTTGGGATTAACTACCTTGTGTAATTAATAAGAAGGGTATTAATTACTAATGTGATTAATCAAGGCTGATTAATTAATAATTAATAATTAATTGAAGAAGTAATTAAGGATAATTAATTAATGTAATAAATGAGAGTAATTAAAGGTTAATTACTGTAAATGGTTAGGGATAGTTAATTTGTGAAATTAATTGAAGGATAATTACTCTATGTAATTGAAGATAGTTTATCTAGGTGATTAATTAAGATGGATATTTGAAGAATGGTTGATTAATTAAAAGGTTATAATTAATTAATGGTTGGTTAAGCAAAGTTAGGTGATTTATTCTTAAGTAATTGATTTAATTTAAGTTAATTAAATTAATTATAATAGGGATTAACAATGATTTCTTATTAATGATTGAGTAAGATATCTGAATTGGATGATATCTATTGGATGATATGCTGTGTTATTCTGTGATATGAATTGTTTTGTGATATGAAATGTTTGGATGGACATTTATAATGTGGTTATTAATGATGATGAATTTCTATGTAAAAAGTGACATCTTATATTTAAAGTTGAATTATGGTTCACTTAAATAACTCGGGCTTAGATGGTATTAATTCGAAGAGACCGAAATCAGGTATTAGTAAGTACCCGAAACCACTTCGATTCTTTATAAATTGATATGTGAAACCAATAGGCTCGTATGGAATGATTTAAGTGAATTGTACCATTTAATCTAAGTTTTTGGTACTTAGAGATTTGATGTGTGAAATTAGTGATGTCTATAACAAATTGTGAATTTGAAAATTTACAGGAGTTACCCCGGGTTTAAATAAGTTTTATGCGTTGGTATTTCATGTCAGATGAGTTTACTCACGCTGGTTTCCAGCCTGACCCGGGTGTTACTTTGATGTAATGCTCGGGTCAAACCGAGTATTACAGATTTTCAGGTAAGGACATTCTGGAGCTCAAGAGATGGGCTGGATGGCAAGAACGTATGGAGTGTTTCCGCTGTATTATATTGTTATTTATCAAAGACATGATGATTGTGTATATCCAGTGTTTGTATATATGTGTAACTCTGATGTATTATAAATGTGTTTGACAGATACAGAATTCTTTTGTGAACTGTTATTATTTGATATTATATTTTCATCTGCTGCGAATGTGAGGATCTTTGTGGTGTTTCTTCTTCTTCTTCTATCTCTTTCTTCTTTCCCTAACTATCTGGAGTTTTCGGGATCGAAAATTCTGGGTCGTTACAGTTGGTATCAGAGCTGAAGGTTAAGCGAGAGCCTTGTCTCTGATGGGATTACTCATTAAGGATAAGGTCAATGGTACCCTAGAATGAGTTTTGTTTTTGTGTGTGTGTGTGAGAGAGAGAGAGCGTACTTGTTATTTTGTTATATAAAGATTTTAAATGATTTTATATAAGCTTATATTTTAATATATAAAGCAATAATATTTCTAATATTAAGTTAATTGGTTGTTAAATCATTGAAATTAAATAGAATTTCAACTGAAATTGTTGAAAATTGATTTTAAGGGTTGAATTTGGGTAATAAATTGGTTTTTGAAAGATTAAATAGATTTAAAATGAAATTCTAGAATTTGAACTCAGAAATTAAATTGTTTAAAAACTTTAAATAAAGGTTAATTTGGTTTAAAAGGTTAAACCAACATTTGAGAATTTAACTCGAATTTATATAATTTGAGATGGTTTAAAATTGAGATTGAAATTGAATTTGATTTGAATTAATTGGAATTGTGATTGAAGATGGATAAGTTTAAAATTTTAAATGGAAATTTGAATTGGATTGAATTGAAATGATTTGAAATTGAAGTGGATTCAATTAGTCAGAATTGATTTAAATAATTTGGAATTGTAATTTGTGACGCCCCACCTCTATACCCACGCTAGACAAGAACATTACGGTGAATGCTGTCGACTAGCATGGAGAATAAGGCTGTTGAGGAGCGACCATCCATGTAATTTCTTTGCGCGAGCACCGATATGTCAGATAATATAACATGCATTCTATTTCAAGAGGAAATCCGACATACCGACACAAACTCAAAGCTACTACACGGTGACTATATAAATCCTTCGGAAAACAAATATAGAAATAAACATAACATAAATCAGTCACAGACAATTCATATCACAAAGGCGGAATAAGATATGAATACTACACTAGGAAGTGTACATCAGAGTAGTGGTCTAAAAAGATCCACAATATCACAAAAGAATAGTTACATGAACTACACAAAAGAATAAGTATACATTAAGGAGTCTATATCTCAAATGTATACATCAAAATAACTACTAATCTAAGTAGTTAGCCCAAAAGTCAAGGAGTTAATCCCGGATGAGAAGTCAAGCAGAAGCACCTGTAACATCTCGGTCTGACCCGAGTATTATTTAATAAGAAAATAATAAATGGATCAGTCTAACTATAAATATCAGATGAAACGATATAGAATAAGAGATATGACTAAACACATAATAATCACAATGCCAAGCTGTGATATATATATATATATACTTAGTTGATAATCATCAAGAGATTAATCAATGTCACCAAATCTACACAAGAATCAAAGAAGTGTCATACTCATTATTTCGTTCATCAAACCACAAATATTGACGGTAATATCAATGTCAATCACCAAAGTCAAAGACGCACAAATTCCAGAAGACTACACAAGAAATCCAGAAATCACAAAAGTCAATGACACACAAATTCACCAATGCACAAATATTGACAAAACTTACCAATGGAAATCACGAAAATTGGTGAAACACAAATTCTAGAAATCTACACAAGAAATCCAGAAATCACAAAAACAGAGGGGGGGAGGCCTATCACAAACGGGAGCATAAAGCTCACCAACACGTGTGTCACAAACGGAACGCTAATTCCATGGTCGCTAACCATCACAAATTGAGCCGAAGCTCCACAAACGGCCCGAAGACCATGGGTTGCTACCCCATCACAAATTGAGTCGAAACTCCACAAAACGGGGTTTAGTCTCCCTCGCAGACAAAGAGACATCGCACATTGCTAGTCTAAATCACAAAGATGATCGTCATGATCAGCGAGAAGTGTCAATTACACTAAGCTAGTAAATATATGAGTTTAGCTTCATGTCCCATAACCACTTGCTTAACTTAAATATTTACGAACAAACTGTAAATCTCCACTAGAAAATTGTCACAAGAGGTTCAATCGAACAAGTCCAAGAATTAACCGACAAAGTAAACGCAAGCGTTTCATACCACTTGTTTTACTAAGCCGTTTAATTAGATTTCTCATACGAGTGAGGTAAAGGTTTGTATATACTAATAGATTGGAAAACGGTTTTCTAAACGAATTTGGTATTAAAAGAGTATTGAAATCGTTTGAGTAAAGAGTTTTGATATTTACTACTAGTATAGGAAACCTTTATATTTTTAAAGTGACAAATCACGAAGAAGATTGTAAGAACAACCAATCACAAAAATTCACATACGAAGACGTGAATAAAATCCAAAGAAATCGATAAAGAATCCATCGAAATGGATATTCAAAAATCCCTAAAAAGAGTCATCAAAATCATAATAGATGATAACAACAAATAGGATTATCACGAATCGATTTAAATTGGAATTCCAATCCAAAAAGGCAAATTGGACTCAAACAGCAGGTTCAGTCGACTGAACAGAGAATTTCAGTCGACTGACCCTGTACATGGAAATTTTCTAGGTTCAGAAAACTTTCTGTTTCCAGTTTCAGTCAACTGTGCAGAAGTTTTCAGTCGACTGAATCATGCCTGGAAACTCTCGGGTTTCAGGTTCAGTCGACTGAACAGAGATTTCAGTCAACTGAATCATGCCTGGGCTGTTTTTCAGCCTTATACAAATGAAGAGCAAACTCTTCCAAAATGCAATCGGACGAACATTGGCTCTAAGGGTTTATGCCAAACGGCAACCCGGCCCTATATGCTCCTCGATGCATCACCAAAAGCATGATCAAACATCCATAAAAGGATTTTACACAAATTTGTCTTAGAAACCCAAAAATTGGAATATTCACAAAACCAATCCAAATCAAGAGCAAATGCACATGAAGAAGTGTTAGGAATTCATACCCAACAACCAAAGATAATTATAGTCATAGATGTGAGATAAAAATCTCACCTTTTCACAAAATCGAACAAGAAGAAGCTTGAAAGCAATTGGAGAATCAACCTCTCTTCAATCTCAACACTAGAAGCTTGAATCTAAGCTCAAAAACAAGAACATTCCCGAAATTAGGTTTAGGAATTTCTGAAATTGGGAAGAGAATAAGTTGGAGAAGAAGAAGAGAAGCTTACCAATGGGTTCTTCTTGAGTTTGGAGCAAGGAATTTGATTTGCAAGAGAAACTAGGGTTTTGGAATTTTAATTTCCAATCTCTCCCACTATTAACACTCTAAAAAATGAAATGAGAAGAGAATGAGGGTGAGTGGGGAAGAGTGGCTCAGATTTGAGCATAAGTTAACATAGGGTTGAGCCCAAAATCCAAACCCAAAGTAAAAAGTAGCAGAAATCAACTTTCTCCAAACATATCGAAGCTTATACTCAAAAAGGTCGCAAACGGCATTTTAAACTCAATGGGAGTGGTCCCGAGTCCTAATTCGACCGTATGCAAAAAGTAGCTTTTCGGACTAAAATCCGACTAACGATAAAATATTTAAATAAAATATTTAAATATAAAATCGATAAATATGCGGGTTGTTACAGACTCCCCTCCTTAAAGAAATTGCGTCCTCGCAATATTACAAGAAGAAGATATATAGTAACAACCATAAAAGCATATTCAACACAAAAGAAGTTTGAAATAAGAAGTTCACCTAAAGAGCACGAGAAAGTAAGTCCGGATGTGTACGCTCGATGTACTCTCTAGACTCCCAAGAACAATCCTTAGGATTAGAAGACCATTGAACTTTAACAAGCGGAACATCTTTATTTCGAAGTCGCTTGACTTCCGAAGCAATGATACGAATAGGATGTTGCTCATAAGTTAAATTAGGCGAAACTTCAATCTCTTCCACAACACCGGGCTCAAGAATAGAATCGGAATCTCGAAGACATTTCCGAAGTTGAGAAACGTGAAACACGTCATGCATAGCAGAAAACTGAGCCGGTAAAAAAAGGCGATAAGCCATGGAACCAATGCGTTCAGTGATAGGAAATGGCCCAATATATCGAGGCGCTAACTTTCCCGATCGACTGAAACGTACAACACCCTACATAGGTGAAACACGAATGAACACAAGATCTCCCACATAAAATTCTAGCTTCCTTCTCCGGTTATCGGCATAGGATTTTTGTCTACTCTGGGCTTCTTACATCCTATGACGAATAAGATCAATCTTTTCTGTAGAATTCCGAATAAAATCTGGACCTAAAACCAGCTTCTCACCGGCCTCAAGCCAACAAGAAGGAGATCGGCATGGCCTTCCATAGAGTGCCTCAAAAGATGCCATACCAATACTAGATTGGAAGCTATTATTAAAGGAAAATTCAACAAGTGAAATATGATCTTCCCAACTTCCACCAAAATCAAGAACACAAGCACGAAGAAGATCTTCAAGAGTTTGATTCACACGCTCGGTTTGTCCATCGGACTGGGGATGATAAGCGGTGCTAAAATTAAGCTTCGTTCCCAAAGCTTTTTGAAGACTCTTCCAAAATCCACTAGTAAACAATGGATCACGATCACTAACAATAGAAGTAGGAACACCATGCAATTTAACAATTTCTTTGATAAATATTTTGGCCAAAAGAGGAACGGTTCGATTAGACCGAACGGGAATAAAATGGGCAGATTTAGTAAGCCTATCAACAATCACCCATAAGCTATCATGACCCGAACGAGAACGGGGAAGGCCATCTATAAAATCCATGGAAATTTGATCCCACTTCCAAACTGGAATTTCTAAAGGTTGCAATAACCCACCGGGCCTTTGATGTTCGGCCTTAACGAGTTGGCAAGTCATGCAACGTTTAACGAAGTTAGCGATGTCAAGTTTCATTCCCTCCCAATAATAAAGTCGCTTCATATCCGCGTACATTTTACTACTACCGGGATGAATGGTAAACTTAGAACGATGTGAATCTTCTAAAATATCTTTACGAAGATCACCAATATTTGGCACGACAAGTCTACCAAATTTCCGAATGCCGCCACGAGAATCGATATCAAAGTCTTTCAAACCTTCAATATCCATTTTATCCCTAATATTTTGGCCAAGAAGAGCCAAGTCGGGATCTAGCCCTTGAGCTTCAAGAATGCGGTCTAAAAGAGATGGATGAGCCACAAGGCTACATAAAACAAACGATGAGCGTAAATCGGAAACACGGTCTCGAATTTCGCAAGTGGATAAAATCTCGAGATCGTTCCATTCGGATATCATCATAGAAACAACAGCTTGTTGTTTACGGCTAAGAGCATCGGCGACACGATTACCCTTACCGGGAGTATAAAGAATATCAAGATCATATGGTGCAAGAAATTCGAGCCAACGCTGTTGACGCAAATTAAGTTCTTTTTGAGAGAATAAATATTTCAAAGACTTATGATCTGTGTAAAGAACAAATTTCTCTCCTAAGAGATAATGACGCCAAATCCGAAGAGCAAAAACAATAGCCGCAAGCTCTAAATCATGAGTGGCATATCTAGTCTCAGCAGGCTTTAATTGCCTAGAAGCATAAGCAATAACGCGTTCCTTTTGCATAAGAACGGCACCCAAACCAATGCGACTAGCATCGGTATAAACAACGAAATCTTGATTCCCTTCGGGAATAACAAGAATAGGAGCATCAGAAAGAAGTTCTTTTAATTTCTGAAAAGAAGCTTCACATTTGTCCGACCAAATGTATTTAACACCTTTCTTCGTCAAGCTAGTGAGAGGCACGGCAATTTTTGAAAAGTCTTTAATAAAATGACGGTAATAGCCCGCCAATCCAAGAAAACTACGAATCTCTGTCACATTCTCCGGTCTCTTCCAATCTTGAATCGCTTCAATCTTTGAAGGATCCACGGAAATTCCGGATTCAGAAATAATGTGACCGAGAAACTTCACACGAGATTGCCAAAAGTGGCACTTAGAAAATTTTGCCTTTAATTGATTACTCCTCAGAGTTTCCAACACAATCCGAAGATGTTTTTCATGCTCCTCCTCGGTTTTAGAATACACAAGAATATCATCAATAAAGATGAGAACAAATCGATCAAGAAAATCTTTGAAGACTCGATTCATAAGGTCAACGAAATAAGCAGGGGCATTCGTTAACCCAAATGGCATCACAAGCCATTCATAAGATCCATACCGAGTACGGAACGATGTCAAAGGAATGCTATCCTCTGCAATACGAAGCTGATGAAAACCGGTAGCCAAGTCCAATTGTGAAAAGACTCTAGCACCACAAAGTTGATCGAATAGATCGTCAATCCGAGGTAAAGGATATTTATTTTTGATAGTAAGATCATTAAGCTTGCGGTAGTCAACGCAAAGCCTAAGTGTACCATCGGATTTCTTCACAAAAATAGCCGAAGCTCCCCAAGGCGAGGAACTAGAGCGAATAAATTGCTTGGTCTCCAATTCTGATAATTGTTTACGCATCTCCTCGTTTTCTTTATTGGACATACGATAAGGAGGACGAGTGATAGGTTGAGCTCCCGGAATAAGATTAATTCTGAACTCAATTGCTCGCTTAGGTGGTAATCCTAAAACGGGCTCGAATATGTCGGAAAATTCACAAACGACGTGAATAAGAGAAATAATATCACCCTCATCATCAACATCGTCATCACGAGGATTTAAAGAATATAAAGATGCAACCAAAGCAGAATCTGAATCTTTAAGAATAACAGAAACCTGATTAACAGATTGAGGATGTCGAAGATGAATAGTCCGCTCAGGACATAGGACATGAGCTTCATAACGGTTAAGCCAATCCATTCCCAAAATCATTCCAAAGCCTAAATTATGCATGACATGCAAATCGGCTCGGAAAGAAAAATCACACAAAATAATCTCGACATCTTTACACAATAAACTGATTGTTGCGGATCCACCAACCGGATTCGCAATTCTCAAAGAAGTCATTAAACACAAAACATCCAAAGAAAAAGCATCAACAAGTTCTTTTGATATAAAAGAATGGGACGCACCCGTATCAAAAAGAACTCGAATAGGATGATCGCGAAACAAAATAATTCCATCTAGAATAGAATGAGAAATACCTTGGCCACGAGATGTGTTGCCAGGGGCTTGAGCAACATTTAACTTTCCCTCCTTCTTGCCCTGAAGCTTGGGGCATGAAGATATAACATGACCGGGAACTTTGCAGTAGCGACAAGAAAGAGACTTTGGGCACTTGTTCGCATAATGGTCCTTTGAACCACAATTATAGCATTCCCCACGACCAAAGGAAGAAGTCTTTGCCACGGAGGTTGCTTGCTTCCCTTTCTTATTGGGATAAGGGCCTTTAAATTTGTTTGACCTCTTTCTGTTGTTGAAGTTTGGTTTGGAACCCACCACTTCAACATCATTCTCTCTATCCGCCTCTTCAAGACGAAGAGCGATATCAACGAGTTGGTCGAAAGAAACTTCTAACTTTAAAAGTAATGGCTTCTTGAGGCTTTTGTTTAAGCCATAAACGAATCTCTGGTTCTTCTTAAGAGAGGTGTTGATGTATTCAACCCCATATTTGGAAAGCGACTCGAAGGAGGCGACGTAATCAGTCACGGAGGACTCACCTTGAACAAGGTCTATAAATCGTCGAGCCAACGTCACTTTCCCTGCTTCCGGTACAAATTTCAACTCGAAGCGTTCTCGGAATCTCTCCCAAGTGAGATCCGCTTCATTAGTTTCAGAAATAAGAAGCTCGTACCAGTCCAATGCTCTTTCTCGGAGCATACTAGAGGCCACCTGAACTCGGTGAAGGTCAATAAGATTCATGCGTGAAAAGATGCGATCGCATGTTCTTAGCCAAGCATGTACTTCAATAACAGTTTCGGAACCTTTGAATGACTCCCCACCCAAATTAGTGTAATCGCTACACAAGCGTGCAAATCCCGACTTTGGGTGAGTAGGTTCCGGGTTAGCTCCAGCCGCTTGAGCATTTGTTACCAAATCAAGAAGCTGTTAAGCAGTCATAAAAACTCCATCCTGGGGCGGAGTGCTAGATGGCACGGCTCTGGGGCGGCCTGGTCTAGACATTTCTCTTCCTTAAGAAAGAAGGAAGAAGAAGAAAAGGTTATTCACCAAATTGAATATCAAGCAATCTTGATAGATAAAACAAAGAATCATAAAAAAATAGGATGGAACGGTACGAAGACCCGAATAAAATCCTAAAGCACAACTCCTAAGAAAGACTTAGGACGATGATCCTTGTTATAATATTCCATATTGTTCCGAAGTTTGGCTCCGATACCAAGCTGTGACGCCCCACCTCTATACCCACGCTAGACAAGAACATTACGGTGAATGCTGTCGACTAGCATGGAGAATAAGGCTGTTGAGGAGCGACCATCCATGTAATTTCTTTGCGCGAGCACCGATATGTCAGATAATATAACATGCATTCTATTTCAAGAGGAAATCCGACATACCGACACAAACTCAAAGCTACTACACGGTGGCTATATAAATCCTTCGGAAAACAAATATAGAAATAAACATAACATAAATCAGTCACAGACAATTCATATCACAAAGGCGGAATAAGATATGAATACTACACTAGGAAGTGTACATCAGAGTAGTGGTCTAAAAAGATCCACAATATCACAAAAGAATAGTTACATGAACTACACAAAAGAATAAGTATACATTAAGGAGTCTATATCTCAAATGTATACAACAAAATAACTACTAATCTAAGTAGTTAGCCCAAAAGTCAAGGAGTTAATCCCGGATGAGAAGTCAAGCAGAAGCACCTGTAACATCTCGGTCTGACCCGAGTATTATTTAATAAGAAAATAATAAACGGATCAGTCTAACTATAAATATCAGATGAAACGATATAGAATAAGAGATATGACTAAACACGTAATAATCACAATGCCAAGCTGTGATATATATATATATACTTAGTTGATAATCATCAAGAGATTAATCAATGTCACCAAATCTACACAAGAATCAAAGAAGTGTCATACTCATTATTTCGTTCATCAAACCACAAATATTGACGGTAATATCAATGTCAATCACCAAAGTCAAAGACGCACAAATTCCAGAAGACTACACAAGAAATCCAGAAATCACAAAAGTCAATGACACACAAATTCACCAATGCACAAATATTGACAAAACTTATCAATGGAAATCACGAAAATTGGTGAAACACAAATTCTAGAAATCTACACAAGAAATCCAGAAATCACAAAAACAGAGGGGGGGAGGCCTATCACAAACGGGAGCATAAAGCTCACCAACACGTGTGTCACAAACGGAACGCTAATTCCATGGTCGCTAACCATCACAAATTGAGCCGAAGCTCCACAAACGGCCCGAAGACCATGGGTTGCTACCCCATCACAAATTGAGTCGAAACTCCACAAAACGGGGTTTAGTCTCCCTCGCAGACAAAGAGACATCGCACATTGCTAGTCTAAATCACAAAGATGATCGTCATGATCAGCGAGAAGTGTCAATTACACTAAGCTAGTAAATATATGAGTTTAGCTTCATGTCCCATAACCACTTGCTTAACTTAAATATTTACGAACAAACTGTAAATCTCCACTAGAAAATTGTCACAAGAGGTTCAATCGAACAAGTCCAAGAATTAACCGACAAAGTAAACGCAAGCGTTTCATACCACTTGTTTTACTAAGCCGTTTAATTAGATTTCTCATACGAGTGAGGTAAAGGTTTGTATATAATAATAGATTGGAAAACGGTTTTCTAAACGAATTTGGTATTAAAGGAGTATTGAAATCGTTTGAGTAAAGAGTTTTGATATTTACTACTAGTATAGGAAACCTTTATATTTTTAAAGTGACAAATCACGAAGAAGATTGTAAGAACAACCAATCACAAAATTCACATACGAAGACGTGAATAAAATCGAAAGAAATCGATAAAGAATCCATCGAAATGGATATTCAAAAATCCCTAAAAAGAGTCATCAAAATCATAATAGATGATAACAACAAATAGGATTATCACAAATCGATTTAAATTGGAATTCCAATCCAAAAAGGCAAATTGGACTCAAACAGCAGGTTCAGTCGACTGAACAGAGAATTTCAGTCGACTGACCCTGTACATGGAAATTTTCCAGGTTCAGAAAACTTTCTGTTTCCAGTTTCAGTCGACTGTGCAGAAGTTTTCAGTCGACTGAATCATGCCTGGAAACTCTCGGGTTTCAGGTTCAGTCGACTGAACAGAGATTTCAGTCGACTGAATCATGCCTGGGCTGTTTTTCAGCCTTATACAAATGAAGAGCAAACTCTTCCAAAATGCAATCGGACGAACATTGGCTCTAAGGGTTTATGCCAAACGGCAACCCGGCCCTATATGCTCCTCGATGCATCACCAAAAGCATGATCAAACATCCATAAAAGGATTTTACACAAATTTGTCTTAGAAACCCAAAAATTGGAATATTCACAAAACCAATCCAAATCAAGAGCAAATGCACATGAAGAAGTGTTAGGAATTCATACCCAACAACCAAAGATAATTATAGTCATAGATGTGAGATAAAAATCTCACCTTTTCACAAAATCGAACAAGAAGAAGCTTGAAAGCAATTGGAGAATCAACCTCTCTTCAATCTCAACACTAGAAGCTTGAATCTAAGCTCAAAAACAAGAACATTCCCGAAATTAGGTTTAGGAATTTCTGAAATTGGGAAGAGAATAAGTTGGAGAAGAAGAAGAGAAGCTTACCAATGGGTTCTTCTTGAGTTTGGAGCAAGGAATTTGATTTGCAAGAGAAACTAGGGTTTTGGAATTTTAATTTCCAATCTCTCCCACCATTAACACTCTAAAAAATGAAATGAGAAGAGAATGAGGGTGAGTGGGGAAGAGTGGCTCGGATTTGAGCATAAGTTAACATAGGGTTGAGCCCAAAATCCAAACCCAAAGTAAAAAGTAGCAGAAATCAACTTTCTCCAAACATATCGAAGCTTATACTCAAAAAGGTCGCAAACGGCATTTTAAACTCAATGGGAGCGGTCCCGAGTCCTAATTCGACCGTATGCAAAAAGTAGCTTTTCGGACTAAAATCCGACTAACGATAAAATATTTAAATAAAATATTTAAATATAAAATCGATAAATATGCGGGTTGTTACATAATTAAAGTTGAGTAGGTTTAAAATCAAATGGAATTTGATTTGAATTTGGAAAGAAACCAAGATTAATTCAACTTGAATTGGGGTTAAATCGATTTCAATAGAAATTGAAGTTATTTAAATTGGAATTGAGTCAATTCAAATAGGAGTGGAAATTTAAATTGAATTGATGAGAATGGAGATTTGGAAATTGAACAGTTTGGCTCTGGACTATTTTCAGAATAAATTTTTTTAATATAAACTTATTTTTCCAAGCTATTTAATATATACAACCTTTCTTTTTAAAGCCAAATTATTTTATATTTGTTTTACATTTATTTTTGGAACTATTTAATAAATTTTCAACTGTTTTATAAACTAATTACTATTTTTCAACTATTTTACAAATTAAATACTATTTTACAACTATTTTGCAATTATCTAAAATTTCTGAAACTATTTAACTATTTTCCAACTATTTTACAATTAGTTAACTATTTTACAGCTATTTTGCAAACTAATAATTATTTTTCAACTACTTATCTATTTTTAAAATTTTCAAGCTATTTTCTAAATACAAACTGGTTGGAGTTCAAACTATTATTGATTAACTACATAACTGAGATAAGAATTGAAGTGATAATCCAAATGGGGGTTAAGGCAAAAGTGAATAAGCGAATATAATCAAAGTGAGAATGAATAGAAAGGAAATTGATTTGGCTAATAATCAATGAAGTTAAATGCGTAGGATGTACGTATAGTATTCTATTCGCATAGTGATTTGATCCAGATTCGAGCACAGAATTTCGAGATAGTTATATCGATCCGAGTTGGGATTTTTCACTCGATTTTCGACGGCGAATCTGGAAATGGATTGTTGATTGGTTCTGGATATTCTCTATCATAGTTATGGCTATTCAAGGAGAATGACGGTTTCTGATCAAGAAACCAGATCTGAGTCCGCACTAGGAAGTCAGGTGGACGATACTAGTTCGGAAGTGAAATTGTGTGATCGAGTGAGCGATCAAATTAATATAGCGTACGGATGATATGTGTATATTGTACGGGTTTGAATGAAACTGATATTGGAAATTTCTATGATAAAAGTGACTTTATAGAGTAATCAAATTTGAATATATAATTTTGAATAAACAAAGTTATATATCTTTATTATATAAGATTAATCTCCCCCTGTTGAATCTATTGCCGGAAGAAAAGGATTTTGAAAATGTTTGAAGTATAAAAGGAGTTTTATACAAGTTTGAAGTGATCCAAATTTAAAAAAAAATTATATATATCTATATATATATATATAAAGGATCTTATGAGGATTTTGGGAAAAGGTTTTGGGAACCTTTGGATTTGGAAAGGCTTTTGATATTTGGGTAAAATCAATATTGGAATTTGGAAAGCCTGGTTTGAGAATTATCAATTTTGGATAATCGATTTTGAGAAAAGGAGATTTATATGAGATTCATACTAGGTGTATGATTTGGAAGATACTATATGTGTATAGTATAAAGTGTTTTGATAATGGCTCCGGGGAAAAAGGCGCTCCCTTCAAATGAACTTCTAAAGAGTGCCACAGGGTGGTACTGCCTTGAACCCTAAGGAGGGTTCTAAAGTTGATCTTGTGAGGAGTCCGGACAAAACTAGTTCC
Source organism: Allium cepa (assembly GCA_030765085.1). NCBI lineage: Eukaryota > Viridiplantae > Streptophyta > Magnoliopsida > Asparagales > Amaryllidaceae > Allium > Allium cepa. Next base: position 619,688,843 of record CM060928.1, read on the forward strand.
TGAGGATTATGTGTAGTGTGTAGCGGAAGTAGAGGGCGCTGATGCCTACAGAGGCATTTGGGTTATGCTGTGACTCGATGTCACTGCGATCTACTGCAGACCATAGCGAAAGTCGTGTGTGCCGCTGAGAGCCAACAGTCTGCGTTTGATTTTATATCGGTAGACTGCGACCTATGGTAACATAGCGAAAGTCGTGTGTGCCACTGAGAGCCAACGGTCTACGTTTGATTTTACATCGGTAGACTGTGACCTATGTGGGAGTGGAGAAGTTTCATTTTTGACAGCGAAAATCGAGGGGACTGATGTCTACAGTTACATGGACTTTTGCTGCGATGGCAATGTAACCCTGGAATATAACTGCGATCTGTTGTGGGTTCCATGGTGTAATCGAGGGGCGTGGAGTGCCTACCGTTACATGGACTTTTGCTGCGATGACAACGTAACCTAGGTGTAACTGCGACCATGGATGGGGGTGATGATTTCCAGAGCATTCTCACCAAAGATATTTCCTCTATCTTTTTAAAAAAATGTTTTCGATATTTTCAATAAAATTATTTTCCAAGTATTTTCACTGGATGTTGAAAATGGGTCTGCTGGGTACTTACAGATTTTCAGTCTTACGCCTGATCAACGTATGACCGAATTTCTGTGAGAACGAGGATGGACTGGTTGAGACATCGAGTTATAAGAAGTATTTTTATAAAAAGCTATTTTAATAGTATTATGTGAATTTAAAAGTAGTTCTAAAATTTTAAAATAAAAGAGTTTATAAACACCTGACACAATAAATTGACACAGTATTGTTTAAGGTGGGCGAATGAAATAATTTTACCCAAAATATATTTTAATATAAAATAAATATTTTCTTAAATTGTTATATAACTTGGATGTTTGGATGATAATACTTTAAACAAATAAGATTATAAAAATTGAAATGACTTGTATAATCAAATGGGAATTTGTATGAGTATAAATTTTACCAATAAATAAATTTAATTTGAAAATTAAATTAAATTAAATTATGGAAAATTTAATGGATGATTTGGAAGAAATAATTAGTGAATCTTGAATGTGATTGGAATGGAAAAATAAAAATTAAATTTGGAATGAGAAATAAAATTAATTAGAATTAAATCAACTTAAGCAAAATTTAATAATAATGAATTGGATTTAAAGTAAGTTGAAAGGAAATGGAATGAAATTTAAAATAAATTGAGTTGGAATCAATTTAAATTGGGTATAAAACTTAAGTAATTATTTATTCACATGGATATCATCAAATTGCATAGACTGAATTGTCGGCTGACGTAAATGAAAGTAATTAAAATTCTATGAGTTGAGAGAAGTTAAATAACTTGATTTTGAAATCAATTGAATTGAATATGAGCTTGTTTGGGTTAAAAATAAATTGAATGTAAGAAATTGAAGTGTAAACCATTAAAATTGAGTGGATTGGCACATGAATTGGTTGAAAGCAATTGAATTAGCTTTAAAATCATATAATCGCTTATGGAAAATATTTGGTGCATGTTGCTTATGAAATGCATGTGTTTAGCTATTGAAAATAAGTGGAATGCTAATAAACTTCGTATATTTAATACTTACATATTTAAATTGAGTAAGTACAGGTTCAAGGAGGCCGTTTGACTAGTTTGGATTGCGCAAATTGCAAATTAAATAAGCCGTTTGCTTAAAAATGCTAAATAAAGGTACGTCTACGCAATAAAAATAGGAAATATGAACGGTTTTTTGTTTTTCCGACCGTGTGGGTCGATGTATATATATATATATCTCTTGTCAAATTGCAAAAGCTCTTCCGTACAAAGGAAACTCTGCCAAAAAATTTCGAAAAGTTTGGGAGCTAGAAAATTTTGAAAATTTTTGGGAAGAATTTTTGCTAGCGACAAAACGATTTCAAATTTAAAATTGAAATAAATTAATGAATGAAACTAATTTAAAATAATGATATGAATCAGTTATAAGTGGAAGATAAAATTCAATATTCAGAGTTGAAGATAAGTTGAATTCATATGAAATGGGAAAACTAATTTGAATAGAAGTAGGTATGAAAACTTCTGTAAGGAAATGTATAAAATGATTTTAAAATCTATGATTGGATATTATTGCTAAGTAGGAAATGCAGGTATTATAAAGGGAAAAGAAAATTGGTTTTGATTTCAGAAGATAATGTGAATTGCCCGACTAATAAGGTACGTGTTTAAATTTTTGTATGAAATTTGATTGGGTTTTTGATCTAGCCACTTGGCGATTTGTTTTCTTTTGGAGTTTGGGAGCCCATAGAGGCATTTTGTAGTCGTACTAAACTAGCCGCGCAAAGGAGACGCTAGCGAAATTTTTCGGAAATTTAGAGAGTTAGAAAATTTTTGAGGAAGTTTTGATAATTTAAATCTGGATTTAAATTCAAATTTGAATTATTAAGTAAAAATATTATTGGGACTTATGGATAAGTTTGGAAAGCTAGGAAAGGGTTAGTGTGTCTTTAATAAAAAGTTTGTTTTGAGAATTGTTTGGTTTTGGGAAAAAGTAAATAGGTTTTGGACCATTCTTCTTAACTAGCAATTTCGGGGATGAAATTCTTTTAAGGGGGAGGAATGTGACAACCCGGAATTTTTGAGCATTTGAAATTGGAATATTTAATTAATTTTAATATTTAAAATTTAATTTTCAACTTAAATTCAAATATCACTATTTATTTGATAATTAAATTATTGAATTTAATAAATTGAAAGTTGGGTGAACTATTGAATCTTTGATTTTAAGCTAGTTAAAATTATTTCAAAGGCTTATAAAATTTATATTGATGATACTAAAAGTAATAGATGGGGTGAAATTGGATTTAACAGTAGTTTGTTCAATTTTTAAAATTATATCGTTTAAATCAATATTTAAAAATAGCCTTTCAGGGCACAGTCTCGGAATTCGACGAAACTAGTTTCATTGGATCCGTAATAGTTAGCTATTATCGGATTTCAATTTTCGTAGCAATCGGAGTTGTCGTTTGACCCTGACAGCTCAAAACGCTTAGAAACTATTTTTTATCGATTTAATTTAAAATTGAGCGTTTATTTCCGTAACTCGCGCATATGATTGAATTAGCCTCTGAAACACGTTCCATTGTGTTCGGAATGCAGGTGAAACCTTATAAACGCCTGAAGGCACGTGAGATTTGGAGTTCGTTTGTAAAAGTTCGTTAAAATTGAGAATATTAATAAAATATTACATTAAAACGTTTATATAATACGTTTTTAGGGGCCGAAACCCTAATCACTTGCTCGGCCACCACGATATGTTTTAATGGCCGAGAATTATCTTCGTTCGTCTCTACTTATCGAGAAATTCGTCATGATATAGCGAATTCTTCCAACTGGGAAGTTGGAGAACACCTCAACATCTACCTATCCAACGGTAGATCGTGGGTATTATCGTCGACTGGAGGAGTTAAGAGGCTGTTTTTTTCATCTCTTCGAGCACGAATTTCGAGGAGTAGGCGCAGCCGAGTGTCGTGAATTTCGGGGCGAGGTGTGGAGCTCGAATGGACGGTTCTGATGAGGAGAGCCGATCTCGTTCTCGGCAATCAAGGATGGAGTGGTTTCTAACCCTAATGGCGGCGTGATGGGTTCGAAGACCCTGGAAACGTGCGCATTGAGGAAGAAGCTTTGTGCGGCCATGATTTCCTGGACTTAGGGGACGGCTAGATTTGGTTTGTATATTATAAAAAAAAATTGTTTTAAATTATAGTTCAAACTATAAAAATTCATAACTTTTGCGTACGTTAGCAGATTTCGACGAATTTGGTGGCGCCGGAATTGCAGCGACGAGCAGCACGTGTGGTGTAGGCCTGGAATTGTTTTGAGCAAGTGGATTTTTTTGATTAAATCGAACGAGCTCGATTTAATTTAAAATTTGAAACGGCGATGCAAGGTGAGTTAATCTCACTCACAACTGGAATTTCCAGTAAATTTTAAATAGTTAAATTTTAAATGAATGATTGATTGGTTGTTCAGTTGTATGTGGTCATTATTATCTGATTTGATTGATATTTATTGTTGTGCTAACATCTGTGGATGCAGGGAAACAGGTTGAAGGGATCCGACTGGATTCCTCACAATATAGATATTATCTTTATAATCCGTGTTGTATTTTATTGGTATTCCATGATGGATTAATTTGAAAATTTAGTTGTGCTGTGTTATGGTTGGATAACTAAAATTTGGTATTTTAAAAATATCAGTAAATGAATTGGGATTAAAGGAGAATGAAAGGAATTTTTAAGCAATGAATTTAAGGAAATTAAATTCAGGGAATTGATTTGGAATTCAAGTTTGTTTGAATCTCAGTTTTAAAGATAAATAAAGTTTTTAAATTTAAATTTTTTTAACTACTTTAAACGGTTAAATGGTTTGGATTTAAAATGAAGATTTAAAATGTAAATAAAGTTTCTTTTAAAATCTAAGTTAAATCTGGAATCAAAATTTAAATCTGTATTCCAGCTTGAAATGAAAGAAAATTTAAACTAAATTGTTTTTAAATGCTTTGTTAATGATAATTTGATCATAAATAAGAAAAAATGTTTTTATCTTTAAATAAATGAAGTTTTAATGATTTTTAATTCATTAAATTATTAAGTTAAATAAAATGGATAATTAATTTATCTAATTAATTATAGTTAAGCACCTAAATAATTGAGTAATTAGAAATTGATTAATTGGTTAACAAGAATTAATTAATTTGGATTAAGAGATGATTAATTAAAGTTTAATTTCTTAGAGAGTAGTTAAAGGATTGTTATTAGTTAATGAAGGATCATTAACTTAGGATTATCAAATGATTAATTAAGATGATTAATTAGATTAATTAATTAAAGATAATCAATTTATGAAATTGTTTAAGTATAATTACTTAATGAAAGTAATTAAGGGATTAATTACCCAATGTTGTTAATTAAATAATGTGATTGATCAAGTTAATTAATTGGTTCAATTAAGATAATCATATGATGGTTTGTTAAAGTATGATTACTGAATGTAATTGGAATGGTAATTTTAATGGAAATGATTTGGGATTAATTACCTTGTGTAATTAATAAGAAGGGTAATTAATTACTAATGTGATTAATTAAGGCCGATTAATTAATAATTAATAATTAATTGAAGAAGTAATTAAGGATCATTAATTAATGAAATAAATGAGAGTAATTAAAGGTTAATTACTATAAATGGTTAAGGATAGTTAATTTGTGAAATTAATTGAAGGATAATTACTCTATGTAATTGAAGATAATTAATCTAGGTGATTAATTAAGATGGATATTTGAAGAATGATTGATTAATTAAAAGGTTATAATTAATTAATGGTTGATTAAGCAAAGTTAGGTGATTTATTCTTAAGTAATTGATTTAATTTAAGTTAATTAAATTAATTATAATAGGGATTAACAATGATTGCTTATGAATAATTGTTCGAGTAAAATATCTGAATTGGATGATATCTATTGGATGATATGCTGTGTTATTCTATGCTATGAAATGTTTTGTGATATGAAATGTTTGGATGGACATTTATAATGTGGTTATTAATGATGATGAATTTCTGTGTAAAAAGTGACATCTTGTATTTAAAGTTGAATTGTGGTTCACTTAAATAACTCGGGCTAAAATGGTATTAATTTGAAGAGATAGGAATCATGTATTAATAAATACCCGAAACCACTTCGATTCTTTATAAATTGATATGTGAAATCAATAGGCTCGTATGGAATAATTTAAGTGAATTGGACCATTTAATCTAAGTTTTTGATACTCAGAGATTTGATGTATCAAATCAGTGATGTTTATAACAAATTGTGAATTTGAAAGTTTACACGAGTTACCCTGGGTTTAAATAAGTTTTATGTGTTGGTATTTCATGTCAGATGAGTTTAGTCACGCTGGTTTCCAGCCTAACCCGGGTATTACTTTGATGTAATGTTCGGGTCAGACCGAGTATTACAGATTTTTGGGTAAGGACATTCTGGAGCTCATGAGACGAGCTGGATGGCAAGAACGTATGGAGTGTTTCCGTTGTATTATATTATTATATATCAGAGACATGATGATTGTGCATATATAGTGTATGTATATATGTGTAACTCTGATGTATTATAAATGTATTTGACAGATACATAATTCTTTTGTAAACTATTATTATTTGATATTATATTTTCATCCGCTGCGAATGTAAGAATCTTTGTGCTGTTTCTTCTTCTTCTTCTTCTATCTCTTTCTTCTTTCCCTAATTATCTGGAGTTTTCGAGATCGAAAATTCTGGGTCATTACATACATATTGCTACTAGACTTGCTCACTGAATATAAATAATTTGTATTAATCACATAAATGCCATTTTCAAGAGTACTCCATTCAAAACTAATGTTCATAATATTATTCACACATATAAATCCAGTCTTAAATAAACTAGAAGCATAAATAATTCCACAAATAAAATATTTTTCAAATAGCAATTATTTAATACGAAAACAAAACCACATGGCAATCATAAATCAAAATCTCCTACTATCATTGCATCTACGATAGACCCATCAGCTACTTGGAGTCCCATTTCACCCTTTTCCACGCAACGCCGGTTTCTAACTCTTGTAACGAATTACAAATATAAGTTCCATACCTTGTATCTAAAACACAAGACATTTTATTTATTTTAAAACTATTATGAATCATAAATGTACATGATGGAGCTGCAGAACTGTTATGCCTCTTTTCTTTCACAATCTTAAGATACTCAGGACATTTTCTCTTCCAGTGTCCTTTCTTACAATAGTGGTGATGCTCAACCTTGTCATTAGCATATTTCTTTCTTTCTTACTTTCTACTTACCCTCCCTCTTTCGCTTCTTCGAACTGTTCGAAGATGGCATACCACATTTAACCACAAGCATAGCCGACTAATCCTTAGATTATGACTTGGCCGACCTCAACATATTGAGGAGCTCCACGAGATTCGTATTCATATCATAGTTTAGTTTGAATGGTTCATGCTGAGTGGTCAATGAGCCAAGGTCAAGTTGACTTGTAACTCATTGCTTATAGTCACGTCTAGTGATGCAAGCTTATTAGTATAACCCTTCATCATCATCACGTAATCGTCCGTCGTCTATCCCTTTTGCAATTTGGTATTGAATAGTTTCTTAGTAGTCTCGTACCTTGTGGATCGAGACTGCTTACCAAATAGTTCCTTGAGACTATCAAAAATCTCATGGATATACATTGATTGTGCTGCCTTTGTAATGGTTTGTCTAGAGTAGACATCATGAATACTTAGGCGATTTCGAAGTCAACGATCCACTTACTATAAACAACATGCACATCTTCGTAGTCGTTATCAGCAGGACTTGTCAATAGAGCATAAGTTACAAATGACCAAACCTACTCTATGTCAAAGCCATCTTTATATCTCGTACCCAATCGACATGGTTTTTGGTCTGGTTAAGCAATCACTTATGTCTTGGATTCGAAAGTATCTACAAGTTTTAATAGGTATATTATTAGGACATTAACATTTTAATATTCTTATAATATTAGTAAGATTAAACTTTACGTTTCATTTCAATAATAAGCTTCCACTAGTGTTTTATGTTTCGTTAAACCCTAAGTCGGAACATAGAAGTCCTTCGACTTTACTGGTGGGTGTTAGGAATCGTATGTCTTGGGATTATGACCTTGAGGGAAGCTCAACAAATCATACTCCTACATATGATGGATAACTACTTATCAGTTGTATTGTATACAATTTCTAACTCATGGCACTTTGTCCAAATCCCGCCTTTACCATGAGGAAAGCTCAACAAATAAAATAGGATTATTCACTCGGACCTACCATTGCACGGTAGCATAAGTATAATGCACATGCCTTAAGGAAAGCTCAATAAATACGAGCAATTGTCTTACCTCGTCTATTTAATACATTAATAGTACTACACATAAGATCCTTAACTTAAGGAAAGCTCAACAACCCAACAATATGCAAGTAATTTATTAATATATAAATGGTAGAGGACAACATCATATTGAAGATTCATAATCTTCAATGTATTATATTGAGTGGTATTGACTTATGGAATACTGTATTTCTTATAAAATACCCTCGTGATTCAAGTGTCAGACACATCAGAAATCACATTGTACGTATGTTTTTATTCCTCATGTCTATATAAGGTTTCTTAATGTTCCACCTTTAATTTATACATTCATATTATATAAGTTTTATTTTTATATAAATTTTATATTTTAATTTACTTATATGATAATCTTATGAATAATCTTATACTCATTAAATCATATTTAATTAATTTTATACTATTCTAATATAACATTTATATGGAATGTTTATTATTATAGTATAACACATATATCATATATATGTGTATATCATTTACATAATTACTCTTTAGTTTATTTATTTAATTAAACAATTTTAATTAAATTACATTAATTTCAAAATTCATTTTAGATACATACATGTATACTTATGTTATTTTAACATTTTAAAACAACATAACATATATCATAATATATAACACATGTATATATTTATTAATTAATTGATTATTTAATTAATTGATTATTTAATTAATATATTTAATAACCTTATTAATAAATATTATAAACTTTGAAATTAATTTATATTAATTTTCAAATATTTTGAACTTTTTTATTATATGTAACTTTAATAGTATATGTATATCTTATTTTAAATTTAACTTTTAAATTTAAATCTAATATTTTAATTTTCAAACACTTTTGAAAATTAGCCCTAATTTAAATTGGGCCTTTTCTATAAGGGCAACTTTAAGGCTTACAAATTTGTTTAAGCCAAACCGATAGCTAGGTATGACAGAGTACTTGATTACCCAATCTCAACCCTTTGAAGCTACCTTCCAAGAAACCCTACTATTTGGGGTATGAGCTTAATTAGTTAACCCTAACATGACTAATTTTGACCGTCTAGGTTATTGGGCTTTGATACCATTATTGGAACTAAATTAGTCCATAATGGAACTCAAAACTATAATAAAATTTTATTTATTTTGTCGTAAAATTCGTAAAAAAAATTGAATGTTTTTTAAATAAACGTATATAATACATGTGTGTGTGTATGTGTGTCTTACAAGTAATTTAATAATAAATGAATATACATTAATACATAAAATTTATAAATTAAAATGAATGTATACACATCTAATAATACTCATGGTAAAATTGTTTTTTTATTATTTTAATTTTAAATATATATTAAAATTAAATTTCCATATGAAAATAAAAAATTATTCAAAATACAACTTTGAATTTTAATATTTAATTAAAGATCTGAATGATATTATATATATATTTGATAATAAATCAATTTTAAATTCATTTATTAACTTCCTCAAGTATGTAAATATATAAATTATATTAAAAAAATCTTTTACTTACCAAAAGTTTATTAGGTATGAATTTGATTTTATAAAATTCAAACCATATTTTACATAACGTATTTGTTAATGTTATTAATTTATGAAATTAATTGATTTAAATAATATTTAAATAATATATATATATATATATATTATTTATGCCAAAAGTCTTTTAGGTATAAACTTATTTATATAAAATTATGAAACCATATTTTGTATGATGTAAGATTTAATATTTAAAGTATTAAACTTATATAATTTAAATAATATAAATTAATTTAAATTAAAAATCAATTTTTATTTTATTTTTATGCCCGCGGTATTAAAGGCATGCATATGTCAATTTTTAAATTATATACACATATAATCATACAGCTATTCCAAATGTGATGATATACTAGATTCATCATCTAAGAAATACGAAAGTATATGATATAAAAATTATCTAAACATTAATTTATTGTTGTAGATAAGAAAAATACATTATCTCCAAAGCCAATTAATACACGTTGAAAAGAAGATACAAGCTCCTTTGAATCATATTCCAATTCAGCAAGGTGCTAGTTCTTAAACTGATGATCATCGACTATCGAATAACGTTTATTTTATTTTATTTGAGCTTGGAATGGAGGAGATGATGGACATATATTTCGGTCGGAAATAGAGAGGGTGGAACCTTAAAAAACAAGTTGTAAATGAGTGAGGGTTATGATGCTTTTATAGAGGAGAGATTAGAGAGATAAGTTAGGATCAGGATGCGCATTTCTCTCTTACTCATTCCCTTCCTCTTATCCATCTAAACCCAAGCATCTCTTGCCATATTATGGCCATACCCTACCTGGTCTATTATAGCCGAACTATATATGTTGGCATATGGGCTTTAAATCCATTTTTAGCCCATATAATATATATTGCATTTAAATCCAATTTAAATGCATTTCGATATATATCGATTACCATATTCATAACTACTATAAACATATTTATTAATATTGTTTAATTAATCAAATAAAAAAAATCATAATTAATATTTCATAAATATTAATTGATTTAATTAATTTATAATAATTACAAATTAATTAAATTGTTTGGTCAAAGAAGTATTCAATGTTTCGGTTGTGTGACTCTTTAGGTGTAAATTCGGTCAGCGATTAACATTGAACTATTCGAATATTAATGTTCACATATCGCTTAGCATATAATGTGATATTTTGACCAAATTTGTCGCTTATATGGTTTCGGTTAAATCCAATTTTGTTCTGTAAGCATTACCCGGTAGTGACTGTTATATATACCAATTCTCTTCATTAAAACTATATCACTTAGACTTACGGAGTTTGGTAATGGTCAAAATTTCAAAATCGTCCATATTCAACTCTATATTCCAAACACAAAGTCCTTGGTTTAATAATAACAATTATTATTAACTGAACTACTTTGGACATAGTTTTGACTTTGGATTGACTTCCATTGACCGTGATGCTTACCTCATATAACTGAGAAGATGAATCATTTCTTGAATAATGTTTCACTTTCAATACTTCCACTCGACCCAACTATAGTCATTCGATAGACCTCGTGCTATATTTAACTATAATCAAAGCGGAACTTTCATATTAAAGATCGACAGTATTCTCAAGTCGGAAGAACTATGTAAATGCGTCACTTTGATATTTTCTGTTTGATCTTAGTTATTTTAAGTAAAAAAAGCTACCAAATAAGTCGTTCCATAGTTATCCAATAACTGTTTGTACATAACCCCTTGGTGCCCTCAACAGTCATGGGTAATACTCTATCCAATATTTGAAGAGTATTACGTACTCTAGTCTCAACGGATACATCGATATTCAGTCTCGATACTCTTGACTAGGAATATTTAAAATAATGTGTTTATTATATCATAATATAATTCCTATGATTACAACTATCTGTAATTACTATCACAAATACACCATTTATGGATTTTTTGTTAAATATATTTTAATTAAAAATTTAATTTATTTATTATAACATAATATTACAAATATATAATAGAAAGAAAAATACCTTTATTACGAATGAAAATTGATTACAAATTTAATAATTTACAATAAATTACAGAATTTTCCCTAAAGCATAACCCTATCTCTTTCAAATACTCTGATTATGTCATCTCAAAATCAGGAAGTGCTCATATATCCAAACCAATACACAAAACACCAATATTAAATAGATGACATAGCAATTAATTTGAATTTCAATTTTAATCATACCTAAAGTAAGGTCGTACAACCCGCAATTTGACGTACGCCTCTTCTCGTACCTTGAGCCAAGTTATAGAAAAACCAACTCAAGCATGCAATGCCCGAGAGTAAATGTTCACTTGCCTTAACAGATATAGACATTGCAAAAAAAATGTATCGAGACATTGTTCCCGGATTTATCACTGCAAACTAATACACCAATATTATATAGTAGGTATGAAATCACATATTGTTTTTTCGATCCACATTATCTGACTCTTGAGAATCGGATAATCTCGTTTTTAACCACTACAAATAGATTTTCTCTCTCTACCCAATAGTTGGTCAGTCGTTTCCTTTTTGATGCCAAGAAACTTATCCAACAAGGCATATACATCTTCATCACCTATCACTCTTAAACCTCGAAGTGACCTTGTAACCGCTTTTCCATCAACGGGAAGACCCGTAATGAAACGTTTCATCAGTAGTAATTGTCAATTTATCGAACGGAAGATGAAAAGTATTTATTTTCGGGTAGAATCTTTCAATAAATGTGTTGATCAAAGCCTTGTCAACTATATCATATGCATTTTTTATTATTTTCTCAAAGCCCGAATCAGCTCCTACACCCGTAACAAAATCGCATTTCTTGCTTAAATCTCGAGTCCCAACATGACGGTAAAGCTTAATAATTATAGCTTCATCCCTTGTTGCCTATATTATAAAATGATATTCAAAGCATACACTGACAATATTTAATGTAATATCATATAAGACAATATGATAAATTTACCAAAGAGTTCTAAATGCTAGAAGCAATATGATCTTTATAAGCAAAGAGTAAAGATAGTTGAACTTCACTTTTGGTAGCTTGATTAGATGATTCTGCCATCTACTTCTTGCATCTATTCTTTCTAGTCAACGCTTCATTTTCTTTATCACTTTCCTCTTCACTTTCATGCAATGGTTCATCCACATTTGCAATTTCTCCCTTATGATTCGACCCAACTATAGTTTCCTCAACCAAGTGCTTATGTTGACTACCATCATCTTCACTCACACTATTTTTGTGGTTATTGCTTTCATCATGTACAGTTTTCTCTTCTTCAATACATTTTCTTCATTCGTTCCAATGTTAATTTATTGCGATTCGAAGCCGTATGTGAGATACAAGTGGTTGTAGCTAAAGCCAAAGACTCTTTGCTGCAACGACCAAATAAATTCATTTACTTATAGCTTACAATAAGAACCAAAATGTTACATCCCAATTTTCTAAACAACCCAAATCGGCAACTACATGCCAAAGAAAAACTTTGAATTCAACGTAGCTACACCGTACTAAAATGGTAAAACCGAAGAATGCTAGCTGAACTGAATTTAAAAACTCGACAAGCTTTCGTCGAACTAAAATGTATAATAAGATACTCTGCCGTCAATACAAAATTTCTTATCCTAATTTACTTATTCGACTACAATAAAGCAAAGAAAAGTGAAATAAATGAATACATCATATCGAAGTTGCCACGATGAAGCACTTACCTTAGTGCGAACCATTGTAGCACCGATGACGTCAAACCCTAATTATATAAAAAAAAATTATGCTGTGTAATTTTATTTTATGCAATGTGTCATAAAATGTAATGTGATTAATAACAAATGTTTTAAACAGAAGAAAAAAAGGGAGGGGGGTGTTGGGAGAAGAGAAGAGACCACCTTGCTCTTGGCATCAACAAAAACGGCGCTGACCCTATTAAATAATCTGTGTTAAAGACCAACCATATTTTACATTTTCCTTTTGAGTGGCACAGTTGTAATATACGTAAAATAATATCTTAATGACTGTTTTACCCAAAAAAGGGTTTCGGTCCTCTCCCAGAGACCCAGCACATCTTTTTATAATTATCTTCACTCCATCTCTCTCTCTACACGCATTTTCTATTTCCCAAAAAACTTTCCTCCTGTCCATTTCCTTGTTTAAAACTAGGGTTTTATTTTCCTTCAATGGCGGCAGCAGTCAGCTTCTCATCAGTGAAGGCGCAGCTAGTGGTACCGGCGACGAAGGCGGAGGAGGCGGTGAACTTCTACAAGGCGGCATTTGGGGCGGAGGAGGTGACCAGATCCACCTATCGTAAGCGCAAGGGAGACCAGGAGACCGTGGCTGATGTTATATGTGCAGAGATGAAGATCGGTGGTTTTGGCTTTCTTGTTTGTGATCAGAACGATGACAGTGCTCTGTATGTGTTTTTTTCTATTTTATCCGGTTCTTAATTGTAGATGATAGTTCATTCAGACGTTGTGATTTAGGCTGTGGAAAATACGTACTAGTCTTGTATCTTGTCGGTTATTGTTTTTTGAGTACTAAAAATGAAGAAAATGCGGTGAGCGTGGATCGAACACGCGACCTTCAGATCTTCAGTCTGACGCTCTCCCAACTGAGCTATCCCCGCTATTTGTTAATTCTATTTGTGCTCTTTAAGTGTATCTTAGCTTTGATATATTTAATTGCTTTAGGAACTTTAAGGGCATGAGATGCCTGATTTGAGATTCTAAATATTTGGTTGTTAAATATTTTGTTTTATAAATTTTTAGGTAGCAATATTGTTACGTAGTAGATTTTAGTTCATAGATATATTGAACAGTTATATCTAGTTAGATTTATTTCAAAACGATTTTCGATCTTTGTCTTTTCTACTTGTATTATTTTGTATCCTGCATAAATTCGAGTAATAAGTGCGCTTATTTGCTGATTTATAGAAATTAAATACTCAAAATACTTAACTAGTTATTATTGTGGTTATATTTATTTATAGGGAAAGTCTTTTTGAACACAAAATGAGACACAATCACTGACACAAAGAATCTCCACCATTAGATTGTCCTCTGAATTCCACCCTTTTCATAAAGACAAAAAAATCCAACGGTCCGAATCTTTTGTGTCATCATTTTGTGTTTAATTTTGTGTTCAAATAGCCGGTCCCTTATTTATATTATGAAAAACTATTTTCTACCTAAACTCTTTTGGGATACTCTGTCAAACATTTAACTGCGTCCTTGGCGAACCAAGTCTTTGCAGTTTTGGATCAGTATGGTTCAGGCACACCTAATTTTTTGTCTAGTTGAGGAAAAAAATTTCTCCTTTGCTTGGAGGACCAAATTCTCTCCTCAATCTTTGTATTTTTACGCTATATAACAAACTATATGATTATGTTATTTTGTCATTTGAATCTTTTTTATTTATTATACTTTACATTTGGAAAGAAGGGTTCAAATCAGTGATCAAAATTACTTTTGAGAGGTTTACATATTTTTAAAACATATTTTTTTGAGATGATTTGAATGATAGAATTAACAATTCTACAAAAGTTTGACAGTTTTTAAATTTTGCTGGTGTAAAAGATCAATGTCTGAGGAGGGATTTGCTCCTACAAAATGGAAGGGCAAAACAAAACTAGAAAAAAATCACCATATACTTGTGGTTTAGATCATGCAAAGCTAAAAAAGAGTTGAGAAACATCATTTGAAAACTACAAGTTCCATTGAGCAGGAAGTACTGTATAGGAACTAAGAGATAGATTGCTCGAATTTCTTAGTTTTTTATATTAAACGCTGACATAACCCTAACATAGTAGCAAAATTAAAAAGAATCAGAGCATAAGAAATGGTTTGTCTTCATGCAGCCCTGTTGGTTTGTCATTTGTGCTGGAAACAAACGACGTGGATGCAGCAATGTCAAAGGCAGTAAGTGCAGGAGCAGTGGTTGCATCAGAGATATCTGAAAGTGAAGATGGTGGATGCTGCGGCGGACTTGTTGGCAAAGTGAAAGACCCATTCGGTGTTGTTTGGAGCATTGCTTCTTTTAGCAACAAGAAATGCAATGATGCTGCTGAGCCTGAAGCTCCTTAAATTTCTGATTGTTGTCTTGGTGGAGTTAGGAATCTATCATGTTTAGCTTAACTAGTATTAGTATGAATGTTTGAACTCTAATTGGTAATGTTGTCTTAATCTTAATATCCAAAACCTCGCATGGAAGGCAAGTTAGCGTTGGTTTCTTGTTTGTGATAATATTATGGCTGTGCCATATGGAATCCAATTCTGAGTTTTATCTTTTTGTGTTACATTTTGGATGCATGTTTATTTGGACATACGATGCATATGGATTTATTGAGTTCTCGTATGATGTCAGTGAGATGCAAACTATGCCTGTAATAGATGGAGTCTTTTGCTGAAGCTAAAATATGCCTATGCTTTTTGTGCTTTGTCAGCATGGATGATTTACTGGTCATAGATCAATATTATGATGGTTTCATAAAATGATCTTTATTCTTTGTTTTTCTTGTGTTTTGTTCAAAACAACATTTTTGCATGTATTTCATCCTTAATGCAATTAGAATTACATGTGTGGTATTTGTAGTCCATAACCATTCTATTTGAGATGGAGTTTTGACGCAACGGTTAGATCATTTGTATGGTGTTTTGGACGTTCAGGTTCGAATTCGGAAACAGTTTCTTCGCAATGGAAAGGAAATGCTGCGTTTGTCAATCTTTCTAAAGCCCGCTTTTGTGCGGAAGGATCATGCAGTGGGTTCCAGCTTTAACCATTCTACTATATTTCCACATGTATATTATACCTGATTTCCATTGATTCAAAGAGCATGTATTTTTCTACGCTTCCATGGGTTAGATTATTCTAGGTTGAAAAACGTATACAGAATAATTGATGAGGCAGGTTTGGGCCTTTTGGACCACTACTAAAATTATGTTAAAAGAGCATTGAGAGAGCAATTACTAAATTAAGCTTTACGATAACTAATTATTTTTTCTGATCCGTCCTCGTTCCAACTCCTAAATCACCCGCAATACTAGCAAAATTTTCATGCCTGAGAATGGGAAAGAAATGCAATCAAGATGAAGCAAGTTTCCCATTCTATTTGCTAGCTGTACATGTCGTGTTGAAATAATAATAAATCGAAGAAATTTCAAATGGCAATTTGGGAATCCCCATCATATCATCCTTGTTTCTTTGTTACATTTGCCTTGTATTTACTTGCTTCCAGTTTTCTTCTTGTTGCTGGAGCAGAGACGAACAGCACTTGCAATAATAATCCAGATAACGAGGAGGTAGTTTTCATTAATGTTATGGGGTCAGTTGGTATTGAACAGCATCCATAAAATATAGATAATTCATATCATATTATTGTTGTGATTGCATCAACGTCTAGAGAAGAACTATCTTGATAACTCATGGTATATACTCTAAAGCAATAATTTCAGTATTTTCTCTGTGCAGGTTTTCATAAAATACTGGGTAAATGGGGAAGAAAATCAAAAGATAATTGGATTGGAGGGGAAATTTGGCTCCCATTCACCAAAAGATGAATCGGAAGCCACTAAAAGGAACGTTATACTTGCAAATCCTCAAAACGGCTGTTCTCCCACTTCATCTTCTAAGGTTAAAACACCCAAAGAGTTCCTTTGTGGATAACATTGTTCTTGTTTGATTCCCATTTTCTTTGAACGTTTCTCCTTTATCAAAATACTTTATTTTAATTTGGCACTTTGATATTTATGTTAATGCTGCTGCTCTTGTTCTCAGTATGCCAATTCTGTAGCGTTGGCTATACGGGGAGATTGTTCATACAGCGATAAAGCTAAAGTTGCTCAGTCAGGAGGAGCAGCAGCCCTACTAGTCATAAATGAAGATGATGGTAGAGCAGTTTCTTTCTACGTTCTACTACTTGTTTTTTTTTTAGCATTATGTACTAAGCATTTCATCAAAATTGGCAGATATCTCTGAAATGGTATGTTCTGAAAATGACACTTCCCTAGTCATCAACATTCCTGTTTTAATGATATCAAAATCAGACGGCGATAGCATTACAAAAGCTTTAACTTCTAATGGAAATGGTATGTTTTAATTATGTCCATAATTTAATCGACTATTGACTTTCGCTTGTATTTTGAAAAAATTTTCTACCCTATTAAAAAGGTTACAATGCGGTATGACAAGGGTAAAAAGAGATCACCCTAGTGAACGTTTTTAAGAGACAAAAATAACAATATATTGGTTTTCTATATCAGTATGCTAAAGCCTAAGACCACCCATTTAAACCATATATTTACTATGCAAAATTCAAAAACTGAGATTAAATTAAAATAAAAACCCTGTAGTGTTTGTAGTCAGCATAACTTGGCCATTAAGACAAAATATATGAAACAACCCCACCCAACCCCCAACCCCCCCCCCCCCCCCCCCAACCAAAAAAAAAAACAAACAAACAAACAAACCCCCGAGCGTGCACACTCCCTTCCCTGGAAAAAAAAAAAAAATCAGTTCTCCCTTGCAAGCTGTTCTCCCATACTTCACTATATAATGAAGAGATAATAGAGAAATTCACTAAAAAATCTAAAGCTTTGTAAAATAATAAGTGTATTGATACCGTACCAATTCAACACTCTGCTTTGATACTAATAAAATTAATGGCACTTAAGTTCAAACTAAAACCCCCACAACATTCACCAACACCGCCTTTGTATGTTCATCCTTCTCAAACGTACACTCCTACTCATTCGGAACCTCTTAAAACACCACAAAGATAATATATGATATTTGCAAGTTTTTATTACCGTATTCTAGCAAATTAATCTCTCTACTTTAATTCATGGAAGTCTTCACTTTTCTCCCATCACATCAACACCAAGCGTCACTTATGAACTTGTGCGAGATATCGCATTCTTCATACAACTTCACCTCGATTGAGGAAGTTGCATCTTTTGTTCTGAAGTTGTCTAGTCGAAATTTTGTTCTTCTTATCTTGCAAAACATATATAATTCATGTTACTGTTGTCACTTTCTATCGAATCTTTGTAACTTGATTAACACATTTCAGCTTGATTTGTAATTACTAATGGATCTCATATTTTCTGTTTTCTTCATGTAATTGATGAAATTGTCTTGCTTTCCATATACATGATAACATGCATGTGAATCAAAAAACAATTCATGGTTTGGATTTTTCTCTTTAACAAAGTTGGATATGAGTCTTCATCTTCTTCGACTGGTGATTTTTCTGTTGCTACAACCACCACCACTACGCCTTCATTCTTTCTTAGGAGGAAGGTTGACACTTTCTCCATCCTTCTTAAACATTTTGCGATTGTGTCACACATACCTCTTTTTGTTGCGACGATAGCACCTATAATTTCTTTGCCAATTTGTTGACCATTTCTTTCCATAAAACATTGGTCATTGTCTTTCTTATGGGAAAAGCTCCACCAAAACCTCGCACATCTTTTTTGTAGACGTTTTGTTTTTACTTGTTTACTAGTTGAATAAGCTACTAATAGAATTAATTAAGACAATTACAGTAGAATTTGAGTTGTTCAAGGACACAAAAACATTCCCAACGTTTCAGTAAGGAACAGACTGATGTTAGAGTTTTGTTTCAAACATCCATCTTATATTCGACGGTTGCCAATTAATTCATGATCACTTAAAATTCACTCAAATAGGTTTGGCAATATAAGAGATTAAAAAAACAATCATGCAGTAGACTTTGATACTAACTACTATGGTTTTTTCTGCAAGTTCTCCAGCATAATTAACTTAAGGGAAAAAAGAAACAGAGATAACTAACACAATACAGTTTTATACTAGCTCTTTTTTTAAGTCACAAAACCTTTCATAATTTCATGCCAGGGTCTCAATGCTCTACTGTCTTAAACTATCTTTGAGTTTGAGTTAAGTTCTCTTTGGTTTAATTACTCCCATACTCTTTTACAATATATAATCAGGAAATTATTGTCAAGGACAAAATTTCACCGCTTTTTAGCCTTAAGGACAGACCTTTAATATTTTATCCTGAAGAACAACTTTATGTAGGTATCAGTTTTTAGTTATTGATAGCAGTTTTTAGGTATCAGTTTGTAGTTATCGGAAACAGTTTTTAGGTATTAGTTTTAGCTCAGTAGCAGTTTTGTTGTCCTTATGAATAATTTTGGAAAATGTTTGTCATTATAAATAATTTTTAAAAGAATGTTTGTCCTTGTGGTAAAAATATTGAGGTCGTGTCCTTGAGGCAAAAAATATACAAATATTTGTCCTTTAAATTAATTGCCTCCAATATGATTCCCTTCCTCTTTCTCTCTCAATTCAATTCCCTTCTTTTATCCATAATCTCAATTCTCTTCCTCTTTCTCTCATGCTCTCATCATCATCTGATGAAGGTTTTTTTTTTCCTTCTTTGGTTTACCTAACTTTTCAAAACAAATAATAAAATCATATCTCTTTCAAAATATATTACTAATAAGATCCTGTTTTGGCACACTGGCGCTGATCCTGTAATTGTATTGGAGACAATTTCGTAAGAGTTATTTTACACTGGCGTGATTTGAAATTGCTCCAAGTTACTCCAGTCCAAAATTTTCATATAAAATACAATGGAGCTATTTGAAATTGCGCTAGTGTAAACATATCCCAACATCGTAGAAACATGCTTATATTTGTTATAAAGTTTTAGAAGGGCATCATATTTTTGTTATAATTTCTGAAATATAGGTTAAATTGGAAAAGAAAAAAACCATACAAAGAAAGATTACAAAGAAAAACTTATCAAAAATACAAAGATACAAAGCGTACCAAAATACAAGCTTGCCAGAAGTACAAACTTCATAAAAAGAAAAAAGTTCTGTAAAATAATAATTCTATTTGTATCACAAAAAATCAACATATATTAAAATATGAAAGGATAAAGAACTAAAATATGACGGATGTATATTTGTCTCACAAAATACATCAAAATTAGTAGCAAAATGTGTAATCTATGCCATTTTGAACTCTTCTCTTTCCATCTACAACATGATGCTCAACCATTCGTCACCCTTTGGGAGCTAATTCAACATATATTAAGCTTTTACTAAATGCATTATCCCCATGATTTGGAGAAAGAAAACTTCTATTTGTTTGCAGTGTAAACATTAGAAGATGCCTACAAAAGAACTTGAAGGTTTTGGTAGAGCTGTAACACCTCAAGAACACACATACACACATAGAATATTGATTTCATTACCCAGGTTTTCTCATCGATTCCTTTAATTATTTTAATTTTGCAGTTGAAGTTCTTCTGTACTCCCCTGATAAGCCATTGGTAGAAGGATCTGTTTTCTTTTTGTGGTTTATGGCGATATCCACAATTATAATTTCATCACTATGGTCTGGTGCTGAAGAACGCAATCTGCAGGTTTATGAATTTACGAGTCAGTTTGCAAACACCCATTTATTTCGAAGGACATTTGCATTCATGTATAACACATGTAATTTTCTTTGTTACAATGGGTTCGTTTCTGTTTCTTAAAATCGGTTGCATCAGTCCTTGAATATAAAAATTATATCCTATCGCTTATTTGACACAAATGATGCAATTGGCATTTTTTGTAGAAATGTTCAGCGGTTGATAGATTGATATAACTTTATTTCAATTATTTTAAAACTTTTTATTTGAATGCAAGAAACACAGTAATATTTGCTCCTCGATGCTGTTTAGTTATAAATTAACAAACTGACATGGCAATGAACTGTTATAGATGCTACAGACTGAGACTGTGTGCCGTATCTCTATATTTAATATCTTCGAAAGCTTACTTGCTATCTATGTTTATTCTCCTATAAATTGTTTAACAGAACTCATCTGGCAACCCATTTAAGGAATCGGAGGAAGAAGCAGTCGAGTTGAAAGCAAGTGGAGCTATAATATTTTTGATATCGGCATCTACTATTTTGCTGCTGCTATACTTTCTCATGTCCAAGTACGCTATGTGGGTTTTGGTTGGTATATTTTGCTTAGGCGGTACTATGGTAATTTCAGGACTTCATCATCTATTTATTGACAAAATTCGATCTTAAACCAACTATCTCATTACGTTGTGCTGCTTCTATTAACTTTTCAGGGTTCTCATACTTGCTTAGTAGCACTTATTTCAAAGTAAGTTATTGCGAAGTTTGTCCGAATACCATTTTATCTTTTGGAAGCGATCCATTTCTTAAATGCAGAAATCATCTTTAGCTCAAATAAAATACACTTGGCCCTTCTTTGAATCTAATTTCGTCTTATATTTGTATTGGTGTTCAAAGTAGAGTGCAGCCTATTCAAGTTTAGGATAATATTTATGCATTTAGGCAGAAAATGAATATGAATATGAATTCCTACTTTAACCTATATATCTTACTAAAACAAGTTTCAAGCAGTGTATTTAAAGGTTGTGGCGAAACAAAAATGGATCTTCCTGTCCTTGGAGAAGCGAGTATACTGTCTATTGTTCTTTTTCCTTTTTGCGCTGCATTAGCTATATTTTGGGCTGCACACCAAGATGCTTCGTATGCATGGCTTTTTCAAGATTTACTCGTAAGATTTGTACTTGCTTCTGTTATTTTATTGGTCTAAATTTTTGTTAGCAGTAAGATAAACTAATTTTTCATCTGCTGAGATAATTTGAACAATCTGCATTCCCAGTTTAACATTTTCATTTATCAAGTGCAGATTCCTTAAGCAGAAGTAAGATTGTTCTAGGTCATTATATTAACTTTTTTTTCATTTTCAGGGTATGAGTTTAATGATATCAGGATTACGAGTTGTTAAGTTACCAAATATCAAGGTAATATGCAGTGAAGTTAATTATGAACTGGTATACTTAATGGATATGCTTGAAATTTTATGTGTTCCTTTCCAGGTTGCTACGGCTCTGCTTTGCTGTGCCTTCTTCTATGATATTTTCTGGGTTTTCATTTCACCTTTCATTTTCAAAAAGAGCGTAATGGTTGAAGTAAGCATTCTTTTGATCGTTGCCTGCTAATTATTTTATCGACGTGCAATAGAGATGCAAAATATTTCTTCTAAAATAAATAAATAAATAGTGGTAAAATCGTGATAAACTTGTACTACATGAAAATTTAGTTACTCTCTATAACAGCTAAGTATGATTTAGTTTTCCTGATTGAAATCAATAACAAATAATTAAAGCAATAGCCAAACCACGACGAAAAATGGAGATACGTCCAACAACCCGAAAGCTCCTTTTTAAGTTAATATAAGTCCTACAATCCAAACTCATCAATTACTTTCTTATGCATATAGTATATATATTTATAATCCATCACGGATGTATAGTTGGTGATGTAAACAACATTTGTCAATGAGGTTGGAGGTTGGATGCACATCAGCTACATTAAGCTAATGTGAGTTTACCTAAAGCATGTGTTATTTGTTGATGCATACTTTCTTTTATACACACACAGAACCATTTTAGCGTCCCTTTTTTGTTCCCTGTCACCGATCATGGAGGTGATATCTTTTATCATAACTATCATAACTCTCTCACCCAATGTCACTTTTTTTAACACTATTTTTCTAGTATTAGGACACGACATTTTTTTTACCATTCACTCCTTTCCTATGCCTTTGAATAATACATTTCCTTGTGACCCAACTTATTCTCATAGACAAAGCTTCAATCAAATATTTTCCTTTAACCATGCAGTCGGTCTGAAAATCTAGTGTCCACTTTGACAAAGTTTTGTTCATCACATCCAAGCTCCTTTTTTGTGAATTGCTTGAAGTAGTTATGTTTGCGAATTGCTTGAAGTAGTATAATGCTAGGATATAAGGTTTTTATCAAGTTTTTGAAATTTGACCGAAATCTAACTGAAATTCCACCGGTTAAAAAGAATCTAATTGCTGGCAAAACAACATAAAATTGTATTTTGGGGTCTCAAATTTCAATTATGAACAAACCATAAATCAAAAGGAACGAATCAAAAGGCTAAAATCAAACAAAAGAGAGAAAATATTTGCCATCACCTAAAGATAAAAAACTGAACTGCGTCTCCAAAAAAATCAGTAAGCACATATTTAAGAATACCTCTCGTCTTATGTACCCCGACATCAAGTGATATCGTCTTTGCCTACCAAGAAAACAAATACCTGTAGAAATCTATCCTTGAAAGATTAATCGTCTTTGCCTACCAAGAAAACGAATACCTGTAGAAATCTATCCTTGAAAGATTAATCAATCTATTTGTGCTTCCTCAACTCATCAAACCTTTTCTCACCAATGTTATAGATCCTAAGATGCTTAAAAAGGAATATAATCTGTATCAGTAGAATCCATTAGCATCATTGATACATCCATGATGGTTGACCTCTTAGCCAAATAAATATTGCTTGCTTAAACTCATATGCCCAAGG
Organism: Allium cepa; assembly: GCA_030765085.1. Lineage (NCBI taxonomy): Eukaryota > Viridiplantae > Streptophyta > Magnoliopsida > Asparagales > Amaryllidaceae > Allium > Allium cepa. The sequence continues at coordinate 619,712,770 of CM060928.1, forward strand.
ATTCCTTTGCCATCTTTGATTTCTCAACCTCAACAATAATCCTACAACCAAGTCTACTCAAAACAACCATATGTGAACTCTTATGCAAATCTGTCAACATAATTATAAAAGTCATTGTACGTCATAGGTTGCTCGTGGTGGCAAGGAAACCAGCGGCAATTCCATTCCAATGCTTCTGGTGATCCCTAGGTTTTTTGACCCATGGGGTGGTACTTCTATTGTTGGATTTGGAGATGTTATGATCCCTGGCCTTTTGGTTGCTTTCAGTTACAGGTATCACAAGATTACCAGATACATGTTTCTCCTCGTTTATCCATTGTTTTTGTAAACTGTATTCCTAAGATATCATCATTCAAGTTTTCTCAATTGATAATATTTGCATCTTATGTTGCAGATACGATATAATAAGAAGGAAAGGTGTTGTAGATGGATATTTTCTGTGGATGTTAGTTGGTTATTCATTCGGTATGCACATATTTTTATTTAATTCAAAATTATTTTGGGTAATATAAGTTAAATATTGCGAAAATATTCTTGGATCACAAGAAGTTAGCCTTTCATGTAGATCATCCAATTTTGAGTTGCATTCCAAATGAAAGAGTTTACATCCCTCCAACTGTGGATGTATTGCTTTTATGATATGGATTGTCATTTACAATAGATTGTTATGTATTAGTTTGATTTTTTATCGGACCAGGTTATCTTAATCGCTAATGCTTAGTGACAATAGACATGAGTAATTGTGCAGATTTCTCATTATATCCTTCATTCTGCTTAAACGCTTTTACCAGGAAACTAATCAAGTTAAATTTCATTCAGGTTTTGCCATTACATATTTATCGTTCTATTTGATGAACGGAAAAGGTCAACCTGCTTTGCTTTATTTAGTTCCTTGTACACTGGGTAATTCATTTTGCATATCATGAATAATATTTTTCTGTAGTTTTTTCTTCTTTAATTGCCTAGTTCATATAAATGTTAAATTGATTTTTAGGTTTTATTACAATATTGGGATGTATAAGAAAAGAAATTCGTGTTCTGTGGATTGGGCCGAAAGAGGCGAAAGATTTTTCATCCGATGTAGAGTCTTGAGTATGGTGTTAAAAAAAGTTGAAGGCAATTTTGATGGAAAAAAGCATGCATTTTGATTGATTCAAGCTGTGAAAGAAATCATAAAGCTGTTATTTTGGTCAGCTAGTTTATTGGCAGCAATATACACTAGAAGTGTAAAATTTGTCATCATGATATGCTGCCATAGCAATCTTTACCAAATTTTTTGCAATTTTGTACGTTAGAATGAATCAAAATATTTCATTATGAATCAAAATAGAAAATCATATTGAGAATTTGTAAGTTTATACAATGATACTCGATATGTAAGTTTATATAATGATCCGGAATCAAAATATGTATATGTTCAAAACAAAATAATTGTTGCAAAATATACATTATGAATCTCTACTATCCATTTGTTCTAATCATTCATATTTCATATAACCATTATGTTTTTGACCAGTATAATTCAGCTCAACCATGGCATAACAGGAAATATTCCTCTAATCTCTACTGTCCATTTGCTAGTTTGCTAGTCTTTAAACTTATGGGTTTGGATGCAATTTCTTCTTGCAACAATAATAGCGAACATATCTATTGATTAGTGCAAAAAGAATAAAAGACTCACAGATCAAATTTGGAGTTGAAGGATCCATGGGTGTTCGTTACAGAAAAATAAGTTTGAGTAGGATTTTGGCAGCAGAAATAGGATGATCAATCCGGTTGGGCTTTCCATGGGCTTCCAAGGAAAATTGACGAACGGTCTAATTCTAGAACGGGCGTAGGAACAAGCAAAACAGACAAGGGCGTGCACCACTTGGTTTTCATTTTGTGTTTTATGTTTTGCGTTTTCAAAATTTATTAGAAAATATAGAAAAAGCGGACAATTATGGAAGAACGACAGAGATGACGTCGGGACGGTGAAGAAGATGGAGGAACGACGGAGGAATGGATCATTTTTCATGCTTACGAAAAACAACATTTTATAAGTTGACTTCGTTTTTCAAATCGATTGTTTTCAAAAAATACATGTCATACTATTTTTTGGATGAAAATCTAAAGCTAAAAAGACAAAACAACCAAAGTCTAACAATTGAAGAATATTAAAATGTAACATAGCAAGTTCATGCTTAAGATGAGGTATGGTTGAAATTTTCTAACTTGAGTAGCTTGATTAGAAAAATACGAAGGTAAGGTTTATTCTAGAAAAGCACTCATTTTCGATCGTAAAATGTAAGATCTTTAGTAGCGTGGTTCAAACCTACTACTTGAGTCAGTGAACCTCACAAAGTAATTTGATAATTAATAGAAGATATGGTTAAAAAAACTATAGTTTTAACAATGACGTGTTCAAATTTTGCAGCACTATGCTTCATGCTTGTTTTCAATACTTCAGCAGACTTTATAAACATGTTGAAAAGATAACAACGTTTGCTAAAGAAATGCAAGTTGGAAATTTCAATATCTTATAACTATACTTTTGAAATTAAGAACATCATTCGTTTGTGTACATTTAACAACCAAATGTATCGAAAATTTAATCTAAACTTCTAATATATAAGGATTATTATTGAGATATATTCAGAACATATGATTAGATATTATGATATATTTAGAATATATGATTAAGATATTATAATATATTTAGAATATATGATTAGATGTTATGAGTGATATGTAATAGGGGATATATCTTCGGAAGATTTTCTGCTGTTTTCGCAATTCTAGAGTTATCATAAGATAGAGTCTTGGGTATATGTATTATAAATATGGATGTTACCGATTAATAAGAATTCAAGCTAAGTTTTACCAATTCTTCATGGTATCAGAGCCAAAGAACGATTTTTTACTTCAAGAATAATTTGCCATGGCTGGTGGTGAAGATCAATTGTTCATAAGGGAGCAGTGGAAAGCTATTTCAGGCGTGACTGGTAATAGTAAAATTTTCGAAAATCGATTAAATGGTAAGTTTGACAATACTTCATGGATTATCGATATCGGAGCAACCCATCATGTTACAGGGCAACGTTTATGTTTATTTGACACACAAAATCTTGAGCGTTCTGTTGGTTTGTCGAATGGTGAAAAAGTGATTGCTACTTTGGTGGGATCCGTGTGTGCGTCGGACAAAATTACCCTCACTGGAGTGCTTTATGTTCCAAATTTGAGTTGCAATTTAATTTCTGTTTCTCAACTTAATGATGATTTACGAACTATTGTCCAATTTGATTATCATATTTGTGCTCTACAGGACCAAACGAAGGAGCTGATTGGAACGGGAGTTAGGAGAGATGGACTGTACTACTTTAGCAAACCGGAATTTGTGTCAACAGTTCAAGCAACATCAAATTTGGAGTCGTGGCATCGTCGGCTCGGGCATCCTTCCGAAAAAGTAGTTAAGTTAATTCCTCACGTCAAAAATAATAAAGACAGTTTAGATAAAAGGTGTGAAGTATGTATGCGTGCTAAACATCCTAGAGACAAGTTTCCTTTAAGTGACAATAAAGCTTCTAGAATTTTTGAGAAAATACACTGTGATTTGTGGGGTCCATATCGACACGTTTCGTCGTGTGGGGCCCATTATTTTTTGACAATAGTTGATGATTTTCCGAGAGCAGTTTGGATTTATTTGTTGGTTGACAAATTAGAGGTGTTTCAAATGTTTATGTCCTTTATTGCTATGGTCGATAGACAATTTTCTCAAACAATTAAGGTCGTTCAAAGTGATAATGACACAGAGTTTAATTGTTTGATTGATTATTTTAATGCAACTGGAATTTTATTTCAAACTACGTATGTGGGTACTCTACAACAAAATGGGAGAGTTGAAAGGAAACGTAAACATATTTTGAATGTGGGTAGGGCATTACGCTTTCAAGCAAACTTGCCTATTTATTTTTGGGGTGAATGTGTTCTTGCTGTCGCTCGTTTAATTAATCGTATACCTTCTTTCATGTTACAAAATAAAACACCTTTTGAGATAATTTTTGGTAAATCACCCTCTTTTGGTGCTATTCGAACCTTTGGGTGCTTGTGCTTTGCTCATAATCAAAAGACTAAGGAAGATAAATTTGCAAGTCGGAGTCGAAAGTGTATTTTTTTGGGTTATCCGTTCGGTAAGAAGGGGTGGAAATTATTTGATCTTGATACAAAGGAATTTTTCATGCCTAGAGATGTGAAATTTGTAGAGGAGGTGTTCCCGTTTGGGTGTTTGGAAGATGTTAATATAATATCCAGTGAGAATAATGATCATGATATTCATCAAGATTTTGCTGAAATAATTTATGAGGACGTTGATCTTTTGATTAATGATAATGGATATAATGCTCAAAATCACATGGACGAAGTTCAAATTGACGCACAAGCCAATGTTCCAGAACAAGCGACCGCTGGGCCGGAACAACGACCCACTATGCATATTGACGATCAGTCTTTAGATGGGTCTACTAGGTCTGCGCATGGTTCTACTTTAGATCAGTCTACTAGTCCACAGGAAATGGATCGTGATCTTCGGGAAAAGTTTCCAAATGTTCTGTATCGAGATTTTGTGACACATACAGTTTTTGCTAATGGTTCATCTTCTGCTTCTCCTCCTTCCAATCACTCCTCAAGTACTCCTTATCCTCTAGCACATTACATAAATTGTGACAATTTTTCTGTAAATTATCAATGATTTCTTGCAGTTATAATTAAGGGTAAGGATCTTAAATCATTTAAAGAAGCTATGAAATCAGATGAGTGGCGCCGTTCCACGAAGGATGAGACACAGGCTCTAGAAGACAACGGCGCATGGACCTTAGAGCATCTTCCACTGGGGAAACGTGCTCTTGGTAGTCAACGGGTGCACAAGACCAAATATTTGTCAAATGGACATGTTGAGCGCCTCAAATCCAGATTAGTGGTGTTGGGTAATCACCAACAAGAAGGAATTGACTACAACGAAACTTTTGCTCCTGTTGCCAAGATGACTACAGTTTGTGCTTTTCTAGCCATAGCGGCGTCCAAGAATTGGGAACTACATCAAATGGATGTTCATAATGCGTTCCTACAAGGTGATCTTGATGAGAAGGTATACATGAAATTACCTCCCGGGTTTGAGAGTTCGGATCCAACTATGGTGTGTCGGTTACGTAAGTCATTGTATGGCTTAAAGCAAGCTCCAAGATGTTGGTTTGCAAAATTGATGTCGGCTTTGAAAGGGTATGGCTTTCTTCAATCTTGTTCAGATTATTTTCTTTTTACATTTACTAAAGGCGGTGTTCAGATTAATGTCTTAGTTTATGTTGATGATCTTGTTATTTCTGGGAATGATTCCGTTGCGCTTACCATATTCAAAGCTTATCTTAGTGATTGTTTTAAAATGAAAGATCTTGGAAATTTCAAATATTTTTTGGGGATTGAGGTCGCCCATAGTTCATCAGGCTTGTTTTTATGTCAGCGCAAATATACTTTAGATATTATTTCTGAAGCAGGCTTATTGGGGGAAAAACCGATTGGGTTTCCTATAGAACAAAATCATAAGCTAGGTCTTGCAACTGGAGAGTTTCTAGGAGATCCTGAATCATACCGACGACTTGTGGATCATTTGACTTATCTTGCGGTTACTCGACCGGACCTGGCTTGTTCAGTTCATATTTTGTCTCAATTTATGCAAGCACCTCGAATTGAACATTAGGAAGCGGCCTCCGGGTTGTGCGTTATTTGAAAGGGACTCCGAGTCAGGGTATTTGGCTCCGTGCTGACAGTGAGTTGACCTTGGAAGGATGGTGTGATTCGGATTGGGAGGCTTGTCCTCTTACTCGTCGCTCGTTGACAGGTTGGATTGTGTTTCTTGGTCAATCTCCTATTCCTTGAAAGACAAAGAAACAGCATACGGTATCTCGGCCTTCCGCGGAAGCCGAATATAGGTCTATGGATGCAATTACCTACGAATTGAAGTAGCTAAAAGGGTTGTTGTTGAGTTTGGGTGTGCATCATCCTAAAGCTATTAAATTATTTTGTGATAGTGAATCGGCGTTACATATGGCAAAGGATCTGTTTTTCATGAGCGGACGAAACACATCGAAGTTGATTGTCACTTTGTTCGTGATGCGATCAATGAAGATTTGATATCTTCTACTCATGTCTCAACATCGTCATAGTTGGCGGACATATTTACAAAGGCTCTCGGCATTGCTCAATTTGATTTTTTCTCTCTCCAAGTTGGGCATTTTTGAATCCCATGCTCCAACTTGAGGGGAGGTATTGAGATATACTTAGAATATATAATTAAATATTATGATATATTTAGAATATATGATTAAGATATTATGATATATTTAGAATATATGATTAAGATGTTATGAGTGGTATGTAATATGGGATATATCTTCGAAAGATTTCCTACTGTTTTCGAAATTCTAGAGTTACCATATGATAGAGTCTTGGGTATGTATTATAAATATGGATGTTGGTGATTAATAAGAATTCAAGCTGAGTTTTAACAATTCTTCAATTATAAATTTGAATAAACTGAAATGCGTAGTTGTTCATCAGTAACAAAGTCCAAGTACTATATAAAACATATGTTTAAATTTTAGTTTAATCACTATCTTATTTTGTTAACACTTATTCAATTAACATTTCCTGTTTACTTATCTGTTTGAACCATATTCACTTACCGATCTTCGCATGGAAACCCAACTACATATTGTCATTTTTACACATTTTGTGTTCATTAGCAATAACTACAAATATATTGTTGAAATAAAACGTGTCTAGTATTAAAATGTTATAGTAGAATCCAAAAAATTATTTTATTATGAGGTGAAGAAAAATACAAAATACTTAGCCGTTTGAGGCTACAGATTAGAAGGCGAGGAGAAAATGAGGCTTGGGACGGGACTGATTAATTCTCTTTATATATATATATATATATATATATATATATTTATCTGTGTGTGCGTGTGTGTATGGGGCTTCCTCCTTCCTTACTTCGAAAATAATGTTCTTTTCATTTGTCTTTCTTCCTAAGCCTTTCTTGCCCTAGTATCCTCAAAGAATGGATTTGAAATAAGATCGTCAAAATTCAAGTTAGAAGAAAAAGTTCCATGTTAATAAAATCCTGTTTTGAGAAGAAAGATTTCGAATCAAACCTAATATGAAACTTTAGAGGGTGGATTCTAAGCTTAACCAGAGTTCGAAAGTTTGCTCGGGTGAACTGGATTGATATCCTTGCCTGTATTTACATGTAAACCCTTATATTGACATATGTCATATTATATAGTTAAATAAACATATTACTAAGTTGATTTGGGTTGAGCTAGAGTTATATTGATTATGCGAACATTATTTAACAACATTAAATGGAAGAGTTATTTAACCATCGAGTATATTATAGAGCATCAAACCATGATGAACGATCTTGTTTTAATGTATATTGGGTTTTATAGTTGAGTAGATATGTTATGAAGTTGAATTGGGTTAAACTAAAGTACATAATTGATATAAATGTGATTATATGGTCACATTGTTAACTTGAATCCATAATATCGATATGTGAATGAATTAGTAAATCGTAAGACAAAGTCTAGTGAACTGAATAAGTCTAACATGCTTTGAAGTTGAGTTTCATTAGTTTGGGATTGCATTAATGATAAGCAAATGATTGTACAGTCAGATTATTACCAATGGATCGATGGAACGATATATAAACAAGTTAATTAACTATAAAATGAAAAAAGAAGGATCAAGTAAGCCATTGATGTGAATTATAGTGAATAGACTTAATTAATGTGCATGAATTGTTTTGTAACTAATGCGCATTCATAGGATGTGTTTTAATACATATGGGTTGTTGGAAATCGAGTAACAACTTTTAGGTCTTGGTTGATTGATTAAAGTGTTTGAGGCCTTGTTGATGTTTGGTTTAAAGTTATAATGGGAACAAAATTTCCAAACGATGAGGAAATGGTCTCAAAATGATGTTAGAATGATGATGCAATGTCGAGATGAAAAGCATAGGAGTTCAAGGCAAAAAGAAGAATGAAAAAGGTTAGAACATGCATCCTACAACCTTGAGCCTAATCAGGGAATCCTTGAGCCAACTTAAGGAGTTCTTAAACAACTTAAGGGAGTAATAAATGTTGGTTTTCACCCTGCACCCTTTTGAGCTGACTCAAGAAATTATTTAGCCAAGTCAAAGAACCCTAAGCTAGCTCAAAGCCAGGAAATAAGGGAAATTGTCCCATAGTTTGTTGGGACATATCATGGAGTGCCGAACTAGGTTTAGAAAGGTCCGGAAAATTTTGGAAAGGTCGAAAACCACTCGACTTGGGTTTGACATCACAAGGGAGCTACGGTTCAAATTTGAGACAAGAAAGCAAATACATCAAGGCGGAGGTCTATATGATCGATTCAATGATCAAAGAAGTGATTGTGCATGTGATCGGGACAGGGAAAATAAGCATGGGTGCTTGTGAAATTCATGTGGCGAGATGACTAGTATAAGCAGTCTTCTCTTATGCTAGGGGGTGCAACGATCTGCCATTATAACACCCATGATCCATTCCTGAGAGCACTCAGATTTCCATAAGTATCATGGATAATACTCCATTAAAGATAAGATATGAAACCGCCACACGTAGCTATCTATTACATCTACAGTTGTATTGAGACCTCATAACGAAATGAATAATATATAATATCAAACGTAAACATGTAATACACCAAGTGCATATCATATCCAAGAGATATAAAATTCTATATCACAATATAATGTCAAACGGTATATCAAACCTTATATACAACATGTCTCATAATGAATATATAGTCTAACATGTCAATATCCCATAATAATGGTTAGATATAATCATAGTGATAAAAGAGCTATGGCTCTTTGGCTCACTTCCAGCCAGTATAAATATCCATTTCTATGTCAACCTACTCAAAATATATATAATAAAAGAGGCAACAAAGAGAGGATCAGAAATAAAGTTTGCTAAAAAGAAAATATGACTAATCTGCGTAATTATCAATACACTACTATGTCATGTAATACCAAATGGTAATATACAAGGTAATGAAACAATATCTCAGCATGCATCTTCACCTGCATCCAACAAGCTAGAACATTTATATCATAATGCTATGCCATACGTAACAAATCTATATACTACTAATCACCATGGTCGATCACGACTCAACCTTCATGCACATGGCTAGTTGGCTTTGGGTCTTTCGATAAGGCTAAGGCCCACTAAGTATTGCAATTTAATAGAGAGAACATAAAATCAAATTAAAGAAAATTTCATACAACATCACTTGACATTGGAAAAGTTGATATGTGAACATCAATACTCGAAAAAAGTATGCTGCTATTCACACACACTCAAACACCTCCCCTCGCCCACATCTCTCATCACTCATTCAAATGCTTAACCCACCTACTCATGCCCACCGTTCTTCCAAAAAGCATTCCATACCGATTTCTCTTTCCAAAATTTTAAATCGTTCTTTCCTCTTCTAAAATAATTTCTCTTTCTTCTTTGAAAATTTAAGCTTTTCATCCATTTTTTTAAAAAGGAATTATTAAGTCGTCGAAACATATGAAAACTTGTTATGCTAAAAGTTTTAAAAAATAGAAATAAAAAAATAATAACAAACACAACAAAAACAGTTTTACAAAGTATATCGATTATAACAAATTTCGGTTTTACAAACCATTCTATTCTGACAGCGCATTAATTGCATTATTCGAAAAAAAGCATCGCTTAATACTTCTATTATTTTTTCAGCCTAAAATATTGGTAAAGTTAATGATTGTTATTATGTCAAACATCTTTAATTACTATATAATTTTTCTCTTGGCGCTAACGAGACTAAAATAACAATAATTAACATGCAGCCTAAATATTAGTAAAAATCTCTCAAATCATAAACGCCAATTTCAAAATAATAAAACATGTATATCATTTTAATATGCCATTAATGAATGATGTGAGAAGATATAGTTTTGTATAATGATCATTTTTAATTTTTTTTAGCTTTATTCCGTTATCCTCAAAGAAGTGGCTATTTTTGGGTTTGAGTTTTGTACTACTTTTGATAGATTAAATTATTGAATGGCATTAGTTCTAGTTTTAGTTTATGTATATTAAAAAAAAGGTATATTTCAATTCATGTATTTAACACATCAATCTATCCAAGAATTATGGACTTGTTCCTAATAAACAAACCCTTACCATTTTTTTAATTTTCGTTAGGTAATTCACTAATTTTAATATTCTAACTTTTCCCTGTCCAATTGATTCCATGTTCTTTTTCAAATTGCTTCTTTTTATCTCATCGTTAAATTATGTTTGAAAAGGACAATTACTTTTCCATCGTAACCAATAACCTAACGAAGAGCCAACAAGAAAGAGATATACATGTTATGTACTTAGCGGGATGGAGTCCGACTCTATGGATAAATTTAAACTATAATTTTATCTTGATATATGATGCTATTAATTAGATCACATGCATGATCTTATAATTTAGAATTAATTAGAATATGTTCGACCAATTTGTTGCGTATACTAGCGATAATCTAGATCGAAAAGAAAAATCTTATAATAGTTAGCATTTAAGCCTAGTCGCAACTAACAACAGTAGGTTTCACATGTGATGTTTAAAGTATAAATATTAAGTTAAATTGGCCCATATTTGGAGTTCATATTCTCTATAACACTACACCAGAAAAGCCATGGTTCTAAGCTGTGGCAAAGTGATTTAGCCAAGACTCGAAGCTGTGCCGAAATGCGGAGTGGCAAATATTTAGCCATGGCAAATATTTAGCCACGGCTTTGGGTCGTGGCAAGTACGCATTCAGCCATGGCTTAGAGCAGTGCCTAAATATTCGTTTAGCCACGACTTTGGGCCGTGGCTAATTTTTGTTTAGCCACGGTCCATAACAGTGGCAAAATATACATATACTAATATTTTATTTTACCAGAATTTCAATTAAAATCAAAGTTCCAATGACAAGTTTACCATAAAATAAAAAAGATATCAATTTCGATTTCAGGATATAATTCGACACATCTTATAATTCTTGACAAAAAATTGAAACAACACTGTAGAATAAAATCATATTTATATCATAACATATTTTTCAAATATTTTAGTCATCTGAAACACCAAGCTACGTTTCAAATATTACAGCAGTACAAATGAAACACTATAGGGACATTTACTACCATAACATGTTCCATAGATCTCAAAAATACATTTATTTAAAGTAGAGTCACAAACAATAGTGTTTAATTGAAAGAAACATTATGTTTAAAAGAAACCCATCAACTAATCGATTCATATCAAAGTCTAAAAGAAAGCTGCAGCATAGGGATTTAGAGTGTTTGATATCCTGGATTATGCGAAATTCGTTCACCTGCAAACAAGTAGGACAAGCAATCAATAAGACAACTTTACCACAAAATGCAGTGCAAATATTTGCAATTGCACTATTAATATTTACCATGCAACCTTTGTTGTTGTGCAACACAGCATAACTGTAAAAAAAAATTATTGCACTGCAAATATATGCAAAGCACTTATAGTTCATGATGTTTGAATGTCGAGTAATAACATGTATTTGGAAAGAAAAAAGTTCAGATCAAATATTTGTGGAAAAATATTTGTTGTGCACACCGAAAACCAACGAACTCTGCCATATTACAATGGTATTAGATTTGACCAACTTTTCGCTTATTTATTTAACATGGATTTAATGATTTTTCTTATTTGTGATTGTTATTGAGTTATGAATCTGAATTTAACAATCTAAAAAATAGTGGAAAAGATACAATTTGAAATGATATTAAATCATTAGATTTTTATAACCATTATCAAGATAATACTCAGCTAGAGTAGCTCAGCCATCACATATATAGCTTAGTTATGTAATTGAACAAATGATTTTATTTGCTGAAATACAAATCATACAGAATTAAAATTTAAAGACTCATAAACTATAAACATACGTAACCCAAATTAATTTGCTAGATAAGCTCACAAAGCATATTTAACCAGCTATTGCAACACCCTGCCTTTTTGTACGCTTTAAATCGACGATAAACCACACAAGTCAGACTCAAACCATACAGAAGGGCGGATTGTGATGGGGTAAATAAGAAAAAACAGATAAAGAAAAAAAATAGAATCTTGCTGTGGAACGACAAAATATAAAAATCAAATAAATAGTTCATGAAGCTGTTTTACAAAACATTTTATTTTACTTATGCAATACATATCAGAGTTACACATATTAGAGAATAATACATAGCAATGCAGCGGAACAGTATAAATGTAGTGGAATAACATAATAAATAATAGTAATACAATCTTCGTCTTCATCCTCTAGAAATAAAGTTTTCGAATCCTGAAATGCTCGGACTGGCCCGAGCGAATTAAAAAGGCAAAACACTTGAGTCAGAACTAAAACATCTTATGTAAGTTAAACCAACGGTAAATAATATAAGTGGAATGGCATCAGAGTTGTTTACGGGATTTGACATCTCCTATCCAGTGTCAACATGAGTGCAGTAACTTAAGAGATGCTCGGAATTCACATCTCCTAAGGATCCATTAAACTATTTACTATGTAATAATATTTCGCCATTATAATATGTCTATAGTAAAATAAACTTACTTTTAAATAGCGTTAAGGAGTTACCCAATATCCCCCTTAACACAATAATAGTCCCAGTAGTCCATCTAGCATCAATGCATCTTCAGATCGGGAGACTACCCTAAATACTCCATGGGCTATGGAAGAAAACCAAACTCGTACAAGGCGCACTAGGGTAGGTGACATGACACAACTAGGCAATCCCATGATAGATATACCAATTACGCTTCACCGGTGGTAACGCGTAGCAGCTACTACCGCCCACCTCGAGCCACACCTCCAAAATCAAAAGGGCCTCAATCAATCACAAAGTAATAGAATGGTACCGAAGGAGCATGTCCAATAAAAGGAGCTACCTTCTTAGCCCGTCGATCGCTCCTGTTTTAGCCATCTTATGTCAATTCATGGGAGTTGGGTCCACGTATATACCTCAAAGGAAACGTCGCCATCATCCTACTTCATTCTGGAATCTCCACCGCGTACACGGTTGTTAAAGTGGTTTTCTGAGTCGGCAGAGAATATGACAACTTCCGACTTCGGTCTCTTTAACAACCAAACGTTATTATAACACCGCGGTCATTTCAAAATAATTTATACTTCAAAACCAGAGTATAATATCCATTTCAAGACCATATGAATACGATATCATTTCCATTTCAAATATAACCATTTCTAAAATCATAACACTTTCAAAGTTATAACATTTGTGAATACAACACTTTCAAATTATAATGCCTTGAAACTCATAACCTTGAAACATAGCTTCCAACACTTAAATGGTTTAAATATTTAAATACTTTATATAATAAAATAGCTTCTTCAATTTCACAAATCAAATCCAACACAAATCGAATTTCTACATTTTATATTTAACCAAATCCTAAACCATAAATTTTAATTCAATTTAGTTTCCAAATAAACTATTCCAAATTTATCGATTTCAAAACAGATTTGATCCACAAAATAAAACATTTCAAGTTCAATAAATTTCAAACCTTAAGTATTCAACATATTCAAAACTAAGTTTGGAAATTTCGATTCAACAACTCATTTCTATTATTTAGTTTGAAATATTTTACACAATAAATCCATTATCATTTAAATAAAACTCAAATTACATATAATTCATTTAGTTCACCGTAAACCAAAAATCAGGTTATAAAAATCATACCTTCTAAAATTTCAAATTTATTAAATTTTACATCAAACTTATTAGAGTTTAATTCTTCTATAAGTTCAATTTCAAATAAATTTCAAATTTATCTTCCAACCTTAATTTATTTAAATCATTATAAACTCTATATTAAAATAGTTTAAATACTTAACCATATTATCTTCAATAAAAATCAAACTTATTATTAAGCTTATTCTATATTAAAAACAAATTATACATAGCTCAAAATCAAGCATAAAATAACATTTATATAATATCTAGAATCAATATTAATATAAAACCATATATTTCTTTATAAAACAATAGAAATCATTTCAGAAATATTTTTATATATAGACCACGATGTCTATATATAATTTTCTATCATATGGTCAAGTGATATGAATATTTATCATTTCGATCCGTAATTTAAAATATAAGTACGGTTATATATCATTTCAAACCGCAATCCCGAATGAAATAAAAATCCATAATAACCTACAGTTTATAACAATATAAAATACAACATCCATTCATCCAATATCAATCATCAAAAATTTATCACAATTATCATCCAATTCAATCAATAACATCAATATAGAACAGATAATAAATTACAAGTATTTACTGGCAGTTTATAATCAATAACAAATTAAATGACTATTTTATCCAAATAAATTCAAATAAACTGAGATGATGATTCAAAATATGCCAAACAGTCGTAAATAAATTTCTAATCACATCATAAATCAATTTAACAAACATAAGTAATTTTAGAAGTTGTGAGCGGGTTAAAACACTCACCTTTAGTATTTAAATTGAATTTAAATCCAATTTAAACCTAAAATTTTAACAATCTCAGAATTCATCCAAACGGACGCCAAAATGCCCGGAATTTTATTCCGATCTCAGAAGAGAAAACCGCATGTGAATCTGAGTCAGTATGCAAAAGTTATACAAATTAGAACGTTCGAAAAATAGAATTAAACAAATTAAATAAAATAACGCAAACAAACACACGTCACCAGCCTTCTTCATCACGCTACAGTGCACCCTGAAATCACACACTCGAACCCGATGACACGCGCGCCGATCAACGCCTCTTTGGCTAGCTGCAGTTACACCCCCGCCACCAGACCAAGCCGACGCCGCCCTAGGCCCCACCGACGCCGAGACACCCCCGCGATCCTTATCGATCGTGAAAAATAGGGCAGCCGCCATTTATTCGAAACCATAATCGAATTATTTCCATCGATCCGACCATTAAAATGCCAAACAACCTACGCCGATGAACTCCCCTCCATCCACTCTTCAAAACCCATAAATCAATTTGTCGATCAGACAACATTCATCGATGCGCGATGAATGGCCGAGACTTCACCATCCCATTCCGCCACATTGAAACCCAGATCGAAAAACGAATCACGTATTTGACTTGCACTCATTGAGGGCTTTAAATCCATATATAATTCGATATAGTTTGAGAAGATTGAATTTTTGACTTGATTTTGAATTGCAATTGGATTTGGATTTGATAATTTGTCTGCCATTGAGAAAGAGAAGCAAGATATACAATTGTACGTACAGGCATATGAGAATAAAGAGTGGCTAGGGTTTATAACGAGGTATATATAGGTAGGTTAGAAAATAGAAGAATGGATATGATTGGTTCACACGTTAAACGATAAATGGCCCGAAAAGCCCATTCTGACTTCGAAACGAAATTGGGTCAACCCATATATCAAAATAGATGTTTTTGAATATTTAAAAATCAATGGAATAGTTTTCAAGTTCAATTTCCATCGTATGAAGAATTTATGCTAAAATTAAGTTATTACAAATTGGTTTCAGTTGATTTCAATTAAATTGATTTCTAGACATTTCGAGCCCGTACGATCAAACGACATATCCGATCGCTACGAAACTTGAAATCCTACAATAATTCACTGTTACGGATCCGATGAAACTGGTTTCGTGAAAATCCGAGCCAGTGGCCAAAAATGGCTATTTTTACATTAATTAAATAAATTAATATTAAATAAATTAAATCAAATTTCAACTCTGATTCTAAAATTAACAAATTTTATCACTTTTGGTAAGTTAGACATTTATAACAATTTAAAACAAATTTTCAAGTTAATTCAGTGTTAATTATTTCAATAATTTCCATCTTTACTTCCAATTTCAATAAATCCAAAAATTATAAATCAAATGTCCACTAATTCCATATATATCAAATTCAATTACTATTATTTATATTTGAAATGTTTACTTAATAAATCAAATATCATTTAAGTAAAACCTTTAAACTTCCAATAACTGGATATTCTTTTAATTTGATTAACTTGATATATTCATTAAATCAACTTGATATTCATTTAAATCATTCTAAACCAAAATCAAGGATAAAATAACATTTATATAATATCAAAAATCAATATTTACGTTTGTTTTCTTATATTAATTTATAGCCTAGTATAACACTTACACAATTTCATTTATTGGAATTTCATTCAATTTATCAAAATTTTAGCTTTAATAGCCATTGTTACATTTCAGATTAACATTCACCTCACTATAACTATAAAGTTTTTATTTCTTTCTAAATTTAATTAAAAAAATCCTATTAAATTAACCATTTTAATTATCAAAACTTGCGGGTCGTTACACTCTCCCCTACTCAAAACTTTTCGACCCGAAAAAGAAAAAGAAGGGAAAAGAAGGGAAAAGAAGGAATTAAGTAAACAATATATTTTATTCAAAAATATTAACTTTATAAACAAATTAATTTTCAAAATTAATTAATTTAAATAAAATATACCAATTTATAACCATTAAATCTTTTATACTTAAATTAATAAGGTTTGGAGAACATTTTCCAAAAATTTTATAAGTCCAAAATTTATGAAAATTTTTGGCAGAGTCTCCTTTGTACGGGGAGGCTCGGAAGAAAATATAATATCAAATGCAACAATATATATCATAATATCTCAAAATAATATATCCCAACAACGGAAAAAATAATATAATAACGCTATAAAACTGTAATCCGAGGTACCTATTTGTCGGGCAAACAAACGCTTAATTATGAAACCAAAAGCAATAGTGATTGCTTCCATAACCTGCATTTCACTTATATAATCTGAAAGGAGTTAATAACTATATAAAATGAAGTATTTGATGTTGTTTCGATCAATAGCAAACAAATCAATATAAACAACTATCACTTGCAACAAAGCATACAACCATCACATAAAATCAACACAATCAATTATCCATTCATATCAACACACAAATAATTGTTCGGGTTCAAAAATTTTAAATTGTACAAAATGAAAAATAACTACTAAGTGCATCATTTACTCAACAGTGTTATATGAAACTAGATAGATTATTCATACATCCAAACAAATTTTAAAATATCCTTGCCCAAACAACCATAACTCAAACAAACAACAAATTATAACATTGTTTAAGTTTATTCTTATAATTTTTTTTTCATTCGTGCAATGATTCATCTTTCTACTTATTTTCATTATAAATAACTTTAACATTTACTTAAGTTTATTATCATTTATTTATAACCTTTCTATTATATTTAATTAGCAGCATTTCAGTCATAACTTAAATTTATAACAATTGTAACATTAAATTCTTATTTATTAAAGAATTTCATTGAATACTTTCATTACTTCAAGTTTTAATTATATAATATCCATTACATTTTCTTATTAAACATTAGAACTTTTAATATTTGGTAAGTTATATATATGCTTTTGAGGATGTGATTGAAAGATACGCAAGTTCATTTTATTTCTTTTAATTAACTTAATGTTCAATACTAATTGCCTTTGTAACAATTTCAGATTTCTTCTAGTCCCATTTAAAATTTAGCATTAAATCTCTTATTTCATTTAAAGGTTTCAATTATTAGTTAAATTCTATTTCACCACACTAATTGAAACTATTAATTAATGGAAACTGAAGAATTAAATAGCGGGTTCCGTTTCAAATCATTTTAGAATAATATATATAACCATATCTTTATATATCTATCAAATCATATTAAAATTCAAAAATCAAGATTTATTTATCGAACAATTGTGTAGTTACTACTACAATAGCCTTCCCACTTTGAAACTCGAATATGAATGTCGATGATGTGTGCACTCATCACCGAAATTATTTCCCAGTGAAATAGAGGGGAGTACAGAACTTATTTCTTTTCCAAAGTTTCTTTAAACAATTCTTCCAATTTATATTACATATTTATATTAGAAAATACTTGTAAACAACATTATCATATTCCAAAATCCTTTGAAAGCAAGTTTCAAAACCCGAAACTTAAGTTCTAAATTTCCCATTTTCTTTATTTTATTAGTAAATTTTATTTTACAACCAATATTTTTAAATTTCACTACCTAACAACCAATATTTTGCAACCAAATATAACCTTTATAAAAATTTATTTTATATATAGAAAATATAATAGGCAAAATAATTTCATTCACCTATATTCAAAACAAATATTGTGTCGGTCTGTCCTGTTAAGTGTTTAGAAATCCCTATTGATGCCATAGCATCCTATGCACCAACCAGGATTTATAAATACAAAACGGAACAAATTAACACAATATTAAAACCCTTTTTATAACATTAACAAATACGCTCTCTTATATATATGCTCAACGACTCATCATAGGGTATTACTACCCTATTAATAAAGAGTCAGACCCCACAAAGCTAAGTTTTATCGCTAAACCAAAAATCTGGTACCACGTTGTAACATCCCGCCATTTTATACGCTTTAAATCGAGGATATACCACACACGTCAGACTCAAACCATACATAAGAGTGGACTGTTAAAGGGTAAATAAGAAAAAGCAGAGAAAGAAAAAAACAAAACAGAATCTTACAGCGGAAAGATAAAATATAAAAATCAAATAAACAGTTCATGAAGCTGTTTTGCAAAACATTTGATTTTGCTTATACAGTACATATCAGAGTTACACATACCAGAGAATAATATATTACAATGCAGCAGAACAGTGTGAATGTAGTGGAATAATATAATAAATAATAGTAATATAATTTTCGTCTTCGTCCTCTAGAAATAAAGTCTTCGAATCATGAAATGCTCAGACTGACCCGAGCGAATTGAAAAGAAAAAACACTCGAGTCAGAACTAAAAGATCTAATGTAAGTTAAATCAAAGGTAAATGGCATCAGAGATGTTTACGGGATTTGACATCTCCTATCCAGTGTCAACGTGAGTGCAGTAACTTAAGAGATGCTCGGGATTTACATATCTTAAGGATCCGTTAAACTATACTATGTAATAATATTTCGCTATTATAATAATGTCTGTAGTAAAATAAACTTACGTTTAAATAGCATTAAGGAGTTACCCAATCTCCCCCTTAACACAATAATAGTCCCAGTAGTCCATCCAGTATCAGCGCATCTCCAGATCGGGAGACTACCCTAAATACTCCACGGGCTACGGGAGAAAACCAAACTCGTACAAGGCGCGCTAGGGTAGGTGACATGGCACAACTAGGCAATGTCAGGGTAGATATACCAATCACGCTTCCATACCAGTGGTAACGCATAGCAGCTACTACTGTTCACCTTGAGCCACACCCCTAAAATCAAAAGGGCCCCAATCAATCACAAAGTAATAGAATGGAATCAAAGGAGTGTGTTCGATAAAAGGTGCTGCCTTCTTAGCCCGTTGATCGCTTCTGTTTTTGCCACCTTATGCCAACTCATGGGGGTCGGGTCCACGTATATACCTCAAAGGAAACGCCGCCGCCATCCTACTTCATTCTAGAATCTCCACCACGTACACGGTTGTTAAAGTGGTTTTCGGAGTTGGCAGAGAGTATGACAACTTTCGATCCCGGTCTCTTTAACAACCAAACGTTATTGTAACGCCGCGGTCATTTCAAAATAATTTATACTTCAAAACTAGAATATAATATCCATTTCAAGACCATATAAATATGATATCATTTTCATTTCAAATATAACCCGTTTTAAAATCATAACACTTTCAAAGTTATAACATTTGTGAATATAACACTTTCAAATTATAACGCCTTGAAACTCATAACCTTGAAACATAGCTTCCACCACTTAAATGGTTTAAATATTTAAATACTTTATATAATAAAATAGCTTCTTCAATTTCACAAAGCAAATCCAACACAAGTCAAATTTCTACATTTTATATTTAACCAAATCCCAAATCATAAATTTCAATTCAATTTACTTCCAAATAAACTATTTCAAATTTATCGATTTCAAAACAGATTTGATCCACAAAATAAAACAATTCAAATTCAATATATTCCAAACCTTAAGTATTCAACAATTTCAAAAACAAGTTTGGAAATTTCGATTCAACAATTCAATTTTCTATTATTTAGTTTGAAACATTTTACATTATAAATCTATTATCGTTTAAATAAAACTCAAATTGCAAATAATTCATTTAATTCACCTTAAACCAAAATCAGGTTATAAAAATCATACCTTCTAAAATTTCAAATTTATTAAATTTTACATCAAACTTATTAGAGTTTAATTCTTAAATAAATTCAATTTCAAATAAATTTCAAATTTATCTTCCAACCTTAATTTATTTAAATCATTATGAACTCTATATTAAAATAATTTATATACTTAACCATATTATCTTCAATAAAAATCAAACTTATTATTAAGCTTATTCTATATTAAAAACAAATTATACATAGCTCAAAATCAAGAACAAAATAACATTTATATCATATCTTGAATAAATATTTATATAAAACCGTATATTTCTTTACAAAACAATAGAAATCATTTCAGAAATATTTTTATATATAGACCACGGTGTCTGTATATAATTTTCTATCCTATGGTCAAGTGATACAGATAGTTATCATTTCAATCCCTAATTTAAAATATAAAAAAGGTTATATATCATTTCAAATCGCAATCCCGAATGAAATAAAAATCCATAACAACTTGCAGTTTATAATAATATAAAATACAATATCCATTCATCCAATATCAATCATCAAACATTTATCACAATCATCATCCAATTCGATCAATAACATCAATATAGAACATATAATAAATGATAGGTATTTGGTGGTAGTTTATATTCAATAATAAATTAAATAACTATTTTATCCAAATAAATTCAAATAAACTGAGATGATGACTCAAAATATGCCAAACAGCCATAAATAAATTTCTAATCACATCATAAATCAATTTAACAAACATAAGAAATTTTATAAGTTGTGAGTGGGTTAAAACACTCACCTTTGGAATTTAAATTGAATTTAAATCCATTTAAACCCAAAATTTTAACAGTCTCAGAATTCGTTCAAACCAGAGCCAAAATGTCTGGAATTTTGTTACGATCCCAGCGGAGGAAACAGCACGTAAATCTGAGTCCATATGCAAAAGTTATACAAATTAAATAAAATAAAGCAAACAAATAAACGTCAGCAGCCTTCTTCATCACGTTACAGTGCATCCTACAATCACGCACTCGAACCAGATGACACGCGCGCTAATCAACGCCTCCTCCTCTGGCAGCTGCGTCTACGCCCCCGCCACCAGACCAAGCCGACGCCGCCCTAGGCCCCACCGACGTCGAGACACCCCTTGCGATCGCTATCGGTCGCAAAAAATAGGGTAGCTTCCATTTATTCGAAACCCTAATCGAATTATTGCCATCGATCTGACCATCAAAATGCCAAACAACCTACGCCGATGAGCTTGCCTCTGTCCACTCTTCAAAACCCATAAATCAATTTGTCGATCAGACAACGTTCACCAACGCGCGATGAATGGCCGAGACTTCACCATCCCATTCCGGCCATACTGAAATCTAGATTGAAAAATGAATCACATATTTGACTTGTGCACGTCGAGAGCTTCTAATCCATATACAATTCGATATAGTTTGAGAAGACTGAATTTTTGACTTGATTTTGAATTGCCATTGGATTTGGATTTGAGAATTTGTCTGCCATTGAGAAAGAGAAGCAACAGAAAGAATTGTACGTACAGACAAATGGGAATAAAGAGTGGCTAGGGTTTATAATGAGGTATATATAGGTAGGTTAGAAAATAGAAGAACGGATACGATTGGTTCACACGTTAAACGATAAATAGCCCGAAAAGCCCATCGGACTTCGGAACGAAATTGGGTCAAC
The DNA here is from genome assembly GCA_030765085.1 of Allium cepa. Lineage (NCBI taxonomy): Eukaryota > Viridiplantae > Streptophyta > Magnoliopsida > Asparagales > Amaryllidaceae > Allium > Allium cepa. The sequence goes on from CM060928.1 coordinate 619,734,849, forward strand.
CCATATTTCAAAATAGATGTTTTTGAACATTAAAAAATCAGTGGAACAGGTTTCAAGTCCAAATTCCATCGTATGAAGAAGTTATGCTAAAATCAAGTTATTACAAATTGATTTCAATTAAATTGATGTCTAGGCGTTTCGAGCCCGTACGATCAAACGAGTCTGATCGCTACGAAACTTGAAATCCTACAATACTTCACTGTTATGGATCCGACGAAACTAGTTTCTTCGAAATCTGAGTCAATGGCCAAAAATGGCCATTTTTACATTAATTAAATAAATTAATATTAAATAAATTAAATCAAATTTCAACTCTGATTCTAAAATTAACAAATTTTATCACTTTTGGTAACTTAGGCATTTATAACAATTTAAAACAAATTTTAGGTTAATTCAATGTTAATTATTTCAATAATTTCCATCTTTACTTCCAATTTCAATAAATCCAGAAATTATAAATCAAATGTCCAATAATTCCATATATATCAAATTCAATTAATATTATTTAGATTTGAAATGTTTACTTAATAAATCAAATATCATTTAAGTAAAACCTTTAAACTTCAAATAACTGGATATTCTTTTAATTTAATTAACTTGATATATTCATTTAAATCAACTTGATATTCATTTAAATCATTCTAAACCAAAATCAAGGGTAAAATAACATTTGTATAATACCAAAAATCAATATTTACGTTTGTTTTCTTATATTCGATTTATAGCCTAGTATAACACTTACACTATTTCATTTATTGGAATTTCATTCAACCTATTCAAATTTTAGCTTTAATAACCATTGTTACATTTCACATTAACATTTACCTCACTATAACTGTAAAAAATTTATTATTTCTAAATTTAATTACAAAAATCCTATTAAATTAACCAATTTAATTATCGAAATTTGCAGGTTGTTACGGCTATAAGAAGCAAGAAACATGAGATATCATCATGGTTGATCGATCTTATGCACGACTTCATCAGGGACCTGAGGGTTGCCCCGTACATCGGTTCCACACCTCATAGTGCGTACGGGCTTGATCCAATGTTTGGTTTTCTAAGGCCGGTATTAATTCCAAATAGTGGGATGTCCTAACCCAAACCTGCCTCAGATGCCGAACCCGTACCTGTGCCCGTATCTGAACTCGAACTCGTACCTGAGTCCGTACCCGAACCCAAACCTAAGACTAGTCCTCTGGGGAATCCAGGAAATGTCTGGGGTCCATACCTCGGTCCTGCTTCTCTATCAGTGTTTTCCTACCTCATCTCATCAATTTAAATTGCTACTGAAGACAATGGAATATGGATAATCATCAAATGCGGATGACATCAACTTAAATTGCCACTGAAGGCAATAAAAATATAGGCTATTGATTATTTTTGACAATTGCTACTGAAGGCAATGGAATATGGATTTCAACTTAAATTTTTGGTCGCAGTTGTAACAGCAACAACATTTAATTTGACATCTCGAGTTGGATAAACATATATTTTACCTCATCTCATCAACAGCGGTGATCGGGATTCGTACATTAACGATGAGTCTAAGTTTCATACAGTGATGATCAGTTTGGAACTTGTACAGTGCTTCCGATTGGTATAAAACTGAACTTATATTGCTTAGTAAAAGGTGCATTGCCAACTTTCTTCTTCCTATTTTACTTTTTTTGGTCATATAACTATTGTAAGATGGTAGCACAAACTAAACATAATTAATTCAATTTTTGAACTACAAAGATAAAATAATTTTAAATTACCAAAGTATAATAACACATACATATCTGTTTATGCATCTACAAATATCGAATACTAATCTTTAGATGGTACACATAACCACTAATTCCAACTTCATCAAAGGCCACGACAAGATGATGATTTTGTTTGCTTATTTTTTGTTCTGGTAGCAGTATATTTTCCACAACCAACTTCTCATGTGTTGAAGGTACAGATTTTCCATGTATAATGGATGTTGTCGAATCTCTGCATACAGAGGCTGTTGTAATGACCTCTAGGTCAATGTTCAGGATTTCACATTTTTGATTAGGAAAACCGGACGAATTCAATGAGTTGGCAAAGTCGTTATTCGGCTTCTTCCAACACTTCCCTGAGGCGTACCACTTCCACCTTCGTTTGAAGCAATGTCCGGTATATGATTTTCTTGACCCATATATCGTCCCTTCAATAAGTCCACAAACGACTTCAATGTACCCTCCATATTATCCATCCTACCTTTTAAATCTTCCGAGCCTTCTTGAGCCGTTTTTAGTTGTTTATGCGCAATCTTAGAAGAATTAATTTGGGTCCTTGGTATTTTGGCTCCAATACTTCGAGACCAATCTCTTTTGTCCTTGCTAAACATTTGTGATGGGATAGCTTCATCTAATGGCAAATATTCTTCGTTGGAATCATTGATTGTTTCTTTTGCTTTTGCAATTTTATCTTAAAATACGATAATACTTGAGTTGTTATTTTTTACAAAAACTTTATAGAATAGCTGAATTATTATTTATTTAACTTACAAAGTATGGAGAAGCCGAATCTGACATGCTACCATCCTTTTTCATATGCGTCTTCTCCCATACTTCACGACATGTGATTTCTTTGATTGGATTTGCACTAGCCTGAAACAAAAAAGATGACATGTCACATGATAGCTTTTGGTACAACTTTCACAATATTCGAAATTATGAATATCACAACACCTAGGCTGGAAGGTCATCCAATTCTCGCAAGTCTAGAAAAAAAATTACCATCTAATTGTAAATTGTTAGGATTATGATCATGTTCATCTCTAATTTTCATATTGGCCATTTTTCTAGATATAGTATCCTGCATGTTATTTTAGCATTCTGAAAAAAGGGATGCCTATAAGGCAGCAATAACGGCTAGGCTGCTAAAGCAGCTGCTGCATCGAGGGGAAAAAATTACATCTTCCTAGCTTAGAAACCCCATATATAACTTTTTATATAATTATGTCAATTATACTTCTTCTAACTTAATTGCTCTTTTGTAGACTTATTTTATTCTTTGAAGTTTTGGACTTGCATTTATTTAGCATCTAACTAGTCAAATCAATTATAATCTCTAAATTCAACATACTTGTGTTGTTTAATAAAAGTATTACCATTTTGAGAAATGACAACCGAGAAAATTGAAGTCATTAGGAAACCAAAAAGTAGGTGAAAATAATGCTGCATTTTCATTTTGCTAAATTAAGATGCAGGAATGATAAGTAAGAAATATCAAACAAGCTCAAAACTAATCTATTCAATACTTTATACCGTAACTCAATTATTAATTTATCAACTAATGAGAACTCAATTATGCTATGCGAACAATTATTAACACATCTGGTTTACTCAATTAAAAACCATGGCTAAACTTAGTTAAAACTGGTTAAACTGCTTGGTTTTTGCATAACAAGCAAGTATCCAAATAGACCGACTTTCTGCATATAACAAGTAAGTGTATTTATTTACACAATGCCAATAAAACTAGTCGGGTCTCTTCAAAATCATACTGTAGGTACCATGCAAGTAATGAATGAATCCAGGAAACTGCAAGTGTCAATTGTAACTTACCTATATATTATGTCGTAAACAGAAAATAGAAGCGATTTATTAAGTGTGAAATCAACAGCTTATATATATAAATAGTGGATCTTATATTCATCTTCCTGATTTAGGACTATAAGCTAATAATCAACTGATACTTATTGGTATTCAATAAAAAATGAAACAAACATACCATTCCATGTGCTACTACAGCGTGACTTGTACGTCCAGTATGATGACCATAGTCGTAAAATAATATGTTTTTTTTGCCTATATCTCTGTTAGGAACTGAGTTGATGATGTTTTGATGACAATAACCTTATATAGTTATTATGATTTACTTTATAAAATATTTACTAACATTTCCATATAGATATATATATCTATGTATGTATGTATGTATATAGGAAGTATATGCAGGTATCATCGAAGACTGATACGTATAAAGACTCAAGCATCAAGATGAAGATCAGAGATTCAAGATTCAAGACTCTAGAGAATCAAGATTTCAAGATCTCAAGATAAGTGTGTAGTATTTTGTTAAAACTTCATAATAGCACTCTCATCTTTCTTCTAATTTTCTTTTGGGATGGAACCCAATTTCTATCGAAACCAGTGGCTTATAAACCCACGACAAGTAGCTTACAAACCTACGACAAGTGGCTTACAAACCCACGAAAATCAAAATCATTTAAACTACTTTGTACAAGTTCTCGAGTCCTATGGAGGAGCTCTGTAGGAAGGTTCTTGCAATTTCAGTTTGAATAGATTTTTCAAAATGTTTTTAAATCTGTTTTCAAAATGTTTTAGCTTTCAAAATCATGTTTTCAAAAATATTTTCAAACTTTGTTTTAGCCTTGAATATTCCTCTATTCTGATTTTAAAAACTTCTATTTTTAAAACATCAAAACTTATTCTGATTTTAAATATTACTTATATAATTGACGGTCTATATCAATTATATATATATATTTAAAATAATGTTTTATATTCATTCTCTATCTCAAAATATTGTTTAAACACTTTACTTTGCTTCAGAGAAGTTTCAACTTGTTTTAAATTCAATTGTCTTTACAAAACAACATCTCTATAATTTTGAACTAAGGGATGTCGACATAAGGGGATACCCCATGTCGACATGGTGACAGTTGGATTCAAAATTCAATTTTCAAAAGAAGTGTCCATTCGTTCGAAAACCTTTCGCCAATGGTTATGACTGTTGTGCATCTATATAAAGGCTTCCAAAACGAATTTTTTTTTAACAACTACTTTCTTATTTTCTTCACTCTTTCTTCTCCACCATTCCATATCCATAAAACTTCATATTTTCAAGGTCGTGCCATCATTCTGCCAAATTCTCAATAGGAAATCATTAAGATACTCTCTCTATTTGATTCTCCATCATTCTACTAAAGATCAAAGTGTTATTCAGAGTTATAGGATTAATTTTTATTCAAAAAGTCCATAGAGTCTATCCATTCAAAATGATTGTTATTAAGAAGTATTAGGGTGATCTTGTGTCCCGTAAATCAAGAGAGTTTACCCCAGACTCGGAGATAGGAGGGTTCCTCAAGGCCTTAGAAATTGAGGGTTGTAATTTGGATATTGGCTTATAAAAATCTGTACAAGGATAATGCCTTGGTGCAGGACTGGATGTAGGAGGATTCCGAACCAGTATAAAATCTGGTGTATTCTTTCCTTTTACTTGCTTTACTTTACTATTTGCATTTGTTATATGTTCTATGATCATTCTGTGTTAGAATTCTGTTTAGATTTGTGTTGAAATTTTTAATTTAGTTATATAGTTCATATATTCTTTAAAACACTATTCACCCCCCTCTAGTGTTATTTCTGCCTTAAGATCCTTAATCTGCATCCCTAACAATTGGTATCAGAGCATTGGTTTTCATTGTTTTCATAATCTGAAACTTGAAAAATATAAAAATGGCATTTTTGGAAAATTGTGTTAAAACTGTTTTGAATCTATGCATTTCATCAAAGTTTCATAAGTCTGCATATAGATATTTTGAAAAATCAAGTTATCTACCAAATTGGTGTGTTATGCAGGAACAGACATGTTATATTGCTTTTGATGAATCAACACCCAATGGACAAACTGTGCAAATTGAGAAAGATAAATGGATACTTGATAGTGGCTGTTCGAGTCACATGACTGGAAATCCCGAGATACTCTTACTTATCAAGATGGTGGATTAGTCAATTTTGGTGATAACTCGAAGGATATGTGGTTGGCGTCGGCAATGTCGGTAACTCTAAAACTTTACTTATTTCTGATGTTTTATTAGTTAGGAACTTAAAACATAATCTGCTTAGTATAAGTCAACTTTGCGATAAAGGTTTTAAAATTAAATTTGGAAAAGATAAATGTCACATTGAATATGATAAGTCTAATATAATTTTTGAAGGTATTAGGAAGAAAAATATTTATATCCTTAGTATGAAAATTTCAAATGATAATCTATGTCTTTTGACTAATACAAGTGACCTTTGGATTTGGCATAAAAGATTTGGCCATTTGAATTTCAAATTATTATCTAGGATATCAAAACTTGACTTAGTTAGAGGTCTGCCCAAGTTAAACTTTAAAGTAGATAGTATTTGTGATGCTTGTCAATTAGGAGAACTTAAGAAAAGTTCATTTAAATTAAAAGATTCTATTTCTACCTCTAGTCCTCTAGAATTACTTCATTTAGATTTATTTGGTCCATCTCAAGTTCAATCAATTAACCATAGTAAATATGTTTTTTTTATAGTAGATGATTATTCAAGATATACTTGGACAATCTTTTTAAAACATAAAAGTGATGCTTTTGAAATATTTAAAAACTTTTCTAAAAGAATTCAAAAACAACATTCTTTCAAAATTAAAACTATTCGACGTGATCACGGTGGTGAATTTGAAAATGAAAATTTTGAGAATTTCTGTACTTAAAAGGGAATTACTCACAACTTTTCATTTCCAAGAACTCCACAACAAAACGGAGTAGTAGAACGTAAGAATAGAACGATTCAAGAGTGTGCTCATACGATGCTTTCTGATAGTAATTTACCTAAACATTTTTGGGCTGAAGCAGTTGCTATAGCTTGTTATATATTAAATAGAATTTTAATTAGACCATTAACAAATAAAACTCCATACGAATTACTTTATAATAAGAAACCTGTAGTTGCTTATTTTAAAGTCTTTGGGAGTAAATGTTTATACTTAATACAAAAGATAATTTAGATAAATTTGAACCAAAAGCTGATAAAGGATTCTTTATTGGTTATTCTAATAGAAGCAAAGCATTTAGAGTTTTTAATTTAAAAACTAATACTATTGAAGAAACTATGCATGTATCTTTTGATGAAAATCTTAAAGATATTGTACAAATAGATGATGAAGAAGATTTTATAAATTTAAATCAATTTAATGAAACTATTAGTGAAATAAATCAACCTAGTAAGAGATTTAAAATATCAAAAGATCATCCTATAGAAAATGTTTTAGGAAATATTGAATCTGTAGTAAGAACTAGAAAGCAATTAAGTAGTACGAGTAATGTAGCCTTTATATCAACAACTGAACCTAAAAATCCAAAGGAAGCATCGTCTGATGATTCATGGATTCTTGCTATGCAAGAAGAATTGAATGAATTTACCAGAAATAATGTATAGGAACTTGTTCCTAAACCTGAGGATAAAAGTATAATTGGAACTAAATGGGTTTATAAAAATAAAATGAATGAACTCGGTGAGGTCGTAAGAAATAAAGCTCGTTTAGTCGCGCAAGGTTATTGTCAAGAAAAAGGAATTGACTATGATGAAACCTTTGCCCCCGTAGCAAGATTAGAAGCTATAAGAATTCTACTTGCTTTCGCTGATTATAATAATTTCAAATTATATCAAATGGATGTTAAAAGTGCTTTTCTAAATGGTTTTGTAAAAGAAGATGTTTATGTTGAACAACCTCCACTTTTTGAAGATAATAAATTTCCAAACCATGTATACAAGTTAAAGAAAGCTCTATATGGTCTAAAGCAAGCTCCTAGAGCCTGGTATGAAAGACTAAGATCTTATTTACTTCGATCTGGTTTTGAAATTGGTAAAGTAGATACACACTTTTTATTAAAAGAAATAATCAAGATATTCAACTGGTTCAAATATATGTAGATGATATAATCTTTGGATCAACTAATAACATAATGAATAAAGAATTTTCAGATATAATGACTAAAGAATTTGAAATGAGTCACATGGGAGAATTAAGTTTCTTCTTAGGACTTCAAATTAAACAACTAGAAAATGGAATCTTCATAAGTCAAGAAAAATATGCTAAAGACTTAATCAATAAATTTGGTTTAAGCACCTCTAGTGGGAAACCAACTCCAATGTCAACAAATGTAGGTTTAAGTAAAGAAGATAAATCAAAAGATATTGATCAAACTTTATATAGGGGAATGATTGGTTCGCTACTCTATATAACAGCGAGTCGTCCTGATATTATGCATAGTGTTTGTCTCTATGCAAGATACCAATCACAACCTAAAGAAACTCACTTAAAAGCTGTTAAAAGAATTTTAAGATATGTAAAATACACTTTAGATTATGGTTTATTTTATTCTAAAAATAATACTTTTGATTTAATATCATATTGTGATGCTGATTATGCTGGTTGTAAATCAGACCGAAAGAGTACAAGTGGAACTTGTCACTTTCTAGGACATTCACTGGTTTCCTGGTTCAGCAAGAAACAAAATACTGTTTCCTTGTCAACAACTGAAGCAAGGTATATATCTGCTGCTCTGGCCTGTTCACAAGTCATATATATGCAACAAACTTTAAAAGATTTTGGAATTAACATAAGTAAATCACCAATATATTGTGATAATACTAGTGCAATAAATCTATCTAAAAATCCAACTCATCATGCTAGAACTAAACATATTGATATAAGACATCATTTTCTTAGATATAATATAACTAAAGAAATAATAACTCTAGATTATATAAATACTGAAAAACAAATTGCTGATATATTAACTAAACCATTAACCGAACAGAATTTTACTAAATTTAGAAGAGAATTAGGTATTTGTTCAAAATCTGAAATATAAAATAATAATCAATAAAAATTCAAAATAAAAATTGCGCTTTTTTTGAAGAACATGTCGACATGCCCCATCTCATGATGTCGACATACCCAACAAAAATTTGAAAATTGAATTTCCCTCCAAAGTTAGTTATTTGGTTATTTATTTCATTTTCTCTCCTCTTTCTTCACTATATTCTCTATAAATAACTTCTGAAACAATAAAATAATGGCCTCCTCTTCTACTAATGAACCCACTTCACCCACATCTCCTCATTCTGGTCCATTTCAACGAACTACGCACGCTCGAGTGATCAAATTGCAAGAGAAGATGAAAGATATCCTTCAATTGATGACTAAAATTCAAGTAAGTCAACTTAGGATGGCTAGAAAACAACAAAGGCAAGGGAATATTATTAGGAATGTACAAAAATTCCTTATGGATAACCGTACAAATCCTATTAATATTGAAGACTCTTCACAAGCCATGGAATTCGAGGAAGAAGAACCTATGGAAGAACCACAAGAAGACCAAGAGGAAGATCAACCTTTACCTCAACCCGAAGTCCCAATGAATACGGACGAGAGCGTTATTTGCGTTGGTGAGATCCTTGTTGATACTAATGAAAACATAATTGAACAACGTGGAAACTTTTGTCTCCACTACCCCAATTGTTCGATTCATAAGTCTCCTATAGTTAAGGATCGTCATTAAAGCGTACTTTCATTTTATTCTTTGTTTTAAATTGTTTTGTTTGTTCGTGTTTATGTATGTTCTCATATATGTTGTAATAACTAAAATGTGTTCACTTATACTCATTGTTTCATGCTTGTTCTACATATTATTTGTTCATACTAATCATTCTTGAATTCTTAAGCAGTTAATAGTTTTTGTTGATGACAAAGGGGGAGAAAGTTATAAAAATATATGTGCTTGGTGTAAGAAGAAGTCATGGAGTAAGGGGGAGTTGTAGTTTTAAGAAGAAATCACAGAGTAAGGGGGAGTTATGGTATGGTAAGAATATTTTATAAATAAAAGTTGTCATCATCAAAAAGGGGGAGATTGTTAGGAACTGAGTTGATGATGTTTTGATGACAACAACCTTATATAGTTATTATACTTTACTTTATAAAATATATACTAACATTTCCATATATATATACATATATACATATATATATATGTATGTATGTATGTATATAGGAAGTATATGCAGGTATCATCGAAGACTGATCAGTATAAAGACTCAAGCATCAAGATGAAGATTAGAGATTCAAGATTCAAGACTCTAGAGAATCAAGATTTCAAGATCTCAAGATAAGTGTGTAGTATTTTGTTAAAACTTCATAATAGCACTCTCATCTTTCTTCTAATTTTCTTTTAGGATGGAACCCAATTTCTATCGAAACCAGTGGCTTACAAACCCACGACAAGTAGCTTACAAACCTACGACAAGTGGCTTACAAACCCACGAAAATCAAAATCATTTAAACTAGTTTGTACAAGTTCTCGAGTCCTATGGAGGAGCTCTGTAGGAAGGTTCTTGCAATTTCAGTTTGAATAGATTTTTCAAAATGTTTTTAAATCTGTTTTCAAAATGTTTTAGCTTTCAAAATCATGTTTTCAAAAATATTTTTAAACTTTGTTTTAGCCTTGAAATATTCCTCTATTCTGATTTTAAAAACTTCTATTTTTAAAACATCAAAACTTATTCTGATTTTAAATATTACTTATATAATTGACGGTCTATATCAATTATATATATATATATATATTTAAAATAATGTTTTATATTCATTCTCTATCTCAAAATATTGTTTAAACACTTTACTTTGCTTCAGAGAAGTTTCAACTTATTTTAAATTCAATTGTCTTTACAAAACAACATCTCTATAATTTTGAACTAAGGGATGTCGACATAAGGGGATACCCCATGTCGACATGGTGACAGTTGGATTCAAAATTCAATTTTCAAAAGAAGTGTCCATTCGTTCGAAAACCTTTCGCCAATGGTTATGACTGTTGTGCATCTATATAAAGGCTTCCAAAACGAATTTTTTTTAACAACTACTTTCTTATTTTCTTCACTCTTTCTTCTCCACCATTCTATATCAATAAAACTTCATATTTTCAAGATCGTGCCATCATTCTGCCAAATTCTCAATAGGAAATCATTTAGATGCTCTCTCTATTTGATTCTCCATCATTCTACTAAAGATCAAAGTGCTATTCAGAGTTATAGGATTAATTTGTATTCAAAAAGTCCATAGAGTCTATCCATTCAAAATGATTGTTATTAAGAAGTATTATGGTGATCTTGTGTCCCGTAAATCAAGAGAGTTTACCCCAGACTCGGAGATAGGAGGGTTCCTCAAGGCCTTAGAAATTGAGGTTTGTAATTTGGATATTGGCTTATAGAAATCTGTACAAGGATATTGCCTTGGTGCAGGACTGGATGTAGGAGGATTCCGAACCAGTATAAAATCCGGTGTGTTCTTTCCTTTTACTTGCTTTACTTTACTATTTGCATTTGTTATATGTTCTGTGATCATTCTGTGTTAGAATTCTGTTTAGATTTGTGTTGAAAGTTTTAATTTAGTCATATAGTTCATATATTCTTTAAAACACTATTCACCCCCCTCTAGTGTTATTTCTGCCTTAAGATCCTTAATCCGCATCCCTAACAATCTCTTCTTTACCTTGCACCGGTTTTGTTTCATTTTTCACGAACACATTTCAATCTTTTTGGGCGATTGTTGGTGGATAGTTTTTTAACTTCTCTTCGTCATTATTGAATTTGTCATAAAAGTTTGTCTTCAATTCGCTCTTGTCTCTCTTAAATGATTCGGCCATTTTTTTAAAAACAAGTCCTTCATATCTGACTCTAGCTCGTAAAATATCTGTGAAATTAAGAGTTTTTTACATAAAAAGGAAGCGATGCGGCAAAATATATTTACAAAAAAAAATTAAAGTGGTACAAATCAAATTTAACTTGCCAGCAATTCTTTCCAAACGTTGATCTTGTATTTTGAGGGTACTTTATCCCAACTTTCATTTGAGATCGGCACATGAATTCGTACCAATTTATTCGACCGTTTACTTTTACAGCATTTTTTGAAATGGGAGTACCTAATGCGTTTATCTCAACTTTTTCGGATTGTGAAGAGAATGACTGCGTATTTGAACGGGTCGATGCTTCTGTAGGTTCTGACAAAAACTATAAATAAAAAACATAATAGTAGTAGTGTGTCTGATTTTAGTAGGTGGCTTTTAGTGTCTTAACGGAATTTACTTATTGTTTAATAAAAGCTAAACTCTAGAATTCACATTCTATAGAATTTATTAATTTATTTTTTAACACATAACATAACAAATAATGAATCAGCACAATAACATACCTACATAAGCATTAATTAAACAAGAACTGTGACTTGTGTGTGATATTTGGATAACAAATGAAACATACTGCTAACCTATATATATTTTCATATATCATTGCAATATAGTTCACAATTCAGCAAACAATAGAGGAAGAAAACCACAATCACAAAGCAATGGAGAGGGATAGCAGTTAGAAAGCCTGAACTAAGCTAAAAAATACCATTACTGCTAAGATAGAAAATTTGTCCTATATTTAATGTTGGAATTTCTAAATGAATGAAAACAACATTGTCCCACATCGTCAAAATTGCAAAACTATTCTATTATATTAATAGCTTTCCAATGAAGGGGTTGGGGCCTTGGGGGACCCAAATGTTTGCTTCATTGTAAGGAGGGAGATCATGCATCACCACCACACACGCACGCGCGCCGCCGCCGTCCATCCGACCGAACCGAATCTGGCCGGGTTTGGGTCAAAATGATCCTATTTTTATTGCAAAACTAGGCCGGATTTTCTAGCAGTTGCAGGCTATATGAACATGTGTGAATCTGTTCAGAAGCGGACGCGGATTGACTGAGAAGGTGCGATTGAAGCGGGCGTGGGTTTTTTGGCGAACAGACGCATCCATTAGTAGACGGATGCAGGTGCGACTCGTTAGACGTGAATGGGTGCGACTTATAGAAGCAACGGGTGCGAACTCAGAACTAGTAGCGAACGGGTGCGGCCCGCTAACGAACAACAGTAATGAAAGGCAACGGGTGCGACCCGTCAGGTGGACGTGACTGTTTGAAGGGGTGTGGACGAAATTATAAATAGAAGAGAATACTGATCACATTCTCATTCTATTCCAATTCTAAATTCTACTACTTCTTCTTTTCTACTGCTCTATACAATATATCACAGAGTTGACATACTCATTACAATCTCGTGCAGATTACGTCTGTTGTATCATGGGAGGCTTCAAATAAAGTCTTAACAAAATTGTTACGACAAGCCTCGGACAGAATTTCCTTCTTCAATCGGTTAGGTTTATAATTGATATATATATATATATATATATCATTTTCGTTTCTATGTTGTACTATTTCTTTAAATAGTATAACGTTTGATCTATCGCTATAGTTATTATTACTGTAGTTGTTAGTTTGTGGTTGTAATTTAATTACGACATACCTATTGCTTAAATTAGCTAATACAGACTTCTAGAGTAGTGGAAATCTGATTGATAAACTTGCGGGACGAGTTTATAATTGATTATTCTTTGTTTTGGTATACTATACGTATAATATCTTAAGACTTTCCTGTTTTGACTTAAACAAATATGGCAATAGTAGAGTTCTCAACAAAGGCTACTATACACAACAAGATCGATCCTTTTAAAGGAGATGGTGACGACTTTCTAACATGGTAGAATCAGATGTTATTTTATCTTATCACACTCGGTCTGCAACGGTATCTCGAGGAGGAGGAACCGATTCCTACACGAGGCAAGGAATCAAATGTTGATATGTGGAAGCATTTTAATTTTCTATGCAGAAACTATATTCTAAATTGTCTCGACAAGGTGCTATACAAAGTATATCAGCCTCTAAAGACAGCAAAAGCACTCTGAAATGCACTTGCGATGAAGTATAAGACACAAAATACCAGTCTTAAGAAATTCATTATAGACAAATTCATGGACTAGAAGATGGTTGATTCCAAACCGGTGGCTACTCAACTACATGAACTGCAAATCATTAATCATGAACTCGAAGAAGAAGGTCATAAGGTTGGATAATCGTTTTTGGTTGAATCCATCATGGGAAAACTGCCGCCATCATGGTGAGATTACCGCAACTATCTAAAGCATAAGAAAAAGGAAATCTCTTTAAGGATCTCATAGTCCGACTGAAAATTGAGGCAGATAATCGTGGAGTTACAAAACCAAGCGAGGAGGCATTTGTGGCTGAAGGTTCAAAGACCAAAAACAAAAGGAAGAATTTCCAAAAGAAAAGGAAAGCTCCAAACAACAAACCAAAAGACAATAAACTAATCAAAAAGTTTAATGGCGAGTGTTGGGTTTATGGAAAGGTTGGACATGCCGCTAGAGATTGCAGACACAAAAAGGAACGCAATAAAGAGGAAAACGTAGTAGAAAACATGGAAGTAGATGAGTACAACTTCTCAGTAGTTGTATCTGGATGCAATTTGGTTCAGAATCCTAACCAATGGTGTGTAGACACGGGCGCTACTTGTCATGTCTGCTTTGACAAATCCATGTTTTCTACATACCAGAAATTCAATCACGAAGAAAAACTCTACATGGGTAATTCTGCAGTATCCATGATCGAAGGTAGTGGCATAGTAATCCTCAAGTTTACTTCTGGAAAAACTATCAAGTTGAATGACATGCTCCCCATTCCAGACATACGCAAGAATCTCATCTCTGGTGCAGTACCATCGAAGAAAGGATTAAGAATAGTATTTGAGTCAGACAAGATGGTTCTATCCAAAGTTGGAATGTATATTGAAAGGGGTTATTTATGTGATGGCCTATTTAAGGCAAATGTAGCCGTTATCGGCAATAAAACTATGTATTCTGATTGTGCTATTAATAAAATTGAAGTTTTGAGCACGAAATTTTACTATAGCATGACAGATTGGGACACATAAATTTCTGCAAAATGAAAACATTATCAAACATGGGATTATTTCGAAATTCCAAGTAGATAAGAACTACAAATGTGAGAAATGTGTAGAAGCAAAAATGGTTAAAAATAACCATTTCAATCTGTTGATAGAAGCACCGAACCACTAGGTTTGATATATACAAATTTATGTGATTTTAAATTGTTACCTACAAGAGGTGGAAAAAAGTACTTTATCACGTTTATTGATGATTATACGCGATATTGCTATGTATATCTTTTGAATAGTAAAGATGAAGCAATTACATCATTTATAAAGTACAAGGCTAAGGTAGAAAATCAGTTAAATAAAATAATCAAGATTTTGGGATCTGATCGAGGTGGAGAATATGAATCACCATTTGAACAGTTCTATGCCGAAAATAGTATAATTCATCAAACAACAAGATGGTGTAGCTGAAAGGAAGAACAGAACGTTAAAAGACATGATTAATGCTATGCTTTTAACATCTGATCTATCAACGAACTTGTGCGGGAAGTCTTAAATATGTCTAATCACATATTAAACAAAGTCCCTCATAATAAAACAGAAGCAATTCCACATGAGTTATGGAAAGGACACAAACCAAGTTTTAAATACCTCAAAGTGTGGGGGTTCTTGGCAAAAGTTCCAGTTCCGCCTCCCAAGAAAGTTAAACTTGGACCAAAAACAGTAGATTGTTACTACTTAGGGCCAACCCAAAATAGTAGTGCCTACAGATTTTTGGTGTTCAAGTCTGATATAGCTGATATTCATGTAAGCACAATCATGGAATCTAGAGATACCTCATTATTTGAAGACGTGTTTCCACACAAAAGGAATAAAGGGAATAATGTCCCTAAAAGGACAAAAGAAGAATATAGCAATTCACATGAAGATGAAACTCATCATGAGACTGAGGAAGTTGAACCAAGAAGAAGCGTAAGGGTTAGGACTTCCAAGATATTTGGTTCGGATTTTTTCACATGTGTGTTAGAACACGAACCTCAAGTGTACAAGGAAGCAATGTCATCTTCTGAATCTTCATGTTGGAAAGAAGCGATCCAAAGTGTGATTTATTCAATTCTAAGTAATAAAACTTGGGAAATTGTTGATATTCCACCTGGAATAAAACCTATTGGATGTAAATTGATTTTCAAGAAGAAAATGAAAGTAGATGGCTCTATCGACAAGTATAAAGCCAGATTAGTAACCAAAGGATATCGTTAAAAAGGAGTAGACTACTTTGATACATATTCGCCGATAACACGAATAACCTCTATAAGAATGCGAATAGCAATTGCATCGATCTGTAAGTTAGAAATTCATCAAATGGATGTAAAGACAGCATTCTTAAATGGAGATCTCGATGAGGAGATCTACATGGAGCAACCTGAAGATTTTGTTTCCAAAGGAAATGAAAACAAAGTCCGTAGATTAGTAAAATCATTATATGGACTAAAACAGGTTCCAGACCAATGGCACGCAAAATTTGATAGTGTCATGATGAGAAATAGTTTTCTCATAAATGAATGCGATAAGTGTGTTTATTATTAACAAATTGGACAATCATATGTGATGATTTGTTTATATGTAGACGATATGTTAATATTTGGTCCAAATACGCAGGTAATAGAGACCATAAAAAAGATATTAATTAGCAATTTTGATATGAAAGACTTAGGAGTTGCAAACGTTATTTTGGGAATCAAAATAATAAGAATACCTAATGGAATTGAATTATCTCAGTCACACTATGTAGACAAAGTGATTGAATTTTTTTAAAATTTTGGAATCAAAGGAGTAAGAACACCATATAATCCATCAGAACTACTGCATAAAAACACTAATGAGAGTGTAATGCAACTGGAATACTCTCGTATAATAGGATATCTCATGTATCTCATGAATTGCACAAGACCAGACATAACTTATGCAGTAAGTAGACTGAGCATGTATACAAGCAATCCAGGAAAAGAACACTAGAAAGCACTAATGATAGTGCTTGGATATTTAAAAATACCACAAATTATTCCTTACATTATGGAAAATATCCTGCCGTCTTAGAAGGATATAGTGAAGCAAACTGGATTGCTGATTCAGAGGAATCAAAATCAACGAGTGGTTATGTATTTACCTTAGCAGGGGCAGCAGTGTCATGAAAATCTACTAAACAAACATGCATAGCTCGATCCACTATGGAATTAGAGTTCATCGCTTTAGATAAAGCAGGCGAAGAAGCAAAATAGCTTCGTCACTTTTTAGAAGATATTTCGTTTTGGCCTAAACTTGTACTGGCCATACGCATACACTGTGATAACCAAGCTGCGCTAAGTAGAGCGCACAACTTTGTGTATAATGGTAAGTCACGACACATTCGTCGATGCCATAACACAGTTAGGCAGTTACTCTCAAATAGAACTATTTTCATAGATTATGTGAGAACAAATGATAACCCGGCGGATACATTTATTAAAGGTTTATCAAGAGAGAAAATTGACTGCGCATCAAGGGGAATGAGTTTAAAAGCCTAAACCACCAAGAGTTATCTTATACGGAAACCTATCCTAGCGACTGGAGATCCCACGAACTAGGATCAATAGGCAAACTAGTTCTGAGTAACTCAAGACGTAATGCATTTGCGTAGACATAGCCCAACTCCATTCTTATGGTGCATAATATATATGCATGCCTACAGAAGTATTTAAAGGTTAAAATTATGTTTTTTAATGATGACCATATCTTGGAAATAACAAGTGGTATATATGTAGGATACTCTTAATGGTTGCGATCACCTATGTTAGTGTGAGCTGGGTCGGCTCTATGAGAATATTAAAGGCTTATATTTCTATAAACACTCACAGAACCAAAAATCGTTCAGGACCAAAATGAACACAACCAAAAGATTGGATGAGAAGGGAATCAATGCTTCATAAAGCTTATTGTCTGGATATAGAATAAAGGCCGACGATTCAAGATGAAATAATTCACCGATTAGCCAAGGAGATCCGATAAGTTTTAACTAGGGAAAGTTCAAAGTGAAATATCTACTTATCCACGATAAAGCATTATTCCATATGTATTCTGTGATATTTCGCTTTGTGGGGGGGGGGGATGTATATTATCATTCATGTGAGGGATTGTTGGAATTCCAAAATGAATGAAAACAACATAGTCCCACATCGCCAAAATTGCAAAGCTATTCTAGGATATAAATAGCTTTTCAATGAAGGGGTTGGGGCCTTGGGGCACTTAAATTTTTGCTTCGTTGTGAGGAGGGAGATCATGCATCACCACCCCCCATGCGCGCGCCGCCACGCCGTCCGTCCTACCGAACCGAACCGGGCCAGGCTCAGGTTCGGGCTCGGGCTTGGGTCTAAATGATCCTATTTTTACTGAAAAACTGGGCCAGGTATTCTAACAGTTGCAGGCTATACGAACAGGTGCGAATCTGCTCAGAAGCGGACGCGGATTGACTAAGGAGGTGCGACTTTTGAAGCAGGCATGGGTTTTTTGGCGAACAGACGCATCCATTAGCAGATGGATGCAGGTGCGACTCGTTAGACGCGAATGGTGCGAACTCAGAACTAGTATCGTACGGGTGCGGCCGTTAACGAACAGCAGCAATGAAAGGCAACGGGTGTGACCCGTTAGGTGGACACGACTGTTCAAAGGGGTGCGGACGAAATTATAAATAGAAGAGAACACTGATCGCTTTTTCGTTCTATTACAATTCTAATTTCTTCTGTTTCTTCTTTTCTACTGCTTTATACAATATATCACAGAGTTGGCATACTCATTACGATCTCGTGCAGATTACGTCTGTTGTATCTTGGGAGACTTTAAATATAGTCTTAAAGAAATTGTTACGACAAGCCTGAGACGGAATTTCCTTCTTCAACCGATTAGGTTTATAATTGATTTATATATATATATATATATATATATCATTTTCGTTTCTACGTTGTACTATTTCTTTAAATAGTATAACGTTTGATCTATCTCTATAGTTATTATTACTATAGTTGTTAGTTTGTGGTTGTAATTTAATTACGACATACATATTGCTTAAATTAGCTAATACAGACTTCCAGAGTAGTGGAAATCTGATTGATAAACTTGTGAGACGAGTTTATAATTGATTATCTCTGTTTTGGTATACTGGACGTATAACATTTAATAATTTAACTAGTTTATGTGAATGCAAGTACTACTAGCTACTATGAAAGATAGCAGTTGAAAACCATCCCTCCTAAGCATAATAAGGTGAACTACAAACTGGAGCAAAGTGGATAAACAGAGCACCACCTGGAGTCGAATATACTCCAATTTTCTTCTCGTCCACCGGTGGACCAGTGTTGATCCACTGGTGCACCGGTATCGATCATTTCTGGAGCCTACCGAAGCTCCAGATTGCCTCATGTAGCGGGAGTTGCTAAATTTCAACGTTGAAGACAAAAGATGAATTCCCGATGAAAGATAAACAAAGCATCAAGCGTAGAATGTTAACAAAATTGACTAATTCAATGATCATTAGCCCAAGTCTATCAATTTTTGAAATTAACAGTAAACATAAACTATGAATTTCTTTCAAATAAACTAGGGTTTCCACAAGCAAATCCATACAAATAAAAATAAGTGGAAATTGGTATGAAGGGCCTAATTATACAACCCAATTTTTCTCCAGGACACGGGTTTGAAATTATTATTTTCGAGGACAAGTATGTGCAGCGTGCGTCTTCATCTTCTCAAACAACTAAATATCTTCTGAAATCGATCGTGGAAATTACGCGTGTTCGTTTTCATCTTCTCAAACAACTATGTATCTTTTGAAATCTGTCGATCGTGAAAATTAGGCGCGTGCGTCTTCATCTTCTCAAAGAACTACGTACCTTCTGAAATTTACCGATCTTGTGAATTAGGCGGTCGTTTCTTGTTCAATCAAAGCGGTCGTTTCTTGTGCAATCGAAGCGGTCGTGAGGTGTTAGTTTCTTCTCAAATAAAAATCGACTTTAATTGTGGGAAATCGTGAGGCGATTTTCTTCATTTGGTGAGTCTCCATTTTATTTGCTGTTTTTCATTCTCAATTCTATTTTTTATGATGTTCATGATGTTACTGTATGTTTCTTTTCACAGGAGGCTGTTTTCATCTATTGGAGGAAGGTTTTGTTTGATGTAGTTGGAATAATGGCTTCTGAATGGTATTGTTTTATTCTGATATTACAAGCACCGTGTATTTAGCCTCGTTTGTTCTTTAGTTTTCAATTAAACTCTGATTGTTTAGATCTTAAGAATGGTGTATCAAAATTCCATTCTGGCTCTAATAATAATTTGGCAGCCATCGAATGTGATTATGTGTTTTAAAGACCATATTGATCTTAGTGCGTGTTTGTTATGATATTTTTTTAGCTTTTCCTTTTCACCAATAAGTATAATTTTGCAGATCATCTTTTTCACCTTTGATTTTTCAACAATGTAAACTTGAATAGGTACAATCATGACGAATGTTTTTCTTCCCCATGTACCAATTTTTTTTGGTTGATTTCAAGTTATGTACCATGCTGGATTTGAAATTGTAAACATAATCCAAATATACTTGGTTAAAAGAGGATCAGACAATTGGTATTTATGTACTAGACTATGATAGGACAGTAGTTATTGTTAGCTGTTATATTGGAATGTTTGATGTGGTAGGTGTTGAAAATTTAGTTGGTAAGGGTTAGAATGGAACTCAACGTTTTTCCACTGTTGTAATCAGGTTATCCCAAAGAGTGATAGTGATATGTAAAAGATAAATTATTTTATCATTTTTCAAAAAGTGGTACAGAAAATGATTTAAATATTTTTATGCTATTAGTTTATATTTAAGATCAGTTTCACATAATTATATTTTCCACTGTTGTAATCAGGTTATCCCAAGGAGTGATAGTGATCTGTAAAAGATAAATTGTTTTATCTTTTTTCAAAAAGTGGTATAGAAAATGATTTAAATAGTTTTCGGCTATTAGTTTTTATTTAAGATCAGTTTCACATAGTTATATTTTTTTTACATTTTTTTGCAGGTGTGATTCATCTGTTATAGTTGTGTTTGATTTCAATAACAATTGTTTTAGTGCTCGTTTTGGATTGGATGCTTCTATTTCTTCTGTTAGGAATAGGATTTGGGAGGAGTGGAATAATTTTACTCCATTATGCTTTGATATTTTTTATATTCGAGAATCAAAGACTACCTTTATTGAAACGGATAGTGATCTTCAAGCTATATTGTGTTTGTCTTGGTTTAAAAAGGAAGAATTTTTTGTTTTTTTTCTACGGTTGAAGAATGATTCAATGGATAATTTTGTTGGTGAAAGTAGCAAGTCTGGTTCAGTTGTTGGTGTTGAGTCAAGTAATATTATGTTAGGTTATGATGATGATTTAGATTTTGGTTTTACTCAACAAAAGGATTTACATGAGTTGTTGAAGAAGAATTCAAATATGGAATTTTTTACTGGCGTTGGTCAACAGTTTGATTCTGCTATTGGATTCCGTAGAACAGTTAGTGCTAATTGTTTGAGGAATGGATTTAAAGTATAATATATTAAGAATTGTAAAGAACGATTGACAGTTCGATGTGCTGTAGCTAGCTGTCCGTTTAGGATTCATGCTTCTTGCAAACTGAAGCAATTGGACCAACTGTTTGTTAAAAACATTAACTTGATTCATACTTGTGGTGGTGGATTTCGTTCCCTTAGTAGTCCAATCATTAATAGTGATCTTGTGAAAAGTTTAATCGTCAATCAAATTCGTGATGAGCCAAAAAGAAAAACCAAGGATATCATTAAAAGTTTTAGAAGAGATTATGATGTGGAGCTAAGCTATTACTTTGCTTATAAGGGTAAGAAATTGGCTATGAATGACATTTTTGGTGATGAAAAGAAATCTTACAATGAATTAGTTTGGTATTTGAAGGCATTGGAAAGAAATAACCCAAATAGTTATTCAAGTATGGATGTGGATTCTGAAACAAATCAATTCGAGAGAGTTTTTGTATGTTATGAGGCATGTATATTTGGATTTAACTATTGTCGTCCTATGGTGTTTTTGGATGCTACCTTTTTGAAAGGGCGAAGTGGTATTTTGATGGCTGCCACTGCGAAAAATGGGAATCAAGGTACTGATTTTGATTTTTTTGCTATTGTATTTATGTTACATAGTACCGTTTCTTTAAGTTATTGTTCTAGTGAATTTTGTTGTGTACATACTACATTTTGTTCAAGTGATTAGTCTACTGTTATATAGGACTGTTTCAGATATAGTGCATTTGGTTGTTTCAAATGTAGTAATATGTTGTCCAGTTCATTATATTTTCTTCCGCGTTAGGGATTAGCATGTGAAATTATTACAAAAATGAATTCAAACTCACAATTTAGTTCAATTGAAAATTAACGATGATTAATGTTGGTTGTTTTTTTATTTTTATTTTGATAGATACATAATCTAGATGTTTTTTTTTTTCAGTTTATTATGATACCTACTGCTTATGCTGGATTTACCAGAACTGTCATATTTCAAACAATAAATGCATATATGTTTTTATCTCTAACATCTTCAATCTAGTTGCACTAGTTACAAAGTAGGTACAATTGTTCAATGGACAGCCATGCTCTTCTTATTGTAAATTTGATCCGAAACAAATACTGTAAAAGATTTAATGTTCTTTAATTTGATATACAAAATGTTACTGTATACAG
This sequence comes from Allium cepa, assembly GCA_030765085.1. Classification (NCBI taxonomy): domain Eukaryota; kingdom Viridiplantae; phylum Streptophyta; class Magnoliopsida; order Asparagales; family Amaryllidaceae; genus Allium; species Allium cepa. The sequence goes on from CM060928.1 coordinate 619,757,263, forward strand.
GAGTTAAAAAAGATAAATGCATTTATCTTTTAATATAAAGAGTTAAATAACATATTAAGCCGTACTTATATATCATAGATACTACTACATGTTGAACATATTTATCATTTTTCTCTTTATTTGAAGTTCTTACATAAGGTATACAAATGATTTAAACAGCATATAGAAAAGATAAAAGCATATATGCTTTAAATGTTTGAATATAATTATTTGTATTGTATGCATGAATTATGTATCATATCTTTGCAATTTCTATCCTTTATGCGTAGACTACACATTCAAATAGAATTTTTTTTTTAAAAAAAAAGGATGAATTGCCTCTAGGAAATTGATTTTTCCTTTTTTATTTGGGCTGAGGGTATAGTGTTCATGTGATCGTCTACTATTAGATAATACTGTTTCAAATATAATGCATTTTGTTGTTTCAAATGTAATACATAAACAGTGAATTAATTTTTTTTTGTTTTTTTTCCAGGTTTTTTCCCATTAGCAATGGCTCTTGTTCCCAAAGAAAATGAAGATTGGTTTTTAAAACACCTAAAGAATGCTCTCAGTTGTGATAGAATATTAACTTTTTTAAGTGATAGACACTGGGGTTTATTGTTAAGTATTCCAAAAAAAATTCCAAATAGTCATCATTCTTATTGTTTGCATCATATGCAAAATAATATTGCTAGCATTGTGAAAAGTGGAAGGGGTGTTTGGGTAGCTCATTTACTTGAGCGTTGTGCTATAGCTTCTAATCATTATGAGTTTGAAAAAGCCATGTCCAAGTACAAAGAAATTGGAGGTGCCAAAGCTATAGAGTACCTGAATGATAAACCATATGATCATTGGGCTGATTTGTTTTTTCCGGGGAAGCGATATAGTGAAAATAAATCCAATGAAGCTGAGAGTTTTAATTCTTGGATTTTGGATGAAAGAAGTTTGCCTGTTACTGCTTGTCTTGATGGAATTAGGGTAAAACTGATGATGCAAATGTCTAATCATAGAGAAGAGGCATCAAAGTGGACTAGTGTGCTATGTCCAAAAATGGAAGCTCGTTTGTTGAAATTGAAGGAAGAAGGATTTGGGTGGAGTGTTTCTAAATCATCTAGGTATGTATTTCTACATTTTTACATGATGTTCATAGTTTCTGAAAAAAATGATAAATGCATATCTTTTTTCAACTTGCTATGTAGCCTGTGTTATGATTTCATTTTGTTGGTATTTATAAATTTTAAACCCCTCTGGATCTTTTGAATCTTGACAGCCGTGGCATTGTAATTAACACTGTATGTAATTCTTAGCTTTTTCATTATTTTCGTCTAGATGAGTCTGTACATTTTACTTATGGTATATTAGTTCTTGACTTGAAAAATCCTGTTGATCTTTTTGGAAAAGTCAAATCTGGTGCATCAAGGCAATGTTCTAGTCAATTCCACTTAATCAGTGGATTCCTTACCCATTGAAATCATTGTCAAGGTTTACAGGTTTATATTCTTACTATAACCTTTATGCTTTCGTTTTTCTAGATTGGTTATCAGTTTTTTTAAAAAGAAAATTAAAATCAAAATCTACATAAGATATACTTTCTCTAAAGAATATGAACAGTATGCCCGTTGTTATTTGTTTTGGTTTATGAGTCTTATTTTTCACTATTAGTTCTATGCACATGAATTGGGTCTTATTTATTAGATAGATTAGAGAGAATATATATAGTGCTAATAATCATTTTTTGGAAATGCAATCTGTGTATATATTTTAACTGTTTTTAATTTTACATTTTGTAGGTATATTTTTGAAGTTCATTCTCCAACATCTCAAAAGGTTGATCTTAAAAATCGCATTTGCAGTTGCAATCAATAGAAAGTGACAGGTTTTCCTTGTGCGCATGCTTTGAAGTGTATTTCTTTAACCAGAAATTCTGTTTATGAATATATTGAGAATTACTTTACTGTTGAGTATTATCGAGCTTCATATTCACATTTGATCAATCCTATTCCAACTTTTGATAAGGAAGCAATTGAAGCTGAAGAATCATCCATTGTTCTTCCTCCTAAGCCTGTTCGTGGAGCTGGTAGGCCTATGATGAATAGGATTGAAGGGGCTGACTTTCATGCTAAGCAAAACAGATGTGGAAAGTGTAAAAAACTAGGACATAATAGAAGAGGATGTTGTTTGAATATTTGAGTTGATTGTTTTAGTCCAATACATTTGATTGGTTGTTCTATGAATACTTTGAGTTGAATAATTGAGTTGATTGTATTAGTCCGGTGTATTTGATTGATTGGTTGTTCTATGAATACTTTGACTTGAATATTTGGACTATCGCATATGTTGAATTGGATATAATCTGATTTTGATTACTTTTGGTTGTATGCAATTGTTTATGAGTTTCTTCTTTTCTGGTAGGCACTATGATGATTGCCGGTAGGTAGTCAGTGTGGAATTGGTAAGATGATGGTTAGTGAAGAAGAATTGTGGGTTGTGGCTTCTCTGACAGTGTTGAGTGTGGAATGTTGCTGCAGTTTGTATTGAATGAAACAGTGGTGTAGTAGTATTTTCTTGTATGGCTAGAGAACTGTGAAGTTTATAGGTTGTGAAAGGTTTGGGATGGAAGTATGGTTAGTAAGTGAAGTATGATAGAGTGGTATTGGGACTTCTGTAAAGGAGGAGGTGTTGTAGTTAAAAAGTGAGGCAGTGGAGGTTGGTAGTGAAGTAAGGAGTAGTCAGAGGCACTTGAAGTTGTGAATGATGAAGGTGGTAGTTGCTCTTGTAACAGGAAATGGAAAGTATGGAAGAACTATTGGTTGCAATTGTTCTGTTAAAAAAGATAAATTGATATATCATTGGCCTCAAATAAGCTTAGGACTTAAGTATATTGCGGTCATTGATTTCAATTTTGTTTGTGCAGAAATATTTATTCAATTTTGTTTGTGCAGAAATATTTGTTGATTTTTCATAACGGTGAAATACCTATCCATCTCCAATAGTTATTTATCTTTTTCTAATAACTTCTTTTTTCAAGAAAGCAGTATTCAACTTGCATGCAATTGTGGTCAGTTGATGCAGCAGGAAATTGGTTTGATTTAGTGTGTTTTGTTTTGTTTTGTTTTATTTCCAAACATATATCAAAAAATACCGTTGTTACACATTTGCAATTGTTTAAAAACTAACTGAAATTGTACTTACAGCCCATAACAAAAGTTATATCTTCACCCGTTTCATATATTTATTCACTAGATATCCAAATATTTCCCTATGACTTTCTCTGATAATCAACAAATGTGCCTTCTGCACATGCATGTCTTAAGTTTTACTTTAGCTTGATGTTTTTCATCAGGTAAAATAGCACTATTTTGATCCATTTTTTTTTAAATTTTAACATCATACCATCTTGTTTCAATTTTTGTTTTATATCACTAATTTGTTAATCATACTTGTGAAGGAACTATACAGAGAAAGAGAAAGAGTCTGATGTTCCTTTTGTTCATATGCTTTGTTTATTTCTATGAATTTGCCATTGCTTCAATCCCTAATTTGCAAACATATATCAAAAAATACCGTTGTTACACATTTGCAATTGTTACAAAATCTTCTCTATTTTCAATACATTCTAAGCTTTCTGCATACAATTCAATTCTGTTCTCATTCACGTATTACAGTAAATTATCATTACATTTTCTGTTTTACCCAATCTCATTATTAACCACTCTTTGCATCAACATCTGCTAACTACTTGCAAAATCCGTCTACAAACCATTCAAATCTTCCCTCTACGAAGCTCTGCTCAATAATCACTAACCAAATGTCACCAATCCATGTCACCAGCATTCCTTCTTCCCATTCTCAGGCATCATCACTTTCATCATTCATTTCCACCAACATCTACCCTTCTGCCTACAACTGACCAACCTTGCACTTGCCACAACCTAAAATAGCTCACAGGACTTCCATCAACTCTCACTGCACTGCAATTCCAATTACTATCTTCAAACTTCTGTCATTTAACATACAACATCCTCAACACCAACAGAAACGACCTCTATAACCTGAAATTCACAGCAACCATCAACACTAACTGCATAGCACTTCCATCCACACTATCTTCCTCATCCTAGCAAATTACTCAACATCACAGTAACCTTCACATTACACAACACACTCTGTATTATACGGCCCAATTTTTTTCTAGGACACAACATGAATGTATAGTCAGATTCAAAAGTGACAGTGCAAACAAGTGCACAACATACACATAAACAAACTCAAGTCTACAACATCTGTAAGTAGGTTTTACAGTTCAAATAATATGGCCTAAGTCAACCATTACAAATTCATCAGTCAAATAAAATTTTAACAAATGTATGATAAAAGACTGTTAGACATCAAAGAATTTGTTGCTATCATTGTCAGTTCACATCTTTTGTTGCTGAAGCTGAACTGCAGAATTTTTCAATTGTCCAGCAGCATGGTTCATCAGAGAGAATTTGTGCGCTTATCTGTGCTCTAAATGCATTTACTTGTTCTAGACTGATTTTTGATGTTGTGTCCATTCCTTGTGCTAACTTTTGGATAAACATCATTACGAAAATTCCACAGTCGAACCTGCATTTGTTAAAATTTTAGTTATTGTGTAACATTCATCGTTGTATAAAAATCTCCAGTATCAGTGATTATGAAAATATAACTAAACATGTACTTAAATCCATTACATCAAAAGATAAATGCTTCTATCTTTTTTAATAGTTGAATAAAGTAAGATCTGACACTTAATATTTTATGAAGAACTCTTTAATTAATTTCATTTAACAATAAACCAGCTCCAAAACAACAAACAACTTAAATCATTTATATAAAAACATAAATGGTTTTATCTTTTTTACCTACGGTTTAACATATCTGTATATTTTATGTAATAACTAATATCATGAGAAAAACATCAAATACCTTGAATGCATTAGATAATATACCATTTGTATCAGTGATTTGAACAACCTGGGGCATTTTTTCAATATTTTAAACTTGCTATGAGATGCACCGAAAAAATTGCTCTGTCATACAAATCAAAAATAATTTCACTTTTGCCCTCATCGTGCAATTTTTAATTTTTTTCGGGGAGCTGCTGCAGTTTTATGGTTATTTTTCCGATTAGATCTCTTTGGATTTAGTTTTAAGTGGACCGTCTTTTCTTAGATGTTGTCGAATTTATTTTGAATGCTAGTAAAACAGTAAATCGTCTGATTTTGTCCCATCTATCATGTTTCTTCTATAAAAGAAAATATTTTTGGATGGATTCCCGCCTAAAATATACCCATTTATCCAACTTGAATTCCCTTTAACCACTTTTTTTTAATAAAAGCAATAATGTGACTATAGACATGAAAAGAAAACGAAAAAAGAAAAGAAGAGCCTTATATATTATTGACATCTAGAAACACAGAACTTAATTAATAGCATCTACTATGTAGGCATCTATTTAATAGATACGAATGCTTTTATATAGATGTTTAGCAAATATGTTTACACTTGTTGAGGCAAACTATTCCCTCACGGGACAAACTAAACTTAAAGATTACACCTCATAATATGTTGGGAGATGCTTTGACCAGCAGTACCTACAATCAGATTCTAATCAAAGTACCAAGTAAGATCACATGTCCGAGTAAGCCTATCAGCTCTACTATATCAGCTCTACAATCAGATTACTTACCTAACGATTAGTTTTGAAGATATATATTCGTTGCACTCTATTTTCACTTCCTACATGACAATCAATTACATCACAGTAATCACCCAAATGAACTGAAATTGTGGTACTTGGTGTTTTCCAATCCACTCCTATGCCCATATTAATTTCATTTAACAATAAACCAGCTCCAAGACAACAAACAACTTAAATCATTTACATAAAAACATAAATGCTTTTATCTTTTTTACCTAGGGTTTAACATATCTGTATATTTTATGTAATAACTAATATCATGAGAAAAACATCAAAAACCTTGAATGCATTAGATAATATACCACTTGTATTAGTGATTATGAAAATATAACTAAACATGTACTTAAATCCTAGGTAAACATTTTTAATCAGTGATTATGAAAATTACCCATTGCTTTGTTGAGCACAGTTAACATTTTTAATCAATGTAGACTTTTCCAGAATTGTTTTCTCGCCTGCGTCTTGTAAATCTTTATTGATTTTGTTTACCGTTGCTTTCTGCCAAATATATATATATATATATATATATATATATATATATATATATATATATATATTATAATAATGATAAATCTATTTATCATTTTTACTTTCTGTGTATTTTACTTACCACATTAATAGCAAACCTTGAATGTCCACTTCTTAGTGTCTTCGACCTTGTGGTCAAGTGTAGAGAATCATAATGGTTCCATGAACATGATTCCACTACTAGCTCTAGCAAGCTCCAATGTTCGTTGCCATGTATAGGAAATATTATATTGCAACATAATGGATTTAGAAGTGCTTGTTTAATAAAAGGATTAAACATATTTGTTTTGATATTTTCCAGGTTTCCATCTGTTGCGCTTTTCTGTTAAAAAATAATTTTAGAAAATTTATCTTAGAAACAAATTAAATTTTACATTATAGTACACTTACTGTCATTGTTGTGTTCACATATATAATGCTAGAACTTGGTTCTAAAAATTTTGTTATTCTGAACCAAAACCAATCAATAACCTACATTTCCAAAAAAAATATGGATTAAGTATAGATTTTATAATGAAGCAAAGAATAGAATTTATAATGACGCAAAGTATAGTTTTTTGTACTTACTTGACCAGAAATATATTCTCCATAGAGAATTTCTTCTATCATACTTTTTGTGATGGTGATGAAGTTTCCATCATAACAAGTAAATGCTTCATCACTAAAAAATTAAGATTAGTATGTTCTGTGTTGTATGGCACTTACAGTATAAAAGAAAATTAATTAAGATTGGTACACTGAAAAATTAAGATTAGTATGTAATGAAATATTTTTTAACAAAAGAAAATAACAATAGTTGTAGAAGTTTGTATGAAAAGATAAATTAATTTATCTTTTTTAGTTTAGTTTGGTTTTTTTGATGTCTATATGACAAAAAAACATGGGTATTAAATCAGTCCTTGTTTTATGGCACTTACAGTATAAAACACAGATTTGATCTCTATATGACAAAAAAACATGGAGAATATTTATATGCATATCAACATGACAAAAGTTCTTCTATAATTTATATGCATATCTTATTGGAATAAATATATATTTAATTCAATTGAGTCAAAAGTAGTTTAGTTACTTACTTGTTTCCTCCAAGAATTTTGAATTTTTTTTTGACAATTTCTTTTTTTCTTCGGTAAGATATTTGAGTAGTGGACGTTTGTCAACATTCTTTGGCTTCTTCTTCTTTTTTGGTTCTTTTAGGACAATATCTTCAACAACAATAGGATCTTGAGCAGGCTCTTTCAGATTGTCAGATTTTAAACTATCTTGTGTCTGCTTTTCTAGTATGAAATCTTGAGTTTGCATAATATCAAAAGTTGGAAAATTAGCAGAACTGTTTATGTGAATCATACCAACATTTTTTTTACCTTTTTCAGCTTCAGTTTTTTTGTTCAAATTATCTTTTTCCTCCACATCATGCTTTTATAAATTTTCCAATTTCTGAAGCTTCATTTCAAGAATATGGATTCTATTTTCAGCTGCTTCTCTTAAACGTCTTTCCTCCTTTAATTGTTCTTCAACATTTTTCATCTCAGAACACAAAAAATTGACTTTTGACTGTAGCTCCATTATGTTATTAGCAGATTCTTTGGCATATTTTCTCAAACTTGTGTCTTCCTGGTACTCATCTAATTTTCTTTTGTTGTTTCGGTCTGCTTCCACTTCAATAGCTTTTATTTTATTGGAAAGAAATTCTTTCTCTTCTTTTGTTACAGCTGCAAATTTTTTTAAATCTGCAATGAATAAATTTAAAGTTAAGCTTGCACATATACTGTAATTGAAGTACTAGACAAGTTAAGCTTGCACATATACTTTCTATACTCATTTGGTTTTCTATTATTTAGGCTACTAACATTCTAAAAAATTGCTTTCGAAAAAATAAAAAAAATGTACAGTTAAAAAAAATAGCATACTTTGTCATTGTCAACCTCAGTGAGGTCCAAATCTTTCAATTTCGATAAATCCCATTTCCCCATTCTTGGGATTTTTGTTTGCAGATTTTCCTTCTCATCAATTATTTGTGTTCGTTCACAGATCCAGTACTGCAAGAAAAAGATAAAAGCATTTATATTTTTGTATTAAATATAAATTTAAATATATTTATATTTAGTTAAAATTATGAAAGCATACCAGTAACACCATAGTACAGCCTGGTGTACTTCTAGGGTCAGCATGATACTTTTTAACATTTTTCAAAACATTTTCACATATTGCTCGCGGCTAAGAAATTGAATTTAATTTTTTTAAATTCAGCAAATTCGGCAAGAAACCCCATTGCATATAGCTTTGGTTGTTTGGAAAAAGGAAAGTTATAACCAGCAACAACAATAACAATTTCACTATATCTTCATTTCCTTTTTCTTCTTCTAATAGTGTATTCAATCTTTTTGTTACTGTTTTTTGGCTAATTATGTCATCTTCTTCAAAATTGGCAGTTAAAAAATTGGAGAAACCTTCCATGGCTGAGGCTTTTTTAGAAGCTGGTATAGGAAATAAGTCTTCTCCAGCTAATGGCATTCCAAAAATTAGACTGACTTCTTCAGGAGTAATTTTGAGTAATTTGTTTCCAATTGTGAAAGCATTTTCTTTTTCATCAAAAGAAGTAATGATATCATCTAAATTTGAAGCACTTTTCCTTAAATCTTGACGTGCTATTGAATCACTAAGAAAAACATTGAAGAAGTTTTTGAATGGCGTTTTTTCTAAAAAAAGCTTTTGCTTCGGGTGAAAGAATGCGTTTCTCCTTTATAACTGACATCACCTTATAGATTGCATCCAAATTACATCTATAAGTACCTGTGTACTGCCTTTTTTGCTTCTTGGCTATTTTCTTAATTTCATACTGATCTACATCATCCAAATCAGTACTGTCTTTAACTAGTTGTTGTGAAATCGTTTTTTCATCATCAGATATGAAGTCTTCTTTTTCATTCACATCATGTAATTCTTGCGTTGGTGCACTCTGATTCTATATTTAGGAAAATCAAAAAATAAATTAGGAGGTAAAAATAACGAGTTTATCAAAAAATATCTTACTACACAAAAATTTGAATAAAAAGATAATATGTTTTATCATTTAAATTATTTTGTATTTTTTTGAGATTAAGATAATTTTTAGTACATAAAGTACCTCTATTTAAAAAAATAAAAGATAAAGCACTTTTTTAGTATATAAAGTACCTTTTTAAAAAAAAAACAAAAGTACAAATTAAATCCAATAGGTTTTGTTGTAAAGAACAAATGTTTGAATTTTTTTTAGACCTATTTCAATATTCACAGTTTGAAATTTTCGCATTCTCTAATTTATAATTTAGACCAATAAAAGATAAATGAACATTCACAACTAAAAATCAACAAGAATTATTTGATGAAATGAAAATTTACGATTACAAAGTTTCAAAGTATATAAAGATAATGTGCTTTATCTTTTTTAGTTGTTCAAGTAATGGTCAATTATATGTTTGAATAAAAAGATAATATGTTTTATCATTTAAATTATTTTGTATTTTTTTGAGATTAATATATTTTTTAGTATATAAAGTAACTTTATACAAAAAAGTAAAAGATAAAGCACTTTTTTACTATATAAAGTACCTCTTTTTTTTAAAAAAAATTACAAATTAAATGTAACAGTTTTTTTTTGTAAAAAACAAATGTTTGAATTCTTTTGACCTATTTCAATTTTTACAGTTTCAAACTTTCACATTTTGAAATTTATAATTTAGATCAATAAGAGATAAATGAACATTCACAACTGAAAATCAACAAGATTTATTTGATGAAATGAAAATTTACAATTAGAAAGTTTCAAAATATAGAAAGATAATCTGCTTTATCTTCATCATCACAATAGCCTTGAAGTAATAACATGTACAACATGTATGAATGCAACATGAAAGCTACAACATCAATGAATATTCAGATTCAAAAGTGACACTGCAAACAAGTGCACAGCATACACATAAACAAATGCAACATGAAAACAACTCAAGATCAGTGCAAATGAAGTAACCAAACCTGACTGAAGTGTTCGAACATTACATATATACATCTGTGAAACATCAAGTGAATTTGCAACATCGTACACATTGAAACCAGAGTCCAATGCAGACATGTCGACAAGATGAGAATGCAAGTGCAGACAAGCTACATGATAAATGACTGCATATAAAGCAACAACTCAAGTCAATGCACATCAATCCAATACAAAATACATGAACTGACTGCATACTAACCAAGGTAAAAAATGTAAGCTCAAAAAATTTAGCTATTTTTTTATTTAAAATATGGAATCTAGATTCCAATTTATTATGTATATACAAATTGAAGAGTAGAATTAAATATTATGGGAAACATAAGTATGAAAACAATTACCAATGGAGTTGTAGATAATGATGGTCTTTGGCTGTGTTCATTGCAGAATGGACTGGATATAGGTCTTATGTTTATGCATTGGGTTCCACCTTCGTTTATGAATATGCAGATAGTTTTTCGAATGAATATCTTTGACTTAGAAGACCTTGTTTGCATTTTTACGCTACATAAAAATTGTCATATATAATGAAATGTTAGATAGAGTGAAGAACTATTAATTAATATCATTTAACAATGAACCATCTCCAAAACAACAAACAACTTAAATCATTTATATAAAAACATAAGTGCTTTTATCTTTTTTACCTAGGGTTTAACATATCTGTCTATTTTAAGTAATAACTAATATCATGAGAAAAACATCAAATACCTTGAATGCATTAGATAATATACCATTTGCATCAGTGATTATGAAAATATAACTGAAAATGTACGTAAATCCTTTACATCAAAAGATAAACACTTCTATCTTTTTTAATAGTTGAATAAAGTAAGATCTGACACTTAATATTTTATATAGAACTCGTTAATTAGTATCATTTAACAATAAACCATCTCCAGAACAACAAACAACTTAAATCATTTACATAAAAACATAAATGCTTTTATCTTTTATACCTAGGTTTAACATATCTGTGTATTTTATGTAATAACTAATATCATGAGAAAAACATCAAATACCTTGAATGCATTAGATAATATACCATTTCTATCAGTGATTATGAAAAATAACTCAAAATGTACGTAAATCCTTTACATAAGAAGATAAATGCTTCTATCTTTTTTAATAGTTGAATAAAGTAAGATCTGACACTTAATATTTTATGAAGAACTCGTTATTTAGCATCATTTAACAATAAACCATTTCCAAAACAACAAATAACTTAAATCATTTACATAAAAACATAAATATCTTTATCTTTTTTACCTAGGGTATTAACAATAAGCCAGCTCGAAAACATGTACCTAAATCGTTTACATAAAAAAAATAGTACATACTTGTAGACGAATCGATGAAGAAAAATTGATGTTTAACTGAATAATGGCAGAAATCTTCGATCACAAATTGTCTAGTGTTTAGAAAAACCTACTTTTAGATTTTATATTTGATTTCGTTTTGCTGGGTTCTGAAAAAGGAAAAAGAACGGGAGAAAAAGTAACGGAATGAAGGGATAAAGTAACAGATGTAACGTGTATTAACTTTTGTCCTACAAACTAATTATTTTAAACTTGTGTCCTAGAAACTTATTGTTTGATGGAAATAGGCCCTTATGGTAAAATTTCTCTAAAGATAAAATGTAAGGTGACGTTAGGATCCGAATGGTTGTCATAGGGTGCCCCGGTCAACGGTTGCTTTGGAGCTTTGTACATGGTGATGTGATAATCTTTGGTGATGTTATTTGGTGTTTTATGTGTGCGGGTGAAGAGTCAAGGAATTCACAAAAATATACGTGAAAGAGGCTAGGCACTCTGTATTTGGTGAAGTAATTATAGGACATGTGACAGAATTCGAAGGTTAAGAATTAAATGCAAGTTTTAACAGAGACGAAAGAATTGAGTATTTAAAGTTGTAGGTATATGAACTAGAACAGAGAGTTAATATGATAAATGAATTAGGAATTGCAGGAAGACGAACGTATATGAAATGAAGAACAAGAATGTAAAGCAATAATGATCAAGGAAGGACTAAAATTAAGAGCATATAATATAACAAATAACATGAACAAATATCAAGAATTACAGAACTGAAATTATAAAGCTTCGAAATGTAAACAAGAACTGACATTGAAATTGCACAAGAATGTAAACAACAGGAATTACAATTGCATATAAAAAGGAACAAGAAGAATTGAAATTGAACAAAGGCAGTAACAAAAAAGGAAATGTAATGGCTAAAAAAGAACAAGATATAAACTAAAAGCTAGAATTGAGATCTAACTTACAGAAATTATCTACTTGCTAAGATCGAAGAAGAAGTAAAGAACGTTTTACAATAAAAATTGCAAATGAAATGAAAATTAATTTATTCAATAGCTTCAACGGTTATAAGGCTTATACATGCATTTATATAGAATGACAATCACATGCAGCTTTCTTGACTCAGTTGACATAAACCCGACCCAGTTACGCTTATGTAAGATCATAAAACATGAAATACATATGTCTTATATGTCAAGTGAATTTAGTGGTAATCTGTAAACTGCAAGAGAATTTATATGTCATATGTCATATGTCAATAGAGAATTTAGTGGTGATCTTCAAATTTACCACTAAATATTTATCACAGAACAGAGAACATCAACAAAGATAAAATTGGAAGGGAAGATAATGTGTTTTGACGCTTTTGAGCCCAAGAGAATCTTAAAAACGTAGGGAATCAAATAGCAGTAGATTGTAGTGCATGCATGCGCGTGTGCAGAATTTTAAATCTATTTTTTAGAAGAAGAAATTTAAATCTATTTTTTCTACAACTAGTAGTAGTTTGTTGAAGAAATAAACGAAAAATACTTAAAATTAGCAAAAATAATGTCCATACACAAAAAACAGTACAAACGTTGAATATCCATAGTGAAGAAATTCCAAATAAAGTCACACTTGAATTCAACCCAACTCAACTAAGAAATACATCTCATATTAACATAGGCATTTGATAAGGTCCTCTACTTTTTTGTTGTCTTCAAAAGAAGATTAATGGACAATAGGAAACTCAATGTCATCCACATTTGTAGTCAACCATTTTAGTATGTGCAAAACCACAAACCATCCATTATTTTTTTTAAATCTTTTGAGCAGAACACTTGATTCACTTTTGGTGCAAGAATAAATGCCTCATCATTCACTTTATCCTTCGTATTTAATTTCTCTAAGCTAACCGTAATCAAGTTTGAAACATGATCTATCTTGCAACCATTGACCTTATCTTTGACCTTTAGTCAATTACAATACAAAGTAGTTTGCTTGAAGTCAATGTAATCCAACTCAGTTATCTGTTGAATAACTCCGTAATACATTGTTTCTGCTTCTTTGTAATTTTTATCCTTCCTGCTTGCTCTAAGTTTTGTAATCGCTCTCATACAAACACCACTATCTTGTGTTACCATCCGTTCTTCGTAACTTTTCGAGGAAAATGTAAATCCATTCACTTGGTACTTCATATAACTACGCGCCTTAAACTTTGGCCCATTGGTGTTCACCAATCGCTAAAGAGTTGAATGAACATCATTGATCTTCAGCAACTAAAAAAAAACAATAAGTGAAAAGAGTGGTCGTGACAGCGTATGATCCATTTAAATAGATATGAATACATAAGAAAATGCAATACCTCATCACATAACCAAAGAGTAAAACTTTGACAAGTTCCCACGAATGCAACCCTACTTTGAGATTGAAATTTAGTACTTTTCACATAGATGTTATACCTCATGTGATAAACACGTTTCAAAACACACACACACACACACACACACACACACACACACACATATATATATGAGTTAATTTACAATAATGAGAATTCGGGATAAACTAATGAACTTACTTCTCTCATTCATCCAATTCATCGTACTTATTCGGACCCATCTACGAACTTGTTCAAACTGCACTTGGATTAAGGTTATATGTTTACCACTATCTAGAGGCATCTCACTGACAAACCCATCATCCTTGTCTAAAAATGCTTCATAAGTACATTTATGGTTGCCATCACCTCGTTTTGGATATACTGCATGCAGTAATAACTAGCTTTTATATAATATATCCTTCTGTAATACACCCTTCAATATACCTTTTGTTGCGCACATATCCTTTATATGTTTGCATCAACCTATGTAGGCAATCGATTGTAAATAACCAGTAATTATTTAAATCGAATGATGATGGAAAAAATTAAAATTAGTAATTTACATTCTAAAGGATACATCCACCTATATCTAACATGGCTGCAAATCAATACTTCATCGGCTAAATAAACCATAACTTGGATACTGATATCAAAAAATGCAGGTGGAAAATGTTTTTCAAACACACACATTGCTTCTACCAGACTAGCCTTTGCTTTTAAAAGATGTTCCCTGCTGATCACCTTTGAGCACAAAATGTTAAAGAACAGACTTATACGATATATAGCATTACGCAGATCCTTATGTTATGAATAAGAATGTTGAAGCAATACCGAAAGTAATTGTTGTAGTATGACATGATAATCATGCGACTTTATATTTGTTAGTTCATGAGGATTGATGTTCAAATTGTTGTGGAAGTTAGAAGAGAATCTGCTAGGTACTTTAAGGTTTTTCAAAATGGTGCAAAACCATATCTTTTTTTCTTTGCTCAAAGTTAAAGTTGCCTCTGGTATAGTTATATATTTATTTATTTGAAAAGAGGTACTTTTATAAATATATAATAAATATATATGTTCACTATGCCTCGTTAAAACCTTGCGTTCCCCCTAACCTAAATGGGTAACTTACAAAGAAAAAGAGTACATATCATGTTCATATATTAACAGTACATTATCAGTTTAGACCAAGTAGTCGAGTTGTTAAATAGGCGGAGGAGTAAAACACTGAAGGAACATACCCAAAACCATCCATACGAAACAACTTGGTGGTAGAAAAAAAATAAAAAATACAACAAAAACAAATAAAAAGGGTTGCCATGTGTAGGAGAAAACACTCAAAACAGGCAGCAGCCTCGAACTAAACTACATCATTAAAAAAACACCAAGAGAGAGAAAACCAATCATTTAATTCCTTTAGAAAATCTTAGATCTAAGATTCTCGAGCTTTCCAGATTAATGGTGGCTAAATAAACAACACAAGCTCAACAACGAAACTCAACAAGGAGGAGAGGCAAAGAGAAGCTATCAACCACGAGCTCTAGAGGAAAGAGTCCAAGCAAGAACGACTTCAAGGCAGATGAAAATCTTGGCTAGAGGCCGTCCTAATGTCAAACTTCAATAAGATAAAACTCATATCTACTTATTTTCTTTGAGTCTAGTTTGCTTTGAATTAAATTTTTGCAATCTTGAGATATTAGGGAATTTCTGATTTGAAATGGCATTTCAATTCCTTTAAATATCCTTGAATTATGTACACACATTTGTGCCAAATCGTTGTAGTAAATGCGGCATTCATTATGTGTTTAAAAAGGGAATTACTTTGTTGTTTTTGTAGCAGAATGTCCAGAATAGAATTGATATCAGAAGAATTTCCCAATTTTAGTTTAAGTTTATTCATAGTTCCTTCTAAGATTTGTCTAGAATAACCACAATTAAAAAATAAATGGTCTCTATCTTCGTTATGACTAGAGCATAAAACACATGATCGGCCGATGCCACTATTCCATCTACTGATCCTTTCTTTAGTGTTTAATCTGTTGATAATGGTCAAAAGAGAACAAATTGACATTTTAGGAGCATAGTAGCTATCCTAGATAATATTAGACCATTAAATTCTATGTGTTTGTTTCGAGTAAGATTCCATGCCGAGTTTAGAGAAAACCGCCCATCTTTACTTGGTATCCAGAACCAGAAATCTTGCTACACATTGTTGTATATTTTAATGCTATGCGCAGAATTTTTACACTAAGTAGGAATACAATTTAGTTGGTTTTTCCAGTTATTGTCTGTTTTAAGAGTGGAAATTGTTTTGTTATTGCCCCCGTGTACAAACAGGGAATTCACACCAAATTTCTCCACCAGGGAAAACCCATTAATCCAAGGGTCTAACCAGATAATAGTAGTCTCGCCATTCATAATTTTTCTATCAAGAAGACCAGTGCACCATTTTCTAGATTTAAATAAGAATTTCCAAGTATTTGATGCATTATTATTTCAGGTACAAAAATTTGTATTTTTGTAATACTTGTTATACATCCATTTGGCCCAT
The DNA here is from genome assembly GCA_030765085.1 of Allium cepa. Classification (NCBI taxonomy): domain Eukaryota; kingdom Viridiplantae; phylum Streptophyta; class Magnoliopsida; order Asparagales; family Amaryllidaceae; genus Allium; species Allium cepa. The sequence goes on from CM060928.1 coordinate 619,773,757, forward strand.
GTTGATTCTCCTTGTAAAAAATTCCATGTCAATTTAACAGCTACTTCTTTAGCCATATCTTAAATTTTTTTGATACCCAAACCACCTTCATTTTTGGTTTTACTAAAAACGTCCCAATTCATCTTATGTAGTTTAGATTTCCAAATTAAATTTGCATAAATAAAGTTTATTCTCTGAATCACATTCATTGGAAATTGGGCAAATTGTAACCAGAATTGGACCATTGGATGTATAATTGTATTCACTAGCTCAATTCTTCCACTGATACTGAGCAATCTACTATTCCGGTGATTGATTTTTTTTGTTGATTTTGTCTTTTAGACATCCAAAGTACCTAGCTTTAAGCTTGTTATTTGATAAAGGGGTGCCTAGATATAATATTGGTAGATTACCAATATTAATCTGTAAACTATCAGCTATTTGTTTCCTATTTTTGGCTCCTTTTCTAAAGAACACAGTGGATTTGTTGTCGTTAACATCAAGCCCAATAAAGCATTTTAAATTATGAAGAGATTGCATAATACTTTCAGCATTTAACATGCTTGCTTTGGCCATTATTATGACATCGTCAGCATATAGTACGTGTGTAATTACAGGACTGACTTAATGGGTAGGTGTGAGATTACCTTTTAAAAACTCCACATCGAGGTTGATTGAAAGGAATTCCATTGCTACAGCAAACAAGTATGGCGAAAGAGGGCCACCTTGCCTTAAACTCCTCGAGCTTTCAAAAAAACCAAATGGAGATCCTTCAATAAACACCAAAAACGTTGGAGTAGAAATACATACATATAATAGGTTAGCAAATAGCATAGGGAAACCCATGGCAATCATCACATGAACTCTATATTTATTTACCTTAGGCTTTATGCAAGTCAATTTTTAGGCAAATATTGTTGGAATTTTTCTATTAAAGCCTCTGATCATTTCATATGCAAGCAATGAATTTTCGGTAATAAATCTCCCTGGAATAAATACATTCTGGTTGTAAGAAATAAGGTCATTCATATAAGGTTTTAGTCGATTAAAAAGAAGATTGGCTAAAATCTTATAGGTGACATTACATAATGAAATCGGTCTAAAATCTAACATATCAGATGCATCATATTTTTTTAGTATGAGGCAAACAAAAGAGTGATTGATTTCTTTTATTATTTTACCATGTCGAAGAATGCCATTCATAGCATTCCGGATATCATCTTTGAGCTGTTCCCAATGAATTTTATAGAATTTCGAGTTAATACCATCCTGTCTAGGTAAGCTGTTGTCATTTTTGAAAGAGGCAGTTTTTATCTCCTCTAGTAGAAATGGCTTGCATAAATTTATCCATGCATTATCAAAGAGAAATTTCTTACAAACAAAGTCAGGGAATTGTCTCGTAGCCTGTGTTGAATGAAATAATTCAGTAAAATAAATGACAACTTCATTGGCAAGTTTTTACGATGCGGGAATCCAAATGCAATTCGAATTAATAATATATTTGATGTCCCTCTTTGGTTTAATCATATTCACTTTACTGTAGATGTAAGAAGTAGGCTTATCCCCTTTGACTAACTAATTGAATTTCATTCTTTCTTCATTATCTATTGCAACTCTTCTTATAAAAGAATGTAACTAATAAGTTTTCATCTCGTACCGGTTTAGAAAATTATCATTTAAAGGAAGTTGAACAAGCTGATTATAGATATCATTACCTCCTTTTTCAATGAATCTATCATATTATGGATGTTCATAGTACTTCTCACCCACAATTTCTGTTTTGTACCCATGATTTTCAAATCCTTGCGTGCATTGATGTCGTCTTTTGACTTGACTTTATGACCCATAATTGTGATAATGAGATGCTCAGTGACATTCCTTTCCGTATGCCTAACATCAACATCGTGTCGAACTAAATTTTCTTTCCAATATGGAAAATCAAAGAGGATCGACTTCCTATACCATGTAGGAACATTGTAAGGTCTTCATCATCAGTTTTCTTTTTTTGTTTATGACCAGTTTCTTATTTGTATTTACCAACTTTCATCTTGATAATAGCTACCATTTCTTTAACTTGATAACCATTCAATGGCCATGGAGGACGACGATATTCTTGTTCATTATTGAAGTTTGCTTTATCGTCTCAAAACTTGTGTTTGGAAGGAAGAAATCTTCGATGTCTTATGTAACACATCTTCTTACTTTTAGAAAGATAATAAAAACAAGTATCAAATAGGACATGCAAATAGTCGTGAGTTCTGTACCCCGATAAGGACCCGAGCGCAGGAAGATCATGAATTGCCCACAACATCCTAGCTCTCATTATGAAATTAGAATTATTAAATGAGTCAAATGTAATGACTCCTTTCCATAACTTCTTTAACTCGTCCATCAATGGTTGTAAATGAACATCGATATCTTTCCCTTGTTGTTTTGGTCCGGAAATCAACAATGTCAAAATTAAGAACTACTTTTTCATACAAATGGATGGAGGAAGATTGTATGGTACTATAATTACTGGCCAACAACTATAACGATTAGCTAGTGACGCATGTGGATTGAAACCATCCGTTGCTATTCCAAGCGTCACATTTCATGGTTCAACAACAAACATTTGACCAAAAGAATCTGTAGCTCGCCATTAAGAAGTGTCACGTGGATGGTGCAATACATTTGAATCAGCCTTGGAACGCGCATGCCAAGTCATAGCATCTGCAATCCATGGTAAGGTATACAATATCCTCAATCTAAAAATTAAAGAGACATGTCTAAATGTCTTTTGAGGTACTTCGGTAGCTCTTCTCTCTTCATTGAATGTTGTTCATGTAATTTGGTTCATTGCAAATTGTACAAGAAACTCTATTTGCATCATCTTTCTAGTATAAAATGCAGTCATTGATGAATGCATTATAAGTTTTATAATCCATCCCAACTTATTTAATCATCTTCTTCTTGTCGGGGTACTATGTACGTAGCGTGTTACCTTCAGGGAGTAACTTCTTTATACATTCGAGGAATGCGGTCCCACCATGGTCGGAAAAGCCGTACTGATTTTTCAAGCTATTCAACTTCACAGTGGCATATACATTTGTTATCCCTTTTGGACACGAAGGATATGGTGGCTATTTTGTACTATCAAAAAGTGATTTATACATCTTACTTTGATTGGCCTGTCAATCAACATCAACTGTAGATGACTCCCCAATGTTATCGGGCAACGTAACTGTAGGTTGTAAATGATGAAATCTATCAGCATCATTGACTAGATCTTCCTATCTAGGCTGTCGGACTCATTGGTGCTTATGGCTTGACTATCGAATTGTTTTTGCTTCACAGCTAACTCTTCCCTACGAAAATGCCAAACTGTATATGGTTGGACAATTCCCTTTCTAAGAAGAAGGTAACGAATTTTATCTAATTTAATTTTCATTTTCATATTTTGTATTGTATGCAAGGACAAGAATAGATTTCCTTATTACCACTATTTTGTACAACAAATTCAATAAACTTCTGCACTCCTTCCATATATCGTGCAGTTCTTTGATCGGATTCTTTCATCCATTTTTTGTCTATGCTAGAAGACATACTACCCTGCTATATCGTACATGATATATCATCAGTTATTTCTCTACCACCTCTTTATGAAAAAATGTGTAATTAAAGCATAAACATGGCCTTAAATTAAATAAATGGCAAAGATCCTACTAGTATTATGTAATATATGAAACTGTAATCCTATTCAAAAAAAATATAAAAAGTGCAACCACAAAATCAAACATTAAGGACATGCAATTTTTTTGAGTGTAATATAGTGTTGAACTAATTATTTTGGTTGGTTTTATTTACAAAATATATTAACCATTGGTGACCAATTTGATTGCAATTCAATTATCTTGGGTAAAAAATAATAAATTTATCCCATTTTAGATGATTTATTTCATGAAAATTAACGGTTAAATAGTGAATTACTATGAAAAGGTATAGGTGGAACTTGTTTTTGAAAGTGCAAGGTGGCTCTATAGATAAGCCTTAAAAATTGTAATAGTGAATTTAGTATCATCGGATCTTTAAGCTAAAGTAGTATGTGAACAGAACCGTGATGGATAATATTATTTTATAAAGGAACGTGGATTGCAATTATGCTGTGCATGGTAGTCTAAAGGTTTATTGCTAACTTAAATCGGTAAAGTCCAATTATTTTTGCAATAAGCGTTACCTTTTTAGTCCTACTTAACAATCTACAAAGCAAAAGAACCTTTCCATAGAGAAAGTGTAACAACCCGATATTTTCAACCATTCGCATCCGCACATGTCGGACTTGAATTGCTCAAAATACCGCATTGTAAATAAAATTTGGCAAATCTCAGAATATACAGTAAATAAAATCACAGATCACAGACACAGAGTATTTAATAATGCAGCGGAAGTAAAAGAAATAGTAGTTCATGAAGCCACTATATAAATATATCAGAGTTAAACAAAATACAACAGACTAAACAAAGTACAACAGAATTCTTAAGATGATAACCAAGTACAAGCTGAATAGAACAACAGAACTGGAATAGATAAAACTAGATAAGCAGATAATCTCCAGCGATTCCAATCTCCAGAAAGTGGAATCCAAATCTGTGAATAACTCAGGCTGACCCGAGCGTAAATAAAAATACAAACACTCGAGTCAGGACAATATATACTTATATAATGTAAACCAACTCAAATGAACTGTAATAAGGTACAAGTAACTTAAAGGATGCCTGAGACCGCCCATCCTTTAAGGATCCGTTAAACTATTTACTATGTAGTAATATTTCGCTATTATAATAATGTCTACAGTAAATAAACTTACTTTTAAATAGCGTTCCGGGCTACCCATATCACCCTTCACACATAATAGTCCCAGTAGTCCATCCAATATCATGCCATCTACACTCCGGGTGACTGTCAGAGGATACCACACGGGCTACGGGAGAAAAACAAATTCGTAGTAAAGGCTCGGTATGGTAGGTGACACGGCACACAAGGCAATGCCAGGGTAGATATACCAATTACGCACACGGGCTGGTGGTAACGCAGCAGCCACATTCTCCCACCTCGGAACACACTCCCACATCAAAATCGGAGGATGGCCATCTAATCAATCACCAGTAAGAGTATAGTATCGAAGGAATGTGTCCGATAGGAGGAATGACCTCACTTGGCCCGAGATCGCTCCTGTTTTAGCCACCTTATGCCAACTCACGGGAGTTGGGTCCACGTAAATATACCTCAAGAACGTCGCCACCATCCTACTTCATTCTGGAATCTCCACCGCGTACACGGTTAGTCAAAGTGGTTTTCGGTATCGACAAAGAGTATGCCCATATCCGATCCCGGTCTCTTTGCCAACCAATCGTTATTATAACCCGTAGTTATAACTTTAAAACAATATTTTATACTTCAAAATAAAATATCATTTCAATCAAAATCTTTATCAAAATAAAGATTTAATCATTCCAAACCATTTCAATATATCATCATACCATATCTTCCAAATTCAAATATTTATCAAAATAAATATTAAATCATTTCTAACCATTTAAATATATTAATTATCCTACCCTTTCAAAACTTCCTTTCAAATCATTTTAATATATTAAAATTCATAACCTTTCAAAGCTTCATTTCCAAATTATCATATCTTTCAGAATTTCTTTTCAAATCTTTTTAATATCGAAATATCATATCTTTCAAAACTTCATTTTTTTCAAATCATTTAATGTCAAAATATCATATCTTTCAAAACTTCCTTTCAAATCATTATTCATTTTATTCAATTTAAAATACCAATTCAATTCACATTTCAAAACAGTTTATATTTCAAAAATCATTTTAAATCATTAAAATGAAGTTATTATATTTAATAATTAAAGTATTAAATTTCCAAAATTTTCAACTTCCAAAGTTCATTTATTCACTTAAGTTTATCAAAACAGTGAAAATTCACTTTTCGCAGCATTTAGAAAACGCTATGAAAATTTACATTCGAAACGGTTCAATTTAACAAAAGACAGCATTTTAAAAATGCTGTAATAGGGTTTACTTAAATTTCAAATAACTTAGTTAAATTCAACAATTATAGCACTTAAAAAGATTGCTATAATAGCCTTTAATTTAATTTAGCTTTTTAGTTCATTTTCATCAACTACAGCATTTACAAATACTGTAATATCATTTACATTGCAATTAATAGCATTTTAAAAATACAGTTAATTAATTTCAAATATTCAATATAATTTCACAACCAATTATAATTTTATTTAAAACATTTTTTTTTATAAAATCATACATTTTCACATTTATAAACAACATTTAATTTTCCTTAAGTTCATGATTTTATAAAGTTAAATTTCCATTCAAAAATCAAGATTTAATAATAATTCACTTATTAAATTTCAACATTCAAATTTAAATTCATTGAACTAAATTTCAACTTAACACTTAAGTTTAAATTTCAAAATATAACTTAATTTCAATTTTATTCACTTTAACTTAAAATTCACTTTTAAGCCAAATTCACAAATTCCCATTTGGTTATATTTCAAAATTTCAACTTGAATAATCATCCCTTTCATTTTTTTAACTTTACTCAAAAATCATTAATATATTATAAAATCATTTTAAATTCATTTTAAATTCAAATTATCATAAATTTATCATAATTTCATATTTAATTTAATTTCCAATTATAATTAAATCAAAATTTCCAAAATAACTTACATTTAAATTTTCTAACTTTTCCATAATTTATTTAACCTATAAATTTCCAAAAAATCAATAATACTTTACAAAAATCATTTTTAATTATGTTTTAAATCAAAATATTATAATATTTACATTTTAAACATATTTTTAAAAATTTTAGAAAAATATATTTTAACTACGGGTCTGTATATAATTTTCTAGCCTAGGTAAAGTGAAACGGGTAATGTATCATTTCAACTCGTAATTTACAGAGAAAATCCGGGTTTTATCATTTCAAACCCGCAGTCCCAAGTAACTGAAATAAAATGAAAATCGCTCAGGCCTATCATTTCAGCCCATAACGATTTTCCCCTATTCTAAAGTCCGTTCGGGTATGTATCATTTCAACCCATAGTGATTCTAATCTAAAGGGAACTTGCAGTGTGATAAACTGATAAAAATAACAGAACAACATAATATAACAGTAACAGATGTTATAATAGGTGTTTAAGCATGGGTGAACATCATATAATCATAATATAGCATATGTAACATGTTAATGCATTTTACAGATTCAAAAGGGGTCAATTTACTAGTTATATATGTACATATTGTCTGGTGAGGATAACTCACATGTTTGAGCTGGAGACACAACAACGAATGCACGAATGAGATCCCAACAAGAACGATAACACGACACAAAGATGAGTGGGAGAGCCAAAGTATCAATTCCCTTAGATACATTCAACAAAACAAGTATAACAACACATAAGTTTCAACACAAAATACCATTAAACAATGATAGAATTGGATGCATAAACAAATCCAAAGTGTTTGCACTTGCTTTCTACCACCTATGCTTCAGCTCCAGATCTGAAATGGCATGGCTAAAGGCATGGTTTGGATCTGTTCTGGGTTCTTAAAGGTCGGCCTAGCATGGGAAAATGATGGAGCAAAGTATGGTAGAGGGATAGGTGCGTGGAACTAACACTACAATGCAACTACCATGGATCCTATGCAACATATGGGTTCGGCCACAAGCTAGCATGGTGCGGCCATCACTGTAGTGGGCTGTAGGATGGTGTGGCAGCGGGTTCCAGGTCATCCATGGATGGTGGAGGTGGAGTAGGTGGCGGCCAACGGGTGGTTGAAAGTGATGAAGGCATAGGTGATTGGCTATGGTGCATATAGGTGAAGTTTGTGTAGATATTGTTGGATTTGGTCACATGGGTGCATGGCCAGTGGCTTGGGGCTGTAGAGGAGGTGGTGGAGGCTGGCTCAGGTGGTGGTGGTGGCAGCCATGGTGAAGGAGGAGCAGGAGGCTGAGCTACAAGGGTGAGAAAGCAAGTGAAAACAACATAAACAAGTAGAAAAGCAATGGAAAAGGAAAAGAATTTTACCAAACTCTTGGAGATGATGGAGGCTAAAATTTTCAGAGATGAGGAGGAAGAAATTTCGTGAAAAATGAAGAAAAAAAAAATACGGCTGAAGATGGTATAAGGAACAGCCCCAATTGAATGCATATGATGAAATTGAAAAGGCAGGAAGGTGAAAAGTCAATGGTAAATGAAAGGTTTTAAACTCTTCATATTTCTCTAATTCTTTTTGTAATTTTAAATACATTTAAAATACTGATAAATAAAGATAAAATAAACTCAGAAATAAATTAAACAAGTAAACAAAATAAATAAATATTAATTACATATAATTTAATTAATAAAACAGCAAAAATTGCAAACTAGTCTTGAAAATATGAAAAATAAATGCAATGAACTTTGGAAAATCTTTATGTACTTGTAAAAATATTTATAACAAAGATAATAACATAAACTAAAATGCATTTACAAATAAATATATAAATTTTAATTTAAATATAATTTAAATGAAGAAAATAGCAAAGAAAATAGAAACTAGGCTTTAAAAATAGAAAATAAATTCAATAAGCTTTGGAAAATTTCAAACATCACTTTAAAAATATTTAAATGGTAAAAATATATGTAACATAACATATAATACAATTTATAATAAGATATGACAAATAAAAATTATCTATATAATTTAAAATAAACAATATTGTTAAATAAAACAATTTACACCCAATTTTGTAAAAGTATAACTTTCACAGTATTATTCGGATTTCAACGAAACGAAAAGCATTGTTCTTGAAATTTTATTTACTTTCATAACAAAAGGTAAAATTAAAATTTTAAAAATTTTAAAATTTAAAAGTCAAAGTTTGACCAAATTGACCAAAATTCACTTTTCTGGAAATATTCAATTTATGCATGATTGAAATTCAAATCCACATCAAAATCAACATTTGTATTTCAATTAACAAAATATATTCATTTTAATAAATAAAATAAAGTTTTTTTTAAAATTAGGAATTTAAATTAAAATAATTAAAATATACAATTACAATAATCAGAAAATACAGGGTTGTTACAGAAAGCATGGATGATCCCATGATGTAAAACAACTACGAAGTGAAAATAATTGTATGTTTATTAAAAATGATCAACCATAACTACTCAATAAAATGAATTTCGACTTATTGTTGAACTAATTATTAGAGTAGTTAACAAAGAAACTAATAATAAAGATAACGGGACAAATTAGAGTAATCAGCGTTTAAGCCTAATTTACATAAAATATTAAATTACTAGTGTGAACCCGTGCTTCGCACACGGATGTGATGAACACATCGTAGTTTACATTTTGTATATAAGCAGATAAATTGGGTATGTAAGCAAATTTGTAACGGGTTTAAAATTTGATTATTATATATTCTAAAATATGTAATGAAAGATAGTTCTTCAGGTTATCTACAGCCCTAACATAGTGAATAATTATGAACCCAATTGTATTTTTTCTATGGTTACTATGTTTGATATTTTGATGCGCAACGATATGTAGCGAGGATGACATGGTTACTGATAGTGGCCTTGTGTCGTGATTAAGGAAGGTAATAGCAGTCATTAATGGAATATGGTAACAGGCAAACTTTCATTGGATTACAGAAGGTAATATATATACAAAAATACTTGTAAGCAGCTGGCAATGTAACCAAAGGCATGACAGTTTGAAATGGTTGAAATCCGGTGTATCATTGCTAAAATTAAGGTGAATAATGCTGGTAAAACTTCATAAATGAGGAGGTACTACGACAAAATTTGCCGCATTGTATAATTGTTTTGACTAATGTTATAAAGACCGAACTGCTTGACGAACCGCGACGACGGAAGACTTAAGGTCCCTAATGTCCGACTGGTCGGACCATGAAGCGGTGCATTTTTTCTATTTTAAAAATTTGTATGTTAAAATTTAAATAGATCAAAGCTTGAAAATAAAAATTGCATTTGTAAAACTATCAAATACATGTAAAATTGGCAGCATACATAATATAACTGCACAGTTATCATAATGCTTATATTTGAAAGCCTAAAATAATGTTTCACTATTATGTTTCATATATAAGGCTAGAAAAATAACCAGAGCATAGAACAACAAAGCTAGATATGACATAAAACAGTGATTATAATTTATATTTCACAACATAGCAAAGTCATCATAATGTTTCATTTACTATTATGAAACATAACATGTTCATATAACAACATCGAATAGGAACATCATAGAACTCGAAGAAATAACGAAGAACAATGTTTATATTCACAACATAGCACATCACAGTCAGTCCAATACAATAACATGGAACATGAATTAATCCAAAACCTAACTTCAGTACACACTACACAGTCATATAACACACACATTATTTGAACTAATAGTAGTTTAAACAACAAATAATATACATCACAATGTAAATTTAGAACACAAATACAAATCCAATTAAAACTCACATGCATGCTATTATGCATAATAAGAAATTAACCTTCAGGAGTTGGAAATTGCGGATCACAAACAAAAATTCATAGTCTGTAACAAAAAATCAGTAGTTAAATGTGAACTTATAATAGATTTGAGTAATAAACTTCTATTTAAGTCCGTTTATAATAGTTCATAAGCATGCTACAGGGCAGGCTCATCCCTTTTCACATATTTGCCCCTTTCTTCTTTGTTGCTGTTGTTGATCATTATTCAGTCTTTTGTTAGTGCAAACGTTACTTCTTAGTTCTTCAAGGGCTCCTCACTTATGGAGAATGTTCTCTTTAGTTAAGATTTTTTGCCTTCAAATTCTCCATGCATTGCATATAAGCTCTCTGTCAGTTGATTCTAAACTTCAGTCCAGCAATTTTGGCGACTACAATTCTTAGCATTCCACTTTTGATAGAGCATTCCAGTATAGTTCATTATGCTCAACCTCTTCAACTTAGTCCAAATGTTTGAACGTGTTCCAGCCTTATAATTCAGCCTATTCATCTTAGTATTCAAGAAGAATTCTAAACTTGTAATATAAACTCAGTTCAACTTAGTTCACATACATACCAACTCTGTTCCGCTAATGATGCATCAAGCTACTGTATTTCAGTGCATCTTGCAGCAGCTACATAACCCAATCAGTCTATGCAACACGATTATCAGCAATCCTTATAGACACACATTATTTACATCCTTTTGTAAGTTCATGCTAGTACTTTACTCGTGTAACGTAAGCATTTTGGTAGTTTAAACTTCTTTGGCAGTTCAAATAACATATGCTAGCTTTTTTATGGTGATCATTGTTTGAATGATCCATCTTATGCTATTTGTTGAGTATTTTTGCTATGTATCGCCACTCGCCAGCTACCAGGCTTGTTGGTAGCCTTTTATTTTATATCATAACAAATAATATCAAGTGCACTTGTTGTAACAGCTCGCAAATCCGTACCCCTTGAGTCAACACAATTCTACATCAATTAACTCAAGTGGAACAGAAATACGAACCATTAGGGTTAAAGAAGAAGGAGTAGAAGAAAGAATGAACTAAACAATATCAGAATCTCACAGTCGCAGCGGAATAAAATATAATATATAATATCAGATCTTTACACAGAATGAAAACTATATCTGTTTTATACATCATATCATCAGAGTATCTCATACAAACAACATTTACCAGTCAGACAATTCCATACAATCATAGCAGCGGATATATATACTAGTACGGATAATACGTCTCGGACTCCAACCCCTCTCCTGCTTCAAAGCATCCTGTCCTGGACATATAATATTACTCGATCTGACCCAAGCATTATAATGAAATAACACCCGAGTCAGTCTGGAATACCAGCAGGTAATAATGCATCCAAATTGATTACTAAAGTTTCAAAAATCCTTTTGAAAAAAAAAGCATCTCGTAAGACCACGCCACAAATAAACATGTCGGGTTTTTACCTTACGATAGCTAAAACACTTTTTATAGAAATCCTCTGATATTATAATAGGGTCTATACACAAATACATATAAAATAGCCGAAATTGTTACATGATTAAATTCCAGCTACTAGCCACAGAGTGGGTAATACAAACAAAATTCGTAAAAGGCTCGTAGGGAGAATGAATTTCCAACAATGACTAGGCACTGGGGTACCACCTGTCACAGTATCTGGTCTAGATCAGCGTACCGAGGACCACGCCCGATCCCTTACAACACAAGGCCCGAACTACCCCTTACTGGATAGTCCCGAGTAAGATCACCCCGCGGTTGGGATCAGCAACCGCACCACTAAGCCGAAAAAAGGGACATCTAGACAGGAATGACCTTACCCAGAAATGGGTGTTGCCCACCAAGCCTTGCTGCATATCCCCTGATTTTCAGTCATTCCCGGTTGATGAGGCTTGAGGCTAAGCGTTACCTTTTAGAACGTTTCACTTAGAATGCCCATCGCCCTCCTGACGATGTTCGAAAGCATTCGTCCATACAAGTTCGTCCCGGGTTCGAACGAAACCGAAGGCACTACTCCTACTACATCCATTTTGGAACTATCCTCAGGATTAGTAGCGACTAGCCCTTGCACTTCACTGCTCCATCTTCGACTCCGAACACGATTTTCGCATGAAAACGTACAAACCGGATCGAAGTGGTTTTCGAGAAATAAATCTCAATCCTGGTCTCTTCGAAAAGATCAACGCATTTGTCCAATATTGATAGTCGGTGATTTAACTATCAATTAACATTCACAAACATCCATCACACAATAAATAACTGCCCTATTATTTATTTTCCTCAAAAATATCTTTACAAGATATGTTTTCCTTTTCAAATCCCATTGAAAACACTTTACAAACTCAAATTCTTATGGAATAAATTTTCCAAATAGTTACTTCCCTTGAAAGTGTCCAAGCACCAATCCTCAAGATTTAAAATAATTTAAATACTTTATTCTTGAAAATATATTAAAACATTCATATTTAAAACTTCTTACATACTTAATTTAAAATATATATATATATATATATATATATATATATATACACACACTTTTAAAAATATCTCAAAATAAAACTGCTTAATAAAATATAAACTATTATCTTTAAAATAAAGTTAAGCCATACTAAATTTAAAATAAAGTTGTGAAACTCTATACTATTTCTAAATAATACTTTGATTGATTATCTTCAAAGTAGAACTTTTTTTATAAAGTATAAATAATAATAATATTCTTTAAAGCATAATTCTAATTATTCTTTGAAAATAATTACCACTATAACTACTTTGATATATATATTTACCTTTAACATTCTTACAACTTAAATAATTTTCTTGAAACCATTCTTTAATATAACTTCAAACTCTAATGTTTCAAAAATCTATTTTAAAAACGTACTTGGCTTTCAGGGAAATACACCTCCATCTTAGAATAACCAAAGAATTCCTTTTATCCATCCAACACGTTTTATCCCAATTCCATTTTACGTTTATCCCGTAAAATCCTTTCCATACTTTAAAAATAGCCTCTTTTATTTTTAAAAGCATTGCTATTTCCTGGAAATCACTTTCAAACATACGTTTAAAATATTTAAAATAAGCTCTAGAAATTATTTAATTGAAAATAATACTTAAGGAAATATACAGGGTTTCCAAAGTAATTTAAATAAAATTTAGCTTTTTAAAATAAGGTTATTAAATCAAATATTCATATTAAAATTTCCTTTTGAAAACTTAATACTACTTTACTTTTTTTAAAAATAATAAATACCATAATTACTAAATCAAATATTTGCTTTCACTTTAAACATTTTAAAATAATATTTCTTTCTAAAATATTCTAAAAATATTTAAACTGCAAATTTATAATTTGAAAGCTTTTTTAAAACGAAATAAAATTTCCAGAAGAAAGCACACTTTCCATTTTTAAAATAAATCTCGATATTCTTTAAACAATTCACAATTCCTTTATAGATCACATTTCCAAACATTTCAAATTATCAACCAATCTTCTTGAATTTGATTCCTTTAAAATTCTTTACTTAGGAATTTCTTTTATATCCTTTAAACCCGATTCATCTATTTATATTTAAAATTTTCATGTTGTATTTACCCAATCGCAGCACAACCCAATTTAAACTTCAATTTAATGCATCACAGCATATAAATAAAACGCAGCATGTCAGGAACTAAACAAATTATCACAGAATAATAAATAAGTTATATCACAAAATATAAATTAATTTCTATTTGTGAGGGATCAGTTGGATCCCTCCAACCTGTTTCCCTGCATCCACAGATATTAGCACAATAACATATATTGATTCAATCATATTCAACCAATCAAGCAATTCATTTAAATATCGACTATTTAAATTAACTAATATTCCAGATGTGAGTGAGTTAAACTCACCTTGGGTTTGTTGAGCGTTTAAATTTTGAATTAAATCGACATCGATCGATTTAACCCAAAAATTTAGCTAGCTCCGGTAGTCTCCAAATCGGTACTGCAGCGTAGAGCGCGTCACTGCGGTTCCGGCGTTCCTTGTTTTGTTGAAATCTGACCAAGCACGTAAAAGATACAGATTTATAAAGCTTGAATAAAATTTAAAACAATTCCCTTTCTTTCTTTTTTTTTTAAACAATTACCATCAGTCGTGCCCTTAATCTTCCTCACGCAACATTCCTAGGGCCGAACTAACCCACTGCCGTCACAAATCGCGAAAAATCGCGTCCACCATGGCACAAACTAACTCGATCAGAAGCCACCCCGATGAAGTCCAACGTCAACTCCTCCTCCACCCAAAGTCTGGTGGAACTCAGTGGCTCCACTACCTTGAAACGCGCGTGCGAACGAGCCACGTTCGAACTCCTATAACCGCCAATCCACTTCGCCATATTCCATCATGCCCGTTCACTTCGTAGATCTCGAAGTCCCCTTCGATCCTCCAAATGATAACTTTTGCAGAAAGATGATGGATTAAGAGAAAAATGGAGGAGAAGACTCGATGATTTCGGCCATTGAAATATAAAGGCGGCAGCTGAACAATATCTAGGGTTTCGGCCCAAAATAAGTAGATATATAAACGTTTATAATTATTATTTTAATATTAAATCCATTATAAAGCAACTTTTACAAACGATCTCCAAAAAACACGTGCCGACAGGCGTTCCTAAGGTTTCACCTACATTCCGAACACAATGGAACGTATTTCGAGGGCTAATTCGATCATATACGCGAGTTACGGAAATAAACGATCAAATTTAAATTAAATCGATTAAATTATCTTCTAAGCGTTTTAAGCTGGCGGGGTCAAACGACAACTATGATTGCTACGAAAATTGAAACCCGATAATAACTAACTATTACGGATTCAATGGAGCTAGTTTCATCGAATTCTGAGACTGTGTCCCGGAAGGCTATTTTAACTCGTCGATTATTTCGAGCGATTTTCGAAATCGTTGAAATCACTTGAAACTTCACTTTTAAAATTTTATTAACTCTATTATAATTCATATAGAATTTATAATCACATTAAAAATCATTCTGATTCAGTTTAAATCAAAATTTGATTATTTGCATTATTATATTATTAAATTCCATTATTAAATTAATATAAAATTCCAAATTCAATCTATCAACTGTTAATTCCATCCAATGGTCCAATATTACTATTTAAATCAAAATAACTTAAATAAAAATTTTAGAAACCATTTTTATATTTATTTACACTCAGATTCACCAATTATCCCAATTCTAATATTAAGCTATTATTATTCAAATTTCATTTAAATTCCCGTATTTGAAATTTAACTAATTCTATTAACTTAACCAAAATCTTTTTATTTCAAAATCAAATTATAATCCATATCCAACATTTAAAATGAATTAAATGTTCAAATCTGGCGACCCAAAATTCCGGGTCCTTACACTTGTCAATCTAAAAATCACTCTTTTATTAAAAAATATGTTCTAACGGTGTACCACAACAGGTTATCATATTTAAGCTTTTCCATATACTGTCTAAAATGGTTATAGCAACAAACATATAAATTGCTATCAAGTTGGGCGAATTAATGGCTCAATTATAGGCTAAGTTATCCCATGTAAGCCAAATTATGAAAACAAAATCAAGTGTAAGAAAATTTAAGGAACCAAATACTAATCAATTATTCTCTAAATCCTTTAAAGTTTTGACTGGCTATGATGAAAATAATAATGATAATGATTTAAATGCTCTTAACACCAAATATTAATGAATAAATGATTAGTTTGCATATCTATGAATTTCGATTCAAAATAATTAAAGATAAAGACTAACCTATAAATATGAAGTTGAGCATCATTTGAGTACTCCTCCATAAATAAGAAGAAGTTTATTTACATTAATACGGTGAAATTCAAATCGTAATCAGACTAATGTATGAAAATTAAATAACTCAACATGATTAAAAATATTTTAATTGAGCTTTGTAGATCCAGTTATCCATACATATACATACATACACAAACACTCTTATATATATATATATATGTATATATGTATGTGTGTGTACTCATCGCCATAATCCAAGTACAATAATAAATAAAAGCCAGAAAAGAGAACCCGTTTCAAATACTTTTTCGTTGCAAGTTTGTTCAATTTTCTTTTGTTTTAATTTATATAACATTGGGCATTGTATGAATCAATATACAACCATTTTTGTAGACTAAAGCAAACAAAAATCGCAAGTCTTGAAACAAATATTATTAATATTATAATTAGAAGGTGAATCATGAAAAAAATGAGACCTATTTCAGGGTGAAAACTTTTCTATTTGGACGTAAATTAAAATACAAAAGTGAAATAATATACATCAGAACTCGTTGTGTTTACGGATAAGATTGAAACCAGGGGAATATCTAACCGTTGAGATATATTGTACCGTCAATCATATCGTCTATTTATGTTTAAATATACTTACCCTAATATAAAGGATACATAAATTTGTTAAATAAAATGTGTGAAAGAAAACCTCCATCCTATTGTTTACAATTAGATTGGTTATAAAATAATATCTATGTTCATATATGTGCTATCGATACAAAATACACATTTGTGATTATTTCAGAGGTGTTTCAACTATAATACAAAGTGATATAATCAAATAGTAATTCAAGAAAGAAGATTAATTTTCTTTTATGTTTTAAATGTTTATATTTTTGTCATTTGCATAATCAAATATGTGTATAGTTCGCCTCGTTTCATGATTCGATGGTCGACATAAACACGCTAAGAAAACATTTCCCTTACCGAATGATAATATGAAAATAAAGGTCCTCGACTATAAATTAATTAACTGCCAGTAAAGTTAAAGGTTCATATTATAACCCATGCAATGCCGCAATGCCAGGAAAACAAACTGAACGACTGACATGCACAAAGTGGTATAGCTATTGTAATCTGCATTAGAAACTGCTGCTAGAAAACATAAGAAAAAGGCCGTCAAAACACTAATATATCTCTTACCTTCCAGATCCCTCTTTGGTAGCAATAAATAATAATATTAATCTATTTAAAGTATGTAATAAGTAATCCCAGCATTTGGTGCCCAAAAGTTTGTGCAGACTTAATACATAATTGCAAAGGAAACATTAAAGGCTCTTTAGTTTATTGAGTTTCAACAATGAACTTATAAAATGAACGAACCGTACAAATTAAAATATCAAAATAATTACATGAACCAAAGCTTTACCATTTCAAGGAGCTCTAGAAGGAAAGGGTGTAGCATGAAATCCTTTGAAACCACACATAACAGAGACTTCTTTGTTAAAATATGTGTTTAGTCTTTAGCCTTTAATTTTGTAGATCAACAAAGCTGAATAGAGAAAACAAAATAGCATTTTGTTTTCTCAAAGAGAGAAATAATTGGATTGTAAATGCAAATGATTAGGAATCCTTTAGACGTATTTTGTATATGCAAAGGATTTTAGTTTGAAGAATAGAATGCTGCAAAGAGAATTTAGCTAAGGGTAAATGAAAAACGACACCCAACACAAAGAGAAGTAGCATTTAGCTTAAGATTAAATAGGAATAAAGAATACAAATAGTCTTTTATTCTGTTTTTTACATAATAGAATAGATATGGATAAGTAAGATCATGTACGCAACAGAAGTTTCATTTTTCTATCAATGAGTAATTTTTTACCTTTCTCTTCTTATTTAACTTTATTAAATTATACCTTTTTTAAATTTATTGAATGTAATTCAATTTATATTTGTTCCTTCTTTATCTTTATTTTTTTCCACTGGGGGGCTACTATGGTTGAAGCTCATCATATCATATTATGGTGTATAAAAGCAGTATAATTAACCTGATATATAAATCAATTTTAACCATTTTCTTACATCAAAGCCGATATTATCTACTATTTTTTTTCAAAATGTATAAACTACAGTTGAATTTGTAACAACCATCTCAATTTTTTCTCCACGGTAGAAGAAGTAGAACTAATTGTTCACAATAATGTAATATGATCCATCTCTAGCTTGTTATAAATTTGGTTAATATCCACATATCCATATTGATAATTATTCTTTTATTATTGTTAGCACCAAAATTGGTCATTAACACCCTTGAGTGGAGTTATGTAGAGAGATTAATGAAGAGAATAGTAATTCAGTGCAAAAAGAACAACAAAAACGATAACATCGGATTTATAATGGTTCGGCGTAATTGCCTACATCCACTTTGAGTTTAATCTTTATTGCTTTCTCAATTACTTGAATACAGATACAATCCGTAAATCAATCACTTGAATACAAGTTTAAATTAAAAAGATGAGAGTATAAAAAATGGCAGGGTCTCCCTAGTGTTCCCAGAAAGAGGTCCCTTTCACTGTGCCTCTACCTCTCTATTTATAGACGAAGATGGGTTGGACTTTCCTCATGGGCTTAGGAACAAAGTTCTTCATCCCATAGTAGGTGACTTCTGCGCACCGGGCCAGGCAGGCCAAACGCTCTTGCTTTGTTGTGGGCCTGACAACTTACTAACACCTCCAGTCTGCGTCGTGCTAGGGATGCCGAAACATGTCGACTACATCAAACTCTTATACCTCCAGGATCTTCATGGTCAGAGTCTGGTCTAGTGCTAATAATAATGTCTTCAACTGTCGTTTTGTAGCCATGCCAAAATGCAGGTTAACACTTATTTAGTTAACAGAGATTAGATTTGAACTAAGCATGTGCAATGTTTGAATAAATGTGAAAACAGCAGTAGTTTCATTAAAGAAACAACCAAGAGGTCAACACCAATGAGCTTCTCCTACATATCAAAACATACTTTCAACACTCAAAAGGTGTAATTCTTTTCAGATAATCACAAATTTAAGCCAAAACTTCATGCAGACGAATCTTGGAATATGGGTAGGAAATTTGTTGTTAATTAAATCTAAAACAAAAAAATATGTTTATAACAGCCCAAATGGAAGCCCAATCGGAGAGCCAGTCGATCAAATGAAAACCACCAACTAATTATTTTGCTCACAATTATAAAACTAAAAGGAATTGAAAAACTGATTTTGCAGTTAAAACATACCAAAAAAGAAGGTGAATTGCGGTAGATCTGAAATTAGCACTACAAATATTGATATTTTTCCAGCGGAGAGGGAAAGTTGGTTGCACAAATACGGATGAGGACCTAATCGAGCTGAAGGAATTCGAAGGAGCATTGAACTGTCGAAACAATAGTATGGCAGACGGTCGAACTGGGGGTTGCCATCGACTTTTTGGAAGGTTTGAAATTAGGAAATTGACCCACAACTGTAAGGAGGACATGGTCTATGGGAAGAAATCAAAAATCTAGGGTTTTGAGAAAGTAATAATATGGGCCGGCTATAGGGTGAATTTGAGGTCAGATGTGTTTAGGGGAGGAGACGGCTGAAAAGGCGAGAGAGGGAAGTAAACACAGATGGAAAAAATTAGTCACGGGGGCTTCTGTGCCCTCGAAATGCAACTAACTAATAATAGTATAGTATAGATATGGATACCTTTGAACTGTTTGTGTAGAAATATCAAATTTACAATGCAAGACATCCAAATAATGCCAGCCGAACCATAGAGACGGAAGGAGATTATTTTTTAAAATATTTGTGCAATATCCTACTTTGGTAATTATCTATGAGTTGAAGTTTGAACGCTGGTTTGAAAGATGGAGAAAATTCGAGTGCTACAACATTGTAAATCTACTGCTTAACTTGTACGCGGATTTTGCTTGTGAATCCAAATAAAAGTTGCAACGATTGAGCTCCGAAAATAAGACAGAAATAATCAAGTATACACAATGATTAGATATACACATTGTATCTGATATCAAAAAAGCTCTTCCTTTTACACTCAACAGTCCCATGAACAGGTAAACTTCAATCTAGACGCATTTTCCATTTACTATTTCTAATTTGAATGTACCCATTTTTAAGTGAAGATGTCCTAATGTACAGTATCCATGATCAAATTTGAACTTGACATTGTTATCCAATACCGCCATAATAAAGCATTAGCATCTTAACAAAATAGCTAATGTACAAGCACCTATCAAGGCTAAAAAGTTCAATTTGTGCACGGTCTACCTACCATCAAATGCCCTGGAAACTAATGAATGAAAATCAGACATTACATTTAAGTGATACCATCATTTCATCAAGTACATAATAAAAATTACCACTCTATAGGCATAAAAAACCAACAAGCTGCAACCTTAAAATATCAGATGTAAATACACCCAAGTTGCAACCCAAACCAGATACTTGGCAAACTGGTACAACCAAAACCGACTGAGTATATACTTGGATAAGAATTTCTCTACCACAGTTTACTAGATCAATCTACAAAAGAAACATAGAAATGACATATTTCAAATTAAACAAAAATCGATAACATGATATCAATAAGAATATCTAAAAACATATAAAGCAAGCGATAACGATGCCTATTCAATCTTGTAACAGCGAACGTGATTTGTGAGATTCAACATATCAATTTCTAACGCCGAGCAAGAGAGGGAGGTAGAACTGAACTAAAGCGCGGGTGAAGATGAGAGGGGCAAGAGCATTTTTTAGCGCAAGAAAGGAATGAAGGAGAGCTAGGAGATGAATTTTAGGGCGTGGGATAAAAAAATTGAGGGGGAGAGATGCACTGACTTATTGTTTTGTTTTAGGAAATGGTTGCGTATTATTTCTGAAAGTACGGTTAAAAAAAGGATGAAGTTTAGAACAGTCTTAGAGTCATGGTATAATTCACAATGAGTTTGGAACCGTTGCAATCTACTTTGCCACGGCTCAAAACCTATGCAAAATTGAAAGGACTCAGAGTCGTTGCTAATTTTCCACACGAGGTGCTGCAAAAAGACAGTTTTGGTGTAGTGTTAGAAATATAGAAGGTACTGCTTTTGTCCTTTGGAAGATGATGATCCAAATTGGACCTTGCATAAGAGTGTCGATTCTGCATTGAATTAATTATTTATTACATATTTTACATTCTAAAATAGGACCTCTTGCATATCAACATTTTTGTGTAACTAAAAAGGGGATCATATAAGTACAAAATTGAAGAAAAGAAGAAGAAGAAGGAAGCAAACAAACTTATGTGGTAATGCTATAAATTCCTTTGAAATATGCATACACATACACATAAATATATAAGTGTTATGGCATTGTAGGATGAGATCTTAGAGATCATAGGTTTAAATTCACATGACATTAAAATGAATGCTCTACTTGAATAAGAGTAAAGTGTCACTTCTACTATAAAAAATAAAAAAAATTAGAACATCGAGTTTTCAATAAATGTGTCATGGGTTCCAACGTACCCACTTGTTTCTAGATCTTCCAAGAAAAGAAAATCCATGAGATATAGATACGTACTAGATATTAATCTACTGTGTATATTTTTTAGTATCTTTATTTCACTATGTATCTTATTGTTTATATATGTAGGTTGTAGATATCGTAAATGTAGTTATGTTTAAAGTGTCGGTATCGTTTGTGAAGAGATGGTGAAAAGGGATTTTTAACCGACTAGGCATGTTGATTATTTGATTAAAGATTTGAACATGGATTTTTGATGTTGTAGGTGATATAGAGTTGGTGGACGTATTATGTAACAATGTATTAATAGTGAAATAATATGTCAAAATATTCCTCCATGTTGAAGTTTTCATGGACAATGGTTTAATCTCAAAGAAAAAGATGGATTTTGGAAAGAAGGAATTCTAATATTTTTTTAATTAATTTATTACTTTATACACACCGCATTACATAGAAAAAAATAATGATCAACTTTATTAAAGTCAGTGTGCTACAATTATTACCATTAAAATTTTATTATCCGTCAATTTTTTCCGTATGTCTGTGGCTACTAAAATTTATTTTCTCAGGCGACCCTAAACAACCATCGTCTCTTCATCTTCCTAACAAAAATTCACATACACTATTTTAAAACATCATAAAAAACAAAATTTCCATATCCTATAGGCAAAAACAATATCTTTTTTTATCTAATAGATGAAACTAAGTAAAATTTAGTGGATAATCCTAATTTGATGATTATAAAGATGTAAGTTACAGATCTATTTTTCTTCTATGTATAAATCTTATATTCGTTGTTAAGGGTTTTTTGTTGTTATGGTAGGATGAGTTTATTGTAATGTTTCATCATACGATGTTTATGTCATTTTTTTCCTTGTATTTCCTTTTGATTTTTAGTTAGTGGAGGATACTAATCAAAATAAAATTGATAATGCATTTTCAATTTCAAATGAATAAATGTTTGATAGTGAAAATGTGGAAGAAGATGATCAACTAAATGCTTCAAAAGACACACAATTGATTTGACAAACCGTTTTTAATGGATCAAGTTTTTATTTAAACTTTCATCATCCTAAACACGGTCAAAGAAATAATTTTTGTTATTTTACATTTGATTTGATTTGTTGGGTACATTATGTGATATTTGTTCTATTTTGAAAATAGTTGAATTTGCTTTAGGGGAATAGAATGGATAGCTATTATCTTTTGAAATGTTCGAGTGTTTATTTACTTAAAATCAAATAATATTTTATGTCAAGAAGCAGAGAACTTAACTTTATACGATGGCCTTTAGTTCTACAAGCCAGAATCATGTTTTACATGTTAAATTAGCATGCTAAAGTTAAGCTGTGGATTAGCCAACCAAATTGTAGATGGCTATGAGAGTTCCTAAAAGCAAAACAAAGGAAAATGAAGAGAACAGGAAAAAATAAGTGGAATCAAGATCCATCCCTTGTTTTCCAACTTAATACACAAAAAACCTTTCTCAAAACAAGTTTTACAATACGCTTTCTGTCAAAGTTTTCGATAAAAAAATATATATCAAGATGCGTATATTTACATCTTGAACAGCAAATATTTGCATTTTAAAATCAAATATTTGAAGTTTTAATTGCATAATTTTTAAATGAAATTTTTCAGTGTGGACTACAAATATTTTAAGTGTAAAATGCACATTCTTGCAACGCAGCCTGCAAAAATTTTGTTTCATAAAAATATGCAGTTAGAACCGCAAATATTTGCAGTGAAGAATTCAAATATTTATAGTTATGGCTGCAAATATATGCAGTTTAAACATATTTTTGCTAGAAAATTTGGCAAGATGTTACGTGAATTTTTTTAAAGAGGGGACGGAAGTGAAATTTACAACTTCTTTGGGTGTTGAATAAATGTCCCAAAAATAATTATAGGGAGAAAGTTTGATTATCGATTCAAAAGTTACATTACCTAAAACTGAATTATTGAATTAAATAAGTAAAGACATCTTTTCCTGATATCATTTTATGAAAATACCTTAGAAACAACATTCTGTTTGCTTCTTAATTTGAATAATTGCCGATGGCATATCCACTCTTTTAATCTTCCATTTCACTTTTGGCCAATTATGGCACTTTATTCCTTTTTTACTTTGATCAGCCATCCTAGAAAGTATTGAGAAAGGGCCTTTGTGAATGGATCCGTTGTGTATTCCTTCATATCTACTCGCTCAAGTGCGAGCTCCCCATTTTCTGATAACAATACCAAATAATCACAGTCACTAAATGCTATTGTTTAAGGCTACATATTGGTCGATGACGTTCAATTGTTGTAGAAAGTAAATCCATGCTATTGCTTATTATTGAGTCAAAAATTGACACGACATTCCCAAAAAGGAACTAAAACAGAAAGATCTAGCCAAATGTGATAAGAAACACAGATACTTTTTATAATGATTTGGCAAATCAAAGGCCTACACTACTATAATGTTTTGCTTATAGATTTTAATCATAAGTACAAAGGATTTTGAGTTCTAACAGTCTAGAACAATAAATAGTAACTGCTTTGTGACTAGGATCATGTAGAAAAAGAGAGTGAAGAAGATGAAGTGCGAAAAAGTCCCTTTACAAATGCTCTAAGTCTTGTATATATAGAGAAATCGTCCTAATTAAGTCGTAGATATAGGTTATATCAGTTCTAATGTCAAATCTGGGAAAATAGGAGGAGACCAAGTCCCTAGACCAAAAGATCATCTCAGTACTGATCAAAAGTGATCGGTACCGATCTGATCCCTGATGGCAGGGTGTGTCATCTTTCTTCCTTTGTTTTCTATTTTCGATGCATCGAGTTCTGAACATTTTTCTTTAGAAATAATATTGTTTCTGAGAGGTTCTGCTATCTCCAATACTTTGTCTTATTTCCTTTAGAGTTTCATGTGAGTCATTCACTTACTCTTGAGAAATGGCCCCCTCTGCGATCACTTAAACCAATATTCCATGAGACTCGGCTCTAGAGCCATATAGGACACATAAAATGTGCTCGGTTCGATCAAAAAGGGATTGGTATCGACCTCTTTCCTTAGTTCCGCTCTTTCCAAAGTCTTGAACTTCTTTCCATTGTACTTCTAAATATGTTTTCAAGTTCTTAAACCATTCTTTCTTCGTCATGATGTCCAAATTCATTTGAAAGCTGCTTTGTCTAATGGAAAGTTATCTTCATGCGATAGATGCTTCTTGATCTACATCGCGTTCAATTATATGGCCATTTTCTATTCCATGATAGGGATGGCAATGGGGCGGGTTTTTTATGTCCTAGATGCACCTCGACTATTTTAAACCTTGCGTCAGACCGACCTCGTAGCCTCGGTGCTGGTCTGAACTTTCATCCTGTACCCAGAACCTATACGGGTTAGGTAGAGCCGCCCCACCTTAAGATCCCGTGAGGCTTTACATATTCATTTGAAATTATGTAATAATGTACATTTATTTGTTTATTTTACTTGTAAGAGGGATTATCACTATATGATACAATAAATATAGATATCAATGTGCTTATAATGGTAAGTAAGGTAATAAAAATGATGTGTATGATAATGGTTCAAAAAACATAACACATTATTATATAATTATTAGTGATGTAACTTAATATCATAAAAATCATATAATTTATTGAATGGAACATTAAATATCCATGTTATAACTGCTTATGTATAAAATATTAACAAATTATCATTATAGTAGTAAAGCAATTTTATGAGATCTCAATAGTGCAGGTCCGGTTAGGGTGGATCAGTCAAACCCTGACATGACACCCGAAGCTTTTAAGAACGGGTCATGGATCTACTCTTCTAATGACCCAGTGGGGCGAGTCTTGATGGTTCAAAATAAGGGCGGGTCTACCGAGTTTAGATCATTGATCCGCCGCATTATCATCCATACTCGACGAAAACTAATTACGGTGTTTGTAGGAAAAAACATTTATTCTATTTTATTACTAAAACTCTTCTCTCCCTTAAATAATGGAAAATAACGGCCAAATACACTCTCTTCTCTCTCTCTCTTTGAGACTTCGTTCTTTCTTCCTCAAATCTACCCTCTTCATGTTCTTATGCTCGAGTACTAAAAATGCCTACCACCCAAGCAGCCCCTACATCCTCTCATATGTTGTTGACTCGAGATTCTTGGATAAATGACGTGAAAAAAAATGGTTTTGTTTCATGTGCAGAGATGCTATAATATTTAAACACGTGGGCCATATATATAAAAAATGTGTTTTGCTATTTTGGTGTAAAGTCTAATTGAAGCGATCAAATTGTGAATTAAAGTTAAATGGCTTAAACATATAATTGTCATGGTATTAATGTGCAGGTACCGGAAGGACTAAATTAGAAAATGCCAACATCATAAATAAGGGGTTATGGTCCCTAAATTATACAAGTTCTAGTTATTCTCCTAATCTCTTTTATAGAAATCATTCAGATCTGTGGTTTGCGTCAATTTGGAAAATCACACCAATTTTTCTTCTCTTTCAATTAGCAACTATGGATTCAGCTATGACTTCTGCTAAATTATTTTTCCTTTGTATAGTTTCTTCTCAATTAAATCAATATGAGTTATATATTTGGATCTAGGTTTCATAATTGTTTAAAATCCTAACAAATGGTACTAGAGCCATCCATTATTGATTTTTGTTGAGAATTATTTCTAAACTTATGGTCCGTGACCATACAAAATTAATATATATTTTTATATTGTTTGATTGATCAAAATTAATGGATTCGGTTGTTTTACATTCTATTAGATTAATCGGGGAAACACCACGGCTTCGAAAAACTTATATATTATCATAGATTAATAGCTTATAGTACCATTATTATCTTATTACATATGCATATAATTATTATGCTATTCATGTTAAATTTGAGTGTTGTGTGTCATGGAGTTGCACATTTTTTATCTTCTGTTTTAAAACGAGTATACTAAATCACAAGTTTCTATCTTACTAAGTCTTTCAGTTTTATAAGCTATCATTGAGTTATGTACAAATTAAATTACGTCATGGATTCTAAAATGGTTTAATAATAGTCTTCAACTTGGTGAATGATTATATTTCATATACATAATTCTTTGTCGTCTCATGGCGTTATAAATAGATTCATGAAAATATTTATTTAAAAAAAGGATTATGTTGGGCAATGTGCATTTATTTTTCTTGCTAAGCTATTTTGGACTGTGGATGAAAATGAAGCTTGATAATTTTCAAATATATTAGCAGTTATGAGAAGTTACATCATTATGTCAATGTACACACCCATGTATTTGTTCTGATATTGTAATGTCAAATTTTGTATGAATTAAGGTAAATTTGGCTATCACACTAAAGTCTACAAGTGTAAACCTTAAGTCCTTTATGAATAGAGGTTCGTTCCACTCCAACTTATTACTTCTGCATTATATATATGGCATATATTTCGTACATTTTGATATTATCAAAGATACTTGATTATATAATTATATTAAAAAGAAAGAGCTAACGGTTTTTGATATTTTATCAAAAGACATGGTTACGGGCCTTAAATAAGTTATTTATAAATGAACTAAAGATAGAGTGACATATTAGCATTATGCATTGCCATATTATACTTCAAATATACATCATAGCTACTATATTCATTCATATTATTTAGTATGACATTTACTGTCATTTATATATAATTGTATGTGGCATTTAATTTTGGCATTCATCAATAACATTTGTTATGTCATTTATTTATGATTTCTCATATCATATTTATTTAGGAAATGTCATGAGTATAACCAAGTAGTTAATGCAAAACATTATAAAAGATACGATTTAAATGTTTTGTGTCATTCATATAATTTTCAGATTTTTCAAGTGTCATATATGGACATAAAACATTTTCAGAAATGTTTTATAGCAGTGGAAATATATTATGTATACATTAAGAAATAAATTCAAATATATTTTTGGCTACTCTTTGCAAATTAATTGTAAATATTCTATATTCTAAGTGAGCTAATTGAAATAACATGTCACCAAAGTAACATCTCTTATTTTAGTTGTTCATGAAAATGTTTGATACACATACATACATATACATATATATATATATAATGTGAATGTTAACCAGCCCAAAGGAAGATTAATATTTAATCGAATCACTTACACATATGTGACGATTAATGTGTGACAATTATAAAGTTTTACAAGTGAATAATTAATCAGCCCAAAGGAAGATTGTCATTTGACTTGAATTTATCATCAGTATTTAATCATTACAACAAGGCACCACCTACAGTTAATATTACTGTCCAAAAACTTATATTAATGTTGTACTAGGTATGTTAAGAAGAAACTTACCAATTATTTGAATTTACTATGACCCATTTTTTGTATATGAGCACATTCGGTCTATCTTTATTTTTTATTCGTTTTTCAACTAATTTTACTAGAGTATATGATGGTTTTAATAAAATTCCCATCTTGTTTGGGAAGTTAAGAGAACGTGTTGTTTGTTCTTGACTTCATGGGTCTACGTCTTGCAACTAGGAGGATCACACCCACTCCTATTACGGTTGAATGCTCTTACAATGTTATGAAGAGCATTCAGATGTGGGATAATTCAAACAGAAAGAATCCAAAGGTCATAAGGCATAATATTTCAGTAGTTTTTAAGAATGTGATATCCATTAGGATAATTAGTATTAATGAGTTTTTTATTGAAACTAAAAATCATTTTGCTAAAAAAATGATAAGGAGTAACAAATGATAGGCAATTATATAATTTATTACATATATTTAATTCGTTGACCAAACTTGTTCGAAATAAAGGTATTTTCTTTCTATTATATACTTGATATAATGTGGTTATATTGATTAATTAATTTAATTAAAAGTATATTTAATAGAAAATCCATAAATTGTATGTTTTGTGATGGTATTTACAAAGTGTTGTAACCGTAAGTAATTTATCGCAATAAAATTAAATATACCACTTTCAATGTTCTTAGTCAAAATGCTTCGAGACTGAATATCGATGTATCCATCATCTACTCATGACTGTTGGGGCACCCAGAGGTTACGTACGAATTGTTATTGGATAACCATGGAACGGCTCATTCGATGGCTTTTAATTGGTTAATATAACTAAGATCAAATAGAAAATATCGATGTGAATAATCGACAGCATTCTTTCGACTTGAGAATACTATGAATCTTCAGTATGAAAGCTCCGTTTTGATTATAGTCAAATCATAGCACAACGTCTATCGAGTAACTATAGTTGGGTTGAGCTGAAGTATTGAAAGTGAAGCACTAATCAAGAGAGTATTTGTCTCCTTGGTTATATGGCGTTAGTACGACGGTCAACTCAAGTCCAACCAAAGTCAAAATCTCTAACCAAAGTAGTATTGTTGATAATGATTGTTATTATTGAATCAAAGACTTTATGTTTGGACTATAGAGGTGAATGGTGACAATGTTGCAATTTTGACCATTACCAAATTCATAAGTCCATAGTGATATAGTTTTAACAAAGAGAATTGATGTAAATTATTTTCACAATGTCGCACCACCTCCTAAGTGAAGTGAACGTTCTGATCGAATTTATACTCAAGAGTCACATAACCAGAATGATGAATTCTCTTTAGACTAAACAATTTAACTATTTTATAATTGTATAAATTAATGAAATAAATTAGTTATTTGAAATATTAATTATAAAATTTGAATATTATTTGAGAAATAAAATCGTTGCATATATTTATAAAAGTTATCAATATATTGGTCGATAAGAGATATCGATAACAAATTTAGTAAAATATAATTTTGAATATTTATTTTTGGTTAAATGAGCTCACAACCCATATATTTTTGAGTGATATGCGGCTAGTCTAGAGAGGGGTAGGGTGGCTACAATATATGTGATTAGGTTTTGTAGATACGTGGTAGAGATCTTTTATTTCTCTCTCAACCTATCATATAAATTATGATCTCAAAACCTTAATTACATTCTAATTCATTTTTGGAGTCACTACGTTCTTCTTCTTATTATTCTTCATTTTAATAGCAGCGACTATTGTGACAGCCCGCACCTTTATGGCACCCCGAAAATCTGACATGACTAGAAGCACGGGTGGTCGGATGAGATAAAAATCCATAACATAGCACAGAGATTAAGGCAATAACATAAAATGATTAAAATATTACAGCGGAAGGAAACTTTCACTAATTACAAATTAATAACAAAGCAACTTCATTGAAAACTATATTATCCCAAATTTATTTCTGAAACCAAAAGTACCATGCAATCTCCACCAAAACACACAACATAACAAAGTTCACAATATAGGTCCCCATATATACAGTAAAGTACGGAAAAGAGAAATGAAGTACATGAAACAAAAGAAACAAAAGCTGAAGATAATAACTGCTCCAATAACCCTCCAAGATGCGAAGAACTGCAACCTAGACCTGCCCTCCTGTGATTTGGAGAAAATAGAAAAAATAGGAACGAGTCAAAC
Source organism: Allium cepa (assembly GCA_030765085.1). Taxonomy (NCBI): domain Eukaryota; kingdom Viridiplantae; phylum Streptophyta; class Magnoliopsida; order Asparagales; family Amaryllidaceae; genus Allium; species Allium cepa. The sequence continues at coordinate 619,804,190 of CM060928.1, forward strand.
ATAAAGTCTGGTGAATGAGAAATAAAATGAAGCAAAATAAATAGTTTAATTTCAGGCCTTCCTCGGATATCGCAGAGGGTGAATAATATAATAAGGTGAATCCTTCTTATATACAATTCCTAAGAAGCCAAAGTCCACGGTCACTCTAGGGAAGTCAACCATGCATTAATACTAAACGTCAATCGACCTGTCGGACCTACTGTCTTTACATGTTCACGTGCTACAGCGTGAAAGTCATGCTCTTCACCCATGCATTGTGAGTAAATGCCTCTTATGTCTGACCGATGCCGACTCAAACAATCTCGCATGACCCTGAAGTTGCGCTTAGGATCTGCCAAACTGGACTCCTATCCTCATGTCTCCTCGGTCATCAATGTGGACTTGTCCCAATCCAAAGTGTCGGTCCTCCTAAAGAGCACTCCCAGCTGGATCGGCTACGCAAAATCCTCCAGCGATCTACCTAAATAAGCCTATGTCGGAGCACACTTGTCCAGTTCCGTCCGTGTCGATCTGCCTGAAGAAGCCTACAATTGCGGGTGTTATCTATCCTACGTATTGGCAACTATGAAAGGTAACAAACATCCTTGCGAATATACTTGTCTGGTTCTAGTACGTACAACGAAAACTATATTTTGGTCTTAACTATATAAAACACCTATCTAGAACTTTACAAGGTCTGCCTACCAAATCGCTTCCAGATTAATTAATTTTACCGTTACAATTTACATACGGTTTATTTCCATTAATCTGCTTTAGGCCATTTTTACATCCAATTTAGTTATTTCACAGTTTCCTTTTTTTTAACATAAATGGTATTTCAATTTCACGTATTTTCAGTCTGTATGGTTTGAGTGTAACTTTCACACCGTTTTGTTAAAGATTTACACTAGCCTTTAGGGTCTATTTATTTTAATTTTTGTTCCATCCTAATTTACGTTCTCCTTCTGGAGATTTAATCTGTACAAAAATTTTATCCAATAGCCACAAACTATATAATTACACAAAATTCTACTTTTACATTTTTAGGACACATATGAAACAAACAATTATGCCAATTAGACTTTCCAATTTTGTTCCAAAATTATATTCAAAATTATGTAATTATATCAATCAAAACCATAATTTTATTCAAGTAACATATTCTGAATTTATTCAACTAACACGTTCTACCATTAGAAATTGAATAACAATTATAATTCAGTTTAATTAAACCAATCTTATTTATGCCATTAAATGCGAATAACAATTTGTTTGTTCCAAATTTCAACCCAAACATGAATTAGAATTGAGTAGTGGAAGAAGAAGATAAAATAATTTACATAAATTTCAATCTTATTTATCCATAAAACATGAATAAACAATTCATATGTTCCATATTTTAAACCAAATATGAATTAGATTTGAGAAGTGGAAGAAGAAGAAGTTGCAATAATTTACATCTATTCTCAATTAATAACAGAAATTAATTCATATTAACGTGTCTGAAAAGAACTGAAATTGAACTACTTTATTTTTTTCCATATTAATTCACACTCACTTGGTACTTGAGCTTGTATAAATTTGAAAAATCTTTGATTTAGTCTTTCTCCTATTGATTCTTCTAAATTCTCCAAATTTCTTGAATATATATATATATATATATATATATATAATTTAATTTGGTAGAGATTTGTTTATTTAGTAGAGAAAAGGAGGAAGAATAATACATACTAATTTTACTATAGAATTATGGCGATGGATGAATAAGGGATTAGGTTTAGGTTAGATGGTTTATTTATAGATTGTTTGAGTGAATATAATCCATTAGATTATTTTGGATTAAATTGGTTCTTTCATACACTTAGGTTTTCCATTCTAGCCCATACACATCACTCAACCAATAAAATTTAGTCATCTTATCCTATCACATCACTAGAGCGAATCGAAAGCCGCCATATGTCAGAAACAATGTTGAAACACGTAGGAATATCGTTGGAAACGAACCAGCTAAAAAAACATCGCTCCAAATTTTGGGCAACAACAGGACTTGATCCTTGGTCACCAAGAAAGTCAACGTGCATCTTTATTGCTGCGCCAAATGCGCTTTTAATTTTTTTCTTAATTATATTTCCCATAAAATATCGAGTTGTTACAACTATCCTCTAAAAATAACTCAAAAACTCAAATCCAAAATTGAAAACAAAACTATTTGATAGTGAACGGTCGTTGATTCTAGACTAGTAATCTAACGAATCAAAGAGTTTAGAGAGAGAGATCTCATTATTTTAAAGCGGACTTTAGGACATCTATTGCGGGTAATGTTTTTCTATATGTTAATCATATTATTGTGGTTTTAAGATTTGTTAACCATTTAATATCATGTACATAAATTAGATTTCCGTTATTCGTTAGTTAAGTGAGATTTTTGTATGTATTGTTCTCGCAATGAAGATTGGACATGTTTATAAAGTGCATAGATATATTTCATGTATTATGTTTGTAATATGATGTTAAACATTAAAATAAATTTAGTTCAGAATTATATATATGTATATGCACACACATATATATGTATATGATATATATACATATATGTATACTTATATCTTTAATAATAGTCGTAATACCTTTGGTGTCATACTTTTTTAGTGTCAACGTGAACTACCAAAAACGCCTCTCTATAGTATTAACAAATTTTAATATTTCTTAAAAATAAGATCTAATAGTTAAACTTATACGATATTGAAAAATATTAATATCTCTTAAAAATAGGATCTAACAGTTAAACTTCTTTAAAAATTCAAAATGTCCATCAATAGTTAAAATAGCATCTAACATATAAACATTTTTTTCTTTAATTAACTACAAATTCATTGTTTATTAATTAATAATACAAACAAAATTCAAATTAACAAAAAAATTAGATGTTGCAACTTAAAAATAAAAATTCGAATTAACCGCACATTATTTCAATGTAAAAACATGGTTAAATATTTGTGCAAACCATTTTTTATTGAACGTGTTAATCATATATAATCTGTAAAAAAAATTATGCATGAGGCACATGCAATTATCACGCGCAAAGCGCGTGCCATAATGCTCGTAAATAAAACCAAAATTAAATAAATCTCAAACTAAACAATTTATAAATTTAATAAAATCTTTGTACATAATTTGTAAACTACAATTTATAAAGTTGGAATACATTTGGACCTGGTAATATTTCATGCCATAAATAAGTTATTAATTAATGACATTTAATGAAATAAATTATTAATTAATGACATTTAATGAATCAATCAATTCAAATTAAAGAGAGAAAATGAAAAGCTCTCTCCATTTAATGCAATTTATGCTCTTAACTAATTACTTGTTTTAGGAAAAAACGAAAGGTTTCCTTCCATATATGTTAATTCTTATAAATAAATGTTTTGTGTATTTGATACACTATACAATGGAAATTGAATTTATTTAAACCTTCCTTTAACTAATTTATATAAAATACATGATTTTATTTAAACCAAATTTAAAAAAGTTTTAAATGAAATTTAGATTTCATAGGCCCACTAAAAATTCAAAATGGTAATTTTTTTTGAAATTCATCTATTTCTTCCGCTGTAGGCTGACCTAGTTCCTTCAATGATATTAGAGCCTAATAGACTATGCAGTCTAAATTAGTCATGTTATGGCTAACCAATTAAGCTTTTGCATTTACTGCGGTGTCTATAAATGTGATGTCTATGATTGAAATTGGGTAATCAAGTACCCTGTCCTATTTGGTTACCCGATTGGCCTGAAAGGTGAAGTGAGCCCAAAGGTTGTCCCTGGTAGAAAAGGCCAATTTGAATTGGGCCTTGGGATAAGTTTCAAAATGGCTTCGAAAATTAAGATAAGATTTTCAATTTAAAAGTTAAATTTAAAATAAAAACAAATTTATTATAAAAGGTCATAACATAACATAATTTTTAAAAATGTTTGAAAATGTGATGAAAAGTTCAAAATGTTTGAAGCTATTTAAACATTAATTTCAAAATTTAAAATTTATTAATAAGATTAATAGAATAAATTAATTGAACGAGTTAATTAACTAACACCTATATGCACTTATTATATATGTTGATATATGTTATGTTATTTTAAAGTGTTTAAGATAACGTAAGTATACTTGTACATATATAAGATAAATTTTCAAAATTAATATAATTTAATTAAAATTGTTTAATTAAACGAATTAATTAAATGTTAATTAATTAAATAAACATACATGTATATAAGATATATGTGTTACACTATAATGGCTATAGTATATCCCAAAAAGGTTATAGTAGATATGTTCAATATAAAAGTTGTATTGGAATGCTAATTTAAAATTAATTATAGAGTTAACTAATTAAAATTAATTAAATAAGATTTAATTAATAAAATAGTATATATAAGACTATTGTATAAGCAATATGAAATATAAAACTTATATAATAACAAAATTTATATGATACGAATGTATAAACTAAAAGTGGAACATTAAAAAAAACCTTAAATAGACTTAAGGAATAAACTCTCTTCAAGTTAAGGTTACCGTTTTTTAAAAAAAAAGTCAACAACTTCAAAGTGCAAGGCAAATAAGGAAATCCAATTGAAAAGGAAGAAATACTATTTCGGACGACTATGTAGTATTTCTCTATAACGAAAAATAATGGATTGCTGAAGATGATTCTGTGGACTTACATCAATCCATACAAGGTACTAATTTGAAATGTGGATTGAAGATATGAATATATGGTATAAATCTATAAGGACAATAAAGTTTAAGATCTTCCCCGCTACGTTAAGGTAACAAGATCATTGGTTATAAATAACCGTTCAAAACCAAAAGGGATCAAGTGGGTAATATGGAAAATTATAAGGCACTTTATAGAAAAGGCTACTATTAAAAGGAAAATATTTTTTTAAAGAGACTTTTTCTTTGGTTTTACAGAAATACTCTTTAAAATTATTTTGGAACTTGTTGCAAATTATAACTTTGAGTGATGTCGAAGGGATACTAAGTCGTGTTTCTCAATGGAGACATTAATGAAACAACTGAAGAAACTTACTTATGGTTTATTCTTTTGTATTAAGAATTCAAATAAACCATTATTATTCATGAGGTAATATTTGAATTATCACAAAAGAGCTAGTTAGATATGTGCTTAAAATAAGTTTGGTATACAAACTATGAATCAATTGATTCTCTTTTGCAAAAAGAGACAAATGTCAGTCTTATATAGTGATATAAGAACATTCTTGAAGGTAAAGAAATGCAAAAAATTCCTCATATATTTACGTTGTGGAGTCTAACGCATGCAAAGACATATACATATATGGATATCGCATGTATTATTTGACGGATATCTTACTAACATTAAAAGTAGATCACTGGTTAGTAATCAAAATGGTTATGAGATATCATTAAGAAACAAAAGATTATTAGCTCGTAAATAAAGATCGGATTGGTTGAAGATTATAAAGCATTACGATCCAAAATTTTTGGATGCCTAGAGTACAAAAGATCCACTTTAGGTAACAATATTTTTTTTCAATGGAGTTATATAAGAAAAGCGGTCATACAAACACTTATAGCCTCCTCTACTATGAAACTAATGTTTATTTTTTGTTATGGGGCATCCAATAATGGAGAATGATTGCAAAATTTTATCATAAAGTTGTGGAATATTGAAATAAATGAAAAGGCCCTTAAAGTGATATTGTGACAATAAGCAAATATTATTTTCCAACTAGGAGAGAGTGTAAAATAGATTAATTCATAGAGCATGTTAGACAAACTTCAAGACAATAGATCCGCTTGCAAAAGGATTATCATCCAAGGTCTTTAATGAGCATGTTGCTTAATTGCTATAACTTTTATGCACGGATAATTTTGGTTCAGGGGCAGTTTGTACTTGGTACCGTTATATGACACATTGCTCTATACCTCGATATATATATATATATATATATATATATATATATATATATATATATCAAGTTTTTTTTTTTGATAAGAAATAAAGTAATAAAGTTTTATTTGCACTCTAGGTTGTTCAAATATTAGACGTTTTGATCTCACTAAAGTGGATCAGTTAGAAATAGACATGTATAGATCATATCTCATATAATTTCCATGCTACGCATCCATAATAGATATATGTCGTTTGATCGTGTTAGTATATGTGACCATTGATGGGTCTAGTTACACTAAAAGTAACGTAAACGCTTTGATCCTTTGTTAGCATAGTTAGTGGACAAGATTGTTTTAAAAACACTTATATGTTATAAATAGCAAATTTTGTAGCTCATAAAGTTACACACATTTATAAGCTATTACATATATGGCCTAGGAGGAGATTGTTGGAAAATTTCAATATATGGATCATATATGTAAAATAAAAGTCGTGCTATTTTGATGTAAAGCCAAGTTGAAGTGATTAAATTATGAAATAAAGTTAAAAGCTTAAAAATATAATTGTCATGGTATTAACGTGTATGTATCAGGACAGTTCTAGTTTTTAAAGGCTCGGCTAGAAAATGCCAGCATCATAAATAAGGAGCCATGGTCCTCAGGTTATATAAGCTTCAATTATTCTCTTAGTCTCTTCTGTGTGTATAGTTTAGATAATTCAGATTATGGTTTATGTCAATTTAGAAAATGAACCAAACGTTCTTCTCTTTCAATCAACAATTATAGAGGTAAGTTTGACTTCAGCTTATTTATTTATTTCATCTGTTTTCTTCTCAATTAAATCAATATGCGCCACGCATGTTCACATATAGAGTGTAAGTTGTGTAACGATTAATCAATTCTGAAGTTTTTTGAAATCAAGACATTAGATTCCAAGCACAAAGCCAACTTCTGCAGAGACCCCAAATAAAAGAATCTCCTGGCGAACCGGCTCAAACAACCAAACAAAACCATAGAAGCGTGCTACGTGTACCTCTCGAGAAGTGAACACAGATTCTAGGCAGTACTAAAATGTACGAGACTGAAGCGCATCTTAATCGATGGGATCTGGCACAATAGAGACACGGGTATTGGTCTTCTGGAAGATATTTTCATCACATGGATGCTATGTTCTAGGCCGATCTTAAGGAACTAAATAACGAAACACAACCAACCATAGTGCCACAAGAGGTGGGCAATTCTCAGGTCCGCGATGAAGCAACCTTGGCATGCAAAATGGATGCGGATCTCGTGTTTGGGAAAATGACGCAGAGGCACATACCTGCCATAATCCTTCCTGCCGACTCCATACATTTAGATCCACGTGTTTGTGGACTAGGTCAATCACCGTTGATCTTTTCCAAATCCAAGCTACCCACATGTAAGGCTATAACGGAGAATCTGCTTGATTTTTGCCGAAGTGAAAAACAACTTCTCTGTGTTGGATGTTTCGGCGGAAGATAATGTTGGTGAGGAACCCCTGGTTCCATGCTTGCACAGTAATGCTGTTCAGGTGGATGGAGAATCTGTTATTGGGCTTTCAATGACAGTTTGGCCTATTGATGCTGGAGGGGCGAAGGTTGATAATGTAGAGAGGGCAGTGGGTACAGCCTTGATAGACGAGGCGGCTATGGGTTTTATGAATGTTGTAACAGCTTTTCTCAATGAGGGAGAGGCAATTGAGGGCACAGAATCCCCTAAGGGGAATGTAATGTATAATGTTGAGGGTGCGGGGAAAATGGGTTATGTTAAAAGAGGAGATGACATGGCCTATAGAGCTGTTGGGGATGGAATTTATAATACTGATATCCGGTTAAATGGAGATATGGCCCTTAGTGCTGTTGAAACGAAAATGGTTTGTTGTAATATAATAACTTCACAAAGGGGAGATAGTAAAGAGAAGGAGGTTGCTATATTGTTAGATGCGGTTGAAATTTTGGTAGAAGATAACCTGGATAAGGTAGGAAATGCAGGCTGCGTAGGTAGGAAGTGTAGCGAGGATGAGAAGTGTGTGGCTTTTGATCTTTTGGATAGGGATGAAATTCTGGCTTGTGATGACATGATAAATATGTATGGGTATGCTGCGGATGATGTCGCGGTTTTGGATACAACTAACAGGGTAGGCACGTAATAGCCAGTGAAGATGCAAAGGCACCCAAGATTGAATGTATGGTAAGCGTAAGCGAGGTGAACGACCTGGTTCTATATTCTATTAGGCAGCGTTGAGGCGTATAATGCCGAAGATGAGTGTTTAGAAGATGATCAAGTCTATGGTGCATTTTTGAGAGGAATGAGCACAGACAACGGTGATCGATTCAGAGCTAAAGGTACTCAGATGTGGCGGTTATAGGCTTGATTTTTTTATTTTATTTTTTTGATTTTTTTTTATTTTTTATTTTATTTTCTAGTATCGATTGATGTGAGGCTAGGTGGGTTAGCACCGTCGGATTCAAGTGAGGGTCCAGACCCTAGATGGATGTATATTTCAATAATTTAGATCATATATGTAAAAGAAAACGTGTTGTGCTATTTTGGTGGAAAGCCAAATAAAAATTATCAAATTTTGAATAGAGGTTTTTAGGCACAAGGAAAAAGTTGTAAAAAAATTTAGTCTCAAGTACAAGAAGTTTATTTTTTAGGCTGAAGTACACTTTTAGTGTAAATTACAGAATGGTAGTTGTAACTATCATTTTCAGTTTACACTAAAAAGTGTCCTTCAGACTAAAAGGCAAACTTGTTGTCGTTGAGACTAATTTTTTTTGCAACTTCTTCCTTGTGCCTATTTACCTGTTTTGAATAAAAGTCAAGATGCTAATATAATTGTCATGGTATTAATATGTAAATACTGAAGTAATTCTGATTTATTGGAGGGCCGAATTAAAAAATGTCAACATTATAAATAATGGGTTATGCTCCACATACTACACAAACTTTAGTTATTCTTCTAATCTCTTCTATAGATAATTTAGATTTAGGTTTTGTGTCAATTTGGAGGATCAAACCAATTTTCTTCTATTTCAATCAACAAATAGGAATTTAGGGAATAGCATGAATATAACCACATACTTAAATCAAAAGATGATTAAAATATGTTGTGTCACGGTTATAGTCTTGAGATTTTCAAGTTTTAAACAGACCTGAAACATTTTCGAGAGTATTTTATAGCACTCGTAATATATTATACTTCACTAAGAAATAAATTCAAATATATTTTTGATGTCTTTTTGCAAACTAATTGTAACTGTCTTACATTCTAATTGCACCAATTGAAATAACATGTATGTCACCAAATTTACCTCTTTTATTATCTCAGTTGTTCGTGAAAATGTTTGATATTTGTGTGTATTTATTCATGCGGATGTTGGCTAGTCTAAAGGAAGGCTAATATTTTGCTGAATCGCTTACATATGTATGATGAGAAATATGTAACAATTATAAGCTTTTACAAGTGAATAACTAATCTGCCCAAAGGAAGCTTGCTACTTGACTTGAATTTATTGTTGGTATCTGATTATTACAACAATAGTACCACTTATAATTAATATTACTATCCAAATACTTGATATTAATATTGTAATCGACATCCGAGAAGAGACTTACCAATTATTTGAATTTACTATGGCTGGTTTTTGGATATGAGCATATATGGTGTATCTTAATTTTTATTCAATTTTCAACTAATTTTACCAAAGTATCTACTAGTTTTAATAATATTCTCGTCTTGTTTGTGACTAACTCTAAGGATTAGTAAGAGAACGTGTTGTTTGTTCTTGACTACATGGATCCAGCTCTTGCATTTAGGAGGATGACACCCACTCCTATTAAAGTTGAATGCTCTTATGATGTTATGAAGAACATTGAGATGTGGGAGAAACCAAATTACAAGAGTCAAATGATCATAATGTAGAATATTTGAAAGGCTTCCAAGGGCGTAATTTCCACAGGGATAAATCAATTTTAAGGAGTTATTTATAAACTGAAATTCATTTTGTCAAAAATTAAGGGGAACAAGTGCGCTTTATATTGTGTGATTTCATAAAGTCAAACTTATAGAAACATAAACGGGTATTATATGGAAAAATGTTGCTTCAAAAATTAAAGACGCTCAAGTTATTGTTAATTTTTTTGATACTCTCTTTATTCACGATATAACCATTTTACGATTATTATTAACTACTATTTTTAAGAATAAAATGACCTTTCATTGATTCCACTTCACATTGTGGTAAAAAGAAGAGAGATTGAAGCATGATAAAGTAGAACCCTTTTAACTTACATTATAAATAAATTTATAAATAAGGATAAAGTAGTCACTAAAGATCTAGAAGAAAAGAAATAGCATACAAATATACTTATAGTTGTTTTTTTTATAAAATCAATCGACAAATAGAACGTATCTTACTAGATATCGCATGTCGTGTCTAAAGAGATATGCATACTGTTTGGATTTGTTTGATTTTTTTGTTATAATGCCACTTGGACAGCTTTTGGTTATTAATTTGATATGAACAAATTTGGTTATTATTGTTCCTTCAAAAATAATAAGATTATTCTACCAATAAATTCATATATTCTTGGAATTTAATATCAATGAAACTCATGATAAATACCTCTTATAATGAAACTTTTAATTTGGATATGGTGATTAATGTAATTCTTTATTCCATCATACTAAATAATTCTAAATTGAGGCACCAAAGATAGCAAATACTGTATTGATATTCTAAGTGACTTAAAAGCTATAAGTTTTATAAACTCACACTAAGGAAAAACTTGAAGATGGAAAATGCAACAATTTTTGAGGATGTTGAATTTTGCGGGAGAAATAATGTTTGGATTGTTATCTTTAAACAGAATCGTTATCTTTGATTCAACTATGGCTACTTCTTCGAATAATGTATAGAATTTATTTCATTTCATTGACAGGATGTAAATTAGGAACAATAATAAGACAATGGTAAATAAGATTTCCTTCAGATTAAGGTTAACGTTCAAGAAAACAAACTTAACAACCTCAAAGTGCAAGGTCACTAAGGAAATCCACTTGAAAATGAAAAAAATACTATTCCAGATGGCTATGTAATATTTCACCACGAAGATAAATAATGAATTGGTGAAGATTTTCACACATCAATCTGTACAAGATATTAATTTGAAATGTGGATTTAAGGTATGAATATATATCGTAAATATATAAAGGACAATAAAGTTTGAGATCTTTCCCCTTACCTTAAGGCAACAAGATCATTGGTTATGAATAATTATTCAAAAACAAAAGGGATTAAGTGGGTAATGTAGAAAGGTATAAGGCTCGTTATAGAAAAAACTATACTAAAAAAGAAAACTATGTTTTTTAAAGAGACTTTCTTTTTTGTTTTACTGAAAGACTCTTTAGAATTATTTTAGAACTAGTTGCACATTATAATTTTGAGCAATATTGAAAGAATAATAAAGTCGTATTTCTCAATGGAGACATTGATGAAACAACTTAAGAAACACAGTTATGAATTACTCTTTTGTTTTAGGGATTCAAATACACGATTAATATTCAAATTGGAACAGAGTTAGCCCATAGCGAAAGAAATGAGTGAATTTTTTTTTTTATCATTTTGGATTTTTATTGAGCTTACATAGTCTAAATTTATTTAGAACTATTCTAAATTTCCTTTTACAAAAAATCGATATTTTATTCAATTAATAAATAATATTTTATTTTATATAATTTGTATTATATTATATATATGTGTATCGTATACACATATGTGCATACATGCACATGCAATAGGATATTGTGTCCATTGTTTGACTTGACATAGACGTTGAGCTTTACAATGCAACAGACATATAAGTCCCTCATGTATACATATTCATTATCCAAATATATATATATATATATACGTGCGTCAAGTATTGTATTAGTGTATATATGTATGTATGTGCATGTGTATTTGTATGTAATTATACAATTATTATAAATATTAGTTGCAAGTTATATGCATAAAGAATTTATGAAATGTAATTATGAATATATATAATTAAATTACAAAATTTATTTCAAATGTGAATTTGTAAAATAATTTAAGTAAACATTATATTTTACGAAATCCAAACAAAAAACATTTTTTATATTAATTTATACGTATATATTAAATAGACATATATATATATATATATGCACACACATATTTTTCTATTGGTCTTAGGCATGTAATAGAAAGATTATTTTAGGTTTAATGATTTACATACACACACACATATGTATGTATGTAAATTAGTAATGCTACAGGTTTAATAAATAAAATTATTTAAAATAATTTTCAAAATCAAAATATACATTTTATACTATTTAAAATAATTCAAAATTTTTATATTCATCAAAAGCATATTTTTAATTTTCTTTTAGATTCAATAATTTTTTAAATAAATATTTATAAATAAATTTAATCATATGGATTAAATAAATGAAAATAATTTAAAAATAATTTTTGAGATCATAATGTACATTTTGTTTTATATAAAATATTTTTAAAATTTTATATTATTTATAATCATATTTACATGTATTTTATTTATTTTACTAATTTTAAATCAATTAAATAATTATATATATATATATTTATAATTAATATTTCTTTTTATTTTGCTCCCACTATATAAACAAAATTTTATAAATATAAAAAATATACGTAAATTATACGATTTAATATTTTGTATTTGAATTAATTAATAAATCGTTTAATAATATAATTTTAATCAAAAAAATTAGTTTATTTTTTAATCTTAAAGCCATGAGCATGTTGCAAATATAATTGCAAAATAATTTTATTTATTTATTATTTTATACATACGTACAAACACACACACACACATATACATACGTACATACATATATATAAAGACATACACACACACACACATATATATTGTGTATACACACACACACATATATATATATATACATACATATATATATATAACCATCAACAATGTATTGATATACGATTCGTGATAAAATCTAACTAACATATGATGGAATGATCAACTAAATAAATAAGTATATAAATAGACCACATGTGTATCTTTCACCAAGGCCCATAGTTCGCACTTTGAAACGTTGAATAGACACCTAGAATCATATTCCAATCTCAAAATTGCTAACTTTCGAATTATCTTATCACCATCGATCGCATCGAATTAATTTATTATGATTTGTGCTTGAAATTTGAGGATATTATGGGATGTAGCCTTCCCTTGCTTGCTGCCATAAGAGAGTGCAAAAATCATCTCTAAAGTGTGGGTCGAGATGAATATATAAAAGAGAGATAAAGGAGTGAAACTAGGATCTAGATCCACTTATTTCTCTTACCCATTGTTTCTTTCTTTTATTCAAAAACCCTCCTCATTAAGCCATCATGGCCATTCAAAGTCGGCTATGCCTAGCCCCTTTCGGGCCTCAAAATTATTCCACGTCCAAATAATATTTGTTGCATTTAAATCCTACTTAAACGCGTATCGATATCATATACTGATCAATAAATTTATAACTATTATAAACTTACTATTTAATATTGTTCAATATATGTCAAATAAATTTTTATAATTAATTCATAAATATTAATTAATTTATTACAATTATAAATTAATTAAATCAAGAGGTAAAAGGAGCATTCAATGTTTCGATTGTATGACTCTTAGGTGTACATTTGGTCAAAATTAATATTGAACAATTCGAATATTAACATTCACACATCACTTAGCAGGCAGTGTGACATTTTGATCAAATTTATCACATATTCGGCGGTAAAATCCAATTTTACTTTAGTAAGCAGTACACGGTTGTGACAATTATTTACACTGATTATTTTCGTTAAAACTATATCACTTTGGACTAATGGAATTTGGTAGTGGTCAAAATTTCAGTATCATCCATATTCTACTCTATAGTTCAAACACAAAGTCCTTAGTTGAATAATTACAGTTATTATTAACCAAAATGCTCTGGTTGGAGACTTTGATTTTTATTTGACTTCAGTTGACCATGGTACTAACCTCATGTAATGAGGAGATGAATCCTCACTTGAACAGTGTTTCAATTCTAATGCTTCCCCTTAATCAGTTATAGTCGTTCGATGGACATCATGTCATGATTTAACTATAATCAAAGTGGAGCTTTCACTTTGGAGATCAACAATATTCTCAAGTCAAGAGAACTGTGTAATTTTGTCACCTCGATATTTTTTGTTTAATCTTAGTTATATTAACCAACAAAATCTAATGAATGAGTCATTCCATAGTTATCCAATAACTATCAGAACGTTACTCCTTGGTGCCCCCAGTAGTCATGAATAATACGTTGTCCAAATATTTGAAAAGCGTTATATACTTTAGTCTTAATGGATGTATCGATATTCAGTCTCGATGCATCTTGACTGAATATTTAAAACAGTATGTTTAAATTCATCATGATAAATTACACATGGTTACAATACCTTGTAACAATTATCACAAAATGTACCATTTGTGAATTTTCTTTTAAATATACTTTTAATTAAATTAATTAATATAACTCATTATGTCAGTATATATTAGAAAGAAAACACATTTTATTTCGCAAGTTTGGTTATCGAATTAGATATATGTAACAAATTATATAAATGCCCCTTGGGCAAACCCCAAATTCCACCAATATCCAACTTGCACTTTGGGTCAGTTAGTGTATCATTATTATATCCTTTCAATTAGTTTGATGAGAACTGATCAATTTTGACCTTTCGTGAATGGATCTTCTATATTGTTTTAACTATTTACTATGTCAGTCGACTCTCTCCGATGTTGGTAAACTACCTTTATTACATGGAACTATTCAATGTATGTTTTCGACTTCAAGTAAGCTCTTATTATTACATTATTATCATATACCGGTGATGTAGTATTCTTAATACTTGAAATCACCTCTAGCTCAGTTATAAATTTGCGCACTTATATTTATATACATTGCTTTTATTGCAGTGCTATTACTTAGCCTTGTGTTGAATTAGCCACAACCTTTCATTTGAAATATTTCCGACTTAAAGCTTCTTAAATAAGGTTTTAACATGAATTTATTATCGACATACTATACTCCATAGTACTTATGAAGTTTGAGTCCGTACACTCTTTCATAAAGAGTTCGTTGTTTCTTTAAACAATTTTTTAGTATTTCGTAAATACTCAGAACATCCAAAACTACCATTTATTGATCTTAATTGAGATTTTAAATTTGCTTCATAAATCAAATACGTGCAAATTATGATATTGTAGACAATTCAACATGTATGATGATTTCTATTGTCAATACATAAAGAATTTATTTTGCATGTTCCATATTGAACATTTTAGTATGACGGCTTTCTATATCGCTTGGGACATTTCTAACATCCTTCAAAGAAATAGTTTATAAATCCAATATACACCATTAACAACGAAATTAATACTGATTTTAACATAAGTATTTACAATCAGCAGTATGTTGTTTACGTACAGTCTAGAAATATTTATGCACCTTTTAGTAGTTCTTCCTTATGGACGTATGCTTCCTCTGCATTTTAAATGAAAGCCAACTATTCGATATTTCTATTAAAATAATTATTAAATTCTGATACTTATAAAATGATACTTTCATATCATTTCTTGGATCATACCCAAATGCTTACAAACTCAACATTGTTCCTACTTACTTCGAGACACTTTGGTTGTTATGTGTAAATAATATATTCTAAGTCGTTGTTTTGAATTTTTTTATTTCAACACATGTGTACCAAATCACAGTCATAGTGAGTGATAATTTTGTGAGTAAATTCAAAATAACTTAATAACATTCAACGATGAATACATTTCTTGAATTTCGACAATTGAAATTACGATGTTATTCGTATTAACATTGCACATTATATTCGAACTACATTAGTTGCCCTTGAAGACACATTCATAATCGATGGTTCAAATCCCTTCAGATGTAATTACCAAAATCATATTTTGATAACTTACTCGGAATCTTTTTTGGATTTGTGCATCATGTCATATCTAGGGTTAATACTCTTAACGGCTTAATTGATAACTAAGGGTTATCTATTCTCGACGTTGACAAGAAACTCATAGTTTCTCTTCAATGTGTGAGATTACTTATTAGACATTCTAATGCATTGTGTTCATTAAGGTTTGGTTAATTTCATGTCCTATGTAATCCGTTTTATCTTTGGATCTTATCCAAATCCATTTTACTACTACTAAATTTCTAAAAGAAACACCTTCCCTACGAAGTTGGTATTTCTTGAAACAACAGTTGTTTCTTAGTGCAACGGAATAGGTATTCATAAACACATTATGAATAGCCTCATATATATAATTGATTTGGTTTTGGTTTACGATACTTATGTTCCAAACATAAATTAGCCATCCAATGATAATCATTGCCAAACTCTTTTTAGGGCGATTCATGTAAGATCTCTCGTAGATAATTATTTCATATAGTCTTTCGACTCACACAACCTGCCAATTTCTTGACCTAGGATATATTGAGGTTTCTTATAAGCCCTTATCTTATATAATTTTGTAAACTGTTATTTTGGTGAAATTAATTTTAACCTTATATACCACTCTTTAGTACACAATCTTATAGAAAGAAGTTAACTCAACTTCACTCATAATTAATCGTATTTTGTCCAACAAAGTTCGATTACTCCTTATCGGTACATCACTATGTAGTGCAGAAAGGAGTGACTTTAGAGGTTGAATCTTTATTCATTTTTAGGTACATTCAGAATTCTTTCTAATATGCTTGCATATTCAATTAAATTGAATTTTATTTTCTATTGCATGTTATTTTATTTACTTCCATCTTATACTTTATGAGCTTATCGTAGACATACTACATGTGTATCAAATACACATATCCATGTCGGTGATAGCTCATTGGTGAATATAACAAAGTACATGGAAATATTTTGGTATTATAAGACTTACGACGTCATACATCTATATGTATTAATCCAAAGAGTTCATCAAATCTTCTGATCACCCCTAATGAATGGGTGATTGCCTTTATTGTTTGGGATATAATTCACTAGTACAACGTGATCCATAACAATATAAAATAATTATTTCCTTAAACTCTGGCTTTGTCCATAATTCCAAAATAATTGTAAATGAATTTAGATATTTTTGTACTTTCCAATGCATCACAAATACCACCATTATAGTTTCATTTTATAACAAATATTAATAATATTCATATTGAAATAAAACTATGCCTATTTTTTAGTCAATACTAAAAAATTATTATTATTTTATAAATAATATTTGTTTACAAAAACAGTTTCGCAAGTCGATGTGATCGATAAGTGTTATATGGCATGCTTCCATTATTTCCACAATTACTATAATAATGTATGAAATACGGAGCTCCATTCAACCATTTAATATAGACAATTTACTTCATTTAATGTAACCAGTTTTATAATCAAGTGTTTTCAAATCAATTATCTTAAAAATAGAAGAATGTATCTCATAGAAAACATTTTCTGCATCAAAATACATGTGGAATAGAAATCATATTTCTCATTCCAAGTTGAATATCAACTTTTATTTTGTAATTCTCGTTTTTGATGTTTCTTTATGAAGTAAAAGTGACTATTCATTCTATTCAATCCTACCGTGCCTTAGATTATATCCACACTTATACATTCGATTTGCTATCTAAATGGTCGAACTATTCAAAGGAAATCCTTACTACGATATGATAGCGGACTCTTTACAAAAATTAGTTTGGTCATACTTAACTTTTAAGGACACTTTATGTAAACTAATCAAACATACATTTCAATGATCAAATTCTCAGATTATCTTGTTTCCTTTGGTCCAATTTTACATTTAACATGACAAGATATGTAATCAATCATATTGAATACGCAACCTCACACTACAGTGTAATTTCTTTTTCAATGAGTGGATTTCATCAAGGCTTCGTACATTGCGAATTGTGACTATTCACCATATAACATTTATATGTGATTGTGTATGGATCAAATATCCATATTCTTGTATCATTTTTAGACTTCGAAACTCATTGAAGACAATACATAGTCTCAGGCAAGTAAACTCGTACAAAGTTACAACATATTTAATGGTTGTGTAATCAGGCACCTGTATGGGTCAACATGCAAAATTTTATTGGTAAGTATATTTAATGTTCTTTATCAATATTTAATTTGTTTCATTTGTATATTTAATCGATAAACATTTAATCCATTATGTTAATTGCATAAGTTAATTAATGTAATTTATTATAATTTTATAGAAGATGTTCTTACAATATTAGAAAGGTTAAATGTAACCATTTTATTTTTCTAATAAGGCTCCCACTAGTCTTTTAGATTTCTCCAAACCCTAACACAAAACATATAGGTCTTTTAACTTCACTAGTTGATGTTAGGACTCGTATGTCTTGGGATTTTGACCATGAAGAAAGCTCAACAAATCATGTTCTCACATTTGATAAATAACTCTTATCAATTGTATCATATATAACTCTTAACATGTAGTACTTTGTCCTGATCCCGCCTTTATCTTAAGGAAAGCTCAACAAACAAAGTGTGATTATTCACTCGGACCTACCATTTCAAGATGGCCTAAATATAATGCATATACCTTAAGCAAATCTCAACAAATATATGTAGTTATTATATCTCGTATATTAAATATATTAATAGTACCACACATAACATCCCTAGCTTAAGGAATGCTCAATAACCAAAGAGTATGCAAGTAATCAGTTCATACATAAGCGATTGAGCACAAAATTATAGTAAAGATTCATAATCTTTAATATATTATATCGAGTGATGTTGACTTATATAGAATAATATAACTCTTATGAACTACTCTTGTGACTCAAATGTTAGAAACATCAGAATTATGGTATACGTATTATACGCAAGTATTTATTCTTTAAGTCTAGCTGGGTTACTTTAACGTTCCACCTTTAATTTATACATTCATACAATATAAGTTTCATTATTACATAACTTTTATATTATAGTTGGGTTATATAATAATCTTATGTATAAAATTATATTAATTAAATCTTATTTAATTTATTTAATTAATTAACGTTTCAATTAATTTTTATATTATACAATTTTAACATATTATTTGAATATATATATATATATATCTATTATAACTTTTATAGTAATGCACATATAGCATATATATATGTATGTATGTATGTATCTATGTATCTTAATTTGTTAATTAACATTTAATTAATTTATTTAATTAAATTTTATTAGTTATGAATTTTTTTTTGTTTTTGTTTTTGGCAAGGCCAGCGGGGTTAAAAATGGACCCCTACCATTTATTGATATACCGAGAAAGAAATACATAGATAGAAGAACTGGCTACCTAAAAACTAGGAAAGCAAGAGAAACATAGAAACTAGACAACCAGAAGACAAGGCATACCAAAGAAAAAAGTAAAAATTTAAAAATTTAAAAAAAAACCAAACAAACAACAACACAACTACACTGAGAGACAGGCACACAATCAACTGAAAGCATCAAGGAACCCCGATTCAAACGAATGTTTGGAAGCAAAAATGCCAGACCTCAGCCCCTCAATAATAGATTGTTTCATTTGCGTTGTAGTTTTCCTTTTATTGCTGAAGATTATAGCATTTCGTTCATCCCAGATCATCGAAGTAAATACCTTCAGTGTGAAAAGATGCTTATATGTTGCCTCACATTTCCATCTTGTAGCCTTGTGAATTAAATCCCATTCCACTTCGCTTACCATATCGGTTCTCCTATTCGTGGTAAGGCTAACAGTAAAGTACCATAACCTGAAAACATATGGACAGGAAAAGAACAAATGAAGGGTATTCTCCTCGGCAGATTGACAGAAACAGCAAGTGGTATCTATTGTAATGCCTCTCTGCCTCAACAAAACTTTATTTTTTAAAGCGTTACTGAAAATTTTCCATAGAAATAGGTTTTGTCTTGTAGAGTTGTGATTTAGCCAGATACGTTTATGCCAACTGGAAATTTCAGCATTACTACGAGTTACAAGATAGTTGTACATGCCACTTATTTTGTACTTGTCCGAACAACAGGTCCAAGTAATGCCATCATTCAGAGATTGGACAAAATTATAACTACAAATTTGGTCCCAGAGAAGTCTAACAATCTAATTACTCGACAATGGGAGCTCAACACGACCATGGTGGATAAAGTTGTTCGCTAAAGCATTCCTACCAATTCCAGTTTGTACCTGCTGACTGTAATTAAGAATGTTAACAAGAATTATACACTCCTTTACCCACGGGTCATTCCAAAAGGAGATACGGCTATTAACACCAATAATACTCTGAGCACAAGGAAGAATATCATGCCTCAGGTTAAGAATACTTCTCCATGTCCAACTACACGAAGGAGGAGTAATCATAGTCCAGAAATTCTTGTTGCCAATAATAAACTTATAAGACCACCTGACCCACATATTATCTTTTTTGTTCAGCAGATTGCCAATATGTTGTACAATGGCAGCATGATTCCAGAGAATCAAGTTTTTAATTCCAAGGCCTCCTCTAGCTTTAGGTTGCTCTAATTTGGAGAATGCACAAGGAGATATTTTATTTGAAATAATAGATCCATGCAAGAAAAAGTTAGACATTGCTCTTCTTATCATTTTGATCAGTTTAATAAGAAGGATGAAGGCTCTAGACCAGTACACTGTCATAGAGAACATAACAGCGTTAATGAGAGTGAGTCTTCCTGCTTGACTAAGCAACCTGTTAGTCCAAACAGCAAGCCTGGCAGTGACTTTTTCATACAGAGGTGTGCATTGGGAATAGGAAATTCTAGAAGTATCCAGGGGAATGCCTAAGTAAATGGAGGAGTCAGCACATTGAGAAATGGAGGTACGAGAGGTGATTTGATTTATCGTGTCATTGCTCATTCCAGCAATCATCAATTCAGACTTGGCCAAATTGATAGAAAGGCCTGTAATCTTGAAGAATTTATCAAGGCCCTCCATAATAGAGTTCACTGTGGTCATGGTGGGTTTGAAGAAGACAACCAAGTCATCCGCAAACAAAAGTGAAGTGATGAGAGGATCTTTGCATTTAGGATGAACAGAGAAGCTGCCACTAAAGACTTGCTGAACAAAAATTTGTGTTAGGACTTCCATCACTATTATGAATAAGTAAGCTGACATTGGGTCACCCTGCCTGATTCCTTGTTTACTTCGGAAGTATCCCACATTATTGTTATTAACCAATAAAGAAAACCTTGCAGTTGAGATACAAGCTTCTATCCATGCCATAAAGTGTTTGGGGAAATTCATCAGGACCAATATTCTAACAACAGCGTCCCAATGTAAAGAATCAAATGCTTTAGTGATGTCAAGCTTGATCATTGCTCTAGGGGAAACCATGGAGGAATTGTACCCTTTTAACAATTCATGCGACAACAACACGTTATCCAGAATACCGCGGCCACTAAGAAAGGCTGCTTGGTTGGGAGATATAATGTTGGGCAGCACCAACTTGATTCTATTCGCTATGACCTTAGATATGCTTTTGTATATGGTATTATAACAAGAAATAGGTCTAAACTCAGTAACATGGCAAGCATTTTTAACCTTGGGTATAAGGACAACGTTAGTAGCATTTAAAGAACCAATTAATTTGCACTTGTTAAAAAAGTTATGTATTGCCTTGAGGAAAGTAGGGCCAACCATTCCCCAGCATGCCGTGAAGAAACTAGCATTGAAGCCATCAGGCCCTCCAGTAGAGTTTGCATTGAGAGAGAAAAGAGCAAATTTTATCTCGGCATCAGAAATAACAGCAGGGAGGAAAGCATTGTCATTGTGAGAAATTCTGGGGATGCTTACCGAGTCAAGGAGATCAAGCGAAGGAGAGAAATTGTTACTATTTCCAAGCAGCTTACTGAAATGGTCAAGGAACATATTAGCAATAAGAGTAGGATCAGAAATAAATTCACCATTCTCATCTTTAAGAACTCTGATAGTTTCCTTAGCTTGTTTAGCTTTAAGAGTGGAATGATAGAAGGAAGTATTTCTATCACCATCCTTAAACCACTCCATTCTGGTTTTCTTCTTAACCATCAGGTTCTCGTGCTGAAGCGCCTCAAAAAGTTGCGAAGATAAGGAAGCTTCAAGCGCAGCCCACTCGTAATTAGTTGGATCAGAATGCATGGACTCTTGAACTTGTTGGAGTTTGTGAGTGAGGCTGGTCGAAGCCAAGTTTCCCTTGCCATATTTACTTAAAGACCAAACTTTGAGATCAGTTTTCACAGCATGAAGTTTACACTGCAAAACAAACATAGGATTACCATAAAATTTAGTAGACCAAGCCTTGTTAACAATAGAGAAAAAAATCTGGTTGAAGAACCCAAACGTTAAAAAATTTAAATGAAGATTTTCTTCTATTCATGGCAGCACCAAAGGATAATATTTGGGGGGAGTGGTTTGAGAGGCCAGGCATTGGGAGGAGGTTACACAGGTTTGGCCATTTGTTAAGAGCACAAAGATTAGAGAAGGTGTGATCAATTTTGGTGAAGGTACGAGGCATGGATCTTCTTGAGTTGTTCCAGGAATAGGAAGCACCCACAGAAGGTATTTCAATAAGTTCAAAAAGATCGATTGCTAAGCTAAGTGGTTTTATTTCCCTCAGCGATAAAGGATTCCCACCAAGCCTGTGTGATAGTTGAAATGAAAAATTAAAGTCTCCCATAACGATCCAGGGGTGCGTTTCTTGCCTAAACGCAGGGAGGAGATCCAGATAAGATTGTCTGGCATTCACAGAGTTATACCCATAAATATAAGATTGTCTGGCATTCACAGAGTTATACCCATAAATAATAGTGAAATAAAAGGAGGTGGAAAAGGGACATGTATACCATGCATATGAGTTAGCTGGGGATTTGATAGGATCGAGGAAAGGGTAAATACAGAGGGGTTGAATAAGATAAGAATTCTGCCGAAGGACGCTTCCGAAAGATTATTAAGCATCAACCAGTCTGGGTTAATGTAATTAACAACACGAGTGGAAAGAGATGAGTTTAGTTTTTTTCCGAAGATTGCAAGGAGACTGAGAGAATGAGTGTGGATAATGCTTTTACATTGGTTCAATTTAACATCTGAATGGGCACCTCTAATATTCCATGCACCTATGTTGTTCAACATTGATGAACAAGTTGGTTATTAAGAAGTTTCTTTTTGTTACCCCTAGTTAGCGGAGTGGTTTGAGCATTCAGTCCAGGAATGGTGGACGAAGTTGTGTATCCTTCACATGGATTGAGATCCAAATCAGATTGGTGCTTTGATTTCTTTGATGACTTGAGTTTACGAACTGGGGAGAGACCATTTTGTTCTTGAGTTACACTTCAATCAGCAGTCTTAGAGTAGCAGAATGTGGTAGTGGGAGCTAAAGTATGGGGAGGGGGTTTCCAAGCAAATGGCGCAGTAATATGGTCATAAGGATGATCAAATTACGATTTGGAGGTGGTAGGATCAGATTGAGAGATACTTAATGTTTCAGATGTAACTTTACGATTTGTATAGATGGGATTAGAATTAGAGCTGGGTAAGCTACTGTTTTGGGTGTGCACGTGCACAGGTGATACGTGTACAGTTTCCTGTTGGGTATCCATTTGCTTCGCAACATGAGATAATTGCTTATCGTAGATAGTGTGTGTTGTAGTTGATGAGCCATTCGGTTCAGTGTTAATAGGTTGATTGAGCGTAGTAAAAGGATTGATGGGTGAAGGAAGAGCATTTAGTTGTTTGGAACAAAGGAGGACAGAAGAATCATTTTTTTTCACTGCTGTAACTCGCATCACTACTGGGTATGTTAACAGGGTCAATCTCCAGAACTTGACTATTAGTGGTACACTTATTAGCAGTGAAAATAGGAACAACATTCTCAAAAGGCTTGTGAATGTTGATATTCACTGCAGAATCCAACTCACCTAAATCAGCAAGAACGTGAAAGCTATTATCTTTCAAAATATCTGTGTTTTCAGTAGTACAATTTATAACTTCTGCATCTACAGTCTTATCAGGTACAACATTATCAATTTCCCCTTCTTCAATTTCCACACTTCTTATTTCTTTTCCCTTATGAGAGTTGGTGGCTTCAGCAGTTTTCACAACATTGTTTCTTTTAAAAATTGATCTCATCCACTGTCTTTTATCTTTTTTCACAACTTTCCATTTCTGGTTTCTCTGATTTATTAGTTTTCCTGAGTCAATCGAGGTAACTATGGGGTTAATAAACGGGGCTACAGCACTATCAACACCCGAAGAATTCTTATTCATTTCCGAACATACAATAACTCCAGACTTTTCACAATACGTGACAGTTTGTCCAAAAACACTACAATGAGTGCATATGTCAGGCTTCCACAGATAATCAATATGAATTGTTTGAGTTCCTCCATCAAGCAGCTGTACTGGAAAGGAATCAATAAGTTCACGGTCAGGTTTAATTTCCACCAAACATTTTGCAAATGTGAGTCGCTCCAACTTCTTCGTTGATTCATCTAGACATACAAGCTTGCCCAACCTACTTGCTAACCAATTAATGCCAGTATGAGACCAAGAAAACATAGGGATGTTAGAGAATTTCACCCAAACTGGAACTGATGAAATACTCTCACATGCATTACCCACATACGGATCCCACTGTTTGACAATGAAGAGCTTGTTTCGCATAATGATGGGATCACCTTGCAGAATTCTATTTCTATCTTCATCACAAGTCAGGAGAAATAGAAAAAGGAACCCATTAGACCGAACTTTTATCGAACCCTTGAGTTTCCAGAATTTCTTCAGGAAGTTTATGACTGTTAAATAGGACAACGGCTTGTCAAGGAAGAAACCGACAAGATAACTACTCCATTCAAGTGCACTAGCTTCAATGACAGAGGCGGGGGGAGGGGGGATCAATAACTCATTCTTGATATCAGGGGTCATATCAACTGGTATGTACTTCCCTGCGTTGCTAGGTTTACACATGAAAAGGGAAGTCCATACAAGTTGAGAAGGCAGGGATAGAAGAGGAGGGAGAGGATCAGCGATGGGTAGAAGATCAGCGATGGGTACGGAAGGAGACAAAGAGGTAGGGATGCAGTGAGAGGGCACAGAAGGGAGCGGCGGAGGTGGTGGGTCAGGGGCAGGACGATGAAGACAGGATGAAGGAGACGCGAGGGGAGTGGGTATGGAAGCGAGAAAACTGGGAGAGGACGAAGGAGGTACGGGCGGGATGGGGAATGCTGCCATGAAAAAAAGGAGTTTTAAATGATTCTTGATTGTCTTAAACAATTCAAGGAAACACAACATATTATATATATATATATATATATATATATATATATATTACATAAACACACACACATACACACACACATATACATAATCAACTTATTTAATTAATTCATTTACTTTATTAATCTTCTTAATAAATAATATTTTTGAAATTAATTTTATAACATTTTCAAACATTTTAAAAAATATATTATAACTATTATAATATGTGTTTTTTTTAAATTTAAAACTATTATTTTTAATTCAAATTAAATTTGAAATTAGCCCAAGGCCCAATTCAAATTGAATCTTTTCTATTATGGGCAACCGTTGAGCTTACATAACTATTCTTGTTAAGCCAATAGCTTGATATGATAAGATACTTGATTATCCAACAATCCATCCTAGCTACTAACTTTCTTAGATATCTAACTAATTGGGTTTTAAGCTTAATTAATTGGTCATATATGACTAATTTAGACTGTATAGGCTATTAGGCTTTGATATTATTTTTAGAACTGCACTAGCCCATAGTAGGAGAAATGTATGAATTTCAAAAACATTACCATTTTGTTTCTTTATTGGGCCTATGTAGTCTAAATCTATTTAGATCTTTTCTAAACTTCTTTTTAAACAAAATCAATATTTTATTTAATTCATTGACAATATTTTATTTTATATAATCTTTTTTATATTATATATATGTGCATCATACACACATATGTGTATACATACACGTGCAATACGATATTGTGTACATGGTTTGACATGCCCATATATAGATGTTCGGATTTACACCACAATGGACATGTTAGGCCCTTATGTATATAGATACATTATCCAAATATACTTATATATGCATCAATTATTATATAAGTGTGTGTGTGTGTGTGTGTATAATTATACAATTATTATAAATATTAGTTGCAAATTATTAGTATAGAGCATTTATGAAATGTAATTATGAATATATATTTATAATCGAATTACAAAATTTATTTCAAATGTTAATTTATAAGATAATTAAGTACTCATTATATTTTATGAAATCCAAACAAAACTTTTTATTTAATTTACATACAACTATTTATATAAATAGTTATATATATATATATATAATTTTACTATTGCTCTCGGCCATAATAGAAAGAATTTTTTTTAGTTTAATGATTTTTATGTAATATTTATAATAAATAAATAACCTTACAGATTTAATAAATAAACTTATTTAAAAATAATTTTTGAAATCGTAATGTACATTTTATACCATATTTTTTTTAGAATTTATTATATTATTTGTAACCATGTTTTTAAATTTCTTTCTAGTTCAATGGTTTTTTAATTAAATATTTATAAGTATATGAATAGCCTATGGATTTAAAAAATAAAAATAAATTAAAAAATAATGTTTGAAATCATTATATACAAATTCTATTATATAAAATAGTTTTAGAGTTTTATATTATTTATAAACATATTTACGTGTATATTGTTTATTTAACTAATTTTAAATCAATTAAATAATTATATATATATTAAATATTTTTGTTTTTATTTTGCTGCTAAACGCTATGACGTATAATAAAAAAAATTATAACCATAAAATATATGTGTATATTATATGATTTAGTATTTTGTATTTGAATTAATCAATAATTCATTTAATAATATTATTTTATAAAAAAATTATTTTTTAATCATAAAGCCGATAGCATGCTGCAAATATAATTGCAAAATAATAATTTAAATCATTTTATGCACACATATATAAAACCATCAATATGTGATAACGTATCGATAATCGTGATAAAATCTAACTAACATATGATGGAATGATCAATTGAATAAATAAGTATATAAAGTCCAGATGCATACCTTTTACCAAGGCCTAGAGATTGCACTTTGGAACATTGAAATGGACAACCTTGAATCATATTCTAATCCCAAAATTGCTAGTTTCTAAATTACGTTACCACCATCGATTGAATCAAAACAATTTGATATAATTACTTGAATTTTTAAGACAATTTGGGCATGTTACCAGCCCTTGCTTATTGCCATGAGAGATTGCAAAAATCATATCTAAAGTGAGGGTTGAGATGAATATTTAAGAGAGAGATAACAGAGTGAAATAAGGATCTGCGTCTACTTATTCCTCTTACTTTTTTTTCCTTTCTTTATTCAAAAACCCTCCTCATTAGATCATCAAATGGCCATTCAAGTCCAGCTATGCCTATACCTTTTTGGGTCTCAAATCTATTCCAAGTCCGAACAATATTACGACATTTAAATTCTATTTAAACGCGAATCTATATCGTATTTCGTATATTTATAGCTATTATGAACATACTATTTATATTATTCAATATATGTTAAATAAAATTTTATAATTAATAAATATTAATTAATTTATAAAAATCAGTTGATAAAAGGAGTATTCAAAGTTTCGATTTTGTGATCCTTAGGTGTAAATTTAGTCGGAGATTGATATCGAATAATTCAAATATTACCGTTCGCTCATCACTTAGTAGGCGTTGTGACATTTTGGCCGAATTTATCGCTTACTCGATTTTGGTAAAACCCATTTTTACCATACTAAACATTTCGGTGGTGACAATTATTTACACCAGTTCTCTTCATCAATATTATATCACTTTAGGCGTATGGAATTTGGTAATGGTCAAAATTCTAATATCATTCATATTCAACTCTATAATCCAAATATAAAGTCCTTAGTTCGATAATAATAGTTATTATTAACCAAAATACATCGGCAAGTGACTTTGACTTTGGGTTAACTTTAGTTAACCATGATACTAACCACTTATAGCCGAGGAGACGAATCCTTTCTTAAATAGTGTTTCATTTCTAATGCATTCACTCGAATCAACCATAGTCATTCGATGTATGCCAGACCGTTATTAACTATAATCACCGCGGAGCTTCCATATTGAAAATCAAAAGTACTCTTAAGTTAAGAAAACCATGTTATTTTTTGACATCAATATTTTTGTTTGACCTTAGTTATATTAACTAACAAAAATCTATCGAATGAGTCATCCTATAGTTATCCAATAACTATTAGTACGTAACTCTTTGGTGCCCCTATTAACCATGAGTAATACATCTCCCAACATATCTGAAGAGCGTTACGTACTCTAGTCTCGACAAATGTATCGATATCCAGTCTCGATACATCTTGACTATAAATATTTAAAACTATAATCATCCACAATTTGATAACTTTAATTAAAGATATTTAAATTATTTTAAATATCCAAATATTGAATATTTTTCATAGATAATCAAGTTTTAAGTGATAAATAATAATAATGAACTTATTTTGGGAAAACATTCAAAAAATATTTTCTTTGCAAAGATATATCGACAAAATGGTCGAAAACTATTTTGTCCTTAAATAGCTCTATAATTGTAACATCATGCACAGAGCTGGATACACATACTTATTCTTATAATTAAACAACAATATGAAATAAAATCAATTCTTTTATTTTTAGAAATAAAATGTATTTATGACATCATCAGTAATGCCCTTATATTTAAATATAGATTTACGAATTTGAATTGAGATTTAATGATTTAATAATTATTCAAATAATAATTTTTTTAAATGATAATGATTCATTTTAAATAGTTATAAAGTGGTAATAAATCATTAGTAATAGTTTTATGAAGATATTTATTTGATTTGAAAATATAAGAAAATTTGTACCAATAACGATTTTTGTAAATAATTGTTAATATGGATTCATATGGTTTTATAATTCAAAAGACATCATTTGATTAATTTTTAATTATTAGAAATTTATTTTCAAACTTTGTTTTCAAATATATGTATGTTAACTTATAAGTGAAAATGTGACTGGGAATCGGTTTTCGATTTTCAATGTTTTGACAAACGAAAGTGGTTCAAATTTGTTACAATTTTGTTTAGATGTCATAAAAACCTATATAATAAACATATACACACCCTTACATGCACATGAACACACACACACACACAAACTTAAATATAAACCTAAACATATATAGTATTGCAAAATATTTTCCTAAAACTCAATACTTAAGCAACCATCAACTCATCTTACCAGTAAAGTACACACACATGGGTTAGCATATGGAAGAGAGGACATGAGGGGATGTCCATGTAAAATGAAGCGATTGGGGGTGTGGGTTGAGGTAAAAAGGTAGTTATCTTTTTATATTTTTTTTTTCTAAGTTTTTCCTATAAATACCCACCCGTTTCTCATAAATTTCTAACGCTTATTCTTCATCTTATTCCTCCTTCTTCAAGCTATTTTAATGGCTTCCTATGTTAGCAAATTCATGGAGAAAATAATTACAAAAATAAATTAAATTAGATCGGTGTGTGTATTAATATAAACACCTCAAAACCGCTCAAAAAATTCCTCTTTTCCACCATCCAAACCCAAGGCCACGCTTTCCTTCACCCTAAGTCGAGCCATTCACCTTTAAACCCACGACCATAAGCATCGAAGACCAACACTGAGCTCGTTCAAAGCTTGGGACCTCTATTCTATCGAGTTAAAGAAATATTAGCGAATCCATAAGTGATTCAAAACTAGCTTCAGTCAAAATTAAGGTGAAAAACTCTATTTATAATATGATATATTGGATGATATATGTTTTGACATGCTTGGTTATGGTGATATTAAAATGATTCACGTTTAATATACGTCGAATATCATAAAGGAAATCAGTCTCCTTTAATAAATGAAATGGTGTATAGGAGATTGTTAACCCTCTTGAAAATGGTTTAAATGGTTTATAAATGTTTTATAAACACAAAAATCAAATTTGATGAAGTTTTGATAAGTTACAAAAATTGAGTCAAAAATAGGAGACTCGCAAACGGCAGTTCGCAATTCCACGCCGTAAAAACTAAATCCATTATACGATAAATTCAGAGTCGGAATTTTTCATAATAAAAATTTTCTGAACCTTTATAATCATAGTTTTCAAGAAAAGAAAGAAAATCGAGATTTTATTTAGTAAATTTTGAAATATGAGCAAATCAAGTTTTCAAAATAGAAGCGGTTTGGCAGTTCGAAAACCAAGGATAAATTTTTTAAAAATGATATTTTCAATTCCTTAAAAATGTGAAGTAAATTCTATAAATATTTTTAAATGTTTTAAAAGAGATTTGAGTTATAAAATTGAGTTTCTAAATGATCAAAAAGTTATTTTGATCAGATAAGCTTTGAAAACACTATTTGTAGCACTATTCGTCACACTTTTTGCAGCACTTTTAATAACTTTAAAAATACATATTTAAATATTTTCCAAACTTTTTATAATGTTTTGAATGAATAATTAAGTGTTTTATAGATGATATGGAGGTTTATAATTTATTTAAAGAGTTTAAATAAATGACTTAAAGAAAAACTATTAAAACAAAATGATTTAACCTTGACTCTCAAAGCCGAAGAGTAGAATGGATTTTTCTATTTGTGAGATTTGGATATGAGATCCTTAAACTAAGGAGATATTTAGAAGTAACGAGTGCCCTGGCTTGCCTGGCCTCTTCCCTGTACGAGGGATAGATAAGGTCAAAATGCTGGAAACGAGACAAGTATAAAAGATTTAAGATTTATAAATTTATTTTAATACACTTGGATTGTATAGAGGTAACCTTCTTATACTTGATATTAAATTCCAAAGAGGGAACATGTACTATCTGTGTGAATTTAAAAAGTGATTTCACCGCTGTTCCATGGATAATGAAGGTTGGATACGTAAATTGATGTCGTGTAAAATTAGTACAACTTTTTTGGATCTTCTTTACTTGAATACTAACTAACTTGGATTTGCCATCTTAGATAATATAGTTTCAACCTATTAAAAAGATACGTATTGGAAATAAGAAATCTTTGTTAAGATTTAAATAAATGATTTGGAAATATTTTCCTAAGTGAAGAATAAAATGATTTCGAATTGTTTCAGGATTCAAAAGGTTTTTAAGTAATCAAAGGATTTTATAAGAGAAGTTAAATGATACCGTATATACCTAAAAGAATTTAAAAAAAATATCTCTATAAGATATTTTGATAAAAAGAAATTAATCAATCAAAGAATAATTCCCTATTACCTAACATTTTTTTATCCATGATTGGTTCGAAGGAATAAGGATCAAATCTGATATGGCTCTTACCCCTCGTGTTGGGGTATGCTCCTTGTGGTGGAATATGCAGCATGATGGGGATTCTCTCTTTCTATTTGGTGGTGAGCAAGAGCCTCTTACCCGTATACGTCCCTAGGTTGGTTGTTAGTTGCAAGACTAGCTGTAAAATCATAGTCAAGGTACCAGTGTATGCCGCAGTGGTTGTGTCCACCACTGATGGTTGAAAATTCTAGGTTGGGGGAGTGTATCCACTGTTGATGGTTGAAAAGCCTAGACCTTCATATTTGGTATCAGAGCTTAGTTTGAGTGAACACTTGAGCCCGATAGGGGTAGAGTTCATTGGAGATAGGATTAGTAATACCCTAGGATGAGTTACTCATTAGAGATAAGTTTAGTAGCACCCTAAATGAGTTAAGTGTATTATAGATAATGTATTCGTTAATAATATATATAAATTAATTTTTTGAAATTATGATAAATTAACTAATTTTAGCTCGATTATATTTTGAATAAAAAAGGATATGTTTGAAAATTATAGTGTTGGATGATTAAAATTAGGTTAGGTAATACTAAGTATACACATGTTGTGATTAGAATTTCATTGTTTGGTTATAAGATGTTTATAATAACATTGAAAGGATTGATAAGGAATGCTTTCTTGACAAAGGGTTTCAAAAATATTTTGGACGAGATTAAACATTTTGATAAAAATCTTGATTTTTTTCAAAGACTGGCTTGGGGAAAATATACCTAGTGCTTGGAAAATCCTTTCCCTTAAAAGGTTATAATTAAAACTAATTTATACTAAGATATGCCTAAATAAATAAGATACCAATAACTTGACATTTGAATGGGTTAGAATAAGTAAAATGCTTGTGTCAATATATAAGTAGTTGCGTTTACATTTGTAGAAGCCGTATGGAAAAAAGTATTTTAAGGGTAAGTCCTCTCGAGAAAATTGGAGAGAAAAGGATATACTCATTATCTTGTCTAGCGATGAGGAAGAAACATCAAAGCAGTCATCAAACAACGTGTGGCCTCGAGTTAATGAGGGGCGTATCCCCTGCACCAAAAGGGATGAAGATGTGCACTCAATGGTGGAAATGTTCATCCCACCCACTACTTTAGAAATGATCGTTATATCCAGCGATGATAGGTCTGCACAAGCCTCAGAAGGAATGTGGGTAGCAGATCCGCCCATTTTTGAATTGGAACCCATAGAGGAGTTCGAACCGATAGAGGAAGAATCCAAACCTATGAAACAAGAATCTGAACCTATGAAGGACCCAGAAACCATGATATCAGACCATAGTATCATACACAACAATGTGATTTGGGAGATGGAAGGAGAAAACATCATATGGTGAGAAGAAGCATCCAGTTCTTACATCAACTGGGATGAAATGGAAGGAGACAATGAGGAAGTAGCCGAGGATGAAGCTAGAGTGTTTTAAATCTCGTAGGAAGTTAAAATGCAAGAAATAACAGAAAGTAAGGAAATGTAGGATATACTGGTTGGTCTCGATCACGTTCCATGGAACCATCCGTGTTTATCTTATGTTGAAGGGGAGATGCATCATCTGGAAGATGAGAATGATGTGGACAACGAGCATGAACATGTTGAGGAAGGGATTGGGGAAGTTATGGTTGACTTCGGATATTGGGGTGTCATGTCGACCTTCGATTCAAAAGAATGAGAAAGATGAAAGCATGATGGTTCGAGGTAGTTTTCTTTCTATCTATTTATTTTGTCTGTGTGTGTGTATAGCTTATATATAGGATGAGATGAGATGTGGTGTTAGTTAGCGATGTATAGTATTGGCATTATGTGCTTAGATGGGAGTTGAATGTTTAAGTACGACCTATGTCGAAATTGAAAGTTGATATAAATTATGAAGGGTATGATATTCTACTTCTTTTTCAACTTCGTATTTGCAGTTACATAAATCTCTTAAGTAAATCGATAATAATTCTTGACTAAAGAAGCCAAATTTTAGTGGAAAATCAACTTTTGAATCTGAAACAGAATTTTTTTTAAATCATTTGTAGAAAAGATATATTTATATGTACATGAAAGGAAGTTTTGATTAATAAAGAGGTATTAGTTAAATAAGTAATTTTTGACTAACAAATAAGTTTTATTGATTATAGAAGTATTGCAACTAATATTTATTTAAAAGAAGTAAAAGGTTTTTTTATAAAAAAGGGTAAGTTATCTCTTTAACTTGAATAGTTTCTTTGGAAAGAAGATAGAAATTCTTGGTGAATAAAAAAATCTGAGCTAAAGAAGCGTTTTCATAAAAATATTTGAATAAAGAATGAAAGTTTTATGAAATGTTTTCATTAAACTTTTTTTGAAAAATTATTAAATTCATATGTATGTGGATTATTTAGTCACACGATTTTGATCTAAGATGCGAGTATGGAACTTGGAAGTGTTTGCACTAGCCCAAAAAAGAATTTATCACTCGATTATTGACAATGAACATTGATGAGCATTTGTGGTTGTGTGACGCCCCACCTCTATACCCACGCTAGCCAAGAACACTACAGTGTAGTGTTGTCAACTAGCACGGAGAATAAGGCTGTTGAGGAGCGGCCATCTGTAGTTAGGCCTTACACTAGTACTGGTTATTTCGATAGGAGTGGTATATATATTCTTTCATCTCTGATTTATTTACTCCCATCGACATACCCCAATTCCAGTATAAAACGAACTACGATGGTTCATAATAGTTTAGAACAAAATATATAATAATAACACAGATAATATAAATGCGGAACACAGATAAAAACAGAAAGTCTCATGTATATAATAACTGATATCAGTTACAATACATGTGATACAGTACATATGATACAACAACAACAGTCGACTCTGGAAGTTATATATACAAGTACATTATCGACTAATATACATGAATACATATCAACCTATACTATGACACGACAACTCCAAAAGATATGAAAAGTCTTCATAGCTCAAACAACTACCCAAAGCAAGATATCTACAACCTGAAATAACTCGGGTCCGACCCGAGTATTAAATTCAAAAGAAAATAATACACGGGTCAGTCTAATTCAAACTCAGTTATTAGTGCTCAGAAGCAATAATAAGTAAATAACAATTAGACGATAGTCAAAATAAATTTCGTCTATCCGATCCTTAAATAAAGAAATCGGATAACGATAAATATAACACGTAGCGATGTTAAACAACAAATCAGCAAATTCAACCAAATCAGAATGCAATTAAGAATATTGAATTGAATAAACAAAACAGTTCAAACCATTGAAATATCAATTAAAATATTAATTTGAGTAGGGCTGCAGTACACGCACGCCTGCACTGCCTTGCCACTACAGCATATGGAATATGCAAAAGATCAATAAATCAAAACAAAATAGAATATCATAAAAGCCACACCGTGTGGCTGCAGTTCACGCTTGCGTGCACTGCCTTGCCACTTCAGTTATGATGTACACAAAAGATCAACGAACCAAAATCAATGAAGGTTCAAATATCAATGCCACGGCCTTATTAAAATGTTAAAACTATGTGGCTGCGGTACACGCACGCGTGTACTGACTTGCCACCACAGTATATAAAATCATCACAACACCAAATGTAACTCAGCAAAACAAAACTACAGAGGTCAAGTCAAGGCTAGCATGACTTAATATAACTGCACAAAAGCAAACCAGTATGCACTTGACAAATTCCAGAACAGGCAAACCCAAGTCAATACCAGATTCATGTATACAAATGAAGGCACCACTAAATGCACGTATGTATATGTTAGGAGTAACAACAAATATAACAGCAGTGTAAGTATCGACATGAATCAAGACTACGAATCAAATCAGTAGACATATATATAGAACAATGAATCCAAAAATGCAACAAGCCACAAGTGTCAAACTAATGATCCATGTACTCGAGGTCAAGACCGTACAAGCATCACCCTCAAGAACAAGGCATAGTGCCGAAGCAAAAAGGAAAAAGCCAACAACATTGAAATGAATCAAGCAAGTGCAGCGATTAAAATATATTGCTTTTTCAAAACAAAATCTTTGGATTCAACAACTGCCGTTCGAATTTATAATGACCAGTAAACAAAATCAGTGCCATGGTGGTGGCCGAAGCTAATATAGTGGCATGGACTCTCATACTCAAAACCATACGACCGAAGTCAAAAGCAGATAAACCCGTGGTGGTCACGAGTTACCACAGTGCCGTGATAACACAAAAAAAATCAGATGAAATCATCAACATCTCAACAAAAACAGTGCCGAGGCAACCAAGCCAAAATCGTCCCCAATATTAAAACAAAATCGAATGGCCAAGATAAATCATCCACCTCAAAATACACTCGAATGGCCGAGACAAAAATCAAGCAGCAGATTCAAACATACATATACGAACCAAATAAAGGAGAGCGGACTGAAATAAACGACAACTCAAGAATTCAAAGCCGTGGAATCACAAATCACATATATACGGGGTTGAATTAGATGTGAGCAATAAAACTACTCACCTTTGTTTTTGAAGAGCACGAATTCACAAGTTTCGAATCGAAGCCGTGGGAATCGAAGGACTCGACAAAAACCCGAAACCCTAATTTGAAGAAAAGGGGAACGAGCACGCCATTTCTTTTCTCGTTTTATTTTGTTTTAGGGTTGCAAAAATAATGAAATGAGGGGGGAAAAGGAACGGGCCGAAGTAAAAAGAGGGATAAATTTGTTTAGGGTTTAAAAATTGAAAATGATGGAGAGAGAGTGGAATGGTATTGAATGTTATCACCCTCCAACAACAACCATAGGTCAAGATATTTTAAAACCCACACCCTTAACGAATATTCAAAAGGATTTAAACTCGATTTAAAAACTTCAATTAGCAATTAGCAACAATATTAATCATCATTAATCATTTAACAATGATTATAAATGGTGAAAAATCTCGAGTTGTTACAGACTCCCCTCCTTAAAGAAATTGCGTCCCCGCAATTTTCATAATTAAGGTCGTCTATAACAATTATTTTTCTAACATAAACTGGTTAAACTAGGAAAATAAAGGTTGAGAGTACAAACGCCAAAGAAGTCCTTTAATTCAATTAAAAGAAATTCACAATTTCTCAACAAAACCTAATTATCAAATAGATAATTAGAAAACAACAAAACTGAATAAATGCAATTATCAGCAATATTCAATTATCAATTAGATAATTAGAATACAGAAATCACAAAACAGCAATATCCAATTATCGATACGATAATTAGAAAACAGCAAAATCTAATTATCAACAAAGATAATTAGAAAACACAAATCACAATTCGCAAAATTGCAAATATCTAATTACCAAAAACGATAATTAAATCTCAAATCACAAATATTTAATTATCTCAAACGATAATCAAATCTACAAATATTTAATTATCACAAACGATAATCAAATCACAAATATTTAATTATCTCAAACGATAATCAAATCTACAAATATTTAATTATCACAAACGATAATCAAATCACAAATATTTAATTATCAAAACGATAATTAAATCAACAATATTTAATTATCACAAACAATAATTAAATCTCAAATATCTGATTATCACAAGCGATAAATCAGAAACAAGAAATATCTAATTATCAAAAACGATAATCAGGAATTACCACAACGGTAATCAAATTTTCAAATCAACAAATATTCAATTAACGAGTCCGGAATTAACCGAAATAGCAAACGCACATGTCCTATAACCACTAGTTTTACTAAATCATTTAACACACTTCATCGTTTCCTTGAAAGTGCAAAATTGTGTATTTTTAAAAAATAACATTTCACATTCTCAAACAGACAAGTCCGGAATTAAGCGAATCAGTAAAAAAAAGGGGTCATAGTCCTCGATTTTGCTGAAACGTTTAAATCGCTTCCTCATTCTTTTGAAAGCGTAAACTGTAAAAATTTTGAAAACAATTTTAAAGATAGCAAATTTTTAAAACACGTGATTAAAACAGCAACATCAGTAGGAACCACGACAAGGAAATTGCACTTCTCAAAATACCGTAAAAACGGACAACAAAATCAGCATTGCGGGATAACCGCTTGAAAAATCCATTTTAAAATTGACGGTTACAGAAGTTAATACGTCAAAATCTCATCGAAATAATTGGCATCAAAATATGATACCAATGAATTTTCATTCATCAAAAATGTCACAAGAATCTTCTCAAAGATAGAAAGGAATATCGTACCCTAAACTTGTATTCATAACAAGTCAATGACACAAGAATCACCAATGCACAAAAATTGATAAAACTTATCAATAGAAATCACGAAAATTGGTGAAGCACAAATTCCATAAGACTACACAAGAAATCCAGATATCACAAAAATTAGAGTATGAAAACTCAAATGGGAGTACGGAAACTCAAATGGGAGTACGGAAACTCAAATGGGAACTCAAATGGGAGTACGGAAACTCAAATGGGAGTACGGATACTCAAATGGGAGTATGGAAACTCAAATGGGAGTACGGAAACTCAAATGGGAACTCAAATGGGAGTACGGAAACTCAAATGGGAGTATGCAAACTCAAGTGGGAGTATGAAAACTCACCTACACATGAGCATGAAAAATCACCAACACGTGTAACGCAAAGCGAGAACGGGAGCATGGAAACTCACCTACACGTGAGCATGAAAACTCACCAACACGTGTAACGCAAAGCGAGAACGGGAGCATGGAAACTCACCTACACATGAGCATGAAAACTCACCAACACGTGTAACGCAAAGAGAGAACGGGAGCATGGAAACTCACCTACACGTGAGTATGAAAACTCACCAAACACGTGTAACGCAAAGCGAGAATGGGAGCATGGAAACTCACCTACACGTGAGCATGAAAAATCACCAACACGTGTAACGCAAAGCGAGAACGGGAGCATGGAAACTCACCTACACGTGAGCATGAAAAATCACCAACACGTGTAAAGCAAAACGAGAACGGGAGCATGGAAACTCACCTACACGTGAGCATGAAAACTCACCAACACGTGTAACGCAAAGCGAGAACGAGAGCATGGAAACTCACCTACACGTGAGCATGAAAACTCACCAACACGTGTAACGCAAAGCGAGACGCTATCTCATGGTTGCAAGCCATTAATTTTGACACACGAATGGCCCGAAGACCGTGGGGCGCTACCCCACATATGTGATGGCGAAACATCACACAAATGCGATGGTGAAACATCACAAGAGCGGGGTCTAGTCTCCCTCGCAGATAAAGAGACATCACACAGTTGCTAGTCTAAAACACAAAAATGATCGTCATGATCATCAAGAAGTGTCAATTACACTAAGTTAGTAAATATAAAAGTTTAGCTTCATGTCCCATAACCACTTTCTTAACTTAAATATTTACGAACAAAATGTAAATCTTCACTAGAAAATTGTCACAAAAGATTCAATCGAATAAGTCCAAGAATTAACCGGCGAAGTAAACGCAAGCGTTTCATACCACTCGTTTTGCTAAGTCGTTTAATTAGATTTCTCATACGAGTGAGGTAAAGGTTTGTGTATACTAGTAGATTGGAAAACGGTTTAGGTAAAGAGCTTTGTAGTAAAATAGTTTTGAAATCGTTTGGAGAAAAGGGTTTTGATATTTACTACTAGTATAGAAAACCTTTATATTTTTAAAGTGACAAATCTCAAAAAAGATTGTAGAAACAATCAATCACAAGAATTCACATACAAAGATGTGAATAGAATCCAAAGAAATCGATACTAAGTTCTGCAAAAGGTATGTTCACGAAAATCCCGAAGAAAATGTCATCAAAGTTGCTAATAAATGATAGCAACAAATCGGGGAATTAACAAGAATGGATTAAATTTGGAAACCAAATCAATTCACTAAAATTCACATTTGAAGACGTGAATAAAATCCAAAGAATTCGATTCCAAATCCATCAAAGTAGAAATACCCAAAAATTCCAGGAATAGAAGTTATCAAAGTCGACAAAGATGACAACAACTAATCGGAAAATAAGAATTGATTAACAGTTGGAATAACGAAGCAAAACGAGCATAAATGCATAAATGACTTCAACAAAAATAAAAATCAAGTCAATGCCGAAGTCAACAAGTAATGTCCACAACAGCATATAAAGAAATAACAACAAGGCACAAAGGCCAAAGCTCAAGAATTCACAGTGCAAACAAATGCAATAAGCAAGTGACAGTAGTGAAAAGCTTCCACCAAGTGAACGTGAAATATGTACACTGCAAATTCGAGAAGGTAGCGGACTACCACAAAATGCAAGGAGATCAAAATAGCTTTAATTGGCCAAATTCAAACAAAATCAACGTCGGGTAAATCAATTCAAAGCCGAAAACACAAGAACAAAATCCTCATCATCAAAAATCCAACTTGAGTTCGTAAAGCAAACGGAGGCCGAAGCCAAAATACTTTCACGAAATCAAAATCAAAGGCACATGAATAAGCGTTAGGAATTCATACCTAACAATCAAAGATAATCATATGCAAAGATGAGAGATAAAATATCGACAAATAGTTGTAACACATGTTCCATCTAAGTTATGTTTTATATTTGTTCTAAACCCCAGGCTTTGATACCAAGCTGTGACGCACCATCTCT
Source organism: Allium cepa (assembly GCA_030765085.1). Taxonomy (NCBI): domain Eukaryota; kingdom Viridiplantae; phylum Streptophyta; class Magnoliopsida; order Asparagales; family Amaryllidaceae; genus Allium; species Allium cepa. Next base: position 619,844,335 of record CM060928.1, read on the forward strand.
ATACCCACGCTAGCCAAGAACACTACAGTGTAGTGCTGTCAACTAACACGGAGAATAAGGCTGTTGAGGAGCGGCCATCCGTAGTTAGGCCTTACACTAGTACTAGTTATCTCGATAGGAGTGGTATATATATTCTTTCATCTCTGATTTATTTACTCCCATCGACATACCCCAATTCCAGTATAAACGAACTACGATGGTTCATAATAGTTTAGAACAAAATATATAATAATAACACAGATAATATAAATGCAAAACACAGATAAAAACAGACAGTCTCATATATATAATAACTGATATCAGTTACAATACATGTGATACAATACATATGATACAACAACAACAGTCGACTCTGGAAGTTATATGTACAAGTACATTATCGACTAACATACATGAATACATATCAACCTATACTATGACACGACAACTCCAAAAGATATGAAAAGTATTCATAGCTCAAACAGCTACCCAAAGAAAGATATCTACAACCTGAAATAACTCGGGTCTGACCCGAGTATTAAATTCAAAAGAAAATAATACACGGGCCAGTCTAATTCAAACTCAGTTATTAGTGCTCAGAAGCAATAATAAGTAAATAACAATTAGACGATCGTCAAAATAAATTTCGTCTATCCGATCCTTAAATAAAGAAATCGGATAACGATAAATATAACACGTAGCAGTGTTAAACAACAAATCAGCAAATTCAACCAAATCAGAATGCAATTCAGAATATTGAATTGAATAAACAAAACAGTTCAAACCATTGAAATATCAATTAAAATATTAATTTGAGTAGGGCTGCAGTACACGCACGCATGCACTGTCTTTCCACTACACCATATGGAATATGCAAAAGATCAATAAATCAAAACAAAATTGAATATCATAAAAGCCATACCGTGTGGCTGCAGTTCACGCGTGCGTGCACTGCCTTGCCACTTCAGTGATGATGTACACAAAAGATCAACGAACCAAAATCAATGAAGGTTCAAATATCAATGCCACGGCCTTATTAAAATGTTAAAACTGTGTGGCTACGGTACACGCACGCGTGTACTGCCTTTCCACCACAGTATATAAAATCATCACAACACCAAATGTAACTCAGCAAAACAAAACTACAGAGGTCAAGTCACGGCTAGCATGATTCAATATAACTGCACAAAAGCAAACCAGTATGCACTTGACAAATTCCAGAACAGGCAAGCCCAAGTCAATACCAGATTCACGTATACAAATGAAGGCACCAATAAATGCCCGTATGTATATGTTAGGAGTAACAACAAATGTAACTGCAGTGTAAGTATCGACATGAATCAAGACTACAAATCAAATCAGTAGACATATATATAGAACAATGAATCCAAAAATGCAACAAGCCACAAGTGTCAAATTAATGATCCATGTACTCGAGGTCAAGACCGTACAAGCATCACCCTCAAGAACAAGGCATAGTGCCGAAGCAAAAAGGAAAAAGCCAGCAACATTGAAATGAATCAAGCAAGTGCAGCGATTAAAATATATTGCTTTTTCAAAACAAAATCTTTGGATTCAACAACTATCGTTCGAATTTATAATGACCAATAAACAAAATCAGTGCCATGGTGGTGGCCGAAGCTAATATACAGTCATGGACTCTCATACTCAAGACCATACGACAGAAGTCAAAAGCAGATAAACCCGTGGTGGTCACGAGTTACCACAGTGTCGTGATAACACAAAAAAATCAGATGAAATCATCAACATCTCAACAAAAACAGTTCCGAGGCAACCAAGCCAATATCGCCCCCAATATTAAAACAAAATCGAATGGCCAAGATAAATCATCCACTTCAAAATACACTCGAATGGCCGAGACAAAAATCAAGCAGCAAATTCAAACATACATATACGAACCAAATAAAGGAGAGCGAACTGAAATAAACGAAAACTCAAGAATTCAAAGCCGTGGAATCACAAATCACATATATACGGGGTTGAATTAGATGTGAGCAATAAAATTACTCACCTTTGTTTTTGAAGAGCACGAATTCACAAGTTTCGAATCGAAGCCGTGGGAATCGAAGGACCAATCGACAAAAACCCAAAACCCTAATGTGAAGAAAAGGGGAACGAGCACGCCATTTCTTTTCTCATTTTATTTTGTTTTAGGGTTGCGAAAATAATGAAATGAGGGGGAAAAAGGAACGGGCCGAAGTAAAAAGAGGGATAAATTTGTTTAGGGTTTAAAAATTGAAAATGATGGAGAGAGAGTGGAACGATATTGAATGTTATCACCCTCCATCAACAACCATGGGTCAAGATATTTTAAAACCCACACCCTTAACGAATATTCAAAAGGATTTAAACTCGATTTAAAAACTTCAATTAGCAATTAGCAACAATATTAATCGTCATTAATCATTTAACAATGATTATAAATTGGTGAAAAATCTCGGGTTGTTACAGGTTGGATACTTAATTTCTCTATCATAGTTTAGAGTTATGCAAGGAAAACTAAAATTTGGTTTGAAAAGCCTGATCGAAGTCCGCACTAGCGGAATGGGGGATCAATACTAGTTCGGAAGTAAAGTTGTGGATTCAAATAGAAGATCGAAGTAGACGCTATGGATGATATGCGTATATCTTATAAAATTTAGTTTATATTGTTTTGGGTAAATATTACCAGGTTTTTGTTTCGGTGCATGAAGGGGGAAGTATGTAACGACCCATAATTTGATCACTTTAATTAAAGATATTTAAACTATTTTAAATATTTAAATATAGATCATTTTTCATAAATAATAAAGTTTTAAGTGATATATAATAATAATGAATTTACTTTGGGAATATGTTCACGAAAATATTTTTTTTGGAAAGATATATTGGCAAAATGGCTGAAAACTGTTTTATTGATAAGCTGCTCTATAATCGTAAAACATCATGCATGGAGTTGAATACATAGACTTATTCTTATAATTAAATAATAATAATAAATAAAATTAATTACTGTTTTTGGAAATAAAATGTATTAATGACAACATCAGTGATGCTCTTAAATATAGATTTATGAATTTAAATAGAGATTTAATGATTTAATAATTATTATAATTATTCAAATAATTGTTTTTTAAAATGTCAATAATTCATTTTAAATAGTCATAAAGTGATAATAAATTGTTAGCAATAGTTTTATGAAGATGTATACTTGATTTTAAAATATAAGAAAATTCGCATCGCTTTACCGATATAATGGCGATTTTTGTATAATTGTTAATATGGATTTATATGATTTTATAATTCAAATGAGATCATTTTAGTTAATTTATAATTATTAGAAATTTATTTTCAAACTTTGTTTACAATTTTATGTATGTTAACTTATAAGTGAAAATGTAACTGTGAATCTGTTCCCCTCAACGGTTTAACAAACGAAAGGGGTTCAAATTTGTCACAACCTTGTTTATATGTCATGAACACACATATATAACATACATATACACACCCTAACATGCCCATGAACATACATTCATACACACACATACAAACTTATATATACGCTTAAACATATATATATATATATATGTATATATATATATATATATATATTACAAAATATTTTTCTAAAACTTAATACTTAAGAAACCGAAAAGCAACCATCCACTCATCTTACACACTATAATACACACACATGGGGTAGCACATGGAAGAGAGGACATGAGGGAGGTGGCAAGTAAAATGAAGTGATGGGGGGTGTAGGTTGATGGTAAAAAGGTAATTATGTGTTTAGATATTTTTTTTCAAGTTTTTCCTATAAATACCCACCTCTTTCTCATAAATTCCTAACACTGATTCTTCATCTTCTTCATCATTCTTCAAGCTATGTTAGTGGCTAGATATGTTAGAAAAATTATGGAGAAAATAATTACAAAAATAAATTGAATTAGATTAGTGTATGTGTGTGTGTATGTCACTATAGCAACTCAAGACCGCTTCAAAAACTCCCTCTTTCCCCATCTAAACCAACGGCCACACTTCCCTTCACGCTAGGCCAAGCCATTTACCACAAACCGACGGCCTTGAGCACCGAAGACTAAGGCCTAACTCATTCAAAGCTTAGAAGCTCGATTCCATAGAGTAATCACAGCGAAGTTATAGCCGATTCAAAACTAGCTCGAGTCAAAATAAAGGTGAGAAACTCTATTAATAATATGATATAATGGATGATATATATGTTTTGTTATGCTTGGTTATGATGATTGTTTATCAACTCTGGATGCTGATTATATGTTTACTTGATACTGAAATGATTCACGTTTAATACACGTCGAATATGACAAAGAAAATAATTTTCCTTTAATAAATGAAATGGTGTATATGAGATTGTCAAACTTATTAAAATTAATTTAAAATGGTTTATAAATGTTTTCTAAACACTAAAATAAAATTTGATGAATTTTTGATAAGTTATGAAAATTGAGTAAAAAAATAAGCGCGTCGCGTAACGACAGTTTACGATTTTGCGCCGTAGAAAGTTAAATCCATTTATACGATGGATTCGAAGTCAGAATCTGCGTAATAAGAATATTATGAACCTTTATAATCATATCTTTTAAAAGAATAAAGAAAATCGAGATTTTATTTAGTAGATTTTGAATATGAGCAAATCAAGTTTTCAAAATAGTCGCGGCTTGACATTTCGGAAACCAAGCGAAATTAAAAATGATATTTTTAATTCTTTAAAAATATGAAATAAATTATATAACTATTTTAAGATGTTTAAAAAAATATTTGAGTTATAAAAATAAGTTTTCAAATGATCAAAAAGTTATTTTGATTAGATAAGCTTTGAAAATACTATTGCAGCACTATTCGCAGCACTTTTAATATTTAAAAACATGGATTTAAACTTAACAATTCTTTTTCAAACCTTTTATAATTTTTTTCAAATGAATAATTAAGTTTTTTTAAAGATTATTTGAAGGTTTATAATATATTTAAAAGAGTTCAAACAAATGATTTAAAGAAAAGCTATTAAAATAATGTGATTTAATCTTGACTCAAAGTCGACGAATAGACTGGGTTTTTTTATTCATGAGATCCGAATGTGAGTGCTTGGTCTAAGGAGATGTTCAGGTGCAACCGGTGCCGTGGCTTACCTAGCCTCTTTCCCAGCGAGGGATTGATAAGTTCGAAATGTCGAAAACGAGATATGTATAAAAGATCCAAAATTTATAAATTTAATTTATTACAACTTAGATTGTGCAGAGATAATCCTCTTATACTTGGTATAAAATTCCGAAGAGAGAACCCATGCTATCAGTGTAAATTTAAAAGGTGATTTCACCATTATCCAATGGATAGTAAAGGTTGAATATGGAAATTAATATCAAGTAAAATTAGTATAATTTCTATGGATCCGCTTTACTTGAATACTAACTAATTTGGATTTACCATCTTAGATTTCAACCTATTAAAAAGATATGTATTGAAAATAAGGAATCTTTGTTAAGATTTAAATAAATGATTTGGAAATATTTTCCTAAGTAAATAATAAAATGATTTGGAATTATTACAAGATTTAAAATGGATTTTATGTAATCAAAGGATTTAATGATAGTGGTTTAATGATTTTGTATATACCAGAAAGAAACGTTTAAAAAAAATCTCTAGACGATATATTGATAATAAGAAATTAATCAATCAAATAACAATTCCTTGCTACCTAAAATATTTTTATCAATGATTGGTTCGAAGGAACCGAGGTCGGAATTGAGTGATCCTTATTCGAAAACCACTACAAACCAATTTACGTGTTTTAAAATAAAAGACATGGGATGGTATGATTTGGAAGATGGAACGTTGGGTTGCTTTTCACTGACCCTCTGGGGAATTTACCCATATCACTTATTAGTGACAGTTGTTCTCCATTTGAGATCTTTGATATAAGACTTCTCGCTATCAATCCTAGTGATAATTCTCAACAAGTTGTGCTAGGAGAGTATCTTCGGTTTGTTTGGTTCCTGGACAACTTGTATGGACGAATATCCAATGTTGCATTCCTAATCACTTTGATTGATCTCTATGAACATATCAGCTGTTTGCTGGCGTAGAAGGTAACTTTTCTTAGCTTAACACCATTTTCTGAGACGTATGAGCTGAAGAGTTATATATTTGTAGAAATCAATTGCATGGTCATGGAATGACAGTCTGGCATTCAAAATAGAATGTGCTATATGAAAAGATAATCTTTACCTCAGGCTTCATTACATGGTAATGGTTTAAAAAGGGTATGCCATGAAGCTATGTTGTTCGCTACCATTAGGATATGATCACCACATTTCTAGATTACTCTATATATGTCGAATATGTTGTGTATGCTAAGAGAACTCTTTTATAGGGCAGTAACGACCAAGTTGATGTCATATTTAGCTTCTATCCAAGTCATTTTAGAGTACCAAAAAGGGATAGACCGGTCTTGCTATATGTAACGACTCAGAATTTTTATTAATTAAAATTTGTATATTTAATTAATTTTAAATATTAATAAGTGAAATTTATAAGTCGAATAAATTTTATTTCTAATAATTGGATTTAATTGAATAATTAAATCGATAATTTAATATGTTAAATTATGGAAATAATTGAAATTTGGGTTAAATATGATTGAAAATGATTTGTAAAATTTTATTTTATCATATTGAAGTTAGAACGATATTTTAGAACTTTTAAAATTGAATTAAAAGTTTATTTGTGAAAATTGAATATTTTAATATTTAATCGACTGGTGAAAATAGCCAATTTTTGAACAGTCTCAGAATTGGACGAAACTAGTTCCATTGGATCCGTAATAGTTAGTTATTATCAGATTTCAATTTTCGTAGCAATCGGAGTTATCGTTTGACCGTGGCAGCTCGAAACGCATCAAATTTGTTTTTAATATTAATTCGGCGAGTTAAAATAGCCATTTTTCAAAAAGTCTCGGATTTCGACGAAACTAGTTTCATCGGATCCGTAATGTGATATTATTGTATGGTTTCAAATTTCATGTCAACTGGATTTACCGTTTGTCCGGTGCAAGCTAAAACGCCTAGAAAATCGTTTAAATCAGTTTAATTTAAATTGAACGTTTATTGCCATAACTCGCACAGATGACCGAATTAGCTTCCGAAACCTGTTCCATTGCATCCGGAACGCGGAATAAACCCTAGAAACGCTGGTCACCGCGTGTAAATCGAAGTTTGGAAATTCCGAAATGAATAGTGTTTTGACAAAATTCTATAAAAGCATCTCCATATTTTCCCATTGCAAAGGAATCAAAACCCTAACCCTAATATAGTTCAGCCGCCACCCTCTTCAACAATGGCCGAAATGCTCCACTCTTTCTCCTCCTTTATCTTTCAATCCGTAGACAATTATGCGAATTCTTCAACTACAATATTGGAGAGGACAACGAGATCTAGTAGTTCAACGGTTGTGATGGGTTTTCATTGAGTAGATCGACGGCAAAATGGAGATGAAGGCCATGCGTTGCATGCGCGTTTTCCAAGGAAGGAGGAGACCGAGCTCAGCAACCTCCCAGCCGATGGTGGCTCATGTAGCAAGCGTCATTGTGGTGCTTCCTGATCGTCGTAGAAGTGCTCGATTTGGTCGCGTGAATTAGGCCATAGATGGCGGCTATGGGTTATGTGAATTTTGCGTTGCCTGTAGGTGGAAGAAGCTTGAAGGGCACGGTCCTGATCTTAGGGTTAGAAAGCAACGGCTGGATTAGCTAGGGTAATAAATATAAAAAGAAAATGTTGTTTTATTTATATTTAAATCGTGTACAAACTTTAAAAGTTGATATCTTTTTGCTGCGAGATCGGAAAATTATGAAACGAAGTGCGTTGGAATCGTATTTGCGAATGCTACGCGATGCAAATGGATTGGAAGCGATTGGATTCAGTGAAAATTTTGGATAAAATTAAACGCACGTTTAATTTTATTCGAAATAAATCGCTAAAACGAAATTGAAATCAAGGTGAGAACTTCTCACTCAATCGAATCGGTTTCGATTTTAATTTTAAATAGTTAGATTTAAAATTCTTGAATGCATGTTTGAATGATGATTGTTATCTAATGATTGTTAAAATAGACATTATGCGCCGTTAGTAAGCGGATGTTATTTATTAAAAACATATACCGCGAACATTTCATAAACAGTGAAACTGGTATTATATATAATAGCAATATATATATATTGGCATATGTATATTTGCAGTTGTTGATTTTCCCGCATTGTATCGCGGATGAGACCCTATTGCACCGTCTATTAAGCGGATAATATTTTAAATCCTATATACCGCGATAATTCCGTACTGGAGCGGAATTGGTATTGTGCTAAAATCTTTGGATGCAGAAAACAGGTTGGAGGGATCCAACTGGATTCCTCAACAGTATTTATTTGATTATGGATATTTTGATATTCGTTGATTATCATATCGATATATGATATCGTTGTTGTCGTGATTGACTATTTGGTATGTAGCATCATTGGACCAAATTTTGGAATTTTAAAATGATTTTTAAAGTGATTTTTGAAAGTATACGTTTATAAAATATTTTTGGAATTGATTCCTTTTAAATAAATAAACGTTATAATTTTAATGTTATAAAAATTATGATTTTTGAGAAATGTAGTTAAAAGTTGAATTTTGAAAATAAGGGGTTAATGATTTTATAAAATAGTTTAAATTGGGATCTTTGGATTTATTGCAAAAAGTTTAAAAATAGGATTTATAAAATTTAATTATTTTATAAATCAAAATGATGAAATTATAAAGGACTTTAAAGACGTTTTGAAATAATAATATAAATTGATTTATATAAAAGATTTATAAATTGATATTTGTAAATTAAAATATTTGAATTATAAAACGAGTTTTTATAAGTGTTAGAATGAATTGTGAATGAATTTCATAAATGAATGAAATTTATAGAATTATAAACGGTGAAGTTATAAATGGAATTTTATAAGCAGTAGGTTTATAAAATTTGTAAAGTTATTTGAAGAAATAGATTTGGGTAAATAAATGAATCTTATGAGTTATAAGATTTATAACTTTGGAAGTCTTAAAAAAGAACGATTTTTATAAATAAATAAATTATAAGCATTTAACTTATAATATGGACTTTCGGTATATAATTGAGTTATAAATCGAATAGGTTAATAAAGGAGATGTATAAAGGAAGTTGTTATAAAATAAATAGAAATGGAATTTATAAACGTTGTTTTATAAATTTGCAAATGACTTATTTTGATAAGTAAATTGTTATAACTTATTTATGGAGTTATATTCACGTTTTAGACAGTGAATAATCCTTTAAAATGAAATGTATAGAAACAATGAAATTGGTTAACAAAGTAAATTCACGTTTTTGAATAGTGAATAACATGTTAAAGAAAATGTTTTAGATGTGATGTTTTAAATAGAATTAAAACGATCTAACGATGTTTTTAAATGTGTTAGAGATTCGAAACCATAGATTTCAACATTTATTGTTGAAATAGACGTTTTCGAGAAATAGAAGGAATGGTGGACTATAACACTGTTGTTATAGTAAATGATTTCCGAAAGGAAATGTTTTGTACAGTATGGGATTTATATATCTATTTTAATTTCGAATCCCTATATTGGCAATTTTGGGTTGTCGTAAGGATGTTTTACGCAACATTCGTTTTGGCCCAAATAAATATGTTTAAGAGAATGATTTCCTTAAAGGATGAAATATATACTTAATTTCGATTTAAGTATATTGAATATTTTCCAAAGGTTGAAAATAAAAAGATTTGTGAATTACTTATTTATAAATAAGTATGGAAATGTTTTTCCAATGTGAAATGAAACGTTTTGAGGATTTATCTTTTTGAAGATAAATTGAAAATGAATAATTGAAATCGTTTATTCATAAATATTTTGAAATATAAATTCATTATGGAATTTATAAATGAAAAGGAGAATTTGTTTGAAAATAAATATTGATTTATTTTTGAAGTGTGAAAATTATATATCTTGTAAAGATATCTTTGGGAAATAAATAATTTGGAAAATTATTTGGAATCTGGTGATGTGTGCATATCCATTGATAGTTCAATAACCGACTATCAATATTTACCTTTGAATGGGTATTTGTTGTGATTTGCTGAATTTGAATGCCACACTTATTTTTAAATTATTGCGCTCGTTATTCGGATTACCCATTCCGAATAGTGATACGACGTAATGGATAGCATTGATGACCGGCGTTGAAGACCGGATATTTGTGAGAGCGATAGGATGACCTGTCGATTGACTCTGCACCGAGTTGCTCCGGTATAGAGTTCTCCATATGTGATGGGGAATCCGATCAGGATTGTGGATATCCGGATTGCAAGGACTTCTTTGTAAGTGCCTTCGGTTCTGTTCGAGCCCGGAACAGACTTGTATGGATTGTATGTCTGACATTACAAATTGAGATATAAAGCCGATTTCTTTCAAATATATTTCTGTTGGTGGCGGAGAATTTATTCTTTTAGCTTAACACCCTTCTCTGAGACGTACGAGCTCAGAGGTTATGTAGTTGAAGGTTTTTAGCAATATATTCCCAATTTGGTAATGTGACATGCTGAGTGTTGCTGTGAAATGATCATTGTGTTGATCATTTGTGATAGGATCATTTGTTTGATCGTTTATCTTTGTGATCATTTCTATGATCATTTGTTGACCCAAAGCACAGTTTTTGTATAAAGCGTGTTTTTGTGGACGAGACTTCGTCGAGCCTCACACCTTGGAAAGGTCAAAACAGGAAAGATGCAGCAAGGTTATGAGGGGTAGCTCCCTTTAGGGTATGTGCATTTCCTTCTGGAAAAGGGTGGTATCATGGTATGGAGCCCAGATACTTACTCATGTTGAAACACTTTATTTATGATTGTGTGATGATGGTGACGAGCGCTCGGTTAAAGGTCCCAAAGGACCGGGGGATGGCATACTCGTGTCAGTAGTTACCCAGTTAGGGGTAACCCGGCCTTGTGTTGGCAGAGATCCGGTTTGGTTCTCGGGGACGTCCTTCCAGAGGCGTTCTCATGTGGCAATGGGAAGTTCCTTGGCCTGACCATTCGTTGGAAATCCAAAGAAACAATACGAGACTTGTACGGTTTTAGTTGTAGAACCTGCCATCTAATATGTTAGCTATAGTAAGCATAATATAATGGTACCTATGCTGGCTAAGATTTATATTCTACTTTCGAAATCGCTTTATACACTATGCACTAGTAATAATATCAAATGTTTCTTTTTAATGCGTATCAAGCATCTTTGACTATCATAAGGAGAAATCTCCTCCAAGTCTGCGTTTGCATTGTGTGTGTGGTGGGAGGTCTTATGGTAGTCTCATTTTTAAAAGCATTGCGAATTGACTTTAAAAATATTCCTCTATTTTGATTTTAAAGATAAATAAACTGTTTTGAGTTCTCACACCAGTCACATGACTGACTCAGAGTTTATTGTTTTCCTTCCTAAACTCTGGGTGCCCACCAATTTCCACACGGGGAGTCAAGAGTTAAGGTTTATCAGGATATTCTGGAGTTGCTGGAGGCAAGCTGGATGGCATGGCGTATTACTAGTATATAGTATTTCTTTTCCGCTGTTCGTTGTTATTGTACACTCTGATGATATGATTTAATGAAAAGCAAATGTGATGTAATGTAATAACTGATATAGTTCTTTGTTTAAAGATTATTCATTTATTTATTATATGTTGTTCCGCTGCGATTGTGAGATTCTGATGTTGTTATGCTGTTTTCTTTCCGTTCTATTTTCTTTTCTCTCTATTTCCTATCTTTTTCTCTCTTCTTCTCCCTTTTTCTTTTTCTTAAAACCCTAACTATTCGGTTTTTCGGCAACGAAAAATCGCGTACGTTACATTTGGTATCAGAGCATATGGTTAAGCGACAACCATGGCTCTGTTGGGTATTACTCATTAGAGATAGAGTCATTAGTGCTCTAGAATGAGTTTGAGTGTAATAATAGATACGAGTGCGTATTTGTTAGTGAATATAAAATTGTTTTATATTGTGATGATTGGTTTATTTAGTGGCGTATGAACCTTCGTCAGCACGGTCTGTACAACTATGCCGAAGGGGTTTATAAACATTTGAATAGAACAATTCGACATAATATTGTTTTAGATTTGGGTAAATGAAATAATTTTACCTTGAGTATATTTTGTATATGAAGAAATAATTTTTCAGAATTATTAAAGCGTATATACGTTGATTGTTTAGTTGTTTGAATAATCTAAATAAAAGAATACTTGTATAAGCAAAAGAATTATAAGAATTGAATTATAATTAAAGTGATTTACAATTGAGAAATAAACTTATATATAAGAAGTGAAACTATATGGATATATTAATGAATATGAGTTGTAAATAAAAATGAATTTAAAGTTAAATGGAAATTTACTTTAGAATTGGAATCTGAACTGATTTACAAGTGGGAATTTAAGTTATGTAAAACCAAGTGATGTTTGTAAAATGGAATATAACTTAAGAGATGTTGAATGAAGTTGATATTGGTATCAAAGTAAATTAATAAAGTTAAGTGATAAATTTGAACTTAAGCTATATAAATGAAATTCAACTTTTGTAATTGAATTGGAAAATTGGATTGAATGTTAATCAATTGAATGTAAATTAAGTTGATATGAAGTAATGAATGTAAGTGTAATTCATTAAAATCTAATGTTATTGGAAGTTGAAAAAAATTGAATGAAAATCAATTTAATTGAACCAATTAAAAGTAAAGGTGTTAAACCAAATTGAATGAATATAAGCAAAGGAATTTGGTTGAAATTAATATACATTGGTTGTTATATGATTGTTAGTTGATTGTATATAATTCACTAAGTATTAATGAAATTGGAAGTTAAAGTAATTGAAATTCAATTGGAAGTTAAGTGAATCTTAAATAGAATTGAATTTGATTTGGAAGTGAACCAACTTGAATATGAATTAGTGAATATAAACTAATTGAAAATGAATGTTAGTAAAAACATCCACTGTAAATGAATCAAATGTGATTAAATTGAAAACCCAATTCATTGAATATTAATGAGAATATGAATGAATATTGATTTGGTTATGGATGATAGTTGGTTGATGTTTGCATTTATTGTTTAGCTGCATTTGCTATGTTGGCATATATAGTTATTATGTTGCTATATGTTGTATATCGATACTATTGTCTATATACATGTTTCTCATCTATTTGTTGAGTGTTTAGTAGGTGTGGATTGCGTTTGCTTCGCATTTGGAGCTCGCTTTCGCGCTATATTAGCCGTATATGCTCGCTAATAAAATATAAGGTACATATCTCGGATTAAATATCGTACTTTTACACTTTTTTTCCCTGCGGGATGCCTCATTACTTGATGAGATGTATATTTGTGATATATATACTGTCATTTTTTTTGGATCGAGCCGCGCAAAGGAGACTCTGGTGAATTTTTCCGAAAATTTAAGGCGTTAGAATAAATTTGAGAAAATTGAAAATTTTTGAGAAAACTAAATTTTAATTTGGAATTGAAAGTTAAACAATAGTAGTTGTTTTTGAAAAGATAACTAAGTATGATTTGGAAACTTAGTAAAGTATTGTAAGAAATTTAACTATGAATTTTGGGAAAGTTAATAGATTCTGTAACTTTTCTTACTTGTTAATTTCGAGGACGAAATTCTTTTAAGGGGGGAAGTATGTAACGACCCGGAATTTTTATTAATTAAAATTTGTATATTTAATTAATTTTAAATATTAATAAGTGAAATTTATAAGTCGAATAAATTTTATTTCGAATAATTAGATTTAATTGAATAATTAAATCGATAATTTAATATGTTAAATTATGGAAATAATTGAAATTTGGGTTAAATATGATTGAAAAAGATTTGTAAAATTTTATTTTATCATATTGAAGTTAGAACGATATTTTAGAACTTTTAAAATCGAATTAAAAGTTTATTTGTGAAAATTGAATATTTTAATATTTAATCGACTAGTGAAAATAGCCAATTTTTGAACAGTCTCAGAATTGGACGAAACTAGTTCCATTGGATCCGTAATAGTTAGTTATTATCGGATTTCAATTTTCGTAGCAATCGGAGTTATCGTTTGACCGTGGCAGCTCGAAACGCATCGAATTTGTTTTTAATATTAATTCGGCGAGTTAAAATAGCCATTTTTCGAAAAGTCTCGGATTTCGACGAAACCAGTTTCATCGGATCCATAATGTGATATTATTGTAAGGTTTCAAATTTCGTGTCAATTGAATTTACCGTTTGTCCGGTGCAAGTTAAAACGCCTAGAAAATCGTTTAAATCAGTTTAATTTAAATTGAACGTTTATTGCCATAACTCGCACAGATGACCGAATTAGCTTCCGAAACCTGTTCCATTGCGTCCGGAACGTGGGATAAACCCTAGAAACGCTGGTCACCGTGCGTAAATCAAAGTTTGGAAATTACGGAATGAATAGTGTTTTGGCAAAATTCGATAAAAGCATCTCCATATTTTCCCATTGCAAAGGAATCAAAACCCTAACCCTAATATAGTTCAGCCGCCACCCTCTTCAACAATGGCCGAAATGCTCCACTCTTTCTCCTCCTTTATCTTTCAATCCGTAGACAATTATGCGAATTCTTCAACCACAATATTGGAGAGGACAATGAGATCTAGTAGTTCAACGGTTGTGATGGGTTTTCATTGAGTAGATCGACGGCAAAATGGAGATGAAGGCCATGCGTTGCGTGCGTGTTTTCCAAGGAAGGAGGAGACCGAGCTCAGCAACCTCCCAACCGATGGTGGCTCATGTAGCAAGCGTCGTTGTGGTGTTTCCTGATCGTCGTAGAAGTGCTCGATTTGGTCGCGTGAATTAGGCCATAGATGGCGGCTATGGGTTATGTGATTTTTGCGTTGCCTGTAGGTGGAAGAAGCTTGAAGGGCACGGTCCTGATCTTAGGGTTAGAAAGCAATGGCTGGATTAGCTAGGGTAATAAATATAAAAAGAAAATGTTGTTTTATTTATATTTAAATCGTGTACAAACTTTAAAAGTTGATATCTTTTTGCTGCGAGATCGGAAAATTATGAAATGAAGTGCGTTGGAATCGTATTCGCGAATGCTACGCGATGCAAATGGATTGGAAGCGATTGGAGTCAGTGAAAATTTTGGGTAAAATTAAACGCACGTTTAATTTTATTCGAAATAAATCGCTAAAACGAAATTGAAATCAAGGTGAGAACTTCTCACTCAATCGAATCGGTTTCGGTTTTAATTTTAAATAGTTAGATTTAAAATTCTTGAATGCATGTTTGAATGATGATTGTTATCTATTGATTGTTAAAATAGATATTATGCGCTGTTAGTAAGCGGATGTTATTTATTAAAAACATATACCGCGAATATTTCATAAACAGTGAAATTGGTATTATATATAATAGCAATATATATATATATATTGGCATATGTATATATTGCAGTTGTTGATTTTCCCGCATTGTATGGCGGATGAGACCCTATTGCGCCGTATATTAAGCGGATAATATTTTAAATCCCATATACCGCGATAATTCCGTACTGGAGCGGAATTGGTATTGTGCTAACATCTTTGGATGCAGGAAAACAGGTTGGAGGGATCCAACTGGATTCCTCAACGGTATTTATTTGATTATGGATATTTTGATATTCGTTGATTATCATATCGATATATGATATCGTTGTTGTCGTGATTGACTATTTGGTATGTAGCATCATTGGACCAAATTTTGGAATTTTAAAATGATTTTTAAAGTGATTTTTGAAAGTATACGTTTATAAAATATTTTTGGAATTGATTCCTTTTAAATAAATAAACGTTATAATTTTAATGTTATAAAAATTATAATTTTTGAGAAATGTAGTTAAAAGTTGAATTTTGAAAATAAGGGGTTAATGATTTTATAAAATAGTTTAAATTGGGATCTTTGGATTTATTGCAAAAAGTTTAAAAATAGGATTTATAAAATTTAATTATTTTATAAATCAAAATGATGAAATTATAAAGGACTTTAAATACGTTTTGAAATAATAATATAAATTGATTTATATAAAAGATTTATAAATTGATATTTGTAAATTAAAATATTTGAATTATAAAACGAGTTTTTATAAGTGTTAGAATGAATTGTGAATGAATTTCATAAATGAATGAAATTTATAGAATTATAAACGGTGAAGTTATAAATGGAATTTTATAAGCAGTAGGTTTATAAAATTTGTAAAGTTATTGAAGAAATAGATTTGGGTAAATAAATGAATCTTATGAGTTATAAGATTTATAACTTTGGAAGTCTTAAAAAAGAACGATTTTTATAAACAAATAAATTATAAGCATTTAACTTATAATATGGACTTTCGGTCTATAATTGAGTTATAAATCGAATAGGTTAATAAAGGAGATGTATAAAGGAAGTTGTTATAAAATAAATAGAAATGGAATTTATAAACGTTGTTTTATAAATTTGCAAACGACTTATTTTGATAAGTAAATTGTTATAACTTAGTTATGGAGTTATATTCACGTTTTAGACAGTGAATAATCCTTTAAAATGAAATGTATAGAAACGATGAAATTGGTTAACAAAGTATATTCACGTTTTTGAATAGTGAATAACATGTTGAAGAAAATGTTTTAGATGTGATGTTTTAAATAGAATTAAAACGATCTAACGATGTTTTTAAATGTGTTAGAGATTCGAAACCATAGATTTCAACATTTATTGTTGAAATAGACGTTTTCGAGAAATAGAAGGAAATGGTGGACTATAACACTGTTGTTATAGTAAATGATTTCCGAATGGAAATGTTTTGTATAGTATTGGGATTTATATATCTATTTTAATTTCGAATCCCTATACTGGCAATTTTGGGTTGTCGTAACGATGTTTTGCGCAACATTCGTTTTGGCCCAAATAAATATGTTTAAGAGAATGATTTCCTTAAAGGATGAAATATATACTTAATTTCGATTTAAGTATATTGAATATTTTCCAAAGGTTGAAAATCAAAAGATTTGTGAATTACTTATTTTTAAATAAGTATGAAAATGTTTTTCCAATGTGAAATGAAACGTTTTGAGGATTTATCTTTTTGAAGATAAATTGAAAATGAATAATTGAAATCGTTTATTCATAAATATTTTGAAGTATAAATTCATTATGGAATTTATAAATGAAAAGGAGAATTTGTTTAAAAATAAATATTGATTTATTTTTGAAGTGTGAAAATTATATATCTTGTAAAGATATCTTTGGGAAATAAATAATTTGGAAAATTATTTGGAATCTGGTGATGTGTGCATATCCATTGATAGTTCAATAACCGACTATCAATATTTACCTTTGAATGGGTATTTGTTGTGATTTGCTGAATTTGAATGCCACACTTATTTTTAAATTATTGCGCTCGTTATTCGGATTACCCATTCCGAATAGTGATACGACGTAATGGATAGCATTGATGACCGGCGTTGAAGACCGGATATTTGTGAGAGCGATAGGATGACCTGTCGATTGACTCTGCACCGAGTTGCTCCGGTATAGAGTTCTCTATATGTGATGGGGAATCCGATCAGGATTGTGGATATCCGGATTGCAAGGACTTCTTTGTAAGTGCCTTCGGTTCTGTTCGAGCCCGGAACAGACTTGTATGGATTGTATGTCTGACATTACAAATTGAGATATAAAGCCGATTTCTTTCAAATATATTTCTGTTGGTGGCGGAGAATTTATTCTTTTAGCTTAACACCCTTCTCTGAGACGTACGAGCTCAGAGGTTATGTAGTTGAAGGTTTTTAGCAATATATTCCCAATTTGGTAATGTGACATGCTGAATGTTGCTGTGAAATGATCATTGTGTTGATCATTTGTGATAGGATCATTTGTTTGATCGTTTATCTTTGTGATCATTTCTATGATCATTTGTTGACCCAAAGCACAGCTTTTGTATAAAGCGTGTTTTTGTGGACGAGACTTTGTCGAGCCTCACACCTCGGAATGGTCAAACAGGAAAGATGCAGCAAGGTTATGTGGGGTAGCTCCCTTTAGGGTATGTGCATTTCCTTCTGGAAAAGGGTGATATCATGGTATGGAGCCCAGATACTTACTCATGTTGAAACACTTTATTTATGATTGTGTGATGATGGTGACGCGCGCTCGGTTAAAGGTCCCAAAGGACCGGGGGATGGCATACTCGTGTCAGTAGTTACCCAGTTAGGGGTAACCCGGCCTTGTGTTGGCAGAGATCCGGTTTGGTTCTCGGGGACGTCCTTCCAGAGGCGTTCTCATGTGGCAATGGGAAGTTCCTTGGCCTGACCATTCGTTCGAAATCCAAAGAAACAATACGAGACTTGTATGGTTTTAGTTGTAGAACTTGCCATCTAATATGGTAGCTATAGTAAGCATAATATAATGGTACCTATGCTGGCTAAGATTTATATTCTACTTTTGAAATCGCTTTATACACTATGCACTAGTAATAATATCAAATGTTTCTTTTTAATGCGTATCAAGCATCTTTGACTATCATAAGGAGAAATCTCCTCCAAGTCTGCGTTTGCATTGTGTGTGTGGTGGGAGGTCTTATGGTAGTCTCATTTTTAAAAGCATTGCGAATTGACTTTAAAAATATTACTCTATTTTGATTTTAAAGATAAATAAACTGTTTTGAGTTCTCACACCAGTCACATGACTGACTCGGAGTTTATTGTTTTCCTTCCTAAACTCTGGGTGCCCACCAATTTCCACACGGGCAGTCAAGAGTTAAGGTTTATCAGGATATTCTGGAGTTGCTGGAGGCAAGCTGGATGGCATGGCGTATTACTAGTATATAGTATTTCTTTTCCGCTGTTCGTTGTTGTTGTTGTACACTCTGATGATATGATGTAATGAAAAGCAAATGTGATGTAATGTAATAACTGATATAGTTCTTTGTTTAAAGATTATTCATTTATTTATTATATGTTGTTCCGCTGCGATTGTGAGATTCTGATGTTGTTATGCTGTTTTCTTTCCGTTCTATTTTCTTTTCTCTCTATTTCCTATCTTTTTCTCTCTTCTTCTACCTTTTTCTTTTTCTTAAAACCCTAATTATTCGGTTTTTCGGCAACGAAAAATCGCGTACGTTACACTAGATGTGGAGGACTGTTTGTGTATCCTTGGTGCATTCCTCTAGATATGTACTGTATGGAAGGCAGTCCCTTACCTTGCCATTGTATGGAAACCAACTCCCATACGAACCTTGTAAGAGTTTTGTTTGTAGAGCCTAACATATCTAGAATTTAATAATGGTAACGACTTCGATTAAGATTCATAAATTTACTTGCAAACCTTTACAAAAGAATTTCACTAAAAATAATATCCCAATATTTCACGTAGTAAATGTTTTGGTTACATAAAGTAAAAACCTATTCTGTGTTTATGTGTGGTGAGGTCTTATGAGATACCCTTTGTTTTCAACATCTGTATTTTGAGATTCTCACACCAATCCCATGACTGACCCAAAGTTTATTTTCCTTTTCCTTTAAACTCTGGGCATTCTAATTTTCCTGGATAGCCAAGTAGTTCAGATTTGACTTAGAGTAGTTGAATGGAGCTTGGAGCTGAAGATTTCGTATACATAGTTACCCATTCATATTCCCACTACATTTGTGTTTTGTTTTTTTAAGCATTTGTGAGGACAAATATTTATAACCGTCCAGGGTGAGCTTATGATAGACTCTGATAAATGTACTTAAATTTCCACTGTAAATATTATATTGAAATAATATATATTATTCCATCTTGTAAGATTCTGTTTTGTCTATTTTTCTTTCTTACCTTTAGAGAACTGCCTCTCTAGCACCTGGATTTGTGGCACGTGAATATTGAGAATGTATTAGTGTCGATTTTTGAAGGTTGAAGAAATAGACCTTCACAAAAGTAGTATGTTCAAATTCATTATGATAAATTATTTACGGTTACAATACTTTGTAAGGACTATCACAAAACATATCATTTATGAATTTTCTATTAAATATAGTTTTCATTAAATTAACTAAGTTATACAACTCATTATATTAAGTATACAACAAAAAGAAAAAACCTTTTATTTTGAATAAGAATGGTTATCAAGTTAGATATATGTAACAAATTACATAATTCCTATAGAGCATACCCCTAATTCTATCAGTTCATAGGGTGATATTTGGATATCACAAAAGAGCTCGGAAAATAAGTGTTTAGAAAAAGATATGGTATGCAAACCATGAATCGGTTGATTCTCTTTTACCAAAAGAGACAACTATTGTCTTATATAGTAATATAAGAACATCCTTAAAGCTAAAGAAATGCAAAAGATTCCTCATGCATTTGCGGTGTGGAGTATAATGCATGTTAAGCCATACATATATGGATATTGCATGTATTATTTGGCAGATATCTTACTAATACTGAAAAGTGGATCACTGATTAGTAACCAAAATGGTAATGAGATAACTTTAAGGAACAAAAAGATTATATGCTCATAGACAAATGGTCGTATTGGTTAGAGATTGTAAAACATTATGATCCGAATATTTCAGATGCCAAGAGTACAAAAGGTCTGCTTCTGTAATAAATTTTTTTGGTGGACATATATAAGGAACATTATCACAACTCTCTCTGGAACGGTCCTAATTTTTTATCCAATAAAATCCCATCAAACCTTAGGTTCATTACAAAGCTGGCTATTATTTGGTGAAAGTGATATAATGAACAATATATAGAGATATCTATCTATGCTTTTAGAATCTCACAACCAAAAGGGTGAAGTATAATAACAGAAATAAGTATCCGTTTCATAAAAAATCAAATTTTAGAAGTACAACATCCCAAAATATCCACAATGCAATATCTCAAAGTAAAAACATCAACATGTCTAAAATCTTGGTACATCTGAATACATTAAAAACATAGATAAATAAATAAACTACCATAAATCTTAACCGCTGCCTTCATCTTCTCCATCAAAATCGTTTCCCTCTAACATGTGGGTTGTAATGAGGAAGGAGTCGGAACAACAATGTCTAGTGAATGAAAATATCAAGTCTTATCATAATAGTATTTGGACAGTATTTTTAGATAAGTAATATGTCTTATGCACCCTATACTTCATCCTACTAAGTACACCTCCACCATAAGCCAAAGTCCTTTCTACCAACTCTATAACATATCTTTAACTATAGGGCATGTACCTTTCTAGTCCATCGTTGCAAATACCATAAATAATGCCCTAAAAATGTCAAAGAAAGCACCTGAGTCAAGTAATTCCTATTTAATAGGAATTAGATAGACTCTGACCATCTGATAACTATACACTGGGAAGATCCTTATCATTTAATACATAAACCCAAGATGGACCACCTTTTGGGTACTTCCTAATTTACATCGTAAAAGATCTCATCAGACCACTTAATACTTCTTTTATGGGAAGAGACATAACCCTACAATAGCCACTTAATACCTCAATCTTGACACGGGCCCTTCTATGGATTTTCCACTGCCGCATCTAAAAGATAATCTCGACCATTTAATACTTCTTGAGTGGAAAGCAGGTGACCCTACAACAACCATTTAATATCTTTAACCAAGAAGCAAGCCCATATTAGGATATCCATCTTATGACCCGTAACCCAACCGTGACGTCTCACATTAGTCCGACTATTCGTATGTGCTGGTAGCTAGATTAGTTGGCTACACTTACCCTGTAGAATTGGGACTAACCTCGCATCCACTATGGTACTTATTATAAGAAATTCTCACATGAGTTCCAAAGTCACACTGGTGGCAGCTTGATTAACTAGGTGGACTTCTATGTGCATTTGACTGACGTCGCATCCCTATAACTTAGTCATATTTCTGCTTTTCGAATTCACTCATATGTGTATGTGTGTGTGTGTGTTACACCTCACCTAAATTTATGTATTAAGGACATAAAAGGAAAATTCCTTATTTCGCTTTAATTATGGAAATTTCCATAATTATCCTTAACTTCCTTGTTATAGGATTTAATGCTATTTATTAACTTATTTATTCTACATGATACGGATTATACGTTACTATTTATACGCTACTAATATATTTATACGTACCTAACTTTTAGGCTAACTAGATATCCCTAAGATTGCGTAGAAATATTCATATTCTAAAATTTTCACTTCCTATACTAATTGTTGAAATGTTGTAACTTCCATATTCATACAAGCCTAAGTTTCATATAACTGTTTACAAATTAGCTAATATCCTTAGCCAGACAAAATGGACTTTTATTTCTGTGCATGTGTGTGTATACTCAAAAAAAGGAATCAAAATTCCAACTTATTTACATTAACGTAATAGAATCAGTGACTCTAATTCAAGGAAACAAAACTTTACAATTTAAACTCCTTATAATCTCTTTTATTTTTACATATACAAACTTGAAATGGAAAAGGGGATTCACATTTATCTGAATTATGAAAATAGGAGGTTCAGACTACAAATAGGAAAATCCATACTTTGCACACCTTTTCCTAAAAAAATTGAACCCTTTATCGAAATAATAGAGGGGGCATTGGAGTCTTGGGCACCTTCGGGGATGGTCGAGGTGGTAGCCGGATGCACGAGGCGACGACGACGAGGTAAGGTTTAGCCTGGGTATTTGCATAAGTGAGGGAGATGAAGTCAGGGAAGAGGGATTAAACTTTAATATGGTTAATTAGTTAAATATTAAATGTAATTAGTAATTAAAATTTATTATTTAATTTGAATTCTTCTAATTGAGATAACTTGATGATGTTAGGTTGGAATTGAACGCGGTCAGTCATGTTAGGATCGTATCAAAGAATACTACATAATTGGATGAATTGGGAATGATTGGAGCTTGTTATATTTTGCGCTAAATCGAATGTCGTTCGATTTAAACGGAATCTAGAACGCCTCTGCGACAACAAGGATAATTGTTAGTTAATCTCACCTTTTTGGTTAACTAGTAATGTTATATATTTGATAAAAAAAAATTGATTGGATGTTTGGATGATTTACTGATTTTATCAGTTGATTTAGTCTTATTCCACCCCCTGGAGCGGATGGCCTTTTATATATACCCGCCTAGTAGCAAATGACCTATATTATATAATTATATACTATATGTGATACATGGGGACTGGTTGGAGGGATCCAACAGGATTCCTCACCACTGTTGATTATATATATGCTAATTTATACGAGTTATGATGCAAGGGGACAGGTTGGAGGAATCTAATAGGATTTCTTTCCATTGTTGAATTATTTCCAATAATATTCCTATTACATGATTATTGAATATGAAATCTGATTTGTGGACACTATTGGTTATAACATTATTTATGTTCAAAACTGAAACCAGTAATGATAGAAAATTAATAGCAAAATAAGTTAAACGTTGGGTAGCTATTGGCCTCATTTGTATTTTAAAAATACTATAAAATTGCCATTGAGTTGAAATTGGTTTTTGAGCAGGAATTAATTTTTAATTTGAAATTGGATTTCAAAAATATTTTGGTTTTAAAGGATTTAATTTCTATTTTACCCCGACCTTATTATGTGTCTTTTCTAGCCATTTAAATATGTTTTAAAGTTATTTATTTATATTAATATTTTTTTTAAGATTATTAATATTAATATCGATTTTAAGGATCATTTATTTATACCGTTTTAAAAAATTATTTATTTATATTGATATTATTTTAAAAGTTATTTATTTATTTATATTTAATATTGCTTTACATTTATTTGTCAATATTTTAATATTTTCAAAGTTAATAAAAAAATTAATTAATTAATATGGATTGAAATTAACAATAATGATTTATCAATAATGTTTTGGAAATAAATTATTACTATTAATAATAATGAAAAAGGTTAATCATTATTGTTTATTTAATAATTTTTGAAATTATTATTTTTTATTTTTAAGGCGTTTTGAAATTAAAAATTACTATTTATTTATAATGTTTATTGTTAATAATTATTCTTATATAATAGTGTTTTGGAGTAAATGATTATTTTTATTTGTAAATGTTTCCGAGACTTATAAATAGAGTTTTATAAATAAACTTGGGTTTATAAGGGGAATTTTGTAACATGGCATGGAAACTTAAAAGAAGATTAGTTGAAGGGTAAAGGGAATCTTCTAAATGGTGTTAGACGCTCAAAAAAGAATTTTATAAATAGGTATAGAGATTTATAAAAGAAGTTTTGTAAATGGTTTTATGGATTTATATAGGGTTTATAAATGGTTTAAGGAATGTATAAAGGGAGTTTTAGAAATGATTTCAGAGATTAATGAGTGAGGTTATAAACGAATTTTAGAGATTTATAAAGGGTTTTAGAAATGTGTAAAACAGGAATATCTTCCTCCATTTTGTGCACCTTCCTATAGCATTGGGATAAGTATATGGGTATTTTCTAAGTATTGAAAATATAAGGGTTTGTGAATGAATCTTTGCAAAAGTATTTTATACAAATATTACAAAGTGATTTTAATCAATGAAAAGATTAATCTAGGAGGCTAGTGGTTATTTATGTGCTTAACCAATGTTGGTTTTCCCTATGGAATTAAATCCCTGATTTAGATGTATGTTTGTTTATAACAATGAACTATCAAATATGGATCCAAAACATAAATTTGAAAATATCTAGAAGAAGCACGTGAGTTATATGGCACGGTCATCTCTGATAATGCTGTATTGGGCGTATAATCTCATTTCATTCTCCTCGGACAAAAGATAAGAAAATTCGTCTACTAACAGTACTAGATGATCTCTGCTTTCATCTTTGACTATTTATTTCCTAAAGAACCGGGTTTGAATTTACCGAAAATTATTTAATGTTGTTTCGAAGAGACCGGGATCATATATATTTTGGAAAGCCACTTCGATTCAACTCAAGCATTTCGAAGTGAAGATATATAAAGAAGATGGAATTGAAGATGGAGCTCTTGAAGTGTAAGGGCTGCTTGCTACTAATTCTAAGGATGATTCCAAAATAGATGTAGCAAAAGTGGTGCCTTCAGTTTTGTTCAGTCCCAGAATGAATTTGTATCGATGAATGCTGATAGTGCATTGTTGTCTATAGGGCAGTGTTACTATTCCAAGTGGGAAGTGCTATGTAAGGGTAAAACGTAGCTTTAAGCCTCATCAAATAGGAATGACTAAAATAAGGGAGATGCAGCAGGGCTAAGTGAGTCGCTTCCAAGTAGAATATGATCATTCCTATCTAGAGTCGATATTATCTCTCATTCTATGCTTCTAGGCCCATTAAACAAAGGGTGATCATATTCAGTACCCTCTAGTAAAGTTTAGGCCGATTTTGTGTTGGCAGGGGTCTATAGGTTCGACTTTGGTATTATCTAGAGATGCAGCGTGACAGGCGGTACCCTAGTAGTCCAGTCATTGTATGGAATCCATTCTCCAATAAGCATCATACGGACTTAATTATGACCAAATATGTTGAAATGTGCGATGCAGCATTTCAGCTATAATTATATTTTACTTTGATCCCTAAATATCATTATAATATCAATGGATTTTCTATATAAAATGTTTTAATTATCGTAAGGTAAAAACCCTTTCGTGTTTATATGCGACGTGGTCTTACGTGATACCTTTATTTTGAAAAGAGTTTGATAACTTTAAAAATCCAGTTGGGCGAGTTTTCTCATTGGTTTTCTTGACTGACTCGGGTGTCATTTTATTATAATGCTCGGGTTAGACCAAACATATTACAGATTTAGTATGGATGCTTTGAAGATTCAGGGGACGAGCTGGAGACCCATAGACGTATTCAAATATGTGGTTATTTTTCCACTGCATTCACTATTATATTTATTAACAATTGTGAAGACAGGTTATTATGACTATCCGGGCTGAAATAGGTTAGTATACTCTGATTGATGTCTGTACGTACATATATTATAGTCTGTTTTTGCGTAAAGAATTGTTATGTATTATAGATTATTCTTTCTGTTGTAAGATTATGTGCTTTTTAGTTTCTTCTTGTATTCTTCCTTCTTTTTCTCCACAACAATTGGGTTTTTGGCATTAAATTGCTCATCACGCAATATAGTGGGCGTATTAGTATCGATTTTTGAGGGTCAAAAATCTTGAGCCGTTACACTTCCTTTCTCCTACATTCCCTAAACCCGTATCTGCTTTCCTATTTGTTTCATTGGTTATCCTAAATCTCTGAATAAAAATCAAACACATAAAAAAAACAAAACAATGCATGCACGTATCTGCGTGGGAATTGACGATAATGCTAGCATAGGGGAGATTATGTAACGTCGAGGAATAGTTAGAGTGGCATCAATGATGGAGGTGTGCGTGCGCAAGCCTAGATGCGACGGTTTAGGAATAGATGGTTGGAGGCTTTGAAACTGATGCTGAGACGACACTAGTATCGGTAGGTGGCTAGCGGTAACAAGGAACTTCGATGATGGCACATACATTTGTGACAACAACTAGAGGCAGTAAGGGTTCGGGGTGTAAGTTGTTGAAGTGGAAGTTTGGGTAAGAAAACGATTAAGGTGAGTTGTCAAACTCACAAATTCCTATCTCTATTCCACTAGATGTTCACGATCCACCTTTTTGGACAGTTTAAATCGACAATAAACCACATGTTTAACTCAAACCATTCAAAAGGGTAGATTATCAATAGGGTAAATAAGAAAATAAGAGAAATAAAGGAAAATAAAACACAGAATCTTGCAGTGGAATGTCAAAATATAATAATTACATAAACAGTTCATGAAGCTGTTTTACATATACATTTGATTAAACAATTTTTACCACATAATCAGAGTACAATCAACAACATACCAAAATGATGCAGCAGAATAATACTAATTATATAATATACCAAACTCTTTCTTCATCCTCTAGAAATAGTATCTTCAAACACTGAAAAGCTCAAGCTGACCCGAGCATAATGGAAAGACAAAACACACGAGTCAGAATTAAAAGTTCTCATGTAAGCTAAATAAATAACCAGTAAATATGATTGCAATAGATTTAGAGTGTTTATGAGATTTTCCATCATCTATCAAGTGTACAACGTGGATGCAATAATCTAAGAGATGTTACGGGATTTTCCATCTCCTAAGGATCCGTTAAACTATCTATATATAGTAATATACGCTACATATGTAGTGTCTATCGATAAAATAAAGTATTAAAATAGCGTTAAGGCTTTACATTGATCCCCCTTAACACATTTTTAAACAGGTAGTCTATGCGGGTCCCGCAACACAACCACTAACGTCGGTAGCCAGTGAGTCCCCTATAGGTACCATACTAAAACAAAATCATAGTGGGTGCAAATAAGGATAAAGAGTATGACAAGGCACGTGAGATGATGCCACGGGTAGGATACTACCGTTTTGCATTTCCTGACCAGTGGTAACCCCTTACGGCCCGCCGCAAACATCCATCCCATAATCAAATCAAGGTGCACATTCAAGTCAAAATCAATGTTGTAATACGAAGAACAGATGTAATTAGAGGTAGCTAGCCTCAAAGTATGTCTCATGTTTTAGTCATTTCAAATTGGTACGAGTGTCAAGGTCATCCATCATCGTTCTCTTTCTTTAATCCAGAAAACGTTACCAACTCAACCTCTACATTTTGGATAACATCCACCATGTACACAGTTGTTAATGTGGTTCCCGTATTGATAAAGAATATGTCAATATTCGGTCTCGGTATCTTTAACAACCAAGTGTTATTTTTCACAACGGTTGGTCCTTTTAAATTTCAAAAACAAGTCATATTTCATATCAAAATATCAAATTCACTTCAAAATCATTTCGAATACAAAATAGGTTATACCTTCATATCAAAGCATTCATATTTAAATCAATGATTTAAATCTAAATAATTCCCTCCTAAAATAGTTCGAATATTGAAAACGGTTTTGAATAATTAAAATAGTTTGAATATTGAAAATGGTATTGAATAATTAAACAATTTGAAAATTGAAAATAGTTTAGATATAAAATAATTAAAGGTTGGAAATAGTTTGAATATAAAATAGATTTTAATATCGGAAATAGTTTGGATGAACAGTTTATATATTAAAATAATTTATATTAAAACTGTTTCTTCCTTTTCAAAACGATTTGAACTCATGTTCCCATTTCAAATCATAACAAATTCAACTTTTCAACTTCCAATTTCAAGTCAATTTCATATTCAAATTTCGATTTACATCAGCCTCAACTCAAAACAATTTCAAACTTTACATCAAATTCAATTTAAACAGTCCCATTCTATTGGTTGAAAGTCTCAATTTAATTTCTCATTTTTAAACGATTTTTGTTTAAATCCATTTCATGTCCAAACTCGAAAATACCAATTTAAAACCATTTTAAATAAAGTAAATTCAAAGTTTAAATTAAAAATTTAGCCTTTTAAATAATTCGCTTTCGATAAACCCAAATCATATTCCAATTTCCACTTTAAGATTTCAAATTAAATCCTTAAACAATTTCATTTAAACAGTTTCAATTTTAACATTTCAAATCTCGAATTAGAAAATAATTTAATTCATGTAGATCCAATTTTTATTTTCTTTAAATAATATCGTTTAAACCATTCAAATTTAAGGTTAAAACCATTTGATTTAACCAAATGTGATGTCCGTATATAATTTTCTACCTATGGCCAAGTGATAAGTTACTTCAATTTAATTACATGGATGGGTATATATATCATTTCAACCCATAATTAAATGACATAGGTATATATCATTTCAATTTTCTTAGTTCATTTCAAATATTCCAAATGATAATGTAAATGATGTCAAATAATAAATAGGGTAATAATAGGGATATGCCCGAAATAAATAAACAACCATACATCCAATATCAATCAGTAGGCATACAATAACAATCAACATTCAAATCAACCAATATATCACAACCACTATTAATTATCAAATGACAGTGTTTAACTAGCAATTAAATTCAATATTAATTTAAATGTCAATTTAATTCAAAAAATTCAAATTAATTTTTATATCAATTTAAATTACCAAGCAACAATCAATAAAATTTTATCACTTCATAATTTTAATTCAACTAACATAAGAAATTTTTGTATTGCGTGAGTGGTTTTAATCACTTACATTTGTCTTAAAGCAAATTAAAAATCTAATAAAAGCCCAAAATATAAATAGTCTCCTTGTTCAACGAAACTAGTTTTATATTGTTCAAAATTATGATACGAACTCAATGGAAAAACTGTGCGTCAATCGGAGTTCATATGCAAAAGTTACGAAGGTTAGAAGTTTGGATTATAAAATTTAATTAAAAATAAACTAGGATAACTGTAATTTTCGTTACCATCAGCAAACTCTAACGGTCAATAAAATGAGCTTGACACCCTATAGCTGCCACCTTCAAGCTTGAACCACCGCCTATCCACGATGCTTCACCTTGATCCAACACCATGGCTGTTATTCTCACCTCAGGCCGCTCCAACACCCTGCACTCCACCGCGTCCGATCGAACCAGGAAGCTCTACTGCCACCGCCGTTGGATCCCAGATCTGGAAAACTCAAGGTGCAAGTGACACAATTGGCTCTGGTGGATGAAGTGTACGCATCCTCCTCTATACACCCATGCTTTCTGATCGTCGATTAGTCAACAATCCACCATTGATCGTGAAACCCTAAGATTGATGGCCAAAACTATTTCACTAATTTCTAAACAATTGGTGCCTCCAATCGAAAAATGAATTGCAGATGCAGATTCCATTAGTTGAGAGCTTCACGATGATATATTATATAATAGGATTAGAGTAGTTTGAATTTTTGAATTTAAATTGAAATTGGAATTAGGGTTTTAAGATATCCACCAATGAGAAGAAACAGATTAGAACTGGATTGTGCATATAGAAAATAGAATAGAAAGGTGATAGGGTTTAGAATAACATATATATAGACAAAGATTGAATAGGAATAGATGGTACAGATCGATTGGATCGACGCCATAACAACGACCCGACAAGCCCGTTTCGTTCCCGAAACGAAAGTTAGTCATCCTACATGTTGAACTATAGGTTTTCAGTATTTTTAAACTCAATGAAACTAATTTCAAACCCTAGTTCTATTGTATATAGAAGTTAGCTTTAAAATCAAATTATATTCATTTTTAAGCATTAATTAAATGAATTATTATTAAATGGATTTAATCACTTTTAAATTCTAAACTAAAAGTTTCTATCATCATTCTTGATTAAATAGGAATTAATAATCTTTTAAAAAAAATTCCATGTTCAATCTAAGATTTAAATATCGAATTAATTTCAACGTTTAATTACAACTATAATAAAATCCTACTTAATTATATTTTAATTTCCACCAAATTCATTTATTTTGATTTGCACATTCTTTATATTAGATCAACAATTCCCTTATATAATTGTTGTGTGCATTTCCACCACCGAACCAGAGAGAGTGAAGGCACCACCGAACCAACACACTCGTCATCGGACCACTTCCCTGCCGAACCAACGCTTCTCCAATACCTACCGAACCATGGCCCCTCTCCTTCATCACTTGACCAAACTCCACCTAGCCACTACCGGACCAACGTCCCACCGGACCAACTCCACTTCCAGGAACGACCGAACCAACCCACTTCACCTACCACCGGACCAACCTCTACCGGACCAACCCACTTCCATGCATCACCGAACCAAGGCCTTGCTGAACCAACGTTGCCAAGCCAGATTGCCTCAGCCCAGGCCCACCAGCAGCTATATACATCCAGGACTCCTGCCTCCAGCCTCACTCTATAAATAGAGGGGCAGGGGTACAACAATGGCAGACAAGTTTGAGAGCTCAAGCACGGATAGAACTTTCAAACAACTTTCAGATACTTGTAATCAAAGCTTTGTACTTGTAATCTGAACAGAAAATGAGAATAACATATAAAGTGGACGTAGGCACATTCTGGCCGAACCACTATAAATCTGTGTGTCTTTTACAGTTTAGTCCATCTATTTTATATATTTGCATAAAACACCCAAATCATTAGGAACAACATATAATCAACAAAATTATACGACTTGGAGGTGTTTGCCCATTTTTTGCGCAAACATTTTTGGTGTTTTCACTGAGAGCTCGAGCTAGAAGCTTCAGCTTCTCCCCCTCAGCCTTCTTCCTAACAGCTTCGCTAATTGCTTGGAAAACATGCCTCCCAGGCAGAAGAAAGATGTTAACAAAGGAAAAAACGTCGCGACTAGCAGTATTCTGGATCCAGTAATCACAGATCAAGGGAATCGTTCCGTTCCAACAGCAAATGGAAATCAGGAAAATCCGACAGCCCCCGCCACGGAGCAACCAATTACTAGGGCAGATCTGGACAGGGTCGTGGCTGAAGTAACTAACCGCTTCACATCGCAACAAGAAACCTTGGTGAGCCAACTCATATTACGCTTAAGAGAAGCTGAAGAATCCAACCGCAACACCGAATCATGGGGCGAGTCCCAGTCTGGAGGGTCTGGGAGGAGACAAAGATCTTTCTTCTTCGAAGAGGCTAACAACAAAAACAGCAATGGTAGGAGCCGAGTCCAGACTCAGCCCGAATTCCGACCCGAGGAAACGCTTGGAACCGAACCCAACGGGGGAGGTACCAGGCAGGGATCGGATATGGTTGAGCCTGTCATGCTACATGACCATGGGAACGCCAATGAACGGGGCCGAGCTGGAGTCCAGCCCGAAGTTGGACCCGAGGGAATGCTTAGAACAGAGCACAACAAGAGATGGTCGAGGCAAGGGCCAACTTTGGCTGACCCCAGCATGCTCCCGAAAGACCGAAGACAACCACCGAAAAATGTTAGGAGTAATAAACGGTACCATCCCTACAGGACATCTGGACGGAGTCAATCCCGCAGAGAAGAACCAAACTCATTTCTATCTGCTCCAAATTCTGATGAAAGGATGGCGCGATTGTTAAGAGAGTGCGTCCGACGGGATCAAAGAGATCGAGGGATAGGTGCTAGGTTAACCAGCCCCTTCACCCGCAATATCGAAATTGCCATCACCCCCCAAGAATGGAAAATGCCAACAATGGAGCCTTACAAGGGAACCTCTGACCCCGTCGTACACTTACAGAGATACACACAGCATATGCTC
This sequence comes from Allium cepa, assembly GCA_030765085.1. NCBI lineage: Eukaryota > Viridiplantae > Streptophyta > Magnoliopsida > Asparagales > Amaryllidaceae > Allium > Allium cepa. The sequence continues at coordinate 619,876,596 of CM060928.1, forward strand.
ATGAGAGGAGCGACAGAAGGAGTATTGTGTAAATGCTTTCCACTTTTCTTGGCTGATCTAGCTACCTCTTGGTTCTGCCATCTACCCCAAGGATCCATCAGCTCATGGGAAATGTTGAAAGAAAAGTTCATCAGCCAATTTCGCATTCATGTGGAACAACCCAAGGACGCTTACTCCTTATCCAATATCAAACAAAAGCCCGGAGAAACAGTGCAACGATATCTAACCTGATTTAATGTCGCAGCAGCCGCCGTCTAGGATGCCGATGAGAAACTTATCCTAATGGCTCTTTGAAGTGGCGTACATCCGGATACCAAGTTTGCTAGAAGATTGACGAAAGAAAATCCAGCTACCTTACCCGATTTCTTCCATGAAGCCGGAAAATATATGAGACTTGAAGACGCTGCCATTGAAAGGCAGACAGGGCAACAAGCTAAGGCAGCTCATGACAACACGCCCACAGTAGCAAAGGACGTTCGAAGAAATGACTCCAGAGATAGTGCTGGGGGCAAGAAGGGAGAAAAGCATTTATATAGGCCAGGACCGAGATTTGACTCTTACACTCCTTTGAATGAAATAATCGAAAACATCTTCTTGGCCACCCAAGACGAAGTTAGATACAAGCGCCCCCCACACAAGAAGGAATCAGATAACGCAGTTAAGTCTGGAAAGTTCTACCGCTTCCACGAATCTCATGGGCATGACACAAATGAATGCCATCACCTCCGGGACTTAATTGAAGAACACATCAGAAGGAAGAGACTGAAGCGCTATGTGAAAGGTCAGAACAGGACTTCAACTCCTGCCAATGAGAACCCAGGGCTACCCCTCCCAGAAGTAGGCGGAGGAAATCGCAACACCAACGGCTCTAGTCAAGAGAAGATAGTGGTCCATACCATATCAGGAGGACCACACATCGCCGACAGAAGCTGGGCAGAGATGGAAAGATACGGTAAGTCACTTAGAAACGATGAAGGCTACGTTAATTCTGTTATGGAAGAACGCCACCCGAAACGGAAAGAGAATGATGACATCACATTCAGTAGGCGTGATCTAGAGGGAAGGCAGTACCCTCACATGGATCCCATGGTCATCTCTGTCTGGTTCGGTCCAGCCAAAGTTTTTTGAATTCTAGTAGACACTGGCAGCTCAGTAAATATCCTGTTTAAGCATGCTTTCGACAAAATGAAGCCGTCAATGAAAGATGTGTCTCCCTGCAACAAACCACTACACGGTTTCAAGGGGGATGCGAAGATGCCCCTCAAGCAACTGGACCTCTTTGTTGAAATAGGAAGTCATCCCCGCTCCGTTGTGCGGAAACAAACATTTGTGCTGATAGAAAACCACTTGGCCTACAACGCCTTTTTAGGAAGACCAGCCTTGTCTGACTTCCAAATTGTCTTGGCCCCATGGTGCCTGAAGATGAAATTTCCAACAGACAATGGAGCAGGGGAGGTAGAGGGAGATCAAGACGCTGCTCGAGACAGCTATGTAACTGAGCTTCGCAATAACCGCAGAAAGGATAGTGGGAAGAATGCAGAGACTTCTCTCTGCACGAAAAACTTGGAAGCATAGCAACTAAAGAAAGCCCCTCCTCTTCGATATACCAGTGATCCTTTCAATGAATTAGACCCCAGGGACAAAGAGGAGGAGGCCACCGCCGAGCCTGCAGAGGATATAGAGTTTGTATCTGTAGACAAACATGACTCAAGTAGACTATTGAAAATCGGATCTCAACTAAGAACAGAATTGAGAGATCAACTCATTGATTTTCTCCGTCACAACCTGGATGTATGTGCATGGACGCACGCTGACATGACTAGAATCTCTCCAGACATTGCATGCCACGTACTAAACATCGATCCTACCAAGGCGCCAGTGAAGCAGAAAAAGAGAAGCATGGGGGCAGAACGATCAGCAGCCCTCGATGAAGAAGTAAAGAACCTGCTTACCAATAACTTCATACGAGAATCCATCTACCTAGAGTGGATCGCTAACCCGGTACTAGTAAAGAAGGCTAACGGGAAGTGGCGAACATGCATTGACTTCTCTAACTTAAATGACGCTTGCCCAAAGGATTGCTTCCCACTCTCTCGGATCGATCAGCTTGTGGACAGCACAGCCGGGCACGAACTCTTATCTTTTATGGACGCATACTCAGGATATAACCAAATTCTTGTGCACGCCCCCGATCAAGACCACACTAGTTTCATCACCGACCGAGGATTGTACTGCTATAGAGTAATGCATTTTGGACTTAAAAACGCCGGAGCTACTTATCAGTGCCTCGTCAACAAGTTGTTTGCGGAACTAATAGGACGAAACATGGAAGTTTATGTGGACGACATGCTAGTAATGTCAAGAAAAGCCATCGACCACGTGAGCCACCTGGACGTGATGTTTTAAGTACTTCGTCGATATGGAATGAAGCTAAATCCTCTAAAGTGCTCCTTCGGAGTATCATCGGGAAAGTTCTTAGGATTCATCGTTCATGCCAGAGGAATTGAAGCGAACCCTGAACAAGTCCGGGCGCTAAAGGAAATCAAGATACCTTCCACTCGAAGAGAAATGCAAAGCCTAAATGGGAAAGTGGCCGCCCTGAGCAGATTCATCTCTAAAGCAACTGACAAGTGTGTCCCCTTCTTCGAAGCTATAAAGGAAGACAAGGGAAAGTTCAAATGGACTGACGAATGCGTAACAGCCTTCCACAACCTAATCGAGCACCTCCGGAGACCACCAGTACTCTCAACTCCAAATGAAGGCGAAGAACTATACCTATATCTATACCTTGTTGTATCATCCCATGCTCTAAGTGCCGCTTTGGTGAGAGAAGACAACCGCGCGCAGTGGCCCATATACTTTGTAAGCAAGAGATTCACGGGGGCAGAAGCCAGATACCCTAAACTTGAGAAGCTAGCATACTGTTTATTAATCACATCACGGAAGCTGCGACACTATTTCCAATACCACTCCATCAGAGTTCTAACCGATCAACCGCTAAGGCAGGTACTCCATCGTCCCGACACTTCTGGGCGACTACTTAGATGGTGCATCGAGCTGAGTCAATATGATATCACCTACCATCCTCGCACCGCTATCAAGGGACAAGCCATGGCCGATTTCATTGCCGAATTCACTACCAACGAAGGTAAGGAGCAATCTGAAATAGCAGAAGATATCAAGTGGAATCTCTTTGTAGATGGAGCATCGAACGAACAAGGCTCGGGGGCAGGTATCGTGATAATCACCCCTAGGGGAAGGAAGCTGCACTATGCCCTAAGGTTGGAATTCGCCGCCACCAACAACGATGCAGAATTTGAAGCAGTAATGGCAGGATTAGAACTTGCCTTAGAGATTGGAGTCAGTTCTTTATGTCTTCGTAGTGATTCTCAACTTATCGTAAACCAAATACTAGGAGAGTTATAGACTCGAGGAGAACGACTCACAGCATATCTAAAGAAAACCAAGCTGTTACTTGATCAGTTGGACCACTATTTAATCAAACACGTTCCTCGAGAGGAGAACCGAGAGGCCGACGAACTGGCAAAACAAGCTAGCATGAAGAACGGCACCATTCCCGAAATAGTAACCATCTCGAAACAACTATCCCCGAGTTTCGAACAAGAAAATCTGATAGCTGCAATCGAAGAAGAAACTTGGATAACTCCTATCCGGAAATACTTACAAGATGGCACACTGCCCCACGAGCGTAACGAAGTTAAGAAAATCTTGAGGAAAGCTTCCCGCTACACAATACAAGAAAGCATCCTCTATCGGCGCGGCTTCTCTAACCCCTTATTAAGGTGTGTCACTGAAAGGGAAGCCAAGGAAATCTTATCCAACATCCATCAAGGGAGCTGTGGAGATCACACTGGTGGGCAGACTCTGGCGAAGAAGACGCTCCGATATGGATACTACTGGCCCACTTTAAACAAAGACGCCTTAGACTTCGTCAAAAGATGCGACAGATGTCAGAAATTTTCTAAGATTCCTCGATTACCAACAAATGAGATTACTCAGATGACCAGCCCTTGGCCCTTTGCAGTATGGGGAATTGACTTGATTGGCGAACTGCCAATGGGCCGAGGCGGAGCCAAATATGCTATAGTGGCAGTGGACTATTTCACCAAATGGGTGGAGGCGGAAACTCTAAATAAAATATCTTCGGCAAAAGTTATTAACTTCTTGATCAAAAATGTTCTATGCAGGTACGGGGTTCCACTCAAAATCATATCAGACAATGGACTTCAGTTTGACAGCGAGGAGTACCCCGACTGGTGCCAAGAGCACGAAATTCACAAAAGCTTCTCATCTGTGGCTTATCCCCAGGCAAATGGACAAGTCGAAGCTGTCAACAAAATTATTAATACTCTAATCAAGAAGAAGCTTGAAAAGTCAAAAGGCGCTTGGGTGGATGAACTTCCTACGGCACTTTGGGCCTACCGCACGTCTTTCAGAACATCAACAGGGCATACTCCTTTCTCTTTGGCATACGGATCGGAGGCCATGCTCCCAGTTGAAACTGTAGTGCCTTCCCACCGTAGGATCCACTACAACCCAGAAGAGAACGAAGAACTCCTCCACATGTCTTTGGATCTTAAGAGAGAAGAAACGATGCAGCACTCAAAGCGGCAGTTCACAAGCAAAAGGTGGCAGCGCAATACAACTCCAAAGTCAAGCACCGCAGCTTACAAGAAGGAGATCTTGTCCTCAAGCGGATCTTCCCGCACCCCAGAGCGCTAGATCCAATCTGGGACGGACCCTATGTAATTCATAAAGATCTCCATAACGGATCTTATATTTTGTCAACAGTGGACGGAGAGGTGTTCCAGAGGGCGTGGAACATCCAACACCTTCGTCGATACTTTTCTTAACTTGTACTGCCCATATGAAGTGAATTAACAAAGAGAATCAGTGGACGTAGGCATTTTCGTGCCGAACCACTTTAAAAATCTTGTCTCTTTTTAACTTATTCCTTCATATCTTGGCTGCTTGTTAAGCTTTATCCTTTTCTGTTGAACGAAATCTTGTCTAACGGCATTTCCATTCTGAACACTTTACGGCACAACCTCACCTGGACAAGACCTAACAGGTACTATACGAATCTATGCCCTCGCCAATGAGACACTTTTGCTCCAGCATCTCTCTGCTGCGGGTTAACTCATTGCTCGCGACGACCCTAAAAGCCAACTGTAATGAGCTGAGTATAAGCCACCGAGGAGGCCGAAAATAGCCTAGGCAGCTCATTACGGCGTTCGGCTCGCCGGCAATCATGAACCGATTATAAGCCCCAACATAAGGTGCGGCCAGCCAGGGGCAGTTCACAGTTGACGATCGGCACCCGCGCTAGCCGGCCACGGTAAATCTAATAATACCCACGATTAGGGGGCATAATGGCCCGGGTAGTTACTATGCGCGATCTCGGCTCCGATGTGTCTTAAGTACGGCTGTGGTAAAAAAGAAAACTCCCCGCGGAGGCGTAAGATGGGTGACAAATGTATCCAAGACCCACAGCTAGGGAAAGTGACTACAAAACCCGTTTGCCACGAACTTAAGCACATCGAAGGCCTTCCGTGATTGGAAGTTTTACTATTTCTTATATTTTCATTTTATTTATAAAAACTTTCCTCCTATTCTCTATAACGATCACTAAAGTACATGTCACAAAATAGGAGACACTCGCTAATGGGAATAAGAACTCACAGCTGAAGGGCAAGTCACTCAGCTGCATTCCACATTTGAATAGACAAGGCATTCAAAGCTACCGTCTATAGCAAAAACTTGAAGGGCGGTACTTTCTTCTCTTGTACATAAATATGTAACTATAATTTATTCACACATCACACTAACATTGCAAGATATGGAATTATATTTTAAGTAAGGACTTAGCGTCAAGCAGAATTGAATTACTAACACATGCACAGCTATATTTTATGCAACACATCGAAATAACAACAGCATTCAAACATGACAAAATCAGCTTATGTTATAAAGTTACACGCCAAAAATCAAGTTGTTCGTTACATAATTACAGCCCGAAAATTACATTAATCTTTTAAGACTAGCATAGACAGCAAACGTCAAATAAGCTGAAAAAATATCCAGATCAAGCAAGGAGCCGATTGCATCGGGGCCTCGCTTATATCCTGCTGGCCCTCCGAGGTCTGCTTAACCGCCAGATCAGAGCTCCCGGCATGCTGACCAGAGGTAGTTGGCGCTTCAGAGGTCCCACCTGTCCAATTCAGGAGAAGAATTCATTAAATAAACAATAAGCAACCAATCTATGAAAAGGATAAAAGGGAAGACTTACCAACATCCGTTCCTTGATCGTCATCTCCCAACTGCACGCCTACCTCCTCGGCAGCAAGCAGCCGCATGCCCTCCTTCACCGCCACTTTCTCTTCCTTAGTAAACTGGGCCGTAACCACATCCATCCTGGAGGCCATGCCACCCTCCTTATCCGCATCAGCCTTGGCCTCTTCCAGAGCCCGAAGATAAATCCTGGCCATGATCGGAGATAGTCATCCATCCAGGATAAGTTGCCCTGCTTCCAAGTACGGAAATACATATCCTGGAGCATCTCATCCATCATCCCCTCCATTTCCTCAAGCTCCCTCATCCGGGCTTCAGAAGCCAACAGCTTTGCAACGGCAGCATCCCTCTCCGATCGATATCGCGAGCGGTCAGCCTGAAGGGATCTCCTCATCGCCTCCATCTCCTCCTTCAGCTTGGCTTGAGCAAGCTCCACGGCTTCAAGCTTCCCGGATAACTCCTCTACCCGCTCGAGGTCCGCCTTCCAAACATCGTCTACCGTTGCAATGGCCATATCGATCCGTTCCATGCAAATGGCCTCCATTTTTCGCAGCTCGGCTCTGCTAGCCTCTTCCATGGTTTTCTTTAGCCGTCTGGAGGCAGCCTCGTGCTGAGAGATCTGGATGGCCTGATCGGCGAGTTGCTTAGCCTGGTCGGCAACCACTAGCCGCAATCTTATGTTGGCACTCCCAATTTCCTCCCCGGCCTTGACCAGTCGGGCGTGATGCCCCATCAACTTCCTAGTCTCCTCAGCAACCCGATCGATATTTGCGTTGGCTTCATCCCCCATAGTTACAATCCGAGTAGTAAGCAAATCAAGATCCAAGGACTTGGCCTCATCAAGCACCCTTACCATAGGATTGCGAGGGAGAAGGTGCTCACCAGTAACCTCGTCAAAAGAAACATCATGAGAACTCGGGTCCAGATCTGATGACCCGCAAATGGATTACGAGCCAAGCCGGGATGATCAATATGAGTAACGGTAGGATTCTCTGATGGATGTGGAGAGGGTATGAACTCAGTATCCTCCCCCATGATATCATGAATAGGCTGGGTTGGAGGCTGAGGACCAGGTGAAGGTTCGAATAAGGAGCGCCTCCTCCTTTTCTTTTGAATATCCTCTTCAATAACTCCGAGAATAGGACGGTAGCCGACTACGTCCCCGGAACGATTGGTCGGAGGCTTTGGTTTAGCGGAAGCTTTGAGGAGTTTGAATTATTCGAGGCGGTGCCGAATGTCTGATGTCTTGGCCGCCTTACCCATTCCTGAAATCAAAACCAAGTGTTACAAGCACGCATGGGACTATAATCCAAGAAACATGTGAAGTTAAAAGAGGAGTCAAAAATTCACCTTGAACCGCCGGAGTTGCCCTAGCTGAAATGCTCTCAGAGGATGGACCGGCACCAGTCCCAGCCTTATCAGTTTCCTTTGGCTTCTCCACCAAGGCCGATCCTTCCTCCAACCCCTCGAAAGCCTGGCGGAAAGCATCATCTGTCCACTCTTGGATCTCCCCCGCTTGCCCAGAAGACAAAGCCCCGGCACCATCACCGCTCTGTCCCTCGCCACCATCACCTTCTCCATCACCTCCGCTCTCCTCCTCGCCTCTTTCCTCCTCTACACTTTCCTCCTCCGGAACATCGGGACATGTGCTAGGGGAGGGTCCATCGGATTTCTTGAGCTTCTTCCCCTGGACGACTAGAGGTATTAAGAAGGGTTTCCTCTTACCGCTCTTTGTCGTGGCCCCTCCTTTGGCTTTGGCAGCCCTTTCCTCGGCTGTGCCTCTCTGCTTGACCACAGACTGACGTGGTAAAATCAAGTTGTGCTGCAGAAGAGTGGCATTCCTGATCAGGTAAGAAGCTGACCTCTCCCTTCCCAAAATGGCTTCTATCTCCGCAGCCATCTGAACCAGGCGATCGTTCTCCACGACCGCAAAACCACCTGTCGCTAGCAAGAAATAAAAACACATAAGAAGAAGCATTTCAGTCAGAACGAAAATTATAAATAAGCTTCAACTTACAACCGGAGGTGAAGCGACGGATAGAAACGGAGTCGTCCTTGACGAAAAACCATTCTTTCTTGAACATGCTGAACTTCGAATATAAGTCCAGGACCGCTTGAAGGACACAGCCGATTCCAAGCTGATGTATGGAGACCCTTTCTTGTAGCCCCTCAAGTTGTACAAATATCGAATCTCCCGGTTGGAAGGAGGGCGCCCGTATTTTCGCTGGAAAATGATAAATAGGCTCACCAAGATAGCGTAAGAGTTGGGTTGAAGCTGGAAAGGGGCCACCTTTAGGTAGGCGATGAAGCTGACTATCCAAGCACTGATCGGGGGAATGGCCCCACACATACAGTGGTACCTACTATAAGCGAAGTATCCTTCAGGGGCATTATATGGCATGACCCCCTTCCCTGGCATCAGCATGCGTGCTCTATCAATCCCAAAGGAGCGGGAGATAACATCAAGCTGCTCTTCTTTGAGAGAGCTAGGAAAGCAGTCAGGCGGAGAATTCAGAAGCTCTTGAGGACCATACCCATCTACTAGCGATCTCGGGGTGAGTCCATGACGTTCTGGTCCTGGCTGAGCTGGGGGCACTACGGTGGACTCTCCTTCGTCTTTGGATTTCTCCTTATCTGATCGAGTTTCCACTTTACGAGACATTTATCTGCATCACAAGAAAGTACATCGTTAGAACAGAGGATATAAACAAACAAGTGTATATAGTCTGAAATTTCACTCATAATTCAAAACACTCAAACTCCTGGTGTCATTCGGTAAAGCAAATACAAAAGATCATTCGGTATTCGGAGTCTCAGGCTTCATCCGGTGATTCAAGTATAAGTTCATTCGGCACTTTCCATTCTCATTCGGGTGGTTCAAGCACAAGTTTCATTCGGCAACTCAAATATGAAAGTGACATTCGGTACTTAAAACCCCTCGGGTTCATTCGGAAGTTCAACCTTAAAAAATCGTTCGGCAGAAGAAAGTTCACCTGGTCTGGCAATTAAGATTCGGTAGTCAGAACTGGTTCGGCACTAATCGGTTCGGCAGTTAGGAATTTCGGCTATTTCACTTGGTAGGGAATAACGAAGGCCTAACACCCATATTTATAGACGAACGCAGGATGACTGGACCGGGTGGTTCGGCACATATGACCAGATGGAAACACCCAAGTTAAAACAAAGCACGCCATGTGCATGCACATGCCCTACTTTGGGGGGCAAGTGTTGTGTGCGTTTCCACCACCGAACCAGAGAGAGTGAAGGCACCACCGAACCAACACACTCGTCACCGGACCACTTCCCTGCCGAACCAACGCTTCTCCAATACCTACCGAACCATGCCCCCTTTCCTCCATCATCGGACCAAACTCCACCTAGCCACTACCAGACCAACGTCCCACCGGACCAACTCCACTTCCAGGAACGACCGAACTAACCCACTTCACCTACCACCGGACCAACCTCTACCGGACCAACCCACTTACATGCATCATCGAACCAAGGCCTTGCCGAACCAACGTTGCCAGGCCAGATTGCATCAGCCCAGGCCCACCAGCAGCTATATACGTCCAGGACCCCTACCCTCAGCCTCACTCTATAAATAGAGGGGCAGGGGTACAACAATGGCAGACAAGTTTGAGAGCTCAAGCACGGATAGAACTTTCAAACAACTTTCAGATACTTGTAATCAAAGCTTTGTACTTGTAATCTGAACAGAAAAGGAGAATAACATATAAAGTGGACGTAGGCACATTCTGGCCGAACCACTATAAATCTGTGTGTCTTTTACAGTTTAGTCCATCTATTTTATATATTTGCATAAAACGCCCAAATCATTAAGAACAACATATAATCAACAAAATTATACGACTTGGAGGTGTTTTCCCATTTTTTGCGCAAACAATAATATAATTAACATTAGTTTTCGTTTTATTTCCCTCATTACTCTATAATTAACGTGTTTTCTCAAATTAATTGAAATGTTTAATTACATTAAATTCCAACTGATCACAAAATTAATTGATTTCTTATTCAATGCCAAAACCAATTTCAATTAATAACATATGATTTCACCATTTGATACATTAGTTTATTCCTTATTAACTTACAATTATATCCAAATTAAGCTCTACAATTATATTTCAGTTAGAAATAACATTCATTTCATTCTTACAAAATTAACACTGTTATTTACAATCGATTGAATTTACATCAACATGGTTTTTAATTACACTCAAGCAATATTATTAAATTATATTATAATACGCGTTACCACTTTCCATTTCATTGAAATTAGTTGTTTTAGGATATTATCTTAAGGTCAAAATTTATAATCTAATAAAATTCACATTAATAAATCATAAATTTTAATTTCTCACAATATTGAATTCCAAAGTATTATTTAATTACATATTTTTAATTGGCAAAAATATGGGTCATTACATTATGATTATCTTATTTGAATTGGTTTGAGGTGAATTTCCGGTTCACATATGCATTTTGTTGTTAATGCTTGTGAGGAATTATTCTAGTTATTGCATATTTTTTGGATGGAGTTGAGTGGTTTGGAATGTTGATTCCTTGTTTTGATAGTGTGAATTTACAAATAGAACTCCGTCCGATTGTGAGCTAAACTTTATATTATGTTGATACGTATACATTGTTGGATGACTAGAGTTTGCCGTGAAGTGACTCGGGTCGCTAAATAACTCCACACCATCAAATGATATGTATGGAGCAATTTTACTTGAATTCACATTATTGATTATTCTATCGTGTTTATTTATAATTCGAAATTGGTCGATGCAGTATTTGAAATTTATTAGAATGGGAAAATTTATTTAAATACTCTTCAGGAAATTTATAAAATTTTGTTTGAATTATACTATTTTTGAAGGTGTTGATTTTGAAAATTAAGTATATAAAAGAATTTGCAATTAGATTATAAAATGATATGTTTATTTTATGGCAATTAAATTAAATGTGAAATTTTGAAAATGATATTTTGGAAGTAGTTTATTTTGTATTCGGTTATTTTAAATAAATAGAAGACTGATTCAAATGCATTTCAAAATGTCAATAAAATGTGTTTTACATGAATGTTTTTGGAATGGGAAGTTTTGAAATTTGATTATAAAGGAGAATTGATAAGTTGAGGTTATAATATAAATACTTAGATTATTTTATACGAAGATAATATCATTCAATATTTATTTATTTTTGAATGTGACTTAATATGGATTTGAAAGTAAAGAAGGATTTTGAAAATTGATTTCAAAGATAAATGTTTGAACTTTGGAAATATTTTAAACTGGGAATAACATTATTTAGGTTTGATGTTTTAAAGGTATTACTAGATTATAAACACTTTTATGAGTGCTTGGAAGTACCATAAATGAGTTACAAATCCGATGGATTATTTTTGAAAAGGAGTCCGACAACCTATAATTCTTTATAATTGAATACAAGGTTTTAAAAAATTGAAGTTTGGGATTAAATAAAGATGTTGGAATAAAAAGGGAGTATCTAATTTAAAGCCTCTTCGGAATTGATATTAAATTTTTGGAAATTTGCTATAAGGATACTGGAAAAAGTATTCATAATAAAACCTTTTTTGAACAATAAATGGTTTAATCATACGATACATGTAAACTTTTACATGATGAGAAATTTGAATAAACGAAGTTATAATACCAATGTTATAGGACGTTCAGTAATACTTCTTCAGTTATTCTATTGACTCATTATAATATGGTATGATATTGTATTTTTAAACATTGAAATATGCCGATAACCATTGTTAATACTGGGTTAAATGGCTGTTATGAGGGTAACTATAGCAACGAATAGGTAAAATAAAATGAATTGGTCAAACAAGAAGAGATACCAGAATAGATAGGTCCATCCTAGCTTGGACCATATAACATACTAACCAATTTGTCATAGTTCCAACGACATGCCGTATGGGTACAACAATGATGATGGGCACATAGTGTATTTGATGGAGACGATGACGCCAATGAAGTAGAGAATAATACATCGAATAGGTTGTATGAAGGCACCCACAATTTTTGTTAAGATACTCACGGATGAAAAAGGCTTTGGGTTGCCTCCAACGTTTGGAAGAGTGTATTTTACACTCAGTGAGTTAAATAAATGTACTCTTATCAATCCATAATGAGTAGATGTTGGATTTTATTTTATGCTCAATGAGTTAAGTAAATAAATTATGAATAATTCATAACAAGAAGATGTAAAAAGAGTGCATTCTACACTCTACTGTTAAATAAATAAACTATGATCAATTCATAATTAACGAGTATTAATAAATGTGACCCTTAATACTTGTGTTATAGGTTGTGATATACGATGTCCTTGATGGTAACTCGCCATTGCATGGTCTTTTTATTTAATTTCATATACTTATACTGCATATTTAGGACGACGTTAGGCATGACAAGGCTTTATGAAATGATGGTTATTTATGATGTCTGTTTAGTGAGATCCTTGCATACTTTATAGTATTTACTATATCATCCTGTCTTATATATGCTTATTATGTGATCTCACCCTGTTTTTATTTAGAGATAATCCGACCCATTTATTTTATAAATATTCGTGTCAGATTGAGACTTGATAGGTTCAGGGACTCAGTTAGCAGGAATATGGGCCAGCTTAGGTGGAGGGGTGTGTGTATATATATGTATGTATGTATGTATGTATATAATTTTGCAATTTTATGCTTGTCATATTATTTATGCTATCCCTTGTATACGCTTGTATAATTGTATTAGATAGACTCATGTTGTATACACGTTTTTGATATCCGATGGAGTTTGATGTGTATGTATATACATGGGCCCCGTGCTTCATTTTGTCGACCCACATTTTATATATTATTATAGTCTATACATACTCTATCGTTGTGACCTATGATTATGTGTTCACTAATGTATTTTGCATTTTTCTATTCTATATTAGCCAACGTATTTATTGCTTTGCATCGAGAATATTCACGTCTTTTATAGGTTTGTGGCAGAAAAGATAATGTGACAGTGTTATCCCAAGGGAATATACATGGATGGTCGCTCTTAAAAAGCCTTATTCTCTGTATTACCAGACAATATTACTCTGTAGTATCCTTTGGTAGTAGGGTATAAAGGTGGGGTATCACAAATATTCTTTTCTTTCAATTAGAACTATGGATTCAAGTCTGGCTTCCACTACTTTATTTACCTCCTCTAATTTCTTCTTAATCAAATCAATATAGATCACCTATTCAGGTATAGAGTTTCATGATTAATTAACCTTGAAGTATATTGAAATCCTAGCAGCGCACGCCTTCAATTTCCAACCTCATATTTTGCCAGTAGAGCATCTGGCTCTAGCTCTGGTTTAGTGATTCATTTAGGCAGCGCTTATAGTATTGTTGTACTAGTGATATGCTAGGTTTGTTAAGGAAACATGCTTTATTTTTGACGTAGATCAATCTGACATAGACCATATTAGAAGCAAAGAATTTGAGAGGGCCAAACTCGTAGATCATGAGAAACATTAGATAGAATGTCAAAGGTGTGCATAATTTAAGTAAATGCAATAAATTAGAGCTTTTTTGAAAGGTAACTAAATTGACATGTCTCTTTTGCAAGAAACTAAAATCGAGAGCCTCGATTCTTATTTCTACAGAAACTTAAGGGGGTTTTATATTAGTGACTGGTTTTGCCTTCCTACTACGGGTAGCTCGGAGAACTAATGGTGGGATGAAAGCATAACTATATAAAACTTTTTCATATTGTAATTAGGGTTCATCAATGCACCTTAGTGTTATTGTTTAAGAGATGATTTTTTTTAAAATATGTATATGGGTCTCATAATAAGATTAATCGGAGGATCTTCTGGAATAAATGGCTCAAATCCCTAACCGTGGGGATATAGGCGGTTGTTGGATTTCAATATGACTAGGTTTTTTAGAGAATGAACTCCTAGAGAAAGCAACCCCTCTACTATGGAAGAGTTTGACTAGTTTATTATTAATAGCAATTTAATAGAATTATTACTTAGTAGTAGACAGTTCACTTGGTCGAACTCTAAAGAGATCACTTCCCTATTATCTTGTGAGAACCAACACTTTTATCATTAATCCTTCATATTTGAGAAGATGTGGCTCTTAGAAAGTAAACTTGCTAATTTAGTAACTAATAAATGGCTTTTAATGGGTAGTAATAATTTTAGATACTCGGGTAATATAACTAAAGTCTTAGTTAGCAAACTTGGAGACCATTGATTATTTCTTCAAACTGGATTAAGAATTTTTTGATGGCATTAGGATCAAAAAGGAAAATTTAATGTCTGAAATTTAGAAATTGAACAAATTAGAAGAATCCAGAATCTTAAACTTGGCTACGAGAAATATCTTTATAACCAAAAAGAAGAACTAGACAAAGTCGTTAAGCAAGAGGAAATTACGTGGAAACAAAGGCCTAGGGTCCATCCGATCCAATGTATGGACGAGAGAGATAAGAATACTAAGTTTTTACATAGAGTAGCTAACAGTTGAAAATACAATAATGTTGTAAACTCCTTAATAGTTAATAATGTGGAAATTATTAAGAAATAACAACTCAATAATGTCTTCACTAATTACTTTAAAGATATTTTTGGCATCACCAGGGATTACATAATTAAAGTCAACTGGAATGATTTGTATCCTGAAAATTCAATGGTTGGTATAGATAACTTGGATAAACATTCTCGAATATGAGGTCTTCAATGTTGTCGATGATACATCTAGCGATAAACCCCCAATAGATGGATTTCCAATGTTGCTCTATAAGAAATTATAGCATGTTTTAAAACATGACTAAATTAACATGTTTAATGAGTTTTATAACGATGATTTACAATTAGGTATATTTATTTGTTAATGTAATTCTACTTCACAAGAAACTGGATGCAAAAGAGCCTAAGGATTTTAGGGCTATTTCACTAATTTATTGCTCATTTAAAATTATTTCTAAAGTCTTAGCTAATAGGTTGGGCACTAAAATGAACAATCTAATTGTTATAATGTAACCTTCTTTTATGAAGGATAGAAATACCACAAATAGGGTCGTAGTAGCATAAGAATTTAGAAATTGCTAAAATAATGCCATTTGTGCTCTTTTAAAACTTGATTTCAAAGGCTTTAAATTCTATTGATTGGTTTTTTTTAAAAGATCTATTTGTTTAAAATGGTGGGTAAAAACAATAAAGAAAGCGATGGGAGTCGTGTCATGGATGACACCACTGCCTTAAAAGTAATATTTGGCACGATTATGGTGCAATTAATAATTACTATCTGCTCCCTAAGTTTAACACAACGACCCTTCAAACTTGTGCAGTCAATTTTGAAGGATTTGGAGATTTATAGAAATCGCTACCTATGAATTTTATGTATATTTGAAACTAGGTTTTATTTTAGATGAAACTATAGAAAGAGAAGTGAAGAAGATAATTTTGCTTACTGTAAATATGTATTCCATTGTTTAAAGGAAGCGAGGAAGAATAAAAATGAATGTAAAAATTGTTTCTCTTTTAATTTTACCAGTTATAATAAATAAGCATTCCATAAATAGAAACGTTTACTTATCAATAAAAAGTACCAAAGGTCAAGCAATGAATAGATATTGAGTTTTGTTGTAATTATCTATAAATCCCCCACTAATAAAAATAAAAATCAAAGAAGATGAATGAATATAAATGGGCAAGAAGAAACTTTCATACGTAAGTACTAATGCCTTTAGGTTGAATTGATAGATAAAGAAGTGAGTTCAAAAACTAATATATATATATATATATATATATATATATATAGTGAATTTCTTGTTGAACTACAAATATTTGGGTCAACATCTCATAACATGTACTACAAATTAAATTTTGACAAACTTCGCGATAAATCTGCGCTTGTAATGGTCATGTGTCTACGTTGAGAGTACATCCATACTCTAGAGAGCCCAAGTTTCTCGTAGAAGGCAGTCCACCTTCACACCTAAATATGCGAGTTTATCCAATGCTCCACTCTAGCATCACTACTTATGGCTATGGACTCATTAAGAACAAAAGAATCAACCTCAAAATATATACAAACATAATTAATCAAGTACATCTCAAAAGCACCACTAGTACTGACTATGAATTATATGTAAGTAATAGGACAATGTCTCAAATAAATTAATGGAATACATCAAGCGTGTCTCAAAAGCACCAACAGTGTTAGCTATGGATTTATAAAGAGCAAATAGGCTCAAACTAAGATAAATCATTATATCCATCAAGCGTCTCAAAAGAACAACTAAAAACTAGGTATGGAATACACAAAAGCAAAGAAGCTTAAACTCATAACAAATAGCAGAACCATCAAGTGCGTCTCAAAAGCACCACAAAACTAGTTATGGACTACATAAAGGTAAGAAAGCTCAAACTCATATCAAACAATAGAATCCATCAAGCGCATCTTAAAAGCGCCATTAAAAATTGTTTATGGACTGTATAAAACCAAAGAAACTCAAACTCATATCAAATAGAAGAATCCGTTAAGTGGATCTCAAAGGTACCACCAAAAATTATTGATGGATTATATAAAGTAAAAATGATCAAACTCATATTAAATAGTTAGATCAATCAAGTGCATCTAAAAAGTACAAACAAAAACTGGATATGCACTATATAAAAGCAAAGAAGCTCAAACTCACGTCAAATAATATAATACATCAAGTGTATCTAAAAACGCCTCCAAAACTAGTTATGGATTATATGAATGGGATTCATCAAGTACCTCAAAACCACCACCAAAAACTAGTAATGCATTATATAAAAACAAATAAGCTCAAATTAGTATCGAATGGAAGAATATGTCAAGTGCGTCTTAAAAGAATGTCTCAAAAGAACCATTAAAAATTGGTTATGAATTATATAAAAGGACAAGAAGCTTAAAATCATATCAAATAAAAATATTCATCAAGTATGTCTCAAAATCACCACCAAAAATTGGTTATGGATTATATAAAAAAAGAAGCTCAAACTTGTATCAAATAAACTGATCCATCATGTGCGTCTCAAAGGCACCACCGAAAATTGGTTATGAATTATATAAAAGCAAAGAAACTTAAAATCATATGAAATAACAAAATGCATCAGGTGCATTTTAAAAGCACCATCCAAAAAATTGGTTATTGATTATATAAAATCAATCAAACTTATAAATAGGAAGAGAAAGAGTAATCATGTAGCATTTTTTGACCATTATTGGATATTCATCACATTTTTCCATTTTAGGGTTGGGGTCCATTACTCTTGAAGTTTCAAACACTAGTTCCCTTTGAAAATAGTCTAAAATGGGGATCCATCAAGTTCTCTTTGATCCTATTCATTTTGATGGGATCATACCTTTCACCAATTTCTTAATCGTTTTAGGCCTGAAATAGATGTTTATTCTCTTTCCATTACACGTTCTTATACAGATTCTAATGTTATATATAATTAATGATATTTTCAATGATTCAAAAAAATACATCGCTTCCTTCAAGTTTAACATATTTACTAGGTTCCTTGTTCCTCTTAAAGTGCATATTAGGATCTCAGAGTGATTGCACGTGTTTTGTGTCAAATCAGTCAAGCCATTTCAAGTTTTTCTTCTCTAGTAAGGTTAAAATAATTTATGGGAAAACCATTTTCAAATTGTCTCATTTTTGTGGCTAATTTCACGTCTATCTCTTCTAAGTCATTCATCTCCATTTGAAATTTTTGATCTCTTTTACCGCATTAAGTTTGTAACAAAAAACTGCATGTATTCAATATAAAGAAATGAATCTGCATGAAATACTTTAAATCATAATCAAAGAATACACGTTCATTGTCCTTAAGTACCGAAGGGGAGCTTCGGGACTGGACATAAGATGAGAAGTCCGAATTAGTATAAAAACTCTGGTGTGATCATTTGCTTTTAGTTTTTATACTATGAATAGTTGATTTGATTATCACATATATTAGCATATATTCACACAAATTATACTATACTGTCTACTGTACTTTCATTTGTTACGATATAAATGTCTATACACATAGGGGAAAATAACATTCAGGGGAGTTATTTTTATAATATATCATTATAATGATTGTATATAGTTGTCATCATCAAAAAGAAGAGAATGTTAGAACCTTCATTCTATGATTTCAATGACAACAACTATACAATCACATATATAGGATATATCTTTATATCTTATCATATTATAGGTGTATACTACAAGAAGATTATTATACTCAACAAAATCATGGCTCAAAGACACTTAAAGAAAGGTGGATCATACTATTTAAAAGTAAGGTCAACTTATTGCGTTATAGTCATAGATAAATGTAGTACAATCTTCTTGAGTGATCATAACACACACGATTTCATATCAACAGATTTCTTAACAAACTGCCTAAAGTACAAATTCAAGAATAGCAGACATCTGCCAATATGCCACAGACGTCTGTAATATGTTTCAGTCTATTATTTTCTGAAATTCCATAGACTTTCGTTATATAATGACAGACGTCTGAGGGAAGTTTCGACCTGCATATTTTAAACTAGAACTGTCAGTTTTTGAATGGATGCTTCTCTCTGCTTTGAAAAAACTTCCTCCTCCTTCAACAGTTGCACCCATTAATTAAAGAGCAATCTTTTAAGAATTCATAACTTTTCAAATATAACTCTTTGATTCTATAAATACTTCAATCGCTTGAGATTTAACTTAACTTGATTTACTACTCTCTAACTTCTATATTCATATTCTCTTATGATATCATTGATTTCATATTCTTAGTCACTTACAATCAAAATCTATATTTTGGTTATTTCCTATAAATCCCATCACTCGAACTAACTATCATTCAAAGGAGATGATAGGAAGAATTGTACTAGCACTTAATTTTCATGTTGTATAGAACACAAGATTGTCGAAGAAATACTTTTGTATTAGCCCGTTCCTCTGGGAAAAGCAAGGATTATTGGCTAGTGAAATACCAAAAGGGAGCTTCGAGACTAGACATAGGATGAGAGGTCTGAACCAGTATAACAACTCTGGTGTGATCATTATACTTTTAGTTTTTTATACTGTGAATCGTTGTTTCGATTATCATATATATTAGCAACATTCAAACAAGCTATATTATATGATCTACTACACTTTCTTTTGGTATCATATAAATGTGCATATACATAAGGAGAAATAACATTCAACGGGAGCTATTTTTATAATATATCATTAGGAACGATTGTATAGTTGTCATCATCAAAAAGGAGGAGAATGTTAGAACCTCAATTCTATGATTTTAATGACAACAACTATACAATCACATATACAAGATATATATCTTATCATATTATAGGTGTCTACTAGATAAAAATCACTATGCTCAACAAAACCATGGATCAAAGACAATTGAAGAAAGATGGATTATACTATTTAAAAGTAAGGTCATATTATTATATTATAGTCGTAGATAAATGTTGTACAATCTTCTTGAGTGATCATAAAACACACAATTTCATATCGACAAATTTCTACAACAAACTTCCTAAAGTTTAATATTCAACGACAGTAGATGTCTTTCAATATACCATAGATGTCTATGATATGTTCTGGGTTTCTGTTTTCTAAAATGTCACAGACTTTGACATATAATGATAGACGTCTAAGGGAAGTTTTGACCTGCATATTTTAAACTACAACTGTCATTTTTTTGAATGGATGCTTCTCTTTGCTTTGAACAAACATCCTCCTCCTTCAAAAGTTGCAACCACTAATCAAAGAGAAATCTTTCAAGAAGTCACAACTTTTCAAACACAACTCTTTGATTCTATAAATACTTCAATCGATTGGGATTTAGATTAACTTGATTTACTACTCTCTAACTTCTATGTTCATATGCTCTTATGCTATCATTGATTTCATTTCTCAATCGCTTACAATCAAAATCTCTATTTTGGTTAAATCAATTCCTACAAATCCAAGCACTCACACTCATTACCCCTCAAAGGAGATTATAGAAAGAATTGTACTAGCAGTCATATCTGTGTCGTATAGAATACAAGATTGTTAAAGGAATATTTTTATATTAACAAGTTCTTCCGAGTGAAGTGAGGGTTATAGATTAGTGAAACACCGAAGAGTAGCTTCGGGACTGGACGTAGGATGGAAGGTACAAACCAATATAAAAACTCTAGTGTGATCATTTTACTCTTAGTTTTTATAATTTGAATTGATGTTTTGATTATCACGTATGTTAGCATATATTCACACAAGCTATATTATACGATCTACTGCACTTTCATGAAGCGTATAAAAGGATTCAAAAGAAGGCTATACGTAGTTGAAGTGATAGATACATAGACATACATAGCTGAAGGTAGCGACAGTGGTATTTATTGTGATGTCCTCATTAGTGATGTTAAGTCTTGGAAGATGGATTTAGGTGCAATATTTCACATATGTAATGAGGTGGGATGTTTTTCTTCTTATAAGAAGACCATCGACATGATTAGGACCCTCAGTGGAGTATAGCTGCTAGTTTGTGGTATTGGATCCTATTCAGTTTTGTATGTATGACGGTATGGTTAGAGAAGTCTCGGATGTGAGACATGTTCCTACTAGTCCGCGTAATCTCATTTCTCTTGGTCAGTTGAACCGCAATGGTTGCATTTATGAGACTCGAGGTGGATTTTTGAGAATGAAGAAAGATGGTCATATTGTGATGAGAGGGGTACTGAATGATGAAAAACCTTTATAAATTGGTTGGTCATGTGGTTAATAATAGAAAGCCAATAATAGTTAAAGAGACTATTCCACAGGTAGGTGGTGAGGTGAATGTGAATTGCTTTTGATAGATGTGTTGGTAGTCATATTTTCAACTGGGGTATTCACTTTAATGATGCTCGAGGTATCAATGTTGATCGTATGGAGAGATCAAGTTAAGTGGTAAACGGGTGTCAAGTTGGAAAATCTATGAAGACTTAATGGAGGTCTTTATGGTATTATAAATGCTTCTGAGATCAAATTGTGTGGTGTATCATATGGTGGAGGATGCATCACTTATCGGTGGTGATAACAGTTTATGATTTGGTATGATTAAGAAAAAATGAGTGGTGATTGATCTAAAGATGGTAGGCTTGTGTGTTTTATTTGATCAGGCCCCATTTTTATTTTTCTCTTTGAAGAGATGATTTGATTGAAGGTGGAGATCAAGAATGTGCTAGAGATATGTAATTTTGCACCAATGTGGAGTGTTAAATTTTGGTGATACAAAATCATAAATGCAAGGAAACAAATATGTAAAAGAAAAGGAGAAAAAAAGATTTTGTTTCCCCTAATTAATATGCATATTTGATTATGTTTATTTCTCTCTCTAATTAGCTAATTAATTTATTTTTTGTCATATAATGTTCACTTAGGCATTAAGTAATTGATGTTATAAATAGATCATAGAAGAGAGAGTGGAAAAGTATTTGGAATTTCTCTCTTCTTCCTTCTTTATTCTTCTTCTCTAAAACACTAAGAAAGCCAGTGTTATAGAGATCCAGACTCCTTCTCAATTAGGTTGTTGATTTTATTTTTGTTTTGTTTACTTTTATTTGGTGAGTTAATTATAAACAATTGTTTTATGAGAATCAATGGGTGAAATTTTTGATAGAAATCAATTTAGAAATCAATTGCTTGCCAATTGTATTCAACGTCCAATAATATATATGGTTACAAGAGTCAAGATAGGCTACAAGTTAGCCAACTGATTTGCTATAAAAAAGGTAACTAAATAAATACTAACCAAATAAAGAGGCTACAAATTAGCCAACTGATTTGCTAAAACAAACGTAACTAAATAAATACTAACCAAATAAAGATATCGTCAGATCAGGGAATAAATGCAAGAAATTTTCTAACGCCTAGAATGTATGTATATTTCTTGCATTTATTCCCTGATCTGACGATATCTTTATTTGGTTAGTATTTATTTAGTTACATTTGTTTTAGCAAATCAGTTGGCTAATTTGTAGCCTCTTTATTTGATTAGTATTTATTTAGTTACCTTTGTTTTAGCAAATCAGTTGGCTGACTTGTAGCCTATCTTGACTCTTGTAACCATATATATTATTGGACGTTGAATACAACAGGCAAGCAATTGATTTCTATCATGGTATCAGAGCCTCTTACGATCCTATTCTCCTTACCCTAGCCTCATCTATCTTCATCTTCGTTCTTCTTCTTCTATCTTTAATTCTTTTCCATGGCAGACTCGTCCAAGTTTCATCCTGCACTCACCATCACTAATGTTAAATCTCTTATTCCCGTAACATCAGACAATAAGCACGCCATGTATCATTCTTGGCTACTCTGTTTACCAATCTTGCTAGGGTTCATGATCTTTACGATCACTTGGTTCCACCAACGGAGGAGAAGGCTATGGCTGCCTATATCCAGGATAAGTCCGCTGGTCCGGCTCTTTGGAGGCGTTTGAATGTCATTGTCATGCAATGGATTTACAACACCATTTCTTCCGATCTTTTCCTCGCTATCCTCAGACGTAATGACATGGCAGAGGGGGCATAGAATTGTCTTAAAGCTCTTTTTTAGGAAAACAAAGCCTCTCGGGCTACCCATCTCGAGGAGGGTTTTACGAATGTTGCTTTTGAGGCTTTCAACTCGATCGACAATTATTGTAATTATTTACAATCTCTGGCAGACGGGTTGGCTGATGTTGATGCTCTGGTGACAAATGGTCGTCTGGTTTCACGTGTCACCGGGTCCTTACCAGAGGCGTATAGTGGTACGGTGGACAACATACAAAATCAAGAGCCTTTTCCATCCTTTGAGAGTTTTCATTCAAGGTTGAAAATGGCTGAGCGTACTGTCAAGGCTCGTCAAGCTCGTGAAACTGGTGGTTCTGAGAGTCGGCCTGGTGGTGCTACCATGATTGCTGCTAATTCATCTGCAAGCAACAAGCGCAACAACAATAATAAAGGGAGGAACAATTCAAAAAACAATGGGAAGAAAAAGGTTCACCAAAGTACCAATGGGTCCGGTCCTAGTCAGCTGTTATATTAGCAGTACTAGTGGCAGCCACGTCGGCAGGCCCCACCGCCAAAGTGGCAACAAATGTGGCAGCCTGGTTGGGGAGGGTGGACTTTCCTTCTTGCACATTTCCTGCATACTCTTGGCAGCCAAGGCCCAATCCAACAGTCCAACGTCCCTCCTCTTCTGGGTCAGGCTTACTTGGGTGAAGACCTCAAGCTTTCAATGCCATTGCTCCTCCTACTCCTAGCTACATGCCTACCGACATTGAGGCCTCTATGCATGCTCTTTCGTTCTCTCAACCAGATGGGAACTACTATATGGATACTAGTGCTACATCTCACATGAGGCGGATGTAGGTATTCTCTCTTCTTACTTAAATTCAAGCAATAAGCATGATAACATTGTTGTTGGTAGTGGTTATTTAATTCCGATTATCGATCATGGTCGCACTACATTGCCTCACCTTATCAACCATTTACCCTAAACAATGTGTTACATGCTCCCAGGCTCATTAAATATTTGGTCTATGTTCGTAAATTTACCACAGATAATAGGGTTTCTATCTCTTTTGACGTTTTTGGTTTCTTTGTTAATGAATTATAGACTAATGAGATGTGATAGCACTGAGGGCTTATATTCACTTTTCTCCAACTCTCAAGTCATTTCTTCCAACAATTATTCTGCTTTTACTGCTGTGCCTTCGAATATTTGGCACAATCGTTTAGGTCATCCTGGCGATGCTATTCTTAAGTCTTTTGTAGTAAAAAGTTTGTTGATTGTTATAAGGCTTGCAAAACTTTTTGTTCTTCTTATCCTCTTGGGAAACATTCTAAGCTATCTTTTTATGATTCAATGTCATATACTTTTCTTCCATTTGATGTTATTCATAGTGATCTTTGGACTTCTCCTATTGTTAGTACTTTCAGCCATTGTTATTATGTTCTTTTTCTTGATGACTATAGAAAACTTTTGTGGACCTTACCTATTGCAAAAAAAATCCCAGGTCAAACAACTTTTCTTAGTGTATCATGCTTTAGTCAAGACACAATTTGAACGTAATATTAAGACTTTTCAGTGTGACAATGGTACAGAATACATTAATAGAACTTTTAAGGATTTTTTTGAGCAATATGGCATGTTTTTTCCGTCTCTCATGTCCTCATACATCTCCCCAAAACGGGAACGCCGAAATACACATAAAGTCCATAAATAATATCATCTGAACTATTCTTGCTCATGCATCTATGCCACTCTCCTTTTGGCATCATGCTCTCTTCATGGCTACATATCTTCTCAATATCCTTCCTTCCAAGGTATTGAATTACCAATCTCCTGCTCAAATCCTCTATCAAAGTGATCCGTATTATTCGGGTTTGCGTGTTTTTGGTTGCTTATGTTTTCCATTATTCCCCTCGTCTACTATTCATAAATTACAGTAAGGTCGACTCCTTGTGCTTATTTAGGTCCGGCTCCTAATCATCGTGGCTCCAAAATGCTATGACATGTCTAGTGGTAAAATCATAATTTGTCGTCATGTTCTTTTTGTTGAAACAGAATTTTCATTCTCCAAACTCCAAGAAACGAAACCTTCGAATTATGATTTTTTGAGTGACAATATTAATCCTAAATTAATACATCATTTATCACAAAATACCACACCACAAAATATACAGCTTGACCCGACAATGCAGCCAACGACTCATCCTCTCTTCCTCAATCTAGGCCATAGTCTCACATAGACCCAGATTCCACATCTCTCACTACTGCCCATACTCGATCCTCTACTTCCTCCTATGGCCCATCCTCTCTCCCCCACAGCCCAACCTCGTCTATAAGCTCCCCCGCTTTGACCATTCCTCACACCACCCCTAGGCCTCCCAACCCTATTTCAACCCGCATGGCCACTCGTGCATCAAATGACATTTCTAAACCCAACCCTAAATACTCTTCTAATTACCACACTACCACCACTACAAATATTTCTCATGTTTCGAAAAATCATGCTAATGTGCTTAGTGACCATAATTGGAAAAGTGCAATGTTGGATAAATTTAATGCTTTAATTGACAATAAGACTTGGGAATTAGTGCCTAGGCCGCCTAATGTTAATGTTACTCGGTCTATATGAATTTTTTGTCATAAACATAAATCTGACTGTTCTTTTGAGCGTTATAAAGCTCGACTTGTAGCTGATGGAAATACATAGCAGCAGGATGTTGATTGTGATGAAAAGTTTATCCCCGTCATTAAACCGATCACCATTAGAGCGGTTCTTAGCATTTCTCTTTCTAAATCTTGGCCTATTCATCAAATGAATATCAAGAATGCTTTCTTGCATGGTCATCTCAATGAAGCAGTTTATATACATCAACCCATGGGTTTTCGTAACAAAAATTATCCGAACCATGTTTGCCTTTTGAAGAAATCTTTGCACGGATTAAAACAGGCTCCTCGAGTTTGGTACCAAAGATTTGCCGATTTTGTTGCTACCATTGGGTTCTCTCATAGTACGTCAGATCACTCTTTATTCATCTACAAAAATGTTTCTGATATTGCTTATATTCTGTTATATGTGGATGACATTATACTTACAGCTTCTTCTGATTGTCTTCATAAGTATATTATGACTCTCTTAGCTTCTGAATTTGCTATAAAGGATCTAGGTCCTTTGAGTTTCCTTTTGGGTATTGCTGTCACTCGTCATGCCCATAGTCTTTTCTTATCTCAGGCACAGTATGCTACAAAAATTATTGAACGTGTCGAAATGTCTAACTGCAATTCATGTCCTACTCCTATTGACACTAAGTCCAAACTAAGTGCCAACGCAGGCACTTCTTATGATGATCCAACTAAGTATTATAGTCTTGCAGATGCTCTTCGGTATCTTGCATTCACTCGGCCAGATATTTCCTATACTGTGCAGCAGATCTGCCTTCATATGCATGCCCCGACTAATGAGCATATGAAAGCTCTTAAGTGTATCATACGCTACCTCCAGGGTACCCTTTCTTTCGGTCTCCACTTGTACAAATCCAATATTAATCGTATTATCTCATATACAGATGCAGATTGGGGTGGTTGTCCTGAAACCCATCGTTCTACCTCTGGTTATTATGTATTCCTCAGATATAATTTGATTTCTTGGTCTTCGAAACGGCAACCTACTCTTTCCCGTAGTAGTGCTGAGGCGGAGAACATGGGTGTTGCTAATGTTGTTTCTCATTCATGCTGGATCAAAAATTTGCTTCTAGAGTTGCATTGTCCTATTCAAAAGGCTACTCTACTTTATTGTGACAATGTGAGTGCTATATACTTATCTGGCAATCTTGTTCAGCATCAACGCACTAAACACATTGAGATGGATATTCATTTCGTCCGTGAGAAAGTAGCTCTTGGTGAAGTGCGTGTGCTTCATGTACCGTCCCGTTACCCAATTGCTGATATTTTTAACAAAGTGCTTCCGCGCGTATTATTTAATGATTTTAGGGATAATCTAAGCATACGAGAACCTCCCGCTTCAACCGAGGAGGTGTGATAGAATATATTTTACATATATTCTAGGCGTTAGAATATTTCTTGTATTTATTCCCTGATCTGACGATATCTTTATTTGGTTAGTATTTATTTAGTTACCTTTGTTTTGGCAAATCAGTTGGCTAATTTGTAGCCTCTTCGTTTGGTTAGTATTTATTTAATTACCTTTGTTTTAGCAAATCAGTTGGCTAATTTGTAGCATATCTTGACTCTTGTAACCATATATATTATTGAACGTTGAATACAATGGGAAAGCAATTGATTTCTACTAATTTTGTATGTTGCTCTCCTGATTTATTTGTGTTTTAGATCCATCTTCGCCATTTTTTATCTTCGGGTATTATTATTTTCATCTAATATTATTCCTTTTGTGCTTGGAAAATATAAGATTATGGGATAGGCTTCCGTGAAAATTTTATCCTTTATTAGGTTTTACACAACAAAAATCCTAACATGAGAAAGAGATGACATGGTTTGTGACTTCGCATGCTCATGTATATATGGACTACTCCTTTTTAGTTCTATGGATGATATATCTTTTTGTCTGCTTCTCCGGCTTTTTCGTTTTACTACTACTCTTTTTATACTCTAGCCTTTAGACTTGGGAGAATTTTTTTATTGTGTGAGAATTTTTGCTATATGTCTGGTTTGTTGATGGCTCTTTCTTTAAAGATGAAATAAAATTATACAAGTGCTCTCCTTCTCATGTGGATCATTCATTATTTCTCAAAATAAATAAATATTTTCTTTTTAGATTTTTTACAAGAAATAATAGCTACTTTCTTAACTTTACAATTCTTAAAACTTATCGATATATTTTAGAAAATGTATTGATATTGGCACTCCGGTTGTCGATGTGAGGGGGCTTTTCCAATTTTGTTTTTTCTTTTTTACTATGAGGGGAACTAATCAAATCAGCCTCCTCATAAAATTATGATTACGTTGACCTAATCGCCATTCTTTTTATTTACCACGGTTTTCCATTAATCATCGTTAAAATTTAATCCAAAGTAATTAATTAAATAATGGACAATCAAATTCACCTAATTGCGGTTGATAAAATGATTAGATATTTAAAAGTTTCGAATCATTTAGAGCTTCGTAGGTAAAGAACAATGCATTTTTGGCCGTCGTGTAGAGATTGTCGAACAAAAAATTCAAAGGGGGCTGGTCGAACAAATTGTTTTAGTTTTGTAGACCCGTGCTAAAATATGCATTTTAGTTTGCTAATGTAGCATCGAGTTATACATTTTAGCTCGGTATATTGCTGCCGAATTATACCTTTAATCCACTATCATACTCTTTTCAGAAATGCAATTACTTTTTTCTTTAAGGTATCAAAAAATAATTGTACGAGTGAATTCAAAAGGTTTTGATATTTAAGGTTTTTCCTGCAGTTAGTTTAGAGTTTCAATTAGAGTTTCAATATTTTTAACTAAAGGCAAAAGAGAAAAGATATAAACTTTATTAATAGCCTGTGAATTCCTCATAACAATTTAATTTTACATGTAGTGCTCATAAAAATTGTCTCCCTCATATTCAAAATTAAAGTTTAATAAAAATACCCTTAAAAAAAATTTAAAAACATAATGAAATGCGTTGATGATTCCATTATCCACTGGGCTTCCACAAATAGAACAGTGAAACTGTCAACGAAAAAGTAGGTTGGTTGAAAGACGAGTTTACAATTCATAGACTTTTTAATTCTAAAATTTCATTAGTACCTAATCATTCTTTGCCTTTTTCTGATAGTATTTTCTACTTCAACTCAGTAATAACTTTTGAAGATGCACACATAGAAGCGGTGTTTGTTGATTAGGAAGCTCAACATCTTTACTTGAATTTGTACGATTTTTTTCTGTTTCTTTTTTAAAAAGAAAGCAGAAAAGGACATGCGCAAAGATTTGATACAATTAACGTCTATTATTATCACAAGTATAAAGTTGTTGCTTAAAGTTTCATAGACCCCACCATAAAGAAAGTAAGCATGAAAGAAACGAAGTAACTGGGTATTACTTCCCAAACAATGCGTCAACACGAGTAGAATAGTACCTCAACCTTCTCGCTAACAAGCACTTTACAAACAATACTTTGCTGCAAAAAATTCCATGTTTTAATTCGCTTTCCACATCGTACTAATGACGTTTAAGCGCACAAACTAACCAGGCAACGGACTCTAAAAAGTATGAATAAAGCAATGCAACAAATATTTCATATTATAATGTAACACTAAAGCAAGCCCATCACATCCCTAACATACAATCAATGATCTATCGATAATATTAAATATAACATATAATAACATATACTTTCTTTCCTGAGTGGGAATCAATAATACAAACCACCAAACTTCCTCCTTTACATCTATAAAAAATAAATCAAAGAAATAACAAAAAAAAACAGCAGTAGAAAGTGTAATTAGCCAATGATGGTTAAACTCGTTCATTTATCCTATTTGAGCCATCTGATAATTTGGATGATTTTTTGGATCTTCTTTTGAGGACAATAATCCAAGTAACGACTTCAAGCAATGCAGCAATGGCACCCAACAAAGATATCACGACAATGTACGCTTCCTTCCATTTGTGTTCGGGGCTCAAGATTTGCAAGCCTTTGAATACGTTGATTACTCCTAATATGATCACTGCATAACCAACCGAATGGTGGTACATGTTCCAGTACAAACGATACTTGTGATCCTTGTTTGGCCTTAGAAGCAGTGCAAATACCTGTTTCAATAATCGATTACAAGTACACGATAATTATTATGCAGCTTATTTTATTACTACATAGCATAAAGGAGTTCTTTATAGGTAGTTGCTGTTAGACTATGATACGAAGCAATCACACATATTTTGGATCGATCTCCAACTTGCCACCGACACTAAGTTAAGAGACTTGGACTTTATATATAAAGACCTAGGTATTCTTTGAATTGAGTGGATACTACATGTAAGATGCTTAGAGTAATAAAAGGTTCACTTCAAACTTCTTGCAGATAACTTCAGTCCACTCCAAATCTAAACAGAGGTAAAGACTAATTTGAATGTACAAATTGGTGAGCAAATGAAATAAAACAATCCTACCTCCAAGCTAATAAATAGAGCAATGTACAAATAAGCAGTTGGGAATAAAAATGACTTACTTGCAATGTACCAAGGCTGAAGAGAGTAATTCCAATGTTTCGGTGTGTGGTGTAAGTGATTCCCTTGGACTTGCTACCGAGATTAAGACCAGTGGCCCAACCAGCGACACCGAGAGCGTATCCTATTATTTGGCATGAGACATGTAGATAGAACCAAGCAGGGTCTGCTGATTTGAATGTCTTTAGATATCGAGCAAAAATAGCTCCAATTGGTAGCAGTATGCCCCAACTCACAGCGTTCAAAATTCCATGTATCTGGATTTAAACAAAGAGCTTAACTAAAGCCATCTTAACCAAAAATAAATTATTTCTTTAAATTCTATGTATGCGCATTGAACTAAAGTATTCTACTCCTTGGATATAACTGTATATTACCAAGCTAAAAAGACTCCTATTTGGTTGATTGTGGCTAAAGGGATACAGTTGCATAAAATTTGAAAACTAGCACGATGTGTCGATACTGATTTATGGAAACAACTATTAAATCATGCTACTTAAATTAAGGGAATGTTGTGAAAACTCACGTGACATTTCAAACCATGCTACTAAACTTGAAGGCAAAGGTAGAAACTCGCATAATATATGATAGGCTTAGATATAACTAAAAATAATAACTGATAGCACTAAAAATCTTTTATCATGCACAGCAAAACTCTCATAAATTTGTAAAGTTGGATAATTTAGAACCCGATATGACCACAAGTTCAAAACGGCAATAGTTTTGTGAACCATGTTACAAAGGCAATCACATCATGCAGATTCTCATTCAAATGGATAACTTCCACTTGACACAAAAATTATAATGAATAATGATTTTGGAGACAATTAAATTTCAGTGAATATTTAACAGAGAATGGATGTTGTAAAAGAAGAAAATGACTCTCCATTTGTCATTATGAATAATGATAGAAATTGACTTGCATGTGGGTGGATAGGTAAAAACAAACAAATTTTGAGCTAGAAGTATCTAAATACTTGTATAAGCTTATAGTTTGTACAATTATAAACATAGAAACGCACATGCTTGAATTCTTTTTAGCAAAATTAAAATATGAATATAACACGTTTTAAAATCTATTTGCAGTTAGGAGAAAACTTTAACCTCCTCGTGCGTAAACACAAAAACCAACACTGTTGATTTTTCATGTACTCTACTGAGTATTATCTGTTTATAGAAATTGTATCGCTTTAATATATGTTGAAATACTTATAACATGGAAATTATAATTAAAAAAATGAACTGGGTGCAAGTAAATGTAAATCACTTGTAAATAACTATACCAGTACATAGATAATATTTTGTAACTCAAATGCTAGTGGGGACAAAAACCATGCGGGTCCATGCTGGTCCCTATTAAGTTCTAACATCATTAGCGCACATCAAGGAGAGGAACAACAAAAACACAAGTTCTAAAAACCGTTTAGATACTAAACAGCTATCAGAAACTCAGTTAGTGTATTGTTTGAATTTTTTCAAATTTTGATTATTTGTTTAACGCGGTATAAAAAAAGATGGAATCATTCCAA
Organism: Allium cepa; assembly: GCA_030765085.1. Lineage (NCBI taxonomy): Eukaryota > Viridiplantae > Streptophyta > Magnoliopsida > Asparagales > Amaryllidaceae > Allium > Allium cepa. The sequence continues at coordinate 619,908,210 of CM060928.1, forward strand.
ACTCCTTTGCATTGCCACGCTCCACATTGGTAGAGTATGGCAAAGCAGCAAAAAGTTGGAATGATTCCTACTTTCCACTGCACTCTCCTTGTTGGAGATGGCCTAATAACAACGCATTCAATCACTAGGTAAAAAACTTAATACCTATACCAGCAGAAATTTGTGCATACAACTAAATTTAAATACTAATCACAGACGAGTCTTGGTCCAGTTAGCAGAGGAGTAGAATTTCCTTGCTAAGAGGAGGTCTGGATTAGGAGAACTTCAAATTTGTAATCTGAGCTCACAGGTTATTCTTTTAGCACAAATATTCCAATTTTTTATGTGTAGAAGGGTATGGAGCAATCAAAACACAAATCTGTAAGATGATAGCCCAAGCTGGATGAACAATTGAAATTCCTAGTAACTCGAATTGGTTTCGGGTTGAGTGTCATTGCTGGATATTTCAGTCCTTGGATATGTAGTTCTTTCAATCAAGATATATAAAAACACCGTATCGTTAAACTAACACTTATTATTGAGTGGCTATTGAGATTGAGAACTAGTTATTTACTCCTCCCGAATTTTAAGTTAGATTGTTTGGAAACAAACATTTCGAACCAGTTGTCTCTCAATAAATTCCGAAGAATTCCTAAACACAAGCTAATATTTTATTCACCTCCCTACAAATTAAAACATCAAAATTCTCAAAAATATATATTAATGTTTAGGAAGAGAAAAGAAACTTACATTCTTATCTTTAAAGCTATCAGCTCCATCCCCACCACTACTAATTCCCTTAACCAAATCCAGGCTCCCTTTTGCCATCAAATTCTCCGGCGCAAATTCGTGCTTCATCACCACACCATTGACCACACTTGCACCCACTTGCCACACCTGATTCACTTTCTTCACACCTTTACCAACCACCAACTTCCCAAATATTTTCATCTTCCCATCCGCATATTCAGCTGCCAAACCCGAAACGGGATAACTTATAGGACTCTCCGTCACCGGCCCGTACGCTGTTATGTTGTAGGTTTTCACTACCATTTTCCCGGTGGCATCTTTGTAGGCGATTAGGGTTTGAGAACCGGCCATGCCAGTTGCGGTAGGGTTCAGAGCCCAAGAGATCCAGCCGTTAGGGGTCGGAGGCGCGGCCACAAAGGCGATGTCTAAATCTGACGTGGCGGATGAATAGGTGTAGTGGAGAGAGGCGCCGAGGGTGGGGAGGTCGTTACAAGTGGAGTAGATGCGGTTGGGGAAGGTGAGGGAGGAGCATTGATCGCAGAAGGAGAGCGGGAGGAGAGAAAAGGTGAGCAGAGAGAAGAGGAGAGAGGAGAGAGAAAATGCGGCCATGTGGGAAGCTTGAATGTTTGTAATGCTTGGTTTAGAATTAGGCGATGGGTTTTTATAACGGGTTTATATTCGTTGGAAATTAACTAATTTTTTGTTGCAATTCAAAATTTTGTTTCAACTTTTCCCTATTTTTGGTAAATGGTGGGTTGCGTCCTCCACACGATCTTTAAATATAGTTGATTTTGGTATTATGCTGGTTATTTACTAATGAAAATTTAGGTTCAAAATTATTTATAGCAAAAGGATGAACATACATAAAAAAGGTGGGCCTCCTTATGCATTATTCATTTATTAATTAAAACTAATACAAACCCTCCTACATATATGAGATTCGCATAATTTATGGATTATCAGTTTTTAAAAAAAAAAATTGGTTACATAATGGTGAAACATATGTGTTTGGGTTATAATTTCTTTGGATTAACTTTTTTTTGGATACTATTGAAAAACGTCTAATGATAAACATGTTTAATAATTTAAAAGCACGTAAAATAAAACAAATATTTATCAAAACTATTGCTTTATACAACAACACTAACATCAACGATAAGTTATTGTCAATCTGGAAGCATTACTTTAATATTATTTAATACGAATGCTAACCAATTCTTAACGATTTATTCCTTTTATCGGTTACATGATAATATTATTTGCTATGAACCTAATTCATATTGAAAGTGGAATAGAAAGCTAAAAATAGGAACAAACTAGGATTAATTGTATTTAAGCACAAAATAAAAATGGTGAATATATATATCATGATTCAAATGTGAAATAAATGATATTGAATTCATTTTAGTTAGTAGATAATTAAAGCTACTAATGATGATTACACTGTATTTAAAAATTTCCAATACTAATCGACATAAAATTGAGGAAATTTTCCAGTATTAATCGACATAAAATTGAGGACCATGGCAGAATGAATATGTATTCGTTATTACATGAAATGGAGTGAAAATGATAAATATATTTACTATTTTAATTTTAAGTTTAAATAAAGAAAACTAAAATGGTTAACTCCAATTAATTCGTATTCATATCTCTATTCTAATTTGAACTAGATAACTTGTAGTTAGTCCTTATTTATGCTAATCAAATGAATTAATAACCATTAATGGGTATGTTCACTAAATGACAAGTAATTAACTTAACTTCAAATATTCAAAAATATGATATTCTTTTATAATATCTACAACCAAACTAAAAACAATCATGTTATCAGAATTAAAATTAACTTAATTATAAATATTTTCTATTAGATTTATAAAAAATGTCTCCTCTAATATACTCATTTAGATTTGAAAACTAAATAATCAAACCTAACCCTATGCTCAATACAGAAAGTATAGATGTGAACTAGCAGTTTCATCACTTGACCTTCAAACCTTTGAAACTAATGAATCGCTTGAGTTTACGAATCATGCATGAATTGCATGTTTTGCTAAAATCACATTTTTTGTTTTACCTATCGCCATTGTAATTCAATTAAGATCCATTTAAAAATTTGCTATTTCTAATACAATAGTTACGTTTCGCCGTCGAATAACCGATTAATGGATAATAAAACATGATTTTTAAACTAAATTCACGAGCAATTTTTCCACTGAATATTAGAACTCTGCTATGAAAAAACGACATTAAACATTACCACCACTCACTGATATCTAGCAGTTTCCAAAAACGATCCAATAAAAATATTTTTATCTGAATATTCATCAATGTCAACATCTTTGTAGGCTAAAATGACTTTTAAAATATTTAAATGCACCATTTTAAAATTTTGAATTTTAAAATGCAACATCTACCATTTTCTTTTCTTGTACGAAACTACATATATCGATAAAGAGATTATTTGAAGCACCTTCTCATGATTCAAACTCGTTGCCAATTAAGTGAATCGAATGAATTTTCAATGCATTCGGTACTATTCCTAAAATTAGAGTGAAAGACGAATTTAGTTTATTCAATTATTTATTTGAGGAATATTTGAGCTATTTTAAACAAAAAAATATGTCATTGTAGTATAATAAAGTATGAAAAATATTTTAATGGTATTTTCGAACATGTTATTTAGTTAGAAAAAAATCAAGATGCGTTTATTAGCACATTAAAGTGTGAACTAATAGCTTTTCATACGTAAGTATTCCTCGCATCACTTTTAGGTTTTCAAAGAAATTGACTCCTCAATTTTGCATCTTTCATCTTTAGAGATCTCCACTGCTTGAAAATGATCCTATTTTGTTACAAAATGTGCAAATAACATGAATACAAACTATACAACATGTTTTATAAAGTCATTTCTTAGAAGGTATGTAATTCAGTAAGAATAAATTGCATCTTGATATATCACTAGATCAAATGCTTAAAATAAAAGTGGACTCTAATTGATTATCCCTAAAGAAATAACATGTAGTTGATTCTATCATTAAATTGAATTTCAATAAAAAAGAATTAGTTGTAATTAATTATCAAATTAGTCTCGATTCAAATTAAATAAACTTAATCGGAAGTCATTCCTTTTATCATTAGCATGACAATATAATTTGACATACGCTAGTTCTACTCATACACCATAAATTATTATATATACACCAAAAAATTTACCAAATTAATATATATTAGTTTTACTTAACATACACCATGCATATTACAAAACTACCTTCATTTTGAAATTAAAAGAAGCCACTTATCTCATTTCACCAATACTTCTCTCATGCGTTAACCAAATTTAGGATCTTATTACTAAATTCGCTAAATTCACTTTTGAAAATTTCATATTCAAACACTTCAAATGGAATGTAAATTCATTTATTATTTTTATATATAATTTGATTTTAATTTCTTGGTATTAAATTTTAAATTATTTAAATTTTGATGTTAAATTTAAACTAGATTTGATTTAAGCAAAAGACTGAGATGAATTTACTACTCTACGAGTCAAACTAATTTTAGCATTGAATTTTAATTTTTTTTTTCAAAGTTAAAGTAAAAATGTCAAAATTTACTACACATGCAACTTCATAATCTATCAATATAATTTCATACTTGGAAAGAATTTAAAATTAATTCAGTTGATGATGTAATGAAATTTAGTTACCTTATGACATAAGTTATATTGAATATATGTAATGTGGATAAAGAGGATTTTACATATTATGAGTTCTTCATTCTTTAATATTGATTTTAGTATTTTGTTAATTATGGTCGCTTTTGTTATAAATTTATATAAATTTTTTACTGTGTTGGTAAAGTTATTTATAGTGTATGACTATAATTTGCCTTTGATATAATCTTTTTAATTTTAACTTAGTTTACTTCTAAACATTATAAATAAACATACTACGGGAATATCTAAATACTAAATTTTATAAGAAATCACTGTTACATCACATTTTCGTGAGATCGGTATAAATGGCGGTAGTCATGTATTCGGTGGAAAACCATGGGTTGTTTATGAGCATTTCATGTTATGTTAAACAACATCAAAGAAAAATGTATTAAACTTTAAACCGACAAAGACTGGTAATATAAGATTTTTCAAAAAATAAGTTTAGGTTAAGTAAGATCACATAAAATTTGTAGATAAGAATTATATTTTTTTTTTTTTTTAAACTCAACCCAAAGCCCTGATGAAATCGAAGGGATAGGAGGAGCCCCCTCCTGCCTGGTCCGACCACAGACAGTTGGGATTTAAGCCAGCCCAGCACAGACATTTGATTCCCCTAACCAATTTTGTTAGGATTTATGGGGACCCACCTCCGCGCCTTGAAATTGGAAGTAGGGCAGACGGGAATCGAACCGGCGACCTGCTTACCAGGAAGCAAGTATCTTACCACTACGCCACTACTTGCGGACAATAGATAAGAAATTATAATTTTATAGAGAACATACCGATATCTTTTAATATGTAATGTTTTCTACTGTAGCCAAATCAAATGCGCAACTTGTACATTTATACATTTTTCCTTAACACACTATGTAATTTATTCTTTTAATACTGTTTTACTTGATACATATTTTTTCATCCATTTTAAATTTGCATATATACTTATGTTTGGGAATGAGAAAACGATCCACTTTATGTATTAATAAACAAATTATATATTCAAAAATAAAATAAGGAAATGAAATTTGTAATCTTAAAAATAGATCAAAAACTATATAAAAGTTAAATAAGATACAAAAAATGGGAATGAAGAAAAAGTTCATTTCATCTATAATAGATTTTGTAAAACAATGAAAAATTAAGTAGTACTAATGTATTAATCAATCAAATAGCCCCTTATAAAATGGACGAAGGATAATTAGTTCATAACCATACAAATTGAAATAAAAATCAGGAGTAAACAAACTTTTGGATGTAACATGTGTTATCCCACTTTTTGGTCAAAACTGGAATATAAACAAATAGGTATGGAATGATGAACATCAGGATTGGAGATCGATTAGAAACAAGACTACAATCGATAAACGTCAAAATTTGGTTGATCTCCGATCGGGACGAAATTGGTTGGAGACTATGATAAGGACTAGGAAAGGCCATGTTTCAAATTTTAGGTTAATCGGAGTTCGTATGAAGGAGATATGATCGATTCAAGGTAGGAAGGGCATGCTGTTCGTATCCATCGGCATGAAAGGATGTTTCGAATCGATACACTTCGTATCGACCAAGATGCAAGGACTTCGAATCGATACACTTCGTATCGATCTGGACGCGAGGACTTCGAATCGATACACTTCGTATCGATTGGCATGGACGAGACTCGGTTGCTTCGTATCGATCCGGCATAGATACGAGCATGTTATTTGTGTCGATCAATATGGATATGAACTGTGCGTTCGTATCGATCAGGTGGGAAAGGTCGATGGATCTTGGCTCGATGGCTGGATTTGGATTAAATAGAAAGGCGCATGGAGTTTACTTCGAATCGATGTACTTCGCCTCGATGTAATATGATGGAATGGATGCGCGGACGTTCTTCGTATCGATCAGTATTGGATCGATACGAAAGGGAAGTGTTTGGATTCTAGCTGAGTAGTTCGTACCAATCATTTGTGAGTCGATGCGAGGGAAGCGTTCAGGAAGGATACGTTGGGAGTCGGCTTTGTGGGTACTAAGTAATGGATACGAAGTTGTAGATACGAAGGATTCAGGAGAAACCTTCGTATCGATTGTACCAATAGATACGAAGGGAACAGCCAAAACGAGCACGAATCAATGGATGCGAATACCACAATGCCAGGTGGAAACGAATATGTCAACACGGCGAAATCTCCAGAGTGGCTTTATCAACTCGGCAAAAAATGTGGATCGATGCAAAGGATGCGCGCCACGTCAACCAGCTAGCGCGTGCTTGGATCGGTTCGAAGCAATGGGTTCGAATCCATCGATTCGAACAGAGCATTGCTACCAGAACCTTAATCTCGTATCGATCATATCTCCCAAACCGTTAATCCAAATGCTATGAAATTTTTACAGATGCTTACGTGCATATTGAAGAGTGTTCTCATCAAATTTCAGCTCAATTGGATGATTTCTTGATCGATTCGAATGAAGTTCGAATCGATCCCAAAGTGGGCCTAATTTCTTGAGGCCGGGCGCGTGGCCCCCCCCCCCCCCTCACGTGCCAGAAGTGGTCTCCCTGATTTTAGGCGAAATATTAGCCTCCTACACCTATAAATAGAGCCCCAGGTCATTAAGAAAAAGGGGATCGGAATTCAAAAGCGCCAAGACTCCGCCGGATTCATTTCTACATTTCAATACTGCTATTGTACTGGAAATTCTCCACATTTACTGCTGTAATCATATGTAATCATCAAGGATAATCAATAAAAGGATAAAAACTTTGGAGTGGACGTAGGCCAGAGATAGCCGAACCACTATAAATATCGTGTCTCTGTTTATTATTTCTGGATTGTTGTTTGCTATCTGCTTAGATCTGTGATTTGTGTCCGAATATTGCTGACTGGTATTCATACACTGGTGTTTTCACGATATTTGGGTTTTGTGACCAATTTTGGCGCAAACACTTTGGTGCTTTCACCGAGAAGGACTAGCACCCGCTACATCGGATTTGAAGTGCAGATTTGGAGATTTTAAGGAGTTTTGGGTTTGAAGACAATGACTAGGCAAAATAGTAGAAGACAAAGGGCTGAGAGAAGCCAACAGGAAGGAAGTCAACAAGCATCCTCCGGAGCTGGGGAAGGACAGGCTTCAATCTACATAACCCAGGATGAAGTGGAGGCTATGGCAAATTCTTTGCAAGAGAGATTGTTGAAGAACCAACAGGAAATGATGTAGACTTTCTTTGAGCAAATGAGAGCTGGGGGGATGCAGAACTTAGGAACAACTACGGCGGCTGTGGATGCAGGACAAGGGACTAGGGTTGTGGAACCCAATGGAGGACAGGATGCAGAGCCGGAAGGCAATCAACAAGGGCTTGGGGGCAGGCCCACAGGATCCAACACGGGAGGACCTTTGGAAGGTGTTCAACGGGCTAGAGCTAACGTTGCTGCTAGCAAGCCACATGAGGAATATGTGCCGGATTTCCCTAGGGGGCACGGGGGGGGGGGGGGGGGGAACCCCTGACAGACAATACCGGATTAGCGGAGATTATCAGGAGAACAATGCGTGGAGGTTTGACCAACAGGGATTTGGAAGGAGTAAACAAGAGTCCGTTTACTCAGGAAATCAGGACAGCTCAGAATCCACCCAAATTCAAACTACCTAACGTAGAGGTATACAATGGCAAGGCAGACCCAAGTGATCGTTTGATGAGGTATACTAGGCATATGGAGGTGTTGGGGGAATCGGAGGAGGTGATGGCCCGATGCTTCCCTTTGTACTTGACGGACTTAGCTGCAATGTGGTTTAGGCAGCTGGGAGAAGGATCTATTAGGGCTTGGAGGGAATTGGTGGATAGGTTTTTAGGACAGTTTCGGGTTCATATAAAGAGGCCGAAGAGCGTAATGACACTGACATCGGTAAAACAAAGGATGGATGAATCTCTTAGAGGTTTTCTAACTCGATTCAATGCGGCAGTTGCTTCGGTGGATCGGCCGGATCCATCGATGTTTTTGATGGCAGCAGTATCAGGAGTCAGAGAGGATTCAGACTTCAAAGTGTCCTTGATACGAGATCCTCCACAGGATCTCGAGGAATTCTCTCATGAAGCTGAAAGGTTCCTTCGACAAGAGGATGCGAGTATGGATTTAAAGCTAAAAGAGGTGAATGCAGCTGGGGGTGGAGGACCATCCAACGGAGGTTCAGATAAGGATAAAGGAAAGAGGAAGCTGGATGATGATTCAGGAAAGGCCAGAAAACGATGGAAGGATCCAAAGTTTTCAACATACACAGGATTGAACGAGACGTTGGAGCAGATATACCTGGACACTCGGAATCGCCTTCCCTACCGAAGGCCAGCTAGGAGAGAGCCTTCTGAATGAGAGAGGGCATCAGGGAGGCATTGTCTTTTCCACAACTTAGACGGACATGACACAAACAGCTGCAGGCATTTAAAGGATATAATTGAGGAGCATGTGAGGAATGGGCAGCTGAGGCAATATGTTGGAACACAGAATGCAACGGTAGAGCAGGAGCAACCACCAACTACCTCACACTGTGATGATGTGAGGCCCAGGGATGACGGTCGATTGATTATACATTGACTTGGATATTATGAAATAAGTAACAAACCATTGGCGAGCAACCGAATCATTTACACATGTACGGGGACGGAGATAGCCCCTAGGCATGCTCTGAATGATGAAAAATCGCGCAGCTATGGTTTGTGAAATCTGTTTTTTATTCTGGATTGGACACTTAATTTTCTGGTTTTGGTTTTGGAGTTTGGATTGAACTCCTGGTTTTGTTTGCCTTTTGATTTGGGTTTTACTTTGGATGGTTGTTTTTGATTTTGGATGCTTCTTTGGATTTATGGTTTTTTGGTTTTGATTTGGATTGGATTTTGATTGGATTTTTATCTGGCTTTTGATAAATGGTCGTCGGGTATGGATTATGCCTGGCAAGGGGTGAGTCACTTTGCCCGAACATGGTAAATTGACTCATTCAGGTCGTTAAGTATGGACTATGCTCAACAAGGGTCCGGAGAGACCAGGATTCGGCCTAGGACTTAGGCTTTGTATTATCAATTGTTATCTTCAGGTCGTTGAGTATGGACTATGCTCAACAAGGGTCCGGAGAGACCAGGATTCGGCTTAGGACTTAAGCCATGGCTTTGCACAACGTCCAGGGACACTGGACCACGGTCGTCAGGTGTGGATTGCCCTTGGAAAGAACCCAAAGAGGTTAGCTTAACGTCCAGGGACACTGGACCAAGGTCATCGAGTGTGGATTACGCTCGGCAAGAGCCCGGAGAGGTTATGGACTTGGATTTGGATATCGACCCGGAGAGGTCCTGGATTCGGTTATTGGCTATTGGATAAGGATGGATTAGGACTCGGTTGTCGAGTTCCAACGGAATTGGAATTGTCTACGGACTTTGGACATCAGATTCGGAACTATTCAAAACATACCTTCTTACAACAAGGCATGTTTTGGGGGGCAAAGTGTTATCCCACTTTTTGGTCAAAAATAGAATATCAACAAATAGGTATGGAATGATGAACATCAGGATTAGAGATCGATTGGAAACAAGACTACAATCGATAACGACAAAATTTGGTTGATCTTCGATCAGGACGGAATTGGTTGGAGACGATGATAAGGACTAGGAAAGGCCATGTTTCAAATTTTAGGTTAATCGGAGTTCGTATGAAGGAGATATGATCGATTCAAGGTAGGAAGGGCATGTTGTTCGTATCCATCGGCATGAAAGGATGTTTCGAATCGATACACTTCGTATCGACCAGGACGCAAGGACTTCGAATCGATACACTTCGTATCGATCAGGACGCGAGGACTTCGAATCGATACACTTCGTATTGATTGGCATGGACGAGACTCGGTTGCTTCGTATCGATCCGGCATAGATACGAGCATGTTATTCGTATCGATCAATATGGATATGAACTGTGCGTTCGTATCGATCAGGTGGGAAAGGTCGATGGATCTTGGCTCGATGGCTGGATTTGGATTAAATAGAAAGGCACATGGAGTTTACTTCGAATCGATGTACTTCGCCTCGATGTAATATGATGGAATGGATGCGCGGACGTTCTTCGTATCGATCAGTATTGGATCGATACAAAAGGGAAGTGTTTGGATTCTAGCTGAGTAGTTCGTACCAATCGTTTGTGAGTCGATGCGAGGGAAGCGTTCAGGAAGGATACGTTGGGAGTCGGCTTTGTGGGTACGAAGTAATGGATACGAAGTTGTAGATACGAAGGATTCAGGAGAAACCTTCATATCGATCGTACCAATAGATATGAAGGGAGCATTCAAAACGAGCACGAATCAATGGATGCGAATACCACAATGCCAGGTGGAAACGAATATGTCAACATGGCGAAATCTCCAGAGTGACTTTATCAACTCGGCAAAAAATGTGGATCGATGCAAAGGATGCGCGCCACGTCAACCAGCTAGCGCGTGCTTGGATCGGTTCGAAGCAATGGGTTCGAATCCATCGATTCGAACAGAGCATTGCTACCAGAACCTTAATCTCGTATCGATCATATCTCCCAAACCGTTAATCCAAATTCTATGAAATTTTTACAGGTGCTTACGTGCATATTGAAGAGTGTTCTCACCAAATTTCAGCTCAATTGGATGATTTCTTGATCGATTCGAATGAAGTTCGAATTGATCCCAAAGTGGGCCCAATTTCTTGAGGCCGGACGCGTGGGCCCCCCCTCACATGCCATAAGTGGTCTCCCTGATTTTAGGCGAAATATCAGCCTCCTACACCTATAAATAGAGCCGCAGGTCATTCAGAAAAAGGGGATCGGAATTCAAAAGCACCAAGACTCCGCTGGATTCATTTCTACATTTCAATACTGCTATTGTACTAGAAATTCTCCACATTTACTGCTGTAATCATCTGTAATCATCAAGGATAAAAGCTTTGGAGTGGACGTAGGCCAGAGATAGCCGAACCACTATAAATATCGTGTCTCTGTTTATTATTTCTGGATTGTTGTTTGCTATCTGCTTAGATCTGTGATTTGTGTCCGAATATTGTTGACTGGTATTCATACACTGGTGCTTTCACGGTATTTGGGGTTTGTGACCAATTTTGGCGCAAACAACATGATATGACATTTTATCCTTTATTATGTCACTAATTATGTTAAAGTTTATTACTCTTAAATGACATTTTATTTTAAATATTTATAGTCAAAATTTTTAAAGAAAGGATATGAATACAGACAAGAGTACGTAACACTCTTCAAATGTTGGGTAGTGTGTTAATAATGGATCTTGGAGGCACCAAGGGGTTACGTATTCGTAGTTATTAGAGAATTATAAAATGACATGTCCGAGAATTTCTTATTGACTAATAGCAACTAGGTCAAACAGAAAATCTCAAGATGACGATGTTATATATTTTTCTCAACTTGAGAATAGTGAAACTTCAATGTGAATACTCCACTTTAATTGTAGTTAAACAATGGCATGGTGATCCATTAGGCAACTATATTTCGGTCTGAGTTGAAGCATTGTGAGTGAAACACTATTCAATAGAGAATTCATCAACTTGGTTGTATTAGATTAGTATCACGGTCAACAATAGTCAACTCAAATTTAATCTTTGTTTATAGTAAAATGGTTAATAATAAATGTTAATATTAAGCCTAGGACTCTGTTAAATAGATTAATCAAGTTGAATGTGGATATATAGGATTTTTGACCAAAGCTGACTCCTTACATCCTAATGTGATACAGTGTTGGCGAAGAGAACGTGTGTAACTTATTATAATCGTTGATATCACTTACGATGATATAAAATACGACTTTATTAAAAAAAATCTTTAAGCGATGAATTTATCCAACATGTCACACCACTAGCAAAGGTGACATAAAAACTAATATTTGAATTGTTCAATATTTATTGCTGATTGAATTCATACCTCCAAGTTACACAGACTTATTTATGAATTCTCCAAAACACCACATGATTTAATTAATATAAAATATTGCAATTAACTAATATTTGAGAAATACTGATTATTATTTAATTTATTAGATGTTTGGAAGTTGTTTGTAATTATTTGGATGTATGTATAAAAGTTATATATGCTTGTGTGGATATACAATGTTAGTATAATTCTAAACGGGTTTCAATGAAAGATAATTGCATGAAGGGATTTATGAAAATTTTGTTTCATTTGATGGCATGTGGGCCTGGACATATCTGGAGAAGAGATGTTGATAGAGTGAGAAAAATTATGATACTAATTAGGAATGTTTTAATTGAAACAAATGGAAATGTTTCATTCTTTTAAATAAAATATATTCACTAATTTTATTCTCGTGCATTCTTTCATTCATTTTATTTTCTCTTCTCTTCTCCAAAGCCATGGCCAAAAACTAAGTCGTCCCTTCCAAAAAAAATGACTCCAAATCAAATCAGAGCATCAAATGGAATAAAAACTTATCGATTCATCCTTCTCTTGCAAAGTTGAGTGTGTATTTACTTAGAGATCTGAGGAAAAATCTCAAATCAAGTTGTTGCAAAAGGCAAGACTTTTCACCCTAACCAAATTCACGTACATGTATACATAGATTGTTACTTATTAAATCTAACCTAAAATCTCTTATATGTTGTTATTTTATTAAATATCGTTCTTATGTTTGATTCATTTTGTGTATTCAAATTGGCTATTGGATCTAATATTTTTAGTTAATGTCGATTTGATTTACTGTAAAATTTATATTTGTCATCATAATTTAATTAATAAATTATCTGACTAAAATCAGTTGTATGTTTGATTCATTTTATTGACATTATTTGTTAGATCTGAAACAGTTGACAATGTAGATTCGAATTGTTTTAATTAATTTATTTGTCTTCATAATTTAATTCAGTTATATTTATGAATCTGATATTTAGTTAATTGAATTGTGCATTATATGTTCTTAAGCCTCATCTTCGTTACAAACCTACTTCAACTTAAATTTTGGTATATTTAATTTTGCTTTACAAATTAATACATATTCAATAATTTAATACATAGTCTAATATGTGTATTTGAATTTAAATTTTAATTATAGTATATACATATACGTAATTGTATATATGGATTGTTCCAAAACTGATCATGGTTACCGAAGTAATATATTAGTTGTGACAATATTTTTGTTTACATGTTGAGTATATATTTTCATATTTGTAATTTCAAAGTTTCACTGTATTTTTATGATCAAGCATGAAATTTTTATGGTATTAAATCTATTACTAATTAGTATTTTCAAAGGAGGACATCTTATTCTGATTAGATTAGATCTAGATTTAATATGAAACTATATTTTTTTCTGCACTCCCAATCAAGCATTCTCTTACTTTAAAATTATTTGATTTCATTATATAGATTTGTTTCATAATTTTATACATGCATATGTACTAAATATATATGAGTGGCAACAAAATATCTCTCTCATCCAGTGCACACACACAATTATATATATATATATATATATATATATATATATATATATATATATATATCACTATAAATATTTGTATACAAATCATATACACAAATTATAGTATATTCAAACATATGTATATAATTAGACATTTATACTTCCGATATTCATGTGAATTATCATATGTATATCAAGTATAATATAAGCATATACGATACGTATAAATTTAAACACACACACATACGCGCGCGCGCACACACACACACATATAGTTATACACATGTTCATATTTCATTATGTTATGTTGTTATATTATTGCATTGTACATGATACATTCAAATACAACATTTAGTTAGATTAATTAATGTGATCAATTAATAAATATAAAATAATGTTAAATAAAATATCATTTTATTGAATAACTAGATTGGGTCTAATGAAACCATTAGATTTTATAGACCGCTATGAACTAAATAAGATTTTTTTTTTGGAATCTGCCGATTTCACCCAGTTCGGACCGTCATCATTCCTTCAATACAACATAGTTAGCTTTAAACATAACTTGACATACATATTTAAATAATATGACATTGAGTTTTTTCAAAATAAAATTTTAAGGAGAAAATTTTATGTATGCAGTTCAAGTATAACCATCCTATTAGGAAAATTAACTTAGAATTCATAAATATTTGTACGTATAAAAGTGTCAAGAATACCTACAAATTAATATCTATACTTTATTTAATAAATCAGATAAATTATATTGTTTTCCATGTTTATTTCTAAATGATGCAAAATGACAGATATTTAAAATAACACTAAATTAACCATGTAGATTTAATAATGCATCAGTAAACTCTAATAAACTATTTTTTGTTATAAAAAATTTCTAAATAAATAAAGTTAAAAAAAAATTCAATAGATATCTTGAAGTGAATAAAAAGAGACAATTTAACCTAAAATTAAAAAGCAATCCAAAAATAAATCTTTCAATTTTCGACTCGTTGATTCCACTAATTTAGTCCAAAACCTTAAACGATTTAGGCATGAATAAAAGGCAATCTCAAATATAAAAAAAATTAAGCCAAGAATTATTATGTGATTATTAATTGTAGAATGGAAAACTCGCACAATTATGTTATTCATAATGTAAAATTCATTCATAATTATATCTACTTAAATAAAAGGAGGTTTGCAAAACATATTTTTAAACGAATAGAATTATCTTGAAGTGAACAAATAGATAAGTTACCACAAAATTATAAAGTCATCTAAATTTAGGTTTTTAATTTTTCGACTTATCAAAATCATTAATTCAATCTAAAGCCTAAAACAAATTAGGTACTAATAAGTAGTTCGCCCTTAAATAAAAAAACTTAAAGAAATAAGCTAAAAATTATTCTTTAGTTATTACTTTTAGAATAAAATACTACACATATTTATATTATTTAGAATAAAGCTTAAACTAGAATCATAACAAAATAAATGGAAGGAGCTATGCCAAAAAATACTAAATTATTCAAATTAAATTTTAATTTTGTAATAAAATAATTTGAAGTGAATAAATAGAGATAAGTTACCACAAAATTGAA
Source organism: Allium cepa (assembly GCA_030765085.1). Taxonomy (NCBI): domain Eukaryota; kingdom Viridiplantae; phylum Streptophyta; class Magnoliopsida; order Asparagales; family Amaryllidaceae; genus Allium; species Allium cepa. Next base: position 619,923,693 of record CM060928.1, read on the forward strand.
AAACTATCAGAAATTAAACTTTTAGTTCTTTGATTCGTTGATCCATTAATTCAATCTTCAACCTATAATAATTTAAGCACCAGAAAAGTTAGCCCAAAATTCATAAAAGAAATGAAAACAAAGGTACGAACAAAAAATCATTCCATAATTATTAAATTCATGATGGAAACACAACTCGTTCACATTATCCGAAATGGAAAACTTGAACAAAAGTTAGAAGTAAAAGGAGGTTAAGCGACTTCAGTATGAACTACTTGATACATATTGCGAAATTGATAGGTTTACATCAATTGCAAAATTGTTTTCTTTTGAAATGGTACTTTATATACAACAAATCACTATGACAACATATCACATCTCAATAAACGTTCGAATCACGCTACATAAGTTTTGAACTTATGACCTCTCGCACCAAAGCCAAATCACTTAACCACTCGGACAATGGTGCTTGTCTACAAAATGGTTTTAGAGAAGAAACATGTTGAATTACCCATATGGATAAACTAAAAAATGGTGTCAAAGAAAGAAAATTAATATTAACTCAAGAAAACAAAGAAGAAAATGAAAATCATTACACTCTAGATTTTGATGAATAAATGATACTGAAATAAACATTGGTTGAGATTATATTTTAAAATATATGTAAAAGAGTCTTTTTAGGCTTTTACTCTTGCATGTTATATATGCTTATAACAATAATTGCTAGATTAATGTTGGCATTCATCGTGGAAGTATAAGATTTAGCAGGGAGTAAAAGTAAAGTTAATCATTGAATTAAGAAAAATGATGTATTCAAATTTAGATAAAAATATGAAAATGGTTAAATATCTAAGAGTGGCTTCTTAGACTTTACTCTTACATCTAAGAGATGATTATAGAAATAACTACCAAATTAATGTTAGCACTCTTTTTAGAACAACAAATTTTTTGTAATAGGTTAAAAATAAAGTTAATAATTGAATTAAGAAGGATGAAGAAGATATAATGTCAAAATATATAAACATTTGAGGGGATTGAACTTATGATAGAACAAACATATTGGAGTAAAAAAATGAAATGTTGAAATTATGATACCTTTAATCTATACTTATGAAATAGTCAACTGGCAATTTTACATTAATTTTATAATGAGATAATTAATTACTTATTCTTCCTTTATCAGAATTATCCAATTAAAGAAATGCCTTTTTTCTCCCTTTATCCAAATAACTTGTTCCTTTAAAAAATTCCTAAAATGAATAAAAATGGTTAAATATTAAAATTCTTATAATAAAAGAATACATAGAAATGATTCCTTTTGTAAAAGGGTATCAAGCATATAGATCAAATAAACTTAGGCATAAGTTCCTTATTATCAGAACACGTCCACATACATATTCATGTCATACCAATCACACTTCAAAGTTAACATGGTTGTCTCACAGTGTATCATGAATCAGAATAGAAGGTTATCGATATAAAATGGTACTTAAGCAATAAATATACAAATAGATATTTCAAATTACATTATGATGAAATATAAAGTCTGTCATATATACTTGAGAACTGAAAGAAAAATGAACCAAAACATAAATAAATAGTACAAATAGCACAACACAATTAAATATGTACAAAAATGGAGAATAAAATAAATTTTATGAACATTATTGCAAAAATGTAATAAATGTTGAAATAAATTAAAAACATATGATAGGAGTTACCATGGAAGTTGAATCAAAATCCCTTCAGATTTCAATAACTGATTACCTACAACTAAAGAAAAACAACTATACTCAATTCACAAACATTATTCTATTTTAGAAATTAATTAAATTAAGAAGCCAATCCTAATATTGACCAAATTTATTGGTATATAATAAATTAAAACATTACATCCCTATAATGATGGTGCATATCACAAATAAGGAAAGAATGAATTATACAACTATACCCAAAGTTATAAGAAAACATGAAAAACAAAAAGTGAAAACTTTTTCATCAAAGGCAAAAAAATCTAAATGATATACCAGGACATAAGAGTTTTCTTTAAATGGAGAAGATGAGAAAATGAAAGTAAAAAAGATAAAGTGAAAGTGGAAAATCCAACATTTGAATAAATGATGTGAAAAAGTATGGTTATAACATTATAATGAAATTAATTTTGGGTTTGAAATGACAAATGGTTATTAGAGAAGTATGTGAAATTTTTTCCTAAAAATTAAGGAGTGGACAAGATCCTAAATGAGAATGAATAGAAAGAAAGGACAAAGAATTCAATATTTTCCTTTTTACATAATAGATAAAAGAAATGAGAATTTGTTGAAATTTTCGTATGGGGTCCTTACTGGTAGTTAAACTGAATTAAAAGCTCATGTTAATAATTATATGTAAATCAAGTTCCTACTTCAAAATTTTCTTCTCTATCTCATGTTATTCTCATCATATTTTAATGCATACATGTTAATTTGATTTTTATCTATAAAGCACAATATTTTTTATACAAACATATGATTATTAAACTATTTTCACCATTCAATCATAAATATTATGACCCTTTTAATGATATTTTTAATAAATCATGTTTTAATGAAATAATGCATCCTTTTTTGTGTGCGCGTGCGGGGGAAGGGGGTGGTTGAGTGTGTGGCAACCCCCTCACCGAAATTGTAGTAGGTCGATGTAGCAAGAACTATGTATTAATGGTGTAAAAGAATGACGTTGCCTAAAAAATTCCAACAAATTAATACAGTTATAGTTGCACCTTTTTTATGCAGATTTTGTGGCATTTGAATGATCCGGTTACAAAAGCATTTTGAGATGCTAACTTCATCTCTTAAAACCATATTAAAATGTTCAAAAATTATCATAACTCTTAAAAAAATTCTAAAGTACTCAAGGGCCACTAGCACAAGTTGCAAGTAGTATGACATATTAGGTCGAGGTTCTATAGGTTATGGGTTCAAAAACCAAAGATGTTGAAATGAGTGTTTTTCTTGAATAAAATATCGCTTTCATTCTAATAAAGATAACTAATAAAGTTACACTTTTAGACTAAATCATTAAGATGTAGTATTAATTGAACCTCCCAAACGCGGAAGAACTTGCATAGCTTAGATATAATTTAAATACATCTATCATGCACAATTATAACTGCACCATAATGATTTTATTAAAACTACATCAGTTGAATGTAGTTGTTTCTACATTGATTTGATGTGTAATCTCGCGACATCACATTGCATAGACTGAATCACATACTATTGCCTCAATTGATGTATAAAATCTGATTAGTTAACACATGTCGGCATTTGTCGGCTGCATGGAACTTAATCATAGTAAACACTAAATTTAAATCATACCCGCCTACGCACATATCTCAGGCTTTTAATATAAGATGAACCTTAGACGTTTAGGGCATCTCTCTATTACGGTGAGTCCTTTCATGCCTCCGAATGCAGATTCTTTTTCGATACCAACTTCTACCTTAACCCTTACTAGGGCCAGATAGCTAGGCTACAACCTCAACGACTGCTACCTATGGCTTCTTATGTGCACATGCGAGACAACATTGCCTTGAATGCCACCTTTGCAGGTGTTATGACCATCAATAACCTCCTGAACTCTCCAACCTTGGGGTTAAAAACCATCGAAATCAAAAGAATCTGTGGTCGCCTAGACATCCTCTTCTGGTCACTCTGCCAATTCAAAAGGCACAAACCTCCCAAGGGCTACATGACATGTAACAGATATGTGACTCTATAGTCGTTGCACCATTCAATCATTTTCTAAAGTTGAGGCTTCCACTCTTCGGGCTAGCTATAACAACCCAAACCTTAATATGCTCACTCCAGTTACTTAATACCTCTTGTTTAAAAATGAAGCAGTCTCCCATTCACTATTATGCACAATCATGGGTTATTTAAGACTTTCTATATAGAGAGGAGTCAGACCCAATGGTCATTTAATCGTTTCCACTCCGAATTAAACCCTTGACATCCCTAAAGGTATTAAGCTATTTAATACATCAAATCCAAGGTGAACCTTTGGTATATTTTCCCACACCTATATGCAAATGTATATTCTTTCTCTATGGGTCCTATAGTTGGAGATGTCCTACATCAGTATTCACAACTGTTGGTAGCCTCAAGTGAAGGGCAGACTTCTATTGTGTAACTCTACTGACCTCGCTTCCCAATCCATACTTAAGAAAACCATTTATCCTAAGCCTAAATATTAGGCTAAGCCAACTAATTCATTGTCGTCCTAATGTATTATAAAGGCTGCAAGTTTATGTACATAGAGTTGGTTATACTTATGTTTATTTTAGGTTACCAACACTAATGTTCGTACCCTGGTGGACTTGAATTTCGATTTGGTCAAAATTCGAGCCCATTAAGGCGCGAATTATTACACTAGCTCCAACTGCACCCGAATGAATATGAAACTCTGAACTGCACATACATGATCTTCGTCCGACACTTGGGTAGGGTACCAACCTTCGAGGAGATTAGATACCTTTAAAATTTCAAAAGGAGGTCCAACGGCCTGTCCCATATCTTCATGGAGTTGTACCATGGCTGTCAAATAGCCATCGACCTACATAACATACTTAGTAAATTAAAAGACAAATACTTCTTCATCAAATGCCCACACGATTTCTCTAAATGGCTATATGGATGTAAACTCCAACTTCTTATAACTTATCTTCCATATTTTACTTATTTTGAGCTGCTAATCTGCTTTCGCTCTTTCTTTATAGATATTCCTCCAAAAGTCACTAATGTTGCTCTACTATACAGTCTTCACCTCCTTAAAGATATCTTTGAAGAGGATGGAAAAAGAATGAACCTGCTTACGGACCTACAACTATGCCACTTCCTGTTGTTGTACAACGATTAAAGAGTTGTTTATATACCCATAGCATTTAGAGCTACTTAAGCTGCCCCAGAGGTCGAAGTCTATCCTCCAGCCCCGGTGCATCTGGATGATGCAAATGTAGTAAAGGACTAGGAAGAAACACCTCTGCCTACCACCAGGCCCCTAAAGCTAGAATTCAAAACTGCCAGGTTGGCGATCAAGCCCTAATAAAGCCATATCAAAGGATTGTTTTTTTATCTGGCTGCAGAGGGAATCATCAACGACCAATCTAGCACATATAATGTTCCCGGATTCACCGAGCCTGTATTTACCCTTAATGAATTTTCAAATCTTGATCTTCCATCTTGCATTAATCTGCTTTCACTTCTAGGAGGTAAATTACTTCGATTTTCCAGCTCTACAAGCACGGTTATAAAATCAACAGGATACAACAATACTTAGATTCACAAGCATGTTTATTTTACATAGACCATAATCCAGCTTTCATGTTCTGACTCTATTCTATCATTTCGAGTACAGTAAGGTGCTTCGATCTTTTTAACGGCTTGACAATAAATCGAGAAAATAATTTGGCCATAAACCCTTAAGCTTTTGTTACTGCATACATGAAACGTCTCTAGAGTCCAATATGTAGTGACATCAAAGGAATGAGAAGGAGAGGCTGAACGAAGAGGAAAGGAGGGATCGTGACCGAGATTCCCATGATTGCACTGAGTCAACTCTTAGGTCACACTCTCCTCATCGTGAATGCTCCCTGCTTTCAAAATCCCAGGATCCCCACTCTTAAAGAACTAACAAACCCTATATCTTCTAGAGCTCCTACTGCTTTTATCTCTGCACCACTCCCGACATCAAGCTTTGGCACCTTTCTAGAAATACAAACATTCTTCAAAGCCTATACACTCCTCAACTTATCAACCTACTCTTCAAAGGTCTAACAAAGAGCATGCACCTAAGGCTCCTTTCACTCATGTCACTTCTACTGTCTCCACCCTGGCTATAAGTCTTAATCTAATAGAGATGCAGTTAGCTTTACCTAATTTTTTATTCACTCGGGCCAAGTTTGATTATCCTTTGAAGAACATACCTCCAGAGGTGACGACACATGCGGTGGTAGTTTTCCATGATGCCATCAATCAATACAGCATATGGAAAAGGCTTTCTCATGTTATGTTGGATACCAACAAAGCTAATCAGCTCATAATTCAATAGTATGAATCTGAGGAAAAGGACAATGAGTGAATTTTCCAATTCTACTCCTTGAAATAGATTAACTGATGGAGATAGTGGCTAAAAAGGATAAGGCGATTGAAGATGTCGAAAGGAAGCATCGAGAGGAATTAAAGGCCATCGAGGCTAAGTTCAAGGAGCTGGAAGAGAAAATTCAGAATGTTTACCACAAGAGTGGTGAACAAGCCAAGGAAAAACTGGTACTATGAACCACTGTCAACACTCAAGAACTAATGATTGCATACCTCAAGGTTGAGTTGGACAAAGAGAAAAGGGAAAAAGATAAGCGCTCATGTTGGCCGAGGAACATATGCTCAAGGTCATTGAAGCCAACGATGAGATTAAACTTGAAGGAGCTCAAGCCAATAAGGCTAAAAAGGGAGAAAAGAGGTTTTATGAGAAGATATAAGCCAATTTGAGACACTTTTGTGCCAACGAGAACAAAATTGGCAATATCAAGGGGTTGGAAGATAGATATCCAAAGTATTAGCTCTTGGTTGACAAGAAATACTTAGACAAGATAAGAACACGTTAACAAAGTTAATGAGGAAGAATTCAAAGCCAGCCTTCTCAATGATGAAGAGATAGAGGCCCTAACTAAGGGTCAGGTAGAGTAGGCTCCTGAAGCTTCAACATTTATTCAGGTGCTTGCTAGGGTTTTTCTTGAATTTGTTACCAAGGATTTGGAAGAATGTTCTGTTCCTATCCAATAAGGACTCTAGATAAAGAATGTTACTTTGATGATGACAGGCTCTAAGGCAGCTGCAATTCCTACACTCGGGTCATATGCACTCGTTCTTGCCATTTCTATTTCAGCGAAAACAATAGTAACATCAGCTACATCAGTAACAACGATAACCACTGTAATAGGTTCAAATTTTTCAGTGTATAACCCCGATGATCTTGGCTTCATGACGCCAGCAATTTCCCCAAAGCTCCATGCTTCTTCACCTATTTTAGAGGAAAGGTAGAGACATCTTCCCAAACTCCTACATTGTCTCCTAATGGTATATCACTAACCTCCCCTGTATTCGAGAAACTTTGGATGTGTTTCAGGGATGTCTCTAACCTTTTCTTTTCTCTCCGTCAACTTTCAAGTCAGCCACCTATAGCTCCCTTTCTATGTGTAATCTTTACTCTAGGCCTTAAAGCTTTAATTACAAGATCTACCATCATTACTACTCTATCCTCCATTTTGGACTCCTTCACAAGGTCCGCTCTGAGGCTGTATGCAGAAAAGAATGTCGCTTTGAATGAAGATGGCATGGATGACTTTGAACTTTCAGTGAATGACAAAGATGTGCTAATCATCGACTTTAAGGGAGATGGACATGGACCACCCATGGAAAAAAAGAAGGCTATCGCAACTTCCAAGTTGAAAATTATCAAGGTCGATCTAGGCTTGAAGGAGATGCCTCCTCCTTTGTCAATTAAGTTTCCGTTCCTCCAGTTTCTGTGAAGCCACCTTCCATTCTTACCACTGGAACCTCTTGGACACCTTCAGGTGCTAATGCTAACCCGAATGACCCTCTTTATTGGATGAATGAAGAGGAAACTTCACATTCTAATAAATTACTCCAAGGAAGGAATGTGTCAAAGATAAGAAGCATCGCACCAAGTAGATCTCTAGAGAAGGAAAGTAGGGAAAGAAGAAGTGAACGGGGTCATCGTTTATCTGTAGACTTGTTCCTTTTGCCTTTTGGTTTTTGCTTACTATCTACATAGGTCATTATGTATGGGTATAGCCCCCGTATTTTGTACCCAGAAAGTGAAAGTAATCGGGGTTGTTTTCTTTTCAACTCTGTCTTATATACTTCACCTACACTTTTACTTTATTGGCATATATATTTTCCTTTGTGTATATAATTATCTAAAATGCAACTACTTATATATCACCTACCTATGCCTATGAATTGTGCAATGCTCTTTATTTACTGTAACTATGTACATATAAATAAATCATAGCTATTTCCTAGTGTTTCTTTCTTACTTAGTTTTGTTTATTAGTGGATAAACATTTCTCGTGTAACTAAACAAAAATGCTATCTACCGATCAACTTTGTTTATTACTGGCCAAAAAATCTCTCAACCATAAACAAAATGTACTCTATCGACTTTGTTAAGACTACTTGATTTATCTTCTTGTGCCCACATAGCTTCAACATAGTTTAACAATGCACATGCAAAATAAATTCAATTTTATACCGCTTCCTATCTTCGATAGTCGGTGTCGTGGATGCCTAACTCCTGACATCCATCCCTGGCTCTGCCTATCTTCGATTGTTGGTCAAGGATAAGATTTTTAGGGGTAAATCGTCCGATCTATCCTTAGTCCAATTATACTCCGTTGATTTGATCATGGATCAAAGGAGTTAGTCGATACCTATCTCAGGAGTATCTCGACATCTAGTTTTCAAAACATAATATTTGGTTGTGCGACTGATCTTGAAGCATAAAGTTAGACATTAAGAATGTGGTTCCATTGATTCAAAATGTTAACACAGTTTATGAACGAAAAGAATGGTAATTATCGCCTTATCACATCAAATCTTGATGGATAGATTTACTTATTTACAAAACGAAAATCAAGTAAAGTAGCATTGTAGATGCTCGCTATTCCACGATTGTGGAATTAGGATCCCATTTGCTGTTGACAACTTGAATGTTCCATCTCCAAGATTCTGTGCGATAACTTAGGGACCTTCCCATTTTGGACCAATTGGCCTATACCCAAAAACACTTGTTTCAGAATAAGATTACCTATTTCAAAAGTAAGATTTCTGACCTTGGCAGTGAAATGCTTCACTACTATTCTCTGGTGAGCAACTATCCTTCGATCAGCTTCTTCTCGCTTTTATTCAACCAATCGAGGGAATCAGCCAAGAGCTCTTGATTCACCTTGGAATCATAGTGAAATCTTCATTTAGAAGGGACTTAAGATTCAAACTGTGTCATAGCCTCAGTTCTATAAGCCAAATAAAATGATGTATAAAGGTGGCGGACTTCTAGGTCATTTGACAAGCCCGTAATGCTAATGGTAACTCGTTTACTCAGTTTCCCACATCTCTCTTCAGTCTCTTCTTTATGGCGGGTTTGATGATCTTGTTCACCGCCTCTATCTATCCATTTATCTATGGATGTGCTACTACCGCATACCTCTTCTCAATCTGGCATCAAGCATAGAATTCTTTGAATTCAGCACTCTCAAATTAAGTTCCATTATCAGCGAATATCTTATGTCGAACTCAAAATGTTCTTTACCAAAAAGTTAATCATTTTCACCAAAGTGATTATCGTAGGCGGTTCCGCATGAGCCCACTTTGTGAAATAATCCATAGCTATAATTGCATATTTTAATCTGCCTCTCGACATTAGTACACTCCAATGATGTCTATTCTGCAAACTGCAAATGGTCACGGGCTAGCCATCTGTTTAAGATCGTTGGATGGGGATCTCGAAATATTTTCAAATTTCTGACACGTATCACATCTCCTAGAATATTTAGCTGCATCCTAGTTGATGGTTGGTCAGAAATATCCTAAGTAAAAAAATCTTCTTCGCTAATGCTTGCTTCCAGCATGATCACCACAGCTTGCTTTTTGTACATTCACAAATATCTTCATGGCTTCTTCTTTAACAGCACACCTTAACAAGGGGTTGCGAAGCTTATTCTATATAGCACTCCTTCTTGCATAATGAACCAAAATACTTTACATAGGAGCTTTTGTCTTTCCTTCCTTCCTTTCGGGAAAGTCCACTTTGCAAGTAACCTTTAATCAGAGTCATCCATGACTCCTTCTCTTCCTTGACCTTCAAGATCTAATCAACTTGCTTCCCACCAATTCTTGGAGTCATCAAAACCTTAATTAGCATGATTTCCAATAGTTGTGCATCCTTAGAGCTGAACAATTTATCTAATGAATTAGCATTTATATTCTCTTCTCTAGGGATGTGCGTTATCGTATAATGCTCAATATTGCCTAACAGTTCCTACTCCTTTGACATGTAAGGGTGAGTCTCCCTCCCTTAACCTGAAATTTCTTCTTAAGATGATAAACCACCAATTAGAAGTCACAAAATATATGTAATGTACCGACTCCCAATTCTTTTGTTGTCTTAAGTGCCATAATCAGCACTGGATATTCGGCTTCATGATCCATTCATTGGACCTCTAGCTTCAGTGCAAAAATGATCCTCCATCCTTCCGAGGTTATAAGAACTACTTTGACCCTATAATCACACTCATTAGAGGTTCTCTAAACAAATAATTTCCTTTGGGAAAGCGAGACCAATTCCTCTTCTACTTCATCACCCGAATGGTGAATTCAGTAATGAAATCCACCAATGCTTATCCTCAAATCACCTTTCTAGGATGAAAGGTTGTATAATGAACTAGATGTTCCCCTTTATCAATCTTTGTGAAGTCCCAGGATGATGGAATACTTGTCTACGTGGCCGACCTGTTAACACCTTTATCGAATGAGTCTGGAAGTATGGTTTCAACTTCCTCAATGCAATCAACAAATATTATGCCAATTTCTCTAGCTTTAGATAGTTCTTTTCTGCTCTAATGAACCGTTTGCTAATGTAGTAGACCTTTGGATCCTACACCCCTCACCTACCAAGGCCATACTTAGTGAATGGTCAATAATGCTAAGTGGACATACATACCTTCTTATTCGAAAGTTTATGATAACGTCGGCAGTTTCTTCATATGCTTCAAAAGGATTTAGAATGCAACTTCCAATTTGCTTGTCCACTGGAACTTTCCTTTTCCTTCTTGAGTACATCAAATAATGGCATACACTTAGTGATCGCTTTTGAGATGGATCGACTTAATGCTGTGATTTTTTTGTTCAAGCTCTATATTTCCCTCTATGTCTTTAAGGTAGTAGCTTGTTTCAATGCTTCAACCTATTCCGGGTTAGCTTCAATGCCTATTGAGTTTATGATGGAACCCAAAAACTTGCACAACTCTAATCTAAAAGAACATTTCAACGAATTCAACCCAATCCCATACTTTCAAAGCACGTCAAACATCCTGGATAGATCGCCAATGTGATTCGTTGATCGCCATGATTTCACGAGTATATCGTGTATATAGGCTTCATTGTACTCCCGATCTGATCTTTAAACATTTTTTTCACCATTCTCTATAAGTAGCCTATGCATTCTTTAGACTAAACGACATGACTTTATAATAATACAACACCAAATCGATGTCAAAACCCTTGTACTTTGAATCTGGGATATGCATCGCAAACTGGTTGTAAGCGATGTACACATCCATAAAAGATAGCAGTTTATGTTTAACCTTCCATCCACAAGTTAAAAAATTCGTATAAGGGGAAGCAATCCTTTGGATAGTCTTTATCCAAATTAGAATAGTTAATGCATGTCTTCCATTTCCCGTTCGCCTTCTTGGCCAGCACTAGGTTTGATACTCATTCTGGGTACAGTGCATTGTGGATAAAGCTATTTTCCTTCAGCTTATCCACTTCTTCTATCACATAGCAGATCACTCTAGTTTCATACTATGCCTCTTCTTTTTCATAGGAGGTAACTTGGGTTCACATTCAATGCATAACATGCAACTTTAGGCGAGATCCTACACCTATCAGAATACGTCCAAGCAAACACATCCGTATTCGCCAGGAGAAAACCTATCAACACTTTTCTCATCTTCAAGTTCAATCGGCACCTAATTTAGATAAACCTCATAGAATTGTTATCACCAATTGAAACATCAATCATTAGATCCACTGGGGCTGCCCTTCCCTCCTCTAACACTTTTCATGAGTTTATAGATTTATGTTGGACTCGAGATAAGGCTTGGGTGGTAGTTGCTATGTATTAGTAGTCTTGATGTAGAGAGGCTTCTCTACATTATTTCCCTTCTCTCATCGCTTCATCTCTCTGAGCTCAAGGATGTAGCACTCACGAACTATGCTTTGGCCGCCTTAAACTGCTCCCAGTCTGTTCTTTATAGGAAAATTCAATATTGAACACCATGGGGCAAGTGTAATTTGAAAACTTGCAAAGAGAGATCAGACCAAGAAAGAAATTTAAGCTGAAAATCTATCAGCAATAACAAAACTCTACAACTGAACCCCCTTATGGTTGCCTTCTGTAAGATCAATGGACAATTTGACGCACCCACTAGTTTTTAATCCTCTTCAGTAATTACTGAGTATGGGATTTACATTGTCACGTAGCCTTCTCACTTAGGAGCATCTTATCAAATGTATGCTTAAACAAAATAATAACATAGCTCCCACAATCAAAAAGGACTCGGTACACTATCGCCAGCCCTATCATGGTCGTAATCACCATTGGATTGAGCGTCAATGCTTTGATCCTATCAGCTTCTTAGTTTCTAAACACAGTACCATTACCAATCCTTTTTCGTTGCCTCATTGGAGCACCATCTCTGATAGTGTAACACATCTCCTTAGGTGCATGCCTCGAGGAGCTAACATAGCACTCCATCTCGTTCGAACTCTTCTTCACAGGATGCGAAGCTCCAGAAATGGTATTAATAACTAGCCCATATACTGGATGTCCTGGTCCTACTCTGCTGGAAATGTCTAATCTGTTTAGATGGGTTGCCCTTGAGGTTGGTTACTAGTTGCCCCTAGCCCATGGGTTTAGAACGAACTGCTACATCTTCTTCTTACGGGTAAAATCCTCATTGATATCTCTAAAATTCCTGCATTCGTTCATATTATACCCTTGAGTTTCATTGTAAATACAATACTTTCGAGATCATTTTTCTTCATCAGTAGCCTCCATAGGGATAGATTTTTATAATGCTCCATACCATGTGTACCAAGGTAAATGTTATCAATGAAGTCTGTCAACTTTGTATAATCTCCCAGATGGTTATATCTCGAATGCTTCTTAATGTCTTGCTTTTTGCGACTAGCGTTCTAATTCATTTTTTGTTGCTACTATTATCAACATTCACTATAATGTTTCTAGCACTATTACCATTCTGTTTGATAGGCACATTGCTCGGTATCACCCTACTTGGTCTGTTTTGACCGCCTGTAGCCAATCCTGCTTCCAAATCGGTCTCTTCCAAGCGCAGATACTTAGATTGTTTATGACATTTCAAGGTAGATGGTTCTTTTCTTTTGAGCCATGTACCGAAGTCAGCTTATTGATGAACCTCATTCATAAGCACCATAAGCACAATCTCCTCTATTGTGTTGCTCACCTCTGTTACTGCAACATTGAATCCCTTTTAAAATTAAGGTCTTGCCAGACCTTTGGTGGACATTAGACATTGATACTGCATCTTTTAGTTGAATAATATGAACTTGGAACCACACCATAAATCACATTGCCAATTGATCAAATGAAGATATGGACCTAGTTTCGAGCAGAATGGACTACATCATTGTCAATCTTTCTAAGAAAATCAAAAAACTTCTACACCTTATAGCATCAGTTGCACGGCAGTATCCACGTGTCATCCATACTTTCACAAATGTTGTCTCAAATCGGTTACCTTGTTAGGCATCATGAACTTCTTCGGATACCTTGCTCAAGAATTCCTCATTGAATGAGGTCTTACTCACTGATGAGCCTCACTCATCATCCACTCTATGCTGATTCTGTGTCATTGGCCTATTAATCGTATTGGTGATGTATTCTTCACTGCCTTGGCTGTTGGATGGCGATCATCATGAATGTACATTAGGGATGTCTAGGTTCCTTTGTCTCTTGAAAAATCACTCGTCCCAACCCTTGTTGACGTATTATTGGATTCTATCCCTTCTGATTGGCTCAGTAATGTTAGTATGAACACCATAAGTTTAGGTACTAGTAGTTTGTCTAGGTCCTCATCTGCAGCATCTCTCTTCGTCAGAGTCCTTAAAAAGTTGATTCTTTCCAATCGATTGATACCGACCAATGAGAGTCGGTATGTACCAACCAATATAGATGGAGGGATACCTCCTCCTACTCTCATATTCGGCTTCTTTTTCATCCCCACATCCTCCTTGCACATCGTTTGCTTGCCTTCCCTGTAATGCTATTTTGACGTAGAAGAACTTTCTTCTCTTATATCTAAAGACGAGTAATTCCTCCTACTCTTTCTATGCCTTTGATTCTCCTTTTGTTGTGGGGTTGGGATAACAACATCTTAATCTTCACCATGTTGGAAAGCTGATTCTTTATCATTTTCTTATTCATCTCATCCATCATTTTATCTAACCCACTCTTTGTCACAGCCTCGGGTGCACTTGAAGTTTTTATATGAGTTGGTTAAATCGCTTCTTCTTCATGCTGTGATCCTTCATTCTCTTCTTCTACGGTGACTCCATACATAGTAGCACTCTCCGTCCAGAGAGCCATTTCTTCTTAGATCTAATACTGTACTTTATTTAAATCTAAATAATGACAAGATCTAGCTTGAGAGATTCTTGTTCTCAACGGAAGCATAAAAAATGTTTGCACGAAAATCGACAAATACCCCAATCAAATCAAAAATGAGATTGAATCAAAGTAAAAAAAAGAATACAACTTTTAGGGAGGTTTGGCTAGGATCTTAAGTTTACGTCCACTATCAATTTTATTTTGAATGATTTGGGCAATTACAACCTTTTTTACAACAAGTTTAGTTCTAGAAACTAGTTGGTAACGAAAAATGATAGCACTTCAGTGCAAAGATTCATAAGTCCCTTACATTTTGGTGACATATCTCAATTGTAGACGAATTCTACCATTAAAATCATGGAATCTATTTTGATGGAGATTCTAGCATCGTTTTTTGTTTGCCAGCTCATTCTTATAATCTATATATGACTGATCAGTCTTCAAGTAATAAAGTTGCATTGGTGATAATTATGTATGCAATGCGACTTATACTATATACATGCTACTATATAATTTGAGTACCAAAATATATAACAAGTATGCTCTTTCATACACCGCTCGACCCATTCTACAACGATAATTTCTTCCCTATCCGTGATAGGTCCTAATATCACTTAGGTTACATATGCAACCTAAGCTCCGATACCAAATGTGAGGACCGCCCTACACCTCTGGTACCTAACATATCCTATAGAGTGTGTTATCACATACCTCGTCAATTTAGGATGATTGTCAAGGAAATAACAATAAAACAATCATCCAAAATAAACTTGTCGTGTATCTCACAACATAAGGATAAAATGTAATAATCAATCACATATATAAAACAGATAAACAATAATACTAAAATGAACCATATAATCACAGTGCAATAGGTTCATAGTAGCTATACAACGTAGATAACAGAGTTTATACATCAAATAATAACTTCGCTGATAAATCATCTCTAATTATAAATAAAGCACTAATAAAGCTCCACCGTGCCGCATAATGGAATAAAAGCAATAGTAAGTCCAAATATAAGTATATGAAAGCCCAGCCTCCTCCAAGTCGATCTGCACAACTTCATGTGTTATCTTATACATACTATCTAGTCTACCCATTTAAAAGTATCTGAGACAATAAAATGCAAAGCATAAAACCTCAAGTCAGACAACAGTATGGTATGAGCGATATACTATTTTAAAGTACTATCAAAGTCAATATAGTAAAGTAGGACATATGGTAGGAGGATTATATTCGACCGGTCCATATATCCAAAGAGTTAGCACAACAATATATGCTAATCTTACCATCATTATATGTGGATTTACTATAAGTCAAAGTATAGTGTTGGGTGTCTAGGCATCTAAGTCCATCATGTCTACATTATATAACATCTGTAGGGTGATGAAACAAATATATCAAACATCACATCCATCAAACAATCCTTACATCACTCGGGTGCATGAGATATATGAGATCTCACATGGTCGTATCCTTGGCCAAAGACTAGTCAAAATTTCATTTTTTTTGGTATGCAATTCCATGGGCTTCAAAGGCCAGGAACTAAACCCACTTATCCTCAGGGTTCAGGGTATGCGGATCCATACCAATAAATCAGGGATTATGTATCCTCAAATTTAGATGAGCATCCTTGCATATCCCTTTTTATAAGCACATATCGAAACCTCCGAGTATTAATGTTCCTTTAGCATGCATCTCTATAGTAGAACTAATCATCGTTATGTTTCATCCATCTCCATAGTAGGACACATCAACTTTCCACCAACAAGTTCCCATTATCGAACTTGTCCTTATAGATCATCATCACAACTCCCAACATTGATTCGTTAAGTACGGAACATCTCTAGAAATCCATCATAAGTGATAGAGTCATCTCCACTAAGTCCTGAAGTTACCTCATAGAATTCCTAGGCAAGTCCCAAAGTCACCTCTTGGACAGTAGGTCTCAAATAGTCTTGTCATTCTTTCAGGGGAACCTAAAGCCACCAAGCCAAAGTGCTACTTCACATCCTTTACATGCAAAATTGATTGGTTTTCAATCATCATTCACACAATCTTTGCCCAAGTCATCATCGGGAGCTCTCCTAATCACGAGGAACACTCCACCACCATAATTGGTGGATTTACTATCACTCGTTACCTACCAGTATTGGCTGATACCGACCGATCTCATTTTGCACTTAGTCATAAATTACTATGTACTTCCTCTTACCAAGCTTCCCTCTACACTTTATCAAAAATTGAATGGCTCGACACTAACCCATATCAATCTGTGCCAACACATCTCAGTCTATACTTAGCCACAACTCAAAATTGTTAAGTTCTTAGCCCAAAATTCCTTTGCTCTATGCATGAATTAGCTCCCCATTGACACACCTCAAATCGTTCGATGCGGACCCATATGGGTTAGCATGGATCGATTTTACTTAGCCATTTATTAAACTTTTCCACATCAAACTGATTCTCTTGCATTCCAGCACCCTTCTACACACTTATCCCATATAATCGAGTTTCCATCATTTGTGTGTTCTTCGATATGCATGAAACTTTACCTTATGGGATTTTTCCTAACATCGAATTGCCTAGCAATAGGATTTCATCCAATACAGTCAATATACATATATACAACCAAACAAAACATTACATACAACATATACATATGTTCAAATTTGGATTCAATATCTAATTACCTAAATCTCACTCTAATACTTGATTTAGCTAATCAAAGTAAGGAATTTGATTGCTTTTTGGCCATTGAATATATTAACGGAGTTTATAATGTTTTTGGAAAGTGTAGAAATAATTAACTGGCTAGTCCCTTAACTCCACTAGGCACAAATCCTGAAATGGGATAATGCGCCTACCTCAAGCCTCACTAATTACCCATTCATATATCCAAAAACCGTCTAACTTTAAATGGAAATATCTCTTAAAAGACAAATCTAATAGGCTATTATAATCACTATGTGAAGGAGATACTATAGTATCTTTCATATGGTAGAGATTTAGACCCTAATTTGGCTTGTGTCAAAGGCAAGATGAGTCCCAAGGTCAACATCGTCCAATAAAATTATGAATGGTCAAAAATGCCACTACTTAACATTACCCAAAATTGTAGCATCATAAGACCCAATTTGGATTTAGAAATAATATTATACGGTCCTTTAATACGTAAAATACGGGTCATTACAGAACATGTTTGTGATATAGATGACCTTTTTGCTTTGTGTTTATGATAAGAATGTTTGTGTTTTGTAATGTTGTGCTTATGGTATGTTTGTGAACTTCTACTATTATTTTGACCATTTTCGAACTTTTTTGATGACAAGGTGAAGAAAATAGGACATATTGATAGGGGAAGTACATACTAAGGAGGAGTTCATATTAAGGGAAAGTATATGAATATCTATTATATATTGTATAGTTTTCATCATCAAAAAGAAGAGAATGTTATAGATTCACTTTTGAAATTTTGAAAGTGATAACTTGAAAATCGTATTTCTATGATATTCCTATATTTTGGATATAAAATCTTTGAAAGGCATAAATGATGAAATGCAAAATTAGTAGAGACTCAAAAAGAAGATTAATGAAGAAATCAATGTAAGAGTTTTTGTATACTAGAGTCTTAGAAGTTTTTTGTTAAAACATTTATAAAGTAGTAGACATGCATATGTGATCATAATTTAATAGCACAAAGTATTTTGAGCACAAACGGTTTGATGTTACAATGCAAAACCCTCTTTAGAATTTAGAAACGTAGTAATAGACATTCAGTCAAAAGTTGGAACATGGTCATTCGACCATCTATTTCTTAGTATTTTGAAAAATTAATTAATAAATAGTTAGTCAGTTATATGTTTATTAGCAACTGGTTGAAGTGAAATAGTCGACCGATTTGATCTATTTTTAAACTATTTCTTTTCGAGAAACTATATTGTTTTATAGATAAAATAAGTCGACTGATTGTATTGAGGTAGTTAGGTACTATAATGGCTATTTTTCAACATTGCTTGAAATTTTGATTGTTCAATTTTTAAAGATCCATCTTCATCTATAAAAGATGCAACCCAATTTAGTGGTGATTTCTTTTCATAGACAATCACAACTTTTTGATAAATCTTATCATTGCTATATGTACGAATTTTTGATGATAAATTCAATTAACTTTCTACTCGCTTTCTCTTATTACCACCTACAAATCTTGCTTTCAGACTCTGTTAGATACGCCATATACTCTTCCTTACCTCCACATAAACACTTACTACCACAATCGAGAAGGTTATAGGAAGGGTGTACTAAGAGCGAAAAAAGCAATGTTGATTGATAATATATCATTTTCTAGAAATTTCATTTGAAACAATGGATAGAAGTCATGCTGTAATAGATTAGGCAAAGTCTGTAATACTTATTCCTTCGGGTTAAGTGAGAAATTGTTTGGTTAAATATTGACGAGAGGCTTCGGACTTCATGTAGGACATGAGGTTCGAACTAGCATTAAAAATTCGGTGTGGTTGCTTTATTTACTTACTTACTTTACTTTACAGTAATTACATTACTTTAACTAGCTTAATAGTGTTAGCCATATATTTGATCCTTTCATTCTTTCAAGAAAATCGAATTTGGACTTCACCGAGATGATCTATGAGCATCTAATTTCATATCTGCATTTATGCTTTAGTAAAAACTATGCAAACTTTGATATTTAAAGTGTTCGAATGCCAATTAGGATCAATGGCAATATATAGGAGTCTCAAAACTGTAATTGCATAAACGTTATATGAGATGAACAAAGGTTATAAAATTAAAGTGAGACTTGTATTAAATAAATATCAAAAGTATATACTATACACATAATTAAAAAATTATTTCTTCATGTGTAAATTAGTAATTTGGCTGTTTATAAAATAGACGAGGAGGTGAGTATCTTAGATATGAATTAATGAGTAACTAAAAGAAATACGATTCTTTCTTCATCACATGTCCTTATATCTCGTGAAAAAACCACGTTTCAAAAAGATGAACAAGAAATTTATTGGACATTATTCGATTTTTAATGTGCGAGGCTAATGTTGGTTCAAGTGCATTAGGTAGTAGAATGTTTGGGTCAAATTTCAAAAAATTCTCCAGTTAATTTAAAGCATCGGTTCTTATAGTGTGTTGATGCTAGTAAATTTTTGCATTAAACCACATTTAGTGCATTTAAGGATATTTGAAATGTTACATTTAGATGTGTTAATGCTAATAATTTGTGCATTAATTCTTATTTGATGCATTAATAAGGTATTTGAAAGGTTACAGTTTGGTGCGTTAATGCTGATAATGTGTGTTGATGCTAATAATATGGTGCATTAAATCATACTCAATGCATTGAAAAGTATTTGAAAGGCGATAGTTAGAGTTATGTTATTTTTAGTTTTCTCTTTAGTTCTTCAAGCATATTTGATTATGCAAAAAAATAGGCAAACATCTCTAAGGAATCAAGTAGGACTATAAATGCAAGATGTATTCTTCAGTTGTAAATTATATGTACAATAAAGTTTTTAGAGAGTAGGTATAAGGTAGATATTGTAACTTGAACAGTGCAGAAAATGGAAACATGCCAAATTTGTAGTCTTTCGAATGAAGACTGACTAAATCCGCTTTGAATTATCACCCATTTCATTGTAGATCTCGAGTGTAATGCATAAATACAAAATATCGCGATCTATTGATCAAAATAATTGAAAATATAGCTTAAAAAATTATTTTCATTTGGCTTTGGTTAAGTAGTTGTAAAGCTCTCCAACTTGTATGTCATTAATGTTCATCCATGGGGTATTTATATATGTGAAGTTGCAAGGAATTGGTTAGCATTCCCTACAGAATAGGCACATAACATGTTTAATAAATCTATCTAATAGAACTTGGTTCAGTTGGAGATTGGATTAGTGAGGAAACCACTGGACCTTTTTCCTTATTTTGTACTCACATGGTGCCTGTGTAGTTAAAGAGCTTAGTGGTTTTATAGTAGTGTAGGTGCTAATATTTATAGCGGAGATAAAGTGTAGATATATTCGAAAATAAAGGTGGTGTAAAAATTTTTATTAGAAATAAAATAATATCTCCAAAGTTGATTAATTATCATTGCCACATCATTTGTGTAGAAAAAAGAAAATTTGTTTACTCCTATATTAAAAAAATCAAAGAATACCACAATCCTTGCTGTTCGGACTTGGTGAATAAAACGGAGTTCAAGTTTATGACGAGCGCTTAGCACTTGAATTTAAACTTATACCCTAAATATATCGATTTGGTTTATAAAAGAACCAATCAAACTTATCCTTTTATATTAAAGCAGCTAAAGCAAGTGCTAAAAACTCCTAATTTAGTGGGTGTAGCTGAAATGGCAGGTTTTAAGTGGATCTGCTATTTAATAGCGTTAAACTGAAAAAGTGTAGCGGTCGAAATGTGCTATGTGCTTTAGTGGTGTATTAGAGAGGCTTTAGCATGGCTTTAATCATATAACATAGTACCAGACCATTTTCTATTTTGTACTCATTGACGATCAAACCATATTTGTTATTCGGTACCAGACATTTGTACTAGTTAATAATAAACCGTTTGTTATCGGATATAATTCCATACTTGACCAAAACATATTTCTTCTTTTTATCATCTTTTAGTTAGCTTTCAATCCTCTTATTTCTCACCCAATAAACTATTTGATAATAATCTTATTAAAAGGCTTTTGGCTATTTTCTATTTTATTGACGTCCTTCCATATTCGATGTGCTATGGGTGAAAACTTCCACAACACATTGCCCCCAAAGCATACTCTAATGAACACAAAGTGTGCTTTGTTCGTTCCAAAGGCATCCCTTTCTTTTATGCATTTGCCATCCCAAACCTCAAATAGTTATCCTCAGCTTAGTCCTATTTACTAAGTTTCATGACGTTGGTCTGTTGTGAAATCATGGGTGAAACATCTATTATACCCATATAGATCTAAGGATCTATCATCTTTAGGTAGAAATTTCGTTCATGTCTTAAAGAACAAGATTCAAATACTATCCAATTTGGCTTGACACTATTTTGACATGTACATATCCTGTTAGGTGGTTTTCTACCTAGCATATTTTCATCTGGTATAGGGAAGAATACCAACTTCTATAAAACCTAGCCCATTCTCCTTAGAAAATTTTCACTTTCTTTTCCATTTTCAAAAGCCATTGGTCTCCATTGCCAGTGTAGATCCAGGTCTATGCTGCACCAAACCTTTCAAATCATCCAATAATTAATAGGTGATGACTTTCTAGTTGAATTTATGCTACAACTTCAATTTCTGTCACTGTTAATTAATGTTTTGATTGGGCTGCAGTCAGACTAACTACATAGGGTTTGGATATCTCTAATTTAAGGTACTTTTTTTAAGGTGACTAGTTGACAGGGTCTATATTTTCAATTAGGGCATTGAGTTATGTAATTAAGTAATTCCTTAAACTTCATCAAAAAATAATTATTGAAAATGTAAGATTTGTGATTATTACCAAACAACATTTGGGGTTTTCCCTAGGGTTAATCTAATGTGATTGATCTGATATTGTGCAAAGCTAATGCTATTATGCAAGATCAGTTCGGCTATTATAAGGCTAATTACTAAATTGAATACCTTTTGTTTTAGGTTTGATATTGTTGATGTAGGTATTATAAGTTATTATCAACCGTAATATCATGTGGAACATGTTGTGTATGTAGTGGTTGGTGTGCCCTATCGACTTGTTATTTCGACATACCATTTTTTATTGGTTAGGGTGTTGCTACTTTATGTGTATTGAGAAGTTGTAGTGTTTATGACTATTTAACATTATTGGATAGGAAAAACCCGTTTTAAGACGAGATCACTAATTTCAAAGTTTCTAGGTCGGACTTTAGTATTGTAGTATTGGGCGACTCGGTGTCGATGTGCAGCTACCCTCAAATCAGCTTCTTTACGCTTCTCATCTACAAGGTCTAGAGATTCTAAGAGGAGATCTCTATTTGTTTTGGGGTCATAGTAGCTCACACGATGAGAAGGGACTTCAAGTTCAATAGGAATGACGGCTTCAGAGCAGTAAGCAGAGGCGAATGGAGTATGGCCAGTCGTGGATTTATGGGTGGTTATGTAATCCCATAATGTTGTTGGGAGTTCATCTACCCACTTTCCTTTAGCCTTTTCCAAACGTTTATTCAGAACGAACTTTATAATTATGTTCACGACTTCAACTTGTCCATTTACTTGAGGGTGAGCAATTGTCGCAAACCTTTTTAAATTTAATGCCAATGACAGAAGTCTTTGAGTTCAGCACTATCTAATTGAGTCCCATTATCATTTATAATGGTTCGTGAAAGGCCAAAACGATCTATGATGTTCCAAACGATCAAGTTGATTACTTTCTTATTTGTGATCGTGGTTAGAGGTTCTGCTTCAGCCTATTTGGATAAATAATGAACTGCTACAATGGCGTACTTCACACCACCTTTTGAGATCAGTAAGGAACAAATAATATCTATACTCCATGTGGCAAACATCCATGAACTGATCGTTTGTGTGATTTCCATCGACAGAGCTCTTGGAACTTTTGCATACGTCTAGCACTTGTCCTATCGCTCAGCATAATCAGAAGCATCTCGGTTGACAGTGTGATCGCCACATTCCCCTTCATAAACTTCCTTTAGGACTCGTTTTACTTCGTCTTGAGAGATACACCGGAGTAGGGGAATGGAAAAACCATTTCTTTACATGACTCCTTCCTGAACGATATATCGTGAAGCTTTGCGGAGGACTTGTCGCCTTTCATTCCTCTATTCGGGAAGGACTTCCTGTAGCAAATAGTCTTTAATCAGAGTCATTCATGACTCCTTCTCAAGTTTGGTCTCTAGTACCAGTCGATTTTCATCTGGTTTATGCTTGGAGCATCTAGTACTTCGGTTGGAACTAAGCCTAATTGTTGTGCATCGCCGGTGCTAGCAATCTTTTTCAGCGAGTCAGCCTCTTTGTTTTGATCCTGGGGAATGTACGTGATGTAATAATCTCAAAGTTAATCAATAGCTCTTGGACTTGGATAAAATATGTTGCGAGTCATTGTCCTTTAGCCTAGTAATCTCCCCTGACTTAGTATACCACCAACTTGGAATCGCAAAAGAATTCAAGAGATTTTATTCCCAGTTCTCTGGCAAGTTTGAGTCCAGCAATTAGAGCTTCATACTTAGTTTTATTGTTCATTATAGGGAAGTTAAGCTTTAAAGCATAGCAAATTGGTCGATCTTTCGGAGTTACTAGCACGATGCTGACTCCAGAACAACAATCATTGGATGCTCCATCCATATGCATTTTCCACAGAATAGTTTAGGCTTCACCGCTCTCTAGGGATCATCCTATGCAGTGATTTCTACTATAAACTCCACCAATGTCTATCCCTGGATGGCTCTCCGGAGGAGATAAGTGATGTCAAATTGGCTCAGTTCGATGTTCCTTAAGCAATTTTTCAGATGTCTCGGGTTGTTATAGGACTTGTCGTAATGGCCGATCTGTGTAAACATTGATGGGATGAGCCTGAAAACATGGATGGAGCTTTCGTGAAGCAATCAAAAAGTAGTATATAACGACCCATCTCCTCGATCCTCAAACATCGGCACTAACATCATAGGTATTCACGTGCCGCAAATCCAAGTGTCAAAGAGGCGGATTATTTGGGGTTTCTAGAAGAGATTAAGATAGAAGACATAACAAAACAGAATCTCGCATCATTTTTAACAACTTATAATTACGCATATAGATAATACATACAATCACTCTCAAAATGAGATATCAGAGTCATAATAAGTACTAACCTAAGTAGGGACAGTTATAACTGCCTATCCCTATAGGTGCAGGTAGATACTTATACACAATACAACGAAAATAGAAATAGTTGACTACCTAAATAGGACCTTCCAGCTTCATGCTCCATGGTCCATCCAAAATGCTCCAAGTTGCTTAACTATGGCTTCTCGAGAAAAATAGGGCACCTAGAGTTTAAGAGAAAATGGAAAATCAACTCCGGGTCAGTCATGGGACTAGTGTAAGAAACTCAAAATACGGATATATAAAAAAAATGATATCTCATAAGACCATGCCGCATATATACATAAAATGAATTTTTACCTTATGATAACCAATACGTTTGCTATGCAAAATCTGAGAATATTATTTTTAATGACATTCTTTGAAAATCTTTTCAAATAACATATTAATCATAGCTGGAGTTGTTATATTTGTTAAATTCTACAGAATGATTGGTTTACAACTAAAATTGTAAAGGCTCATATTGGGGAATGAATTCCATATAATGACAATGTAAAGGACTACCTTTCCACAACACATCTCTAGAAAAATGCACCTGAGGCTCCGACCTCTACCAATACATAAATCGACCTACCTTTACCTTAGATAGTACCGAATATCTCATCTCCCCAGTCGTTCTCGACCTTTACTGGGATCTCAAAGCATACACGACATCCTCGAAATGTAGAGGGTAATCTAGAAAGTTGATGACCATATCCTAATGGGAGCAACCCACTTAGCCCTACCGCAACTACCATATTTTTGTCATTTCCGGGTGATGAGGCTTGAGGTAACGGTTACTTTTCTTATATCACACATTTTACTTGAACGACACATTACTAATTCCATCATACGCTATTGATTTCCACGAGTGTACAACCTCTGAGCTCCTATGTCTCAAAGAAGAGTATAAGTATAGGAGAGTCACCTCCCGCACCACCAAACAGATGTACCATTGTAAAAATTAATGTACGTGCATTTTAGAAATGTAATGTCAGATATAAGTCCATACAAGTTGTCCAAGAACAGGACAAACCAAAGGAAATCTCCTACTACATCCTGTTGAGAATCACCCTTAGGATTAGTAGCGAGCAGCCCCTGCATTGAAGATCAAATAGAGATACTGCTATCCTATATATATATATATATATATATATATATATATATATATATATATATGATGTAGGAAATTTCCCCCGAGGGCCAGTGACAAGCAGCTCTTCATTTCTATTATTATCATTCCATGTCTTCACTTTCAAACATACATTGGTTCAAAGTGTTTTTTGGATAGGGATTACCCAAATCCGACCACATTCTTTCGAACCGATCATCGATAAAAAGATGTTACGTTTGAGGGTGTAATCATTTCACTCATTAATATCTTTTATTAAATAAAATATATCTTTTAGAGATATAAATATTTAAATCATATTCTTTTCTAGTACATACAGAATCATTAAACATCTCTTTAACTTTGGAAATACCAAATCAAAATCATTTCTCATAAACTATATAGTAAAACCTTATTGCATAAAAAGGATCGATAGAAATTGTACTAATTCTACTCAGCATCAATTCAACGTTTATAGAATCTTTGCAAATAATGCAACATATATATATATATATATATACACACGAGTGAATGTATGTTACTAACTATACTATGTAGAGAACAATAATTAAATATAAATAATAAAAATGATCACACCAGATAATTTATACCAGTTCGGAGCTCCCGTCCTATGTCCAGTCCCGAAGCTCCCCTTCGCTATTTTCTTTAACCAACTAACCCTCGCTTCGTTCGGAGGAGTAAGCTAATACAAAAGTATATCTTGACAATCTTATGTTCAGAATAACATGGATTTTGACTGATAGTACAATACTTCCAATGATCTCCTTTGAGTATCTGAATGCGAATGCTTTAAGTTGTAGGAAGTGGTTTAACCAAAATTATGTTTTGGTTATAATGGATTGGGAGTATGTAACCAACAAGAAAGTAATAAGAAATCGGAGAGAATAGTTTCAACTAATTAAATTCGGTTAATTTCTAAATCTTAATCATGGTAGTGTTTAGATAGGTAAGGTTTATTCATTTTAATGGTTGCAACCTTTTGATGAAGAGTCGATTTATATTCGTTCAATAGACGTGTCTATTTAAAGTTTTGCAGTTTTTTAAATGGCAAACGTCTGTGGGAAAACCTCAGTCATACGTGGCTTCAAGAAATAATATCTCGAGTATTGTCACGAATGCCTGTGATTTTTCCTCAAACATCTATGAATGGTAAATGTGGTTTTTCAATTTATGTTTAGTGTATATGGAAATCATGTGTGATCATGTATGCATATATACTCAAAGAGACCTTACATCGTTTTATCTGAGACTCTTTATACACTAGAATAATCTTACTGATCATGGCGTGGTCGATAGATCTTTGTTTTTTCTTCAAGTCCAATATTTTCGAGCATGATGCCTTCTCGTAGTATATACATGTTATCTTGATAAAATGTATATAATATATATGATTTTATAGTTGTTGTCACTGAAACATGGAATGAAGGTTCTTACATTCTCCTTCTTTTTGATGATGGCAACTATACAATCAAAAAAGAAGAAATATTATAGTCATTCATAATAAAAATAGTGAATGTTCTCATAAAATAAATTTTGCCTCCCCACATGTATATACATATAAATAATATAGTCATTCATAATAAAAATAGAGAATGCTCTCATAAGATAAATTTTATCTCCCCCTATGTATATGCATAGATTTATCCACCTTTATGATTATCAAAATAGAAGAAAGGTCATAGGATGTTCTAGATAGTAACATGTTATAAATAAGAGCATCAACAACTAAAAGTAAATAAGTAAGGCCAAGCAAAAATAGAGACTAAAGTAATGTAGCAGGAGTTTAAAAGTTAAATAACAACGTGCGGTAGAAATAGACAAGCATAAACATAAATGCTAGATAAAATAACTAAAAAAGAGATGCTAGTTGTACCGATCGGAAGAGTAAGAAAACCTGCTGTAGTTTTTTAATATTCCCAATAAGACGAAGGATCTTGGTCGTATGTTCCTGGCCAGTTGGTTTGATCATTATGCTCGTCTTCTTGTATGGAAAGTTCCTGGAAAGCCATGTAAGGTTGATGCTGAAATTGGTGAAGGTCAAACAAGTGCATATCATCGCTATCTTATTCCTCTTCCTTGGGTTTCTCTTGAACAATAGTTTTTCCTCTATCGTGAGAAGTTCCTTCAGTAGAAGTATGAGATCGATAAACTGGTATTTATGCTCGAGAATGCGGTGTAGGTGAAGGTGAAGATATAGAGCGGGAAGATGATCTGCCAGGAATTTCCTCATAATTTTTCCTAAAGTGGAAACAACCTTTTCTAGTCTTTTCCATTTTAGTCATCCTCGTTGAAAAAGGACGTTTCAAATCTGTCATCTTTTTATTCAAAGCCCGTTAGTTGACCGTGATTAGCAATTTATTTTTAAGCACTAAATCACGAAGCGATTTGTTTTGCAAAGGTTCAATGTGAGCTTCTTGAATTTCCAAATCAGAATAATGTTCGATAACATGACTAGAGGAGGCAGGTTATTGGAAAGGAGAAGGTGAAAATGTATTTTAAGGAGTAGGAGTGGACGGAGAATCATGATGCCTTTATTATTGCTGTTATTATTCTAGGGAGATAGGTGGGGGTGATTGTTGGAGTAGGTACATTAAAAATAGAAATCTTATTCCGCTCTCTTTAATCGGTATTTATTCAAAGTGAGAGATATAAGATGGTACCCCAAGAGTATTTAAGAGATGCATAATATATGAAGCAAATACAATCGTACATCGGTGATGAGACCAAAAGCTTTTTATTTCGTCGTGAATGAACTTAGCCTAACTTATTTGTACACCACCAAAGATAGTATAAAGGGCTTTTTGGTCGTTCTTGTAGATTTTCTCATGACTTTCTAGTCATGAAGTTGTTGTATTGATAATCATACAGTTTAACAACCTAGCCTTTGTACATAAGTAAACAGTTTTCCACTGTGACATCCTATCTTCCCAAATTTTATGAGTTACTTCATCTCGCGGTAAATTCCTATGGTCGAGAACTTCTTCTAAATTAATTATGGACGAAGAACAATTAAGTATACGACCAATGGTGTTTACGCTAATCTTTAAAACACATTCATAAACACTCATCCATAACCAACCATCATCATTGTCGGGAGTCCAAATATAACTATTACACAAATTGGCATAAAAAAGAAAGATTGCCAATTGATCAATTGGTACCTTATTTTCGTCGAAATTGGTTAGCTTCTGGCATTCGGAGGTGACAGTAAGTTATTGAATGCCATATTTTCCAAACTTGCATAATCTGTAGAATGGCCCAAAATGAAGCTTCTTTTGTTTTGAGCTCGTTAAATCATCTGTTAGCAATCGTGCTATTGCGTAGCCACTCTTGAATTAGAGCATCAATGATTGATGGGTTGTGAGAAGAAGATGATTGACCTTTTTTGGAGCATTTTCTAACCAGAGTTTTTGGTTTAGGAGCCATTAGTGAGCAATTTGATATTTTTAGAAACTATGGTTTGTGTGTAAAATGAGAATAGGATGGTGAAAAGGTGAGAAAGGGGTAAAATCATATATATATATATATATATATATATATATATATATATATATATATATGGCCGCTGGAAAAAGGATGTTTAGACCAGCGACAAATGTCTGTAGTGCTGCCACAAACGTCTGTGATTTCAATAAAAAAAATAAACAAAAATATATAACAGAGATCTGTGAGTTTTTCATAATCGTCTGTGGTTTTAGTTAAAAATTAATCTTTAACATATGACAGACATCTGTGAGTTTCCATAGATGTTTGTGGTTTCAGGAATAGGTTTCCTAAAACCTTTGATAAATGTTTGTGGGATATCATAGACATTTGATGTTTTAGGGAAATGTTTTCCTAAAACTATTGACAAATGTCTGTGATATTGTCACAGACGTCTGTAGTCTGTTTTCTCAGAAATTTTACCGTAAAATTATAATGTCAATCATTATTGAGTATCAAGAGAACTTTTTACATACACAATATATATATATATATATTAAAAATTATAATAGAAACTAATTTTGACAAAAATGCGTAGCATAAATTTAGCTCCTCTCAGGGAGGTTAGAGCTTTTAATTTGTTGTGCATCCCTTGAATTTGGTTCAATCTTTGTGTCATTAATTAACGACATTAGTGGAGACCAACTTGGATGATCTGGAGTGTCAATCCAATCTAGGTTTGATGGTCCTAGCTTGCATAGATTTCTTGGAGTAATATACGCTTTAAAAGAAGTTTCCTATAATTGAGGAGATTATTGATGTATGAAATTTTCTGTTGGTGAACGAGCACAAATTTCT
Organism: Allium cepa; assembly: GCA_030765085.1. NCBI lineage: Eukaryota > Viridiplantae > Streptophyta > Magnoliopsida > Asparagales > Amaryllidaceae > Allium > Allium cepa. The sequence continues at coordinate 619,953,425 of CM060928.1, forward strand.
AGAATATATTTTTGTGACAAAATTTGGATGAGATCCTTGACATTGTTGCTCTAATACATTTCACCCCGAACTCCCATCATTTCTTGTTGATAGTGATATATCTCATCAACTTTGTCGGTGAGAGATGTTGATTGTAGATCAATCGACCATTTGGTTTTCCTTTCCTTAAGAGAAAAGCCAGTGTAATTCGTAGGTGATGTAATAATGTTCAGAGAGGCTGAGTGATTTGATGGAGACGAGGATTTAGTTGGAGAAACATATGTGTTTTTTGATGAGGGTGATTTATTGTTGACAGTTGAATAAGTGGAGTTGTGATCGAAAGATATTTTTTGAGTAATAATGGTCTTAATAAATTATTTATATTTGGTTAGGAGAAAAATACTGATTTGTTTATTAAGAGTGAGTTTTACTATACTTAGAAGTTTGTTTAGAAAAATAAGTTTAACCGTATAAAATGAACAGAAGGTAGTTAAGTTTTATGTGGTAGTATTATTTTAAGTGCACAAATCTTATTCTGTGCAGTTTTATACGAGTTAAAAAAATTTAAGTGTACGAATTTAATCTCACAGATTTAGTTTGCCAATTCATTATAAGAACATATTCCTAGATCTCGTCTTAATTTAATAAAAGTTAGTTCACTTAATGGTTTGGTAAAAATATCAGCTATTTGATTTTTGATATTTACAAATTCTTATGATATAATTTCTTCTTCCACATTATCTCGTAGAAAATAGTGGCAAATATCAATATGTTTTGTTTAAGAATGATTAATAGGATTATTTTTTCAAAAATTTATGGCACTAGTATTATCACAATATCTAGGAGATTTTGTTATGATTTTACCGAAATCTAGAAGAGTTTGTTGCATATAGATTACTTGTGCACATGCTAAAGCCGCCGAGATGTATTCGGCTTCACATGTCGAGAGTGAAACACAGTTTTGCTTTTTACTAAACCATGAAACTAAAGAATGACCAATAAAATGACATGTGCCACTTGTGATTTTTCTATCCGTTTTGCAACCCCCGTAATCAGCATCACTATATGACATGAGTTCGAATGAGCTTCTTTTCGGTAGAAAAGTTCAAGAAGCTTTTTACAAATAAATTTGATTATAATAATACAATGCAAAATTAGAGTTATGGACAACAAGAACAATATAAATAAATGCAGCAGAGTAACATGATACAGTGGAATAATATAATAATAGTAGCACAAAATCTTCATCTTCGTCCTCTAGGAATAAGGCCTTCAAATCCTGAAATGCTTAGGCTGACCCGAGCGAATTGAAAAGACAAAACACTCGGGTCAGAACTAAAAGAACTTACGTAAGTTAAATCAACGGTAAAATATGTGTGTGACGGCGTCAGAGATGTTTACGGGGTTTGGCATTTCATATCCAGTGCCTAACGTGAGTGCAGTAACTTAAGAGATGTTCGGGATTTACATCTCCTAAGGATCCGTTAAACTATCTACTATGTAGTACACTTCGCTATTATAATAGTGTCTACAATAAAGTAAAGTATTAAAATAGTATTAAGACATTACCCATATCCCCCTTAACACATTTTATATAATGTCGTAGTCTATGCAGATACTGTAAACTCCACTCGCAAGTGGGCTATCAGGGAGCACTCCATAGGTACAACACAAAACAAACTCGTAGAAGGCGCACTAGGGCATGTGAACACGACACTCGAGGCAATGCCAGGGTAGATATACCAATTGTAGAACCAAGGGGTGGTAACGCGTAGCAGCTACTACCGCCCACCTCGAAATGCACTCCCAAATAAAAATCGAGGGGTGGCCACCAAATAAACACAAATGTCATAATAAGGTATCAAAGAAGCATGTTCGATTGAAGGGATAACCTCACTTGGCCCAGGTGTAGCTCCTGTTTTAGTTACATCTAAGCTGACTCATAAGAGTCAGGGTCACATCATACCTTATACAGAAATCATTCACCAAACTATCCTACTTCATTTCTGGAATCTCCACCACGTACACAATTTTTAAAGTCGTTACTGTATTGGCAGAGAGTATGACAATATCTGATCCCGGTCTCTTTAACAACCAAACGCTTATTTCACACCGGATGGTTCTTTTACATTTCAAAAGTCGATTCACAATTTATATCAAAATATCATATTCTTGAAACCATATCACTTTCGAAATTATATTCATTTTTAAAAATCATATTTTCAAAATAGTTTAAAGCCCTCATTTCAAAACTTCATATTCAAATCAAATATGTAATTTAAATCCAACTTAGGTTATAATATCATTTAGACGCATTTGTTTTTAAACCGATTGGATTTGAAACTAAACACTTCCCCTTTCCTTAGTTTGCAAATTTAGAAAATAGTCTAAATAGTTACAAATAGTTAAAATAGTTATAAATAATAAAAATTTAGATAAAATATTATTAAATTGATTTAAGATAGTTAAATGGATTCAAAATAGATTAAATATAATTAAAATAGATTAAATAGCTTTAAAATAGATTAATTAGATTTAATATAAGCTAAAATGGTCTGATTAGTTTTAAAATAAATTAAATGGTTTAAAATAGGTTAAATTGATTTAATGTAGTTGATATAGGTTAAAAGTAGTTATAAATCTGAAGATCTTGAAATTTAGAATCTTAAAAATAATATAATTTAAAACAGTTTATATTTGAAACATGAATTTGGAATTTATATCAATTTAAAACTATTTATTTTGTTTCAACAAAATCAGACCATTTCAATTTCTCAAATCAGCAAACCAATTTCAAACCCTTCAATTTATAAGTTTCAATAGGCTATTGAATTTCATATCATTTCAATCCATGTTGAAATATCAATTCGGATTACTCCAATTTCAAAATATTTCAAAGTTATTTTCAAATAAATTTAATAACTCAATTTTGACAGAATTTCAATTATACTTAAAAGCTTAACTTTAGTCCTCTAATTAAATTTCTTAAAAAAAATTCTTTTAACCAATTCACATTCAACACAAAACTTGATTTTCCAATAACACTTCAATTTATATAAATAAAATTTTATTTCAAATATCATTTAATTAAATCCAAAATTTAAGGATTTTAAAATCATTTAGTTTTAACCAATCCGGTGTCCGTATATAATTTTCTACCCTAGGGTCTAGTGATACGGATATTTATCATTTCAATCCACAATTTGAACATTTTACGGTTGTATATCATTTAAAACGCAATCCCGAATAAATATAAAAATTCATAAAATTGCTCGAGTCTATCATTTTAACTCATGACGATTTTCAGATAATAATAATTAAAGGAACTTTCAAAGTGATAACAGTATATATATAAATTAACATAACATCCAATTATCCAATATCAACAATCAATATCCATCATAATTATCATCCAAATCAACCAAATAAATATCAGCAATTAACTAATTTACATTATTGGGTATTCAAGTGGCAATTTAATTTCAAAAATAAATTAAATAATGATTTAATTCGAAAGGATACAAATTAACAAGGATGGAAATTTAAATATGTCAAATAGTCATAAATAATTTCCTAATCACATCATAAACTAATTTAACAAACATAAGAATTTTTAGAAGTTGTAAGTCGGTTAAAACACTCGCATTTGAATTTAAATCGAATCTAAATTCAATTCAAACCAAATATTCAAATAGTCACAGAATTCGTCCAAGCCAATGTCAAAATGTCCGGAATTCCAATACGATCCCAAAGTAAGAAACCGCACCTGAAACGGACCTCATATGTGAAAGTTATACGCGTTAGATCGATTTGAAAGTAAAAAATTTAAATTAAAATACAATAAAATACAAACACGAAATTACAGAGGCTTGCCACATACACTACATGTTCACGTGAGATACAACTCCCCCCAACCCTAGTTTGAATGAGCTGCTACAGTGTCTTGCTCATCACCGACTCCGCGCCCCGCCTCCCGCCTCCACACGAGCAGTCTCCATCTGCGACTCATTCCCAATCACCTACAAACTACCTCAATTGCCGATTGGAGCTGAAAATGCGCCCAGCTGCCGCTGAAATTTCGAACCCTAGTTTGAATTATGCGCAAGATCTAGCCGTTAACTCGTCGCAAAACTTGCATGGTTGGATTACGCTCGAGAATCTCCATAAATTCTTGTCGCCGATTTGACGATCCGTCGAAATCGATCGTAGCCCAACGAACGGCCGAGAACAGATCACCTATTTCCGGCCACATAGTAACCTAGATCAAAAAATAATCATAGAATTACCTTGCGTTCGTCGAGAGCTTCAAATTTATATATAATTCGATATAGTTTAGTGAGTTTTAATTTTGGAGTTGAATTTTGAATTGAAACTGAATTAAAATTGAATCGGATAATTTAGGGTATTGGTTTGTCTGCCATTGGAATGAGGAGTTGAGAAGAAATGTACGTAAATACAATGATAATTGTAACGACCCGTAAATTTTCAATAATTAAAATTGTTAAATTAATAAGATTTTCGTAAATAAATTTGAAAGAAACAAAAATTTTGTAATTTAATAATGAAATGAATGCTAAAATGAAATGCAACCATGGAAATTAAAGCTAAGTAGTAACAATTGAAATGAAATTTCGATTAATTTAGGTAATATAAATTGTTATGCTAGGATATAAATTGAATATAAGAAAGCAAACTTAAATATTGAATTAATTAATGAATTAATAAAATTAAATAGTAATTGAATAAAATCAATGTCCTGTAAGTAATTATAATATCGTTTGGAAATGATAACTTATAAAAGTATGATTTGTTAGCAGCGACAATTATTATAAGTTACCAATATATCTTAATCCATTAAACTGAATTGGAATCTATTGTAATTAATCTAAATAAAATATTTCCTTAATGTTAATTAAAGTAATATTTGAAAATAATGTTAATATTATCCATAATAGGACAATTTGTTGAATTAAAAGATTGGGAATGAAGACTTATCAATTTAATGGGATTTGAACTATTATGATCGGATTTAGTTGCAAACAAATGAAATTAAATATCTAAATATTACGTTAATTGAAATCAAGATGAAATTTGAGAATATAATGTAATAGATCATGGACCCAATGTTAATTTCATCCATTTGACCATAATGAATTGAATAATAAGAATGAAAAGTAAATTCAATGGAATTATTGAGAATTTAATTTATAATTTCTGAATATAATGAAACTGAAAATTTAATGCCGAAATTGATGATTGAATCAACATTAAAGTGACATATAATTTTTTTTAAATTAGTGTAAATGATTAAGAAATTTAAAAATGATAAAAGCTGTCAATTATAGGATTGAAATTGAAAATTTGATTTAAGTAATTAATTATTAATTTATTTAAGTAATGTAAAAATTGCCATTTTAGCCACTAATTCAGATTTCGACGAAACCAGTTTCATCGGATCCGTATAGGTGAATTATTGTAGGATTTCAAGTTATGATCGGGCTTGTCAATTGATCGTACGGGCATGAAACGCCTTGAAATCAATTAAATTGAAATCAATTGAAATCAATTTGAAATAACTTGATTTTAGCATAAATTTTTCATACGATGGAATTTGGACTTGAAACCTGTTCCATTATGTTTAGAATTTTTTAAAACATCTATTTTGATATATGGGTTGACCCATTTTCGTTCCCGAGTCGAAACGGGCTTTTTGGGCCGTGGAGCGTTCAACTTTCAAACGGATCCGATCCAATCGTTTCTATTTTCTGATCCGCCTATAAATATGTCGTTATAAACCCTAGCCTACTTCTTATTCCTCATTTCTGAAATATACGTACAATTCTATTTGCTTCTCCTCTTTCAATGACAGATAGAACCATAAATCCCAAAATGCAATTTCAAATAAAATTCAAAGCCAAAAATTTAATCTCTTCAAACTATATCGAATTATATATGGATTTGAAGCCCTCGACGAGCACAAGTCAAATATATGATTCGGTTTTCAATCTAGGTTTTGGTGTGGCCGAAAATCGATGAACTATCCATGGTCGTTCATCATGCCGCAACCAAAATCGTCCGATCTTCGAATCTATTTCTGGGTATTGTAGAGAGGACTGAGGGGAGTCGATCTGAGTGGTTTGTATGGAGAATTGATGGCTGGATCTTCGCAGTCGGTGGATTAAGGTTGCGTTAGGGGTGGAGGCACACGGCGTTTGGGCAGCCGAGGATGAAGTCGCGGCCACTGGAAGGTGCGCCACGTCGAGGGCGTGGCGATGGGGTCGGTCGGCAGGCCTCTGGTGGTCAGCGGTGAGTATAATTCGCGATAAAAGGTCGATAAAAAGGGAGAGAGCTGCTTTATTTTCTCGGTTGCGAATGATGGTCCGGTGCGCGTGAATGGAGATGCTGACGTGTCGGCTTGGGTTAGGTAGTGTTGTTTTTTTATTTTATTTTAATTTCGCATTCGTATGTTCTAACGTGCATAACTTTCACGTATGAGGTCCAATTCACGTGCGGGTTTCTCCACTAGGTTCGCATTGGAATTCCGGACATTATGACGCTAATTTGGATGAATTCTGAGGCTTTTCAATTTTTGGATTTAAATTGGATTTAAATTCAATTTAAATTCAAAAGGTGAGTGTTTTAACCCACTCACAACTTCTAAAATTTCTTATTTGTGTTAGATTAATTTCTGATGTGATTAAAAATTTATTTATGGCTATTTGGTATATTTTTATCATCACTCTAGTTAAATTGAATTTATTGAATTAAATTGTTATTTAATTTATTATTGCATATAAACTGTCCGTTAAATTGTTATTTAATTTATTATTGAATATAAACTGCCAGTAAATACCTGTTATTTATTATCTGTTCTATATTGATGTTATTGTTGGAATTGGATGATGATTGTGATAAATGGTTGATGATTGATATTGGATGAATGGATATTGTATTTTATATTGTTATAAACTGCAAGTTGTTATGCATTTTTATTTCATTCGGGATTGCGGTTTGAAATGATATATAACCGTATTTTTATTTTAAATTACGGATTGAAATGATAAATATCCATATCATTTGACCATATGGTAGAAAATTATATACAGGCACCGTGGTCTATATCTAAAATATTTTGAAAATAATTTCTATGGTTTTGAAAAGAAATATATGATTTAAAGAATATTGAGTTTTGATATTATATAAATATTATTTTTATATATAGTTAAACGCTAGAATTTAAGCTATGTATAAATTTGTTAAATAAAAATTAAGTTTAATAATAGAGTTGATTTTTATTAAAATAAATGTGCGTAAGTATTTAAATTTTATTTAATATAGAGTGTATAATGATTTAAATAAATTAAGGTTGGGAGATAAATTGGAGATTTATTTGAAATTAAATTTATTTATGAATTAAACTCAAAAAGGTTGATGTGAAATTTATTAAATGGGAAACATTTAAAGGTATAATTATTATAACTTGATTTTGGGGTCAAGGTGAATTAAATAGGTATTTCAAGTATGAATGAATTGAAGGAAATATTTAGTTATTTGTAATTTGAGTTTTATTTAAATGATAAGGGATTTAATTATGTAAATTATTTCAAAACTAAATAATAGAAAATTTAATGTTGAATCGAGATTATCAAATTTAGTTTTGAAATTTTGGAATATTTAAAGCCTTGAAATATATGGAAATTGAAATGGTTTATTCGGGGGTTCAAATCTGTATTTGGAATTTATTTATGAAATTAAAGAAGCTATTTTATTATATAAAGTAATTTAATATTTAAACCATTTAAGTATTGGAAGTTATGTTTCAACGTTACGGGTTTCAAAATATTATGTTTTAAAGTGTTATAATTTCAAATGTTTGGTTTCGAAGTGTATAAATTTGAAAGTGCTATGATTTTGGAAAAGGGATGTAGAAATAAAAATGATATTATATTGATTTGGGTTTTAATAAAAATGATATCATATTGATTTGATTTTTGAAGTGGAAATTATATCGTATTTATATGGTTTTGAATGGATACTATATTCTGGTTTGAAGTATAAACTATTTTGAAAAGACCGCGATGTTATAATAACGTTTGGATGTTAAAAAGACAGGGATCGGAAGTTGTCATACTCTCTGCCAACTCCGAAAACCACTTTAACAACCGTGTACGCGGTGGAGATTCTAGAATGAAGTAGGACGGTGGCAGCATTTCCTTTGAGGTAAATACATGGACCCGACTCCCATGAGTTGGCATAAGGTGGCTAAAACAGGAGCGATTGACGGGATAAGAAGGTAGCACCTTTTATCGCACACACTCCTTCGGTACCATTCTATTACTTTGTGATTGATTTGGGCCTTTTGATTTTGGGGGTATGGCTCGAGATGGGCGGTAGTAGCTGCTACGCATTACCACCGGTTTGGAAGCGTAATTGGTATATCTACCATGGCACTGCCTAGTTGTGCTGTGTCACCTACCCTTGCGCGCCTTGTACGAGTTTGATTTGTGCCGTACCTATGGAGTATCCTCTGTTACCCTCCCGATCAGGAGGTATTACGGTACTATATAGACTAATGGCACTATTTATGTGTTAGGTGGAATATTGGGTCACTCCTTAATGTTATTTTAAAGTAAGTTTTTTTTACTATTAGACATTATTATAATAGCGAAATATTACTACATAGTAAATAGTTTAACGGATCCTTAGGAGAGTTAAATCTCGAACATCTCCTAAGTTACTGCACTCACGTTTGACACTGGATAGGAGATGTCAAATCCCGTAAACATCTCTGACGCCGTTTCACTCATATTGTTTACCATTGATTTAACTTACATAAGATCTTTTAGTTCTGACTCGAGTGTTTTGTCTTTTCAATTTGCTCGGGTCAGCCTGAGCATTTCAGGATTTGAAGGCCTTATTTCTGGAGGACGAAGACGAAGATTTTTGTACTACTATTTATTATTATAATTCACTGCATCATGTATTCCGCTGCAATGTTATTTATTATTCTCTGGTATGTGTAACTCTGATTTGTATTATATAAGTATAATCAAATATTTTGTAAAACAGCTTCATGAACTATTTATTCGAATATTATATTTTATCGTTCCGCTGTAAGATTCTATTTTGTTCTTTTTCTTCCTCTGCTTTTTCTTATTTACCCCATAACAATCCGCCCTTCTGTATGGTTTAAGTCTGACATGTGTGGTTTATCATCGATTTAAAGTGTATAAAAAGGTTGGATGTTATATCTGGTATCAGAGCTTAGGTTTAGCGATAAACCTTAGCTTTGTGGGGTCTGACTCTTTATCGATAGGGTGGTAATACCCTATAATGAGTCGCTGAGCGTATACATATAAGAGAGCGTATTTGTCAGTGTTATAAAAAGGTTTTAATATTGTGTTAATTTGTTCCGCTTTGCATTTATAGATTCTGGTTGGTGCATAGGACGCTATGACATCAATAAGGATTTCTAAACACTTAATAGGATAGACCGACACAATATTTGTTTTGAATATAGATGAATGAAATAATTTTGCCTATTATATTTTCTATATATAAAATAATTTTTTCATAAAACCTATATTTGGTTGTAATATATTGGTTGTTAGGTAGTAAAATTTTATAAATATTAGCTGTAATACAAAATTTACCAATAAAATGAGAATAAATTGGAAACTTAGAACTTAAGTTCCGGGATTTTGAAATTGGTTTTCAAAGGATTTTGGAATATAATAATATTGCCTATGAGTATTTTCTGATATAAATATTCCAATTTAATTTGAAAGAACTGTTTTAAAGGAAGTTTGGAAGGAAATAGGTTCTGTACTCCCCTCTCTGTCGTTGGAAAATAATTTCGGTGATGAGCGCACGCATCATCGACATTCATTTTCGAGTTTCAAAGTGGGAAGACCACTTTAATAGTTTTACTACAGATTTATTTTGATAAACAAATATAAATTTTAAATTGTTTGAAACATAATTGGATATATGAGTTGTAAATATATACATTTATCTATTATTTTTAAAATTATTTGAAATTTAACCCGGTATTTAGTTCTTAAGTTTCCGTTAATTAATAGTTTCAATTATTATAGTGAAATGGGTCGTAACTAATTAATAATTGGAACCTTTAATTAAAATAAGGGATTAAATGCTAAGTTGTAAATGGAATTAAAAGAAAAATTGAAATTTGTAACATATAAAACAAAGGATATTATTATGGAACATCAAGTTAATTTAAAAGAAATAAAATAAACTTGTATAACTTTCATTTACATTCTTAAAGCATATATATATATATAACTTACCAACTATAAAAAGTTAAAATGTTAAAAGAAAATGTAATGGGAAATTTTACAAGTAAAACTTGAATAATGAAAAATATTCAATGAAATTCTCTAATAAAAAAGGATTCAATGGGGTAGTTGTTATAAACTTATGTTATAATTGAAATATTACTATAATAAATTGAGATAGAAAGTAATTATTATAAGAAAATAATTAGAAACTTAAGTAGATGAATTGATATGCTAAGAAATTGAATTGAGCACAAATACTATAAACAAATGAATGTAAATAAATGAAGTTATGCAATATGAAATGAATAAAAAAAATGATGAATTTTATGTAAGTATAAGTGCAAATAAGTGAAATAAACACTGAATTAATGGATGGAAATAAAAGTTTGTAAGAAATAAAAGTTTGTAAGAAATAAATGTACATTAGAGGATGAATCATTGTATAAATGAAAAGGAAATCGAACAACAAATCTTATGAAATGAAATTGATAATAAGTAAACTTGATTTATTGTTCGGAATTGTTGTTTGTTTGGTTTATGGTTGTTTGGGCAAGGATACTTTAAATTTGTTTGGACGTATGAATAATCTATTTAGTTTCACCTAAGACTGTTGAAAGAAGGGCAAACTTAGTAGTTTATTTTCATTCCGTACAATTTAAAATTTTTGAACCCTAACAACTATTTGTTTTGTTTGATATGAATGGATAATTGATTTGTGTTGATTTTATATGATGGTTGTATATTGGGTGCAAGTGATTGTTGTTTGTATTGATTTGTTTATTATTGATTGAAACAACGTTAAATTTTTCATTTTATATAATGATTAACTCCTTTTGGATTATATAAGTGAAATTTAGGTTATGGAAGCACTTGCTACTGCATTTGGTTTCATAATATAAGCGTTGTTTACCGGACAAATAGGTACGTTTTCGGGTTACGGTTTTATAGCGCTATTTTGTGTGTGTGTGTGTGTGTTTGTGTATTCCCGTTGTTGGGATATATAATTTTGAAATATTGTTGTATATTGTTCTATTTGATATTATATTTTCCCCCTAGACTCTCTATACAAAGGAGACTCTGCCGAATTTTTCCATAAATTTTGGAATTAGAAATTTTTTGAAAATATTTTCCAAACTTTATTAATTTTGAGTATAAAAAGATTTAATAGTTATAAATTGATATATTTTATTTAAATTATTAAATTTTGTAAATTTATTTGTTTATAAAATTTAAAATTTTGAGTAAGATGTATCGTTTACTCAATTCTTTCGTTTCCCTTCTTTTTTCTTTTCGGGACGAAAAGTTTTGATTGGGGGGGGGGGGGGGGGGAGTGTAACGACCCGTAAATTTTCAATAATTAAAATTGTTAAATTAATAAGATTTTATAAATAAATTTGGAAGAAACAAAATTTTTGTAATTTAATAACGAAATGAATGCTAAAATGAAATGCAACCATGGAAATTAAAGCAAGTAGTAACAATTGAAATGTATTTCGATTAATTAAGGTAATGTAAATTGTTATGCTAAGATAGAAATTGAATATAAGAAAGAAAACATAAATATTAAATTAAATAATGAATTAATAATAATAAATAGTAATTTAATAAAATCAATGTCCTGTAAGTAATTATAATATCGTTTGGAAATGATAACTTATAAAAGTACGATTAAGAGTTAGTAGCGACAACTATTATAAGTTACCAATATATCTTAATCCATTAAACTGAATTGGAAGCTATTGCAATAAATCTAAATAAAATATTTCCTTAATTTTAATTAAAGTAATATTTGAAATAATGTTAATATTATCCATAATAGGACAATTTGTTGAATTAAAAGATTGGGAATGAAGACTTATCAATTTAATGGGATTTGAACTATAATGATTGGATTTAATTACAAATAAATGAAATTAAATATCTAAATATTATGTTAATTGAAATAGAGATGGAATTTGAGAATATAATGCAATAGATCATGGACCCAACGTTAATTTCATCCATTTGACCATAATGAATTGAATAATAAGAATGAAAAGTAAATTCAACACAATTATTGAGAATTTAATTTATAATTTCTGAATATAATCAAATTGAAAATTTAATGCCAAAATTGATGATTGAATCAACATTAAAGTGACATCTAAATTTTTTTAAATTAGTGTAAATAATTAATAAATTCAAAAATGATCTGTCAATTATAGGATTGAAATTGAAAATTTGATTTAATTAATCAATTATTAATTTACTTAATTAATGTAAAAATAGCCATTTTGGACACTGACTCGAATTTCGACGAAACCAGTTTCATCGGATCCGTATCGATGAATTATTGTAGGATTTCAAATTTCGTAGCGATCGAGCTTGTTGTTTGATCGTACGGGCTTGAAACGCCTTGAATCAATTAAATTGAAATCAATTAAAATCAATTTGAAATAACTTGATTTTAGCATAACTTCTTCATACGATAGAATTTGGACTTGAAACCTATTCCATTGCGTTTAGAATATTTTAAAACATCTATTTAGATATATGGGTTGACCCATGTTCGTTCCGGAGTCGAAAAGGATTTTAGGCCGTGGAGCGTTCAACTTTCAAATGGATCTGATCCAATCATTTATATTTTCTGATCCACCTATAAATATGTCGTTATGAACCCTAGCCTACTTCTATTCCTCATTTCTAAAATGTACGTACAATTTTATTTGCTTCTCCTCTTCTAATGGCAGACAGAAACCTAAATCCCAAAATGCAATTTCAAATAAAATTCAAAGCCAAAAATTTAATCTCTTCAAACTATATCGAATTTTATATAGATTTGAAGCTCTCGTTGAGCGCAAGTCAAATATATGATTCATTTTTCAATCTGGGCTTCGGTGTGGCTGAAAATCGATGAACTATCCACGGTCGTGACCAAAATCGTCCGATCTTCGAATCTATTTCTGGGTATTGTAGAGGGGACCGAGGGGAGTCGATCTGAGTGGTTTGTATGGCGAATTGATGGCTGGATCGTCGGAAATCAGTGGATTAGGGTTGTGTTAGGGGTGGAGGCGCACGGCGTTTGGCAGCCGATGGCGAAGTCACGGCCATTGGAAGGTGCGCCACGTCGAGGGCGTGGCGATGGGGTCGGTCGGCAGGCCTCTGGTGGTCAGCGGCGAGTATAATTCGTGGTTAAAGGTCGGTCGAAAGGGGAGAGCTTCTCTGTTTTCTCGGTTGCGAACGATGGTCCTGTGTGCATGAATGGAGATGCTGACGTGTCGGCATGGGTAAGGTAGCGTTGTTTTTTATATTTTAATTTCGCATTCGTATGTTCTAACGTGCATAACTTTCACGTACAAGGTCCAATTCATGCGCGGGCTTCTCCGCTAGGTTCGTATTGGAATTCCGGATATTTTGACGTAGGTTTGGATGAATTCTGAGGCTGTTCAATTTTTGGGTTTAAATTCAATTTAAATTCAAAAGGTGGGTGTTTTAATTCACTCACAACTTCTAAAATTTCTTATGTGTGTTAGATTAATTTCTGATGTGATTAAAAATTTATTTATGGCTGTTTGGTATATTTTTATCATCACTCCAGTTAAATTGATTTTATTGAATTATATTGTTATTTAATTTATGATTGCATATAACTGTCAGTTAAATTGTTATTTAATTTGTTATTGAATATAAACTGCCAGTAATTTCCTGTTATTTATTATCTGTTCTATATTGATGTTATTATTGGAATTGGATGATGATCGTGGTAAATGGTTGATAATTGATATTGGATGAATGGATGTTGTATTTTATATTGTTATAAACTGTAAGTTGTTGTGCATTTTTATTTCATTCGAGATTGCGGTTAGAAGTGATACATAACCGTAATTTTATTTTAAATTACAGATTGAAATGATAAATATCTGTATCACTTGAACATAGGGTAGAAAATTATATACAGACACCATGGTCTATATCTAAAATATTTTGAAAATGATTTCTATGGTTTTGGAAAGAAATATATAGTTTAATGAATATTGATTTTTGATATTATATAAATATTATTTTATATATAGTTAAATGCTTGAATTTAAGCTATGTATAAGTTTGTTAAATAATAATTAAGTTTTATAATAGAGTTGATTTTTATTAAAATAAGTGCGAGTAAGTATTTAAATTTTATTTAATATAGAGTGTATAATGATTTAAATAAATTAAGGTTGGGAGATAAATTGGAGATTTATTTGAAATTAAATTTATTTTAGAATTAAACTCAAAAAGGTTGATGTGAAATTTATTAAATGGGAAACATTTAAAGGTATAATTATTATAACTTGATTTTGGGGTCAAGGTGAATTAAATGGGTACTTCAAGTATAAATGAATTGAAGGAAATATTTAGTCATTTGTAATTTGAGTTTTATTTAAATGATAAGGGATTTAATTATGTAAATTATTTCAAAACTAAATAATAGAAAATTTAATTGTTGAATCGAAATTATCAAATTTAGTTTTGAAATTTAGGAATATTTAAAGCCTTGAAACATATGTAAATTGAAATGGTTTATTTGGGGGTTCAAATCTGTATTTGGAATTGATTTGTGAAATTAAAGAAGCCATTTTATTATATAAAGTAATTTAATATTTAAACCATTTAAGTATTGGAAGTTATGTTACAAAGTTATGAGTTTCAAAGTATTATGTTTTAGAAGTGTTATAATTTCAAATGTTTGGTTTTGAAGTGTATAAATTTGAAAGTGCTATGATTTTGGAAAAGGGATGTATTTGAAATAAAAATGATATTATATTGGTTTGGGTTTTAATAAAAATGATATCATATTGATTTGGTTTTTGAAGTGGAAATTATATCGTATTTATATGGTTTTGAATGGATATTATAGTCTGGTTTGAAGTATAAACTATTTTGAAAAGACCGCGGTGTTATAATAACGTTTGGTTGTTAAAGAGACAGGGAACGGAAGTTGTCATACTCTCTGCCAACTCCGAAAACCACTTTAACAACCGTGTACGCGGAGGAGATTTCAGAATGAAGTAGGACGGTGGCAGCGTTTCCCTTGAGGTAAATACATGGACCCGACTCCCATGAGTTGGCATAAGGTGGCTAAAACAGGAGCGATTGAAGGGCTAAGAAGGTAGCACCTTTTATCGGACACACTCCTTCGATACCATTCTATTACTTTGTGATTGATTTGGGCCGTTTTGATTTTGGGGGTATGGCTCGAGATGGGCGGTAGTAGCTGCTACGCATTACCACCGGTTTGGAAGCGTAATTGGTATATCTACCATAGCATTGCCTAGTTGTGTCGTGTCACCTACCCTTGCGCGCCTTGTACGAGTTTGATTTGTGTCGTACCTATGGAGTATCCTCTGTTACCCTCCCGATCAGGAGGTATTACGGTACTATATAGACTAATGGCACTATTTATGTGTTAGGTGGAATATTGGGTCACTCCTTAATGCTATTTAAAAGTAATTTTTTTTTACTATTAGACATTGTTATAATAGCGAAATATTACTACATAGTAAATAGTTTAACGGATCCTTAGGAGAGGTAAATCTCGAACATCTCCTAAGTTACTGCACTCACGCTTGACACTGGATAGGAGACGTCAAATCCCGTAAACATCTCTGACGCCGTTTCACTCATATTGTTTACCATTGATTTAACTTACATAAGATCTTTTAGTTCTGACTCGAGTGTTTTGTCTTTTCAATTCGCTCGGGTCAGCCTGAGCATTTCAGGATTTGAAGGCCTTATTTCTGGAGGACGAAGACGAAAATTTTTGTACTACTATTTATTATTATAATTCACTGCATCATGTCTTTTCAAATTTAATTATTAACAAATTTCACCAACTTTTATTTCCTAGACATATATAATAATTTAAAGTAAATTTACATATCAATTTCAGTGTTGGTTATTTCAATAATTACAGCACTCAAATTTGACTGAAACAAATTCAATTAATTAAAGTTTAATACCAATAAATTGATTTTATTTGAATTTCAATCTTTATATTCAATTAATTGTTTCTTTATAACATAGTCAACATTGTTTTATATTCAATTACATTAATATCTTCCAATTTCATCTTTTGTTTGCATTAATTACTATATTTCAATTATCTTGGAATTTTGTCAATTTTACCCATTAATTAAAATATAAAAATCTCAATTAATTATTTCACCTTGGTTTCATTCTTTTTTTTCATCACAAATGTCATAACAAGTTATCGAAGAAGCATGTCCGATTGGAGGAATGACCTCACTTGGCCCAGGTGTAGCTCCTGTTTTAGTCACATCTAAGCTGACTTACGGGAGTCAGGGTCACGTCATACCTTATACAGAAATCATTCACCAAACCATCATACTTCATTCCAGGAATCTCCACCATGTACACAGTTGTTAAAGTGGTTTCGATATTGGCAAAGAGTATGACAATGTCTGATCCCGGTCTCTTTAACAACCAAATGCTTATTTCACACCGGATGGTTCTTTTACATTTCGAAAGTCGATTCACAATTTATATCAAAATATCACATTCTCGAAACCATATCAATTTCGAGATTATATTCATTTTTAAAAATCTTATTTTCAAAATAGTTTAAAGCCCTCATTTCAAAACTTCATATTCAAATCATATATGTAATTTAAATCCAACTTAGGTTATAATATCATTTAGTTGCATTTGTTTTTAAACCAATTGGATTTGAAAATAAGCACTTCCCTTTTCCTTAGTTTGCAAATTTTGAAAATAGTTTAAATAGTTAAAATAGTTATAAAAAATAAAATTTTAGATAAAATATTATTAAATTAAAATAGATTAAATAGCTTTAAAATAGATTAATTAGATTTAATATAAGTTAAAATGGTTTAATTAGTTTTAAAATAAATTAAATGGTTTAAAATAGGTTAAATTGATTTAATATAGTTGATATAGGTTAAAATAGTTATAAATATGAAGATCTTGAAATTTAGAATCTTAAAAATAATATAATTTAAAACAGTTTATATTTGAAACATGAATTTGAAATTTATATCAATTTAAAACTATTTATTTCATTTCAACAAAATCAGACCATTTCAATTTCTCCAATCAGCAAAACAATTTCGAACCCTTCAATTTATAAGTTTCAATAAACTATTGAATTTCATATCGTTTCAATCCATGTTCAAATATCAATTTGGATTACTTCAATTTCAAAATATTTCAAAGTTATTTTCAAATAAATTCAATAACTCATTTTCGACAGAATTTCAATTATACTTAAAAGCTTAACTTTAAACCTCCAATTAAATTTCTTAATGCAATTTCTTTTAACCAATTCACATTCAACACTAAACTTGATTTCCAATAATACTTCAATTTATATAATTCAAATTTTATTTCAAAATATCATTTAATTAAATCCAAATTTTAAGGATTTTAAAATCATTTAAATTTAACCAATCCAGTATCCGTATACAATTTTCTACCCTAGGGCCAAGTGATACAGATATATATCATTTCAATCTGCAATTTAAACATTTTACGATTGTATATCATTTCAAACCGCAATCCCGAATAAATATGAAAATTCATAAGATTGCTCGAGCCTATCATTTCAACCCATAATGATTTTCAAATAATAATAGTTAAAGGAACTTGCAGAGTGATAATAATATATGTATATATATAAATTAACATAACATCCAATCACCCAACATCAACAATCAATATCCATCATAATTATCATCTAAATTAACCAAATAAATATCAGCAATTAACTAATTTACAGTATCAGGTATTCAAATGGCAATTTAATTTCAAAAATAAATTAAATTACAATTTAATTCGAAAGGATACAAATTAATAGGGATGACAATTTAAATATTTCAAACGGTCATAGATAATTTCCTAATCACATCATAAATTAATTTAACAAACATAAGAATTTTTAGATGTTGTGAGTGGGTTAAAACACTCACCTTTGAATTTAAATCGAATCTAAATTCAATTTAAACCTAAAATTCAAACAGTCTCAGAATCTATCCAAACCAGCATCAAAATGTTCGAAATTCCAATACAATCCTAATACAAGAAACTGCGCCTAACACAGACCTCCTATGTGAAAGTTATACGCGTTAGATCGATTTGAAAGTCAAAAATTAAAATTAAAATATAATAAAATATAAACGCGAAATTACATAGGCTCACCACATACTCTACCCGCTCACGCGAGATACAACTCCCTCCAACCCTAGTTCAAATCAACCGCAA
Organism: Allium cepa; assembly: GCA_030765085.1. Lineage (NCBI taxonomy): Eukaryota > Viridiplantae > Streptophyta > Magnoliopsida > Asparagales > Amaryllidaceae > Allium > Allium cepa. Next base: position 619,971,961 of record CM060928.1, read on the forward strand.
CCGTGTCTTGCTCATCACCGATGCCGTGCCACGCCTCCCACCTCCAGACGAGCCATCTCCATCTGCACCTCAATCCCGACCACCTACGAACCACCTCAATCGCCGATCGGAGCAGAAAACACGCCCAGCTGCCTTCGAAATTTTGAACCCTAGTTCGAATTATGCGCAAGATCCAACCGTTAACTTGCTGCAAAACTTGTATTGATGGATTACGCTCGAGAATCTCCACAAATACCTGTCGTCGATTCGATGATTGGTCGAAGTCGACCGCAGCCTAATGAACGGTTGAGAACAAATCACCTATTTCCGGCCACATAGTAACCCATATTGAAAAAAGAATCATAGAATTGACTTATGCTCATCGAGATCTTCAAATTGATATATAATCCGATATAGTTTAGGGAGTTTGAATTTTGGAGTTGAATTTTGAATTGAAATTGAATTGGATAATTTAGGGTTTTGGTTTGTCTGCTATTGGAATGAGAAGTTGAGAAGAAATGTACGTACAGACAAATGGAAATAAGGAACAATTAGGGTTTATAACGAGGTATATATAGGCACAGCAGAAAATAAAATAGATGGACAAAATTGATCGAACGATAAACGACCCGAAAACCCGTTTCGCCTCCGGAACGAAAATGGGCCAACCATATATTAAAATAGACGTTTTCAAATATTTTAAACTCAATGGAACAGGTTTCAAGTCCTAATTCCATCGTATGAAGACATTACGTTAAAATTAGCTTATTTCAAATTGATTTCAATTGATTTCAATTAAATTGATTTCTACGCGTTTCGAGCCCGTACGATCAAATTACAAGTCTGATCGCTGCAAACTTGGAATCCTACAATAATTCACCGTTATGGATCCGATGAAACTGTTTTCGTCGAAATCCGAGTCAGTGGTCAAAATGACTATTTTTCAAGTTAAATAAATTTTATTAAATTAAATAAATCACTTTTCATTTCAAATTTAATTATTAGCAAATTTCATCAACTTTGATTTCCTAGACATGTATAATAATTTAAAGTAAATTTACATATCAATTTCAATGTTGATTATTTCAATAATTACAACATTCAAATTTAACCAAAATAAATTCAATTAATTAAAGTTTAATTCCAATAAATTGATTTTATTTGAATTTCAATCTTTATTTTCAATCAATTGTTTCTTTATAACATAGTCAACATTGTTTTATATTCCACTACATTAATATCTTCCAATTTCATCTTTTGTTTGCATTAATTACTATATTTCAATTATCTTGGAATTTTGTCAATTTTACCCATTAATTAAAATATAAAAATCTCAATTAATTATTTCACTTTGGTTTCATTCTTTTTTCATCAATTATCATATTATGTATAGAATTTACATTGGTTACATCTTATTGAATCCACATTCTTCACTTACCAATTTAATCCACATTAACTGCAATAATTTAGTGAATTAATTGCAATTGATTTCAAATTAAACTTAACAAACAAACAAAATAGGTAACGTACAATAATTGTTGCCCGTAACTCTCATTCACACTTTTAAATTCATTATTTACAACCAAATGTTACAGTTTCTTACATAACACAGATTTCTATTCAATTACTATTTATTATATACTATTTCATTAATGAATTGAATATTTACATTTGTTTCTTATATTCAATTTTATAACCAAGTATAACATTTACATTATTTCAATTGATTGGAATTCCATTCAAGTTGTTAATAATATATTTTTATTAACATTGTTACCTTTCATTTTATTTATTATATCATTATTAAATTACAATCTTTTATTCCTTTCAATATTAAATAACAAAAATCTTATTAATTAGCAAATTTAATTATCGAAAATTTACGGGTCATTACAGCAAATAAATGAGGTTGTTCCACATACACTTTTTTTATAAACCTGTTTAAAAATGCACTTTTTACGTCTATTTGAAAAGGTTCAAATATGATGACATGCAAAAGCCAGTAATCTTCATATTGCTCCAAGACGTGCTACAAGAGCAAATCTTTCATCATATTCAACTCCTTTTTCTTGATAATATCCTTGAGCTACTAATCTTACTTTATTTCATACGATATTTCCATTTTCATTCGTTTTATTTTTAAAAACCCATTTCATTCCAATTACATATTGATCGTTTGGTCTCGGTACAGGTTCCCAAACATCATTTCTTTCAAATTGATTACGTTCTTCTTGCATTACAATAATCCAAAAATCCTCTTTTGATGCTTGTTTATAATTTTTCGGTTCAAAATTTGATATAAATGCATCATGACTCATTTTCTTTAAACGTATTCTGATTGATACTCTTGTATTTAAATCCTCGATAATATTATTAATAAGATGGTCCCTTAATATTCTAGGTGATGATGTTATCACGATATCATTATTGTTATTCACGTTATTATTATTATCATTTTCATGTATAGTTATATTAGCTTTATTTATAATTTCTTCATCATCGTCATTTGTATTCTCCTTAAAGTTTTCATCAAATGAGACATGAAGCCTTCTGTCTATAATATTTGTTCATTTATTAAAGATTCTATATGCTTTGCTTCGATCCGAATAACCAACAAAAATTCCTTCATCGGCTTTAGAATCAAACTTTCCTAGATAATCTTTAGTGTTTAAAATGAGGCATTTTGACCCAAATACGTGAAAATACGATTCTTTTGGTTTCTTGTAAAAATATATTTCATAGCATGTGCTTTTAGTCATTGGCCTAAGTGTTACATGATTTAATATATAACAAGCAGCGGCAACAGCTTCAGCCCAAAAAAAATTTGGTAAGTTACTACTATTTAGTAGAGTTCGTGCACATTCTTGAAATGTTCGATTTTTTCTTTCTACAACACCGTTCTGTTGTGGTGTTCAAGGAAACGAAAAATTATGACTAATTCTCTTTTTGTTACAAAAATATATAAATAATTTATTTTCAAATTCACCTCCGTGATCACTTCGTATACTTCTAATTTTAAAATTTATTAAATTTTGAACATTTAAAAAGTTTCACTTTTATGTTTTCAAAATAATATCCAGGTATATCTTGAAAAATCATCAATAATTACAAAAACGTGTTTGTTATGATTTATTGAGCGTACTTGAGTCGATCCGTATAAATCAAGTTGGGGTAATTCGAGAGGTTGCTTTGTGGAATTTTTTTTAGATCTAAAGGAAATTTTTTTTAATTTACCAAATTGACAAGCGTCACCCAGGTTTTTAACCTTGTAGTTGATTTTGGTAGTACTCTAACTAATTCGTTTTTAGCTAGTTTGTTGATATTCTTAAAATTTGTATGATAAAAACATTTATGCCATAACCATGGATCATCATGATACGCGACTAAGCATAAATTAGTACCGTTTTTGACATTCATGTTTAAAACGTATATGTTTTGATTTGTAAATCATTCAAACATTAAAAATTTATTTTGGTCAAAAATATTGCATTTATTTTTCTCGAAATCAATTTAAATCCTTTATCACATAATTAAATTATACATAATAAGTTATGTTTCAAATTTTCTTCCAATGAACATTAGTAATTAAAGTAGAGTTAGAAGCGCCGATATTGCCAAATGCCGATGACAAATCCATTGAGTTATCTCCGAATGTGATAGTGCCAACATCAATATATGTCATATTTGATAACATATTAACATTTCTGGTCATGTGCTTAGAGCAACCGCTATCGAGTATCCATTTCTCTTTACGTTTTATTTTAATTTTGGATACCTACAAAATAAGAAAATTTTAGTTGCCCATTCTTTGATTAGGGTAAGGTAGCCATATTCACAAGGATTTGGTCCCTTTTAGAAGTGTAATTTTTGTAAATATTCATCAATATACTTTTGTCTAATTAGTTTGTTATTTGTTTTTGGAATCCATATTTTGACCATATTTATATATGAATTCTTAAACTTAGTTTCTAACATTGTCTTTTTGAATTTTGTGTATAATGTGCTATATTTCTTTAACTTTTGTTTGTTTTTAAAACCTAATCCATTTCGATTTCCAGATGGTTTAGATATCATAATCAAATTCTCTAAATTTTGTTTTCCTTTATTGAATTTTTTCACATTATTTGTTGTTTTATTTAACTTACTTTTAAGACCACAAATTTCAATATTTTTAGAATCTAAATTTGCTTGTAATTCTAGGTTTTTTCCAGATTAACTTTATCTAACTTATAATTTTCTAAATCATTTAATAATTTTTCATTTTGAAATAATAGCGTTGCATATTTTTTGAACAATTTCTAATTCTTCTTCTAAGATAATTTTTCATCTTTTGATAATCTGATTTCTAGTTCTGATCAAGTTAACTTTCCTACATAATCCTTATTTACTTTTTTTTTCTCTTTATTTATCATCTAATTCAATGCTTATTTCCATTATTTCATCATAAGTAAGTTCAGGGCGTACCTCATCAATGTTAGCCACACACATTTGGTTGTTCAGAGTCGCTTTCACTATCATTATCCGAAGAAGAAGACAAATCTGAATCATCTCATGTTACTTGAAAAGCTCTTTTCGTTTTCTTGAATTTCTCAAATTTTCTTTTCTTTTTATCATTATTGAGCTATGGACCATCCTTCTTCATGTGGCTAAAATTTTCATACTCATAGCATTTAATCAATGTTTGATTTAAGGATCTGCTATTTTGAGATTCGGTCATCTTATTGAACTTCTTGAATTTGTTGTAGTTCTTGGCAATAAAGACAATCTCGTATTCGTCTAAGTCTAAATCTTCATTACTTGCTTAGAATGCTATGTTTTTCTTTTCACGATTTTGATCCTTTCTAGCCTGCATATTAGCTTCATACGACATCAGATTTCCTATTAGCTCTTCGACTTTAAGTTGAGAAAGATCATTAGCTTCCTCGATGGCTAAAATTTTTCTTTCCTATTCATTTGTAAAAGAGTTAAAAATTTGTATGAGTAGATCAAAATCCGTGAGTTTTACCCAAAGTGTCATGAGATCATATTGAATGGTTTGAAATCTTGCATACATATCAATAATTGATACATTTATTTTCATTTTGAAAGATGAAAATTGGTTTTGTAAAATCAAAATTTTAGTTTGCTTGACTTTATTCATGCCTTCATGTGTGACTCGTAAAGTGCGCCATATATCATATACAGTCTTGCAGAGCATGGCACATGAAAACTCATTTTTGTCAAGTGAGAAAAATAATACATTCATAGCTTTAGCATTGTTAGATGCCTCTGCATTTTGTGCATCAGTCCATGTGCTAATATCAGTGTCAGTTGTTTCATTTTTTTTGAGTTGCTAATAATATTTATAAGCCATTGGCTTTCATAAAAATTCGCATACGTGTTGACCAATAAACATAATTAGAACCAGTAAATAGTGAAGGATGAGCAGTTGATCGACCTTCTTCAAATGTGCTTGCCATTTTAATGATTTTTTAATCATGTGTCACTCTAGATTGAAATGACCTTACTTTGATACCAAATGAAAGTCTATAGGATTTTTATAAATAATACAACATATATATATATATATATATATATATATATACGAGTGAATGTGTATTAGTAACTATATTAAGCAGAGAACAATAATTAAATTTAAATAAAATAAATAATAAAAATGACCACACCATATATTTTATACTGGTTCAGACCTCCCATCCCACGGCCAGTCCCGAAGCTCCTCTTCGGTATTTTCTTTAACCAATTAACCCTCGCTTCTCCCGGAGAAAATACAAAAGTATATCTTGACAATCTTGTGTTTCAAATAACATGGATTTTGACTGATAGTACAATACTTCTTATGATCTCTTTTGAGTATGTGAATGTGAATGCTTTGAGTTGTAGGAAGTGGTTTAACCAAAACTATATTTTGGTTATGATAGATTAAGAGTACGTAAGCAATGTATGCACAAGAGAGTAATAAGAAATCAAGAGAGAATAGTTTCAATTCATTCAATTCTGTTAATTTCTAAATCTCAATCATGGTAATATTTATAGATTTAAAGTTATGCAAATGAAGAGTTTTTACTGTTAGATAAGATCTATTCATTTTAATGGTTGTAACCTCTCGATGAAGAGTTGATATCCATTTGTTCAACAGAGGTGGTTATTCAGAGTTTTGCAGTTTTTCAAATGGAAAACGTCCGTGGAGAAACCTCAGATGACTGTGGCTTTAAAAAATAATTTCTCCAGCATTGTCACAAACGTCTGTGATTTTTCCTCAAATGTCTACGAATGGTAAATACAGTTTTTCAATTTATGTTTAGTGTACATGAAATCATGTGTGATCGTTTGTGCATATATACTCTAGGAGACCATACAACATTTTATCTAAGAGCTTTATACATTATATTAACCTTACTAATTATAGTATGGTTTATAGATATTTGTTTGTCCTCGAGTCCAATATCTTCGAGCATGATGTCTTCTCGTAATATATACCTGTTATCTTAAGATATATATATATATATATATATATATATAATTGTATAGTTCTTGTCATTGAAACATATAATAGAGGTTCTAACATCAATTTACGTATTCAACCTTTACTATCCATCAAATAACGATGGAATCAACTTTTAAATTTATATGGATATTAAGGGTTCTCTCCTTTGAATTTAATACCAAGTATAAGAAGATTATTTCTATACAATGTAAGTTGTATTAAATTTGAAAAAAATTAGATCTTTTATACTTGCCCCATTTTCGACATTTCGGCCGTATCTATCCTCGCCCAGGAAAGAGGCCAGGTGATCCAGAGTAATGGTTGCTATGGATCATCTCCTTATTTTAAGGGCCTCATATCCGGATGCCACGAATAGAAAAATCTAGTCTACTCATCGGCTTTTAGAGCCAAGATTAAATCACTTGATTTAACTGCTTTTCTGTAAATCATTTATTTAGACCTTTTTAAATTAATTATAAAACCTTCAAATCATCTTTAAAATACTTATTTATTTATTTAAAAAACGTTTAAAAAAATTGGGAAAGAATATTTAAGTTTAAAGCCATATTTCAAAAGTTATTAAAAAGTGCCGCGAATAGTGCTTTTAAAACTTATTTGATCAGAACAACTTTTCTATCATTTCGAAATCCATTTTTAAAACTAAAATATATTTTAAACATTTTAAAACATTTATAGAATTTATTTCATATTTTTAAAGAATGAAAAATATCACTTTTAAAGAAATTGTCGCGTTGGTTTCCGAACTGCCAAACCGCGACTATTTTGAAAATTTGATTGCTCATATTTCAAAATCTACTAAATGAAATCTTGATCGTTTTATTTTATTTGAAAACTATGATTATAAGAGTTCGTAAAAAATTTATTACAAAGAATTCGGACTTCAAATCTATCATATACATGGATTTAACTTTCTACAGCATGAAATCGTGAATGGCTGTTACGCGATGTGCTTATTTTTGACTCAGCTTTCACAACTTGTCAAAATTTCACCAAACGGTATTTTAGTATTTCTAAAATATTTATAAACCATACTGAACCATTTTAAGAAGGTTTAATCTCATATACGTCATTTCATTAGTTAAAGAAAAGTGATTTTCTTTGCGATATTCAGTGTGTGTTTAACGTGACTTATTAACATAATTAAAAAACTATAGTAAACAACCAAACTTGATGATCAAAGCTTACTAAACATCCATAGCAATCATATCACATCATAAATATATAGATTTTTTCTCACCTTGGATTAAACTGTTAACATAAAATGGTTACAGCTTTGCTAGCTTGAATTTAATGCCAATGTACACTCAGAATTTTGCCTTTAGAAGGCTCGACCTTGACCTTAGAGGCTTGGATAACTCATGGCCAAGCTTAAGGGAGAAGGAAGGCTCGACCTTGGGGACATAGGGCGGTGGCCATGGAGAATAATGGAGGAGAGCAGGAGTTTGGTTTGAGTTTTGAAATGTTTTGATATGTGTGTGTGTATATATATATATATATGAAATATATATTTTCATTATTTTGCTAAGGCTAAAAGACATGAAAGTAGATGGGAAGAAGCTTAAAATGAAGAAGGAGAACTGAGGAAATGAAGTGGAGATGGTGTGGTGTTTATAGTGAAATAAGAGGGAAAAATATCTTAGATATTTTGTGCACTTACATCACCTCCTTCATCACCCCCACCTCCCTCCTTACATCACCTTACACGGCCAAAATGACCTCCCTCCATGTGCAAACTCAAGTGCATGTACTTTGATGTTTAATTGTTGACTTTGGAATGCTTAAGTATTAAGGAAGTGAGAAAATATCTTAGATATTTTTTAGAATACATATATTTAAGTATATATATGTGTGTGTGTGTGTGTATTTGTGTGTGTGTGTTCATGTGTGTGGATATATTCACATATGTGTACATGTATATGTGCATATGTATGCCACATTAAATCCACAATGTTGCACTACTTTTACACGTTGAATCGTTACGAATTTCGATTTCAATTCCTGGTCGTAATTCCTCTTCTTAATTAATATACACATATTTGTAAACAAAATTTAATAATATTATTTCTATCATTATATAATAATTAAAAGAGCTTATTTAATAATTATTAAATCATTTGAACTCCATTTAAATTCAAAAATCAACTATTCCAAAATAGCGACATTATTAATGATGACATATATACTTTTAATTTTCCAAAAAAATATTATTTTATCACATATTCTCACTCATATGGATAAATGAGTGTAGACATCCAGCTCCATGCACAATGTCCGATGGTTAAATAATTATTTATCAATAGAATGATTTTCGATCATTTTGTCGATGTTTATTCCAAAGTAAATATTTTTGTAAATATTTATTAAAAATGAAATTTCCATACTATTTATTGTTCAAAACATCATTATTTATGTTAACAAATCTTATATTTGAATATTTCGAATTTTTTTGAAGTGATGAATTTTCGGTTCGTTACATAGTACACCAATTTTTCTATCTTCAAATAGTTTCTTTAAGCTCCTGTTAATCACTTGCTAACTTGATAGACCAGTCACTGGATTCGATTCTCCTTGCAAAGTAGTGCGACACTTATCATTGAAAATGTGGATTACGGATCTTACAGCAGAATTAACGCTAGAGGGGGTGAATAGTCTTTAAAATATCTTTTCGAAATATTTTCAAATTAAACCCAAACAGATGCAATTCACAAACACAGAAACAATCATAGAATCAGACACAGATGCAACTACTAAATAAAATCAGTAAGGAAAGAACACACCGGAATTTCATACTGGTTCGGAGTTACCCTACATCCAGCCCCACACAATTTCTTGTGCAGATTACTTTTCAAATATAATGTCGATATTACAACCTCAATTTCAAGGCTACGAGATACACCCTCCTGTCTTTAAGTCCAGGGAAAACTCTCTTGATTTAACAAGGCTATAAGATCACTTAATTGATTTACGGGCTATAATCACACCCAATTGATTTACAGGCTACAATCACACCGTTTCCAATATCACTTTGATAGATGGATAGACTCAATACACTTCTTTGATTACAAATGATCTTATAACTCTGAATAGCACTGAGATCTTTAAGAGAGAGTGGCAGAGAATCAAACTAGAGATGATCAAATTCGATTCACTTAGGGTTTCAGTAGAGTTTTGTTAAAATATAAGAGAATATTTGAGTGGAGAAGAAGGAGTGAACAAATAAATAAAAACTAACCTAAAATTCGTTAAAAACAACTAGTATTTATAGAAGAACAACAATCATGTCCATTAATGAAAGGTAATGACGAATAGACACTTCATTTAAAAATTTGAAATTTGAATTCCTATGGTCACCATGTCGACATGGGGAATGGGGTATGTTGGCATTCCCTAGTTAATTTTGAAAATTGATTTTTGTTTTTGAAAGAGATTTTCTTTTTAAAACTTGTCAAAATAATTTTTGAAGTTTATAAATCATTTTGAATGTAGTTTAAACTTATAAAAGATATTTAAAAAGTAATCTTAAAAATATATAATCTATAATATAAAAGTAGTATTAAAAACTAAGTATAGAATATATTTTTAAGATTTATAATTATTAAAACCAGGAGATAGTTTAAAAACAAGAGATGATTCTGAAATCAAAATATAAAAGATAATAAAAATAGTTTAAGGATAAAATATTTAAACTGAGAGAGATGACTTTTAAAAAAAAATTGGAAAAATATTTAAAATAAATTATTTTTAAAATTTCATGGATTCCATTCCACTATAAAAGGTCATGGGTTCCATCCCGCTAAAGAGATCGTGGGTTCCATCCTGCTATTAAAGCGAGATGGTGGATTCCATTCCAAAATTAAAATCCAAATAAAGATTTTAGAGCTATTATGAAGTTTGAACGTAAGTCTAGACACTATCACTTATCTTGACATCTTGAAATCTTGAATATTCAGTCTTGATTTCTTTAGTCTTGAATTCGTCAGTCTTGAATTTTTATACTTAGTCTTGAATCTTTTTACTGTACAGTCTTCATTCTCAGTACCTGCATATATATTTTACATATGCATATATATCTAGACAAGAGTATTAGTATTTACATTTTATAACAAGTCTTAAGGTTATTGTCATCAAAACCATCGTCTCGGAAACTAACAATCTCCCTCCTTTTGATGATGACAATTTATGTTTTTAAAATATACTCCATCAAACTGTGATTCTACAGTAGCACCCTCTTATTTCAACAACTCCCGTTTAAACTACTAACTCCCCCTTAATGTAAGCCTAACTAACCTATTTTATAATTCTCCCCGTTTGTGATCAACAAAAACTAAGCCTAAACTACATAACTCCTCCTTAAACTAATACTATGTAACTAAATGCTAATAACAAAGTATAATGAGCGAAAACATAAATCTAATTTCATTATATATGTTGTTATATTACACAAACATATAAACGAATATATACAAATAAAAAATATATAAAAAATTATCATATAAATAATCTAATGAGAGTCCTTGACAATTGGCGACTTATGAATCAAACAATTAGGGTAATGAAGACAAAAATTTCCACATTGTTTGAGCAAATTACCATCTTTGTCAAAAAAGACTTCTCCAACGCAAATAACTATATCATCTTCGTCCATTTGCGCTTCTTCTTCTTCATCTTCAGTGTCTTCCTCTAATGGATGATGAATAGGAATGTTAGAGGAGTCATCTTCAATCACGATCGGGTCCGCATGATTGCGCATTAGAAATTTTTGCAAATTTCTAAGAATTTTGCCCTGTTTCTATTGTTGCTTAGCCATCTTTATTTACATGACTTGCAACTCAGTCACCATTTCAGAGAGTGTAGGATCAACTTCACCCTAGAGGGAGGAGGGGTGAATAGGGTGATACTAATAATTATAAAAATTAATGCGGAAATATATAAAATAATTGCAGCATAGATAATGGCAGAATAATAAAAGCAGATATAGAACAACACAGATTTATCCAGCTTCGACAAAACCCTACCTACGTACTTCCCCCAAGGTTTCTACTAGAAATAAAGTAGTCAAACGCTTACATTGTAAACTTCTGACCTGCTATCGACTAACCTAACTCTACGTTCAAAACTCTGCAATAACTCGACCATTGAGTTGTGAATTCTTGAACTATGGCACTGTAGTTTGTCCCTAGTCACACGACTAGAATTATATAAAAGTTCGAAAGTAAATTACAAAATAAAAAACAATACTAAACTAGAAATCCTAATTTTAAATATTAAGCCCACTTGAAACTATAAGAGCCGGCCCATAAACAAACAACACAGTGACAAAAGAAGTCCCCTTTTCTTTTTATATTTTCAGCCGCTTTCTCTTTCGTTCAATTCCTTCGTTCGTTCCTCTTCGAGAAATTAGGGCTTCGAGAAATTGAAGCTGGCGATTCCAGTTGATCAATTGAATAGATATGTTTGTGTTGATTGCTTTGACGATCGATCGTCTTGCTTTGACTTCACTTGGCTGCTTCAATTCATCACGTTCGATTTGAATAAATCTGGTATGTGATTTCCTTTGTTACTCTCGTTGATATGCTTAAACTCGATACTTTTAATTGCCGATGATGTTGATGGTATTTATAGGGAATAAAACCCTAAATTATCATTCACTTGAATTTGTCTGATAATTTAGCTCGGTCGTTTGATTTTACTTGAACACGTGTGATTTGTTTAGACTAGTTCAATTCGAATATTTCTTTGCTTGATTATCACCGCTTGAGTTAGCTTTGGATTTTGCTCCGTTCTTTATGCTCCTTTGATTTCAGGCTTTTGATTTTGTGATGAGAATTTGACTTCGATTAACTGCAAGTTTCAATCTTTTTTGCTCCGACTTGTTCATCGTGTTAGTATACGAATTTTATTTATCTTCGTGTATAGTTGATCCCTGTTGATTTTTTTTAAATACCGCTGCTTCATTTTGTACACTGCCTGGTCTGCATTGTATGTTGATCTGATCGCACTTCATTTCAATGCACTTGAGTCATGTTGTTACCACTGCCTGTTACATACGGCTTCACTCAGTTCATATTGTCAGTTTTTTTGTTGCTTCATTGTTCCAGTTTTGTTCCACTTTGTTGAATTGCATCATATGCTTTACTGTAGCTTAATTGTTTGCAATATTGAGCTGGTCTGATTTTCACATATGCATATGTATATACTGTGTATATACATGTGCTAGTTGCTATTTTTGGACTTGCATTCTTGTACATTTGGTGTGATGCTTTCTGAACTATATACATGTGTGTGTGTGTGTGTATGTATACATGTGTATATGACACTGCATATAAACTTGTAAATGTTGAGGCTTGAACTGTTTTCAGACTTGGAGTTAACCTAATTTCATTGAAGCTGTAATGGGTTGTAGCCTCTGTTGCAGCTTGATTGCTCTGGTGCCATATGTATTGTCATTGTTTCATTTTGCCAGGTCTGGTTATAATGTTCACATAAGTCTTGTACTGGGTTGTTGCTTCGAGCCAGTTTGCATTTGCTTCCATTTTGGACTAGTCTTTGTTGCTCCTTTTGAGTTGCAGTCTGAAGTTTTATGATGAGTTGCTTCCAGTCTATTCATGCCTGAGTGTTTGCAGTCTTGTCTATGTTGAAGTTTAACTTTCATGTGGTTTTTGTGTTCATTTGTTTGGTTTTGCATTTTGGTCTTCACATTTCATTCTGGTTGACATGTTTCTTTGAACCAGACCATATTTGTTGAGCATGTTCATGTTTGGTCTGGAGTTCATATGCACCGACCCGGTGTTGTTGATATTAGAGTTCATCGATGACATGCATCTATGTATGTTGTGTGCCTTATTTTTATTGCATGTTGCCCTTGAGTGGTTTTCATTCACTATTATACCTTTCTCTACTGCTGTCTTTCTTGTGTCTGGTCTTGACCATTTAATTCATGTGCATAGCATATATATATGTATACATGTGTGTATGCATATGTGTGTGTTTGTGTATATATATATGTATGTATGTATGTTTGGGTCTGTTGCACCATGTAGTTTGTTTGAAGCTATAACCTTGCTTGCATATTGAACTGCTTCCCTTGTTGCCAGGTTTGGTTCCATATGAAGTCATTATTGTTTGTGTTTAAAAACTGTTTGCAGTTTTTTGCTACTTAATGTCGATTTTGGATTCTTGTTGCATGAGAACTTGTACTCGACAATTTTGTGATGTATTTGTATTGCACCTGAGTTGAATCCAGCCTCGGCTTGGGTTTGACCTTGTGTTCACCTGTCCCTGCAGTTTTATCAAGTGTATATCAATATGCATGTCCCCGTAGCATGTATAATGATACACTGTGAATGCCACAAATTGTTCGTGTATGAATTGATGCAAATTAAATGACGATGAACAATCTATATAACTTGGGCAAATAATATTTTCAAAAAACCTTTTAGTTTACGCTGCAAAAATATTTCTTTTTCAATTTTACCACGTCAATATTTATTATGCAGATAATTCAAATGCTGGATACACATTGGAATATATTTGAAGAACAAATATGAGTGAATGAGTGATATGTATGAGGTGCAAATGTAAATGACAATTGTGATCTAATCGCAATTGTATTGTAATTGAAATTTTGTATATATAGTGAGAGCTCAAATGTTGTACTATTCAAAATTGTAATAAAATATTTGTTTGAATTAAATATCTATTTGAATTTAAATTCTATGTTATTTATTTTATTCAGCCAATATTTATTTAATTATGTGAAAATAAAATAGAACGATAAAAAATACATTTAAATGAATATATATATATATATGTTTATTATCATCAAACAAGAATCATATAATAGCATATTCAACAATCTTCCTCTTTTGATGATAACAAACATATATTTAAGCTTTTGAATTTATTAAATGTATTTCGTCATTGATGAACTCTATTTGCTCCTCCTATTTGAATGCTCCCTCTCTACAACAAAGCTCCCCCTTCATCTGTGCATGAAAATAAATAAAAATATGCAAATGAACCCAGATGGGAACGTGCAAATAAAAAATAAAATATTTGATCTTTATTTACCAAAATCTTAACTTTTCTCTCCTCCTTCTGTTATCAGCAAAAGAGTAATAGTGTTAGAAAAATAGAGATAAAGTGATAGACATTAATACAATATTAATACCCAATCGAGTATAAATATTGAATTTCAAAAAAAAATCAAAAAAAATCATAAATACTTTGTTAGGCGCATATTCCACTTTAGAATGATAGGAGTGGTATTGGCATATAAAACCATATAGTTGTGTCAATTTGTTATACATTTATATTAGGAATTTGAATATCTACTAACCTTGCATAACCATTAAGACTTTTAAATGAGATTAGTATTATTTTTAATTTTTATTAAAAAATGAATTTCAAGCAAGCCATGCATAATCGTGAGGACTTTTAAATGGGATTAGAATCAACTTGTCTTAGTCGATTTTGATATGTGTTCCATACATGCATAACTGTGAGGACTTTTAAATAAGCTTGAAATCACATAATCAAGTATTCCAAGTAATTCACCCATGCATAATCGTGAGGCCTTTTAAATGAGAGTGAAAACATTGGATGTTTTTATTTAGAATAAATAAATAATACAAAAATAAACAAATTTTTGTTTAAAATAATACAAGTTGACATACTATATTGGATTTTGATGAGTGATGGTCATTAAAAATATGATAAAAATAGAGACGATCATGGAATTTTTACCCATCAAAAGTTATTATAAATCTTGTTTAAATTTTTAAAGAAATTTACTAAATATACTGTCTCAAGTTATAATATATGATTAATATCAATACTCATCACTTTTTCAACCACTGTTTTTCTTTTCGATAATCAGTAGGGAGTCAGACTAGTTAATGTGGTCATTTAATATTAAATCCAAAAATAATTATAAAATCAAATTTTCTAAAATGACAAATCTGAAAAAAGGTCCACAAGAACTATTTTATGGAAGGAGTTTTATAAAAAGAAAATGTCTGCAAATTGAAAATCATTTAATATGAAAAATATGCATATATTTTCTCTGAAAATGTGATGCAACTAAGAATATCTCTATATAAAACACTTTCCACTAGTAATTTTTCTATCAAAGATTACCAGTGTGATCTGCATCCAAATTTCCCTTTGACTCAAAATTATCATTAGTTGGATGTTATAGACCAGATCGTGAAGTTGCAACAAATACCTTAAAATCTTTTTACAACTTCTAAATGAAATTCTTTTGGATTTGAATTGAAACCGTGCAAATAAGAAAACAGTGAACATAATGTCAGATCTAGAACAAATATATCCACGTTTACCTAGAGTAATCATCAATCAATACAAGACAGCATCTCTTATCATCTAAACTTGCAATATAGTTGGTCCAAACAAATTTACATGAACTAGTTCAAAGATGAAAAGATGATTGGTCAACATTTTTGCACAAATCAAAATTAAAAATTCATATTTATTTCTTTATCACATAACTAGCTGATTTAAATCGGATTATGGTGCAGATTTTCACATATAATACATCGTTCAAGATAAATATACCGTTACCTAGTTTACCTTCACGATAATTTTTCGTTGTTACTCATTGTGATTCTGCCACCTTTGTACTAGGTTAAGGAACTTTGATTTGTTGCCTATTGTGTGCCTGGAACACCCAAAATCCCGATAGCACTATCATTGTTCCTTAGCCTGTCACCACACTTACACGAAAATAGATATTTGTGAACTATTTGTTTTTATAGGTCCATGGTTGTTAATGGCAAAAGGTTTTGAAAAATACGTTTGTGTAGACCCAAGACTATTTATACTTGTTCCTTTTGGCACCCAGATTTGTTTAACTTTAAGGGATTTTATATTCGTGCCTTTTGAAACCTAAATTGGAATATTTTTCACATTTTTGGGTCAATACCAGCAAATATTGTGATTCTATCCAATTTTTCCACATATCGTGCACTTGGAATTTACTTGATTAATTTCGCTACCAACACATTTAGATTGAGTATACCCAAGTCCTTGTCTATCTATATTGATTGTTTGTTTTACTATTAGCATATTTAGTGATTTTTCTCCTTCGAAGAATTTTTCTAAAGTCATAGACAGTTGTTGGACTTATGTTTTGAGTGATTCATTTTCATTTAATAGCAAGGTGCACTTTTTAATCGAATTTTCTCTCCTAGTGTTTTCATTTTCTTTCAAAATCAGAATTTCATTTTTAAGTAGTTTTATTTTAATTTTAGATTTTTACTTTCTTCTTCAAGTGATGGACACTTATCACACTTATGGCTCTTGATTTGATAGTTTTTAACCAATTCATCAAGCTGTTTATTTAATTCTGTCAAACTGTAACGACCCGCCTTTTTGGACAGTTTAAACCGACGATCAAATACACATGTCGATTCCAAACCATTCAAAAGGGCAGATAATTATTGGGGTAAATAAGAAAAAAAAGAAAGAGAAATAAAGGAAATAAAACAACACAGAATCTCGCAGCGGAACGATAAAATATAATAGTCAAATAAATAGTTCATGAAGCTGTCTACTATACTTTGACAATTATTTATACAACATTTATCAGAGTTATACATATACAACAGAACAATTAAATAATGCAGCAGATAACATGATGCAAGGGTAATAATAGTAATAGTATACCAAATCTTCGTCTTCATCCTCCAGAAATAGATCTTCAAAAATCTGAAAAACTCAGGACTGACCCGAGCGTAATGAAAAGACAAAACACTCGAGTCAGGACTAAATACCCTTATGCAAGTTAAGTCAAACGTAAATAAATATGAGTGTAACGGCGTCGGAGATGTTTACGGGGTTTGACATCTCTTATCCAGTGTCAACGTGCGTGCAATAACTTAAGAGATGTTACGGGATTTTCCATCTCTCAAGGATCCGTTAAACTATCTACTATGTAGTAATATACGCTAAGTAGATAATGCCTATCAGTAATATAAAGTATCAAAATAGCGTTAAGGCGTTACCATAATCCTCCTTAACACATTTTATATTCCCAAAAGCATATACAAGACCGTAGTTTCCCCAAAACCGGAAGTCACCAGAGGGCAATCCATATACTCAAGGTACAAATCAAAACGTAGTGGTCGCGAATAGGATAATCAGTATGACAAGGTACATGAGACGATACCAACAAGGATACTAGTAGTTGCGTGATCCGGACTGATGTTGGGCATAGCCAACAGCTACCCCAACACCGCGAAACAACACTCCGAAATCAAGGGGTGCACCCAAATCGCATCACAAATGTAATAGATATGGTATCGAAGAAGTGTGTCCGCTAGAGGTGGCGAACCTCAATGGCCTGGCGCGGCTCCTGTTTTAGTCATGTCAGGGGTCATCCAATAATCGTTCTCTTTCTTCAGTCAACGCGTTCACCAACCATCCACTTCATTCTAGATCATCACTCCGCGTATAATAGTTATTAAAGTGGTTTTCGGTATCGACAGAGAGTATGTCCATATCCGATCCCGGTCTCTTTAATAACTACGTATTATTACACCTTTGGCTCTTTATATTTCAAATCGATTCATAATTGATATCAAAATATCATATACGCTTCAAAAATCAAATCCATTTCAAATATCGTCGTATCCTTTCAAATATAAGATTCCGTTTCAAAAATCAATTTTCGCATCAATGTCTCATTTCGATTTCAAAGTCATTTCGAATTTCAATTTAGGTTGCAACTTCATTTAACTCAATTCGTATTTTAAATTCAAGATTTAAATATAAACATTCCACTTTATTGGCCAGCTTAGAATTTTAGAAAATAGTTTTAAGTAGTTTAAAAGTAGTTTTAAATAATTAAAATAGTTAAAAAAATACTTAAAATCTTAAAATGAATTTGAAATAGATAAATTAGTTTAAAGTAATTTAAATTGGGTTAAGTAGATTTAAAATAGATTAAAATAATTTAAGTATTCAAAAATAGTTTATATAACTGAGTAATTTGGAAAACAAAATAAAATAGCTTCAAACCCAATCCATTTCAATTTTATCTTCCCAATTCAAATCAATTTCAATTTCCATTCTACCGATTTCAATTTCGATTTCAATTCAATTCAACGTCAACTTTGACTTCAAATTTATTCAATTTTATATTCACTTTCAATTAATTCAATTTCAATTTATATCGATTTAGAGCTTGGTTTTTCAAAATATCCATTTAGAACACTTACAAAATTATCCATCAATATACGAGTTTAAAATCCAAATTTCAAACATGATACGATTCCAAGCTCGAATTCAAATATCGCTTATATCTCACTTTTACTTAATTATCCTTCAATACTCAAATTTAAATCTAAATTTCAAATATGATTCAATTTCAAGCTCAATTCCAAAATATCATTTTTATATTACTTTTACTTAGTAACATTTAAAGCTCGAGTTAAGGTTCAATCTTTAAAACAAATCAAATTTCGAAATTCAATCATATCCTGATTTTAAATTCCAAAGTCTCCACTTAAATTATTTAACAATTTCTTTAACCAAAATTTATTTCAACATTCCAAACTCACATTTTCGATAAATTCGATTTCTATAAATTCGATTTCTATTTATAACTTTTACATCAAACATTTAAATAAATTTCAAATCGACGATTTTAAAAATTATTAATTTAGCCAATTCGGTGTCCGTATATAATTTTCTGTCCTATGGCCAAGTAATTATTTATTTCAATTAAATGTCAGGGATGAATATTTATTACTTAAATCAAATCACAGTTTCATATGTATGCATAACAGTATATATATAAGCGAATAAACATCCAAACATTCAAATATCAACCAATTGCATCCATCGAAATACATCATCCAATACACAATATAATTCATGGCAATTTCATAGTTATCAATGTCAGGTAATTTAATCGTAATTCAATTTCAATTTCAATTTAAATTTAACTGTCAATTTAATTTCAACGGTCAATTTAAATGACAATCTATATGACAATTAAATTTTATCAAACAATGACAAATAAAACATAACACTTCACAATGTCAATTTAACTAGCATAAAGATATTTAGTACGTTGTGAGCGTTATAAAACACTCACCTTGATTTCAATGCAGTTCCAGCGTTTTATTTCGAATAAAATTAAACGAGCATTTAATTTTATCCGAAATTTCCACTAGCTCCAAACGACTCCAATCCAGCTCCATAGCGTAGAGCTCGACGAAACGATTCCAACGCAAAAAGTTTCGTCGACTTTCGACCTCGTACGAAAGAGATACAATGTTTTAAAGTTCTAAACGAATTAATATAATAATTAAACCAATTTCTTATAATCATTTATACCCATGCAATCCAGGCCGCACCTTCAACTTGAGAAAATCACAGCCGCTCACGCATCCCCTTCCTATCTCTCGTTCACGTGAAAACTCCCAGGCCGCACGTACAAAGGAACCCAACTTCAAAACTAGGGTTTAAGGCCGCGTCTTCCACGTCGCACGAAACTCCATCACTCCACCACCACACTGAAGACCATCACCAACTCCACCTTCGCCCAGAGCCATGGCGAGCTCGGTCGACTCCACCACCATAGAAAAGAGTGCGAAACTCGGCCATTCAAACGAGGATTGCGGACGATCCGTGGCCCTGATTCAGATCATAGCCGTTGGATGCGGAGTACTCGATGTGCTCTACAACTTTCGTGTTGATAAGTTTTTGAATTAACGCATGGATTTGAAGAAAACGAGGGAGGAAGGAGAGATAATTTCGACCATTAACCTGAAAGTGGCGGCCGGCTTAGAGAATTAGGTTTTCCTTTTTTTTATTATTGTGAATAAAGGGCTATTTATAGGAAACGACGAATATTATTTATCCGGCTTCTCCAAACTCTGAATTTCGCGCGATAACTGACGTTCCTGGGGTTTATCCCACGTTCCGGACATAATGGAATAGGTTTCGGAAGCTAATTCGGTCGTATGTGTGAGTTACGGAAATAAACGATCCAATTTAAATTAAACCGATTAAACGAATTTCTAGGCGTTTTGGCTAGCCCCGGACAAACGATAAACCCGATTGACTTGAAATTTGAAATCTTGCAATAATATCACATTACGGATCCGATGAAACTGGTTTCGTCGAAATCCGATACTGTTTGAAAAATGACTATTTTACCTCGCCAAATTAATATTAAAACAATTTCAACGCGTTTCGAGCTGCCACGGTCAAACGACAACTCCGATTGCTACGAAAATTGAAATCCGATAATAAATAACTATTACGGATCCAATGGAACTAGTTTCGTCCAATTCTGAGACTGTTCGAAAATTGGCTATTTTTTAGTCGATAATTAAATATTAAAATATTCAATTTTCACAATTAAATTTTAAATTCAGTTTTAAAAGTTCTATAACATCACTATAACTCCTACATGATAAAATAAAATTTTACAAATCATTTTTAATCATATTAAACCCGTTATTCATTTTATCCAATAAATTTCAATTTTAAAATCTTGTTAACTCTATTAAAATCCAACTATAACTTACATTCACTTTGGAAATCAAGTTGAATCATATTAAACCAAATTTCAGTTATTCATTCTATTTTCATATATTAAATTTCAATATCAAATTAACCATATCAAATTCGAAATTTAATTTTCCAAACAATTGTAATATTAGATTTAACAAATTTTATTATTCTTGAATCACTAACTTTTGGGATATTCAAAACGAACTTAAAATTTTAACTTTTGAAACGAATTAAAATTTATAGAACAACCATTTCCATTATACGGTTATTCAATTCCCATTATTAAATTATTCAATAAATTCCAAATATTTAATTTAAACAATTTCGATTACCCAATAATTCATTATCTTTTGAAATATTTAAATTGAACTTATAAGATTAAACTTTTAAAACAATTCACAATTTTGAACACTATTTTCATTTTTTACAGTTATTCAATTATTCAATGAGTTTTAAATATTTAATTTAAACAATTTACCTTTTCAATATTCAATATTTGATTTTAAATAGATTTTACTTATCAATCAATTACTCTCTTATACCCAATGAATCAACATTTATTATCCTATTCAACTTTTGATTTCAAAGGCATTCACTAAGTAGCTTTTATTTATCGTTACTTGGATAATTATTGTTGCAATTCATTCTAGTTATTATTATTCCAAACGAATTACAAATTTTTTTCTAACACTAATCACGAAATCTTATTAAATTAACCATTTTAATTATCGAAAATTTACGGGTCGTTACACAAACTATCTCTTTGTGATTCAATTTTAGCATACTTTTCCCTAAGTCATTCAAAACAGCCATTTACTTCATGAAAATATATAAGTAATTCTGAATGAGTAAGTTTTGATACCTCGCTTAGCACGTTATCATCACAGTCAGTTATTTCCCCATGAAGACCCGGATTTGCTTTTTCACTCTCACTTCCAGTGCTTTCATTTTCATCTTCATCACTTTCATCGCAAGTGGCTGCAAAACTTCTCCTTTTCTGTTTCTTTCCTTGGCTGAGTCGATTCTAACGACAATTGGGTTTGGTATGACTCGGTTTATTACACTTGTGGCAGATGATCTCTCGTTTTACTAAGTTGTCTAGAACTTTGTTGATTCTACTCTTTCGTTGATGATTTTTGACTAGATTTCCATTTTTGTAGTTCCACTTTTTGAATCACTTTATTAGTAGTGCCAGTTCAGCTTCACCATCATCATCATCATCACTTTCCATTGTTCCTTTAAGAGCTATTGATTTCTTTCGAGTATCTTCTCCATCTCATTCTTCCTTCAAATTCATTTCTAGCTCATAAGTGGTGAGATTTCCGATGAGTTCTTTGACTTTAACTTGTTTCAAATCTTTTGATTCTTGAATGTTAGTAACTTTTGTGTTAAAATTCTATGGAAGGACTCTGAGGATTTTTCGGACTATTTCCAATTCTGTGTATGATTTTCCGAGAGCTTTTGATTTGTATACGAGATTAGAAATACATCTCTTTGACATTCACATCCTTGGCCATTGTGAAGTTCTCGTATTCGCTACTAAGCATGGCAAGGAAAGATTCTTTGACTTGGAATGTTCCTTTGTGAGTAACTTCTAGTGTGTGCCAGATTTCCTGCGCAACTAGATAATGTGAGACACGATTAAATTCAATTTGATCCAATGAACAAATAATATAATTCATAGCTTTAGCATTAGCATTCTGTAGTTTACTTCCAAAATCAGCCCATTGATCCGTCCGTTTTTCAATTTCCTGATTGTCTACCATTATAGTTGGCGTTCTATAACCTATCTCAACAATATTCTAAGCATCAATGGTTGTCAAAAAAAATTTCATTCTATTTTTCCAATAAGCATATTCACTATTGAACATAGGTGGTCTAATTATAGACTGACCCTCAGCAAAAGCATAATTAAAAGAAGCCATTTAAAAAAATCAAAATTTTAAAACAGTAATTTGATTTTGAAAAACCAAATTTTTAAAGAAAAAACTGGTTTTTGTTCTTAGCTCCGATATCACTTGTAGGATCGATTTCACCCTAGAGAGGGGGTGATACTAATAATTATAAAAATTAATGCGGAAATACATAAAATAATTGTAGCACAAATAATAGCAGAATAATAAAAGCAGAAATAGAACAACACAGATTTACCCAGCTTCGGCAAAACCCTACCTACATGTTGTCCCAAGGTTTCTACTGGAAATGAAGTAATTAGACGCTTACACACGTAAACTTGCGACACCCACTATCGACTAACCTAACTCTACGCTCGAAACCCTAGCACAACTTAGCTACTGAGTTACGAATTCTCGAACTACACCACTGTAGTTCATCCCTGGTCACACGACTAGAATTTTACAAAAGTCTGGAAGTAAATTACAAAATAAAAAACAAACACTAAACCAGAAACCCTAATTTTAAATATTAAGCCCAATTGAAGTAATAGGAGCCGGCCCATAAACAAACAACACGGTGATAAAAGAAGTCCCCTTTACTTATTATATTATCAGCCGCTTTCTCTTTCGTTCAATTCCTTCGTTCATACCTCTTCGAGAAATTAGGACTTTTGGAAATTGAAGCTGGCGATTCAATTTGATCAATTGAATAGATATGTTCACATTGATTTCTTTGTCGATCGATCATCTTGCTTTGACTTCACTCGGCTGCTTCAATTCGTCGAGTTCGATTTGAATAAATCTGGTATGTGATTTCCTTTATTACTCTCGTTGATATGCTTGAACTTGATGCTTTTAATTGCGAATGATGTTTATGGTATTTATAGGGAATAAAACCCTAAATTATCATTCACTTAAGTTCGTCTGATAATTTAGCTCGACTGTTTGATTTTACTTGAATACATGTGATTTGTTTAGACTGGTTCAATTCGTATATTTCTTTGCTTGATTATCACGGCTTGCGTTTGCTTTGGATTTTGTTCCGTTCTTTATGCTCCTTTGATTTCGGCCTTTTGAATCTGTGATGTAAATTTGACTTCGATTAACTGCAAGTTTCATTCTTTTCTGCTCTGACTTGTTCATCATGTTAGTATACGAATTTTATTTATCTTCGTGTATAGTTGACCTATGTTGATTCTTTTTTAAATACTGCTGCTTCATTTTGTTCACTACCTGGTCAGCATTATATGTTGATTTGGTTGCACTTCATTTCGACGCACTTGAGTCGTGTTGTTACCACTGCCCGTTACACACGACTTCACCCTATTCATATTATCAGTTGTTTGTTGCTTCATTGTTCCAGTACTGTTCCACTTTGTTGCATTGCATCATGTGCTTTGTTGTAGCTTGATTGTTTGCAACATTGAGCTGGTCTAGTTTTCACATATGCATATGTATATACTATGTATATACATGTGCTAGTTGCTGTTTTTGGACTTGCATTCTTGTACATTTGATGTGATGCTTTCTGAACTATATACATGTGTGTGTGTGTGTATTTATACATGTGTATATGACACTGCATATAAACTTGTAAATGTTGAGGCTTGAACTGTTTTTAGACTTGGAGTTAACCTATTTTAATTTAAAGTTGTACTGGCTTGTAGCCTCTGTTGCAGCTTAATTGCTCT
The DNA here is from genome assembly GCA_030765085.1 of Allium cepa. NCBI lineage: Eukaryota > Viridiplantae > Streptophyta > Magnoliopsida > Asparagales > Amaryllidaceae > Allium > Allium cepa. The sequence goes on from CM060928.1 coordinate 619,996,581, forward strand.
GGTGCCATATGTATTGTCATGCTTTCATTTTTCTATGTCTGGTTATGATGTTCACTTAAGTCTTGTACTGGGTTGTTGCTTCGAGCCAGTTTGCATTTGCTTCCATTCTGGACTGGTCTTTGTTGCTCCTTTTGAGTTGCAGTCTGAAGTTTTGTGATGAGTTGCTTCAAGTCTATTCACGCTTGAGTGTTTGCAGCCTTGTCTATGTTGAAGCTTAACTTTCATGTGGTTTTTGAGTTCATTTGTTTGGTTTTGCATTTTGGTCATCACACTTCATTCTGGTCGACATGTTTCTTTGAATCAGACCATGTTTGTTGAGCATGTTCATGTTTGGTCTGGACTTCATATGCTCCGACCTGGTGTTATTGATATTTGAGTTCATTGATGACATGCATCTATGTATGTTGTGTGCTTCATTTTTGTTGCATGTTGCTCTTGGGTGGTTGCCATTCACTTGTGTACCTTTCTCTACTGCCTTCTTTCTTGTGTTTGGTCTTGACCATTTGATTCATGTGCATAGCATATATATATATATGTATACATATGTGTATGCATATGTGTGTGTGTGTGTGTATATGTTTGGGTCTGTTGCACCATGTAGTTTGCGATTCTTGTTGCATAAAAAACTTGCACTCGACAATTTTGTGATGTATTTGTATTGCACCTGAGTCGAATCCAGCCTTGGCTCAGGTTTGACCTTGTGCTCACCTGTCCCTGCAGTTTTATCAAGTGTATATCGGTGTGCACGACCTTATGGCATGTACAGTGATAAATAGTGCATGTCACAAATTGTTCGTGTATGAATGGATTCAAATTAAATGATGACGAAAACCCAAATAACTGAGGAAAATAATATTTTCAAAACACCCTTTATTTTACACTGCAAAAATATTTATTTTTCAATTTTACTTCGTCGGTGTTTATTTTGCAAATAATTCAGATGTTGGATACACATTGGAATATTATTGAAGAACAAATATAGGTGAACGAGTGATATGTAGTGAGGCGCAAATGTAAAAGACAATTGTGATGTAATCGAAATTGTATTGTAATTGAAATTTTGTGTATATAGTGAGAGCTCAAATGTTGTACTATTCAAAATTGTAATAAAATATTTGTTTGAATAAAATATCTATTTGAATTTAAATTTTGTGTTATTTATTATATTCAACAAATATTTTTTAATTACGTGAAATAAAATAGTACAATAACAAATACATTTAAATTAATATATATATATATATTATCATCGAAAAAAAATCATATACTAGCATATTCAATAGAGTGTCCTTCAAGGTTTCCTCTAACTTCATGACTCGGGTCAGTGTAGTTCGTTTAAATGGACCGGCATTAGGAGAAGGGAAGGAAAAGGGCACAACTTGGTTTGATTTAGGAGAGGATACTATTATTTTATATTTCTAGAAGTTTATTACAGAGAGAAATGAATTGACAGACGGAAGAATCAAAAATATAGAGATAACTACCAAACTAATTTTAGAGGGAAAATCAAAATTTCAAATTTAACTGCTGTATGTCGACATGGGGGTAGGGGTATGTCGACATCCTTATGGATATTTTGACAATTTTATTTTTCTTTATTTATTTAAATATATATGTTACTATATCTATATTCTATATCCCAGTTATAGAAAAAAAATTATCTAGTTCTATTCTAAATTTAATAAAGATTGATTGATTCAAGGGTTTAGTCAAAATATCAGCTATTTGATTCTCAATGTTCATAAATTAAAGAGAAATAATCTCTTTACTTAAATTATCTCTCAGAGAGTGATGTCTGATATCAATATGTTTAGTTCTGGCATGATGAGTGGGATTTTTGGATAAATTTATTGCACTTGTATTGTCACAATAAATTGGTGATTTTGAAATATTTAATCCAAAATCCTTTAGGGTCCGTTGAATATAGATTACTTGAGAACAAGCCAAAGTAGCAGAGATATATTCTACTTCTGTTGTTGCTATTGAGACATTATTTTGCTTTTTACTAAACCAGAAAACCAAAGAATGTCCTAAAATGTGATAAATTCCACTTGTATTTTTTCGGTCTGATTACAACCAGCATAGTCAGCATCACAATATGCGATTAAATCAAATGAATCGTTTTTAGGGTAAAATAGGCCATAGTCTAAAGCGTGTTTAACCTATCTTGGGATGGGTTTCCTTGGGTTGAGATTGGTATCTTACACAAAGACGGACACTATGCATGATATCAGACCTACTCGTAGTTATATAGAGTAGAAATCCAATCATTCTTCTATATAGTTTTTGGTCGACATCTTTTGACATGTCTTCTTTATTCAAGGCTTCATTGGTTGCCATAGGAGTGGGTTTTCCACTCGCAGTGGTCATACCAAACATATTAATTAGATCCCTAGCGTACTTTTCTTGACTAATGAAAATACCACTATCTAATTGTTTTATTTACAATCCTAAAAAGAAAGCAAGTTCACCCATATGACTCATCTCAAACTCTTTTGTCATTATTTCATAAAACTCTTTGTTCATTTTATTATTTGTTGATCCAAAAATTATATCATTTATATATATCTATATTAATTGAATATCATTTTTGTTTCTTTTAATAAGAAGAGTATTATCTACTTTACCAATTTCGAAATTTGATTGTGATAGGTAAGATCTTAGTCTGTCATACCAGGCTCTAGGAGCTTGTTTCAGACCATAAAAAGCTTTCTTTAATTTGTAAACATGATTTGGAATTTTTTTCTTCTTTAAATAGTGGGTGTTGTTCAGCATAAACATCTTCTTTAACAAAACCATCTAAAATGCACTTTTGGCATCCATTTGAAATAATTTGAAATTGTTATAATTTGCGAAAGCAAGTAGAATTCTACTGGCTTCTAATCTTACTACAGGTGCAAAGGTTTCATCATAGTCTATTTCTTCCTCTTGACAATAACCTTACGCGACTAACCGAGCTTTATTTCTAATGACCTCACCTTGTTCATTTTTTTTATAAACCCATTTAGTTCCTATTATAGTTTTGTCCTCAGGTCTAGGAATAAGATCTCATACATCATTTATGGTGAATTGATTCAGTTCTTCTTGCATAGCAAGAATCCATGAATCATTAGATTATGCTTCCTTTGTATTTTTGGGTTCAGTAGTTAATATAAAAGCTACATTACTCATCTAGTTCAGTTGATTTTTAGTTCTAACAACAGATTCAATATTTCCTAGTCTATTTTCTATAGGATGATCTTTTAAAAGCTTGATCCTTTTATTAGGTTGACCAGTTTTCACAATTTATTTCATTTGATTCGTTATTTAAAGTAACAAAATCATCTTCATCTTTTATTTGAACAAAATCTTTGAAATTTTCATCAAAAGGTACATGCATTGTTTCTTCAATGGTTTTGGTTTTTAAATTGAAAACTTTGTATGCTTTACTACTATTAGAATATCCGATAAAGATTACTTTGTCGGATTTAGGATCAGATTTATCCAAATTATCCTTTTATTTAGAATAAAGCATATACTTCCAAAAACTTTAAAATAAGATACCTTTGGTTTCTTATTGAAAATAAGTTAATATGATGTTTTATTGGTTAAAGGTCTAATTAAAATCCCATTCAAAATGTAACAAGATGTAGCGATTGCTTCAATCCCAAAATTTCTTGGTAATTTACTATCTGAAAGCATAGTTCTTGCACGCTCTTGAATCATCCTATTTCTATGTTCTACCACTCCGTTTTTTGTGGAGTTCTTGAAAAGGAAAATTATGAGTTATTCCTTTTTGATTACATAAATTCTTAAAATTTTCATTTTCAAATTCTCCACCGATCACTACAAATAGTTTTGATTTTTAAAAAAAGTTGATTTTGAATTCTTTTTGCAAAAATTTTAAATGAACCAAAAGCATTACGTTTATGTTTCAGAAAAATTTTCGATGTAAATATAGAATAATCATCTATAAATACAAAAACATATTTACTATAGTTTATTGACTGAATTTGAGGTAGAAAAAATAGATCTAGATGAAGTAACTCAAGAAGTTTTGAAGTTGAAATCGTATCTTTCAATTTAAATGAACTCTTTCTAAGTTTTCCTAATTGACAAGCATCATATATACCATCGCCTTTAAAATCCATTTAGGGAGACCTCTTACTAGATCAAGTTTTGGAAGTCTAGATAAGAGTTTGAAATTCAAGTGTCCAAATCTTTTATGCCAAATCCAAGGGTCGCTTGTATTTTCCAAAAGACATAGGTTATCATTTGAGATTTTCATATCGAGAATATAAATATTTTTCTTCCTAATTCCTTCAAATATAATATTTGATTTATTATCTTCGATGTGACACTTATCCTTTTCAAATTTAATTTTGTGTCGCTTATCACATAGTTCTTATGCTAAGTAAATTGTGTTTTGGATTCCTAACAAACAAAACATCAGAAATAGTAGGAATTTTGGAGTTATCGACATTGCTGATGCCAATCACATATCCTTTTGAGTTGTCTCTAAAGTTTACTAGTCCTCCATCTTCATAGATTATGTCATTCAGTATCTCCAAATTACCCGTCATGTGTCTCGAACATCCACTATCAAGTATCCATTTATTTTTCTTGATTTGCACCATTTGTCCATTGAGTGTTAATTCATCAAAAGTCATATAATACATCTGTTCTTGCACCCCACACCAATTAAGTAGATAACTTGATTTTCTACAATAACAATATGCAGACCTATGAAACAATGATGATATGGATAGTTTTAAACTAGTGCTTGCAAAATCTCCAAAAATTGCCATTTTAAACTTTTTTAAAATTCAGATTATGATAACTTTGAAAACTAATGCTTTGATACCAAATGTGGAAAATGCAGATTATGGATCTTAAGGCATAATTAGCACTAAAGGGTGGGTGAATAGTGTTTCACTAGTTTTATGGATCTTTTCAAATTAAACCCAAACAAATGCAATTCACAAACATAGAAACAATCATAGAATCAGACATAGATTCAAATAGTAAACAAAATCAGTAAAGAAAAGAACACATCGGAATTTTATACTAGTTTGGAGTTACCCTAAATCCAGTCCCACATAATTTCTTGTCCAGATTTCTTTTCAAATATAATGTCGAAATTACAGCCTCGATTTCAAGGCTACGAGATACACCATCTTGTCTTCGAGTCCAGGGCAAACTCTTTTGATTTAACCAGGCTACAAGATCACCTAATTGATTTATAGGCCGCAGTCACACCCAATTGATTTACAGGCTACACTCACACCCAATTGATTTACAGGCTAAAATCACACTGTTTCCAATATCATTTTGATAGATAGAGAGACTCGGTACACTTCTTTGATTACAAATGGTCCTATAACTCTGAATAGCACTGAGATCTTTGAGAGAGAGTGGCAAAGAATCAAACAGAGATGATCGAGTTTGATTCACTTAGGATTTCGACAGAGTTTTATTAAAATATAAGAGAATATTTGAGTGGAGAAGGAGTGAAGAAATGAATAAAAACTAACTTAAAATTCGTTGAAAACAATTGGTATTTATAGAAGAACAATGAAAATGTCCATTCATGAAAGGTTATGATGAGTAGATACTACATTTGAAAATTTGAAATTTGATGATAACAAACATATATTTAAGATTTCGAATTTATTAAATGTATTTGATCATATAATTTGCTCCCCCTATTTGAATGCTCCCTCTCTACAACAAAGCTCCTCTTTCATATATGCATGAAAATAAATATAAACATGTAAATGAGCCTAGATGCAAATAGAAAATACAAAATAAAATATTGACCTTTATTTGCCAAAATCTTAACTTTTCTCTCCCACTTTTGTTGTCAGCAAAAGAGTAATAGTGTTAGAAAAATAAAGATACAACGATAGACATTAATACAATATTAATACTCAATCGAGTATAAATATTAAATTTTAATAAAAAATCAAACAAAAATCATAAATATTTTGTTAGGCACATATTCCACTTTAGAATGATAGGGATGATGTCAGTATACAAAGCCATATAGTTGTGTCGATTTGTGGTATATTTATATTAGGAATTTGAATATCTACTAATCATACATAACCGTTAGGACTTTTAAATGAGATTAGTAGTATTACAAATTTTTATTAAAAAAATTGAATTCAAGTATCTTCTAACCACGCGTAATCGTACGGACTTTTAAACGGGATTAGAATCAGCATGTATATTCAATCAATCAATTTTGATTTGCGTTCCATACATGCATAACCATGAGGACTTTTAAATAAGCATGAAAGTGCATAATCAAAAATTTCAAGTGATTCACCCATGCATAACCGTGAGGACTTTTAAATGAGAGTGAACACTTTGGATGTTTTTATTGCTAAAAATATATAATAAACTGAAAAACAAATGATTTTTCTTTTAAAAATACCACATATTGACATGCTATATTGGATTTTGATGAGTGATAGCAGTTAGAAATACGATAGAATTAGAGATGGTCATGAATTTTTACCAACAAAAAGTTTTTATAGCTCTTGTTCAAATTTCTAAAGAAATTTACTAAATATACTGTCTCAAGTTATAATATATGATTAATACCAACACTCTTTACTTTTTCAATCACTATTTTTCTTTTTGATAATCAATAGGAAGTCAGATAAGTTAATGTAGGCATTTATGGTCGTAATCAAAAATATAGAATCAAATTTCTAAAATGCCTAAATCGAGACGAAGTCGAAAAAACTATTTTCTGGAAGTAGTTTTGTAAAAATGTCTGCCAGTTGAGAATCGATTGAACTGAAATTTATGCAGATATTTTCTTTAGAAATATGATCTCTATTAAAATGATGTCTAACATCTATATGTTTTGTCCGTGAACGATGTACAGGATTTTTGTGAGATCAATTGCACTTTTGCTATCACACATTAGTAGTACACGTTTAAAATTTAGACCATAGTCTTGCAAAGTTTGTATCATCCATAAAATTTGAGCAGAGCAACCACTTAGAGCCATATACTCTGCCTTTGTGGTAGATAATGCAACACAATTCTATTTTATGCTTGACCATGCAACTAACGAATGTCCAAACATAAAACATGTGCCACCGGTACTTTTTCTATCAATTAGACTCCCAACATAATCTGCATCTGAATATCATTTTAATTCAAAGTTATCATTAGTTGGATACCAAAGACCAAAATGTGGGGTGTGTAACAAATACCTTATAATTCTTTTAACAGCTTTTAAATGAGATTATTTTGAATTAGATTGAAATCGTGCACATAAGCAGACAGAAAACATGATATCAGGTCTAGAAGCGGTAAGATAAAGAAGTGATCCAATCATATCTCGATATTGCTTTTGATCAACTGCCTTACATATTCATCCTTGTCAAGTATAATAGTTGTGCTCATTGGGGTTTTGCAGGTTTAACATCTTTCAATCCAAATTTATTGACAAGTTCCCTAATATAGTTCGTTTGAGAGATGAATATACCTTTATCGCTTAGTTTGATTTGAAATCCTAAAAATTATTTTAATTCTCCAACCAAACTCATTTCAAACTTTTCCTGCATAATTTTTTCAAATTTATCATACAACACATGGTTAGTGGCACCATAAATAATATCATCAACATACATTTGAACAATCAAAAGATTATCATTTTCATGCAATAGGAACGGTGTGGTGTCTACACAACCTTTTTTGAACCAATTTTCAAGGAGATAAGTGCTAAGACATTCATACCAAGCCCTAGGAGCTTGTTTTAATCCACATAATGCTTTCTTAAGTTTATATACATGATTAGAATATTCATGACTTTCAAAACCTTCTGGTTGTTCAACAAATACATCTTCTTTCAAAATTCCATTAAGAAAATCACTTTTAACATCTATTTGTCTTCGTTTAAATCCTTTATAGCAAGCAAAAGCTAATAATATCCTAATGGACTCTAGTCTTGCTATTGGTGCAAAAGTTTCATCAAAATCAATTCCTTCAATTTGATTATAGCCTTTAGCAACTAACTTAGCTTTATTTCTAATCACATTTCCAGATTCACCATATTTGTTTCTAAAAATTCATTTTGTTCCTACAACCGGATAATCATTAGGTCTAGGTGCTAGAGTTCAAACATCATTTCACTGAAATTGATTTAGCTCTTCTTGCATAGCCATAAACCAGTTTTCATCATTAAGACTATGTCTTTGGGTTCAATTTCCAAGATAAATCATTGTATAGATACGAATCACACAAATTTCTAAAGGATGAACGAGTTTGAATACCTGCGATAGGATTTCCTATTACCAACTCTGGAGGATGATCTGCTTTGAATTTCAATTTCTCTGGATCCAGATTTCTTTGAACTTCTTTTGTGGTTGTGGTTTCTTTTGGTTCTTCATTTTCATCTTTTTCATTCTCCTCTTCTACATTGCTTTTGATTGTTTTCTTGTTTTGATCATCAATTCCTTCGTTAAATTTCACATTGATTGACTCCATGATTATTCTCGTCCTTTTGTTGTATACTCTGTAGGCTTTGCTTCTGGATGAGTATCACATGAACATCCCTTCATCAGCTTTTGCCTCAAATTTTCCCAGTTGATCACCATTACCTATTTTACCTTTACCAATAATCTTGCATTTCTTGTTGTTGCCCATAGTGACTCTCCCACCTTTGTGTTTTTCTAAGCTAAGAAACTTTGACTTGTCATTTGTCATGTGCCTGGAGCAATCGAAATCTAAATACCATCCTTGTTGTTCCTTAGCCTGCCAACACACCTCATTTGGTTCTTCACTTTCACTATCATTTGTTTCTCTCGAGAAACACTGATTATATTCATTACTAAGTCCTTCAAGATGAGATTGGGAGGTTCCTTCATGAACTGCTTCAAGTGTGTACCAGATTTCCTACGCGGTCAAACAATGTGAAACACAATTAAATTCAAATTGGTCTAAACAACAAATAATAGCATTCATAGCCTTGATATTATCCATTAGTACTTTAATTTCAGAATTTGTCCATTGATTCATATATTTTCTATTTCTTGATTATCTATCATAATTTTTGGTGTCCTATAACCTGTTTCAACAATATTCCAAACATCAATGGATTTCAGAAAAAATTTCATTTTTAATTTCCAATTTAAAATTTCTGTTTCATCAAATGTAGGAGGAACAATACTGGACCGACCCACAACAAAAGCAATATTAAAACAAGCCATTTTAAAAAATTAAAATTTGTAAAACAAAATTGGTTTTTTAAAAGTCAAGTTTTAAAACAAAAATGGCTTTTGTTCTTAGCTCTGATATCACTTATAGAATCCACTTCACCCTAGAGGAGAGGTGAATAGGGTGATACTATTAATTATAAAAATTTAATGCGGAATATATAAAATAACTGCATCACTGATCACAGTAAAATAATAGCAACACAGATAATGGCAGAATATAAAAGCAGAAAATAGAACACATAGATTTACCCAACTTCGGCAAAACCCTGCCTACGTGCTACCCCCAAGGTTTCTATTATAAATTAAGTAGTTAGACGCTTACACACGTAAACTCGCGGCACCCGCTATCGACTAACCAAGCTCTATGCTCAAAACACTGCCACAACTCAGCCACTGAGTTGCGAATTCTCGAACTACACCACCGTAGTTCGTCCCCTAATCACACGACTAGAATTTACAAAAGTTTAAAAAGAAAAATACGAATTAAATACTATTAAAAACTCAAAACCCTAATTTTTAAATATTAAGCCCAATAAAAAATTTAAAGATGCCTGCCCAAATAAAAGTGGATCCGCTTTTGATTTTTATACTATCTTCGGCCTAGTATCCTTGCATTGAGAAAATATGGCTGCTTCCTTTAGCTCATTCGTTCCTCTTTCAGTTTTTAAGGCTTTGCGTGAAGCGCTGCTTTGAAATGATGCTTCGATTGAAATTTGCATGTCACAAGTTGTTCATGTATGATGAGTTCAAAATAAACGATGAAGAACAACCTAAATGACTGAGGCAAATAACATTTTCAAAATACACATTTTATTTTACACTGCACAAATATTTCTTTTTCAATTTTACTATGTCAGTGTGCATTTTGCAGGTAACTCAGATGCTGGATTCAAGCTGGAATAGAGTTGAAGATAAACACAAATGAATGAGTGAAATGTAGTGAGATGCAAATGTAAATGGAAAATTGTGAGGTAATCAAAATTGTATTGTTATCAAAGATTGTATATATATAGTGAGAGCTCAAATTTGTACTACTCAAAATTGTAATAAAATATTTGTTTGAATAAAATATCTGTTTGAATTTAAATTTTGTGTTATTTATTTTATTCAGCAAATATTTATTTAATTATGTGAAAAATAAAATAGTAATAAAAATACATTTTAAATGAATATGTATATGTTAGCACCAGAATTGGTCACTAACACCCAAGGAAAGATTTATGTAGAGAGATTAATGAAGAAGGTAAATTAAAACTGAGTAATTACGCAGTAAAATGCAGTAATAACTATGAGAAATAAGAACACCAGATTTATAGTGGTTCGGCGTAACTGCCTACGTCCACTTTGAGTTTAATCTTTATTGCTTTTCTAAACAATTGATTACATATACAATCCGTACACCAACTACTCGAATGCAAATGCTAAGTGAAAAAGAATTAGTCTTGAAAGCTGTAGAGTTTCCCCAGTCTACTTGAAAAAAGATCCATTTTACTGTGCCCCTGCCCTTCTATTTATAGATGAAGATAGGCTGGACTCCCTACGCAAGCCTCAAGGCCGAGGTGACCCGGCCCATATAGGGCGATCTCGAGCTGGCCGGTCCATTCTTGCCAAACGACACTTACTGGTCCTCCCGGACTGAGTTGCTTTTGAATAGGACTCCCCGAGACCGAACGAGAAATGTCGAGCCATCTCGACCGGACGAGGCATCTTGAATAATTCAGACCGAACGAGGCGTCCCTTCCTTTGATCGAGCCACGTGTTACTCCACTTCGTTTGGCCAAGCGGTACGTGCACTCAACTGACCGAACGAGGCTTGCGGAGCCATCTAGACCAAGCGACATGTGTCGAACCGTACTTGCCGAACCATACCTAAATGCCAAATCATGTCGAATGCATCAAACCCGTATATCTTCATTCTCTTCTTGGTCAGAATCTTGTCTAGTGCTAACGACAATATCTTCAACTATTGTTTTACAGCCGGGCCAAGGTGTCGGGTAACATTTGCCTCCCAAAGTGTATCGTATGAAGCAACACAACACGCTTTGAATCAGCGAGTATTCCTTGTCTCTAGAAAGAAATCCATCGCGTTTCCTGAATAGTCATTACCTTTCAATTTATCCTCCCAAGGTGCTGTATCCTTCTTTGGTCGTCATGACGCTTGGTCGATTCCCAATATTATAAATCCAGTGTTGTAGTTCATTAGTAGCCATCCGTGTCCGGTTCTGCAGGGCTAGTAAGCTTCGGCTATCTGATCCAGTCTTTTCTTAATAACCTTAAGTGAGAATTCGGTTTCTATTGATTTCAAGAAGTCGAACTTTTCGGGACATACACATGCATGTTCGGGTACATATTCTTGTCATTGGCTCTCGGATGCGTCTTACATGCTCATAAGTCGTAACCAATTCTACTTAGTTTAATTGCAATTCAATCGCGATTCCTTGTTTGTATTTTCTATGAAATAAGGGTTGTAATCAGCCACTTGATGAGAGCGGACTTCAAGTTTTACATGGATGACGACCTCAGAGCAGTAAGCAAGGGCAAATGGAGTACGGCCAGTCATGGACTCATGGGTAGTTCTATTAGCCCATAATGCTGTTGGAAGTTCATCCGCCCATTTACCTCTAGCCCTTTCCAAACCTCTCTTCAGTACAGACTTTATGATTTTGTTCACAGCTTCAATCTATCCATTTGTAGTTATAATAGATCATGGAAGGTCATAAGGACAGATGACGTTACGGACAATGAAGTTGATTATTTTCTTCATCTTGATCGTAGTTAAACGTTCTTCATCTGCCCATTTAGTGAAGTAATTAACTGCTATGATGGTGCATTTCGCACCACCTTTAGGATTGGGAAGAAGATGATTTCAATGCCCCCAAATGGAAAACGGCTATGGACTAGCCATTTGAGTAATTTCCATCGGCGGGGTTCTCGGATTTTTTGCAAACATCTTGCATTTGTCGCATTGTCTAGAATGATCAACCGCATCAGGATTGATAGTTGGCCAGTAATACCTGTAGCAGAGTATTTTCTTTATCATGGTTTTCCCCCTGATGTTTTCGCAGCATTCTACTTCATAGACTTCGCTCAAGATATCATCATGGGCAATACACCAAAGCATGGGGATGGATAAACTCCTTTCTACACACAACTTCTTCTTGAATGATTTGGCTTGAAGCTTTGAGGAGGATCGGTCGTTTTTCATTCCTCCATTCAGTAAAAATTCCTCATTGTAGATAATTGATAGGAGTCAATCATGACACCTTTTCTGGCTCTATCTCCAAGGCCTAGCCGATCTTCATCCGTCAATGCATGGATTATTAAGTATTTCAACCGAAATAATGTATGTCTGTTGCGCGTCCCTAAAACTGGCCAACTTGGCCAGTGACTGGAATCTTTTCATTTTGTTTGCTGAGTATGTGTGTAATGATGTAATACGTGAAGTCGGCTAGTAGCTCTTAGACCTGGCTGAGATAAGGAGCAAGACAATAACCCTTAGCAAGATCAACCTTCTTAACTTTGCATACTATCAATCAGGAATCATAAAAGATATGCAAAGTTTCCACTCCAAATCCTCTAGCAAGTTTGAGGCTGATGGTCGTGGCTTCATAATAAGCATCGTTGTTTGTTACAGGGAAATCGAGTTTCAGGACGTAGCAGATCGATCGTTCCTCAGGAGTCATTAACATGACTCCTACGCCATAACACTGATCACTGGATGCTCCATCCACGTACATTTTCCATTTGCAGTTGGTTCTCTACTACCCTTCGAATAGTCATCTGATGTAGTAAATTTGGGAATGTGGTCTGCTAATTTCCATCCTTGGATAGCCCTTCGAGGGAAATAAGTGATATCGAATTGGCTTAGTTCGATATTCTATTTAAGTAGTCTTTCAGACATCTCAGGTCGTTATATGCCCGATCGCAACGGCTAGTAGGCATAGACGTTGATAGGGTGAACCCAAAAGTAAGAGTGGAGATTTCATGATGAAATCAATAGACATTGCGCTAGCTTTTGTAGCTTCGGGTCGATATCCAATGCATGGTTCGTGATAGTTGATGAAATCACACATGCATGTCAAAATGGATCCAAGGAAATATATTATCATTTATTCAGAAAAATCCAACTAATTCTTTTATCATTATTGCATTGAGCTGTGATCTGATATTCAGCACCCGGATTCTTTGAGTTCAGATGTAACTATTTTGCATAAAATTCAATGTAAAATATGGTTGGGACGGTCAATGATGATGGTTACTCTGGTCGAATCCTAGAGTCCTGCCATGAGTTATTAAGTCTAATAGTGAAGGGCTATGAATGCTCTAATAGATTATCAACAAATGGCCAAAGATCAGGCTTAAAAGCACGTTGAAGAAAATGTCGAGTATGGGTCAGCCTCGAGTTGCATGCAGCTGCATAGCTGGGTCTTGCTATTAGTTTGAATTTGCTTGTATATTCAAGTAATACAATTTCTATTCAATGCACTCATGATCCTTTACCCGTCCTCTGGATTGGAGTGATAGTCAGTTGGCCACGAGCTTAGGTATCAATTTAATGATTTTATCTTCAGATATTCTTTCGGTCGTACCTTGAGTAGCTGTAAGCACTATATATAAGTTTCAATAGTGAGCTATCGCAGCTAGTCTTTAGATGACCATGTGTCTGCTCCCAGTCTCGGGTTGATAAATTTACTGCATGGACGGTTGAGTCTCGTCCTAGCTATGTTTATATTCCCACCTAAACTCCGAAAACATAAAATTGATCGATGGATAGTCGGTTCATATTCATCTTGCTTCTAGCTCGTTCTCCCAGGTCTGGGGCATATACCGATAAGTAGAAAGGTCAGCCATGCCCACTTTAACTTTACTCTCTTTCACGTTGAATCATGGGATCAAGGCAGTTGGTGGGAGGCTGGGTCTCACCTATCTTGGATTGTATTGTGGGTTTTCATTCCAATAGGAATACTTCGATGCCTCGTCCGTTTCAGGGCGTAATTTGGACACTGGACGGTCATCCACGTCCACTTTGGTTCATGCTCTGTAATCAGATCTCGAGGTAAAGTTGGCTACAATGCAGTTAGGTCATGCTCATCTAGTTTCATACTCCTCCTGATGGATCAAAGGAGGATGCTGGAGAATTTTTGACCAAGTCTTCGTGGTTTACTCTCCTTTCCACACTCTGGAGGTCATAGTTTTTCAAGGAACATCTGAGTCACATTCGTACGTGTGCAGATCGGTATTAACCCTCGATCTAAGGTATGATATAGTCAGTTTTCCGTAGCTTTGGATGTTGTTTCGATTGGTTCTGTATTAAGGCCACCCCATGGTCATTGCCTTAAGTTGTAAAGAACGCCAAGCTAGAGCTATAATAAGCTGTCGTATTCATCTTTCAGAGATTTATACTCCTGCTCCCAGCATTGATTTGGCCAGGCTACTAGTTGGATGGTCGAACTCCATCCTTAGCGAATTAATAATCCTCCTATCGATTTTAGGCCGAAGTTTGCGGAATAGAGAACGGTCAGAATCCACTCGTCTATTTATTGATGTTTATACACCACTCTGCATTCTGGTGACTTAATGTTATTCTCCCCTCGGTCGACTCGCGTCCAATCTGTGTTCATGCTTCGGTCCATGCTCCGGGGACTTAGAGATTTTTCGAACGGTTTATGCTTTAGTCCGTAGTTCGGGATGCAAAGATTCAATTTGTTTATATTCCAGTCCGCACTCTGGGGACTTAGAGTACTCTAGTCCGTTTCTGGGACTTAGAGATTTTACTCAGGTCGTTTATACTCCAGTCTGCACTCTGGGGACTGAGAGTATTCTAGTCCACTTCAGGGACTTAGAGGTTTTTAAGTCGTTTATAATCTAGTCCATGCTCAGGGGACTTAGAGTACTCTAGTCCGCACTCTGGAGACTTAGAGGTTTTTAAGTCATTTATATTCTAGTCGGCACTGTGGGGACTCGAAGTACTCTAGTCCACATCCCGGGGACTTAGAGATTTTTAAGTCGTTTATACTCTAGTCCGCACTCAGGGGACTGAGAGTAATCTAGTCCGCTTCAGGGACTTATTGGTTTTTAAGTTGTTTATACTCTAGTCCGTGCTCTGGGGACTCAGAGTACTCTAGTCCGCTTCAGGGACTTAGAGATTTTTGAGTCGTTTATACTCTAGTCCACGCTCTGGGGACTCAGAGTACTGTAGTCCGCACTAAGGGGACTGAGAGTACTGTAGTCCGCACTTAGGGGACTTAGAGTTTTTTAAGTCGTTTATATTCTAGTCTGCACTATGGGGAATGAGAGTACTCTAGTATGCTTCAGGGACTTAGAGGTTTGTAAGTCGTTTATACTCCAGTCCATACTAAGGGGACTGAGATTACTCTAGTCCGCTTCAGGGACTTAGAGGTTTTTAATTCGTTTATACTCTAGTCCACACTTAAGGGACTTAGAGCACTCTAGCCTGCACTCAGGGGACTTAGAGGTTTTTAAGTCATCTATACTCTAGTCCGCACTCAGGGGATTAAGAGTACTCTAGTCCGCACTTAGGAGACTTAGAGGTTTTTAAGTCGTTTATACTCTAGTCCGCACTAAGGGGACTGAGAGTACTCTAGTCTGCTTCAGGGACTTAGAGGTTTTTAAGTCGTCTATACTCTAATCCGCACATAGGGGACTGAGAGTACTCTAGTCCGCTTCAGAGACTTAGAGATTTTTGTCTAGAGCAGTCGTATTTCCACCCGTTTAATTTGTTTTTCATCTACCGTATTGAGGCTAATGCTGTCGAATGAACTATCAGACCACGTTGTCTTATGGAATGGGACTCTTCCCCCAGCATGAAGGACGAAACTTGAAGAATGGACGGTCGATTCTCGTCCGTTTGGTGATTATAGCTCTTCCAATCAAGTCAAGGAAGGAGGTACATGATAGATGATTGGATCACATCCATGATGGGTTAGATAATCAAGTCTCGCACAATTTGCTTCGTATCTCTTTCTAGAAAATAAGGATAATAGATTATTAAGTAGTCAAAGTTACATATGTTTCAAGGTGCAGTTGTGTCCATGTATTAAGAGCGATGGTTGGTGAGTAGGTAGTCCATCACATATACTACAAGTCGGGCTTTCGTACAACCTTTTGTGTTCAGGGTAGGATTTGATGTGTAGATAATCAAATCACGTCTACTCTAGATAGATCCTAGTATCACTGAGCTTCAGAAGAGGCATTTGTATTTTGTCGAACTTTGTTTATGACTTGATTTGAGTGGATGATCGGGCCATATTCATTTCAATCCTTACTTAGTTCTTCAAGTCAAATGTGGAGGTCGACGAATGAACGATCGGTCATCTTCACTTTGTATTGGGCTCTGATCGTGATGAGCTTTTCAATCTCTAGTCCATAACCCCAAATCGAAGGCATATGGTTGACGTTGAGTGGTCGAATCATGCTCGTCTTGATGAAATTCCACAGGTCTGATCACGTTCTGCGTGAATTAATTGGTGGCCAAATCTGAATACTCGGTCACCTGCATGGTTTTGAAAGAAGTTTAGTTCAAGTCGATCGTAATTCAAAGCATAATTGAAATCAACATATCCAAAGAAGATTGGTATAAATCTCATTGATAAAGGGGGGCAGTATCGTGTGCTCGCTATTCAACTCTTCCTCTAGCCTCTTCTAGCGAGATGTCGACTACCAACGGTCCAATTGATAATTGGAGTTCTTTATTGATGGGCATCCGAAGTTCTTGGCTTTCCATTATGCAAAGCTTGCGTGTACTATTGAAGCTTTTCTTTCTGAATACGCTTTCCGATGACACCTCGGAGGTGTTTGTAATTGCCAATGTTAGGATCGGTGTGCATCTTGGAATATACAACATTCCCCTAATTTCCTCTGGACTTCGATGGACTCTCTCGAGGTTTGTTTTCATTACCACTTTGAGTCGCGAGTCTCCAAATAGAGGCTATCGATTGAATCTTTCAAAGAGCATATAAGTCTAATTTTGAGATCTTGTTTTGCCAACTGGAATCAATGTCCTTAGCCAACAGGCCTGTAATATTATTTCTCCTAGTTTGCTCCACTTCTCCTCACTTTGGTTCTGATTCATTTTGTAGCAGAAACAATCCATGGTCGTAGGAGGCTTTCCAGCTAACTAGCTACCAAAATATATCTGGAGGTCGACTTTCCTCAAACGCGTTCAGTATGATATCCATGTTAGCATTTGGAATAAATTGCTTAGAGCCAAACATTGGTCTGCTTGGAGTCACATTAGGAGTATCATTTGAGCAGCGGTTGCTTGTCCATTCCCTTGTTGTCGTTCATAAGATATCGCTAGATCGTCTATACTCTGGTTGATCATGGGATGTAAGAGAAATGGATAGAATGTTCCTTTATTAAGTTGAGATTTGAATTCATTATCCGGGGGCACTGTGCTGCACATTTTTTAAATAGGGGTCGTACCCAATCCTTTTTTTTATATGCACGGGTCGGGTATACACGCGATCGGTAACACTCGCTCGGCATACACTGGGTCGGTCGGCATACTTTCGCTCCGCATGGACTGCGTCGCTCGGCGTACTATCACTCGGCATGCACTCGCTTGGCATACACTCGCTTGGCATACTCTCGCTCGGCATGCACTGGGTCGCTCGGCGTACTCTCGCTCGGCATGCACTGGGTCGCACGGCGTACTCTCGCTTGGCATGCACTGGGTCGCTTAGAATACTCTCGTTCGACATGCACTGGGTCGCTCGACATACTATCGCACGACATGCACTCGCGAGGCATACTCTCGCTCGGTATGCACTGGGTCGCTCAACGTACTCTCGCTCGGCATGCACTGGGTCGCTCGGCGTACTCTCGCTCGGCATGCGCTGGGTCGCAAGGCGTACTCTCGCTCGGCATGCACTGGGTCGCTCGGAATACTCTCACTCGGCACGCACTGGGTCGCTCGGCATACTATCACTCGGCATGCACTCGCGAGAGTCGGCATGCACTCGCTCGACATACTCTCGCTCGGCATGCACTGGGTTGCTTAGCGTACTCTCGCTCGGCATTCACTGGGTCGTTCGGCATACTCTCACTCGGAATGCACTAGGTCGCTTGGCATACTATCGCTCGGTATATGCCTTTTCAGGGGCGATCGGCATACACTTTTTTTGGGGTGATCGGCTGAATTGCCTTCATAGGAGGGTCGGCCTTCATTCAACTTGAGTGCAAACTTGGGTCGTACCATCCCCAGATCTTGCGTACATCAATGAATCCAATCTACGGCTATTAGCTTACTTTAGATTTCTTTCAAATCTGAGTAGAATAGGAAGTTTTCTAGTAAATAATAGGATCTATCTCGCGAATATGGAAATCCACTAGTAGACGATGACGTCCAATCAAGCTGAGAATTCAATTCTCAGTGAAAGCACCAAAATGTTTGCAGCAGAATTGGTCACTAACCCCCGAAGAATGATTTGCATAGAGAGATTAATGAAGAAGGTAAATTAAAACTGAGGAATTAAGCAGTAAAATGCAGTAATAACTATGAGAAACAAGAACACCAGATTTATAGTGGTTCGACGTAACTGCCTACGTCCACTTTGAGTTTAATCTTTATTGCTTTTCTAAACAATGGATTACAGAACAATCCATACACCAACTACTCGAATGAAAATTCTAAGTGAAAAAGAATGAGTCTTGAAAGCTGCAGAGTTTTCCCAGTCTTCTCGAAAAAAGTTCCCTTTCACTATGCTCATGCCCTTCTATTTATAGATGAAGATAGTCTGGACTCCCTGCGCAGGCCTCAAGGCGGAGGTGACTCGGCCCATACAGGCGGACCTCGAGTTGGCCGGTCCATTCTTGCCAAACGACACTTACTGGTCCTCCCGGACTAAGCTGCTTTTGAATAGGACTCCCCGAGACCGAACGAGAAATGCCGAGACGTCTTGAATAATTCAAACCGAATGAGGTGTCCCTTCTTTTGACCGAGCCACGTGTTACTCCACTTCGTTTAGCCAAGCGGTATGTGCCGGACGACGATGACTCAACTGACCGAACGAGACTTGCCGAGCCATTGGACCGAGCGACGTGTGTCGAACCGTACCTAAATGCCAAAACATGTCGACTGCATCAAACCCGTATATCTTCAGGCTCTTCTTTGTTAGAATCTTGTCTAGTGCTAACGATAATATCTTCAACTGTTGTTTTGTAGCCGGGCAAAGGTGTCGGGTAACATTATATGTTTGTTATCATCAAACAAAAATCATATACTGGCATATCCAACAATCATCTGATAATCTAGAACTCCTCGACGCAGAATAAGGCGTCAGCTCCCTCTTAGTTTTCTCATGTTGTTGCTTCCTGGGTTGATTCATTAGATCGATATTGATTTGAATATGCTAATTGTCGATGGTTATCCATGAGCTCTCATATTAGATTATGGAAATCATCCCTTGTGATGGAATCAGCTGGATTCTGAACATCAACAGGATTGGTAGCATTAACATCTACTGGTAGATTGCTCTGGCCTCCTTGCTGGATGCTAGTGTTCTCGTTTTCTTCTGTGTTTTGTGAGGTAGATCTGGTATTCCTGACAATTGTTGATAGTTTCCTTAGACTTCAGCAAATCTGAATAGAATGGATAAACTACTTGAAGATAATTATGGATCTCTTCTTGAGATTTATGCAATCCTGTAGTAGCAAAGAGATCCAAATAGAGCCGACAAACTGTCAGTGAAAGCACCAAAATGTTTGCGCCAAAAGTTGACACAAATACTCAATAGAGGATTTTTAGAGAAATAATTGAAGAATATTGAATGTAAACAGAGAGGATACGACAATAAAACAATCATAATTATGTAAATAACAGAGATATGACAATGTATAATGGTTCAGTGTTGTTTGCTTATGTCCACTTTGATGAGATAGCTTTATTAATCACTTGTAAACTGGGTCTTGAATGAAAATCCTTAATTACAAAAGAGTATGAAGCGACAAACAACGTAAAGATCTCGAAAATGAACAATCAAGTCTGTATTTGTAGATGAAGATGATGAAATTTCTCCTTCAAAATTCATCAGCAAGATCTCCAGAGCCATAGGGGCCCAAAGGAGGGATCGCGTGGCCCAAATCCGAGAAATAGGGAGCGGGCCGATCCCTATTTTGGACGAGTTTGGAGGTGCGATCCTTGTGGAAGCTTCTCCATGTTGTATTATGTTTAGCCTCCAAATTTCATGCCAATTGGGTTAGTAAAACTGGAATCATTGTTCTACCTACTTCTGGCTGATCCCTCTAGAGGGAAGACGGCTGATCCCTCTTGCTTAGTCTTTATGAGGTGCGATCTCTAAGGTAGGTTTCCTAGAGTCCCATATCTTGTTTTTAAAGTTTCATATGTATTAGACTTATGCATTTCGAGATATCGATTGTTTTTCTATTGGGTTGCACTTGTTTGGATGAAGTAGGTCGATCCCTTTGGTTGAGAGGGATTATAACCGATCACTTTTCTAGATCAAATTATATTCCATACTTAGAACGTTATGTATAGCATATCTTTGATTTCATTCAATCACGGCTTCATATATATTACCATCCGTACTTAATTTCTAGACCACACAATCATCACTTTGGTTTTACTGGCCTTGATGACAGTCGAGTCTAACTTGTTCTATCAGTTCGGATATAACCGAGCTAAAATGCCGCATAATAGCAAGATTGAAAATAATCATATTGAGTATATATTTTATTTTTACATTGCTTAGTTATACATAACCAGTTGTATTTACTTACAAGTAATTTTTTAAGGTTAAGGTGGAATTTGTAATTTTAATTATTTAATTTGATTAAATGTTTAAGCAGCGTTAGTCAAAATGTTTAAATGGATGTAAACAGTAACATGCTACTCTAATTTCTTACTTCTTGCAGATAAACATCCGACTCATGATATTTTGATTAAAAAATCATACACTTGCTGTTTGATTTGAAACATCAAAATTTACCATAATTAAGTCGATGGCTATGCTATGCTCCTGCCGTGTGGTATAACGATGGATAGGTAAAGGTTATGTTGGAGTACGGCTAACGCTGTTGCTGTAATGGCCAGGTATTTGAGCTTTTGGAATATTATATAAATATAAGGGTCCTTTCCAGGACAGCGACCTTCTTTTTGGCTCTATTGCTTATCTCATTCTTACGATCTCATTGCGTCATTTCCTTTCATATCTTTATTAACATAGCAAATACATAACATCTGGGTTCTGCAATATATGCCCGTGACCCACATAACACGTACCAGATTTCGTGTAAAGTGGTCCAATTTTGGTTTGTACATTACTGCTACTTTCCTACATATACCAAATCATGGATTTGGTAAATAAAGAAGAGATATGTCCCTATTACTCTATAAATATCTCAAATTGAATTTCAAAATTGGATCAGTTGTCTTAATTATGATAGTTTAAGAGAGAATTGAAGGAAATAATTATTCCAAATTAATGAAGGTAAAAATCACGTAATTCTGTGCATTTGACTATCGTATAAAATATTTACAGAGATACAGAGTGATGCACGTTTTTAACATTTTTCTAAAAAAAAGGTAAAAAGAAAAAGATAAAGACGTTTCTTCGTTTTATTTGTATTGGACAATATACTATGGAACGAAACAGTTGGACGATTATCGACAACTGTATAAAACAAAACAAAACATCTAATGCGCCAATACAATGTTAAACATTAAACACATACCCATACCCATACCCATACCGTTTTATTATTTAATTTCAAACTATATACTTCATTGTGCAGTATATCACTCGAACAAAAAGGAATTTGAATAATTTAATATTGTTGAATCCAAAATTTCATACTGTCGAGTCCAGTCGTGTACTCTCAATGGAAAATATTTAGGGTTTAGTCAAATTTTCTACTTTAAAGATGGCGATACTTCAAGTTTAATTCTGTGTGATTAATGAATGTCTGGATAAAGAAGGGTAGGATACTGCTTAAAAAAAATGTTTTAAATTGAAGTTGGTAACATATGGACGTGGGTAACTGAAGACTGATGAATAAAAAGTAGCGTATTGCATTTAGCAGCACTCTAGATAGACTAGACTTTGATGTTTTGCCTTTCTGGTTTGGGCTAAGAGGGTTAAATGAGTTAGCTCAGCCTTTAGAACCTCTAACGTTACAAATATAGTTGAGATGGACCGACCTTTCAACGGATCAACATACAGTACAATTCGGAGAAACTGAATCGCAACAAATTCAACATAAAATCAAGATATCGTTACAATCTCTTATCATATAGAGTTTTACGGTTCACACTTATAAATTGGACTGGATCCATTCTGGAGTTTACCACCGATAATTCGATCGAATAGATCAAAAATTTACATGCAATTATAAGTTAAATTAATATTCAATTTATAAATTGGACTGGATCGCCCGACGTCTAAATTCAACGGACCTGATCCGTTGTGGAACTCTAATTAAAATTAAAATTATGTTCATTCCTTTAAAATACGAAGGTTTGAGACTTGACGAATTATTTATTGAAGATTAAACCCACGACACAGACCATTTGGAAAGGCCTAATAAATTGGGCTTGTGCACAGTGCACAATGACAAAATAAAACTGGGCTTGGCATACATTATAATTTGGAAGGGCAACAACACACTGAAAACAAGAGTGTACGTCCTCTGTAGTAGATCAAGTGTGGATAATTGCTGAGTTTTCATAAGAGAAAAGAACAGAATAGGAACAAGAGTGGCAAAAATTTGGGTAACAAGTATAGTAATTACTAGCATATGAGAAAAGGCAAAGTTGTAGAACTGATGTGAATTTGCAGTTATCCAAAATCGTAACTGTGGCTAATATGAAAACGCAACTTAACTCATCAGTTTTGTACTTTCACATACACCAAACTCAAAGTAGCACATCGAAGAAATTATTAGAGACCTCTAATAATACATGCATGCGCTATTATTTGCTAGCGCTAAGAGTTACTAGATGATCATTTTAGGAGAAGCAGGGGAAAAGGAAACTATATCCTTGTTCCTGCCTTTAACCCAAGGCTTCACAACCAGGACTGCATCGAACAATCTGAACTGCTCACCGCTCGTGTCTTCAGCTAATATTTTCAAGTAGAATTTAAACCCAGAGACGACCTGCTTCTCTGCAGCGACCACTCTGGAGAAACGGAGAAGATGGCGAGCTGGGATGCTGCCGCTTTTGATCTTTAAATTGTACTCTTCTATGCAGTATTTGCCTAGTTCCTGGATCTGACGGTTGGATTCTACGTTAGAGACTGCAGTGCGGCCTCCGACTTTACGGCTGGCCAAATTTGAGGTGAAAGAGGAGGAGGAGGCTGATGCTAGTGTGAGGAAGATGAGGATATAACAATGGAGTGGGCTGGGTGACATAATGATTTTTATGAAGAATGTTTGGTTTCTTTTGGGATTGATGAGAAAATGATGAAGGGATATGTTGAGATATGTATGGATAGAGATGATGATATAAGAGGGAAGGGAAAGGATGGGAACATGCATGCGGCCGAGCATGACCGGGCTGCCGCGTAGATGCTCTCTCTATACGTGGATCTATTCTTATCTGGCCTCTCTTGTCTTTTTGCTCCTTTGTCTTTTTCCTTGTTTTGTATGATGGAGTTTCACTTTTTAATAGAAGGATGTTAGACCTCCCGCAGTTATTAGGATACGAAGCAATGATGTTTGGTTGCTCTATGGTATACAAGTTATTTGAGCACCGTTTTACCTTCCCTCTTCTTACTGCTCTAGCGCTAATTCACACAATATGATATTTTGAAATAAAAACATACTTAGAGTCCAAAATCCAACTAAAATCTGGGACAGTCTCAAATTTTACCAAATAATATCACCTCCAAACCTTGACTTGATTGCTACGGAGACTCCACAGAGCTAGCCCAAAATGTTGCATCATAATATCAAATGAATCTTAAATAATGTTGAAAGTTAAGGCATGGATGCAACGTTCGATGATAATCCATATTGTAGGATGATGAATTACCGTCTGTAAAGATCTCACCCTGTGTTTCCACAAATGATTTTGGCAAATAATAAAAATTACGATTGTAGGCGATTCATATGGAACAGTACGAAGACTCAACTACTTATCTGTACGGATTTCATTTTTACATTGGAGTAGTATTATTGGAAATGTATTATTATTAGTTTTTACATCATCTAAAATTGTGGGTATCCTGGATATAAATATAGCAGATAATAAAGAGATTATGAATAGTAACGACATGAAGCGCTTTGCACACAATTACATACTAAAATATCAAAAACTAGGTATTTGGAACACATGTACATGGGCAAGTTTAGATACAGTGACTACTGATAAAACACAATCTTATGTTACTGACTTTAATTTTCAATAATCACATACATTGACCAAAGAATTAACCGACCTAAAAGTTACACTAATGCGTACGTGACAATAAAAGATACTTGTTAATCACTAAACTTAAAAATGTAAAATGAAAAGAAAAATAAACAACTTATAGCAAATGACGTCAAATAAAGATTAGTTTGACAAATTTATCTACGTCCATTACGAAGATTTCTTACTATATTTCTTACTTGCAATTATAAAAATTTACAAATGAATAATAAGAAACGACTGAAATGGAGCTAATCTGAAGAGCTTAAGAGATTTGATTTGCTGTGCGAGAAGCTCTAGAAATGAGATTATAACAATTTGAATAATTTCCAACTAGTTTTCAACCTCTCTGGAGGTGCATAGCAGGAGGTATCTATACTGACTGTAGAAGATAATGGAAGACATATGTAAAGAAAGGCTGAACTGTGTGGTTAAGAAGCATGCCAGTTGTTCCTCTGTGCCTTACGCATGCATTGCATTTACTGCACATTAAATGCCGACGGCTGATACAGAAATAGGTATGATTTTAACCGCTTTGCTACAGTACCTAATACAACATGTTATACAACTTATCGTTTACTTTCGTAAGCCTATATGAGAAGGCAGAAGAGTTATCTAAGACACGAAGGAAGCTGAATAATTCTGAAGGATCAAGGTGCAATGAATGTGTCAAATCGACCGTGACATGATAGGACGGGCCGCGGTAATGTCAGGCTAGAGACGAGTCATGCTTAAGCCGGTCATGCTTAAGCCGGTCTCGACGAGCTAGCTATTGAAGCCATCTTAAGCCGTGCTGACCGACAATGGAGTTGGTCTCGAAGGGCTATCCCAGAGCTGATTGGATGCGGACCAATATGAGTAGGACAGTTGCTTAATACATAAGTCTGCCAGGAAAGTTGGTGCGAAGGGTCAAGTTGCAACGAAGGTTCAAACTAGCTAAGGGGTGAGGTGGATTGGGATCGACCGAAAGAGGCTGCGATAGAGCCGGAGCTAAAGATGGATCACGCTTGAGCCAGTCTTGTCTAATGTCTAATGAGCTGGTTATTGAGACTGTGTTGAGTTGTGCCGGCCAGACTTTAACTTGGAGTGATGATGAGAAGACGAGTTGGCCTGGAGTCATACTAATTAAGGGCCATATGAGAGGCCTGGCTGTAAGTGAGACGGGCCGATGCAGACCGGGAAAGGCCATGCTTAGTCGTTTTGTCCTTATCTGACGAGTTGGTTATTAATTAAAGCCTCTTCGGTTTGAACCAACCGATTGTTGGCCTAATGTGCCACTGAGTAGATGGACTTGCTTGAGGCCAGCACGAGTTTGAACTGACATAAGTGGATCGATCGAACATTAGCTTGGTCAGCTTTGATTGGATGGGGTTGTGCCTTATCCGGCTTGCTGATCATGGGAAATTGAGCAACGTTTTGCCTTCCAAGTCCACTTCTATGAGCAGAGGCGAGCTTGTCAATTCACAAAGATACCGTCATCCGACTTCTCTGCTACACATTTAATGCATTCCTCATGTGACGGTCTGCAATTGGCTATGATGGTTCACTTTGATCAAACGTGGAAGAGGGCTCACATTTTCAACGTGGATGAAGTGGCAGTTGTATTCATTACATCTAGATAGCCAAGATTTAAAGGCGATTCGAATCCAATAGTTGAGATTGATGTGTAGGTTTATAAAAGCTTGCTTTTGCTTCTCCTCTCACTCTTTACTGAGAAAGAAAAGCAAAACCCCCATTAAAAAAGCTTCAGCCTCCCAAGATAAACCTTCGACCTTCCAGCCCTTATTCGACAAAAAAGTGAGTTTTTTCTCTCCGTCGCAGTAGGTGCCTTGGTCGTGGACAAGTTCGCTGTTCTTTTTTGACATTTTTGTTTTTTATTTCGCTGTTGCCTTGCATTCTTGTAGTGTTGTTGATATAGTGCTTTTGTTTGCCTTGATCGAAATCTGCTTTTCTGACCATCTTTGGACGTCGATTGACCATCGCTACCTGTTAGCGGTTGGAATGAGATGTGATGTTGTCCAAGCTCGACGGACTATTTCAATAATCGGCCCGCTACATCGGGCCGGTTGAGTATTCTCCTTAAATGTTGATTTGTCAGGACTTCCATAGGATGAGCCTGAAAATATGACCGGAACTTAAGGGCCACCATGGGCAGGCATAACGCGAACTTCTCTGGCTTGGAGTACCTAGTCTTTAGACCGATCAATTTCTTGCTGACATAATAGACCGGCCGTTGGATCTTCTCGTCTTCTTTGATTAGGATGGCACTGACCGTGTGGCCAGACATTGCTAAGTATAGATAAAGATCCTCACCGTCGATGGGTTTGGAAAGTGTGCGAGGAGTAGCTACATATTACTTCAGTTCTTCAAATGCATTGGCGCATTCCTTGCTTCAAGTGAAACCATTTCTTAACGAGATCGAAGAAAGGCAGACACCGATCAAGCGATTTCTACACAAACCTGCTTAATGCTGCAACCACTCCATTTAAGCCTTGCACTTGCTTCACGGTTTTAGGAATTTGCATGTCTCGGATGACTTGGATCTTATCGGGGTTAGCATCGATCCCCTTGGCGCTCACAACATAGCTGAGGAATTTATCGGACCAGACGACGAAAGAGCATTTTCTAGGACTCAACATCATGTTGTATTGGCGAATGATGTCGAAAGTCTTGGCTAGATTTTGCAGATGCCCCTGCCCCCTCTGACTTGGTCAACATATCGTCCACATAAACCTCCATAGACCGACCAATCTATTTTCAGAACATGTGTTTGATGAGCCATTAGTTGTTGCACCAGCATTTTGTGAACCGAAAGGCATGGCACGATAGCAGTACAAGTCGGCGTTAGTTATGAAGCATGTGTGTTTTGGTCTGAGTCGTGCATGGCAATTTGATTGTACTCCAAATAGGCATCTATGAAAGTGAGGAGCTCATATCCACTAGTTGCATCTACCAGCTGATCGATTCTAGACAATGGAAAATTGGCTTTAGGGCAGGTCTTGTTAAGATTGAAGAAGCCAATGCACGTTCTCCACGTTCGATCTGGCTTTTTTACTAGTATCGGGTTTGTCACACATACGGGATAGTCTGTCTCCCTTACGACTTACGAAGCCATTAGCCAACGGATATTCTCGTTGAGAGCTTAATAACTCTCGGATTGAGCGATCGGCGTCTTCGGGGGATGAGGATGGCCATAAGGTCGATATTGAGGGCATGACAAATGATCCTAGGATCAATGCCGGTCATGTCAGTGTGTTCCTGGGCAAAAATGTCTTTGCTCCATCAAAGGAACCAGATTAGATCTTCTATAACCTTCGGACGGAATTCTGTGTCGATTTGGACATTATTGTTGGGGTTGGTGTTGTCAATGGTGATGGACTCCAAGGGATGGTCAGTCCACCTTCAATGCCTAAATCACCCATGCAGGGATCCAGCGGGTCATCTTCCGGGTCTAAGTTGGTTTTTAAGTTGCACCGGTCTAGTTCGTAAATCACACTCTCCATGACATCTTCGATCGGGACAGATGTCCGTGTGGGCTTTGGACAATGATGCCTTCAGTTCTGATAGATGAGTTGGTCGTTGATGGTATGGAAAGAGTGATTGTGCTTGACAATCCCACTTCCAGCGGAGAGAGCGGATTGTTCATTCCATACTGGAATGAGCTACCTAGTTCTTTGGGGAGTGATCAACAATACCGAGTTTCTATCATCCCAGTCTTCAGCGTGATCGTCGCTCCTAGCGTGGTTTTGAGCGTTGTTGGATCCAGAGATACTTACGAATGGTTCGTCGCTAGGGACCATGGATCAGTGAGTAAGTGGATCGACCAGATTGGCCATTCAAGGAGCTAGTGGAACAAATTTCACGGTGGCTTGAGCATCTACCTGCGTCCTCAAACAATTTACTTCGCGGACCAACCTATCTACGTTTGACAACTGTAGCAGTACAACACGTCATATTTCTTTGTTGCAGCCAAGATTGGACCTGACAACACTGGCGAAAGTGTTGCCATTGGTCAGGTGCTTGTTAGAGTCGTTACCTTCGAGAGTAACGACGAAAGGTTGTCCATGATAATAAGTTAGATCAGGTCTTTCGAAGTTGAAAGATGTGGAAAGGAGAGACTTTTAGAGGGAGGCCCTCCATTAAGCATCAAAATGTTGACTAGTTTTCTAGCCAACCTCAGAATGATACGAGTGTGTTGTGAAAAAAGGTTAACTGCTAATCATTATGCTTAAAAATAAAGAAAATGAAGAGTAAATTACGCAACCGAAAGGTAACCAACATAAATATAGAGTGATTCGGCAAAGCTGTCTATGTCCAATATGAATATCCCTTACTGTATATTTCTCTTACAACTATGGAGAATTACAAAAGAATAATAAGAAAAAAGGACACTTAAGACTAACAAAACTAGATAATCATAAGGACTTATGTGGTAATAAAAGCACTGAATTGTGCGTAGTATTTAGAATTCTTGAATGTTCCAATTAGATTTCAACCCATTTGATGATGCAAAACAGAGGGATATTTATAGTAGCTAAAGTAGATAGTGGACGGTTGAAATCGCGCTATAGAGCTGACGAAAAGTAATATACCGTTGATCCGACTATGATGTGGATAATCGACGGCTGTAAAGTGTGTTAGAAGATGTACGAAAGATGAGAATGTACTCATTGCCTCTATGTATCAGGTGTGAGCTTGCATAATTGCGCATTTAATGCCGGTATTAAGTCAAATCAGTTCGGCCATCTAACCATGGTGCTTCAGATGGATGGATGGACAACTTTGTTGTCCACATAAGTGCCCACATGGCTGAGCTGACCAATCGAATTTCGACAACATGGAAGAGACTTGGAATCTCCTCGAGGACCACACAGGGAAGACGGTCTTTAGCTGCATCGACTTCTTTGAGTTTTTGTTGACTTGTGGTTGAGTGGTCTGCCAGGGTTGTCTGCTGTTTGCAGTGGTCAACAATGGTAAGTACCCCTAAGAGCATGTGTTGAACAGTTGATGCTTGGACCACTCTTGCCCGATGTGATGTCAGTTGGGGTGGGGTTGGATAGGAGTCGATCGTCGGCTGATGTGAGGCCGAAGGAATTGTATTGGCTTTTAGCTGCTGTTGGAAGAAGTTCGATATAGGAGATCTGATCGAAATCTATCTGGACCTGATTCGGATATTGTCTAAGTGTGAAGTTTGCTCTAAGACAAAACGAACAGGCCTCATCTTGGCACCTTGTTGAGTACAAATGTTGGTTTGAGACCCACATAGGCTTGGGCTAGCCTTTGCGGGCCGGTGACAGATCAATTGGCAGGCTTGAATTAGGTCAGACTGCCTTCAACAGGCTAGCTAACTACTTGCGGGAAAAGTGAGCAACAATACTGTAGATGAAGTACAAGCCGATTTTCACACCACTACTTCAAATCCAACTCCAGAAAATGTTTGGTAAGAGGAACCCTTACCTACAGAATGAAACGATTCTTTAGGATCCCAGCCTTACCAGTTCTTTCAACCCTCCCAGCCTCCCGCCCAGATGAATTTGCTCGCCAGACCTCAATGTTGAGCCCGATGTTGATGTGGATAGTCCATCTTCAGTTCATCATTCTTACCTTTTTTTTTGGCTCGTTCTAACCGCAAGCGTTCGCAGCAAACGTTTTATGAAAATGCACGCAAAATAAAGGGAAGAAGGATGCATTTGTAGCAGACGTTTTATTAATTATTAATTATTTAATTATTAAAATTAACCATTAATAAAATTTATTAATAATTTATTACAAGATAAAATTATACTATTTTTATATTAGTTTCTATCCAATCTCCAATCAAAATTTAATCGTCTACGTTCATGAACAGCACGACCTCTAACCTCTAAATAAAAATGTCCCCAAATGCACCCTAACTTGGGAACTTTTTGTCTTAGCACTTGGTTAATAGCGCTCACAATTGAAAATAGTAGTTGATCATAATATAGTTTTACCAAAGATCAAGGTTTGGCACCACTAACATATTTTTTTCTTGAAATGCACATGTATTGATTATGCAAAATGAATCACAATTTTGTTTTTTCCCAACTCCGATTACTCGGATTGCTGGAAGAAAAATTGTTTTTGTTGACTTGCGACAATATTTACCATTGTTGAGAGTTCCAACAACCTACTTGAGATTGATTCCTAGCTGTATTCTGGATCATATAGAATATTTTGTTCCCAGGGATATTGCAGCTGATAAATACAAATGAAATGGAATCAAAATTTTAGGAAAAATTAGTTATGACAATCCATTTTAAAATTTTGTTATGCATGAATGAGAAAAAAGAATGACTGAAGCATGTTTTGTTTTCACGCAAACAAGTATAGCAGCAGCTATTAAATCGTGTATCATACCGACTAGATTAGCTTTTATCCGACCTTTGTTGAATGGATTAAGTTAATTCTGCTAGCTGCATGAAAATTTATGCAGTTGAAGTTGTACTCACGACACCAGTCTGATCAACTTTACTGTGTGGGAAGGTTTTCAGGCATCATGAACGAAGCATACAAGTTAATCATACAGTATTAACAATAAAAAAATTGACATGGGACGCAACAATCTTCAAATGCTTTCTGCCTTAAATCTCGAATGTAAAGATGCAAAGTAGCAGTATGAGTTGAGCTGCTAGTTCAGTTAAATGGCCAATTGAATAAAAAAGCAAGGGCAACCAACATCGTTCGTCAACCTAAGAAAACAAATTGATGGTTTTAATTATTTCTGAAAGTCAAAAGGCGTTAAAGTTCTGCAGTCGGGATTTTTATTATGAATGGTGTCTTGATATCTTATTCCAAAATTCCTGAAGAAAAAGTAACAAACAATGACAAACTAAGTGCTTTGCTCATCTAAAAATGTATGTTTCCTACCAGTATTCATCAGGGGAAAATCTCCCTCAACCATCCAAGTTCGGCTTGAGCCATAATAAATATCTGCTTCAAATGACATCAAATATACACGCCTATTCTGTTTATCTATCTCAACTCTGCATTTGTACAATCCGGGGGTGAACATAACATAAAATTAAGAAGAGACCACGATCGAAAAAGTACCTTATCAGCACACTGAATCAACCCAATAAGTCCCGGAAGAGATTAGGATTATTCCCAGTTGGTGTCACACCTACTTGTCTTGCAGTCGCATCCTTCTCTAAAGCATCTTGAAGATTTGGTCCCTTCTTTATTTTTTTGTTCTTACTATTATTATTTGTGATTATGTTTGTATTTATACTGTACTCTGATGGTGTATTATTACTGTATAGTGACAAAAGATCGGGTTCTTTAGTAGAATCAACTGAAGCGGAATTTGAATTTGTTCCAATAAGGCCTTCTAGTTGGGTAAAAGGATCACTAGAAGGAGCACTTGAAACAGGTGGAGAAGGTTCGCCAAGATCAAGGAGATCAAGCTGTACGATTAGCTTTTTCTCCTTTTGAGGTTCTTCACCTTTTGTCTGAGCTACTTTATTAATTGGTTTTCTCTCGTTTTTGGATGATGAAGAACCAAAAAGTGAAGCAGCCAGTCTTTGTTTTTCAGCAGGAACCTCAACCTTTTGGTTTCTCTTTGCTTCCATCGTTCCATTTAAGGTTTTCAGATTACCATTGGTAGTTGAAACTGAAGCTGGAGGAAGAAAACTAGAAGAAGAAGACGATGATGAGTAACTGGGCCTTCCCCATTTTTGCTGAACTCCATCAAGGCGAAGCTTGACTCCGTTATCTGCAGATAAAGCATCAAGCGTTGGAACCTCATTTTGAGATTGGTTAGTCTCTTTATGATAACTTGGTTCAGCGATCGGGACTAGTGCAGTGGTTTGGGACAAGAGTGAAGTTGATGAAGCTTTTGTTATTGTAGCTGCCTTTGGAAGTTCGTAGGCCTCAAATCTTAAGGTGTGACTGGAAGTTTCTTGCTGGTATTGGCTGTTCGTGTTGTCGATATTGAAAGCCGATGATCGTCCACTTTCAGGGATGTAAGGTCTTGCACCTTTTTCTATGGCTTGTTGTACAAAGCTGTTTAGAAATGAGAGATTTTTATCTACCTGAAGGAGGAAAAAAAAAAAAAAATTCAACTGCTAGTACCAACATGCAACTTCGCATCAACTTTAAAGAAATAGTGATTCACGCAGCCGAAGAGAAAAATGAAAACATAACTTTCATTGTAAATCTAGTCAGGTGGCATGGAAAATGATTTAATGAATCCTTATCTTATTTAAAGTTTGATAAATTTTATTAGTAGACATTTAATAAAGATTATCAGATAAATTTTTGACTGTTCAAAAATTGATTATGGAGATTACTTTATTTTTCTACTGAACATATAAACCAATAAAAATAAGATAATAAAACAAAGCTAATGTACGCGTGACGTAAATAAAAAAACAAACAGAGTATAACCTCAATGTCTTCACAGCTGGCATCTATTGGCATGGCATTTTCAACAGCAACACGATCCAAGCCCAATAATGATTGTAGTTCATACGCACGCTGCTGCAGATCTGTTGAATGAGATGCCGATAGCTCATCAATTAGTGACTGACACTGCAATAAGTTACCATAATAAAACAGATTCGCACATCAGTAGAAAAACCATAAAATCTGCATGCATGTAAACAATAAATATACGGATCATGAACAGCTAAGGAATGCAGGAAGAAAGAGGACTAGAAAGAACTGGGGAATAAAGGTTCTCGCCTCTGGATATTATTGCTTAGTTATGCTTCTTATGAATGGACTTAGATTCCTCACAATAATGTTGGTAAATGGGTGCTTTTATTTTTTTTATTTTTATTATTTTTATTTACTTTTTTATTTTATTTTTTGGTGTAGATATATGAAGTACATGCGACTAGGATTTGGGCCTTACGTTTGTTTTAGTTCTATACTACATTATATTATACAAGAGATTTGTTGACATATGCCCTGGGCAGGCACATTTAAGATACCAAATCACATTATTCAGATCTTTCTGCTGAATGGGGTAGTTAAAAGCAAAGCAGGTAGCATAAGAGGTAAAATGGACATGGCAACACACTATCGAAGAAATTTACTTCAGGCAACATGTCCACTCTTCTTCCAGCAGCAATCTCATAGGCCATTATCTTCATGATGGCTGTTATTGCATAAGCCTAGTCAGCAACATAAATAAAAAAGTTAGGCAGGAGACTGAAAATCAAGCAGGTTCCTCAATGTAAGAGGAAGATAAATGATTTGGATAACAAAAGTGTAAATGCAATTTTGTTCACACCAGTGTTAAATAACATTGTAGGTGATAGGACTGTCAATGAATACCCAAAAAATCTGAATCCGTCCGCATCCGTATCCGAAAGGCAAATAAATATCCGATATTCGAAAAAACGAATGCGGATACGAAGACATTCGCATCCGAAAATTATCCATCCGGTTTTTTTTCTTTCCATTTTTATAGTTTAAATTATGTGTATTTTAGTCCAATGAAAGATATTTATTTATTGTTTTATTAAGTTAAAAGATTATATTATACGCACTAAATGTGCATTAATTGCTCAAAATTATTTATTATCATCATATTTGTTTATTTTTAACACTTAAATAACCAATGGAATTGAAAAAAGTTTATGTTAAACTGGAACTTTCAATTTATGTTTTCCGATTTATCGGTCATTAGCGGAAAGGATAATTATACGATATCCGTCAGTATCCGTGGATGCGGATATATGATATCTGAAAATGATTTCGGATGCGGATACGGCATTATTTGCATCCGAAAATATCCGTTGTTAGACCTAGTCGATGATTGGTGGAATTCAAGGGGTCTCATGGTTTCAATTACACGGGAGCTCCTGAATTCTACCAATCACAACCGTTGTTACTTTAACAATGACCTGAACAAATTTGTACTTCAAAAATGGTGCATATAAATCAAGGCTGCCATAATTGAACTGTGTTTTGAGCAATATACTCCACATCAACTAAATGGTCGACTTTGACTATAATATCAAAATGTTCTTCATTACTTATGGAACCTACAAAGTTTGTCAAATTATGCAACAATATGATTCAATCTTAAGCATAGACTATGACGGTAACATAGCAATTTATTAAATAAAATTTACTTGG
Organism: Allium cepa; assembly: GCA_030765085.1. NCBI lineage: Eukaryota > Viridiplantae > Streptophyta > Magnoliopsida > Asparagales > Amaryllidaceae > Allium > Allium cepa. Next base: position 620,031,297 of record CM060928.1, read on the forward strand.
TAGGACTAAAAATCTAAGCGGTCAACAATTATTCTAAATATCAATTGCTTCTTTAAATTGACTGGATACTTCTATAATTTATAATAAATCTTAGCAAAAAGTTCATATTTTATCAAAATATGATTTCATGAACTCTTTCTCTGTGATAATCAATAGATAATGAAAAATAATAATTAATAAATTCACAGCTGAAAGTTAACAATCGATAGAAGCAACTCTTAATAAATAATTTTTCTTACAGCTGGGGAAAAAATACTTAAAAGAAACAAATTTTTAAACATGCATGTAAATGAAAGTTAAAGTAACGAAAATAATAAAATAAACAAAAATTACATATATGTTCATATCCTATATGCGGATCAGACATGCAAAGTATCAAGATATCAGGTCTGTCAATGGATATTTTCCAATGCAGAGCATCGTATCCACATCCGCATCCGTAGTCATTTTCGGACATCGGATATCCGTATCCACGGTTAATGACGGATGTCAGGTATTAATCCGTTCCGCTCAAAATTAATAGATTCAAAAAGAAGAAAAAAAATGAAAAAAGTTTGGTCCAACATAACCCATTTTTAGCCATAATGCTAATATAAACACAAGAAATAAAAAATATGATTATAAAAATCAGTTTTTGATAGCAAATATTCTTTTATAATTTATACATGCATATGCATAATATGAATAACTTTGATAACATAGTGAATATCCTATCAGTCATGTTATATATTAAAATTTGTATAATCTCAACTATTATCCTAATAAAAGAGGACGAATAATTTTCGAATATGGATCCTATCATCTCTTTCTTTTGGATTTTGGATTTTTTTTTTCATTTTCTAGATGCGAATTTAGATGGATTTTGAATTTTTCGGATATCCTCTAACAGCCCTACAAAATACACATGCTTCGTAACAATTAAGTGAAATCAGAATGTCCACATTTGTGAAGTTTATGGGTGTCCATGGACTTTTAGAAGGGGAATCATGGTCTTATTTGGAGTCCCAGCCTTAGGAGGGTCTGCTTCGTATATGTGTGAGTTGAACGCGGTAAACAGCTGAATGTAAGGCAAGGAGAATATCTTCTATGCCGGCTTGTTTTACAAGCCAGTCAGCTGGTATGCAAAAATACAAATTACCTTTACATTGTCATCGCTGGAATGGGACTCTGCGACATCACACAACTTTCCAATTATATACGTTGCGGAGTACTTTCCATCTGTTGTTCCATACTCCCCCAGTACCCAGCACATAACCTGCAATTCAAGACTACATCATTGAAGAATAGTTTGAAACGTGGACGAGCAAGAATCTGAAATTGTAAAAAGGAAACAATGCTCAAGATCAGCGATATTACTTGCAGAAACACAGTAGGAAGTTTTGGCTCTCTAATGATATGCAAGTATGAATCAACCTGCAAGGGGAATAATTAAATAGAGTTATATCCATGAAATGTGCCTGAATAATAACTCTTGGCCAAATCAATGAAACCTATTTTTTAATTCAACAATAATACATTGATTCTAAAATAAGCTAGTATTATACTTGCTTCCTGAAATAAACAAAAAATATATAAAATTTAGATGCACTAAACGAACATATCCTTCGTAATACATAAGCAGTCACAAATGTTTGATACAATCACAAACTTCCTGACACGTACTTCTGTTTTAATTTAGAAAATACAGTGCAATGCAGGTTACGGCTTAAACATCTTCATATCAAATAGAATTGATGGGAGCTTGAAACCAATCACGATTGTATGTACACACACGCGCTGTTGCTTCTGATAATTTTCCCTTTTTTGTACATTTTTCCTATTCTAAATATTTGTATGAAATGATTATCCTTCATACTTTAGTTTTATATTTATATATTTATAATTCTACTTATATCTACTCTTCATGACAATAATTATTTTGTTAAAAACTATTTATGATCGATTGCATATTTTATAATTTTGTATTATTTAAGTAAAATAAATAATCATTAAAAGAATCAGAAGTTACTTAAAACAACTTATTTTTTATTTAAAGATTGACTTTATGTAGAATCTTTTTTAGCTGTACATTTTCTTTTTAATCAAAATACACCAGTCATGATACAACTTTTACCTATAAGTTCTGTTTATATTCGATATATTTTCCAAATAAAAAAAAAATCATTATACATTCAAAATTAGCCACCGATCACTTTAAGTTGAAGGTTGTATATATTGTTAGACAGATACTACACGGTGGGTTTGGATTAGAGATTTATTGTCTAGGTAGGGATTAATTGAAGATTAATCCCGGCTATGCGTTTTTAATAGACTCGTATATTTTTAATAAAATCTAAGATACTTCAAGCAAAATATATTTACCATTGTATAAAATATACCGTTATCCGATAGTTGAAATTAAATCTTTATTTCTCAAAGCAGACGCGAAAGTAGTATTCTATTTTCAATACAACATTTTATATTATTTAGCATGTATTCATCCATGATTATGAAGCATAACTAGGTATTTTTAGGCGAGGCTGTAAACTTCGTCTAGTGCCTAGGGAGGCTTAGGCAGACGTCATGTGGTAATCCTCGCCCGACGCCTCGATGAGAACTACCCGGACGTGTCGAAGTATTTTTACAACGGTGGTTGATATGTAACTTTATTTCAAGAATATTGATTGCTCATGTGCAAGCCCAGCCCAAAAGGCAGCTTACCAAGTCCACGGTGTGGGGAAACCGACTAAGATATGGACCCAAAAAAATAAAATAAAATCATATTGCATAATGTCTATCAAAAAGAAGTTCGAGTTTTACTATTCAAGTGTGGTCATGTGGTCCATCATTTTTAGTGTTCCAATTCGAGGCAAGTTTGAAAGTCCATTTTTATCTTCTTCTTTTTCACCCATTTTGCTTCTAAACTTTATCTGAAGTAGGCAAAAACCTTGGGCTATGGCAATCCAACTATTGGGCTGGGTCTGCTCATGTATATCACTCATGCCAAAATAGTAGTAATATATAATACTCCCACTCGTGGATGTTACCAAAATATACAGGTGGCCTGTATATACAGGCTTAAGCTCTAACCATAAATGTGTTATATAAGATACGGAGGTTCACATAACATCATAAAATGTGCAAAACAGCAAATGCACGTTGTAGTCCCCTTTCCTAACATTGCATGCCATCATTAAATGTTGAAGTGGGAAAATATACAACATAAAGTAATTTGAATTATAGCCAGCTAAGACAAGGATACATTAACAAAATGTTGTATGGTCTCGGTTATTCATAATAAAACTTCCTAAGAAAACCAAAAGGGAACAATTTTTTCTATAGATTCATTACTGATGCAATATAAATAATTTCTGAATTACGCACATAATTGTTATTTTTATATTTATAATAGGAATTCCAGCAAAACTAGAAGCGCGTACAGCGGAAGATCTTAGATGACCATCTGCACTCCCATCGTCCCCTCCAAATCCTTCTGCAATCAGTCGCATCAAGTTGTGTGCCACTCTAATATTCACGAGGTCACCTGCATGCTCAAAGACCTTATTCATGGTCTGAGTGAAATCACTTAAGTTAACAATGTAAGAGATTTCAGCTTCTACGATTGAAGGAAAGACAGCACTAAATGGTCACCTGAATAAACCACTGATTGCTTGGTGCAAACTGTTCAGCAAGCTCAACGCAACGTGATGCTATTTCAGATTTATAGTGGCTGTCGTTAATGCTTATCGTGTAATCAATCATTCGATCAACGATGACCTCAATATTAGTTGACTTAGTCATCTTATAGAGAAGCTCGAACGTCTTCCGCTTCAGAGTGTCGTCTGGATCCTATTCAAAGAGAGAAACAAAATCGGTAACATGTTTTTTTTGCTGTCGATGCATGAATGACTACATGCATAGCTAAACAGATTTTCCCTTGATGACCATATCACTTTTTTGAAAACTAATATACGACATCTTTTGAATGTCACTCACTCATTGATGCTGGTTTAACACATCTGTGTGTAATTATTTGTCATGGATCACAAAATTATCGTCAGATAATGTTATCCTTTCACATTAAGTATGATTGTGTTTTAATCTTCTTTGTGATATAGTGTTCAACTCTCAGCGGCTCAGTGCATGTCCCTTTTGCCTTGCAAATACCAAGATGCATTTGCAATCTTTGAACTTACAGACAAATATACAATATTTAAGTTATAACAATACAATAAGTGTTTCAATTAATCATACTACATCCATGAAAATGATTTGAAACTGCACCACTAACTGAGTTGCCTTTTCACTCAAATGGATATCTTGTCTTTAGAATTATGGGCTAGAAGATTCATGCAACAAAGAAGGTTTAGCCTAAAAATAAAGCCAGGTAATCCACTGCATGTATTAGGCTCCTTCAACTTCAAAATCCATTAAATTAAATGCCAATTTGATAAATACTCAGCTAATCTACAGGTGGAAAATTTTCAGCATTAAAGGTCACCTAACCTCAAGCATTCGTTTCAGAAGGATTCGCCATATGTTTCCTATTTTCAATATTGCATATACCATGATTAACATTTGACTTCTGACTAATACTATTACATTTTACAAAACAAAACTTATGAGAATGGTCAAATGGTCACCTTTTTAACATATCATGTAAGGTCAACTTTAACTTATACCACATCCCTAGCAAAAGAGGAAAACAACCCCATGGAGATATTTAACATGATATTTACAAGCACATGTTATACTTCTTATACCACTTTGATCTCTGCCATGTATCTCATCCCTAGAACTCTACAAGTCTATTAGGATTACCTAGTGACCAAATCATCAGGATTAAACTGACAGTATAATAATTGAAGGCTATATACATATGAATAAGAGGCAAAAAAGTAATGTGATGCATTGTGTTAAGCTGCATCATACCTCTAAGCAATCAATCACGGCAAGCTGGTCCTGTTCAGCAATATCTGGATTAATTTTTATCAGCCGACTAAGTGCATCAATGCCCATGTACTTCAAGTTGTGACTATCAGTCTGCAAACAGGAAATTAAAAAAGGGGATGAAAAATCAATATTCTAACACAACCAAATAACCATATTGAAGTGGTTAAATTTGTTTCTAGGATCGAAAGCCAAAAAAAACTGTAATATACCTTCAGAAATTTTGACGTTGCTATGGAAGCTAAGTCTATTAACTTGGTATTAGGATATATGGAAGAGACACAACAAATGCATTCATATAATATAGCATTTCCAATATTACTTGAATAATCACCCTTCCTAAAAATGTCACCAAGTACGGTATACATCTGTCCACTTGCTTGCTTATCTCCACTTCCAAGCAGTGCAAGGATTTTTATTAACTTTATCTGCCAGTAAAAATTAAAAATCATATAATAAGTGATTATTCAGATTAACGCCCTTGATAAAAACAGCAGTAAGATATTCAATGCTACACTGTGATGTTATATATTGCACAAAATAAAAATGCATGTATAATTGACACCAGATTTAACTGTAAACAGAAAATTTTACAGCACATATTTCATCCATGTGGGACAAGCAACAAAATAAGACATGTTACCAAAGGTTGATCCAGTGTCTAATTAATAGTAGAAGTCTAGACGGTACATAATATAACACACCCCCCCCCCCACCTCAAAAGATCACGATACACAAATAGCATAACATCATACAAGGATGAAGCCGCACCTTTAGTTGAGATGGGTCAAAATTTGAGGAGGGTCGGATTTTGATGTATAATTTGTTATTTTTAAAAAGGAAAAATGTGCTTAATAATACACGATAAGGTTTTCAATATGAGATTTAAATCGTAAATCGTAAAATTCAAACTTCGAATCGAAAAGGGATTTGAAACATAAATCGTGGATTCAAAAGATCCATATTTTAAGGTATGTGCGCATTCTGAAATTGATTTTGATGGTTGAACTTCTACAACTAAACTTAAAACTTAATTTTCTCTTTAATTACATTAATATATAGTTTTGAAAACATTACAATTAGAAATGTGAATCCAAATGAATATTTAAATTTTGTTAGTACAAGTTAAATTTTTTTTTTTTTAAATTGCAATTTTGACTAAGTTTGAATCGGAATGTAGATCGAATCGTAAAGGAAGATATCCGATCTGAATCGGGATTTAGATCGCAAGATTTAAGATTTTTGACAACAATGATACACAAGTTGATTAAGAAAATGAAAAATAGCACTATTATATCAATATTTGAGGAGGATCAACAGCTCCTTGTGAAGCCTTACTGGCTTTACCCCCTGACAAGATAGATAAGCGGGATACCTGAACGAATGGAGAGGGCATTTGATGGTAGTCATAAGTTTTTGGAAGTCTCTTTTCAGCAATTTGTTTAAGAATGCTGACAAAACTGGTAACCAAGTCTTTGTATGAGTTCACATCTGCATTAATAAGATCAAAAAGAGGACATAATGTCGCACCCATCACACCAGGATCATTATCACAAAGCCGCTGCAATATGAAGTGCAACAAAGCAATAATTGAGTGTATAAAAGCATTCATATCATCATAAATTACAGTTGTAAAAAGGAACAAAATGAGCATACATCGGTGGTTAATAAATTGAAAGAAGTTTAGAATTTTCATATTTGACAATTAACTCATATTGTGCGAGTATCCATGGATATTAAGATAAAATTATAATAATTTATTACTAATATTTTACACAAATTTCTATAATTCAACACATTTTACCATAAATAATCATTATTCAGCATATATTGAATAAAAAAGCATACTGAAAGCAAATAATTCATCTTTAGTCTAAAGTATTGTGTTTTTCTAAACAAAGAATTTATAAGCCAAAATAAATCAAAAAGCTTTTTCCTCATTTAAGATTTTACGGTTCTAATGAGCTAATATTTTTGAATGACCCCTTAATACTGTGTACCTTTAATCTACTGAGAGTACAAAAAATGAGAAGGTGCGTGCTAAAAGAATTCAATATGCATGAAATATATACAAAACGTGTATCGCATTCATTTGTGCACCCGCTACTTGGTACTTGTATTCTTGCAAGTACCCATGCAACCCAGGTGTATAGTTTCACTTAAATGTATTTTGAAATTAAATAGTGACAAAATTTCATATAAGTTGATTCCATCATGAAATGAAGACACAATTGTATACCCATCAATGTTAAGATACAAGCTTTTTCTTCCCTTTAAATATAACGATGAATTCTCAATTTCTCACTGTAGCCATTAAAATCCATTTGAATGTCTTAAATACCTATCATATCTTAAATTTCAACTTACATAAAAAATAATTGTATACGTGATGCTAAATGGCAGTTAACTATTTACTTTGAATAGATCATTCTCTTGTTGTTTGTAAAGCATCATAACCGTACAACCTTTGCAGCAACAAAAAAAGTTTTTAATTGTTTTTGCAGAAGTATAAGTTCTATAGGTTTGTTTATTTGAGTGCAAATCTACATTTTTACTATTAATAAAACAAACTATGTTATATAATTCAATGGTGACTTATTGAAACAACAAATTTACCAATTTAAGCTTCCACCTCCACCACTACACATTCTAAATTTCGACAATCCAATGGGCAAGTTAGACCACACTCGTTACTGTTTAGATTTTATATTAATATTAACAATTTATTATATTCCTTTGTACATTATGACATATATAATTATTTTCTATTTGCAAAAAGTACTTATTGTTCTTTTAAACAAGTTCATAATCTTGAACAAAAGAACATGCGCGCGCGAACAAAAGTAATATATATATATATATATATATATATATATATATAACCCAATGTAGCAATTATTTATATATTAATTGATAAATTTACAATAGATTGCATATAAAATTATGCATATGTATGCGTTATGCACATGAGCTAGGTGTTTTTTTTGGCTTAGTGTTGGTTAGGGGTAATGTTATAAGTTTTAGTTTATAGGACTGATAAATAGGAGACGTAGTGTTTGGTCTTTTTAATTTCTATGGGTACCATTATCATTACTATTACTATTATTATCATCATGGTTTATTTTAATTTCTTTATATATTTACTTTTATCTTTATTTTTATTTTACTTATTATTATTATTATTATTATTATTATTATTTCTTTAATTATTTTACTTTATTTTTGTATTATTATCATGATTTATTATTGTTATTGTTATTATTACTTTTAAATTGATTTTATCATTTAATTTTGGATCCATCTCTAGCCGACCCCAACTTGTATGGGAATAATGGCTTAGTTATTGTTGTTGTTGTATGCATTATGCACATCATGCGTCTAGTTTTATGGTATATTCAATTAAAATTGTATGAGTTTGCGAAACCAACATGTGTGTCCTAATTCATAATGTAGAGAGGGAGGGAGGTAGGGAGGGAGGTAGGACTATAGAACTTCATCTAAGAAAAAGGTGAGCTGCACAATCATGCATGATCCTTTTTCACAACATCTAATATTCAACGCACATCACCTTTTAAATTTAGAGTGATGTTAAATAAATTGTCAAATATGTAATAAATTTAGAGTTAAAATGAAACATGTTATCCAACCGAATCAGTGTTGTACTGCTTATCGGCATAATCTGACCGACCAAATGTGTTGGCTTCCAACATTATAGTGTCGTAGTTGGTTAATTTTTGGTTATATATTGCTGATCGGTAGTATATTACCGACTGATTGGGTGATATGAAACAACATGTTGATTTCTTTACTCTTCTTTTTATTAGAGGTGAAATAGAGTCTAAATTTATATTAGCTCTGCTATGTAAAATTTGAAACATTTAGTTAAAATAAATTCATGGATACTTTTATCCCAACTATGACATTTTTTTGGTCCATGTTACCCTATGTCAAAATGTCTCCTTTACCAACTCTATGCGACAATGCCCATTATATTAGTGCAGTATATGTATCAGACAAGCACTGTAATGTTCACATTGTAAATCACATAGTATCCAAGTGTCAAATTACTTACACTAATCACAAAACATACCTTTTGAAAACTGGAGGTAAGATGGGCCACCATCCCAGGCGCCTTCTGATAAAACCTATGAAGCACCATAACTGCCTTCTTCCTAACTGCCTCCTTCCCATGCCCAAGCAACTCCACCACCTGCCCAAGCACGGCTGGAATCGTCTCCTCATTGATCAACCTACAAACAGCGCTCAATGCCGTACAAACCACCAAATAGTTATCGGACCTCAAATCCTTCTGAATGGTATTCACGATCAACATAATAAGCTCGTGATCCTCGTTCAAAAATAAAGTCACCGCCAAGTACCCCGTCCGTTTCAGTAACAAGTTATCATCGTGAGTCATTTTGACGGCATGAATGTAACCAAAGGACGCGTCATGGCCGAGCATCTCGACGTAGACGAGGCGGATAATGAACTCTTTCATTTTATGGCGGGAGATACTCGGATCGTTCAAGCGACGCTTTAGAATTTCGATTTGGGATAGGATTATGCGATCCTCTTCGGATTTGGAGCGCGATTCGCCGATAGACTTAACGAGGTCAAGGAAGTCTTTGGATTGGTAAAAACCTCCTTGCGAGCCCATGGCGAGCTCGCGACCGAACTTCGACAGCTGGTCCATTGATTTTGATTTTGCGAGATCCGGATGTAAACGATTTCTAATCAGAGGATCGCTCTCACGAAAGAATTTGTTAAAACCGTCCACACTGCTTACATTTTGCTGGGTATCAAGACTAGTGTGTAACCCGTGGCACAGCATAATGTTGTTAAAAAAATAATCTTTAAAATTAATTATTGTTGAAAATTGAACTTTTTTCACGTAGTGTATGATAAAGTTATTGAAATAAAGGAATTTATAATTTAAAATGCCATACAACGCTCAGATGTAAGATAGATGGTTGCTAACCACATATTCATATTACAATTATTATCCTAACTCGGTAATAGCAAACACGATATACATACATATGTGTGTCTATGTATATAGTTTGCTACTATATATGTAAATAGTTGATGCTACGTGATATGCGTAGTTTATATATATATATATAGATGAAAAAAATGAATTTTCCATTTTTCTTAATATGAATATTGTATATATATTTTTAAGGATTTATAACGAAATAATGAATGTTACAGAATTAAATATATTTAAATATTTTGAATCAATGATCAACTTAACTAATTAAATATATGGAGTTTCATGTTAGAAAGTAAGGAAAAAATGAGAAGAGCTTTTTATGTAATTGTAGTTGAGGAAAACAACCTTACAATAAACTTATCTACACATGAACTTTTATTTATTATTTGAGATTTCAATTAGTAATTTTTTTTAAACTTTGTAGTTAATCATAAATTTCACATTGTTGTGAGAGTGTCATGTTTACAACTTTAGTCTTTGCAGAAAAAGTAATAATAATAATTCTGTAGCGCTAATTTGAGTTATGTGTTGGGTAAGTTTTAATATCATGTTGAAAATGTGAATGTCTCCATAACCTAATTTTTATTAGAGTAATTCATGCTTCCACACCCATGTTGTGAAATATAAATTTATCCTTCAAAAGTTGTAAAAAAATGAAATTTTGTAATCCAATGTATGATATTTTTTGAGATAAACGAATTATAAATTAAAATATATATTATTGTTCATGTTTACATTTTACGTTATGCGATTCATATATCTTTATATACGAATGAAAATAATAATTTTATCGTTGCTTATATATATGAATGTTGTATATACACTTAATTGGTACATTTTAAGATTTATTAGATGAATTAATAAATATTAGTTAATTGAATTTATTCGAATGGTTTAAAATAAATATCATATAATTAGTCAAATACATGGATATGAGTACAAAATTTTAGGAGAGAATTGAGAAGGTTTTGTAAGTAGTCATGGAAATTTAAAATATAGGTGTTTAAAGCTAAAAATATAATTTTTCACTTTAATGCATGATAACTTCATTGATATAAACCAATTATAAAATAAATTAGTTATTATTGTTGGTGTATATAATTTATGCTATGTGATTTACATATCATTTTATGCAAATGAAATTTTGTTTTATCGATTTGTTGATGTTAGTATGGTATACTATTGAAATTGTTCATATTTTATGATTTACATGACGTATCGAATATTCATTAGCTGAGTTTATTAAATTGTTTAAATTTTGAATTATGTAATTAATTTAAATATATGCACTTAATTGTAAAAATCAGAAGAGAATTAAGAAGGCATTTGTGAATAATTATAGAAATTTTAAAAATATGTATTTGATTATAATTTGGCATTAGAATTTATTAGAATAAAAATGATAAATTAAAAGTTTAAAAGTAAAATATCTAAAGAGAGAATTAAGGAGAGCAGAGAAAGCTCCTACAATTAATAAGAAAGCTTGAATTTCTTCTATTTTACTATTATTTAATAGATTACTCTCGTGTATTTCTTTTAATGTATTTTTTTTCTAAATCCAAAACAAACCGGTAGGCCCGTAAACTCCTGAGAAGGGTAGCACACACACAAAAAACTTTTACCATAAGGACAAAGCCCAAAGCCCAGATACAAATTAAAACAAAATAAAGAATTGTGTTCGTCTCCTCCTTATCGCTTTCACTCAGAATTTGACGAAACTTTGCTCAAAAAAAAAGGGAACCCAAATCAGAAACAAATCTACATCTCCAACACAGCCGCAACAATCGACAGCCGATGAACAACAAGCACAATAGTCGACAGTCAGAGAAACCCTAGCTACATCGAAAGTGGAGCAACAAAGTGAAAATGAAAATGTAGAATCACTTCCAACGGTAGATATTAAAAGAGAAAACGTAATGATACAAGAGGAAAACCTACCTCTAGTAGAAATAATATCAAAGACAGTAAATGGAAGAAACAGCAAGTTAAAACTTAAAAACCTACATCAGTAGAAAAGGCAAAGCAAAATAGAGAAAAAAGAACAAAAAGAAGACATGAAAATAATACAGAAATTGAAAGCAAACAAGAAACAATTGAAAGTATACCAGAGAAGGTAACTGATAATATAAAATCAAGTATAACAAATTTAGTATATTTTTGTTATAGTAACAGTGAATTTTTTTGCACGGAACAAAGAAGAGGACATGCAACAACAAATAGTTGCAGAGAAAACAATTGAAGAAAATATGCAAAAAAGAGTACAAAGAACAAAAAGAAGAAATAGAAAACGATTCAAAAGAAAATACAAACAGAAACCGTGGTAACTGAAATTGAAACTTATAAAATGATACCTACTTGAAAAAAAAATGATACCTACTTACAGAAAACTGATACCTATTTAATACAAACTGATACCTAATTATTGCAAACTTGTAATTGTTACATATTTGACTGAAGATATTTCACTGCAGCTAATACGCAACCTATTGTTACATTTCAACATAATTTGTTTCACAAATTACTTATTGTCTTTATTTTGAAATAATATGATGATGATGATTTTGTTAATCCACATCCAGTTTAAAAGAAGCTATAAAATTGGTATGAGATTTCTCTTTCTTTTAAAAAAATTACTTATTACAGATAAAAAAGGTGAATATGACCTAACTTTTTAACATTTTGTCTTTATTAGAGACAAAAAAAATAGAAGAAATGCTCAAAGAAATCTGGAAAAGCAATAACATAGCAGGCATGGAGGTGAAACCAGATGATATGCATCAAATAAAGTGTGCATAACAAGCAGAAGACACGTAAGTTTTTTGGTTAAAATGATATCTACTGACAACAGAATGAACAATACAATTGAAACTACTAGTCATAATCATTTGAAAGTTGCTCATTATTCAAACTATATGTGTTTTTGCATTATAACATTTCATACATAATTCTATACATCATTGTATGCCTTTTATATCTAATTGAATTTGATTTATAACAAAATATTGAAAAATATTATCTCTCAATTTCAAAAACATTTAGTTTGAAAATAAACAGTTGCTACAAATCAAAGAAAATTAATACATACATAAAAGAAACTGATACCTACAGAAACAAAACTGATACCTACATAAAAGAAACTGAAACCAACAGAAACAAAACTGACACCTACAAAAACAAAAAAGTTAACTACATAATAAAAAACAAAACAAAATATTTAGCACATATATCTTAAAGTAATAACTACAAACGTAAAAATTCATACACAAATCGATACTAAGTGTGCTAGTAAAACTGTTAAATATTTTAACTCAAAGCATACTATATGTGTAATATCCCGGAATTTTGGACAATTTAAATTTAATAATCTGAGTTTAAATTTAAATTGAATTGATAATTTTTGTTAATAAATTTGATTTGATTTTAATAATCTTCTTCATTTAAATATTTAATTTGTGAATTTATTTTTAATGAGTTAATAAATTGTTTTCTATTTAAATAATGTATAGGTATTTATGTATATTTCAATAGACAAGATTATTTTTAATTAAATTTGTATAGCATGTTTTAATGTTTTAAAAATAGGAATTGTGATTTATTTTAATATTAAGCTTTTCAAAAATGTTTAATAAAATACTATATGATTTTAAACATGTAAGATAAATGTTTTAATTTGGTTTAAAAATTCATTTTGACTTAAGTTTGAATTTTAAAATAAAGTTACAAAATGTTTGTGTTATTCTTTTTAAAATATTGTTTTATAAAATTTGATTTGTTAATTTAATTTGTAAATTTAAAATACAAATTAAAATATGAACATGTATTCATATAAGTTATAATATCTTTCATAGATTGTTTAAAGAATATAAGAACTAATTATCTAAGTTTAATTTTCTTTAACCTTAATTAAAATAACAAAAGCATTTAAAGGACATGTGTATAATGTTTAAACAAAGATATTTACATGTGTCCATTCTTTTAACATGTGTCATTTGTTTAATTTTGTTTTCTTTAATTTTAATTAAAATCATAAAATTTAGATTATAAAGCATTGCAATACTCATTTCTTCATTTTTTTTTTTTTTCATTTCTCATTTCTGAATAAAGAGAATCTGAAACCTTCTTCATCTCATGCAAACACTTACATCTTTCAATCAAGTAAACATTGCATTGCAATCAAACTCCACTTTCAAATTTGCATACTCCTCAAAAATACAGATCTGCATTCTTCAAATCTATAATATATTCATCTTCAAATCACTCTAATTTCTTCAATCTGGAAAACATGAAGACCTGCATTTTCTTCTAAAAATCTGCACACATTAAACCAAACATCAAACCTGCATTTCCCAAAGTACAAAAGCCTGCATGCATTACCAATTTTAAACATGCATTCATCTGGAAAAAAGGAGGCAAGAAGGTTTGCATTCATGCTTGCAAATACAATCTGGAACCTGCAATTTCAAATTGCATCTGCAACATTCAAACTACCTGCATGCAAATTAAAGGCCTTCAGGCAGATTTTCAAAAGATTTCAAAAGGAGCTTTCAAATAAAATCAAGTTCTGTCTGCATTCATTTTCAATCTGGGTTTTCTCTGCACAATTTCAGGTGAGTAACACTTAACTTAAAATAAATAAGTAGGATTGCATAATTGTTTATTTCATGAGTTTAATTTTACATATGCTTTTTAAATTGCCTGAGCATATATGGTGTGATGCATGTTTGATTTTCTAGATTCTGGCTGTGCAATTAAAACTCAAAAATAATTCATTTCTCTTGACCTGTTTGCTATTGTGATTTATCATTGAATGAAATTGGTACATTTCATGATAAAATGAATTTTTTTTAAAGTTTCTTTAGCAGTATTGTTTGGAAGTTGACTGCAATATGAACAACATAGCTTAATTCTGTAAAAATGGAAAATTTAAAGTATCATGAATCAAAGTTTCAGAGATTCATTTCAAAACAACTACTAAAATTATGATTTTTAAAATTTATATTACAATTTATAATGGTGGAATCATGATACAGTTTCAAATTGACTGTTATATATAAAATTGTTAAGTACAGTTAATACATACCTTTAAATTGGTTGAATTTGGTTCTATTGATGGTGTAGCCATCAAGTATGATAGGAAAATTATTAAATTGTTTTGCAATCCAATATTGAGATGAAAATTTGGGATTTCTAGTTAAGAACCCTACTTCTTACTGGGTTCAAGAAATTGGGTGCTGCGGCTTTCATACTTGATCGAGCTCTATGATTTTTGGGGTGATGGTAGATGATGGATATTCGAAGTCATCACCGAAGTTTGGGTGGAGATGATGGCCGGAGGCGAGTGGGATCGCCGTTAACAGGTTTGAGTGTAGTGGGTGTTTTATGTTCCAGGTTTGATACTGCAACTCGAATGCAAATTCGAGTTGGTTTTGAGCAAGCTGATGACTTAGGGAAGACGGGGGGTTGCTGGACATTGTGAGGCGATGGTCGATGATGATCAGAGGTGATCGAAGGCTCTGTACATGTGCACAGAGGAAAGGGGATATTTTGGTGATGTTGGGTTACAGGGTTTTGGTTGCTCGGGTTTGTCTCGGGGGAATTGGGAAATGACTCGAAGGAGTATGGCTTATGACTCGAAGTAGGTTATAGGATGGCTCGGGTTGTTGTTTCAGGGTTTAATCAGAGCCTGTTTTCCCAGGTTTTAAAATTTTTAAAAGTAAGAATTTAAATATAAACCCAAAACCTGAACTATGTATAAGTTGAAATGGAATTTAAATATGAATTCAAAGTTTTAATTCTGGGATTTTTGTAAGGATTTGAGTTTTTTTTTTTTTTTTTAAAAAAAGTAAGTATTACAGGTTTTTGGTTTTGAGCAAAAACTGGTTTCCAGTTTTATATGTTAAAGTAAAAAGTAAACTGCAAATCAAAATCTGGATTTAAGCTTTGAATCTGAAGTTGGATTTGTATTCAATAAGTTTTAAGTTTAAAATCTTTGAATTAAATTTAAAATGCTTTTAAATTCAAGCTGGGTTTTAGATTAAAACAGAGACCATTTCTGTTTTTAGATTTAAAAGGAAATTTTCAAATTAAAGATGGAGTTCAAACTAATGTTTTAAACCTGAAGTTTAAATTTGAAATCAATAGTTTAATTCTTGAAACTTAAACATTTTTGAATTCCATATGTTTAAAACCAAAACAGTAAACTGTTTTTCTGTTTTCTGTTTTTAATTCAAAAGCAGATTTTAAATTGCAAATGAAAAATTTAAATAAGTTCAAATCTGGAAAATTAAAGTATGGAACTTAGCAAGTAAATCTAAGTTTGAATTAAATTTAGAAACTGGAAATTAGGATTTAGACTTTAAGCTTTTTAAATGTATAAAGAAACATTGGGTTGTATTTAAAACTAAGTGTTTTAAAATTATGGAATAAGGTTTAAAATGTGGTTAAATTCAGTTTAACCTAGAATTTGACTTTTATAACAGTTTTTAAAATCTAAACAAGTTTTTAAATTTTAAATTTGTTTTAACCATTTTTTGGAAAAGTTTAAATGATTTGCATTTGAAATGAAGATGGGATGTAAGTAAAGATTTAAAATTTTAAGTTTGAATCTAGAATGAAATTTGAATTGTGTTCAGTTTGAAATTTAAAAAGGAAATTTTTAAATTTGAATTTGTATTTGAAACAAAGTATTTAAAATACTTGTATAAAGGAGAAGGTTTCTAAATTTTGAACTTAAGAAATTGGTTTCATTTAAATTATTTAATTAATTTAAATGTAATATTTATTATTTAATTAATTAATAATGTGGATGATTAACTAAGTAATTAATAATTTTTAAGTTAATTAATTAAGATTTGAGATTAATTAATTAATGTTAATTAATCCATAATTAAGGATGGTTAATTAAGTTTTAATTAATGATTAAGATTTATTTAATCAAGAGATTAAAGATAATTAAGATTTTAATTAACACTTAATTAATTAATAATTAGAGTTTAATTAAATTGTAATTAAATATTAGTTAATTAATAATTAATAATGATTAATTATAAGTTAATTTCTTAATTATGTAATTAAGAAATGTTAATGAGGTAATTAACTTAGATTATTTAACAATTAATTAATGTGATTAATTCTTGATAATTAATTAGATTAATTAATAATAATCAATTGTTTAATTACTTAATAAAAGTAATTAATGAATTAATTACTTGGTGTAATTAATTTGATTAAGGTGATTAGTTTAGATTAATTAAGTTTAATTAATTTAAACCATTGTTGATTGTTTGATAATTACCTTATGTAATTAATGAATTTATAATTACTTAGAGAAGTAATTAATTAATAATTACAGGATGTAATTAAAGATATTAATTATAGAAGTAATTTTGATTTAAATTACTTTGAAAATTAATCAAGTGATTAATGAAGATAATTAATTAAGGGTAATTAAGTTATGGGAGGAGTAATTAAAATAGTTAATTACTAATTGGATATTAATCATGGGTGATTAATATATATGGTTTAAGTTGAAGATTAATTACTTATGTAATTAATTTATATTAGAGATTGATTAAATGTAATTAGAAATCATTAATTAATTAATTAATGATGTAATTTGGAATTGATTAATTAAGGTATAATTAATATTAAATGCTAATTACTTATTGTAATTAGGGAATTATTAATCAATAAGGATTAATTGAAATGAATATTGTGATGATTTATAAATTGATTTATAATCAATTGATGATTAAGATAAGCATGATTTGATGATGAAGTGATTAATTTAATTTATTTTAAATTAATTAGAGAGTAAGTAATTAATTTAATTCATTTTAAATTAATTATAGAATGGAATGATCATTAGATAGTTGCTTATGTTTGATGATTGGTATTGATTGGTATGGTTTGTAATCTCAGTTATGAGATTAGTAGTGTATGTGATATGGATGCATTGGTTGCTTTTGAATGATAATATAGATTATCTGTTTTGATATGAATTATCTGTTGGTAATGATAATGTTGATTATCTATTGTGTTGTGAATTATCTATCTGTGTATATTTAGATAATGAATTGAATTGTTTTAAACTTAAAACAACTTGGACCTTAAAAGACACGCTTTGGATTTCGATGAGACCGGGATCGGGTTTCCATATTTGGGATCCGAAAACCACATCGATTCCAAATAACGTTAGGTCGTGAATCCAATGGTGCGAGTGAAGACTCGAGGTGTAAGGGCTATACGTCAGTATAACTCTGTGGGTGATTCCGTAATGAGTTTGACGGAATAGCACTTATAGATTCGAGATGGAGATTTAGAGTGCAAGGGTTATTGTCGTTAACTCTGAGGGTGATTCCAATACGAGTGTAACGAGATAATGCCTTCGGTTTCGTTCGAACCCGGAACGAACTTGTATGGATTGAATGCTTTCAGAACATCGTCAGGTGGACGATGAGCATTCTAAGTGATATGTCCTATAAAGGTAATCGTAGCCTCAAGCCTCATCAACCGGGAATGGCTAAAACAGGGGAGGTGCAGCAAAGCTTCGTGGGTAGCCCCCACTTGAGAGCAAGATTTATCCCTGTCTAGAGGTCCCTTTATTTTCGGCTTAGTGGTGCGGTTGCTGATCACAACTGCGGGGTAGTCTTGTTTGGAACTGTTCAGTAAGGAACGGGTCCGGCTTTGTGTTGCAGGGGAGTTAGGGTGGCTCCTCGGTACGGTGATCTAGGCCACGTACTGTGACGGGCGGTACCCCAGTAGCCCTGCCATTGATGGAATCCAAAATCCAATAAGTGCCGTACGTATTAGTTGTGCCCAACTATGTTGAAATGTGAGATGTAAGCATTTCAGCTATTTCTGTATTTTATTTGAAAACCCTAGACACTATTATAATATCATCGGATTTCCTATCAAATGTTTTGGTTAGCGTAAGGTAAAAACTTTTCCATGTTTATGTGTGGGAAGTCTTACGTGATACCTTTTCTTTACAAAGTTTTTTTCAAAGTTAAGCAACTTTAACCTGTTACTCACACCAGACCCATGTCTGACCCGGAGTTATTTCTGTTTTTCTATAACTCTTGGGTACTCAAATTTTTATGAGTAGCCAAGGGAATTCAGGTTAGGATTCAGGATAGCTTTGACGAATTGTGGAGGAGCATATGGAGCAGGAGGCTTCTGCGTATAGTTATATTGTTTTCCGCTGTGTTGGTATCTCTGAGTTGTTATGTATTGTGATTGAGTTGTAATAACTAGACAGGTGTTTATAACTGTCTAGTATGTGTTGTATATGTCTGTGTACTCTGATATTTGATGTATACTATGTAATACTTATGTTATTAATATAATTTATTCGTTCCGCTGTTGAGATTCTTGTGTTGTTTCTTCTTTCTCTTCTTTCTTTTCTTCTTCTATCCCTTTCTTTCTTAATTCACGGTGCGGCTTCCTGGTATTTGGAAGCCGGGTCGTGACATTTGGTATCAGAGCTGTAGGTTGAGTGAATACCTAGGCTCTGAAGTGTGTCTTTCTTTAGGGAGCGTTAGGTTGAGTGAATACCTAGGCTCTGTAATGGTGTCTATCTTGAGAGAGCGTATTTGTATTTTTATGTATATATATTTTTATGGTTCTACCTATTTATTGGTTTACCTGTTCGGGTTTTTCCAATATAAGTTATAAAGGTAGATGAGGTAGTAGTGTGTGTAACACGACTACCATTGGTTGGAGTTTGATGAATGAGGTTGGAAGTGTATTTGTCGAGACTGTAGACCTAATACCGTCTCGAGTGAGTTTTGTTTGGTTTAAGGACTTCATCGATCTCTGAAGGTAACTTGTAAAGGTTCGGAGTTCCTCTTTGAAGTGCAGAATTGTGTTTGTATCTGTCGGTAGGGCAGAAGCCGGTGAGTGATGATATCTTGATATCTCAGGAAGTAGTAGCTACGTGAGGAGATGCAGTGACTATGGATATTTCCGAAGATGTTTCTTTGGAATAAGAATAAGAAGTGAGTCTGCTCGGTGATGTAGCTGAGTTTAGCAGAGTATTCTGAGTTGGAAAGGAGTCTTCTGGCTGAGTAGTTTTTCTGAAGTGGAGTTCAGAAGCAGCAGAGTAGATCCGTTTCTCTGGTAAGTTGGTTATGGCAGCATAAGCTGTTCTATTTGGTTGAGAGAGAGCAGTTTTCTTAGGATTTAGGCTGAGTTGATCGCAAAAGTGACTTGCGATAGTTAAGTGTTCTTTTGGAACTGGTGGTTCAGTTTGTAGATGGATGGTTCCTTGAGATAGAAGTTGGTGAAGCAACTCAGGTTTGGGAGGAACATCTGAGTTTTCTCTATGGATACGTGGAACCATATTTCTGTGCTGGGTTGTCTGGTCTGTGCTTGTGCTCTTAGTCAGCATTTTCTTCTGTTTCGGATCAGAGTTGTGCAGCGGAAGCAGTTCGGGAATGTTTCTGTTTTGTTTTTCTCAGATAAGGAGAAGTTTGTTCTGTCATCTATTATTGAGAAGCAGAGTGTTTGTTCTTGGTATTTGAGTGATCTTGAGGAGATCATTGGATTGTTTTGATTCAGTCTGTTTCTGATAGAATCAGCAAGAGTTAAGCTGATCAGGAAGGATGTTGGTAGCTCAGGATCGTCCGAAGAGTTTTTATGGATAAGAGGCAGAGAATTTGGATTCTGGAATCGGAGATTTGATTTGGGATAAGTTTTTCTCTGATTCGAGGAGCTATAAGTTTGAGAAGCTAGCTCCGTAGTGGTTTGGTTTCTTCTGAGATTTGGGTTAGATCAGTGTTTGGTTTTCTGGAGTTGAATTGTCAGTTTGGATAACTGGAATTCAGGGTGTTTCACGTATCTCTGAGGGAGTACGTGTTGGATATTTCTGGTTGTAGAATCAGAAGTTTTAGGATGGTTTGTTTGTTGAGTCAGACTCGTTTGTAGTCTGATATTCTGTATAGAATTGTTGTTAGAAGCTCTATAGCTTAATAGTATTGATTGATTGGATTCTATAGATCGAGTATCCCGATATATATATATATACCAGGGAAACTCGTGAAGTTTTATCCAAAATTCTTTTGGATAATTAGATTTGTTCTGAATGTGTGAATTGGTTGCTTTGGTTGTTAGCATATGATTAACATATGCTATGTTTTAAAATTAAATCTGTAAATAGATTATTAAATTGCCTTTGTTTTAAATTTCGGGGACGAAATTCTTTTAAGGGGGAAGGATTGTAATATCCCGGAATTTTGGACAATTTAAATTTAATAATCTGAGTTTAAATTTAAATTGAATTGATAATTTTTGTTAATAAATTTGATTTGATTTTAATAATCTTCTTCATTTAAATATTTAATTTGTGAATTTATTTTTAATGAGTTAATAAATTGTTTTCTATTTAAATAATGTATAGGTATTTATGTATATTTCAATAGACAAGATTATTTTTAATTAAATTTGTATAGCATGTTTTAATGTTTTAAAAATAGGAATTGTGATTTATTTTAATATTAAGCTTTTCAAAAATGTTTAATAAAATACTATATGATTTTAAACATGTAAGATAAATGTTTTAATTTGGTTTAAAAATTCATTTTGACTTAAGTTTGAATTTTAAAATAAAGTTACAAAATGTTTGTGTTATTCTTTTTAAAATATTGTTTTATAAAATTTGATTTGTTAATTTAATTTGTAAATTTAAAATACAAATTAAAATATGAACATGTATTCATATAAGTTATAATATCTTTCATAGATTGTTTAAAGAATATAAGAACTAATTATCTAAGTTTAATTTTCTTTAACCTTAATTAAAATAACAAAAGCATTTAAAGGACATGTGTATAATGTTTAAACAAAGATATTTACATGTGTCCATTCTTTTAACATGTGTCATTTGTTTAATTTTGTTTTCTTTAATTTTAATTAAAATCATAAAATTTAGATTATAAAGCATTGCAATACTCATTTCTTCATTTTTTTTTTTTTTCATTTCTCATTTCTGAATAAAGAGAATCTGAAACCTTCTTCATCTCATGCAAACACTTACATCTTTCAATCAAGTAAACATTGCATTGCAATCAAACTCCACTTTCAAATTTGCATACTCCTCAAAAATACAGATCTGCATTCTTCAAATCTATAATATATTCATCTTCAAATCACTCTAATTTCTTCAATCTGGAAAACATGAAGACCTGCATTTTCTTCTAAAAATCTGCACACATTAAACCAAACATCAAACCTGCATTTCCCAAAGTACAAAAGCCTGCATGCATTACCAATTTTAAACATGCATTCATCTGGAAAAAAGGAGGCAAGAAGGTTTGCATTCATGCTTGCAAATACAATCTGGAACCTGCAATTTCAAATTGCATCTGCAACATTCAAACTACCTGCATGCAAATTAAAGGCCTTCAGGCAGATTTTCAAAAGATTTCAAAAGGAGCTTTCAAATAAAATCAAGTTCTGTCTGCATTCATTTTCAATCTGGGTTTTCTCTGCACAATTTCAGGTGAGTAACACTTAACTTAAAATAAATAAGTAGGATTGCATAATTGTTTATTTCATGAGTTTAATTTTACATATGCTTTTTAAATTGCCTGAGCATATATGGTGTGATGCATGTTTGATTTTCTAGATTCTGGCTGTGCAATTAAAACTCAAAAATAATTCATTTCTCTTGACCTGTTTGCTATTGTGATTTATCATTGAATGAAATTGGTACATTTCATGATAAAATGAATTTTTTTTAAAGTTTCTTTAGCAGTATTGTTTGGAAGTTGACTGCAATATGAACAACATAGCTTAATTCTGTAAAAATGGAAAATTTAAAGTATCATGAATCAAAGTTTCAGAGATTCATTTCAAAACAACTACTAAAATTATGATTTTTAAAATTTATATTACAATTTATAATGGTGGAATCATGATACAGTTTCAAATTGACTGTTATATATAAAATTGTTAAGTACAGTTAATACATACCTTTAAATTGGTTGAATTTGGTTCTATTGATGGTGTAGCCATCAAGTATGATAGGAAAATTATTAAATTGTTTTGCAATCCAATATTGAGATGAAAATTTGGGATTTCTAGTTAAGAACCCTACTTCTTACTGGGTTCAAGAAATTGGGTGCTGCGGCTTTCATACTTGATCGAGCTCTATGATTTTTGGGGTGATGGTAGATGATGGATATTCGAAGTCATCACCGAAGTTTGGGTGGAGATGATGGCCGGAGGCGAGTGGGATCGCCGTTAACAGGTTTGAGTGTAGTGGGTGTTTTATGTTCCAGGTTTGATACTGCAACTCGAATGCAAATTCGAGTTGGTTTTGAGCAAGCTGATGACTTAGGGAAGACGGGGGGTTGCTGGACATTGTGAGGCGATGGTCGATGATGATCAGAGGTGATCGAAGGCTCTGTACATGTGCACAGAGGAAAGGGGATATTTTGGTGATGTTGGGTTACAGGGTTTTGGTTGCTCGGGTTTGTCTCGGGGGAATTGGGAAATGACTCGAAGGAGTATGGCTTATGACTCGAAGTAGGTTATAGGATGGCTCGGGTTGTTGTTTCAGGGTTTAATCAGAGCCTGTTTTCCCAGGTTTTAAAATTTTTAAAAGTAAGAATTTAAATATAAACCCAAAACCTGAACTATGTATAAGTTGAAATGGAATTTAAATATGAATTCAAAGTTTTAATTCTGGGATTTTTGTAAGGATTTGAGTTTTTTTTTTTTTTTTTAAAAAAAGTAAGTATTACAGGTTTTTGGTTTTGAGCAAAAACTGGTTTCCAGTTTTATATGTTAAAGTAAAAAGTAAACTGCAAATCAAAATCTGGATTTAAGCTTTGAATCTGAAGTTGGATTTGTATTCAATAAGTTTTAAGTTTAAAATCTTTGAATTAAATTTAAAATGCTTTTAAATTCAAGCTGGGTTTTAGATTAAAACAGAGACCATTTCTGTTTTTAGATTTAAAAGGAAATTTTCAAATTAAAGATGGAGTTCAAACTAATGTTTTAAACCTGAAGTTTAAATTTGAAATCAATAGTTTAATTCTTGAAACTTAAACATTTTTGAATTCCATATGTTTAAAACCAAAACAGTAAACTGTTTTTCTGTTTTCTGTTTTTAATTCAAAAGCAGATTTTAAATTGCAAATGAAAAATTTAAATAAGTTCAAATCTGGAAAATTAAAGTATGGAACTTAGCAAGTAAATCTAAGTTTGAATTAAATTTAGAAACTGGAAATTAGGATTTAGACTTTAAGCTTTTTAAATGTATAAAGAAACATTGGGTTGTATTTAAAACTAAGTGTTTTAAAATTATGGAATAAGGTTTAAAATGTGGTTAAATTCAGTTTAACCTAGAATTTGACTTTTATAACAGTTTTTAAAATCTAAACAAGTTTTTAAATTTTAAATTTGTTTTAACCATTTTTTGGAAAAGTTTAAATGATTTGCATTTGAAATGAAGATGGGATGTAAGTAAAGATTTAAAATTTTAAGTTTGAATCTAGAATGAAATTTGAATTGTGTTCAGTTTGAAATTTAAAAAGGAAATTTTTAAATTTGAATTTGTATTTGAAACAAAGTATTTAAAATACTTGTATAAAGGAGAAGGTTTCTAAATTTTGAACTTAAGAAATTGGTTTCATTTAAATTATTTAATTAATTTAAATGTAATATTTATTATTTAATTAATTAATAATGTGGATGATTAACTAAGTAATTAATAATTTTTAAGTTAATTAATTAAGATTTGAGATTAATTAATTAATGTTAATTAATCCATAATTAAGGATGGTTAATTAAGTTTTAATTAATGATTAAGATTTATTTAATCAAGAGATTAAAGATAATTAAGATTTTAATTAACACTTAATTAATTAATAATTAGAGTTTAATTAAATTGTAATTAAATATTAGTTAATTAATAATTAATAATGATTAATTATAAGTTAATTTCTTAATTATGTAATTAAGAAATGTTAATGAGGTAATTAACTTAGATTATTTAACAATTAATTAATGTGATTAATTCTTGATAATTAATTAGATTAATTAATAATAATCAATTGTTTAATTACTTAATAAAAGTAATTAATGAATTAATTACTTGGTGTAATTAATTTGATTAAGGTGATTAGTTTAGATTAATTAAGTTTAATTAATTTAAACCATTGTTGATTGTTTGATAATTACCTTATGTAATTAATGAATTTATAATTACTTAGAGAAGTAATTAATTAATAATTACAGGATGTAATTAAAGATATTAATTATAGAAGTAATTTTGATTTAAATTACTTTGAAAATTAATCAAGTGATTAATGAAGATAATTAATTAAGGGTAATTAAGTTATGGGAGGAGTAATTAAAATAGTTAATTACTAATTGGATATTAATCATGGGTGATTAATATATATGGTTTAAGTTGAAGATTAATTACTTATGTAATTAATTTATATTAGAGATTGATTAAATGTAATTAGAAATCATTAATTAATTAATTAATGATGTAATTTGGAATTGATTAATTAAGGTATAATTAATATTAAATGCTAATTACTTATTGTAATTAGGGAATTATTAATCAATAAGGATTAATTGAAATGAATATTGTGATGATTTATAAATTGATTTATAATCAATTGATGATTAAGATAAGCATGATTTGATGATGAAGTGATTAATTTAATTTATTTTAAATTAATTAGAGAGTAAGTAATTAATTTAATTCATTTTAAATTAATTATAGAATGGAATGATCATTAGATAGTTGCTTATGTTTGATGATTGGTATTGATTGGTATGGTTTGTAATCTCAGTTATGAGATTAGTAGTGTATGTGATATGGATGCATTGGTTGCTTTTGAATGATAATATAGATTATCTGTTTTGATATGAATTATCTGTTGGTAATGATAATGTTGATTATCTATTGTGTTGTGAATTATCTATCTGTGTATATTTAGATAATGAATTGAATTGTTTTAAACTTAAAACAACTTGGACCTTAAAAGACACGCTTTGGATTTCGATGAGACCGGGATCGGGTTTCCATATTTGGGATCCGAAAACCACATCGATTCCAAATAACGTTAGGTCGTGAATCCAATGGTGCGAGTGAAGACTCGAGGTGTAAGGGCTATACGTCAGTATAACTCTGTGGGTGATTCCGTAATGAGTTTGACGGAATAGCACTTATAGATTCGAGATGGAGATTTAGAGTGCAAGGGTTATTGTCGTTAACTCTGAGGGTGATTCCAATACGAGTGTAACGAGATAATGCCTTCGGTTTCGTTCGAACCCGGAACGAACTTGTATGGATTGAATGCTTTCAGAACATCGTCAGGTGGACGATGAGCATTCTAAGTGATATGTCCTATAAAGGTAATCGTAGCCTCAAGCCTCATCAACCGGGAATGGCTAAAACAGGGGAGGTGCAGCAAAGCTTCGTGGGTAGCCCCCACTTGAGAGCAAGATTTATCCCTGTCTAGAGGTCCCTTTATTTTCGGCTTAGTGGTGCGGTTGCTGATCACAACTGCGGGGTAGTCTTGTTTGGAACTGTTCAGTAAGGAACGGGTCCGGCTTTGTGTTGCAGGGGAGTTAGGGTGGCTCCTCGGTACGGTGATCTAGGCCACGTACTGTGACGGGCGGTACCCCAGTAGCCCTGCCATTGATGGAATCCAAAATCCAATAAGTGCCGTACGTATTAGTTGTGCCCAACTATGTTGAAATGTGAGATGTAAGCATTTCAGCTATTTCTGTATTTTATTTGAAAACCCTAGACACTATTATAATATCATCGGATTTCCTATCAAATGTTTTGGTTAGCGTAAGGTAAAAACTTTTCCATGTTTATGTGTGGGAAGTCTTACGTGATACCTTTTCTTTACAAAGTTTTTTTCAAAGTTAAGCAACTTTAACCTGTTACTCACACCAGACCCATGTCTGACCCGGAGTTATTTCTGTTTTTCTATAACTCTTGGGTACTCAAATTTTTATGAGTAGCCAAGGGAATTCAGGTTAGGATTCAGGATAGCTTTGACGAATTGTGGAGGAGCATATGGAGCAGGAGGCTTCTGCGTATAGTTATATTGTTTTCCGCTGTGTTGGTATCTCTGAGTTGTTATGTATTGTGATTGAGTTGTAATAACTAGACAGGTGTTTATAACTGTCTAGTATGTGTTGTATATGTCTGTGTACTCTGATATTTGATGTATACTATGTAATACTTATGTTATTAATATAATTTATTCGTTCCGCTGTTGAGATTCTTGTGTTGTTTCTTCTTTCTCTTCTTTCTTTTCTTCTTCTATCCCTTTCTTTCTTAATTCACGGTGCGGCTTCCTGGTATTTGGAAGCCGGGTCGTGACAATATGCTTGTACCATTATCCCTAAAATTCAATGTTTTGTATTAATTGTAAACCTGATAATACAACTTATGCAAATTGATACTAACATTACATTTTGGTTTCGACAGGCTTGCCTGTGGAATATTTATAATGATATTCATCGTTTCACTGAACAAAAGCAGAATACCAATAAAACTTGAAAAGAATGAAATATTATCCACAAGAGCAAAGATTGCACATGCAATATTGACAGATGATGAACATTGCTGGAGTCCATCTAAATAACATATCAAGCTTAGAAGAAGAAAGAAAAGGAAAGAACTGAATTCACAGTGTGATGTTTCACAATTAAATTTGATACTTGTAATGTAATGTAATTCTGTTGAAATTTGTACTTATGAAGTAATGATGTTCTGTTACAATTTGATACTTATGAAGTAATGATGTTATGTTCTTAAAACAAAGCTGCTCTTACTTGTAAAAACAAACACCAGAACTAATACTGTAAAAACATTTAACTGATAATATCACTTATACTAAATACTTAAATTAAAATCAATTTGATAATATGCTATACTGAATACAAATTAATAATAAAAGGTTCAATTACAATAAACCACCAATACAAGTCACACATCCACTTATATCTGAACAAATTCAAAATGAAAAATCAAATCATATCCTCTTCGAAGCTTGACAATTTCATCTATTATGACCAAGCTGCTTTGCACTCGCCATATCTGTTTTGCTTGTTTTGAAAATATGAAAATCCTCCTTTAGGCTTAACTGATGGTCTACTTGGGCCACATTATCACCACTGCAAAAAAAACATTAGTAAAAACATGTTCAATTTAGAACATTAGTTTTTCTATTTCAGAAAACTGATACCTAAGGTATAAAAAACTGATACATAGTTACTGATAATCAAAATAATTGATATTAAGAAAAAATAAAAATGATACCAGAAAACTGAACCTAAGATATGATACTTTTCCACTCTATCACAAGCTTATATACAACCCAATCAATGATACTTTTCCAATCATCACAAGCTTATATCTCATTCTTCAAATCATATAAGGAGCAACCAATAGACAATCGAGTGCTAAAAGTGTTATTATTCAACATAAACAGACAAAGAAGACTGTTATCTCCACTGTCAAAAAAATAAAAATAAACATTAGTAAAAATACGTTCAATTTAGAACATTAATTATTTAATTTCACAAAACTGATACCTACCGTATACAAAATTGATACCTAGTTACTGATAATAAAAAAAATGATACTAAGAAAAAATAGAAATGATACCCAACAACTGAACTTAAAATATGATGCTTTTCCACTCTATCACAACTTTATATACAACCCAAGCAATAATACTTTTCCAATCATCCCAACATTAATGCAAAAAAATGCAAGATAAATTAAATGAAAAGCAAATTAAAAAATAACACTGCATAAAGAAACGAATAATAATAAAAAACCTGTTGCTACTTCCACAATTTGCCATAGACGAATGAACAAATAATGAGAACAACAACACTGCATATCATTTGCAAAAATGAACACAATTAGAAAGCACAGCCAATTTTTTTTAACTCAAATAGAAAAACAACAAAAAATATAGTAATATAAGCATACCTAATTAATACAATTTGAAGAAAAAATCGATCACTGTACAAATATGAAAAGAAAGAGATCAACAAAACGCGCGTAAGAAAAAAATGATCGATGAACTACAATTTTCAGAAGGACGAAATTGAAATAACCGAACGAAGTAGATTGATATTTTTATTGCGAGAGAGATATTTGATCGCGACTGAAAATTTTGATCGAAAGGAAGAAGAAGAAGCGCGCGAAAGTGGACTGGAAAGAAAAAACGATAGTTTGTCCTTTAGAGAAAATGATTAGCGGGCTGTCCTACATCTAAAAAAAGCCCTAAAAACTGCCCTTGAGGAAAATTTCCTCTTTTACATATCCGTAGAAAATGATTTACACAAATATCACATAGTTTATAAAGTGTCACTAAAAGGGGTGAAATGACTAAAAAACATAAATAAATTCAAAAGAAATACTTTATGAAATATTATTCAACTATTTTATCATTTTGAATATATATAATTAAATCTCTATATACGACATTTTTAGTATAAGTTCTTGATTTTTCTTGAACATTGCTGTTAACTCAAAATATGGATTAACACCTTGGATCAAGTGTGAAAGCACCCATGCTGATAATCAGCAGCACAAATCTCAGATAAACAACAAATAAACAGCAGAAATAAAAAAAAGACATTGATTTTTTATAGTGGTTCAGCCGAATTTGACATACATCCACTTTAATCAATCTTTATTACGCTTATACGAGTTGAATCTCTCTGGATATCGACTAGCTAGTCCTTAGCTAAGTTACAATGAGTTAGATTAAGTCACAAGTTCAATAGTTGACTGAAGAATCACGGTAACCCTATTGATGACTGTTATGAGGGAGAAGAAGGTTGAAGAAATGAAGGAATTCTAGTAGAGTAACGACAGCTGTTTCTCCACGAAGATCCATCTCTAATTGCAAGTATGTGAGTATTTATAAGGGAATTCAGTGAGTGTTGGGGCAGAAGTCCAAGTGTAGAAGAGTCCAGTTTTTATGCCAAGTCATTACCGAAAATCTCAAATCAATCAAAGTTATTTCTATGGATCGCTGGCTAGCAACTTAGCATATTTTTCTACCAGAAGCCTTTACTTGGTGCTACGATGGAACTCGGAAAGTTTGAGGGCGATCTGACATGTCTTGATGGATCACTAGCTATCCATAGGGGATGGATCGCTAGCTATCCATCCACTTAACATATTTTTGAGTGATCTTTGTTTGATTGTCTTTCTATCTTCTATTTAAGTGCCTTATCCAAATTTAAGTCGTTTGGAGTTAGTTTGATCATCCGTTTTCATGGGTCATCTGGTCCAGAAGAATCATCCATAACTCGCTCAAATCATAACGAAATCGAACAACACTTTGCAAAAACACTCTACAAAGTGTCAGGACCCACTGTAAAAATTTGAGGTGGTGGGACCCACTCTAGCTGGGTTGCTAGCGATCTATCTAGTTAGGTCGTTAGCCATTCATCAAATCACCAAATGATCTCATTTTTTTGTAAGCCTTCTTCTATATCTTCTAAACATTCATCCAAAATTTCAAGTCAATCTGCTTCATATAAGTTCCGTAGGTTCATTTTAAGTTAGCTACATTTGGTTAAACTTGACAATCGAGTTAGATTATTTGACATGCTATGAAACTTGACAAGCGTCTCTAGGAAACATATTAGATCATGATGTAAGAGAACTGGAGGATCCACGGGCAAGCTTTATGGATCGTTAGCAATCCATAGGTGATGGATCACCAGCGATTCATCGCCTTAGCTTGTTTTGGCATTTATCTTCTTTAGTCTTTCTCTTCTTTTCCTTCTGGTCTTCTTGGTCGATTCTTGAGATATTTTGACTTGTTGTAGATGTTATAGTTCTCTTTGAATTCTATTAGGTTAAAAATCCAGTTAACACTTACCCCTCCAAGTACGTCTTTTGAATGAAAGATGTGCTTTGCTTTAGAATAAGTTCCAATAACGAGTTTTTGATTGTTGAGTTTTCCAACGGCTTTAGCCTTAGCAAACCGTCCAGTTCCTTTGGATTCTTTCGTCAATTACACGTCGTTCCAAACCTGTTATAGCCTAAGACTCTAAACTCTACCTAACTGTAACCTATAAATCACAAGACTCTAAACTCTACCTAACTGTAACCTATAAATCACAATCATTCTGATTTCATTTGGAGTTATTACATCACATATCTCTAATTAAATCAAATATTTCCAATTACATCTCGCATCTCCATTTATATCACACATCTCTAATTGTCTCATGTTTATTCGAGATTTACGTCACCCTCAATTTTTGCTTCTCATTCAGAGTTGTCACACGTATATCAAAATCACATTACATATCAAAATCATATCATATATCAAAATCACATCTATATCGAAATCATCCTATGTTCATCTAGGATTTATCAGTTTTATTCTGTTTATAAGGCATTCAAATCCTTTTATTAAATCCAATCTGTTTTAAGGCTCGATCTCTCCTGATCGTTTAAGTTTAATGAATGATGTCTCTGGATCGTTCAATGTTTAGTTTAATATGCGATCTCTCCGGATCGTTTAATGTTTTTTCCAATGTACGATCTCTCTGGATCATCTAATGTTTTAAGTTAAGGGGCAATCTCTCCGGATAATTATTTTGTTAAGTTAAGAGGGATGATCTCTCTGAATCATTTGCTTATTAAGTTAAGGGGGATTAAGCAAGCTCATCCGCTCACTCTCCGCTAAGGGGACTTACTTCTTGCACTCCGGTCCCATCTCTTCAGAGAGGACTCTATGGCGTTCGATATCATACAAGTCCATCCACTCTCTCTCCGACAAGGGGACTTGCAGCTTACATTCTGCTCCTGTGTCTCTTGTCGGGACTCTATGGCATTCAAAATCAGTTATCACATTAAATATGGATTTTACAAAATTCGAATTTCAAATCAAAGCAAACAAGCAGAAATTAAATAAGCAGAAATCCTGAATGTCTATCCTAGACATCTGGCTCAGAGCGTGGCAGGGGATCAATCTAGGTTTTATGCACGTCCAAGCGGTCTGAGATTATTATCCTAAGCAATTATCCCGGATATCCGACTCAGAGCGCGACTAGGAATCAATCTAGGTTTAGCACATGTCTAAGCGATCTGGGGTTATTGTTGTCCTAAATATTCATCTCAAGCACCCGACTCAGTGCGTGCCTAGGGACCGTTCGGGATCCCATGCACGTGTAAGCGGCCCGAGGTTATTAAAGGTAGAAAAAGCAGAAGTCAAAGAGTAAAGGACGAACACCCCTTGTTCCAATTGTGGGATTCTGGTTTCGGCTCGCGAGGTCATGTATTCGTACTCTGATTCGCTACTCTAGCTCCAACATCACCCGTTCCAAACATTAAAGCTTATCCTAGATCCAAATCTGTCGTGCCCCCAAGTCATGTGGGCATTATTTTAGTTTCTTTTGCTCTAACTCCAGATGCTTCTACATTGGGTCCTATTGTTGATTCCAGCATTGCCCCCAAGTATCGGTTGCTTTGGGCGTAGAGGCAAGACTCTACCTTGTTCCAATCCAACTCCGACAGCTTTTGTTTTGTTCCTTAAAGTTTGATTCCTATTCCCTACAGATCTAGCTATCCCTTTGTTGCTCCATCCTTTGGAAGAATCTATCCATCATCTCTTATTGCCTAGGCATGATCCCATCTTGCATCTCC
Organism: Allium cepa; assembly: GCA_030765085.1. NCBI lineage: Eukaryota > Viridiplantae > Streptophyta > Magnoliopsida > Asparagales > Amaryllidaceae > Allium > Allium cepa. The sequence goes on from CM060928.1 coordinate 620,063,891, forward strand.
TTCATCGTCCTTTTCATTTCTTTTTTAATCACATAGGTGGGTTGATGAGAAATTGTGGACACCTCTTGGCTGCCCCAAGCTTCGGTTGACTTGCTATAACTCTAGATCTAGTATTAGGCCTACTCATCTTCTCTAAATCTTAGATTCAAAATTTAGTTCTTCAGATCTCATTCAAGTTTCTCAGTGAAAGCACCAAAATGTTAACCCAAAAAATGGATCAAGTGTGAAAGCACCACTGTAGATAATCGACAGCACAAATCTCAGATAAATAACAAATAAATAGCAGAAGTAAGAAAAGAGACACATGACTTTTATAGTGGTTCGACGGACTTTGGCCAGCGTCCGCTTTAATCAATCTTTATTATGATTATATGAGTTGAATCCATCTGGATATTAACTAGCTAGTCCTTAGATCTAAGTTATAATGAGTTAGAATAAGTCACAAGTTCAAGGATTGACTGGAGAATCACAGTAACCCGCTTGACGACTGTTGTGAGGGAGAAGAAAGTTGAAGAAGTGAAGGAATTCCAGTGGAGTAATGGCAGCTCTTTCTCTAGAAAGATCCATCTCTAGATGCAGGGTAGGTGAGTATTTATAGGAGAATTCAGTGAGTGTTGGGGCAGAAGTCCAAGTGCAGAAGTGTCCTCTTGTTATACCAAGTCATTACCAAAAATTTCTCAAATCAATTTGAGCCATTTCTATGGGTCGCTGGCTATCCATAAAGGATGGATCGCTAGTCATCCATCAACTTAGCATATTTTTCTACCAGAAGCCTGTACTAAGTGCTACGACAGAACTCGAAAAGTTTAAGGGCGATCCGACCTAGCTAGCTATCTATAGGGGATGGATCGCTAGCTATCTATACACTTAACATATTTTTGGGTGATCTTTATTTGGTTGTCTTCTATCTTTTATTTAAGTGTCTTGTCCAAATATCAAGTCATTTGGAGTTAGTTTGATCATCCATCTTCATGGGTCATCTGGTCTAGAAGAATCATCCATAACTCGCTCAAATCATAACGAAATCAAACAAAACTTTGCAGGAACACTCTAGAGGGCTTCAAGGACCCATTGTAAAAATTTAAGGTAGTTGGACCCACTCTAGCTGGGTCCCTAATGATCCATCTAGTCAGGTCGTTAGCCATCTACCAAATCAACTCCAAATGATCTCATTTTTTTGTAAGCCTTCTTCTATATCTTTTAAATGTTCTCCCAAAATTTCAAGTTAATCCGACTTTGTATGAGTTCTACATGTCCATTTTAAGTCAGCTGCTTTTGGTCAAACTTGACAATCAAGTTAGATTGTTTGGCATGCTATGAAACTTGATAAGCATCTCTAGGGAACATATTAGACCATGACGCAAGAGAACTGAAGGATCCACAACAAGCTTTATGGGTCGCTAGCGATCCATCACCTTAGCTTGTTTTGGCATTTTTCTTCTTTGATCTTTCTCTTCCTTTTCTTCTGGTCTTCTTGGTCGATCCTTGAGATATTTTAACTTATTGTAGATGTTATAGTTCCCTTTGAATTTTATTGGGTTAAAATCCTAGTTAACAATTGCCATCTTTTATCAAAACTTTCGTGCTACTCATTGAAACTCATTTTAATAATGCAATATAAAGTTAATCGTAACCAAACACATGTTGAGGCAAGCAAATTCCTATATTTGGAATTATTTGTCCTTGAGTTGTGTTGATAGTAAGGACAAAACTCAAGCTTATAGGAAATTGTTTGCGCAATAATGTGAATGGTAAATGGATATCTTCAGAAGGCTTCATAGATATTCTTAGTAAGAAAACTCGATATCCAACAGATTGTCATGTGGAAATCTCTGCATCTATAAGGTTCTATAAAATTCATGACACAAGAGTCTAGTACAATTACATAATCCATTCATTGGATCAGTATATCGAAGTAACATGATTGGTGCTTCTTTCTTTAAGGCCAACTTATGCGGAGGCAAACCACTTGGAGCCATTGAATTAAGGTATTCAATTTGGTATAGATTTCTTGTATCATCTTCAATGGAATCAAATGAATGGTAGGCATGTAATTCCTCCGGAAATAGATCGATAATTTAGTTATTCAAATTATCGACACATTCATTGAGAGGGGAAATTAAAGCTCTTGTCACAATATATTCCTTGTGAAATGCACTTTCATGTAAATCGAAAAAAATTGTATTTATAGAGTAGTTATTGAACATTCATCTTTCCATGGTACTACCATTTCATTTGGAATTCGAATCAAGTTATCACATATGTGCGGTTCATTTCCATCACCAACATGCAATAGAAAATCCAAATTTAAAGAATCTTCTTCTACTCCCGTATTTTAAGTAAGTTGGATGACTTCTACATGATTCATAGTGGTGATTTAACAATGTATGCATCAATTGTTTCTGCTGTTATACCATGTTGCACAAGTGGTAATACTTGTTGAAAATCCTCTCTAATAATAAGAATTTTTTCTCCAAGTGGCTAGTTATTCCCTATAATATCCTTTAGGGATCTATCCAATGCTTCAAAAGCATATCTATGAGTCATAGTTGCTTTGTCCCGAATAAGAACAGATGTGTGACGCAAAAGATCGACTATTTCTAATTGTTTGGATATCATACACATTGATTCAGATGTTGGATTAAGTGGGATTTTAAATCTCGAATGCATTATTTGACGCTTTGTAGGATAGTCGCAGCAATCCCAGATGTGGCTGTTGTAAGCGCAATCAAACCTCCTTGTCGAAGTGTTGCAAGTATTGCTCAATAGAGAAATGTATTTCCCGTTCCAGCAGGACCATCAATAAAATGAATTTTGCTCTTTTTACTCTTAACAACATTCATAATTATAGTATATGCATACAATTAAGATTCATTCAACTTGCTGGCAAAAGTGAAATTTATGAGTTATAGTGTAACCTGTGTAGTTAATGCCCCGCTATTACCCTGCTATAACCCCGCTTAATCTCATAGCGGGCTTCTACCGCTCCGATTTTTCCATGTAGCCCCAAGATATAGCATTTCCGTTTTAATCCCCGCTATTTCCGCTATATCCCGTTATTCCCTCTATATTCCGCTATTTCCGCTATAAGCCATGGTCTTCTGTTGTTATTAAGAGTTAACTCTTCATTTTCCAAGAGTTTAACTAGTTCTGTGTCTTCTAACTTTTTGAAGAATAGAAGAAGATTGCTTTCATCGATGAGATGTTGCTGATATAAGGAGATCATATCCTGGACTGTCATTTCAGCTTCCATATCTTTGGTTTTTATGTTATCTATCTCATAAAGTCTAAGTAATTCTAGAAAATCTTGAATTCTTGGATTTACGAGATCGGATGTTTGCATTTGAGAAAATATTGTTTTCAAATGACTATGTTCAGCTGTATTATCAGTGAACAACTCTGCTTCTTTCAAATCTAGAGCTTCAGATCTAGATGTAAAAGAATGTTGTGACAACTTAGTCACTATTTTATGAGTTTCTTGCAACTTTTTCTCTTTCTGGGATATTGTATGCTTTAATCCCAGATAAGCCTTTTCTAGCTGAGTTAACCAGAAATTTGCAGCTCTATGGTCTGCGGCTTGGATGGCTTTAAAGCATCCATTGAAATTGTCATATAAGTTAGGATTCGATGCTTTCATATCTAGATTGTACCAATCTTTGACCACCGCTGAGATGTATGGTCTTTGTACTCCTGTTGGAGCAATTGCTTTTCCTTTGTTCATTGGAACAAATTTCTGAGTTGTATTGGAAGGTGTTGCCTTGCCTTTGTTTGTTTGAGTGGTTTTGGTCTGTTGGACCTTTTCTTCATTTACTCCTGTGGGAGCATTTGTTTCTTCGGATTCCTGTGAAGATGAAGCCTCTGTGGAGGTTTGCTTGGCTTTTTTTGATGATTTCACTTGTTTGAAATCTTCTTGCCTTTTCATGGTTTCTAATAATTCTTTGATTCTTTTTATATCGTCCTCATCCATATTTCATAACCTGGTAAGAAGATCAGCTGCAAAGTTAGTGTAGCCTGGAATGTATTTAACATCATTGTTGTAAATTTATAAATACATAGCTAATCTAATTCTCCGAAGGTTTTCTTCTGGATTGTTTACAGTTTTCTTTTTTAAGAATTGAGCAACAGATTTGTTATCTGTTTCTATTATAAACTGTCTATGCAGGAGATAAATTCGTAAACTTTTGATTGCTAATTTAATAGCTAGTAATTCTTTGTCATAGGTAGCGTATTTAATCTGGGGTTTACTAAACTTTCCAGAAGAATATGCTACGACTTCTTTTTGTTTTGCAATTAATACTTCTGCCCAGAAATTGTCAGAAGCATCAGTTTGTAGTGTAAGTAATCCTTCATCTAAAGGAAAATAGAGGATCTTTTGATCTTTTATTAGGTCTTTAATCTTTTGTATTTCTTCTTCTTCTTGCTTTTGTAAGGTAATAGGTATTTTGTCTGTGTTCCATCTTCTTGGTTGTTCTCCATTATGCTGTTTATATTTTGCTTGTTCGTCAGTAAGCTTTTTCTGTAAATTTTGGGTCTTAGCGGATAAATTAGGAATAAATTTTCTGCCATAGTTTAATAATCCTAAGAAACTTTGGAGTTCTTTTAATGTTTTAAATGTATCGGGAAAATCTTTAATTTTAGTATAAATGTGTTGTTGTAATTCTATTTGTCCATTTTTAATTCGTTTTCCGAGAAAGTCTATTTCCTTTTTAAATAATTCGATTTTTTTAGGACTTAAAATAACGCCGTTTTGAAGTAATATCTGAACAACTGCCAGAAGATGTTGTTTATGTTCTTCTGCAGAATTAGAGAAAACAAGAATGTCGTCTATATAGATAGATACAAAAGGTAAATGTCCAAACATAGAATTCATCCATTTTTGAAATATTTGTGGTGCATTTTTTAATCCAAAAGGCATAACTAACCATTCAAAATGTCCTTGTGGGCAACTAAAGACGGTTAGCTCTATGGACTGTTTATCAGCAAGTTTTAATTGCCAAAAACCCGATTTTGCATCAAATTTACTATAATATTTTGCTCCTTGGATTTGTTTTGTTAGATGTTCAGCAGAAGGAATAAAATATCCATCAAACTTTGTATAGCTATTAAGTTTTCTATAGTTTATTACCATTCGAGCTTTTCCTCTTTTAATTTCAGCATGATTTCTTACTAAGAATGCTGGGGATGAGTGTGTACTGAAACTTTTCTGTATTAATTTTAAATTTAATAGGTCTTTTATTTGTTTTGCAAATTCTTCTTTATCGGTTGGTGAAACCATGATACTGTTAACTCTGACTTTAGCGTCTTTGTATTGTTTCATTAATTCAATTTTACAATACCGTGGTGCTTTGTCAAAATATTTTAATGGATTGTCTGAATAAAGAGGTTCTAACATATTGTGTATTAATATTTCAAATTCGTTGGTGGTTGGTATATTGTATGTACAAATCTTTGGTTGTATTATTTTTGGTGTTTTCACATGTTCAATTAATGTAACAGGTTTTTCACCACGCTGTGCTGCTGGAGTATAATGTGGTGCAATTGTAGCGGGTAGCGTTACTCGAGGCACAAGAACGCCATCGAGTTCAAAATAATATTTGTTGAAAGGAGGGAGATGTCGTAAATTGTCCATTCCTAAGATGCAATCACTATCAAATTCCTTTGGTAGTAATGCAAAATCAAAGTTGTATAGTTTATTATTTCCATGTATATCAGGTATTTGTACCTGTAAGTGTTTTGCTTTATGAGTAACAGGGACTTGTCTTCCCATAAAATCATTTAGCATTCCTTTTTTGTCTAAAGGTACCCAGAATTGCTGGGGAATAAATATTTCTTGTAATAAACTGGCTTCTGCACCAGAATCGCATGTACCGTGAATTCTTGATATTCAGGGATACATATCGTTATCGAAAGATATATATGTAACTGTGCCTTTCTTTTAAGATCTATGGATCTAATCATGATGTTTTATATTTTCTGTAGGAACCTTTATAACCATTCGGTTTGATTCCTGTTCTTTTTGTTTTTCAAGTATTCTCATTGTTCTTCCTTCTATTGGATTTTCTTGTTTAAAACTCATACGATGACTGATAGTTTTTAGTATATCAGGAGTTAATTCCACATCAGACATTTTATTGTATGATTGAGTTCTTTTTAATGTGTTGGATGAATTTGCATTTTCTTCATTATTCTTGGTTATGGTGGAAATAGTATTTCCTGATGCTATAAAATATTCTGTAGGTAATTGAATTCTTGGTTTAAGTGATTTCACAAAAACTTGAATTTCGTTATCGAATTTTAAATGTCTTATGTCAATCAATCTGGGTTGAATTGTTTTTCCTAATCTGACTTCGAACAATTTAACGAATTGTTTGGGTGTAATTGATTTGAATGTAGCAGTATCATTTAAGGCCATACAATGTTCCCATTGTATGCCAAGAACTTTGGATCCTGAAAGAAGTTCTATATTTTGTAAATTTATTGATAATGTACAAGCCTTTTCTATATTTTGATCGTCAAGACTTATACAAAAATGGGGATGTATATTTACTCCAAATAATCTATTTGCTAAATTTGACTTAGCTCCGCCAATAATACTATTTAAAGGATTATTGATAATTCTTTCATCCATACAAACTATCATTATTGGAGTATCAATTCCGGATCTAAACAATCCTTTTATTTTTAGTTGTATTAGACCTATATGAAGGTATTTCATTTTTGGATATATGGCTTTTAGTTTTTCTATTTTATTTTTATTTAAAAGGCTTATGGAAGTAAAATCTTCCTCTCCCTTTAACTCTACATTTCCTTGCATACGTTCAAATATATATGTATGTTGATTCAAAAATCTAGATTTAAAAGTTAAAGGCTTATAAATATCCTTTTTATCTGAATGAGGGATTGCTTCTTTTAATTTTTCTAAATCTTCGTCTGTGACCTCAAATTGCTCTCCTGTGCTATCTTGCATTTGAGGGTTAGATGTTTCTTCAGACGTAAAAGTGTTCATGTATATCCTATATTCTTGATATGATTCTGACTCTCTATTCCTTGATGATCGGGATGTAGAACCACCTAATGGGGTAGATAGATCGTGATCGCATATTTCTTCTTTTATAATCGAAAGGTCTTCATATTTATGTATAACAAGTAGTCCTACTGGATCTCCTTGCTCTATTATATAGTCTTTATCTTCCATACTAGTACTTTTAAATAATATAGAAGTGTTAGTTCTAGAAAGAGGTTCTATTAATCCATAAGTTATAAAAATATTTTCTTTAGTATGTTTAGGTATATTATAAATTTGTCCATAATATCCGAGAGGGATTTTTATTAATAGATCTAAGAATACTTCAGTCGTGAAGTACCTTCTTAATCTGGAGCATTTTGCTGCATATAATGTATAACCTGGAGAATTTACTTTTTCCTTTTTGGGAAGTATAGCATATATGGTTAACGGAATAATTTTTATTTGGTTATGCGTCTGGTTGATTGTAATCATGTTTATTTTAAAATTATCAAAGGAATCATTAATTTCATCTTCATTTTCAGTAGTGTCAGAATAAACTGATTCAATTTCATATACAGATGAATTAGCATCACTAGATATATCTTCTATAGTGCCAACATTAATACGTATTCTTCGATATTTGATATCACAATATTTTGTATATTTGTAGGACATTCATTAGCATAATGTCCTTCTTTATTACATTTGAAACATTTGCAGCCTTTACGGAAATTTTTCTTTTTAATAAACTTTTTCTTAGAAAACTTGTTTTCTTTTCTAAATTTTTTCTTATATTCTGGTTTCCATTTTTTTCTAGTGATACGATATTTTGGTTTTATTCTTCGTTTGAAATTTCTTGTTCTCTTTCGTTCGAATTCAGGAGAACATCCAAACTGTGTGTTAATATCTTCAGTGTATTTGGTACAACAAGAAAATCCCAGTTTTGAGTTTCTAATTTTATTTTTCATTTGTTTGTGTGCACTAACTTGTTCACAAACCCTTTCCATAGTATCCATACATGCCTTTTTTAATAAGCCTGTGTTATGATTTTCATCCGTATTACTTTGTCTTAAAATGTCGTATCTTTCTTGAATAATATTATTCCATGGATAAGGTATTTTCGTAAAAAAGCCTTTTACCCAGAAAACTTTCTGGTCATTATTTTTTAAATGGAAAAGTAAGCCTATGTATTTTGCAGCGAATTCTTCTAACATACATATGTCGCATAATTGTATTTTTAATAATTGTTTTTCATAATCCGTATCTTCTAGGAAAGTTTCTCCTGTAAAGTCTGCTAATAATAATTTTAATAATTCCCCAAGAGCTTCTTGTTTAGATTTAATATTTCTAATTCTTTGTAATTCATTTGGATTTATTCTTTCAAGGTTTAATAGCCAAGCTAAAGAATCTCCTGTCCAATAGCTGGTGGCGTAATGTATGTATTCCATCACATTCATATTCAGAGGTAATAAATAGATTGTTCCACTTATATGTTGAAGCCATGTTATAATGTATTTTCTTATTTTTCTATGTGGAAGTCTATCTATATTAAACGTTAGGGTATATGTAGAAGAGGGTTGTTCGTTATAAAAATCTTTAAGTTGTTTTCTAGAGGAGTGAAATTTAATCCAATCTGATCTAGTACCATGTCTAAGCATTTCAGGGTAAGGATCAGTATGAGGCCTATTATATGTGTTTTCTTCCTGTTCTTGATCATCCATAATTATATTCAGAGTTAAGATCGTTTACAACAGAAGCTGCATCCGGAGGAGGTGGCGGAGGTAAAATTAGAGCACCTCTACTAGATCCGGCTTCATTAGCGTTTATGTTGTAAATAAGGTTATTTGATGTATCTGAATTATAATTAAATTCTGTGGAATTTTCAGATTCTTGTTCAGAATCTTCAAATGAAGAATTTTCTTCATTTGCTTTATATTTAAAATAGTTTATTGCCGTTGAATGTTCTTCGTAATAAGAATAAAGTTCAGTACTATCTATTTCTCCTGCAAGTTCTTTTTGTTGAAGAATAAGATAATTTTTATAGTAGGTGGGATCAATCTCTTCAATATTTATTTTGTTATTTTCTTCAGAAGTATATTTGAGCATTCTAATGCTGTTAAGAAAATGGATTGTTGGTGTATTTCGACCAAATCCTAAGGTCGCTGTTTGTTTTTGTAGTTTATTACTTATATCTTTAACTTCTAATTTAATTTCTTGAAGTAGATCAATCATGAAATTATGAATCCCATTTACGGGGTTTGTATGAGTGGGGATATGAACAACATGCTCATATTGTTCAGTATTTAGATCAAATTGACACTTATGCGTGTCCAAAATAACAATCTTATTATTTTCCATAAACAAGGGTCTTTTGAACACAATTCAATTATGAGTTTATACAAAACATTTGTAAATAGATAAAAACTTTCATTCGAATAATAAATTTTAATTCGCAAACCTAAAGTTATAGATTAGTTTTGACCCTAGATTAAGTGGCTAAACACGATACCCCTTAATGCTTTCCTAGCATACCGTGGTTTTATAGTAGGGTTAGGCCTCGAATTAACAACCACAAGCCTATATCGTCGCTTCACTTAAGTAGAGCACAGCAATGGTTCGTTTCCTACTCCAGTGCGTAATAATCAGTAACGATAGGTCGTCGAATTGACTTAAAATTCGAAAAAAGTTTTAGCTGTCATAGAAATTTTGCAGACTCATAACGAATCATGCTCAAAAGAATAGCTTAAGCTGCCATTTCAAAAATTAAAAAATTTTGTACTTTTTTTTTTTTTACTACTGCTACTACTACTTCAGCAGAACATATACAGAAAGATAGAGTTCAGAAAATATAAAACAGAATGATCTAAAACAGAATAACTTACCTAGTGTTAGCCAGGCTCTGATACCAATTTGTCCCAAAATTTCAAGTTAATCCGACTTTGTATGAGTTCTACATGTCCATTTTAAGTCAGCTGCTTTTGGTCAAACTTGACAATCAAGTTAGATTGTTTGGCATGCTATGAAACTTGATAAGCATCTCTAGGGAACATATTAGACCATGACGCAAGAGAACTGAAGGATCCACAACAAGCTTTATGGGTCGCTAGCGATCCATCACCTTAGCTTGTTTTGGCATTTTTCTTCTTTGATCTCTCTCTTCCTTTTCTTCTGGTCTTCTTGGTCGATCCTTGAGATATTTTAACTTATTGTAGATGTTATAGTTCCCTTTGAATTTTATTGGGTTAAAATCCTAGTTAACAATTGCCATCTTTTATCAAAACTTTCGTGCTACTCATTGAAACTCATTTTAATAATGCAACATAAAGTTAATCGTGACCAAACACATGTTGAGGCAAGTAAATTCCTATATTTGGAATTATTTGTCCTTGAGTTGTGTTGATAGTAAGGACAAAACTCAAGCTTATAGGAAATTGTTTGCGCAATAATGTGAATGGTAAATGGATATCTTCAGAAGGCTTCATAGATATTCTTAGTAAGAAAACTCGATATCCAGCAGATTGTCATGTGGAAATCTCTGCATCTATAAGGTTCTATAAAATTCATGACGTAAGAGTCTAGTACAATTACATAATCCATTCATTGGATCAGTATATCGAAGTAACATAATTGGTGCTTCTTTCTTTAAGGCCAACTTATGCGGAGGCAAACCACTTGGAGCCATTGAATTAAGGTATTCAATTTGGTATAGATTTCTTGTATCATCTTCAATGGAATCAAATGAATGGTAGGCATGTAATTCCTCCGGAAATAGATCGATAATTTAGTTATTCAAATTATCGACACATTCATTGAGAGGGGAAATTAAAGCTCTTGTCACAATATATTCCTTGTGAAATGCACTTTCATGTAAATCGAAAAAAATTGTATTTATAGAGTAGTTATTGAACATTCATCTTTCCATGGTACTACCATTTCATTTGGAATTTGAATCAAGTCATCACATATGTGCGGTTCATTTCCATCACCAACATGCAATAGAAAATCCAAATTTAAAGAATCTTCTTCTGCTCCCGTATTTTAAGTAAGTTGGATGACTTCTACATGATTCATAGTGGTGATTTAACAATGTATGCATCAATTGTTTCTGCTGTTATACCATGTTGCACAAGTGGTAATACTTGTTGAAAATCCTCTCTAATAATAAGAATTTTTTCTCCAAGTGGCTAGTTATTCCCTATAATATCCTTTAGGGATCTATCCAATGCTTCAAAAGCATATCTATGAGTCATAGTTTCTTTGTCCCGAATAAGAACAGATGTGTGATGCAAAAGATCGACTATTTCTAATTGTTTGGATATCATACACATTGATTCAGATGTTGGATTAAGTGGGATTTTAAATCTTGAATGCATTATTTGACGCTTTGTAGGATAGTCGCAACAATCCCAGATGTGGCTGTTGTAAGCGCAATCAAACCTCCTTGTCGAAGTGTTGCAAGTATTGCTCAATAGAGAAATGTATTTCCCGTTCCAGCAGGACCATCAATAAAATGAATTTTGCTCTTTTTACTCTTAACAACATTCATAATTATAGTATATGCATACAATTAAGATTCATTCAACTTGCCGGCAAAAGTGAAATTTATGAGTTATAGTGTAACCTGTATAGTTAATGCCCCGCTATTACCCCGCTATAACCCCGCTTAATCTCATAGCGGACTTCTACCGCTCCGATTTTTCCATGTAGCCCCAAGATATAGCATTTCCGCTTTAATCCCCGCTATTTCCGCTATATCCCGTTATTCCCTCTATATTCTGCTATTTCCACTATATCTTTTTTAATAAAATGAATTGAAAAATTGCATTTATACATTATAAAAATTATGAAACTAATTTATTTGATTTGATTTTTAATATATTTTCAAAAATGAAAATACTCTAATATTCTACTAAATTCAATTATGTTATATAACAGTTTTACATTTATTTAAGTATATTCGCACATGTTTTTATTTAAAACTATTTATGTATTAATTATAATTCAATTGAATGATACTTTTTCATTTAATTACCATTTTTATATTTGTAAAAACATTAAGTACGAGTTTTATATGCTATTTTAGAGTCATCCGCTATATCCTGCTATATCCTCGCTGTATCCACGCTATGACTTTTTGCACCTCCACCGCTTTGAATCTGCCGAGCGCATTAACTGCACAGAGTGTAATAGATCTTAAGGCTATTTAAATACTAGGGGGAATAGTATTTTATAACTTTTATGAATGTTTTTAACATTGTTTCAAGATTTTAATCAAATCACATATTATCTACACAAATCTACTAATCAAGCAGTCACAAACGCAATCATAGATAAATATAAAAGCAATAATAAAAAGCAAAATAAGAGCAATGACACCAAGAATTTTATATCAGTTCGGATAAACCAATCCTACATCTAGTCCCATACTATAATGTACAGATTTATTTTTAATCGCCTACTTTAATCAGATAGTAAGTAAATTAGAATACCGTCTTGATTTCAAAGATAACTAGATACATCATCCTGTCTCACTAGTCCGGGGTATACTCTCTTGATATTTTGAAAAACAAGATCACCCAGTAGACTTAGACGGGCTACTAAGTACATCCACTTAATTTGAAAGGGCAATAAGCATACCAAAAAAAATAAGAATAGAGTTGTTAATTTCCAAATACAAACAGTTGTACTTGGGATACAAGATATCTTATAGCTCCTTTGATAGCGGTTTGATCCTTGAGTTTGTAGAGAGAATGCTTCCAAAATTATAAATGATTTGTAGAGAATCAGTCTAGTAGTATATGGATTGATTCTATGTAATTTTGAAGAATGTAGTAAGTATATTTCAAGGGAGTAAGGAGTAAGAAGAAAGTAAGAGAAATTAGTTAAAAAATTTGTTTGCACTCCTCTTTATATAGTGAATGAATAGATGTATCTATTCATGAAGAGGTGTGTAACGACCCAAAATTTTTAGCATTTCGAATAAGAATATTTAATTTATTTAAATATTCAAATTTGATTCAAATTTAATAAATAATAGAAAAAATCACTTTTGATAAAATGACATGATGTTTAGTGATGTATTTTTAATTTAATTTATAAGATTTTTCCATAGTTTATAATTTGAAAAATAAGTAAATTTTTATTTGCCGTATTTTATGGCAAACGTTGGTGTTTTTGAAATTTCAAAGAATAAAATAACCAATGTACTTTATTATTGTTTTATGATCGTATCGCATTGTTGTGTGTGATTGTATTTCTATTTCTATCGTTCGCGGTTCGTACACGGACGGGATATTTGGTAGCGGAGTGCCATAAAGTTTTCTTTTCAAAAAATTTCCCAAAACAAGTCAAATTCAAAATTTGAAAGTTTGTTTTAATGGTGATTTGAAAGTTGACTTATTAGGTAGTTTGAAGTTTTAGTTTAACTTAAGTTTGAAGCAATGTAAATTGTTGGGTATAACTGTACATCGTCCCATCGTGCTTCAATTCATTTTACATTTCACTTCTTCATTTTTTTCCATTTCTGTAATAAAGAGAGCAGGCTCCCTACTTTAAAATTATAAATCAAATCCAATACTCATCTAAAAATCATGAAATTAGTCCCATTGAGTTTGTACAAGCAAGAGCTTCAAAACCCATAGCTCAAAGTAGGGTGAGGTGACGTTGGGTCGTGTTCATTATTTGAATAGTGAACTAAGGTTAGGTTTTTTAGGGGGTTGCAAGTGAATTGGTTTAAGGCGAGAGTGGATCTGAGTTTTTCAAAGGCAAGACGAGTTGGCAGTGATGTTTTGGAGATGTTCGATCGTATTTTGGAAATTGTGACATGTTTGGAGACGAATAGCAGATGGTTCGGTCATTTTTTGACCTAGTCAACTACACTTGAGGCGATGGTGGGTCATCGGTAGTTGTGTGAAGAGAGGATTGCTGGTGAAGTCATATTCTGATTCCGTTGAGTGGTGGTCGAGTTTCAGTGTGCGTGTACAAAGGAGCTCATGTTCATGTACAAGGGATATGCGGTTGGTGATGGAGGAGCACTATAACATTCGGTTATGGAAGCAGGTTGACCCAGTTTTTGAATTGATGAGATTATCTTAAGGAGTATTAGTGTAATTATTTTAGTTTAATAATTAAAAAAACTCATAAAATGAATATCTATTTCATACGAGGTCCAATCGAGGAGAGTTACGCTCATAATAGAGGTAGCTAAGCACTAGAATTGGTTTCGTCGAATTTGGAGCTAGTGTAATTTTGGGCTTTTAAACTAGAACGCCAAAGCGTCCGTTGGAATTTCAGTGATTTAGACTCACCTTTTTTGGATAATCAGCACAATATATAGTAGATAAAATTTACTGTTTGTATTTAAATAAACTATTGGTCGGTGTAGTTGTATATTCGCTTTTGAAAAGCGAATGACATTTCAATTGAAATACAGGAAAAATTTGTAGAGAAATCCAAATTTCTCATCGTCGTGATTTTTAATTCCAGTTATACACCTATTGATTTTATTTTCAATTATATACCTATTATACAGATTGTTAAATGTAAAATTTTTGATTGTTTGATCATATTGGATGTGATATTGACGTGTGTTAAAAGTTGAACCCTTTTAGTGGAAAAGATAGTAATAGCATTGGTTAAGTGATTTGATAGCTACGACTTGTTATAGTATTTTGAAAAATATTATGAATTGCTGTTTGAACTGGAAATGGTTTCGATTTGGAAAAATAATTTTTAATCTGACCCTTTTGAATTTTCTATGATAATTTTATTCAAAAATAGTTTTGTACTTCTCTATTTCACTTTAACTTCTTTTATTATTCTTTTTTAATATATTTATATATGTAAATGTTTTAAGATTATTTGGAAAGTATCTATTTTCATATAAAATTCATTATAATAACAAACGTTTACTTTAAAAAAATTTTAAAGGGGTTCATCTTTTATTTTAAAGCGACTCTATTTTTAAAAAAGGAGATAAAATATTTTTGAATAAATATTTAGGATAACATTTTATATAAAATATTGTAACAAAAGAGCAACTTTATAAATGACATTTTATAAATTAAAGAGAGTCATATGAGCGGTAATTTTATAATAAAAAATAGGTTTATAAATGGCATTTTATAAAAGGGAAAATATTATCATTTGATAAATTGGAGAAATATGTCACAGTTGTGAATTTATTGTAGTATATGGAATGATCATGGGAATTATACGAGATTTATAATTACACTTGGATTTTTGTTTTATATTTGGAGTTTGGTTTATATTTTGAGTTTGTTTTATAAAAGGAGTTTTGTAGTTATATTTAGGAATCTATAGTAGGAGTTTTATTTAGTGAATATGGAGTTTTATAAAAAGAGTTGCAAATAAATTTGTGGATTTATAAAATGAGTTTTATAAATGACTATTTTATAAAAGAAGTCTATAAAGAATTTTATGAAAGTATAAAAGAGGTTTATAAAGGAGCATATTAAATAAATTTGGAGATTTATAAATGGAGGTTTAAAATAATGTATGGATATTTATAAAGGGAATTTTATAATTTATAAATAATGTTTTGTAGGAGCATGTAAATATAAGGAGTTGTAGAAAGGCATTTTATAAAAAGGATTGGTAAAAAGACCAAGACCCGATTTCCATAAGTGATCATTTTAAATTACGGTGGTATGGAAAATGTTCTTTTCATATTTAACACCAAATTCCAAGATATGGAAACTCATCTCTATCTTGAGAACTAAGAATGTGTATCGAGGCAAGAATGGTTTTTCTGACTTGTCCAATTTCATTGTTAATCAAGGGATAGTATGGTTTGAAATCGAAAAGTGATGGTAGGTATATTTGGTCTAATTTCTATACGGTCTATTTCCTTACACCAATAGGAAAGTGTGGGTTTATCATTATCAATGTTTAAATGACATTTTTTTAACCCAATTATTTCTGATTTTGGAAATGAATTTTTTCTTAAGATTTGTGAATATACTTATAACATTGAGATAAGTATATGAGCACATTTTCTAAGTTTTGAAAATGAAATGTTCCATGAGTATACTTATATAGTTGAGATAAGTATATCAATATTTTTCAAGTATTGAAAAGAGTATATAAGATTTGTGAGTGTATCTTTGTAAAAGTATTTTAATACAAGTATTTACAAAGTGGTTTTAATTAATGAGATGGTCTATTTAAAGGGGCTTAGTGATTGCTTTGTGCTTAACCATGCTTGGTTAAATCTCTGGTTGAATTGTTTGTTATTTGGTATTTAAATAACTAATATAAAATGTTGGTCAATTTTAAAATTATCATTGTCGGTTTGGCGAGATCGGGATCAGATATATTATCTGAAAACCACTTCGAAGCGGCAAAAGCATTCGAATTGGAGGCATTATGTAGATGATGGAATCAAATGCAGTTTGAATTGCAAGGGCTACATGCTACTAATCCCGAGGGTGATTCCAAAAGGGGTGTGGTAGAAGTAGTACATTTGGTTTTGTTCAATCCGAGAACATACTTGTATGGACGAATGCTGGCATTGCATTGTTGCTTGGAGGGCAGTGTTAGCATTCCAAGTGGGATTTGCTAAACGATAAAATGTAGCATCGGGCCTTGCAACCGATAATGACTAAAGCAGAGACATGCCGTAGGGCTATGTGGGTCGCCCCCATTAGGGTATGATCATCACTTATATCTAGATCGACATTTAAATATGGATTATGTATGTTTGTGGACACAAAAATGGTTTGTCAGGGACAGCGGGAGGGGGGTGATCATATTAGGTACTATCTAGGAAAGGATAGGCCAGTCCTGAGTAGCAGAGGTGCAAATATTTTGCAGCTTCGGTACATTTTCTCTAGAGGTGTACTATACGAAAGGTAGACCCTTATCATGTCCTTGATGGAATCCATTTCTCCGATAAGTGCCTTTCGGACTTAGTTGTATACCTATTATGCTGGAATTTAATTAATGCAACAATTTTGGCTATGATTCAATATTTATTTTAAATCTAGACATTATTATAATATCAGAAGATTTCCTATGAAGTTGTTTGGTTTCCATAAGGTAAAAACCCGTCCCTGTTTATGTGCAGCATGGTCTAACAAGATACTTTTATTTTTGAAAGGTTTTATAACATTAAAGTTCATATGATGTGTGTTTCTCACGTTGGTTTACCAGACTGGTCCGGGCGTTATTTTCTTGTAATACTCGGATCAGACTGAGCATATTTTCAGATTCAGTTATGGATATTTTGGAGCTTCGGGAGATAAGCTGGGTGCCTCCAGGCTATACTCACACATATTTTATTTCTGCTGCATTAGTTGTTTATATTTACGAGTATTTATGAGGACATGTTATTATAACTGCCTAGGCTAATGATAGATAGTTACTTTGATTGATATTACAGTTTTCTTTTGAAAATGTATGTTGTATATTATATATATTACTCGTTATGATGTGAGATTTTGTTCTAGATTTTCTTTCTTTTTCCCTAGTAATCTGTCTTTTCAGCATTTGGTTTGCTCGATACCATTGATGTATTAGTATTGACTTTTGAGGGTTGAAAATGCAGGTCGCTACAAGGTGTGTTCGAAAGACACCTCTTTTCAAAATTTAAAAAGCAAATCAACGATCATTTTGTCGACATATCTAGGAGGGTAATGTCGACAGACCCTTGTAAATTTTGAAATTATTTTCTTTAAATTATTTTCAAACTTCTATATTTTTTTAAATAATTTAAACATGATTTTTAAATACTTTGAACACAGAAAACTTTTATAAAATATTTGAAAAAATATATTTTGAATTTTAAATAATTTATTTTGATAAAATATTAAAGATAAAAAATTTGTGAAAAAAATTGAATTCTACTATCAGGGATTTTAACAATTTATTCTAATGACTCATAACTGTACAGCAAAATTTTGAGCTCTTCAAATCTTTGTCTTTAAACTCATGAGCCTAGATCATCTCCGAATCTTAAACTTTAGTCTTTATACCGATCAGTCTTCAAGCTAATCATTCTGAACCTATATAACATTCTGCAATATATACTATACAACTTGGCAAAATCGTAATATTTATATTTATATGTTTATTGTCATCAAAGTCAATAGCTGAGGTATTAACAATCTTTTTTTATGATGACAACCATGTTAATACTTCTGCATATAAAATATAATATTGCTCTCCCTGAGTTAAATAACTCCTCTTTAGTTTATGCATGTTTATATTTAATATTTTTCTCCCCCTTTGTCATTAAAAAAGGGGTGAAAAACTCCTCCTTAATATGATATAGTTATGAATTATGGAGTCAAATCAATATTTAAAGGTGATATACTTATATATTGAGTAATGATTAAATATAAGACATTAAATAAATAAGGCAAACTTAATTAATTATTCTAAAATAAAAATCAAACTATTTTGCAATCCGAACATACAAAAAAACAATCCTAAATAAACCAAGTCAAAGCATACATACAAACCTGTAACAATCCACACCCAACAATATTAAGTATTTACAAACTAATCAAATTTAAATATATAAGTTTTAAAATACACACTTACAAATTGGAATATTATATTTTCCTTGGAACTTCAAACCATTCGTTAGATCTAAAGATTGGATTTGTTTTGATGACATTCAAATCTTCTTGTTCCAGGTTTGCTTTGGAGTTTGAGCATTTCTGATTTTTGTCTCATCTTTGATAAGGGACGAAATTAACCAATGAAGATCATCAAAATATTTCTTTTGTTCCTTTATCATTTTTATTTGACTTAATTTCAAATGACTTTGATTTCAGAGAATGAAACAGAGAACATCTTCGAAAGATTGATGTGTTTCTTCTAAGTTTTCATAAAGTCTTTGATGTGGAGAACTCATTTTTATGAAAAGAAATGTTTAGAATGGAAAGAGATTAAAATATGAATCAATGTATGAGGTTTTTTGAAAGAAAAGGGGTTAAACAGAGATAAAAGAATGGATTAAATAACCGATATAGAAGTAGTTACCAATTTTTGAAATTTAAATTTTTTCAAAAACAAGCAGTATACGTCGACATATGTATGTGGGGTATGTCGACATATGTACCTTAATTTGCACAATTTTGTGTTTTTGTTATAATTTTTGTTTATACTTAATACTATTCAATTTTTTGAATTCCAGAGAATATACGAATACTGTTCAACAGCAAAATTAAATTTCTAAGTGATTTCATTAATATAAAAGAGAAGTACATGGACATAATAGAAAAATACATGAGAATAACATGAAATAAAACTAGAAAAAACATACAACTAAGAGATACAAGGTAGATAAAATATCTAAAAGGATGATGATGAAGAAGAAGAGTTTCCACCAAGCTTCCTAGTGATTTTTCCAATGTGTTTCTCCATTTTATTTGAGAGAGAAGTGAACCTCTTACTAAAGGAATGTTTAAGCTTCTTTTGATTTTTTAGAAGCTTTTCTTGGTTTTTGAGGATTTCTTTATTGGAATAGTGAGAAGATTTGTCAAAGCTTTCTAGGAAAATGTCCATTTCCGCCTCTTCCACTTCTTATTCTTCTCCAGTACCCATACCATCGCTTTCTTCTTCTTCTTGAAGAATCTCTTGCTTTTCTTCCCTTGTCAATCTTTCTTCTTTTTCAAGAAGAGATTCATAGGGTTCGAATTCAAGAGGAATATGCATAAGAGAGAGGTTGATTTTTTCAAAAACTTTGTGAGGCAAAATGTTTTCACCTCTTAGATCGATATCAGAATAATTAAAAATTATAGTATGATACACAATGTGATAACGTGTGTTCTCATACCTAGAGATTTTATTTTGAACAAAGTCATCCAAAATCACTTGAGCCTAATTTATATCATATTTTCAAAAAATAGCAAAAAGAGCTTTGAAAAACTTTTTGGAAAAACTTTTTGAGTCAGGTTATTTTAATTTTCCATCCTTGGTGTAATACTTTGTTGTCAAATAATATTCATTATTCTTGCTTTAGGCCTAAGGTTCTTGCCTTGAAAACCATACTCTTCATTGTTAGAAAATAAACCATGCATAACTTCTCTATTACTTTAATAAATTTCAAAAGTGGAGAGGTCATTTCCACTACTTTTACAACCAAGAATTTAATTAGTAATTTAACAAACCAAAATAATAGAAGTATCTTTGACACTACTCCAATTTTGACCTTCTTCTCCTTGAATTTTTTATATTTAAATTTGCGTAAATTATTTTAACCAAATCGGGATAACATTCAAAATTGTTTTAAGATAAATTAGTTAAATCAAAAATATAATTTTCTAAAGCAAGGTCCTATAAACCATAAGAAGGAAATTCATTAGTAAACTCTAGGGCGTTATTCCATTTTTTGGGTTAGCATTTTGGCGCTTTCACTGAAAACCAGTGAATCCAGGCTTAAATCAAGCTCTCCACTTTGGATTGGATAGGTCCAGAGTTAAATCCACAAATCCTACTTTGAAAAGAATTTGAAGACTTTCCATTAAAGATCAATTATGAGAAGAAAGAGAACAACTTCAAGGAGATACACCAGTGCAACAGTTGGCAGTGATGGAACAAACCACCAGCAGATTGAAGTCAACAACATAACCAACCTACCAATATGAGTTAATACTAGAAATCAAGCACCAGAATCTTCTATTCATCATGAAGTTATGACGAAAGGAGAATTTAACCAGATGGTTGATCAACTTAACCAAAAGACGGCTTATAGCCAAAAAGCTCTCATAGACAAGATAAAAGATTTGCTACTGCTGCAACCACCAACTACTCCACGAACTAGGCTGAAAACTGCCGCCGCTATGTAACAGGAAAATTTCTCCTTTTCAGGCTTGCATAGGAGGGATGTAAGCAAAAGAAAAAGAGAAAGTTGGTGGAGCAAATGGGATTGTTATTGGGGGAAATAAAAGTACTCCACCTATTGGAGCACAACTTGTTGTGAACCTGAACCTTGGAGTGAATGCTCCACCGGGAAATGTTCCAATGCTTCTCTTTCACTCTGAAGATGACATACAACTTGATGATAAAGGATTGGAATTAAATGTTGATATAAATAGGCAGAATGCCAGAAAAGAAGTCCAAACTACCGCAACCTCACGCCAATGGAATTTTGCATAAGTGATTCTCCCATAGAATGGAGATCCTAGGCTTCAACTAGCAAACCAAGCTGTTTGCAAAGCCAAACGCTTCGTGTAGCCTTTGACAAACGAATTGCAAACTATCGGACAAGTGAGGCATTTATAGCGGGCATGATCAAATGCTTAACGAAAGAAAGTAAGGGAAGAAAAGATGACGGCTGGGGTTCTGCACCAAGCCGGACTTCATTCACTGAAAATATCCTAAGGGAGCAATATCTCGAGAAGTTCACTATGCACATTATACCAGCCTATAATGGGACAACTGACCGTAAGCCACACTTGTACAAATACAGTGGGAATATGGATGAAGCTAAGGCAATGGATGTTGTCCGCTATAGATGTTTCCCTATCTTCTAAGAAGGAGTCGCTTCAATATGGTTTATCAGACTCCCACTAAGCTCCATCTCCACCTTTGATGAATTGACAAGAAAATTCATGAAACAGTTTAGACTTCACACAAATCAGACAAAAGATGTGATGTATCTTTTCGGCCTTTCCCAAGGACCCAACGAATCATTGAAATCTTCTATGAATTGGTTTAGTACCGAATAACCAACCACTATGAAGGAGTTTAACGTGAAAGCAAGCCAATAATTAAGGTTGGAAGTGGAAGATGCATTGGAAGGCAAAACCGCCAATGTACACCTAAAGGATGTAGTTCAAATTAAAGTAGTGGTCAATCGGGATGGAAAAAATTCTAGGGCTACTATAGGAAATGCTGGGAAAGATAGAAATAAAAAAAGGAAGAATCAAAACTCCAGCGGACGTAACGGGGGTGGAAAGTGAATTAGGAATCTAAGATCCGAAGAATATACGCCATTAAATGATAGCTTGGAAAACATCTACGTGGCAACCCAAGGAACAGAGTGCCAACTCTCGACCCGATATTGGTAACAGTCGAGATCAGACCAATAATTATGCGCCAAGTGCTATTGGATAGTAGAAGTTCTATTAACATTTTATTCCGACACACATTCGACCAAATGATGATTAACATGAAGGATGTGTTAGCCTACTGAACGAAGACCTAAGGATTCATAGGTGAACCAAGACAGCCAATTGGGATGATTCACTTTCCTGTAGAGCTCGAAGAAGGAGAACGAAGGGTGGTTCTTGTCCAAACCTTCGTAATAGTTGATGAAATGTTAGCTTATAACACTTTATTAGGTCGACCGATCCTTGTTGATTTCAGAGTCGGTTTGGCTTAATGGTGCCTTACCATGAAATTCTTAATGAAAATGGAGTTGGAGTGATAAAGGAAGACAAAGGCGCTGTGAGAAAAAGTTATATCACAGAATTACATGAATGACGACGGAAAGAAAAGGAAAAGGATGTGGGGAAGTTTTTCCACATTTATGGTCCGTCAGCACAGCAATAACAGAGCTACCCTTGGCTCGAGGACCATAGCCAATTTAACAAGGCTTTGTACCCTAGGAAGAAGAGTTCAAGAGAGGAGTAGGCAACATCGGCAGAGATTACGGTGTCTTTCCCTATTGACATAGATGTCCCCACTCGAGTCTTAAAGATAGGGTTGCAACTTGGAATGAAAATGCAGCAAAAGTCGGTCAAATTTCTTTGCACCAACCTAGACATGTTAGCTTGGATGCACTTCGATATGTGTAGAATATCGCTAAAGGTAGCATGTCATGCACTTCATATCGATCTCAAGTTCACTCCACTGAGACAGAAGAGACACAGCCTGGGCCTAGAGCGATCTGCTGCACTAAAAGTGGAAGTGGATAAGCTATTGGATAATGGCTTCATCCACAATGCAACTTCTCCGGAGTGGGTATCAATCTAGTTCTAGTCAAGAAATCAAAGGGGAAGTGGCAAACATGCATTGACTATTCAGACTTGAAAAAAGCTTACCCGAATGATAGCTTCCCATTACCTAGGATTGACCAGCTTGTGGACGGGACTGTAGGCCATGTACTACTCTCATTTATGGACGCCTACTCAGGATATAACAGGATTATGATCCATGAATCCAATCAGGGGAATACCAGCTTCATTATCGACCTTTGATTGTATTGTTACCAAGTAATGCTATTTGGCCTGAAGAATGCAAGGGCTACTTATCAATGGTTGGTGAATATAATGTTCAAGGATCAGATTGGACAAACAATGGAGGTCTACATGGGCGACATGCTAATCAAGTCACATGTGTCAGGAAATCACTTGGATTACCTCTTGGAAATGTTTGAAATTCTTTGAAAATATGAAATGAAGCTAAACCTACAGAAATGCTCTTTCCGCGTGGCTTATAGAAATTTTCTAGGTTTCACCATGAATGCTAGGAGCATCAAAGCTAGTCTTGAGCAAATTACCGCCCTACGGGACATTACAACCCCTATGACTAAAAAGGAATTACAGAGTTTGGATGGAAAAGTCATGGCATTGAGCAGATTCATTTCCAAAGCAATGGACAAGTGTATACCATTCTTCGACACATTGAAGAAGCGTAAGAAGAATTTCGAATGGAATCAGCCTGCCAAACCATATAAGGAATTATTGCAACATATGGAGACCATACTACATTAGTAAGCGACCAGTTTACTACATTAATAAGTGATTCACTAAAGCTGAGAAAAACTATCCGAAGTTGAAAAAGCTAGCTTATTTTCTGTTGATCACATCAAGGAAGTTACGCCCATTCTTCTACGCTCACCAAATCAAAGTGTTGATGGATCAACCTTTGAAGCAGGTGATGTACCGTCCAGAGACGCCAGGAAGACTTCTTAAATGAAACATTGAGTTGAGTCAGCATGACATCACTTATCACCCCCGAAGGGCAATCAACGGATAAGTATTGGCAAATTTCATCGTCGAGTTTACAATACGAGACAACGAAGAAGAAAATAGTCCAAAAGTGGCGTCGTAGTGGAAATTATTTGTTGATGGTGCATCAAATGATTTCTACACAAGAGTGAAAGCTGTTCTCGAAACTCCCGAAGGACGGTCTGTTTGTTATGCTCTAAGATTGGTGTTACTAACAATGAGGCGGAGTATAAGGCATTAATAGTAGGACTGAAAATTATGAAAGTATTCGGAATAAGGGCTGTGCACATCTACAACGACTTTTAGCTATTTTCTTGTTAAGTGAAAGGGGAATATTAGGCTAAGAAGGCAAACCGTACCCTTTATTTGTCAAAGACATGGGAATTGCTGAACGACATTGAACACTATACCATAAGTCATATTCCGAGAGAACAGAATATGAAATCAGATTACCTAGCTAAATAGCCAGTTTTGAAGAAGCATAGCCAATGAGGTTGGTTCCGGTTGAGAAGCTGACGGCTCCTAGTACAGATCAGATGGAGATGGATTAGGTTCTAAAAACTATAGAGGAAGAGGAATCGTGGATGACATCGATTAAAGACTATCTTCTCAGAAGGACACTTCCTAGGGATTAGAATGAGCGGAAGAAGCTTCTTCAAAAGGCGCCATAGTTTGTATTACAAGATGGAGTGTTGTACAGAAGGGGATTCTCCACCCCCTTACTCGGATGTATAACCAACAACGAAGCCAAGAGGATCCTATGGGAAATTCAAAAAGCAGCTGCGGAGACCACATCGAGGGGCATACACTAGCAAAGAAGGGCCTTCGTTATATATGGATATTTATGGCCATCAATCAACCGAAATGTAGCAAACTATGCCAGACGTTGCGATCAGTGCCAAAGATTTTATAATGTTATGGGAACCCTGTCCATAGAGCTAATGCAAACGGTTAGTCTATGGCTGTTTGCACTCTAGGTATCAATCTAATTCCAATAGCTAAAGGAGGAGAAGAATATGCTATCGTTGCAATTGATTACTTCACTAAATAGGATGAAGCAGAACTGCCGACCACCATCACTACTAAAAAACTAATAAACTTTGTTATTAAAAATATTATTTGCAGGTTCAGTAACGCAGGAAATCATCACAGATTATGGAATTCAGTTCGAGAGTGCCAAATTCAAGAACTTTTGCGAGCGTTTCTGGATTGAGAAGAGCTACTCCACACTGACACACCCGCAAGCAAACGGGAAAGTGGAGGTAGTGAGAAATATCATCAAATCCACCATCAAGAAACGGTTGACAAAAGCTAAAGGAAGTTGAGTTGATGAACTTCTACTTATACTATGGGCTTACAGTACGACTCGTAAATTGACCATCGAGCACTCACCTTTGGCCTTGGATTACAGTTCGAAAGCAATGATTCCAGCGGAATTGGAAGTCCCCACTGATCGAAGATGGTACTTTAACCAAAGTGAGAAGAGCATCTCCTACTTGAATCGCTTGATCAAATAGATGAGAAGCGGGAAAATGCTGAGCTAAGGACTGTTGCTCGTCAAACAAGAGCAGTATAAAACTTCAATACCAATGTTTGCAACTAGACCTTCGAAGTAAGAGATGTCATCTTGAAACGAATCTACTCTGGAACGGGGGCACCTGGCCCAAAGTGGGAAGGAACCTACATTATCAACCATAAACTTGAAGATGGAACTTTCAAGCTCACAACGGTAGATGGAATCCAGATTTCCCATGCTTGGAAGAGTGATTCGCTGTGGCACTTTTTTGTTTGAATTTCTATCTATGTATTTTATATTTTCACAAATAAGCCACCTAGTGATAATGAGCGCATTTTAATTAGGCAGGATTTGCCTTTCTCTTTATTTTATATAAAAAGTTATTTCTCTTGATGAACCAATGGAACCGCGTTCATGTAAGCAACCTGTTGATTCGACAAGGTTAGATTGACTTGAAATTCACTCGCTGCTTGGACTGCAGGAACTGCGTCCAATACGCTTCACCTACATGCTTCTTGAATTGTTGGAACTGCGTTCGAGTAAGCAACTTGTCGAGTCGACGAAAGCAAATCGACTCAAACCATCGGATCGACAGGGAAAATCGATCCCTTCCCTTCGAGAACCAGTGTTGCTCTGGCAACATTGGGAAGGCCCAAACACTTGCACGCATTTATAAACAGATCCTCGCTTCTTAGACTAATGGAACCGTGTCCAAGTAACCACCCATTTCCCTAGCCACTCGAACAGATGAACTACATTCAAGTGCAGCCCATGTCTTTTGCTTCTTGGACCGACGGAACCACGTCCAGGTAAGCTTTCATTCATTATCCATTTGAATCGATGGAGACTGCATTTGAGTGTGTCTAACTTCTTCATTTCTTAGAGTGTCCAAGTAAGCATCTACTCCCTTGCCACTTGAACTAATGGAACCGCGTTTAAGCGCACTCTGAATCATCATTAGTACCTGGTAATGTCATCAACTTGTCAAAACCTCCTAACCACAGACATTGCTCCGGCAGTATTAGGGAATTTGTCAGTTATGAGATTGGTAGAAATCAATCCTTGCTGCCCAAAACTCAACATCACCCGGATATCAGCAACGTTAAGGAAAAATCTAAGTAATTAAGTTGTCCACTAGTCTTAAGAAACATAGGCTAATGTACGGATAGAACCTCAATACCAAACTTGGAGAAAATCAGTTGTAACCAAAGTACACAGTGCTTGGAATCAAGCAGTCAGACTATAAGTTACCGAAGACAGGAGCTGTGATACATCCTTGATTAGGGGCAACCAGAGAGTAGTTCAAAGCGCCGGTCTCGCATCAAGTGTTTGGATTAACCAACTCCATGGACTGGGTGGTACACAACATACCAACACTTGGTAAGAATAAAAGCCACTCCATGGTTCTATTATGTTGAACAAAAAATCTGGTAGCTACAACAGAGCTAAGTAAAATAGTAAAACTAAATAACTTTAAGTTACACTATTTACACCATTTACATGCATATAATTGCGGTAAATACACACATCGCCTATCACACGGTATAACGGTATATAATATGGAAATTGCGAGATGAGCAATCGTATTATGCACATATATAGTGGTATATAAATAGGCATAGTTCACAGAATGTAGAGAAGTACACAAAAGAGATTACAGTAGAAATACTAATCTTTCCATTGCTTATGTCACTTTATGTACAATATAAAACAGTGGGGCTATTTTCACACAGTGTTGGCCTGTTTGGACACAAAAAAGTAAAAGTACACTCTATTGGTGCAATAGAAAAAGAAATGATGCTAAGTACAGAATCTGTGCTTGTACAAAAAGGCTCAAAATATCAAAAGACAAAACTAAAAGAACCACAGAAATTTGGCTCAACTGATGCTCTAGCCCATCATTTCTTCCCACTGCTACCATTGCCACCCTTACCCACTCGGGTTAGGGTTTTCTTCTTCTTTGCTACCACCTTGCTTGAGTCGGTTTTCTTGGACCCACCAACTGACTCACCTGTAGACTTCAATTTTCCAATCTTGATGGTGAATGGGAGGATCCTCGTCTTTGCAGCATTTGGCTCCGCTTTAAGCCTTACCTTCTTTCTCTTCCTCTTGAATCCGCTCCGCCATCATCTCCCCAGTCGGATTAGTAGTACTGACCATCTGAACATCCTCCTCTTGCAGTACGGTAGTGTCCTCTAACCCTTCCAATGCTGCGATCTATTGGGCACCGGTTCTGAGCCTAGAGATGGAAGGTTGAAGTGTAGTAGTTGAAATTTTGGAAATAGCAATGAAGGCAATGAAGATCACTTTGATTTGTGCACTCTGAGAAGCAGGAGGTAAAGGTGGGACATCAAGTAGACCTATGAGTTTACAGAGAGAATGGTATAGCTCAGTAACATATTAAGGAGTGAGATTGACCTGATGCAACACGGGAGAAACTAGAGAAATACCTGAAGTGGGACTCCTTGGTATGACATCAATCTTGTATTCTTCGGTTACAGGGAACTACCCAATTGCTGGAGTAGGGAAATAAGGCTCGTGCAATGCGGCCGAAGAAGGGACGATCGTCATTGGCGCCCTCAAATGCGAGACATGCACTTCATGCCGACCCGAAGAGCTTAGGCCAACATGGGCAGCAACAGCCTCGGCATTCTCCTCAATAAGAATTTCCTTACCTATGGAAAGAATGTCTATCACTTCGGCACTCAGGTACCGCACCAGTAGCTCGGTCTTGAAATGATCGCCTCTAGCTCGATGCAACACTTCTTCCCTCGCATCAGCAAGGGTGGCAGGATAATCTATCCTAACCACTTTAGGTCCCTGTGCATAATCACACTAGCATAGAAATGTTAGAGAGCCTGGTTGAGGTCTTCCCTCTCTTGGGCCGTATTATTATTCTTGGCATCCTAGGCTTTTTCAAGATCAGTCAACGATAGCAAGCTTGATGTCATTCAAAAGCTTATCAGATGATAGAGTGTCTAAATTTCCAGCCAGCCCTTGGTTTTTCTCACAGAGTTTCTGCACTTCTTTGTAGAGGACATTGTGTTCGGATGCCTATCCAAAAAAGGCTAGGTCTTTCGCTTTTATAATTTTAGCTTCTCTTTGGCTTGTTTCTTAGAGCTCTCAGGTTTAATTTGAGCGGCCCTAAGATTATTCCTCATTGCTATCTCTGCATTGTTATGGGCATGCTTCATCTCTTCCATCAAACCGTCTGCACTTGCTTTCTGTTCGAGTGTGAGATCTCTTTCCTTAGTAACTTTAATCAAGTCAACATCTCATTCTTTAATTGCCTCTTCACGTCTATGCCCTCGTTCCCAAGTGAATCAAGTTGTGTGAAGTTAAAATCGTTGATCTCAGAAAGAGCTTTGCATAATCACTGCCACTCGAAACTTGAGTCAACTTCGCTTTGCACTACCTCTAAGTTTTTCGTTGCACTTTCTCTAGTAACAGTTTTAATGTCATGATCGAATTTTAATCCATCTAAGTATAAGCATCGATGAGTAGCTTAGAGGTGGGATAAACTAGGCAGAAGCATAAGCATTGACGTGCTTTTAGAAGGAGCAGAGGCAGCGGAAGTTGTAATGGTCAGTGATGAAGGAGTGTCTTGGATAATAAAAGTTTGGGCTTGGAATGTGGAGGAATAATAAAAGTAGTAGCTCCATGGCACTCAGAGGAATCTCTTCTAGGGTTTCTGTGAGTCTCACAAGAGGAATCCCCCCTGAAATCCCTCTTTCAATCCACTCTTTCTTCTTTAGCATCAAGTCGTTCTCTCTCAGCTCTGCAAGCTTCATCATACTCGCACTCTTTTCTTCTTTACCTCTCTTCGTCTATTTTGTAGCAACGAGGTTGAGGGCCAAGAGTTCTCCTTCTACAGTTTCTCGAGCTATGGTAACATGCTCTATTTCTGTCATGCACCATTAGACCTGAAATAAATAAAAATGTATAAGTACCAGAATTACACAAATCAAAATGTATGTAAAGATGAATGTTCATGATCCTAGAGTGAAGTGTATAACGTCAATAACCCCTTTATAGTTTACAAGCCGATTAGGCAGGGTTTTAGAGTTGCAGTGCCACTACCTTCACTTATAAATGCCTTGGAAGATATGTCGATCTGTGAGCCAATCTCTTCAATCATTTCAATAATTGAGATGTCTCCATGCTCATTCAAATGGATGGAAACAAATTTCATGAAGTCAGAAGTTGATGTAGGCCCGGTAGAAGTCCCGGTAGCTTGATCTCCTACAAAAATTGAGGTCTTGATAGTTGGTTGTTTTGAAGGGGGAGAAATAGCAAAATCTAGGCTATAATGTCTCATCAGCTAAGAGATCCGAAGAAGGAAGGTGGTAAGGCCGGTGCTCATCCTCGGTGTATTATCCCAGGATTCATTTTCCCCTTCCTTAATGGCCTGAAGGTCACTACCATCCTCGTTATCAAAGATTTATCCTTCCTCCATAAATATTAGTTGTTTTCCTTGTCTCCTTTCAACCAGCTTAACCTCCTCCGGGATGGTGGAAATCTGGTCGCTATCACTACCATGATCAGGGGAATCATCTCTCATGGGCTCATCAGCCCCTATTTCAACATCCTCTTCTTTTGTACCTCCCAAAGGCTCGTCTGTTTCCATATCTATGGACTTTTCCTCGTGATCATCACCAAATTCACATCCGTTACCCGATCCACTTGTCTCATCTTCCTTTTGGGGACCCTCGTCAAAGTTACGAGTGGATGTAGTGGAATTGGTACATGACGTAGAGCTATTTCGTGAAGAGACTTCAGTGTCAACTTTCCTCCCTGGAGACAGCAGACCATACTTAAGCAAGTTTTCATCTGTCGAAAGGAATTTGATAGATAGTTCGCTCGCTCATATGGCTTTCAGATGTTCGAGCATCTTCTTTGCTTCGACCTTTTATCTCTCTTTGGGATACTTATGGGAGATATATGTTAAGTTCGAGGTAAAGGAATTTCGTTGTAAAAAGGATTGATAGAACGAAAATCACTCCCATTTAACTTGAAGTGATTGAATCCTTCTAGACAGCGGACGAAGAAAAAATTGGTTTTGAACATGGAATGCTTGTTATGGAGTTTCCAATGACCTTACACCAAGTCCAAGATTTGATAATAACAAAGGAGAGGCAATCTTTTCTCCTCTTGAATTTGAGTAGATATGTGAGCTCTCTGAAAGATGGAGGGTACTCGAATCATTGCATGAACAAAACAAATAGTGAAATTAGTAAGGAAAACCCGTTCGAGTGAATCTGAAATGGTGCAAGTCTAATTTCTCCTAGGAAACCTTTTAAGGAAGAATTGAAAGGCTGAATGGCATCACCGAGACAAATGTATTGGCTGCAAGTCATAAAAACAGGTGGGGAAAAATGTTCGAGTTCGTTCCTTGCCAATTAACGAACATCTTCCGTAGGAATTCAATGCTACAAGCAGACATTGGTGAGCATCTTTTCAGTCATAATGGTAGGTGCCTATTCTGGTGGGTTAGTTATGATCAACCCAAGAGGCGACTGGGGTAGAGCAGTGGGATCTATTAGCACCATCTGACGCTAAGATCCAAAAGTCGTAGGTTGGTTTGTCCCAAGTGGAACAAATGAAGAAACCAGAGCTATGGTAGAGGCACCCTTAGAAGGAGTTATTGGTCCTTCACCATATTTGTAATGAGTTGATTGGCGAGTCATTCTACAAAAGAGATTTTGGAGTTCGACATGGTCAGGTGAAACTAAACTTGAAATATAAGCATCCGTGTGATCAATGCTTAGAATCTTATGGAAATCAGCATGTGTCGACCCTTCGAATTCTAAATGTTGACCAAGGAAAATGCAATGTGTTATCTACATGAGATGAGTGTAGTGTCCCGAACATTGTGAGCGAACCATCCCATGTAGATAGCATGTCCACATTTGAAAAACAATCTGTATTGTCCATTCAAGTTATCTTTTCCATGCTTACCTGTTAACAATTCACAATCGATAACGGATCCGTTATCCGAAATGACGTGGAAAATTTCTCTTTTTAGGATTACCAAAGGGATGAGAATGAGAAAAGCAATATAGCGGAGTTCATCCTAAGGCCTGGACTTGACCAGTCTCACCGGTGGACAACCAAATTCATAGAGCCGGACTTTTTCTTTAAAAATTTGTAAATTCAAAACAAATAAACTCTAGGATTGTCCAATAATACACAATTTCTAATTTAATCATCCTCCCAAAATTGAAACCAGTTAAGACCATAACCACCTCCTCCATCGCCATCGCCCCAAGGGACACCAACACAACCTTGCAATCGACGTCAACATAGCGGATTAAATTAACATTTATGGTTTGAGGAAAGTCGATGTCGAGAATTCCAGGCAGCGACTGAGGAGGTGGAGTTCTAAGGGGCGGTGAGTACTTAGAGTAGGTAGTGGCGGTTGGAGACGATATTGGAAAATCGCGCCAGTGGCAGCGATTGAGGATGAGGTGCAAGTCGATAGGAAAGAAATTCGGGTGCAGGAACTTGAAGTACTCGGTGGAAATATGAAAGTATGAACAAGTGAGGAATGAAGCAGGCTAACCTGGGTTTATAAAAGAAAAAACATGAAAATTCTCTAAGTACTCATGTCAATATCAACATGAGAAGTATACCAAACTTTTCATACCAACTTTACTCGACGATACGAAGTTGCTTGTGAGTTTCAAAATCCAAGTATGTATTTAAAATCAAGGATAAAAATTCCAGTCCAATTTGAAAAGCAAATAACAAACGAAAATCGATCGAAAGAAGCCAAATAAAAGCAATGTCTCAAGATGTCATTTAAATAGTCAACCAGAATTTACGGGACGGTGATCCAATACTTGTCTCATTCCAGAGCACATTTTGTTTTCAACAAAAGCATACTCTGGGAGGCAAATGTTAACTAGGTTTTTAACTACCCAGAAATCAATAGGAGTTAGAGTGTCGAGACGAAGAAGAAACGACTTGAAATCATAGAAACACACCTAGATTGGCTAGAGAACCAACTCAGAGAAGTTTCAACACAATTGGACCAAGGGTGAGAAGTCGGCACCGAGCCCTTTATGTCTGTATGACATCTCACACTCCCTCATCTCTTCACCAAACTTTGCAAAGGTACTTCCGCACCTATTTTATGTGTACCCAAACAATATCAAAGGATTCTAAACATCTAAGTATCAAATTTGAAGAGTCGGAAATTAGAACGGCAGAATAAACCAAGTGGTAAAGGAACCATCACCAATATCAACCAAATATTCAAACAAACTACATGGAACATCTCAGAATTAAATAACAAGAGAAGAACAAAAGAGCTCGTCCTCTCTGAAGTTAACCACGGAGGTCGGTACCGAAATGAGAAGTTGGCACCAACATCTTTGGTTAATCCAGATGAAATCGAGATTTTACACACTCTTTTGGGCCAACTTCTATTTTCTGCTCTAACTCTCTGTTTGGCTCAATGCGACCGCTATCATTATAAATACAATCCATGGAGCAACTTTGATCAGATACAGATCTTGCTAATACTACACGGGACCTTCATCTATTCTTCAACTCTCTCCTCTAAATCATGGTCACTAAAGCAACAACTATAGGCATTTCTAGGACTTAGAACTTATCTAGCCCATGTACTTACGACTAATTCTCTTTCAATCACCTTGTAATCATAATCTATCAATATCAAATCAATAAGCAAATTTATAAAGTGGACATAGGCTTAGTTAACAGCTGAACAACTATAAAATTCTCTATGTCCATTTACTTTTCTGCTACTTTTCTATTATATTTTCTCTATTCAAACAGGGCTGGTGCTTTCACATCACACTCTAGGGTGTCGATCCATTTTTCGGGTTAACGTCACATTAATTTATTGTAATTGTGTTTAAGATACCAATTTACATCTTTTTTAATGTACATGTGTAAACAAACTTCAGTTCAAAAATAATATAAATATGTAAAATAAATAAGCAGTCAAGCTATCATCTTGGTTGGGTAAGTTTATGTATCTTCATGTAGGTGCAAATTTTTTAACCAAAGCACATGCAACATGATAATAGTTAAAATAACATCGAAGAAACTAAAATAGAAAAATGTTGGGGAAAGTTATCATCTATTTATTAAGTGGAAATATTACTTATCATGCTCAAACACACAAAAAGCAAAAATTAATTGTGTTACATTTATCACTAAAACAAATTTATTATGGTAAATTACGAATAAATAAACTAATACCTAGTGAAAAAAGGAAAAAATATAAACCACCGTAGTAAACCTGAAAGTGATAACTCAAATGAAAATTTAGTTAACCAAAAAATTTGTAGTATTACACAACATTCACAGCACGTGTATATTTATCGTTTTCACTTCATTATGATACTTTTGTCATATTCTAACAGAATAGTCATAATATGGCTAGCTATTTCATCCTATAAGCTGCACTATCCATGCTTTATGAACTACTATCACTATTCGGTAAGTTAGCATGCAACTTCCCAATATCCTATATCATGCAACTACCATCACCATCCATGCTTGATACCATCAATTATGCGCCCTTGATGTGGATAACTTTCATTTGCACCATTTTTAGGTCATGCATCGATGAAGATTCAATATTGTCCTAGTAGTCACCTTCCACATAATTGAATCAATTTTTTTTATAGTAATGAATTATAATTTAAAATGGTGTTGACAAATATTCAGATTTTATGGGGGAATTTAGGTAAATATAAAGTAACCACCTTTGGAGATAATCAATGACTTTGTCTTTAATTGTAGGAAGATTAATTTGCAAGATGAATTATATTTTTGATTTATAGTTCATAATTTGGTGATTGGTCTGTACATAAGTTTTGTTTTCTTTGGAACATGAATTCTCGTATACACTATATCTTATGATTTTGTAGTTCATTATAATATTGTAGTTTACTTTGTATCTTTTATTTCAGTTTTGTTTTTAGATTTTACAATACTATAATAGCTTATTTTACTATGAATTGGATTGTACCCTTAGTCTACACAATGTTGTATATCGTATTGCTTTATGAGAAGTATAGCATAATTACCAGTTCATTATAGCTAGTCAATATTTTCAGACCTATATTTTAATAATAAACATCATTAAGTTTGCATAATATGTTTCTATGTTGGTTTAAATCTTGGCATATATAAGCATCAAACATGAATTTTTTAAAATACTATTAATATATATATATATATATATAAACTTTTTTCTTGCTATGAACTTTAGGAAATTGAAAAAGAAACTCAAAGGAAATTCTCACTTAACCTCTGCCTATAACAATCTCAATTATGATGGCTACAGTAGGAAGCACAAATATAAAGCAAAGAATATTTTATGAAAATGGGACGTTACCTTTTTTGAATCACCATTCACTACTTAAGCAGTAGAGTTCATAAATTTATCTATTGGACATGACGAAAGTACTGATATCATTCACCAGCAATGTGGATTACACCATTAATCTTTCCATGAAACATGTAAAAGGAGATAAATCAATGTTTAGAAAAGACTAAAACAAAGTAATAAGAAATACCAAACATGCATGATTTGAGTTTATTACACTTAAATCAAAATTTGGTTTAATGTTCAAGATGTATGTATAAGGAAGCATGTTCGAAGAAATTCCAATAATACCCCTTGGTTTTATGATAATTCACATGATTATTTGAAACATAATTCATATGTTCAAAAGACAAAATAGGCAAACCCAAATAACTATAGTCTACATGCTCAAGTCATGTTCTTTATTCAATCACGAACATGTTATAAAGTGTGCAAATATGTGATTATCTAATTGCATATGCCCTTATTTACAATATGTCATCTTCTTCCTCAATATCCTTTATGCTATTAGTTGTCCTCGAGCTCTCAATAAAGAAAATTTAGAGAAGACCCTAATTGAAAAAAGCGATAAGAATGAGAAAGAGGTTAAGGGCCCTTTTTTAAGAGGGAGTACATCTCTATTTATAGCGGTTGGAGGGGGGTAGGCTTGCTTCAATTGGCAATGTAGGACTTTGATTGCTATCTTGGTGATTGTTTCAACAACAATGCCTTTGAAGCTTTATGAAGGGAAATACACTAAACATTCTTGAATTTTCTCTTATGAATGATTTTAATTTTCTTTCTTTGCATGGCCTTTGACATTTCCACGGCATTGATGTTGTGCACCATCGATAAACATGCAATATTCATGAAATGCAACATCAATTGATATGTGATGCCTATTATTATGTCAATGACATGCTTCTTAGTGACTTGCCTTGGGTGATGAATTACAAAACCAATAAGATGTGACATTGGTGATAGGAAGCTTTGAAGAGAGGGGGACATTACTCAAAATACGATATCGAAGTGATGTGATATTGATGAGATGCAACATGGATAAGGTGCGACATTGAAGAGAGGTGGTATTGATAAGCAACAATGTGGGCTTCATGTGACATCATTCACTGTTGTTGTATGACACATTACTATTTTAATGGCATACAACATTTATGAATCAATGTAGCATACAATCAATGTGGTATTGATTGAGTGTGGCATAGGATCAATGCGGCATCATTGTAGGCTTCCACAGTGATGAAGTGTGACACCCTTCTCTCTTTTTTATTGGTGGAGCATGGTATGGATGATATGCGATGTTGATAGAATGCGGCATGGAATTAATGTGGAATGGAAGTAGTGCAATGCCATTATCAATTATCGGCCTTTGATATTAATTATTTCCTTACCTTAGCATCCGGAGCCTTGAACTTTGGCCTAAATATTTAGTTTCAGCATTAATTTCTTTACTTGTCTTTCCTAGAAAATATGTGGATAACATTCACTCCCTTCCTTGTATAAAAGAAGCTTTTACACTTTATTGTAAAACCAAGAATTTCACCTTTTTTCTCATTCTTATACAAGGTTTCTTTGTAACTATGTTTTCCTGCAAAACACAAAGCAAGTCATGATTTTCGTTATTTACCTTTTGATTCTAGAAAAATCTTTTACAATTTTGATAAAATCATTAATGATCTTTCGTTTGTAATCCAATGTCACTTCTATAATTTATGGATCTACTTGACAAGGCCAAAAATCTATTTGGCAGTAATTTACTTAAATAAAATCCATAGACTCGAGATTAGAAAACTATCTGGAAGTAATGATTTTGTGAATAGAGAACGAGAAAGTTATTTTATGAATTATAATTTCATGAATAAAAAACCGGAAAACCATCTGATGATATCATAAGAGGGAGGGCCAAAGACTATTCTGGAATATCCTGAATAGAAGAACTAAAATCCGTCTGACGGTATAATTTCTTAATTAGGATATTAAAAATCCATTGTGCAATAATGATCCCTTGAATAAATACCCAAAATATCATCTGATGATAATAATTTTTAAATACAAGATAAGAAAATCAACTGAATAAAAGATTCGAAAATCTATCAGACAATAATAATTTCTAAATAGATGATCAGAAAGTCATCTAGCAATAATAGAAGACCAAAAATCCATTTAGTAACAATAGAAGGCTGGAAAACCAGCTGGTATTAATAAAAGACCAGAAACCATTTGGTAATAATAGAAGACCAGAAGATCCATCTGGCAATAATAATAGAAGACCAGGAAATCCATCTGGCAATAATAATAGAAGCCTAGAAAACCATCTGGTAATAATAGAAGATTAGAAAATCCATCTGCCAACAACAATAGAAGACCAAGAAATCCATCTGGTAGTAAGAATAATATCTTGAATGGAAGTTCAGAAAACCATTTGATAATAAGAACAATATTTTGAACTGAAGTCCAAAGAATCATTTGGCAGTAATAACAGGCCAAAAATCTATCTGGCAATAGTAGAAGATCAGAAAATCTATCTGGCAATAAAAATAGAAGACTAGAAAATTCTTCTGGCAATAACAGTAGAAGACTAGAAAAACTATTTGGTAATAATGCTTCATTTTGGGCTAACGGAGAAACCCTGCTTTGAATTATGAAAGCCCATATTTGATATTAGGGAGCATAAACGGCTCACATCTAACATATCCTCCTTTAGAAGATTGATTGACTTTGTTTCAGAGCATATATGGCTTGCTTTGACAAATATTTCTCTAGAAGATTGCTTTTGAATTTAATTAATTGCTTTAGCACCATCTTAGGTGATGATCACAACTTGGATTAGGCCCCTTATCACCATCATAGGTGATGGTTTAGGTCTTATGTCCAGTGTTTTTGGTTTACTATCTTTAAGAAAAACTAAAGACTTACTTGACATCCCTCTAGGAGGGGCTTCAGCGAGGCATTTGATGGTGGCATTGAAGGCTGGTCTAGTGCTCTGGGTAGCTATCTTAAGTAGAACCAGAGACCTACCCAACCTCCCTCTAGAAGGCGCTTTAGTGAGGCTTTTGATAACGACACTGATGGCTAGTCCATGTAACAATCCACACTTCAGTGGGCCTCGATTTTCGCTAAACCGAAAACCTAAGTTCACTAAAATACGAATCGTTGGTTCGGTATCCTGCAAAAAAGAAAATATATCAAAGCATTAACTGTAAAAACTCATAGTAGAAATAAGAAAATATAATAGATCAACATAATTACTGACCAAAAATTGACATCTCAAAAGTCAAGTGCTTTAGCCAGACAACAACTCTAAATTAACACCAATAACTACCCTACGAAATCCTATGGGTTGTAATGAGGAGGGGATCAGAACAACATTATGATGACTGGTAAATTATATGTCTTATGCATAACACTAGCTTATGTTGATTGTTCACTATTTCATGTTATGTTAAATTTTATTATTACTTGTTACCAATCCATTGCTATGTACAAACCATACCCATCTACACCTTGTAGATCTATGTCTACATAGGGGTGTGTGCCCCTATATATACACCCCAAGTCCACTAATGGACCTTGATACTATCCTTACTAGTATCAATCGCTCATCACATCGTAAAGATTCAGCGACGTCGTATCACCGAGGGAAATCCTGCCGTCCATTTAGATTGCTTAGTGTAATCAAGGTAATGCCGCTACTTAAAAATTTTTGAAGCAAACCTAATTTGACTGTCCGCTTGGCATAATTGTAATAGAAAATTTATAATCAAGGCAATAAGCGCAGTCTTGATCTGGGGATATCCATCTAGTATGAAATTGTACACTCACCACAGGACTTATTAGTTGGATATGTTTTTAGAATTCCAACCCAGTCTAACGACCTACAGACATCGGTCCATTATAGTTATAATAAACAATTTATAATTATTCATACCCGTTATAAATGCATATCCGAGAGTACTTAGATACATATTTAAGACTAATATATACTTATTCTTCTTTTATTTTCTTTATTGCCTCAACATCTTTTTTGTTTGAGTTTAAGTCTTCAGTCTTACTGTGCATTTATATTTTATTTCATTGATTTCACTTACTGCTTCTCAAATTTTGAATCAATATCGTTGCTACAACATTCATTACTTCAGCCTTTTATTTCTATTTCAATTTTTATTTCTTTTTTTTTTGCCTATAATCCAGACTTACCTTTTCATTAGTTTCCATTTTATTAAACTTTAAGCTACATTATTATTTCATTATTCCACTTTTGGGGTTTACTATATTTTAATAAATTAGATTCAAACTCTAACAATTTAACTATTACACTGTAAATTTCCATATCTTACCGTAAAGCGGTAGTTTGTACGATGTTTGTAATTACAAAAATTTCTCTTTTATTTATTGAAATAGATAGTATAAAATACAGTAATCATCTCTATTTTATACATCTCTTTCTTTTTATAAGTATATATTGATTACTTTTCATTTCAAACATCACACTATTGTTATGTTTGAATTTGATAATATACAGAAATCCACTTCTAATAACATACAATCCAATAAATTAAAGTATCACTAAAATCCCAAAAGTCTGGTTTAGCTTTATTTCCAGTCTCATTCATCAACATTAAATAAAATGGAATCTCAATTCATTATGTTTTCAGTAATAAATCCGAGGTAAAATTGATAATTAAAATCATTTTGCAATTATAGAATTAAATTTAATCATTACATAAGTACAGAAATAAAACTAATCATTACATAATTAAAGAATTAAAATTAATCATTACGCTTCTGTAATTATCACTATAAATTTATTGGCAAGTTTACAGCTTCTAACATTTCATATATGTGAATTCATTCAGAATTAAATTATCAGATGCAAACATATAGGAATAGATCTACAACGATATAATCCAGTATTATATAAAATAAATAATATTTCCACTCACCTTCAATTAGCGCTTCTAAATCTCTAGATTTAATCCAAATCTAACATGCTATCTGTATTGTCCACTTTTTTTGACTCCCTGTTAGGATCCACAGACAATATTTAATATAGATCTATTAGAGATTGGATCAGAGAGATGAGATTTGGATTTATATTTATTAGTTAGAACCAGATCTATAAGTTTACCTTTAATGTTGCAATCTGATCTGGACCTATTTATATCCTCTGCTCTTTTCTATTCTTCTCCAAAGTGTATCCATGCAATCTAGATCTATTTTCTGTATTTATAAATTTTGAAGGAGAAAGGAAAATGGCAGAACTTTTACGCTCACTAGAAAAATAATGAGTCGTAAGTGGAGCCATATGTCTTAATTTATAGAGGTTCAAATCAGCGCTAATCGTTAGATTGAATTAAATTAGATCTAGGCCACAAGGCCTAGGTTTATCGTCGTCTTCAGACATAGATGGATCGACCGCCCCATGACCTAAGTCAACCATCTATGGTCGATCGTGTATGGGTCATGGTTGACCTAACCTGTTTATTTCTTGGCGTTTTGATTGCTTGTTGATTTATTTTGATTTCTTACCATAATTAATCTGTAACGTTTAACTAACGCGATATCATTCTTTAATTAAATTTCTTCACCCTTAAGCAACCGTTAACTTTAATGACCTTAATCAATCATTAATTTAATTTTAAATTATTTCCTTAATTACATATATAATAGTTTCCAACTACAAAAATTGAAATGCTAGCAACGTTTTCGTTTGAACTTCGATTGGAAAAGTTTGTATATGAAAATTGATCAAAA
Source organism: Allium cepa (assembly GCA_030765085.1). Taxonomy (NCBI): domain Eukaryota; kingdom Viridiplantae; phylum Streptophyta; class Magnoliopsida; order Asparagales; family Amaryllidaceae; genus Allium; species Allium cepa. The sequence continues at coordinate 620,104,456 of CM060928.1, forward strand.
AAATTGCCACGAATCCAATGGTATAAGTTTTATGGTCAAATTCCAACATTTGCAAAATTTTCAATTTTCAATTTTCATTATTTATTATTTATATATTAATTTCTATTTTAATTAGTTAATGTATAAACGTATGGTGTTAAATTCTCCCCATCTTAAAAGAATTTCATCCCCGAAATTCCACAAGGGTTCGATTATGTAAACCATCGCACATCCATTCTACACTAACAATCACTTAGTATAGAACCAATTTTGCTACAAACCATGTACATGTGCGTAGTGCATCACAATACATACGATATGCATGAACAATAATGTCTGATTAGCTCCACATATATGAATGATTTCTTTTAAACCAATTATTGACAATATGATGTAAACAACCTAAATATATTGGCATTTCTGCATGAATCGACTTTTAAAAATCAAAACGGTTTTTCATCAAAAAAAATCCCACATTTTATAAATAGAAGTGTAGTTTAACAAATTTTCAGCCAATCCTTGCCATTCAAATTCCTAGCACACCATTGCTAACATCCAAATTTAGAAAAATTCAGTTTTCTAGAATTATCTTCTTATGCTTGGGTCTAGATGGAAAATTCCATATTTCCACCATTCTTTACGTTACCTTTTCTACGCACCGTGGGATCTACTTCTTTGCCCCCAATCCTTTTTCTACTTTCCCAAGTACAGTTTGCATAAGTAACATTTATTTTTTAAAGTTCAAAAACATTGATGTTTCAAAAACCATCTTTTTAAATTTTCCACTCATCAATGAGGTACCATAGAAAACCTCCATGGATTAAATATCTTTTTTATTGGTCACCGTATCCATTTTACAACAAATACAACTATATGTAAAATCTACACTAATAAAGTTACCAACCATTCCTCAATGTCAGCATGCGATATTTTTAAATTTCTAAAGCTCAAAATCTTTAGCTTTAAAATTCTTTCCAAAGATATATATATATTTTAAGCCGTATTACTTATAATGAAAACTTTCACAAATAATTTTGCATAAAATTTTCTTTTTCAAAATATATGCACAGTTACATTTTATAAATAATTTTCTGCATTTCTAACATCATGGTTTAGCGAACCATCCATCGCCCATAACGGACTCTGCTTAATTGCGTGGTAAATTTCTAGGTTCTTAAAAACTTTTCTTTCTTATTAATATCAACCAGCAAACATTTTGGATTTCAAATTTCAGTCTTCAAGGAACAGAAACCTTGACCCATGGCTCACCTCTCCGTAAACGTGTCCTCTGTTTTTTGAAATTTATCATCTAAAAATTTTCTATTTTTCGAGACTTACAGTTTCATTTTACTTTTATTTACTAGCTAGTTAAATAAATCTTCTTAATTCATTATTTAATTTTCAATTTCAACTATTTTCTTTTTGCTTGCATTAGTTAAGTGACTTCATAAAGTCCTTTTTTTTTTTTTACTGTTTTCTCAAATCATTGCGATCTACATAGAAAACACATAAAAATAAATATTTTTCTAAACATACGCGATCCATTGCAACGACTAATGATTACAACCTACAAAAAGAAAAACTAACACTGAAAGAAAATGCAACGCTACTAATTACTACCACAATTAGAAGGGACATTCCTAACAGGCCATCCCTCAGTAAAAATCTTCAAATCTTATCATTTCTTTATTATTATGATGAATAAGGTCTATTCATCTCTTCCATTTCATGCCCAATTATGGAATAACCATGCATTCTCTCACTGTAGTGGATAAGAAATACAACATATGCCGTCTTTATACTAAATGGCAACTAATCTAGGAGAAATAATCTTTTGAATTTCTTCTTTTGCTTTTCCAACTTAAGTCAACCGATACCTTCCATCTGTGCTTATAGTTTCATTACGATCTGTTACTATCTTCTATTAATCTCATTCTTTTGATAATATTCTCAATCCTTGGTATTTTCTTTATTTATAAGCCTCCTCCAAGCATATTTCAAAACTTATAGAAGTGACTTTTATTATCATCTTTATGGGTTACATATATATTAGCATAATATTCCAAGGCTTTTTCTAGTATCCTCACAATCTACGGGGACTTCTTGTTACTTTTCCAAAAGTAGTTATCGATATCTCCTTCTTAACCTTATTTTTTTTCACCATCTCACCTAGGCACTAATTCCTATCTACTCCATATTTAAAATCTAGGTTTGATCTATATCATTTTTCTTCAAAAATGAAAACTTCAAAAAAAATGTGAAATATTTAATCCCAAAACTCTTGTCTTTAAAACTGTTATGTACATACTTTTATAAATTCAAAAATACTCGGTGATTTTAACTCTTTTCGAAAATTACATTATATGATTTTTGAATTTAACTTATTCCCCAAACTTAAAAGGGAATGCTAGGAATTCTAAGTTTAAAATCAAATCATCCTTTTCATTTAAAGTCTTTTATTTAATAAAAATATGGGATTTTTTTTGAAATGGTACTTAGATACAACATGTCACTGGGACAACATTGTTTGTCCGTGAGTTGATGGTTTTGATGACAACAACCTTAGAATAGATTATAAAATATAAATACTAACATTATAAGTTTAGATATATATGTATATGCAGGATTTAACCATGCAGGTACTAAGAATGAAGACTGTACAGTATAGAGATTCAAGATATCGAGATAGAAGACTCATGAGTATCAAGATTATCAAGAGTTCAAGATTTCAAGGTTAAGTATTTTTATTAGGAATTTTGTTAAAACTCGTAGAAAAGCACTGGCATCTTAAAATCCAATTTATTCATGGAATGGAATCCACTTCGAGCCTGTTAAAGGGATGGAACCCTAAGTAGGATGGAACCTACGAAAAATCAAGTGGAACATTGTTTTGTATCCGCTAACTTTTTATTCAAATGATTTTTCAAAATTATATCCTGTTTTCAAAATGATTTCAAAACTTTCCTTTTAAAAAACATCAAAACCCTCTATCCTGATTTTAAATAATTTTAGCCTCAAAATTATCTTTAATTTCAAAGTCAAATTACTCCTGATTTTAAAATATCTTTTAATATAATATATTTAACTTTTAAATATATATACTTAGATTTAAATATAAAATTATAGTTAAATTATATATATATATATATTATTTTCTATATTTGATTATGAATTTTAATTATAGTCAAGTATATTTATAAAACTTTAAAATAGTTTTAATACAAAATAAAAGTTATTTTCAAAGAAAATCAAAACACCAAAAAATCCTTTAGGATGTCGACATGCCCAAGTACCCCATGTCGACATGGTGTCAGTTGAGTTCAAAATTTAAATTTCAAAAGAAGTGTCTATTCGCCATACCTCTTCACGAATGGACATGGCTGTTATTCTTCTATAAATAAGGGTCAGTTTCAACGAATTTTAACATCAGATTTTCTGGTTTTTCACTCCTCTTCTTCTTCCACATTTCTTAATACATATTCTTACCATTACTCTGCCGAAATCAACATTGAATCGAACTCGATTATTTCTAGTTTGATTCTCTATCATTATCTCTACAAGGTTCTCAGTGCTAAGTTATAGGCCTTTTGTAATCTATCAAAAGAGAAAAGGTGAGATTGTAGCCTTGAAAATCAATCAAAAGAGAAAAGGTGTGATTGTAGCCTTGGTAAATCAATTGGGTGAACTTGTGGCCCGGAAATCAAGTATCTCTACCCAGAGGATAGAAATTCTAGAGGGTTTACCTCGTAGCCTTGAAACCGAGGGTGTAACTGTACAATTGCTTTTGAAAGGAAATCCGTACTTGTGTTGCAGGACTGGATGTAGGGTAACTCCGAACCAGTATAAAATCCGGTGTGTTCTTTGCTTTACTGCTTTTATTTTATTTCTGCATCTGTGTTTATTTCTGTGATCATATCTGTGTCTGTATATTGCATACATTGGTGTCTAAATTAATATAAACTCAAAAAGATTTAGTAATTCTTTATTAACACTATTCACCCCCCTCTAGTGTTAATCCTAGCCTTAAGATCCGTAATCCGCAATTTCTCACAATTGGTATCAGAGAGAGGTTTTCAAAGTTTCATAATCTGATTTTTGAAAAGTTTTCAAAATAGCTACCAACACTGGTACTATTACTAACACTAGTATCACTGTCACTAGTTCATTTGTAGAGGGTCAGTCCACTGTCAGACCACCACTTTTTGATGGCAGTAACTATGCATATTGGACATGTAGGATGAAAATATATTTACAATCTATAGGATTAGACACTTGGAATATCACACAAACTGAATATTCTGAACCCATAACTAATTTTGCATAGTGGACTGCTGAGCAAAAGACTGTTGCATAAAATAATTTGAAGGCAATGAATATTCTGTTTTGTTCACTAGATAGAAATGAATTCAATAGTGTCAGTTTGTAAGTCTGCATATGAAATCTGGAAAACTTTGCAAGTTACTCACGAAGGAACAAGCAAAGTTAAACAGACCAAAATTTCCATGCTCACAAATCAGTTTCAATATTTAAAATGAATCCTAATGAGTCTATTTCGGATATGTATAGTATATTTTAGGATATTGTGCATTCTCTTATATCTTTGGGAAAGGAGTTTTCTGAAGAAGATCAAGTCAGAAAGATTTCAAATTCTCTAACTCCAGAATGGGATCAAAAGGCACTTGCGATCGAAGAGGAAAATGACATCAGTACTTTAAAGATAGAAGAATTAATTGGAAATCTAATGTCGTATGAAGTTCAAAAGATCGGGAGAAGAGAAAGTAAAGCATATGAAAAGAAATTAATGGCATTCAATGCATTGACCGATGGATCAGACTCAAACAGCGATAACGATGAAGAGATAGCCTTTGTGACCAGAAATTTTAGGAAATTCCTGAAATACAGAAAGATGAATAATCTCAAGAGAAACAACTATAAAAATTCTGGAAATCAGAATGTAGTGACAAATAATGATAAATGTTACAACTGTGATAAACTAGGCCATTTCAAAAGAGACTGTCCGTATCCAGATAGGCAAAATTCTCCTATGAACAATGATCCAGCAAAGAAACAGAAATGTGCATTTACTGCTACTCTAGATGACTCAGACTTGTCCTTAAGTGATGATGATCAGAAGACAGATAATTTGAATTTGTGCTTCACAGCTGTTCATGACTCCGACGGACTCAGAAAAAGGTACACGTTTACAATACAATTGGTTGAAATTGCTTGCTTGGAATTAGTTGCTTGATTGTTTGATCTTGAATTGGTGTGTTGTTTGAATTTTAAAATTTATTTTCTATTTTTTATTATTATTTCATTATTTTATTATTATTTTTATTATTTTTTAATAGTATAATAATATTTTCTAAAATATACTTGAAGTTTAATAATATTTCAGATATATATAGGTATTAATAATATATATATATATATATTTTAGAGATCTTAGGAAAAATCAATTCATGAAAATTCAAAGGCACATTCGACATGGGTACCTGAATTTGAATTTCAAAATTTGAATTCAAATGTTTGAATTTCCCTCCATCTTTTTACTTCATTCAATTCTCTAAAAAGCTACCTTTTGACCAGAGAATATGTCCTTTAAGAATCTATTTATTCACTATCTTTTATCATATCTTTTCACTCTCATTTTCAAATTCAAACTCTCTCTTCATAACGTTAAGCTCTCTACTCTCTACTTTAATGGCTTCTTCAAGCAACCCCTCCACCATGAGAATTTCCAGAAAAATCAAAGAGCAATTATTCAATGATCCGGAGGAAATAAAAACATACATCAATTATGCTAACTATGCCAAAGTCCATCCTGGAAAATTTGCTATTTTTCAAGATTTTTCTTCTTATGAACTTGATTCTCTTTTTGCAAACAATGGAGTTCTTAGTCTTATTGATGCTTCTCAAAATGATTTTGTTTGCTATCCAAATCTTGTCAAAATTTTCTTTGCTAATTTAAACCGTGGATTTTATCATGGAATGAGGATGAAATTTGGAGTAGTGTCAAAGGCACTAGAATTGTTTTGAATTGTGATCTTTTGGGTGCCATTCTCAATTGCAAGTGTACGGGAATGGATCTTTCTAATTTTAAAATCGATGAAAATGATTGTAAGACATTTCATCACATTTTCGAAGGAATTGATAATTTTGAATTTAAAAATCGAAATTTTCGTCCAAAGGCAAGAATTGTCAATCTTCTTTTGCAACATACTTTGACCCCAAGATCGGGGAATTTTAACAATCCTACTTTAAAAGTTTGCAAATCTCTTTTTTTCTATTTTTGGAAATTATGACATAAATTGCGCGCAAGTTATTTTGGATGAACTTCGTCCTAAAAATCTTGAAATGGGTGAGAATACTTTATACCATGGAATTTATCTCACTCGGATTTTTAACTATTTTGGAGTGGATTTCAAAGGCAAAGAATTTGTTTCTAGAAAAGTTTTCAATCATTCCAACATTTCGCTTATGAAAATTCCTTTTGTTTTTCAACCTTATGAGACCCTTGCCGAAAAAGAAGAGTGATTGGCTCATGAGGAAATGGAAGAAGAGGAAGAGGAAGAAGAAGAAATGGATGAAATGGAAATTGAAGAAGAAGAAGGTGAAACCTCTTTGGAAAGCATTGACTATCCTCCTAATCCATCTACCAAAACCTTTCTCAAAAACCAAAAGAGGATTGTTGAGAATCAATGGATTCTTAAAAGATCCGTTAGTAAGAAATTGGACAAAATTTCATCCAAGATGAACAAGTTCATTTCCAAAGTCAACAAGAAACTTGGACTATCTTCATCATCATCATCCTCTAACTAGTTTTATCTTTTCATATCTTGTTGTATTTGTTTTAGTTTGCTTTATTTCGAATGTTCATGTAGTTTCTTGTGTGCTTAATCATTGTATTATCGTAGTATGCAATGAAATGAAATTTCCTTTCTGTTATCTACCTTATCTTATCTCCAGAATAAATGTTAGTATATTATATAAATACACACACACACACACATAATTATTCACAAAATCAAATTAGTCATAATTTTACACTAACCCATGTCACATCCCCTATATGACCATATCGACATGTACTGGTCAGAAATGACAATTGATTTTGAATTTGAAATTTGAATAACTTTCAAATGTATATTCATTTCAAACGTATTTCTACACCTATAAATACCTGTTTCTTCCAGAATTCTTCACTGAAATTTATTTCTTATCATCTATATCCTTTATTTCTTTCAAAAATTCAACTATGGCTAATCCTATTCACAATCTGTCCGAAAATCTTGAAGAAACCCTTAATTCGTTTAAGAATATTCTCTCGTTTATTCTACGTAACCAGCGTCACTTAGAATTGAGTCAAATGCAGATGATCAAGGAACAAGAAAGGCATTTCGATGCGATACGATGGATGATCTCCTCTCTGCACAAGGATGATAACGAAGCACATCCTCCTGTCTCTCTCACCAATGACAATGATAATTGGAATGCTATTAAGGCATACCCAATCTTTGGAGAAGAAGGATGGGTGGAAGTTCCACGTAACGTTTGATTTTTATTTGTTTGCTTTGATTGATTTGGTCTGGATTGATACTCTGTGTGGATTGATTTCTTGATATTGGTTTGAAGTTTGTTGTATAAAACATATATATATATATACATTGAAATGTATATAGTCTTTGATTAGTCATCATGTTCATAAGTATAATTATGTCTTAATCTATATATTATATATTCCATTGTATAGTTTATCAATGCAGGTACTGAAGCCCATGAATGAGGTGGAGTGAGTTTTTGTTGGTGAAAAAGGGGGAGAAATATAAAATAGGTTAGTTAGGCATAAATTAAGGGGAGTTTATTAGTTTTAGGGGGAGTTATTAGGATAAAAGTAATATTTTATAAACAAAGGTTGTCATCATCAAAAAGGGGGAGATTGTTAGTCCGTGAGATGATGGTTTTGATGACAACAACATTAGAATAGATTATAAAATATAAATACTGACATTATAAGTTTAGATATATATTTATATGTAGAATTTAACCATGCAGGTACCAAGAATGAAGACTGTACAGTATAGAGATTCAAGATATCGAGATAGAAGACTCATGAGTATCAAGATTATCAAGAGTTCAAGATTTTAAGGTTAAGTATTTTTATTAGGAATTTTGATAAAACTCGTAGAAAAGCATTGGCATCTTAAAATCCAATTTATTCGTGGAATGGAATCCACTTCGAGCCCGTTAAAGGGATGGAACCCTAAGTAGGATGAAACCTACGAAAATCTAGTGGAACATTTATCCGCTAACTTTTTATTCAAAATTATTTTTCAAAATTATATCCTGTTTTCAAAATGATTTCAAAATTTTCCTTTTAAAAAACATCAAAACCCTCTATCCTGATTTTAAATAATTTTAGCCTCAAAATTATCTTTAATTTCAAAGTCAAATTACTCCTGATTTTAAAATATCTTTTAATATAATATATTAACTTTTAAATATTTATACTTAGATTTAAATATAAAATTATAGTTAAATTCTATATATATATATTATTCTCTATATTTACTTATGAATTTTAATTATAGTCAAGTATATTTATAGAAGTTTAAAATAGTTTTAATATAAAATAAAAGTTATTTTCAAAGAAAATCGAAACACCAAAAAATCCTCTGGGATGTCGACATGCCCAAATACCCCATGTCGACATGGTGTCAGTTGAGTTCAAAATTTAAATTTCAAAGGAAGTGTCTATTTGCCATACCTCTTCACGAATGGACATGGCTGTTATTCTTCTATAAATAGGGGTCAGTTTCAACGAATTTTAACGTCAGATTTTCTGGTTTTTCACTCCTCTTCTTCCTCCACGTTTCTTAATACATATTCTTACCATTACTCTGCCGAAATCAACATTGAATCGAACTCAATTACTTCTAGTTTGATTCTATATCACTATCTCTATAAGGTTCTCGGTGCTATTCAGAGATATAGGCTTTTTGTAATCTATCAAAAGAGAAAAGGTGTGATTGTAGCCTTGAAAATCAATCAAAAGAGAAAAGGTGTGATTGTGCCTTGGTCAATCAATTGGGTGAACTTGTGGCCCGGAAATCAAGTATCTCTACCCAGATGATAGAAATTCTAGAGGGTGTACCTCGTAGCCTTAAAACCGAGGGTGTAATTGTACAATTGCTTTTGAAAGGAAATCCGTACTTGTATTGCAGGACTGGATGTAGGGTAACTCCGGACCAGTATAAAATCCGGTGTGTTCTTTCCTTTACTTCTTTTATTTTATTTCTACATCTGTGTTTATTTCTGTGATCATATTTGTGTCTGTATATTGCATACATTGGTGTCTAAATTAACATAAACTCAAAAAGATTTAGTAATTCTTTATTAACACTATTCACCCCCTTCTAGTGTTAATCCTAGCCTTAAGATCCGTAATCCGCAATTTCTCACAAACATGACATAAATCACATGTCAATATATGTTCGAATCACGCTACACAAGTTTTGAACTTATGACCTTTCGCACCAAAGTCGAAGCACTTAACCACTGGGACAATGGTGCTTGCCAAAAATCTGGGATTTTTAATTCAGTCATTTATTAGGTTCTTCTTTCAAAAATTTATTCATTTCACCAAACCATTTCTTCCAAAAACATACTTTACACGTTTTTAAACCACCTTTCATAACTTTTGAATTATAAAAACTAGAGTAGATAAGAACAACTCTCATCCTATCAATTCATTTACATTTCCTATTCTCCCAAACATCGATTATTGGGTAGAGTCTCAATTATCATAAAAGGAGGACTTTTAAAAGATACTTAAATTAAATGCGCATAACAATGGAAAATGTGAATTTTCCTTTGTTTAGCTTTCTAATTAGATTACCAGCATTATTTTTAATAAAATTAACCAATACTATTTCTAAGCACTACATATTTTTATTACACTTAAGGATCTTATATTTTAATGCATTAGAACTACTTCTCCCTTAAGGGAAATTGTTAGCACTATAATTCTCTATGAAACGATTAAAAAATGCTTGTGTTTTATGTGCAATTACAAGGAATTATATTTCATTTTCTTTATTGAGTAGACAATACAAAGTACAGGTTTCCATATTTTGTACATCTCTTCCTTTGCATTTACATTTCTTATTATTTAAAACAAAACATCTTTATTTGTAAATTGGTTGATTCATAAATACTTATTTTAGTATCCCTTTTTAATTCCAATGAATTAAAATATGTCAAATTCCAACCTAATTAAAATAAAGTAAACCAGTCTTTTATTTAATTTCAAAACTTCCTACTAATCAACCTTACAACCTAAACTGCACCAACTGCAATTGTTTCTCTTAATTACCATTTCTTTGTTATTGTCTTACAGCTCAATTTATCTTCTTTTCTAAACCATTTACTCTAATTAAAACCACTTACATTGTGCACCCATCCAAACCTTTTACATCATAAAAACTTTCATTACATAAAAAGATTCACAAGCTATATTGCTCCATCATTTCTTTTTAAAAGAAAACAACCTTAGATAAAAATTTCCTTTACTGAAATCTAAATATATATATTTTCTTACAAAATCTTTAATATATATTCTCAAAATTTAATAATTACTTTTTTCCATTAAAAGTTCTTTTAAAGTACACAGTTAATACTCTTCCTGAATTTTGAAAAATTGCTTATTATTGGGTTGGAATCGAAGTGGACTTCTGACAATTCTCTTAAGAGCATCCTTCGTTCCATTTCTAAAGATCCATGATCTAGTCATAAATTAGGAGTGACCATGCCATATCCTTTTTAGAGACTTCTCCATCTTTCACTTTCTATAACATATGAAATCTTATTTTCCTTTTATCTGGATCTACTGTACATCATCAATCGACAATTGAAATAGGGTTCAACAATCATTAGGCTACCAAAGCACGACTAGAAAGTCAAGTACCATCCAATTCTAGAGATATTCCATATGCAACTAATCTATGATGGGATTCTTAGGATTTTAGCACATGCTATATTTATGTTCATAGTCAAAATACAAATAAGTTCACTCATCGTTTTCTAACTTTTTAGGAATCGACTAACCTAAGCTCTAATACCAAATGTAACAACCCGCACTTCAATGGGTCCTGATTTTCGCTAAACCGAAAATCCAAGTCCACTACAATACAAGTCGTTAGTTTGGTATCCTGAAAAAAGGAAAACATATCAGAGCACTATTGGTAACAACTTATAGTGGAAATAAGAAAATATAGCAGATCAGCCGAATTATTGACAGAAAATTAACATCTCAAATATCAAGGGCCTCAGCCAGACAACAGCTCTAAATTAACACCAGTAACTGCCCTTCTAAATCTTGTGGGTTGTAATGAGTAGGGGGTCATAAAAACACTTCTAAATCTTGTGGGTTGTAATGAGTAGGGGGTCAGAAAAACATTCTCATGAGTGGTAAATTATACATCTTATACGTAAAACTAGCTTATGCCGATTGTTTACTATTTCGTGTTATGTTAGATTTTATTATTGGTCGTTACAACTACATTGCTACGTACAAATCGTACCCATCTACACCTTGTAGATTTATGTCTATATAGGTAAATACACACACACACCCTAAGTCCACTAATGGACCTAGATACTATCCCTACTAGTATCAATCGCACAGCACATCATAAAGATCCATCACCATCGTATCACCAAGGGAAATTCTACCGTGCTCATTAAGAACCTCCACTCCACGACCTCCGGTCCATAAGGTCCTAATGCTTTGGTAATTTTTATCACATATGCTAGCCTTTCGCTTACCTTTATCTGCTTCTTATCATGGATTTTAGGCTCCATGCACCACCACCCTATCTATGTTTTGAAGGAACCTTTGTATTGGTTAACTAGATATGTCTTATTGAACAAACTAACAAACAACTGTGGTGTTGTATAACCCAGCTGAACCAATACTAGTGGGCGGAAGAGACCATTAGGTATAACTAAAGGAATTAGGCAAGCCTATGGTGGAAGAAATGAATGAATTTCATTTTTTTTTTTTACTATTTTGCCTCTTTGATGGGCCTATGAAGTATAAATTTCATCTAGAACTTTTTAAAATTTAGCTTAAATAAAATAATGTATTTTACTCAAATTAATTGAAGAAAGTATAAAATAACTATAATTTTAAATGTATAGTGTATCAAATACACTTACCATTTATTTATAATAGTTAATATAATGGTTTACTTCCCTAAAACAAGTAATTAATTGAGAGCATAAAATGATCTCAACCACACATCTCCAAACCCTAATTGCACAAATAGTAGCCGCCCTTTCCCCTTGCTACACCAATCTCTTGTCTCTCTAAAATGCATGGATTTATGGGCCTATAAAACCTAACACAAATATACACAACTATATTTAACTTAATTTATTATTGGTATCTCATATCGATCAATATATTTAAAATTTTATAAATATATGCAACAATTTTATTTCTCAAATAATATCCAAATTTTATAATTAATATATCATAAATATTAATCAGTTTAATTAATTTATAATATTATAAACTAATTAAATTGTTCAGTCTAAAGAAAGTTCATCATTTCAGCTGTGTGACTCTTAGATGTAAATTCAGTCAGAGATTAACATCGAACTATTTGAATGTTAATGTTCACTGTTCACTTAGTAGGTGGTGTGATATCATGGCCAAATTTTTCGCTTACTCGGCTTCGATAAAATCTAATTTCATTTTATTAAGCCTTACCCAGTTGTGATAATTACGTACACCAACTCTTTTCGTCAAAACTATATCACTTTGGACTTATTGAATTTGTTAATGGTCGAAATTCCAACATCGTCCACATTCAACTCTATAGTCCAAACATAAAGTCCTTGATCAATAATAACAATTATTATTAACTGTACTACTTTGGCCAAAGATTTTGAGTTTGGATTGACTTGAAATGACTGTGACACTAACCCCATATAACCGAGGAGAAGAATCCACCCTTGAATAGTGCTTCTTCTAATACTTCCACTCGACCAAACTGTAGTCACTCGATGGATGCTGTGCCATGATTTGACTATAATCAAAGCGGAGCTTTCATATTGAAGTTTACAGTATTTTCAAGTCGAAAGAACCGCGTAAATTATTTACATCAACATTTTCTGTTTGATCTTATTTATATTAACCAATAGAAAACTATTGAATCGGTCGTTCTATAGTTATCCAATAACTATTAGTACGTAGCCTCTAGGTGCCCCAAGTAGTCATGAGTAATACACTGTCCAATATTTGGACAGCATTATGTATTCTAGTCTCAACAGATACATTGATATCCGGTCTCGATGCATCTCGTCCAGGAATATCTAAACTGGTATATTTAATTTTATAGTGGTAAATTACTCTCGGTTATAGGACTTTGCAACTACCATCACAAAACATACCATTTATGGATTTTCTATTAAATATACTTTTAATTAAATTAATTTATTAATATAACCACATTATCGCGGGTATATAATAGAAAGAAAACACCTTTATTTCGAACAACATTGGTCAACGAGTTAGATATATGTATAAAATTACGTAATTGCCCCTAAAGCATACCCTAATTCTCAATCTCCTACTTGCACTAAAGGTCAATTATGGTATCTTATTTCAAGTTCTCTAATCGATTTTCTCAAAACAAATTGGGTCAGTCCCTTGGTGAATGGGTACGCTACTATGTTTAAATTATCTACTATGTCATCAACTTTCTCCAACGACGATAAATTGTTTTATCATGTAGAAAATATTGGAGTATGTCTCTCAACAACTAGTGAGCTCTAAGTTCTGTTACGAACTATATCACAATATTATTACCATGTAAGAATGTTATTAGATTTTCAACATTTGGAATCGACTCAGTTATAAATTTATGCACTTATATATTTATTTATATACATTGCTTTCATTATGCAATTATTTTGGCCGATGTACTTAGCCTTTTTATCGAATTATCCATGGTCTCTCATTTATAACATTTCCAACTTAAAGATTCTTAACTTGAATTTATTATTGACATATTATACTCAATATCACTTAAAGTCCGAACACTCCTTCATAAGGTGTTTTGTTTTTGTAAACAATTCTCTAGTATTTCATAAATATACAAGAACACTTCAAACAACCATTTATTAATATCATTTTGGATTTGATATTTGCTTCATATATCAAATACACAAAAAATCATGATATCGTAGACAATATAACATGTATGATAATTCCTATTGCCAATGCATAAAGAATTCATCTCACATATTCCGTATTAAACAGTTTAATAAGATGTCTTTACATATCGATTTGGGACATTCCTAATATCTTTTATACTCACTATAAAAGACATCATTTACAATCCAAAATTGAACAATAAAACAACCAAGGTTGATTTTAATACAGGCACATCGTTCAAAATCAACAACGTGTTGTTTACTTATAGTTTACGAAATATCAACATACCTTCTAACATTCTTTCTTATGAACACACGCTTCATTTGCATTTTGATTGATAATCAAACTATTTAATATTTCTATAAAAATATTTGTTCAATTTTGATGCTTATAAAATGATATTTTCTATCATTTCTTAGATCAAATCTACCGACTCACAAAGTCAATATCGCTCCCACTGGCTTCAAAACATTTTGGTTGTGCAAACAATTTACTCTAAATCATTATTTAGAATTTTCCATTTCAATATATACGTACCAAACATAAAGTAATAAGTGGTAATTTTGTGAGTAAATCCGAATTAACTTGAACACGTTGAATACCAAATCTATTACGCTAATTTCAACACTTGAAGTTTGCGATATTATTCTTATCAACATTGCTCATTTAATTCCTATTGCATTAGTCTTGCTCATAAAGATACAATCACGGCGGATGGATCACATTCATTCGATTACGAGTACCAAAATTATATTTTGATAGCATACTTGGAATCCTTTTAGATTTGAGCATCATATCATATCATAGAGTCAACACTCTTAATGGTTTAAACATCGAGGATTATAAATTTTCGACATTGATAAGAAATTCATAGTTTCTATTCAACGTCTAAGAATACTTTTTAGGCGTTCTAATGCGTTGTTCTCATTAGGTTAGTTAGTTTCATTTCATCTCACCTAATCAGTTCTATCTATGGATTATATCCAATTCCATTGTATCACCAATAATTCCTCAAAGAAATTACTTCACGGTGAAGTTAATATTTCTTGAAACAACTGTTTCTCAACGCAACAGAATAGATATTCATAAATGTTTTATGAATTTCTTTATTTATAAAACTAATTTGGTTTTAGTTTACAAAAATTATATTCAAAACATAAATATGCCATCTAATGACAGTCTTCCAAAAATTCTTTTTAGGGAAATTCATATAAAATCCCTTACAAACAATTATTACATGAAATCTTTTGGCTCGTATAACCTATCAACTCCTTGGCCTAGGATATGTTGGGGTTTCTTATAACCTTCATCTCGTGTGATTTTGCAAACTGTTATTTAGATAAAATCATATTAATCTTGTGTGTTACTCTTAAGCACATGACTTTATAGAAAGAAACGAACTCAACTTACTCGTAATTAATCGTAAACTGTGCAACAAAGTTTGATTAATCCTTATCAATACATCTATCACATAGAGGATTGACTTTTGAGATTGAATCTTGATTCATTTTAATTGTATGTTCGGAACCCTTTCCAATACAATCACTCGTTCGTTCAAGTCGAATAATTTCTATCATATGTTATTTTATTTACTTCTATTTTATACTCAATGAGTTTACCATGTACATACTGCATCTGTATCAAATGCACATGTCCATATTGGTAATAACTCATCGGTGAATATGATGAAGTATGTGGAACCATTTTGGTATAAATGGACCTGTGAATGCATATATCAATATTTATCAATCCAAAGTGTTCATTAACTCTAACGATACTGCCACTAAATGGGTGCATTGCCCTTAACTATTTGATATATAATAACTAGTATCATATAATTCATAATTATATAACAATATTATCTCTCAAAACTACGGCTTAGTCTATAAACCCAAAATAATTGTAGACAATATTAGATACTTTTGTATTTACGTCACTTTTGTTATGATAACAAATAAGATATTTATTTTTTCCATAATAAATATTCATAATTTTCATATTGAAATATAGTTATGTCCACTTTACAGTCGATACTGAAAAATAGTCATTATTTCACAAATAATATATGGCACGTTTTATAAAAATAATTTTCACACTTTGATGCGATTATTAAGTGTTATATGGCATGCTCCCACTATTTCTACCATTACTATAATATCATACTTAATTTGGAGGTCCATCACTCACTGAATATAGAGTATTTATTTCAGATACTATAACTAGTTTATGGTGGAGAGTTCTTTGATCAACTATCTTGAACCCATATAAACAAATCTCATAGAAAACAACTTTCTATACAAAAATACATTTTGGAATAGAAATCGTATTTCTTATTCAAATGTTAAGTATCCTTTATTATTATTATTATTACAATTGTTGTCTCTGATGTTTCCTTATGAAGGAAAAGTGACCATTCACATTCTTCATCCCAAATATACCTTAAATCACATCTACTCTTATACATTCGTTAACCTTTCTAAATGGTCAAACCATTCGAAATAAAAAACCTTACTACAGTATTATAATGAACTCTTTATAAAAGCACATTCGATTATCCTTAACTTTTAAGGACATCATATATGTTGCGCTTTGCGTAAAATTCTTAAATTTTGTTACCTAGTACCCTGCTCCGGCTACACGAAGGTAATTACAGAGGTCAGAATTGACTATTGATGGTAAAAATGGCCACGAGACGACATCTGTATGACTAGAGTGTAATGTTTGAATAGCCATATCCAACGCAGGTTAAATAAAATAGACAAATGGATAGCACTGGATGTCAAAGTCTTGAAATTTAGTTTGGTTGGATTGGAAACGAGAGTGGATGATTAGGCAAATTCCGTGAAACCTAGAAGGGTCGGTATAATGGCGGTTGGATTGGCAGAACACATGAAATAGCTCAGGTCGGCATAGTGCATAGCATCGTTCTGGTCAGCAAAGGATATAGTTTGGCTCAGGTCGGTAAAGGATATGGTGGAGCTCGGGTCGGCAAAGTGTATAAAATGACTAAGGTCGGCATAGCTTATGGATTGTATCAGGTCGGCCTAGTTCATGAAATAGTATCGGGCGACATATTGCGATGTTCCCAGATATTGGGTCGGTGTAGGGCTTGGAGACAAAGCGTTCGGCATAGCATCGGGTCGGCACACATGACATCGGGTCGGCACACATGGCATCGGGTCGGCATGATAGTTTGGTTTTTCATAGTATGTCAGGCCAAGCTTTCCTTATGATGGGCCCAAGTGACCAGGGGGTATCCAGGCTTTGAGATGTTAGGTCGCCTTCTTATATAAATACCGGGGCGGGGGGCCATTTTTAGGGATCTCTCTTTTCAGCTACGAAGTGAAGACTCTGCCATTTTGTAATTGTTTTCCTTTGCTTTAACTTGTACTCAAGCTATTCCTTGTGAATTACAACTGTAATCAATTGATTGATAAAGAAATAAAGAAAGTATTCAGAGTGGACGTAACCAATCAACGCCGAACTACTATAAATCCTGTTGTTTTTACCTTTTGCTATTCTTTTCTTGCAATATATAATGGTACTCCTCATTTTTCATTTAATTTATTCGTTTATTTCACTACTCAAATCTATGCTTGAGTGTTTGTGACCAATTTAGTTGCAAATATTTTTGTGCTTTCACTGAGAAGGCTCGATTCTCAAGCTACTAGGATCACCTTGGATGCTACTGGCTTGAAAAATCCGCCAAAGTAGATCCGGGTTCACTTTCAAAAGCTTGCACATACTATCCAGATTGTTCAAGGTCTAAGAAAAGGAATTCAAGATGGTAAAGCACACCAGATCAACTCCCCATAATGTTGATGCTACTGGAACTGCTAGTGTCCAAAAAGGAGGTCCAAGTGACCAGCCTGCTAATGTGAATGTGGAACCAATCGCAGCCCAAAACCTAACTGATTTCGTTACCAGGGCCAAATTTAATCATTTGATAAGGGAACTGATGGAGAGACGAAGACATGTAAATGAGAAAATCCAGGTTAATGCCAACCTGATGAACCGGATTTCTCAACATCAGCGTCAAAATATCGAAGGAAGTCCAGCTTCATACTCGGCATCTAATAGTTTAATTTCATCAAATGGATACCATAGGCATAGGCGTTGTAGAATAGAAGCAACGCGGGTCGGAACAATGGAGCAACATAGGGCAGACCACCATGGGCAACAAAATTGGGTTGGTGCCGAACCCTCCCTAGAGGTTGGTATCGATCCCTCAACCAATAAGGATGGCTCCTTGACTGCACCTGAGGGGCCATACTCGCTCTGGAACCGAGAACTTAGGCACTGGAGCACACTTGAATGACGATCAATTACCTCCCTAGAATGATAATGAAGTTAATCCTCAGGTTATGCATGTAGAGGACAAAAAGCTAAGAAGGCATGAGATGCCTCAGATACACCGGCCATAATATTTACACAGGATGGAGGCTGACCTGACACCCTCTATCCAGACTCTGGACTTATCCGCAATGGTCAGGCAGCTGATGAGGGAGAACCAGGGCTTGACTACTAATTATTAGGAAGTCTCTAGGAGTAATACCTCATTTACCGATACCATTTTATAGGCTGAATATCCTCGGAGGTTAAACATGTCTACAATGCCTGCTTATGAAGGGAAGACTGACCCCTGGTAGCACATCATGAGGTACGAATAGTTGATGGACTCAGCTAGAGCAAATGATGCAACCAAATGCAGATGCGTCCCTATAACTATGTTTAGAATTGCTACGATGTGGTTCACAAGGTTACCCTCGCGATCAATCTTGAGATTTGACAAGCCAGATACAAGCTTCGTAGAGCAGTTTCGGATTCACGCCACTTTCCCCAAAGACGTGATGTCGCTATCCAGTGTAATCAAAGCTCCTAGGAAAACACTGAAGGATTACTTGCAGAGGTTTCATGTTGCTGCTACTAAGGTTAATAATCCAAATGACGATGCCATACTTATGGCAGTGACAAAGGGGTTGACTTGAATCTGAGTTCGGTGATTGGCTAGCTGGAAAACCACCGGCCATGCTGGAGCATTTCTATTCAAAGGAAAACCAGTTCATGAGAAAGGAGGAGACCATATTGTCCAGAAGGAGAACTGTTATAAGACCAAGTGGGGAAGCGATACAAAGCAATATTGCAGTAAAGCAATCCGGTGAGAGATTTGGAAAGGTTCAGATCAACGTACAAAACAAGCCGGGTTAACAGAAAGGGGGTGGAGAAGGAAATTTTGATTGGAAGAGGGAGTCCGGAAAGTAGAAGACATGAATTCTTACTTATAACAACTATACACCCTTGAATGCCTATTTAGAAAACATCTACCTATCCACCTGTAACACTTTCCAGTATATGAAGCCACGTTTAAAGGTATCGACTAAGGAACAGAAGCAAACCTGGAAAATTATGCATGGCTCCAAAGAGGTCCATGGCTCTTAAAGTGGAGGTGGATAAACTTAAAGCCAATGGGTTTATTCGCGATGCCTTCTATCCCGAATGGATATCCAACCCAATGATGGTAAAGAAGGAAAATGGGAAGTGGAGAACGTGTATTGACTATTCGGATGTGAACAAGGTGTGCCCTAAGATAGTTTTCCCCTGCCTAGATTTGATCGGCTAGTTGATTCGACTGCAGGCATAAATTGTTGTCATTTATGGATGCGTACTTGGGGGTACAACCAGATTTTGATGCACATCCCAAATCTGGAGCATACCATTTTTGTCATGGACGTTGAACTATACCGTTACGTAGTAATGCCATTCGGATTAAAGAACACAAGAGCCACCTATCAGCGTTTGGTTAATCGCATGTTCAAAGATTAGATTGGGAGAACAATGGAAGTATATATGGATGATATGCTCATGAAGTCACGGAAATCAAATGACCACATTCAAGACTTATTAGAGATGTTTAATTTCCTCCGTTTTTATAACATGAAAATCAACCCTTTGAAGTGCTCTTTCGGTGTTGCTTCTGTGAAGTTCCTGGGCTTTATTGTCAATACGCGAGGAATCAAAGTGAATCTAGAGAATATTCAAGCCATTCGGGATATACAAGCACCCATCACTATTAAGCAAATGCAGAGCCTGAACGAGAAGGTCGCTGCCTTGAGTCATTTCATTTACGTAGTGACCGATAAATGCATTCCCTTCTTTGATTTGATAAGGAAGGGGAAGAGGAATTTCAAGTGGACGCATGACTGTGAAGGCACGTTCTAAGCTTTAGTGAGTCATTTGGAGAGACCCCATGTTTTGTCAAAGCCGGTATATCATGAGGAGTTGTACATTTACTTGGGGTTATCACCATAGGCCATAAGTGTTGCACTGATTCATGAGGATAACCGGATCCAAAGACCAGTGTACCATGTTAGTAAATGGTTGAGGCGGGTAGAGAGAAACTACACGAAGATAGAGAAATTGGCGTACTGCTTGGTTATCTCATCATGCAAACTTCGCCCATATTTCCAGGCACATCCAATCACGTCTACACTGATCAACCTTTATGACAGGTCTTGCAACGACTCAAGACATCCAGGAAGCTGCTTAAGTGGAACATTGAGCTTAGTCAGTTCGACACCACATATCTGCCATGAAGGGCTATCCAGGGACAAGCACTGGCTGACATCTTCGCGGAGTTTAACTTGCAAGATGAGCCCTCAGAGAGCAGTGTAATCCCTACTACACGATGGAAGCTATATACCGATGGAGAATCCAATGATCACTGATCTGGCAAAGGCGTCGTACTTGTAACCTTCAATAACTGGTCAATTTGTTATGCTCTAAAGCTTAATTTTCCTACCACGAACAAAGAGGCCGAGTATAAGGCATTAATTGCTAGACTTAAGCTTGCTAAAGAGCTTGGGGTGAAATCTATCAAAATCATTTGCGACTCATAACTGGCATGTACCAAGTTAGGGGGGCTACCATGCAAATGGACAACGGCTTGCCCCATAACTTACCTGAGTTCGGGAGTTCCTGTTGAATATGCTAGTATATGATTTTTGTTTGATGATAATAAACATATATACATTCATTTAAATGTATTTGTTATTGTACTATTTTATTTTTCACATAATTAAATAAATATTTGCTGAATAAAATAAATAACAAAGAATTTAAATTCAAATAAATATTTTATTACACTTTTGAATAGTACAAAATTTGAGCTCTCACTATATATACAAAATTTCAATTACAATACAATTTCAAATTACAACACAATTTTTCACTATACAATTGTTACATACATTTGCACCTCACTACATATCACTCATTCACTCGTATTTGATCTTCAACGCCATTCCAGTTTGAATCCAGCATTTGAGCTATCTAAAAAATAAATATTGACGCGGCAAAATTGAAAAAGAAATATTTGTGAAATGTAAAATAAAATATGTGTTTTTTGACAATATCATTCCTTAGTTATTTGGGTTGTTCGTCATCATTTTCTTTGAATTCAACATACACGAACAACTTGTGACGTGCACAGTGTATTACTGTACATGCCACAAGGCCGTGCACACCGATTTACACTTGATAAAATTGCAAGGGCAGATGAGCACAAGGTCAAACCCATCCAAATGGAGGATTCAACACAAGCGCAATCCAAAATAAAAAACAAAACCAATTCATCAATGGAAGTACACATGCAATGGTCAGGCTTACGAGTTCAAGTGCATAAGCGGACTACATGACACAAACAACCCAAATTTGAACACAATACAAATGAACACAAGCCCAAACTCAATATCAAACTAGCATACATATGCATACATATGTATAAACACATGTGTGTGTGTATGCAGTAACACACAACATATGCATATGGTCAGACGCAAGGCAGCACATGATGCAATGCAACAAAGTGCACAAACCAAAGTGACAAACATATGAAAGTGAAGAAGCAAGCTGTAGTTTAACTCGAGGAAACATACATATGAATCTGGTTCGAATATGAAATCAAAATGTGCACGAGTAATGCAATGGTCAGTTTCACAAAGACCAAACATAAGTGTACATATATATATATATATATATATATATCAGTGTGAACACAACATTGAAGACTTCACTCAACAACATGAATGGCACCAGACTTTAGAGAATGATGGACCAGACAGACTCAAGTGCAAAAGGGCAAATGAACACTAATTAAAACATGTATCAAGACTATCGAAACTATAGTTCAAAGTCCACAACAACAACATGCAGTCAGACATCAAAACCAAACATTAAATTGCACAAGTGCAGCCTCAACAGTGAAGACCAGTGAGCAAATCAATCCAGGCATCAAGCATGGAACAAGTTCACAAAAACTTAGGCAAGCTAACCAGACCAAACTACAAGCAACTCAACAGACTTAAGTGAATATGCAACAAAGATGTATGCATACACATGAAACCAAAGGGATGAAGAAGTCAACAAGTATGCAACATAGTGGAATGCAAGACTACACAAAGGAGCACTTGAAGCTCATATGAAATGCAAGTAACTCAAAGCAATATGAAGACCAGACTATAAAATGTTCGAGTGCAAAAATCAAAGGCACAAACATGGCTCAATAACTAAATGCAACCAAATAGTCCAGGCTCTCAATAACCCAGTGCAAACTCAAGTGAAACAAAGTCAGAAAAGGCCATCAAGTAATGGGTCATCAAGGCAACCCAGTTCAAATAAATGCAAATGAAAATGTACACAATTACATATGCAACTAAATAAAAGTCCATATGCTCAGTGCACATAAAATATTAACTAGAACCAGACTCAAATCAACATGAACAAATTCTTATGCAACAGCAATAAGCGGAGCATATGCATACACATACCAATTCAGGTACGAAGGCAACATGGTAACCCAGATAACATAAAAGAGAGGTGATAGCATATAAGTGAAGTGTCATACAAGAATGAAATGCCACACCACTCAATAAAAAAGTGTATCAGATCAGTACGACATGGCCATAACAACCAAAGGCAACAACAAATCATTGGTCGAACTATAGAACAAGTGAACATGTACTAGTAATCAAGCAACAAAGAAATTCACGAAAATTCATAACTATTTGTTACAGTTCTAACAAAGTTAAGGCTGAATTCAAACAGAGGAACAACGAATGAAATATTAAACAAGTCGTTGGCAGTAAAGAACGGAGGAATTCAAATGTGTTTAAGCAAATCCAAATATATAGGAAACATATTCTACCGGTGATAAAATGAACAAGTCAGATAATATCACAATCGTTCGAACAAGAATCGAATGGTCAAGCAATACAAGTGACGAGTTTCAAGTCAAATATACAAACGAAAACTTAAGGACTTTAGTCCCTATTTAAACCCAAAAATCATTATCGGCTAAAACCAACAAATTTGAGTTCAAGCAAACCACAGAGTCAAGTTTCTAATTAAATTCAAAATCAATAACTCGAACCAAGTCGAGCAAAAGAAAATGGGAAAAGCAAAATCACATACCACTTTTATCATTCGAGCTTAACGCATTGGAGCAGCCAATGACGCTCAAGCCAAAGTCGATTAACAAAGCAACATAAAGATAATTCCTCAAATCAATCGATCATAAAGCGGCGGCTTCTTCACGAAGCCCTAATTTTTGAAAGAGGAACGACTATTCTCGAGCAAAGGAATAGAGGCAGACATTAATTTCACGAAGTAAAGGATACAGGCCGAAGAAAATAAAGGGAGATATCATTTACATATTATATTTGTTCGATTTGGGACGGTTTCCTTATATTTTTTTAGGCTTAATTTACTTAATAGGGGTTTGAGTTGTTATTAATTTGTAATTCTTTTTTAAACTTTTGTAATTTTCTAGTCGTATGACTAAGGACAAACTACGATGCGTACTTTGAGAATTCATAACTCAATGGTAGAGTTGTGGCCGAGTTTTGAGCGTAGAGTTAGGTTAGCTGATAGCGGGTGTCGCGAGTTTATGTGCGTAAGTTCCCGAGTACTTAATTTCTTGTAGAAACCTTAGGGGTAGCACGTAGGCAGGGTTTTGCCGAAGCTGGGTAAATTTGTGTTGTTCTATTTCTACTTTTATTATTCTGCAATTATCTATGGTGCAATTATTTTCGATATTTCTGTATTAATTTTTATTTTTATTAGTATCACCCTATTCATCTCCCTCTAGGGTGAAATCGATCCTACAAGTGGTATCGGAGCTAGGAATGAAAACTAATTTTTGTTTAAAAGTTTGATTTTTCAAAAACCAACTTTTATTTTAATTTTTTTTAATTTTTTTAAATGGCTTCTTTTAATAATGCTTTTGCCGAGGGTCAGTCCATAGTTAGACCACCTATGTTCAATGGTGAATATGCTTACTGGAAAAATAGAATGATTTTTTTGAAAACAATTGATGCTTGGATTATTGTTGAGACAGGTTATAGACACCAACTATAATGGTTGATCATCGGAAAATTGAAAAATCAATGGATCAATGGAAAGATCTTGAAAATAAACTACAGAATGCTAATGCTAAAGCTATGAATTCTATTATTTGTTAATTGGACTAAATTGAATTTAATCGTGTCTCACATTATCTAACTACACAGGAAATTTGGCACACAGTTGAAGTGACTCACGAAGGAACATCTCAAGTCAAGGAATCTCGCCTTGCCATGCTTAGTAGCAAATACGAGAACTTCACAATGGCCAAGGATGAGAATGTCAAAGAGATGTATAGAAGACTTTTTAATCTTATATACAAATCAAAAGCTCTTGGAAAACTATACGTAGAATTGGATGTAGTCCGAAAAATCCTCAGAGTCCTTCCACGAAATTTTGAAGCGAAAGTTACTGCCATTCAAGAATCGAAGGTTTTTAAACAGATTAAAGTCGAAGAACTTATTGGAAACCTTACCACTTATGAGCTAGAAATGAAATTCAAGGAAGAATGTAAAGGAGGTGATACTCGAAAGAAATCAATAGCTCTCAAAGGAACAACCGAAAGCGAAGAAGATGATGTGATGATGGTGCAGTAGAACTGGCAGTGATGATAAATAAATTCAAAGTGTGGAATCACAAGTATGGAAATCCAGCTCTAAATCAACAATTGAAAAGCAGAATAGTCAAAGTTCCAGACAACCAGGAAGAGCAGGAGATCATATGTCATAAGTGCAACTAACCCGGTCATATTAAGCCAAATTATCCTCAAAATCAACTCAGCCAAGGAAAGAAACCGAAAGGGAGAAGTTTTGCAACTACTTGGGATGAAACTGAAGAAGATGATAAAAGCACTGGTAGTGAGAGTGAAAAAGGAAATCTGCGCCTTCGAGGAGAAACAACTGACAACGATGATGACGAGCCAAGTGAGGTATCAAAGCTTACTCACTCTGAATTATTTATATATTTTGACGAAGTAAATGGCTATTTTGAAAGACTTAGGGAGAAGTACGCTGAAATTGAATCATAAAGAGATAGTTTGATAGAATTAAATGTACAACTTGACTAATTAGTTAAAAACTATCTAAATAAAAGCACTAAGTGTGACAAGTGTCTATCATTTGAAGAAGAAATTAAAAAATTAGAAATTAAAATTAAATCACATGAAAATGAAATTCTGATTTTGAAAGAAAGTGAAAATACTATGAGAGAAAATTCTATTAAAAAGTGCACTCAATTATTGAATGAAAATGTATCTCTTAAAACACAAGCCCAACAATTGTCTACAACCTTAGAAAATTTTTCCAAAGGAGAAAGATCGCTAAATATGCTATTAGGGAAACAAACCGTTAATACTGTTAGACAAGGACTTGGATATAATCAATTTGAAAGTGTTAGAAGCGAAATTAATCAAGTCAAATCGAGTGCACAATTTGTAGAAAAATTGAACATAATCAAAACAATTGTGGGTGTAGGCCCAAACACGTGAAAACCATACCAATTTTGGTTCCTAAAGGCATGAATATAGAATCCCTTAAAGTCCAACAAATCTGGGTGCCAAAAGGAACAAATATAAATAGTCTCGGGTCTACACATATATACTTTTCAAAATCTTTTGCCACTAATAACCATGGATATATGAAAACAAATAGGTCACAAAAATCTTTTCTCGTGTAGGTATAGTGGCGGACTAAGGAACAACAACAGTGTTACCTGGATTCTGGCTATTCCAAGTACATGACGGGTGACAAATCAAAGTTCCTTAGCCTAGTATAAAGGTGGCAGAGTCACAATGGGAAACAATGAAACATTATCGATAAAGGTAAAATAGGTAACAGTACATTTGTCTTGAATGATATATTAAATGTTGAAAATTTGTACCATAATCTGATTTAAACCAGCCAGTTATGTGATAATGAATGTTGATTATGATTCTGATTTATCCAAAATTGTTGGCCAATTATCTGTTTATGCCGAGCACACTATAAGTATCTCTAGAGTCTTTGGAATAGTTCAAATAGATCTATTTGGACTAATGATGATGTTTTATTGGTTGATGATTACTTTAGATACACGTGGATATATTTATTTATTTTATTGATTCTAAACCTAACATTATGTTCACTGTTTGTTTATTTGCACGGTTTCAGTTCAAATCCTAAAGAATTTCATTTAAAAGCCGTATAAAGGATTTTAAGGTACTTGTTTCACACTTCACGATATGGTCTATAACATCCAACTAACGATAATCTTGAGTCAAAGGGAAATTCAGATGCAAATTATATTGGTAATCTAGCTAATAAAAAAATTACTAGTGGAACGTGTTTTATGTAAAGACATTCATTATTTGCATCACATTTTCATAGAAAATATCTGCATATTTTTCATTTCAAATGATTTTCAATTAGCATACATTTTCTTTTTTAAAACCCCTTTTGGAAAATAGTTTTTAATTGTTGACTTTGTTTCAGATTAGTTATTTTAGAAAATTTGATTTTATAATTATTTTTGGATTTGATCTTAAATGACTACATTAAATAATATGTCCTTACTGATTATCGAAAAGATAAATAGTGATTGAAAAAGTGATGAGTGTTGATATTAATCACATATTATGACTTGAGACAATATATTTAGTAAATTTCTTTAAAAATTTAAAGAAGATTTATAATAACTTTTGATGGGTAAAAATTCATGACCGTCTCTGTTTCTATCATATTTCTAACGACCATCACTCATCAAAATCTAATATAGTATGTCAATATGTGGTATTTAAAACAGGAAAAATATTTTTTTTCATTTTATTTTATTTTTAGCAATAGAAACATCCAAAGTATTCACTCTCATTTAATAGGCCTTATGGTTATGCATGGGTGGATTACTTGGTATTTTTGATTATGTGCTTTCATGCTCATTTAAAAGTCCTCACCATTATGCATGTATGGAACACATATCAAAATTTATTATTAAATAAACAAGTTGATTCTAATCCTATTTAAAAGTCCTCATGGTTATGCGTGGTTAGAAGATGCTTGAAATTCATTTTTTATAAAAATTGAAAATACTACCAGTCTCATTTAAAAGTTCTAACGGTTATGAATGGTTAGTAGATATTCAAATTCTTGATATAAATATACCACAAATAGACACAACTATATGGTTTTATATGCTGACATCACCCCTATCACTCTAAGGTGGAATATGCGTCTAACAAATTATTTAGATTTTTGTATGATCTTTTATTGAAATTTAATATTTATACTCGATTGGGTATTAATGTTCTATTTATGTCTATCACTATATCTCTATTTTTCTAACACTATTTCTCTTTTGCTGATAACAAAGGGGGAGAGAAAAGTTAAGATTTTGGCAAGTAAAGGTCAAATATTTTATTTTTTAATCTGCATATTCCCATATAGGTTCATTTGTATATTTTCATGCATATATGAAGGTGGAGCTTTATTGTAAAGAGGGCATTCAAATAGAGGGAGCAAATAGGGTTCATCGATGACCAAATACATTTAGTAAATTCAAAATCTTAAATATATGTTTGTTATCATCAAAAGGGGAGATTGTTGAATATGCTAGTATATGATTTTTGTTTGACGATAATAAACATACATATGTTCATTTAAATGTATTTGTTATTGTACTATTTTATTTTTCACATAATTAAATAAATATTTGCTGAAGAAACTAAATAACATAGAATTTAAATTCAAACAAATATTTTATTCAAACAAATATTTTATTACACTTTTGAAAACTTGAGCTCTCACTATATATAAAAAATGTCAATTACAATACAATTTAAGATTACAACACTATTTTTCACTATACAATTGTTACATATATTTGCTATCACTCATTCACTCGTATTTGATCTTCAACTCTATTCCAGCTCGAACCCTGCATCTGAGCTATCTGAAAAATAAACGCTGATGCAGTAAAATTGAAAAAGAAATATTTATGCAGTGAAAAATAAAATGTGCCCCTTTTGAATATATTATTTGCCTCAGTTATTTGGTTTGTTCATCATCATTTCCTTTGAATTCATCATACACGAACAACTTGTGACATGCATAATACATATATTATACATTCCACAAGGCCGTGCACACCGATGTACACTAGATAAAATTACAGGGATAGGTGAGCACAAGGTCAAACCCAACCAAACGACGGATTCAACACAGGTGTAATCCAAAATACAAAACAAAACCAGTTCATCAATGAAAGTGCACAAGCAATGGTCAGGCTTACAAGTTCAAGTGCATAAGCAAACTACATGACAAAAATAACCCAAATATGAATACAATACAAATGAACACAAGCCCAGACTCAATATCAAACTACCATACATATGTATACATATGTATACTCACACATATACATATATATGCGGTAACACACAACATATGCATATGGTCAAACATAAGGCAGCACATGATGCAACGCAACAAAGTGGACAGTGAAACCAAATGCACAAACCAAAATGAAAAATATATGAAAGTGAAGAGGCAAGCTGCAGTTTAACTCGAGGCAACATACATATGAATCAGGTTCGAATATGAAAACAAAATGTGCACGAGTAATGCATGGTCAGTTTCACAAAGACCAAACACAAGTGTACATATATATATATATATATATATATATATATCAGTGTGAACACAACATTGAAGACTTTACTCAACAACATGAATGGCACCGGACTCAAGTGCGTGAGGACAAATAAACACACATGAAAACATGTATCAAGACTACCGGAGCTATAATTCAATTCCACAACAACAACATGCAGTCAGACATCAAAACCAAAAATCAAATGCACAAGTGCAGCCTCAATAGTGAAGACCAGTGAGCAAATCAATCCAGGCATCAAGCATGGAACAAGTTCACAAAAACTCAGGCAAGCTGACCAGACCAAACTACAAGCAACTCAACAGACTTAAATGAATACGCAATAGAGATGTATGTATACACATGAAACCAGAGGGATGAAGAAGTCAACAAGTATGCAACAGAGTGGAATGCAAGACTACACAAAGAAGCACTTGAAGCACACATGAAATGCAATAGACTCGAAGCAATATGAAGACCAAACTATAAAATGTTCAGGTGCAAAAATCAAAGGCACAAACATGGCTCAACAACTAAATGCAACCAAACAGTCCAGGCTCTCAATAACCCAGTGCAAAATCAAATGAAACAAAGTCAAAAAAGGTCATCAAGCAATAGGTCATCGAGGCAATCCAGTTCAAATAAATGCAAATTAAAATGTACACAATTACATATGCAACTAAATACAAGTCCACATGCTCAGTACACATGATGTATTAACTAGAACTAGACTCAAATCAACATGAACAAATTCTTATGCAACAGCAATGAGAAAAGCATATGCATACACATGTCAGTTTAGGTATGAAGGCAGCAAGGTAACCCAGATAACACAAAAGAGCAGTGATAACATACAAGTGAAGTGTCACACAAGAATGAAATGCCACCCCACTCAGTGTACCAGATAAGTACGACACGGCCATAACGGTCAGAGGCAACATCAAATCAATGGTCGAATTACAGAACAAGTGAACATGTACTAGTAATCAAGCAACAAAGCAATTCACGAAAATTCATAACTATTGGTTGCAGTTCTAATAAAGTCAAGGTCGAATTCAAACAGAGGAACATCGAATGAAATATTAAACAAGTCGTTGGCAGTAATGAACGAAGGAATTCAATTGTGTTCAAACAATTCCAAATAAATCGTCCAAATATATCGAAAACATATTCAACCGGTGATAAAATGAACAAGTCAGAAAATATCACAATGGTTCGATCATGAATCGAATGGTCAAGCAATATAAGTGATGAGTTTCAAGACAAATATATCGAAAACTTAGGGTATTTAATCCCTATTTAAACCTAAAAATCATCATCGGCTATAACCAACAGATTCGAGTTCAAGCAAATCACAGAGTCAAGTTTCTAATTAAATCCCAAATCTATAACTCGAATCAAGTTGAGCACAAGCAAATTGGAAAAGCAAAATCATTTACCACTTTTATCATTCAATCTCGATGCATTGGAGCAGCTGAAGACGCTCAAGCCAGAAGTCGATTGACAAAGCAACACAAAGACTATTCCTCAAATCAATCAATCATAAAGCGGCGACTTCTTCACAAAGCCCTAATTTTTGAAAGAGGAACGACTATTCTCGAGCAAAGGAAAAGAGGCAGGCATTAATTTCACGAAGTAAAGGATATTGGTCGAAGAAAATAAACAGAGATATCATTTACAAATTATATTTTTTCAATTGGGCCAGTTTCCTTATATTTTATTTTGGGCTTAATTTATTAAATAGGGTTTTGATTTGTTATTAATTTGTAATTCTTTTTTAAACTTTTGTAATTTTCTAGTCGTGTGACTAGGGGCAAACTACGGGATGTAGTTTGGGAATTCGCAACTCAGTGGCCGAGTTGTTGCGGAGTTTTGAGCATAGAGTTTTGTTAGTCGATAGCGGGTGTCGCGAGTTTATGTGTGTAAGTGTCCAACTACTTAATTTCTAGTAGAAACCTTAGGGGCAACAAATAGGAAGGGTTTTGCCGAAGCAGGATAAATCTGTATTGTTCTATTTCTGCTTTTATTATTCTGCTATATCTATGCTGCAATTATTTTCTATATTTTTGCATTAATTTTTATTATTATTAGTATCACCCTATTCACCCCCCTATAGGGTGAAATTGATCCTACAATTATTGCCCGATATGGAATGCTATGATGCTTCGCATATCCCACGTGGGAAGAATGGGGAAGCTGACTTGTGGAAAAGTTCGCAAGCACAGACATGCACAACAAATGGGCTTGGTTTCGGTCGAGACCCTACACACCCCGAGTTTAAATGCGATGGAAGTTGATCATGTATCCGAAACGGAACCCAAGAATGAGTCATGGATGTCCCCATTTAAAGAGTTCTTGTTGCATGGAGTCTTGCTTGAGAAAAGGAATAAAAAGCGATAAGTCCTTCGTAAAGCATCACGGTATATTATGCAAGATGGAATCATGTATCAAAAGGGATTCTCTATGCCCGCACTCAAATGCATCGCCAATGATGAGATAAAGTGGGTCTTGAAATAAGTCCATGAAGGGGAGTGTGGTAACCACACTGGGGGCATATGTTAGCTAAAAAGGTACTCCGTTATGGGTACTACCGACCGACTGTGAAACGGGATGCCGCAGATCTTGTGAGACGATGTGACAAATGCCAGATATTTGCAAAGGTCCCAAGAGCGCCGCTGACAGAAATCACACAAATGGTTAGTCCATGGCCATTGGTAGTATGTGTAATTGATATCATCGGATCTTTTTCAATTTTCGAGGGTAGTGCAAGATATGCGATTGTCGCGTTGACTATTTCACCAAATTGATCGAAGTAGAGCCGTTAGCTATGATCACAACCAAGATGGTCATTAAATTTATCTTTATAAACATTGTATGCCGTTTTGGTCTTCCATGAACTATCGTAACTGAGAACGAAAGTCAATTTGATAGTGCTGAGTTCAAGGAGTTTTGTCGAAGGTGTCATATTGAAAAGAGGTTTGCAGCAGTCGCTCACCCTCAAGCGAATGGGTCGGTTGAAGCTGTAACCAAGATTATAAAGTTCTTCTTGAAAAAGCGTTTGGAAAAGGCTAAAGGCAAGTGGGTGGACGAACTTCCTATGGCGCTTTGGGCCTATAGGACCACTCATAAGCCTACAACTGGCCACACTCCATTCTCCATTGCTTACGGAGCCGAAGCAGTCATTCCCATGGAACTCAAAGTCCCCTCCCATCGAATGACTTACTACGATCCCATAAAAATCAAGATCTCTTATTGGAGTCTTGCACATTATTAATGAAAAGCATGAGGAAGCCGATTTAAGAGTGGTTGCACAACGACACCGGGTCGCCTGGTACTATAATACTAAAGTCCAACCAAGAACTTTCAAAGTGGGCGACCTTGTCCTGAAACGAATCTTCCTTGTCCCATCGCATATGAACACGACATGGGAATGGCCATACATAATTGAAAAGAGGCTCGGAGAAGGAACTTTCAAGCTAGTGACTGTTGATGGTGTAATGCTTCCAAGAGGGCGGAACAGCAAGCATTTACGATGCTATTTCACCTAGACTATTTCTTCCATATTTCAGTAGAATTTGTTTTCAATATTTGCTTTGGTATTTGATTTTTTGATGTGTAATCCGGCAAGTTATTCTATCCTCAATTTTGTGAAGAGTAAAATCTTGAAACTCCCTTTATGTAAATTACTGTTACCGCCTGTTATATTAAATATGTGTTGAAACTGATTGATATCGACGTATGCAATGCATAAACATATGTGTAATGAAAAAAAATCTCTAAGTCTCCAGAGTGCGGATTAGAGTACTCTGAGTCCCCGGAGCGTGAATTAGAGTATAAAACGACTTGAAAAAATCTCTTAGTCCCCAGAGTGTAGGTTAGAGTACTCTGAGTCCTCGGAGCGCGGACTAGAGTTTAAATGACTTGAAAAAAATCTTTAAGTCCCAAGAGTGCGGATTAGAGTGCTCTGAATCCACGGAGCGTAGACTAGAGTATAAACGACTTGAAAAAATCTCCGGGTCCTCGAAGCGTGGACTAGAGTGTAAACTACATATAAAAAATGTTTTGAGTCCATGAAGTAGAATAAAAAGTTCTAAATATCCAAACCGATGGATAAACAGAAGAGTTGTCAACCGTTCTCTATCCCACGAACTCCAATCTGAGATCAACGAAAGATGCTCAAACTACTAGCGATGGAGTGCAACCGTTGGTTACGATACCGGCCTGGAATCGTTTGTGACTTAAGATGGAACCCGCAGAGGAGCTATAAGATTAAGATAATGAATTATCAAAAAAAATTGGAGAAATTATAACAAGTACTTGGAACCGGAGAAGTTACTCTATGAAATAATAATTCACTCTACAATTGACAAAGAAATAAAATTTTGTTTACAATCCTAAGAATTCTTCACAAACCATTCGAGTGGCTGGGATCCACGCCCATGCATGTGTTACCAAAAAGAAAAGAAAGAGGAAAAAACAACAACACAAACCTAACTTATTTGGAATAAGAAAAATATTACAAGACTCCGACCATTTCTTTGACTTCCTCTCCTTCTTCAGCTTTTCTGGGGTCAATTCGATCAAACGTCTTTTTCGAGACCTTTTGTTGCCTTGTGTAGAAGTACTTGAGGAAGGAGGGGGAACTGCAATAGGAGTGGACTCATTAGGAGGGATGAATTGTAAAGGCCTATGGAGAGGATCATCGACCACCACCAAATCGGGTTCACCCTTAACTTCAAGCTTTGATTTCTCCTCCTTTTCGATCCACTCCTTCACGCTGAATTCAGTAGTGTGCTCAAAAGCACCCGTAACTATAACATCGTCATGCTCCTCCATTGGTGATGGGTCTTCAAGTTTGTCCTCATGAATCGCCTCAATCACCAGAGCATCGGGCCTTAGGATATCTACGGCGGCCGAAGCCTAGGCAACTTGTCCTTCCTGCTCCGTGGCGACATCACTTCTAGGAGTTGACTCAGGACCAGGATGACCTATAAGTTTCGTAAGAAGAAAATGTTAGACTATAGCTGTTATTTATTGAGAACATCAACTTTTTAGATTAAAAAGGGTTCGATATGGTAACGGCATCTGGTTGACTCTCAGTAGTCATCGGAGTACTCCCTTCGATGATAGGAGATAACATATGTAGGCCAAGTTCGGGTTTATCTGGGCCATAACCAATGTGCTCCTTCGTAGGATGAGAAGATGACGTTCCAGCCAATCATTTATGAGGGGGTGGATCCTTGGGTTCGGTTCCAAGAGACCCTGCAACATCTTCTTTCTCTTGGATCGGTGTAGGGGTCTTACCAAATTGGAGCTTAGCGGCAGCTAACTCAGATGGCTCATTTCCTCATAGCACTTCCTTCACAAGTGCCCCCTCATCAACTTCTTCCACTCCTAACTCCTCTTTCTTGATCCTTGTGACAATCTCCTAAGCTTTGACAAGTGACTCACAATAGCCCTTGCCTAGAAAAGTCAACACTGGTTCTGTTAACACTATCACTAGTACGTTTGTAGAGGGTCAGTCTACGCCAGACCACCACTTTTTAATGGCAGTAACTGTGCATATTGGGCATGTAAAATGAAAATATATTTACAGTCAATAGGATTAGACACTTGGAATATCACATAAATTGAATATTCTGAACCCACAACTAATTTTGCACAGTGGACTGTTAAGCAAAAGACTATTGCACAAAATAATTTCAAAGCCATGAATATTTTATTTTTTCACTTGATAGGGATGAATTCAATAGAGTGTCTATTTGTAAGCCTGCATATGATATTTGGAAAACTTTGCAAGTTACTCATGAAGGAACAAGCAAAGTCAAACAGACCAAAATATCTATACACACAAATCAGTTTCAATTATTCAAAATGAATTCTAATGAGTCTATTTCAGATATGTATAGTAGATTTTAGGATATTGTGCATTCTCTAATATCATTGGGAAAAAGTTTTTCTGAAGAAGATCAAGTCAGAAAAATTCTAAATTCTCTTACTTCGGAATGGGATTAGAAAACTTTTGCAATCGAAGAAGCATATGATATCAGTACTTTAAAGATTGAAGAATTGATTGGAAATCTAATGTCTTTTGAAGTAAAAATGAAAGGAAGAAGAGATGGCAAGGCATTCGAAAAGAAGTCAATTGCATTCAATGCATTAACAGATGGATCGGGCTTGGGAAGTGATGATGATGAAGAAATAGCTTTCATGACAAAGAATTTTTGGAAGTTTTTGAAATATAGAAAGATGAACGACTTCAAAAAGAATGATCACAAGAATTCTAGAAATCATAATGAAGTACCAAACCACGTCAAATATTTCAACTGTGACGAACCAGGCTATCTCAAAAGAGACTGTCTACATCCTGATAAGCAAAAATTTTCTGCAAGCAATGATTACACAAAGAAAAGGAAAAGAGAATATACCGCTACACTAGACGATTCACACTCAAACTCATCCTCAAGCGATGATGCTCAGAAGACGGAAAATTCAAATATGTGCTTTACGGTTATTCATGATTCGGATGATCTCGGAGATACGGATCTAGAAAAAGGTACACGTTTACAATATATTGGTTGAAATTGTTTTCTTAAAATTATTTGATTGCTTGATTGTTTCTGAAATTATGTGTTGTTTGAATTTTAAATTTTTTATAATTATGTTTATTTTTATTTTCTATATTATAATTTTTTTATTAAAAGATTATTATTATATTTAATATTACTCCAAAAAATATATAAACATTAAAAATAATATATGTATATAGATATTAAAGTATATAGGAACATATAAGTCACATGAATTCTCTGACCCATGTCGACATGGCCCTACCGATGATGTCGACATCCCTGTCAGAAATTTAAAATTCAATTTTGAATCAAAATCTTTGAATTTTCCTCTACCTTTTCACCAAATCCAATGTTTTGGAAAGGTACCTCTTGACCAGAGAACATGTCTATTGAATATCTATTTATTTCCATTATCTTACCATGCCTTTTCACTTTCATTTTAAAATTAAAACTCTCTTTCACTCTTTCAAACTTTTTACTCTCTTCAAAAATGGCTTCTTCAATCACTCAATCCATAATGTGGCCGTCCAAATCCATTAAAGAGTATCTCTATAATGATCCGGAAGCAATCAAGGCTTATACAAGCTATGCTAATTTCGAAAAAGTTCATACGGGAAAGTTTTCTATCTTTAGCGATTTCTCTACATATGAAATCAATACTCTTCTTGAAGAGAATCATATCCTTAGTTTTTTGGACAATTCTCAAAATTATTTCGTTTGGTCCCAAATCTTGTTAAAATGTTTTATGTGAATTTGAATTGCGGTTTTTATGAAGGAAATGAAGATGAAATTTGGAGCAGTGTTAAAGGCACTAAAATTGTTTTAGATTGTGAAATTTTGGGCAACATTCTCAATTGCAAGAATTCAGGAATAGATCTTTCTACTTTTAATATTGATGAATATGAACGTGGGACATTTCATCACATTTTCGAAGGAGATGACAACTTTGAATTTAAAAATCGTAACTTTGATTCGAAAGCACGTATTGTCAATCTTCTTTTGCAACATACTACCACTCCTAGATCGGGAAATTTCAATAACCCGACTTTAAAAGTTTGTAAATCTCCTTTTGCTATCTTTGGTCATTATGACATTAATTGGACGCAAGTGATTATGGATGAACTTCGTCCTAAGAATTTGAAAATGGGTGGGACTACCTTGTATCATGGAATCTATCTCACTCGGATTTTAATTATTTTGGCGTTGATTACAAAAGGAAAAAATTTGTTTCAAGAAAAGTGTTTAATCATGCCAACATTTCTCTCATGAAAATTCCTTTCATATTTCAACAATATGAATCTCTTGCCGAAAAGGATGAAAAATTGGCACAAGAAGATATGAAGGAAGAAGATGATGAAGAAGAAGAAGAAGGGAAGGAAATGGAAATTGAAGAAGATAATGAAGAAACCTCCTTGGAAAGTATTGAATATCCTACCAATATAACAATCCTTTCAACAAAACTCTCCTCAAAAATTAAAAGATTATAGTGGAAAATCAACGAATTCTCAAAAGATCCATTAGTAAGAAACTGAATAAAATGTCCACTAATATGAAAAAATTCTTTGCTAAAGTTGGTCAAAAACTTGGCTTATCATCATCCTCCTCATCCTCTAGCACATTCTAAGAACTAGGTTTTGATGTATTAGTTTGTTTTATGTGAGCATGTATTGTTCTTTTTATGATATTATGCAGTATCTTATGTATCATCTCATCTATTTATAAAAATCATTTATCTTATGTTTTTCTACCTTATTGTGTCTCTGGAATAAATATTGGTATAGTATATAAGTTTATATATATACATATTTATTCACAAAATAAATAAGACACATAAATTAACAGAGCCATGTCGACATGCCTCTGCCCCCTATATTGACATATAAATGTCAGATTTGTTTATTTTTAAAATTTTGAAATTAAAAAAACTAACTCGTGTCTATTCATGTTAAACGAATTTCTAACTATTTAAACACCTAGTTCTTCCAGAAATTTGTAATCTTTTCATTTCTACTTATCTCTATTTACATCTCTTTACTACTTATCAAAAATGGCTTCCTCTTCTCAAACTCTAAGTGATAATCTAAGTGATAATCTTGAAGAAACTCTCAATTCATCCAAGAATATACTTACTTTTATTCTCCGCAATCAAAGGCGCTTAGAACTAAGTCAAATGCAGATAATAAAAGAACAAGAGAAGCATTTCGATGCCCTTCGTTGGATGATTTCTACCCTCAACAAAGATGATCTCGAAACAAATCCTGTAGGAACTTTAATTCAAGATAATGAAGTTTAGGAACTTAATAAAAAGGATCCTATCTTTTGAAAAGAAGGATGGGTTGAAGTTTCTAGAAACATTTGATCTCCTTATGGTTTGAATTGCTTGTTTTTGAATTCTGTGATTTGATTTGATTTGACTTGCTTTGATTCGATTTGGTTTGAATGGATTGTATAACATTATATGAACTATAGTATATATTTATTGGGTTTAAACTTTCATATTTATCATCCAATATAAGACTAAGGGAGAGTTATATTAGTTTAGGATAAGTTTTTTTGTTGATGATAAAGGGAGGGAAATATAAAATAGAGCAGTTAGGCTTAGATTAAGGGGGAGTTATTGTGAAGGATAGTATATTTTATAAACATAGGTTGTCATCATCAAAAGGGGGAGATTGTTAGTCCTTGAGATGATGGTTTTGATGACAACGACCTTAGGACTTGTTATAAAATATAAATACTAATATTATGGTTTAGATATATATATGTATATGTAGAATATAAACATGCAGGTACCAAGAATGAAGACTGTACGGTATAGAGATTCAAGACTGAAGATATTAAGATTGAAGACTCATGAGCATCAAGATATCAAGAGCTCAAGATTTCAATAGTACAAGATAAGTATTGAGTCTAGAATTATGTTAAAACTTCTTGAAAGCACTTACATCTTTATTCGAAATTTATTCGTGGAATGGAATCCACTTCGAGCCTGTTAAAGGGATTGAACCCTAGTGGGATGGAACCCACGACAATATCTAGTGGAACATACAGTGGTCCTATTTTGATATTCACTAATTTTATAAAAACACTTTCCAAAAATATATATCTCTTGTTTTTAAAAAATGTTTTCAAAAATTTCTTTTTAAAAAGATATCTCTCTTGGTTTTAAATATTTTAGCCTCAAAACTATTTTTTTATTTTTTATTTTTGATTTCAAAACCGTCCTTGTTTTTAAACCATCTCTTGTTTTAAATAGCTTTAAAATATTTATATACTCAGATTTTAAATCACTATATAGATTAAGATTATATATATTAAAAATTACTTTCTAAACTCTTCTATATGTTTAAACAATATTCAAATATATTTACAAAGTTTAGAAATTGTTTTGACAAATTATAGAAACCAATTTTAATAAGAAAATCAAAACATCAATTTTGCCTTAAGCATGTCGACATCCCTCCATGCCCCATATCGACATGGTGTCCGTTATTTTCAAATTTCAATTTTCAAAAGAAGTTTCTATTCGTCGTATCCTTATGAATAGATGTGGCTGTTGCTCTACTATAAATACCAGTAAGTACTAAATATTTTTTTTACCAGATTTCATTTATTTTCTCTCCTCTCCATCTTTCACATTTATTTTAAAGAATCCTAAACTATACTCTACCGAAATACTAAGTGAATCAAACTTAATTATCTCATATTTGATTCTCTGCCACTCTCTCCATAAGATTTCAGTGCTATTTAGAGTTATAGAATCTTTTGTAAATCAAACTGTTAAGTAAAAGGTGTGGTTGAGTCTTGAAATCAATTGGGTGTGATTGTAGCTTCGGAAATCAATTAGGCGATCTTGTAGCCTGGTTAAATCAAGAGAGTTTGTCCTGGACTCGAATACAGAAGGGTGTACCTCATAGCCGAGGGTGTAATCTGGGAGATTATTTTGATAAAAAATCCGTACGATTGTACGGGACTGGATGTAGGGTAACTTCGAATCAGTATAAAATCCTGGTGTGTTCTTTCCTTTACTGCTTTTATTAAGTATTTGCATCTATGTCTGATTCTGTGATTATATCTGTGTCTATGAATTGCATTTGTTGGCGATTAAATTACATAAGATTCAAAAAGATTTAAAAAATCAATAAAACACTATTCACCTCCTCTAGTGTTATTCCAGCCTTAAGATCCGTAATTCGCTTTTCTTACAGGAACTGGGGAATTTGTTTAGATATGATCAGCGTTTGTTTACGATGCTCACAAGATTTCCTGGTGCTTGATAATCTAGATTGTTGGTCATGAGGAGCGCCATATTGAGAGCCTTAGTGCGCAGACTTATCTCCACTGCGTTCGGGAGGATAGTTGGGTCGCTCTGACATGAAGCGTGTGCTTGGTGCTTCCTCCTGGATGATGAAGATGATTCTCGGGAATGATAATCTTTTTCCCATCCTTCTTCTCTATCTCGACGTCTTTCGGACTAGGAATCTTGACTTGAACGATGAAAGAGCCATGAAGACGATCAAAAGCGTGCAAATAAGACATTGCACCTATAAAAGAACCAAACGAGAATGTGTTAACAGTCGCTATATCAAGAATTAAGTACAAGCGAGTGGTGGGGTGCAAGTGCTTGTGTGTGTCCTAGTGTATCCCCCCGATGGACCAGTAGTGTTTGCTTTACTCATAGGAGTTCCTTCTCCTTGGTTGGAAGGCTGCCTGCTTTTGCTGCTTCTCGCTGAAGAGTTAAGCCCCTTAACGCCAAGGTTGGTGAAGTCATAATTCAACAAATCGTCTGGAATAGAGATATCAGAAAGTCCCTTCAAAGCGCGCTCTATTTGCTGAGAAGAGGAACCCTTTTCGACAGGAGTTATGACAAATATTGGGGTCTCCTCGGTTTTCTTTTTCTTAATCCTATACATTAGGTTTTTTCCCTTTTACGGGGGAGGTTGCGACTGACTTATATGCGACGCATCGACTGCCGGTGCTTGTCCAAGGACTACATCTTTGTTTTTTGGCCCTACATCATCTGCTTCCTCTATCTTCCGTTCTTCGTTGCCTTCTAGAATTCCCTCGGCAGGGGGCACCATGGGGTCATTTAGTTCTATCCTTTTCTCCACAATAACATTCGTCTACTCCCTGGGAGACCAATTCTACAACCGTCCTCTAATAAGCCAAACAGTGAGAGCAGTTCGTAAGTGACGATGAGTGTTATCTCTCTATCCTCCACCGAAGTAGCACGGAGAGCCGCAACTGCCTTGGAATATCTAGCGCCTTTGGGTCAAGAGCGAGCATCTGAAAGGGTTGAAAGAATTCATACGATTAAGAAAGAAGATGTGATTTGAGTTCTTAAATTAAGGGAAAAGGCGGGGATGGTACTTACGTCCTTCCAATTACGTTCTCGTGAAGCTGGGAGGACATCGCATGTAGAACCATTCTTGCTTGAACAGGGAGCGCTTGTTCCATGCATCCATTAAGACTTGACATTTACGCATGGTCTCGAGGAAGATGTACGAAGGACTGTCGGTTCATCTTTTGAAGTTATAAATGTAATGAACGTCCTCGGGAGTTGGCAGACAAAATAGGACATTCATGAAAAGAAAGAAAGTATCGTGGATGAAGGCGTAGCTATTGGGATGCAACTGAGTGGGTGCGGCTCCCATATACTTCGACACTTCATGAATGAATGAGTTGAAAGGTGGCACACGCCCAGCCCAACGCGTGAACTTTTTGCATGCGGTATATCGAGTTGGGGGAGATGAGGCCTATCTTGCCTTGACGGGGCAGGACATCTTCTAAATGAATCTCGTGAATAGAGCACAATCGATGAAGAGTAGCTTCGTCGATTATTGAAGCTTGTCAATCAACCGGATTATTCAAGACGATGGCATCTTCCACAGCCTCGGGAGATGGGCCTATAACCTTTGCAGAAAGAGTCAGAATATCGAAAGGAAGGTCTGCCTAAGGATCGAATGTCCCTAATTTATCTTTTTGCTGGCTTGGGATAGACTTGTCCGACAAAGTAGCGGAGCTCAATTTCATATCTAATCTAAAAGATATCATGGGAGAACACTTTGTATAACATCGATATCTGTGTCAGCTATACTCAATAGACAATCAATATTAGAAATCATAACTTGCCGCCCCTGTGTTGTGTGTGAACTAGTGCAATGAAATGTGAAATGAATGTGGACATTTTAAAATCAAAAAAGCAAAATTAAAATGTCAAAGCTTAGAAATTTCATCCGAAGTGATTGTCATCGCTAACCATCTCGGACAACGTGAAAGGTGATCAATGAAAAATGCTTTGGGATCCGATGTTGACATTTAGAATTGTAAAGTCCATGGTTCAAGTAAGTTGGGCCAGTTTTATATTTAACTCGTGTTGACTGGAATGGGATTTGTTCGTTCAAATTTAAGTTCATTGGTTCGTGTTGTTGTTAGTCACTTTGTGCTTGGACAGGACAATATGCAGTCATATGTTTGAACAAAACGAGTTAGGATGATTTTAGTTAGTCAACACCGACCCCACGATTTTTGCTGATCCCATGTCCTAAACCCATAGCCGATCCCTTTCTCCAACCTCTATACCGTTCCCTCCTTTCCTAGAATATGCTGACCCCTTTTATCTCCAATTCCCGTGCCTAAAAGAAAAATGCCGACCCTGTATTTTAAACAACATGTACTGATCCCTCTCCTTTATTCTAACTTACACTGATCCCTAAGCCTATGCCGACCCCATCTCCTATGTTTCATACACCGAGTCCTCACCCAGCCACAAAACTCAAGCCCGTGCTAAGCTCTCTCCCACCAACGCCACCTCACACCAAACCCTCTTTTTCCATCTTCTCTTCCTATCCCTTTCTCCTTCATCTTCTCCTCCCCTCTTATGCTTCTTGAGGAAAACCCTATACACCTATGCGATTTTCAGACTTGCTTGAATGCGAATGACAAGACCCAGCAAGTCAGGTAAAATAAGGATTTATACTTATATGCTTGTTTTGGGTTGAGTAGGATGAACGTCTGGTTTTGAAGATTAGGGATTGATAGGAAGCGATTGTGAGGAGGAACCTCGAGTTTATGTTCAGTTTTTAAGGTTGAAAGTGGAAGGAGCCGAGTTTATTAGAAGGAGAGGCCTAATGGTTTAAGGAGAAAGTAAAACTTAGAAGAATGGAAGAAAAGAAGAAAAAAGGGGTGGATATGGGTTTTATATGAGAGGGGAGGTAGGAATGTGAATCGGTCTCTTTCGA
Source organism: Allium cepa (assembly GCA_030765085.1). Lineage (NCBI taxonomy): Eukaryota > Viridiplantae > Streptophyta > Magnoliopsida > Asparagales > Amaryllidaceae > Allium > Allium cepa. Next base: position 620,147,490 of record CM060928.1, read on the forward strand.
GAGACCCAGTCATAATGTAAGAAGGGGTTGGCCATTGTGTATGCCGACCCCAACCCATGTGGATCCATCGAGGGATCGACATGCCAAATGCCGACCCCTTTTTTTAAAAAATAGGGAAAGAGAGAAAAGAAAAGAAAATAATGATAAAATATTATATATATTGCAAACAATGAAGAGGAAAATAAGATATGCTTGAATAGCAAGTATTCATGAGATGGAGAGGATTTTGTGAATTCAACCTTTAAGATGTTAGACCGAGAAAACCTAGAGACTTCGTATGATTAGATTTGTGCATTCGAATATGACAAGACTTTATTGAAGATTGATAAAGAGCAACGATTGAACAAAGACTTAAATAAGCTTGCCTTTGGGAACCTGAATTTTTCTCTGATTCAAAGAACATCGTGTTATTCACAAGACGTACTTTGGGAGGCAAGTGTTACCCGATACCCTAGTTTGGCTACACAAATGTAATAACAGAGGTCAGAATTGACTATTGATGGTAAAAATGGCTATGAGATGATATCTATATGACTAGAGTGTAATGTTTGAATCGCTATATCCAGCCCAGGTTAAATAAAATCGACGAATGGATAGCACCGGATGTCGAAGTCTTGGTGGTTGGATCGGCAGAACACATGAAATAGATCAGGTCGGCAGAGTGCATAGCATTGTTTGGGTCGGCAAAGAATATAATGGGGCTCAGGTTGGCAAAGGATGTGGTGGGGCTCGGGTCGGCAAAGTATATAAAATGACCGAGGTCAGCATAGTTTATGGATCGTATCGGGTTGGCCTAGTTCATGAAATAGTATTGGTCGGCATATTGAGGTGTTCCTAGATATTGGGTCGGTGTAGAGCCTGGAGACAAAGCATTCGGCATAGCATCGGGTTGGCATACATGGCATCGGGTCGGCACAGACATTGGGTCGGCATGATAGTTTGGTTTGGAATAGTATGTCGGACCGAGCTTTCCTTATGATGGGCCCAAGTGACCAAGGGGGAGTCCAGGATTTGAGATGTCAGGCTGCCTTCATCTATAAATACAGGAGTAGGGGCCCATTTTTGGGGATCTCTCTTTTCAGCTAAGAAGTGAAGACTCTGCCATTTTTGTAATCATTTTCCTTTGCTTTAACTAGTACCCAAGCTGTTCCTTGTGATTTGTAACTGTAATCAATTGATTGATAAAGCAATAAAGAAAGCATTCAGAGTTGACATAGGCAATCAATGCCGAACCACTATAAATCCTATTGCTTTTACTTTTGCTATTCTTTTCTTGCAATATATAGTGTTACTTCTCATTTTTCATTTAATTTCTTCATTTATTTCACTACTCAAACTTATTCTCGGGTGTTTGTGACCAATTTGGTTGCAATAGATTAATATTATAATTTTGATCTTGTGTTACATTTAACATAATATGATCCTTTTGTAATCAATCAAATTAAACACTCCATCTCACACTAAAGTTTATTTGATTTTTCAGATGAATTAATTTCATCGCGACATTATACATTACAAATTTTGACCGTTCACTATATAACATTTATATGCGATTGTACATGAATCAAATTTTCATAGTCTTGTATTTATTTTAGAGTTCAAAACTCATAGAATGCAGCACATGGTCTCAACCAAATAAACACGTATGCGACCAAATTACAAAAGTATTAAGTAGTTGTAAAACTAGGCACTTGAATGTGTATAGAAATGTTCATAAACAATAATCATTATTAGTGAGTATATATCATAAATCTATTTGTCAATTTTCAATTCACTTCAGTTGTATATCTTAATTGATAAAGGTTTTATCAATCATTTTAAATTGCATAAATCCATCATTATAGATTATTATAACATTATATAGCATATGTTCTTACAATATTAGAAAGGTTAAATATTATCATTTCAATTTTCTAATAAGGCCCCCACTAGTCTTTTATGTTTCACCAATCCTTAAGCAAAACATAGAAGTCTTTCAGCTTCACTAGTGGGTGTTAGAATTCTTATGCCTTAGGATTCTGACCTTGAGGAAAGCTCAACAAATCATAGTCCTACATATGATGGATAATTCTTTATCGGTTGTATCACATGCAACTCATAACCTTTGGTACCTTGTCCTAATCCCACCTTCACCTTGAGAAAAACTCAACAAGTAAAGTGAGACTATTCATTCAGACCTATTATTTCATGATGGCCTAAGTATAATGCACATACCTTGAGAGGAAATCTCAACAAATATGCACAATTATCTTACCTCGTCTATTCAATATATTAATAGTACTATACATAACGTCCTTAGCTTGAGGAAAACTCAACAACTAAGCAATATGCAAGAAATCTCTTAATATATAAATGATAGATGACAACTTTATATCAAAGATTCATAATCTTCAATATATTATATATAGTGATATCGACTTATAGAATAATGTATTTCTTACGAAATACTTTTATGATTTTAGTGTCGGACACATCAAAAATCATGGTACACTTACATTTACATGTGTATTTATTCCTTAAGTCTATTTAGCATATAATTTTTATTATTATATAAATTTTGTATTTCATATTACTTATATAATAGTCTTTTGTATAATATTTTATTAATTGAACCTTATTCAATAAATTAACTCTTTATTAATTTTAAATTAGTATTCCAATACAACTTTTATATTAGATATATCTACTATAACCTTTATAGCATATACTATAACCTTTATAATGTAACAAATATATTACAACTTTTACATTAGATATATCTACTATAACCTTTATAGTGTATACTATAACCTTTATAATGTAACACATATATTTTATATATGTGTGTGTTTATTTAATTAATTAACCTTTTATTAATTTACATTAGTTTTGAAAATTTATCTTATACACATACATGTATACTCAAGTTATCTTAAACATTTCAAAATAACATAATATATATCAACATATATGATACATGCATATGTGTATTAATTAATTAACTCGTTTAATTAATGTATTTTTATTAATCTTTATAAAATTTAAATTTTGAAATTATAAAAAGTTTCAAACATTTTGAACTTTTCATTACATTATCAATCATTTTGAAAAATTATATTATGTTATAACCTTCTATAATAAACTTGTTTTTATTTCAAATTTAAATTTCAAATTTAAAATCTTGTCTTAGTTTTCAAAACTATTTTGAGAGTTAGGCCAAGGCCTAATTCAAATTGGGTCTTTTCTATCAAAGGCAACCTTTGGGCTCACTTCACCTTTAGGCCAAGAAGGTAACCAAGTAGGACATGGTACTTGATTATCCAATTCCAATCCTAGACATCACCTTTCTAGACACCATACTAAATGCACAAGCTTAATTAGTTAGCCATAACATGACTGATTTAGACCGTATATGCTATTGGGCTCTGATACCATTGAAGGAACCGGGCCAGTCTACAATGGAAGAAATGAATGAATTTAAAAGTAATTTACCATTTAGGATTTAATGGGCCTATGAAGTCTCAATTTCATCAGAACTTTCCTAAATTTGGCTTAAACAAAATCATGTATTTAATTTAATGTAGCTAAAGGGAAGTGTAAAATAAATTTAATTTTAAATGTATAATGTACCAAATACACCTAACATTTATTTATAAGAGTTAATATATAAGGAAGAAAACCTTTCATTTCTTTTTCTAAAACAAGTAATTAATCGAGAGTATAAAATTATCTCAACCACACAACTTCAAACCCCACATAGTAGTCGCCCCTTCCCCTTGCTAGACTAGTCACTTGTCACTCTAAAATGCATGGGTTTGTAAGCCCATTTAACTCAAATTAAATATACACAATTATATTTAATTTAATTTGTTATCGATATCTCATATCAATCAATATATTTATATCATTTATAAATACATGCAACAATTTTATTTCTTAAATCATATCCAAATTCTATAATTTATATTTCATACATATTAATTAATTTATAATAATTATGAACTAATTAAATTTTTTGATCTAAAGAGATTTCATCATAATGGTTATATGACTCTTGAGTGTAAATTCGATCTGCGATTAACATCGAATTATTCGAATGTTAACGTTCACACTTCACTTTGCAGGTGGTGTGACAATATGGCTAAATTTATCGCTTACTCAGCTTTAGTAAAATCTAATTTCACTTTATTAAGCGTTATCTAGTTGTGAAAATTATTTATACCAATTCTCTTCATCAAAACTATATCACTTTGGACTTATTGAATTTAGCAATGGTCAAAATTCCAATATCATCTACAGTCAACTCTGTAGTCCATAAAGTCTTATTTTCAATAATAATAATCATAGTTAACCGTACTACCCTGGCAAGAGATTTTGACTTCGGTTTGATTTGAGTTGACCGTGACACTAACCCCATATAGCCGATGAGACGAATCCTCTTTTGAACAGTGGTTTACTTTCAATACTTCCACTCGATCCAATTATAGTCACTCGATGGACGTTGTGCCATGATTTGACTATACCCGAAGCGGAGCTTTGATATTGAAGAATCACATTATTCTCAAGTAGAAAGAACTGTGTAAATTATTCATATTGGTATTTTCTGTTTAACCTTAATTATATTAACCAACAAAAACTATCAAATGAGTCGTACCATAATTATCCAATTATTAGTACATAACCCCTAGGTGCCCCTAGCAGTTATGAGTAATACACTGCCTAACATTTGAAGAGTGTTACGTATTTTAGTCCCAACGGATACTTTGATATTCAGTCTCGATGCATCTTGACTAGGAACATTTAAAATGGTATACTTAATTTTATTGTGATAAATTACTAATTATTACAACACTTTGTAATTGCTATAACAAAACATACCATTTATGGATTTTCTATTAAATGTACCTTTAATTGAATTAACTAATCGGTATAACCATATTATATCAAGTATATAATAGAAAGAAAACACCTTTATTTCGAACAAGATTGATCAATGAGTTAGATATATGTAACAAATTAAATAGGTTCCCTTAGGGAATATTCCTAACTCTATAAGTAACCCTATCCTTCCCATTGATTGTAAAATACTGATGCCGAGCTTGAGAAATTAGCAACTCCCACCCTAGTTTATGGTAACTGAGTACGTCAGCCTTTTACATACACTTGTTGTAAATCATTTTGGTACCTAGGCACACCAGACTTTTCGTGCCATGAAATCGTACACTCATCACGGGTCCTATTGGTTGGATATGTTTTTAGCATTGCAACTAACTCTAACGACCTTCAAATGTTGGTCCATTACAATTATAACAAACAATTTATAATTATTCATACATGTCAAAAACGCATATTCGATGCTACTTATATACATATTTTAGACTTATGTATACTTATTCTTCTTTTATTTTCTTTATTGTCTCAACATCTTTTATGTTTGAATTTAAGTATTCGATCTTACTATGCGTTTGTCTTTTATTTCACTTTTCATTTACCACTTCTCAAAATCAGACATCAATATCGTTGCTAAAAATTCATTAGTTAGCCTTTTATTTTGATTCCAATTCTTTTTTTCTTGCTTATAATCTAGACTTACCTTTTCATTAGTTTCCATTTTATTAACCTTTAAGCTACATTCTTATTTCAATATTCCATTTTTGGGGTTTACTATCTTTTAATAAATTAGAATCAAACTTTACAATTTAACTGTTACACAATAAATTTTCATATCTTATCCTAAAGAAGTGGTTTGTGCTATGTTGTAATTATAAGAAATTCTCTTTTATTTATTGAATAGACAATGTAAAATACAGTAGTCACCTTTATTTTATACATCTCTTTATTTTTATAAGTATATATCGATTACTTATCATTTCAAACATCACACTTTTGTTATGTTTGAATTTGATAATATACAAAAATCCATTTCTAATAACATATATTCCAATAAATTAAAATACCACCACAACCCCAAAAGTCAAGTTAGCTTTATTTTCGGTCTCATTCATCAACATCAAATAAAATGGAACCTCAGTTTATTATGGTTTCAGTTAATAAATCCGAGTTAAAATTGATAATTAAAATCATTTCACAATTACAGAATTAAATCTAATTATTATGCTATTACAAAAACAAAAATAATCGTTACATAATTACAGAATTAAAATTAATCATTACGTTTCTATAACTATCACTATAAATTTATAAGCAAGTTTATAGTCTTCAACATTTCAAAGATATATGAATTCACTTGAAATAAGATTATCAGACTCATGCATATATGAATAAATATGCAAATATATAATTTAGTATAACATAAAAACATATAATATTCCCACTCAACTTTAATAGCACTTCCAAGTCTCTAAATTTAATCCAAATCTAACCTTGCTATCCATATTCTCCAGTTTTTGACTCCAAATTTGGATTCAGAGACAATATTTTATACAGATCTAATAGAGATCGAATTAGAGAGATGAAGTTTGAATTTAGATCCATTAATTAGAACTAGATCTAAAAGTTTATCTTTGATGTAGCAATCTAATTTGAACCCATTTCCTATCCTCTGTTCTTTTCTATTCTTCTCCAAAGTATATTAGTGCAGTCTAGATCTATTCTTCTGTATTTAGAAATTGTAGAGGAGAAATGAAAATGGTAGAGCTTCTGCGCTCATTAGAAAAATAATGAGTTAGAAGCGAAACCCTAGGTCCTAATTTATAGAGGTCCAAATCAACGCTAACTGTTGGATTAGATTAAATCAAATATAGGCCATACGGGCTAGGTTTATTGTCGTCTTTAGGCATAGTGAGTTGACTACCCCATGACCTAGGTCAATCGTCTATGGTCGACCATGCATGGGTCATAGTCGATTTGACTTGTTTATTTCTGTCTATTTTGATTGTTTGTTGATTTATTCTGATTTCTTACCTTAATTAATCTGTAACGTTTACTTAACGTGATATCATCCTTTAATTAAATTTCTTCATCGTTAAGTAACCATTAACTTTAACGACATTAATCAATTATTAATTCAGTTTTAAATTATATCCTTAATTACATATATAATTGTTTTCAACTATAAAATTCAAACGCAAATAACTTTTTCGTTTGAACCATGACTGGAAATTTTTATAGAAAATTGATTAGAAAATCATCATGAATCCAATGGTATAAGTTTCATGGTTGAATTCCAATGTTTGCGAAAAATCAATTTTTCATTATTTATTATATTAATTAATTAATTTCTATTTTAATCAATTAACGTAAATATGTGGAATATTACAATTCGATGCTCTAGGTAGCTATCTTAAGTAGAACTAGAGACTTACCCTACCTCCCTCATAGAGATGCTTCAGTGAGGCTTTGATGACGACACTGAAAGTTGGTCTGGTGCTTTGGATATCTATCTTAAGAAGAACCAGAGATTTACCCTACCATCCTCTAAGAGGCACTTCAGTAAGGCTTTTGATGATGGCACTGAAGGCTTGTAGATGCTTTGGTCAGGCCTTTTTAAACGGGCCCAAAGGCTTACTCTAACCTCCCTTCAAGAGGTGCTTTAATCAGGCCATCCTCATGTGGAAAAAAGCTTTTTCTTTTATATAAGGGGAGTCTTACTCCTTTTGATGGTTGATCCAGCATATACACTTGGAAAAGTTTCCTTTATTCATCCACTATTGGAAAATATGGCCTCAAACAGTCGGTATTTCACTTTTATTATTATACTGCCATCACATTGGTGTAGTTGGTAAATTTCCAATGAGATTATTCCAAGCATTATTTTTTAGAATATCCAATCTCCTTTTAGAACAGCCTTTCAATGTATTTTTATATCCTTTGTTAATATTTGGACACTTACTTGGCCGCTTTATTCCTTAGTTCATTGATTAGATTAGGAGATTTTCTTTTATCTCTATAATCTTTCAATGGGATTCTGTTTCAAATTTGATTGGAAGCATTATTTCTCATATATATGAAATACGTCCTGTTGTAATTTGATATTTCCATAATGTGAGTGGAAGTTCTTTACTCATAACAGATCTGTTTCATGCTATCTAATTATTTTTGAATCTCTCCTAGTCTTTACCATTTACAATGCAACTCTTTAGTAAGTCTATACTGATTTTGGAATCATACAAATTATGATCGAAATCATAAGTGTATTAGAATTCAAAAGAATTCATGATTCAAGAAGCCTTCTTTGCTGTGCAGTCTTTCGAATCCATTTTTGGATGGTCCTTATAGATTTAATCTGAGACTTGTAGCTTGAGAATTGTATAATAATTTGGCTCCAGAGTCGTAGATTTACCTAAATTTCTTTTGCATTTTAGTCGGAAGGTAATTTTCTTTCAATACTTATTTTGTCACGATGTAGTGACCATCTTGCTAATGATTCCTTATCTTTTGTTTTGCTTTACCTGCCTAAGATAATCTATATAAAAATCCTTTCTTGAATCTTTCCATTCTCAGTATGCTCCAGTTTGATGGGTTTGCCCCCTTTCAACTGCTTATGACCATGATTCTTGATGAATGCCTTTTTATGTTTCTGAAAACCACTTGGGATACTCTTATGACCTGAATTTAGAGATTCTATTTTGGTTGCTTGAAGTTTCAAACCTGGGTCTTGCTCCCCATTAGGTTGCGTTGGTAAATAGTTATTCTTATTAGTAATTTGCAAATCTTAAAAGTGATTTCATTTAAATATCCTTTGAGTTAAAATTATGGTGATAAACACTATATATACTTGATGAGATACTTTTGGCATGCAAATTTTCTTGGGATAGCAGGTTGTTTGATGGTATAAAATTTTATGAAAATAAGAGATGGAATAAATTATCCCGTATAATCGAGTCGGATAGTAGGTCTTGAAAATTGCAGAACTTTTTTGAAAGCAGCTTTCTAATAAATTGGATAACCATAAAAATAAACTTTTTTGAAATTGACCCAATAGGAGGGGCTAATGACACCTTTAATCAAGGACTTAAATCAGTTGTTGTATTGGAAGTGATGAGCATGGCTACAGGAGTTAATCTTTCGACATAAATAATCCGACGATAATCCATTGTCCCATATAAGAAAACTTGAATTCCTGTTTTAGTATTAAAATCCCGGCCATAAAGAAAGAATCTCTCCAAATTCCATTCTTCTAGCATAGAAAATTTGACTTTATCTATTAACGGAAATCCTAACAATCCAGACCTTCTTAGCCATCTATTCATAATATATCAGCCGTCATTTCATCCTAATATGATATGAGTTCCAAAATCAGGTGATGCATAAATTTTTGAGATCATTAAATTCAAGATTCTTTATTTTCGAAATCTTTAAATTTTCAAAATTATTTTTTGAAATTATTTTTTGAAATTATTTTTTTATTAATATTTGAAATCATGTATAGAGCTTTATATATTTGAAACTGATGGCATTCGAGATCAATATCTTCGAAATCATGTCTAGTTAAAACTAATTTGAAATCAATATATACTAAAAAATCACAGTCGAAATCAATATATATATATATACACACACACTAAATCTGATACATACACACACACACACACATATATATATTATAGTATCCTAATAGGGAGCAAGACCCAGGTTGTACTGAATGTATGATGTTGTAAATAAAGTTGATGAGGAATATATTTAATAATTCAAATGGATAAAGTATATATCGCTTATATAGGGAGGTAGAGTGTTAGAACATAGCAAAATAATATGTGATTGGACATGCTGCAAAGGACAGTACATATAGTGGATCAGCGAAGTGAAATAAATCAAATGATGTTGTAAATTAGATGCTAATAAATGAAGCCAGAATATTTGTTTGTCACCAGTGAACATTTACACAATGAAGGTGATGAGTTTTCAAATTGAATATTCAAAATCTAATAAGGAAAAATTTTCAAAATATAAAATTCAAGCCTTTTAAGGTATTTTGGCTATTGTTCGAACATGCGGAGGTTCAAGCCCTCCTTCTAGTGCCAAACATTAAACAAAAAATTGGTTTAATGTTCAATATGTATGTAACAGGAGGCATCTCTGAAGAAATTCCAACAATACCCCTTAGCTTTATAATAATTCACAAGTTTGTTTGAAACACAATTCATAAGTTCAAAAGATAAAATAGACAAATCCGAACAACTAGGCTATAGGCTCAAGTCATGTTCTTTATTCAATCATGAACATGTTATATAAAATGTGCAAATATGCGATTATCTAATTGCATAGACCCTTGTTTACGAATATGTCATCTTCACCCTCATTATCCTTTATGCCATTAGTTTATCCTCGAGCTCTTAATGAAGAGAATTTGGATAAGATCCTAATTGAAAAAGTGATAAGAGTGAGAAAAAGGTTAAGGCCCTCTTTTCATGATGGGGAACATCTCTATTTATAATAGTTGGAAGTGGGTAGGATTGCTTCGATTAGCGATGTGGGACTTTGGTTGCTATCTTAGTGATGACTTCAACATGAACGCCTTTGAAGGTTTATGAAGGGCAATACACTAAATCCTCTTAAATTTTCCTTTATGAATGATTTTAATCTTCTTTATTCTTTCTTTGCATAGCCTTTGACATTTTCACGACATTGATGTTGTGTGACATCGATAACATGTGATATTCATGAAATGTGGCATCGATTGATATGTGATGCCAATTATTATGTCGGCGACATGCTTCTTAGTGAATTTCCTTGGTTGATGAAGTACAAAACCAATAAGATGCGGCGTTGGTGATAGGCAACTTTGAAAAGATGCGACATTACTTGAAATGTGGTATTGAAGTGATGCGATACTGATGGGATGCAACATTGATGAGGTGCGATATCGAAGAGAGGCGGTATTGATAAGCAACAACGTCAGCTTCATGCGAAGTCATCCACTGTTGTTGTATGACATCATTACTATTTAATGGCATACAACATTGATGAATCAATGCGGTATTGATTGAGGGTGGAATGAAATCATTGTGGTATTGATTGAGTGCAGTGTGGGATCAATGCGACATCATTATGGCTTCCAAAGTGATGAAGTGTGGCAACCTTCTCTTATTTTTATATTGATGGAGCACGACATGCATGATATGTGATGTCGATAGAATGCAAAATGAAATAAATGCGGCATGAAGGTAGTGCAATGCTATTATCAGTTGTAGACTTTCACTATTATTTATTCCTTTGGCTTAGCGTCTGGAGCCTTGAATTTCGACCTAAATCCTTAGTTTTAGCATTAATTCCTTAGTTTTCCATAAAAAATATATGGATAACAATTTCCATTGTAAACATTTAAGTCGTATGCAACAACCATGATACATCACTCTTAGACGATATGAAAACCAATATTTTCCAATATTCAGTTTAATTTAAGGAGTATCACAAATGATCTTAGAAAAAGCCATGTTAAGATATATATTAATAATATATACATACACGTTTATGTTATATAACAATTTAGTTTACATCTTCGTATTCAAAAATTGTTGTAAGTATGTAATACCTTGGATCGACATCAAATTAATAAAATCAACGTTTAAAGATAAGGTATTAGATGACAATAAGCCTGTAGCGTAGTGATAACATAATTAATGATATTTTGATACATAAGTATTGCTCGTGTAAAATTTGTAATTACATGTCTTCATCAACAACCAAGTACACTACAAATGAAGATAGAGAAGAAAACAAACAAATGTCATATTAATGATCATTATAACACATTAAAACATGTACGCAAATCTTCAATAATATATATATATATATATATATATGTGTGTGTGTGTGTGTGTGTGTCTGTATGTATGTGTGTTCAAACATAATACAGTCATAAATATTAGTTGACTCCAAATAATTACTTTTCTAATATAATCATCAATGTAGGAAATGATATTCAAGTTTATAAGGATGCATTACACAGAAGTTATGTGATAATAGTTGGTTCTTTGGCTTTTATCAATACCATCACCTAACGTAAACATATTCATTTAAATTAGCAGGGCCTAAATTACATAACACACGCACACATACACATATATAGTAAACAAAGCAGATATCGTTCCATAATACATCTTCTCTGTAGAGATTACCCGTTAAGATATAAAACACATGTTTTGTGATGGAAAAATAATAAGCATACATTTGTTTCTCTATACATAATGTCAAGGGACTTTCCTAGTCCCTTAATAATTTGTTGATAGAGAAAATTTTAACAAACAAAGAAGCTTGCCTTGATTGTGAACACTTTTACAATAATTTTAAAAGCCTTATCGTTGCTTGAGACTTTTAAAGTAATCGTACAAAGGTAAAAGTGTTGGTTCCAACTGAATCCTTTCATTAACCATATCTTAGGATAGGAAACTCAAGTTTATATTAGAATTTATTTAGTCTATCCATTAAACATTGTGGCTATAGGACCAAATAGTAACTTTCCATAAAAATTTGGAAACTTATAAGAATAATACATACTAACCAAATGTTTGAATAAGTAGTGTTTAAAAAAACTAATGTTAGATTGATATATTAAAATATTATAAAAGTATAATTACCTATTTAGATGAAACTTATAATTTTAGAAGGAATCCCTGTATCCCCTACATAACTATGTTCATAATGCCAAATCAACCATTGTATAGGTAGCTAAAATAATAAAAACACAAAATCCACCATATAAAAATTGCAAAAAATTGAACAAAGGAAAAGAAATTGAACTAAGCTCACCTGGTGCATCAGTCACTTTCAAGTTTACTTTTGAGCAGCACCAACACTTATATTTAAATTGATTTTGAATTAATTACAAATAAGGTTGTGTGCCTCTTCTAAAATTATATTAAAAAAATATCATTACACATTCCTTTTAACATTTGCTAATACAGTTATTAACCAACATTGAAAACTCTTCAACTGGACACACAATTAATATTCAATTCAATAGTATCTGATCCGTTAAATATAATTTGATTTTCACTATGGTCGGTTTCTACTGCCCGATTATATTACCATTGGTCAACAATAAAAGATATTAAAGTGTAAGCTTTTTTCTAATAAACTTTTAGCCTACCAAGAAAGCCTGAATCTTAATCAAATTAATATGATATTCTAATTATTACAATTAAGATAGATATAGCAAACAATCACCATACTAATTAGAACATATAGACATATCTTTGAATTTTGTGGTGATTTTGCTAGTGGTAGAAATTGGAATTCAAGTTACACGATTGATTGATGATGACAATAGCTAGTTTTAGAAGCAAGGATGGATGCTGAGATAAAGAGCAATAAAAAACAAACAATACAAACATCAATGATTCTGCATCACGCAAAATTCATTTCCTACCAAACACCGCAGTTAAATATTATGTTAAGATTCTAACCTGAAAGTGGATGCAAGATTGAGTAAGTAGATGAATATATGCACCCACTTTGCTATTCAAAAAGGAAAAAATGGGTTTTATAAATAGAGAATTACAACTCATATATCCAGCCACAAAAACATATCCATAACTAACTGGAATAAGCCTTAAGCTTGCAAGTTGATGAGAACTTACTATCATCTAAGCTTATCTAAACGCATAAGGGAAATGTCACTGCAATTTCAGAGAAGACACAATATTGCACTGAAATGATCTACAATTATTCATCTCGTCTTAATGCCTTTTAAAGAGTACAAGTGCTGAATCAAATAACAGAAACAAGCTAAAACTTAGGAAATGACTCCAGCTAAGCTAAATAAACGCAGAACAGAAATGATCAAGCAAACTAAAGAGAACAAATCTCTTTTATTCCTAAACTTGCGGAAGATAAAGACACGACACAACAAACCCAACAATCCCTCCCATGAACTGAACTCTCTTAAGCATTCAGTTCAGAACACACATTCCAAAAGCTTTACGAATCCTCTGAAATGTCACCATCTTCAAAGGCTTCGTCATGATATCCGCTAGCTGTTCCTCTGTGCTACAATAGACAAATTTGACGACTCCTTCTTTAGTTAAGTCCCTTAGAAAATGATAACGAACTCTGATGTGCTTGGACCTTCCGTGCATAACAGCATTCTTAGACAATTTTATGGTGGAAGTATTGTCACACAAGAGCACCATTTCATCACCTTGTTCGTAGCCAATTTCTTTTAGAACCCTTCCCATCCAAACAGCTTGACAGGCGCAAGTTGCTGCTGCAACATATTCTGCTTCTGTCGTTGATAAAGTGACGATAGGTTGCTTTCGTGAAGACATGCTACAGCTCCTCCGCTCATCAAGAAAACATACCCGGATGTGCTTTTTCTATCATCTACATCCCCTGCATAGTCACTATCAGTGTATCCAACGAGCCCTGTTCTCCCCTCTTTCTTGTACCAAATACCAAACTCCATTGTGCCTTTGAGATATCGCATGATCCTCTTCACCGCAGCAAAGTGCAACTGAGTTGGATTGGCCTTGAAACGACTAATTAGACTCACCACAAACATCAAATCAGGTCGTATTGTGGTTAGATACATCAAACTTCCCACCATCTGCTTGTATAGAGTTGAATCGACCTTTTCACCTGCTTCATCTCGACCAATCTTCTGTCTCGAAACTATTGGATTGCTAACAGAGTTGAAATTCTGCATCTCAAACCTCTCGATTACCTCAGCAGCATATTTCCTTTGACAAATGAAGATACCATCATCTTTTTGCACCACTTCTATGCCAAGGAAATATCTCATCTTCCCCAAATCAGTCATGTCGAATTCTCTCATCATAGATTGCTTGAACTTGGCTAGTAACTCATCATCATTACCAGTGAACAACAAGTCATCAACATAAATGCTAACGATTAGAATTTTACCTCCTTCACGCTTGATGAACAAGGTCTTCTCACTGGTACTTCTCTCGAAACCTTCTTCGACAAAATAAGCTTCAATATGACTAAACCAGGCTCATGGCACCTGTTTTAGTCCGTACAGAGCTTTGTGCAACTTGTAAACCATATGCTCCTTCCCAAATACCTCATATCCTTGAGGTTGTTCCACAAAAACGTCCTCTTTTAACTCGCCATGTAAGAAAGCCGATTTTACATCCAACTGATGAATTCCCCAACCACGTTGAGCTTCCATCGCAATAATCATCCTCACAGTATCCATTTGAGCCACAGGCGCAAAGACTTCCGTGTAATCGATCATATATTCTTAAGCATACCCCTTCACTACAAGTCTGGCTTTGAATTTTTCGACTTCTCCAAGCTCATTAAATTTGGTTGTGTAGATCCATTTTACACCGATTGATTTTGCTCCTTCTGGAAGTGTCACCAACGACCAAGTTTGATTTTTCTCAATCGAAGCTATTTCTGCATTCATCGCTTCTTTCCACCTCAAGTGTCTTGCAGCTTGACCAAAAGTTGTTGGATCTGTAATGACCATGAATGCCACAGATCCAATTCTTGCCATTTTTACCTCATCCTCAGCATCAGACAATTCTTCTCTAGACGTGTAATCTGCTTGCCAAACAGGTGGCCTCCTTGGTCTACTTGAAGTTGCTGCTCTTGTGTCGATTTGAGTGGGTGAGGGTGAGTCCCCACTCTGATCTCCACTTTCTTCTTCGCTCTGCTCTCCATTCTCTTCTGGTTCTACTTCCTCCTCTTCGTTTTCATTTTCAACACATTCGTACTCGTCTTCCCACTCGAGCTCCATGTTTTGTTCACTAAAATAGCTATCATCTCAATTCCACTTCTTTTCCTCTTCGAATATCACGTCCCTGCTAACATGAGCCTTCTTTTCTACCGGATCAAACATCTTGCATGCCTTTGATTCGTTACTATAACCAATCATGACACATTTCACGCTCTTATCATCGAGCTTGGTTCTTTTGACATTAGGAACGTGAACATATCCAATGCTGCCAAAAACCCTAAAATGCTCAACCGATGACTTGTATCCACTCCACGCTTCCTCTAGTGTCATGTCTTTCACGATCGTTGTAGGAGATCGATTAAGAACATGATTTGCCCATTGTACTGCATCTGGCCATAAACTCTTTGGCACTTCCTTTTCAGATAATACTGCCCTCACCATATTCATGATTGTTTTGTTTCTGCGCTCAGCGACTCCGTTTTGCTGTGGAGTGTACGCAGTGGTAAGCTGTCGCTTGATTCTGTGTTCTTTGCAAAACTCCTTGAACTCGGTAGAATTGTACTCTCCTCCTCTATCGGTTCGTAGACACTTAATGAAGCTTCCTGTTTGCTTCTCTACGAGTGCCTTGAACTCTTTAAAAGTGTGAAAAGCCTTTGATTTCTCTAGCACAAAGTATATCCACGTTTTCCTTGAGAAATCATCGATAAAGCTTATCAAATACCTCTTTTAGCTGTTTGATGGTGGAGTGGTCGGTCCACACAGATCAGAGTGAATGAGCTGCAACTTCTCGGTTGCTCTATTTTGGAAAGGAGATCCGGTGATGTTTGCCTTTGACACATGCTTCACATGTGATACTCACTTGTCCAATATCCGGTAATCCGATGACCATTTCTTTGTTACGCAGGTTTAGAAGACCTTTGTTTTCGAGATGTCCATATCGGTGATGCCATAGATCTTCTTTGTTTGCGACATCGACTTGTAGACATCTTTCCTCCCTTGTCTTTTCACTCGTTTCGCCCAGCAAGACAAACATCCGATTGGCACTCACAACGGATTCTGCTATCTTTCCTCTTGAGGGATGAAAGATGCTGCACGTTCTCCGTTCTCCTCCTTTGAACAACACGTCTAGACCCTTCTCTTGAAGCTGACCAACACTCAGCAGGTTATTCTTCAACTCAGAAACATAATACACGTCACTGATCACATAGCTTACTCCGTTGAGAGTTATCTTCACCACTCTTTTTCCACCAACAATTAGCTTGTGATTATTCCCAAGCTTGGCATTGTGTGTGAATGCAGTGTCCAAGCTTGTGAACATGTTTCTCTCACCACACATGTGGTTTGAGCATCCAGAATCGAACCAGACATCTCCTCTTTTGGTTCCTTGAAGCTCAACATATGCCATAAGAAGAACTTCCTCCTTTTCTTCAATCTCTGCAAAGTGTGCTCCTTTGTTCCCACTTGGACATTCATATTGTAAATGTCCAAGTTTGTGGCAGTTGAAACACTCAATCGTTGCCTTGTTGAAAGGGCATCCTTTGCCCCTGCCTCGACCTCTATAAGATCCTCTTCCTCTTCCTCCAACGTTGAGAGATTGATCCTCTTCGTCATAGCTTCTCTTCTTAAATTTATTCTCATGAACGGATAGAGAGCTCTGCAGCTCGTCGATCGTCATGCTCCTTGTGTCTTTGGACTCCTCCATAGACACAACAACATATATGAATTTTTCGGTCAGAGTTCAAAGTATCTTCTCAACGATCTTTGAATCTGGCATATCTTCCCCATTGCTTCTCATTTTGTTGGAAACAATCATCACTCTTCTGAAGTAGTCATCAATGTTCTCGTCATTCTTCATGGAAAGAACCTCAAAATCTCTCCTTAAGGTTTGGAGAAGAGATCGCTTCACTCTTTCGTTACCTCCAAACTTTTTCTTCATTGATTCCCAAACGATCTTCGATGTTTTGATATCCAAGATCTGCTCAAACACGACCCGATCGATTGCTTGGGACAGGTAATGCTTGACTTGACGATCTTTCATCCTCAACTCCTCAAGACATTTCTGCTGCGCTGCAGTTGTCTCGGTTCCTGTTGCCGGCTCAGTGAAACCTTCTTCTACAAGACTCCACAACCCCTTTGCTCGCAAGAGGTTCTCCATTAGCTCGCTCCAATGATCGTAATGACCATCAAAGTGAGGGATCTTGGTAAGTGTTTTATCTCCACTCATCTTTCTTTCTCTGTTCTCTCTTTTCTCTCTTTGATCACTTGAAATTTGTGTTTTGCTCTGATACCAATTGTCACTGCAATTTCAGAGAAGACACAATTTTTGTTTGATGATAATAAACATATATACATTTGTTTAAATGCATTTGTTAATATACTATTTTATTTTTCACAGATTAAATAAATATTTGCTGAATAAAATTAAATAACATAGAATTTGAATTCAAACAGAAATTTTATTCAAACAAATATTTATTACAATTTTGAATAGTACAAATTCAAGCTCTCACTATATATATACAATTTTGATTACAAATACATCATATTTACATTTAACCTCACTACACATCACTCATTCACTCAACTCGTATTTTATCTTCAACTTCAATCCAGTTAGAATCCAGCATCTGAGCAATCTGCAAAAATATTCTCTAACGCAGTAAAATTGAAAAAGAAATATTTTTACAATATAAAATAAAATATGATTTTTGAAAATAATGTTTGCCTCAGTTATTTGGGTTGTTCGTCATCATTCACATTTGAATTCAACACACACGAACAATCTGACATGCACAGTGTATCACTGTACATGCCACAAGGCCGTGCACACCAATATACACTTGATCGATTTACAGGGACAAGTGAGCACAGGTCAAACCCAAATACAGGACTCAACTCAGGTGCAACATAAATAAAATATCGACTTCAGCACAAGGTCAAACCCGAGTTGTAAAACTGGATTCAACTCAAGTGTAATGCACATTCTACACAAATTCAAGAAGGCACCAAATAACAAACAAAGTTCAAAGGTCAAGCCATCACTGCAAACTCGACTCAACTCAATGCAATTGAAACTGCAAGTCCAAAACAAGTGCACATATGTCAAGTAAAGACTCAAGACCACATAAGTCGACAGTGCAAACAAATAGCATAAGCAAATGACTTAGTAATGAAATGCCACAAATGCTCAAACATGTGTGGACAGCGAAAACCAAAGCTAACAGCATCTACAACAATGCATAGTCGCATTCAAGTCTTAGAAACAAATGACACAATGTTAGAGCATACGAGCAGCAGCCTTAACAAGGCATGTGCAATATGGTCAGAAGCAAGGCAACAGAGACTCAAATCTGGCCAATAACATGACAGACCAACACAACAGACCCAAGAACTCAAACGTGTAACAACATGACAAAGACAGAGGTCGAGGCTTAGACTGAAGCAAACCCAGATAAACACATGACCGAGAAACAAAATCAAGACCAACTCTAAGCAACAAACTATGTAATCAAGGCCAGTTGATAACAGGTAGTACAAGTATCACAGAACCGATCACATGCCAAATATACCGGACCCCAATTGCATCAAGACTCAAGCAAAGACAAATGCAACAGTTCAAAAATAATGATATACAATAAGTTTAATTCATGTGACAACAATGCAGACTTGACTACAAGAACAACATGGAATCAAAGTGAAGATCAAGTAAAGCATACATATGATGCAAGACCAGAGAACTGCACAAGTAACCAAAGCAAACAAAGGTGGCAATATTAAACAGCTACAACTCAAATGCAAATACCACAAATCCAGACTGCATGATGAACCGACTACACAACTCGTAGCACAATGCACATATAGCAGTAAAGTACACAAGCCAATCCAAACAACAGCAAGCAAATGCAAGCTAACCGGCATATGAACAAATACATCAAGTCACGGTCCAAACCAGTAAACAACACCGTGAAGCCATAAGGTTCCAAATTACCAAAGTCATAGTGAACAAAGCAAGGTGTAACCAAAGTCACAGTGAAATCAACATCATCAGAAAAGATCAAGACCGAAGTCAGATGAAAATTAAACTTCAGTAACCAAACCAAGTCAAGATCAACAACGTGAAACCATGAGAATAAAATCAACAGAAATATGATCGGAGCTGAAGCCGTGGAAATCAACAAGCCGTGGATATGTTGAACAAGTCAAAATGACCAAGGAGTTGAAATCAATGCCGTAGGATTCAAGCAACAAAAAATATACGTTTTTGAACAAGTCACAATCATCTCAAACGTCCAAGCATGATCAAGCGGCAGTACAAAGGATTTGACAAATTCAAATAAATATATACGATCGAAGATTCAGGGAATCGAACGCATATATAATCCAATCATCATCGGCAATCAATGCATCGAGTTCAAGCAAGCCAAATCCAGAAAAGCAAAAAGAATAAAGTATTTACCAAAATTGTAATCGAACTCGATCAATTCAAGAGCCGTGAGCAAAACAGTGAGGCAAACGATCGACGAAAGCAAGCAACGAGAAAACATATATTCGATCGAACAAAAGTCGGCTCTTTGAAAACCCTAAATATGGAAAAGGAACGAAGCCCTAAATTTGCAAGAGGAACGACCACCATTATACAAGCAATGGAACGAAGAAACT
Source organism: Allium cepa (assembly GCA_030765085.1). Lineage (NCBI taxonomy): Eukaryota > Viridiplantae > Streptophyta > Magnoliopsida > Asparagales > Amaryllidaceae > Allium > Allium cepa. The sequence continues at coordinate 620,167,732 of CM060928.1, forward strand.
AAAAGGAACGGGTTAAAATATAAAAGGGGCCGACCTTTATTTTAAGGGTTTTAAATTTTTAAATAGGGTTATTTTGTTTTAAATTGTATTTTCTTTTTAAACCGTTTTAATTTTCTAGTCGTGTGACTAGGGGACAAGCTACGTGGCATAGCTTGAGAATTCGCAACTCAGTGGATGAGTTGTGGCATGGTTTTGAGCGTAGAGTTAGATTTAGTCGATAGCGGGTGTCGCGAGTTTACGTGTGTAAGCGAGGGACTATCTAATTTCTAGTAGAAACCTTGGGGGCAGCACGTAGGCAGGGTTTTGCCGAAGCTGGGTAAATTCTGTGTCGTTCTATTTCTGCATTTATTATTCTGCTATTATCTGTGCTGCTATTGTTCTGTGATCTGTGTTGAAATTATTTTATAAGCTTCCGCGATTAATTTCTATAATTTATACCATCACCCTATTCACCCCCCTCTAGGTTGAAATCGATCCTACAAGTGGTATCAGAGCTAGGAACAAAAGCCGTTTTTGTTTTAAAAATTTGTTTTTACAAAAACCAATTTTTTGTTTTAAAAATTTGAATTTTTAAAATGGCTTCTTTTAATACTGCTTTTGCTGAGGGTCAATCCATAGTTAGAACGCCAATGTTCAATGGTGAATATGCTTATTGGAAAAATAGGATGGAAATCTTTCTAAAAACCATTGACGCTTGGAATATTGTTGAGACAGGTTATAGAACACCGACTATAACTGTAGATAATCAGGAAGTAGATAAACCAAAGGATCAATGGACAGAACTAGAAAATAAATTACAAAATACTAATGCTAAAGCTATGAATTCTATTATATGTTCATTGGATCAATTTGAATTTAATCGCGTCTCACATTGTCTAACTGCGCAGGAAATATGGCACACACTAGAAGTAACTCACGAAGGAACATCTCAAGTCAAAGAATCTCGCCTTGCCATGCTAAGAAGCGAATACGAGAACTTTTCAATGGCGAAGGAAGAAAATGTTAAAGAGATGCATAGACGACTTTCCAATATCGTATATAAATCAAAAGCTCTTGGAAAATCATACACGGAGTTGGAGATAGTCCGAAAAATCCTCAGAGTCCTTCCACGAAAATTTGAAGCAAAGGCGATTGCCATTCAAGAATCGAAAGACTTAAAACAAATGAAAGTTGAAGAACTCATCGGAAATCTCACCACTTATGAGCTAGAAATGAAATTCAAGGAAGAGCGTGAAGGAGGAGATACTCGAAAGAAATCAATAGCGCTCAAAGGAACAACCGAAAGTGATGATGATGAAGGAGCAGCAGAGCTGGCACTACTAATAAAGAAATTCAAAAAGTGGAATCGCAAATATGGAAATCCAGCTCAAAATCAGGAATTGAAAAGCAGAATAGGTAAAGCACTGGACTACTCAGAAGAACAAAAGACTATTTGTTATAATTGCAACAAACCCGGTCATATCAAGCCCGATTGTCCACAAATTAAAATCAGCCATGGAAAGAAACAGAAAAAGAAAAGTTTTGCAGCCACTTGGGATGAAATAGACGAGGATGATCAAAGCACTGGCAGTGAAAGCAAAAAGGCAGAATTGTGTCTTCAAGGTGATACAACTGACAGTGACGATGACGGGCCAAGTGAGCTATCAAAACTTACCCATTCTGAGTTGCTTATATATTTTCATGAAGTAAACGACTGTTTTGAACGACTTAGGGAAAAATACGCTAAACTTGAATCACAAAAAGACACTCTGATAGATTTAAATAAACAACTTGACCAACTAGTTAAAGCCTATCAAAGTAGGATCCCTAAGTGTGATAAGTGTCCAACATTCGAAGAAGAAATTAAAAAATCAGAAATCAATATAAAATCACTTGAAAATGAAATTCTGATTTTAAAAGAGAATGAAAATACTAGGAAAGAGAATTCTATTAAAAAGTGCACACAGTTGTTAAACGAAAATGAATCTCTCAAAATACAAGTCCAACAATTGTCAACGACTTTAGATAAATTTTCAAAAAGTGAAAAATCGTTGAATATGCTATTAGGAAAGCAAACTGTTAATACAATTAGACAAGGACTTGGATATAATAATTCGAAAATTGTTGAAAACAATATTAATCAAGTTAATTCTATGTGCACAATTTGTAGAAAATTTGGACACGATCACAATAATTGTTGGTATAGACCCAAACATGTGAAAACTATACCGATTTGGGTTCCAAAAGGCACAAATATAAAATCTCTCAAAGTTAAACAAATTTGGGTGCCGAAGGGAACAATTATAAATAGTTTTGGGTCTTCACAAAATTATTTTTCTAAATATTCTGCCACTAACAATCATGGACCTATAAAAACAAATAGGTCACACAAATCCTTTTCCGTGTAGGTGTGGTGGCAGGCTAAGGAACAACAATAGTGTTCTCTGGATTTTTGGCTGTTCCAGAAACACAACGGACCACAAAGCAAAGTTCCTTAGCCTAGTTCAAAGGTGACAGAATCACAACGGACAACAATGAAAAATATCGTAAAGGTAAAACAGGTAAATGTATATTTATTTGTACGATATATTAAATGTGATAATCTGCACCATATTCTGAATTAAAATCAGCCAATATTGAGATGATGAAAAGATGATGATTTTGATTCTGACTTATTCAACATAGTTGGCCAAGTATATTCTTATGCCAAAAACACTATAATAATCTCTAGATTCTTTGAATTACTTCATATATATCAGTTTGGATTAAAAATAGTGTTTTGTTGGATAATACAATTGGTTATAACACGGCTAACTCTATATTCACGGTTTTTGATTATTAACACGGCTTCATTTCAAATTCAAGAGAATGTCGTTTAAATTGCTGTTAAAATTGAGTTTGAAATTTTTGGTGCACACTTCATGGTTTGGTCAATCAAATTCAATTAATGATAATTTTGAGTGAAAGAGAAATTCAGATGCAGATTACACTGGTAATCTAGTTGATAGAAAAATTACTAGTTGAATGTGATTTTTGAGACATTTAGTAACTGCATCGTTTTTCAAAGAAAATATCTGCATATTCTTCATTTCAAATAATTTTCAAATAGCAGAAAATTTTCTTTTAAAACCCCCTGGAGAAAATCATTTTTGACCATATTTTCAGATTAGTCATCTTGAATAATTGATTTCATAATTATTTTTGAATTTGTTTTTAAATGACTATTTTGACTAATCTGACTCCCTAATGATTATTGAAAAGACAAATAGTGATTGAAAAAATGATGAGTGTTGATATTGATTATATATTATAACTTGAGAAAGTATAATTAGAAAATTCCTTTAGAAATTTAAACAAGAGTTATGAAACTTTTTGTTGGTAAAAATTCCATGACCATCTCTATCTCTATCATATTTCTAACAATCATCACTCATCAAAATTCTATATAGTTTGTCGATATGTGGTACTTTAAACAGGAATCGTTCATTTTTCATTTTCACATTTTTTTTAAAACAAAAATAAATAAATAAATACCAAAGTATTCACTCTCATTTAAAAGTCCTCACGGTTATGCATGGGTGAATTACTTGGAATTTGTTATGTGCTTCCATGCTCATTTAAAAGTCCTCGCGGTTATGCATGTATGGAACGCACATCAAAAGTTGATTTTTAAAATAAACAAGTTGATTCTAATCCCATTTAAAGTCCTCACCGTTATGCGTGGTTAGAAGATACTTGAATTCATTTTTTTTAAATAAAATTGGAATACTACTAATCTCATTTAAAAGTCCTAACGGTTACGCGTGGTTAGTAGATATTCAAATTCCTGATATAAATATACCATAAATAGACACAGCTGTATGGTTTTATATGATGACATCATTCTCATCATTCTAAAAGTGGAATATGCGCGTAACAAAATATTTATGATTTTTGTTTGATTTTTTATTGAAATTTAATATTTATATTCAATTGAGTTTTAATGTTGAATTAATATCGATCACTTTGTCTCTATTTTCTCTAACACCATTATTCTTTTGCTGATAACAAAAGGGGGAGAGAAAAGTTAAGATTTTGTCAAATAAAATCAAGCAAAGGTCAAATAATTTTCCATTTGCATCTAGGCTCATTTGCATATTATTTAATTGTATGCATATTTGTAGGGGGAGCTTTGTGTAGAGAGGAAACATTCAAATAGGGGGAGCAAATTGAACGATCAAATACATTTAACATATTCAAAATCTTAAATATATGTTTGTTATCATCAAAAGGGGGAGAATGTTGAATATGCGCTTATATGATTTTTGTTTGATGATAATAAACATATATACATTCGTTTAAATGCATTTGTTAATGTACTATTTTATTTTTCACAGATTAAATAAATATTTGCCGAATAAAATTAAATAACACAGAATTTGAATTCAAACAGAAATTTTATTCAAACAAATATTTATTACAATTTTGAATAGTACAAATTCAAGCTCTCACTATATATATACAATTTTGATTACAAATACATCACAATGTCATATTTACATTTAACCTCACTACACATCACTCATTCACTCAACTCGTATTTTATCTTTAACTTCAATCTAGTTAGAATCCAGCATCTGAGCAATCTGCAAAAATATTCTCTAACGCAGTAAAACTGAAAAAGAAATATTATTGCAATATAAAATAAAATATTATTTTTGAAAATAATATTTGCCTCAGTTATTTGGGTTGTTCGTCATCATTCGCATTTGAATTCAACACACACGAACAATCTGACATGCACAGTGTATCACTGTACATGCCACAAGGCTGTGCACACCAATATACACTTGATCGATTTACAGGGACAAGTGAGCACAGGTCAAACCCAAATACAGGATTCAACTCAGGTGCAACATATGTAAAATATCGACTTCAGCACAAGGTCAAACCCGAGTTGTAAAACTGGATTCAACTCAAGTGTAATGCACATTCTACACAAATTCAAGAAGGCACCAAATAACAAACAAAGTGCAAAGGTCAAGCCATCACTGCAAACTCGACTCAACTCAATGCAATTCAAACTGCAAGTCCAAAACAAGTGCACATATGTCAAGTAAAGACTCAAGACCACATAAGTCGACAGTGCAAACAAATAGCATAAGCAAATGACTCAGTAATGAAATGCACAAATGCTCAAACATGTGGACAGCGAAAACCAAAGCTAACAGCATCTACAACAATGCATAGTCGCATTCAAGTCTTAGAAACAAATGACACAATGTTAGAGCATACGAGCAGCAGCCTTAACAAGGCATGTGCAATATGGTCAGAAGCAAGGCAACAAAGACTCAAATCTGGCCAATAACATGACAGACCAACACAACAGACCCAAGAACTCAAACGTGTAACAACATGACAAAGACAAAGGCCGAGGCTTAAACTGAAGCAAACCCAGATGAACACATGACCGAGAAACAAAATCAAGACCAACTCTAAGCAACAAACTATGTAATCAAGGCCAGTTGATAACAGGTAGTACAAGTATCACAGAACCGATCACATGCCAAATATACCGGACCCCAATTGCATCAAGACTCAAGCAAAGACAAATGCAACAGTTCAAAAATAATGATATACAATAAGTTTAATTCATGTGACAACAATGCAGACTTGACTACAAGAACAACATGGAATCAAAGTGAAGATCAAGTAAAGCATACATATGATGCAAGACCAGAGAACTGCACAAGTAACCAAAGCAAACAGAGGTGGCAATATGAAACAGCTACAACTCAAATGCAAATACCACAAATCCAGACTGCATGATGAACCGACTACACAACTCGAAGCACAATGCACATAATGCAGTAAAGTACACAAGCCAATCCAAACAACAGCAAGCAGAGCAAGCTAACCGGCATATGAACAAATACATCAAGTCACGGTCCAAACCAGTAAACAACACCGTGAAGCCATAAGGTTCCAAATTACCAAAGTCATATTGAACAAAGCAAGGTGTAACCAAAGTCACAGTGAAATCAACATCATCAGAAAAGATCAAGACCGAAGTCAGATGAAAATTAAACTTCAGTAACCAAACCAAGTCAAGATCAACAACGTGAAACCATGAGAATAAAATCAACAGAAATATGATCGGAGCTGAAGCCGTGGAAATCAACAAGTCATGGATATGTTGAACAAGTCAAAATGACCAAGGAGTTGAAATCAATGCCGTGGGATTCAAGCAACAAAAAATATACGTTTTTGAACAAGTCGCAATCATCTCAAACGTCCAAGCATGATCAAGCGGCAGTACAAAGGATTTGACAAATTCAAATAAATATATACGATCGAAGATTCAGGGAATCGAACGCATATATAACCCAATCATCATCGGCAATCAATGCATCGAGTTCAAGCAAGCCAAATCCAGAAAAGCAAAAAGAATAAAGTACTTACCGAAATTGTAATCGAACTCGATCAATTCAAGAGCCGTGAGCAAAACAGTGAGGCAAACAATCGACGAAAGCAAGCAACGAGAAAACATACATTCGATCGAACAAAAGTCGGCTCTTCGAAAACCCTAAATCTGGAAAAGGAACGAAGCCCTAAATTTGCAAGAGGAACGACCACCATTATACAAGCAAAGGAACGAAGAAACTAAAAGGAACGGGTTAAAATATAAAAGGGGGCCGACCTTTATTTTAAGGGTTTTAAATTTTTAAATAGGGTTATTTTGTTTTAAATTGTTTTTAATTGTATTTTCTTTTTAAACCGTTTTAATTTTCTAGTCCTGTGACTAGGGGACAAGCTACGTGGCATAGATTGAGAATTCGCAACTCAGTGGCTGAGTTGTGGCAGGGTTTTGAGCGTTGAGTTAGATTTAGCCGATAGCGGGTATCGCGAGTTTACGTGTGTAAGCGAGGGACTATCTAATTTCTAGTAGAAACCTTGGGGGCAGCACGTAGGCAGGGTTTTGCCGAAGCTGGATAAATTCTGTGTCGTTCTATTTCAGCATTTGTTATTCTGCTATTATCTGTGCTGCTATTGTTCTGTGATCTGTGTTGAAATTATTTTATAAGCTTCCGCGATTAATTTCTATAATTTATACCATCACCCTATTCACCCCCCCTCTAGGGTGAAATCGATCCTACAATACGATCTCCTGCCGCCGCCATGGTGGTCTATCCACCTTTCTGACAATTTTCCCAAAGTACTCGATCACTCCACTACCACCAGTGATGACCGTGCCATTTTCGGTCACCTAGATCGTTAGAATTCACTCAGAACTCAAATTCTGATCAATACCAAAATGCACACTCGAGCCTCATCTAAAAATTATGATTTCATTTTTAAAAATCATATTTTAAGTTAAGGATTTCAGATCAGATGCCTAATCAACGAACTGGGATGTTTGAAATTTCACTTATCTTGGGCTTGCACTGTTCTATTTGTTATTCCAGAGAAATTTCAATTTTAATTCATATAAATAAAATTTTAAACTTTAATTCATGATTTAACAATCAGATTTTGTTTGAATCCTAAGTCCTAGCAGAGATTGGTTCAAGAGATAATAAATTTTGATCAAAAACTTGAACTTGACAACTAAGAACAGAGATCTCAGATAACAGCATGCACACACATCTATTCATTCATATATATATGCAGAACTTCACCAATATATATTCACATAAAAACACAATCATTCCAGAACTTAACATGCAACCAGAATCATATTTAAGCTTTTTAGCAAAAATGTACTCACCAGGCATGCATGAAACAGAGGGCAGTGTACAGGCTTTAAGCTAAAATCTGAAATTTGAAAAAGAACTTGAATTGCTTCTTTGTTTTTGATTGAAAAACTTGAGTTTCTTGCTATTGAAACTTGCAGAGATGACTTAAATCTAGAATAGAGATGAACTGCTCTAAAACAAAGGTGAAACTGCTTGATTCCAGGTTTGAAGAAGATACAGGCTTTGCTGTTTGATCTTGTAAATAATTTACAGGTCGGTGATTATTGATTTCAGGTGGAAGAAAATGTACTGGCTTTGAGTTGTTTTGATTTTGAAGATGATGTTTACATGTTATTGAAAATGTACATGTTTTGATTTGAATAAGTTTTCTGGTTTGTGGAGGGATTGAGTTGTAGATTTTGTTTTGAGAAATTTGTATAGGGTTTTAATTTTTGATTTCTGGTTTGTGAGGTACAGATTATCAGATTTGTTTAGAGAATTGGATTGAATTCATCTTGGTTTGAACTTATGAAAGATAGAAAAAGAAATAAGGGTGAGAAGCAATGTGTTTATATAAGTTAATTTGTGATTTAACAAAAATAAAAGAAAAATGAAAATTAAAGAGCGACACTTTTTTAAAGTCTTAACGTCATTAGCATCATTTATCCTTTAACACTTGTTACTACTGTTACTTAATGTATTAACACTTGTCATATGTAATTTTATTTATTTTAAATGTTAACATAAAGCTTTTACTTAATTTATTAATTTACAAATACTTATATATATATATATATATATAAATTACTTCAAAGAAAATAAAATCAATTATATATAAATAAAAGCTTATACATATAATTTTAAAATCCAAAATACTTTAAAATATTTATCTTTTGAATTTCAATTTTAAATCCAAATTCAAATTCAAATTAAATTTAAAAATCCAATTTAAAGTCAATTTATAACAACACATTCAATTTGAAATAAAAATTCTATTTTTATTAAACTAATTCATCTATATATAAAAACAACACATTATTATTATTTGAAAATAACACATTTTCCAATTTAAATAATTTAAAAAGAGAATTATCTCACTATTTACAAATTACTTATATCACTTAAATGAATCAATATATCATATGATTTTTATATTTATAAATTGTATTTTAAACTTATATATATATCTATATATATATTTTCATATCATATTAATCAAGTAATATTTAAAAAGAAAATAAAACAAACCTTTTTGTTAATTTATTTAAATTCAAACTTAAGCTAAAATATAATTTAAACAATTTAAACATTTAACTTAAATATTTTAAAACTATATGGTTATTTATTTTCCAAAAAATCTTTAAAATTTTTATAATAAATTTAATCATAATTTCCAAATTACCAAAATATATTAGAATTTGAAATCATGATTTTTTTTATTTATTAAATTCAAACCAAAGCTTTTCTATTTGCAACTTATACAAATATATATACATTATAAGTAGAAAATATTTTATTAAAAATATAAAATTCACCAATTAAATATTTATTTGCTTTTAAAAGAATAAATTTTCCATCTTAAATTAAAATTATAAAAGAAATGTATTAAATCAATTTAATTATTAATACAGATTATTAAATTGATATTGCCCAAAATTCTGGGTCATCACATTCCTTCCCCCTTAAAAGAATTTCGTTCCCGAAATTTAAAAGTAAAGATAATTTAATAACCCATCAAAGATTTTAATTTTAAACCACAATCATATATCCTCATCCATATGCTAACAACCATAGCAACCAATTCACTCAATCAAATAAATCTAATGATCCTGATACAAATCAGGATAGACCTTCCTAACACTATATAGAGTTTTCCAAGTATAAACACTGGAATACTTTCTCTGCTGAATCCAAAAAATCTACACTACTAATCTATAGAGCTCCTACTCATCTAGATCTACAAAACTGAACAGGATATCAGACCACAGTCAAGTCCTGCTCAACTACCAAATCCTCCTGAACTGCTGGTTCTAAAACCAGAGATGGATCATACACGTATTCTCTCAGTGATACGTGAAACACGTTGAATCCAATCTTCCAAACTGGCAACTCAACCCAGAAGACCTAACTCTTATCCCTACCAGAACACAGAAAGATCCAAAATATCTCGGAGCTAGCTTCCTGGTCTTACCAAAGCTCATGGCTCCTTTGATCAGAGTAAACTTATCCAAAATCTCATCCTTCCTGATCAGCTCAACCTTCGCTGATGCCTCTTGAAACAAATTGGACCAAAACAAAACAAAAAAAATGATCCTCTCAAGATCAACCAAAATCAAGAACACAAACTCCACTATCTTCAGTAGACAACCAACTTCTCCCATCCGGAAAAGGCAAAACAGGTGCACTTGCCAATCTCGCCTTCAGATCCCGAAAAATTTCCCGTAGAAACCCTCTAATCCAAAACACTACAAACTTCCAAGGAGTCTAGGGTTGCTTCCACTCTAGAATAGCTGCTACTACCTCACTTCTGCTGCACAACTCTGATATGGAGTTAATGAGGATGCTGATGATAAACACGAGCACAAATTTTTCTGACACATCTCGAAAAAATCTCTGACAACTCTGATAACTCCTCCATTCCCTAGAGATGCCTCAATCCCAAGCAAAGATAACCTAAGAGAACATTCAACCATTGCAAGTCACTTTTGCGATCAACCCAGACCAATTTCCAAAGAAATCATTCTCTCTTTACCAATCAGAACAGCTTATGCCAGACTAACCAATCAATTGAAGAAATGGATCCACTCAGCTGCTTCTGAACTCCATCTCTAGAAAACTGCTTAACTAGATGATCTTCTTTCCGACACAAAGTACACTCCGAGATGCAACACTAACACATATGCCAAAGACTTCCTATCCAAAGCACTTCGAACCTCAAAGCCACCAACCAAATCCACAAAAGAGCCTTGAGATGAGCATACATCTCCTCAAGAAACTTGGGCCTCAAACCAAACACAAACACCCTACTGAACTTATCTCATCACTGATGTAGACACACTTCCTTAAACTAGCTCTAAAGAAACATCTTTGGGAACATCCGTAGTCACTGCATCTCATCGCGCAGCTGTTTCTTCCTGAAGTTGCCAAGATACCATCACTCATTTCTGCTCAATCGACAGATCCAAACTCTACTCATCCAAACTTGCACTGTAAAGATGGTCTCTGAACCTCAAAAAGACTTCCTTCAGAGATTGGTGAAATCCTTACACCACTGCAAAGCTTACTCGAGACAGTATTAGGTCTACAGTCTCGGCATATACACTACCAACCTCATCACTCAGACTCCTTCCATTAGTAGTCGTGCTACACACACCACTACCCTTCCTACCTTTAAAACTTATATTGGAAAACTCGAACGGGTAACCCAACAAATAGGTATGTATGTATATATATATATATATATATATGTTAAAACTACAAATACGCTCTCTCAAGAAAGAAATTACTCCAAAGCCTAGGTATTCACTCAACCTAGCACTCTGATACCAAATGTGACGGTCTGCCTAACCATGGAAAGACGCATCATCTTTAAGAAAGGGATAGAAAAGAGAAAGATAGAGAAGAAAGAAAGTAACAACATCAGAATCTCAACAGCGGAACGAACAAATTATATTGATCACATAAGTATTACATAATATACAACATCTATCAGAGTTACACAGCTTATACATCACATACTAGATAGTTATAAACACCTGTCAAGTCATTACAACTCAAAAACAACACAAAGAAACCAACACAGCTGAAAACTATATATCTACGAATGTTGAAGCCTCCTGCTCCATTGCTCCTCTAGAATTCATCAAAGCTAACCTGAATCCCTTGGCTACTCGTAAAAAATTAAGTATCCAAGAGTTAAAAAAATAGAAGATAAACTCCGGGTCAGACATGGGTCTGGTATGAGTAACAGGTTAATTTTTCTTAACTTTTGAAAAGCTTTTGAACAAAAGGTATATCGTAAGACTTCCTGCACATAAACACGGAAATTTTTTTACCTTACGATAACCAAAAAATTTGATAGGAAGTCCAGTTATATTATAATAGGGCATATGGTTTTCAAATAAATATAGCTAAAATTGTTACATGATTAAATTCTAGCATACTAGCCACAAATTGGGTTATACGATCAAAACCGTAAAGGGCACGTAGGAAGAATGAGTTTCCATCAATGACTATTGGAGTACCGCCCGTCATAGTACTTGGCCTAGATCACCATACCGAGGGTCCACCCTAAATCCCCTGCAACACAAGGCCGGAACCATCCCTTACTGGATAGTCCCGAACAAGACAACTCCGCAGTTGTTTGCAACCAACTGCCCACACAACCGAATAAAAAGGGACTTCTAGACAGTGGAAGATCTTGTCCTACTTGAGCGCGACTCACTTAGCCTTGCTGCACCTCCCATGTTTTAGCCATTTCTGGTTGATGAGGCTTGAGGCTACAATTACCTTTATAGAACACATCTATCTTAGAATGCTCATCATCCACCTAACGATGTTCTGAAAGCATTCAATCCATACAAGTTCGTTCCGGGTTTGAATGAAACCGAAGGCATTATCTCGTTACACTCATTTTAGAATCACCCTTAGAGTTAACGACAATAACCCTTGCACTCTGAATCTTCATCTTCACTTGAGATTCATGACCTATCGTTAATTTGGATCGATGTGTTTGTCGGATATCCAAATCTAGAAACCCAATCCCAGTCTCATCGAAACCCAAAACGCAAGCTTTTAAGTCCAAGTTGTTTTAAAGTTAAAACAATTCAATTCTATTATCTATATTCACACAGATAGATAATTCACATCTCATAAATAGATAATCCATATCATCACAATTCAACCAAAACACCCAATATCGCAGATCATCACATATCTCATATCAGAGACATCAAACAATTCAAGGCATTCAATAACATTCAGCCATCCATAAGCAAAGATCTATTAATCACACCATCTATAATTAATTTAAAATGAATTAAATTAATTACTTCATCTCTAATTAGTTTAAAATAAATTAAATTAATTACTTTCATCACTATAAATCTTGCTTACTTAACCATTAATTAATTACAAACCAATTAATTAATTATCCTTTAATTATTCATCTTAATTAATCACCCTTGATTAATCATTCTCTAATTACATTAAGTAATTAGCCTTTAATTAATTACACTAATTTAATTATCCTTAACCATTTACAATAATTAACCTTTAATTACTTCATTAATTAATTAATTATAATTACATTAATCCTTAATTAATTACATTAATCAGTTATCCTATAATTACTTCATTGATTAATTATCCTTAATTAATCAATCCTTAATTACATCATTAATTATATTAGCTAATGATCCCTAATTGTTTCTTTAATTAATTATTAATAATATTTAATAATTAATTACATTTATTAATCAGCCTTGATTAATAACATTCAGTAATTAATTACCCTTAATTAATTACATTACTTATTTAACTTTTAAAGAGTGACATTCATTATATAAGTTAATTTGTGATTTAATAAAAATAAAAGAAAAATGAAAATTAAAGAGTGACACTTGTTTAAAGTCTTAACATTTGTCATTAGCATCATCCTTTAACACTTGTTACTATTGTTACTTAATGTATTAACACTTGTCATATGTAATTTTATTTATTTTAAATGTTAACATAAAGCTTTTACTTAATTTATTAATTTACAAATACTTATATATATATATATAAATTACTTTAAAGAAAATAAAACTAATTATATATAAACAAAAGCTTATACATATAATTTTAAAATCCAAAATACCTTAAATTATTTATCTTTTGAATTTCAATTTTAAATCCAAATTCAAATTAAATTTAAAAATCCAATTTAAAGTCAATTTATAACAACACATTCAATTTGAAATAACAATTCTATTTTTATTAAAATATTTTATCTGTATATATAAAAACAACACATTATTATTATTTGAAAATAACACATTTGCCAATTGAAATAATTTAAAACGAGAATTATCTCACTATTTACAAATTAGTTATATCACTTAAATGAATCAATATATTATATGCTTTTTATATTTATAAATTGTATTTTAAACTTATATATATATTTCCAAATCATATTAATCAATTAATATTTAAAAAGAAAATAAAACAAACCTTTTTGTTAATTTATTTAAATTCAAACTTAAGCTAAAATATAATTTAAATAATTTAAACATTTAACTAATTAAAACTATATGGTTATTTATTTAGAAAAATCGTTGGAAAAGTTTTATAATAAATTTAATCACAATTTCCAAATTACCAAAATATATTAGAATTCGAAATCATGGTTTTTTTATTTATTAAATTCAAAACAAAGCTTTTCTATTTACAATATATACATACATATACACACACACACACATTATAAATAGAAAATATTTTATTAAAGAGATAAAATTCACCAATTAAATATTTATTTGCTTTTAAAAGAATAAATTTTCCAATTTAAATTAAAATTATAAAAGAAAATTATCAAATCAATTTAATTATTAATACATATTATTAAATTGATATTGCCCAAAATTCTGGGTCATCACAATCCACTTAACATATGTCTTTCGATTCATATCTTTTGACTTAATTCCATTATGTTATATAAGAAGTTTGAAATAGTGGTATAAATACGATAATTTAAACATAAATATAGATATTTCCATGAAGTTATATAATAACTAGTTTATTTCTTATGTTATCCTAAATGATCGTCATTGAAGTTCTTACATTTCTTTGAATTATTCGTTTCTCTCTCACACTAGATGTTCGAATACTGTGTAGTATTTGTTAAGTAATTCATTCGAATAGGATTAGGATCGTCACTGAATGGCATAAATTCTGAATTAATAGTGCTGTATGTTTATATAAAACTATGGATAACCATTGGAGCAACCACCACCTTTTTTGAGTTGGAAAAATTTAATGTGGGTATGTTACTTGAGATCACATTCCATATTCTGAATTTTCTTTCGATTGACATACCTAAACTTTAGTGATAGGAATTGAAAATTTTATTTTCATACATAAACTACGGGGATAAATAATTATATATTACGGGGCACCTTAAATCAACAACATAACACTGGCCTATTAGAGGATAATGAAAGTTTAAATCCCTATCATTTATAACATATTAAAAAGCTCCACTGTCATGTGTAGTTCCTTCCGAACCAGCCTTTACAAATGTAAATATTAAGTCAAAAGAGCATAAATCATATCATTTTCATTTAAAATAACCATGCATTATCACCGATAAAGTGCGCAGCTATATGTATACTATCTGTAGCTCCAATACAATTTCTAAGATACATATAATATGAGTTTGAAATTCTAATTTGTTCCTAGATAGTGTTAAATCAAGGGTCATCCGGCTTAAATATATTATTACAAATTAGCAAACTTTAAAAACAATGGAAAAATAAACACAAATCGTGCTACTTGATCTTAAAGCCTTTTTATAGCCTCCCATTTTAAAAGAGACAAACTATGATATTCAAAAACATTGCTACCATTTCTTTAACGCATATTTTGAACATTCGTCTCAACTTTCTAAATGATCATACGATATCACAAAAAATAATCTTTTATGTAGAATTTCTTTTGATAGCATTCTTGATGGCGATACGAACATCTTCCACCCAATGAATACCAGTGCAAATTGTAATGTGAGTACGCTCTATAATGCCAAAAGCATCCTTATAATTGTTATATCGAGCATATCTTTAATACTAGAATCAATATTTGCATTTGATTCTATCAGAGAAAGGAGAAGAAGAGATAATGTGAGATTAAGTAGATGTTGTGTGATGTTTAAATAGAGGTAAAATTATTCTGATTATTTTGTAAGCATACCACATATCAGGCTTATTCTATTTAAATACGTAAAATGATTGAGTAGCCCCCCTTCCATCCACAAAACTTAAAAAACCACTATACTTCTATTTTTGTCAAGTATGCCTATCTTATTTCTAAAATTTTCTTTTATACCTTTATCTAATAAAACAGTTCATCATTCCAAATAACGCCGCATCAAAATCACGCAACTGCCCACAAACCCTAGCTTTGTTGTCGCTTCATCATCGCATCCAAACCCTAGCACTAATCTCCAAATCGTAGATCATCATCGTCGGTGGCTTTATCAAGTAAATTCAAAAACCTAGCAATGATTGGAAACAAAAACGCGTATTCATTGCTTGTTTTTTTTTCCTTTGTGGTCTTCCATGCAAGTGAACTGGAAGGAAAGAATTTTTGCCCCGTAGGTCAGCAGTGTCAAAAATATTTTTACCGCGCAGGCAGACTACGTGAACAATTTTTTTTTCCATGTAGTCTGACTGCACGGAAAGAATTTTTCCATGTAAATTGCCTATGTGGTAGACTGTAAAAGGAAAAAAATAGCTTATTGTACCGTACCATACAGCCAGATAGCACGGTAACTAAGCAAAACATGTACCCATTTTGCGTGAGAACATATAAATCCACACAGGTGCCTACGAGGTTGTTCTTCATATCATATAGATCGCGTGCATGATTTTCCACTCAATCACGCATTCATCCCCTGTGAACTGTATATTTTCAAATTAAAAATAAGACAATCAAAACAATATTAAATTTAAAATTTACCTCTTCAGATTACATCAGATTTGTATCATGATCATCAACATCCATTGATTCAAACAAAAGATTTGAGAATTTACGTAAATCAAATTATTAAGGTTTATTGGATAAGAGGAATGAAAAAAGAAAAATATGATAAGAGGTAAAAAGGTGGATGAATAACTAAGGACAATTTCGCATTGGGTTTCTTTTTTAATTTAAGGAAGGCTACCCAGAAAATAGAATTAGTCATTTATTATGTGAGCATTAATATTTATTTGAGCGTTTTAATGCGAAAGCTAGATGTTAGGGAAAACTTTATTAGAGTTCGACTTCCTAATCATGCAAAAAAACATAAAAATGATCACCGAGAGAAGACCATAATTCTAGAGCAACGTCGAGGCGCCGCCCTTTTGGTTAAAAGTGAAAGTTAGCTATGGATCGTGTAATATAGATATACAATAATGCAGAGTATAATGATGATAGCTATATAGTTAATAGTGCAGAATATAAATGCAGTAATAAAAATAACACCAGAGATTTTTATACTGGTTCGGAGCTCCGTCATACGTCTAGTCCCAGACTCCTTCTAGAATTTCACTAAAACAATAACCCTCACTTAACCCGGAGGAACAGGTCTATACAACACCTGAACAGCCGAACAGAATTTTGCCTCAGCAGCCGAAGATGACTTTCTGCTTGAGCAACCGAATACGAATTCTACTTGATACCGAAAACTTTATTGACTAGTATGTTCTTGATAACACAGATATGTCTTGAAAGCACACCCTTTCTATAATCAAATCCTCAAGAGTATTTGTGTGTGTATTGATTAATAGGAAGATAAACGCTTAGAATCGAAATATATATAGATTAATTCGAAGATTCAAGCGATATAGAGTTTGTGATTTCTTTGAATTGCAAGAGAATATAGAGCAAGAATAGATTAGAGAATAAAGCAAGAATTCGATGCATTTGTAATGAATCAAAACATGTTTATATAGAGGATATATAAATGCAATTATTCATGAAAGATATCAATCAAAAGTTGCATCCGTTCCTCTTGAAATTGGATTGAATACCCTTCACGATTGATTGTGTCTTTTCAGTCAAATAGCCGTTTTCGTTCAGTCAACTAACTCAGAAGTGCCAGTTGATTGAATTTCAAAAAATGTGCATGTTTGGGCAAAAATATCTATTTACTGGCATAGGTCAGTCGATTGGCTGACCTGAGTCAGTCGACTGACCTGTGCTATATTACACAGATCATAGATAAAAATTTATATTTTAATTCTAAACCATTTGTATGTGTGTGATTACTTGAGGAATGATTTTAACAATATTTTCAGATAACTAAGACTCAAAAACGTGATAAATATACATACTATATTCTGAATTGAAATCTTGCCTTGTTTGTAGTTCCATTCTCCTTTTGTCGCCACGATACACCATCTTGTAATCTATGTTCGTCAACAGTCATTGAAGTTCTTCGTCATGAATCAAAAACATTATTCAACATTCTCTCCCTTTTTGATTGATGACAACATATATATTTGACGAACCAAAAAATAATATATATAATACGAGCTATATAATATTAGTTTTCTCCCTCCGAATGTATGGCAATGATTTAAATCTACAAAAAAATTATTAGTAAACACAATATTTTCTCCCCCTTTGTCATCAACAAAAAAGAATAATTAGAGATAGCCAATACACCATAATAATCATATATCATAATCATATACACATGCAAACAAATAAGACAATATCATCACCAATTTATACAACACATCACAATATCACAATACATTACATGGTCATAGTCATCAAAGCACATCATGAACGTAGTTTTGAAGAAGCAGAAATAGATAAACAAGTTTAAAACAAGATTATTTTTGAATGAGTAGAGAGAGAACTTACTAATCATGAAGCCAAAAGACCGAATGCCAACTTACTCTGCATCCCAATCAACTGGATCTTCCTCATTTGGTTGAGCCGGTTGCTTCCCTTTATCAATGCCACGAGATGTTCCGCCAGAGCTACTTGTGCTGGAGCTTGTGGCTTCAGAAGTAGACCATGAGAAATATGGAGCCGGCCACTTACCTAGTTCCAAATGTGAAGTGCCGGGAGAAGAAGTTGCACAAGAATTTGCTTCCCATAAAGTTGTGAAAAACCCTTTAATCTTGTTAAGCTTCTTATCCATTTTATTGAGGCGAGAGTGAAGAATAAGTTGGTTTCGCACAAGCAAATCAATATCTTCCCTTTAAGTTTGGCCAATAACCGGACGACGAATAACTTCTTCTTCGGATTGTTGAGATTGGTGTTGTTGAGAAGAAGATTGTTTGGCAATGTGGATTCCTTTTTGTCTTTGATATTGTGTTGCTAGCCAATTTTGAAATGTAATAAAGGGTTCCAGATGTTCGGAAAGTTGCATGAGTCTTATGGTACGAATATTGTATAATCCGACTTTGGAGAATTCAGATTCGGGGGATTTTTATACCAAAATCATTTAAAAGGCGCATTATATATTCACCAAAGTAAATCACATTTTTTTTTCCTTTGTAAAAACCTAAGAATTCGTCCATAAGAAGTTGCGTCTAATTTACATGGAAATTTCCCCAAATAGCATATAGAGCACGAAAATTATCAGGATATACTAATTCATACAACCCTGTTCGTGGAGTTATACTTTTCAGAAGAAACTTGTGCATGAGTCTAGCTTTTGGCCGAAGTGACTTAGATTTAACGTCTATAGCATCATCTTCTAGGAATAAATGAATTATATTATCCCGAGTTTTCATATCATGATTTATATCCCTAAGATTAATACCTCAACTCGTGTTTGAAGCAAATGATACATACGATCTAGAGAAAGAAAAACTGGAATTCCACAACGAAGTCTAATTGCAGTTTTCTCGATTACTAGGTGCCGGTTCTTGAAGATTCAAGTTTGCGTAGAATAACTTGACCATTGTATGATTGATTTTGAGATTGTTCTTATTCTAATCGAGAAAAGTATCCAAGCCGCTTCGTTTTGAAAGTTCCCAAATGCCATAAGTGTTGAAGTCGGGGTAATGAACAAAGGAGCCTTCGAAAATACGGGAGTCTTGCATGTTTATCCATCTTTGAATAGCTTTATCATGAACAAGCCAAGTAGCAATTTGAGAGCCTATTGGTGTAGAAGAAGAAGAAGCCTTTTTGGTGCTCTTTGATTGTCTAGGGGCCATGGAGAAGTAATAAAAGTTGAGAAAAATGTGAAATTTGGGAATGTTGGAGAGGTAATTTTCAGAGTTTAGGGTTGAAAGACTGAAGATGAAAGTAAAAATGGTGAAAAGGCGAGTTAAAAAGTGGTAGGTAGGGGTAGATATTGTCCAGAAAACAACGTTCAGTCGATTGAATGATCTGAGTCAGTCGACTGAATCTGAATCCGAGAGTTTTTACACTCTGTAATCAATCGACTGACTCAGACAATTCAATCAACTAACCCGGACTTAATTTGAAATTAGTGAATTTTTGCTTAAAGAATTTTAGAATAACTTGTTGATCATAATATAGATGAAATACAATCACTAATTATATATGCATAACACATATAATACAAAAAATAAGAAATGATCATGATAGTTGTTTGTCTTCGAACTCCTTGAATATGGTTGAGCCGGAGTTGAACCATGAAAAGACACATTATTTAGAGGATGGGCTTGGAGTAGACTTCTCATTTTTCTTAGTTGGTGTCTCATTTTGAATTGGTGACCATCCTTGTCCACGTTCCTATGAGTTCAGTGATACGGGTGGTCGTTGTGGGATAGGAGACCAAGGATTTTGGGCACGAACAGGTTCTTAAACAGTAGAAGAGGAGGAGCCACAAATTTTTAGAGCTACTTTCTCTAGAAAAGATAGTCGTCGGGAGTTCATTTTCTGTTCATACCACATTTCTTTTTGATGATCCAGAGATTGTTGTTGATAGTGATGAATTTCATCCACCTTTTGTTTGGTAGAGGGTAAGCCAAAAAGTAATGAACATTTCAATTTCTTTGATGGAGGCATATAACCGGTATGGTGGTTGTGATCTCTAATAATGGGAACCTGTTCATGAATGGGAGTTGGAGTTTGAAGTGAACGTGTATTTGGATAATCGAAAGCGATAGAAATATAGGAGATACTTGAGTCCGAGCTGTTTGTGTTCAAAAAGTTTGATGACATTGTTGAGAAAGTAGAAGTTTTTAGAGTAGTCTGGAGTTGGTGTGTATATATATTTCAAGGTGTGAAGGGAAACAAGAAAACTTGATAAATTTATAGGTAGAGAAAGACTAAACAAAGAGTGGACAGAAAATTTTAAGAAGTTTCTACCATAAATAAAATAAAAGAATTTTTGGTGGAGAAAAGTTAGACTAAATAGGAGGCTCAGGTAATTTCAGGTATAACCGAAATAGTTATATTAAAATTTATAAATTTTTGGTCATAAAGTCTATGAAAAATTGAGTAAAAATAAAATTATAAATCTTTAGATGAGACGATTCCAAGTTCTCATCTTAATTCTATAACAACATTTTCTATTAATGGTTTTGTAAATATAGGCCAGTTAATTTGTAAAGGATACGAATTCGAGATTTAATAAATCTTTTTCAATACAATCACGAAGAAAGTGATGACGAATGCCAATATGTTTTGTTCGTAAATGATTGATTGGATTTTTAAATAAGTTAATAGCACTTGAGTTATCAAAATAAATTGTTGATTTATTTAGATTAAAACCAAAAACTTGAAGTGATTGTTGCATATGGATGACTTAAGCACATGCCAAAGCTGCAGACATCTATCCTGCTGCACATTTTGAAAGTGAGATGCAATTTTGTTTCTTACTAATCCAAGATATAAGAGATCGTCCAATAAAGTGACAAGTTTCACTTATACTTTTTCTATCCAACCGACTTCCTCCAAAATCAGCATCACTATATGCTACTAATTCAAAAGGACATTCTTTCGGATAAAATAGTCCTAAGTCCTTGGTTTTGCTAAGGTACCGCAGTATGCGTTTCACTGCTCGCATATGTGATTCTTTAGGATCTTCTTGAAATCATGCACACAAACAAACACTCATCATTATGTCAGGTCTGTTAGCTGTTAAATAAAGAAACGATCCAATCATACTTCGATATAATTTTTGGTCAACACTCTTATCATTTCCATCTTTATCAAGATGTATAGATGTACTCATAGGAGTAGGTTTGGTAAAAGTATTTTCCATACCAAAGCGTGTAATTAATTTGTTACAGTATTTTTCTTGATTTATAAAAATACCATTTTCCAATTGTTTAATTTGTAAACTAAGAAAATAATTTAATTCACCTACATGTGACATTTCAAATTATTTGGTCATTATTTTTGAAAATTCCTGATGTAATGTTTCATTTGTGGAACCAAAAATGATATCATCAACATAAATTTGAACAATTAAAATATCTTTTTTATTTCTTTTAATAAAATAATTTTGATCAACCTTTCCAATTTCAAAACCAGAATTTATTGGATATCTTTTGAGACGATCGTAACAAGCACGTGGTGCTTGTTTAAGAACGTACAAAGCTTTCTTTGATTTATAGACATGATCTGGAAATTTTTCATGAATATGTAAATGTGGTTTTTCAACATAAACATTTTCTTTTATAAAACCATTTCAAAAAGCACCTTTTACATCCATTTGATATAATTTAAAATTATGAAAACATGCATAGGCCTGTAGGATACGTATTGCTTCAAGTCTTGCGGCTGGAGTGAACGTTTCTTTATAGTCAATTCCTTCTTCCTGATTATATCCCTGTGCTACTAATCTAGCTTTATTCCTAGTTATATTACCTTGTTCATCCGCCTTATTTTTGAAAACCTATTTTGTATCAATGACTAATTAGTCACTAGGCCTTGGAACTAAATCCCAAACGTCATTTCTTTCGAATTGGTTTAGTTCTTCTTGCATAACGATAATCCAATAATCATCAGTTGAGGCTTCCTTTATATTCTTAGCTTCTATATTAGAAAGGAAAGGTACATGGCCCATTTGATTTGATTGATTTCTAGTTCTTACTTTTGAATTAGTTTCTCCTATTACGTTTTCTACGGGGTGATTTCTTAATATCCTAGGAGGAGATCTTAATTCATTATTATTATGAATATCGTTTGAAAAATTGTAGATTCCATATTTGTGATATTTTCTTCATCATCTTTAATACTTGGAATTTTTTTAAAATTTTCATCGAACGATACATGAAGTGTTTCTTCGATGATATTAGTTCTTTTATTAAAAATTCAATAAGCTTTGCTTCGTTTCGAATATCCTATAAAGATTCCTTCATCGGATTTTGGATCGAATTTGCCAAGCTGAACTTTTGTATTTAAAATAAAACATTTTGAACCAAAAACTTAAAAATATCAAATGTTCGGTTTTCTTTCATTAAATAATTCGTAAGGAGTATTCTTAGTTAGTGGTCGAATAGAAACACGATTCAAGACATAATAGGCGGTAGCAACAGCTTCTTCCCAGAAGTGTTTTGGCAACGTGCTTCCATTTAACAAAGTCCTTGCACATTCTTGTAAGGTTCTATTTTTTCTTTCTACCACTCCATTTTGTTGAGGAAATCTTGGAAATGAAAAATTGTGGATTATTCCTTTCTTCTTATAAAAATGTTCAAAAATTTTATTTTCGAATTCACCTCCATGATCACTCCTAATATTTTTAATTTTTAAACCTTTAAAATTTTGAATTCTTTTAACAAAAGATTTGAAATGATCAAAGGTATCACTTTTGTTTCTCATAAAAATTGTCTAAGTATATCTAGAAAAGTCATCAACAATTACTATTTTTTATGGATTGTACTTGTGTTGGTCCAAATAGTTCCATGTGTAGTAATTCAAGTGGTTGCATTGTTGAAATAACCTTTTTAGATTTAAGAGATGACTTAGTTAATTTTCCTAACCGACATGCATCATAAATATGGTTTACTTTAAAATTCATTTTTGGTAGACCTTTTACTAAATCATTTGTAGATAATTTTGCTATGGCTCTAAAATTTATAAGACAAAATATTTTGTGTCATAACCAAGGATCATTTTCTTTGGCTAATAAGCACATATTTGAATTATAATTTATATTCATATTCAAAACATAAATATTTTTATCTCTAAAAACTTCATAATAAGATTATTATTTTGATCAAAAATGCTACGCTTATTTTCAAAAAAAGTGATTTTGAACCCTATATCACACAATTGGCTGATACTAAGTAAATTGTGTTTTAATTTTTTAACAAACAAAACATTGGAAATAAGAGGTAAATTAGATGTACCGACATTGCTGACATCGTCTTTTCCAATGATATATCCTTTTGAATTGTCTCCAAAAGTGATAGAGCCTTCATCTGAGTAAGTAATGTTTGATAGCATATTTTTTTCACCAGTCATATGTTTTGAGCAACCGCTGTCGAAAATCCATTTTACTCTCTTTTTACGTAGGACCTGCAAAAATAAGAATATCCTTGGTACCCACTTTTTAATAGGGTCCTAAGAGTTAGGTCTTAGGAAACCAAACCCAAGAGGATTTAGTAACCCTTTTGAAAATAAAATTCTTATTTTTATGCACATATTCAAAAAATGAATTTATATATTTCTTGTTAATTGAACTATTGTTTGTTTCAGGAATCCATATTTTTATAGTTTTTAGATTGGACTTCCCTTTCAAAAGTTCTTTTGTAGTCTTAGGTTTTGAATTATAGGTTGATGGTTTGTTGGAATTGTTGATGAAGCTTCGTTTTCCATTGTTCTTGTTCCTTTTTCTATATTTCAATTTTTTTAAAAGTTTTTGGCAATAAATGCAAGGTCTTCCTCATCTAAATCTAAGTCTTCTTCTTCAGCATGAAAAGCTATGTTCTTCTTGTATTGTGCTTGTACTCTTTTAGCCTGCAAATTTACTTCATATGACATTAAATTTCCTATTAACTCTTCTGATTTCATGGTAGAAAGATCATTAGCTTCTTCAATAGCTAAGACTTTTCTTTTCCATTCATCCGTTAAAGAGTTAAGGATTTTTGAAACAATATCAAAGCCGAAATACATTTCTCCCAGTCCTAATAAAGAATGATGAATATCTTGAAATCAGGAGTACATATCATTTATAGATTCATCTTGTTTCATCCTAAAATTTTGAAATTGATTATTAAGCATAGATAATTTACTTTTTTAACCTTGTTTGTACCTTCATGAGTGACTTCTAGTGTTCTCCATATTTTATAGGCAGTGTTGCATATACTAACACGATTAAACTCATTTTTATCTAAAGCACAAAATAACATGTTCATGGCTTTGGCATTTGAAGAAGCATCTTGTTTTAATGTGTTTGACCATGTTGAATATTCAGTTGTGGGTACGTGATACTCTGATTGTGTAATGTTCCATGAATCAAAACTATTTGCTTGCATATATATACGCATTCATGTAGCCCAATAGTTATAATTCATGCCATTAAACAATGGAGATCGTGCTGTGAATTGACCTTCTATAAAACTGGTGTTAGTGTTACTATCCATATTACCAAGATATCAAATAACCGTGTGACAGTTATAGAATGACCTAATGCTCTGATACCAAATGAAAGTTAGCTATGGATCGTGTAATATGGATATACAATAATGCAAAGTATAATGATGATAGCTATATAGTTAATAGTGCAGAATATAAATCCAGTAATAAAAATTACACCGGAGATTTTTACACTGGTTCAGAGCTCCGTCCTACGTAAACTCCTAGACTCCTTTTGAAATTTCATTAAAACAATAACCCTCACTTAATCCGGGGTAATAGGTCTATACAACACCTGAACAGCCGAACAAGATTTTGCCTCAGCAGCCGAAGAGGAATTTCTGCCTGAGCAACCGAACATGACTTCTACTTGATACAGAAAACTTGTTGACTGGTATGTTCTTGATAACACAGATATGTCTTGAAAGTACAACCTTTCGATAATCAAATCCTCAAGAGTATTTGTGTGTGTATTGATTGAAAGGAAGATAATCACTTAGAGTCGAAGTATGTATAGATTAATTCGAAGATTCAAGCGATATAGAGTTTGTGATTTCTTTGAATTGCAAGAGAATATAAAGCAAGTATAGATTAGGGAATAAAGCAAGAATTCGATGTATTTTAATGAATCAAAACAAATTTATATAGAGGATATATAGATGCAATTATTCATGAAAGATCTCAATCAAAAGTTGCATCCGTTCTTCTTGAAATTGGATTGAAAATCCTTCGCGAGCGATCGTGTCTTTTTAGTCAAATAGCCGTCAGTCAACTGACTCAGAAGTTCCAGTCGACTGAATTTTTTTTAAAAAGTGCATGTTTGGGCAAATATCTATGTACTGGCACAGATCAGTCGACTGGCTGACCCGAGTCAGTCTACTGACCTGTGCTATATTGCATAAATCACACATAAAAATTTATATTTGAATTCAAAACATTTTTGTGCATGTGTGACTACTTGAGCAATGATTTTAACAATATTTTCACATAACTAAGACTCAAAAATGTGATAAATATACATACTATATTCTGAATTGAAATCTTGTCTTGTTTGTAGTTCCATTCTTTTTTTTTCGCCACGATACACCATCTTTTAATCTATGTTCGTCAATAGTCGTTGAAGTTCTTTGTTATCAATCAAAACCATGATTCAACAAAGAGCACCGCGGTCGGCGGTAAAATGTCGACCGAGTTGTCTGAGATGGTGATAAATCACTGACCATACGGCAGTTTAACTCGATGTTATTTATAATTTTCATTCTTATTAGTGAGTTGGTAGTTATCAAATATATTTATGTTCAAAAGTTATTTCTAGGCATCAATAAACTAATTTTTTACTTTCTACAAATTTTTTATATTATTTTCCAATTATTGAAAATTACCAAAAGTGAAAGTAAAATCAACACCAAATAATAAAAGTTTAGCTTGACCTAGAAATTTGAGTAGAAATGAAAATTACTATTGAGTTTGAAATATTCGAACAGTTTGAATAATATTTTTGCAATTGAATGCAATGATTGAGCAAAAAGTAAAAAAAATAAAAAATTGAATTACACATAAAAATGGTATTATTGTGAAACTATTTCAATAAGCAATCAGCTTTCCCAAAAAAATTTATTGCTTATTCATTCCGCTTAGTAGAAGAGGATAATCAACACCACTTTTTTAAAGCAAGCACTCAAATAACCTCTTTTTACTTGTTTTATTAAATGTTCAGCCCTTATTTTAGCAAAACATAGGGAGCCTTAATAGTGACTTAGCATATATAACCCATTTTCTGCATGATAATCCATCTGCATAAACCAATATGCAGTTATATACTTGTATACTCTGCCAAAAAGACCGTCTTTATCCAATTAGGTGCTAGAGAAGCTACTCAACCAATTGCAAGAAGGAGACCACACGACTGATCGCGGTGCCCTTACCCAAGGGATGACGCCTTTGCACTGCACTCAGAGCCGTCCTTATAGCTTTAGTTGCGTAGCCAAACATGGGATAGAAGTGAAATAGAAATGTATTTGATAGACGCTCGAACTTAAGTTGTTAAGTTGGGAAGAAAACAAACAAGCCACTAGAACAGGAGCATCTTTTAGAAACAGCTGCCCTTTTACTAAAATTAACCCAAATATTTATAAGAAATTTAAACTTTTCTTGCCTTCCTTCCCCTCCTACGCCGCGTTGCCTTAGGCGGCCGTCTTGGCTGCCTTCCCCTGAGGCCGGGCCTGACTGCACTAAATCAAAAACAAACAGGGGAAATGTAAAAATTTAATGTTGTGTTAAATCTGTAACCATTAATTATAAAATATTTATATTCAATTTAGAAACAATAATGCCTTGGCGTAGGATTGTAGAGAGCAGGGTGTAATGGCTGTCAAGTTGGTAAAAAGTTTAACTTTTTTTTCTTTTCAAATCAATCAGAACATCGTTAATCTTATATCCTTCCTGGTAGTAGAATGCTCTAAGCAATCATGTCTTCATGCTGAGAATCTACTTGTAAAAATGTGCCATTACATTTATCCTTTGAATCATTGTCATTATTCTAACCAAGCCACTTAGTTCAACTCATAAACTCTAGTTTTGCTTTACATTATGTGCACATGCAGAAGTATACTTGAATAAGATTTTTCGTTAAGTACGTGTATCTGTGTGTGTTGTGCAAAAATTGCACAAATGCGGAAATACAATAAACATGATCTAGATTTGCTAGTTTAAAGATCACTCAATCTAGCAATAATTATTCTATTGCTCCAAATAAATAGTAAATAACTATAAAGAAGAAAAAAAGACGCACAATATTTATACTGGTTCCACTATCATCAGGGTAATGTACATTCAGTCCAAATGAGAGAGATTTATTACACATGAGAGAGTTACAAGAGATTACAAGATAATAGTTTATATACAAAAGCCCTGAATTAGGCATAACAAGAAGAGACACTTCATATGAGGATCACTGGCTGAATACCAGGATGAGTTTACAATGAAGTCTACCCTCAATACATAGCCAATGTAAATTCATGCGAGTCATCAATCAAAATACTAAGATGTAGTAAAAAGATAATAGAGGCAAGTTACAATGGTAAAAAATCGCGCAAACATGGCAAGTAATTCACTCATTTCAAAGATGAAAGAAAATAATCCCAAAGCAATGCGATTACGAAGAAAGAAATAATATGCATATCTTTTTGCAACTATATTATTCCATAACGTGCGCATGCGTATATTTCCTTGCCATCTCATTCATATGCAATCCAATAATTTATGCATTTCCATAATGAACAAACGTGATTACTTTCCTTATTGCATATTTGTTTCCTTCTATTTGTGATTTTGTATCACAAAAATTTAACACTCCACCTTGATGCAAAATCACATATCTCCAACACTCACACCTCGACTCAAGTTCTCTTTTCAACATAAAACTCTTAAAATCAAAATCCACCTTCGACTAAAATCTCTTAACGAGATAGATACCAAAATGAAAATTTATCCAATGGGTTCCGGCAAGGCCACCCTCCATCACACCTTACTAACGAGCTCAGACTATGTCCCCGTCTGTCATCAAAATATTGCAAATATCCAAAATCAAAAGAAGATAGATACCAAAATAATCTTAAAGCCACTAAGACCAAAAAATTCTTTCAATCAACAATCCAAATACAGAGCCAAAAAACTAATAAACATAATAAGGCTAATACAAAAACTCTGTATGCAAGAAAAATCTCTCTCCTCCCACATATCTTATCTGTCAAACAACAAATTTCTCATGGAGATCAACATAGAACTCTCACATCAATATTAAGCTATGAAGCAGATACAGGTTTCCAAATCCAGATGTCCCTTCAACGCAGTAAACTCCTAATCATCAAATTTTCAAAACTGGAATGCTTTTCTCTCTCAACGTAATTTCCTCCATCTTTAACTTTTATATCGCACAAAATCTCCTTTTCCATCCAAATGAGTAATAGCACAATCACCATCCGATCTACCGCTCTTTCTAGAAGCCATTGATCTACAAATTTAAACAAATCGTCTTTCTTCGATACCAATCAGTTGTGCAAAAATTGCACAAATGCGGAAAAACAATAAACATAATTTAGATTTGTCAATTTAAACATCACTTAATTTACCAGCAATTATCCTGTTACTCCAAATAAATAGTAAATAACTATAAAGAAGGGAAAAAAGATGCATAATATTTATACTGGTTCCTAGGGATGCACATAACCCATACTCAACCCGACCCAACCCACCAATCCGACCCAACTCACATAAACCCGACCCATTAATTCTGGTCGGATATAGGTTACAATTTGTAACCCATACTATATACGGGCCGGGTGAAATATTTTGTTCAACCCAACCCTATTTTAACCCAACCCAACCCTATATAAAAGACTAATTTAATATCAGCCAACGTAAAATTAGAACAGTCAAAATCTAGAATAAAATTTATGTATTCTCGGATAAATATACCAAAAAAGCATATTTGATGTCAGTCCAAAATACATATGATTGACTAAGAGATTTCAAAGAGTATTTTAATGTATTTTGAAATGAAATGGAGTTCTTACTCTAATATGTAGTGAATTCAATTTCGTATGGTGTATTTTATAATGAAATTCTAATAAATATGTGTTGTAGTGAATCGGTTATATTTAATTTATGCCTAAAATTTGATATTTAAGCTATATATTTTAATATTATATTTTAATTTTTTTATATTCTTATTTTTGTATTAGATTAATGTAACCCAACCCTACTAAAACTGACCCAACCCACACTTCAACCCGATCCATATCCAACCTCATATAGGGTCGGATATGGGTTGAACTACCTTTAACCATACCTATACGGGTCGGATGAAGTATTTGGTTAAACCCGACCCAACCCATACTTTGTGCAGCCCTACTGGTTTCACTATCATCAGAGTAGTGTACATGTAGTCCAAAGGAGAGAGATTTTATTGAACATGAGAGATTTATCAGAGATTACAAGATAATAGTTTACATACCGAAGCCCTAAATTAGACATAACAAGAAGAGACGCTCCATATGGAGATTACTGACTGAATACCAGGATGTGTTTACAATGAAGTCTGCCCTTAATACATAGCCAATGTAAATTCATGTGAGTCATCAATCAAATTACCAAGATGTGGTAAAAAGATAATGGAGGCTAGTTACAATGGCAACAAATCGCGCAAACATAGCAAGTAATTCACTCATTTCAAAGATGGAAGAAAATAATTTCAAAGCAATGCGATTACGAAGAAAGAAATAATATGCATATCTTTTTGAATATATATTATTCCATAACATGCGCATATGTATATTTTCTTACCATCTCATTCAAATGCAATCCAATAATTTATGTATTTTCATAATGAACAAACGTGATTACTTTTCTTTTTGCATATTTGTTTCCTTTTATTTATGATTTTGTATCACAAAAATTTAACAGTGTGCAGTGCAACAATTAATTATTCAAAGCGATATCAATCTTTTGTGTTATACATATAGCGTATTGTATATTTATAAAAACCAATGAGGTGGGTTGAATTGATCGACGGTTAGATCTGAAGTTATTTTGCTTAGTTGGACACTTAGATTATAGTGTTTTGATACTCATGGTAACAGATATAGCTACTTTTGCACTTTATAGTTTTGTTCCGATACTTGTAGCTCTCTTATGATACCGCAAGGTATATGTTTCTAAATGAGAAGATAGTTCAACTTAATCCTTGTTGCAGTGGTTGCATTTTGTGCGTAATTGATACTACTGCTATCGTTATGCTTGCGCCAGTTGAACAAGATATACAATTAATTAAAGAAGAATGATTAAGTTTATTTTCATCAGCTAATTTACTGATGAAACTCAGAAATTTAATATTAGACTGCACTTTTGCTTTCCCCAGGTTTCATTTTATATGCCTGTTTACTTGTTTGGCGATTAGTCAGTAGATTAAGTATCCCAGCATGGTAATGCAAATTTAATAGGTATGGTAGAGTATTCTTACCAATGTTAGCAATGCGTTTTTTATCATATCTGACTGAATACAAACATACATAGTTATTTAATTGTTGCTCATTTCATATCTCATGTCATCTAGATTATTGATTTGTTATTATGTGCAGGTTATGAGGGCCTGTATACAAGTCAGTATTGGTTCGAAGTTTACTTTTCCATTGGTTTCCTTTTGTTCTAGTTACCTGCGAGCATCTCCAATGATGAGTATGATGTAAGAAATTGTTTCCGAATAGTTGATTACAAATAGTAATCTTACAAAAAAGAAAAGAAAAAAGAAAAAAGAAAAAAGAAAAAAGAAAAAAAAGGAGAGGCAACAACCGGTTACAAATTTATAGCGATAGCTAGGCGTTTGTTTAGCGAACTTCAAACATACAGACGTATGTTTAATAGGCGTCTAAATGCTGTGAATAACAAACTCCCAACTGCTAGACGTTTGTTTAAATGTGTCTATATGCTGAGAGTGTTAAATAAGCTGATGGTAACCTATTAAACATGGACATATTTTGTTGTTGGGATCTCATTTAAATCTATGCATTGAGAAAAATTAACTTGCATGTTTAATTATTTACTGGGAATCATATAAGAAGAAGGAAAAAATAACAACAGAGTACGTATGCTGAGGTTATATATGTACTATGAAACTGGCTTTTACACTCTTAATGCTCTAAGCTAGATTGGTGATTTGTATGGCTAGCTAATATCATGTACAAGGTTTCAAAAACATAGTCCATCGAGCTCTCTATATTTGGAAGAAAGAAAAACATGGTCATTATGTTGGGTGAGAAATCTTATTGACACGAATTTGAAATCCATTCACTAATCTTGCTGAAGGGAAGAAAGACATACGATCTTCTTTGAGCTGTGTCCAACTGTGGGGGAAATAAATGGAAAATCAAATACCAGACAGAAAATTAGGAAACACTTCATCAGTACCAATAGTGTTTTTAATTGTGAAACATATGGCATTTTAATCAGTTTATTACCCTGAAAATGAATATTTAATTACTATACTATGAAGATTAATGTAATGATATCAAAATTTGTTTATTAGGCCATGCTCTGTTGGAGTTATCAAAGGCATGTGAACCTATATATTTTACAAGAGTATTTGGCCTCTTAATACCAGATTTTCAAAGTCAACGGCTTTCCATACTATAAGAAATGTCATATGCATATGCATGCAGCATAAAAGAATTTTAGAATATGCATTATAGAAGAAATTACCTGTATCTTGTAACGAAATGATACAGAAAGAAAGCAATTTGAAGACGAGCGAGATCTGCCCCTGGGCAATATCGACCTCCTCCTCCAAATGGTGCGAAATATGGACTAGTTCTCCAATTTCGCTTTTCCTTTCAAATAGTTGATAATAAAAAAGTTAGGATTGTTTTTCTTTCTTCCTTTTTTTCCTTCAAAAGAAGGGGAAAAAAGAGACAATTTAAGCTTTTGTCATTGAGATCGATTTAAATTTACAGCGGGACCAAGTTTATGTAGCATCAGTTCCAGGTTTAAAACGTACGATTACTTTTTCTGGTATCGAGATATCATGTTTGTAATATGGAAATATAAGCTAACTACCTTGTTCTCCTCTTCCATCCAGCGCCATGGATTGAATCTACATGCTCCTCGATAAAAGCTTTCGTCTAAATGAACCGCTGAAAGAAAGGGAACCACAAACGATCCTTTAGGAATAATATAACCTGCAAAACATTCGAAAAATAAACAATGATTGAGATTTCATTCTATGCTTTTATTTGTATACAAGTATTCATATGATAACATGTTACCTTGATAAGACACATCTTCTTTCGCCTCCCTCATTAACCATATCGCTATGCCTCCAAGTCTAAGTGTTTCATCGATGACCTGCATAATTTCACTGATTAGTTGGCTGTTTCAGTTTCACTCATATTTAAGAGAAAAACAAGGTAATCTTACACATTGAGTAAAAGGCATGGCTTTATATTCCTCCCAAGTAAGCATGCTTCCATGTTTAATTCTTATACTTTCGTGTTCATCCTGTTAGATATTTGCAGTGAGAACTTTTGTTAGTTCAGTTTCTAAGTTTACAGATAAAGGTTGTATGTTTGATTACATACTATTAATTGTTGTAGGGCTTCTGGACATTGATTGAGGAAGTACACAGCAAAAAGCATGGTTTTTGCAGTAGTTTCATTTCCAGCGAATAAAAGATTGATGATGAAGTCTGATATTGCTTCTTCAGGTAAACTCTCCTCTTCTAATAATCTTCCAAGTACACCATAGTTTTTCGATGTATCAATGCTGTTTTTCCGTGTTGCTATCACATTCCTTATCTTCACAATAATCGCTTCCCTAGACTGTTAATGTAAATAAGAAAAAAAAAAGGAATCTTTATTGATACTGAAACAACATAATTGCTGCAATCAAGATATATTTGAATATTTCAAAATAATGGTCAACCTTCATGGCTGTATGAAACGTGAATCCAGGCAAGTTTATTGGAATAGAGAGGCAACCATCAACAAAATTAGAGAATAATGAGGCCATTTCATTAATTTCAGACTCACAAGAAACCCCAAGTAGTTGATTAACCATCAAACTGATAGCCACCTGCATTCATATTAACTCACGTCAAACACAAATCACAGAAAAACACCTGCAATACTGACAATAAAATGAAACAGTATTTACCTTTCGACAAACATTTTGAAGCACAACAACTTCATCATCTTCGAAACTAAGTAACGTTTGAAACATCACCTTTTGAATATCATCCAAGAAATTGGCATTGGAGTTCAATTTCTCTAACCTCATCATGTTTACGGAGATGCCATGAAGCCTTTTTTGTTGATCTCCTTGCACCACTATAACTCCATGCTTCCCCACTAAATCTCGAAAAGACTTAGGATAGCTTGATTTGAATAACTTACCCTCATTGTGCATTATGTATCTATTAAAAACTGGGTCAGCAGAAACTACCGCTTGTCTTCCAAATATATTACACGTGAATATCCTTCCATATCTGCATCAGTAGTTTAATGAGTAAGAATCTTTAAAGGATCATCAACTTTTGATAAAATCGTACTTATACATTTATGATTTACCTCTTAACTTGTTCTTCTACGAAGCTTGGTGGATGAGAACTAGAAATAGAATTATACCACTTGATGCTATCACCAATGAAAGGCAAACCACCATCTCCTCCTGGGGGTAATTTTTTCCATGTATTGGCGAGTCTCTTTCTCTTGTTGGGTTTAACGAGCTGAATGAGAAATAAGGTAACAACTATAGCTAGAATAAGAAGATGGTATCTCTCTGTTTGATGCAGTAATGTCTTAAGTGCAAACATGGATCTGAAAGAGCGTAAAATTAAGGTTAATGAGTTAAAAAAATGTGCATAATAAAACACAAACATTGCAGTGGATATTCACCTTAACACTGGTTGGAAAAAACTGGCAATTTAGTTGTGGCAATGTAGTTGGCAGCCTCTTCCCTTTCTGTGTATGTATATATGCACATATATGGAGAGAGTTTACTTTGTGAATGCTTATAATAAATATGAAGCTTATTTTTATACTTGTAATTAGAGAGTTCCAGCAATAGTTGTTGGTAGCTTGTCGGTTGTGCAAGAGTGAAATATTAGGATGAGGCATAAAACCAGGAGACCCTGAAATTTCTATAACACGTAAGAAAGCAAATAATTTTGACTATAATATTTAAATATGTACATCATTTTCAGTAACCACCACTTAATCTAGTAATATAGCTATATGATCTTAGCTACAGTGACAATTTAGTTTTAAATAATTGTATTCTATCGTTATGATTGTTGAAGAAAATAAGAAACCATAACCAAGCGTTCTAAATCGATTTAGCCGCAACAGAATAGGTCATTGGTTTGATTAATTCACCATAAAAAAATAATCTATTTTGCAAAAAAAAAAAAAACTGTTATATTTACAAAATTGTAGCTTATATAAAAGCAAATAGAATACTAGCCAAATTTCTGTTTTTCAGTGATTTTGATGTAACCCAAATTAGTACAACACTAATTTGATGACAGTTGTATGAACTTTTGTTACTTCTATTTACGTCTACCAAATCTAAATCTTGAATAGTGGAAATAAAAAGTAGTAATAATAAATATCTTGCTTACATGTATAATTTCATGGATTATAGCACATATATCCTTAATATGGTAGCTTGACTTCAGCTAGTTTTAAGATTTTGCATATATCTTCAGGATCTAATTAGATCTTCAATTCGTCACTTATGATCTTCGGAGTTCTTTTTGTTGCATATCTAATATCTTATATATAAAATGCCCTTAAAGTATTTGTGGTACTCTAAATACGGTTGATTAGGTTATAGATCTTATTTAACTAAAGGCCCAACAATCACATGATTCACATTTGCTATAATCTTGATGCTAAACATAGATATGTAGGAGTGCAAAAGACAAAGCTGGAGAATTCAATGTGTATTTTTTAAATTTATTTGTTGGGATTGAAAAACTAGCATGTGTACATCTATACATGTTCCACTCCATAAATTTTTTCCTTAAGCACTCAAGAATATAAAACTGCCGACCAATATTTATTATTGTGGCAAGCAATGCCTTCACGATGACCGACCTTTATAGCTTTTATGTAGTTTCTTCTGAGCTGTTGATGCATGTACGGTGAATTT
Source organism: Allium cepa (assembly GCA_030765085.1). Lineage (NCBI taxonomy): Eukaryota > Viridiplantae > Streptophyta > Magnoliopsida > Asparagales > Amaryllidaceae > Allium > Allium cepa. The sequence goes on from CM060928.1 coordinate 620,203,389, forward strand.
TGTTCATTTACTTTTGGCTGTTTGTTAATCATACTCAATTCTAATTTCCTGAATATGAAATGCTTTGTTTCGCAAGCATTCTTGATGACAGTTTTCCAAGATTAACACAGCTATAATGCTTCAAAATGCAGGGTTGAAGCACAATAGAAAGGAATCAAGTTGATGCAATGGATGACGGTATGAATGTCAATTAGGTAGTTGCATGAATACAAAAAGCAAAACCCATGAGTGGTGATTAAACAATGAAGGTACCTTTAAATATAGACATATGTTTGTTGACATTTTGAAGTTTATTCTAAGAATAATACCGGTCAAAACTTATCACCCATCAAGATCAAACTTCATTTACTAGCTTTTTCTTCGTTCTTGACCTTAATACCACTTATATAGGCCTTTCTTCACAGCAATGAACCAAGTAGGTTAACCTACGGTTTTGAATAGTGCAACAACAAACTTCTATATGATGCTGGTTTTCTTAATGTGTGTAATTTCTTATTAGCTGTGTACAGCAATTTTTAACACACAGAAAATATAAAGGAGCAAGTCTGACAACATGAGGAACTATTGGAAATACTTTGCTCATTTTTTCTACCCTAAATTACAAGGGTAACTCAAACGAATATACAAAGCACATTCCATTTGATAGACATGTAATGTAATCACCATCTTATGTGATTGATGAAGATTAGAAACTATCACATTTACTTCTTCTCAATTGGAGAAATGTCTTTTGCAAATTTATGCCTATTATTAGATCTACGTATAGATGGTTATGTAGATCATTTTGAAGATATGAATATTGACGTTCTTCCACCCAGCTAATGATATCAAGCATAATCATAAGGAGATTAAGGTTAGTTTATGTAACAACCCTTGTTTCAATCCTCAAAACTGACATGGAATCAGTATCCTTGGACAGTGTGATCTCGTCTCAGTTCCAAATATCCAAAATGAGTACGTTATCTAAAAATAATAAAAAGTAATAAAAAAAAAACAAAAACAAAAACAAAAATAAAAACAAAAACAAAAACAAAGCAACCATATTTAAGATTCTTATATGCATATTTTTTAATTAACTTACCCAAGAGCAAATATCGTATAGAAAATAAAATAAGTCATCATATAAATGGGATGACACATCGTACACAACGACATGAATATGCTATCATGGATGTATAATCATCACTAGACCTAGACATGTAAATTCTATCGTCATTACAACAAACACAATAAGATGTAGAAATAAGTAGTAAATAGATAGTCTGCACATTATCAAAATGATAAACCATCTTCAAGCCTAAACTTCTACTCTCAAACTACTTATAAAGGGATCTCCTACGAATCAAGTGCCTCAAGATTACATTGCGTAATCTTAAGACGTACTGAAGGAAAATGTCCAACGGTTGGACATTTATTTAATACACATATGATGTTGGATGGTTATTAAATAAATGCATATGTAAATCCCAAGCATTTATTATGAGTTTATTTAATAATGCATGAGATCAAACACTTACTAGATAAACATTCGAACCTTGGACATTAAATACACACCTGAGCTTGAGCAGCCAAGTCATTCCCATCGTTTCCCATTCAATTTTTTCCCACTTTATTCAAAAAGTAAAAAAAAAAAAAAAACACTATTACGATCCTGTCATGTTGTGATATTCATGATTTATTGTGTGGAAAATCATTGTTAAATAAATTATTTTGACAATTAAAAGGCTTAATCAAGGAATGAAAATGATATGACAAATGTCAAATTAACTAAATATGACTTATTTAATTAATTAGATAATGTTTTTAAAAGATTTAAAATAATGAAATACAATATGAAGGAATTTAAAATATAGAAAGGTACATGGTTTTATCGTAAAAATAATAGATGTGATAGTTAGGGCTCAAAATGAGAAAAAACTCAAATCAAGTCCTAATACTCATTCCATCCCTTATCCTTCATTGTTCATTCATCTTCAAAAAGAAAACCTTCATACCTTTTTTTTCCTTCCCATTGAATATTTTTCCAAAGTAAAATAGAAGGGGATCTTATTTAAAAGTTTGAAGATAGTAGATCTAAGGCACATCTGTCCATCCCTAAACCATTATGTGAGTAATATCACCATTACTGCAAGTTAATACTATTTTTTTTTGGCATCTCGATTTCTAGTGAATGATCTTGCTATGCTATGTTTGCAACGGGGTGGTTTATTTATGCATATGAAGTGTGCTATGTACATATTTGTTGAAAACAAATGTAAGTAGTGAGCATTTAACTTTCAAAACCATGTTAATGAATCCTAAATTACATTAGATTTTGATATTATAACGACATGAGATTTTGAACATTTCGTATTTAAATATCTGAATTATTCAAATATTTGAATCTTGGATTTAATATAATAAAAGTGATTTTACAACCTTGTTGACCCTCTTTTAATTAATAACTAACGAATGTAAACTTATTTTGAAAAATATTTATAAAAATAAATAGTTCGAATGAATATCGATAATGTGGCCGAAAATTGTTTTACCGTTAAATGATTTTTTACTTGATAATGTTATTCAAACTCTTTGGGCATGTATAATATATTAATGTATAATTAATTAGCAACTAAAAATATTTTGCTCACTAATTAATAGGATATGATGATGTCATGGGGTAGAAGATATTTTGTGGAAGATATTTCCTAAGGGGAGGTAAGGTGTAAAGTTGGCATGTGAGGGGGAGGGTGTTTTGTGACCTTCCATGGAGGGTGAGAGGTGGCAGCAACCTCTTGTTAAATCTTACGTAAACACTTCATATGTCTCATTAATCCATTTTGCAAAATTATAAATATAGAAAGCATATACTCTTCATACTCTTTCTCTTCACTTTAAATTCCTAAAAAATACCAAACATCTTCAAAATTTATTAAACTTTGGTTAAGGCCCTACGCATTATAGGGGACAAGACATAAATTCAAAAGTTGAAGGAAGGAGGTAGAATTGGGGGAAGCATGAAGGGCCACGAAAAATTTGTGGAGCTAGGAGGGTGATCGTGAGCTTTTTGGAGTAAAAGGTTGGATATTTGGTTGTTTGGTGAAGGTAGGAAGTGACCTTGTGTTCTAGTGCTTGTGCTTGAAGTTAACAAGGAGTTTGGTGAATTAACTCACCATTGAAAAATTAATAATGTGTATATATATGTTGTGTGAAAATATAAAGTTTATTAACTAAGTAAAGCTATAACTTTGGACCGTCTTGCTTTTAAAAGCAAGTGCAACTCCATATAATTTATAATCACTTCTGTAACCATCTATAACAAGTAATGTGGTCTTGATCATGTGTTTACATGTTTGGTTTGGTTGTGTGTTATATTGAAGTGAGAAAGGTCGATATAAGTGCATTTCATAATCCCCTTGTGTTTAACTTGTTTAAAATTGTTATATGTGAATATATTATGAAAATATATATTTTGGTTGTTCTGTACACTTATAGTAGTGTATGGAATAGTGAGGGAATGGTTTGGAAAATTATAGAAATGAAAGAACAAAGTTGTAAAAGTTAGAAGCAAAATAGTTGCTAAAAAAGCACTTTAAAAATAGCTTGTTTTTGGGGATCTGTAATATAACTTTAAAAGACACCCTTAGAGGTTTCTTTGCATGATTTTTATGTACTCTATGTAAAATACTTACTATAAAAATTTCAGATCTAAAATCATTTTTTTGGATGGAGAAAATTGGTCAAACTTCTAAGCAGTTTTCTAGTGTTCTCTGTCCAGTATCTTTTACAATGCTTACAACTAGTTTCTTTAAGCTACATCAGCACTTTTGGCGTTCTATTGTTGTTGTGTTGCTTCAAGCTACTTTTATGATTTTAAATAAGTTTAAAATGATGTTTAAATTAATATTTATATAAGATCTTTTTAGGAAAGTTTAATAGCAGGTTTTAATGTATTTTAAAAGTGATTTCAATTTTAAATATAATTTTAATAATTATTTATGAATTTTAAAGTAAAGAGTTATATGTATAATAAAACATGCTTTTTAAATAATATTGTTAAATTTAGTTATTTTTAAGTAATATTTTATATAGATATTTAAAATATATTTATAAGTAGTTTTAAAGTATTTTTCTTTATATAAGTTTTAGGAAAGTAAGTGAAGTAATTTATAAACGATAAATGTGATTTTGGTTATAATGCTTAGTTATAATAAATGGTTTTGAAAAGTTATTAAAAAAATATACTAAATAAGTGAGATATAGTTCGATCTTTAAAACAGACATTTTAAAGATAATAATAAGTACAAGAACATTCAGGTTTATAGTCAACAATGTTTTAGTAACATTTGTTTTTAACATCTCTCTGATCATATTTTAAAGTATAAATTCTTGTTAACTGATTTGTGAGTATTCTTATATCTTTGCGGTAAGAATATGAATACATTTTAAGAAATGTAAATAGTAGAAATGAATAGTGAAATAGTAGTATACATGTTTATATCTTTTGTAAAGGTATTTTAAACACACACACACACACAAGTATTTACAAAGAAGTAATATTTCATAATACGATGATTAGAAGTCGCTTGTGTAACTTAATCGTATTTGTGTGCTTACTCGTTTATGGAAAGTATATAGACAAAATAGACTCGTTCTATCCGTAAGAGTTAAGAATGAGGTGTCAAGGTAGGGCTTTGATGCAACCAGTGCTCTAACCTGCCTGGCTCCACTCTTAACCGATGGATAACGTAAGTTGAGAAGGTCAGAAATGGTGATATGTATACAAAACCTAATTTTCCTATGCGATTATTTTATTTCTATTGAAGTTGACCAAAATTAGCTTGTGAAGTATATAAAAAGTTCGCGACTTCATATGGTTTGAGATCCCTTGGGGAGGACTTATTAGTATACAATGCGTCTTATTTTAAGAACGTATATATACGAGGTCTCTCGGGAAGGACTCTTTTATATCGTTCGTTTACTTCTAAAAGAAGAAGAATTAAGTTAGCCGAAAATTCATCGATTTGGTTTTAAAGAGTGCAAGATCGGATAGGTATATTTATGTATTACTTACCGAATACCATTTCAAAACCGATGTACGAGTTCTATGATATGAAAGCGGTTATGGAGTGAAATGTTATAGAGTTGAACTATTTATCCTAAGGTTAAGTCCGAGGTAGATGTCAACGTTAACATTTCAAACGATGCTGGCGAGGATACTGTCTATCTTGAGGTTGATTCCAGGAAAGAGGATAGAATTAACATTCATTAGATGACTTATGATGGAATCCATGAGAGATTCATGATCTATTCGAATGATAAAGACTTGTATGAGAGATGCTGAGTGGACTTTACTATCGAAAATTACAGAAAACGGAGTAGGCTGCACAACCAGTGGGTTTAGCTAACCCAAGGGTATATCAACTCCACATCTAGAGATGCTTATCGATTTTGCTAGCAGGAGTTGATGATTAACACTATTAATGGATAGTTTCAGATGCATATAGTGCCATATCCATATTTGCATCAGAAATCATTTTCGAATATCAGACATCCGTATCCGCAGATACGAATGAAAATTGGATAATTATCCTATTCGCTAACGCTCGATAAATCAAGAAACTTAAATAGAAAATTTTAGTTTAACATTTTTTTTTCAATCCTATATATTATAAAAGTGTTAAAAATAAACAAATAGATGATAGTAAATAGTTCTGAGTAGTTCATATGCATTAAGTGCATATGATATAAACTATTAACTTAATAAATGTAACGACCCGTAGTTTAATCACTTTGAATTTGAATATTTAAAATATTTTTAATTTTTAACTAATGGATTTTATAACTCAAATAGACATCTTTTTAGTAATAACTAATGATGGTAAAGTTGTTTTGAAATTTGGTTTACAAAAATAAGCAGTTTGGAGAAAAATCGAAAATGTGACCTAAAATCATTTTTCGGATTTTCGACTTTTCATCGACCAAAAGTTGTTGAAATATGTTGTGTATACTAGTGTACATGTGTACACATTTATATAAATAACATATGCTTTTGTTAACAATATGATTTTATTTTAATTTGGTTTTAAAATACACTTAAGATATTAATGCGAAATTTGACTTTTCTTTTTAATATAAAAATATAACAAAATACAAGGTACCATCACAAAGTACATTTGTACTTTGTGAAGAGGGGATGGTGGAGTGTGCCCATGGACTTGCGTAAGCAAGGAGGAGGAGGTGGTGATGTGACAACTTTTAGCTGGAGGGTATGGACTATTACCATAAAGGGGATATTTTGGTAATTTATCATCTCCGTTCTCTATAAAGAAGCACTACTTTCTCATCTTCATTTTTTACTTCATTTTCATTTTCTTATTTACCTTCTCTTCTCTCCATTCATGGAGTTTAGTTTATAAAATTTCAAAAGTTTCTTCTTTTTTTCATTTTTACTTAAGAAAAATTGTTAAAACTTCTTCCTTTTTTCTCTACACCAGTCCTCCACCAAAGCAAGACCCAAAACCACCTCAACCAAGCCTTGGTTGAGCACTACACCACCTTGGCCGAACCATATTGATCCCTCCAGCCCCTTAAAAATTGAGTCTTTCCAAGCCAAAGCTGGGCTCATGTCTTGGTTGCAAGTTGGTCGTAGCTTGGGTTTAGTTTGAGCTTGTTTCAGTGAGAAAAGCTCCCTTTAAAAGCCAAGTTTTAAACTTTATAATTTGTTGTTGTAATCATAGTTAATTAGCTGTGTTGTTAAGTATTTGTTGATTATTATTTGGTTTGATTCTCGCTTGGAAGTGGATGGCACATAGGTTGTTCGCAAGGGATTTAAATTGAAGTCCAAGTATTTGTAGTGAAAAGGTTGCTACGAAACACTTTGAAGTGCATAATAATTTGTTTACAATTTATTTATATAGAGAGACCCTAAAGGGTTTCTTGCCTATAATGATTCACTTTCATGTTATGTTTTTTTATAAAAATGAATGTATATGACATGTAGCTTGTTACCATGAAAAAGTCGTTATAGCGACTATCACTATACCAACACTTTGGAATATCATTTCTTTTGAAATCTTTTGTATGATCTCATGCTTGGATTTTACAAAAGAAATATTTGATTCTGCTTTGACAGTTTTTAAAATGTTGTTTGAACTAAGGTTTTGGAGTGTTGTTGGGAATGGATTAGTTATCTAAGTTTAAAGCAATCTTGAATTGTGATCGAAGGATTGTCAGAGTAAGTGATGCAAAGATGTTGGTGTGAATATATGTTGTCATACTCAATACCTTAACGAGCTATGTGTTGAAAGCTAAGTTTTCTAGGTTCCATTTCTAGAAATTTGAAGTCAGGTTTTTGGGGCATGTAGTTTCGGGGAAAGGCGTATCAGTTGGCCCATCTAAAGTTTTTATGATTCTAGACTGGAAGAAGCCCGAAAGTGCGACGGAAATCGATTGAAAATCAAAGGTGGGTGTTTTAACCCACTCATGACTACTAAATTATCTTATGTTGGTTAAGTTAAATTTATGATGTGATTAAAAATTGATTGGTTGATGTTTGGTATATTTAAATTGTCATTCGAGTTTAATTTGAATTTTTATTGAATTTTATTTCCATTTAACTTAATATTGAATTTAAACTACCAGTTAAATGCCTGTTAATGATATCCAATTAATTGTTGTTATTTAATGGCTGATTTGGATGATGAATGTGATGGATGTTAATTGTTGATATTTGAATGATTGGATTGTATGTTTAAATTATATGTTGTTATCACACTGCAAGTTCCCTTAGTTCATGTTAGGAAAATCACTATGGGTTGAAATGATACATAACCGAATGATTTTATAGATAAGGAAAATTGTTATGGGCTGAAATGATAGACTCGAGTGATTTTATGGATTTTGAATTCATTTTGGGATTAGGGGTTGAAATGATACATATCCGTAAAAATTTTAAATTTATTGTGGGTTGAAATGATATATATCCATATCATTTGACCATAAGATAGAAAATTATATATGAATATTGGATTGGTTAAATTAAATGATTTTAAATCCTTAAATTTTGAATTCTGTTAAACGATATTTTGAAATAAAATTTGATTTATATAAAATGAATTATTTTCGAAAATCCAAGCTTTAAATGTTGAAATTGGAATTGGTTTTAAATGAACCATTTAAAGAATTTAAATTGAAATTTAAAGTTGAAGTATAAATGAAATTTATCGAAATTGAGTTATTTTAAAAGTTTGAATATTTAACTTTGAAATCTATTTAATTTGGAGTAGCTTAAATTGATAGTTCAAACATTGATTTGAAATCGATATAGATTTAAATGGTTTATTGAGAGTCTGAATTGAAATGTAAAAATTGAGTTTTGTTGATTTGAAAGCTGGATATGGTCCAGATTTGTTGAAATGAAAGAAATAGTTTAATTTAATATTAATTTCAAATTATTTATTTTAATATAAACTGTTTAAAAATATATTACTTTAGTTTCAGATTTATTTAGATTTTCAAACTATCTACTATATAAACCATTTCCAATAATCAAACCATTTTATATTAAACTATAAAAAAACTATATTAAATATATTTTTAAACTATTTTAACCATTTAAACTAATTCAAACTGTTTTAACCTATTTAATCTATTTTAAACTATTTTAATCTATTTAAACTATTTAAATCCATTAAAACTATTTTAAAGCATTTTAAAACTATTTCAAAGCATTTTAAACTATTTAAACTATTTATAACAATCTAAACTAATTTAAAAAATTCAAATGGTGCAATGTTGAATTGTTTATATTTAAATCCCAGATTTAAAAATTGAATAAGGTTAAATGATGTTATAACTTACGTGGGAATTTGAAAACGATATTTTCTAGTGAAATGACATATTTTGAGTAAATATGATATTTTGAAATGAGGGTTTAACCTATTTTGAAAATATGATTTCGAAAGTGAATATGATTTCGAAAGTGATATGATTTTTGAGAATATGATATTTCAATATCAATATGTAGTAGTTTTTGAAACGTAAAAGAACCATCCAGTGTGTAATAAACGTTTGATTGTTAAAGAGACCAGAATCGGATATTGTTGTACTCAACAACTGTCATGTGGTGGAGATTCCAGAATAAAGTAGGATGGTTTGACGAACGATTCTATATGAGGTATTAACGTAGCCATGACTTCCTTGAGTCTGCTTGATGTGACTAAAATAGGAGCTATACATGGGCCAAGTGAGGTCGCACCTCTGATCGAACATGCTTCTTTGATACCATATCTGCTGCTTTATGATTGATTTGGTGACCACCTCTCGATTTGATTATGTGAGTGCGTTCCGAGGTGGGCGGTAGTAGCTACTACGCATTACCACCAACCCAGTTCTACAAACGGTAGAATCCTACCTTGGCATTGCCTCGCATGCCTTGTCACATGCCTTATCGTGCCCATTACGAGTTTGGTTTGTGTCATACCTATCGAGTACTCCCTGATAGCCCACCAGTTTACGATGAAGTTTTCAGTATCTGTATAGACTACGACATTTATATAGAAATGTGTTAAGGGGGATATGGGTAATGCCTTAACGCTATTTTAATACTTTACTTTACTAATAGACATATTATAATAGTGTATATTACTACATAGTAGATAGTTTAACGGATCCTTAGGAGATGGAATCCCCAACATCTCTTAAGTTATTGCACACACGTTTGACACTGGATAGGAGATGTAAAATCCCGTAAACATCTGTGAAGCCGTTACACTCATATTTATTTACTGTTGATTTAACTTACATAAGATCTTTTAGTTCCGACTCTAGTGTTTTGTCTTTTCATTACACTCGGGTCAGTTTGAGCTTTTCAGTGTATTAAAGACTTTATTTCTGGAAGATGAAGACAAAGATTTGTATATTATATTATTTCATGCTATTCCACTGCATCATGTTGTTCCGCTGCTTTATTTATTTATTCCCGCTGTATGTATAACTATGATTTGTATCGTAAATTGTAATCAAATGTAATTGTAAAACAGCTTCATGAACTGTTTATTTGCTTATTATATTTTGTCATTCCGCGATGAGAATCTGTATGTGTTTTTCTTTCTTCTCTCTTTCTTTTCTTATTTACCTCATAAAAATCCTCCCTTTTGAATGGTTTGGAATCGACATATATGGTTTATTGTCAATTCAAACCATCCAAAAAGGCAGATCGTTACAGGAAAACTGGATGTTCCATTGGTCTCATAGCGCGAAGGGAAGAACAATGGTGGTGGGCAGAGGTTCTATAGATGGCTGATGTGAAGATTCGTGTTAAGGTTCAGGAGCAGGTTGGTTATGGTCGCATTTTGAAGGAGGTGATTGAGTTGCATGTGAGTGGGTTTGATGTGAAGATTAGGTGAAGAGAAGGTGGATGGTGAAGTCGTTTCATCGGATAGTTGACCGCAGTGAGATGGAAAGTGCATGGGCGTGCATTGTGCACCATTTTCATGTACATGGGAGAGTGTTTAACGTTGGGAGAAGAGATAGATTTGAGGGGTAATTAACTTAATAACGTAATTAGTTAATTTTATTTTATTTTTAAAATTCAAAATCTTTGAAAATGAATGACTTTTGCATACGAGGCCCAATCAAGATGCGGTCTTTTACATTGCATTCGTAGGAGCGATATAACCATACAAGAACAAGTTTCATCGAATTTGGAGCAAGTGAAATTTTAGGCTAAAATCGAACGTTGCTCGATTTTTATTCAAACCGAATATCTCAAGCGTAATCTGAAATTTCGGTGAGTTATCTCATATCTGAATGATTATTGTATGATATATAGTAGGTAAAAATTATTTTTTGCATGTTTGAATGATTAATTGATTTGGTTTGGTTGAATATGAGCTCTTAAAATGTGGACGCCATTTAAAATGCAATACAAGGAATTTTATAGAGAAATTCAGATTTTCTCACATTGCTATTTTAAATTCTAATTATGTATCTGTTGATTTTAATTCCAGTTATATAAATGTTATAAAATTATTAAATGTAAAAATTTGATAGTTTGGCCATATTGGATAAGACATTGATTCATGTTAAAGCTGAACCTTTTTAGCGACGAAGGTAGTAATAACATTGGTTAAGTGCTATAATAGCTATTGCCCTCATTATAGTATTTTGAAATACTGTTAATTGCTATTTTGATTTGGAAATGGTTTTAATTTGGCAAATGGTTTTCAAAGCTGACTTCTTTTGGAATTTCTGTGATATTTATTTAAAATGGGTTTTTGAATTTCTCTATTTTATTTTAACTTATTTTATTATTCTTTTCTCATATATGTATATATGTAAATGTTTTAAATTATTTTGGAAACTATTTATCTTTATAAAAAAGTTATTATATTAATGAGTGTTTACTTTAAAGGAAATACAAGAGGTTTATCTTCTATTTTAAAGTGATTTTGTTTTTACAAGAAAGTAGAAATATTTTGGAATACATATTTATGAAACATTTTATATAAGATGTTGTATAAAAGGATCGATTTACAAATATTATTTTATAAATAAAAGAATAGTTATATAAGCGGTATGTAACGACCCGTAAAATTCGATAATTAAATTTCTTAATTTAAGAAGATTTTGGTATCTTAATGTTGAAGGAAATAAAAATTTAGTTAATTTCTAATGGAAATAATAATTTGGATAAGATTGGCAAGTTAATTTTCAATAACTTGAATGCAACAGTATAAATGTAAGTTAACTGTTAATAACTTGGATGTAATTCCAATAAGTGAAACAACTAAATGTTAATTTTATTCTTATTGTAATAAAAGAACGTTACCAAGATGAAGTGATTAATTTGGTTTAAAATCTTAATTAATGTGTGCATTAGTTTATAATAGAATATAAAAGGTAAATTAATAATTTAAAACGTTGGCTTACTAATAAAATAATGTATAAGGAATGGAAATGGAATAAATTAGTGTATGAACTAATGGTAGCACTTGTTGTAAGCTAATAAGTAAATTTAAAACGTAACAATGCTAATTTAGGTTAATAAATTAATAGGTTGAATGAAATGACAATTAATGAATTTATTAAAATTTTAAAGTTATAACAAGTATTATAAAAGGTAAATGGTGACAAATGGTTGTTACCAGTTAATTCACCAATTACAAATAAAGATAATTAAATGTACTTTAATGATAATTAATATAATAACGGAAAGTGTGAATGTAAATTAAAATGGAAACGTAAAATTTATTTATAAGGTAGTAATTGGTATAATAGAAAGCATGAGACCAAGTAAATAAATTTATTGAGAATATTAATTGTAATCAATGAATCAAAGAAATAGTAACGGTCGTAAGTTACTATTTAATTGTCCTATTAATTTGTTGTAACCGTTATATTTGGGAATGAGATTTTATTATAAGTAAATGAAGGTAAGTATTGTATGAATATATGAATTAATGTATGATTTATGGTAATAGAATGAATCCATATGATGTAAGTAATTTTAATAAATAGTTGAAATAATAAGCCTAAGTGAAATTTTAAAGCTTTGGTAACAATCATCATAAATTATCAGAATATATCTATTCTACCAAATTAATTGTAAAACAATCACATTTAAATGAAAATAAATGTCTCATTTATGAGGGTAAGAACTATAATTGTGAAGTGCAAATGTACGGAAATGCATATTTTATTCATAAGATAATATAAAGGAATGAAACCTATTTGAATGAATTAGTTGAGGTTCTAATTATAATAAATGTATATATTGGACAACTTCGAAATATTTGGAAATAATAGTTAATACGAAGGGAAGTTGGAAATTTGAATATATTAATAGAATGAAATGTGAGGCAGGTGCTAACTGCATTACAAAGTAATAATAGACTCAATTAAAGGGTTGGAATTGAATCTAATCAGTTTAATTGGAATATATTAAAATTAATTGGATTCAATTTATAATAAAGGGATTATTTTAAGTAAACGAAATAAATACTATAATTGGTGAATTAATTTACTTTAAATTGATATGGGAATTGGTTTTAAAGGATTATAAATTACTAAAGTAACACTAGATGATAAAAGTTATGAATTATAGAATTTGAATTTAAATAGTGATTTAATTTATTTAATATTAATTTATATAATTTAACTGGAAAAATAGCCATTTTGGCCAATGACTCGAATTTCAACGAAACCAATTTCATTGGATCCGTATCGGTGAATTATTGTAGGATTTCAAGTTTCGTAGCGATCGGACTTGTCGTTTGATCGTACGGACTCGAAACGTCTTGAAATCAATGAAATTGAAATCAATTTGAAAAATATTGATTTTATCATAACTTCTTCATACAATATAATTTGGACTTGAAACCTTTTCTATTGCGTTTAAAATATTTTAAAACATCTATTTTGATATACCGGTTGACCCAATTTCGTTACGGAGTCAGAATGGGCTTTTCGGGCCATTCATCGTTTAACGCATATACCAATCGAGTCCATCTATTCTATTTCAACCTTGCCTATACATACCCTGTTATAAACCCTAGCCTACCTCTATTTTTCATTTGTCTATGTGTACAATTCCATCAGCTCCTCCTCTTTCCAATGTCTGCAAACCCTAGATCCAAGTGCAATTCAAAAATCAAAGTGAAATTTCAAACTCCTCAAAAAAATTCAGAAAAATTATATATCGAAGCTCTTGATGTACGCATCTCAGATATGCAGTTCGTTTTTGGTTTTGAATCATCGATTTTCCAGAAATCACAAATCAATTTTCGACCGTTCATCGCTCGACGATGAACTTCGTCTGATCGGGAAATACTTTCTGGGTTTTGAAGAGAGGACCGAGGGGACTTCATCCATGCGGTTTATTTGGTGATTCAATGGTCGGATTTTTCACAAAATTCGCCTAGGGTTTGAGAGTTTGGGTTTGGCAGCTATGGGGATTCACGTACGCGACTTGGTCGCGTGGGAGTCAGGGCGGTCCATGCAGCGGCGGCGGCAGGCCGCGAGGGGACGTGCGGCGGTTTCAAACGTGCCTCGTGTAGCGTGCGTACAGGGATGCGTGGGTTCGGTTGTAGGTTGCGTGCGTTCCTATGTTTCGTGCGTGTCTGGGAGAGGATATTGAAGATGGTGACGTGGCAGCAAAGTGGAGGTAAAGTGTTCTCCTATTTTTAATTTTTAATATTGAAATTCAACCCCACTAATCGTCATAACTTTCGCATAAGAGGTCCATTTCACGCATGGATTTTTGCGTTGGGATCGTATCAGAATTTCAGACATTTTTGCGCAAGTTTGGACGAATTCTGAGACTGTCTAATTTTTTGGTTTAAACTGGATTTAAATTCAATTTAAATTCAAAAGGTAAGTGTTTTAACCCACTTACGACTTCTAAAATTTCTTATGTTTGTTAAATTTAATTTATGTTGTGATTTTGAATTATTTATGACTGTTTTGTATATTTTTAATCATCATCTTAGCTAATTGCATTTATTTAAAATCAAAATTGTTATTTAATCTATTATTGAATATAAACTACCAGTTAAAATTTCATTTAATTTATTATTGAATATAAACTGCTAGTTGATACCTGTTGTTTATTATCCGTCATATATTGATGCTATTGATTGAATTGGATGATGATTGTGATTAATGGTTGATGATTGATATTGGATGAATGGATGTTGTATTTTATATCGTTATAAATTGCAAATTGTTATGCACATTATTTCATACGGGATTGCGGTTTGAAATGATATATAACCGTATTTTTATTTTAAATTGCGGATTGAAATTATAAATATCCGTATCACTTGACCATAGGATAGAAAATTATATACAGACACCATCGGTATATAAATATTTCGAAAATGATTTCTATGGTTTTGGATAGAATTATACGGGTTAAATAAATATTGATTCTTTTTGATATTATATAAAAATATTATATATATAGTTAAATTCATGTATTTAAGCTATGCATAAATCTGTTTAATGACAATAAGTTAAAAAATGGAGTTTGATTTATTAAATAAATATGGTTAAGTATTTAAATCATATTTTTATATAGAGGTTATAATGATTTAATTAAATTAAGATTTGGAAGATAAAATATGAAATGGATGTGAATTAAATTATTTAAGAATTTTAGTCGAATAAAATTTGATTTGAAATTTAGATAAATTTGAGATTTTATGAAATTGAATTTATTTAAGAATTAAACCAGTAGGGTTGATGTGAAATTTATTAAATTTGAAATTTTAAAAGGTATAATTATTAAAACTGGATTTCTAGGTCTAGGTGAATTAAATGATTATTTCAAGTATAATGAATTGAAGGCAATATCTAGTTATTTGTAATTTGAGTTTTATTTAAATAATAAGAGGTTTATTATATAAAATATTTCAAAACTAAATAATAGAAAATTTAATTGTTGAATCGAAATTATCAAATTTAGTTTTGAAATTTTGGAATATTTAAAACCTTGAGATATGTCGAAATTGAAATGTTTATAGAAATTGTAATGTTTCGAAGTTATGAATTTCATAGCATTATGTTTTAAAGGTGTTAAATTTTCAAATGTTTGGTTTTGAAGTATAAAATTTGGAAGCGCTATGATTTTAAAAAGGGGATATATTTGAAATAAAATGAAATTATATTGATTTGAAATAAAAGGAATATCATATCGATTTGGTTTTTAAATTGAAATGATATCGTATTTATATGGTTTTGAAATAATTATTATATCCTAGTTTTGAAGTATAAATTATTTTTAAATGACCGCGGTTTTATAATAACGTTTGGTTGTTGAAGAGACCGGGATCAGAAGTTGTCATACACTCTGCCAACTCTGGAAACCACTTTAACAACCGTATACGCGGTGGAGATTCCAGAATGAAGTAGGATGGTGGCGACGTTTCCTTTGAGGTAAATACGTGGACCCGACTCCCGTGAGTTGGCATAAGGTGGCTAAAATAGGAGCGATTGATGGGTTAAGAAGGTAGCACCTTTTATCGGACACATCCCTTCGATATTATACTTTGACTTTTGGATTTATTCGGTGGCCACTTTTGATTTCTTTGATTTTGGGGTTTGGCTCGAGATAGGCGGTAGCTGCGGCTATGCGTTACCACCGACCCGGAAGCTTAATTGGTATATCTACCCTGGCATTGCCTTGTTGTGCCGTGTCACCTTCCCTAGCACGCCTTATACGATTTTGGTTTTGTACCATACCTATGGAGTGCCCTTTGACGACGCTCAGTACAGGGGAGATTACGGTACTGTATAGACTATGAGAATATATTATGTGTTAAGTGGAATATTGGGTCACTCCTTAACGCTATTTTAAAGTAAGTTTATTTTACTAATAGACACTATTATAATAGCGAAGTATTACTACATAATAAATAATTTAACGGATCCTTCGGAGATGCGTATCCCAAGCATCTCTTAAGTTACTGCACTCATGTTAGACATTGGATAGGAGATGTCAAATCCCGTAAACATCACCGATGCCGTTACACTCATATTTATTTCCGTTGATTTAATTTACATAAGATCTTTTAGTTCTGACTCGAGTGTTTTGTCGTTTCAGTTCGCTCGGGTCAGTCCGAGCATTTCAGGATTTGAAGATTTTTATTCTGGAGGACGAAGACGAAGAATTATTATTACTTTTATCAATTATATTGTTTCACTACACCATTGTATTCCGCTGCATTATTAATATTCTCTGGTATGTGCAACTCTGATATGTATCGTATAAGTAAAATCAAATATTTTGAAAAACAGCTTCATGAACTGTATATTTGATTATTATATTTTATCGTTCCGCTGCAAGATTCTATTTTGTTTTTTTCCTTTCTCTGCTTTTCTTATTTACCCCATAACAATCCGCCCTTCTGTATGGTTTAAGTCTGACATGTGTGGTTTATCGTCAGTTTAAAGCCTACGAAAATGCGGGTCGTTACATCTGGTATCAGAGCTTTGGTTTAGCGATAAACCTTAGCTTTGTAGGGTCTGACTCTTTAGTAATAGGGTGGTAATACCCTATGATGAGTCGCTGAGCGTATATATATGAGAGAGCGTATTTGTTAGTGTTATAAAAAGGTTTTAATATTGTGTTAATTTGTTCCGTTTTGTATTTATAAATTCTGGGTGGTGCATGGGACGCTATGACATCAATAGGGATTTGTAAACACTTAATAGGACAGACCGACACAATATTTGTTTTAATATAGGTGAATGAAATAATTTTGCCTATTATATTTTCTATATACAAAACAAATTTTTATAAAGATTTTATTTGGTTGTAACATATTGGTTGTTAGGTAATGAAATTTATAAAAAATAGTCGAAATAAGATTGAAAATAAAATAAATGAAATTGGAAATTTAGAACTTAAGTTCCGGGCTTTTGAAAATTTCTTTTGAATAATTTTGGAATATAATAGTATTGTTTATAAGTATTTTATGATATAAATATTTTAATATAATTTGAAAGAATTGTTTTAAAGAAACTTTGAAAAGAAATAAGTTCTATACTCCCATCTCTATCGCTGGAAAATAATTTGGTGATGGCGGCCGCATCATCGACATTCATTTTCGAGTTTCGAAGTGGGAAGGTCATTGTAGTAGTTTTACTACAGATTTATTTGAAAAAAATTGTTAATTTTAAATTGTTTTAAATATAATTGGATATATAAATACGTTTATCTATTATTTTAAAATGATTTGAGATTTCACTCGATATTTAGTTCTTAAGTTTCCATTAATTAATAATTTCAATTATTGTAGTGAATTGGAACGTAGGTAATTAATAAATTGAAACCTCTAAAGGAAATAAGAGAGTTAATGCTACGTTGTAAATTAAATAAAAAGAAATTTAAATTTGTAACATATATAAAAAAGGATATTATTATTGAGCATTTAATTAATTAAAAGAATTGAGAAAAACTTGTGTGATTTTCAATTGCATTCTTAAAAGCATATAGGTATAACTTACCAAATAATAAAAGTTACAATGTTAATAAGAAACCGTAATGGAATATTATACAAGTAAAAATTTGAAATAATGAAGGTATTCAATGAAATTCTTTAATAAATAAGAAATGGAAATTGTATTTGTTATAAGCTTAAGTATAATTGAAATAATACTAATTAAATATAATAGAAGGAAGGTATTGTAAGTAAGAAATGTTAAACTTAAGTAAATAAGTTGAAGTTATTTCTAAATAAAATTTTAAGAAATAAATGTTAATTAAAAAGATAAACCATTATATGAATGTAAAAGAGAAATCAAACAACAAATACATGAATGGAATTAATAAGGATAAACTAAATCTGTTGTTTGAAATTTGTTGTTGTTTATTTTTGTAACGATCCCGAATTTTAATTTATTTTAAATTGATGATTAGATTTATTTTTGATTTAAAATTGTGAAATTAAATGATAAATTGGTTTGAGTTTATCCAAATCCAAATAAATTATGTTTTTTAAGAAAGATATAGTTTCTTTTATAAATTATTTTAATTTAGTATTGAGTTATTTTTAAACAATGTTAATATAGAAATATTTGAGTTCAATCTTATGAAATGTATTTTAGAAGTTGTATAAATATAACAAATTTTTTGAAATAAATATTTAAGTTAAAATAAAAGCAAATATACAAAGTAAAATAAAACACAAACAAAATGCACAAACAAAATACATCAAAATATAAACTATTGGAAATAAATATACCCAAGTATCTATTAACAAACAAGCAAATCATGTCTAAAAAAAATGTAACTTGCAAAACGAAGAAAAAATTATACATGCAAGTGTGAACAGCTTGCATAAGGAGACAACATCATATATTCAAGTTGAACAAGTATGTACACATAAGTATGAACACTTGAAAAAGAAAGAAAACAAAGCTTAATATATACATGTATTAGCTTCCAAAGGAAGTTACTAGCATATAGATAAATAAACATATATTTGTACAAAGGCAATTAATGCCACATAACTTTTGTACACCAGAGAATATATCAGCCACCACAAAATCTGCATAGCCGAGACAAGCAAAGGTAAGTAAAGTAAGTATGCAGGCTTGAAAAGCAAAAAACAAGATATATTTAGATATGAACAAACAAATTAAAATATAAATATGCATAAACAAGTAAAGCAAAATCACTTCAGCCGAAACAAAGAAATGCAAAGGAATAAACAAAGGATATTGTACAATGGTAATAAATGTAACATGCCTTATGCATTTAATGCAAATGTCTTCAGCATGCTTTCTATTGTACAAACACCTATTTGTACAACTATCCTCTTCATATATACATCAACTTTGTTCTGGTTCATAGCTATAGAAAGTTAAGAAAAACCAGATTGAAAAGAATGTAAACATCATCATCAATAAAAAGAAAGAAAAGCTGCAACTACAAACCAGAGATTAAAAGAAGATCTTCAACTAGAACAAATTCTAGCAGTTTCAAAAGAAGTGTTCTTTGTTCCAAGCATTTACAGAGTGCATGCAGTTTTTTAAAAAAAAAAGCAAAGCAAATCAAAAAAAAAAAAAATGAAAACAAAATAGCAACTTGAAAACAACAGCAACTAAAACCATTCAAACAAGGAGATCAACAACAAAACAGGATTTAAAAAGGGAATCATCTGCATTTTTCAAACAATAAATGTCCTCTGTTCTTCAAAGTTTCAGGTGAGTAACTAATCTTGAACTGGTCATAATATTTTGATGTTATTGTTTGTATGGATGTTGAGATGCTTGTATGTTTGTCTTTATGAATATGTATATTGTATACAGATTGTTTACATGCATCTGTACCTTTGTTAAATATTCATAAGTAAAGGACAACAGAAGAAAAAAAATCTATACCTTCCTAAATAAACATTATTTTATGATTCTTGAAAAAAAAATCGTAATGGTGTAATGTTATTTTTAAAAATAAATACAAGTAGTAATACTGAGTAATTCATTTGGAAATTCAAGTATGTTTCAAGATGGAAACAACTCTGTTCATTTCCTCTAGAAAAATCACTGTGAGTAACTTTTGTTTTAAATCTTAACAGTAAATCTTTTGAATACTTCTCTGTGAATAGCTATCCATATACATATGGTTTTCTCTGAGTATATTTGTAAGATGGAAGAATTTTGTGTATTCATGTATGATTCTTGTTTAGAATTAGAAATCAGTTTCTTCATTTAAAAAAACCAGTTTCTCTTACTCTACCCATTGTTTGAGCTTAAGGTTAGAATAAAACTTGTCTGTTATAGTATATATTAAGTTTTTAAAATTTATACAAGCAAAAACAACTTCAAATTTTTCCTGGAAAACAAGAAACTGAATATAACTTACAATAAGTCAAAAAATTTAATCTTTTTAAATTGCGATTTTAGATATGCAAATGGAATCCATATACTTGAACATAATTTTTTAAGAAAAAAATCTTAATTTTTAGATCAAAGACAAAGGAGGATTTTGGGCTCATCTGCTTCGAGTATTTTGAACTATCTCGGTTGATCTAAAGGGGCGGAGGGATCGAGCTTCCTCCTAGAGGTGGAGGAGCGATCAACGTTGATGGAAAAATTTCCTGATTTTTGCATATTTCAGGGTGAAGGTGGCAATCGTAGTTTCAAATCTGAAACCCTAGTTTTGATGGTGACTAGTAAATGGTCCACCGTGTTTTCTCTGGAGGACCGAGTGCCTCGCGGCTTTGCGAGAAGGTAGAGGGAAGATGGACGAGGCGTTGGCCGGAGTTTCGGTCCATACGATGGTCGGGGTTGTGAGAACGAGCGGTTTCCAGGTTTCTTGTCAAATCTTGTTTTGGGTTTCAAGTGTAGGACAGAGTTATGGGTGGTCGGAGCTTGGTCAGTTGGTCATCGTCGATTTGCTCGTCGATGCTGCGTTGGCCGGAGGTGGCGAACGAAGGCGTACACATGCACGAGGTGAAGTTCTGTGCATCTGGGTTTTCCGCATTGATGAAGAAGACGGGTTCGAATTTATGAAAGGGGGGGGAATCGAAGCAGGCTGTTGATTTTCTCGGGGGGAAACTCGCGTTTGCTCGAAGTAGATGAGGGAGGAGCTATGGTAGAATCGTTCAGGTTTTAAAACCTGTTGCAAGTTTTAATAGTTTTTTTTTAAAAAAAAAGAGTTTTTTTACAAGTTAAACCAAGTTATTAAATAAAGTTCAATAATGAATTTGAGTTAGTTTTGAAATTTGAATAATTTAATTTAAATTTGGAATTAAACTTAGTTTTATAAATTTAAAGGTACAAATAAGTTTAAATGTTAAAGTTCCTTTAATATGCGAATTTAATAAATAAATTTGATTTAAACTCTTTTAAAATTTCTTTATAATAAAATATTACTTCAACAAGTAATTTAAAGGAATTTTAAATTAGTTTTAAACTTTACTAAAGATAAACGAGGGTTCATTTTAAATCTTGGGTTTAAAATGAAATTTAGAATGGCAAGTTGAAATAAAAAGGTTTTCAAACATATTTGTAAATGACATTTAAATCACTACTAAGAATGAGTTCACCTTAAATTAATAAAGATTGAATGATTCGTAATACATTAATTATTAAGATAATAGGAATGGATAATTAATGTTTTGTATCAATTAAATTAGTAATTGTAAGTTTAACTTTATTAATTAAGGTCTAATTTCTTAAAACAATTAATTAATTGGTTAATTAATTATGTAATTGGTTTAAAAGATTAATCTAATTAATTTATTAATTAAGAAGAATTAATAAAGGTGATTGATAAATTAATCTATATCAATTGATTTGTAATTAATAAATCAGGATTGGATAAATAATTCATAAGTAATTAATTTAATTGGAAATAAATTGAATTAAGTAGGATTAAACGATTAATTAATCCTACTTATAAATGATTATTGAATGTTAGCCCTACTTATGAAGGATTTTATTGTATGAGATGCTTTGAATTGATTGTCCTATCTAATATGTGACACTTTGTTCTGTGATTGTGCTATGTTTATTTTATTCATTTATTTATGATAAATCTATATATTATCTGTGAATCTGTGAATGGGCGATAAGCTTTATAGTTATATCGCTTATCAACTATATTATGTGTTTTGATCTGTGATGATTGAATGATGTTGCACTATTGTGTTAAACCCTGTACCACACCATACACACACAAATATGGATTTCACGAGGAAATCGATTAAGTCACAGATTTTGAAATGATTTATAAAATTGAATATTTGAATTCAAATGTTTTGAAAATGGATTGAGATTAAAGTGAAAAGCTTTTGAAATGGAATTTCAAAGATGAAATATAGTTTGGATAACTTGATTGAGTTTTGAAATTTCAATATTTTGATTTAAGTTTGAATTCAATATTTGAAATTGAATTCTATGATTTGGAAACTAGGATATAAAGAAAAGTTATTCAACTTATAATAAGTTATATGGGTTTTTAAACCATTTTTAAAGTGTTGTTTTTGGGAATTTGAATTAATCCAAAAGATTTAACTTGTATAAATAGGATCGAATTTCTTCGAAACGAAAACTACTTGTTTTCAAATAATAATAGCTTCCATTTTAAAGAAAGAATCTCCAAATTATGTTGAAAAGGTTTCAAGTTTGAAATAGAATTGAAATGTTTTGAAAGCTATGAAATGAGTCTTTGATTCAAAGACCGAATGAGTTAATCCAACTTGAATTGAAATTGTTTTTGAAAGGCTATGAATGAATCTTTGGAAAAGATTTTGAAAACTATAAGTTGAATCTTTGATTTAAAGATTCAACAAGTTAATCGAATTTTGAAAGCTATAAGTTAAATCGTTAATTTAAAGATTTTAAACAAGTTAATCCAAATGAAATGGAAATTGTTTTGAAATCCGTAAATGGAATTTTGTGAAATTAATCTTTTGTTAAAAGATTTGAAATGGTGATTTGTTTAAACCATTTGAAAGAAAAGTTTTGGGTAATAAGTTGTGACTTAATTGGAATCCCATATCCATATGTTTTAAATGTTACGCTCACTATTTGGGTTAGCCGGGAAAGGACCTTTGTGTCGTATAACCCATTCCGAATATGTGATTCGACGTTATGGATAGCATTTGAAGACCGGTGGTGAAGACCGGGTATTTGCGAGAATGATAGGATGACCTATCGATTGTATCTGCACTGAGTTGCTCCGGTATAGAGATTCCCTAAGTGATGGGAAGTCCAATCGGGATTGTGAATACCCGGATTGCAAGGACTTCTTTCGAAGTGCCTTCGGTTCTGTTCTAAATCCAGAACAGACGTGTATAGATTGTATGTCTGACATTACATTTTGAGATATAAAGCAGATTTCTTTCAAATACATTTCTGTTGGTGGCGAAGAACTTATTCTCTTAGCATTAACACCCTTCTCTGAGACGTACGAGCTCAGAGGTTATGTAGTTGATGGTTATCAGCGATATATTCCCAATTTGGTAATGTGGCATGCTGAGTGTTGCCGTGAAATGATCATTATTTGATCATTTGTGATATGATCATTTGTTTGATCATTTATCTTTGTGATCATTACTTTGATCATTTGTGGACCCAAAGCATGGCTTTGTACTAAAGCGTGGCTTTGTGGAGGAGACTTCGTCGAGCCTCACAAACCGGTAATGGTCGAAACAGGAATTGTGCGGCAAGGTTTTCAGGGATAGCTTCACTAGGGTAGGACCATTCCTTCTGGAAAGGGGTAGTATCATGGTATGGAGCCCAGATACTTACTCATGTGGATACACTATATCTATTATTGTGTGGTGTTGTTGGAATCAAGGCCTCGTATAAAGGTCTAAAAGGACCGGGGGTGGTATATCTGAGGTTTCTTACTCCCTGGGAAAGGGGTAGCCGGCCTTGTTTGGAAAAGATCCATTTGGGATGCTCGGGGACGTCCTTCCAGAGGCGTTCCATTTCGGGGTTTGGGAAGTTCCTTTGCCCGACCATTTGTTGGAAATCCATTCTTCAAATACGTACCTTGTACGGTTTTAGGTGTATTACCTGCCATCTATTTATGGTGGTGCCCCACTGTTTGGATGGTAGCTATAGTAAGCATAGTTCGAAATGTCTATGTTGGCTAAGATTTATATCTTTACTTTCGAAATGATTTTTTACTACACTATGCACTAGTAATAATATCAAATGTTTCTTTTTAATGCGTATCAAGCATCTTTGACTATCATAAGGAGAAATCTCCTCCGATTCTGCGTTTGCATTGTGTGTGCGTGCGGGAGGCCTTATGGTAGTCTCATTTTCAAAAAAGCATTGTGAATTGATTTTTAAAATATTTCGTTGTTTGTTTTTAAAGATTTGTTGCTCACACCAGTCTTGCTTTGTCTAGGTGAAACGTGATGGGGGGTTCTCGCTTCGCGGTTTGGTGGCGAACGGGAGACTCTTGCCCCCACACGTCCTCTTTACGGGGTTGGTTAGGCGTAAGCTGAGACAGTCGAGAGGCTGGCCGTAAAAGCAAGTTTGGGATATCAGTGTAAGCCACGGTGGGGCTGGGATGGTTGAAAAGCCTACCGGTTGTGACCGCTTCTTGTCACATTTAGTATCAGAGCTAAGGTTAAAACGTTAGCTCAGGAGTATAACATGTTAATTAGCTCATTAGAGATATGGTGAAGTATACCCTAGAATGAGTATATCCCTAAGATATCCGTCTGTATGCCTTAGTAAATTCTCTTACTATCCACTGATAGCAAGTATGAGTGCAAGAAGAGACCGAGATAGGGGACAGGGGAATACGACTATAATTGGTCGATGCCCTGCAACAGTGGAAACAAACTTTCTCTATCAATCTCTTTTGATTCATCTTTCCAAATTCTTTTGATTGCTTCATAACAGCTCCAAAAGAAGTTTCGGCGTGATGATGGCTCTACGAATCGTTGTAGAAAATCCTTACTTCGTATTTTCATCGGTTTCTTATCAGTTTTTGATTTAAACTTTAATGAATATGAGTTGAAAATTTGGAACTAAAAATTTCAAATAAATTGGAAATTTTAAATAAATTTGGATATCTTTAAAGTTCTTACTCAACCAAATTGAAATACGACTATAAGATATGAACTGGGAAATTTTAAATTGAGCTAAATTGGTTAATTGAATACAAGGATAAATTTGAAAAAAATCGATAAAACGATTTCGTTTAAAAACCGAATTTTGAAATTTTATTGTAATTTCTTGGGTATATCGAAGTCCGAAGAGGGACAAATTGGTGTATACTTTGGAATATTCCGATTTGAGTTTGGAATCCATATCTTGTGCTTGAGAAATTATAGAGATTGAATTTATCCATTGTTTGGGTCTCGATATATTCTACGGATGGTTAGTTATCCTTCGAACTAATCAGTGCCTTGCATGTTTCGTAGATCTGATAACCCGAGTATCTTGTGAGTGTTAAATAGTTTCGTTTTTGTATCTATTGATGATATTCTGATTTGGTAAGCCAAATGCAGAATAAATATTCAGTTTGATTTGATTAAATATTCTTCATCAATCTTTGTTGTTTTCGTGCTTGCGAATTTTGAGGACGAAATTCCTTTTAAGGGGGGAAGTCTGTAACGATCCCGAATTTTAATTTATTTTAAATTGATGATTAGATTTATTTTTAATTTAAAATTGTGAAATTAAATGATAAATTGGTTTGAGTTTATCCAAATCCAAATAAATTATGTTTTTTTTAAGAAAGATATAGTTTCTTTTATAAATTATTTTAATTTAGTATTGAGTTATTTTTAAACAATGTTAATATAGAAATATTTGAGTTCAATCTTATGAAATGTATTTTAGAAGTTGTATAAATATAACAAAAATTTTGAAATAAATGTTTAAGTTAAAATAAAAACAAATATACAAAGTAAAATAAAACACAAACAAAATGCACAAACAAAATACATCAAAATATAAATTATTGGAAACAAATATACCCAAGTATCTATTTACAAACAAGCAAATCAAGTCTAAAAAAAATGTAACTTGCAAAACGAAGAAAAAATTATACATGCAAGTGTGAACAGCTTGCATAAGGAGACAACATCATATATTCAAGTTGAACAAGTATGTACGCATAAGTATGAACACTTGAAAAAGAAAGAAAACAAAGCTTAATATATACATGTATTAGCTTCCAAAGGAAGTTACTAGCATATAGATAAATAAACATATATTTGTACAAAGGCAATTAATGCCACATAACTTTTGTACACCAGAGAATATATCAGCCACCACAAAATCTGCATAGCCGAGACAAGCAAAGGTAAGTAAAGTAAGTATGCAGGCTTGAAAAGCAAAAAAAACAAGATATATTTAGATATGAACAAACAAATTAAAATATAAATATGCATAAACAAGTAAAGCAAAATCACTTCAGCCGAAACAAAGAAATGCAAAGGAATAAACAAAGATATTGTACAATGGTACTAAATGTAACATGCCTCATGCATTTAATGCAAATGTCTTCAGCATGCTTTCTATTGTACAAACACCTATTTGTACAACTATCCTCTTCATATATACATCAACTTTGTTCTGGTTCATAGCTATAGAAAGTTAAGAAAAACCAGATTGAAAAGAATGTAAACATCATCATCAATAAAAAGAAAGAAAAGCTGCAACTACAAACCAGAGATTAAAAGAAGATCTTCAGCTAAAACAAATTCAAGCAGTTTCAAAAGAAGTGTTCTCTGTTCCAAGCATTTACAGAGTGCATGCAGTTTTTTAAAAAAAAGCAAAGCAAATCAAAAAAAAAAAGAAAAAAAAGAAAATAGCAACTTGAAAACAACAGCAACTAAAACCATTCAAACAAGGAGATCAACAACAAAACAGGATTTAAAAAGGGAATCATCTGCATTTTTCAAACAATAAATGTCCTCTGTTCTTCAAAGTTTCAGGTGAGTAACTAATCTTGAACTGGTCATAATATTTTGATGCTATTGTTTGTATGGATGTTGAGATGCTTGTATGTTTGTGTTTATGAATATGTATATTGTATACAGATTGTTTACAGGCATCTGTACCTTTGTTAAATATTCATAAGTAAAGGACAACAGAAGAAAAAAATCTATACCTTCCTAAATAAACATTATTTTATGATTCTTGAAAAAAAATCGTAATGGTGTAATGTTATTTTTAAAAATAAAAACAAGTAGTAATACTGAGTAATTCATCTGGAAATTCAAGTATGTTTCAAGATGGAAACATCTCTGTTCATTTCCTCTAGAAAAATCAATGTGAGTAACTTTTGTTTTAAATCTTAACAGTAAATCTTTTGAATACTTCTCTGTGAATAGATATCCATATACATATGGTTTTCTCTGAGTATATTTGTAAGATGGAAGAATTTTGTGTATTCATGTATGATTCTTGTCTAGAATTAGAAATCAGTTTCTTCATTTAAAAAAAATCAGTTTCTCTTACTCTACCCATTGTTTGAGCTTAAGGTTAAAATAAAACTTGTCTGTTATAGTATATATTAAGTTTTAAAAATTTATACAAGCAAAAACAACTTCAAATTTTTCCTGGAAAACAAGAAACTGAATATAACTTACAATAAGTCAAAAAATTTAATCTTTTTAAATTGCGATTTCAGATATGCAAATGGAATCCATATACTTGAACATAATTTTTTAAGAAAAAATCTTAATTTTTAGATCAAAGACAAAGGAGGATTTTGGGCTCATATGCTTCGAGTATTTTGAACTATCTCGGTTGATCTAAAGGGGCGGAGGGATTGAGCTTCCTCCTAGAGGTGGAGGAGCGATCAACGTTGATGGAAAAATTTCCTGATGTTTGTATATTTCAGGGTGAAGGTGGGAATCGTAGTTTCAAATCTGAAACCCTAGTTTTGATGGTGATTAGTAAATGGTCCACCGCGCTTTCTCTGGAGGACCGAGTGCCTCGCGGCTTTGCGAGAAGGTAGAGGGAAGATGGACGAGGCATTGGCCGGAGTTTCGATCGATACGATGGTCGGGGTTGTGGGAACGAGCGGTTTCCAGGTTTGGTAATGGTGATGCAATTTCTGTTCCAGGTTTCTTGTCAAATCTTGTTTTGGGTTTCAAGTGTAGGACAGAGTTATGGGTGGTCGGAGCTTGGTCAGTTGGTCATCGTCGATTTGCTCGTCGATGCTGCGTTGGCCGGAGGTGGCGAACGAAGGCGTACACATGCACGAGGTGAAGTTCTGTGCATCTGGGTTTTCCGCATTGATGAAGAAGACGGGTTCGAATTTATGAAAGGGGGGGGAATCGAAGCAGGCTGTTGATTTTCTCGGGGGGAAACTCGCGTTTGCTCGAAGTAGATGAGGGAGGAGCTATGGTAGAATTGTTCAGGTTTTAAAACCTGTTGCAAGTTTTAACAGTTTTTTTTTTAAAAAGAGTTTTTTTTACAAGTTAAACCAAGTTATCAAATAAAGTTCAATAATGAATTTGAGTTAGTTTTGAAATTTGAATAATTTAATTTAAATTTGGAATTAAACTTAGTTTTATAAATTTAAAGGTATAAATAAGTTTAAATGTTAAAGTTCCTTTAATATGTGAATTTAATAAATAAATTAGATTTAAACTCTTTTAAAATTTATTTATAATAAAATATTACTTCAACAAGTAATTTAAAGGATTTTTAAATTAGTTTTAAACTTTACTAAAGATAAACGAGGGTTCATTTTAAATCTTGGGTTTAAAATGAAATTTAAAAATGAAAGTTGAAATAAAAAGGTTTTCAAACATATTTGTAAATGATATTTAAATCACTACTAAGAATGAGTTCACCTTAAATTAATAAAGATTGAATGATTCGTAATACATTAATTATTAAGATAATAGGAATGGATAATTAATGTTTTGTATCAATTAAATTAGTAATTGTAAGTTTAACTTTATTAATTAAGGTCTAATTTCTTAAAACAATTAATTAATTGGTTAATTAATTATGTAATTGGTTTAAAAGATTAATCTAATTAATTTATTAATTAAGAAGAATTAATAAAGGTGATTGATAAATTAATCTATATCAATTGATTTGTAATTAATAAATCAGGATTGGATAAATAATTCATAAGTAATTAATTTAATTGGAAATAAATTGAATTAAGTAGGATTAAACGATTAATTAATCCTACTTATAAATGATTATTGAATGTTAGCCCTACTTATGAAGGATTTTATTGTATGAGATGCTTTGAATTGATTGTCCTATCTGATATGTG
This sequence comes from Allium cepa, assembly GCA_030765085.1. Lineage (NCBI taxonomy): Eukaryota > Viridiplantae > Streptophyta > Magnoliopsida > Asparagales > Amaryllidaceae > Allium > Allium cepa. Next base: position 620,232,601 of record CM060928.1, read on the forward strand.
ACACTTTGTTCTGTGATTGTGCTATGTATATTTTATTCATTTATTTATGATAAATCTATATATTATCTGTGAATCTTTGAATGGGCGATAAACTTTATAGTTATATCGCTTATCAACTTTATTCTGTGTTTTGATCTGTGATGATTGAATGATGTTGCACTATTGTGTTAAACCCTGGACCACACCATACACACAAAAATATGGATTTCATGAGGAAATCGATTAAGTCACAGATTTTGAAATGATTTATAAAATTGAATATTTGAATTCAAATGTTTTGAAAATGGATTGAGATTAAAGTGAAAAGCTTTTGAAATGGAATTTCAAAGATGAAATATAGTTTGGATAACTTGATTGAGTTTTGAAATTTAAATATTTTGATTTAAATTTGAATTCAATATTTGAAATTGAATTCTATGATTTGGAAACTAGGATATAAAGAAAAGTTATTCAACTTATAATAAATTATATGAGTTTTTAAACCATTTTTAAAGTGTTGTTTTTAGGAATTTGAATTAATCCAAAAGATTTAACTTGTATAAATAGGATCGAATTTCTTCGAAACGAAAACTACTTGTTTTCAAATAATAATAGCTTCCATTTTAAAAAAAGAATCTCCAAATTATGTTGAAAAGGTTTCAAGTTTGAAATTGAATTGAAATGTTTTGAAAGCTATGAAATGAGTCTTTGATTCAAAGACCGAATGAGTTAATCCAACTTGAATCGAAATTGTTTTTGAAAGGCTATGAATGAATTTTTGGAAAAGATTTTGAAAACTATAAGTTGAATCTTTGATTTAAAGATTCAACAAGTTAATCGAATTTTGAAAGCTATAAGTTAAATCGTTAATTTAAAGATTTTAAACAAGTTAATCCAAATGAAATGGAAATTGTTTTGAAATCCGTAAATGGAATTTTGTGAAAGTAATCTTTTGTTAAAAGATTTGAAATGGTGATTTGTTTAAACCATTTGAAAGAAAAGTTTTGGGTAATAAGTTGCGACTTAATTGGAATCCCATATCCATATGTTTTAAATGTTACGCTCACTATTCGGGTTAGCCGGGAAAGGATCTTTGTGTCGTATAACCCATTCCGAATATGTGATTCAACGTTATGGATAGCATTTGAAGACCGGTGGTGAAGACCGGGTATATGCGAGAACGATAGGATGACCTATCGATTGTCTCTGCACTGAGTTGCTCCGGTATAGAGATTCCCTAAGTGATGGGAAATCTAATCGGGATTGTGAATACCCGGATTGCAAGGACTTCTTTGGAAGTGCCTTCGGTTTTGTTCTAAATCCAGAACAGACTTGTATAGATTGTATGTCTGACATTACATTTTGAGATATAAAGCAGATTTCTTTCAAATACATTTCTGTTGGTGGCGGAGAACTTATTCTCTTAGCATTAACACCCTTCTCTGAGACGTACGAGCTCAGAGGTTATGTAGTTGATGGTTATCAGCGATATATTCCCAATTTGGTAATGTGACATGCTGAGTGTTGCTGTGAAATGATCATTATTTGATCATTTGTGGTATGATCATTTGTTTGATCATTTATCTTTGTGATCATTACTTTGATCATTTGTGGACCCAAAGCATGGCTTTGTACCAAAGCGTGGCTTTGTGGAGGAGACTTCGTCGAGCCTCACAAACCGGTAATGGTCGAAACAGGAATTGTGCGGCAAGGTTTTCAGGGATAGCTTCCCTAGGGTAGGACCATTCCTTCTGGAAAGGGGTAGTATCATGGTATGGAGCCCAGATACTTACTCATGTGGATACACTATATCTATTACTGTGTGGTGTTGTTGGAATCGAGGCCTCGTATAAAGGTCCAAAAGGACCGGGGGTGGTATATCTGAGTTTTCTTACTCCCTGGGAAAGGGGTAGCCGACCTTGTTTGGCAGAGATCCATTTGGGATGCTCGGGGACGTCCTTCCAGAGGCGTTCCATTTCGGGGTTTGGGAAGTTCCTTTCCCCGACCATTTGTTGGAAATCCATTCTTCAAATACGTACCTCGTACGGTTTTAGTTGTATTACCTGCCATATACTTATGGTGGCGCCCCACTGTTTGGATGGTAGCTATAGTAGGCATAGTTCGAAATGTCTATGTTGGCTAAGATTTATATCTTTACTTTCGAAATGATTTTTTACTACACTATGCACTAGTAATAATATCAAATGTTTCTTTTTAATGCGTATCAAGCATCTTTGACTATCATAAGGAGAAATCTCCTCCGATTCTGCGTTTGCATTGTGTGTGTGTGCGGGAGGCCTTATGGTAGTCTCGTTTTCTAAAAAGCATTGCGAATTGATTTTTAAAATATTTCGTTGTTTGTTTTTAAAGATAAACTGTTTTTGTTGCTCACACCAGTCCCATGACTGATCCGGAGTTTACTGTTTCTTTCCTAAACTCTGGATGCTCAAAATCTTTCTACACGAGCAGTCTAGAGTTGGGTTTTTCAGATAGTCAGATTAGTAAGTTATCTGGAGCTAGTTCAGTCTTTGGATGTGGATGAGACTTGCTTGTCTTGGTGAATCGTGATGTTGGATCGAGCTGCTGTTGGAGTTCTTCATTGAAGACTATCTTAGAGTTATTTTTTCCGTTGCTGGCGTTATCATTTTCTTTTCGGCTGCTATTTCTTGTATCATATCTCTGATGTATATTGATATTCATTGTATCAGATATTGTATCAAAGCTGTATATCAATGTATTATTCTTTTTCCCGCTGTATTGTTTACTTAATGTTGTTATAAGCTCCGGCGACTCGGATTTGAACGGTCGAATCTACGGCATTCGAGTATTTGTAAAGTATGGATGTCGATTTTCGAGCGCGAAAAATCCCTCTCGTCACAGTTTTGGTTTATGGTTGTTTGGGTAAGGATACTTTAAAATTGTTTGGATGTATGAATAATCTATTTAGCTTCATCAGAGACTGTTGAGTAAATGGTGCGCTTAGTAGTTTATTTTTCATCCTGCACAATTTGAAGTTTGAACCCGAACAACTATTTGTTTTGTTGATATGAATGGATAATTGATGTGTGTTGATTTTATGTGATGGTTGTTTTCTTGTTGCAAGTGATGGTTGTTATATTGATTTGTTTGCTATTGTTTGAAACGACTTTAAATATTTCATTTTATATAATTGCTAACTCTTTTGATTATATAAGTGAAATACAGGTTATGAAAGCAATTGCTACTGCTTTTGGTTTCATAATTAAGCGTAATTGCTCGACCAATAGGTACGTTTCTCGGATTACGATTTCTATCGTTATTATATTATTTTTCCCATGTTGGGATATATTGTTTTGGAAAATATATGTTGTGTATTGTTATATTTGATATTATATTTTCTTCCGAGCCTCTCCATACAAAGGAGACTCTGCCGAAATTTTCCGTAAATTTTGGACTCAGAATTTTTTTTTGAAAATGTTTTCCAAACTTTACTAATTTGAGTATAAAGGGATTTAATAGTTATAAATTGATATTTTATTTAAATTATTAAATTTTGTAAATTTATTTGTGTATAAATCAAATATTTTAAGTAAGATATATTGATTTCTTAATTCTTCTTTTGTCTTCTTTTTCCTTTTCGGAGACGAAAAGTTTTGTGTGGGGGAGAGTGTAACGACCCGTAAAATTTGGTATTTAAATTCTTAATTTAAGAAGATTTTGGTAACTTAATATTGAAGGAAATAAAAATTTAGTGAATTATTAATGGAAATAATAACTTAGATAAGTTTGGCAAGTTAATTTTTAATAACTTGAATGTAACAGTATAAATGTAAGTTAACTGTTAATAACTTTGATGTAATTCCAATAAGTGAAACAATGTAAATGTTAATTTTATTCTTATTACAATAAAAGAACGTTACCAAGATGAAGTGATTAATTTGGTTTAAATCCTAATTAATTTGTGCATTAGTTTATAATAGGATATAAAAGGTAAATTAATAATTTAAAACGTTGGCTTACTAATAAAATAATGTATAAGGAATGGAAATGGAATAAATTAGTGGATGAACTAATGGTAGCACTTGTTGTAAGCTAATAAGTAAATTTAAAACGTAACAGTGCTAATTTAGGTTAATAAATTAATAGGTTGAATGAAATGACAATTAATGAATTTATTAAAATTGTAAAGTTATAATAGAATTGATGGTAATTAGTTGGGAAGAATGAACTACAAGTATTATAAAAGGTGAATGGTGACAAATGGTTGTTACCAATTAATTCACCAATTACAAATAAAGATAATTAAATGTACTTTAATGATAATTAATATAATAACGGAAAGTGTGAATGTAAATTAAAAAGGAAATGTAAAATTTATTTATAAGGTAGTAATTGGTGTAATAGAAAGCATGAGACCAAGTAAATAAATTTACTGAGAATATTAATTGTAATTAATGAATCAAAGAAATAGCAACGGTCGTAAGTTACTATTTAATTATCCTATTAATTTGTTGTAACTGTTATATTTGGGAATGCGATTTTATTATAAGTAAATAAAGGTAAGTATTGTATGAATATATGAATTAATGTATGATTTATGGTAATAGAATGAATCCACGTGATGTAAGTAATTTTAATAAATAGTTGAAATAATAAGCCTAAGTGAAATTTTAAGGCTATGGTAACAATTATCATAAATTACCAGAATATATCTAGTCTACCAAATTAATTGTAAAACAATTACATTTAAATGAAAATAAATGTCTCATTTATGAAGGTAAGAACTGTAATTATAAAGTGCAAATGTACGAAAATGCATATTTTATTCATAAGATAATATAAAGGAATGAAACCCATTTGAATGAATTAATTGAGGTTCTAATTATAATAAATGTATATACTTGACAACTTCAAAATATTTGGAAACAATAGTTAATACAAAGAGAAGTTGGAAATTTGAATATATTAATGGAATGAAATGTGAGGCAGGTGTTAACTGAATTACAAAGTAATAATAGACTCAATTAAAGGGTTGTAATTGAATCTAATTAGTTTAATTGGAATATATTAAAATTAATTGAATTCAATTTATAATAAAGGAATTATTTCAAGTAAACGAAATAAATACTATAATTAGTGAATTAATTTACTTTAAATTGACATGGGAATTGGTTTTAAAGGATTATAAATTACTAAAGTAATACTAGATGATAAAAATTAGGAATTATAGAATTTGAATTTAAATAGTGATTTAATTTATTTAATATTAATTTATATAATTTAACTGGAAAAATAGCCATTTTGGCCACTGACTCAGATTTCGACGAAACCAGTTTCATCGGATCCGTATCGGTGAATTATTATAGGATTTCAAGTTACGTAGCGATCAGACTTGTCGTTTGATCATACGGACTCGAAACGTCTTGAAATCAATGAAATTGAAATCAATTTGAAAAATATTGATTTTAGCATAACTTCTTCATACGATATAATTTGAACTTGAAACCTTTTCCATTGCGTTTAAAATATTTTAAAATATCTATTTTGATATACGGGTTGATCCAATTTCGTTCCGGAGTCAGAACGGGCTTTCGGGCCATTCATCGTTCAACGCATATACCAATCAGGTCCATCTATTTTATTTCAACCTTGCCTATATATACCCTGTTATAAACCCTAGCCTACCTCTATTTCTCATTTGTTTGTGCATACAATTCCATCAGCTCCTCCTCTTTCCAATGGCTGCAAATCCTAGATCCAAGTACAATTCGAAAATCAAAGTGAAATTTCAAACTCCTCAAAAAAATTCAGAAAAATTATATATCGAAGCTCTCGATGTACGCATCTCAGATCTGCAGTTCATTTTTGAATCATCGATTTTCCAGAAATTGCAAATCAATTTTAGGCCGTTCATCGCGGTCTGATTGGGAAATCCTTTCTGGGTTTTGAAGAGAGGACCGAGGGGACTTCATCCATGCAGTTTATTTGGTGATTCAACGGTCGGATTTTTCGCAAAATTCGCCTAGGGTTTGAGAGTTTGGGTTTGGCAGCTATGGGGATTCACGTACGCGACTAGGTCGCGTGGCAGTCAGGGCGGTCCAAGCGGTGGCGGCGGCAGGCCGCGAGGGGACGTGCGGCGGTTTCGAACGTGTCTCGTGTAGCGTGCGTATAGGGATGCGTGGGTTCGGTTGTAGGTTACGTGCGTTCCTGTGTTTCTTGCGTGTCTAGGAGAGGATATTGAAGATGGTGACGTGGCAACAAAGTGGAGGTAAATTGTTCTCCTATTTTAATTTTTAATATTGAAATTCAAACCCACTAATCGTCATAACTTTTGCATACGAGGTTCGTTTCATATGTGGATTTTTGCGTTGGGATCGTATCAGAATTTCGGACATTTTGGCACTGGTTTGGATGAATTCTAAGACTGTCCCATTTTTGGGTTTAAATGGGATTTAAATTCAAAAGGTGAGTGTTTAACCCACTCGCGACTTCTAAAATTTCTTATGTTTGTTAAATTTAGTTTATGTTGTGATTTTGAATTATTTATGACTGTTTTGTGTATTTTTAATCATCATCTTAACTAATTGCATTTATTTAAAACCAAAATTGTTATTTAATCTATTATTGAATATAAACTACCAGTTAAATTTTCATTTAATTTATTATTGAATATAAACTGCTAGTTGATACCTGTTGTTTATTATCCGTTATATATTGATGTTATTGATCGAATTGGATGATGATTGTGATAATGGTTAATGATTGATATTAGATGAATGGATGTTGTATTTTATATCGTTATAAACTACAAATTGTTATGCACTTTATTTCATTCGGGATTACGGTTTGAAATGATATATAACCGTATTTTTATTTTAAATTGCGGATTGAAATGATAAATATCCGTATCACTCGACCATAGGATAGAAAATTATATACAGACACCGTCGGTCTATATATATAAATATTTTGAAAATGATTTCTATGGTTTTGGATAGAATTATGCGGGATAAACAAATATTGATTCTTTTTGATAGTATATAAAAATATTATATATATAGTTAAATTCATGTATTTAAGCTATTTATAAATCTGTTTAATGACAATAAGTTAAAAAATGGAGTTTGATTTATTAAATAAACATGGTTAAGTATTTACATCATATTTTTATATAGAGGTTATAATGATTTAATTAAATTAAGATTTGGAACATAAAATATGAAGTGGATGCGAATTAAATTATTTAAGAATTTTACTCGAATAAAATTTGATTTGAAATTTAGATAAATTTAAGATTTTATGAAATTGAATTTATTTAAGAATTAAACCAGCAGGGTTGATGTGAAATTTATTAAATTTGAAATTTTAAAAGGTATAATTATTATAACTTGATTTCTGGGTCTAGGTGAAATAAATGATTATTTCAAGTATAATGAATTGAAGGCAATATCTAGTTATTTGTAATTTGAGTTTTATTTAAATAATAAGAGGTTTATTATATAAAATATTCCAAAACTACATAATAGGAAATTTAATTGTTGAATCGAAATTTTCAAATTTAGTTTTGAAATTTTGGAATATTTAAAGCCTTGAGATATATCGAAATTGAAATGTTTATAGAAATTGAAATGTTTCGAAGTTATGAATTTCATAGCATTATGTTTTAAAGGTGTTAAATTTTCAAATGTTTGGTTTTGAAGTATAAAATTTGGAAGTGCTATGATTTTAAAAAGGGGATATATTTGAAATAAAATTGTATTATATTGATTTGAAATAAAAGGAATATCATATAGATTTGGTTTTTAAATTGAAATGATATCATATTTGTATGGTTTTGAAATAAATATTATATCCTGGTTTTGAAGTATAAATTATTTTGAAATGACCGCGGTGTTATAATAACGTTTGGTTATTGAAGAGACCGGGATCGGAAGTTGTCATACTCTCTGCCAACTCCGAAAACCACTTTAACAATCGTGTACGCGGTGGAGATTCCAGAATGAAGTAGGATGGCGGCGGCGTATCCTTTGAGGTAAATACATGGACCTGACTCCCGTGAGTTGGCATAAGTTGGCTAAAACAAGAGCGATTGACGGGTTAAGAAGGTAGCACCTTTTATCGGACACATCCCTTCGATATTATACTTTGACTTTTGGATTTATTCGGTGACCACTTTTGATTTCTTTGATTTTAGGGTGTGGTTCGGGGTGGGCGGTAGTTGCAGCTATGTGTTACCATCGACCCAGAAAGAGTAATTGGTATATCTACCCTTGCATTGCCTAGTTGTGCCGTGTCACCTACCCTGGCACGCCTTATACGATTTTGGTTTTGTACCATACCTATGGAGTGCCCTCTGACGACGCCCAGTACGGGGGAGATTACGGTACTGTATAGACTATGGGAATATATTATGTGTTAAGGGGAATATTGGGTCACTCCTTAACACTATTTTAAAGTAAATTTTTTTTTTACTAATAGACACAATTATAATAGCAAAGTATTACTACATAGTAAATAGTTTAACGAATCCTTAGGAGATGTGAATCCCGAGCATCTCTTAAGTTATTGCACTCACGTTAGACACTGGATAGGAGAGGTCAAATCCCATAAACATCTCTAATGCCGTTACACTCATATTTATTTCCGTTGATTTAACTTACATAAGATCTTTTAATTCTGACTCGAGTGTTTTGTCTTTTCAATTCGCTCAGGTCAGTCCGAGCATTTCAGGATTTGAAGATTTTTATTTTGGAGGACGAAGATGAAGGATTATTATTACTATTATCAATTATATTATTCCACTACACCATTATATTCCGCTGCATTATTAATATTCTCTGGTATGCGCAACTCTGATATGTATTGTATAAGTAAAATCAAATATTTTGAAAAACAGCTTCATGAATTGTATATTGATTATTATATTTTATCGTTCCGCTGCAAGATTCTATTTTGTTTTTTTCCCTTTCTCCGCTTTTCTTATTTACCGCATAACAATCTACCCTTTTGTATGGTTTAAGTCTGATGTGTGTGGTTTATCGTCGGTTTAAAGCCTACGAAAAAGGGGGGCATTACATGGTATTTCATAGATGTAAAGAATAGATTTATAAATAATATTTTTTAAAAGAGAAATGATTACATTTTGAGGAATTGGTAAATAATCTCATTTGTGGGTTTATAGTAATATATGAAATGATCATTTCTGATTTCTGATGTGTTTGGTCTTATTTTGAAAATGAAAGTTTGTGTTAAGTATAAAAGGAGTTTTATAAATATATTTGAAGATATATGAAAGAAGTTTATAATAATATTTTAAGGTTCATAAAAGAGGATTTATAAATAGAATTGAGTTTTATAAAAGGATTTATAAATAAAATTGGAGATATAGAAAAGGAGTCTTATCAGCAATAGTTTTATAAAAGGAGTTTGTTATTATAAAAGAGTTTTCTAAATAGAAAGGAGTTTTGTAAAAGAATTTTACAAAAGGGATTTATAAAAATAACGAAGCCTAGTTTCTAAAAATGCCAATTTTAAATTATAGTGGTATAGAAAGTATTCTTTTCTTATTTAACACCAAAATCCGAGGGATGGAAACTCGTTTCTATCTTTAGAATTAAGAATGCATGTAACAACCCGACTTTTTGGATGGTTTAAATCGACGATAAACCATACACGTTAGACTCAAACCATTCAAAGGGAAAGATTGCTATAGGGTAAATAAGAAAAAAAAGAGAAAGAAACAAATACAGAATCTCGTAGTGGAATGAAAAAATACAGTAATCAAATAACAATTCATGAAGCTATTTTACAAATAAATTTGATTACACTTTTACTATATTGATTCAGAGTCCATACAACAGTACAAACTAAATAATGCAGTAGAATAAAATGATGTAGTGGGATAAATGTATTAAATAATAATAGTGCAAAATCTTCATCTTCATCCTCCACAAAGCAGTCTTCGATAAACTGTAAAGCTCAGACTGACCCAAGCGAATTGAAAAGACAAAACACTCGAGTCAGAACTAAAAGATCTTATGTAAGTTAAATCAACAATAAACGAATATGAACGTAACGGCGTCAGAGATATTTACGGGTTTTGACATCTCTTATCCAGTGCCAATCATGAGTGAAATAACTTAAGAGATGTTCGGGATTTCCATCTCCTAAGGATCCGTTAAACTATCTACTATGTAGTACAATATGCTATTATAATAGTATCTACAGCAAAGTAAATTATTAAAATATCGTTAAAGCGTTACCCATATCCCTCTTAACACATATTTAATTCATATAGTCTATACAGTATCGTAATTCCTCCATAAACTGGAGGGCTATCAGAGGGCACTCCATATGTATGATACAAATCAAACTCGTAGAAGGCACTGTAGGGCATGTGAACACGGCACTCGAGGCAATGCCAAGGTAGATATACTAGGCTGGTGGTAACGCATAGAAGCTACTACCGCCCACCTCGGAACACACTCCCATAGTCAAATCAAGGGGTGACCAGCAAATCATCACAAAGTCATAATACGGTATCGAAGAAGCATGTCCGATCAGAGGAATGGCCTCACTTGGCCTAGGTATAGCTCTTGTTTTAGTCACATCTAAGCTGACTCATAGGAGTCAGGATCACGTAAATACCTCATACATCATCGTTCGCCAAACCATCCTACTTCATTTTTGGAATCTCCACCACATACACAGTTGTTAAAGTGGTTTTTGGTATTGGCAGAGAATATGACAATATCCGATCCCGGTCTCTTTAACAACCAAACGCTTATTTCACACCAGATGGTTCTTTGACATTTCAAAAGTAGATTCAAAATTTGACTATCAAATGTCATATTCACAAAATCACTTTCGAAATCACATCACATTTGCAATTGTATCACTTTCAAAAATCATATATACTCTCAAAGTCAAATTCATTTTTTTTATGGATAAGATAGGTTAATTAAATCCTTGTTCCAAAATCATCATATTACTCAAATATATTATTTTTCAAAAAGGTATCAATTCCCATTTGCAACTTAGGTTGTATCATCATCAAGGATTTAAATATAAATACTTTAACTTTACACAACGTAAATTTTCAGAAAACAATTTAGATAGTCATGAATAGTTTTAATAGTTTAAGAACAGTTTGAATAGATTAAAATAGTTTAAATAGTAAAAATAGTTGAAATAAATATAAATTTAATTTAATTAGATTTGAAGTGATTTAAATAGATTTGAAATGATTTAAATAGATTAAAATATAGATTAAGTAGATTTAAATTACATTAATTAGATTTTAAATAGATTAAATAAATTTAAAATAGATTAAATATATTTAAATTATATTAAGTAGATTTTAAATAGATTAAATAAATTTAAAATAGATTAAATAGATTTAAATTGTATTAAATAAAGTTAATTAGTTTAAAATAGGTAAAATAGATTAAATTGTTTTAAATATGTTATAATAGATTAAAATAAATTTAAATAATTTAAATTGGTTAAAATAGTTTAAATTAGTTTAAAATGGATTTCAAAGTTATATCCAAATAATTTCAATAACTCAATTTCGATAAATTCATTTGTATTTAACATTTAAAGCTTGAAATTCCAATTTAAATCCTTTGAATGATTCATTAAATCAATTCCAATTTCAGCAATAACACTTGGATTATTGCAAATAATTCAGTTTATATAAATTAATTTCTATTTCAATATGCCTATTAAGTGAATTAAAAAAATTAAAGAATTAAAAATCATTTAATTAACCAATCCAGTGTCCGTACATAATTTTCTACCCTATGGTCAAGTGATATGGATATTTATAATTTCAATCGGCAATTTAAAATTTTACGGTTATATATCATTTCAAACCGCAATCTCGAAATAAATAAAATCCATAAAAACGCTCATGTCTATCATTCAACCTATAATGATTTTTCCCTAATCTATAGATCGTTCGGGTATGTATCATTTCAACCCATAGAGAACTTGCAGTGTTATAATGATATAAAAATACAACATCCAGTCATTCAATATCATCAACAATCAAATCCATCACAATCATCATACAAATCAACCAATAAACGTCAATAGATAACCGATTATCATTAACATAAATTAAATTGAAAATTAATTTCAATATTAAATTAAACCATGGTTAAGTGCAATAAAAGTCAAATTTAACTGGAATGACAATTTAAACATACCAAACATCGACCAATTTAATTTCTAATCACATCATAAATTTAATTTAACTAACAAAAGATAGTCTAGTAGTTGTGAGTGGGTCAAAACACTCACCTTTGATTTCAAATCGAATTGAAATCCAAATAAAGGCCCAAAATTTAATAGTCTCAGATTTCGTCCAAACCAGCTCCAAAATGTCGCAGTGAATCAAACCGTGTGTGAATCCGAGCTCGTATGGAAAAGATATGTCGATTAGAAGATTTGAAATTAAAATTTAAATAAAATAAAATAGAAATAAAAGGTTACCACTCAAGAACTGCCATGTCACCATGATATAAAGCCAATTTCATGCACTCGAACCCGTTCCAAGTTTCAATCGAAACTCTAGCCGCCTCCATCTAGCAAGGATCGCCTCCGCCTCGCCTGCCTTTTCTCAGATCAGACAATGCCAGAGGGTCGCTCCACCTCGGCCGCACCCATGGCCACAAATGCAGTTCCTCCAACCATCCCTACGGCCAATGCCGCCGCCTAAAAAGATTGCCATTTGAGGCGAATTCATGGCCCTTTGACTCGAAGTAACCGTATGGATCGAACCTGCTCATCACCCTCCACGTGCACATGCCCTCAGATCGAGCCATCGTCAAAGATCCACCGCTAACCGAGGTCATGGCCAATGGACGACGAGGACAATTCACCCATTTCTGGACAAATGGAGATTCGATTTGAGAAACGAATTGCACCAGTGGATTATACTCGTCGAGGGCTTCGAATTGAGATATAATTTGATACGGTTTGAGGAATTTGAATTTTTGATTTGGTTTTGAAATTGAATTGAGGGCTTGTAATTTATCCGTTTACTGCCATAGAAATAAAGAGATAAGAAGAAAATGCACGTACAGTAAAATGGAATAAGAAATAGAAAAGCTGCTAGGGTTAGGAAAGAGTAATATATACTAACGAAGCCCGATAAGAAATGAATAATACCCGAATTGATTTGAAATGACAATTACGACCCGAAAAGCCCGTTTCACTTCCAAAACGAAAGTGGGTCATCCCATATATCAAAATAGACGTTTTGATAATTTTAAACTCAATGGAACATGTTTCAAGTCCTAATTCCATCGTATGAAGAAGTTAGCTTAAAACCAGCTTATTTCAAATTGATTTCAATTGAATTTAATTAATTTGATTTCTACGCTATTATCCCACCTTTTGGTCAAGGTCGGGATATCAATAGATTGGCTGAAAAGGATGGATATCAGGATTGAAGATCGACTGGAAACAAGGCTGTGATCGATGTCCTCAAAATATGGCCGAGCTTCAATCAAGACGGGATCGATTGGGAACGATGAACTAGGCTAGTAGAGGTTACATTTTAAATTTCAAGTCAATCGGAGTTCATATGCTCGAGATATCGATGGATCAATATTGGTGAGGGATGGTTCTAGATCGATATCTTTGTACCGATCAAAAATGGATCCAGTAGTTCAGTTCGAGTCGATGGTTTTCGTATCGATGTAATATGCATCGATCTGGTTGGACATCGGTATAAATTTGGCAAAATATTCCGTATCGACTGAAGGGGGATCGACACGAAGAGCAGAACGATGATCACAGGGAGTCTGGATGAGCAACTCGTATCGATCAAGTGTTAATCGATACGAAGGATATACTCGGAGGATGGATACAAAGATAGATTTCATGCCGGTCTTGTTTGTATCGATCCATAACAAAAGCCTGGGTCGATACAAACAACATGGATACGAAAGAAGTAGGTTGAATGGATATGAAGGCATGCGCTTTCGGAGTGCTCAAGGATCGATACGAAGAGGACAGTGGCCGATCGACACGACGAGGACAATGGCCAATCGATACGAAGAGGGGAATGGGTTGATGAACATGAAGGTGATGGATATGAGATCTATGGATACGAACATGGGAGCAACCGATGGATACGAAGAAGTAAAGCTTTGATCGATACGAAGTCTATGGAGTTAGATCAATGGATACAAACAGAGGCATAGTTGATGGATATGAATAAGCCCACAGGCGCTGGTGGATGGATACGAAGCATGGAGGCGAAAGGCTATGGTCCGATGGATACGAAGAGCATAACATTTGATCGATACGAAGGAAACGCGTTTGAATGAAGAAGCGGTCAACTTGGCATCAAAAATGGATCTCCTTGGGTTTCGAGCCACGTCATCGATGCAATTGTGATGGATATGAAGGGATGGAGATGAATTCATGGATACGAATGCGACAGCCAACCGGTGAACACAAACTTGCATCAATCATAACTCGCAATCTATAGATCCAAATGCTATGAAATTTTCATAGGAGCTTCCTGATTCACTTGAGAACCTCCATGATCGATCTCAACTCGATTGGACCACTTTGGATCGATACGAATTGAACATGCATCGATCCCAAATCACTCCGGATCGGTCTGGTGGGCCCACTTGCATAAAAGAAGAGGTACTCCAGATTCTGGGGCGGATATTTTTGGATCTACACCTATAAATAGGAGTCCTATGGCAACTAAAAAGGGGATCTTCTAGGGGGCTCAAACGCGGAAACTCTGCCATTTTTGCAATTGATACTAAAGGCTTGTAATTGTAACTATAGTACAAAAGCAATAAAAAGGATTGATTCAAAGTGGACGTAGGCCGGATTGCCGAACCACTATAAACTTTGTGTTCTTTCCTGCTTTCTTCTTTTTAATTTGATTGTTTCTTCACTTTTACTCTCTTCGTTATCTTGATCTGAGATCTATGTGTTAGTATTGTGGATCTGTGTGTAAACTTTGGTGCTTTCACGACTTTTGGGGTTTGTGAACAATTTTGGCACAGATATGCGTTTCGAATCCGTACGATCAAACGACAAGCCCGATCGCTACGAAACTGGACTCCTTACAATAATTCACTGTTACGGATCCGATGAAATGGTTTTGTCGAAATCCGAGACAGTGGCCAAAATTGCTATTTTCACGTTAATTAAATAAATTATTATTAAATTAATTAAATCACGTTTTCAATTCTAATTTAATAACTAACAAACTTTGTCATTTTTGATTACTTAGACATTTACAATAGTTTAAAACAAATTTACGTATCAATTCAGTGTTAATTATTACACCAGTTGCAGTGTTCAATTTCAATTGAAATAAATACGGTAATTATTACTTTAAATTCCAATAAATCCATTTATCTGCCATTTCACCTTGTTATTCAATCAATTGTCATCGCTTGGCTGTAATTAACAATTGTTTATATTTTACTACACTAAAATCTACAGTTATCATCTTAATTTTCTTTAACAAATATTTCATTACATTTAACTTCAATAAATCCAATTAATAAAATTTAAGTTCCAATAAATTGATCAGACTTGATTTCAATCTTTTATTCAACCAAACCATAATCAATTGGATACAATTAGCGTTGGTTTATATCTCATTACATTAATACTCTGCAGTTTCATCTTAATTTACATTAATGTAACATTTTATTACATTTAATTGCATTTGATTTCAAATTGAATTCAATAATTAAACAAATTGGTAACAATTGGCAATCGTTACCTTTACCTAATTTAATAACGATTGTAAGTTTGTTATCTACACACAAATGTCATAACTACTACCATAGCACTATTTTTATCAATTATAATTAGTTACATACTATTTCCTTGATAAATCAACCTTTAAATTATCAATTATTCTTTGATCCAATTATAAATTAACACACACATTATTATAATTAATTTACAATCTATATCCAATTATAACTTTAATCATTTCAATTAATTGGAATTTCATTCAAAGTAATTATAAATTACCTTAGATTAATACTATTACATTTTAATCCAATTACATTCTTATTATTTAATTACAAAATTTTGTTTCTTCTAACATTAAATCACAAAACCTTATTAAATTAACTATTTTTAATTATCAAAAATTATGGATCGTTACCATGCATGTCGAGGCAAGGACAGTGCGCTATCTTATCCGACAATATTGTTAATCGAGAGGTAGTACTGTTTGAAATCGAAAAGTAGTGGTAAGTATATTTGGTCTAATTTCTGTACAATCTATTTGCTTACACTAAAGGGAAAGTGTTTTAGGTTATTGTTATTAATGTTTTTAGATGACATTGGTTTAAACCTGATTGAGTATGGTTTTGGAAAATGATACCACTCTTAAAATTTTAAATATACTTACACCATTGAGATAAGTATATAAGTACATTTCCTCAGTATTGATAATGTTGTGTTTTGTCAATATACTTATACATTTAATATATGTATATGGAAAAGTTGTACAAGTTTTGGAAGTGAAATTTTTTGTGAGTGTACTTATACAGCTGAAATAAGTATATCAATATTTTCAAGTAATAAAAAGAGTAGAGGGGGTTCGTGGATATATCTTTAAAGTATTTTAATACAAGAATTAACAAAGTGGTTTTAATTAATGGAAGGATTAATTAAAGAGGCTTAGTGGTTTCTTTGTACTTAACTATGCTTGGTTAAATCTCTGGTTGAATTATTTGCTATTGATAGTTAAATATCCGACTATCAAATCTTGGTTAGTGAGAGACCAGAATCAGATATATCATCCCAAAACCACTTCGAATAGGCATAAGCGTTTGAATTGGAGACATATTGAAGATGATGGAATCAAAGACAGAGCTCTTTGATGTGCAAGGGCTACATGCTACTAATTATGAGGATGTAGTAGTGCCTTCGGTTTTTTCAGTCCCATAACAACTTGTATGGATGAATACTGGCATTGCATTATTGCCTCAAGAGCAGTGTTAGCATTCATAGTTGGATTTGCTAAAAAGGTAAACTGTAGCCTCTAGCCTTACAACATGAATGACTAAAATAGGGGATACGCTTCGGGGTTATGTGGGTCGCACCTACTAGGGTATGTCATCACTCTTTTAAATCGCTATATATGAATTTATGGTTTTGGTCTGCCATGAGAGCTCTCGATGAAAAGGTTACAAAGAAATCGAAGCGATGACATATGCGGTGCTATCCAGTAAGGGTTGGCCGGTCTTGATTTGTAGGGGTCAAAAGGTTTTCGACCTCGGTACATTTTCAATAGGTGTACTAGGTAGGCATTGCCCTAGTAGTCTTGCCATCGATGAAGTACATTCTCCAATAGGTACCTTACAGACATAGTTGTTCTCAACTATGCTAGAACGTGAGATGCAAGCATTCCAACTATGTTATATATTTATTTTAAACCTTAGACATTATTATAATATCACTGGATTCTCTATTTGAAATGATTTGGTTATCGTAAAGCAAAAACCTGTCAGTGTTTATAAGTGACAGTGTCTTACGAGATACCTTTATTTTTGAAAGGTTTTATAACATCGAAATCCGTATGATGTGTGTTTCTCACGCTAGTTTACTAGACTGATCCAGGCATTATTTTCTTATAATTCTCGTGTCAGACGGAGAAAATTTTCAGATTCTGTTATGGATAAATTGGAGCTTAAGGAGACGAGCTAGATGCCTCCAAGACATATTTACTTATATTTTATTTCCACTTCATTGGTTGGATATATTTATCAACATTTGTGAGGACAAACTGTTATAACTGTCCAGGCTTATGATAGATAGTTACTCTAATTGATGTATGCATGTTACAATTTTCTTTTTTAACGATCTGTTGTTTATTATATGTTACTCTTCATGATGTAAAATTATGTTCTATCTTTTCTTTCTTTTCCCTCAACTATCTGTCTTTTCGGCACTTGGATGCACATGAATATCATGGATATGTTAGTGCCTACTTTTTGAGGGTTAAAAAGGTGGATCGTTACAAGTGGTATCAGAGCTTGGGTTGAGAAAACAGTTAGGCTTTGGTGGGTTGATGTAGTAACCCTCCTTGGAACAGGTCTAAAGTTTGACCCAGAAAGGGCTTATCGAAAGTTAGATCCATTCTAAGGTCGGTTGTTGGTTGGAAAAGGAAGTAACAATATAGATCAATAACTATTCTTCCGAAACTTACAGCGGATGGAATAAAATATAATATCAAACTGTACCCATTTATTTCAAAACCATTTAGAATGCCATAAACAAAACATCATTAAACTTTCACATAAGATCTGTTACATCATTTATCTAAAAAACGGGTACAACATAAAAATATCATAAAAGATAACAATAATTGCCACAAGCTTAAGCCATTTTATCTTCAAGCATCGTCACCGTTATCACTCCGTCCTTAACCGGTGTTGTAAAGAAAAGGTAGTGAGAACAACAAATGTCTGGTGAATAAAAGCCTCGAGTCTTACCATTTTAGTACCTGCGTAGTATATTTCAAAATAAGAATATGTCTAATGTACATACAACCATTTAATACTTCTTATAAGGAAAGGAGATGGGTCCACAATCAACCACTTAATACTTTTCATTCCCGAAGCAGGTTTCTAAATCCCATAACCCAAATCCCATATCTTAAATATCTAACAATCCGAGAGAGAGTATCCAAGCCACTTAATACCTTTTATTAGAAAATAAGCAGACTTTGACCATTTAATACCTAAATTGAGGCAGACCCATCATTTAATACCTATTCCCAAGGTCAAACCCTCAATGGTAACTATCTAGCTGACATCATATGTAATCTCTTAAGCCACTTAATACTTATTTATGGAAAAGCGAACCCTCGATCAGTCACTTAATATCTTATCCTGAAGCGGATCCATGTCGAGATACTGCCTATCGTGCCTAAAAACTAGCCCCTTGAGCATTTAGTACTTCATTGGGGAAAAGAGATGGGCCCTCAAACAACCACTTAATGTCTCAAGACCCAGAAGCAGGCCCTTTGTATTATGGCCCTACTCATAATATGTCTCAGATTAGTCCTACTATTCACAGGAGCTAGTAGCCGGACTAAGTGGGCAAGTTTACCATATAGAATTTGTGACTAACCTCGTGTCATTACGAATATTTATCATAGTAGATATCTCACAATAATAGGAATTATACACAACTTCCGACCATCTTAAAGTGAAGGGCTGACTTCCGTCGTGCAAATTTACTGACCTCGCATCCTTATGACTTAGCCATGACTTAAATACTCTCCGTACATATAATACTCATCTCACCATTTCATAATTAAGGTCTTATAATTATTATGCCTTAAAATATCAATTACCTTCCTAAAAGGGGAAAATTAATGACAATTACTGGCTAATTGACTAACACAATTATACATCATATTTGCACGTTTACTATGCTAACAGAAACAAATATATATTCGCGCCTAGTCAATTTAAGCGTGCGGTTTATACGCCCTAAGCTAGCATTAAATTTCAATTCTTTTAACCATAATACTAATACAAGTACTTTCCTTCAAATTCCCAAGATTTCAATATCCGTAGTAATGGATTCTAATATTCATAACAAGGATGAAATATCCATAACCAAAACTACAATAAGTAGACTTGTAAATAGAAACCCTGTTTATTACATAAATTAAATGGAATATCCCAAGCAGTAGGAATTAAAATTCAAATTTCATATCCTATTCAACTCATATTTTTAAAGAGATAAATGAAGGAATATTTGTGGAATAACTGGTGTAAACTACGAAAAGAATTTGTACTATATATCCTTATTTCATTATTGAAAACTCAAAATCTGAATCAAAAAAGGAGGAGGAGTGTAATACAGTATGAAATATTCAAAAGTTGCAGAACAATATAATTCCATCAAATTAACGTAAATAATTGAGAATCTCCATCTAGAATTGACATTTCGAAATAAAAATGAATTTTAGGGGATTTTATCTATTTTGGTTTCGCAATCCCAAGATCCCTAAGGTATATTCAAATCCGTAGATATATACTAATCAGTTACTGAAATAATAATACCAAGGTTTCCATTAATAGATTATCCTTAGCTTCTCCTGTATGGATTTGCAACGCCGAAGCAATTTTTTTCTTTTGATATATATACACAGTGAATAATAGGTGTGTGTGTGTGTATATATATATATATATATATATATATATATATATATAAATTTTTTAGATTCAGAGAGGTTGGATGAGAAGTGAATAGATTAAATGAATAATTAGGAAAGGATTAGAATCCTTACGTGAATTCCTAATAGAATTTCCATATCTAATTGAAGAGAGAAAGTGGCAGATGTTTGAGGTATTTTCCAAATATTTATGAATAAGAAAAGTGGGAAGCATATGGTCCTATTTATAGGAGTTGAAACACACTAGAACCGTAGGATGGAGTTAGGTTATCTAGAGCATTTAAACGTTAAAAAACCCTAGTTGCCGCCCTGAATAAGGTTCGATCGCTCCCATAGACTGGTCGACCGCTAGGGGTCGAGCACTTGGGGTCTGAGGTTTCGACTTCTATTCCTATTTGAGGTGCGTTGATTTGTTTTCGTTTCTCGTTTATTTTATTCCCTAATTTACTTTTAATGTTAATTGTTTAACTTAATAGTTACTTAACCCTTAAGTAAACTTATAATTAATTTTTTAAATACAAACCCTAATTTAAATACTCATTTGAATTTGAATTCAAACTAAATTAATTTAAATCTAAAAACTTCAAACGCTCGTAACTTCTTCGTTTGAGCTCCATTTTTAGCATATTATATATGAAAACTGATCAGAATTTTGCCATAAATGCAACAGAATAACTTTCATGGTCAAATTCTAACTTTTATAAATTTTTCATTTTCTACCCTACCTTATTTATTTTGATTCACTCAATTCATTTGTGGTTGGTTTCATAGGGTGTTACAATAGACTCATTAGAGATATGATTAGTAATACCCTAGAATGAGTTGAGTGTATTATATATACGAGTGCATATATGTTAGTACTATAAAATATTCTATAATGTGTTGGTTTATTTGTTGAGTGGTTTATGAATTCTAGTCGGTACAGAAGGTAAAATTATATCGATAGGGGTTTCTAAACTCTTGAATAAGGCAAACCTACATAATATTGTTTTGAAATTTGGTAAATAAAATAATTTTACCTAGATTTTATATTTTAAATACGAAGGAATGATTTTTGAAAATTGATATACAAATTTATGAAGTGTTTTTGTTAGAAAATGATAATATTCAGTTATTATCATTTATTGTTTGATTAGTAATGCTTATCCAATTTAGGAGCATTGGCTATTGTTTGTTAATTAATTATTTATGCTCGGGTAGTTTATGAACATTTATTATTTTGGTTGAATTAAATACGATTGATTCAATTTCACGATTTTGTTATAAGGCGTTCGATGATAATATTAGATTCAAATTTAATTTTAATAAAATTTGTTTATTATAATGTAAATAAAGATATACATTTGTAAAATGAGATTCTATAAGTTATAAAAAGGATTTAAAGTGAGAATTTGAGAACTTAAATTTCGGTGGTTTTAAGAATTGTCTTTCAAAGTTTTGGAAAAAATAATAATAAGTATTATTTGAAAGTATTTATGGATAGAAATATTTTAAAAGGATTTTAAAGGAGATAGAAAGAACTAAATACACTTTTGCCATTGGAAAATAATTTTGGTGATGATTGCAGCATATCGGCGTTCATTTTGGAGTTTCTAAGTGAGGAATTGCTACCATAGTAATTTGCTATAGTGTTATTTTGGTAAAATTGATTTTGATTTAATCCCAAAGGTATGATATGATACACAAAAGGAGACATGTTAGTATTTCAAAATGATTTGAAATAAAACCGGGTGTTTAATTTTGATGTTTTCAGTTAGGTCATTATATGAACTCACGTATCCTATTCATTAGGATAGTATGGATTGTGCATGTCAGTATAACATTCTGTTTGGTAATTTTCATTTGTTGAAATGGAATGTAATTTTCCATGATTTTGGACAGTCAAAAACTTCCAAATTGATATAGAAATTAAAGCTAAGTGTTTTTGCGAAAATAAAAAAAAAATAAGTTTTCGTAATTTATAAATTTTAGAAGATAATAAGTTAGAAATAAGTTTTAAATTTGTTGAATATCCTGGTTAAGTCAAACAAATTTGATATTATGTATATGCTTTGAGAATATAGCGGAATATTATATGAATATGAACTTAGGTTTAAAAGGTGTTGATAAACATAAGTTGTATTCTATAAGATGTTGATAAATTTAAGAAAAGTTTTATGAAATGGTTCACAAATGATTAGTATTAATGGAAATATACTATAAGTAAAAATAAATGTGAATAAAAAGTAATAGGTGAAATTAAGAAACTAATTGAATAAATCCATAAGTTGTACATAGATCATTTTATTGGCATAACTTTTTGATCAGATTAGAGTATAGGATTTCGAGGTGATTTACACCGATTTGAGATAGGATTTCTCACTCGATTCTTGATGGCGAAGACTTGATATGGATTTTTGATATCACTCTATAGTTTTCTATCATAGTATATGGCTATACAAGGAGAACGAATGTTTCTATTCAAGGAACCTGACCAAAGTCCACACTAAAGACGTCGAGTGAGCGATTCTAGTTTGAAAGTGAAATTTATGTGATCGAACAAGTGATCGGATTTGATATTGCATACCAAAGACATACATACATCATACGGTCTTTAATAAATTGTGTGCTTCATTTATTAAATATTATGGTTTGATGACCATTATAAGTGAGATACAGGTTTATGGAAACAAAGGCTAGCTTGATGCTTTTGGTTTAATGAGTAGAGTTTGATTTGCTCGATAAATAGGTACACGTTTATTGCTTAAAGGGTTCTATATGACATACACACTCTATAAGATATATAATAAGTATATATTATTGTTGATGATTTTAAGCCAAGATATGGGAGACCTCTTTTGGGCTTTTGTTTTCTTTATTGATTTGGGCTAGTTGTGGCTAGTTGTCGTTTTTTCGGATCAGGCCAATATTTTCCATAACAAATGAGATTTTAAAAATTTAATAACTCATTTTCAATTAAGAGATTTTTTTAATTTCGAGGGTTTGGTGACATTTTTCTTCCTTTGGGAATTTCGGTGATGAATTTCATTTAAAGGGGAAGGAATGTAACGACCTGGAATTTTTATTGTTCGAATGCGAATATTTAATTTATTTGAATATTCAGATTTGATTCAAATTTAATAAATTATAGTAAAATCAATTGCTAATAAAATGAAGCCATTTTTATGAAGTATTTTTATTTATTTTATTTTGCCATAATTTTCAAATTGGAAAATATTTAAATTATCGTTTGATGATTTTACAACAAACGATGGTATTTTTGAAATTTTATAGAATAAGATAACCTGTGTATTTTTTTTTTTTTCGAATCGTATTACATTTTGTGCATGATCGTATTTTTTTGTCATTCGCGGTTCATATGTGAACAAAATATTATATAAAGAAGTTCCAGAAATATTTGTATAAACCAAACTCAACACTTAAATTTTCCAACACACTTGACTTTCCCCACTTTTACTTTTCATTTCCCTCCTCTCTTTCTTTATTTTCATTTAACCAGAAAAAAGAAAATCAAATTTCCTCCATTCAAAATTTAAAATAAAACGATGTACTTAATGAAATTGTAAAACAAGGATCTTTAAGTCTGTGGCGATGTGATCTACAAACCTATGTATGTTTGGTGAAGCTTGGTTGTATTTGGGTTGTTCGACCATAAATGGAGCTAACTTGAGTTAGAGATCTCTTGAGTTTTAGGCGACAATAGGCTTAGGGGAGTGTTGCCCGGGTCTCTCATATGGTGGTGCGTCTACGGGCCAAAATTTAGGTGGTGCGATCATGTTCTTAGGAGTGTGACATTTAGATAGAGGATGAGGCGGCCCTGAATCATGAATTGAAGCAAAGCATCGAAGGGAAAACTGGATGTCCCGTTGGTCTCGTGGAGCGAAGGGAAGAATAATGGCGGTGGTCGAAGGATCTGTAGATGGCTGAGGTGAAAGTCGATTAGGGTTCAGAAGTAGGTTAGCTATGGTCACATTTTGAAGGAGGTACTCAAATTGCATGTGAGTGGGTCCGATGTGAAGCTTAGGCGAAGAGAAGGTGGATGGTGAAGTCGGTTCGCCGAATAATTGATTGGAGTGAGAGGGAGAGTGCACGACCACGCACTATGCACCATTTTCATGTATAGGGGAGAGCGTTTGACGTTTGGAGAAGCAATAACTTTGAGGGGAAATTAACTTAATAATGTAATTAATTAATTTGATTTAATTTTTAAAATTCAAATCTTATAAAATGAATGACTTTTGCATACGAGGTCCAATCAAGACACAGTGTTTTACATTATGTTCGTAGGTATATGCATCAGAACTAATTTCATCAAATTTGAAGCAAGTGAAATTTTGGGATAAAATTGTGCATCATTTGATTTTAGTTCAAATCAAAACACATAAGCGTAAACTGGAATTTCGGTGAGTTATCTCACATCAAATGACTACTATATATTATATAGTAGGTAAACATTATCGTTTCCATGTTTGAATGATTAATTAATTTGGTTTGGTTGAATATCCGCTTTAAAAAGTGAATGGCATTTCAAAGGGAATAAAGGGAATTTTATATAGAAATCTGGCTTTTCTCACCGTTGTGATTTTAATTCCAATTCTGTTAATTTGAATTCCAGTTATATACCTGTTATATAAATTGTTGAATGTAAAAATTTGATTGTTTAGTAGTATTGGATATGACATTAGTACATGTTAAAGATGCACTTTTTAGTGATAAAGGTAGTAAAAGCATTGGTGTAACAACCCGCATATTTTACGATTGAGTATTTAAATATTTTATCGTTAGTCAGATTATAGTCCAAAAAGCTACTTTTTGCATACGGTCAAATTAGGACTCGAGACCACCCCTATTGAGTTCAAAATGACGTTTGTGATCCTTTTGAGTATAAGCTTCGATATGTTTGGAGTAAGTTGATTTTTTGCCACTTTTTCACTTAGGGCTTTGGTTTGGACTGAGCCCATACCCACTTATTAGCTCAGCCCCAACACTCAAGCTCATTCCACCTTCATAATTTCCTAACAACTCAAGCTTTAGCATTAATGGAGAGTGGAGTAGGAAATTAAAACTCCAAACACTTGTTCATTTGCAAATTCAACCTCCAACTCCAAATCCATAGAGAAGCCATTGATTTAAGCTTGTGGTTGATTCTTCTATTGCATTCAAGCTTCTTCCATTTCATTCAAGCTTCTTCTTCATTGAATTTGTGAAAAAGGTGATATTTTTATCTCACATCTTAGTCTATAACTATCATTGATTGTGGGGTATGAATTTCTAACACCTTTTCATATGCATTTGCTTTTGTTTTGGATTGAATTGGTGAAAATCCCAATTTTTCACGTGTTTTTGCATTTTCTAGGCTTAGGTCGTTCGGCCGTTGAAAAGTCTCGGCCTGCATTTAGCTCGTTACCCCTTAGGTCGTTCGGCAATGCTCTCGGTCAACATTGGTCACATTTGTAGTTAGGCCGCTCGGCCTGTTTAAATTTGGGTCGTAGCCCTTAAGTCGTTCGCCATCCTTAGTTCCTTCGACCTCACTTCAATTAGGTCGCAACCACTAGGTCGCTCGGCTTGCTTGCATTGTTAGGTCATTCGGCCCATTAAGTCACACGTCTGCTTAGGTCACGTACCCCTTGGGTCGCACCACTTAGGCCGCATGCTCACCTCGTTTAGGTCGCTCGTCCTATTGCCTTGATAAGTCGCTCGGCCATGTCACCAAGATAGGTCGCAACCACTAGGTTGCTCGGAATGTGCAACCATGTCAGGTCGCTCACCTTGTTAGGTCATACCTCTGCATAGCTCAACCTTGTTAGGTCGCTCACCACATTAGGTCGCAACTTCTCGGCCTGCTTTAACTCCTTAGGTCGTTCCAATGCTTAACTCGGTTATTTCTACTTTGATGCATTTGGAACTGGTTTCCTTAGATTTTATTCACGTCTTCGAATGTGTGTTTTTGTGATTGATTATTTCTACAATCATTTTTGTGATTTGTCACTTTAAAAATATAAAGGTTTCAATACTAGTAGCAAATACCAAAACTCTTTCATCAAAGCGATTTCAACACTATTTTATTACAAAGTTCTTTTCTTAAACCGTTTTCCAATCTATTAGTATATACAAACCTTTACCTCACTCGTATGAGAAATCTAATTAAACGTCTTAGTAAAAGAAGTGGTATGAAACGCTTGCGTTTGCTTCGTCGGTTAATTTTTGGACTTGTTCGATTTAATCTCTTGTGACAATTTTCTAGTGGAAACTTACAATTTGTTCGTAAATATCTAAGTTAAGCTAGTGGTTATGGGACATGAGGCTAAACTTTTATATTTACTAGCTCACTGTAATTGACACTTCTTGATGATCGATGATGATCATTTTTGTGATTTAGACTAGCAAATGTGCGATGTCTCTTTGTCTACGAGGGAGACTAAACCCCGTTTCTGTGGAGCTTCGACTCAATTTGGTAGGGTAGCGACCCATAGCCTTCGGGCCATTTTGTGGAGCTTCGGCTCAAAATTAATGGTTAGCAACCATGGAATCGCGTTCCATTTTGTGATACACGTGTTGGTGAGTTTTCATACTCCCGTTTGTGATAGGCCTTCCCCCCTTTTTGTGATTTCTGGATTTCTTGTGCAGATTTCTAGAATTTCGTGTTTCACCAATTTTCGTGATTTTCATTGATAAGCTTTATCAATATTTGTGCATTGGCGAATTTGTGTGTCATTGACTTTTTGTGTATGCAAATTTATGGAGTTTGACATTCCTTTGGATCTTTGGGAAGATTCTTATGATATTGATTAATCTCTAGTTGATGTTCATTTACATACTTTTCATAGTATGTCATTATGGTTATTATGCGTTCATACCATATCTCTTATTCTATATCATTTCATTTGATATTTATAGCTAGACTGATCCGTTTATTATTTTCTTATTAAATAATACTCGGATCAGACCGAGATGTTACAGGTGCTTCTGCTTGACTTCACATCCAGGATTATTACCTTGACTTTTGGCTAACTACTTAGATTTAGTAGTTTTTGTTGTATACATTTGAGATATAGACTCATTGATGTATTCATATTCTTTTGTCTAGCACTTATAGCTATTCTTTTGTTATAGTGTGGATCTTGTTTGACCACTACTCTGATGTACGCTTTCATGTGTTATATTCATATCTTTTTTCGCCTTTGTGATTGGATGTCTGTGACTAATTTGTGTTATGTTTCATTCTATATTTGTTTTCGAAGATTATTATAGCCACTGTGTAGTAACTTTGAGTTTGTATCGGTGTGTCGGATTTCCTGTTGAAATCAAATGCATGTTTTACTATCTGACATATTGGTGCTCGCACAAAGCAATTACACGGATGGTCGCTCCTCAACAACCTTATTCTTCATGCTAGTTGACAACACTACACCGTGGTGTTCTTGATTAGCGTGGGTATAGAGGTGGGGCCCAACAACTTGGTATCAGAGCCAAACTTCGGAACAATGTAGAATAATTTAACAAGGATCATCGTCCTAAGTCCATTTTAGGAGTCGTGCTTTAGGATTTTATTCGGGTCTTCGTACCGTTCTACCCTATTTTCTTTTATGATTCCTTGCTTCACCTATCAAGAATGTTTGATATTCATTTGGTGAATAACCTTTTTCTTCTTTCTCTCTAAAGGAAGAGAAATGGCTAGACCAGGCCGTCCCAGCGCCGGTTAATCTAGTGCTACTCCCCAGGATGGAGTATTTATGACTGCTCAACAGCTTCTTGATTTGGTAAAGAATGCTCAAGCAGCTAGTTCTAATCCAGAACCTACTCACCCCAATTATGGATTTGCACGCTTGTGCAATGATTATACCAACTTGGGTGGGAAGCCATTCAAGGGCTCTGAAACTATTATTGAAGTCCAGGCTTGGCTAAGATCGTGCGATTGAATCTTTTCTCTCATGAATCTTATTGATCTTCACCGTGTTCAGGTGGCTTCTAGTATGCTCCAAGAAAGTGCATTAGACTGGTATGAGCTTCTTATTTCTGAAATTATTGAAGCGGATCTTACTTGGGAGAAATTCCGGGAACGCTTCGAATTAAAATTTATGCTAGAAGCTGAGAAGGTGACGTTGGCTCGCCGTTTTATTGACCTTGTTCAAGGTGAATCTTCTATGACAGACTATGTCGCATCTTTCGAATCTCTTTCTAAATACGGGGTTGAATACATAAATACCCCATTGAAGAAGAACCAGAGATTTGTTTATGGCTTGAACAAAAATCTCAAGAATCCATTACTTCTAAAATTAGAAGTTTCTTTTGACCAACTCATAGATATCGCTCTTCGTCTTGAAGAGGCTGATAGGGAGAGTGATGTTGAAGTTGTGGGAGCCAAACCAAACTTCAACAACAACAAGAAAAGGCCTAACAAATTCAAAGGTCCTTATCCCAATAAGAAAGGGAAGCAAGCAACTCCCGTGGCAAAGACTTCTTCCTTTGGTCGTGGGGAATGCTATAATTGTGGTTCGAAGGACCATTACACGAACAAGTGTCCAAAGTCCCTCTTTTGTCGCTACTGCAAAAGTCCCGGTCATGCTATACCTTCATGCCCCAAGATTCAAGGCAAGAAGGAGGGAAAATTGAATGTGGCTCAAGCCCCTGGCAACACATCTCGTGGTCAAGGTATTTCTCATTCTATCCTTGATGGAATTATTTTATTTTGTGATCATCCTATTCGAGTTCTTTTTGATACGAGTGCGTCCCACTCTTTTATTTCAAAAGAACTTCTTGATACTTTTTCTTTGGATGTTTTGTGTTTAATGACTTCTTTGAGAATTGCGAATCCGGTTGGTGGATCCGCAACACTTAGTTCGCTTTGTAAAGATGTCGAGATTATTTTGTATGATTTTTCTTTCCTAGCCGATTTGCATGTTATGCGTTACTTAGGCTTTGGAATGATTTTGGAAATGGATTGGCTTAATCGTTATGAAGCTCATATCCTATGTCCTGAGCGGACTATTCATCTTCGACATCCTCAATCTGTTAAGCAGATTTCTATTATTCTCAAAGATTCGGATTCCTATTTGGTTGCATCTTTATATTCTTTAAATCCTCATGATGATGATGACGACGATGATGATGATGAGGAAGATGTCATTTCTCTTATTCACGTTGTTCGTGAATTTTCCGACATATTTGAGCCCGTTTTAGGTCTACCACCTAAGCGAGCAATTGAGTTCAAAATTAATCGTATTCCTGGAGCTCAACCTATTACTCGTCCTCCTTATCGTTTGTCTAATAAGGAAAATGAGGAGATGCGCAAACAATTATCCGAATTGGAGACGAAGCAGTTTATTCGCTCTAGTTCCTCACCTTGGGGAGTTTCAGCAATTTTTGTAAAGAAATCCGATGGTACACTTAGGCTTTGCGTTGACTACTGCAAGCTTAATGATCTTACTATTAAAAATAAATATCCCTTACCTTGGATTGATGATCTATTCGATCAACTTAGTGGTGCTAAAGTCTTTTCACAATTAGATCTAGCTACCGGTTTTCATCAGCTTCGTATTGCAGAGGATAGCATTCCTTTGACATTGTTCCGTACTCGTTATGGATCTTCTGAATGGCTGGTTATGCCATTTGGTTTAACGAATGCTCCTACTTATTTCGTTGACCTCATGAATCGAGTTTTCAAAGTTTTCCTCGATCGATTTGTTCTCATCTTTATTGATGATATTCTTGTGTATTCAAAAACCGAGGAGGAGCATGAAACGCATCTTCGGATTGTGCTGGAAACTCTTAGGAGTAATCATTTTAAAAGCAAAATTTTCTAAATGCCACTTTTGGCAATCTCGTGTGAAGTTTCTCGGTCATATTATTTTCGAATCCGGAATATCAGTGGATCCTTCAAAGATTAAAGCGATTAAAAATTGGAAGAGACCAGAGAGTGTAACAGAAATCCGTAGTTTTCTTGGATTGGCGGGTTATTACCGTCGTTTTATCAAAGACTTTTCTAAAATCGCCATGCCTCTTACTAGCTTAACTAAGAAAGGTGTTAAATACATTTGGTCGGAAAAATGCGAAGCTTCTTTTCAAAAATTAAAAGAAATCCTTTCTGATGCTCCTATTCTTGTTATTCTCGAAGGGAATCAAGATTTTATTGTTTATACCGATGCTAGTCGCGTTGGTTTGGGTGCCGTTCTTATGCAAAGAGAACGTGTTATTGCTTATGCTTCTAGGCAATTGAAGCCATCAGAGACTAGATATGCCACTCATGATTTAGAACTCGTGGCTATTGTTTTCGCACTTCGTATTTGGCGTCATTATCTTTTGGGAGAAAAGTTTATTCTCTACACCGATCATAAGTCTTTGAAGTATTTATTTTCTCAAAAGGAACTTAATTTGCGTCAACAGTGTTGGCTCGAATTCCTTGCACCTTATGATCTTCATATCCTTTATACTCCCGGAAAGGGAAATCGTGTTGCCGATGCACTTAGTCGCAAGCAACAAGCGGTTGTTTCTATGATGATATCCGAATGGAATAATCTCGGAATTTTATCCACTTGCGAGATTCGAGATCGTGTTTCCGATTTATGTTCATCTCTTGTTTTATGTAGCCTTGAGGCTCATCCTTCTCTTTTAGACCGCATTCTTGAAGCTCAAAGGCTAGATCCCGAACTAGCTCTTCTTGGCCAAAATTTTAAGGATAAAGTTGATATTGAAGGTTTGAAAGACTTTGATATTGATTCTCGTGGCGGCATTCGAAAATTTGGTAGACTTATCGTGCCAAATATTAGTGATCTTCATAAAGATATTTTAGAAGATTCACATCATTCTAAATTTACCATTCATCCCAGTAGTAGTAAAATGTACGCAGATATGAAGCGACTTTATTATTGGGAGGGAATGAAATCTGATATTGCTAACTTTGTTAAGTGTTGCATGACATGCCAACTTGTCAAGGCCGAACATCAAAGGCCCGGTGGGTTATTGCAACCTTTGGACATTCCAATTTGGAAGTGGGATCAAATTTCCATGGATTTTATAAACGGCCTTCCCCGCTCTCGTTCGGGTCATGATAGCTTGTGGGTGATAGTCGATAGACTTACTAAATCCGCCCATTTTATTCCCGTTCGGTCCAATCGAACCGTGCCTCTTTTGGCCAAACTCTTTATCAAAGAAATTGTTAAATTGCATGAAGTTCCTACTTCTATTGTTAGCGATCGTGATCCATTGTTTACTAGTGGATTTTGGAAGAATCTTCAAAAAGCTTTGGGAATGAAGCTTAATTTTAGCACCGCTTATCACCCCCAGTCCGATGGACAAACCGAGCGTGTGAATCAAACTCTTGAAGATCTTCTTCGTGCATGTGTTCTTGATTTTGGTGGAAGTTGGGAGGATCATATTTCTCTTGTTGAGTTTTCCTATAATAATAGCTTCCAATCTATTATAGGTATGGCACCTTTTGAGGCACTCTATGGAAGGCCATGCCGATCTCCTTCTTGTTGGCTTGAGGCCGATGAGAAGCTGGTTTTAGGTCCAGATTTTATTCGTGATTCCACGGAGAAGATTGACCTTATTCGTCATAGGATGAAAGAAACTCAGAGTAGACAAAAATCCTATGCCGATAATAGGAGAAGGAGATTAGAATTTTCTATGGGAGATCTTGTATTTCTTCGTGTTTCACCTATGAAGGGTGTTGTACGTTTCAGTCGATCGGGAAAATTAGCGCCTCGATATATTGGGCCATTTCCTATCACCGAACGTATTGGTTCCACTGCCTTTTATTACCGGCTCAGTTCTCTGCTATTCATGACGTGTTTCAAGTTTCTAAATTACGGAAATGGCTTCGAGATTCCGATTCTATTCTTGAGCCCGGTGTTGAGGAAGAAATTGAAGTTTCGCCTAATTTAACTTATGAGCAGCATCCTATTCTTATTATTGCTTCGGAGGTCAAACACCTTCGAAATAAAGATGTTTCACTTGTTAAAGTTCAATGGTCCTCTAATCCTAAGGATTGCTCTTGGGAATCTAGAGAATTCATCAAACGAACACATCCGGACTTACTTTCTCGTGCTCTTTGAGGTGAACTTCTTATTTCAAATTTCTTTTGTGATTGAATATGCTTTCGTGGTTGTTACTATATATTTTCTTCTTAAACATTGCGAGGACGCAATTTCTTTAAGGAGGGGAGTTTATAACAACCCATATATTTAACAATTGAGTGTTTAAATATTTTTATTTAAATATTTTATCATTAGTCGGACTATAGTCCAAAAAGCTACTTTTTGCATACGGTCAAATTAGGACTCGAGACCACCCCTATTGAGTTCAAAATGACGTTTGCGATCTTTTTGAGTATAAGCTTCGATATATTTGGAGTAAGTTGATTTTTTGCCCCTTTTTCACTTAGGGCTTTGGTTTGGACTGAGCCCATTTACCCACTTATTAGCTCAGCCCCAACACTCAAGCTCACTCCATCTTCATAATTTCCTAACAACTCAAGCTTTAGCATTAATAGAGAGTGGAATGGGAAATTAAAACTCCAAACATTTGTTCATTTGCAAATTCAACTTCCAACTCCAAATCCATAGAGAAGCCATTGATTCAAGCTTGTGGTTGATTCTTCCATTGCATTCAAGCTTCTTCTTCATTGAATTTGTGAAAAGGTGAGATTTTTATCTCACATCTTAGTCTATAACTATCATTGGTTATTGGGTATGAATTCCTAACACCTTTTCATATGCATTTTCTTTTGTTTTGGATTGAATTAGTGAAAATCCCAATTTATCGTGTTTTTTTGCATTTTCTGGGCTTAGGTCGTTCGGCCGTTGAAAAGTCTCGGCCTGCGTTTAGCTCTTTACCCCTTAGGTCGTTCGGCAAAGCTCTCGGCCAACATTGGTCGCATTTGTAGTTAGGTCGCTCGGCCTGTTTAAATTTGGGTCGTAGCCCTTATGTCGTTCGCCATCCTTAGTTCGTTCGGCCTCACTTTAATTAGGTTGCAACCACTAGGCCGCTCGGCTTGCTTGCATTGTTAGGTCGTTCGGCCCATTAAGTCGCATGTCTCCTTAGGTCGCGTACCCCTTGGGTCGCACCACTTAGGCCGCATGCTCACCTCGTTTAGGTCGCTCACCGTTAGGTCACTCGTCCTGTTGCCTTGATAAGTCGCTCCGCCATGTCACCAAGATAGGTCGCAACCACTAGGTCGCTCGGCATGTGCAACCATGTTAGATCGCTCACCTTGTTAGGTCGTACCTCTGCATAGCTTGACCTTGTTAGGTCGCTCACCACATTAGGTCACAACTTCTCGGCCTGCTTTAACTCCTTAGGTCGTTCCCATGCTTAACTCGGTTATTTCTACTCTGATGCATTTGGAACTGATTTCCTTAGATTTTATTCACGTCTTCGAATGTGAATTTTTGTGGTTGATTGTTTCTACAATCATTTTTGTGATTTGTCACTTTAAAAATATAAAGGTTTCAATACTAGTAGTAAATATCAAAACTCTTTCATCAAAGCGATTGCAACACTATTTTATTACAAAGTTCTTTTCTTAAACCATTTTCAATCTATTATTATATACAAACCTTTACCTCACTCGTATGAGAAATCTAATTAAACGTCTTAGTAAAAGAAGTGGTATGAAACGCTTGCGTTTGCTTCGTCGGTTAATTTTTGGACTTGTTCGATTGAATCTCTTGTGACAATTTTCTAGTGGAAACTTACAATTTGTTCGTAAATATCTAAGTTAAGCTAGTGGTTGTGGGACATGAGGCTAAACTTTTATATTTACTAGCTCACTGTAACTGACACTTCTTGATGATCGATGATGATCATTTTTGTGATTTAGACTAGAAAATGTGCGATGTCTCTTTGTCTACGAGGGAGACTAAACCCCGTTTCTGTGGAGCTTCGGCTCAATTTGGTGGGGTAGCGACCCATGGCCTTCGGGCCATTTTGTGGAGCTTCGGCTCAAAATTAATGGTTAGCAACCATGGAATCGCGTTCCATTTTGTGATACACGTGTTGGTGAGTTTTCATACTCCCGGTTGTGATAGGCCTTCCCCCCTTTTTGTGATTTCTGGATTTCTTGTGCAGATTTCTAGAATTTTGTGTTTCACCAATTTTCGTGATTTTCATTGATAAGCATTATCAATATTTGTGCATTGGTGAATTTGTGTGTCATTGACTTTTTGTGTATGCAAATTTATGGAGTTTGACATTCCTTTGGATCTTTGAGAAGATTCTTGTCATATTGATTAATCTCTAGTTGATGTTCATTTACATACTTTTCATAGTATGTCATTATGGTTATTATGCGTTCATACCATATCTCTTATTCTATATCATTTAATCTGATATTTATAGCTAGACTGATCCGTTTATTATTTTCTTATTAAACAATACTCGGGTTAGACCGAGATGTTACAGGTGCTTCTGCTTGACTTCACATCTAGGATTATTACCTTGACTTTTGGCTAACTAGTTAGATTTAGTAGTTTTTGTTGTATACATTTGAGATATAGACTCATTGATGTATTCATATTCTTTTGTCTAGCACTTGTAGCTATTCTTTTATGATAGTGTGGATCTTGTTTGACCACTACTCTGATGTATGCTTTCATGTGTTATATTCATATCTTTTTCCGCCTTTGTGATATGGATGTCTGTGACTAATTTGTGTTATGTTTCATTCTATATTTGTTTCCGAAGATTATTATAGCCACTGTGTAGTAACTTTGAGTTTGTATCGGTGTGTCGGATTTCCTCTTGAAATCAAATGCATGTTTTACTATCTGACATATCGGTGCTCGCCCAAAGCAATTACACGGATGGTCGCTCCTCAACAGCCTTATTCTCCGTGCTAGTTGACAGCACTACACCGTGGTGTTCTTGATTAGCGTGGGTATAGAGGTGGGGCCCCACAATTGGTTAAGTGCTATATTAGTTATTAGCCTCATTATAGTATTTTGAAATACTATTAATTATTGTTTTGATTTGGAAAGGATTTTGATTTGGTGAATGATTTTTAAAGCTGACTTTTTTTTTGGAATTTCTATGATATTTATTTATATGTGTTTTAGAACCTCTCTTTTTACTTCAACTTTTTTTATTATTCTTTTCTCATATATATATATACATGTAAATGTTTTAAAATTATTTTGGAAAGAATATATCTTTTTAAAAAAGTTATTATATTAATGAATGTTTATTTTAAAGGGAATAAAAGGGGTTTACCTTTAATTTTAAAATGATTTTGTTTTTACAAGAAGGTAGAAATATTTTGGAATACATATTTGTGAAATATTTTATATAAGATGTTTTATAAAAGGATAGATTTATAAATATCATTTTATAAATAAAATAATAGTTTTATAAATGATATTTTATAGATGAAAATAATAGAGTTATAAATAATATTTTATAAAAGGGAAATGATACCATTTTGAGGAGTTGATTAAATAATCAAATTTTTGGATTTATCGTAATATATGAAATGATCATTACTTTTAGTGTCTGGTCTTATTTTAAAAAATGAAGATTTGTGTTAAGCATAAAAGGTGTTTTATAAATATTGTTGGAGATTTATAAAAGAAGTTAGTAACTATATTTAGAGATTTATAAAAGAAGCTTTATAAATAGAAATGAGTTTTATAGAAGAAGTCATATGGAAAATAGGAGATTTAGAAAGGAGTTTTATAAATAATACTGTTGGTTTTCACCAAATCCGTGTATTTTATTATTGCTTTGTGTTCATGTCACATTTTAGTGCACGATCGTATTTTTATTTTTTCCATTCGCGGTTCATATTCTAATAGAATATTATGTAGAAGAGTACTGCAAAACTCTTTTTTCAAAAAAATTTCCAAATTAAATCAAATCCAAAAATTTTCAACAATCTTTAACCATGATTTGCTTTGATATGATGTGTTGCTTAAAGTTTTTTTCTTGAATTAGAAGTAAAATAATGGTTATGTTCATAAATTAAGTAAATTCGACTCTTACTTTTCTTTATTTGCATTCCCAGTTGACTTTACACTCTTCCCTCCTCTTCTTTTTATTTTTTTATTCCCTACAAAACAAAATAATGGCCTCAAGCCTTCAAAAATCAGGCATCATACTCATAGAAAAATGGCAAAAAACAAGTTTCCTTGATCTCGTATGAACATAGACTTTGATTTGGTGTAGGTGTTGTATGGCGCGGTCGACTTAGGATGGCATGAACCAAGGTTTATGATTCTTGGCGATGAAGGCGACGATGGGTCACGAGGTTGGTTGCAATGGCTTTCTCGTGTACAATAGTTTCTAGGGCCGATTTTCGAAGGGTGCTGCTTGAAGTAGGGAGGTGTGACATTTTCAATGTCAAAGACACACCCTACTATATGCATTTTGATAGATGGGGTCGAGTTCTTCGAGGTGGTGTCGGGAAGGTGGAGATTTAGATGTGGAGTTCATCGAAGAAGTTCGTTCGCCGGTTCACTAATTGTAGTAGGAGATCTCGTGTGCATACACAAGGGTGTATGCGTGTATATACGTACAGGGAGGAGGTTTAAGATAAGGTAGAAGAATTAAGGGTGGATAATTAGAGATAATTAAAGTGATTAATTAAATTAATTAAAAATATTATAAAACCCAAATCTTGCTCATATGAGGTTGGATTTGGGCACGGTATTTTACATTGGACTAGTATTGATGTTATCTAAGTGTTAGAACTGACTTCGTTAAATTTGGAGCTAGTAGGAATTTGATCTACAGTCGAACACCATTTGATTTTCGATCAATCCGGAAGACGAAAGCATCAATTGGAATTTTGGTGAATTTACTCACCTCTAAATAAACCATATAATATCTTTGTTGTTTTAGATTATTATAAATGCATAGATGATAATTAATAGTTTTAATTATGTATGAATCAATAATTTAATTACGTTTAACGTAGTTAAATTAGTTATACTTCTACCGATTAGCAGAATAAAACACTATTCTGCTATAACTAAATTAAATAGATTATTCTATGCATCTATTGAGCATAATAAATCACCACTTTATGCTTGTAAAGTGAAAAGATTATTTTGAAGTTAATTAATTAATAAATAATATGTTAGCTATTAATCGCTAATTGTTGATAACAAAATGTTTGTTATTATTGTTTTTGTTTATTTGGATTTCAATTCCTAATTGATAGCGGATTGCATAAATAACCATTTTGTTGCAGGGAATAACAAGAAGAAGTCAGAGTGTTTTAATAGCGAATAGGTCGCTATGAGACACTTCGAAGTGCTTTTACATATTAAATTTATGAGGGACTTTTGTAGAGAGACCCTAAGGGGTTTCTCACCAATATTGATTTATTTATATTATTATATTGCTATATTGATGTTTGATTGAAATATTTGTGACATACGGTTTGAATTGTGTAATTGTCATTATAGCAATTTTTGCTATATCATCACTTATGAAATATCATCTATGTCTATATTTTTACAAAGCAAATGTTTGGTCATGTTTTTGCAGTTTGAAAGTTGTATAAACCGTATTTTCAAATATTTTGAGAATTTTGAAAAGTAATGATAAGTATTGAATGAAATTTATACAAGAAGTTATAAATTTGTTTAATGATCTTTTGGGATAATTAAAATTGTTTAAATTTATAAAAAGGATTATAAATTTGATTTATTTTGCTTCGGGATAATTAACATTATTTAAAATTTATAAAGATTATTTATAAATGGAAAATCCTTTAAAAAAGAATATTTAAAAATAAAGCCAAGGGTAAATTGTTTTGGGTCTATAGTAAGTAATGTTTTAATGACATTCGTTTTTGACCCTTTTTTTATAATACATAGCTCTTTAAAGTGATATTTTTAAGGAGATTTTTAAAGTGTTTTACAAATATTTGTGATTTTAAAATCAAGTAAGAAACAAATGTTCTAAAAGCTTGATTCATTTATTAGTGGCATGTGTATGTGATTAAATTTCCATATACAATAATTCGTTTGTTCCGATAGTTGATTTCTTAACTATCAATTTCGATATCTTCCTTTGTGTTTCGTCGATTCGACATGATTTTGTTGCTCGTTTGGGGGCATTTAAACTCTTACTATTCCAAAAGATGAGAATGTTATCGTGGCAAGATAGATAGCAACACTACCCTAGCTTCTCTGGCTTCATTGTTTTCTCCAGGATAGTATTAGTTTGATTTCGATAGTTGATTCATCGACTATCAATTTTGATATCCTTCTTTGTGCTCCATTAATCTAAGATTATTTGTTGCTCACTTTGATCATTTAGTCCAACACCATGGATAACTAAAACTAAAGAGCGAGTGGAAGCCAAGCCATATGGGTTGCAAACATTAGGGTATATTTAAATTAATCAAAAAAATTTGATGATAGCATGCATACAGTGATGTGAGCATATTCAGATGCCTATGGATTTAACTGGGTCCAGCTTTGAAGTTCTCGGGAGTGTTGCGTGTTTGGCGTCGACAGTAACAACCTTGGATTTTGTCATTTGATATGGAATATTTAATTAATTTTAATTATTGAAATAAATGGTTTTCAAATTTTAATAAAAAACTTAAATTCAAATATAGGGATTATTTGAAATGATTGAATTGTGAATTTAATATTTGAAAAGTGATTTAAAATATCTGGATTTTAAACTGAACATTAATTACATGGATTATTGTCTTATTTAACTCCTTTTAATTAATAAATAATGGCAGTCAGTTTATTTTGTAATTTTTTTTTGCAATAGTAAATAGTAAGAAAATTTTATTTTTAATAGAACAACTCGAATTTTAATGGCATATTTTTATTTTCATTTACTTAATTTTTTTCATAATTTTTAATTCAAAAAATATTTAAATTATCGTTTGACAAATTTTCAATAAACAACGTTGTTTTTGTGATTTTATAGAATTGGTTAACTAGTGATAATATTATTGTTCTGAGGTCGCATCGCTATTTTGAGCACAATCATATTTTGTTTTGACGTTCGCGGTTCATACGTGAGCGAAATTCTGTGCGATGTGATGTCGAAGATTTCAATATAAATCAAAGCATACACTTAGAATTGTCAGTGCAAGCATTTTCCCCCACCTTTCTCTTTCCCTCCTCTTTCTTTCTATAGAAAGTCAAAACAAAGAAAAAATATATACAGGAACTTAAAAAATTTATATCTAATTATTTACTCTACTATAAATTTCAAAGTTTAGTTCTTTAAACACATGGAGTGTAGATCTATAAGTCTATTGGTTTTTGGTAGCTTACGGTCGAGTTTTGAAATGATCAACTAGTTTGGACGTGTGGTGTTTGCATTAGGATTTGGGTTCGTGGTGGCTAGAGGAGGGTTTAGGTCTCGAGGTTTGTTTCTTTGGGTTAGCAGCATCAAGGAGCTTCAAAGGCACATTTATAGGCATGTGCGGTAGAGGAATGTGAAAAAAAACGTTACGATCAAAAAATGGGAGTAGGTTGCACACTTGGAGCGGTTGAGTGGGAAGTGATGGTGTTGGTCGCGGAGAGGAAGGAGAGAGGAGTTCGTCGATGGCGTCGATTTTTGTTTCATGGACTAAAGGCAGAAAGAGGTGGAGTGAGATAGTGGGTGATGGTGGGTTCAGCTATAATATTAAGGCAGGAATTGGGTTTGAGGGAAAAAGGATGAGTGAATGGCAATTAGATTTAAAATTGTAATTAGTGTATAATTAATATAATTTAATTCAAAAATATTTTAATTTGAATAACTTGTTCGTATGAGGTCTAATCGAGACGAGATTTTTATGTTGCGGTCATAATGGCGATAGCTACACAATGGAATTTGTTTGGTTGAATTTGGAGCAAGTAAAATTTGGATTAAAATCAAACGACATTTGAATTTAGTTCACACTGGAACGTCTAAACATCCGCTAGAATATTGGTAAGTTAATTCACCCTTTTGGATAATCATTGTTATATAGTAGATAAAAATTATTGTTTTGTGTTGAAATGATTTATTGCCTTGGTTTGGTCAATATATCTGCCTGTAAAAAGCGATTGACATTTAAAACAAAATACACAGAATTTTGTAGAAAAATGTAGACATCGTTTTGATTTTTAATTCCAGTTATATATATTCTGATTTTATTTCATTCATATACCTGTTATATGTTAAAATTTGATTATTTGACCATATTGGATGTGACACCGACCTATGTTAAAAGTTGAACATCTTTTAGTGTTAAAGGTAGTAATAGCATTGGTTAAGTGGTAGTTGTTGGCCTCGTTGTAGTATTTTGAAATAATATTAGTTGCCGTTTTGGTTTGGAAATATTTTGATCCGGAGAATGGTTTAAATCTAACTATTTAATTTTGTAATATTTATTCAAAATTGGGTTTTGAACATCTCTATTTTGTTTCAACCTTTGTGTTAACCTTTTCTAATTTATTTATAAATATTTTAAAATTATTTTTAGAAGTTTTTATATTTATAGAAAATTTATTTAATAATGAAGATTTACTTTAAAGGAAAATAAAAGGAATTTATCTGTTTTAAATAAAGAGATTTGTTTTTAAAAGAA
Source organism: Allium cepa (assembly GCA_030765085.1). Classification (NCBI taxonomy): domain Eukaryota; kingdom Viridiplantae; phylum Streptophyta; class Magnoliopsida; order Asparagales; family Amaryllidaceae; genus Allium; species Allium cepa. Next base: position 620,273,289 of record CM060928.1, read on the forward strand.
GATAGAAATAATTTGGGATAAATATATGTGAAACATTTACATAAGATGTGTATAAAAGGAGAGATTTATAAATGGTATTTTATACATAAATGGATAATTTTGTAATTGGTATTTTATAGATACAAAGAACAGATTTATAAATAATATTTTAAAAAGGGAAATGATACCATTTTAAGGAATTAAATAATAAATCACATTTTTGGATTTATAGTAATATTATGGAATGGTTGTTTTTGGAAAGTGTTTGGTTCTATTTTGGAAATTGAAAAGATTGTGATAAATTGGAGATTTATAAATGGTATTTTTATAAATAGAAATGAATTTATAAAAGGAATTTTATAAATAGGAAAGAAGAGTTTAAAAGAATTTTTATAAGTGGAAATTAGGTCCAAGGGCTTCTATTTGAAGGGAAATAAGTTTTAAGGACAACACTTCTGAATAATTAGTTTTAAGGACAATTTACAACATAATGATAAATTCATTATCCTTTTAAGTTATACAGATAAATGATAAATCCTTTTATCGTTATTTCTGTATAACTGAAAATGATAAATTCTTTTATCTTTTTCCTGTTAAATGTCCTTAAAACTAATTTTTTAGAAGTAGTGTCTTTAAAACTTATTATCCTGCATAAATAAGCCCTTGAAGTGAAAATCCCCTTTTTATAATTATAAAAGAAGTTTTATAAAAGGGTTATAAATAGAAATGAGCTTTATAAATGAAAATTTATATATGAATTTAGAGTTTTATAATTATATTTGGAAATTTATAATAGAGAGTTCTATAATTATACTTTGAGATTTATAAATGTTATTTTATAAAGGAGACATATAAATGAAGTTTTATAAAGCAACCTACAAATGGAGTTTGTAAATATAAAGAGCTTTATAAGAAGAAGTTTTGTAAAAGAAAAGGAGATACGATTTCCAAGAATGGTCATTTTTAAACTTATGGTGGTATAGAAAATGTTCCTTTTCTACTTAACACCAAATTTCAAGGTATGGAAACTCTTCTTTATTTTGAGAATTAACAATGTGTATCAAGGCAAGGATTGTTTTTCTAACTTGTCTGATTTCATTGTTAATTGAGAGATATTACTGTTTGAAATTGGGAAGTGGTGGTAAGTGTATTTGTTCTAATTTCCATATGATTTATTTACTTTCACCAAAGGGAAAGTGATGGGTTTATTGTTATTTAAAATTTTAAATGACATTTTTTTAACATAATTAATTGTGATTTTAAAAACGAAATCTTTCATAAGATTTGCAAATATAATTGTACCATTGAGATAATTATATGGATGCATTTTTCGAAATATTGGAAATGTAGGATCCTACGGATATACTAATACTGTTGATAGTATGTAGAAAAGTTTTCTAAATATTAGAAGTAAAGGATTTAGGAATATACATTTACATTTGAGATAAGTATATCAATATTTTTCACGTATTGAAAAGAGTAGAGGAGACTTGTGAATATATCTTTGTAAATGTATTTTGATATAAGAATATTTAAAATAGTTTAATTAATTAAAGGATTAATTAAGAGGCTTAGTGGTTACTTTTTTCTTAACCATTCTTGGTTTAATCTCTAGTCGAATTATAGTTTATTTGATAGTAAAATAACCGACTATCAAATCTTGGCCAGTTTTTAAACTATCGTTGTCGGTTCGAAGTGACTGGGATCAGATATTGTTAGGCGCGTTTCCACCCTTCACCGGACCAAGTTCACCAAACCATCCGGTCCACCGAACCACCCACCTCTCCAAGCACAACCGGATCAACCCACTACCGGACCAAAGCAACTCCAACAACCCACTCACGAGTCACCACCGAACCGACACATATCCACTTCCCTGCCGAACCAAACACCTACCGGTCCAACACCAGCCGAGCCAATACCACCTCACTCTCTACCGAACCAAACTCGACCCTCTACCACCGAACCAGATGAAGGGAACTTCTACCGGACTAACCACTACCGGACCGAAAGCCGCTCCAACTATCTCCAGACCAAAGCCTTGCCGAACCAACGCTGCCAGGCCAGATTGCTTCAGCCCAGGTCCACCAGCAGCTATATACATCCAAGACCCCTGCCCCCAGCCACACTCTACAAATAGAGGGGCAGGGGTACAACAATGACAGACAAGTTTGAAAGCTCAAGCACGGATAGAACTTTCAAACAACTTTCAATTACTTGTAATCAAAGCTTTGTACTTGTAATCTGAATAGAAAAGGAGAATAACATATACAGTGGACGTAGGCATGTTTTGGCCGAACCACTATAAATCTTTGTGTCTTTTACAGTTTAGTCCCTACTTTTTATATATTTGCATAAATCACCCAAATCACTTGAAACAACATAAAATCAACTAATTCATACGACTTGGAGGTGTTTGCCCATTTTTTGTGCAAACATTTTTGGTGCTTTCACTGAGAACAGGAGCTCGAAGCTTCAGCTTCTCCCACTCAACCCTTTTCCTATCAACATCGTTCAATGCTTGGAAAACATGCCTCCCGGATGGAAGAAAGATGCTAACAAAGGAAAGAACATTGCAACTAGCAGTATCCCAGATCCAGTAATCAGAAATCAAGACAATCGTCCGGTTCCAACAGCAAATGGAAATCAGGCAGATCCGACAGCCCCTGCTACGGAACAACCAATTACAAGGACGGATCTGGACAGGGTTGTGGCTGAAGTAACTAACCGCTTCGCATCTCAACAAGAATTCTTGGTGGACCAACTCATGTCACGCTTAAGGGATGCTGAAGAATCCAACCGCAACACTGAATCATAGGGTGAGTCCCGGTCTGGAGGATCTGGGAGACGACAAAGGTCTTTCTTCTTCGAAGAGGTTAACAACAGAAACAACAATGGTAGGAGCCGAGCCCGGACTCAGCCCGAATTCCGACCCGAGGAAACACTTGGAACCGAACCCAACGGGGGAGGTGCCAGGCAGGGGTCGGATGTAGCTGAGCCTGTCATGCTACCTAACCATGGAAACACCAGTAGACGGGGCTAAGCTAGAGTCCAGCCCGAAGTTGGACCCGAGAAAGTGTTGAGAACAGAACCTAGCAGGGGAAGATCAAAGCAAGGGCCAACTGTGGTTGACCCCAGCGTGCCCCCGGAAGACCAGAGGCAACCATTGGAGAATGTTAGGAGTGAGAGACGATACCATCCCTACAAGTCGTCTGGACAGAATCGACCCCGCAGGGAAGAACCAAACTCATTTTTATCCGCCCCAAATTCTGATGAAAGGATGGCACGATTGTTCAGAGAATGCGTCCAACGGAACCAAAGGGATCGGGGGATAGGCGCTAGGGTAACCAGCCCCTTCACCCGCAGTATCGAAACTGCCATCACCCCCCGGGAATGGAAAATACCAACAATGGAACCTTACAAGGGAACCTCTGACCCCATCGTACACTTACAAAGATACACCCAACATATTCTCATGAGCGGAGCAACAGAGGGAGTGTTGTGTAAATGCTTCCCGCTATTCTTGGCAGATCTAGCTACCTCCTGGTTCTGCCACCTACCACAACGGTCCATCATCTCATGGGAAATGTTGAAAGAAAAGTTCATCAGCTAGTTCCGCATTCATGTGGAACAACCCAAGGACGCTTATTCCTTATCTAATATCAAACAGAAACCCGGAGAGACAGTGCAACAATATCTAACCCGATTCAGCGCCGTAGCGGCCGCAGTCCAAGATGCCGACGAGAAACTTATCCTAATGGCCCTCTGCAGTGGTGTACATCCGGATACTAAATTTGCTAGAAGACTAACCAAGGAAAAACCAGCTACTTTACCTGATTTCTTCCATGAAGCCGGAAAATATATGAGACTTGAAGACGCTGCCACTGAGAGGCAGTCAGGGCAACAGGCTAAGACAGCTCCAGACAGGGTTCCCGCTGCAGCAAAAGATGTTCGAAGAAATGACTCTAGAGACAATACTGGGGGCAAGAAGGGAGAAAAGCGCTTATATCGACCAGGACCAAGATTTGACTCTTACACTCCTTTGAATGAAACAATCGAAAACATCTTCCTAGCTACTCAAGACGAAGTTAGATACAAGCGCCCCCCGCACAAGAAGGAGTCAGATAACGCACTCAAGTCTGGAAAGTTCTGCCGCTTCCACGAAACCCATGGACATGACACCAATGAATGCCACCATCTCCGGGACTTGATTGAAGAACACATTAGAAGGAAGAGACTGGAACGCTATGTAAAAAGCCAGAACAGGACTCCAGCTCCCGCCAATGAAAACCCAGGGCTACCCCTCCCAGAAGTAGGCAGAGGAAATCGCAACACCAGCGGCTCTAGTCAAGAGAAGATAGTGGTCCATACCATATCAGGAGGACCACACATCGCCGACAGAAGCCGGGCAGAGATGGAAAGATACGGTAAGTCACTTAGAAACGATGAAGGCTACGTTAATTCTGTTATGGAAGAACGCCACCCGAAACGGAAAGAGAATGACGACATCACATTCAGTAGGCGTGATCTAGAGGGAAGGCAGTACCCACACATGGATCATATGGTCATCTCTGCCTGGTTCGGTCCAGCCAAAGTTTTCCGAATTTTAGTAGACACTGGAAGCTTAGTAAATATCCTATTCAAGCATGCTTTCGACAAAATGAGGCTGTCAATGAAGGATGTGTCTCCCTGCAACAAACCACTACATGGTTTCACTGGAGATGCGAAGATGCCCCTCGGGCAACTGGACCTCTTTGTTGAAATAGGAAGTCATCCCCGCTCCGTTGTGCGAAAACAAACATTTGTACTACTAGAGAACCACTCGGCCTACAACGCCTTTTTGGGAAGACCAGCCTTGTCTGACTTCCAAATTGTCCTAGCGCCATGGTGCCTGAAGATGAAATTTCCAACAGATAAGCGAATAGGAGAAATAGAGGGAGATCAAGACGCTACTCGAGACTGCTATGTAACTGAACTTCGCAATAACCGCAGAAAAGATAAAGGGAAAAATATAGAGACTACTCTCTACATGAAAAGCTTGGAAGCATAGCAACTAAAGAAAGCCCCTCCTCTTCGATATACTAGTGATCCTTTCAATGAATAAGACCCTAGGGACAAAGAGGAGGAGGCCACCGCCGAGCCTGCAGAGGCTATGGAATTCGTAGCTGTAGACAAACATGACTCAAGTAGACTATTGAAAATTGGATCTCAACTAAAAGAAGAATTAAAGGATCAACTCATTGATTTTCTTTGCCACAACATGGATGTATTTGCATGGACACACGCTGACATGACAGGAATCTCCCCAGACGTAGCATGCCACGTACTGAACATCGATCCCACCAAGGTGCCAGTAAAGCAGAAAAAGAGAAGCATGGGGGCAGAACGATCAGCAGCCCTCGAGGAAGAAGTAAAGAACCTACTTGCCAATAACTTCATACGAGAAGCCATCTACCCAGAATGGATCGCCAACCCGGTACTGGTAAAAAGGCTAATGGGAAGTGGCGAACATGCATCGACTTCTCCAACTTAAATGACGCTTGTCCGAAGGACTGCTTCCCACTCCCCCGAATCGATCAGCTCGTGGACAGCACCACCGGACACGAACTCTTATCTTTTATGGACGCATACTCAGGATATAACCAGATCCCTATGCATGCCCCCGATCAAGACCACACTAGTTTCATCACTGACCGGGGATTGTACCGCTACAGAGTAATGCCTTTTGGACTTAAAAACGCCGGAGCTACTTATCAGCGCCTCGTCAACAAGATGTTTGCGGAACTAATAGGACGAACTATGGAAGTTTATGTGGATGACATGCTGGTAAAATTGAGGAAAGCCAACGATCATATAAACCACCTGGACGAGATGTTTCAAGTACTTCGCCAATATGAAATGAAGCTGAACCCTCTAAAGTGCTCCTTCGGAGTATCGTCGGGAAAGTTCTTGGGATTCATCGTCCATGCCAGGGGGATTGAAGCAAACTCCGAACAAGTTTGGGCTTTGCAAGATATCAAGATACCATCCACTCGAAGAGAGATGCAAAGCCTAAACGGGAAAGTGGCCGCCCTAAGCAGGTTCATCTCTAAAGCAACCGACAAATGCATCCCTTTCTTTGAAGCTCTAAAGAAAGACAAAGGAAAGTTCGAATGGGCTGACGAATGCTCGACAGCCTTCCTTAACTTAATCGAACACCTCCAGAGACCACCAGTACTCTCAACTCCAAATGAAGGCGAGGAACTATACCTATACCTTGCAGTATTGTCCTATGCTTTAAGCGCCGCTTTGGTGAGAGAAGACAACCGCGCGCAGCGGCCCGTATACTTTGTAAGCAAGAGATTTACAGGGGCAGAAGCCAGATACCCTAAACTTGAAAAACTAGCATACTGTTTGCTAATCACGTCATGGAAACTACGACACTATTTCCAATCTCATTCCATCAGAGTTTTAACCGATCAACCGCTAAGGCAGGTACTCCATCGCCCCGACACTTCTGGGCGACTACTTAAGTGGTGCATTGAACTGAGTTAATATGATATCACCTACCATCCTCGCACCGCTATCAAGGGGCAAGCCATAGCTGATTTCATTGCCGAATTCACTACTAACGAAGGTAAGGAGCAATCTGAAATAGCAGAAGATATCAAGTGGAATCTCTTTGTAGATGGAGCATCAAATGAACAAGGCTCGGGGGCAGGTGTTGTGATAATCACCCCCAGGGGAAGGAAGCTGCACTACGCCCTAAGGTTGGAATTCACTGCCACCAACAAGGACGCAGAATACGAAGCAGTGATAGCCGGATTAGAACTTGCCCTGGAGATTGGAGTCGGTTCTTTATGTCTCCATAGTGATTCTCAACTTATTGTAAATCAAATACTGGAAGAATTCCAGACTCGAGGAGAACGACTCACAGCATATCTAAAGAAGACCAAGCTGCTGCTCAATCAATTGGATCACTATTTAATCAAACACATTCCTCGAGAAGAGAATCAGGAGGCCGACAAACTGGCAAAGCAAGCTAGAATGAAGGACGACACCGCTTCCCGAACAATAACCATCTCAAAGCAACCAGCCCCGAGTTACGAGCCAATGAATATGATAGCTGCAATCGAAGAGGAAACTTGGATGACTCCCATCCGGAAGTACTTACAAGGTGGCACACTGCCCGACGGGCGTAACGAAGCTAAGAAAATCTTAAGGAAAGCTTCCCGCTACACATTACAAGAAGGCATCCTCTATCGGCGCGGCTTCTCTAATCCCTTATTAAGGTGTATCGCTGGAAGGGAAGCCAGGGAAGTCTTGTCCAACATCCATCAAGGAAGTTGCGAAGATCACACCGGAGGGCAGACTCTAGCAAAGAAAATACTCCGATACGGGTATTACTGGCCCACTTTAAACAAAGACGCCTTGGACTTCGTCAAAAAATGCGACAGATGTCAGAAATTTGCTAAGATTCCTCGACTACCCACAAATGAGATTACTCAAATGACCAGCCTTGGCCCTTTGCAATATGGGGAATTGACTTGATTGGCGAACTGCCAGTGGGCCGAGGTGGAGCCAAATATGCCATAGTGGCAGTTGACTATTTCACCAAATGGGTGGAAGCGGAGCCTCTAAATAAAATATCTTCGGCCAAAGTTATTAACTTCTTGATCAAAAATGTTTTATGCAGGTACGGGGTTCCACTCAAAATCATATCAGACAATGGACTTCAATTTGACAACGAGGAATTCACCGACTGGTGCCAAGAGCACGGAATTCACAAAAGCTTCTCATCTGTGGCTTATCCCCAGGCAAACGGACAAGTCGAAGTTGTCAACAAAATCCTCAAAACTCTAATCAAGAAGAAACTTGAAAAGTCAAAAGGCGCTTGGGTGGATGAACTTCCTATGGCACTTTGGGCCTACCGCACATCTTACAGAACATCAACAGGGCATACTCCTTTCTCTTTGGCATACGGATCGGAGGCCATGCTCCCAGTTGAAACTGTAGTGCCTTCCCACCGTAGGATCCACTACAACCCAGAAGAGAACGAAGAACTCCTCCACATGTCTTTGGATCTAATTGAGGAGAGAAGAAACGATGCAGCACTCAAAGCAGCAGCTCACAAGCAAAAAGTGGCAGCACAATACAACTCCAAAGTCAAGCACCGCAGCTTACAAGAAGGAGTTCTTGTCCTCAAGCGGATCTTCCCGCGCCCCGGAGCGCTAGATCCAATCTGGGACAGACCCTATGTAATTCATAAAGATCTCCGCAACGGAGCTTATATTTTGTCAACAGTGGACGGAGAGGTGTTCCAGAGGGCATGGAACATCCAACACCTCCGTCGATACTTTTCTTAACTTGTACTACCCATATAAAGTGAATTAACAAAGAGAATCAGTGGACGTAGGCATTTTTGTGCCGAACCACTTTAAAAATCTTGTCTCTTTTTAACTTGTTCCTTTATATCTTGGCTGCTCATTAAGCTTTATCCTTTTCTGTTGAACAAAATCCTGTATAACGACATTTCCATTCTGGACGCTTCACGACACAACCTCACCTGGACAAGACCTAACAGGTACTATACGAATCTATGCCCTCGTCAATGAGACACTTTTGCTCCAGCATCCCTCTGCTGCGGGTTAACTCATTGCTCGCGACGGCCCTCAAAGCCAACTGTAATGAGCCGATCATAAGCCACCGAGAAGGCCGACTATAGCCGAGGCAGCTCATTACGGCGTTCGGCTCGCCGGCGACTGTGAACCGATTATAAGCCCCAACATAAGGCGTGGCCAGCCAATGGCAGTTCACAGTTGACGATCGGCACCCACGCTAGACGGCCACGATAAATCGAATAATACCCACGGTTACGGCCCATAATGGCCCGGGTAGTTACTGTGCGCGATCTCGGCTCCGATGTGTCACGGTTGTGGTAAAAAAGAAAACTCCTCGTGGAGGCGTAAGATGGGTGACGAATGTCTCCAAGACCCACAGCTAGGGAAAGTGACTACAAAACCCGTTTGCCACGAACTTAAGCACATTGAAGTCCTTCCGTGATTGGAAGTTTTACTATTTCTTATATTTCCATTTTATTTATAAAAACTTTCCTCCTATCCTCTATAACGATCCCTAAAGTACAAGACACAAAATAAGAGACGCCCGCCGATGGAAATAGGAACTCACAACTGGATGACATGACACTCAGCTGCATTCTACATCCAATTACGCAAGGCGTTCAAAGCTATCGTCTACAGCTAAAACTTGAAGGGCGGTACTTTCTTCTCTTATACATAAATATGTAACCATAATTTATTTGCACATCACACAAACATTGCAAGATATGAAATCATATTTTAAGCAAGAAATTGACATCAAACACAATTGAATCACATGCATGTGCACAGCTATATTTCTTATGCAACACATCAGAATAAAAAAAGCATTCAAATATAGCAGAATCAGTTTATGTTGTAAAATTACATAAAACCGTTCATTACAAATGACATAATTACAGTCCAAAAGTACACTAATGTTTTGGAACTAGTATATACAGGAGTGCCAAGTAAAAAAAAAAGTAGTCGGCTGCAGCAGGGCTCCGCCTCTATCCTGCTAGCCCTCCGGGATCTACTTGACCACAGGATTAGAACTCCCAGCATGCTGACCAGAGGTCCCACCTGTCCAATTCAGGAGAAGAATCTATTAGACAAACGATAGGCGATCAAGTTAAGGAAAGATTAAAAGGGAAGACTTACCAGCGCCTGCTCCCTGATCATCGTCCTCCAACTGCACACCCACTTCATCGGCGGTAAGCAGCCGTATGCCCTCCTTCACCGCCACCTTCTCCTCCTTGGTGAACTGAGCAGTAACCATATCCATCCACTAGTGATCTCATGGTGGGTCCCTGTCGTCCCGGTCCTGGTTGGGCCGGGGGCACAACGGGGGACTCTCTTATATCCGATGATTTTCTCTTTTCTGATCGAGTTTCCACTTTGCGAGACATTATCTGCAACACCAAAAACAAACACATCGTCAAAGCAGAGGATATAAACATGCAAGTATATGTAATCCAGAATTTCACTTGCAATAATTCAAGTACATAAGGATCATTCGGCGCTCGAATCCTCAAGTCTCGTTCGACAATTCAAAAATGAGAATTCATTCGGTATCCGAACACCATGTTTCATTCGGTAGTCCCCTCATAAGAACACACTCGGCAGTATAAAAACAGACCTGGTCCGGCACTTAGTTGATTCGGCACCTGGTTGATTCGGCACTTAGATTCGGCACTTAGTTGATTCGACACTTAGTTGATCCGGTATTCGACTGATTCGGCTATCTCAAAACGACAAAGGGATAACGAAGGCCTAACACCCCTATTTATAGACAAACACAAGATGACTGGACCGTATGGTTTGGCAGACAAGACCGGATGAGAATCACCTAAGCTAAAACAAAGCGCGACATATGATGGCATATGCCCCACTTTGGGGGGCAAATGTTGGGCGCGTTTCCACCCTTCACCGGACCAAGTTCACCGAACCATCCGGTCCACCGAACCACCCACCTCTCCAAGAACAACCAGATCAACCCACTACCGGACCAAAGCAACTCCAACAACCCACTCACGAGTCACCACCGAACCGACACATATCCACTTCCCTGCCGAACCAAACACCTACCGATCCAACACTAGCCGAGCCAATACCACCTCACTCTCTACCGAACCAAACTCGACCCTCTACCACCGAACCAGATGAAGGGAACTCCTACCGAACTAACCACTACCGGACCGAAAGCCGCTCCAACTATCTCCAGACCAAAGCCTTGCCGAACTAACGCTGCCAGGACAGATTGCTTCAGCCCAGGTCCACCAGCAGCTATATACATCCAAGACCCCTGCCTCCAGCCTCACTCTATAAATAGAGGGGCATTGGTACAACAATGGCAGAAAAGTTTGAAAGCTCAAGCACGGATAGAACTTTCAAACAACTTTCAGTTACTTGTAATCAAAGCTTTGTACTTGTAATCTGAATAGAAAAGGAGAATAACATATACAGTGGACGTAGGCACGTTCTGGCCGAACCACTATAAATCTATGTGTCTTTTACAGTTTAGTCCCTGCTTTTTATATATTTGCATAAATCACCCAAATCATTAGAAACAACATAAAATCAACTAATTCATACAACTTGGAGGTGATTGCCCATTTTTTATGCAAACAGATATATTATCCTAAAGCCATTTCAGACCAACATAAGAATTCGAATTGGAGACATTTGGAAGATGATGAAATCAAAGACGGAGATATCTGAATTGCAAAGGGAACTTGCTATTTGTAACGACCCGAATTTTTGACAACTTAAATTAAGAATATTTAATTTATTTTAATGGACTATTTTGAACAAATAATCAAGTTTCGTAAAATGAATGATAATTCATCTTAAATAGTTATAAAGTGATAATAAATCATTTGCAATAGTTTTATGAAGATATATACTTGATTTGAAAAGATAAGAAAATTCGTATCGCTTTATCGATATAATTGTGTTTTTTGTAAATATTTGTTGATATTAATTTATATAGTTTTATAATTCAAATAAGACCATTTTAATTAATTAATAATGATGAAAAATTTATTTATAAATTTTGTTAACAAATATATGTATGTTAACTAATAAATGAAAATATGACCGAAAATCGGAATTAAAATTCGTAACGGTTTGACGTATAAAAGTTATATAACGTTGTTCAACAACTTATGCACATACATGTACATGTATAAACATATCACATGCACACATGCTCATACACATAACATGCAAACAAATATATGTATATTATATATATAAATATCAAAGATATCTTATAAATCTCTTAACACTTGAGTAAACAACCCTTACCATCAAATATCACCTCACCTTACACTATGTCACATCACCACCACTTAAACCATTATGACCATCATCATTTAGGGCTTAGGGGACTGCTTGCGTTGATATGATGGGGAGGAGGAGGTGGCGAGGGGAATTTTGTCCATCCATATTATGATATTTTGGTTATCTAAAATCCTACAAATTCCCCACCCTTTCTTCATATTTTTCACATAATTTTCTTCACTTTCTTCTCCACATTCTCAAGCTTATTAATGGTTTCTCATATTAATAATGTCAAAATATTTCTCAAAAATAAACTAAAATTATATAGTATATGTATATACATATATATAGTTAAAACACCTTAAACTCTTAACCAAACCACATCCTTTCTGTTCTTGCTATCCACGTCATCACAATTTCCCATCAAAACCAAGCCTTCCTCCCTCTAAAGCCTAGGCTGTAAGATCCTTAACCCATTTCAAGGCAAGGCCGAGCCATCTAGGAGCTAGAGTGCAAGCAACCATGAGCTAAAAATCCAAGTTAGCAGAGCTATAGTCTTTTATAAAATTAATCATTTAATTCGAGGTGAGAAACTCTTACTTATATTATATTATTGGATAATAGATGCTTGCAATGGATGTTTAATACGTTTTCATCATTACGTTTGGTTATTTAATATTGATGTTTAATTATATTAACAAGTCACGTTTAATACTTGACCTTTTTATCTCCAAAGATATTTTTGATAAAAAGGAATGAATTAATCAAATGATATTCACCTATATACTTGACTTTTTTTAAATTGATGATTGGTTTAAGAAACTAGAGCCAGATTTGGATAATTCCTATCCGTAGACCACTTTAAACTAATTTACATGTTCGGACGAAATAACCTGGAATGATATGATCTGGAAGATGGAATGTAGGGTGCTTATCACTGACCCTGGAGGGGTGGGGGGAATTTCCCATATGACTTATATGTGACAATAGTTCTTCATTTGAGATCTTTGATGAAAGGACTTCACACTACTAATCCTAGGGATAATCCCTAATAGGATGTGATAGGAGGTGCCTCCGGTTTGTCCTATTCCTGGACAACTTGTATGGACGAATGTCTGAAGTTGCATTTCTAGATCACATTGATTGATCTATATAAATGTGTCATCTATTTAGTGGCGAAGAAAGCAACTTCTCTTAGCTTAACACCCATCTCTATAAAAATAAAATGAAATGATTTTCATAATAATTTTTTTGGTTATTTATAATATTATTTATGATACTTATAATATGATGTATGATACTTACACATCATATTATATATGATGTTCTCTCTAGAGATAATTCATCATTTGTACTTCTATATTACCTCTATAAGGAAGTAATTGTATACGATGAGTACATCGTATACAATTACTTCCTTATTATAAGTATCATAAATAATATTATTTTTCAATATTATTTATGATACTTATAATATGATGTATGATACTTACACATCATATTATATATGATGTTCTCATAAATAATATTATTTTATAATATTATTTATGATACGTATAATATGATGTATGATACTTACACATCATATTATATATGATGTTCTCTCTGAGAGAACAATATGATGTGTAAGTATCATACATCATATTATAAGTATCATAAATAATATTATTAATATTATTTATGATACTTATAATATGATGTATGATACTTACACATCATATTATATATGATGTTCTCTCTGAGAGAACAATATGATGTGTAAGTATCATACATCATATTATAAGTATCATAAATAATATTATTAATATATTTATGATACTTATAATATGATGTATGATACTTACACATCATATTATATATGATGAGAACATCATATATAATATGATGTGTAAGTATCATACATCATATTATAAGTATCATAAATAATATTATAGAGATAATTCATCATTTGTACTTCTATATTACCTCTATAAGGAAGTAATTGTATACGATGTACTCTCTAGAGAGAACATCATATATAATATGATGTGTAAGTATCATACATCATATTATAAGTATCATAAATAATATTAGAGAGAACATCATATATAATATGATGTGTAAGTATCATACATCATATTATAAATATCATAAATAATATTATTTATAATATTATTTATGATACTTATAATATGATGTATGATACTTACACATCATATTATATATGATGTTCAGAGAGAACATCATATATAATAGGAAGTAATTGTATACGATGTACTCTCTGAGAGAACATCATATATAATATGATGTGTAAGTATCATACATCATATTATAAGTATCATAAATAATATTATTTTATAATATTATTTATGATACTTATAATATGATGTATGATACTTACACATCATATTATATATGATGTTCAGAGTACATCGTATACAATTACTTCCTTATAGAGGTAATATAGAAGTACAAATGATGAATTATCTCTCTAGAGAGTACATCGTATACGATTACTTCCTTATAGAGGTAATATAGAAGTACAAATGATGAATTATCTCATACATCATATTATAAGTATCATAAATAATATTATTTTATAATATTATTTATGATACTTATAATATGATGTATGATACTTACACATCAATAATATTATTTATGATACTTATAATATGATGTATGATACTTACACATCATATTATATATGATGTTCTCAGAGAGTACATCGTATACAATTACTTCCTTATAGAGGTAATATAGAAGTACAAATGATGAATTATCTCATAAGGTAAAAAATCATTCCGTGTTTATGTGTGGCGTTGTCTTATGAGATACCTTTTTTGTTTTCAAAACATCCGCATTTTGAGTTTCTCACACCAGTCCCATGACTGACCTAGAGTTTATTTTTCTTTCCTTTAAACTCTAGATGTCCTAATTTCCCCAGGCAGCTAAGTAGTTAAGAAAGCTTGAAGTATTTTGAAATGGAGCATGGAGCATGAAACATTTTGGGCCTTCTGAAGAAGTTATCTATATCCCGTTTATCCGTATTATGTATCTACTAGCACTTGTAAGGATAGACTGTTATAACTATCATGGCTAGATTAGTACATGTCGTAACTTTGATAAATCACTTGGAGTGATTGTATGTATCTTCCATATGTAAAACTATAAGTTGTTTTAATGCGATGCGAGATTCTGTTTGTTCTATCTTCTATCTTATTTTTTTACCCCATGATTAGTTGCCTCTCCGGCACTTGAATTTGTAGCACATGAATACCGAAAATATATTAGTGTCAATCTTCGAGGGCTGAGGAGGTGGTTCATCACATTTGGTATCAGAGCTTATGGTCAACTGAATACCTAAGCCTGGTTGGGGTTAACTCATTAGAGATAGGATTAGCAATGCCCTAGAATAAGTTTAGTCCAAGAGAGCGCATATTTGAAAATCTTATTTGAGTAAGTATATTGAATTTTATGCCATTCTATAGGATAATCTCGTCTATAATCCTAAAAGATATTTCCTCACTATATTCAGGTAGTACGAAATGAGTCTAAAAAAGGATGAGGAAAGGGAACAAAAGGGTTGAAAGAATGATAGTTCCTATAAAACCTCAAGCTAACCTTTCAACTTTCTACCTAACTTTTACCAACTTGGGTGGGAAACCATTCAGGGGTACAAAATATATTAGCGAAGTTCAGGGTTGGTTCCGCTCATGTGAGAGAATCTTTAAAGGATTGGGCATCAAGGATGACCAAAAGCGCATCCTGGCATCTTGGCAATTGAGGGATGAGGCTTTGGCCTGGTGGGAGTCAATTATCATCAATGAATAAGAAGATGATATTTGATGGGAAAGATTTAAGAAAGTTTTTGAAGAACGGTACCTACTCGATGTTGGAAGTCTCGTCTCCATAAAAGCTTCATAGATCTAAAAAAAGGAGAAATGTCGGTATAAGAATACTTAAGGAAGTTTGATGAATTATCTCGCTTTGGGCCTGGACAGATATATACACCACTTAAGAAGAATGAAATGTTTGTGGCTGGGATAAGAAAAGAGTTTCATGATAGAATGACTGCTCACCTAAAGGGACCATTCATGAATCTAGTAGATATGGGTTTGCGATATGAATTTCTTAATAAAGAGAAGCCAGCATCAGACTAATATTAGCAATAGTAGCAACAACCCAGTGAGAAGGAATTCAATCCAAACGTGAAGAGACAACAAGGAGGAAAGAAGAAAGAGAGTTTCATGGGTACCAAATGTGGAGTTGTCAAAAGCAATGACATATTATTGAAGATTGTAGGAGTGAGAGGAGGCAATGAGAAAATGCACTCTGTTCTAATTGCCACCAACAAGGTCATATTATGATGGGTTGTCCATTTATGGAGATAGTTCGGTCAGCTAAGACCTATACCATAGAAGAAGAACCATTAACCTCGGAAGAAACCAGGGAAAGAGGATTTCTGGAGGGTTCTATTTGTGTTGAAGGTATTATGGTTAAAGTATTGCTTGATACTGGAGCTTCCTATAGTTTTACTCTCGAAGAATTGGTGGAAAAATTGAAGCCTACCACAAAAACAGTAGATACCCCTAACCGTGTGTTAAATCCCATAGATGGTACCATAAAACCTTTATATGATTTGTGAAGAGGTCCAAGTTACCTACCTATCTCATTGTTTTTCATGTGACATGTTATTCCTCAATTTTATCGAATTTGAAGTGTTGATTGTTATGGATTGGCTATCCAAGAATAAAGCTGGCCTTGATTGCATTAAGAGAACGATATCTTTATGGACCAACTTTGGAAAATTTATGGAAATATCTTTTAACGAGCCTATCCCAGTAAGGGATAATTTCCAGTACCTCATTTATTACCCTAAGGAAATTTGGAGACCATACCGATTGTTAAGAAGTCTCCAAATGTTTTTGAAGAGGTAAAAAGTTTGCTCCCACATCGGGAAATTGAGTTTCATATCGATTTGATTCTTGATGCAAGACCCGTTGTTCACCATAAGCAAAGAATGGCTCAATGAGAGATGCATGAATCGAGGGAAGAGACCGATGAGTTGTTGAAAAAGGGATTGATAAGACCAAGTCACTCAAATTGGGGAGCAACAGTAGTCTTCGTTGCCAAGTCCGATGGTTCCCTATGGCTCTGTGTAGACTTTCGAGACCTAAACAATCAAACGATTAAGAAAAAGTATCCACTACCTCGAATAGATGACTTGTTTGATCAACTTCATAGTGCTTAGGTATTCTCAAAAATGGGAGTAGCCTCAGGATTCCATCAACTTAGAATAACCGAAGATTGCGTTCATTTAACTACTTTCAGAGGTCCAGATTTCTTCCATGAGTATTAGTTATGCCTTTTGGGCTAATAAATGCGCCCGTTTATTTTGTAGACCTCATGAATAAAGTATTTAGAGATGTGTTTAATAAATTCCTGTTAGTCTTTATTGATGATATTCTTATATATTCAAAGACTGAAAAAGAACACGAGAGGCACCTAGAGATTATATTGGAGATATTAAGGAGGAATGTGCTCAAAGCCAAATTCTCGAAGTGCTATTTCTAAGAGAAATAAATAGGATTCCTAGGGCATATAGTATCAGGAGAGGGAGTTTTAGTTGATCCAGGGAAAGTTGTAGCGGTCCTAGATTGGAAGATACCACAAACTCCAAAGACGTGCGTAGCTTTTTAAAACTGGCAGGATATTACCGGAGGTTCATCCGGGTTCTCTCAAAAATTTCCTTCCATCTTACAAAGTTAACAAAGAAGAATGTTAAATTTGAAGGACACCAAAATGTGAAGAAGCATTTAATGAGCTGACAAAAAGATTGACCAGTGCTACAGTCTTAGCTATTACTGATAGAAGTGGCGGTTTAACCATATATACTGATGCTTGTGGAGAAGGTGTAGGTGCAGTTCTAATGTAGCATGGGAAAGTAATCGCTTATGCGTGCCGACAACTAAAGACTCATGAGAAGAACTATGCTTGTGCATTGCCCCACACATCTGTTGCATCTACATTGTCACTGTTTGATATAGTTTGCATTGCAGTTGTACTTGCTGTCTTCATATTGTATTCTCTGTTTTGAGTCACTTCCATACTTGGTCGTGCTGTCCACCTGAGTTTGCTTTGGTGCACTGTTTTGGTTTTCCTGTTTGCATGGTTGAAGTCGTAGCCTGTACAACTGCCCTGTGTTGAATCCAGCTAATAGCTCGGGTTTGACCTTGTGCGCGTGTTGTGATTTTATTTATATTGCACCTGAGTTGAACCCGTCCTTTTATTTTAGGTTTGACCTTGTGCTCACCTCTTCCTGTAACATTATCAAGTGTATATTTCGATGTGCACGGCCTTGTGGCATATATAGTGATACATTGTGTATGTCACAAGCTGTTCGTGTATGATAAATTCAAATTTAAATGACGACGAACAACTCAAATAACTGAGGGAAATAATATTTTCAAAATCCATATTTTATTTTATATTGCAAAAATATTTCTTTTTCAATTTTACTGCGTTAGTGAATATTTTTGCAGATTGCTCAGATGCTGGATTCTAACTGGAATGAAGTTGAAGATGAACTACGAGTGTGAGTGATATGTAGTGAGGAATTTATGTAAATTTAATTGTGACGTAATTAGAATCAAAATTGTATATGTATAGTGAGAGCTTGAATTTGTACTATTCAAAATTGTAATAAATATTTATTTGAATAAATTTTTTGTTTGAATTCAAATTCAGTGTTATTTAATTTTATTCAGCAAATATTTATTTAATCTGTGAAAAAAGAAATATTACATTACCAAATACATTTAAATGAATATATATATGTTAATTATCATCAAACCAAAATCATATAATCGCATATTCAACAATCTCCCCCTTTTGATGATAACAAACATATATTTAAGATTTTGAATATGTTAAATGTATTTGATCATAGATACATCCTAATTGCTCCCCCTATTTAAATGCTTCCTCTCTACACGAAGCTCCCCCTACATATATGCATACAAATAGAAATATGCAAATGAGCCTAGATGCAAATGGAAAACTATTTGACCTTTGCTTGATTTTATTTGACAAAATCTTAACTTTTCTCTCCCCCTTTTGTTATCAGCAAAAGAGTAATAGTGTTAGCGAAAATAGAGATAAAGTGATCGATATTAATCCAACATTAAAACTCAATTGAATATAAATATTAAATTTCAATAAAAAATCAAACAAAAATCATAAATATTTTGTTAGGCACATATTCCACTTTTAGAATGATGGAAATGATGTCATCACATAAAACCATACAGTTGTGTTTATTTGTGGTATATTTATATCAGGAATTTGAATATCTACTAACCGTGCATAATTGTCAGGACTTTTAAATGAGGTTAGTAGTATTCCAATTTTATTTAAAAAAAATGAATTCAAGTATCTTCTAACCACGCATAACCGTGAGGACTTTTAAACGGGATTAGAATCAACTTTTTTATTTTAAAAATCAACTTTTGATATGCGTTCCATACATGCATAACCGTGAGGACTTTTAAATGAGCATGGAAGCACATAACAAATTCCAAGTAATTCACCCATGCATAACCGTAAGGACTTTTAAATGAGTGAATACTTTGGTATTTATATATTTATTTATTATTATTATTTATTTTATTTACTATATAATTTTTTTCTATTATTTTTAAAAAAAATTTAAAAATGAAAAGCGAATGATTCCTGTTTAAAGTACCACATATCGACAAACTATATAGAATTTTGATGAGTGACGGTCGTTAGAAATATGATAGAGATAGAGATGGTCATGGAATTTTTACCAACAAAAAGTTTTATAACTCTTGTTTAAATTTATAAAGAAATTTACTAATTATACCGTCTCGAGTCATAATATATAATAAATATCAACACTCATCACTTTTTCAATCACTATTCATCTTTTTGATAATCATTAGGGAGTCAGATTAGTCAATGTAATCATTTAAAATCAAATTCAGAAATAATTATAAATCAATTTTTCTAAAAAATGACCAATATGAAAAAAAGGTCAAAAATAATTTTCTAGAAGGGGTTTTATAAGAAAATTTTCTGCTATTTGAAAAATTATTTGAATTGAAGATATATGCAGATATTTTCTTTGAATGAATGATGCAGTTACTAAATGTCTCAAGAAAAATCACGTTCCTCTAGTAATTTTTTCTATCAACTAGATTACAAGTATAATCTGCATCAGAACTTCTCTTTCACTCAAAAATTATCATTAATTGAATTTGATTGACCAAACCATGAAGTGTGCACCAAAAATTTCAAACTCAATTTTAACAACAATTTAATGACATTCTTTTGAATTTGAATTGAAGCCGTGTTAACAATCAAACAAATATCATAGTTTTAATCTTAGAAGCCATAGGATAAACAACTATATTCATGAGTAATCATCAGTCATTAAAACATCATTATTATTCCAAACAGTTTCTTGAAGTTTCAAATATTTCTTAGAATCCTTTTTACAAGTTTTAGATGAAATTCTTTAGGATTTTAATTGAAGTTGTGTCAAAAGAAATTGTGAATATATAGTTAGCCAAATATATTATCAATCAATAATACCATCAGTAATCCGAATTAATCTATATTAAGTATTTCAAGGATTGTAGAGTTTTCTGGCATAAAAGCATAATTGGCCAACAATTTTGAAAAAGTCAGAATCAAAATCATCATTATTTCATCATCTCATTATTGGCTGATTTTAATTCAGAATATGGTGCAGATTATCACATTTAATATATCATTTAAATAAATATACCATTACCTGTTTTACCTTTACGATATTTTTCATTGTTGTCCATTGTGATTCTGTCACCTTTATAGTAGGCTAAGGAACTTTGCTTTGTCGCCCGTTTGTGTTTCTGGAATAGCCAAAATCCAGAGAACACTGTTGTTGTTCCTTAGCCTGCCACCACACCTACACTTTGAAAGATTTATGTGACCTATTTGTTTTTATAGGTCCATGGTTGTTAGTGGAAGAATATTTAGAAAAATAATTTTGTGGAGACACAAAACTATTTATAATTGTTCCCTTCGGCACCCAAATTTGTTTAACTTTGAGGGATTTTATATTTGTGCCTTTTAGAACCCAAATTGGTATAGTTTTCACGTGTTTGGGTCTATACCAACAATTATTTTGATTGTGTCCATATTTTCTACAAATTGTGCACATGGATTTGACTTGATTAATTTCATTTCTAACATATTCAGAGTGAGTATATCCAAGTCCTTGTCTATCAATATTGATAGTTTGTTTTCCTATTAACATATTCAACGATTTTTCACTTTT
This sequence comes from Allium cepa, assembly GCA_030765085.1. Lineage (NCBI taxonomy): Eukaryota > Viridiplantae > Streptophyta > Magnoliopsida > Asparagales > Amaryllidaceae > Allium > Allium cepa. The sequence goes on from CM060928.1 coordinate 620,294,454, forward strand.
GGAAATTTTTTCTAAAGTCGTTGATAATTGTTGGACTTGTGTTTTTAAAGATCCATTTTCATTCAACAATTGAGTACACTTTTTAATTGAATTTTCTCTCCTAGTATTTTCACTCTCTTTTAAAATCAGAATTTCATTTTCAAGCGATTTAATTTTAATTTCTGATTTTTTAGTCTCTTCTTCAAATGTTGGACACTTATCACACTTAGGGATCCTTCTTTGATAGTTTTTAACTAATTGGTCAAGTTGTTCATTTAATTCTATCAAAGTATCTTTTTGTGATTCAAGTTTGGGATACTTATCCCTAAGTCGTTCAAAACAACCATTTACTTCGTGGAATTAAATAAGTAATTCAGAGTGAGTAAGTTTTGATACCTCGCTTGGCTCGTCATCGTCGCTATCAGTTATATTCCCATAAAGGCACATATCTGCTTTCTCACTTTCACTGCTATCGCTTTTATTCCACGTGGCTGCAAAACATCTTCTTTTTGATTTCTTTTCTTTGTCGAGTTGAAATCGAGGATAATTGGGCTTGATATCACCGGGTTTGTTGCAAATGATCCTGTGTTCTTCCGAGTTGTCTAGTGCTTTGATTATCCTGCTTTTAAATTTTTGATTTAGAGCTGGATTTCCGTATTTATGATTCCACCTTTTGAATTTCTTCATTATTAACGCCAGCTCAGCTGCTCCATCATCATCATCCTCATCACAACTGCTTTTTACAAATCATGTTAAGCACATTTCTTCAACTGAGTCGGTTGTGGAGGATTTCTCATTGCTGTTGACTTTTGCACCATATATTGCATCGAAAGTATTCCAGATTTCCTGTGCATTTTCACAATGAGAAATGAAACTAAAATTATCTTGATTAATATGAGAATATAATATATGCATAGCAAGAGCATTAATCGAGTTAATTTTCTTATCTGTTATATCATACCCATTTTCAATAATATCCCAACATTTAATATTAACAGATTTTAAATAAAATTCCATTTTCAATTTCCAATTTCCAATTCAAAAAATCTGTTCCATCGAAAATAGAAGGAATAATATTGGAACGACCCTCAATAAAAGTATTATTAAAAGAAGTCATTTTAAAAATTCAAACTTTTAAAACAAGAAACTGATTTTTGAAAAACGAATTTTTAAAAAGTTGACTTCTATTCCTATCTCTGATACCACTTGTAGGATCGATTTCACCCTAGAAGGGGGAGGGTGAATAGGGTGATGGTGTTAATTATAAAAATTAATTGCGGAAGCTTATAGAATTATTTCAACATAGATCACAGAATAGTAGCAGCACAGATAATAGCAGAATAATAAATGCAGAAATAGAACGACACAGAATTTACCCAGCTTCGGCAAAACCCTGCCTACGTGCTGCCCCCAAGGTTTCTACTAGAAATTAGATAGTTAGACGCTTACACACGTAAACTCGCGACACCCGCTATCGAATAAACCTAACTCTACGCTCAAAACCCTGCCACAACTCAGCCACTGAGTTGGGAATTCTCAAACTATGCCACGTAGTTTGTCCCCTAGTCACACGACTAGAAATTACAACGGTTTAAAAAGGAAATTACAAATTAAAAACAATTTTAAAACAAAATTAAACCCTAGAGCCTTATTAATAACTTTAAACCTAATATTAAAAATAAAGGCTGGCCCTATATCCTCTTTTATTTTCTTTGGCCCGTTCCTTTGTGATAATGGCGGCTCTGTTGTTTCCTTTGTTCAATCCAAATTAGGGCTTTGTTCCCTTGTGGAAATTAGGGCTTTTCAATTGAAGTCGCCGCTTTTGATTGCTTGATCGAAATAGATGATTTGCTCACGGCTCTTCAATTTGGATCGAGTTCGTCTATGATTTCAGTATGTAATTTACTCCTTTTGCTTTGCTGGTTTTGGCTTGCTTGAACTCGATGCTCTGAAATTGCGGATGATGATTTGTTTATATAGGGTTTGTAACCCTTGATTTTCGTTCGTACAAATATATTTGAATTTGTCAATTTTGTTTGATCGGTCGATTGATGTTACTTGGATGATTGAGATTTCACCGACTTATTCAAATTCATATTTTTTGATACTCCTTCCCACGACTTTGATGTTTATCTCGGTCAATTATCTTGGCAACCACGATTTCGAGACTTGTTCATACTTTGATTTCGGTCATTTTTGGTTTCGTGAATTTCTTGTTGACTTTGATATGCTTCCACGACTTCGACAGATTCTTGACTACCACGTCTCTGACTTGTTCATCATATTAAGTACGATCAGTTGTTCACGGCTTCAAATTGATTTTGTTATTATCAGATTTTGACACTTCGGCATTAACTTTTTTATGTGATTCCAAGACTTAATATTATCTTCGTCCTTGACTTCTGATAGCACTGGCTTTGATTCATTTGATAATTGTCACTTCTTGTATTCTTCAGGCAGCTTGCATATTATTGGTCTCATTGTATTGCTGTGCATTGAGCATTGTTCTTGCATATAGTTTGGTATAGTCTTGAACTGTGCAGTATGGTCCATGAGTACAAGATATCGAACTGGTATATGCTTTTTATTTGGTCCATGCCATGGTTTCACCGCACTATTCACATGTATCATTTTGAAATTCCTTTGTGCCTTGGTTATATTGAACTAGTCGAGTCTGTGCATGTTTGTTTGTATATTGACTTGAAACTACTTTGTTAAACTGAATGAGTCTTGTGGGATTGCTTCGCTGACATTACTGGTGTCTTTGTAGTTTGTTTTCTTCATGTTGTGTTGATCATTTGTATACATACATTCATGTATGTATATAGGTGTATGTCTGCATTCATCTTTTCCACTGAAGTATTTACTGACTTGAGTCTTGTTGCGTTGGCTAGTTTGGTTCACCTGTTTGTTATATGAATTTGAGACTGTGTTGTTGTTTGCCGAGGTTGTTGTGCACTGACTTAAGCTTCTGGCCTTGATTTTCATTTTTCTTCACTTGAACTGTTGTTTGTTGTCATGTTCGCTGTGCCACTTACTGTACTTAGCATTGCATTTGTGTTGACTCTATTTTTGTTGTAGTCTTCAAGCATTGCTGTGTCACTTGATTGCTGAGTCACTTGATTGTTGAGTCACTTGATTGCCGAGTCTTTGAGTTTCAGACCATATATGTGTGTTCATGAATGTGTGCATCGATGTACATGCATTTTCCACTGTTTATTTGATAGTGTACTGACTAAAGCTCGAGTTACATTTATTAGCTTGACCCTTTTTTGGTTTTTGGTGGCATTTGTTTGCTGTTATGTTGGTGGCATTGTGTCTTAGCCTTGCTTGTGCATTGCCCCATGCATCTGTTGCATCCACGTTGTCATTGTTTGATATAGTTTGCATTGCAGTTGTACTTGCTGTCCTCATATTGTATTCTCTGTGTTGAGTCACTTCCATACTTGGTCGTGCTGTCCACCTGAGTTTGCTTTGGTGCACTGTTTTGGTTTTCCTGCTTGCATGCTTGAAGTTGTAGCCTGTACAACTGCCCCGTGTTGAATCTAGCTAATAGCTCGGGTTTGAACTTGTGCGCGTGTTGTGATTTTATTTATATTGCACCTGAGTTGAACCCGTCATTTTATTTTGGGTTTGACCTTGTGCTCACCTGTTCCTGTAATATTATCAAGTGTATATTTCGATGTGCACGGCCTTGTGGCATATATAGTGATACACTGTGTATGTCACAAGCTGTTTGTGTATGATAAATTCAAATTTAAATGACGACGAACAACTCAAATAACTGAGGCAAATAATATTTTCAAAATCCATATTTTATTTTATATTGCAAAAATATTTCTTTTTCAATTTTACTGCGTTAGTGAATATTTTTGCAGATTGCTCAGATGCTGGATTCTAACTGGAATGAAGTTGAACTACGAGCGCGAGTGATATGTAGTCAGGAATTTATGTAAATTTAATTGTGATGTAATTAGATTCAAAATTGTATATGTATAGTGAGAGCTTGAATTTGTACTATTCAAAATTGTAATAAATATTTGTTTGAATAAAATTTCTGTTTGGATTCAAATTCTGTGTTATTTAATTTTTATTCATCAAATATTTATTTAATATGTGAAAAAAGAAATAGTACATTACCAAATACATTTAAATGAATATATATATATATATATATGTTTATTATCATCAAACCAAAATCATATAATCGCATATTCAACATGATCGAGCGAGCGATCGAATTTGATATTGCGTACGGATGGTATATGTACATCGTACGGGCTTAAATGAAATAGATATTGAAGCTATTGTAAAGAAATGTGTAAAATGATTATGAAATCTGTAATTGGATATTATTGCTTAGTAAGATATACAGGTATCTAAAGGCAAAGGATAAATGGATGTTTTGTTTTCAAAGATAAATTGAATTGGACAACATAGAGGTATGTTTAAATTTCAGTATGAAATTTGAGGATTTTCTTGTACAACCACTTGGCCTTTTGTCTTCTTTTGAAATCTGGGGGTCCGTTGTGGCATTTTGTAGTTGTACCAAGCTAGCCGTGCAAAGGAGACGCTGGCGAAATTTTTCAAAAATTTTGATACTTTAAAATTGGATTTTAAATTCAAATTCTAATGGTGTAAGAGATATTGGTTGGAACTAATGGAAGAAGTTTGGAAAGTTAGTAAGTATGATAGTGTCTTTAATGAAAATATTATTTGGGTGGTGTTAAACTGTTTGATTGTGGGATTAATAATTAACGGGTTATGGAACATTCTTCTAAACAAGTAATTTCGGGGACGAAATTCTTTTAAGGGTGGAGGAATGTGACAACCTAAAATTTTAGATAATTGAAATTGGAAGACTTAATTGATTTTAAATATTTGGAAGTTTGTTTAACTTGAATTTCAAATATCATTATTATTTGGCAATTAATTTATTGAATTTAATAATTAGAGATTTGGTAAAATATTGAATCTTGATTTTTAAGCTGGTTAAAAATATTTCAAAGACTTGGAAAATTTATATTTATAATACTGGAGATGAAAAGAGTTGTAAATTTAAATTTGGGAATGTTTTGCTTAGTTTTAAAAATATATTGTTTAAATTGATATTTAAAAACAGCTTTCTCAGGCACAGTCTAGGAATTCGACGAAACCAGTTTCATTGGATCCGTAATATTTATTTTTATCGGCTTTCAATTTTCATAGTGTTCGGAGTGATCGTTTGGCCGTACGGTAGATAAATGCGCTGAAGTCTATATCGAAAATTTAATATTATAACTAGGTCCAAAAGCTATATTCTCCATACGACCAAGTTAGGACTCGAAACGTTTTCCATTGCGTTCGGAATAGTGGTTTAACATTATAAACGCCTAGCGGCACGCCTTGATAGGATATCGAGATTTTTTGCTCGATTTCAATACGTTTGAAAATTTAAATTAAAATTAAAATTTGTAAATGGTGCCCAGTTAAAATTTTAGCCTGGATCCAACACGTTGTTTACCTCTTCAAGCACGTGTTCAACAAGGTTAACGTGTGTCCTTTGCAGTCAAACATGCGTCTCCTTTATCAAAAGAAAATATTGCCGAACAAATGAAATTGCAGAGAAATGTTTTCGCCCCCTCTCTTCTATTTCGAATTCGTCCTCATTTTCACGCCCTAGTTCGCTACCCAGACCAAATCCACATTGAATTCAAACCCTTTCTCTGATTTCATAAGTAAGCCATGCCCTCTTATCATTTTAATTAATCAACCACAATTCGAATTATGATCAAATCTATAGACGGTTGAGGCGTGACTGGTAGACAGCGACGACTCCCTCCTTGATAACAGTGGTCAGCGAATTTTCTTCGAATCGGCTACGATTCTCGCAGTAATTGGATCAACGGAGGCTCGATGTTAGCTACATCGACAGCAATTTCTTCAATCTTGGCTGTGCTAAGCACGTCATTGGGTTCGTCCTTGTTGCGATGATGGACGCACGATTGTGCGATTTCAGTTATGTTTGGGAAGGGAAGGAGTTGTTGAGTGGAGAGTGGGCTGTGGTTTGTCGTTGGGTTGGCTGGGTGCGTTTTTTTCCAATAAGGTATAAAATTTTATTTTATTTTATTTTATTTTATTTTGATTCTATATATATATACAGTAAAGAAAGTTCAATATTTTTTACATGTACATATTCTTTTTATTTTAAAAGTATATAGATAAACAGAAAATAAAAATTTATTAAATATAGAAAAGATTTTGGTAAAAATATATAGGAATTTGAAGTGTTGAAAAGTTTTATAAAAACTTTATTTTGAATCTATAAATGTATGGGTTTCAAAGGATAGAGAAGAAAAAATAGCTATATATATATATATATATCCATATAAGAATATATATAGATATTTGGACTTACTAGTTATTTTAAAATAATTGATTCAAGGAGATTAACTTATTAAATTAGCTTATTTAATTATTTTAGTTAATAAAGATAATTTATTAAAGGAACTTTAGTTTTAAATTAAATTATTATTAAACAAAATTTTGAATGCTAATAAATGGTTCGATTAGGTAAAAGTATTAATAAACCGAATAAAATGTTTATACAAGGTCAAAGTCTGAAAGAAAGCAAGCCCGATTTGGAAGTGGACTGCAAACAAATTCGAAGGTGAGTTAATCTCACTCAACTGGCTTTTATTTAAATTTAAATAGTTAAATTTAAATTTTGGTTGAATGATTGAATTGATTAAATGTGGTATATTATATATATATATATATATATATATATATTGAAGCGATAGATTTCCCGCATTATATAGCGGATGAGACATTATGTGCCGCATAATAGCGGATGAGATAATATGATCTCATATGCTGCGATATTCCATCTTGAAGTGGAATTGGTATTATTATATTGTGCTAACATCCGTGGATGCAGGAAAAAAACAGGCTGGAGCGATCCAGCTGGATTCCTCAAAACGTTTGAATTTTTTATATATTTATTAATATGATTATGTGATGATCTATGATGAATTATATTGATCATATTGGGAATTGGAATTAATTTAATACTCTGGCTTGGTTAAATAAATATATTGAAATTTTGAGAATTTAAATATATATAAATGAAGTTTGGATTTTTAAAGTAAATAAAAAGGTAATTTAAAATAAAATAATTATAAGGAAATTGGATAATATAAATGATTTGGAAGAATAAAAGTTGATTTTTAAATTATAACTGATAAATCCAAAGTATAGGAAAAGAGATATTTTGAATAAATGAATTCAAGTAATAATATTTAAAAGGAGTAAAGAATTTATTTTTAAAATTCAAGGTTTAAATTTTGTTGGGAAGAATAAAGAAGAAATTTGAAAAGTATGAAATTTGTATTTTTAGTTTAAATAAGATTTTAAATCATGATAAAGAAGTTAAATATAGAATTAGTGAGTTTTGAAATAAAATTGGATAAGTAAAGAATTTTTTTTAAATGGAGTTAATTTTGAAAATCAATTTGAAAATTGATTAAGCATTTTGAAACTGTGTTTTTAAAAGAAGGATGAGACTATGGAATCTATAAACTGGGTTTATAAAGTGAAATGGATATCAGTGGATATTTGGAAGTATAATTCACGATGAGAATTTATAAAGGAATGGGAATTTGTCTCAAAAATAAATAGTGGTTTATTTTTAAAGGCGTGGGAGAAAAGTGTATTTCCCTGAAAAACCAAGTACGTTTTTTTCAAAGCAGAATTTTAGTATAAGTTAAAAGTTTTAAAGTTTGTTTAAAGGAATGTTTTTAAGAAATTATTATTTAAGTTATTTAAAATTTTAAAGTAAACATTTATTTAAATTAATTATAGTAGTAACTAATTGAAAGGTTTGACTAGTATTATGATGTTAAAGATAATCGCTAATATTTATATTTTATAAATAGTTTTGTTTTAAAGATAGTTTGGTTAAAGTTTTATTTGAAAACTTGCGTAGAATTTCGTAACTCTTATTTAAAAAAAATTAATTAGTTCGGCCTAACTTTTATTTTAAAAATTTATTTTATATTTTATAAAATAGTTTTAAAGTATATATTTTTGAATAAAATATTTAAGTTATTTCAATTTAAATGTTTTAAAGTATATTTTAGAATAAAATGATTTAAATTATTTTTAAAATCTTGAGTATTTAGGTCTTGGCGGTTTCAGTGGAAATAAAACAATTGGGTATAAATTTATTTCCACGAGAGAGAGAAAAGTGATTTGAAAACTATTTTCAAAGGAATGAAATGTAGGAAAATATCTTGCGAAAATATTTAAAAATAAATAATTTGGGAGAAATTATTTAAATCTGATGATTGATTGTGAATGTTATTTGATAGTTAAATAACCGAATATCAATATGGGCCGATGCGTTGATCATTTCAAAGAGACCGGAATCATGATTAATTTTTAGAAAACTACTTTGATCCGGCTTGAATGTTTTCGTGAGGAAGGCAAGAGTTTGGAGTTGAAGATGGAGCGGTGAAGTGCAACGGCTAGTCGCTACTAATCCCGAGGGTGGTTCCAAAATGGATGGAGTAGGAATAATGCCTTTGGTTCATTTCGAACCGGGAACGGACTTGTATGGATGAATGCTTACAGATCATCGTCAGGAGGACGATGAGCGTTCTAAGTGAATGTGTGATAAAAAGGTAACACATAGCCTCGAGCCTCGTCAACCGGGAATGGCTAAAACAAAGGAGATGCACACAAGGATAAGTGGCTTACAACCAATTAAGGTAAGGTCACCCCTGTCTAGATGTCCCTTTATATATTCGACTGTGTGACGGTTGGTGATCCTAACCGCGGGGTAAACTTATTCGGACTATCCAGTAAGGGGTAGCTCTAGTCTTGTGATGCAGGGGATCAGGGTGGATCCTCGGTACGGTGATCTAGACCACGTGCTGTGATGGGCGGTACCCCAGTAGCCCTGCCATTGTATGAAATTCAATCTTCAATAAGCGCCTGTACGGTTTTGATTGTGCCAACTATTGCTGAAACGTGAGCTGCAAGCATTTCAGCTAGATTCTATTTTACCTTCTATAGACACTAATATAATATCAGATGGATTTTGATAAAAATGTTTTGGTTATCGTACGGTAAAAACCCGGCATGTTTATTTGTGGCATGGTCTTAAGAGATACCTTTGATTTCAAAGGATTCTGAAAACTTTAATAATCCAATTGAGTGTGTTTTCTCACGCTGGTTTTCCATACTGACTTGGGTGTTATTTAACTATAATGCTCGGGTCAGACCGAGTATTATAGAGTATTGGAAAGGATGCTGTGAAGCTCAGGAGACGAGCTGGATGGCGAGACGTAGCATACGTACTTGATGTATAATTCTGCTGTGTTGTAAGTTGTATAGTCAGTTGGTAAGGACAACTCAATATAAATGTCCAGTTGTGTGTTATAGATGTTGTTGAACTCTGATGTTGTATTCTGATGTTGTATGTATAAACAGATATAGTTTCTTTTGTGTAAAGATAAGTTATTATCTATTATATTTTATTCTGCTGCGATGGTAAGATTTTGTTGTGTTGTTTTCTCTTCTTATGCCTCCTTCTTCTTTTAACCCTAATGGTTTGATTTTTCGGGCGTCGAAAAATGGGGTTGTTACAGTTTTCAAAAACATCCATATTTTGAGTTTCTCACACCAGTCCCATAACTGACCTGGAGTTTATGTTTCTTTCCCTTAAACTTTGGGTTCCTTAACTTCCTTGGGCAGCCAAGTAGTTAGGAAAGATTGAAGTATTTTGGAATGGAGCATGGAGCATGAAGCATTTTGGGTCTTCTAAAGAAGTTATCTATATTGTGCTGTATCTGTATTATGTATCTACCAACACTTGTAAGGATAAACCGTTATAACTATCCTAGCTGCGTTAGTACATGCCGTAAGTCTAATAAATCATTTGGACTAACTGTTATGTATCTTCCATAAGTAAAATTATAAGTTATTTTAATGCGACACATGAATTATCTGCCTTTTTGGCACTTGAATTTGTGGCACATGAATACCAAGGATGTATCATTATCAATCTTCGAGGGTTGAGGAGGTGGTTCGTCAAACTACAAATCTTGAGGGTGATTCCAAAAAAGATGTAGCAGAAGTAGTGCCTTCGGTTTTGTTCAGTCTCAGAATAAACTTGTATGAACGAATACTAGCATTGCATTGTTGCCTCGAGGTAGTGTTATCGTTCCGAATAGGATTAGATTTAAAAGGTAATACGTAGCCACGACCCTCACAATCGGTAAATAACTAAAGCAAGGACGTGTAATAGGGCTATGTGGGTCGCTTCCATTAGGGTAAGATCATCATCTAATCTAGATCAATATTTATGAATTTATGTTTGATTTAGGTCAGATGTAGTTTGATTGTAGCCAATGGATGATTATATTTGGTACTATCCAGTAAGGGGTAGGCTAGTTCTGAGTAGCAGAGGTGCAAATTAAGGCAGCCTTGGTATATATTCTCTATAGGTATATTGTATGGAAGGTGGACCTCTACCTTTTCACTGTTGGAACCCATTCTCCAATAAGTGCCCTTTGGAATTAGTTGTATACCTATTATTCTAAAATTTAATTAATGTAATTTTTTTGATTATGATTCAATATTTATTTTAAACCCTAGATTTTTTGTAATATTAGAAGATTTTCTATGAAATAGTTTGGTTTTCGTAAGGTAAAAACCCACCTGCTTTATGTGCAGCATGGTCTCACAAGATACCTTTTATTTTTGAAAGGTTTTTATAACAATAAAAATTGATTTGAGGTGTATTTTCCCATGTTGGTTTACCTGATTGTTCCGGAAGTTATTTTTATATAATGCTCGGGTCGAACCAAGCATATTTACAGACTTAGTTTGGATGCTTTGGAGCTTTAGGTGATGAGCTGGATGCCTGCAAGACATATTCGCGTATATTTTGTTTTCCACTGCATTAGTTGTGTATATTTATCAGCAATTGTGAGGACATGTTGTTATAACTGTCCAGGCTGATGGTTAGTTAGTTTACTCTGATTGATTTATGTATATTACAGTTTTCTTTTGTAAAGATCTATTGTGTATCGTATATCACTTGTCATGATGTGAGATTTTGTTCTGTCTTTTCTTTCTTTTTCTCCCAACAATTTGTCCTTTCAACACTTGGATGCTCGGCACATGAATACCGTGGATGTATCAGTGATGACTTTGAGAGTCAAAAAGGCGTATCGTTACATAAACTCTTAAGTATATTTTATCTAGAGGTATACTTTCGGTGTAGGGGCCGCACCTTCCTAGTCATGTTGGATAAAGCATTCTTCTTTTTTTGATTTGAAACTTGGAATTAATTTTTTCTTCTTTTGTGTTTCGTTAATTCAAGACGATTTATTTCTTATTTTGAGCATTGATATCCTTTGCCAAAAAAGTTTGAAATCAAAGAGTGAGTGAAAGACAGGCTATGTGGAGTTACTCCCATTAAGGTATCTTCACATCTACTCTAGATTAGATTTGGTGGTATGCACTCGAAGATGTGGAATATTCGATTTCTTGGTAAGGTTGGCGGAGTCCGGCTTGGTCGTGTCCGAGAGCCATCTTAGTTCTTAAGTATATTTTATAGAGGTATAATTTCAGTAAGTGGGGTGCATGCTCCTAGTCATTGTTGGAAAATTTCTTTTTCCTTATTTGGTTCAAATAATTAATTGTTTTCTTTTTGCATCGAGAAGTACATGAGGCTCTTCTCGATGTTTAATTATTTATGTCCATTCTTTAAGTTTGATTTTAATCTTGGCTGTATTCATCCTTTCTTATTTGGATTGTTGTTATAATTTGTGTTCAATTTCTTCATCTACGAATGTTGTTCTTATGAGGTAAAAACTCGTTCCCTATTTAGCGACCTGGTCCCATAGAATTATTATATGTTGTCGTTCTGCTATGACATTCTATTTTCCCCATTTGTTCATTTTATTTTACCCAAACAATCCTCCTTTTAGATGATTGGATGATTGGCATTGGAATACCATGGACATATTTGGTGCCGAATTTCGATGGTCGAAAAGGCATGTCGTTACATTTAGCATCAGAGTTGAATGTTAAGCGAGAACCTTGGCTTTGGTGGGATAAACTCATTAGAGATAAGGTAAGTGATTCCCTAGAATTAGTTGAGAGTATTATATATAGAAGAGCGTATTTGTTATTGCTATAAAAACATGTTGTGTTAATTGGTCTATTGAGTTATTTATGAATTCCGATCAAGACGTGGGATGCCACGGTGTCGATGGGGATTTCTAAACACTCGAACAAGGAAAACGACCATGATATTGATTTTTGAAATTTGATAAATGAAATATTTGACCTAGGATAATATTATATATATGTACACGCACACACATAATGGAACGATTTTCAAATTTATATAGTTATTTATGTTGTGTTTGTTTATATTATTTTCGTTTTTCTATTGTTGTTTGATTTTTCATGCTCATATAGTTTAGGAGCATGGCTATTGTTTGTTGATTTATGCTCGACCATTTTATGAGCATTTATTGTTGATAATTGTAAGTACATTAAAATGAACCTCTTTTGAATTAAGTTTCACAACTCAACTATTAGGTGTTGGAAGAAAATGTTAAGTTAAAAGTAATCTTTTAATAAAAGTTGTTTAAAATAATCTAAATGGAAGATAAGACATTTGCAGGACAAATATTTGAGAAAATTTTATTATAATAAAAGAGAATTATTATAAGATGAGGACTTTGCATGAAGGAAATTTTATATAAACTAGGTTTGTAAAATGTGTTTTAAAAATGGTTTTTTGAAAATTTAAACGCCATTATTGCTTGAATTGGGTTCAAAACGATTTTTGAGACAAGTAATAGTGGTATGACTTTGAAATATTTGCAAGTATAAATATTTCAAAGCGAAATTTAAGAAAGATATATTTTCTTTGGATAGTTTGGCGAAAACATCTCGATTAGTTTGTGGTAATATGAATAATCTTCTAATTAACGATTGAATGTTTACTTAGGCGAATGTAGTAGCGCACTTAGCAAATTATTCCCTTTGTCATTATGCGATCGAAATGAATTTGAATCTTAACGAACCCAAAGCGAGAGTTAGTGAATAAATTGTTAAGATTATATATATATATATATATATATATATATATATATATATATGTGTGTGTATATATATATATGGAAGTGTTTGTAGAATGATTTCGAAAGGGTTTTAAAATAAAAACTAGGTTTTAGTTCATAAGTTTCCTTAAAGGAAACTGATTCCAAATAAAAGGTATATTGATAAATAATTTAATAAATGAAAATTTTGAACTCTTGGATAGAAAAGAGATAATTTAACTCAAGTTTTTAAATGGGTTAAATTAGATAGAAAGGTTTTAGTAATCATTGTTTTATTAAAACCGTAGTTTTTGTTTAAACATATAGGTTATATAAACTATTTGGTGCTATTAGGCAGACTAATTAAACATCTTCACCTTAGGGATGTCTATAGAAAGTAGACTCTAAGACTGAGTTGCATACCAGCATCTTACTCTTCTTAGCTATTTATCGGATCGGATAGGTAAAGAGGTTGAAGTAGTGGACTCAGTTTTAAGACCTATATTTTGTTGGGCCTCCCTCTGAATTTTGGAAAAATAAATAAATAATCAACAAATAAAAAAGTTGACATTTTTTATATACACTTGGATATGGAAGAGTATTACACAAGTAAATAAAAGAGGAGTAACTTTTTAATTTAATGTTTTATAAAGATGAGACTTTATAAAATTTTTGTAAACTTAAGTGAAAATTTATGGAATAATTCATAAATAATTTTAGTATTGAATGAAATATTGCAATGGAAAATGAAAATGATTTAGAAAGAGATTAACGTAGTTAAGAAATCAATCAGATTAAGCACATATGTTATATGTAGTTCATTTTATCCACAGGTTCTTGATCTAGGATTCGAATACATAACTTCAGGGTCATTCACACCATTTGAAAAAGGATCTCTCACTTGATTCTTATTAGTGAACACTTGATTCAAATTCTTGATATTATACCGAGGTTTTCTACCATGATATATGGCTATGTAATGAGAATGGAGTTTTCTAATCGAGGAACCTGATCAGAGTCCGCACTAGAATGGTCAAGTGAGCAATACTAGTTTGAAAGTGAAGTTTATTTATCTGAATAAGTAGTCAGATCAGATATCGCATGGATGATCCATGTACATCATACGGGCTTAAGTATATTTGTATGCTATGTTTTGTGGCTTAGGGAAGCTTAGGAATAACTTTCAATTTTATTCTAAGGTAGCCTACATAATCTTCTAAGCAATAAAAAAAGTTTAATAAGCATAAAGGTACGCTTAGGAAATTATCTATATCCTTGGATGATCGAGAAAGTTGTAAACCTGAGCAAAATTTCTAAATCTTGCTTGTTAATTATTTAACATTTTAAAAAATGTTGAGTCTTATTTTATTCCTTTATGGAATTTGATTTGATTGATAGTGTGATTTTATATACTACGGTTTATAAAGTTGTTGTTTGTTAGGATTTACATCCCGGTGCTTTTAAAAGTGATTTTAAAAGAATCTGTGAAAGATTATTATTATTTTGATAAATTTAGTAAAGTATTATTATTTCAAGTTATTTGAAAAGAGTTTTGTGAAGCGATTTTCCTTTTCAAATATTTTTCGGTTGCAATAAAAGTTAGGCTATTGGGAGTTTTCTGATTTGGAAGACTTGCAAGATATATTTGTTTACTCTAGTTATTGTTTTAGGAGGAACCAAAATACCATTAGATGCTCTATATTGTTTTGTTTTTAGAGTTATACCATGCTTCGGTAGGAGGAGATTCTAATTGTAATAATTGATTTTGGTTTTGATTTATTTATTTTTGGAGGAATTTGAAATATATTTTGAATATAAAAACCTAGGAATTTGGTTCTAAATTTATCTTTGAAAGGATTGGATGCTTATTATTCATTGCATAGTATTCTTGTAATTTGGTTGCATATGGTTATTATATTTTTGATGTTGCTTGTGCTTATGATATAAATAGCTTGTGTATTTCTCTTTTTCAATATGGTACTCTTTTGGATTATGTAAGTACAAGATAAGTTTAGGGAAATAAGAGATTCCTATTTGATTTCTTACGGATCTACATTCGCATCAAGATAGTAAGTTGGTTGCTAAACAAAAATCAAACACAATAGAGGTAGTAGTATTACTAAAGTTTGGTGATTTATTAATGATTTTATGCCCCAAATATGCAAGTTCACTTGGCTTTTGTTTTGTTTGTTGATTTGGGCCAACTATGGCAAGCTGTAGTTTTTCCGGATCAGCTGCGCAAGCGAAGGTGCTTTCGGAATTTTCTGAAACATAAAGAACTTTAAAAGTTTAATACCTCATTTTAATTAATAGTTTTTAAACCTTAAAGGTTTTAGGACATTTTCTTGCTTTGGGAAGGATGCAATTCTCTTAAGAGGGAATAATGTAACAATCTAAAAATTTCCTGTTTTGATTTTGAATATTAAATTAATTTTGAATATTTATATAATTGGTTTTTAGAATTTAATAATTCATATTCAAATATAGAATTATTTTTATATTTGAATTGTGAATTAAATGTTAGTTAAATGGATTTAATAGCTTTATTTAACTCCTTTTACTTAAAAAATAAAAATGGCGAACTCATTTTGTAAATTTATTTACAATAATAAATGGTTCGAATAAATAACAAGAAAATCGGTTATTAATAAAATGGCTTGATTTTTATTGACATGTTTTTAAATGAATTTATAGGATTTTTCTATAATTTTTAATTTGGAAAATATCTAAATTATTGTTTAATGTATTTTTCAACAAACGATGGTATTTTTGATATTTCACAAAATAAAGCAATATGTTTATTTTATTATTGATTCGTGTTTGTAACACCTCATAAAATCAACCCTAATTAGATAAGTAAATTAAGAGAAATTCAATTAATTAAGGTAAGAATAAAAATGTAAATTTTGTAAAAATTGGAATTTGACCACGAAAGTTATATCGTTGCGTTCGTGGTGAAAATTTGATCAATTTCCATATATAATATGCCAAAAATGGAGTTTAAACGAAAAAGTTACGAGCATTTGAAATTTTCAAATTTAAATTAATTTAGTTCGAATTCAAATTCAAATAAAAAAACTAATTCCCTAATTTGAAAATTTGAAATTAATTATGATTAGACTTCAGAGCTAAGTAAACGTTAAAGTTGACAATTAACATTAAGAGATTTAAGGAATTAAATAAAAATGGCTCAAAAATTAATTTTCTTCCTAAAATATGGGGAAGAGATCAATCCCCTAACCTCAATAGGACGAACCTTGGAGGGCGACCACTTGGAAGGAAGTGGTCGACCATAAGCGATCAACCACTTTCTGTGTGGCAACTAGGGTTTGGTTGCTTTGGATGCCCTAGATTTATCCGTTTTCAACCTAGTTTCGTTCTATGGTTCTAGTGTGTTTCAACCACTATAAATAAGATCGCAGACCTCTCAATTTTATTCATAAATATTTTAGGAACATTGACGAAGCTCTGTCAGTTTATCTTTTCTTTGGTTTAGAAAACTCCATTAGGGTTTCAAATAAGAAATCGTAATCTATCTTTGTTTATTGTTTAATTTCTAAACATCTTCGCCTCCAACTTTTCTGAATCTAATATATATATATATATATATATATATATATATCCCTTGTCGGAAAGAAGAGATCCGATGGAGATTATAATGGACATTGCAAATCCAAAGAGAAGAAAGGCTAAGGACCAACTATGAGTGGAAACCTTAGTATTTCTTTTTCGGTTATTTGATTAGTATATGTATATGGATTTGAATATGCCTTAGGGATTTTGAGATTGCGAAAACAAAATAGATAAGATCGCCCAAAATTCCTTTTTATTTTGAAACACAAGTTGTAGATGGAGATTCTCAATTATTATGTTAGTTGGATGGAATTTATATTATTATACAATTTCTGATATTTTCATTGTCTATTCCACTTTTCTTTCTTCTTTGATTCAAATTGTGAGTTTTCAACAATAAAATAAGGGTTTAGAGAACGAATTCTATTCGAATTTTACAACACTTATTCCATGCAAATTCTTTTGTTTATCTCTATGAAAAAAGGAGTTGAATAGAATATGAAATTAGAATTGCAATTCCTATTATTTAGGATATCTCATTTAATTGATGTAATAAATTGGGTTTTTATTTCTATTGACAAGTCCATTTATTACAGTTTTTGTCATGGATACTACATCCTTGTTATGACTATAAGAATATACTGTTATGGATATTGAAACTTGGGAATTTAAAGGAAAATGACTTATATTAGTATTATGGTTAAAAAAAATTAACATTTAATGCTAGTTTAGAGCATATAAACCGCAAGCTTAAAATTTATTAGGCACGAATATATTATTTCTAATAGCGTAATAAACGTATAATTATGTCGTATAATTGTGTAGTTAATTAGGTAGTAATTTTCATATTTCCATCTTTAGGATGGTAATTGATATTTTGAGGGATTATAAGGAAGATTTATTATAAGGCCTTATTTGTGAAACAGTGAGATGTTATTATTTATAGAATATTTAAATTACGGCTAGCTCATAGGGATGCGAGGTCAGTAGAGTTTCACTAAAGAAGGTCGTACTTCACTTTGAAACTACTAGAAGTTGTGTACACTTCCTATTGACGCGAGACATCTCCTATGATAAATATTTTTGATGATGCGAGGTTAGTCCCAAATTCTGTAGGGTAAATCTGCCCAGCTAATTTGGCTACCAGCTCCTACGAATAGTTGGACTAATGTGAGACGTCATTATGAGTATGGGTCATAATAAAAGGGAATGCTTCGAGGTCTTGACGTATTAAATAGTTATTTGAGGGCCCACCTCTTTTCCTTAAATGAAGTATTAAATAGTCAAGGGGCTGGTTCTTAGGCATGATAGGTGGTATCTCGATAATGGTCTGCTTCGAGATAAGGTATTATGTGACTAATTTAGGGTCCAAGTTTCCACAATTAAGTATTAAATGGCTCAAGAGATCCCATGCGATGTCCGCTAAATTGTCATCTTTGAGAGGTCCACCTTAGGAATACATATTAAACGATGAGGTCAGCCTCAATTGAGGTCTTAAATTGCCAGAGTCTACGTTTTTTATAATAAAAGGTATTAAGTGGCTTGGGTACTATCTCCCGTATTATTAGATATTTATGACGTGGGATTTGGGTTATGGGATTTGGAAATCTGCTTCGGGAATAGAAAATGTTAAGCGGTTGATTATGGACCTGTCTTTTTTCCTTATAAGAAGTGTTAAATGGTTTTATGTATATGAGACATATTCCTATTTTGAAATGTACCATCCAAGTATTGAAATTATAAGACTCGATGCTTTTATTCACCATAAACTTGTTGTTCTAACTCCATCCTCATTACAACATAGGTTAGAGAAGGAGTTGATGAAGCTTGAAGACAGCGAGAGTGAAGCTTGTGGCAGTTACTATCTAACATTTTGTATAATTTTTTATTATACCCATGAAATTTATGCTTGAAAAAAATGCTGTAACAGTTGTTGTTATGTATTATGCCATTTTAAATGATTTGAAATAAATGGATACTATTATTGGTACTACATTTCATTCCTTCCACTGTGACTTCTAAAAGAATAGATAGATAGCTCTGTATAGTTTTCCTTTTTACCAACCAACAGTCAGCTTTGGAATGAGCCGAAGTTTCGATGGGCCTTTTTGAGATTGGAATTTAGTTTTGTTTCAAAGTGGGTTGTTATATTTGGTAACAATGCTTAGGTTACATGATCAACGAGGAAAAGTATACGTATGAGTGGCATATTTGTTATTTTTGAAAATATTTTTCAAAAACCTTACTATATATATGTTGATGCTGAAAATGGGTATTAACAACCAACAAAATCTCATAGTGATTAAACGAGGAATGAAATAAAAACATGGTAGAAAAAGTAAATGAACACATAGATTTTTATAGTGGTTCGACAATCTTGGCCTACATCCACTTCACATTTTCATTGATCTTGCACTGGATTATGATTACAAGAATGTTTGGATCAGCTAGGATCCATTACAATAAGAGTGAAGAATAAAAATGGCAAAGCCTAAACTACGGAAAGAAGGATCCTCTTTATGGAGAATGGCCACTATATTTATAGGGGAAGACGTGCATGGATTGGACTAAAATTTTGCAAAAAGAGCCTCTAGATCTGTGCGGGCCCACCGTAATGACAGGTGGCCCCAACTTGATATTTTGGAACGATTGGCCAAAATTTAGCCGATCATTATTTTGGCCCCTAACCGATCGGTATTGTAGGCTCTTCATGATGTAAGATACCTGCTCTTCAAATTTCGTGCAATTCCGACAGACCTTTTGTGAGATGTCACATTTTCCGTGAAACTACGGATCGTTCTTGCTTATTTTGTACGATCGTTATGGAACGATCGGTATGTCTTTCCAAGAATTGGGAGTTTTGTCATGCGATCGTTTATGTGGGCAATACTCTTCAATATATTGATGCTTTGAAAGTTTCAAGTGCATTGGCTTTGTAGATCTTGAGATATTGATCGATCTTTGTCGATTTATGTTGTTTTATGGATCATTTTAGATCCCATATAAATTCTTCATTTGTCATTACTCGAGCATACGAACTCTGGTTGACTTGAAATCTAAAAAGGAAGGCTTACGGGGTCTTCCTTGTCACTTCATATTGATTATACCTTGATCGGGACTCGGTCTGAATATGCTCGACCATCGTCCATAGTCTTGTATATCATTGATTCTCAAGGTTGGTAACCACTCATTTTTAGTCAAATCTACGGTATCATGGCCTTAGCAAAAGGCGGGATAACATTTTGCACACCAAGTATGTCTGGTTTGAACATGACTTTCTTTGAAGTACCGCAAGCTTCAATCATCGAAAAGGATTCCTTTTAGTTTATTGAATGGTCGTTATCCTTCCATTGAGTCATCTTTACTAATAGTTGCATTTCTTTCTGTTCGTTATGACTATTGGTCGATTTCCAACAGTATAAATTCAAGATTATATTCTATCAATCGCTATCCGTGTCCGGTTCTATGGGCTAATAAGCTTTGGCTATCCAATTCAGTCTTTTCTCTAAGAACTCCAGGCAAAAATTCAATTTCTATTAGTTTCAATTAATCGAATTTTTAGAATATACACGTGCACATTCAGGTACATGTTCTTGTCATTAGCTCCCAGATGCATTTGTACGTTCATGGGTTATCGCCAAATTTATTTTAATAGCAATTGGATTGCAATTCGTCGTTCAATTTTTATAATGAAATAGAGGTCGTAATAAGTCACTTGATGGGAAGGGACTTCGGGTTCTACATGAATGACGGCCTCAGAACCGTATGTAAGGGCGAATGGAGTGTGGCCAGTCGTAGACTTAAGGGTGATTCTGTAAGCCTGTAATGCTGTTGGGAATTCATCCACCCACTTGCCTCTAGCCTTTTCCAAACATTTCATTAGAATGGACTTTATGATTTTGCTCATAGCTTTAACTTGTCCGTTTTCTTAAGGGCGAGCAACTACCATAAATCTCTTTTCAATATGACGCTGATGACGAAAGTCTTTAAATTTAGCATTGTCGAATTGGGTTTCATTATTAGTTACTTATGGATGGTCAAAACAATAAATGATGATCCGAATAATGAAGTTGATTAATTTCTTTATCATGATCATGGCTAAAGGTTCAGCTTCAGCTCATTTGGTGAAGTAATCCGCTGCAACAATGGTGTACTTCGCTTCGTATTTCGACATTAGTAAGGAACCGATAATATCAATGCCCCAAGTGGCAAATGGCCATGTGCTGAACAATTGTGTAACTTCCATCGGTGGATCTCTCAGAATTTTTTGCAAACATGTAGCACCGGTCGCATTCAGCTACATCTCGTTTGGCAGTTAGCTAGTAATACCCATAGAGGAGTATTTTCTTTGTCTGGGTTTGGTGTGATCGTCACATTCTCCTTCATGGACATATCTCGAGACTCGTTTTGTTTCATGATGGCCGATACACCGAAGTAGGGGAAAAAGAGAAGCCCTTTCTTTACATGACTCCTTTTAGGATGAGTAGCATGAAGCTTTGTGGAAGTTCTATCGTTTTTTATTCCTTCATCCAAGAAGGACCCCTCATTGCAGATATCCTTTGGCATGAGTCATCTACGACTCCTTTTCCGGCTCCATCTCTTGAACCCAATTAATCTCCATCTAATCGATGCTCGTAACATTTAGTATTTTAATTGGGACAAAGTCTATTTGCTGCTCATTCTCGGAACTGGCCAGCTTAGCTAGTGAGTCGCCTTTCTCATTTGTAACTCTAGGGATGCGTGTAATGGTGTAATACTCAAAGTCAGCCAGTAGCTCTTGGACTCATCCGAGATAAGGAGCAAGTTGCTAGAACATAGTCTAATAGTTTTCCTTGACTTGGCATACTACTAACCGGGAATCACAAAATATTTGTAAAGTTTTCACTTTCATTTCTCTAGCAAATTTGAGCCCAGTGATTAAGGCTTCATACACAACTTTGCTATTTACTGCAGGAAAGTCGAGTTTCAAGGTGTAACATATCGATTGTTCCCTCAGGAGTTACTAACACAACTCTAGCGCTAGAACATTGATCGTTGGATGCTCTATCCATGTATATTTTCCATCAATCAGTTGGTTCTCCAATGCTCTCTGGAGAGTTGTCTGGTTTAGCGAATTCAGCTATAAAGTCCACCAATGCCTGTCCCTAGATAGCTCTCCGAGGGAGATGAGTAATACCAAATTATATTAGCTTGATATTCCATTTGAGAAACCTTCCAAATGTCACAAGTCGTTGTAGGACCCGTTGTAACGGCTGGTCGATCGGTGTAGACGTTGATAAGGTGAGGATGGAAGTAAGGGTGAAGCTTTTGTGCCACCATGAAAAGGTAGTACACAAGCTTTTCCAACTTCGGGTAGTTTCTCTCAGCACCTGCCAATCGCTTGCTAACATAATATACTGGCCTTTGGATCTGATTCTCTTCATGTAATAGTGCGATACTTATGGCTTGTACCAACACCGCTGAATAGATGTATAAGTCTTCACGATCTAGTGGTTTGGATAATATGGGATGTTACTCTAAGTGATTTATCAAAGCTTGGAATGCGTCAACGCGGTCCTACATCCATTCAAAGTTTCACTTCCTTCTCTCGATTAGATCGAAGAAGAAAATTCACTTGTCAACGCCTCTAGAGATGAATCGACTTAGGGTGGTGATCTTCCAACTTAGGCCATGTACCTGCTTGATTGTCTTCGGTACCTGGATGTTTCAAATTTCTTGAATCTTCTCAGGATCGACTTCGATTTCATGAGATTTGACGATGAAACCCCAAAACTTTCTTAATGCAATGCCAAAAGAGCATTTCAAGGGATTTAGTTTCATTCTACATCTCCAAAGGAATACTGAATATCTCTACCAAGTCATCAATGTGGTTGTTTGATTTCCATGACTTCATGAGCATACTATTCACATATACTTCCATTAATTGTCCGATATAGCCTTTGAACATTCGGTTGAACGACCTTTGGTAAGTTGTACTAGCATTCTTAAGTTCAAATGGCATCATAACATAGAAATATAACCTTAGATCGGTAATGAAGCTGGTGTACATCTGGTAGGGGATGTGTATCAGGATCTGGTTGTATGCAGAGTATGCATCCATAAATGAAAGGAGTCCATATCCAGTGGTTGAGTCTACTAATTGGTCGATCCTTAAAAATGGGAAGTTGCCTTTCTAGCATGCCTTGTATAGGTTAGAGTAGTCGACGTATGTTTGCTACTTTTTATTAGCTTTTGTTACAAGAACTAGATTAGATACCCATTTTGGGTAGAGAGCATCACGGGTAAACCTATCGTTTTTGAGTTAATCAACCTCCTACATAAGTGCAATAAATCCCTCTTGATCCATGCCGTGTTGCTTTTGTTACATTGGGATATGCTTGGGTCGATTATTCAATGCATGGCTCGTGATAGTCAGTGTGATCACACGCATGTCAGAATGGGTCCAAAAGAACACATCAAGAATCATTTAGAGAAAGCCAGCTAATTCTTTCATCATCATTGCAGTGAGTTGTGATCCGATCTTCAGTACCCGCGGTGGGTCGTCATGACTGACTGTAATGTCGATTATCAGCTTAGCAGGTGCAGTCTTGGATTCCTTGAGTTCAAACTAACAATCAACGTGAAATCTGGTTGGGATGGTCACTAATGACTGTTACTCCAGTTGAATCCCGTAGTCTTGTCATGAGTTATTGAGTCTGATAATGAGTGCTCTAAATGCTTTGAGTGATTAAAATGATCAAAAATCAAGCTTAGAAGCACGTTAAATCAAATGTCGAGTAGAGTTCAGCCTCATATTGCACGCAACTACATAGCTGGCTCATGCTTTTAGTTTTAATATGCTTGTATATTCAAGTAACTTGCTTTCCATTCAATGTACACATGATCTGTTAGTTGTCGTTTAGGTTGGAGTGATGATCAGTTGCCATGAGCTTAGGCATTGATTCTATGTTTTATCTCTAGGCGTGCTTTTGGTCGTAGCCTTTAGTCGTTGTAAACAATAGGTATGAATCACAGTATTGAGCTATCACAACCTATAACGACCCGGGATTTTGGCAATATTATTTTAATAAGTATTTAATCTAATTTAAATAAAATACAAGCCTATCATTTTAAAAATGAATAAGACTTTTGGACATTTACCAGTTATATATATGTGTGTGTATGTGTGTGTGTATTGTGAAGGAAACTTTGATTTGAAAATTTAAAATAGAATCTTTCAAAAATATTTAAAATAAAATCTACCTTATTCGATTTAATTAATGCTCTACATTATTAACATTTAATCTAAATCTATGCATATGAATGTAATCTAAATAATAATGTTTAAAATAAAATCAATCATATCAATATTAACTATAAGTATAAAATATAAGTATAAAACATATGAATATAAATTAATTGTTTGGATAGTTAAACTTTAAATAGAAATAAAAACTAAGGATTTATGTTAGTAATAAATTATATGGTTATATGGATACATGAGATAATTCTAGAAATATATAACCTATGAAATACATGTATATGCAAGACAAAATAAATATCTATGTACAAAAAAAAATCAAATGGAATAAGTATGTAAACATTTAGGGAAACATGGCATTTAATACTATCATCTCAGCACCAAAATAAAGTCATTTCAAATGTGTGAATATCATTTCAATTTCAGGAAAATCTTGCTGGTCAAAGACACAAAAATCTGACCAAAGAAATAAACTATACCAGTTAATGCCTACCCTATACAAAAACCTTTCTTCTATATATATGTGTATCTTCTTATTCCTGCTCGTTCTAAAAGAAAACATAGCAAACCAGAAAAAATAAACATTACCCTGTACAAACTCAAATTCATTCAACAACAAAACAGGAAGATTAAAAGGCAGATCAAACAGCACCTTTTCAAAACACCATTGCTCTCTGTTCAAACATATTTTAGGTGAGTAAACATACTATTTTAAAAATTTAAATCTGTGTATTTGATTCATGAATAATTTATGCTTTGCTGTATATTTTAAATAAGTAGTTCTGTATATATCTGTTGTACTGCAAATTTCTGTATGGTCTGTTCTTCTTTATTTCTGGTTACAGAGCAAAGTAAACTAGAAAAATTTAATACATCTTCATACAAACATTATCGAGCTTAGGATTTTAAACAAAATAAGTTTGTTTAAACTTAATGTATGGCCTAGAATTTATTTAAAGCTTAATAGTGAAGTTTTGACTCTGTAAAATTCAGTTTTACAAAGAAAAGATGAACCCATGATAAATTCGAATATTTTAAACCCTCGATTCAATTACACAACTTGAATCAACATTCAAAAATAGGATTTTTAAAACAAAAATGGGAATTTTTAGTTAAGAATACTAGGAGCAGTTCATAGATGAACTGGAAATGCATTTTGATCAATTTCTGGTGACCGAAGAATTATTGGATGTTGAAATTCTGCACGAAGCTAGCCTGGCCATCGATGAAGTTAGGAAAATTGTTAGACAAATTTTCTATTGCAAGATATGATGGATCGAGACAAATTTAGGGTTTAACACATGAGTTTTGGACGTGGTCAGAAGCAAGGTGATTGCGTCTCCTCGGATTGATCAAGCTGCACGAAATTAAGGGGAAGAGTATAATAGGGGATTGACGAGGTGAGGCAGGAGTTGTGGATTTTTTGATTGTCATAATTCGCTTGACGAGGCGGTTTAGACGAAGATGGTAGTTCGAGTTTTTCGAACTAAAAGCTCTATTTCAGCATGGGTTTGATCGCGTCGAATTGAACTTTTCTTTCGAGTGTAATGTTGATACGCGACTTGCCGGAGGATGCATGGTTCACCGAAGTGCCGACGAAGTGTCGTGCACGTGCATGGCCTTAAGTTGGTGTCAGGAAGTTTTTGTTGTGAGCGACAGGAGTTGATGCTCGAGAAAATGGATGGTTTGCTTCGAGCTGGAACGCAAGTTCGTGTGGTTCCTTTCTAGTTTATTGAAGTTTATAACTTGAAACTTACACTTAAACAAAGAAAATTATATGAAGAAGAAGAAGGGAAGACTCGGGGAAATGGGTGAAAAACTCGGGTTGTAACTCGAGTAACCTGAGATTTTTCTCGGTTTTGTTTTCAAAAGGTTAAGCCTAATAAATTTAAAGTTAATGATGTTAAACAAATTTTAGTATTAATGTTTGACAATTTTAAGTTAAGAATTTATTTTAATTTTTAATTAATTAAGTGAATACGTAAGAATGTTTTTAAATCTTAATTAATATTTTAATTAAGCAGATAATTTAAGATAAGTGTTAAAATTCAATTAACACTAAAACTTTTAAATTAGCAACTGATTTGTTTAAAGTTATTAAGGAAGATTGTAAAATGATAAGTAAGAAGGTAATTTATATAAATGATTATTATTTAATTAATCAATTGTTTAGGAAAGTAATTAAGAATGATTAATTAATAATTATAATTAACTAAGTAATTAGGGATTTATCAATTTGTAATTAAAGATTGGCTAATTAATAATTAAGTGTCTCGTTAATTTGTAATTAAGAATTGTTAATTAGATAATTAAAGTTAATTAATTTATAATTAGTAGTTAATTAAATAAATAATTAATGATTAATTAATTTGAAATTAAGTTTTATTAATTAATAATTAATGTTATTAATTAATAATTAAGAGGTAATTAATTAAGTAATTAAGATTTAATAAATTGATTAAGAAGTGATTAATTAATTAATGGTTTGAAATGGAATAGTTAATTAATTGATGATTAATTAAACAGGATTAAGTGATTAATTCTCAATAATTAATTTAAATTGAATTAATTACAATAAGGACTAAAGATGCTCGCTTATGGATGATTATAAGTAGAAAATCTGAATTTGTGATATCTATTTGGTGATATTCTGTGATACTCTGTGATATGCTTTGATATATCTGTGATATTTGAGTATGATTTATCTGTGATAATGCTATGTGAAATCAAAGTATTGAATTAAATTATTTAAACCATTAAACAACTTGGCCTTTAAATTGGCGTTTGGTTTTCGATGAGACCGGGATCGGGTCTCAGTTATGATTATCTGGAAACCACATCGATCCAAATTAAACGTTAGGTCGTGACATCTCAAGTGAAGATCGAGATGGTGTTTCAAAGTGCAAGGGTTATCGTTGTTAACTCTAAGGGTGATTCCAAATGAGTGTAACGAGATAATACCTTCGGTTTCGTTCGAACCCGGAACGAACTTGTATGGATTGAATGCTTTCAAAACATCGTCAGGTGGACGATGAGCATTCTAAGAGATGTATCCTATAAAGGTAATCGCAGCCTCAAGCCTCATTAACCGGGAATGGTTAAAACATGGGAGATGTAGCAAGGTTAGGTGGTAGCACGCAAGCAGGATGAGGTATACCCATGTCTAGATGTCTTTTTATTTCGGTTGTGTGGGCAGTTGTTGGCCACAACTGCAGGGTTATCTTGTTCGAGACTGTTCAGTAAGGAATGGTTCCGGCCTTGTGTTGTAGGGGGTCGGGGGTGATCCTCGGTACGGTGATATAGGCCCCGTACTGTGACGGACGGTACCCCAGTAGCCCTACCATTGATGGAAACCCATTCTTCCTACGAGACCCTACGGTTTTGATTTGTATTACCCACTTTTGTGGCTAGTAGCTGGAGTTTAATTGATGTAACAATTTCGGCAATTTTCTATTTACTTGAAAACCCCATACACTATTATAATATCACCGGATTTCCTATCAAATGTATTGGGTAGCTTAAGGTAAAAACTTACCCGTGTTTATGTGTGGGGAGTCTTACATGATACCTTTATGTTCAAAAGATTTTCAAAGTTAAGCAACTTTAACCCGTTTACTCACACCAGACCTATGCCTGACTCGGAGTTTATTTCTGTTTTTCATAAACTATTGGGTAGTCAAATTTTTATGAGTAGCCAAGTGATAGGTTTTGGATTGTTGAGTTCAGGAGGAGCTTGGAGCAGAAGTCCAGACGTATCTATCTATCTAGTTCCGCTGTGTTAGTTGATGTATGTTGTATTTTGGGATGTATGTAATGACAGATATATATATATAACTGTCTTATTGTATGATGTTGTGTAACTCTGATATATGTAAAACTATGTAATAATTATGTGATGTATTATATTTTGTTCCGTTTCTGCTGTGCGATTCTGATGTTGTTATTCTTTCTTCCTATCTTTTTTATTTTTTTCTTTTTTTTTCTTATTGATGATACGTCTTTCTGTGAATTGAATGGCAGGTCTTCACACAACCAGTCTTTGGATGATCACACTTCCACCCCTGTATTGGGTTGATAAATGTACCGCATGGACGGTCGAGTCTCGTCCTAGTCGTGTTTATGCTCCCACCTAAGCTTTGAAGACTTAGAGTTGATCGACGAATGGCAGGTTCACATTCATCTTGTTTCTCGCTCGTGCCCTCAAGTCTAGGGCATATGTTGATGACTAGGAAGGTAAGTTATGTCCACTTGAGTTTTATACCTTTTCCCGTTGAATCATGGGATCGATTTATTTGATGGAATAACGAGTCGTATATATTATGGATTAAATTTTTTCTTTTCCTTCAAGAGGGAAGACTTCAATTCCTTATCGTTTAGGGCATGAGTTATGCACTAGGCGGTCAATCATGTCTACTTTTGGTGCAGATGTTGCCATACTCTGGGTAGGACCAAAGAATAGATGGTCAAGTCACATCTAATGCTCTCCCTATTGGACCAAGGGAAAGAATCAGTGTGCGGACGGTCAAGTCACGTCCGTTTTGTATCGCTCTTTTAGTCGGATCATGGTAAGACTCAACGAATGAATGGTCGTGCCGTACTCATTCAAAGCTAGATGGTCTGTCATGCACATTTTTAGAGTTGGCTAAGGAGTAGTCGAGTCGTGCTCATCCGGTTTCATACTCCTCCTGACGGATCGAAGTAGGGTGCTTGAGAATTAATGATCAAGTTGTGCTCATTCGTGGTTTATTATCCAATCAATGCTCTGAAGACCGAAGTTATTCGATGGATGTTCGTGCCACATCCGTTTGTGGTTAGTATGGATCAATATTGACCGTCGACCCAGCGACACAATATAGGAAGCTTGGATTGACATTCCCTATCGAATCGGTGGCACGAAACAGTTGGTCGCCCATAACTTCGGATGTCGTATCGATTGATTTTGTATTAAGGCCTCCTTACAGTCATTGTCTTAAGTTGCAAAGATCACTATGCCGGAGCTATAGTGAGATGTTGTATTCAACTTTTAGTAGTTTGTACTCCTACCCCAGTCTTCGGTTAGCGGAGTTAGTTCATGGATGGTTGAATTCCATCCGTAGTGAGTTTATACTGCTTTTATCGAGTTCAAGTCAGAGTTTATGGAATAGCGATTGGTCGAACCACACTCATTTATTTATTTATACCCACATCCGCATTCTGGGGATAATAATTTATTGGCAGGTGGTCGAATCTCACCCAACTTTTGTTTATACTCATGTCCACAATCTGGGGACTTAGAGTTATTCCGAAAAATGGTTGAACCACATATTCCTAAGTTATTTCTTCTGCCCTAACTGAGGGGCGGTAGTCGAAGAGTGGTCGAACGTATCACGTTCACTTTTACTTGGAGTTCTTCATGTTGAACAATGGGAAGGAGCTGATTAGTGGATGGTCAGGTCATATCCGATTTAAACTTGGGCTCTCAAACCACCCCTTGCATCCGGGGTAGGAGTTGATGTATGGATGGTTGTATCGCATCCACTTTCATTTAGATCTTGCTTCTACCGAGCCTTAGGAGTGAGATGAGTGTTTTGGCCAACCCCGTGCTTGATCAAGGGAGTAGATGTTAGAACCATACCCACTTTGAGTTGTGTCTTTAAATTAGAGAGTGGACGGTCAAACCTCATCCACCTTTTGTATTTATACTTCTTACCATGCTCTGCAGAGTGGAATTGATGGATGGGAAGTCGGACCACATCTAGTTTTTTATGGTATATACATTCCGGACCATGCTCTAAAGACTGGAGTTAATAGATGAACGGTCAGACCTTGTCCATATTTTTGTGTTTATACTCCAGTCTGCACTCTAGGAATTAGAGTTGATCGATAGACGGTCAAACCACGTCCATCTTTTGGTATTTATACTCCAGTCCACAATTTCGGAACTAGAGTTGATCGATGGACAGTTGGATCGCATCCATCTTTTTATGTTTATACTCAAGACCACTCTCTAGGAACTAGAGTTGATCGATGATGGTCGAACCGCATCCATCTTTTGGTGCTAATACTGCACACCGCAATCTAAGAACTAGAGTTGATCGATGGACGGTTGAACTGCGTCCATCTTTTGGTGTTTATATTCCAGTTCGCACTCTAGGAACTAGAGTTGATCGATGGATGGTCGAACCACGTCCACCTTTTGGTGTTTATACTCTATTCCACACTCTAGGAACTAGAATTAATCAATGGACAGTCGAACCGCATCCATCTTTTTGTGTTTATACTCCAGTCCACACTTTGGGAACTAGAGTTGATCGATGGACGGTTGGACCACGTCCATTTTTTGTGTTTATACTCCGGTCCATGCTCTAGGGACCAAACTTTTATGATGGGTGGTCAGTCACACCCATTTGATGTTTATACTCCATTCCGTGCTTTAGGAACCAGAGATGATTGACAGACGATCGAACCGTGTCCATCTTTTTGTGTTTATACTTGGTCTGCACTCTGGGGACCAAAGTTAGTCGATGGGTGGTCATCACACCCATCTGGTGTTTATACTCCACTCCACGTTCTAGGGACCAGAGTTGGTCGATGGACGGTCGTAACGCATCCATCTTTTTAGTGTTTATACTCCAGTCCACACTCTAGGGACCAGAGTTAGCCAATTAGTGGTCAGTCACACCCATTTTTGATTTATACTCCAATTTTCATATCGAGGTAAAAGTTGTTGAATGAACGGTCGAACCACTTTCATCCATGGAATGGAATTCTGCCTCCAACATCAAGGGAAAAACTTGACAAATGGACTGTCAATTCACATCCACTTGGTGATTGTAGCTCCTCTAATCAAGTTGAGGAAGGGAGTAAGTAATGGATGGCTAGATCGCATCCATGCTTGGGTTGGACGATCAGGTCTCGTCTAATTTGCTTCATAGTCTTCCTAGAAAGTCAAGGTAGAGAGTTATTAGGTGGACAATCAAGCGCATCCACCTCAAGCTGCAGTCGTGTCCTTATGCCGAGGGTGGTAATTAATAGACAGCAGTCGCACCTACTTTTAGTCGAGCTCTCAGACTGCCTCCTATGTTAAGGGCATGAGTTAATGTGTAGAAAATCTAATCACATCCACTTTAGTTGGTGAGTTAGTTTTGCTGAGCTTTGGAAGAGGCGTAAATACTTTGGTAAGTCAAGAGTAGAAACAGCTGAGTGGACGGTCAGTCGTGTCCACTTTGTATTGGATTCTGATCTTGTTTGGCTCTGAGGAAGGCATAAGTCTTCTATCAGAATTGAAGCATAGAGTTGGAAGAGGATAATTGAGTTAGGCCCACTTTCCATTTCGAGTCCTTGCCCCCAAATCAAGGGTAGATGGTAGCTGATCAGCGGTTGAATCTCACTCATAATGATGATCCTCTAAAGGTTTAATCATGGTCCATAGAGGTTGGTTGGCACCCAACTCTCGGTACTTGGTCACCTTTCTGTTATGACCATATGTATCTTCGCAGCATTTCTCATAGTTTCCTCTAGATTTCGATGGACTCCCTCGAGGCTGGTTTTCAGTACTGTTCCGAGTCATGAATCTCCAAGTAGATGTTATTGATAGAACCGTTCAAAGGAGTATATCAGTCGAATTTTGAGATTATAGGTCGTCTCCTAGAATCCGAGTCCTTAGCAATAGGCATGCATTGTTCTTTCTCCTAATCTGCTGCACATTCCCCTTGCTTAGGTTTTGATTCACTTTGTAACAGAAACGATCCATGTCGTAGGAGGTGCTCCAGCTTAGCAATCATCAAAGTCTATCTCAGGGTCGATTCCCTTTATCAATGCCATTAGTATGATATTCATGATGGGATTGCTCGCTTTAATAACAAAAGGCGTTGTATCTCTACAGGAAGTATTTGGGCAGCTCACCTGGCGTTTGGAATAAATTGGATAATGACATCACATACATGGGGCGATTCACATGCATTCTGAATTGCCCGACAAACTTCGTAGCCAAATGATTAAACGAGGAGATGGATTTGGGCAATAATCGAATAAACCGCATGATCACTATACCTTCAAGGAATATATGAAAGCGTCTGCATTCGATGGCATCTAATGCTCTGGCGGAATTCATATGCCACTTGAGTTTCATGAGATGTAGTCCAAGGTCGATTTTCCCTGGATAAACTGATATGATTGGTAGATTGAATCTTCTCGGATACTCTGCACACTAAACGACTTCAATGAATAGGCTTCGACTGAGAGAGATGCTTCATTCATTTTCAATTTGGTTTGTTTTCAATTTTCCGCTAGTTTTCATACTTGTGAATGATGTATGCATGGTTGTCCAACATTTGAATAGTTGAGAATGCTTGTCGAATGGCGAATTGGTTAGGATGGAGTCACTAATCGATGACGATCCCTAAAATTTAACCCAAATGAGGCATGATCCATATAAGGCAGTAAAGAGGGCCGTTTGAGGTTGAACACCAAGTTTCAAGTCATTTAGAGTTCATATGCCTGAGATATGAGCAAAGAAAGATAGATCGGTATTGACGGACTGGTGGTAATTTACTTGGAGTTAGACTCGAGAAAATCTGCTATTTGCTTAGAGTCAGCAACTAATTTGCTTGGAGTCACTGAATTCGAAGTGTTGGATCAGTGAAGAATAGTGCTTGGAGTCATATTGGCGTTTGTTTGGAGAAAATCTTAGTTTTACTCGAGTTTGGCTTTGGGCCAAAGTTTCTTGGGTTTGCTTAGAGTCACATCATCTATGTTCTCAAACCTTTGGGAGTATCATTTGAGTAACAGTTGCTTGTCCATTCCTTGGTCGCAATCCAAAAGCTACCGCTTGATCCTCTATGCCCCAGTCAGTCACAAGATGTAAGGGAGTGGATAGAATGCATCGTCTTTAAGTTGTGTTTCGAATGCAGAATGTGGGGGCACTGCAGCATGACACAAGTTCTTTAGAGCCTTTTTCTTAAAATTTAGATCGTACCAATTTTTTTTTTGAAAAACGATCGGTAATGAAACCGATCATTTAAAACAACAATTGGTTAAAACGATCGGTTGGAATGCTGAAGCAGTGGAACAATCGGTTGCAGCAACGATTGGTGAAATTTTTAACTAGAATGATCATATAGAAACGATTGGTGTAAATCTATATAGCAGTCGAACGATCGTATAAAAGAGATTGTATAGAAAAAATTGGTGTAAATCCATATAGCAGTCGAACGATCATACAAAAAAGATTGTATGGAAACGATCGGTGTAAATCCATATAGCAGTGAAACGATCATACATAAATGACCATATGATGCGGGAGGAAGGAACGATCGGAGGCTGGAGGGATCTTATAAGAATGATCGTACGAAAACGATCATATAGAAACGGTCAGTATGGAACAATCGTACAGAAAAAACGATAGTCCAAATTCACGTTGGTGGAACGACCAATGAGAAATGATCGTATGGAACAATAGTACATGATGATGCAGCATATGGATTTGTAGCAAACGATCGTTCATTGAGTATGTATGGAGCATGGCCGATGGCAGATCATTCATAGATGCTTCAAAACTTGACTATGTATGCACATTGATCAAACACATGAGTAATCGATCGCTAATATCACGATTTCCTTCTTCTGTGGGAAACTAGACTTGGCTTCTCTGGCATGTCTAATAGTTTCCTTGTAGATCTCTTTCAAAACTGAGTATAATAGGAAACTTGTCGGTCGAAAGCTGGATCTATCTCACAAACATGAAAATCCACAAGTAGAAGATCAGATCTAATCAAGCTAAGAATTCATCTCTCAATGAAAGCACCAAAATGTTGACACCAAAAATGGGCACCAACACTCAATAGAATCTCATCGTGATTAAAAGATGAATGAAATTTAAAACATAGCACAAAAAATGAACGCGTAGATTTTTATAGTGGTTCGACAATCTTGTCCTATGTCCACTTCACATTTTTATTGATCTTGAAATGGATTATGATTACAAGAATGTTTGGATTAGCTAGGATCCATTAGTACAAGAGTGAAGAATAAAAATGGCAGATCCTGGGCCGCAGAAAGAAGGATCTTCTTTGTAGAGAATGATCGCTGTATTTATAGTGGAAGACATGCATGGATTGAGCTAAAATTTTGCAAGAAGAGCCTCTAGATCTGTAAGGGCCCACCATAAAGATAGGTGGCCCCAACTCGATATTTTGGAATGATCAGTTAAAATATAGCCGATCATTATTTTGGCATCCGATTTATGTGTTATCGATAGTGTTTCTTCATGATGTAAGATACTCTCTCTCCAAATTTCGTGCAATTCCAACACACCGTGTGTGAGATATCGCATTTTTCATGAAACTATGGATCGTTCTATTTGATTTTATGCGATAATTAAGGAATGATCGGTATATCTTTCCAAGTTTTAGGAGTTTTGTCATGTGATCATTTTTGTGGCCTCCACTCTTTAATATGTTGATGCTCTGAAAGTTTCAAGTGTGTTGGCTTTGTAGATTTTGAGATATTGATCGTTCTTCGTTGATTTATGCTGTTTTATGGATCATTTTAGATTGATCCATATAAATTCTTCATTTGTCCATAACTCGAGCATATAAACTCAGATTGACTTGAAATCTAAAATGTAACCTTATGGGGCCTTCCTTGTCACTTCACATTGATTTCACCTTGATCGGGACCTAGTCTAAATATGCTCGACCATCGTACATAGTCCTGTATATCATTGATTCTCAAGGTTGGTAATCACTCGATTTTAGTCAAATCTATGGTATCACGGCCTTGCCAAAAGACAGGATAACAATATACACATATATATATACACTTATTTTAAATTTACGCTTAACTCTATAAATTTGGGCTATAGAAGTAGTTGCTACCATTTTCCGACAGGGTGGACGAAACAACCGTGAGTTGGAAAAATAAATAGAGTTGAATTTATACTTCTTTGTTGGATCTAGAATTCCTAATCTGTAGGGACCCTATAAACATGTTTAATAATATGGAGAAAATCGTAGAAGGAAAGTTTGTATCTTGAAAATTTAATAGGCAATGAATGAGCATTAAGAGAGGAGTTAGAAGAAATTAAATAGACCATTAAGGTAGTTATGGGAAGATAAGGAAGAAGATAAATAAGTAACATTGAATAAGAAAATAAATATCTTTAGGAAGCGTTCGTTAAGATAGTAACCATTTAATAAGGACAAAGTGACATTGATGAGAGTTGTAGATATAAATGTTGAGCAATCGTTAGATGCTATAAGGCATAGTTTTCATAAACATACAAAAGAAAGGGATAGTGAAACAGCTTTTGAAAGAAGGTGAGCATTAATAACCACTAGGAGATAACTAGAGTCTCTCATCGACTATGCTGCATACAACAACAAGATCAACCATCTACTCATCAAGCTCTTTTGGGCTTACTTGAATCTCGACCGCCACGTTATTTCAAACCCGGATGATGCAATTAGGACTGTGGTATAAAAAATTTCCTTCCTCTTCAACATCTTGGTAGATTCTTATTTTCCTGGATAAAGGAGAAGAGTTGAACGAAATAGCCGTTAACATGGATACTCGAGATCAAATAAGTCATTTGTTCCTCTCTGACGATTTAATGGAACTAAAAGTGGTAGCTTTATGACCCAAAGCTCGCATCTTGCACCGTTCTCTCACACACACCATCAACCCTATGACTGGAAGTTATGAGAAGGTACATCGGAGAGATTTTCAATCCTCGTATTCTATTTAGGGAAATCGATGAGTAAATTAGGCTAAATTCAACTTGAATGAGTTTCAAACATTCAACTAAAGTTGGATGTGAACGATATAGTATGGCGCATATTGTTATCCCGCTTTTTGGCAAAGCCGTGATACCAAAGGATTGGTCGAAAACGAGAGACAATTTGCCTCAGAGATTGGTTGCATTCTACTTCACTATGGATATCGATGAATTTTTGTCCGAGTCCGGATCGGGCTACAACTGATAGGACATGGCTAGAGAAGCCAAGAGAGCCAACATTTCAAGTTTCAAGTCAATCCGAGTTCGTATGCTCAAGTTATGATGGATTCTATTTGAGAGAGATGAACCTTGCTCGGTTCGAATCCATCACCCCTTCATTAGTTCGAATCCATTAAGTTCGAACCCATCAGAGCAGGCACCATGTTCGAATCCATAGGCGGAAGCATCGTTCGAATCCATCAGCCAGTGCCTGCCTCGCATCCATCGACTTCGACTCCATTTACTTCAAACCAATCCCATAGCCTTCCTTCGTATCCATTCAACTGAAGCCACTCTGTATCCATGCTTCGAATCCATGAGGAGCACCTTTACTTCGACTACATCGGGCAAACCCTCACTTCGAATCCATCTTCGTAAGTCTATGTTCGAATCCATTCAAACCCACCAGGTTCGAACCCAAGTCACTTCGAACCGATCTTGTTCGAATCGATCGAGCTCGAACCCACTGGGATACCTCGGTTCGAATCGATCGAGTTCGAACCCAGGAGCATTCATTTGTTCGTATCCACCAAGTCAACTAGCTTGGATGACGTGTCACTCCACGATACGAAGATGGCAAGATTCACGGAGACGAAGCGCTCAACAAGGAGAGAAGACCGGATCGACTCGAAAGGCGCGCACCACCTCATCACAAGGCCACGTGAACCGATCGATTCGAAGAGAGTGGGTTCGAAGGAATGGATTCGAAATACACAGCCAGCCGAAAAACTCCAATTCGAATCGATCGTATCTCCTAAACCACTCATCCAAATGCAATGAAATTTACACAGTAGCTTCCATACAAGATAAACATTGTTCCTGCCAAGTTTCAGCTCGATTGGACCATTTCTTGATGGGTTCGAAATCACTTCGAACCGATGTCAGATCGAGTCGAAACTTGGTGGGGTCGGTCGCGTGGGCCCACTCACGTGCCAGAAGAAGTCTCCTGAAGTTTGAGCGAGATATGGGCCTCCTACGCCTATAAATAGCACCCTGAAGCCTTCAGAAAAAGGGGATCTTTGGGAGCTTCCATCATTGAACGTCCAGACTCTGCCGGATTGAATTCCATACTTCATTATCGCTGTTGTATTCAGATTTCAAAGCTATCATCAACTGTAATCCGTTGTAATCGATTAATATCATCAAGTGAATCAATAAAGAGAGAACCTACAAAGTGGATGCAGGCACGAACGCCGAACCACTATAAATCCCGTGTTGTTTACCGTTATTTGTGATTTGCTGCATTTACAATCTCTTAGATCTGAGTTCTGTGTTTGTTATTGTGGATCTGTGTTGATAAACGGGTACTTTCACGATATCGGGTGTTTGTGACCATTTTTGGCGCAAACATTTTGGTGCTTTCATTGAGAGGGGGCTGATTAAGGATAATTTGAGTTTGAAGGCTTAAAGATTTAGATCTAAGAACCATGACGAGACAAACAAGTAAGAAACAAAGGCCAGAGAGAAGTGAACACCAAGGAAGTCAAGAGGCTTCTTCAGGAGCAAATCAGACATCGATCTTCATCACTAGGGACGAGATGGAGACAATGATGAAAAAATAAGAGGAGTTGATCCAAAGTTTATTTCAACAGATAGGGCAACTTGGAGCGCAGAATCAAGGAGTAACCGGAATTCAGAACAGAGCAGGACCATCCGACATTGCACTTGGAGTAGGGGGCACACACATGGAGAATGTTGACCCAATCCCAGAGAGAGAGAGGGGAGCATCTGTACAACCTGGGAGTAGCAGAGGAGTGAACGCTCAGTCAAGGGGGCAAATCCCAGAATTCCCTCGTGGACTCGGGGGGGCAGGCTGAAAGTAATGAACAAGGGTTGCATCTCGGTAACAACGACAGATTAGCGGAGATGGTTAGAAGGGCTATGAGAGGCGGTTTGGTAAATAAAGATTTGGTGGATGTTAATAGGAGTCCTTTTACTCCAGTAATCAGACGAGCTAGGAACCCACCGGATTTCAAGTTACCATCATTAGACATGTATGATGGGAGAACAGACCCCACGGTTCATCTAACGAAGTATATGAGACATATGGAAGTGCTGGGGGCATCAGAGGAGGTTATGGCCCGGTGCTTTCCATTGTACTTGATGGATATTGCAACATTATGGTTTAAACAATTGGAGAATGGATCCATCGGAACGTGGAATGGTTTAGTTGAAAGATTTATGAGGCAATTCAGGGTTCACATTACAAGACCCAAGAATGTGATGACTTTGGCAACCCTAAAGTAGAAAGCCGGAGAGACCTTGAGGAGTTATCTAGCGCAATTCAATGCAGCAACAGCTTCGGTGGATCGAGCAGATCCATCTATGGTGGTGACGGCAGCTGTGTCCGGAGTAACTGACGGCACAGAGTTCAAAAATTCATTGACTAAAGATCCACTCGTGGATCTAGAGGAATTTTACAACGAGGTAGAAAAGTTTTTGCGATTAGAGGATGCGAAGGCAGAAAGAGAAGAAGGAGAGGGAATAGAAGTTTATGTGCTTAAGGACAAAAAACCTCTCGAAAAGGACTCAGACAAGGATAAAGGAAAACGAAGGGCTGAGGATTATGATGACAGGTCAAAACGGCAACGGAGGGAGCCGCGATTCACTACTTACACCGAGCTGACTGAGAGTTTGGAGCGGATTTATCAGGACACCAAAGAGCAGGTTCCATATTGTAGACCGATGCGAAGGGATCCAACTTCTGACGAAAGGAGATCAGATAAGTTTTGTGTATTTCATGAATTAAATGGTCATAACACTAATGATTGTAGGCATCTGAAGGACGAGGTAGAAGGGCACATTAGGAACGGTATGCTCCTTCAATATGTGAGGAGGCGAGCTTCAGCGGTGGAGCCAGAGCGGCCACCGTCTACATCAGTTAGGGGCAACCCTGAACCAGGACATCGTTTGGTTATCAATTAATTAAAATAACGATGAACAAGTCGCAAGCTTCCACTAACACAATTAAATCATTTACACATGTACGAGATCGCAAACGTTCTCCAGGCATGCTCTGAATGATCATTGATTGTTTCGTAGTGGGAACTTACACTTTGACGTCTTTGCTTTGCTTTTGTTTCATGTTGATTTGGACATTTGAACTTGGTTTGTTAGGACATTTCTGTTTTTAAAATTCATCTGTTGAATAGATATTTGATCCTGATAATTTTGAAATGGCTAAGCTACTTACACATGTACGGGGTCGCAAAAGGTCCTTAGGCATGCTTTGAGATGGCGATAAACCGCCCTGACAAACGATCCAGGGACCCACACGAACGTGAGCCTGGTATCAATAATACCAAGCCCTCCCGGGAACACTTTTTCGCCTCGAACGGCACCCGACTTCGAACAGTCACCACTCGCCACGAACGACACTCGACTTCGAACAGTCACAACTCGCCTCGAACGACACACGATCGCGAACGGTCACAATTCGCCTCGAACAGGCACAACTCGCCTCGAACAGGCACGACTCGCCCCGAACGGCACAACTCATCTCACCTCAAATGGCTCGATCGCGAACGATCGTCATTTGAGGTCCGCCGCTTGACCACGCACGGTCGCACTTCACCTCAAATGGCTCGATCCCGAACGATCGTCATTTGAAGTCAGGCGCTTGACCATGAACGGTCGCACTTCATCTCAAATATCTTGATCCCGAACGGTCGTTATTTGAGGTCACATAAAACTATAACTTCCTTTGCAGGATATCAACAGGATATGAACGTCCAGCTCATGGCATTACGAAACACGCCTTCCTGCCGCAAGGCATGTTTCGGGGGGCAAATGTTATCCCGCTTTTTGGAAAAGCCGTGATACCAAAGGATTGGTCGAAAACGAGAGACAATTTGCCTCAGAGATTGGTTGCATTCTACTTCACTATGGATATCGATGAATTTCTGTCTAAGTCCGGAACGGGCTACAACTGATAGGACATGGCTAGAGAAGCCAAGAGATCCAACATTTCAAGTTTCAAGTCAATCCGAGTTCGTATGCTCAAGTTATGATGGATTCGATTTGAGAGAGATGAACCTTGCTCGGTTCGAATCCATCACCCCTTCATTAGTTCGAATCCATTAAGTTCGAACCCATCAGAGCAGGCACCATGTTCGAATCCATAGGCGGAAGCGTCGTTCGAATCCATCAGCCAGTGCCTGCCTCGCATCCATCGACTTCGACTCCATTTACTTCAAACCAATCCCATAGCCTTCCTTCGTATCCGTTCAACTGAAGCCACTCTGTATCCTTGCTTCGAATCCATGAGGTGCACCATTACTTCGACTCCATCGGGCAAACCCTCACTTCGAATCCATCTTCGTATGTCTATGTTCGAATCCATTCAAACCCACCAGGTTCGAACCCAAGTCACTTCGAACCGATCTTGTTCGAATCGATCGAGCTCGAACCCACTGGGATACCTCGGTTCGAATCGATCGAGTTCGAACCTAGGAGCATTCATTTGTTCGTATCCACCAAGTCAACTAGCTTGGATGACGTGTCACTCCACGATACGAAGATGGCAAGATTCACGGAGATGAAGTGCTCAGCAAGGAGAGAAGACCGGATCGACTCGAAAGGCGCACGCCACCTCATCACAAGGCCACGTGAGCCGATCGATTCGAAGAGAGTGGGTTCGAAGGAATGGATTCGAAATACACAGCCAGCCGAAAAACTCCAATTCGAATCGATCGTATCTCCTAAACCACTCATCCAAATGCAACGAAATTTACACAGTAGCTTCCATACAAGATAAAGATTGTTCCTGCCAAGTTTCAGCTCGATTGGACCATTTCTTGATGGGTTCAAAATCACTTCGAACCGATGTCAGATCGAGTCGAAACTTGGTGGGGTCGGTCACGTGGGCCCACTCACGTGCCAGAAGAAGTCTCCCGAAGTTTGAGTGAGATCCGGGCCTCCTACGCCTATAAATAGCACCCTGAAGCCTTCAGAAAAAGGGGATCTTTGGGAGCTTCCATCATTGAACGTCCAGACTCTGCCGGATTGAATTCCATACTTCATTATCGCTGTTGTATTCAGATTTCAAAGCTATCATCAACTGTAATCCATTGTAATCGATTAATATCATCAAGTGAATCAATAAAGAGAGAACCTTCAAAGTGGACGTAGGCACGAACGCCGAACCACTATAAATCCTGTGTTGTTTACCGTTATTTGTGATTTGCTGCATTTACAATCTCTTAGATCTGAGTTCTGTGTTTGTTATTGTTGATCTATGTTGATAAACGGGTGCTTTCACGATATCGGGTGTTTGTGACCATTTTTGGCGCAAACACATATATTATGCGCATTCTTAAACATTTCGACGTTCCTTTTGTCGACTCTGGATACTCAACTATAGGCTCCAAAAACACAAGATGCTTAGCCTAATGAATCAGTCAAAACCATACCTTGACAACACTATCATCACTTACGAACATTGGCTTGAAAACCAAGCCTCCGATCAAGCTCAACCCTCCACTCGTTAACAAACTCCCCATATTCAAGCCTCCTCGTCATCCCAACCTCCTCCACCCAAATTGGAAGTTTATGAGATTCAAGAAATGGATCCTCAAGCAAGGTTACAATAAGTCGTATCTATCATCTCTTGTAATTAAAGACTCCTTGATCAATGACTATCTCGTGTAGAATCAAGTGTTTCTAGAGTTGATAAAAACATCAGGGTCAACAAAAAGCTAAATCATATTAATATATTTCTCAACAATATTTGGAAAGCGATCACGTGCTCCCATCCTTCTTCAACCTCTGTTCAAGTGCCTACATCTCATGGGAAACGACCAGCGGAGCACCGCACCTGGTCTACTTCGAATAAAGAACAAGAAGAGGAAGAAGGCGAAGAATTTGGTGACGACTCTAGTGACAAGGAAACTAAAGGTGATGAAGAGAGCTCAAATGAAGGATGCACCGATGATGAGTAAGGATTTTTTTAATTCCCATGGTATCTTGAACTTCTATGTTACTCTACTTTCAAACAATATCGATTTGATGCTATGTAATATGTGGTACCTTTCTAAGTTTGAATATGTAACTTTTAAACTCTATATCCTGTGATTATGTAGTGGTGTACTCTCATTCTTGTGTAATATGTTTGATGTGTTTCTGTGTTATATATTATGTAGATATGTTTTCGTGTTATATTGCTCGTATATTAATATTCTCTACTTTGAGTGCCCTCCTATTTATCAATGACAAAGGGGGAGAAAATATAAATTATTAACAGGAAATATAGCATAGATTCAGGGGGAGAATACTATATCAAA
Organism: Allium cepa; assembly: GCA_030765085.1. Taxonomy (NCBI): domain Eukaryota; kingdom Viridiplantae; phylum Streptophyta; class Magnoliopsida; order Asparagales; family Amaryllidaceae; genus Allium; species Allium cepa. The sequence goes on from CM060928.1 coordinate 620,336,607, forward strand.
GTTGCATGCATACATTCAGGAGGAAAGATAAATCAACAAAGCTTGTCGAAGATTCACTCGTAGAAAATAGAGTTGTCATCATTAAAAAGGGGAAGAATGTTGGATCATAGGTTTTGAGTGCTAACAAGATACAATAATTCATGAATCTATGAGTACGACAACATCAGGACTTATCGACTCAAAATATTGATTCGTCTTATTATATATCATTAGCAGAGTTAATAAGCATATATGGAATCTAGTTTAGAGCTTTGTTAAAATCTTTCCTCAAGGTTCATCACTCATAAATTCATATTAAACTTGCATTTGTTTTATATATTTCATATACACACAAATGGTTTTATTGCACAAAAATAACAACACTCAGTCGACTGACCTACTATAAACAGTCAACTGAGGCTGTATAAAAAAGTTTTTAAAATTGCTCACCAGTCAATTAAACATATCAATCCTGTCGACTGAGTCTGTGCAAATTTTTGTTCACGTTTTGAATTCAGTCGATTGACCAAGCATGTCCAATCGACTGAAAACTGCAACTGTTAACTTTTTGAATAGACACTTCTTTTGATCAAGAGTTATCTTCTTCCTGGATGGATGCATCTCTTAGCTATTAACAGATACCTCTTACCAGAAACCATAACTCTTCATACACTATATAAACACTCGAGAATCATTGATCAAATTATCGAATTTTCTAATCTCTCTTGATCTATAGTGCTTTGCAATCTTGATTCACAAATCCTCATACGATCATTACTTACCATGTCACTTCTATATTCTTTAAACAATAGTAATCTCCCTAATCTTCACACATACACACACAATTATACACATCAATCTTGAGGAAAATGTCATAGCAAGGGTGTACTACAAGTGACAAATCCATTTTATTTAGAACACACAAAGTCAAATTAAATCCAGTCTGTAAGAAAGTCCTGATCGGTTGCTCAGGCGGTCGAGTCTTGTTCTGTTGCACAGGTGGTCAAGTCCTATTTGGTTGCTTGAGAGGTGTAATACTTATTCCTCCGGATTAAGTGAGGGTTGCTAGCTGTAATTCCAGAAGGAGTCTGGGACTAGACGTAGAATGGGAGTCCGAACTAGTATAAAAATCCATGGTGTCATTTTACTTTACTGCTATTATTTTCCACACTAGTTATTTATTATATTTCATATTACTCGATCCTATAGCACAGTCACTTTCAGCTTTAATTGCACCAGCTTGGACATATGGAAAGGGATCACCTGCTAGTGAAAAATGGTCAGCAAGCCAAGGTTTATGCTATTAAGAATGGACCATCAACTTCATAGGATGCAAAAGGGAAGGGAGTTTTGGAAGGTACTTTATAAATAACATCTTATTCAAGTTTTGTTTGATTTCGGAGCTTATATAGCTTTATTTCTAAAGAATTGGTTGATAGATTAGGACTTAGCCCAAAATTTGTAGAAACCCCTATTTGTGTGACCAACCCTACAGGTGGCACGACTAATCTATGCTTGATATGTGATGATATATGAGTTTCATACCTGACACATCACTTTTCTTGTAACATCTTCGTCCACGATTTTAAAGGGTCCAACGTTTTACTTGGTATGCATTTTTAGCATAGAATAAAGCTATCCTAGATTGTGTTAGAAGGACTGTATCTTTAAAATCCAAATTTGGGAAATTTGTTGAGATATTGTGTCAAGAACCTAGTAAACTAATGAGTTTCCTTTATGCATTGGATTCGCCTTAGGAAAAGTTATAATCATAGTAGGTTGTTAGAAATTTTCTAAATGTCTTTGAAGAATTAAATAGCCTACTCCTATATTGTGAGATTAAGCTTGGTATATACTTGACCCCTAGATGGAAACCTTTTATTCAGCCAAGGCGTAAGATGGCTCTGACGGAAAGATGGGAGTTGATGAATTAGATAGAGGAATTGTTTAGTAACGGTTTGACTAGGCCAAGTCACTCAAATTGGGGAGCAGCCTTGAGTTTTATTGCAAAGCCTGATGGTTTATCAAGGCTTTGGATAGACTACCGTGAACTAAACACGCAAATGTTTGGAAACAAGTATCCCTTACCCAGCATAGACAATATGTTCAAACAACTGAAGGATGTTAGGGTATTCTCATAAATGGATTTAGAAATGGGATTTCACCAACGAAGGATATCTAAATATGATATACCCATGACAGATTTTAGAGGACCGTATAGTTTCTTTGAGCGGTTGGTTATGCTTATGGGCTAACTAACGCACCTGCTCATTTTGTAGTCATCATAGTTCGATTTTTTAGAGATATACTCAACAAATTTGTGTTGGTCTCAACATATGGTATTCTTATTTATTCTAAGACCAAGGAGGATCATAAGTGCCACTTAAAGACCATATTGGAAACATTGAGGAGGCATGACTTAATGGGTAAATATTATAAGCGCTATTTCTAGCAATCTGAACTAAGACTCCTTAGATATGTAGTATTGGAAGACGGTATAAGAAGGATTTGCCCCAAGTTGTTTATAGATGAGTAGATTGTGTATATTGTATTATGTATGCACTATTTTGATTTGGATGTTTATTGTATGACTTTTGTATGGGTTTCATGATTTATAATACATGCCATTTTTGTTATTTTGAGTCGTCCTTGTTTGCTAATTTCGGGATGAAATTCTTTTAAGAGGGGGGAGAGTGCGACTGCTAGGAATTTCATTACTTTGATTTTTAAATATTTAATCAAATTTAAATATTCAAATAGTAGCTTTTAGAAATAAAATAAAAATCTTTTAAAAAATAAATAGTGATGGTGAAATAATTTTCAAAATTTATTACAAAAATATTTAGTTCAAAGAAAAATAAAACATGTGATTGGAATTCATTTTTCGAATTTTCGACTTTTCGTCAGCTAAAAAGTATCGAAAATGTTGTGAACATTTTAGCTAACATATATTCATGCATACTATAATAATTTAAGTATGTGAAGGTTAATAATATGGTAGAATACAATTACTAAAGTTAATATAACGTTGATGTGGCATTTTCCTAAGCATTTAAAAATATATGCCATAATACATCAAATCACCTAAGACATTAGGAAGCATAATATGTGAAGTTTAAATACATGTTGAAGAAGGGGGAACATGTTCATGCGCATGGTACAAGTTGGAAGGAACCAAGATGAGGTAGGGCAAATGCAATGGAGGGCATGGTACATAGTGGTAATTTGGTAATTTAATTTATCCATTTGCATATATACAAAATTCCTGACATTTCCCTCATTTTTCATTTCATTACTACATTGTAAAATTTCCTCCAAGCTCTTGAAATTTTTTCCATGGCTCATAAAAATTTCTATAGTTCAAAAATCCTAGTTTCATTCACTTTTAAATTTCATAAACCTTGTTTAAACCTCCTCATTCCATTTCTACTCCACTTCTCATTTCCAAAACAAGCCCCGATACCCTCCACCACTTTGGCCAAGCACTTCCATCCCTTAGGTTGAACCAAACACCACCCTCTTAGGCCTAAAAATCTAGTTTCTGCAAAGAAGAAGCAAAGATCTTGGTTGAATACAAATTTTAGTAGAAGTTACTTCGGTTTAGTCAACTTTCAGTGAGTAAAGTTCTCGCCTCTAACTAAGTTTTTTAAAACATATATTATTGCTGACTTGAGTGTAAATATGATAGTTTTGGGTGAAAATAATGTTGACATGAAGGTATGTATATGTGCTTGGATAAGATGTCATATAGTTTTGAAAATGGAGGTTAAAACGTCAAGTAGTTTACAAGTTTTAGTCCTTGCTTGTATATGTTGGTTATGGCATGACATATGTTTGTGATGTGGTTATGATGTGGTTATGTAAGTTATGATCATGAATACGTGATTGTATGCTAAGAAAGCACTTTTACTAGTTTAAGTGACATAGAATCCCTAGTGTAAAACTATGATCTTTGGTTTTAAATTCCAAAATATTTTTAAGTTTAAAACTTGTTTAGTTTCCATGTATGCTATCCAGCCTCTTGGCCTGGGCTACATTTAAACTAATAGAACAAGTTAGACTCGACTGTCATCAAAGCTAGTATCCCGGAGTGATGATCGTGGGGCCCAGGGATCAAAAACAGATGATAATATAAAGTAATGAAAAAGCAAAACCAAGAGACGAACACTATAGAATGCTCTAATTATGGTATAAATCCTCCTCTAGGCAATGGGTCAAGTACAACCCCTTCCCCTGTACAAGGGATCAGATCATATTAGATTAGTAGTTTAACCTAATAGAAAATGATCGATATCTCAATATGTAGAAGTAAAATATGGAAACAACTTTGGGAACGTGAAGATGCCATGAATGGAGACCCACGGATCGATCGTAGGCTACCACATTGGTCTTACAATCGATCAGACCCGATCCATCATTTTTGGGAGTTATGCCTTGAAATTATTTGGGCGACCTCGTTTAGATCTGGAGACTTTACCATTGAAACTTCAGGAAGATATTCCTTTGTATTCTCCTATAAACACAAGTTTCGTAGTTCATTTGAAGGATTTTTGGAAGCTGCTATTTCTTTCGTACTCTATTGTAACCACGGATCATACCCGATTTGTTCCTTTGAACTCAATAATTCAAGTGATTAATAAAGTTATTTTTCCAAATTGGATGTAGGCTTTCAATGCCGAACCAATATAAACCGTTATGTCCTTGTTATTGCTTATTTTCTATTATTTAATTGCTTGTTTCCTCTATTTTCTATTGGATTTTCATCACTTATTTCTCTACAAAATCTCTTTGGGTGTTTGTGTCATCTTTTGGTGCAAAAATTTGGTGCTTTCTCTAAGAGATCAGTTCTCAGGTTGGTTAAATGTCATCATCTACTAGTGGATTCCATTATTCATGAGATAAGATCCAGATTTTTGCCTACAAAGTTTTCATTTCGAATCAGATTTGGAAAAGATCTAGGAGGAAGCTAATAGAAATGGCCAGAGGAACTAAGTCCCTTCTTGTGCTCTTATTGAAGGCAACGACGATGCTAAAGTTCAACATGTTGAACGGAATGTACAACCAGCTGCAGCAAATCCCCAGAATCCTAGTGACACCATCACCATAGCTGATTTTGAAGTTCTGATGAAAGATTTGATGGATAGCCATCAGTAGCTCAACGAGCAGATTTAAGCTTACATTGATTTGATGAACCAATTGAAGGTCGACATGGAAAAACAAGGAGGGAGTTTACACCACATTTAGGATCAGAGAGAACTCATATTCATCCAATGAATATCATAGAGCCAGACGCTGCAAAACTAAAGCATAAGATGTTGGGAAATCAAGAAATCAACCAGCGAACGAACTTGACCGATCGCTACTGACCAGTCCCGATCCCTTAAGGGGGTCAGTGTCAATCCATCCTCATGTTGAAGGAACACTCAGTCTGTTAGAGGGAAGCATGGTGGAGGTGCTATGGCCGATCACGATGCCAGAGTTTAGGCGAATGCAAATCAATCAACGCTCAAGAATGATGATAGAACTGCTGCTCGGGAGATGGATCAAGAGCAAGAGGAGCCAAAGCGATGTGGAACTGGCCATAGGCATAGATCAGGTCACTCACGTGAGGTGGAACATGATTATCACTTAGCACCAACCCTTTAAAACCAGACTTGATAGCTATAGTGAGTCAACCAATAAAAGAGAGTCAAGGCTTAACCAACAATGATTGGGGACTGACTAGAAGTCATATTCCATTTACCAACAATATACTAAATGCTAAATATCCTTGGAGGTTCCATATGCCCACATTGCCTGCCTATGCAGGGAAAACCGACCCCAACAACATCTACTGAAGTAAGAATGGCACATGGATTCCGCCCGAGCCGCTGATGCAGTCAAGTTCTGATGCTTTCCCATTTTCTAGAAGATATTGCAGCTATGTGGTTCACCAAGCTACCACCATGGTTTATCTCTTCATTTGATCAGTTAGCAAAGAAATTCTTGAAGTAGTTTCGTATGCACACCACTTGCCCCAAAGATGTGATGTCACTCTCCAATTTGGCTCAGGCCCCAAGGGAGTCATTGAAAGATTTTCTGGAGAGGTTTAATATAGCCATTACACAAGTTGGCAATCCCCATGATGATGCAATACTAATGGCTCTGATCAAGGGAGTCGACCCCGATTCAGAGTATGGTGATTGGTTAGCAGCGAAGCCTCCTTCTACATTGGAACGTTTCTTTGCAAAGGCAGCTCAATTTCTAAGGAAGATGGAGGCAAAGAATAATAGGAGGAAAGATGTAGCAGGATCGAGTGCCGAAGGAATATGGAGTAATGTTGTAGTAAAACAGTCCGGTATAGTTTTAGCAAAGTTCAAATCAATGTGCAAAATCAATCGAATAATCAGGATAAAGGTAGTGATGGAAACCGTGGCCAAAGATGGGATTCTAGGAGAGGGAAGCCGAGGATCCCATCAATTGGTACTTATACACCCTTGAATATGTCTTTGGAGAATTTTTACCGATTGACCTGCAACATTATCCAGTACAGGAAACCAACTCTGAAGGAATCGATAGAGAAGTAGAGGCAATTAAAAAGTTTTGTAGATTCCACAAAAGCTACAGACGTACCACGGAAGAGTTTCTCCACCTCCGTGATGCCATTGAGAAGTTGACATGATAAAGAAAATTGAAGAAGTTTGTTAAAGCCCCATAAGTTGGTGTGCATGGGACATCCAACCCCAATCAAGGGCAAGCTCCACCTAGTGCTGAGGAACATAAGTGGACTGGAGGAAGACTAGTCATCAATACCATTATTGGAGGACCGCATCCAACCGACAAAATCTGGAATTAGATGGAGCATTACATGGATGCGATTAGGCATGTTGATTTTGAATCTTTCTCAAAAACGGAGGACAGTGATACGGCCATGCAGTAGCATACTATGACAGATGACTTACCATTCTAAAGAAGAGATGCAAATAAGTTGGAGGTCCCTATGATCGACCTTGACTTGGTGAGGAAAATTTTGATTGATTGTGGCAGTTCTGTAATCATTAATTTCAAAAAGGATTACAACCAAATGTGAGTGGAAGCCAAAGATCTAAAACCGTGTAAAGCCTACATTCATGTCTTTAATGGTGTTGCAATTGAAGCGGTATGCTATGTCAAGCTACCGATGGAGTTAGGAGGCAGCAACCATAGGAGAGTGCGGATGCTGTTGTTTGTTATGTTGGAGGTGGACTCTCCACACAATGCCTTTTTGGGCTAACTGACTCTTGTTGAATTCAGGGTAGCTATCGCCCCTTGGTGTTTGACACTATAATTCCCAATAGACAAAGGCGTGGGAGTTGGTCATGGAGACCAAGCGATTATACATGCCTATTACGTGGTGGAGTTAAGAGATGCTAAGCGAAAAGGAAAAGAAAAAGATGTGGAGAAGTCTCTTTGCATCAAAACTAATGAATCTTAGCAACCATCATTTGGACCCTGGCTTGGGCAACACAATCAGTGCTATAAATATATAGACCCGAGAGATGAAGAAGAAGAGCCCAAAGAATCCAAAGCTACGCCCATTGAGTTGACGATCGACATCATGGTCAGTCACGACGACATCTTACAGGTCTTCAAGATCGGATCACAGTTCAGCCCAGTAACGATGAATGAATTAGATGGTTTTCTCCAAATGAATCTTGATGTGATTGATTGGGCTTATTATAACATGTGTGGGATCTGATTAACCATTGTGAGCCATGCATTGAATATCGACTCGGGGCATATCCCTATGAAACAAAAACAATATGGCATAGATCCGAAGAGATCTTCCATACTTAAAGAGAAGGTGGATGGGATCAAAAGCAATGGGTTTATCCATGATGCCCTCTATTTGAAATGGGTATCTAATCCTATTCTCATGAGAAAAGCAAATGGAAAGTGGTGGATGTGTGTTGACTATTCAGATATGAATAAGGCATTCCCGGTGGACAACTTTCCACATTCTAAGGATCGACCAGCTAGTAGACTCGACTGCTGGACATGAATTAATTTCATTTATTGATGTGTACTTCGGATACAATCAAATCCCGATGCACATCCCCGACTAGGAGCATACCATTTTTATTATCGATATGGGGCTATATTGCTATGTTGTGATGTCATTCGAACCAAAGAAGGATGGAGCTACCTATCAAAGACTGGTCAACCACTTGTTCAAAGACCACATCAGACGATCAACAGAGGTATGTGTGGATGATATGCCCATGAAGTCACAACGATCAAACGACCACATCGATGACTTGGCAGAGATGTTCAGTATTCTTTGAAAGTATGAAATGGAACTCAATCCCTTGAAATTCTCTTTCGACATTGCATTAAGGAAATTCCTAGATTTCATCGTTAACTATTGCGGAATCGAGGAAAATCCCAAGGAGATTCAAGAAATTTGAATCATCCAAGTGTCTAATGTGATTAAGCAGGTACGAAGCCTCAATTGGGAAAGACGCCGCCTGAAGCGGATTCATCTCTAAGGCCAATGACAACTGCATTCCCTTCTTCGATTTGATTAGGAGAGGAAAGAGGAACTTTGAATCGATGCAGGATTGCACTGACACAATTCAAGCTCTAATAGGTGACTTAAAGAGACCACCCATTCTATCCAAGCTGTTGGATCATGAAGACTTATATATCTACTTAGTGATGTTGGTGCATGCCATAAGTGCCGCACTATTACACAAAGAAAATTGAATCCAAAGGCCAGTAAATTATGTTAGTAAGCAATTAACAGGTATTGTTAGAAACTACCCAAAGCAGGAAAAGCTCGCATATTGCCTGTTGATTGCATCATGAAAGCTCCTCCCTTACTTCCAGGACCCTATCAATGTCTACACCGACCAGTAGTTATGGCAGGTCCTACAGCGACCTGAGACGTATAAAAGGTTACCAACTGGAACATCGAATTGAGCCAATTCAATATCACTTATCTCTCTTGGAGAGCTATCCAGGGATATGCATTGGCTGACTTCATATAAATTCACTACACCATACGACTCTTTGGAAAGTAGTGGAGAACCGACCATCCGATGGAAGATGTACACGGATGGAGCATCCAATAATCAGTGTTCTAACATCAAAGTTATATTAGTGACTTCTGAGGAACGATTGATCTGCTATGCCCTGAAACTCGACTTCCCTGCAAAAATTAACAAAGATGAGTATAAATCCTTGACCATCCGGCTCAAACTTGCTAAAGAAATAGAAGTAAAAACTTTGCAAATATTTTGTGATTCCCAGTTATCAAGGATGGAAACTAATCAACCACCGACTAACTCCGTTGGCGCGAGACCGAGGACATGAGTATTATCGCTTAACCACTAAATTTGATAGCGTAACAACATAACTCAAGCCTAATGTCTGGTATGACTTAAGGCCTTAACCAAAAGGAGGCCTTAAGATGAACTTATTGGACCAACACTTGAATAAACGGGTGACCGTATGACACTACAATTTGGACAACGAGCAATGAATTACAAGTACATTGAATGGAAAACATAATACTTCAAATACTTAAAATTTTTATATAAGAGTTGAATAGAAATAAAAGAAATTTTATTTACGTGCTAAATTTGGATGCTAAGTATAAGTTTACGACCAAGTAACTAAAAAAAGAGATTGCAGTTGTTTTGAGCTATAAAGAAGTGCAAACCCAGAGCTACTTCTTATTTAACGACTTATGTTTCTTCTTCTTGGGACCAGGAGAAATCTCGCTCGGACTCTCACCACATTTTATCTCTCCACTTTTACCACTCCTTTTACCCTTGAGTGGAGTGCTCTTGGTTGATCCAACAAGTGTGCTCTGCGTAGTTTCAAGCTGAGGTGTGGAAACTAGAATGCTTGAAAAAGACACTCCCGAGAAACTCTCAACACCCTCAGTGGAGAGGTATAGTGGAAAAAATGGTCTTTCTGGGCAAAACTATAGATATGGAAAGAGGAACTACTTCTAGCTTTTCTTTTTTAATCTCTGTTGCAAGAAGAACATCCACCTCAAGTTTCTGCTCCATCTCATGCATAGAAGGACCCAATAAGGAGTGAAAAACCTTGTAATAACAACATCGTCAATAACTTGAGTCCTATGATTCAAATCACATCCTTCTACAAAGAATCCTTCAAACACTCATCGAAGTCCTGAACTTCCTCATCTGAAACGTTATGAGTTGTTGTCGAAGTCATTACAGTTACAGACTCCATCGCTGAGATTTATGATCCTAGTTGAGATCGCTATGGAGGGATCAAAGCAATAACAAGCGGATCTGAAGTAAAGAAATACAACAAGAGAGGTTAGAGAGGTAGACCAGAGATACATGACTTTTTTAAAAATGGAGGATTCAGTGAAATACCCTCTTCAGTTTGAATTTCCACATGAGCCGAAGTACCATCGGATGGTCCTTCTATGATGGGAGAGAGGCTAGTGAATTTTCGATACAACGGTTCCTCTAGGTTATAACAGGTGATAGAGGAGTTAACATTAGAGCTAAGGACAACTTAGGTCTTTGGAGTTTGATCAACCATAGCGTTATGCTGAATGGATCCAAAACCCTCACCTATCTCTTGTTGAGAAGCTACGACAGGTTCCTATTGGATCGGGAGTAAACCCTCATGCAAAATTCTAGGTTCATCAGCTTTCAAAACTTCTTTTTTTAGCTACATTAGATCAATCTCTTCAGTCCCAAGATCTCTCTTCTCATCTTCAACTATCTATTCCCAAGCGTAGACAAGATGTTTGGGGTAGTCACCCTGGAGCCATTCTAAATTTCTATACTTCAAGACATTAGCATTTTAAGAGATTAATAGTGGATCTAGCTCATCCATAACCTCTTTCCCCTTTTGTTTCTATAAGGCCTCTACCTCTCTCTTTACGAGAGCATCAAATTCTTTAGCCTTCTCAACGGCTGCATCCCTCTTAAGTCTAACCACGACCACCTCATCACAGGCCTCTTGGCCAATTTTCTGCACTTCATCTCTCTCTTTTGTCCCATGCTCAAGCATTCTTTAATTAAGCTACACTTCTTTTGGTGGTTTCTTTCTCGATCACCAGCTCATGATTTCAATGGGAAATCGCTCAACCTCAATCAAGTGTCTAGATTTCTCTACTTCAAGTGCTTTGGTGGCTTCTTCAGATCTTTTCTCAGCCTCAGCATGAGATTTCCTTAAGGCATCTAACTCAGCATCAAGAGTGGGAATGATCCATTTTCTTTGAGCTCCTTGGCGGTTTAGCCTTTTCAATTTCTTACTGCCTCTCTCTAAAGACTTTGGAGATCCTCTCTAGCGTTATCATCCATTCATTGCACTACTTACGAATATCCGCCATGTAGTCAACGATCATTTAAGAGATCTTCTCAGAAACCCTCTTTAGGTTGGGCGCAAACATAACCCATCGGAGCAAGCATTTGGTAACTCTTCTCTAAGTAGGGCCATGCGGGCAGAATTATAGACCTTTTGTTCTGCATAACGACTTGAGTAATAGCACTTTCTTTACTCGGAATATGCTGAAGAGCCTTAGCACCACTGGGCATCTGTGGTCAGAAGATCTCCTAAAATATGATGACATAATCAGTTGTATAGGGACTTAAATAAAGGGTAGACCTTGAAATATCGACTGGAGGGATATCATTGCACCGATTCGACTACCTGTCTGGACCCTATAAAGGAGGGGACCTAGATCTGGATCGATGCTTGGAAGCGGAAACATGCGAAGAGCAGTCCCTATCACCCATATCATGTTATTATCGATCTCGACTGGAATGGTAATTAGGGTTGTATTCACGGCCGCTACTCCAGTGATACGAGCCCGATTGAGGCCTTTGAGTCTGGCGTGCTGCATTTTGCAACGAATGGAACATATGTTTCTTTTTCCCCATGGATCCTATAAAGAAAAAAAAAATTAGTTAAATTTCAGGATTAAGGGGCACATGACAAGTGTAATATAGTGTTGTGGAGTGTGTGTGGATGTAAGTGTCATGTTTTCTCCTAACAGACCAAATGTTAAAGCCTTGCTGATAGGAGTAGCCTCTCCCCTATGATGGAAGGAATATCAGCACTAATTCTGGTAGGAGAATCAAACCCCCAAACATTCATATCGGCAAATTTATAAGTCTCGATGTGATCTGGAATAAGAATATCTGGCAGTCCCTTGAATATGTTTTCTAATCCTCTAGGGGCTGAGAAGTAGACTATTTTGGAGTGGCTAAAGGAGTGACAAATGGCTTGGACTGCTTGGAAACTTTGTCTTTACAATTCTTATAGACAAGTTTCTTCCTTTTTCTCTCCTTAGTGGCAAAAGGCTGTGTGCTTTGTGAGGATCCAACCGCAAATTGATGGCTAGAAACCACCTTACCATGGCTAGGTTTGTTAGCATTACCCCTTGTATTGCCTTCTTCGATGACATCCCGAGTCTCCTCAATTAGGGGCATGACAGGGTTGGCTTCGCACCTCCTTGCTCAGCAGCATCCATTCTTTCTACTAATTCTTTCCCAACGTTCCTTGACGCCCCAGTGATGCGGCCTTCCTCAAGCAAGCCAAAGAGAATAAGACGTTCATCGGTAATGAGGTGTCTAATATATTTATCCTTTGGAAGGATATTTTTAAGTGTGGAATCGATCTCTGAATATCTCTCATCATCGGGTCATGGGTAGGTGCCTATAAAAATCAAAAAGCTGAATAGTTCTGGACACGACCTAGACATAGGCATTCGAGGCTAAGTTTAGAATGATACTTACATCCTTCTAGCCACTGTCCTACGAAGCTAGGTGGGCAGCGCACATAGAACCACTTGCTTTTGAAAGAACTTAGTTTATTCTAGGTGCCAATCACAACCTGGAAATTTTTTATCGACTCAAGAAATGTGAACGAAAGGCTTTCCTTTCATCACTTGAAGTTGAAAATGAATTGAATATCCTCTGGAGTCGGTCCACAATTCAAGAACTCAAAAAAGGTCATGTATGTGCAGTTGAGGGCTGCATAACTATTTGGATGCAATTGGGCTGGTGGTAACCTCAGATGATATAACATCTTTCGGATGAATAGATTGAATGGTGGGATGCATCCTGCCTAGCACACGAATTTGTTACAAGTGGTATACCACTTTAGAGGCAGATGAGCTCTGTCATGATGAGATGGAGCTTGCACATCTTCAAACACAATTCTATGCTTAATGCAAAGTTTACGAGGTGAAGCTTCATCAACCCTTGAAGCCATGGAATCCAATGGATCGTTTAAAAAAACTGCATCCTTTAAGGTATCGGGAGTTGGATCGATTTCTTCTTCTTCATTCAAGGGAATTTCAGGTGCCTGTTGTGAGCTTTCTGGCTGTTCAATTTGATGGCCAAGAGAGATTCTAGCATATACTATTGTCGAGCTTGATTCATCATCGGAATTGTCTATTGAGAAGGCTATACAGAAGTCATAGCTGCTAAATGCTCTGAGCGTCTAGAACCCATAACTCTAAAACTCAGTAGATAATCATCATTTGAGAAATTAACCTGTTCCCCCTGTGCTAAGTGTACACTAGTGTATGATGGTGTAGTGTCTGCAATACGGTGATAAGCAATTCAGAGTTAAAAGTGGCAGCTATGATAAGACTTTGGGATTCGACCGGAGTGACCTTCATCGTTGACAATCCCAAACGGCTTTTACGCCAATGATTGTGGGTTTCACGTAAACTTTGGAATCAATCTTAGCATATCAAAGTGTGATATTCATAATTCAAGTTCATATTCTAGTTCATATGTTATACATGTTCGAGTTTCAAGTCATATGCATACATGTTCTAAGTTCAAAGTCAAGTATAATTAATGCTTGAGTTCGAGGCTAGCGATCATATTCAGGTCTTAAAGTCCATGTGCGAATGTTATTGTTCGAAACTGGTCATGCATGCAAGTCCAAGAGGTCAAGTGTTGAAATTCAAACTTACGATACCGCAAAACAGCTAAGTCCTCCTAGGGGAAGGGATCGTACTCGATCCCTCCCTTATGCAGCTCTGCCTCGTATCATTTTCATATTGCAAAACATTCATGACCGATCGCCCATAGCGATCCCACAACAAGTGATCGCCCATGCCAACTGATTAGTAGTATACTGATAATTCAACTCCATTTTCGTACTATTGATCCCAACTATCTCCAAATTTATCTTCATTACAAATTCACAACAGATCGCTCCTCCACTACATCGAACGACTGATCCCTTTGATTGCACTCCTATCAAAACCTATGATCCGATGCACAATGTGAACATACATCATATCTTACATCAATAGTCATTACTTCATCTCCATTAAAAATGAAAACAACCCAAACTCGATCGCTATTCTTAAATCCATCAGTAGCTAACATGAACTCCATCCATCTCATCACAGCGATAAATTGGGTACGACGGATGAATTCGAACCTAGTGATATAAGAATATTCGATTCGGTTGTATAAAGTGGACCTAGGGTTCAAACACGAGCATTTTTGGGTGAAAATTAGTGGAGGTTAGATGTTGGACCTTGGCTAGAAGTAGTAGCGAGTTCAATGAGGGAGATGGAGATTTGAATCAGCAAAGGAATTAGATGAAGTGGTGATGTTCCCAAAGCTTGAGCTTGCTAATAGAAGGTGCAAAGAAGAAGAGTTCAGATCGTGTGATTGTAAAAGAAAATAGAATGGAATAAGTGGAGACACGCCAACTAAGTGTTGGCTTATATAGATGATGTGGGTTGATTCCTACAAACCCGATATTTGGTTAAATCCTTATGCAAATATTGACCGGACACATTCCTTTTTTGAAGGGATCTATACTGATCCTTTACCGATGTCAAAAGAAAAAGAAAAAATGATATGAAGAAAAAACTGCAATTCCGTTGTAATCAAACTACAAGAAATTGGCAACGACTCATAAGCATACGATTGCATTCGGGAGCTAATGACAGAAACGAGTACGTGCCTGTGTACGTCCCAAAAAATTTGATTTCTTAAAATCGACAGAAATTGAATTCTCACTTAGATTTCATAGAAAAAAGTCACTATAGATAGCCGAGGCCTATTAACTTGATCGACGAGCTTAGTGGAATCGAGCACAAATAACAATTGAGGAATTACAATCCAGAGTTTATACTATCAGATATCGACCAATTGCCACAACGAACAGAGAGTGACATGACTCTTAGGGAAAGATGATTCAACAGAAAGATAGAGACTATTCAAAAAATAGAATGGAATTCTTCCCGATGACTCTAGCTTGCTTTGGTTCAAAGTACGTCATGTTTGAAACATGACGTCCTTTAGGTAAGCGCTATCTACCCTTTTGGCCTGGCTATATTCAAACTGACTAAACAAGTTAGGCTCGACTGTTATTAAGGGCAATAACCTAGAGTGATGATCGTGGTGTCCAAGGATCAGGCACAAATGATAGTATAAAGCAGTGATAAGCGAAACCAAGGGATGGACACTATAGAATGTTCTAAGGAATAACTCCTCCCCTATGCAATGGATCAGGTACGATACCTCCCCTTGTACAAGGGATCATATCATATTAGCTCACCAGTTCAACTCAATGGAAAATGATTGATATCTCAAAATATAGAAGTTAACTATGCAAAAAACTTTGGAAACTTGAAGATGGCATGGATGGTGACCCAAAGGATCAATCGCAGGCTGCCACGCTTCTTTTAAAACCAATCAAGGACGATCCATAATTTTTGGGTGTTGTGCTTTGGAATTTTTTTGGTGACCTCATCAAGATTTGGAAACTCTGCCACCAAAATTTCAGGAAGATATTTCCTCATCTTTCTTTATAAATATAGACTCGTAGTTCATTTGCAGGACCTTTGGAAGCTGTTGTTTCTTTCATACTCTATTGTAACCACGTACCATACCTGATCTACTCCTTTATACTCAACAATTCAAGTGATTAATAAAGTTATTTCTCTAAAGTGGAAGTAGGCTTTTAATGTCGAACCACTATAAATCGTTGTGTTCTTGTTATTACTTATTTTCTGTTATTTAATTGCTTGTTTCCCCTTTTTCGTTTGGATTTTCGTAATTTATTTCTCTACAAAATCTCTATTAGCTGTTTACGCCAACTTTTGATGCAAACAATGAATATACCTTTATGTTTTACAAAGTAGTAAAGTTTCCTAAGAGTTCAAGTTTTAAAGAGAGACTCAAAATAAAAATTCAAGTTTTAAAGATTACTGGTCGTATAACGATAGTCGTTATGGATGTAACTCGTAAAAGGACTCTTTCTACAAAAAATTAAAAGTGTTTTCACTTAGAATCTTTTTGGAAAGTGTTTTAAAACATAATTTATGTAATATAAAGTATTTATTTACTTAATTATTTATTTAATTATTGATTATATAATTAATTAATTAATTAAGGTAATTAGTACTTAATTATTTGTTAATAAAGATAATTAGCATTTAAGTGTCAATCAAGTAAGTTAATTATAATTAGTTAATTAATTAAAGACTTAAATATTAATTAGGGATTAATTATTATTTATTAAAAATAAATTACTAATTATTTATTTATTAAAAATTAGGTTTAATTATTAATTAATTACTGATTAAGTTAAATTTAATTAAGATTTAATTAGAACTTAATTTAGATTTGATTATTATTAAATAAAGGTATAATTTAATTTTAAATTAAATAACAAAGGTTTAATTTGTTTTAAATAAATTAATAAAGGTTTTGATTTATAAAGTCGCTTTATTTATAAGGATTGGTTTTGTTAAAGGAAGTTTTCTTTTGCAAAAATATTCAAACCTAGGGATTTCTTTGTCGACTGCCCTTAAGTAACCTTAAATGATTATGAAACCAAATAACAACTGTTTAGCAGAACAAAACATCATTCTGCTATTATAATAATTTAGACATGTGTTTAGTAGAACAAATCCATGTATGCTATTATAATGACTTGGACTTTATTGATTGATTGTTGTCTATTGATCCTTTTTACATATCTTTTTGTTATGAAAATACCCTTATTGTAACTTGGAAAGTTTAACTGAAATTGATTAAACTATTATGGTTGCTAAGCCTCTTCTGAACTTTGGAAATGATTCTTTTAATCTTTTTTCTTCTTAAATAAGGGTTTAAAGATAATTATAGTTTAAAGAAAAGTTATTATTTAATTGAAATGTTTCAGTTTTGTTACCGTTTCAATATGATATTTTATTGTTAGTTCATTCACTATTTTATTTAAAGTGTTGAAGTTAGTTTAATTAATAACAACTTGTTATTTAAAAGTTATTTTAAATAACTAATTGTTTATTAAAAAAGGAACTTAATCAAATAAGATTTACTAAGGAAGATTTGTCTAAATAAGGAAAATTTAAAAAAAAGTTTTATAAATTGAAAGGGAACTTGAAATTTGAAGAGAAGTTTTATAAATGATTTTGGATATTTATAAAAGAGTTTTATAAATAAATTAGAGATTTATAAAGAGTTTTATAAATGGGTTTGGAATTTTAGTAAAGAGGATTCTCGTAAATGAAAGAGATTTATTAAAAGGATTTCTTGAAGAAATTTATAAAAGAATTTAAGATAGGATTTCCTTTAACCAACCTTCTTAATTTTGATGGTATGGACATTCGTTCTATACTTAACATCAAAGGAATAGTGTTTGAAGTTATCTCTATCTCCAATTCAAATAACTTTTGTTGTGATTCTTTTAATGTGATTATGATGTAAGAAATTTTTCACAATGTTTTACGAATATACTTATGCCAGTAAGATAAGTTTATGGATATTTTGATAAATATTTTGCAAACAGATTTAATAAATGAAAGATTTATTTAAATGATGCTTGGTGGTTCACATGGGTAATTAAATCTCTGAATTGTTGATGTTGTTTATTTGATAATTAAATAATCGATAACCAAATCTTGGCCAATTTTGACGTAGGAAGTAAATAAGAGCTTCACGTATTCATGTGGTTTGAGTTCCCTCGGAAGAACTCATTCTGGTGAAACATCTCTAGCTTTAAGGGATATATTAGAGATTCCCTCGGGACTTTGGTATAGTACATTTACTTCTAAAAGAACCAGGAATGAGTCAATCGAAAATTATCGACTGTTGGTTTGTAGAGACTGGGATCAGATATATTATCTAAAACCACATCGAACCAACCTTTACGTTCAAGTGGAAGACATCTTGAAGATGTTTGAAGATGTAGTTTTTTGAAGTGCAAGGGCTACCTCTACTAATCCTGAGGTTGATTCCAAAATGGATGTAGTAGAGGTAGTGCCTTCGGTTTCATTTATATCCAGAACGAACCTGTATGGCTGAATGCTGGCATTGCATTTCTATCTAGAGGGTAGCATTAGCATTCCAAGATGGTCTGCTAAGAGAGAAGGTAAATCATTGCCTCAAGCCTCACAATCTGGTAATGGCTAAAGAAGGATAGATGCGGTAGGATTATGTAGTTTATTCCCACTAGAGTATGATCCCTTATCTAGAGTCGATATCTATGTATGCTTGGGACCCATATGGTTGTCGATCAACCATGGGATGATCATATTCGGTACTATCCTATCAGGGTTAAGCTGGTTCTATGTTGGCAGAAATCAAAAAGTTTTCGTCCTTGGGTTGAGGTGTGCCATTTTTAGAAGGTAGTCCCTTATGTTGCTATTTGTTGGAATCCATTTTCCATATACGTGTCTTAGCGGTTTTGGATCGTATACTTATTATTTTTGTGATGTACACACATTAAATTTACTTGATTATTGATCTTCTAAACCTATGGACATCATTATAATACCATTGGATTTATAACAAAAAGGGTTTTGGTCATCATAAGATAAAAACACGTTCATGTTTATAGGTGCTGTGGTCTAATGATTACTCTTCTTTTTGAAAAGGTTTTCAGGAATAGAAATCCATTTGTTTTGATTTGAGTTTTACTCACGATAGTTTACCAGAATGACCCGGGCATTACTTTCTTACTATGCTTGGGTCAGCCCGAGCAAATTTTCTAGATGTAGCTGGATCCTTTGGAGCTTTCAAGAGATGAGCTATATTCTCCATGAGTATTCACATATCTTATATTCTTCAACTATTTTTGTTGCTTTAATTTCTGTCCATATTTATTAGCAATTGTAAGGATATGCTATTATAAAAGTTTAAGCTAATAATATGTTAGTGTACTATGTTCTTGTGTATAATAAAGATGGTTTCTTTTTGTTGGATCCTATGTGTATTATATATTTCTCATCACGATGTGAGATTATGTTCTATCTTTTTCTTTCATTACCCCAAATAACTTATCCTTTGGATACTTAAATGATCGGCACATGAATATTGAAGATACGTTAAGCGTCGTCTTTAGATGTAACAAAGGCAGACCGTTACATCGATCTTTCCGTCTTCCTAAGATATAATTAACTAAGCTAATTACTTCTAGAAATAGTACTAAAGGACCCGTTTATCAAACCTCAAATCAAGGAGTGATTTGAGGAAGGTAAGGTGTGTAAGTGGCATGGATAGATGTAACTCCATGGTTGATCTAGAAGCGTATTAGGGTCTTTTGCCACTGATAACTATAAATAAGCATGCAAGGTCCTCTTAATTTCTCAACATTTCACAACACAAGAAATCAAGTTTTCATTCTCTTCTTCCTCCTCTTTAAAGTTTTAGAAATCTATGTAAATCAACTCCAAATCTGTCCATACTCTTTCTGTGTCCTTAGTAAATCATAATATCACCTTCTCGAAACTCAAGTTTGAAAATTTTGGAGCACCTTGACCCTTACTTAGCAAGGCTATGAGCTTTAGGGGGTGAATGGCTTTGGGCCGTGAGCAAAGGAAAGGAGGATGTCATAGATGTGAGCAAAGGGAGGGAGGGGAAGGCTAAGCCATGAGCTAGGATCAAATGGAGGTGATGGAAGGAGGTTTTGATGCTTTCTTGAATGTTGGTTGGAAGATGAAAGTGTTTGGTTTGAATGAATGTGAGTTATCTTACCTTGAATGAAAATAACAACATGACAAATTGCTTGTTAAAAACTTGTAAATTTGCTTGCTAAAAACTATGGTAATTGTAACGACCCAGAATTACTATCATTTGAAATTCATATATTTAATTAATTTTAAATATTCACGAATGAATTTTATAAGCTAAGTGAATTAAATATTGAATATGAGGATTTAATTGGATAATTAAATCGATAATTTAATATTTGAAATTACAGAAATAATTGGAAATTGGGTTTAATGTGAATAAAAATGATTTGTAAAGTTGTATCATATCATATTGGAGTTAGAATGATGTTGTAGAACTTTTAAAATCGAATTAAAAGTTAATTTGTGAAAATTGAATATTTTAATATTTAATTGACGAGTTAAAATAGCCATTTTTCAAACAGTCTCGGGTTTCGACGAAACCATTTTCATCAGATCCGTAATGTTATATTATTAAATGTTTTCAAATTTCGTGTCGATCGGACTTACGGTTTGTCCGGGGCAAGCTAAAACGCGTAGAAATCGATTCGAGTGAATTTTGAATTTTAATAGTCGATTCAAAAACTTATCTTTCAAATACGATCGAATTGGCTCCCAAAATATATTCCATTGCATTCGGAACGGGAGTAAAACATTATAAATGCCAGGCGGCACGCTTCGTTTGGAGTTTGGAAAAATTTCGGGTGAATAGTGTCGCGTAATTTTCTATATAAGGACCTCAAATTCATTATTTTGCATCAAAATTCTGGCTAGGGTTACAGCCGCCACTTTCAACAGTATCAATGGTCGAAATAGTGCCTTCTTCTTCTTCATTTTTCTTTCAATCCATGCCCTATTTCAAAAATCTTCCAACTGAAAAAACGTTGAGCATGAAGAGATCTCCATGATCAACGGTGGAGATCGTTTAAAGCGTAGCCGATCAACGGCAAATCGAGTTTGAAGTGCCGACCTTCGTGCACGATTTTCGAACGAAATAGTGGGCCGAGCTTCACTTCATGCATGCCAGAGGTAGAGCTCACGACGAGCTTTTGAACGATAGTGCTCGATCGTCTTCACGTTAATGGGAGGCGGAGCGATAATTGGCGAAAGAAGGCGGCTCGTTGGGTTTCTTCACGCATATTCAAACCTGGGGAGGAAGAAGGAGGGCACGGCCCTGATTTCATCAAGCTTGAACGAGCGGCCAGGAACAATTAGGGTGTGAAAATAAATAAATTTTGTAAATAAATTATATTTTATAAATTGTGTAAAACTTAAAAAGCTATAACTTGTTAATACGAGGTCGAAAATGGACGAAACGACTTGCGTTAAAATCGTATTGTCGAACATTACGCGATGGAACTGGATTGGAATCGATTGGAGCCTGTGAAAATTTTGGGTAAAATTAAACACGCGTTTAATTTTATTCGAAATAAAACATTGCAAACTGTATTGGAAACAAGGTGAGAACTTCTCACTCAATCGAACCTGTTTCAATTTAAATTTTAAATAGTTAGATTTAAAATTTCTTGATTGTGTTGATTGTATGCTTGGATGATAAATTATTATCTATTGTATTGAAATAGACCATATACGCCATATATTAAGCGGAGGTTATTTATTAAACACATATACCGCGATATTCCACCTTGAAGTGGAATTGGTATTATATATGTACTTGGAGTTGATTTTCCCGCATTATATAGCGGATGATACCCTATTGCGCCACATAATAGCGGATAATATTTTATATAAACCCATAGACCGCGATATTTTGTATTGAAACGGGATTGGTATTGTGCTAACATCTGTGGATGCAGGGAAACAGGTTGGAGGGATCCAACTGGATTCCTCACCCGTATTGATTTAGTTACAGATATTGTGATATATTTTGTTATCATATGATGTATGATGTTTTGGATGTCGTGATTGTTATATTTAGTGCTGTTGCAGCATTGGGCCGATTTTGGAAAATTAAAAGTGTTAAAGCGATGATTTTCAAATTTAAAAGGATTTTAAAGTGATTTTTGAAAGTATACATTTTATTGAATTTTGGAATTGATTCATTTTAAATAAATAAACGTTATAATTTTTAATGTTATAAAAATTTGATTTATGTGAAATATAACCGAAATGTGATTTTTGAAATAAGTAGTTGATTAATTTATAAAATGGTTTAAATTGGGATTTTTGAATGATTATAAACGATTTATATAAAAGATTTATAAAATGGATATTTATAAATTAAAATATTGGAATTATAAAACGAGTTTTATAAGTGTTAAAATGAAGTATAAATAGATTTTATAAGGGAATGAAATTTATAGATTTATAAATTGTGAAGTTATAAAATGAATAGATTTTTGTAAAATAAAAGATTTATAAGTAATTAACTTATAAATTGGATTTTGGCATTTAAATGAGATATAAATAGAATTTGTCAATTAAGGGATTTTATAAGTTGAAGTTTTTATTAAATATATAAATGTGAATTTATAAACGTTGTTTTATAAATCCGAAATCCACTTATTTTGATAAGTCAATTATTATAGACTATTAAAGGAGATTATCCACGATTTTGGACAGTGGATAATACTTAAAATTAAATATGTAGAAATGTTGAATTCGGTTAACAAGATATATTCACGATTTTGGACAGTGAATAATAAATTAAAGGAATGTTTTGGGGAAGTGATATTTTGAATAGAATTAAAACGATTTAAAGATGTTTTAAAATGTATTAAGTATTGAAACCATAGATTTCGACATTCATCGTTGAAATAAACGTTTTCGAGAAATAAGGAAAAGATGAACTATAACACTGTTGTTATAGTAAATGATTTTCGAAAGAAAATGTTTTATATAGTATTGAGATTTATATATCTATCTTAATTTCGAATCCCTATACTAGTGATTTTGGGTTGTCGTAACGATGTTTTACGCAACATTCGTTTTGACTCAAATAAATGTGTTTAAGAGAATGTTTTCCTTAAAGAATGAAATATATACTTAACTGTGATTTAAGTATATTGAATATTTTCCAAATGTTGAAAATAAATAGATTTGTGAATTACTTATTATTAAATAAGTATGGAAATGTTTTTCCAATATGAAGTGAAATGTTTTGAGATTATATCTTTTAAAGATAAGTTGAAAAGTGATTTGAAATAGTTTTCAAACGGTTGAAGTGTGGAATTTTTTTATCTTGTAAAGATATTTTTGGAAAATAAATAATTTGGGAAATTATTTGGAATATGGTGATGTTGTGCATATCTATTGATAGTTAAATAACCGACTATCAATATTTACCTTTAAATAGGTATTTGTTGTGATTTGCTTGAATTTGAATGCTACACTTATTTTAAAAATAAGCGCTCGTTATTCGGTTTAGCCGGGAGAGGACCTTTGTGTCATAAATCCCATTCCGAATAGTGATATGTCGTAATGGATAGCATTTGATGACCGGTGTTGAAGACCGGATATTTTTGAAAACGGAAGGATTACCGTCGAATGTTTCTACATCGGCTGATCTTTGATATAGAAATTTTATCACCCTTTGTGATGGGAATTCCGTACGTGATTAGTGAATATTCGAATTGCAAGGGCTTCTTTGGAAGTGCCTTCGATTCCGTTCGATCCCGGAACGGACTTGTATGGATATGTGTCTGACGTTACAATTTGAGATGTAAAGCTGGTTTCTATCAAATAAATTTCTGTTGGTGGCGGAGAATTTATTCTCTTAGCTTAACACCCTTCTCTAAGACGTACGAGCTCAGAGGTTATATAGTTGATGGTTACTAGTGATACATTCCCAAATTGGTATTGTGGCATACGAAGTGTTGTTGATTATTTGTTGATCAAAGCACAGCTTTTGTATAAAGCGTAGCTTCGTGGAAGAGACTTCGTCGGATCTCACACCTTGGTAATGGTCAAAACAGGAAAGATGCAGCAAGGTTATTAGGGGATTGCGCCCCCTTAGTGTATGTCATTCCTTCTGGATAGAGGTGGTATCATGATATGGAGCCCAGATACTTAACCTATGTTGTTGCTGCAAACTTATTATGTTGTGGTTGTTGGTGAATCCCGAGATATAGGTCGGTTATGATCGGGGGATGGCATACTCGTGTCAGTAGTTACACAGCTAGGGGTAACCCGACCTTGTGTTGGCAGAGATCCGGTTAGGTTCTCGGGGCATCCTTTCAGAGGCATACCCATGTGGAAATGGGAAGTTCCTTGGCCTGAACATTAGTTGAAAATCCAAAGAAACAATACGAGCACTGTACGGTTTTAGTTGTATAACCTGCCATGGAATGTGGCGGTAACCTGCTATTGAACATGGTAACTATAGTAGGCATACGATAATGATCGTATGTTGACTAAGATTTATATTATACTTTCGAAATGTTTTCCTACACTTTGCACTTATAATAATAATATTGAAAAGAAATTTACGTATCAAGCATATTTAACTATCATAAGGAGAAATCTCCTTCGATTCTGCGTTTGCATTGTGTGTGTGTGCGGAAGGCCTTATGGTAGTTACATTTTCTAAAAAGCATTACGAATTGACTTTAAAAATATATTTCTTTGTTTGTTTTTAAAAGATAAACTGTTTTAAGTTCTCACACCAGTCCCATGACTGATCTGGAGTTTATTATTTCCCTTCCTAAACTCTGGGTGCCCACCAGTTTCCACACGGGCAGTCTAGAGTCAAGATATCAGGTCATTCTAGAATTCAAGAGTCGCTGTAGAAATCTGGAGGCAAGCTGGATGGCATGGTGTATCTACTAGTATATAGTATCTCTTTTCCACTGTTTGTTGTTGTAAACTCTGAAAATGTAATGTAATGTGATGTAATGTAATAACTGATATAGTTTTTTGTTTTAAAGATTATTCATTTATCTATTATATGTTGTTCCGCTGCGATTGTGAGATTCTTGTTGAATATGCGCTTATATGATTTTTGTTTGATGATAATAAACATATATACATTCACTTAAATGTATTTGTTAACGTACTATTTTAATTTTCACAGAATAAATAAATATTTGCTGAATAAAAATAAATAACACAGTTTTTGAATTCAAATGAATATTTTATTCAAACAAATATTTATTACAACTTTGATAGTACAATTTCAAACTCTCACTATTCACTATACAATTTTGATACAAATTTCATTACATTTCATATTTACAGTTCACCTCACTACATATCACTCACACTCGTATTTATCTTCAACTGCATTCCAATTTGAATCCAGCATCTGAGCAATCTGCAAAAATATTCACTAACGCAGTAAAATTGAAAAGAAAATATTTTTGCAATATAAATTAAAAGATGATTTTAAAAATATGATTTGCCTCAGTTATTTGGGTTGTTCGTCATAATTTAAATTTGAATTCATCATACACGAACAACTTGTGACATACACAGTGTATCACTGTATATGCCACAAGGCCGTGCACACCGATATATACACTTGATTGATTTACAGGGACAGGTGAGCACAGGTCAAATCCAAATAAAAAGCAGGATTCAACTCAGGTGCAACATGCAATATATCACGACTTCAGCACAAGGTCAAATCCAAATAAAACTGGATTCAACACAGGTGCAGTTCGAATATACAACAGTGCAGATAAACAAATTCATGTCACAGCAAATGTCAAAGAAAACTACAAGACTGCAACAAGATGTATGCAGTCCAAAACGTCTACGACAGCAAGTAAGTAAGTGCAACAAGCAATGCATCAAGACACTAAGCACTGAAAGAAAGATAGCCAAAGACAGAAGCACACTAACATGCAACACAAATGAAGACCAAGTGCACATGTCAATAGTCTCAAGGCAACAATAATATAAACCAGAAGGCAAGCCCAAACTGTTGCAAAATGGTTACAGTATCAAAGTGGTCAAGGCCAAAATCATCAATGCAATGCACAGCAAGGTTCAAATTACACAAGCTCAAGATGAAAGTGTCGAAGTTACACGAAGCCCACAACATAAACATGTATCAGAGAACATATACAATAATCATGAAGATGGCATCCAAAAATATTCAAACAACAAGCAGTATGCAAATGCATACATAATAGAGGCAGCAAAGAAACAAAAGCATGACCAAGCTGTTGCATAACAAAGTGCAGACTCGAGCACACTTCAATGATCAAACAGAGACTTAAAGCCATCAGAACTTCAAGTGTACAATCAATATGAAACAGCTACAATACAAGTGCAAGCTCAAACTAGCAAATGCACATACATGAAGACTAAACAGCATGTACTCAAGCATCTAAAGCAAGGATACGAATGCAATTCACAGTCTCAAATGAAGTAGCTATGAACAAAATAACCATGCATCAGTGAAATCACAGTGGACAGAGAAGAATACAACCAAGTGCAGCATCAGGTCGAACATGAAAGAATGTCAATTACAATATCAAGTAGCAGTTTTGATATAAAGAACGGCCACAAAATCAACAACCATACTGACCAAAAGCAATATCGAACAAGATAAAATTAGAGACCAGAATCAAGCAACAATATGTATAGGTCAGTGTGCAAAGTCAAGTCAAGGCCGAAGGTGAATGAATCAAACTTCTTCGAACGCGTCAAATTCAAAGCCGAAGTCACAATTGAACAAGTCAACAGAGAAATGATCGGAGCAGTGATATATACGCATTTGAATTAGCCAAAAATTTATCACAATCATCCAAACAAAATCGTATGGCCAAAGCACAATTTTGGAAAACATCAGACGTACGCAAAAATAGGATTTCGAATCCTATATAAAACCCAATAATCATCATCGGCATCGCAGAGAGTTCGAGTACAACAAAGAAGAACAAATAAAAAGGAAATCACATACCATATCACTCAGCCGAACTCGAAGTAGCCGTCCACAATTCAAAGCAACAACGAATCGAAAAGGCAAGCAACTAAAAATCATTAGTTTCGATTCGACCAACCTGAAGCGGCGCTTCAATAACCCTGAATTTGGATCAGAGAAACAAAAGCCCTAATTGAATCGAAGGGACGAAGCCTAGAACTGAAAGAGGAGCGGCCATGTTTTTCACGAACGAAAAAAAGGAGGACGAGTTGAAGAAGTGAAGAAAGGGCCGGCCTATTATTTTTAAAGGGAGAATATTTTTTATATAAGGGTTTTTTAATTAGGGTTATTCTTTTAATTGTTTTTAATTTGTATTTCTTTTTAAACCGTTTTTATTTTCTAGTCGTGTGACTGGGGTGCAAACTACGGTGTGTAGTTTGGGAATTTGCAACTCAGTAGTTGAGTTGTGGTCAAGGTTTTGAGCGTAGAGTTAGATTAGTCAATAGCGGTGTATAGCGAGTTTACGTGTGTAAGCGAGGGACTATCTAATTTCTAGTAGAAACCTTGGGGGCAGCACGTAGGCAGGGTTTTGCCGAAGCTGGGTAAATTCTGTGTTGTTCTGTTTTATTCTGTTATTTATATTCTGCGATATCTGTGCTGCTATTCTGTGATCTGAATTGAAATTAATTTATAAGCTTCCGCGATTAATTTTTAATAATTTACACTATCACCCTATTCACCCCCCCTCTAGGGTGAAATCGATCCTACAAGTGGTATCAGAGCGAGGTTTAGAAGTCAACATCTGTTTTAAAAATTCGATTTTTTTTTGAAAAAATCAGTTTTTGTTTTAAAAATTTGAATTTTTAAAATGGCTTCTTTTAATAATGCTTTTGCAGAAGGTCAATCCATAGTTAGACCACCAATGTTCAATGGTGAATATGCTTATTGGAAAAATAGAATGCAAATTTTTCTGAAAACCATTGACGCTTGGAATATTGTTGAGACAGGTTATAGAATACCAACTATAACTGTAGATAATCAGGAAATAGAGAAACCAAAGGAACAATGGACAGAATTAGAAAATAAATTACAGAATACTAATGCCAAAGCTATGAATTCTATTATCTGTTCATTGGATCAATTTGAATTTAATCGTGTCTCACATTGTCTAACTGCGCAGGAAATATGGCACATACTAGAAGTGACTCACGAAGGAACATCTCAAGTCAAAGAATCTCGCCTTGCAATGCTAAGCAGCGAATACGAGAACTTCAAAATGGCGAAGGAAGAAAATGTCAAAGAGATGTGCGGACGACTCTCCAATGTCGTATACAAATCAAAAGCTCTCGGAAAAACATACACCGAATTAGAAATAGTCCGGAAAATCCTCAGAGTCCTTCCACGAAGCTTTGAAGCAAAAGTTACTGCCATACAAGAATCGAAAGATTTAAAACAACTTAAAGTTGAGGAACTCATCGGAAATCTCACCACTTATGAGCTTGAAATGAAATTCAAAGAAGAGCGTGAAGGAGGTGACACTCAAAAGAAATCAATAGCTCTCAAAGGAACAACCGAAAGTGATGATGATAACGATGAAGATAATGGAGCAGCAGAATTGGAGCTGTTAATAAGGAAATTCAAAAAATGGAATCAAAAACATGGAAATTCAGCTCGAATTCAAAAAGCAAAAAGCAGAATAGCCAAAGCACTAGACTACTCAGAAGAACAAAAGTTTATTTGTTATAATTGCAACAAACCCGGCCATATCAAGCCCGATTGTCCACAAATTAAATCCAGCCATGGAAAGAAATAGAAAAAGAAAAGTTTTGCAGCCACTTGGGATGAAATAGACGAGAATGATCAAAGCACTTGCAGTGAAAGCGAAAAGGCAGAATTTTGCCTTCGAGGTGATACAACTGACAGTGACGATGACGAGCCAAGTGAGGTAGCAAAACTTACCCATTCTGAGTTGCTTATATATTTTCATGAAGTAAACGGTTGTTTTGAACGACTTAGGGAAAAATACGCCAAACTTGAATCTCAAAAAGATACTTTGATAGAATGTAATAAACAACTTGATCAATTAGTTAAAACCTATCAAAGTAGGATCCCTAAGTGTGATAAGTGTCCAACATTTGATGAGGAAATTAAAAAATCAGAAATTAAAATAAAATCGCTTGAAAATGAAATTCTGATTTTAAAGGAGAATGAAAATACTAGGAGAGAGAATTCTATTAAAAAGTGCACACAGTTGTTAAACGAAAATGAATCTCTCAAATCAAAAGTCCAACAATTGTCTACGACTTTAGATAAATTTTCAAAAAGTGAAAAATCGTTGAATATGCTACTAGGAAAGCAAATTGTTAATACGGTTAGACAAGGACTTGGATTTAATCATTCGAAAATTGTTGAAAACAAGATTAATCAAGTTAATTCTATGTGCACAATTTGTAGAAAATTTGGACACGATCACAATAATTGTTGGTATAGACCCAAACATGTGAAAACTATACCGATTTGGGTTCCAAAAGGCACAAATATAAAATCTCTTAAAGTTAAACAAATTTGGGTGCCAAAGGGAACAATTATAAATAGTTTTGGGTCTCCACAAAATTATTTGTATAATTATTCTGTCACTAACAACCATGGACCTATAAAAACAAATAGGTCACATAAAACTTCTCCCGTGTAGGTGTGGTGGCAGGCTAAGGAACAACAACGGTGTTATCTGGATATTTTGGCTGTTCCAGAAACACAACGGGCGACAAAGCAAAGTTCCTTAGCCTAGTATAAAGGTGACAGAATCACAATGGACAACGACGAAAAATATCGTAAAGGTAAAATAGGTAATGGTATATTTCTTTGAACGATATATTAATTGTGATAATCTGCACCGTATTTTGAATTAAAATCAGCCAATATTGAGATGATGAAAAGATGATGATTCTGACTTATTCAAAATTGTTAGCCAGTTATTTTCTTATGCCAAAACACTATAAATTTCTCTAGAATTACTTGATATATAAGTTTGGGATAAAGATAGTGTTTTGATTGGATAATAATATTTTTGTTATAATATTTTTGGCTAAATCTCTATTCATGGTTTGACACGGCCTCGATTTAAAATCCTAATGAATTCTATTTAAAAATTGTAAAAAGGATTTTAATTTTTTTTAGATTTCAAGAAATTGCTTTGAAATAAAAATGATGTTGGATAGCTTCTAAAATTGACACTTTGATATCTGTTTGATTGTCAACATGGCTTCATTTCAAATTCAAGAGAACTTTATTCTGAGATAATTTGTTGAAATTTTTTTTTTTGCAAAATTCATGATTTGGTCCTTGACATTCAACGAGTGAATTTTGAGTGAAATTTAAATTCAGATGCAGATTACGCTGGTAATATAGTTGATAGAAAAATTACTAGTGGAACGTGATTAATTTTTTGACACATTCATTTGCTGCATCATTTTTTCAAAGAAAATGTCTGCATATTTTTCATTTGAAATAATTTTTTTAATAGCAGAAAATTTTCTTATAAAACCCCTTCTAGAAAAACATTTTTTGACCTTGTATCGGATTAGTTATTTAAGAAAACTTGATTTTATAACTATTTTTGAAATCGATTTTAAATAACTATATTAACTAATCTAACCCCCTAATAATTATCAAAAAGATGAATAGTGATTGAAAATAAGATGAGTGTTGATATTAATCATACATTATAACTCAAGATGGTATAATTAGTTAATTTCTTTAGAAATTTAAACAAGAGTTATAAAAACTTTCTGTTGATAAATATTTCATGACCATTTCTAATTCTTTCATTTTTCTATCGACCATCACTCATCAAAATTCTATATAGTATGTCAATATGTGGTATTTTAAACAGGAAATCATTTGTGCTTCAATTTATTATATTTTTAGCAATAAAATAAATATCCAAAGTGTTCACTCTCATTTAAAAGTCCTCACGGTTATGCATGGGTGAATTACTTGGATTTTTGATTATGTGCTTCCATGCTCATTTAAAAGTCCTCACGGTTATGCATGTATGGAACGCATATCAAAATTAATTGGTTAAATAGACAAGTTGGTTCTAATCCCATTTAAAAGTCCTCACGGTTATGCGTGGTTAGAAGATACTTGAATTCATTTTTAGAATAAAAATAAAAATTGTGAATACTACTAATCTCATTTAAAAGTCCTAACGGTTATGCATGGTTAGTAGATATTCAAATTTCCTGAAATAAATATACCACAAATAGACACGACTATATGGTTTTATTTGATGAAATCATTCATATCATTCTAAAGTGGAATATGCGTCAATTAAAGGATTTATGATTTTTGTTTGATTTTTTATCGAAATTTAATTTTTATATTCAATTGAGTTTTAATGTTGAATTAATATCGATCACTATAACTCTACTTTTTCTATTACTATTATTCTTTTGCTGATAACAAAAGGGGGAGAGAAAAGTTAAGATTTTGTAAAAAGGAAGAGAAAAGGTCAAAGAAGTTTTCAATATGCATATAGACTCATTTGCACATTTTTATTTGTATGCATATATGTAGGGGGAGTCATATATGTAGGGGGAGTATCATATAGAAAGGAAGCATTCAAATAGAGGGAGCAATTGAAATTATCAAATACATTTAATATATTCAAAATCTTAAATATATGTTTGTTATCATCAAAAGGGGGAGATTGTTGAATATGCGCTTATATGATTTTTGTTTGATGATAATAAACATATATACATTCACTTAAATGTATTTGTTAACGTACTATTTTAATTTTCACAGAATAAATAAATATTTGCTGAATAAAAATAAATAACACAGTTTTTGAATTCAAATGAATATTTTATTCAAACAAATATTTATTACAACTTTGATAGTACAATTTCAAACTCTCACTATTCACTATACAATTTTGATACAAATTTCATTACATTTCATATTTACAGTTCACCTCACTACATATCACTCACACTCGTATTTATCTTCAACTGCATTCCAATTTGAATCCAGCATCTGAGCAATCTGCAAAAATATTCACTAACGCAGTAAAATTGAAAAGAAAATATTTTTGCAATATAAATTAAAAGATGATTTTAAAAATATGATTTGCCTCAGTTATTTGGGTTGTTCGTCATAATTTAAATTTGAATTCATCATACACGAACAACTTGTGACATACACAGTGTATCACTGTATATGCCACAAGGCCGTGCACACCGATATATACACTTGATTGATTTACAGGGACAGGTGAGCACAGGTCAAATCCAAATAAAAAGCAGGATTCAACTCAGGTGCAACATGCAATATATCACGACTTCAGCACAAGGTCAAATCCAAATAAAACTGGATTCAACACAGGTGCAGTTCGAATATACAACAGTGCAGATAAACAAATTCATGTCACAGCAAATGTCAAAGAAAACTACAAGACTGCAACAAGAAGTATGCAGTCCAAAACGTCTACGACAGCAAGTAAGTAAGTGCAACAAGCAATGCATCAAGACACTAAGCACTGAAAGAAAGATAGCCAAAGACAGAAGCACACTAACATGCAACACAAATGAAGACCAAGTGCACATGTCAATAGTCTCAAGGCAACAATAATATAAACCAGAAGGCAAGCCCAAACTGTTGCAAAATGGTTACAGTATCAAAGTGGTCAAGGCCAAAATCATCAATGCAATGCACAGCAAGGTTCAAATTACACAAGCTCAAGATGAAAGTGTCGAAGTTACACGAAGCCCACAACATAAACATGTATCAGAGAACATATACAATAATCATGAAGATGGCATCCAAAAATATTCAAACAACAAGCAGTATGCAAATGCATACATAATAGAGGCAGCAAAGAAACAAAAGCATGACCAAGCTGTTGCATAACAAAGTGCAGACTCGAGCACACTTCAATGATCAAACAGAGACTTAAAGCCATCAGAACTTCAAGTGTACAATCAATATGAAACAGCTACAATACAAGTGCAAGCTCAAACTAGCAAATGCACATACATGAAGACTAAACAGCATGTACTCAAGCATCTAAAGCAAGGATACGAATGCAATTCACAGTCTCAAATGAAGTAGCTATGAACAAAATAACCATGCATCAGTGAAATCACAGTGGACAGAGAAGAATACAACCAAGTGCAGCATCAGGTCGAACATGAAAGAATGTCAATTACAATATCAAGTAGCAGTTTTGATATAAAGAACGGCCACAAAATCAACAACCATACTGACCAAAAGCAATATCGAACAAGATAAAATTAGAGACCAGAATCAAGCAACAATATGTACAGGTCAGTGTGCAAAGTCAAGTCAAGGCCGAAGGTGAATGAATCAAACTTCTTCGAACGCGTCAAATTCAAAGCCGAAGTCACAATTGAACAAGTCAACAGAGAAATGATCGGAGCAGTGATATATACGCATTTGAATTAGCCAAAAATTTATCACAATCATCCAAACAAAATCGTAAGGCCAAAGCACAATTTTGGAAAACATCAGACGTACGCAAAAATAGGATTTCGAATCCTATATAAAACCCAATAATCATCATCGGCATCGCAGAGAGTTCGAGTACAACAAAGAAGAACAAATAAAAAGGAAATCACATACCATATCACTCAGCCGAACTCGAAGTAGCCGTCCACAATTCAAAGCAACAACGAATCGAAAAGGCAAGCAACTAAAAATCATTAGTTTCGATTCGACCAACCTGAAGCGGCGCTTCAATAACCCTGAATTTGGATCAGAGAAACAAAAGCCCTAATTGAATCGAAGGGACGAAGCCTAGAACTGAAAGAGGAGCGGCCATGTTTTTCACGAACGAAAAAAAGGAGGACGAGTTGAAGAAGTGAAGAAAGGGCCGGCCTATTATTTTTAAAGGGAGAATATTTTTTATATAAGGGTTTTTTAATTAGGGTTATTCTTTTAATTGTTTTTAATTTGTATTTCTTTTTAAACCGTTTTTATTTTCTAGTCGTGTGACTAGGGTGCAAACTACGGTGTGTAGTTTGGGAATTTGCAACTCGGTAGTTGAGTTGTGGTCAAGGTTTTGAGCGTAGAGTTAGATTAGTCAATAGCGGTGTATAGCGAGTTTACGTGTGTAAGCGAGGGACTATCTAATTTCTAGTAGAAACCTTGGGGGCAGCACGTAGGCAGGGTTTTGCCGAAGCTGGGTAAATTCTGTGTTGTTCTGTTTTATTCTGTTATTTATATTCTGCGATATCTGTGCTGCTATTCTGTGATCTGAATTGAAATTAATTTATAAGCTTCCGCGATTAATTTTTAATAATTTACACTATCACCCTATTCACCCCCCCTCTAGGGTGAAATCGATCCTACAATTCTGATATTGTTTCTGTTGCTTTTCTTTCTTCTTCTATTTTTTTCTTCTTCTTAAACCCTAAGGGTTCGGTTTTTCGGCATTTGATTGCTCGGCAGTTGATACAGTGGACGTATTGATGTCGATTTTCGAAAGTCGAAAATCCAGATCGTTACATTTGGTATCAGAGCAATGGTTAAGCGACAACCTTGGCTCTGTTGGGCATTACTCATTAAAGATAGAGTCAGTGGTACTCTAGAATGAGTTTGAGTGTAATAATAGCTATGAGCGCGTATTTGTTAGTGAATATAAAAATTGTTTTGTATTGTGTTGACTTATCGGTTGATTGTTTATAGATTCTGGTCGGTGCAGTCTGGCCAACTGTTTCGATAGGGGTTTCTAAACTCTTAAACAATATAAACTGACACAGTATTGTTTTGAAAATAGGGTAAATGAAATATTTTACCCAAAGCTATTTTTGTAAATAAAAGAAACAAATTTTCTGTAAATGTTTGTAATATATGGTTGCTTGGTTGCTAGGAGATGATAGTATTAAATTATTGTTGGGTGTTGAATAAGAAAATTCAAATAAAAAACAAAGCTAAGAAATAAATCCATATACAAATAGAATTTGTGAATATAAGATGTAAATGTGGTTTACAATTTGATATAGGATTCCAGGAAATATTTGGGACTGAATTCATTAATGGAATTTCTATAAATGTTATTGAATGAAGTTGATTTTGGTATCGAAGTAAATTAATAAAGTGAAGTGATGAATATGAACTTGAGTTATGTAATGAAATTCAACTATTGTGGTTAAATGAATTAGCAATTGAATCAATGAATGAATTTAATGTAAATCAATTGAATGTAAATAAATTGATATGGAATAGTGGATGTAGTTGTTAATTCATTAAAAGCTAATGAAATCGAGAATTGAATTAAAGCTAATTAAAAGTGATGAACCAAATTGAATGTAAAGTACAGAAAATTGAATGAATTTGGTTGTATTGGATATACATTGATTGTTAGATTGATGTTAGTTGATTGTTTAGAAATTCATATGAAGTTGAATTGATAAAATCAAAAGCTATGTAATTTGATTTGAAAGTGGAAGTGAACAAACTTGAATATAAATTAGTGAATGCAAACAAATTGAAGTTGAATATGAATGAATGTTAGTAAAGTCCAGTGTTAATGAATCAAATTGATTAAATGAAGAAAACCAATTGAATATTAATGAGAAGTGAAAGCGTATTGATTTGGTTATGGATGTTAGTTGAATGCTAGTTGGTTGATGGTTGGATTTGTTGCTTTTGTTGCATTTGCTATATTGGCACATATTGTTGTTGCTTCTATTATATGTTGTATATCGATATTATTTTCTATGTACATGTTTCTCATTGTTTGTTGAGTGTTTAGTAGGTGCAGATTGCGCTTGCTTCGCATTTGGAGCTCCCTTTCGTGCTATATTAGCCGTATATGCTCGCTAATAATATATAAGGTACATATCTCGGATTACATATCGTACTTTTACACTTTTTTTCCCTGCGGGATGCCTCATTACTTGATGAGATGTATATTTGTGATATATATATTGCCATTTTTTTTCGGATCGAGCCGTGCAAAGGAGACTATGGCGAAATTTTCTGAAAATTTAAGGCGTTAGAATATTTTTGAGAAAATTGGCATTTTTTTTGAAAACTATAACTTTGATTTTGGAGTGAAAAGTTAAACGATATAGTTGGTTTTGAAAAGATAACTATGACTTGAAAACTTAGTAAAGTTATTGTAAGAAGTTAACTATTAGATTTTGGGAAAGTTAAAATGCTTAAATGAATATGAAATTAAGTTGGAACGATTTGTTTTTAACCAGTTAATGGATTCTGTGACTTTTTCTTACTTGGTAATTTCGAGGACGAAATTATTTTAAGGGGGGAAGTTTGTAACGACCCATAATTACTGTCATTTGAAATTCATATATTTAATTAATTTTAAATATTCACGAATGAATTTTATAAGCTAAGTGAATTAAATATTGAATATGAGGATTTAATTGGATAATTGAATCGATAATTTAATATTTGAAATTACAGAAATAATTGGAAATTGGGTTTAATGTGAAAATGATTTGTAAAGTTGTATCATATCATATTGGAGTTAGAATGATGTTGTAGAACTTTTAAAATTGAATTAAAAGTTAATTTGTGAAAATTGAATATTTTAATATTTAATTGACGAGTTAAAATAGCCATTTTTCAAACAGTCTCGGATTTCGACGAAACTAGTTTCATCGGATCCGTAATGATATATTATTATATGGTTTCATCAATCGGACTTACGGTTTGTCCGAGGCAAGCTAAAACGCGTAGAAATCGATTCGACTGAATTTTGAATTTTAATAGTCGATTCAAAAACTTATCTTTCAAATATGATCGAATTAGCTCCCGATATATATTCCATTGCATTCAGAATGGGGGTAAAACATTATAAATGCCAGGCGGCACGCTTTGTTTGGAGTTCGGAAAAATTTCGGGTGAATAGTGTCGCGTAATTTTCTATATCAGGACCTCAAATTCATTATTTTGCATCAAAACCCTGGCTAGGGTTACAGCCGCCACTTTCAATAGTATCAATGGCCGAAATCATGCCTTCTTCTTCTTCATTTTTCTTTCAATCCATGCCCTATTTTCAAAAATTTCCAACTGCAAAAACGTTGAGCACAAAGAGATCTCCATGATCAACGGTGGAGATCGTTTAAAGCGTAGCCGATCAATGACAAATCAAGTTCGAAGTGCCAACCTTCGTGCATGATTTTCGAACAAAATTGGGGGCCGAGCTTCACTTCATGCATGCCATAGGTAGAGCTCGCGACGAGCTTTCGAACGATAGTGCTCGATCGTCTTCACGTTGATGGAAGGCGGAGCGATAATTGGCGAAAGAAGGCGGCTTGTTGGGTTTCTTCACGCGTATTCAAACCTGGGGAGGAAGGAGGGCACGGCCCTAATTTCATCAAGCTTGAACGAGCGGCCAGGAACAATTAGGGTGTGAAAATAGATAAATTTTGTAAATAAATTATATTTTATAAATCGTGTAAAACTTAAAAAGCTATAACTTGTTCATCCGAGGTCGAAAATGGACGAAACGACTTGCGTTGAAATCATATTGTCGAACATTACGCGATGGAGCTGGATTGGAATCGATTGGAGCTAGTGAAATTTTGGGGTAAAATTACACGCACGTTTAATTTTATTCGAAATAAAACACTGCAAACTGTATTAGGAACAAGGTGAGAACTTCTCACTCAATCGAACCTGTTTCGATTTAAATTTTAAATAGTTGGATTTAAAATTTCTTGATTTTGTTGATTGTATGCTTGGATGATAAATTATTATCTATTGTATTTGAATAAACCCTATACGTCGTATATTAAGCGGAGGTTATTTATTAAACACATATACCGCGATATTCCATCTTGAAGTGGAATTGGTATTATATATGTACTTGGAGTTGATTTTCCCGCATTATATAGCGGATGAGACCCTATTGCGCCGCATAATAGCGGATAATATTTTATATAAATCCATATACCGCGATATTCCGTATTGAAATGGGATTGGTATTTTGCTAACATCTATGGATGCAGGGAAACAGGTTGGAGGGATCCAACTGGATTCCTCACCCGTATTGATTTATTTACATATATTGTGATATATTCTGTTATCAAATGATGTATGATGTTTTGGATGCCGTGATTGTTATATTTAGTGCTGTTGCAGCATTGGGCCTATTTTGGAAAATTAAAAGTGTTAAAGCGATGATTTTCAAATTTAAAAGGATTTTAAAGTGATTTTTGAAAGTATACGTTTTATTGAATTTTGGAATTGATTCATTTTAAATAAATAAACGTTATAATTTTTAATGTTATAAAAATTATGATTTATGTGAAATATAACCGAAATGTGATTTTTGAAATAAGTAGTTGATTAATTTATAAAATGGTTTAAATTGGGATTTTTGAATGATTATAAACGATTTATATAAAAGATTTATAAAATGGATATTTATAAATTAAAATATTGGAATTATAAAACGAGTTTTTATAAGTGTTAAAATGAAGTATAAATGGATTTCATAAGTGAATGAAATTTATAGATTTATAAATTTTGAAGTTATAAAATGAATAGATTTTTGTAAAATAAAAGATTTATAAGTAATTAACTTATAAATTGGATTTTGGCATTTAAATGAGATATAAATAGAATTTGTTAATTAAGGGATTTTATAAGTTGAATTTTTTATAAAATATATAAATGTGAATTTATAAACATTGTTTTATAAATCCGAAATCGACTTATTTTGATAAGTCAATTATTATAGATTATTAAAGGAGATTATCCACGATTTTGGACAGTGGATAATCCTTAAAATTAAATATGTAGAAATGTTGAATTCGGTTAACGACATATATTCACGATTTTGGACAGTGAATAATAAATTAAAGGAATGTTTTGGGGAAGTGATATTTTGAATAGAATTAAAACGATTTAAAGATGTTTTAAAATGTATTAAGTATCGAAACCATAGATTTCGACATTCATCGTTGAATAAACGTTTTCGAGAAATAAGGAAAAGATGGACTATAACACTGTTGTTATAGTAAATGATTTTCGAAAGGAAATGTTTTATATAGTATTGAGATTTATATATCTATCTTAATTTCGAATCCCTATACTAGTGATTTTGGGTTGTCGTAACGATGTTTTACGCAACATTTGTTTCGACTCAAATAAATGTGTTTAAGAG
The DNA here is from genome assembly GCA_030765085.1 of Allium cepa. Classification (NCBI taxonomy): domain Eukaryota; kingdom Viridiplantae; phylum Streptophyta; class Magnoliopsida; order Asparagales; family Amaryllidaceae; genus Allium; species Allium cepa. The sequence goes on from CM060928.1 coordinate 620,375,529, forward strand.
AATGTTTTCCTTAAAGAATGAAATATATACTTAACTGTGATTTAAGTATATTGAATATTTTCCAAATGTTGAAAATAAATAGATTTGGGTGCAGCTAGGGTTTGGGTGCTTTGTACGCTCCAGATTTATTCATTTTCAACATTGTTCCATTCGACGGTTCTGGTGTGTTTCAACCACTATAAATAAGACCCTAGACTCCTCACTTTTATTCACAAATATTTTTCAAATATCAGTGAAGCTCTGTCAGTCTATCTCTTCTTAGATATTGAAAAATCCATTAGGATTTCAGGTATGAAACCCTAATCTACCATTGTTTACTATTTAATTTCTAAACATCTTCTCCTCCAACCTTTTTGAATCTAACACACACACACACATGAAAGAAGCTATGCGGTAGGATCGTGTAATATGGAATAACAGAATGGTATAGGTAGATAAAGTAAGTAAAAGCAAGGTAGACACCAGGATTTTATACTGGTTCGGACCTCTAGTCCTACGTCCAGTCCCTAAGCTTCTCTTAGGAATTCTACTAACTAAAACCCTCTCTTAACCCGGAGGAATAGGTTTACAACTTACCCGAACAACCGAACGGGATTTCTTGCCTCAAATACCGAAGAGGACTTCAACTGAATTACTAAAAACAATATTCGACTTGTTGTGTTCTTGTCAACACTAATGAGTCTAATGTAGTACAATATTCCTATAATCTTATCCTCGAGAGTATGCAATGTGTTTGTGAAGATTTAGGAAATGTGAATTGCTATGAATCAAAAGAATGTTATAAACAAAGCAGAGATTCAAGCAATAGATTGGTGATTTCTTTGAAAACTTTTAGAGAATATAAAATATGTTCAAGAAAGTAGTGAGATTAAAGCATAAGAAAATTGGTGAATTGAAGATGTTAGAACCATGTATATATAGTTGTAGAAGAGATGCATTTGTTGGCTAGAGATGCAGACAAGAGATGCTTCCATTTCCATTGGAGAATGGTTGCAACTCTTGGGAGGAAGAAGGTGTCCATTCAGCGAAAATTCGCAGGTTTAAATTCAGTCGACTGAGCAGGGATTTCAGTCGACTGGAAATGTAAAGAAATTTTTTTCAGGAATAGATTTAGTCGATTGAGCAGGTTGTTTCAGTCGACTAGAACTGTGCATGTTTGTATATGTGTAACAGGTTCAGTCGACTGGGCTTACCTGTTCAGTCGACTGAACTATTGGTTTTTGCACAGTGAACGTTTATCTAGAAAATGAAGTTAATGAAACGTGTTCTAGTGTTTGTGCAAGCCTCTTGAGGATAGATTTTAACAATAAAACTATGACTAAGACCTATATATAAATCATACTCATGCTATCCTCGGTTTTCATCGTTCTTCCTTTAGCTTTGCACATATCTCTTCCTTTTTGTTGAAGCACATTGTCATAGATCAAAATATAGCGTATCAACATTCTCCCCCTTTTTGATTGATGACAATATTGATGTGTGTAGAGATGTAATTATTTCCTCCTGAATATATGCACCGTCTTTCCTATAAAACAAGGTTAGTAACATAGATTTCTCCCTCTTTGTCATCGACAAAAAGGAAGTAATAATTGCAGAAGTATATTATCAAAACCATGATATGCATAAACATAGTTTCAAAAACTTAGAATGTAGCATAAATAAATGAAACATAGAAGGCTATTTACACAAGCCTTTTGAATATTATTTTTTTGAAAATAAAAAATCAAACCATAAGAGGGTTATTCATCTTTATCCCAATCATATGAGCCTTCTCTCCCTCCCTCAGGTTCATGAATAACGGGTCCACCTTGACCACCACTATTCCCACTTGTGCTGCAGCTTGGATTTTCTTCGGATGACGTCCATGTGAAAGTTGGTGTCGGACGCTTTCCACGGGAGGTTGAAGCAGTAGTGGAGCTCGTGCATGAGATGGCATCCCATAATTTATTGAAGAACCCTTTAATTCTATCAAGTTTATGAACTACCTTCTTGAGGCGATTATCAAGAATTTGTTGATTTCTTGATAGAATACCTAACGATTGATTGGTAGTAAAACTTGGTTCAACGATACGAATTTCATCATCTTGATCAAGAGGTTCTTCCTTTAGGGCTTGAGGAGGTTGTTACGGTTCTTGATGTCTAGCTTCCCATTGGGCAAGAGATATGATGCGAGAAGGTCTAGCCGGAAGTTGCATAAGGCTTATAGTCCGATAGTTAATTTGATGAACCATTGTATTTTCGGACTCTGGTAATGGCGTATCAACGTTGAGGAGTAGTCGCATGATATACTCGCCAAAATATATTGTTCGCATTTTGCCATTAATGAAAGTGAGAAATTCATCAAGAATTAATTTTACCCAATTAACTTGAATATTGCCCCAAATAGCATATAGTGCTGTATAATTGTTTGGGTATACAGTTTCATATGAGCCCATGCGAGGAGTGATAGTTCGCATAAGAGCTTTGTGGAGAAGCCTTGCTCTTGGTCGTAAGGAAGTTGATTTATTATCCCGGATGTTGATGTTATCATCTAAAAATTGATGATTTATGTGGTCTCGAATATGTCGATTAAATTCGATTTCTTCAAGCTTCCTTCCCACGTTAGGAGATCCTAAAATGTGTGCAATTCGGTCTAGGGAAAACCATACCTTTTTGCCGCACACCATACTCCAAACACTATCGTTTGGATTTCTTGGAGTTTGGTGTCCAAGGTTAAGGTTTGCATAGAACAATTTGACCATAATATGATTGACTTCATGGTCATTCCTTTTTATGTCTAAGAGAGATGTTAAACCTACTTGATCCGTCAAAGCTTGTATGTTGTACGTTTAGAGACTCTGAAAATCAGCGAAGGAGTGTTCAAAGATCGGAGAATTCTTCATTTTGTTCCACCTTGTGACCGCCACTCCATCATAAATCCATTGAGCAATTTGAGCGTCAATTGGCTCGGAGGATGTTGAAGTTGAAGCCCTTGATCTTTTTGGGGCCATTGTTCTGAGAGTTTTGAGAGGGATTTTGAAAAAAAATGAAGATTGGGGGCTAGGGTTTTGAAGAATAATGGTGAAGAAGGAGCTTTTGGAATGATAAAAGTGAAAAGTAAAGGTAGGTGGTAAAAAGGGAAAAAGTAGCCTGGGAAACGACGTTCAGTCGACTGAATTGTCTATTCAGTCGACTGAATTGATGGTCGAAAATTTTCTGTGTTAAATTCAGTCGACTGAACAGTGTTTTTAGTCGACTGAACTATTGTCTGAAAGTTTCTGTGGTAAATTTAGTTGACTGTGCAGAGCAATTACTCGACTGAGCTATTGGAAATTGTTTTCTGCCTTATGTTCAGTCGACTTGGCAGTAAGGTTCAGTCGACTAAACCTTGTGTTTTTGGTGTTCTAAATTTTTAAAGAAAAAAAAAATTTATTGAAAGAAACGATTACAATTATATGGACATATAACAATATAACAACATGATTTGACCAAAAAAAGAAAAAAAATCATTTCTTTGGAGATGGACTATTTTTCTTTTGCGTTTTATTTCCTTCATTCGCCATATAGTTTTTGTCCCATGAATTTGGACTATATTGAAGAGTTTTTGGCGACATCCAAGGATTCAATGGATTGGCTAGTGTACGGTATGACGAAGATGGATCATGGGAACTAACTGGTCGAGTTAGGGGCTCAGTCACATCGTTTTTCTTAGAGCTACAAAAACGTAAACCGATTTGCTCAAGAAAGTTTAATCGTCTAGCCGTTACTTTTTGTTCAAAATATAATTCACGTTGAAGGTCAATTTGTTGCTGTTGAAAATGATGAATTTCATCAATCTTTCTTTTTGTATCAGGAGAGATAAAAAGTCCACCTTTTGCCTTCTTCGAATCCGGTGTGTAGCCAGTTCGATAGTTTTCCCATTTATAAACCGGCTCATGCTTTGGTGTAGGCGTAGGAAGTTGTGGTAATGTAGGTGAGTTATCGACTGAAGAGGTAATGTTGATTGGAGAGTATGAATTGTTGGAAGACATTTTTATATTGGATTTTCAAACTTAATATTTTTTTTTGAAAATAATATATGTATAGATGTTTATATATAGTATGAAAATACCATAAAGAATGTGGTGTTAAATCAATAAAGCTTTAGGACCAAACATTGTGTTATTGGATACTATAAATTTGGTTAGAGATGGGCGGTTTTATAGGCATGTTTTAATTTATGATGCATTATGTAGCAGAATTTGAAAATATAGATTGCATGAATTTGTTTTCTTATTCAGTCGACTGAGCAGATATGTTTAGTCGACTGAATTTTTTTTTTTATAATATTCACTATAAAATATCTTTAAAAGAAATTGTTCCTAATTCTCATTCTAATTTTATAAATGAGTTTTCTAATAAAGGTTTAGTAAATATATCGGCAATCTGATTTTCGGTAGAAATATGTTCTAAATTTTTAATTCCTTTTTCGATATTGTCACGTAGAAAATGGTGACGAATATCAATATGTTTCGTACGAGAATGATTTACCAGATTTTTAGATAAATTTATTGTACTTGTATTATCACGATATATTGTAGAATTTGTTAAATTTATATTAAAATCTTTAAGTGTTTGTTGCATATAGATGACTTGAGTACAAACTAAAGCGGCTGATATATATTCTACTTCACACGTGGAAAGCGAAACACAATTTTGTTTCTTATTAAACCAAGATACAAGCGATTTTCCAATGAAATGGCATGTACCACTTGTACTTTTTCTATCTGTTCGAGATCCACCAAAATCAGCATCACTAAACGATACTAACTCGAATGGACTCTCTTTTGGATAGAAAAGACCAAAATCTTTAGTATGGTTAAGATATCGCATAATTCGTTTTACGGCTCTTAAATGCGATTCTTTAGGGTTAGATTGAAAACGTGCACATAAACATACACTCATCATTATATCTGGTCTACCAGCGGTTAAGTAAAGTAAAGGGCTTATCATACTTCTAAATAATTTTTGGTCTACACTTTTTCCATTTTCATCTCGATCTAGATGAGTAGTGGTACTCATAGGAGTAGGTTTAGCAGAAGTGTTTTCCATTCCAAAACGTTTAATTAGATTAGCACAATATTTTTCTTGGTTTATGAAAATTCCAATTGTTAATTGTTTAATTTGAAGTCCGAGAAAATATGATAACTCTCCCATATGAGACATTTCGAACTCCTTAGTCATTATATTTGAAAATTCTTTACTTAAGTTTTCATTTGTCGAACCGAGTATAATATCATCTACATATATTTGAATTATTAGAATATCTTTACTAGTATTTTTAACGAAAAGAGTTTGATCTACTTTTCCAGTTTGAAATCCCGAATTTAGTAAATAACTTTTAAGTCTTTCATACCAAGCACGAGGTGCTTTTTTAAGACCATATAGTGCTTTCTTTAATCTATATACATGATTCGGATATTTTTCATGAGAGAATAAAGGGGGTTGTTCTACATATACACTTTCTTTTATAAAACCATTTAAAAAAGCAGTTTTAACATCCATTTGATAAAGTTTAAAATTGTGTAAACAAGCGTAAGCTAATAGAATACGTATTGCTTCTAGTCTTGCAACAAGAGCAAATGTTTCTTCAAAGTCGATACCTTCCTCTTGATTATATCCTTGTGCTACTAGTCTAGCTTTATTTCTAGTTATATTTCCTTGTTCATCTATTTTATTTTTGTAAACCCATTTTGTTCCTATAACTAATTGATTATTAGTACGGGGAACTAACTCCCAAACATCGTTACGTTCAAATTGATTTAATTCTTCTTGCATAGAAACAATCCAAAAATCGTCTGTTGATGCTTCTTTAGGATTTTTAGGTTCTATTGTTGAAATGAAAGCTACATGTCCCATTTGATTTAGTTGACTTCTTGTCTTAACTTGAGAATTCATTTCACCTATTATATTTTGTGTTGGGTGATCTCGTAATATTCTTGGTGGAGATCTTAGTTCATTATTACAATTTTCAAAGTTTGTATTTTCTATATTTATAAATTCTTCATCATCTTTTATACTCAAATTTTTATTAAAATTTTCATCAAAAGATATATGTAAAGTTTCTTCAATTATGTTTGTTCGTTTATTAAATACTCAATATGCCTTACTTTGTTCTGAGTATCCTACAAAAATTCCTTCGTCGGCTTTTGGATCAAATTTTCCAAGTTGATCTTTTGTATTTAAAATAAAACATTTTGATCCAAATATTTTAAAATAAGACATATTTGGCTTTTTGTTATTAAATAGTTCATATGAAGTATTTTTAGTTAATGGCCTAATTGATATACGATTTAATACATAACATGCAGTAGCTACGGCTTCTGCCGAAAAATGTTTTGGTAGAAAACTTCCATTTAATAATGTTCTTGCACATTCTTGTAATGTTCTATTCTTTCTTTCTACAACTCCATTTTGTTGAGGAGTTCTAGGAAATGAAAAATTATGATTTATTCCTTTCTTTTTACAAAAAGATTCAAAAGCTTCATTTTCGAATTCGCCTCCATGATCGCTTCGTATATTTTTAATCTTCAAATCTTTAGTGTTTTGAATCCTTTTGACAAATGTTTTAAAATGCTCAAAAGTATCACTTTTATTTTTCATAAAAATAGTCCATGTATATCTTGAGAAATCATCAACTATTACAAATACATATCGATTATGATTAATGGATTGAACCTATGTTGTTCCGAATAGATTCATATGAAGTAATTCTAGTGGTTGTAAAGTAGAAATATTTTTCTTAGATTTGAAAGACGACTTTGTTAATTTTCCTTTTTGACAATCATCACAAAGATTTTTTATTTTAAAGTTTATCTTGAGTAAATCCCTTACTAATTCATTTTCAGAAAGTTTTCTAATAGTTTTAAAATTAATATGACAAAATCTTTTGTTCCATAACCAAGGATCATTATCTTTGGCTAGTAAACACATATTTGTATTATGATTAATTTTCATATTTAGAACATAAATATTCCTATCTCTATTTCCCTCAAAAACAAGATTTTGGTTTTGATAAAAAATACTATATTTATTTTCCGAAAAAGTTATTTTAAATCCCTTGTCACAAAGTTGACTTATGCTTAGTAGATTATGTTTTAGATTTTCAACTAATGAAACATTTGTTATAAAAGGTAAATTTGATGTACCATAATTGCTCACATCTCCTTTGCCAATGATATAACCTTTTGAATTGTCTCCAAAGGTAACCAAGCCACCATCAAAGTATGTGATGTTTATAAGCATATCTTTGTCGCCAGTCATGTGTTTTGAGCAACCACTGTCTAGTATCCATTTCTTCTTTTTGAGTGGGACCTGAAAATAAATATGAAATTATTGGTACCCACTTTTTAATAGGGTCCTAAAAGTTAGAGCTTAGGAAACCAAACCCAATTCGGTTCAGTATCCTTTTTATAAATATAATTTTTATTATTATGAACATTATCCATAAATGTTTTAATATATTTATTCCTATTTAAAATATTGTTAGTCTTTGGAACCCAAATTTTGACTATCTTGGTTTCTACTTTTGTTTTAATAGGTTCTCTTAATAACATTTGTTGTTTTGAATCAATATTCCTCTTAACATTTGTATTTTTCTTTTTAGGAATTTTTGACTCCTTTTTATATCCTAATCCATGTTTATTTGAAGAGGATTGAGAATTTTCTAAAATCTTAGATAAATTTTCTCTTCCTTTGTTAAAGTTAGAAACATTTTTAGTGATGTTATCTAATCTAGCTTGAAGACTATTATTTTCTAACTCAACTTGTCTAATCTTAGTATTTAACTCATGATTTTCAGAAACAATTATATCATTCTTTGTCTTTTGAGATTCAATTTCTTGACTTAAAAGTGATAATTGAGTTTCCGAATTTGAATGAGATTCTTGAACCTTTTCAAGTTCTTCTTCTAGAATTTTCTTTTCATCTTTTAATATATCCCTTTAAAATTCAGCTTTGTTTTGATTTTCACGAGTTTCCTTGAGTTTCATTTTAAGAGTTTCTATTGTGCTCAAAAGTTCAGTGTTTACTTCAATTAAATCATTGAAAGTTAAATTACTAACCTCGGATTCTTGAGCCATAAAGCATACATTCGCATGTTCATTGTCGCTATCATTTTCACTTTTAGATGAACAAGAATTTGAATCGTCCCATGTCACAGAGAATGCCTTCTTTTTGAATTTCTCTCTCTTGTTTTTATTATTGAGAGCTTTCTGATTCTCTTTCTTTTTCTCTAGACAATCCTTGTGCATGTGACCTTTCTTGTGACAGTTGAAACATTCTATATTCGAGGATGTAGGTTTGTTCAAGAAATTCTTATTGAATCTTTTTTTAATTCTTTTTCTATATCTTAAGAATTTCTTGAAATTTTTGGCTATAAATGCTAAATCCTCATCTTCAGACTCTGATTCTTCCTTTTCTACATTCTTTCTTTCTTGAGCTTGATCTTTCTTAGCTTGCATACTTACTTCATACGACATAAGATTTCCAATTAATTCCTGTGGTTTCATTGTAGATAGATCATTTGCTTCCTCGATTGCTAGTACTTTTCTCTCCCATTCATTAGTGAGTGAATTTAGAACTTTAGACACAATGTCAAAATCCGTATATTTTTCTCCTAGTCCTATTAAGGCATGATGAATGTCTTGAAATCTCGAGTACATGTCATTGATGGATCCATTTTGTCGCATTCTAAAGTTTTGGAATTGGTTCTTCAGCATGGATATCTTTGTTTGTTTGACCTTGTTTGTGCCTTCATGTATGACTCTAAGTGTTTCCCATATCTGATATGCAGTAGTACATATGCTAACACGGTTGAATTCATTTCTATCCAGGACGCAAAATAGCATATTCATAGCTTTGGCATTTGCACTAGCTTCATTCTTTTGAGTATGTGTCCATGTAGGATAATCGGTCGTGGGCACAACGAACTCTGCTTGAGTAGCATTCCAGGCTTCAAAACTTGTTGCTTGCATATCAATCCTCATCCTTGTAGCCCAATAGTTATAGTTTAGTCCATTGAATAGGGAGGGTCTTTGGGTAGATTGTCCTTCCGCAAATGTAGAACTATAGGCAGATGTTGTGCTTGTACTTGCGTTATTTTCCATATTATCAATATGTCTAATAACGGTGTTATGGTTATAGGACGGCCTTGCTCTGATACCAATTGAATGAAGCTATGCGGTAGGATCGTGTAATATGGAATAACGGAATGGTCTAGGTAGATAAAGTAAGTAAAAGCAAGGTAGACACCAGGATTTTATACTGGTTCGGACCTCTAGTCCTACGTCCAGTCCCTAAGCTTCACTTAGGAATTCTACTAACTAAAACCCCCTCTTAACCCGGAGGAATAGGTTTACAACTTACCCGAACAACCGAACGGGATTTCTTGCCTCAACTACCGAAGAGGACTTCAACTCAATTACTAAAAACAATATTCGACTTGTTGTGTTCTTGTCAACACTAATGAGTCTAATGTAGTACAATATTCCTATAATCTTATCCTCGAGAGTATGCAATGTGTTTGTGAAGATTTAGGAAATGTGAATTGCTATGAATCAAAAGAATGTTATAAACAAAGCAGAGATTCAAGAAATAGATTGGTGATTGCATTGAAAACTTTTAGAGAATATAAAATATGTTCAAGAAAGTAGTGAGATTAAAGCATAAGAAAATTAGTGAATTGAAGATGTTAGAACCATTTATATATAGTTGTAGAAGAGATGCATTTGTTGGCTAGAGATGCATACAAGAGATACTTCCATTTCCATTGGAGAATGGTTGCAACTCTTGGGAGGAAGAAAGTGTCCATTCAGAGAAAATTCGCAGGATTAAATTCAATCGACTGAGCAGGGATTTTAGTCGACTGGAAATGTAAAGAATTTTTTTTCAGGAATAGATTCAGTCGACTGAGCAGGTTGTTTCAGTTGACTGAAACTGTGCATGTTTGTATATGTGTAACAGGTTCAGTCGACTGGGCTTACCTGTTCAGTAGACTGAACTATTGTTTTTTGCGCAGTGAATGTTTATCTAGAAAATGAAGTTTATGAAACGTGTTCTAGTGTTTGTGCAAGCCTCTTGAGGATAGATTTTAACCATAAAACTATGACTAAGACCTATATATAAATCATACTCATGCTATCCTCGGTCTTCATCGTTCTTCCTTTAGCTTTGCACATATCTCTTCCTTTTTGTTGAAGCACATTGTCATTGATCAAAATATAGCATATCAACAACAACACACACACAAATCCCATGTTGTATGTACATCAGAAAAAGAGATCTGAAGGAGATTATAATAGGCATTGTAAATCCAAAGGGAAGCAAAGCTAAGGACTAGCAATTGTGTACACTTCCTATTGATGTGAGACATCTCATATGATATATATTTGTGATGATACGAGGTTAGTCCTAAATTCTACATGGTAAATCAACCCAGCTAATCTGGCTACTAGTTTCTAAGAATAGTCGGACTAATGTGAGACGTCATTATGAGTATGGGTCATGATATGAAGGGCTTGCTTCAGGATCTTGAGGTATTAAGTGGTTCTTTGAGGGCCTGTCTCTTTTCCCCAAATGAAGTATTAAATGGCCAAGGGCTAGTTATTAGGCATGATAGGTGGTATCTTGATAGGGGTTTGCTTCGTGATAAGATATTAAGTGACTGATTTGCGATCCACTTTTCCACAAAACAGTATCAAGTGGCTTAAGAGATCCCATGCGATGTCAGCTTGATAGTCACCTTTGAGGGGTCTGCCTTAGGAATTTGTATTAAATGATGGGATCTTGCTCAGTTGAGGTCTTAAATTACCATAGTCCGCCTATTGTCCAATAAATGGCTTGGGTACTATTTCTCGCATTGTTAGATATTTATGATGTGTGATCTGGGTTATGATGGGTAGAAACCTGCTTCGAGGATGGAAGGTATTAAGTGGTTGATTGTGGACCCACCTCCTTTCCATATAAGAAGTATTAAATGGTATTATGTATGTGATACATATTCTTATTTTGAAATATACCGCCTAAGTAATGAAATGGTAATATTCTAGGTTTTTACACACCAGACACTTGTTGTTCCGACTCCCTTCTCATTACAACATAGGTTAGAGAAGGAGTCAATGAAGCTTGAAGATAGTGAGAGTGAAGCTTGTGGAAGCTATAATCTATTGTTTTTTATTATTTTCTACGGTACCCATATATATATTTTTGAAAAAAACATTGTAATGGTTGTTGTTATGTATTATGACATCTGAAATGATTAAAAATATATGGGTACTATTATCGTTATTATATTTTACTCTATCCGCTATGATTTTTGAAAGAATAGATAGATAGCTTTTTATAGTTTATTCTTTTCACCAACCAATAGCCAGCTTTAGAATGGGCCGAAGTTTCGATGGATCTTTTCTGGGTCAAAGTTTAGGTCTATTTCGGAGTGGGTTGTTATAGTGTTCATGTCGTATTTTGGTGCACTATCATGTTTTTATTTTTGTTATTCACGGTTCATACGCAAACAAAATATTGTGTACGGGAGTACTGCGAAACTCTCTTTTCAACACATTTTCCAAATCAAATCACGGTTATAAGTGTGACGAAACTAATTTGTTACGGTTATAACCGTGAAAATAGGTACCGTGGCAAATTCAGTCACACTTTTGCTCACGGTTATAACCGTGATAAAAATAGTAATTTCTCACGCTTATAACCGTTATAAATTTAGATGCTATCACACTTATAACCGTGATAGAACAGTATTTACTCACGGTTATAATCGTGATAAAATGGTTATTACTAACATTTATAACCATGGGAAATTTAGATAGTATCACACTTATATCCATGACAGAACAATAGTTTCTAACATTTATAACCATTACCAAAAAGGAAACTCTAACACTTGTAACCGTGAAAAATGCAAATATATTCCTGAAGCACAGTTCTATTGCAATGAAATTTGTAACCATTACCATTAGGAAATTTGTATAGTATACCTGAAGCAAAGTTCTATTGCAATGAATTACATGCACATATAATCAAAATTCAAAATTCAGATGTTGAATAAAATTTAAAACATTAAATTTATAATGAATTTCAAGACAAATAATAGCAAACACATACATTTCATACTAAACTCCATAAATATCAAAATATCGCAAGTTAAACTTACATAATAATTTCACAGTACACAACAAACATCAAAATATCATGACTTCAACATACATAAAAAATATATCAAAGTATCACATAGCCAAAAAATATTACAATTTCAAAAAAAGTCTATAAGTTTACAAGTAACTTGAAAGTCATATTCTACTTCTTCTTCGATTGTAATGTCATCTTCTTCATATATTACTAATGTTAATTTGAATTTTCTTAGCGCTCTTTTGGTTGGTGGCTTCAAAGCTGGCACTTTAAGATTGCCACCATGTCAAATTACACCTAATGGAAAAAGAAAATTTCATACCTTATCTACATTCATGCTCGTTGCATCTTTGGCTATGCATTGGAAAGTAGCTTCAACATCTTTGGCTATGCATCAAAAAGTGTCGAATAACATTTCTTCTTATAGTTCATTTTTCAGGGCATTTTTGGCTATGCATTGGAAAGTAGCTTCAACATTGAACCCATCTTCAGCAGACGTCTCTTTTATGCCTTTTCTAGTAAAAACAGAAAAAACACTACTGTTAAGTGCTTAGTGCGCAATGTGATATCTATAACATACTATAAAACCTTTTCCTTTCGTTATCAATATGCAAGTGGATGACATAGCTGTTCACATATTTACTAGTACATTCACTATTCAATGGACTAAATATTAGTAGATAATAGCATTACTGGAAAAGGAAGGGTTATGTTAAACTATATTATCTGAGAAGAAAATCATAATCATAATACTATAATTAGTTGATGCCTAGAGAATCTTGTACTGCAGCATCTCAGATCCTAACGTAAACTCCTACAAAAGGGTAAGAGTATGTCTCACCGTTTATTACCGTTTTGGATAAAACATTGCAGTGTAAACACGCACATTGTGGGTTATATTTTCTTATGAACAGTTCTCTAATTATTTTTTATATAACAATATGGAACCCAATGAACAAGATTTCTCAGTATACAAGGATCTGACTCTTACCTTGTCCTTTGGTTTAAAATCAAACCATGCCATAAACTTACTCCCACATCTGATGAAAATACATTGCTTTGCTTTTTCCATAATAATAATACCAACTTCTTCCTTGTAAAGTTTAAGTTAACAACATAAAATTAGTAAAGCTTGAAGGAGAGAAATATAATCACCTTTATGAAGAAAACAAGTTAAGCTTTACCTACATTTCCCTGTATACCTATATATATATATATATATATATATATATATATATATATATATATATATATATATATATGCTAGAGCACTAGCAACCACCAAAGCAAGAAATAGAGGAGGGTACAAGCATTTAGGAAAAATATGTCACGTGCAAAAATATGTGTTACCGGCTGAAGTTAAAAGAAAAAGCTTACCTAGCTATGCCAAGATTAAAAATATCATCGGCTCTTTAAGGTTTATTTTTTGATTCCATATGCAATGCATATTCAATATAAAACACTAAATAGCTCTGTCCAATTTCATTCGCTTCAAGAAATGCATATATAGCTTCAACATCGTCACAATTCCCAGCCTGTAATTGATAAACAAGAAATATAGGCTTTCAAAATGCGATTCAAACCACAAATCATAACATTATATTCCATTTTAAAGTATAAAATAAATACAGGAAGTTAGGTGCTCAACATATGATAGTGAGAGATAGGTAGTTTGTCCTTCATGGCATACACCGACGGCCTGACTAGGTATTAAATAATGAGAAGGAAATCATCTGGTTCTATAATTCCATGTACTGGTGTGCCCAACAAATTAGAACATGAAATTTTTGCAAAATTTTGCCAGAAACTCCTTGTATTAAAGGAAAAGTAGACGTAGGACCAGGTGATTTCCTCCTTAACATGCTGTATAACTTAGAACAATTTTGGCGCATGGTTAGTCTTCACTACAAACATATCTCTAAAGAAACATCAAAGATTTAAAGTTAAACTACTAGGTAATTCTGCAAAATAACATTCAGTATCCAGTGTCCAATGATAATACAAATGAATCACAATTGAGCTTACTAGCCAAACTGAAACATATCTTTTGAACTTAAAATATCTTTTAGAAACAAAGTTGCTAATCTAATTTTATCATCATCATCATCGACAATACATAAAAATATATAAATCCTCACCTTATAACTAAAAATCCTTCAACAACTTCTTGGCCCGCTCAAGCATGACAAACAGCACAACAGTGAATGGCCCCTGCCTCGACACGGTCGAAAGGAACCCTTTATAAAGAGCCATAAACCCCTCCCTTCTGACCGCCTTAAAAGCACAATCCAAGGCGCCTCCATAGTCACCCACCTTAATGTTCATCACCCTCGTCTTCACCACATCCACCGGATTTGATGCAACGGAGGCCACTATCCCTGCCACAAAACTAGCTGCCACATGGGTACCCAACCCATCTTCCATCACCCCCCTCTTCAGTATCCCTTCCTTCACCTCGTCATATGTCGCCAGCTAGCTCGCTGTCACAATCATCGCCCTATTTATGGTCAGACCCGATCCTCTCCACAGTGATTTCACCCCTTCCGTCTTTGACATTCAGGTGACGGAGGTGCTGGCACGAGGTAGAGGCCAAGGAGGCGATAAACCTAGAATATAGGGGCAGAGGGGGGTAATCTTAAAATGGTAACGAGGTGGAGGGGGAAGCTATAGGGGAAGGTAGCGATAACGGAGGCGGTGAAAACCCTAGATCTAATTTTTGATTTACAGAACGAATAACGATGGTGCAAAATGATATTGGAAGTGTGGGAAATGATTTAGAAGCGTGAGAAACAAGATGCGTACCAACAATAAAAAAAATGACAGTCTTATCCATATCGCTGTTAATTATTTACCAAACTACCAGATTTAGTAACGGTTATAACCATGATAAATGGTTGTAACGGAAATAACTGTTAGAAATTTATAACGGCCATAACCATTGCAAATTGAAAGCGGAAAAGTGTTACAAAATGAGCCGTTTGGTGTAGTGTGTTGTGTTGCTTGAAAGTTTTTGTTTTTGTTTAACTGGAAGTAAAGTATAAATTAAGTAAATTCAACTCTTAGTTTTCTTCACTTGCATTCCCTCTTGACTTTACACTCTTCCCTCCTCTCCATTTTATTTTTCATTCCTTATAACACCAAATAATTGCCTCAAGCCAACAAAAATTGAAATCAAACATTATACTCAACAAAAAGTCACAAAACAAGTTTCTTTGATCTTGTATTGACATAGGCTTCGATTTTATATATGTGTTGCATGGTGCGTCGACTTTGTTGGTGATCGATGTTGGATGGCGTGAACTAGGGTTTAGGATTCGCGGCAATTGAGGCGACGATGGGTCACGAGGTTGGTTGCAATGGCTCTCTAGTGTGGACTAGCATTTAGAGGTCAATTTTGGAAAGATGCGGCTTAAAGTTAGGAGGTACGACATTTTCAATGTCGAAGACAAACCCTACAAGTTGAGTTTTGATTAATGGGTTCAAGTTATTCAAGGTGTTGTCGGGAAGGTGGAGATTTGGATGTGGAGTTTGTCGATGAAGTCTGTTCTCTGATTCATTGACCGTAGTAGGAGATCTTGCTTGCATGTACAAGGGTGTTGCGTTTATGTATAGGGATGATTTTTAAAATGGGAAAGAAGAATTAAAGGTGGGTAGTTAGAGTTAATTAAAGTGATTAGTTAAATTAATTATTTTAATTAATTTGATATCTTATAAAACTCATATCTTTCTCATATGAGGTCAGATTTGGACATGGTCTTCTGCATTTGACTTGTATCGAGTTATGTAAGCATTGGAATAGATTAAGTTGGACTTGGAGCTAGTAGAAACTTAAGCTAGAATCGAATGCCATTTGATTTTAGATCAATCTGGAATGTGAAAGCGTCAAATAAAATTTTGATGGGCATACTCACCTTTAAATAAACTATATGATATTTGTGTTTCTATAGATTGTTATCGAATGCTCGGATGATAGTTGACAGATTTAATTAAGTATGAATTAATGATAAAATTATAGTGAATTAATTTGATTACATTTAACATAGTCTGTTAAACTTAGATTGGAATATATATTTAGCAAAATAAAACCTCATTTTGCTATAATTAAATTGAATAAATTATCATGGACATTTATCGAGGAGAATAAATCATTATTTTGTTGTGACGACCCGGAATTTTTAAGTAATTTAAATCAGAATATTTAATCGATTTTAAATATTTAATAGTATAATTTTAACTTGAATTACGGATATCACAAATTATTTGATAATTGAATAATTAAATTAAACAAGTGAAGTTGGGAAAATTGTTGAATCTGGAGTTTTAATCCTATTAAAAATATGTTTGAAGGATTGAAAATTTATATTGATAGTACTGAGAGTAATAGAAATTGTAAAATTGAAATTAACAGTGGTTTGTTCAGTTTAAAAATTTATATCGTTTAAATTGAATTTAAATATAGCCCTCCGAGGCACTGTCTCGGAATTCGACGAAACCAGTTCCATTGGATCCGAATTATTGAATTATTTCCGGATTTCAATTTTCGTAGTATTTGAAGTTATTATGTGAGCAAACGATATATAAACATGTTGAAATTGTATCGAGACAATTTAAATTCAAACATATTATGTTCCTACTTATCAAATTTTCCTTCAGCCGAATTCCCATCACCATCACTGTAATTTCCTTTCAAATCCTATCTCTTTTTCTCAGCTTCTAGTACGATAATGTCTTCCTGTCCCCTTTGTTCTTATTTTTACCACGCGAGTGTCCTTCATCGTTCAGAAAAGGAAATAATAATGTCGCTTCTTTACATTACAAAATCAAATCCTAAATATCTCTGTTCCAAAACAATAATTAATGGCCGAAGCTGTATTCCTCAAATCGAAAACCAATTAACCGAAAACCTATTCGTTCCATATGATTTCACTTTGGAAAAAAAAGAAAAAGAAAATAATAAGGGCCGCTTGCCTTTTTACTCCTCAAATCAAAATCGAATTTGTATTCGAATTCACGGCTTGCTTTCGTTTGGCTGGGCATCAGTGGATGGAAAGAGGGGATTGCGAGTTCGACTTCCTGAGCAGTGGATTGCGACGCGATGTGGTAGGAAAGGTCGTGAGGGAGTATAGGGGATCGCGACGCCAAGTTAGGGTTTGCCGTCCGGTTTGGGTTTCTTAGTGGGTCAGGGCCGAAGGGTGTCAACGGGGAAGGCTCGCGATTTGGAGGCTCTTCGTTCGTGATGGTTGGTTTGTCTTCGATGCTGGAAGGTTGTGAAAGGCAGTGAGATGACGCGGTGCGATTGGATGATGCTATCATTAACTGAGGGTAGGGCGAACGTGAGGGAGGCGCGACAGGCGATGGTAGAGGGCTTTGTGGGTTGCGTCGTGATGGCTAGGGTTTGGAGACGGCGGGGTCTCTGGAGAGATGCTATTAAGGTATTCTCGATTTTTTTATTCCTCCTATTATATTTAATTTATATAAAAAAAAATCTATAGTAAAGAAGATAAATTTTTACAGTAAGGGTTTTAGATTTACAGTTTTGATTGTGGATAGAAATTTCTATTTAATTAACATAGGTGAAAGAAAAATGTGTGTACAGTGAAATCATATTACAATAAAAGCATATATATATATATATAAGCAGAAAAATAATTTATTACAGTAGATATAAACCATTTTCTGTTTAATATAAATGCTAGAAAGAATATTTTGTTTTTCCTATGTGGATTTAATGAATATACATAAGTTTACAGAACTAAATGTATGTGAACACTAAATTTAGAAAAAAAAATTTAGGTGATAAATTTGTCAATACACTTCTCTAATTATCTTAGTTACCAGGATAATTTAGTAAAAGAAGAATTTGTTAAAATTGAACTTTTGATTGATTAAATGTTTGAACAAATGGCAATTTATTATTCAATTAATTCAAATGTTAATAAATTAATAAACTATAAATTGTTTATTCAAGGTATAAAATCATGGGAACAAGCTGGATTGAATCTGATTGCTAGTAAAAGCAAAGGTGAGTTAATCTCACTCAGTTAAATCTAGATTTAAATGATTAAATTAAATAATTGATTGTATGGTTGAATTGGTTGATGTGATATAGTAAAGTATAATTTGAAACTGGCATATTATGTGATGCTAACGTCTGTGCATGCAGGGAAAGCAGGTTGGAGGGATCCACTGGATCCCTCAACATTTATTTAAATTATTTAATTTCCCCAGTTATGATGATTTGATATTTTATGATGAATTATGTTGAAATATTGGAATGCTACGGGGATTGGATATAATTGAATATAATGAATTTCCAAAAATATATAAATTGGATTTTTGGAAAGAAAATAAAGGAAGTGAATTTGTAAGTAAAATAATAATGGAAATTTGAATAAGTTTAAGAATGGAAGAGAAAAATAATAATAATAATAAAGTTACATAAGAATTCTAATTAATAAATCTTGAGTATAGAAAGGAGATTTTTGAATAAATAGGAAGTTTATGAATTGTAAACTACAATGCTAATATCTAAAGAACAAAACTTTTATTTTAAATTTAAGATTTTAAATTTTGAAAGGAACAAAGGAGAAAATGGGAAAAGCCTGCAATTTGTATATTTCAGCTTAAGGATTTAAAAATCAAACTGAAAATAATAATAAAGTCCATAATTAATGAATTTTGAAATGAACTGATAAGTAAAGAAATTTATTTCAAATGGAATAAATTAGGAATCAACTTGGAAAATTGATTTAAGTGATTTGAGATTGGAAATTTCTCTTTGAATAACCAAGTACGTTTTCAAAGTAAATTTTTAAATATAAATTAAAAGTTTAAAGTTGTTTTAAGAAGTATGTTTTGAAAAATTTACTATTTCTAAATATTTAAATTCTAAAGTAAGTATTTCCTTTTAATCTATTATAGCAATAATTATTTAAAGAGTGACTTAGTATTTTATTTTTAAAAAGTGAATTCTAGTTTTATATTTTATTTAGTAACTTTATTTTCAAATATTCATATAGTATGTATTTTTAACAAATCATTGAAGTAGTTTTAACTTAAATATTATAAAGTATATTTCTAAGTAAAGTGTTTTAAATTATTATTATTTTTAAAAAAAATCTAGATTTGTGCTTGGTGATTTCACAGGAGATAGAAAATATTTGGGAAAGTTTATTCTGAAAGAAAGATGGATTTGAAACTGATTTCAAAGGATTGAAAATAGAAATATATCTTGTGAAGGTATTTTTGAGGTTAATAAATAATTTGGAAAATTATTTATTGTTGGATGGATGTTTGTGGATATTAATTGATAGTTAAATCACCGACTATCAATATTGGACAAATACGCTGATCGTTTCGAAGAGACCGGGATCGAGATTTATTTCTCGAAAATCACTTCGATCTGGTTTGTACGTTTCGTGGAAACGATTTTGAATTCGAAGATGGAGCAGTGAAGTGCAAGGGCTAGTCGCTACTAATTCTGAGGATATTTCCAAAATGGATGTAGTAGGAATAGTGCCTTCGGTTCCGTTCGAACCCGGGACGGACTTGTATGGATGAATGCTTGCGAAACATCGTCAAGTGGACGATGGGCATTCTAAGAGATGAGTTCTAAAAAGGAAACGCTTAGCCTCAAGCCTCATAAAATGGGAATGACTGAAAATCAAGGGTTATGCAGCAAGGCTAGGTGGGTAGCACCCAAGCAGGGTGAGGTCATCCCAGTCTAGATGTCCCTTTTTATTTCGGCTTAGTGGGCGGTTGCTGATCCCAACCGCGGAGTGATCTCACTCGGGATTATCCAGTAAGGGGTAGTTCCGGCCTTGTGTTGCAGGGGAGCGGGCGTACTCCTCGGTACGGTGATCTAGACCCCGTACTGTGACAGGTGGTACCCCAGTGCCTATTCATTAGTTGGAAATCCATTCTCCCTATGAGCCTTGTACGAGTTTTGTTTGTGTTACCCACTCTGTGGCTAGTAGCTGGAATTTAATAGATGTAACAATTTCGGCTATTTTATAAGTATTTGTATATAGACCCTATTATAATATCAAAGGATTTCTATAAAAATTATTTTAGCTATCGTAAGGTAAAAACCCGACATGTTTATTTGTGGCGTGGTCTTACGAGATGCTTTTATTTTTAAAGGATTTTGAAACTTTAATAATCAATTGGGTGTGATTTTCTCATGCTGGTATTCCAGACTGACTCGGGTGTTATTTAACTATGATGCTCGGGTCAGACCGAGTATTATAGAATACAGGACATGATGCTGTGGAGCTCAGGAGACGAGCAGGATGACGATACGTACATTCGTACTTGTTTTATATATATATATTCCGCTGTGTTTTGTAGCTGTGTATCCAGTTGTATGTTATTGATGTGAGCTGTGATTTGATGTACTCTGATGACGTAATATATGTAAACAGATATATTTGATTTTGAGTAAACATTATTTATTATCTATTATATTTTACTCCGCTGCGATGGTTAGATTTTGTTGTTGTTTTCTATCCTCTTCTTCTACCTCTTCTTCTTTAACCCAAATGGTTCGTATTTCTGTACAACTTGAGTTGATTTAGGTAGAATAGTGTTGATTCAAGGGGTATGGATTTGCGGGCTGTTACAGTTGGTATCAGAGCTTAGGTTGGAGATAACCTTGGCTCTGGTGGGAATTACTCATTTAAAATAGAGTCTGTCGTACTCTATAATGAGTTTTAGCGTATTAATAGATATGAGCGCGTATTTGTTAATGAATATAAATTGTTTTAATATTGTGTTGATTGGTTTATTGAGTGGCATATGAACCTTCGTCGGCACAGTCTGGACAATTGTATCGAAGGGGTTTCTAAACACTTGAATAGAATAATCGACACGGTATTGTTTTAAATGCGGGTAAATGAAATAATTTTACCCAAAATATATTTTCGATATAAAGAAAATTTTTTGTAATCTATTTAGCTAATATATGGTCGCTTGGATGCTAGAAATGATAATATTAAAGTATTATCATTGTTAAGTAAAAATTTAATTAGAAATTGTAAATACAACCAAAGATTAAGGAGATAAATTCAATTATGAAATGAAATTTATAAATATGAATTATAAATGTAAATTATAAATTGAAATATAATCAAATGATAATTTGCATGAGCATATACAAATGAATTATAGTTAAATTTATTTAAGCAGGCT
Organism: Allium cepa; assembly: GCA_030765085.1. Classification (NCBI taxonomy): domain Eukaryota; kingdom Viridiplantae; phylum Streptophyta; class Magnoliopsida; order Asparagales; family Amaryllidaceae; genus Allium; species Allium cepa. Next base: position 620,396,877 of record CM060928.1, read on the forward strand.
TTAGAAATTTAAATTCCCGGAGACTTTGGAAGTGTTTTAATGATAAAGAATGATATTATTGTTCTGGAGATATTTCTGAAAGGAATTTGTTTTAAATGGATTTTGGAAGTGTAATAGCATTGAAATCACTTGGATTAATGGAAAATAATTTTGATGATGACGGCCGCATCATTAGTATTCATTTTCGAATTTCTAACTGACGGATTGCTGCCAAAAATTTATTCATTCAGAAAAGCTAGTTGTTTTGAAAGTCTCAAAAGAAATTTGCTGGGAATAAAACAGGATTGGTTTAACTTTTGAGAAATGTGATTTGTGATGTTGGAGATTTTAAATGATTTGAAACCAAAAGCCGGGTGTTTAAAAATCCTGATGAGATAGTTGTAAGCTTATAAATTGAGATAATTTTTAAATCAGAAAGGAAGTATAAGCTTTAAATGTTGGAATTTGAATTTTAGGTGAAAGGTTAAAAATAAAATTTACTTGAATTGGAAAATAAAATTTAACTGGATTGAAAATTAATTTAAATAGGCTGAAATAATATCCAGTTGTGTTCGGACTAAGTTGAAATCGAATTGAGATTAAATAAATCTGAATTTAAAATAAAATTGAAGTGGAATCAAAATTCGGTTGAATTCTTAAGTGGTAGATACCTGAATAAATGGAAATAAATTGGATTGAAATGAATAAATAAGAATAACGTGTAAAAGTATTATGATGCATGGAATAAAATATGCTTGGGATATAAATAAGCATAAGGCTTTAGTTAAAAATAAAAGATGAATATATTCAAGCTTAGAATGAATGGGATTGTGTAAATAGTAAGTTGCGACTTATAAATTTTGAAAGTGGAATAGAAAATCCAAAGTAAATATTTTTGATGAATTGGAAAATAGAAAGAAGATCAAGACTTGAATTATAAAATAAATTTGAACTTAAGAAAATTGAAATGAAGAGATTTTGAGATTAAAATCAAGTTTTGGATTATAAGTTGGGGAAAGACTATTTAGATAATAATTAGATAATGAAATATGTAGTGAGAACCCAATACAGTTAAATAGAAGCTGAATTGTGAGATAATAATGAAGTTTGGAAATAAAACTCAAGTTAAAAATTGAATTCGACTTGAATTGTCAATAAAGTAAATGGAATTGAAATTGTGAGTTCATGAAATTGGGCGGTAAATTGAAAATGGATAGTGGATTCAGAATTTGAGTTATAAATTAAAATTTAACTTGAGGTGTTAACAAATTAAATATAATTGAAATGTATCGGAAAAAGAAGAAATGTAATGGATTGAAATCATAATGGTTTGGATGTGAAAATAAAATCCAAATAAGTGGAAATAAATTGGAAATAGCTTTGTAATAAATTGAATGAGCTTAAGTATAAAATGAAGTAAATTGACTTAAGCTGAATAGATGGAAGAGAGTTGAATTGAATTCAACTTAAAACTAAGTTTAATAATATTGGATTGGTTTTAAATCAAGTAAAAAGGAATTTTAATTGAAATAAAATTCGGTGAGTTACCGATAATATTTAATGGAATGGAAATTCTTAAACAAATAATTCTAAACCATTTAAATTGTTAAGGAATTGAAATAACTTGGAGTCTATAAGAAAAATTGAAATGGTTATTGAATGAAATAGCTTAGATTGTCATTGAGTTAAATAAAGTAGTTTGGAATAAACAATTATGGAATGGTTTTAAATGTAAATGAATGGATTGTGAATAAAATTTAAATGGAATGTGTCGAGCTAAGTAAATGGAAGTGAATGAATTAAAATAAAAAGGAAATTTAATTTGGTTGATATCCGTTTAATTGGTTATAGACATAAATACTTATTTATTCACATAGATCTCGTCAAATTGCATGGAAGAAATTGTCAATGGATGAAAATGGAAGTAATTAAGATGCTATGAATTGATAAAAGTGAAATAGAATTGATTTTGAAATCAATTGAATTGAATATGAGCTTATTTGGAGTTAAAATAAATTAAAGGTAAGAAATGGTATTGTAAACCATTAAAATTAAATGAAATGGCATATGGATTGGTTGAAACAATTGTGTAAGTGTGAAAAACCATATAAGTTGCTTATAAACGTTGTTTAGTTACATTGCTTTTCATAGTCATACGTTGTAATTGTTTAGAAAAGAGTGAAATGTTAATAAACTTTATTTATATGACACTTACATGTTTAAATTGAGTAAGTACAGGTACTTGGAAGCTGTGTGGCTGGATTTGGTTGTGCTATTTGCTAAAAATAATAAGCTGCTTGCCTAAAATGCTAAATAAGGTACGCCTACGCAATAAAAATAGGAAATATGAATTGTTTTTCTGTTTTCCGACCGTGTGGGTCGATGTATATATATTTATCTCTTTTGTCAAATTGCAAAAGCTCCTCTGTACAAAGGAGACTCTGCCAAAAAAATTTAGGAATTTTGGGAGTTAGAAAATTTTTGAAAATTTTTGGAAATTTTTGTTAACGACAAAACGGTTTAAAACTGGAAAATTGAAATAAGTTAGTAAATGAAACTAATTAAAGTAATGACATGAATTTGTAATAAAATACAAATAAAATTTATATATGCAGAGTTAAAGTTAAATTGAATTCGTATGGAAATGAAAGAATCGTATTGAATAGAATTAGATATAAACTGAAGTGGTAAGATGGAAATAAATATAAGAAGCGTATAAAATTCTTATACTAACTTAAGTATGAAATGGTGCATTCTTAACTGGAAATTGAATATTACAAATACATTCTAAGTTGATATTTGGATTAATAAATATTGACATTGGTAAGGAAGTCAATAAAATGTTAAGTTGTGTTTGGATATTAGTGCTAAGCAGGATATGCAGGTATTATAAAGAGAAAAGAGAATTGATTTTGATTTCAGAAGATAAATTTGAAATGCTCGACAAAAAGGTATGTATTTAAATTTGGTGTGAAATTTGATTTGGATTTTGGAGCGAGCCTCTTGGCCTTTTTTTTTTTTTTGGATTTGGGAGGCCGTAGAGCCATTTTGTAGTTGTACCGAGCTAGCCGCGCAAAGGAGACGCTGGCGAAATTTTTCGGAAATTCAGAGAGTTAGAAAAATTTTGAGCAAAATTTTGATAATTCAAAATTGGTTTTATGATTAAAACTTGAATAGTTAATCAAATAGTATAGTTGAAACTATGGGAGAGTTGAGAAGTTAATAAGGATGATAATGGGTCTTTTATAAAAAGATGGTTGGTTAAATGTTGAACTGTTTGGTTTTAGGGAAAATAGTAAACGGGTATTGGATCATTCTTCCTAGCTAGTAATTTGGGGGGCGAAATTCTTTTAAGGGGGGAGGAATGTGACAACCCGGAATTTTTAAGCAATTTAAATCGGAATATTTAATCGATTTTAAATATTCAACAGTATAATTTTAACTTGAATTACGGATATCACAAATTATTTGATAATTGAATAATTAAATTAAACAAGTGAAGTTGGGAAAATTGTTGAATCTGGAGTTTTAAGCCTATTAAAAATATATTTGAAGGCTTGAAAATTTATATTGATAGTACTGAGAGTAATAGAAATTGTAAAATTGAAATTAATAGTGGTTTGTTCAGTTTAAAAATTTATAGCATTTAAATTGAATTTAAATATAGCCCTCCGAGGCACTGTCTCGGAATTCGACGAAACCAGTTCCATTGGATCCGAATTATTGAATTATTTCCGAATTTCAATTTTCGTAGTATTTGAAGTTATTATGTGAGAAAACGATATATAAACATGTTAAAATTTTATCGAGACAATTTAAATTCAAACATATTATGTTCCTACTTATCAAATTTTCCTTCATTCGAATTCCCGTCACCATCACTGTAATTTCCCTTCAGATCCTGTCACTTTTTCTCAGCTTCTAGTACGATAATGTCTTCCTGTCCCCTTTGTTCTTATTTTTACCACGCGAGTGTCCTTCATCGTTCAGAAAGGAAATAATAATGTCGCTTCTTTACATTACAAAATCAAATCCTAAATATCTCTGTTCGAAAACAATAATTAATGGCCAAAGCCGTATTCCTCAAATCGAAAACCAATTAACCGAAACCCTTTTCGTTCCATATGATTTCACTTCGGAAAAAAAGAAAAAGAAAATAAAAAGGGCCGCTTGCCTTTTTACTCCTCAAACAAAAATCGAATTTGTATTCGAATTCACGGCTTGCTTTCGTTTGGCTGGGCATCAGTGGATGGAAAGAGGGGATTGCGAGTTCGACTTCCTGAGTAGTGGATTGGGATGCGATGTGGAAGGAAAGGTCGTGAGGGAGTATAGGGGATCGCGACGCCAAGTTAGGGTTTGCCGTCCGGTTTGGGTTTCTTCGTGGGTCAGGGCCGAAGGGTGTCAACGGGGAAGGCTCACGATTTGGAGGCTCGTCGTTCGTGATGGTTGGTTTGTCTTCGATGCTGGAAGGTTGTGAAAGGCAGTGAGATGACGCGGTGCGGTTGGATGATGCTATCGTTGACTGAGGGTAGGGCGAACATAAGGGAGGCACGATAGGCGATGGCAGAGGGCTTTGTGGGTTGTGTCGTGATGGCTAGGGTTTGGAGACGGCGGGGTCTCTAGAGAGATGCTATTAAGGTATTCTCGATTTTTTTATTCCTCCTATTATACTTAATTTATATATAAAAAAAAATCTATAGTAAAGCAGATAAATTTTTACAGTAAGGGTTTTAGATTTACAGTTTTGATTAGGGATAGAAATTTCTATTTAATTCACATTAGTGAAAGAAAAATGTGTATACAGTGAAATTATATTACAATAAAAGCATATAAATATATATATATATATATATAGATAGATAAGCAGAAAAATAATTTATTACAGTATGTATAAACCATTTTCTGTTTAATATAAATGCTAGAAAGAATATTTTGTTTTTCCCATGTGGATTTAATGAATATACATAAGTTTACAGAACTAAATGTATGTGAACACTAGATTTAGAAAAAAAAATTTAGGTGATAAATTTGTCAATACACTTCTCTAATTATCTTAGTTACTAGGATAATTTAGTAAAAGAAGAATTTGTTAAAATTGAACTTTTGATTGATTAAATGTTTGAACAAATGGCAACTGATTATTCAATTAATTCAAATGTTAATAAATTAATAAACTATAAATTGTGTATTCAAGGTATAAAATCATGGGAATGAGCGGGATTGAATCTGATTGCTAGTAAAAGCAAAGGTGAGTTAATCTCACTCGGTTGAATTTAGATTTAAATGATTAAATTAAATAATTGGTTGTATGTTTGAATTGGTTGATGTGATATAGTATAGTATAATTTGAAATTGGCATATTATGTGATGCTAACGTCTGTGGATGCAGGGAAAGCAGGTTGGAGGGATCCAACTGGATCCCTCAACATTTATTTAAATTATTTAATTTCCCCTGTTATGATGATTTGATATTTTATGATGAATTATGTTGAAATATTGAAATGCTATGGGGATTGGATATAATTGAATATAATGAATTTCCAAAAATATATAAATTGGAGTTTTGGAAAGAAAATAAAGGAAGTGAATTTGTAAGTAAAATAACTATGGAAATTTGAACAAGTTTAAGAATGGAAGAGAAAAATAATAATAAAGTGACATAAGAATTCTAATTAATAAATCTTGAGTATAGAAAGGAGATTTTTGAATAAATAGGAAGTTAATGAATTGTAAACTACAATGCTAATATCTAAAGAACAAAACTTTTATTTTAAATTTAAGATTTTAAATTTTGAAAGGAACAAAGGAGAAAATGGGAAAAGCATGCAATTTGTATATTTCAGCTTAAGGATTTAAAAATCAAACTAAAAATAATAATAAAGTCCATAATTAATGAATTTTGAAATGAACTGATAAGTAAAGAAATTTAGTTCAAATGGAATAAATTAAGAATCAATTTGTAAAATTGATTTAAGTGATTGAGATTGGAAATTTCTCTCTGAATAACCAAGTACGTTTTCAAAGTAAATTTTTAAATATAAATTAAAAGTTCAAAGTTGTTTTAAGAAGTATGTTTTGAAAAATTTATAGTTTCTAAATATTTAAATTCTAAAGTAAGTATTTCCTTTTAATCTATTATAGCAATAATTATTTAAAGAGTGACTTAGTATTTTATTTTTAAAAAGCGAAATCTAGTTTTATATTTTATTTAGTAACTTTATTTTCAAATATTCATATAGTATGTATTTTTAACAAATCATTGAAGTAGTTTTAACTTAAATATTATAAAGTATATTTCTAAGTAAAGTGTTTTAAATTATTATTTTTTTTTAAAAATCTAGATTTGTGCTTGGTGATTTCAGAGGAGATAGAAAAAATTTGAGAAAGTTTATTCTGAAAGAAAGACGGATTTGAAACTGATTTCAAAGGATTGAAAATAGAAATATATCTTGTGAAGGTATTTTTGAGGTTAATAAATAATTTGGGAAATTATTTATTGTTGGATGGATGTTTGTGGATATTAATTGATAGTTAAATCACCGACTATCAATATTGGACAAATACGCTGATCGTTTCGAAGAGGCCGGGATCGAGATTTATTTCTTAAAACCCACTACGATCTGGTTTGTACGTTTCGTGGAAATGATTTTGAATTCGAAGATGGAGCAGTGAAGTGCAAGGGCTAGTCACTACTAATCCTGAGGATATTTCCAAAATGGATGTAGTAGGAATAGTGCCTTCGGTTCCGTTAGAACCCAGGACGGACTTGTATGGATGAATGCTTGCGAAACATCGTCAGGTGGACGATGGGCATTCTAAGAGATAAGTTCTAAAAAGGTAATGCTTAGCCTCAAGCCTCATCAAATGGGAATGACTGAAAATCAGGGGTTATGCAGCAAGGCTAGGTGGGTAGCACCCAAGCAGGGTGAGGTCATCCCAGTCTAGATGTCCCTTTTTATTTCGGCTTAGTGGGCGGTTGCTGATCCCAACCGTGGAGTGATCTCACTCGAGATTATCCAGTAAGGGATAGTTTCGGCCTTGTGTTGCAGGGGAGCGGGCGTACTCCTCGGTACGGTGATCTAGGCCCCGTACTGTGACAGGTGGTACCCCAGTGTCTAGTCATTAGTTGGAAATCCATTCTCCCTATGAGCCTTGTACGAGTTTTGTTTGTGTTACCCACTCTGTGGCTAGTAGCTGGAATTAATAGATGTAACAATTTCGGCTATTTTATAAGTATTTGTATATAGACCCTATTATAATATCAGAGGATTTCTATAAAAAAAAATTTAGCTATCGTAAGGTAAAAACCCGACATGTTTATTTGTGGCGTGGTCTTACGAGATGCTTTTATTTTTAAAGGATTTTGAAACTTTAATAATTAATTGGGTGTGATTTTCTCACGCTGGTATTCCAGACTGACTCGGGTGTTATTTAACTATGATGCTCGGGTCAGACCGAGTATTATAGGATACATGACATGATGCTGTGGAGCTCAGGAGACGAGCAGGATGACGATACGTACATTCGTACTTGTTTTATATATATATTTATATTCCGCTGTGTTGTGTAGCTGTGTATCCAGTTGTATGTTATTGATGTGAGCTGTGATTTGATGTACTCTGATGATGTAATATATGTAAACAGATATATTTGATTTTGAGTAAAGATTATTTATTATCTATTATATTTTACTCCGCTGCGATGGTTAGATTCTGTTGTTGTTTTCTATCCTCTTCTTCTACCTCTTCTTCTTTAACCCAAATGGTTCGTATTTCTGTACAACTTGAGTTGATTTAGGTAGAATAGTGTTGATTCAAGGGGTACGGATTTGCGGGCTGTTACATTTGTGCTTGCAAAGTAATAAGATTATTTTTGAGGTTAATTAATTTATAAATGATATATTAGCTATTGATCGGTAATAGTTGATAACAATATATTTGTTATTATTATTTGATTATTTGTTTGGATTCGAATTTCCTCTTGATAGCGGATGACATAAATAACCATTTTGTTGCAAGGAACAAAATGAAGAATTTGGAGTGTTTTTGTAGCGAATAGGTTGCTATGGGACACGTAGAAGTGCCCTTATATATGAAATTTATATAGGACTTCTGTAGAGATACCCTAAGGGTTTTCTCGCCAATATTGATCTATTAATATTGTTATACTGCTATATAGATGTTTGGTTGAAATATTTATGACATACAGTTTGAATTGTGCAAGTGTCATTATAGTAAATCTTCTATACCGTAACTTATGAAATATCATCTTCTTAAACTCTTGTGTGTGTTGAACTTGTGTTTGTAATTTTAAAAAATAAATGTTTGGTCGCGTTTTTGCACTTTGGAAGTTGTTTAAACCTTATTTTCGAATATTCTGAGAATGTTAAAAATCAAGGATAAGTATTGATTAAAATTTACAAATGAATTTATAAATTTGATTAATTATCTTTTGGGATAATTAAAATTGTTTAAATTTATAACAGGAATTATAAATTTTATTTATTTTCCTTTGGGATAATTAACATTGTTTAAAATTTATAAAAGATCGTTTCTTCAAAAAGTAATATTTAAAAATGAAGCAAAGCATGAATTGTTTAGGGTTTATAGTAAACAATATTTTAATGACACTTGTTTTTTACCCTTCTTTTTAATACACTTAGAAATATAATTAGCTCTTTAAAGTGATATTTTTAAAGAATATTTTTAAAGAGTTTTATATATATTTGTGATTTGAAAATCAAGCACAATTAATAATCAAATGTTCTAAAAGCTTGATTCATTAGTTGATGGCAAGTGTATAGGATTTAATTTCCATATATAATCATTCATTTATTCCGATTGTTAACTTCTTAACTATGATTTTGATATCCTCCTTTATGTTTCGTTGATTCAAGATGATTTTTTTGCTAGTTTGGGGCATTTAAACTTATTCTATTCTTAAAGCTGATAATGTTATCATACCAAGATAGATAGCAACACTGCCCTAGCTTGCTTGGCTTTATTGTTTTCCCTAAGGTAGTATTAGTTTGTCTTTGATAGTTAATTCATTGATTTTGATATCCTTCTTTGTGCTTTGTCGATCTAAAATAATTTACTGATCATTTTGAGCATTGTAGTCCAACACCGTGGATAACTCAAACCAAATAATGAGTGGGAGCCAAGCATGTGGGTTGCACCTATTAGGCTATATTCATATTTATCTAGAGATTTGGTAGTAGCATGTATGCGGTGATGTAAGTATATTTGGATGCTTATGGATTTAACGGGGTCCAGCTTGGAAGTTCCTAGGATTGTTGCATGTTTGACATGGACTCTCAAGTATATTTTATCTACCGGTATATTTTCTATGTAGAAGGGCGACCCTCCTAGTCATGTTGGATAAATTCATTCTCTTTATTTCAATTTGAATCTTGGAATTAATCTTTTCTTCTTTTGTGTTTCGTTAATCCAGAAAGATTTGTTGCTCATTTTGAGTTGATATCCTTTGTCGAAAATGACTAAAACCAAAGAGTGAGTAGAAATAAAGTTATGCAGGGTTGCTTCCATTAAAGTATCTTCACATCTACTCTAGATTGGATTCGATGTAAGGTTGATGAGGTCCAGCTTGGAGATGTTCGAGAGCATCGTAGTTCTCAAGCATATTTTCAAGAGGTGTACTTTCGGTAAGAGGGTGCACCCTCTTAGTCATTGTTGGAAATTTTCACTTTCATCTTGAATCATTTCATTAATTTCATCGAGAAGTGCTTGGAGCTCTTCTCGATGTTTAACTATTTGTGTCCATTCATTAAGTTTGGATTTTGATCTTATATGTATTCATCCTTTCTTGTTTGGATTGTAGTTCTAATTTGTGTTCCATTTCTTCATCTATGGATGTTGTTTTTGTGAGGTAAATACCCATTCCGTGTTTAGCGGCATGGTCTCATAAAATTATTATATGTTGTCGTTCTGCTGTGAGATTTTGTTTTCCTTGTTTATTCTTTTTATTTTACCCTAACAATCTGCTATTTTGGCAATTGGATGTTCAGCATTGGAATATCGTAAAAGTATATGGCACTGACTTTTGTTAGTCGAAAAGGCAGGTCGTTGCACTTATACCATTGAAATAAGCGTTTGAGAACATTTTTTCGGTATTGAAAATGTAGTGTTTTATGAATATACTTATACCGTTGATATAAGTATATAGAATTTGTATAAGTTTGGGAGTGAAATGTTTTGTGAGTATACTTATACAGCTAAGATAAATATATCAATATTTTCAAGTATTGAAAGGAGTAGAGGGGGTTTGTGAATATATCTTTGTAAAATTATTTTAATACAAGAATTTAAAAGTGGTTTTAACTAATGGAAGGATTAATTAAAGAGGCTTAGTGGTTGCTTTGTGCTTAACCATGCATGGTTAAATCTCTAGTTGAATTGTTTGTTATTGATAGTTAAATAACCAACTATCAAATCTTGGCCAGTTTTTAAAACTATCGTTGTCGGTTCGAAGAGACCGGGATCATAAATATTATTCGAAAACCACTTCGAACTGTCATAAGCGTTCCATTTAGAGACACTTTAAAGATGATGGAATCGAAGACGGAGCTCTATGAATTGTAAGGGCTACTTATACTAATCCAAAGAATGTACTAGAAGTAGTGCCTTCGGTTTGCTCGGTCCCATAACAACTTGTCTGGATGAGTTTTGGCATTGCATTGTTGCTTGAAAATGAAGTGTTAGCATTCCGAGTGGGATTTTCTAAAAAGATAACCTTAGCCTCTAGCCTCACAACCGAGAATGACTATCGTGTGGGATACGCTTCAAGGCTATGTAGGTCGCACTCATTAGAGTATGTCATCAGTCTTCTAGATCACTAGATATGAATTAATGGATTTGGTATGTTCATGAGAGCTTTCAAGTAAAAGTTTGCAAAGCAACCAGGGTAATAACATGTTCGGTACTATCCAGTAAGGGGAGGGCATGTCCTGATTTGCAAGGGTCGAAAGGTTTTTGACCTAGGTACATTTTCTAGAGATGTACCATGGTAGATGGTACACCAGTAGCCTTGTCATTGATGGAATGCATTCTCCAATAAGTGACTTACAGACTTAGTTATGTCCAACTATATAGGAACGTGAGATGCAAACATTCTAACTATGCAATATATTTATTTTAAACCATGGACATTATTATAATATCGTTGGATCTTCTATTTAAGATGATTTTGTTATCATAAGGTAAAAACTCATCCTTGATTATGTGCGGCGTGGTTTTATGAGATCTTTGGAAGGTTTTATAACATTGAAATCCACATGATATGTGTTTCTCATGCTGGTTTACCAAACTGATCCGGACGTTATTTTCCTATAATGCTCGGTTCAGACCGAGCATATTTTCAAATTCAGTTATGGATGCTTTAGAGCTCTAGAAGATGAGATGGATGTCTCTAAGACATAATCACGTATATTTTATTTCTGCTACATTGTTTGGTTATATTTCACCATCTATGAGGATAGGTTGTTTTAACAGTCCTGGTTGATGCTAGATAGTTACTCTAATTGATGTATGTATATTGCAGTTTTCTTTTATAAAGGTCTATTGTATTTTATATGTTACTTGTCACAATGTGAGATTCTATTCCGTCTCTCTTTTTTCTCCAATAATCTATCTTTCTGGCACTTAGATGCTTGGCACGTGAATACCGTAGATGTATTTGTGTTGACTTTTAAGGGTCAAAAAGGCGGGTCATTACAATTATCATTTAACTTTTATATTTTAACTAACTTTTATAATAACTTTATGTATCATGTTATAAAAATTAAATCTTACTTAATTAATTTTAATTAATTAACTCTTTAATAATTTTATACTATTCCAGTATAACAGTTATATTAAATAACACACGCACATACACTAACCTTTATATTATAACACATATATCTTATGCATGTATATTTTTATTTAACTAAGTAACCATTAATTAATTTGTTCGATTTATTAAATTTTAATTAATTAACCTATAATTAATTTATTTAATTAAAATAATTTAATTTAATTTAATTTAATTATATTAATTTAAAATTTTCGTTTTATATACATACATGTATGCTTATGTTATCTTAAAATTTATTAAAATAACATAACATATATCATTATTTATAATACATGTATATAAGTATTAATTAATTAACCTATTTAATTAATTCATTTTATTAATCTTTATTAATAAATTTTAAATCGAACTTAGTATTTAAATATTTTGAAATATAATTAACTTCTTAAACATTTTAAAAACTTATGTTGTCTATAAATTTATAATAATCATGTTTTTATTTTAAAATTAAAATTTAAAATCATTTATTTTTATTTTCAAAGCAATGTTGAAAATTAATCTAAGGCCTAGTTCAAATTCGACCTTTTCTATTAGGAGCGACGTTTGGACTCACTTCACCTTTTAGGCCGGGCCGACAACTAGGTAGGACAAGGTACTTGATTACCCAATTCTAATCGTAGACCTTACCTTTCAAGATACCATACTAGTGAGCAAGAATTAGTTCGGACTAATATGACTAATTTAGACCGCATATTCTTTTGGGACTGGTACCATTTTTTGTCTTGACCCAAACTCCTTTGGGTGACCTAACTAGGTACTTCATGAGCAAGTTTTACATGCAACCATTCGACTAGCACAACCATCATAGGACATATAAGGGTAAGAGGCGATGGTTTGTCATAGATCACAATGTGAGAACCCCATATTATGCTAGTTGCAGGGATCGAACCTGGGACATACAATGTACCATGTGAACATCTCAACCAACCTCGCTCTGATGTCATTGTCGGAACAAAGCCAGCCTATAATGGAACAAATGAGTGAATTTCAAAAAATTTACCATTTTAGATCTTTATTAGGCATATAAAGTCTAAATGTATATCAAATCCAATTTAACAAAATTTTAAATAAAATCTCATTTGGTTTAAATGGTTAAAATAGAGATTTAAATATAACTTAAATTTATAAGTAATATAATGAATGTATCAAATACATTTATTTGTATGACGTGCAAGTGTAGTATATAGGTAGTGTATATATATGTAAATGAAACATGTATAAATGAATTTAGAAACGGTAACTTTTTGTTTCCCTCTCTTATCCTATGCAATTAATAAAGGATATGGAAATATATCAAGAGAAAGAAACTTTTCATTATCTTCCTCTTTAATTGTAATAATTAATGTATTAAATGACATTTATAACTTATCAACCAAATTTACACACACCTTTGCTGTCCGAGTTTTAATTAATGAAATATATCCGTACATCCAAAATAATTATAGAAACATACGTACATAGATACATATATAAAGTGAAAAGTTATTAGTTGTCTTAAATAATTTCAAATCCAGATTAACATTAACGGGAATGATTTCAACTAAAGAAAGGTTTGATAACTAATGGTTACATTATTGCATAAAATCCTCTAATAAATTTGAATTAAATGAAATACGTATATTTTCATATACATAACTGTTACAATTTAATAATTTAGATCTAAAAAACATATATTTGAAACATTGTAGCATTTGATATACATACACACACACACATATACAAATAAGTTTTGATTTTAAAGTTAACATTTTTCATTAAACTTTTAATTTAGGAATGAAATAATACTTCGGATTTATATGAGACTTAAATATAGAAAACCACAAAGAATTAGAATTTGTACTAAAGTCCATTCATTAATCTTAAATCAAGTTTTCCTTTTTTATTTTTTTTGGGCAAGGATTGAAACAATTATGTTCAACAATTTACAATATGAAATTGAAGATTAATTTCAAAATAGTAGATAATTAAATATATACAAATCATTTGCATTTAAGTATGTAAATGTTATATAAGTATATTAAAAAATCTCATTCAAAATTAGCTTTAAATTTAACAAATTTTCAAAATAAAATATAAGAAATTTAGACAAAGTAGGAATGTGTAAATTTGTGAAAAGAATATACAGATATAAACTGTAACAGCCTAAAATTTTCGACCCTGAAAATTCGACACTAATACGTTCACTGTAGAAGTGCCGAGCAATCGAATGCTGGAAATCCCAGATTGTTAGGTTTAAGAAGAAAAAGAGATAGAAGAAGAAACTAAACAAAAGCATAGAATATCACAATCGCAGCGGAACAAAATATAATATCAAATAACAGCATTTATAGTAAGAAGAGCTGTAAATGTCAATTTACATATAATATATCGGAGTACAATCATCAACAAATAATCCGGACAGTTATAATAACTTGTCATTGAAAATAATCAATACAAGTTCTAATACATAGCGGAATATACTCCATACGTCCCTACCATCCAGCTCACCTCCGAGCTCCAGAACATCTTAACCTGAAAATCTGTAATACTCAGTCTAACCCGAGCATTATAATAAAGTAACACCTGAGTCAGGCTGGAAACCAGCTTGAGTAAACGCATATAACTTGAAATTCTAAGTTATAAAACTTCTTTGAAAACTAGGGTAAATCGTATCTCACTACGAGTTCTTATCTTGTTATAGTCAAACACTTATTTCACAAAATAATATCTAAGTATCGTTACTTAGTTTTCAATGGTCCTTTGATTAATTCTTTTCCAGCCTATTTGATTCTATAATCAAATCTATAAAGAATTATAGTAGTTACTAATCGAAATGTTTTTGGATATTGCTCATATCCGACCCCGATCTCTTCGAATTCAATGCCATTTTTTAAGCCAAGTTGTTTAAATGAAGATAATTCAATTTAAACTTTTAGAATGTCATATTCACACAGAAATTCATCACACATATCAATTAAATAAATGTCTCACATTTATCAACAGTTCAATCCTGGGTGTCTCATATCTCAGATTATCCCAATTAACATACCAGAGATATTAAAGCAATCCAAGCATTCAATCCAATTTAAATCATTCATAGGCAAGATTAACTAGTCACGCCATTTCTAATTATTTTAAAAAAGAATAAATTAGTTACTTAAAAATCCTGCTTAATTATCATTAACTTATTTATAAGCCATTTATTATTTTATTTAAATTAACATTTGGAATTAAATAATTATTAACATATAAAATAACTTAAGACCTTTGATTAACTAAAGTTTAATATATTTCCTTAATTATCCACTTAATTACATCATTTAATTTTATTTTAAATAAACTTAGGAATTAATTTAAAATAAAATTAACCTAATATATAATTACCTTGAATCAAAAAAATTAAGTTCAAAACATTTTACTTCAATTCTTTGGTTTGAAAACTTGTTCAAAATTTACTCTTTTTAAAAACTTGGTTAATTCATTAATTTCCCTACTAAAATACTCGGGCCCAAGCCCAAAAATCACGATCACCTACTCGAGCCAAATCCAAACTACCCCGACCTTTCCACTTTCTTCCTCTCTTCTCTAATCACAGCAACAAACCCACCTAGACACACACTGATATACGTGCACGTGCACACGGCGTCGGAGCTACGGCGATCACCATCGACACGTCACCAAGTCGTCATCGACCTCACCGTCCACTTCAGCCAACCAGAAACCCGACTCTAACCTCCCATCGAAATCAAGCAAGCGAGTAATATCATGCACCAAAACCGATCGCAAAGATCCACCACGCACCGCCACCTCCGACCACCATAGACCACGTCATCATGACTAGAGACTCGCCAGACCACCCTCTTCCTATTCCCCCTACTTCGGCCCATTCCGATGCGACGATGAACTCGCAATCGCCATGCAAACGCCCTCGACCAACCAAAGCCTAAAAACTATTATGCCTTCGCCGCCCCACCACGGTGATCAGAAAAATGTAGCTCCATTTTTTTCCCTTGTCCCCCATCACTTCGTCCTCCTCTGGTCAGAATCTCGAAGTTCAAAATCCGCGCGATCGCCAGAATTTAACCTATGATCGAACTCCGACCAACATGCGACATCCCATCAAATACGTACTTAAATTTTTTGAAAATAGCACCAAAAATCATCATTCAATAAGTCTATTCCATTTATACAAGTGAAAATGCGAACTAAAATTATTGATTTTATGATATGTTTTGCCTTTCACTGTAATTTCTTTTCCTCGATGATATTACTCGCGAGTTTCTTACGAAATCATTTTAAAAAATAGAAATTCTCTATTACAATCATATTTTATTCAATCATCATGTCCTATAAATATTTGGTTGAAGAGAAAATGATTTTTGAAGGGTCTTTAAATACGCTAGAAGTAAGAACAGAGATAAACAAACTTGAACAGGTATACACACTTCATTTCCAGGCATAAAAATACATTCATCTCTTAGCGACACCACATAATCTTATGTTACTTTTATTTTCTTTCACTACTCACAGACATTATAAAATATTTTGATTTAAAGATGAAGTTTACTCACCTTAAACTTGAACGGAGAAAACCAGATATTTGTAATCTGGAAACCGCACTAGATTTGAAACTGCAAGCTTGATCTACTAGAGTTGAGTCTTAATTTGGAATTGAATCTTGCTTTAGTTGTAAGCTTGGAGTTGTTTGTTGTTTGGTTTCTCTGGCTTTGGTTTTGGGTTTAAAATAAAATGAATGGGAAAGCAGAAGTTGAGAAATATGTATTATGAAAGAAACTGCCTGTATACAACCTTTGGTTTCCTTTTTTAAGTCATTTTTCTTTTCTTTTTTATTAAATGAAGAAATCCAATTAAAGAGCAAATTTAACACTTTTATACATGTGTCTTTGCATGTTTTTCTTAAGCCTACAAATGTCCATTTTCAAATATTTTATATTTACTTTTTATGTTTTTTATATTTTTATTACATTTTTATGTTTTTTATTATTTATTCTTACTTCATTTTAAACTTAAGTTATTACTATATATAAGAACAATAGTAAGTAGAAAGTATATTTTATTTATTTAAAAGATAAGTTTGCAAATTTAAATAATTATATTAGAAGATTATTAAATTAAATTTTACCAAATATTTAATTAATCATTATATTAGAAGTATGTAGGTAAGGGTGTGTATATATACGTATATATATTTGTTGAACATCATAAGCTTGTATATCCTTGATTCTATATTTATTTATATATTTTGTACAATATTTTCTTAAATTTTATTTCATATGGGCATAAATACATACATGCATATTTATATAGTTATATATACTTATGGATATTTTATTCTTGAATTTAAATGGTGAAATATATTATTTACTTATTTACTATAAGATTTAACATATTCAGAGATTTATAATTCAATATTGTTATAGTTTTCAAATCAATTTATATTTTTCCAGCTAATAAATCAGTATTTCAAATGATTTAATTCAGTTAAATAATAATTAACGACCGTTAAAAATCCAGGTCGTCACATTCCTTCCCCCTTTAAATCTTTTCGTCCTCGAAAAGGAATGAAGCAAGAATTTAAATTATACTGTAAATTATCAGTTAAATTATTCTTTAGACATTTTTAACTCTTCACTCTTTTTATTATAAATTTTTAAAACACTTTAAAATCTACATAATATTACCAAAATAGCTTTATAAAAATACTTTCTATAATCGATGTCTCAACAAGTCCATCCTTGTTCTCATAGAAATTCGGTCATGCGTTGATCAGGCGTAGGACTGAAAATCTATAAGTACGTGGTAAACCCGTTTTCATCACCCAATGAAAATACTTGGAATTTTTTTATAAAAATGCAAGAAACATTTTTGTGAGAATGCTCTGGAAATCATCACCCCTCAATGGTCGCAGTTAGCCCGATGACTACGACGCCATCTTGGCAAAACCATAGAAAACTGTAGGCATCCGCGCCCCTCGATTACACCATGGAACCATCATAGTTTGCAGCTACACCCAACGTTACGTTGCCATCATGGCAAAAACCATGTAACTGTAGGCATCAGCGCCCTCGAATTTCGTTGCCAAATGAAACTTCACCACATAGACCACATAGATCGTAGACTACATCAGTCGAGTCCTAATGTAGCCTGTAAGCACTCACTGCTACACGACTTTCGCTATGTCTTCATAGATCGCAGTCTACCGATGTTACATCGCTCTCCTAGTGAAATCAAACGTAGACTTTAGGCAATCACTGCCCCTCGACTTACGCTATGGAGCGCAGTAGATCGCAGTTACATCGAGTTACACTATCGTCGCAGCATAACCCTAATGTCATTGTAGGCATCAACGCCCTCGACTTTCACTACCTCAACCACAATCCTCAAGAACTACAGTATAGTCTGGACATCCTCTTGGATCAAAACTTGGAACCCCAACTTAGGGCTCAAGGAAAAACCACCCTGTAGGTCTCCTACTATAAGTTTCCACTCTAAATGGGAGCGCCTTTTTCCCCACAACATTCTCAAAACATTTTATACTATACACATATAGTATCTTTCATATCATACTCTTATATGTATCACACGTAAGTCCCATTTGCACAAAATCGATATCTCAAAATCGATAGTTTCCAAACTTGGCTTTCCAAATTCCCAAAATTGTTTTTTCCCAAAAATCAAAAGCCTTTCAAAATAAATGGGTTCCAAAACCTTTTTCCCAATTTCGTAAAATCATTTATATATATCTTATATATAAAGGAAATACTTTAGTGGGTGAAGCCTTTTTGGAAGTGTCAAAATTACCCATTGTTTACAATTTTTTTTAAAACTTCCGTCAACATGCTTTTGAGAGGGTATATTTGTCTTTCCCACCCCACGTTTGCTTCCCATTTCTTCTGAACCCCACTTCTTCCTCAACTTCCTCCCCTTCCTCTCCCGTTCTCACGAAAATACATGTTCTGTGGATCAAATCGAAATGGTTAAACCACCAAAAAAACAAATCATTTCAATCCTCTACAACAGTACAAAATTTTGCAATCTGTGAATTCTCAATCAGATAATAGGTGGAAATTCTCAATCTGTGGATGCAATCTTTTTAATTTTTTTGAGTATTCTAAGGATGTTATTTCATTAACTTATTATTTCATGCTTAGCTTTAGTAAATTTCTATTCAGCAATAGTTTATGATTACAAAATATGCGTTTTCAATCTCGATCGAGGAAAACTGCAGAATCGTTTGCTTATGATAGTCAATTTTATGCAGGATCAACTAGAAGTAGAAAAGGATGGTCTTGATGACAATTCAACTGAGATGGGGACGACGAATGGGAAAGCTTCTGGGAATCCAAGATTCTTTTACTCAGGTATGCCGCCGCAGCTTCTTCCTGCCCCTCTTCTTTTTCCCTTTTCATTGTTGAAGGTCTAGGATTCAAGATACAGCATCATGTGATGTGGTTTAGGCCAGTTTTTAGACAAGGTGATTTGTTATTGGCTTTAATTGATATTCCTTGATTACTGTCATTATTAGGTATGTAGTGAGGTACGTACTGATAATTCACAGTTTGATGTTTTGATTTTGCTTCTGCAATTCTTTTTATACCTACATTCAATTTAATTTGCTAATTCGATCAATAATCGATTCAAAATATGTGTTTTCAATCTCCAAAGAGGAAACCTGCGGAATTGTTTGCTTATGATAGTCAATTTATGCAGGATTGACCAGAAGTAGAAAATGAAGGTTTTAATGAAGATTCATCTGTGATTGATCATGACAAATGTAGATATCCTGGTGACATGGTGAGGACCAACAACTTATGCAAACAATACATATTTTGTTTCAATATTGTACAATCAAGGTCTACTTTTTCTCACTACCGTATGAATTATTAGTTACTAACACAATTATTAAGTTCTTAACATCTTAAAGTATTTACCTGTTCTATGTTCTCTTTCTATGGATGTAGAATTGTAAGAAGCTTGCATGGATATGGAGATGGCGATGATGAGTTGAAGTGGATAGAAAGAGAGTTTAGGTTGACAGCTAAGTCGTGCATTCAGGTTAGTTTGTGTATGATAGGGGTGATAATTGGAGATTGAATTTGTGTTCACAGTTTTGCCTTGCAAAATTCATCTAACTACTCACTTACAGTGAGTTCCTTTCTGTGTCTTATCAAGTAATATGTCGATTAATGTTAGGCCTTCACCATTGACGCAGATAAAGGAGACGGAACGGGCAAAGGAGACGTCGTTCTGGGTCGCATCCGACCCATGAAGACAGGACATATGCTGATGGCAAGCCCTGAAAAGAAAAATCCTACAAAATAACTAACAATGACAGTTCTGGGCCGTTTCCAATTCGGTATGTCTTAATCTTCCAATTGCTATGTAAATGAGTAGTTTCAATTTATTGCATTGTTAGTTCTCTGAAGCTTTATTGCAGAAATCGGTGTTTCGTTCGTGATTTGATCCATTTCTCCGAGGTCACGATTTCTGGGATGCATGGTGCTCTCTGGATATTGATTGCCATGTATGGTTTCATATTCGAATCGTGTGATGGATTTAATTAGTACAATTTTCCCACTGTATTTTAGAAATTTATATGTTAAGTTGCTCAGTTTATCTTTATTTAACGATTCATACTTTAACTGTCAATTTAGGTTTTATATACAGACAGTTCAGCTTTTTAAGAACATTTTCTTCACTGCTTGCATTCCAACTGGCCGACTGTTTTCAATCTGCAAACTGATGGGAAAAACTACAGTGTTCGCTATACGTAATTGGTTTACTGATTTAATTCGGTTGTCGCTCTTGCATTTGACTAATTACTCTTTTCTATTTATATAGGAAACACGCGGATGGTGAAGTGGATCATGTTGAAGAAAAAATGGACGATATGAACGTGAAATAATAGAGATGAAGAAAGGCATTGCTCATTTTTTTCTCTCTTTATCTTCTTTAAAGAGAACTTTAATCTTCCATTTTTTTCATTGATTTTATATGTTTTACTTTGTTAATCGTTCATCTTTCTTCACAATCCAACTTTTGTTTTCAGGCTTAGCTGGCTCCACCGTTACTACGGCCTTAGCCTATATAAAAAATATGGAGATCATAACTCGCTTCCATACCGTAAGCCATAAAGACCAGTACAATCTTTTACTACTTCGGTTGACACGATAAGGGATACAAACGGTACAAAGGGAGATGGACGAATCTATGAATCTAATCATGCAAAAGGTATAAATATTGAATTTTACCATTGTTTTGAAAATTTTGTTATGTCATATGTTTTTCCATATCCATTTGTAGTAATACTATAAATCACTTATCTGGAGGAGTTATGCTTGATATACATGAAATATGATGAGTTTTTTATGTTAGGACAAGGATTTGGGTTTTCGTGTATTTTCTTTTAATATTCTTGCTAATTATTTACTACACAATGCTTTTAATTAACAAATAGACTAACATAAATTGTGTGCTATGAATGGCATATAACTTCTTAACTTACTTCTAATTAATATTTTATTTCAATATGTTGATTTTCAATAGGTTGATAAAATTAGTTACATCATTCGCCTATAGATTTTGCAATTGCCATCGACAGCCTGATATTTACCACTTTCAGTACTTATATTGAACATTCTTTATAAATAAGATACACTAGAAACTTTAGTGGCATGAAGTGTCATGGAAACCAAAATTTGATAGAATGACACTAAACAGAAAGTTATGTTATGCATGGTATTATTGCTGAATTTGAATATTACGGCTTCTACAATTGTTTGTATTAAACTGTTCATGATATATTTGCACCACTTAGTAACTATTTGAAAAATTAGTTATTTATTTATTTCTCTACCAATAGATAGTGGCTTGCGACCCTTAACACCTCCTCTTTGCAATAAAAAGAACTTGGGATCCTACTTGCAAAATTTACTTCAAACCATAGTTTTTAGGCTTAACTGAATCCTTCGCTCCACCGTTACTACAACCTTAGCCTACGTAAAAAATACGAAGATCATCACTCGCTTCCCTACTGCAAGCTGTACAGACCACTGCATTCCGTTACTACTTTGGTCGATACGACACAGGTACAAACAGATAAAAATGGAGATGGACGAATCTATGATTACAATCATTTAAAAGTGTAAATATTGTATTTAACCATTCTTTTCAAAATTTTGTTCTGTCAAAAGTTTTTCCATATGCATTTGCACTAATACTATAAATCACTTATGTCGAGGAGTTATGCTTGCTGTACATGAAATACGACGAGTTTGTTTGGGTTAAGACAAGGATTTGGGTTTTCCTGTATTTTCTTTTAATATTGTTGCTAATCATTTACTACACAATGCTTTTAATTAAATAGACTAATATAAATTGTGTGCTTAATTCGGTTGTCGCTCTTGCATTTGACTAATTACTCTTTTCTATTTATATAG
The DNA here is from genome assembly GCA_030765085.1 of Allium cepa. Lineage (NCBI taxonomy): Eukaryota > Viridiplantae > Streptophyta > Magnoliopsida > Asparagales > Amaryllidaceae > Allium > Allium cepa. The sequence continues at coordinate 620,419,169 of CM060928.1, forward strand.
GAAACACATGGATGGTGTAGTGGATCATGTTGAAGAAAAAATGGACGATATGAAGCTGAAATAATAGAGATGAAGAAAGGTACTGCTCATTTTTTTTCTCTTTATCTTCTTTAAGGCGAACTTTAATCTTCCATTTTTTTCATTGATTTTATATGTTTTACTTTGTTAATCGTTCATCTTTCTTCACAATCCAACTTTTGTTTTCAGGCTTAACTGGCTCCACTGTTACTACGGCCTTAGCCTATATAGAAAATACGGAGATCATAACTCGCTTCCATACCGTAAGGCATAAAGACCAGTACAATCTGTTACTACTTCGGTTGACACGATAAGGGATACAAACGGTACAAAGGGAGATGGACGAATCTATGAATCTAATCATGTAAAAGGTATAAATATTGAATTTTACCACTGTTTTGAAAATTTTGTTATGTCATAAGTTTTTCCATATCCATTTGTAGTAATACTATAAATCACTTGCTTCATATACATGAAATATGATGTGTTCTTTAGGTTAAGACAAGGATTTGGGTTTTCGTGTATTTTCTTTTAATATTCTTGCTAATTATTTACTACACAATGCTTTTAATTAACAAATAGACTAACATAAATTGTGTGCTATGAATGGCATATAGCTTCTTAACTTACTTCTAATTAATATTTTATTTCAATCTGTTGATTTTGCATGTTTTACTTTGTTAATCGTTTATCTTTCTTTCCAATCCAACTTTTATTATTATTTAATATCATGTATCAACATGCTCACACGCATCAGGTCATTATAATTGTTTAAATTTTGGTGTCCATTTGTATCTTTCTTCTCCACATATTAGCTTCCAATTATCTGTCTTTCCGTTTTTATCTTAAACTTCCGTTATCAAAAATATGAGCTCCATGACAATTTGATGTGTTTTCCAATATTTTATGACTGACTGACAGTAAATACATTTATACCATTTATAAACTTCATGTATTTTCAAATTATTTTTTACCAGCAAAATAAAAACCTCCATTACTATATTCTGTCTTTCTGATGATATTTGTGTTTGAATGATGTCAACTACAATCTGTACCGTATGTTTACTATTTTAACTCTGTTCACTGTCGTAAATTTTATCAGGGTTAGAACTTCGGGATAATTATTAACTGAATTGCAGGTTGAACTCTTATTGGAAGAGTGCAGCCATCTGCCCTTCGACAAGCATGGTTCTGGAAGATCTCAAGGTGGCAGTTAAGAGTACTGACGGTCTACAAGTTCACTCTTGTTCGAAAAACATTTGTAACTATATGTACTGCAGTTGATTTGTATGTATCCTGTATGTGTATATGTTTGATTCTTCAATTTACTGTATATTACATGTTTTAGATGGGACGTATTTCTGAAAGTTTGGCCCCTATAATTATTATTTATACCTACTACTATTACAAAGTTTCACTAATTTCCATCTCAACTTGCGAACCTGTTGGAAGTAAAAGAAAATGAATTACGGGTGCTTGGCAATGCAAACTAATAGCTGGCGGTAGGTTGCACTGCTAAATATTATTCAACGTAACTATATTACTGCTTACCAATGGAGCTATGCTCAGATTCCAATATAAATACATCCGCCGCTACTTTTTTTATGCTGTCTCTTTATTATTTGTTATGGAAAGATAGCTACAGAAGTTTGTATATCAGTGTAGCTAATTATGTGCACTTTGTATACTTTGCTGTGTAAACACCATTGGTCAAAAGTTGGAAGTCAAGGGACCAAGTGGTTAGCAACTGTACATTTGCCTATGTACAGCGGCAGTACAATTACATCAGAGAAAATGTGATGTGGAATCCTTTACACAACAGCTACATACTTATCTGACGTCCACAGTACACAACAGAGTACGAAGGGATGTTTGCTTTTATATTGAAGAAATAAGAATACAAGAACACAAATCTTAAATGCATGCGTTTTCAGTCATTCCTATAACTGCACCTGATTTACCTTAATTCCTTTAGCACCTAATCCGTTATTACTGCCCATGTTTCCTATAATTACTCCTTCAACTTTTCCTTCAGACTAGGAACATAACTGCTTTTCCCTTAAAAGGTTTAATACGTCCACCACTATATATTACAATCACATAACTGTTAACATTAACAGTCTCCACTCACGCACCACTCTCTATCCTCAACATCTCATCTCCATAAATTCTACCACCTACGCCAATTCCACTCCAACATTTAACCTTCAATTTCCTTTTTCGGCGAAATGACAAAGGTATTACAATTTTTAATTCACAAACTTACTCTACGCTATCCTATGTGGGATTTTATCACTACAACCTCTGTCAGGCATATACTTCTGTACACACTCTATTCACAAGCTTTTGCACATGCTTTTTCAACCCTGTACTATATTAGTTTATGCATATAAACCTCTTACCTATAGTAGCTGTCCACGAGTTCAGCACACGAAATAGTTGAGTACGCTGGATTTTCACAAATCTTACTGCCCTCTCTTAAATATGCAAGTTATTCTGTACACATACATGCATATTTCAAAGTCGAAAATCTATTTAATTGTTAACTAGGAAGTTTCTGAACCCGTATATGTATTGTCCGCACGTTTTTCCACAAGTCATCATTTTTTTCCACCTGCAGAACAAATATATTCAATAAGGTAAAGAGCCTGCATTATCCCCTTCCGTAGACAAATTCAAACGTAAAAGTACGCGTTTAACAAAGCACCTTCAATCCGCCACCGATGAAAAAATCAATGCTTCATCCAAAGTCGCAGAGGTTAATCTTTCCCAGATTGAATCGGGCAATGTTAACAAACCAACCCACTCTAATCAACTTCCTCCGGTTGGGACAAATTTTTTTGAAACCAACGAAAATTTATCAAAATCTTCCACCTCTGAAGTCCTGATGACACAGTCTGATGAGCTACACTATTTTCCACAATGTTCTGAAGATGATAAATGGGAAGATTTTTTTACTCCTGAAGTGGTATGCCAACATTTAATTATTTCATACACAGACACGTACATACATACGTACATTTATACTACATACTAATCATAAATTTTTTTATATCCTGCAGATTGAACAATATGATGCAGCCGTTGACCATTTTCTCAAGAACCGTACTTAATACATCTTCAACTCTTTGTTAGCCCACAAATTGTCCATTTTTGCGCTTCCGTTCTTTTTTCTTTCGTCGCTCTTAAAACAAAGTTATTTGTTTCTGTTGTATTCGTTACTGTTCTGTTAAATTTGTCGTGTACTTCATGCTTTCGTCATTGCCTAAATAAAGTTGCTATTCTTTTGACGTTGATGTAAGTGCTGCTAAAAATGTATGTCTGCGTTATATTATCCGAGTCTGATACATGTAATATTCGTTCGACACCGGTACTACCTTCAATATATACACAACCTATCAGTAAAATAAGAACTTACCTACAAATTCATTGGTACGTTGCAATGACAGTAAAAAAAGGGATCTGCCCAAATTTTTCTAATAACCATGGTGCAATAGATTTACCCGATGAATCTTCCTGCCAGCTGGCATTTACTGTCTTATCAGGCAATTTATTTTGTTATTATCATTAACTGTATTTGATTGAATATTTTAACCCTTGACTTATTGATGTAATCAATTTATATGTCAATGTTTGAATGTACGGTATCTATTGGTACAAACAATTGTAATATGAAAAGTTGCAGATTGGAGAACAATATTATAATTACCATATAAAATAAATAATACAGGACTTATAACAAAAATAAAAATAGAAATAGCCAACAAACATTAGCTTAATTAAAGCATGCTATGTCCAAACAGTTTGTTCACACAACCATCCAGCATCTCCACAGAATAGAAGGAGAATTAGCAGACGTGAAGACGGAGTAAAAGTTTGTTTACTAACAGCAGTCTTTACAGTTAGCAGTATGGTTAACCAATCAACACAACATCCACTGTGGTTGCTTCAAAAAATAAATTATGCGTTGAAACAATCTAGTGCGTGCTAAATACTTATCACGCATCTCAGTAAATATAAAGCAGAATTAGATAAAAGTTTTTTTTAACTCATATCGTTTGCTGTAGTATGTTAACCAATCAACACAACACCAGTGTGGTTAATTCGGGTAAAAAAAATGTGTTGAAAAACTGTATATACGTGCATAGTTTGTTGCATGCCATTTTTCCTAACACTACCCTGTTATTACGGTCACTTTAATGCAACGTATAGAACAAAATTTCGTCCCGCTATCAAAAATCAGCAGAGCAAATATCGGATCTCTACCAATTCAACAACTTTTACGTACTCATTTTCAGCCGTTATACTAACTTAGGTAACCGTTGGTTTACCTATATATACACACACTTCCCAACAGACTGTCCTTCACTTACTACTGTACTGACTTTTCTGCTACTACCATACATCTCTTCACATCAGTCACAAATTTTTTTTCCCTTCGCTACTATTTCCTACCTCTTCAGTTTATCTACTGCATCTAATGGAACAGCAACAAAGAGAAAGACGTAGGCGTAGTCAACAGGCTAGACGTGCACAAGCAAGACAAATACGTATTGCAAATATAAGAACACAGTTGAGTGAAGGCTTCCACGGTCGACGTTTAACAGGTAATTTTTTTTCCTCCCCCCTCCTTACGTTCTTAAAATAGACTCTGCAGCTCATTTACTCCGTTACTTCACTGTGTACCACATTTACACTGTTCATACTTATGCTGTACTTTGTCACGTCTTCGTCCATTTCGTACTCCTACTTTACATTGGTCGTGCATGATATGATAGAACGATGGCACAACCGAGCTATTGCTTTGTCTACCACGACAGATTAACCATATAAAAGTGACACACACCCCCAACCAAGTGCTTATACCATGCTTATCAATAGCCGTGACGAAAAAAAAAGACACACACTGTGGCAACCGTACGCATAATATTACCTGTAGCTAATAAATTATGAAATATGACACACTGGCAACCTTTCTTTTCTTAGCCGTGTTTTGCATCAATGAATAGGAAACTGTCCACAGAAAATATTTGACACACTGCCAACCGTAAACACAGTACCTATTACTACCTATACCTAATAAATTATCAAATATGAAATTGTGGAACTTTGAACCAACTACTCGGTTCTGACGTGACAATGCAGGCTGCATACATAATGAATAGTAATTGTTATCCTATAATATGGTGGCATTTTCTGTAAAAAAAAATTATTACGAATAAATGTTTTCTGAAGTACGGAGAGTTTGTTTTTTTACTAAGTGCAAGTTGCAATGTAATATATTTGATAATAGATCTAGATACGTGTGATTTTGTTGTTGGTTATACTGGAATTGTTTTAGCAACGTAATCTGTTTATCATCAACTTCCATATTATTTTGCTGTTTGAATTTAATTTTTGAGGTGCTTTTACGGTCTAAATTATGTAAAATAATTTTATTACGATAATTGTTTTAATTAAAGGAATGACAACTCTAAATTATTCAAATTACATAAAAATAAAAATTAAAACAGAAAATAAATTTTGGGATCGCCTTATTGCAAACGTTTGCTTTTGTCGTATTTAATCAACAGAGCTATATAGGAAATTCAGTGTTGTATTAGGTCCTGTGGGCATAAAATATACATTTCAGTTGACAGGTCAATCTCAGCTTATAAAAAATCTTCTACTTCGATGTTTTCGCATGTGTAACCAAAATAATTATTTTACACTATTTTAACCGCTAATATAACTTTTAATTATCATAGTACTATATAATTTGACTTTGATGGTTATTTTAATACAGCAAGTATGTACGAAATGGAACGTTGTCTACTTATTATGAGCTATGCTATAAAAAACCATATCTGTTATATATATTGCTAAAAATTATATTATACCGTTACTTTAATCGAAAAAGGTTACTAATTTTTTATACCTTGCTATTGTGTCTAAATTAGTCAATAATTTCATTGTCAGTTAATAACATGCTTAGGTATTATATTTTTCCTGTTAATATTAATATTTCCAATCTTCTCAAATTTTTGGCCTTATAAATAAATATCGAAAAATATAAATTTAAGAATTAACTTTTGATCAAAGGTTAAAGTTAAAACTTGGACTGCAGCTATGCTACATTACATGAAATGATTTATAACATATTGTCTACGCTTTGCTAACGTTTTCCTTCTCTGTGTGTGTGGGATTAATTTTTCAACTACCTATACCTCTTCCCTTTCACTTTTCCAACCATTCATTTTACGTACATCGATTTTCTATTGATTCATTTGTTTATACATTCATTTTGGGAATTTATTTGTGACGATTTACATCTTTTTATATGATAACATTTTCACTATTTTTCTTAATCTACATTGCATACGTTTTCTGAAATATAACGTGTTTGATTCTTTGGATTTAGTGCATGTAACAATGTAATATATTTGAAAATAGATCAATATGCGTATAATTTTTTGTTTCTTACAGTAGAATTATTTTTTAAAATGTTCTACACATGACGAATTCAACTAAGTCGAGTTTTTCAGAAACAAGTCCGTGTAAACAAGTTTTCAACATATAAATATGACTTCTAATCTATACGTATAAGTCTTTACACATATGTTGTTTTCAAATGCTTTTTATATATGGGCTTCACAAACTGTACCCATCTTAATAGTACAAATTTTTTATACACTTCAGATTTATCTTTGTACGCATTTATGCTACTAAATATGTATGTGACTTTGACTGTATAAATGATTTCAAAATATGTTCCATTTGTGCAGTAAATTAAAATTTAATTGTGTACCACTTTGAAATATTTCGTACATATTTTTTAAGTTATCAGCTCCTGGTCCAAGTACGATTTACTTTACTGACTGCCTATTTGAATAGACCACTTTCAATAAAGCTTTCAAGACTGCAGTAAATTAAAATTTAATTGTTAACCACTTTTGAAATATTTCGTACATATTTTTTAAGTTATCAGCTCCTGGTCCAAGTACGATTTACTTTACTGACTGCCTATTTGAATAGACCACTTTCAATAAAGCTTTCAAGACTACAATGTATGGTCTACGTTTAAGTGCGAAATGTTTTGAAATAATAATGGTAAGTACATGCTTGGATTTTGATATATATGTCAGGTTTTATTACTAACTACAAAAATGATTACACAAATAATAGTTTCGAAAATATGGAGCTTGCATGTACGGGTTTTTAAGCCTAGGCTATCTATATTGTACATCATTTGACTTCAACCAATGATATGTTTATAATAATCAACTTTTCAAGTACAATGACATTGATGTGAAATTGTAAAAGTATGACTACTACACTGAATAATAACCTTATTTTTTTAGGTTCTTCAATAACACGGGATAGCGAAGAAACGATGCTGCGGACTGTATTAAGAAGTAGTCATAACTGCGGTCGAAATTTTAACGCAACCATTCCCTACCACAAACATCGACTTCCTCAGCCCACTTACTGTGATTTCTGCAATGCTAAAATATTTTTCCACGAAAGCTTACATAACTGTTGCTCTGGAGGTTCCATCGACATACATCGTCCTACCACAACACCACCACAGTTACTGAGCTTATTCCAAGATCAAAGTGAAATGGGTATCCATTTTCGTACAAACATCCGATCCTATAATAATGCATTTTCATTCACGTCTATGGGTGCATCAATTGATAATAACCTGGCCAATGCTAGAGAAGGAGTTTACACATATCGCGCGTAAGGTTCAATATATCATAGTATTGGAAGTCTTTTACCCTTGGCTGGAAGTAGACCAAGATATTTACAACTGTACATATATGACACTGACCATGAGATTGAAAACCAACTTCAAGATAGTGACGCAATGAGACCGGAGATAATTATGATTTTGAAACAAATTTTAGACACTCATAACCCATATGTCTCCATACTTCGACAGTTGGGGCAACAACCCGACGTGCAAAAATGTAGGATCAAAATCAAAGAGATCACAATAGATCGACATCTTCATGAGCTGCCAACTGCATCCCAAGTAGCAGGAATAATAATTGGAGATGAACCAGACAATTTGCAAGGTCGAGATATCATTGTTGAGACAATAAGTGGAAATCTACAGAGAATAGCAGATACTGCAGGTTTTTACGACCCGCTGCAATATCCACTATTGTTGCCTTACGGTCAGCATGGATGGGATTTAAGCATCCACGAAAATGGAAATACACCTATTAGTTGTACATCTTACTACTCTCATGTTTTACAGGTACATATAGCCTAATTGATATCCAATATAATTTGTTCGTTAATAGCACAAAACTTCATTTATACCATCATTAGTACTAACGTTACTTGCATTTTGTCTATCACCTACACACAAAGATACGACCAACAGAGACATCACTTGCACTGCTTGGTGGTCGTCTATTTCAAAAATATGTCGTTGATATGTATGTAAAAATAGAAACAATGCGGCTAAGGTTTCTTCGCAACAATCAGAGTACTATCAGAGCGGAGTTATATCAAGGTTTACAAGATGCCTTAGCCACTGGAGAAACATCTGCCAGTAAGTTTCTTTATCTCCTTCCATCAACCATTTGTTGTTCCCAATAATTACTGACCACTTACTTCACTACTACTCAATCCTATGCCTTTTCACACTTTAGGAAGTGTTGGTGTCAAGAAGATTCTTCCTTCCTCCTACATTGGTAGTCCACGAGATATGCATCAAAGATACCAAGATGCAATGGCATTAGTGCGAAGGTATGGAAAGCCTGACTTATTTATTACTATGACATGTAATACTAACTGGGTAGAAATTACACAAGAATTGCTTCCCGGTCAACAACCACAAGATAGACCGGATTTAACAACTAGGATTTTTCGATCAAAACTAGAGCAACTTAAAACTGACCTATTTGACACGTTTGTTTTAGGTAAAGTCATAGCCCATGTCCACGTTATTGAATTCCAAAAAAGAGGACTACCACATTCTCACATTCTACTTATCCTAGATGAAAATGATAAAATTAACAATCCTGATGATTATGATGCTTTAGTTCGCGCTGAAATTCCATGTACACATTTAGAACCCGAACTACACAACGCTGTAATGAAACATATGATTCATTATCCATGCGGACATTTTAACCCAAGAGCTGTCTGCATGAAAAATAACTGCTGTAAGAAGGGTTTTCCAAAAGCTTTTTCTCCATTTACTTTACAAGGAACCGACTCTTACCCTATTTATAAAAGACGCGATAACGGAATACAATATCAAATTGGAAGCCATATAATCGATAACCGTTGGATAGTACCATATAATCCTTACTTACTTTTGAAATATGATTGTCATATAAATGTTGAGATTTGTTCAAGTATTAAATCTGTGAAATATCTCTACAAATATGTTTACAAAGGTTCAGACCGCGTTTCTGTAGGATTATCCACTACATCTGACGATAACGATGAGATTTCAAAATTTGTTAATGCTAAATGGATTTGTGCTCCAGAAGCTTTATGGAGAATATTTAAATTTTCCCTAAGTAATATTTTTCCTTCTGTTACCGGCTTACAAATACATCTACCAAATAGAAAACAATTATTATTTCGTGCGGAAGAGCACATACACACTATTTTGGATGATCAACATAGATGTAAAACAATGCTTACTGAATTTTTTTGTACAAATGTTTTTGATGAACAAGCACGTCATTATTTATACTATGAGTTTCCAGAAAAATATTGGTGGGATTCTACAAGTAAGCAATGGAATCGTAGGCGAAATAACCGTAGGGCAATTGGTAGAATTTACACTGTATCTCCCACTGAAGGAGATCGTTACTATTTGCGCCTACTATTAACACATGTTAGAGGTCCTCTATCTTTTACTGACTTACTAACAGTTAATCAAATAGAATATAACACATTTAAAGAAGCAGCTGAACATAGAGGTTTACTTGAAAACGATGATAGTATAAAGGACTGTTTGACAGATGCTTCACACACACATATGCCTAATGCTTTAAGAAGATTATTTGTTACAATTTCGATATACTGTGACCCATGCCATGTGCGTGAATTGTGGGAAGAGTTTTCACCTTTCTTACTTGAAGACTATCCTACTACATCTGCTACTACTGTGACCAATTCATTTTCAGTAATTCAATGTCTGTCTGACCTCGACAACCTTCTCAAACAATATAACAAAACAATTTTTGACTATGACATTCCACATACTAATTTCAACCACTTTACTCACACACACACATCCACTCTTATTTCAGAAGAGCAATGCATAGAAATACCCAATAATGATATCAATTCTGTAGATAACTTGAACTCCGAACAAAAGAAGGCATTTGACACGATAATGTCTTCTTTTCAAAGTGGAGCTAATGCTATATATTTCATAGACGGTCCTGGAGGTACAGGAAAAACATATTTATATAGAGCAATCTTAGCACATTTACGAATTCAAGGTCATATTGCAATTGCAGTCGCTACTTCTGGAATTGCTTCTCTTGCTCTTCCAGGAGGTCGAACTGCACATTCTCGATTTAAAATACCAATTAATTTAGACTCTTCCTCTACATGTCATATTCCCAAGCAATCTGAACTCGCACAACTTTTATTGACTGGTACTGTTTTCCTATGGGATGAAGCTACCATGGCTCACCGCCATGCATTTGAGGCCGTAGACAGAACATTACGAGATTTAACTAATTTTGACGCACCATTTGGAGGAAAGATTTTTATTTTAGGCGGTGATTTTCGTCAATTTCTACCAATAGTCGTGAACGGTACTAGAGCTCAAACCGTCGATGCATGTATAGTACGATCATATTTATGGCAAAATGTTCACGTAATCCATTTAACACAAAATATGCGCGCAAAAGATGATCAATCATATGCACAATTTCTTTTACGTATTGGAAATGGAGATGAAATCTATGTTCAAGACGACATTATACAGCTCCCAAATGATATCGTTGAACCTTGGACCAATAGTACGTCACTCTATGCTCTGATTAAAGAAGTCTTTGCTGAACTCAATGACAGATTAGGTGATCCTAATTTTATAATGGATAGAGCAATATTAGCCCCTACAAACGAAATAGTGGATGACATTAATAACAAAGTTATAGAACTATTTCCAGGGCGTGAGCGCATTTACTACTCCTTCGACAAAGTCGAAGAAGATACACACAATCTATACCAATACGAATTCTTAAACTCACTTGCTCCGGGAGGACTACCCCCACATAAATTAAGACTAAAAGTAGGTGCACCAATCATGTTGCTTAGAAATATTGATCCACGAATTGGATTATGTAATGGCACCAGATTACTATGTCGTGTCTTTCACAGAAATGTCATAGATGCAGAAATAACTGTTGGACATTTTCGTGGTACAAGAGTATTTATTCCATGTATACCACTAAAGCCTTCTTAGAATACTAACATGCCTTTCAACCTAATACGTAAACAATTTCCAATTAAATTATCTTTTTCCTTGACGATTAATAAATCACAAGGACAAACCATCCCTCGGGTTGGTATTTATCTTCCCGAACATGTTTTCAGTCATGGCCAGCTATATGTTGCGTTATCAAGAGGCGTTTCACGGAAAACAACAAAAGTTTTGGTGAAAAATGGAAAGATTCGAAATAGAAATGGCACACATACTAGAAATGTTGTGTATAAGGATGTGTTATTACAATGTACCCACGAACTTAATTAACAATACTTCATTTTTCCACTTCACATGCTGTCGTTTTACTATAATTATTACTATACAACATTGGGTACAAATATACGTTCCTTACCATTACCTTATCACTCTAAGTAAATCATTAAGGGAATTTTTGTACGACCATGAATGACTAATATCTGCACTTATACTCTTTTTCTCCATTTTATTGTTTTTCAGTCATATATTTAGCCACGGCTTATACAAAATACAACACTCGGTTAACAAAAATTTCCTCATTTACTACTCCAACTCACTTTCGGTTCACATAAAAATTCCCTTAAAAAAAGTTTTTAACTCCGCCATCAGCTTACTGCTGATGCCGGTCTCAAGCCCGGAACAAGGAGGAGAGAAAACGGTTACGACAACTACACTTACTACCTACAATTTACTATCAAATAGTTTCTAATCTGCAACAACTCATTTTGTTTCCCTATCCCCACAAAATGCATTCATCTCTATCTCTGATCACCTGCTATACGTAACGAAGAACCTATTCTATTTCCATTACAAATCAAATTAATTCTCTACGTTTTGCATGAACATACGTTAATAATTGGTTACAACATTTGGATATGTATTACTTTTCTTTCTACCCATACAATGTCGGTCTGATATAACGCTTCTTCCCATGTTCGATACAAATTTTCTACGTCCACGTGCATCTGCTGTACATTCATCCTACATGTCAATATCCAAAATATTCATCATTAACTGTACGTCACACTCATTTTATCGCATTCAACAACTCTCATACACATTTTTTCTTAACACCAATTCCTTCTGCGCACGTGCATCGCACGTGCCAAACTACTCGTATATATATATAAGTTTATTTTTTTAACTAGAACAAAATATTTTTCAAAGATCTTTTCTTCTGGTTATAGATTCAACAAGGAGAGTTTATCATATAAAACATATATATATATATATATATATATATATATATAACTTTACTTATGCCAAATCAACATTCAAATTCGATATCTTTTATAAAGTTACTTGCCACATTACTTACTTTTTATAAAATGAGTTTCAGTTATAGTGATATCCAACTTCCACTTTTATTCATCATATATTTCTCAAAATATACTTTTCCCTTCAAAAATCATTTTTACATTTATTTTCAAGATTTTCAATATCTATTTCATTCAAGCACATATGATGTACATATATCATCCATACGCAATATCAAATCCGATGGCTCACTCGATCACACAATTTCACTTTCGAACCAGTATCGTTCACCCGACTTCCTAGTGCGGACTCAGATCTGGTTTCTTGATCAAAAGCCGTCATTCTCCTTGCATAGTCATAACTATGATAGAGAATTTCTAGAATCAATCAAAAATCCATATCCAGGATTCGCCGTTGAAAATTGAGTAAAAAATCCCAACTCGGATCGATATACTATCTCGAAATTCTGTGCTTGAATCTGGATCAAATCGTTATGCCAATAGAATAATATACATACATCCTACGTATTTATCATCATTAATTATTAGCTAAATCAATTTTCTTTTTATTCACATTCATTTTGATTTCTATTCACTTATTTACAATTGCTTCAATTTCTATTTGGGTTATCACTTCCATTCTTATCTCAATTGTTATTTAATTATAAACCGTTTTCACTCTAACCAGCTTGAATTTAGAAAATAGCTTGAAAAGTTTAAAATGGATAAGTAGTTGTAAAATAGTTATTATTTGTAAAATAGCTATAGAATAGTTAGATAGTTGCAACATAGTTGTAAAATAGTAATTAGTTTGTAAAACAGATGTAAAATTGTTGTAAAATTGTAATTAATATTCAAACTGTTGTAAAATAAGTATAAGATAGTTTGGGTTTAAAAAAAATAAAGGTTGTATAGTAAATAGATAGGAAAAATAGATTTAAGATAGTTTATATTAAAATAATTTATTGAAAATAGTTAAGAGCCAAACTGTTCAATTTCTCAATCTCCCATTCCAATCAATTTTTAATCTCCACTTCCATTAAATTGATTCAATTTCAACTCAATTTAAATTAACTTCATTTCCTTTCCCAAGTTCAAATCAATTCCTATTTGAATTTAAACTTATTCAACTTTGATTTCAATTCCAATTAATTCAAAACAAATTTCAGTTTGAGCTAACTTCAATTCCAATCTCAACTTTAAAACCATCTTGAATTATATAAATTTGAGTTAAATTTTTAAATGTTGATTTAATCCCTTAAATCAAATTAACCCTTAACCGCTTATTCACAACCCAAATCTTTAAAATAACTTAATTCTGAGTCCAAATTTTTAATATTCATTTAATCTCCCTTTACTTAACTTATTTCAAGGTTCAAGTAAGAGTTCAAAACTTTTTAAACAATTTAATCATTGGAATCCAATTTATTACCCTATTTTAACTTCTAACCTTGAATCCAATTCTTAACAATTTTAGTTTACAAGTTCCTTTTTAACCTTTAAATCTTATGTTCAGAGTGATTCCATTTTCATAATTACAATTTCACTTCAAAAATCAAATTCTTTTAAATAGTTTTAAAATAAGGTTTTATTTCCATTTAATTTCAGTAATGGATATATATTATCTCAATCCACTTCTTAATTCATTAAAAATAATCCAATTCACAGTTTCATAGATTATTAATAACAACAGGATGATAGCAGGATATGTCAAAGTAAATAAACATCCAAATTATCTAAAACATCCATCAATAGCATCCATCACCAATTTTCAGAACTCAAACCCGTTTTGAGATCACACATAACTCCCTTTTCAAATCAACCCATTTAATTTCCCTAAGTTAAATCACAATTTCGTCTTGAAATTTTCAATTCACATTGTTCATTCTAAACTTATTTAACTTCCCCTTAGTTAAATTCAAGTTATTTATTCCAGTCAAAATTGCTCAATTTGAAGTCTCCATTTCAAATTTTAAATGTTCCATCAATATTCCTTCCCGCTTATAAGTTCAAAACTTATTTTACTTTGGGTTATACACTCACATTCCAGGGGAAAAATTCAAAACTCAACACTTAGTGTTTACTTCTAATCAACTTTGATATTATGTATATCCACACATATATACATATTTATTTCATTTGCACACCAAGTCATACTTCCAATTTTAAACCATTCTTGGTTTTTAATTTAAACAAATTCCTTTAAAAAATTTAAAACATTTCTTGTTTTAAAATAAGATTCCTACATTTAAAAATATTCTAAATAATATTATTTATTATTTCTTTTAACATTTTGAAACAAGTTCAAAATTTCTAGACTTAGATTTTGAAACTTCACAATTTAAACCCCTTCTCAATTTATAACTTATACTTATATAAATTGTTACTTCCTTAAAAAATTTCATTCTGCTTTATCATTATTTATTTAAAAAAATAAACATCTCTTTATTAAGAAACAATACCCAATTTATGATAATTATCATGTCTAGAAATCATACCATATATTCCAAAATCATTTGCTGGAAAATCAAATCAAGGTAACTTATTTCAGTACTTTGAAAATTATTTTGAATTTTCTAGGATTTAAATTCTGTTTTGAATCCATTTTTAGCTCAAATTATTCGTATAGTTAATCCTTATCCAAATTTCTATTCGGTTATATTTAAATTTTATGATCTTATTTAATTTCAACAATCAACAACCAATTACCTTAATATATATAATAATTAGAAAAATTATTGCTTTATATATCAAAATGTAAGCTTATATAGAAACTACTTTTAAAACCGTTTTTTTTAAATCATTATATAAGAAAATAAAAAGTACGCCCTCATATAATACACTCAACTCATTCTAGGATACTACTGACCATATCTCTAATGAGTAACCCCACCAGAGCAAAGGTTCTCGCTTAACCTTCTGTTCTGATACCAAATGTAATAGCTCGAAATTTTAAACCCCAAAAATTCGACACTAATATGTTCACTATAGAAGTGCCAAGCAATCGAACACCGAAAATCCCAAATTGTTAAGGTTAAGAAGAAAACGAGGTAGAAGAAGAAACAAAACAAAAGCACAGAATCTCACAATCACAGCGGAAAAAAAATATAACATCAAATTACAACGTTTATACTAAGAAGAGCTGTAAATGTCAATTTACATACAATATATCAGAGTACAATAGTCAACAAATAATCCAGACAATTATAATAACTTGTCTTTGAAAACAATCAATAGAAGTTCTAATACACAATGGAATATACTCCATACGTCCCTGCCATCCAACTCGCCTCCTGAGCTCCAGAACGTCTTAACCTGAAAATCTGTAATACTCGGTCTGATCCGAGCATTACAACAAAGTAACACCTGAGTCAGGCTGGAAACCAACGTGAGTAAAATCATATAGCTTGAAATACTAAGTTATAAAACTTCTTTGAAAACCAGGGTAACTCGTACCTCACTACGAGTTCTTATCTTGTTATAGTCAAACACTTATTTCACAAAATAATATCTAAGTACCGTTACTTAGTTTTCAAGGGTCTAGTTTACTCAATTTATTCCATTCCAGCCTATTCGATTATATAATTAAATCTATAAAAATTAGAGTAGTTACTAATCGAAATGGTTTCGGATATTGCTAATATCTGACCCTGATCTCTTCGAATTCAATGCCATCTTTTAAGCGAAGTTGTTTAAATGAAGATAATTCAATTTAAACTTTCAGAATGTCATATTCACATAGAAATTCATCATAGATATCAATTAAATAAATGTCTCACATTTATCAAAAGTTCAATCCAGGATGTCTCATATTCCGGAATAGCCCAATTACCGGAGATATTGAAGCAATCCAAGCATTCAATCCAATTTAAATCATTCATAGGCAAGATTAACTAGTCACACCATTTCTAATTAATTTAAAAAAGAATAAATTAATTACTTATAAATCCTTCTTAATTGTCATGAACTTATTTATAAGCCATTTATTATTTTATTTAAATTAACATTTGGAATTAAATAATTATTAACATATAAAATAACTTAAGACTTTGATTAATTAAATTTTGATATATTTCCTTAATTATCCACTTAATTACATTATTTAATTTTATTTTAAATAAACTAAGGAATTAATTTAAAATAAAATTAACCTAGTATATAATTACCCTAAATCAATACAAATTAAGTTCAAAACATTTTACTTCAATTCATTGGTTTGAAACTTGCTTTGAAAACTTATTCAAAATTTACTCTTTTTAAAAAATTGGTTAATTCATTAATTTCCCTACTAAAATACTCGTGCCCAAGCCCAGAAATCACGATCACCTACTCGAGCCAAATCCAAACTACCCCGACCTTTCCTCTTTCTTCCTCTCTTCTCTAATCACAGGGACGAACCCACCCAGACACACACTGATATACATGCATGTGCACACGGCACCAGAGCTACTGCGATCACCATCGACACGTCACCAAGTCGTCGTCGACCTCACCGTCCACTTTAGCCATCCAGAAACCCGACACTAACCGCCCATCGAAATTGAGCAAGCGAGCTACAGCAGGCACCAAAATCGATCACAAAGATCCACCATGCACTGCCACCTCCGGCCACCATAGACCACGTCATTACGCTTGGAGACTCGCCAGACCACCCTCTTCATGTTCCCCTTACTTCGGCCAATTCCGATGCGACGACGAACTCGCAATCGCCATGCAAATGCCCTCGACCAAACCAAAGCCTAAAACCCTACTATGCGTTCGCCACGCCGCCACGGTGATCAGAAAAATGTAGCTCCATTTTTCCCTTATCCCCCATCACTTCGTCCTCCTCTGGTCAGAACCCCGAAGTTCAAAATCCACACGATCGCCAGAATTTAACCCATAACCGAACTCCAGCCAACATGCAACATCCCATCAGATACATACTTAAAATTTTTGAAAATACCACCAAAAATCATCATTCACTAAGTCGATTCCATTTATACAAGCGAAAACGTGAATCAAAATTATTGATTTTCATATATGTTTTGCCTTTCACTGTAACTTCTTTTCCTCGGTGATATTACTTGCTAATATCTTACAAAATCATTTTTAAAAACAGAAATTCTCTATTACAACCGTATTTTCTTCAATCATCATGTCCTATAAATATTTGGATGAAGAGAAAATGATTTTTGAAGGGTCTTTGAACATGCTAGAAGTAAGAACAGAGACAAACGAACTTGAACAAGTATACACACTTCATTTCCAGGCATAAAAATACGTTCATCTCTAAGCAACACTATACAATCTTATGTTACTTTTATTATCTTTGACTACTCACAGATTTTATAAAAGAATTTGATTTAAAAATGAAGTTTACTCACCTTATACTTGAACAGAGAATACCAGATATTTGTAATCTGGAAACTGCACTAGATTTGAAACTGCAAGCTTGATCTATTAGAGTTGAATCTGAAGTTCGAATCTTGCTTCAGTTATAAGCTTGGAATTGTTAGTTGTTTGGTTTCTCTAGTTTTGTTTTGGGTTTAAAAGAAAATGAAAGGAGAAAGAAGAAGTTGAGAAATATGTATTATGAAAAAGAAACTGCTTGTATACAATCTTTGGTTTCCTTCTTTAAATCATTTTTGTTTTCTTTTTTATCAAATGAAGAAATCCAATTAAAGAAAAAATTTGGCACTTGTATACATATGTCTTTGAAGTTTTTTCTTAAGCCTACAAATATCCATTTGCAAATATTTTATATTTACTTTTTATGTTTTTATATTTTTATTATTTTTATGTTTTTTTATTATTTATTCTTACTTCATTTTAAACTTAAGTTATTACTATATATAAGAACAATAGTAAATAGAAGTATATTTTATTTATTTGAAAAGATAAGTTTGCAAATTTAAATAATTATATTAGAAGATTATTAAATTAATTTTGCCAAATATTTAATTAATCATTATATTAAAAGTATGTAGATAAGGGGGGGTGTGTGTGTGTGTGTGTGTGTGTGTGTGTGTATTGAATATCATAAGCTTGTATGTCCTTGATTCCATATATATATATTTATTTGTACATTTTATACAATATTCTCTTATATTTTATTTCATATGAGCATAAATACATACATGCATATTTATATACTTATATATGGATATTTTATTCTTGAATTTAAATGGTGAAATATATTATTTACTTATTTGCTATAAGATTTAACATATTCAGAGATTTATAATTCAATATTGTTATAGTTTTCAAATCAATTTATAATTGTCTGACTAATAAATCAGTATTTCAAATGATTTAATTTAGTTAATTACCAATTAACGACCGTTAAAAATTGGGGTCATCACATAAACAATGAAGAGAAAAATGATAAGTTATAAAA
The DNA here is from genome assembly GCA_030765085.1 of Allium cepa. Taxonomy (NCBI): domain Eukaryota; kingdom Viridiplantae; phylum Streptophyta; class Magnoliopsida; order Asparagales; family Amaryllidaceae; genus Allium; species Allium cepa. The sequence goes on from CM060928.1 coordinate 620,438,253, forward strand.
GTAATATGGGATTCAAAACACATCAATTTTTCATGAACATACATTAAAGGGAGATAATGAACAAATATACTTCTAAATCAAACAATATAACACATATGTTTTAATCAAAATAGACCTAAGGGAGATTTAATTTACATGTGGGAAAATGAATAATTAAAAAATGATGTGAATCATAGAAAAACTAATTATATTAATCATATAAATACATACGTGAATTTAAATAAGAAAATTTCCTTTCTGATAAAGTCCTCTTTATTTTCTTACATTTGATATTGTAGAATATAGATTTCTTGGTAAATGTCTGCTCATGGGTTCCTCATACCCATCCCCATCTCTCCCTTATCCCTTCCCCCTCCATCCGTACCTGCAGCCTCCTTACCAGTTTTTGACCATAACATTACCTCTCCCGTGGCCATCCCTACGCCACCTCCTCCTCTTCCCCCTCCTCCTATCCTTGATCCTTTCCCTCCTCTTCAACCTGTTATTCCTTCTTCTTTGCCTTCTTCTTCTTCTATCCCCGTTGCCCCTGTTCAGATGCTTTGTTCTGAATAATGGTCTCCTTATTCTCTGGTAAACCCAAGAATGCTGGTTCTAACAAACCTTTGCATTTCGATCTTAAGTACTCGGATGTTTCTCTTGAGCCTCCCCCAGAAGTCATCAATGAAGGCATTAAATCTTAGTCAGACTCTCTAGTTGGATTCTTCCTTGCTGGAAATGTTAACTGCTTGGCAGTAAAATCTCACTTGGATAAATCCTGGAAATTAAAAGGTTCATATGAAATGTTATATGAAAACAAAATCTTTACTTTAAATTCTCCTGTCTGGAGGATAAGGAAATGATCCTTAAATGTGACCCGATGTTTATTTATAAACAAATGTTCATTATTGTATCTTGGAGTCCAAACTTTGGTTCAGCTCAATCTACTATTAAAAGTATTCCTATATGGGTTCATCTTTATAGAATTTCAATAATGACATGGACATTGTTAGGCATTAACTGGTTAGCCTTTAATTTGGGGAAGTTAGTTTGTTATGATGAAAATATTGAGAAGTTGAAAAGATTTGAATATGATAAATGTCTTATTGAGATAACTCCTGATTGTGACCTACCAAATTTTATCTCTGTTGGCGATGATTCTTGTCCAAATGTAATTGTGGAATATCCCTTGAAGCCTCTGATTTGTTTGAAATGTAAGATATTTGGACATTCTACGGATCTATGTCAGGTTGTTATGATAGATGATAATTAAATGAAGTGGATAAGTTAAAGCATAAACTGTTTCGAAAGGAAAATTGGCATATGGAAAAAAGTGGGTAGTTCAAACAAGAGAAAGGAGAGGAAATATTGTATTCTCATGTTAAAAGAAAGGTTAAAATTCCTCATAAAGTTTAGAGAAGATTGAAAAATCCAGAAGTGTTGGTAGTTGACTGTAATGAAAATGGCAAATGTGTTTCTCTGAATGATGAGAAGACAGAAAATAACCAGAAAGAAGGAACAGTGGCGGATCACTATATAAACTTGTTGATTACTAATGTGGTTGAACCAGGGTCTCACCCTAAATGTCCTGACACAAGTGATGATCCCCTTTGAGCTGAAATAAATGTCAATATTAATGCTATAGTATCTGTTATGCATGATAATGCTATGGAAAATAAGAAAATCATACGAGTTGCCTTACTCAAACCCATTTTCTATTTTAAATGAAGAAATGATGAAATCATTCATGCTTTAATTGATTCTGGTCAGTGCATCTCCCCTATTTCATCTCACAATATCTTGGTTCCTCCTCACAGCCAAAATAAAAATCTGGACATGCACAACGTGCATAATTTGCACAATACCTCTAATGTAACTTCAATTGAAAATTTTCCAACTTTATCCCATCTCCCTCCTTTTGTTTTAAATCCCTTTGCTACTGCCCCACCTGAAACTCCCCTCGTGCTTCACGATACCTTACAATTAGACATCCTATATTTTTTTCCCAAATTTACCATCTTCATCTCGTCATATTTCTAATTCATCTACTAAGAAAAAGAGGGGCAGACTAAATAAAATTATTTCCCAACCGAGTTCCCTATTGATCTGGATTGTGGGTATGATTACACTATGGACCAAGCCAAAATATCTTTGCAATCGTCTGACTTGCCTCATGTCTCAACCTCTGGTGTGCATGCCAGAGCCTCCTTCTCCAAACATTTTTAAATGATAGGAAAATATGTTTTTGGGAATATAAGAGATGCTAATTCAATTGCTAAGCAATTGGAGATCAAAAACTTAAATCCATTCTCACTCCATTCAAATCATGGTTGCAGCTTCAATCAAATTAAATCACTCTACCACCTATTCAGCTACATCTACTATTAATTCTAACTGAAATCTCATCCAAAACCTCTCTTAAGCTCCTTTTGGTAGATTGATGATGATTTGGAACCCTCTGTTTTTTGCCATTGCTCCTCTCACTATTCATAGACATTTCATACATGCTAAAGTCATTCACCTTCCTACCAGCCTTCCTTTCCATCTGACTTCTGTATATGCTAAGAACAACATTGTTCACAGGCAAATCTTTCTTGACATCCTTCCTTCTATTCATACTACCAACGATCCTTGGATTTGTTTTGGTGATTGGAATTGCATGCAATTTTCTCGTGAAAAAAGTGGTGGTGCTCCCCTCTCTTATCAACACACAAGACTGCTGAATAATGCTATTTTTTCTTCTAGCCTTATTCCTATTAATTCTTTTGGTTGCTTTTTTACTTGGAATAATAAGAGTAGAAATCATACTAGAACTCTATGTAGGCTTGATAAATCATTCCACAACCTCTATTGCTTAATAGTAACATCCCAAATTTTATCAATTTAAAATTAGTAATTTATTTGAATTTCTGGAATTTAATTTGGAATTAATTTGAAAATTTTCAAGACAAATAGAATTAGTATTGATTTATATATATAAATGGATTGTAATTCAAATTTTAATTTTAATTTGAACTTGAATTAAAAATTTAAATAAATGCCTTAGTAAAATAATTTGGATTTTAAAGTAATATATATAGGTAATTTATTTAATGCATAATTGGTTTAAAACATTTTCTTTAAAATTGTATATAATAATAAGCAGGAAAATGTATTTATAAAATAGGAAATATAATTTAAAAATTATATAAAAATATAAGTTAACAAGTGTTAAATTTAAGTGCATAGATTAACAAGTGTAGTTCATGAGACAAGTGTTTTAAAAAATGTAATAATCTTGTAAATAAAATGAACAAGTGTCATTTTGTTTTTATTTTTGAGAAAAATTAATAAAAATAGAAAATTAGATTATATAAACCATTTCAACTTCTTTTTATCGTTTCTTTGTCACTTTCAGAACTTTAACAAATCTGAGAAAAAACAAAAAGCTTGTGAAACCAGAAGATTAAAAACAATAAACCGGAAAACAAAAGATTCAAAACAAATACAATTTATTTCAAGCTCTGGAAATCATCTTAAATTTTAACAACAAAATTTGTAAACAAACAGCGAAGCAAGGATCATCTGAGTAACTTAACAATTCAAAGCTTCAATTAAACAAAACAAGTCTTCATCATTAAAACAACAAGATCAAGCCCAGATCAAAGTTCAACAATCAAAACCTTTTCCCCAGTCTTCAAGTTTTAAAATCGAGATTCCTTTCTATTTTCAAATCAAGTTTGACAAGTGAGTAAACACTATTTTAAAGGCTTGAATCTGGGTTGAACTCTTGATGCATGCGATAAATGATAAATATATGGTTGTTAGAAAGGCTTGCATGTATATGTCTGCAAATATTTGCGTGTGCATGTCAGTTACAGGCAGAAATGCCTTTATTTCAGGTTTTACAGAGTTGAAACCTGTTTAAAAATCAAAACTCTCTTCATATGATTCATGTTAGGTTCTACAATCTTAAGGGAACATGTTTGTAAAATCAAGTCCTAAGTTTAAAAATGATTTTAGAGAATAATAAGTTTAAGTTTTTCTTGAAAGCTTAATTTTACAGTAAAATTTTAAAACCATGTTAAATTCGAACCTCATAATTTGTTGCTTCACCTACATTACTGAACACGTCTTGAAAAACTATGAATTTTAACGGAAGAATCAAGATTTTTAATAACTTATTTACTGAGAAATTCAAAGTTGAACGAATTTGGGTCTTTTGGCCATTGCCGATCATCGATATAATGAGAATGGTCAGGGTTTTGCCTGGAGATGGAGGAAGACTCGAAGATCATTAGAAAAATGTCCAATGAATTTATATTACGCTGTGGCAATAGGTAGGCAGGGATTTAGGGCTTAAACCCCTAGTTTGGTCGATGGCTGATTTATGATTGTTGCGGCGACGTCGTTGCATCGGAATCGATCGTGCTATTGGCGATCGAAACTAGGGAGGTAGGCGAAGCTCTTACAAAATTTTCGTGGCCTGTGATAGTTTGAGACGGCGGTGCGAGTTGATTGTGTGACGATTTTCTTGTTCCAGTTTGGGGCTAAGAAGCTTGATGTCGAATTCGTCATAATCTCTGGCTTCTAGGTGGTCTAGTGGTTAGGTAAGGTTGGTGCTGACTTGTCGATAGCCAAAGCTTCGATTGGAGGTGGCCGGATTGGCGGTGCATGTGCACAAGTATCAGTTGTTTCTGGGTTGAGGAAGATAGTGCTGCCTTGAAGTTGATTTCGAGGAAACATGTTACCAACTCGAGTTTTGATTCGAGTACTTTTGAGTTGTATTGGGTTTTCTAAACTTAAACAAAAATTAAAGTTTGAAAACAAATTACAGGTTGGTTTAGGGAAAGACTCGGAGAAAACGGGGGTTTGACTCGGGGATCACTCGGGTAGTTCTCGAGTATTAGAATTTCCAGTTTTAAAACTTTAACAATTTAAGTTAATTTAAATTCTAATTGATTCTTTTTAAGATGATGATTGTTTGTTAAGTTGGAATATGTAGTTAAAGGTTTTGAAATAAATTATTTTAAATTAAATAATTTGAAGAATGTTTTAAACTTATATTTTTAAAAGTTTATTTTAAATAAAAACTTAACAAAGTAATAAAGGAGTTAATCAAATTTTTTAAATTGTTAACTTAAAAGTTAAGTTAATTTATATTGTTAATGATAATTAAATAATTAATGATTTATAATTATTTAATAATTAAAGAATAATTAATTAAAGGTTAATTAATTTTTAATAAAAGGATTAATTAATTAAGGAATAATTAATTAATGAAGGTGATAAAGATTTAATTAATTAATAATTAAGGATTAACTAATTTATAATTAAGGATATTTCATTATTGATTAAAGATAATTAATGAAAATAATTATGTGATTAATTAATTATAACCACACTGTTAATTCATCTTACTTGTAGATGATTGATTATTATTGAATGTCTTGAACTGATTGACACCCCTAATATGTGATTGTGATACTTTGTGATGTGAATTGCTGTGAATTGATCTGTGATATCTGTGATATATTACTATGTGAATGTGAAAACCTCTTGGCCCATAAAACGGCATTTGAATTTCGATGCAACAGGGAGTCGGATTCTAGTTTGTTATCCGAAACCCACATCGAACCTTAATGGTCAATCTTTGTGATTGAGATATCCATGTGTTTTAAATTAAGCGCTCACTATTCGAGTTAGCCGGGAGAGGACTTTGTGTCATATAACCTATTCCGAATAGTGATACGACGAAATGGATAGCATTTGAAGACGGTGGTGAAGACCGGGTGTCTTTGAGAACGATAGAAAAACCTGTCGAATGACTCTGCACTGAGTTGCTCCGATATAGAGATCTCCACATGTGATGGGGAGTCCGATCGGGATTTTGGATGCCAGGATTGCAAGGGCTGCTTCCTTTATTGGATGAAGTGCCTTCGGTTCCGTTCGAACCCGGAATAGACTTGTATGGTTGTATGTCTGAGATTACACTTTGAGATATAAAGTTGATTTCTTTCAATTATATTTCTGTTGGTGGCGGAGAATTTATTCTCTTAGCTTAACACCCTTCTCTGAGACGTACAAGCTCAGAGGTTATGTAGTTGATGGTTATCAGTGATATACTCCCAATTTGGTAGTGTTGCATGTTAAGTGCTACTGATCATTTGTTGATCGAAGCATGGCTTTTGTGAAAAGCGTAGCTTAATGGAAGAGACTTCGTCGAACCTCACAACCCGAAAATGGTCGAAACAAGAAGGATGCAGCAAGGTTATTGGGGGTAGCGCCCCTTAGGGTATGTGCATTTCCTTCTGGACAGAAGTAGTATCACGGTATGGATCCCAGATACTTAACTTATGTGGTTATTGCAATTATTTTGTTGTGTGGTTGTTGTTGATGGAGCCTCAGATAAAGGTCGGTTACGATCGGGGGATGGCATACTCGTGATAGTTAGTTTCCTAGTTATAGAGGTAACCCGGCCTTGTATTAGCAGAGATCCGGTTAGGTTCTCGAGGCGTCCCTCCAAAGGTGTACTCATGTGGCTTAGGAAGTTCATTAGCCTGACCATTTGTTGGAAATCCAAAGAAACAATGCGACCCCTATACGGTTTTAGTTGTATAAACTGCCATGCAGCATGGTGGTAACCCGCCATAAAACATGGTAGCTATAGTAGGCATACTACAAAATGTGCATGCTGGCTAAGATTAATATTATAATTTTGAAATGTTTTCTACACTATGAAATAATACTAATATCAAAGAATTTTCTCATATCAAGCATGTTTGACTATCATAAGAAGAAATCTCCTCCAATTGTGCGATTGCATTGTGTGTGTGGCGGGAGGTCTTATGGTAGTTTCATTTTTCAAAAGCATATCGGATTTATTTTATAAATTTTTTTGCACAAATAACTTTTTTTATTTACTCATACCAGTCTCATGACTGACCCGGAGTTTATTGTTCCCTTTCTAAACTCTAGGTGCCCATAATTTCCACACAGGCAGCCTAGAAGCAGGTTATCCGTGTTTTTTGGAGCTAGCTTGGATTTTGAAGTCTTTTGGTTTGGAGGCTATCATATTTTGAAAGCTTTTGGTTTGGAGATCTTTTGGAAGCTTTTTGGATCTAAAGGTGCTTAGTTGGGATTCTCGCTCTCTTTCTTTTGAAGACTCTCTTGAAGTTATGATAACTCTGTTGTTTCGCTGTGGTGTTACCATTTTGTTGTTGTATCATTTGTGTAGCACTCTGATGTTGGTGATTGATGTTGTAATAAATATTGTATCAATGTTGCATCTATGTTGTGATAAATGGTATCATCTTTTGTTTCCACTGTTTATATTCATCTAATGTTGTTATAAGCTCCATCCGAACTGGAATTCAACATTTGAATCTCCGGCAGTCGAATACAAGTGAGGTATTTGATGTTGATTTTTGAATGCTGGATTTTGGATCGTGACAAGTGGTATCAGAGCTAAAGGTAGAGTAAGAACTTTAGCTACAGAGTATAACACATTAGGTGGCTCATTAGAGATAGAGTGAAGTATACCCTAGAATGAGTATAACCTAAGAGACCCAAACCCTAAAATTTCTTGGTCTATTTCTTTTAACAGTTGATATTCCCTAATATATCTCGTTTATATACCTAAATCAAGTTTTCTTACTATTTACAGATAGTGAGAATGAGCGGACGAAGAGGACGAGCTAGGGGACGGGGAAGTACCACTACAACTAGTCAAGTCCCTGCAATAGCAGAAGAAGCTATTCCCACTCAACCTCAGACGAATCTGGCTGATTTATATCGAAGTTTTTCCAAACTTGATGGAAAGCCGTTCACAGACAAGGAATCTATTGTTGAAGCACAAGCCTGGATTCGATCGTATGAAAGAATTTTTAGAGGGATGAAGTTGGAAGACGATCAAATGCGATTGATAGCTTCTTGGCAACTCCAAGAGGAAGCTCTAGCTTGGTGGGAGACATTTACAGTGGATGAACCGGAAGATGAGTTCACTTAGAGTCGATTCAAAGGGGTGTTTGAGCAGCGATACATGCCGTCTGCTGGTATCTCCAAAATGTACCAGGAGTTCATGGATTTGAAGCAGGGAAGTTTATCGTTTGAGGAATAATTGAACAAATTCAATGAATTATTTCGATTTGGTCCGGCGCTGGTGAATACACCTTTGAAGAAGAATGAAAGGTTTATTCGAGGAATGAATAAGAAGTGCCATGAAAGGATGACTGCCCACGTGAAGGAATCTTTTTTGGATCTAATAGATATGGGTTATAGATATGCTACTCTTGATAAGAAGGAAGTTACGAAGGAGAAAGGAAATGCAAGAAATCCGAATTGAAAGTAAAGAAAGTTCGAAGGGAAGAAACCGTATCAGGGAAAAGAGAAGAAGAACAATCAGGAAAACCTGGCGAGGGATATTACTTGTTACAATTGCTAGGGGAAGGGCCATTATTCAAACATCTGCAAGAATCCAAAGAAACAAGATAAGAAAGAACAACCCGTGAAGACAAGTCAGGGAACTAGAGAATGTTATTACTGTCACAAGTCTGGACATGTAGTTAAAATTTTCCCGACGAAGAAGCAAGCTTAAGTGGTGAATGTGTATGCGATAAAGGATGAACCCTCAACTTCAAGGGAGGATAAAGGAAAAGGAGTTTTAGAAGGTAACCTTCTCATTTATGATAGAGTTGTTAGAGTTTTGTTCGACAAGGGAGCTACACATAGCTTTATCTCCCAACAAACCGTAAACGAATTAAAACTTAAACTCGAATTTGTCAACGAGCCCATTTGTATGAAAAATACTGTTGGTGGCCTGCGAACCTTTGTCTACGATGTCAAGAAGTTCCTTTCTCGTATTCTCATCATCAATTTCCTATCAATCTCTTTGTTCTCGACTTTAATGAATTTGAAATCTTACTCGAAATGAACCGGTTAACGAAATACGAAGCCAAATTAGATTGTAACAATCGAACGATTTCGATCAGAACAAAACTTGGAAATTTTATTGAAATATATTATGAGGATCCGAGTCCTAAGAGAGATAAGCTGATGTATACTTTGGGATATCTCTAACCTAGTCTGGAATCCATACCTATTGTCCAGGATTTTCCAGACATATTCGAAGAAGTCAAATCTTTACCCCGACACGGAGAAATTGAATTCAGAATTGACTAAGTACCCAATGCTCGTCCTGTTGTTCATGCAAGCCATAGGATAGCACCCAGGGAAAGAATAGAAATAGTCAATCAAACCCAAGATTTGCTATAAAAAGGATTAATACGTCCTAGTGTTTCCAATTGGGGTTCAGCTGTGGTCTTCGTAGCCAAGTCTGGCGGATCCTTGAGATTATGTGTGGACTGCCGCGATCTCAGTAAATTAACTCTCAAAAAACAAATTTCCGTTTCCTAGGATCGACGACTTGTTCGATCGACTACACGACGCTCGTTTCTTTTCAAAGATGGATTATTCCCAGGGATTCCATCAGCTATGAGTTGCTGAAGACTGTGTTTACTTAACTGTTTCAGGGGTCCATACACATTCTATGAATGGTTAGTCATGCCTTTCGGACTAACCAATGCTCCCACATACTTCGTAGACTTAATGACCCGTGTATTCCAAGAAGTGTTGAATAAATTCATCCTTGTGTTTATTGACGATATTCTGATCTATTCCAAAACCAAAGAGGAGCATGCTGAACATTTATGAATTGTTTTGGAGATATTAAGGAAGAACATTCTATTCGCCAAATTTTCTAAGTGTCATTTTTGGGTTAAAGAAGTTAGATTTCTCGGTCATATTGTTAATGAAGAGGGAATTTCTGTAGATCCAAACAGGATTATTCCTATCCTAGACTGGAACCAACCCACAAGTCCGAAAGAAGTTAGAAGTTTTCTGGGTTTAGCGGGATACTACAGAAAATTTGTCCAAGATTTCTCCAAGTTGGCCAGTCCGTTGACTAAGCTAACGATGTAGAATGCTAAGTTTGATTGGACTCCGAAATGTGATGAAGCGTTCCAGGAGTTAAAGAGTAGATTAACTACCACTCCCTTTCTCGCTATTATTAATGGGAATCAAGGCTTATCTGTTTATACAGATGCTTGTGGTAATGATGTGGGTGCTGTGTTAATGTAGAATGGGAAAGTGATTGCCTACGCGAATAGACAATTGCGTCCACATGAGAAAAACTACCCAACCCATGATCTCAAACTTCTAGCAATTATTTTCGCTTTGAAAATCTGGCGTCACTATCTTCTGGGTAAAATTTCTTTTAGCTTTCCTAAAAAATTAAAGTTTAACTTAACTTAAGATTTGTACTTAATAAATACCCCTTGTTTTAGGTAAAAAATTCGAATTGTTCACCGATCATAAATCTCTGAAGTATCTCTTCACCCAGAAGGATTTAAATCTGAGGCAACAACGTTGGTTGGAATTTCAAGCGTCTTATGACCTGGATATTCAGTACACACGTGGAAAAGCCAACGTAGTAGCCAATGCTTTGTGTAGAAGACATGCTGTTCTCGCTTATCTGGTTGTCACTCCTACTCTTCTTGAGAAGATCGCTGGTAATCAGAAAGAAGATAAGTTTCTTCGAGGAATTTATAAAAGAATATGTCAAGGTGAGGATTTCAATTTTGGAATCGATAATAGTAGGGTTATAAGACTGAAAGGCAAAATGTGTGTTTCTGACATCCCTGATCTCAAACGGCAAGTTTTGGATGAGTGTCATAAGTCTACACCCAATATCCATCTAGGAGTTAACAAGATGTATAGAGATATCAAAAGAACTTTCTGTTGGAAAACAATAAAGAGGGAGATATCTATATATGTGAGTCGTTGTGCAACTTTTCAGTAAATTAAGAGTTATCAGAAGAAGATGGCGGGTTTACTTCAGCCATTGGAAGTACCTAAGTGGAAGTGGGATCAAGTATCGATGGATTTCATCGACGGGTTGCCACGAATTTGAAAGGGGAATAAGCAATTTGCATTATTGTGGGCCGTCTGACCAAAACTGCCCACTTTATTCCATTAAATCTACTAGGACAACAGCAAGTTTGGCTAAATTATATGTAAAAGAAATTATTCGTCTCCACGATATACCGAGTAGTATAGTGAGTGATCGTGACCCGATCTTCACTAGTAGATTTTGGGAGGCATTTCAAGCCACATTGGGAACTCTTTAATCAAAGGGAGCTATTAAGTTTTGGTAAGGCTGGAAGCTAGCTTTGATACCAAATGAAATGACCCGCCTTATTCTCCACAATAAGACTAATCATTTTTAAGAAAGAAAGGGATAGAAAAGAGAAAAGATAAAAAAAGGAAAGAAACAACATTAGAATCTCAACAGTGGAATGAATAAATTATATTAATCACATAAGTATTACATCGTATTATATACATAAGAGTTACACAGCTTATACAATGCATACTAGACAGTTATAAACACCTGTCCAGTTATACAACTCAATATACAACACAGATATCATCACAGAGATCAACACAGTGGAACTACCATCTATCTACAATGCTGAAGTCTCCTGCTCCATATCTCCTTCAAAATTTGTCAAAGCTAATCTGAATCCCTTGGCTACTCGTAAAAATTTTAGTACCCAAGAGTTTAATAAAAACAAAAATAAACTCTGGGTTAGACATGGGTCTAGTGTGAGTAACAGGTTAAAGGTGTTTAACTTTGAAAACCTTTGAAAACAAAAGGTATCATGTAAGGCTCCCCACACATAAACATAGATAAGTTTTTACCTTACGCTAACCAAAACTTTGATAGGAAATTCTGTTATATTATAATAGGGTCTAGGGTTTTCAAGTAAAATACAGAAATAGCTGGAATGCTTACATCCCGCGTTCCAACATAGTTGGGCACAACTAAAACGTACGGCACTTATTGGAGAATGGATTCCATACAATGGCAGGGCTACTAGAGTACCGCCCGTCACAGTACGTGGTCTAGATCAACGTACCGAGGATTACTCCCAATCCTCTGAAACACAAGGCCGAAACCATCCCTTACTTGACAGTCCCGAGTAAGACAATCCCGGCAGTTGGAGCTCAACCACTGCCCACACGGCCGAATAAAAGGGACCTCCAGACAGGGGAAAATCTCGTCCTACTTCAGTGCTACCAACTTAGCCTTGCTGCACCTCCCCTGTTTTGGCATTCCCGGTTGATGAGGATTGAGGCTACGATTACCTTTATAGAACATATCTATCTTAGAATGCTCATCATCCACCTGACGATGTTCCGAAAGCATTCAATCCATTATAAATTCATTCCGGGTTCGAACGAAACCGAAGGCATTATCTCGTTACACTCATTTTAAAATCACCCTCAGAGTAAACGATGATAACCCTTGCACTTTGAATCTTCATCTTCACTTGAGATTCATGACCTATCGTTAATTTGGATCGATGTGGTTTTCGGATATCCAAATCTGGAAACCCGACCCAGTCTCATCAAAATCCAAAACGCCATCTTTTAGGTCCAAGTTGTTTTAAAGTTAAAACAATTCAAATTTTATTATCTATATACAAAGAATAGATAATTCACATCATCATCATAAATAGATAATTCATATTATCATCATAAATAAATAATCCACATTATCATCACACTTCAACCAAAGCATCCATATCACACAACATTACTCATCTCATATCTGAGATCTCAAACTAATCAAGGCAATCGATATCATCCATACATAAGCAAGGATTTAATTAGACACACTATAATTAATTTAAAATGAATTAAATTTATTACTTTATCTCTAATTAATTTAAAGTAAATTAAATTAATTACTTTCATCATTATAAATCTTGCTTACATAACCATTAAGTAATTACAAATTAATTAATTAATCAATCTCTAATTATCCACCTTAATTAATCATCCTTGTTTAATTATCCTTTAACTACATTCAAGTAATTATCCTTTAATTAATTTCACAAATTAATTATTCTTAACCAATTTCAGTAATTAACCTTTAATTGCTTAATTAATTAATTATAATCTATTACATTAATCCTTAATTGATTACAATTAATTAATTACTCTTTAATCACTTATTGTTGGTTAATTACTGCTTACCACCCGCAGTCTGATGGGCAGACTGAAAGAATAAATCAAATCTTATAAGGCCTCTGGCGTGCTTGTATACTTGACTTTGGTGGTTCATGGGAGGACCATTTACATCTGGTTGAATTCTCATATAACAATAGCTATCAGGCCAGCATCGAAATGGCTCCTTTCGAAGCTTTATATGGACATCCGTGTCGATCACCTGTATGTTGGATCGAGTCTGGTGATAGACTCGCTCTTGGACCAGATATGATAAAGGAAGCTACCGAAAAGGTTGATTTTATTCGGAAGAAATAGATAACTGCTCAAAGTCATCTGAAAAGTTATTACGACCACAGAAGAGGAGCTCTAGAATTCTAGGTTGGAGATTCTGTTTTTCTAAAAGTGTCTCCAATGCATAGAGTATTGGGGTTTGGAAAGACTTGTAAACTGGCACCGCGGTATATTGGTCCTTTTCCTATACTGGAGAGGATCGGTCATTTGGCATATCGAGTGCAGTTACCCAATTGGTTATCTGGCGTACACGATGTGTTTCATGTTTCACATCTTCGAAAATATGTGCACAATCCAGACTGTATTATTCAGGAAGCCGCTCAGCAGGTTTGGAGATTACACCAAATCCGGCAGTAAAAAGAGATCCGTTGAAAATAATTGATCGTGATGAAAAGCAATTAAGGAATAAAGTTGTGAAACTGGTTAAAGTGTAATGGAGTGTGATCCAAATGACTGTACTGGGGAAACAGAGGATATCATGCAAAAGTCCTATCCCAATTGCAGAGTGGATATTTCAGCTTAATCTGGTAAGCCATTTCTCTATCTTTTCTGTGTTCTTATATTCCTTGTTTGTCTCTGTCTCTCTCTTTCAAATTTCAAGGACGAAATTTTCTTAAGGGGGGAATCTGTAACATCCCAAATTTTATCAATTTAAATTTAGTAATTAATTGAATTTCTGGAATTTAATTTGGAATTAATTTGAAAATGTTCAAGATAATAGAATTAGTATTGATTTATATATATAAATGGATTGTAATTCAAATTTGAATTTGAATTTGAACTTGAATTTAAAATTTAAATGAATGCCTTAGTAAAATAATTTGGATTTTAAAATAATATGTATAGGTAATTTATTTAATGTATAATTGGTTTAAAACATTTTCTTTAAAATTGTATATAGTAATAAATAGGAAAATGTATTTATAAAATAGGAAATATAATTTAAAAATTATATAAAAATATAAGTTAACAAGTGTTAAATTTTATGTGCATAGATTAACAAGTGTAATTCATGAGATAAGTGTTTTAACAAGTGTAATGATCTTGTAAATAAAATGAACAAGTGTCATTTTTTCGTTTTTGAGAAAAATTAATAAAAATAGAAAACTAGATTATATAAACCATTTCAACTTCTTTTTCTCATTTCTTTGTCACTTTCAAAACTTTAACAAATCTGAGAAAAAATTCAAAAGCTTGTGAAACCAGAAGATTAAAAACAACACACCAGAAAACAAAAGATTCAAAAAAAATACAGATTATTTCAAGCTCTGGAAATCATCTCAAATTTTATCAACAAAATCTGTAAACAAACAGCAAAGCAAGGATCATCTCGGTGACTTAACAATTCAAAGCTTCAAATAAAAAAAACAAGTCTTCATCATCAAAACAACAAGATCAATCCCAGATCAAAGTTTAACAATCAAAACCTTTTCCCCAGTCTTCAAGTTTTAAAATCCAGATTCCTTTCTATTTTCAAAGCACGTTTGACAGGTGAGTAAACACTATTTTAAAGGCTTGAATCTGGGTTGAACTCTTGATGCATGTGATAAATGATAAATATATGGTTGTTAGAAAGGCTTGCATGTATATATCTGCAAATATTTGTGTGTGCATGTCAGTTACAGGCATAAATGCCTTTTTTCCAGGTTTTACAGAGTTGAAACCTGTTTAAAAGTCAAAACTCTCTTCATATGATTCATGTTAGGTTCTACAATATGAAGGGAACATGTTTGTAATATCAATTCCTAAGTTTAAAAATTATTTTTGAGAATAATAAGTTTAAGTTTATCTATAAAGATTAATTTTACAGTAAAATTTTAAAAATCATGTTAAATTCGAACCTCGTAATTTGTTGTTTCACCTACATTACTGAATTCGTCTTGAAAAACTATGAATTTTAATGGAAGAATCAGGATTTTTAATAACTTATTTATTGAGAAATTCAAAGTTGAATGAATTTGGGCCTTTTGGCCATTGTCGATCATCGACGTAATGAGAATGGTCGGGGTTTTGCCTAGAGATGGAGGAAGACTCGAAGATCATCAGAAAAATGTCCAATGAATTTATATTATGCTGTGGCGATGGGTAGGCAGGGATTTAGGGCTTAAACCCCTAGTTTGGTCGATGGCAGATTTTTGATTGCTGCGGCGACGTCGTTGCATCGGAATCGATCGCGCTTGTGGCGATCGAAACTAGTGAGGTAGGCGAAGCTCTGACAAAATTTTCGTGGCCTTTGATGGCCTAAGGCAACAGTGCGAGTTGATTGTGTGACGGTTGTTCTTGTTCCAGATAGGGGTTAAGAAGCTCGATGTCGAATTCGTCGTAGTCTCTGGCTTCTGGGTGGTCTAGTGGTTAGAGAAAGTTGGTACTGACTTATCCATGGCCAGAGCTTCGACCGAAGGTGGCTAAATTGGCTGTGCATGTGCACAAGTATGAGTTGTTTCTAGGTTAAGGAAGATAGTACTACTTCAAAGTTGATTTCGGGGAAACATATTACAGACTTGAGTTTTGATTCGAGCACTTTTGAGTTGTACCAGGTTTTCTAAACTTAAACAAAGATTAAATTTTGGAAACAAAATACAGGTTGGTTTAGGGAAAGACTCGAAGCAAATGGGGGTTTGACTCGGGGAGCACTCGGGTAGTTCTCGGGTATTAGAATTTCCAGTTTTAAAGCTTTAACAATTTAAGTTCATTTAAATTCTAAATTGATTATTTTTAAGATGACGATTTTTTGTTAAGATGGATTATGTAGTTAAAGGTTTTGAAATAAATTATTTTAAATTAATAAGTTTAAGAATGTTTTAAACTTATATTTTTAAAAGTTTATTTTAAATAAAAGCTTAACAAAGTAATTAAGGAGTTAATCAAATGTTTTTAAATTGTTAACTTAAAAGTTATGGAAATTTATATTGTTAATGATAACTAAATAATTAGTGATTTATAATTATTTAATAATGAAAGAATAATTAATTAAAGGTTAATTAATTTTTAATAAAAGGATTAACTAATTAAGGTAAGTAATTAAGGAATAATTAATTAACGAAGGTGATTAAGATTTAATTAATTAATAATTAAGGATTAATTAATTTATAACTAAGGATAATTAATTATTGATTAAAGATAATTAATGAAAATAATTATGTGATTATTTAAGTATAATTACATTGTTAATTCATCTTACTTATAGATGATTGATTATTATTGAATGCCTTGAGCTGATTGACACCCCTAATATTTGATTATGATACTTTGTGATGTGAATTGCTGTGAATTGATCTATGATATCTGTGATATATTACTGTGCGAATGTGAAAACCCCTTGGCCCGTAAAACGGCATTTTTAATTTCGATGCGATAGAGAGTCCGATTCCAGTTGGTTATCCGAAACCCACATTGAACCTTAATGGTGAATCTTTGTGATTGAGATATCTACGTGTTTTTAAATTAAGCACTCACTATTCAGTTTAGCCGGGAGAGGAATTTTTGTCATATAACCCATTCCGAATAGTGATAAATGGATAGCATTTGAGGACGGTGGTGAAGACCGTGTGTCTTCGAGAACAATAGGATAACCTGTCGAATGACTCTACATTGAGTTGCTCTAGTATAGAGATCTACATATGTGATGGGGAGTCCGATCGGGATTGTGGAAGCCCAGATTGCAAGGGCTTCTTCCTTTACTGGATGAAGTGCCTTCGGTTCTGTCCGAACCCGGAACAGACTTGTATGGTTCTATGTCTGACATTACCCTTTGAGATATAAAGCTGATTTCTTTCAAATACATTTCTGTTGGTGGCGAAGAATTTATTCTCTTAGCTTAACACCCTTCTCTGAGACGTACGAGCTCAGAAGTTATGTAGTTGATGGTTATCAGTGATATACTCCTAATTTGATAGTGTGGCATGCTGAGTGCTGCTGATCGTTCGTTGATCGAAGCAAGGCTTTTGTGAAAAGCGTAGCTTTGTGGATGAGGCTTCGTTGAACCTCACAATCCGGAAATGGTCGAAACAGGAAGGATGCAGCAAGGTTATTGGGGGTAGCGCCCCTTAGGGTATATGCATTACCTTCTGGATAGAAGTATGGAGCCCAGATACTTAACTTATGTGGTTATTGCAATTATGTTGCTGTGTGGTTGTTGTTGTTGGGGCCTCGGATAAAGGTCGGTTATGACCGGGGGATGGCTTACTCGTGACAGTTAGTTACCTAGTTACAGAGGTAACCCGCCTTATGTTGGCAGAGATCCAGTTAGGTTCTCAGGATGTCCCTCTATAGGCGTAGGCATGTGCCCCAAGAAGTTCCTTAGCCTGACCATTAGTTGGAAATCTAAAGAAACAATACAAGCCCTATACGGTTTTAGCTGTATAACCTGCCATGCAGCGTGGCGGTAACCTGCCATAAAACATGGTAGCTATAGTAGGCATACTACGAAATGTGTATGCTGACTAAGATTAATATTATACTTTCAAATGTTTTCTACACTATGCACTAATAATAATATCAAAGAATTTTCTCATATCAAGCATGTTTGACTATCATAAGAAAAAATCTCCTCCAATTGTGCGATTGCATTGTGTGTGTGGCAGGAGGTCTTATGGTAGTTTCATTTTTCAAAGCATATTGGATTTTTTTATAAATTGTTTTTGTACAAATAACTTTTTTTGTTTACTTAAACAAGTCCCATGACTGACCCAGAGTTTATTGTTCCCTTCCTAAACTCTGGGTGCCCAAAATTTCCACACGGGCAGCCTAGAAGCAGGTTATTCGTGTTTTTTGGAGCTAGCTTGGATTTTAAAGTCTTTTGGTTTGGAAGCTATCGGATTTTGAAAGCTTTTGGTTTGGAGATCTTTTGGAACCTTTTTGGATCTAAAGGTGCTTAGTTAGGATTCTCGCTCTCTTTCTTTTGAAGACTCTCTTGAAGTTATGATAACTCTATTGTTTCGCTGTGGTGTTATAATTTTGTTGTTGTATCATTTGTGTAGCACTCTGATGTTGGTGATCGATGTTGTAATAAATATAGTATCAGTGTTGTATCCGTGTTGTGATAAATGATATCATCTTTTGTTTCCACTGTTTATATTCATCTAATGTTGTTATAGGCTCCGTTCGAACTGGAATTCAACGTTTGAATCTCCAGCAGTCGAATACAAGTGAGGTATTTGATGTCGATTTTTGAACGTTGGATTTCGGGTCGTGACATTAACTCAATGGCCAAATCTTCATACCTTTATTCCCCCTCCCTCCTTATCTAATCACTCCCCCTTAATTCTAGATTGGGACAAGGAAACTATGAGTCGACACTCCTTTTCATTTTTCAATAATTGGACTGACCATAATGATTTCAATTCCATTGTTTTTTATTGCTGGAAATGTAATAATATATATGGCAACCCAATGTTTGTTTTGCAGGGTACACTCAAGAAATTGAAGACCTTGCTAAAACTTTAGGCGGCTTCAACTTTTGGTAATGGAGCAAGCTTCTCCTCTATTACTAGTAATAATCTTATCCAGGTTCAAACCATGTTACTTTCCAACCCTTCTGATAAAGCTTTGTATACTGAGGAACATAGGATTTCTGAATGATTAGCTAAAGCTCTCCTGGAAGAAAACAAAATGCAGAAGCAATAATCAAGGCTTAAATGGCAAAATTTTGGTGCTAAAAACTCTGGTTATTTTCATGATTCTTTGAAAATCAATCAGGCCTATAGTAATATTGTGAGTATCCTTGATAAAGATGGCAACCCTTATTCATCTCCTTCATCAATTCAATCTGGTTCCTTGGATTATTATCAATGGCTGCTTGCAAACCCCTCTCCACCTTCCATTTCTTTTTCCTTTTTCTCTCATGTTTCTCTTCCTGTTATTTCTGATGAGGATAGTCAATGTTTAATCTCTTCTATCTCTGTTGAAGAAACAAATGAAACAATTTTCAGCGTGAATTCCTCTAGTGCTCCTGGTCCGGATGGCTTTAATGCCCAATTTTACAAGTTTGCTTAGGATATTATTTGGTATGATGTCATTAAGGCAGTTAAGATTTTTTTTACTCATAATAAAATGCTCTCAGGTATAAATGCTTCTAAGCTTTCCTTAATCCCTAAAATTCAATAACCTTCAAATGTGACTCAATTCAGACCTATTGCTAGTTGCAATGTGATTTACGAAATTATTTCAAAAGTTCTAGCTTCCAGAATGAAGTCTGTGCTATCAAAGATTATATCCCTAAATCAAAGTGCTTTTCTTCCTAAAAGAGATATAAATGATAGTATTTTGTTATCTAATGAACTTCTAAGAGGGTACAATAGAAAAAACATCTCTCCAGATGTGCTATAAAGCTAGACATTCAGAAGGCCTATGATACAATTCAATGAAAATCTATCATCTATATTCTGCATTCCATGAATTTTCCTCGTCCATTTTGGCTTGGGTTTATACCTGCATATCTTCTGTTACTTATTCCTTAAGTCTTAATGGTAACATCTTTGGTTATTTCTCAGGCATACAAGGAATTCGACAGGGTGATCATATATCTCCCAACATATTTATTTGTGTTATAGAACTACTTAACCCTCTATTCAATAAGGCTATGGATTTGAGGCAGATTGATGTTCATCCTTTGTGTAAGAATCCAAGAATTTCAACTCTCATGTTTCCTGATGATATTATGCTTTTCATGAACCTAATGATAAGTCCATTAGAGGTGCTCTCCTGGTGCTTGATTCTTTTAAGATGCCATATGAAGGCCCGAATTTCCGTACCCTTTGAGCCGACAATTAACCACACAATCCAACTCAAATTGTATGAATAAGCGGATCTTTAAAGGGTGAAAAAGAAAATAAAGACAGAACAGAATCTCACACGAATGGAATAATATATATAATATTGAACAATATCTTTACAGTGGAATTTTTTTAAAGATACATATATCAGAGTCTAACCTAAATTCATCCTGGATAGTTATAAACATTTGTCCTTACAATTGCTGACGAAAAAAAAAACAACTGCTCAAAGTGGATAATAGAATACGTCCATACATAGATAAATGTCTCCAGCTCTCCTCTGGAAACTCCAACCATCTCCACTAAATCTGAAACTACTTGGATCTGACCCGAGTATTTAAAATACCTGGATCAGGCTTGATTAACCAGTGTGAGAAACTCAAAATATAAATGACAGTGTCATATATCAGCCTAAATCCTTTGAAAAGAAAGGGTATCTCATAATACCTCGCCCACACACAAACACGGACGGGTTTTTACCTTATGATAACCAAAACACTTTTATATCAAAAAATTTGATATTATTTCTAGTGACATATCTTTGAAAACATTTGCAAATAAACTTACTAATCTTAGTTGAAACTGTTACCATTATTAAATTTCGGGTACTAGGCTCTGCAAACAAATCCGAAGACACTTATTGGAGAATGGATTCCATACAAATGACAAGGTAAGGGAATACCTTCCGATAGTACACCTCTAGAGTGATGCACCTAGGGTCAAGATCCTCGGCGCCTAAACGAACACAAGACCGACCTACCCCTCATGTTGGATAGTACCGAATATGTCATCACCCTGGTCGTTATCGACCTTTAACTGGTAACCGATTAATACATTCACCACATACTTAGACTGTTTGCACCAAAATTGGTCACAACACTCTTCGGGAGTCGTTCAAGAGATAATAGTGAAGAATGTAAATTCAAAACAGATATTATCTAACAAAAACTCCAATCAACAGTAAAATAAATGCGTAGACAAGCGATTTATAGTGGTTCGGCGTGTTTCCTACGTCCACTGTGAAGTTTTTTGATGTTTTATTGATTCTCTTTCAATAGATACAAGTTGTTATAGCGGTCAACAGCAAGTTACAACTGGAAATTAGAAATCAACAGCTAATTATGATGTAGGATGGTGGAGATCTCGATCCGGCAGAGTCTGGACGCTTCAGAGTCGAAAAGATCCTTTTCTGTTGGCTCTGGAGCTCTATTTATAGGCGTAGGCTGCTCATATTTCGCTGAAAACTCGGGAGACCACTTCTGGCACGTGAGGGTGCCCACACGCCCAGCCTCAGGAGATTTGGGCCCACTTTGGCATCGGTTCGAACTCCATTCGAATCGATCAAGAATTCATCCAATTGAGGTGAAATTTGGTGTGGACGCTCTTCGACATGAACGCAAGCTTCTGCGAAAATTTCGTGGCATTTGGACCAGCGGATTGAGAGATATGATGGATTCGAGATGGGGCTCAATGCGTGACTGTTTGGTTCGAAACCATCCATTCAAACCGATGGTTTCGAACCGATGGCGACACGCGACTTCGTGGTGACGTGGAGCGCAAACTTCGAACCGATCCGGTCTTCACTCCGAGTTGACCGCTTCGACTCCATGTATCTCGGCGCATTCGAACCGATGGATGACACGTCATCGTGGCTAGTTGACCCAGTGGATTCGAATGAAGCCTCACAGATGGTTTCGAACAAGGCTTCATGGGTGGGTTCGAACATGGCTCCAGTAATGGGTTCGAACAACCGAAGCTCAGTGAATTCGAACAAGGATTTTTGGATGGATACGAGCCTTGCAGCCTCTCCATGGACATGAGGTCCATCGATACGAACTAGATGGGTTCGAGGTTGATGGATTCGAACCGAGGCATTCCGATGGGTTCGAAGTCCATCGATTCGAAGGTGATCAGTTCGAATAGTGTTTGACGATGGGTTCGAAGACACCTACCTTGATGGGTTCGAAACCAGTGCTTTCCCCTTCAAGTTGAATCGATCATAACTTGAGCGTACGAACTCGGATTGACTCGAAATTTGAGATGAAGGCTTCTACGGTCTTTCTTGTCTTGTCCTATCAATTGTAGCACAATTCGGACTCGGATAAAATTCAGCGATATCCATAGCGAAACGAAGTATGGCCAATCTCTGATACGAACTATCCTTTGTTTTCGATCGATCTTTTGGTATCACGGCATTGCCAAAAAGCGGGATAACATTTTGCCCCCTAAAGTACGTCTTGTGGGAACATTACGTGCTTTGAATAGCTGCAATTTCTCTCTAAACAATTATTGCTCTCTTTTTTGTTGAGACTCGTACTCCGTATTGCTATAACTTTGCGTTGATATGATTGATTGCTGTATAATAGCGCTTTTCCGTTGGCTATTGCATTTGTAACAAGATGAGTACTCAATCCCTGTAAATGTTCAAAATCGAATGTTAGTTTGACATATATGCACATATGTACGTTTGACCCTTGTTAACATCGTGCGTCCACGAGTCGTTGTCAGTTTGGTTTGCTATTGAATTTCGTATTGATTCTCTCCTGAACCGATTTGGAAATTCGATTTGAGACAACGCTTGATGGTTGTCTTGGAAGGTCCCTTCGTATCGATCCTCTCCTGAACGATATAGAAAGTCGAAGGAAGCTACTTTGGGTTGCGCGAACAAAATACTTTTGAACCGATGCGCTTGAGCATCGATGGATTCGAAGTCCACACTCGTATGGATGGAGTACACCCATGTTACGATGGGTACGAATCTGACATTCGAACCGATGACTTGGGCGAGTATGAAACGTTCATTCGTACCGATGAGAAAGAATGGGTACGAAATAGCAGTTCGCATCGATAGGAAATGATGGATACGAAATAGTCGTTCGTATCGATAGGCTGTGGATGGAGTCGCGAATCTGTTGATGTGAACAGGGGCTTCGAACCGATGTACCCATTGTTTGTTTCGCATCGGTGCAACTCGTCGCCCTGCTATGTGTTTCGTACCGGTGAAGTGCGAGGGTAACTTCGAACCGACAGGGTCTTAGGCCGATGGGTTCGAATGTTGACCTCGAACCGATATGATGATGAACCGGTTGTGACCGGTTGAGTTAACTGGGATGCAAAACGGCCCTGTCACTTCCTAGGCCTCATATAAATAGCAGGGGGCCTCACTTTTTACTTTTTTAATTTTTGCCTTGTGTTTTTGTGCTCTGCATAATTTCGAAGCCTCAGAGAAGAAAACACTGTGTCGCGTCACTGAACCAATCAAGATTCAAGTCTTCAATTCCTCGAATCCATTATTCAAACTAGGTAATTAGCCTGAATTCAAACGGCAAAGTCATTTCGAACCCATCTCTTCTTCATCGATTGCTCACTCCGGTGGTTGGCAGAACCAGATCTGGTTTGTGGGGACTTCGAATCGATTCGTGGGCTCGAGTTTGAATCGATGATGGCGGCGTCATTTTCCCTTGGATTTCGCATCGATCCCTGGAATGACTTTATGGGGGTGACGCAGTTCGCACCGATAGACCATCTTTGATGAGTCCATTCGAATCGATGGTTTCGAATCCATCAGCTATCGGTTCGAAGTTCTCAACTTTGCATCGATACGAAGGGTATCGATTCGAACGTGGTCGATGTTAAGTTGAGGGTTCCCTTATCGGTTCGAACCAGTTAACCAAGGATCGATTCAAACTTGACACCTGATCATCGATTCAAAGTGCGCCTTTCTGCATCGATTCGAAGCGACGTTAGTATGGGTTTGAATGAGTTCCCTTTGTTCGGTTCGAACCCTCTATGATGGATACCAAAGTTTGACATTTTCTAAGCATAATTACGGCGAGCTTCATCCTTGCATATTTGGACTTGATAATCACATTGTATACTTGACCACCTTTCGAAGCTCGCCGATGAAACCATAACAACTTCTATCCAAATCAAATTCCATCATGCAAACGGTTTAGTGATGACGGTCATCAATGACGGTCATTATAACTAGGGAAATTAGCTTTGTCGTTTGCATATTTCCTTTAACTCTGTGACACTTATTCAAGTAGTGCATGGCACTGTACAACATACATTCATACACTTTACACTAGGGAATGCACGGGTCCTTTGTCGTCTAACGATGGTTTCTCATGAGTTAGCTAGTTATGGAACCTTCAAGTTCACAACAGCAGGAGGTTCAAAGCACAGCTGCTCTGAGACTAGAGGTTCCAGATATTGAACCTGAGATCATTGGTCCGGCCCCTGACGAACTTCCCAATGCGTCTTTCATTTCCAATCCGTCGGATTCCGTTCAATCCACTATTTCTGAAGATATGTTGGGGAGAATATGCTTGAGGCACGGCCTGTCACTGGATGATGTGTTATTGCCGGGGCCGAATGACAGACCACACAACCCGTCGGAGGGATATACAACATTTAATCGCCACGCGTGCGCGGCTGGGACGCTTCCTCCGTTCAACGAGTACATAAGGGAAGTGTTATCTTTTTTGAGGATCGCTCCATCTCAACTACACCCGAACGGATATGCCTCCGTGAATAGTTTATTCATCGTTTTCATGGAGTACCTTCATAGACCACCGATCCCGACCGAGATCAGATATCTATTTAATTTCAAAACTCGAGGTAATTACCCTTCCTTCACATTTCTGGAAGCGGTGAGGAACTGCCAAGTGGTCACTGGGTCCTGGACCAGGTTGAGTTATTACAGGACGGAATGGTTCTATGTTAGGTGTCCTCCGGGGTTTGCCCGGAGATGGTTATTCAGACGTGAGTGTAACTGAGTTATGAAGTAATTACTAAGGCAATTGCGGCCAAAGTGAAACTTATATTTTTTCTTTTTACAGCAACGATTCAGCGACCTGAGGGCGAACACTTTAAGGAGATGGTGCGAGTACTTCGAGAAGTCCCGAGTGAAGATAGGGATATCGAGTCGCTTTTGACCGATAGGAATCTCCGGACTTACGGGTTGATCGAACGGGGGCAGAGCATACAGTTTGACGGGGCATTAAGGACTGTCTCGAAAAAGCGAGTCAAGCACAAGAAACCCCAACTTATTATAGCCGAGGAGGCTGATTCTGAAAGAACCCACACCGATGATGAGCCGCTGACCGAGCCTACGGATGTAGTTCAGGATGTGGCAGAGCAGAGAAAAGGTAAGGCAGCCTTCGTCACGTCAACTAAGAAGGGAAGATGGAAATCGTTTGTCACGGCCCGATCCTCTCTCGGAGTTAGAATTTCAAAGATGTCCCCTCCGAGAACTGAAAATCTTTACGAAGAGCTCACCGATATTCCAATTCTGGACTACGTGTCCCTGCAACATGATGCCGGATTGGAAGAACTTTCAGAAACTTTAGTTTTGAGCGAGTCTTTTCCCACTGGTGTGGCAGACACAACCGGTTGGTCGGGGGGTTGCACATTCATACATATTTTACAACACTTCATAACCTTTGACTATAAACTACATGTTTCGAAAGGTGATTAATCCTATTTTATTTTGCTCTGCAGATACTATGTCTAGGCGAGGTTCGATGTTAGGGAGTCTCCGACAGGCCGGCAAGTCTTCATATTATGATTCGCGCAGACGGGAAGGGGACAGAGACTACGACCAGGGACGCTCTGGGTATTCTGGTCAAGAAAGATATGATACAGACAGAGGTTATAAGCATCGATCTCGATCGCGTACTCCTCCTCCTCCCAGAGATCCCATACAGCCTGCTGCTCATGTCTCTCGCCCTTCTGAATCTTCACATCATATGTTGGCCTCCCAATCTTCTAGGCATGAACCCCGCCGTTCCAGGAGCGAAACAATAACTACTAACGTTACGGAACAGCCCCCGTGGAAATTTCAGGGGAAGGAGCAATCAATCTTGCTCAGCCGAAGAGAGATTTCCCAAACATCTGCTTCGACAACTATATCTTTCCTCCACATTTAAAGAAAATCCCGGAGGAGGCTGAGCA
This sequence comes from Allium cepa, assembly GCA_030765085.1. NCBI lineage: Eukaryota > Viridiplantae > Streptophyta > Magnoliopsida > Asparagales > Amaryllidaceae > Allium > Allium cepa. Next base: position 620,464,304 of record CM060928.1, read on the forward strand.
ATTGGTACATGACTACGTACACGACTTTTATGCTCAGTACAAAGCGTGGTTGAAAGCAGCTGACAAAGCGTCGTCATTGGCCTTTGAGCGTGAGGCCACCATCGAGAGATTGCAGGCTGAGTTAGCTCAAAAGAGCCGTATTATTGGGGTGCTAAACACTGAAGCTGAATCTTCTCGAAAATCTGAAATGGAGGCTATCAAAAAGGCCGACGAAGCCCAAGCAACGATGGATAGGATGAAACGTGAGCATTATGCCACGGTAGACGACATGGGTCATCGAAACACCCTGGTCACTGCTGAGAGGGACGCAGCCCTGAAGGAGTTAAACGAGCTTATGTACAAATTCCCTGAAATCGCCAAGGATAGGGATGATGCGAATAATGCAGCCCAGGAGGCGTGTGAACAAGCCGTGATTCTCCGGACTGAACGGAATGCAGGAGTAGCCAAGGTCCAGGCGGTTGAGATGGAGGTTGAGGAGAGAGTTCATCAAGCGGAGGCCAGGCTGGAGGCCGATATTGAAGATTTGCTCATCACTTACAATGCCAATGTGTTGAGACACCGAAATTTGGCCTGGCTCCAAGATTACCCGGTACACCTCCGCAGCGCTTGGGGTCGATTGGTTGAGGAAGAAGAGGAAGCGCATCCGGATGAATCAGTGGACTGATTAGAACTCGAAAACCGGTTGCCGACAGATGATGAGAAGAAGATCCTCAATGACGCTATTATTGCTCACGAGAAGGAGATGGTTGGTGGCCGATCTCTGGAGGTTGGAGAGGGATCAGGTGTTGAGCATCACTCTACTGTTACTGAAATCACCGCTCCACCTTCGGTAGTGCATGTATCTGTGGTCAGTTCACAATCGATTCCTGCTTATGACCCAGAACAGCCGCGGTTATCTCCCATTCGGGAGCACGTCTCTGAGGCCGTCCAACCGTCAACGAGTCAAACTGAGGAAGGTACTTTGAACACATCTCAAGTGTGTTTCTATTAAAGCGTTTGTTTTGAAGTGATTGCGTATATCCCCTTCTCCTCTTTGTTCAGTAACCGAAACTACACCGGCATCTTCGGCTCAGGAGTCTATTCAAGGGCAAAAAGCCATCACCACTGAAACAACTGTCGTGATGACAGCAGTGTCTACTGAGGCGGCGCATGGGAGATCCTTATCTCTTGACGAACAGATGGTGAGCGAGCTGCTTGGCCAACAGGGTGATCCTTTTACAAACTTGCCATTTATCATCAGTAATCTTCCGCCGACCTCTGGTTTTGTGACGCAGACCACAGATGCCCCCAGCCAGGCCCAATCAGTCCGGGACGAGGAAATATTGGCCGAGATCAACGCCGAAATAGAGGCTGCAGGGCAAAGTGGTAGTATTGGTGGCAGCACGGCGGCGCAGAGTCCAGCACCTGTAAGGGTAGTATCATCAGGTGGCACTATCCCACCTTCCGTTGTGGGTCCAGTCCCTTCAACTCCTCCGGCAGGAAGCCTTCATTTAAGTTCAAGTTCTGAGGAGGACGTGGACATTATGCCCCCGGCCGAAGAGCGACCACCGGAGAGGAGACCCTCCAAAAGAAGGATTTCTGTTCCTAGTGATTCCGACGACGAACCACTGATAAGAAGGTCGAAAAAAGAAGAAATAGATCGGCCTCTCAAGCAGATGGTTTGGTAGATAGGAACTTGTTTTCGTTTTTTGTTAGTAAGCCGTGTATAGATGCAGGTTCGGCCCCTGCAAGTAGGAATTCTTTTTGGAAGAACTTATTTGCATGTAAGTCTTTGTATCTAGTTAGTTGAAATAAAATTCAGTTTCTTTGTTTCAATTCTCGTATTATTTGTGCCTATGTGTTTGTAGTGTTTTCAGTCTGATGTACTTGTGGTGTTTTTACCGTCAAGTTGGGTTCGTTTCATTTGCCAAGCCTGAGAATCTTGGTCACAAGTTGTGATCGATGAATAATTGAACTTCGGACATTGTATCACTTTGGTTAGCGATTAACACTTAGCTTTTTTGCCCCCTAGTCTCGGGGAATAACATTTGTGTTCTGGTGGTTGAGTGCGTTTATTGCAAACCTTAAGCACATGTCCACATTCTGGGGACTTAAGATAATTTGAGATTGATAATCCGGTTCGCACTCCAAGAATTCGAGAGTTATCGATGTTTGTAACATGGATCGCACTCCGGGACCTGGAATTGATGTTTATGCTCCACTTCACGCACTGGGAACTTGGAGGTAGTATTGATACTTCAGTTCACACTCCGGGAACTCTGACTTGGTATTTGTGCCCCAAATCACACTCCGGGAATTTGGATATAGCATGTATGTTTGGGTTCACGCTTCGGGAACCTGTAATTTATGTATATACTCCATTCACGTTCTGCAAAGTTGGAGTTAGCCGCTGGATGGTCAGTCACATCTATGTGGGCTTTTTAGGAGTCCGTTCACACTCTAGGAACGATGGATTCGACATTTATACTCCAATTCATGCTCTGGGAAGTTGGAGTCTGTTCGCACTCCGGGAACGAATCGTTGAATGTTTATACTCCAATTCACACTTTGGGAAGTTGGAGTCCGTTCGCACTCCGGGAATGAATTATTGAATGTTTATACTCCAATTCACACTCTGGGAAGTTGGAGTCCGTTCGCACTCCGGGAACGAATTATTGAATGTTTATACTCCAATTCACACTCTGGGAAGTTGGAGTCTATTCGTACTCCGGGAACGAATTATTGAATGTTTATACTCCAATTCACACTCTGGGAAGTTGGAGTCCCTTCGCACTCCGGGAACGAACTGTTAAATGTTTATACTCCAATTCACACTCTGGGAAGTTGGAGTCCGTTCGCACTCCGGGAACAAATTGTTGAATGTTTATACTCCAATTCACCCTCTGGGAAGTTGGAGTCCGTTCGCACTCCGGGAACGAATTGTTGAATGTTTATACTCCAATTCACACTCTGGGAGGTTGGAGTCCGTTCGCACTCCGGGAACGAATTGTTGAATGTTTATACTCCAATTCACACTTTGGGAAGTTGGAGTCCATTCGCACTCCGGGAACGAATTGTTAAATGTTTATACTCCAATTCACACTCTGGGAAGTTGGAGTCCGTTCGCACTCCGGGAACGAATTGTTGAATGTTTATACTCCAATTCACACTCTGGGAATTTGGAGTCCGTTCGCGCTCTGGGAACGAGTTATTGATAGGACTGTCGTGTGTTGGTCCAGTTCAGCCTTTGGTGCATTGGCTTGCCCCCGAGCTGGGGTTTCACTCAGTGAGTGGCCGGTCGTATCACAGTCACTCGCTATTTGAATAAATTCCATTGTTTGATGGAACTTAGCTCTTCGTGTGTCGTGATTGTTGAACGTTGTATTCGGTGAATCATAGCTCTAGCTTGAAGAGATAGTATTTTATTGCTGAAATAAGAAAATATGGCAAAGTCAATGTCTTATTACAAATTCAAATTTCAGAATGTAAAGGAAATTGCAAAGTATTCATAGATTGAATGAGCCTGTCATGCGTGACAGTGACGAAGGTCTTCGTCGTTCGAGGCTCCTGAGTAAGCCGGTCCGCCACAGATGGCGTTTATCACCAATCTTCCATGGGGACAAGTCGAGTCCTCCTGTCTCGGTCGATTCGGTTCATTGTTTTGATTTGATGGGCCCACTTCTCTAGGCTGCGGCGTCCGCACAAAATATTCCAGTTTCCTTTCTCTGATCAGTTTTTCAACGAGGTCCTGTAAGTGACGGCACTCGTTCGTATTGTGCCCGTAGCTTTCATGGAACCTGCAAAACTTCCCTGTCTAGATTTGTCTCTCTGACGACGGTCTTGGTGCAGGTTTTTGATATTGAATCGTATCACAGGTTTGTAAGTACAAGTCCTCCAGTGATGTATTCAGAGGAGTGTAACTGTCAAACATTGGGTTCTTGCGCTGCGGGCCAGGATTTTGATCTCGTTTCCTGGTTTGATTCACGCTCTCTCTTCGTCGAGCTTGTTTGTTTCTGACATTCAACTGAACTTTTCCGGAGCTCTCACCGGACTGTTTGATTGCAACATTTCTTTGGATCCCTTCCGTACTCGGCCCGACATCGGTTTGCTTCCTAGACTGTTTTGCATCTTCTCGTCTCAGGAATTGAGCCACTTTGGCATGGAAACGGTCCAATGATGCGGGTGGTTTTCCAGCTAACCAGTTGCCAAACTCAGAATCGAGGTCGATCCCTTTAGTCAACGCCATAAGGATGGAGTTATCGTTTGGATTGCTGATCTCCGCACATGCAGTATGGAGTCTCTCCAAGTATTTCCTGAGCGTCTCTCCAGGAGCTTGGGTGACGCTGGACAGAGTGTTGACATCTTTTGGCCTTGCGACGTGCATGCGGAATTGCTCAATGAATTTTGTGGCTAACTGGTCGAATGAAGAGATGGATCGAGGTGGCAGTCGGGTGAACCACATGGTAGCGATGCCCCCAAGGATATGGGGAAACTACGACATTTCACTGCATCGTCAGCCCTGGCAGCAGTCATCGACCATTCATATTTTAGAATATGTTGGTTGGGGTTGGAGTTTCCCTCGTACATGGGTAGAGTTGGCATTCGGAATCGCCGTGGGGGTTCGGTAGTAAGTATATCGTTCGTAAAAGGAGTGTGGCTTCAGGAGACTCCCCAATCGTCATTTGTGAATCCCTGGCTTTCACGGATCATTTGACGTATCATAGTTGAAAGATCCGGCATTTGCGCCGGAGTATGATCACCTTCCATACTTTGGGTTTGAACCGGATATCGTCGACGGTCCAAGTCTTGCCTCCTTAGCTCATAATCCTCCGGGATGTACGGTTCAGGAGTACGTCCGCTATGACGACGGTCCAGGTCCGACTGATCTTGGGCGTCGACCCCTGGTTCAGCCGCAACGTTAGTGGTGCGGTATTCTACGGTGCGGTGAGGAACGGCACCTCCTCGGGAGGAGGGTCTGGTTTGAAAACTGGCTGACGGACCAACTCTCAGTTGCCCGACGGTCAATGCCGGTTGATTTCCAGTGACTGGCATGCGACTCCCATCTAGTCGGGGTCGTGGTGATCGATTGTGGTGATCAGAAGATGAAGAACTTTCGCTGGAAGAGCGAGAAGCATGATCTCTCGTGGATCTCTTTCGTTTCTGGCGATCCAGCTTGTTGATTAGCTCAGCTTTAGCGCGTAGCTGTTCTTCTAGTTGCCGCCGACTCTGGGTCAGCTCTTGGAGTAGCAACTGCAACTCTTGTCGGGTAACCGGACCTGACGGTTCGGAGTGCCCAGTAGCATCCTGATTAGATGGAGGTGGCGGCACAGGATTCTGTCGATCCTGCTCTTCTTGATTAATAACATTTAAGGTGGTTCTTGTGCTAACCATCTCGAAGGTTGAATTCCTTTCCTAGACTTTATGCAAATCTGAATAGAAGGGAAGGAGGTTGGATTTAATGATTTGGATCTCTCTCTCTTAGATTTATTCAATCCGGTATCGATGACAGATCCAAAGAGCAGGAGAAAATCTGGGTTTTCTCAGTGAAAGCACCAAAGTGTTTGCACCAAAATTGGTCACAACACTCTTCGGGAGTCGTTGAAGATATAATAGTGAAGAATGTAAATTCAAAACAGATATTATCTAACAAAAACTTCAATCAACAGTAAAGTAAATGCGTAGACAAGCGATTTATAGTGGTTCGGCGTGTTGCCTACGTCCATTGTGAAGTTTTTTGATGTTTTATTGATTCTCTTTCAATAGATACAAGTTGTTATAGCGATCAATAGCAAGTTACAACTGGAAATTCGAAATCAACAGCTAATTATGATGTAGGATGGTGGAGATCTTGATCCGGCAGAGTCTGGACGCTTCAGAGTCGAAAAGATCCCTTTTCTGTTGGCTCTGGGCTCTATTTATAGGCGTAGGCTGCTGATATTTCGCTGAAAACTCGGGAGACCAATTCTGGCACGTGAGGGGGCCCACACGCCCAGCCTCAGGAGATTTGGGCCCACTTTGGCATTGGTTCGAACTCCATTCGAATCGATCAAGAATTCATCCAATTGAGGTGAAATTTGGTGTGGACACTCTTCGATATGAACGCAAGCTTCTGTGAAAATTTCGTGGCATTTGGATCAGCGGATTGAGAGATATGATGGATTCGAGATGGGGCTCAATGCGTGGCTATTTCGTTTGAAACCATCCATTCGAACCGATGGTTTCGAACCGATGGCGGCATGCGACTTCGTGGTGACGTGGAGCGCAAACTTCGAACCGATCCGGTCTTCACTCCGAGTTGACCGCTTCGACTCCATGTATCTCGGCGCATTCGAACCGATGGATGACACGTCATCGTGGCTAGTTGACCCAGTAGATTCGAATGAAGCCTCACAGATGGTTTTGAACAAGGCTTCATGGGTTGGTTCGAACATGGCTCCAGTAATGGGTTCGAACAACCGAAGCTCAGTGAATTCGAACAAGAATTTTTGGATGGATACGAGCCTTGCAGCCTCTCCATGGACATGAGGTCCATCGATACGAACTAGATGGGTTCGAGGTTGATGGATTCGAACCGAGGCATTCCGATGGGTTCGAAGTCCATCGATTCGAAGGTGATCGGTTCGAATGGTGTTTGACGATGGGTTCGAAGACACCTACCTTGATGGGTTCGAAACCAGTGCTTTCCCCTTCAAGTTGAATCGATCATAACTTGAGCGTATGAACTCGGATTGACTCGAAATTTGAGATGAAGGCTTCTATGGTCTTTCTGGTCTTGTCCTATCAATTGTAGCACAATTCGGACTCGGACAAAATTCAGCGATATCCATAGCGAAACGAAGTATGGCCAATCTCTGATACGAGCTATCCTTTGTTTTCGATCGATCATTTGGTATCATGGCTTTGCCAAAAAGCGGGATAACATAGACATGTATAGAGCAAATCTAGAAGGATGATGACATCTCCTAATTGGAAGTGACCCACTTAGCCTTGCTGCTTCTACCCTGTTTCTGTCATTTTCGGGTGATGAAGCCTGAGGTAAACGATTACCTTTTCACATAGCACATCTTCTTTGAATGCCACATTGCCATTTCCGTTGATTACTAATTGCCTTCCATAAAAATACAACCCTTGAGCTCGTACATCTCAAGGAGGGTGTTAAGCTAAGAGAAGTTAACTTCCCCGCCACCACAGATGTATGTTTGTAAAAACCAATGTACGTAATCTCAGAAAATGCACTATCAGACATCCATCCATACAAGTTCATTTTGGGACGTGAACGAAACCGAAGGTATTTTCCTCGGCCATTACTAGGCGAGAAGTCCTTATGGTTTTGAGGTTTTACTTAACAAAGAGACCACTGCTACAATATAGTGAATCGGGATTTTATCCCAAATTAATCAACAAGTAGTCCCTTGTTATTATTCGTATTAGTATCTCTATCTTCGAACATCTTCAATCTTCGAACACATAAATTGGTTCGAAGTGGTTTACGGATAGGAATCACCCAAATCCGACCCTGGTTCCTTCGAAGTCAATCATCACTTTAAAAGATGTTAAGTTCATATGTAGATATCAATCATCGTTCAATTACTTCATATTTTATTTAAATCAAATATCTTTCTTAGATATATTCTCTTCAATTTATTCCATTTTCTTTTCAAGAGTATATGTAATCATTAAGCCTTATTTACTAAATCATTTGATTTATTTAAACCTTTCTTAAATCTTGGAATAATTCCAAATAATTTTCTCTTTTACTTAGGAAAACCTTTCCAAATTATTCATTAAATCTTAATCAAAGATTTCTTATATTCAAGCTATAACTTTTAACTTAGGGAAAATATTCCCAAATCATTCATTAAATCTAAATCCAAGATTTCTTACTTAAATTCAAATCATATTCTTGAAAATCGAAGCTTTCCTAACAGAGCACCACTACCACCTTAAATGTGGTAAATTTCACCTCTAGGGACTAGTGGAAAGTAATCCTACATCATGAAGATCTTTTCTTTTATCTTGGAAAAACTTTAAATATGATCTTTTAGAGCATCCGGGCTTTTCTTTCGATCTGTTCCACCCCTTGTCTAAAAGATAAAGCAAACGCTAAGTAAATTCATAGCACTGGTTGCTCCATTCCTAACCTTACTTACACATCTTGTTTTATCGTTTAGTTCTCACAAGCAGGACAAATGTACTAGTCGTTTCCGCATACTCAATTTGTTATTATATTCAATATTCTTCAATTATTGTTCAAGTGTTATAAACAATTCCTCTTAACCATTTATTCAAAATCTTATTAAAACTTCCAAATCATCATTAAATGACTTCATTATTCTTTTAAAATCATCCACAAAAGATTTAGGAAAGAATTGTTAAGTTTAAAAACTACATTTCAAAAGTGATTAAATGTGAAAAGCATCGCAAAAAGTGTTGCAAATAGTGTTTTAAAAGCTATATTCTTCAAAACGACTTTTATATCATTTATAAATCCATCTTTTCAACTTAAATCTCTTTTAAAACATTTTAAAGGATTTTTAGGACTTATTTCATATTCGTAAAACATTTGAAATATCAATTTTAAACTTTGGTCACTTTGCTACCAAAGCGCGATTTTTCTGGAAAATTGTTTAGGACATATTTATAATATACAAGATGAAATCTTGATTTTCTTCCTTTATTTATTTAAACATATTTAAAAGTTTAGAAATCATTTCTAACTCATTTAAAACAATTTCCAAAAGACTTAAGCATTCCATATACACCATTTCATTTTCAAAAGGAAAGTAATTTCCTTTGTGCTTATCGACGTGTGTTAACATGACTTGGTAAAACAATTTAACAATCATATCAAACAATCAATACTACATGATCAAACATATACAAGCATCCATAGCAATCATGACACATCATTAAACATGTATATATAAATAGAGATGTCAAATAGAGTTTTCTCACCATAAAACAAAGCGATAAACTTCCTACCAACATTCTAATCGATCAACACTTCACTAACTATTTCCTACTCCATTAAACACTAGCGAACAAAATCCTCTTCCTTCCAATAACTTGGCCAAGGCTTGAGATTCAGGTTGGTCGAAAGTATAGTGAAGAAGCGGTAGAGCTTTGAACTTGAATTCCCAAGATTTATATCCAAAAAATAGGTTATCTTGTATCTGATTTTAGGCCCTCTAAATCTCAAAATTTAGAAAAGTTTTTAACTAAAAAGTTGTTGAAAATTATTTTCTCTTTAATTTAAAAAAAAAGAATGATTTGAATCCAAGTAGTTCTGAGGGAGTATGATAGAATGAAGAAGAGGTATTGTGGGATTGACAAAAATAAAGCCGAAAATGCACTTCAAATAATTGAGTTTCAGGTATAGCGAACCTTAATACTAGAAAAAGTTATCAACATAAAATTTGTAGCCACTGGAATTTTATATGGTTTGTTGAAAATTATTTATTAATTTAGATTAGTTATGATCAAGTTATGATCAAAACAAAATAGTCTATTATCTGGCTTAAAAACTGGGCCAGAGAATGCACTAGAAAGAAGTGGACATTTGACATGGTTATGTTTAGAATGAGACAAAGTAGTCAACATGAAAGTTGTAGCCACTGGAAAAATACATGATTTGAAAAAAAAATTGTATTTAGTTTCGATTTTGATGAAGTTACGTCCGAGAGAAGAAGATGTAAAATATGGAGAGAAAAAAGAGTTTGATTCGAATAGGATGAACATTGATTTCTTTTGAACATCTTTTAAATATTTTGACATTGTTTCTTTATAATATTTTTATACGGCATGGAAGCCATTAAAGAGGAGAGGAAGAAGGTGAAGAATCTTGAGAAAGAAGAAGAAGAAATGTGAATGAAAGTGAAGAAGGACGTGGGTATTTATAGGAAAAAGAAAGAAGTGATAAATTTATCAAAATGACCTCTTACCAAATTACCAAACTAACCTTTATTCAACCTAAAGCAATCTCCATTTTTTCAATAATTAAGATCATCTTTCACATCCTTACTTTATATCTTAGTCACTTAAAGATTAAGTAAAGAAAAGTAATTATTTTGTTGGATTTTGATGTGATTTGAATTTGATGTTTACTTTTGACTTTTTGAAACATACTTACTTTTATTAATGACTTCTAGAAGTTTTATAATCTTATTTAGTAAAAGTAAACTTGTTTATTTATTAAAATGTGTAATATATATGTTAAAACATGTTAACAAAGGTGCGATAACGTTGCGACAACTTATTTTGAACAAAACGTTGACTTTGACAAAACGTTTTCCGGTCACATTTTGACGTTTTTGTTAAACTGTTTATTCATGTAAACCAAACTTCAAAATTGATTTATTATTATCTTTAAATAATTAAAACAAGCATATTTGACTTATAAAATAAAATAAAACAACGTCCAAATTTTCTTAGAAAAATACGACATCGATTTATCGATATGCGATGAAATTTGTCAATTTTAATAAACAAGTTTTATATATTTATCGAACCATTATAAATTAAATTACTAATATTATCAAATGAGTTTGATATCGATTATATATATATTTATAAGGAACTATTTATCCTTTAAACAAATTTCTCGAATATTTAGCCGACTTTATCGGAATCCGATTTTTGTCAATTTTACAACGGGAATCCAAATCTTTATTCAATATCAAAAATAAGTTTCCGTTCTTATTTATTATATAAAACATGACTGTTTAACTTTGAAAATTCTACATTTTAAATTTAAATAAATTAAATTTCCTACTTTCAAAGTGTTAAAATTACGCATCATTACATGCTCACTGGTCTATCTATTAATAAGAATAAATCTAAGATTCTCATTGCTGGCATTGCTGATGCTGACAAAAGGTCTTTGATAAGTTTATCCTCCTTATCTCATTTTGACATTGCTAAGATGTATCTTGGAGCTCCCCTTTTAACTACAAAAATCATAGCTTCTCAATGTCTCCCCTTATATGAAAAGTTGGTTTCCAAATATCTACTTGGCCTGCTGCAAAACTCTCTACTGCTGGAAGACTTATTTTAGTTAAACATATTGCTACTTCCATGTGCCTATATTATGCTAGAATTTTCATTCCTCCTCTTAAACTGATCTCCATGCTTGATTCTATCCTTAACCATTTTTTATGGCATGGAAATCCCTTCTCTAGAAAACTAATTCCTATGTAACAACCCGATATTCGCGTCAATTCATAATCGACGTTAAAACGATTTATATTTTCGTCAATTGCCATTTTTAAGTTTTTAAAATTTAAATTAAAATTTAAATTACATATGGTTATTAAGTTTGAGGGGCTTTGATATAAATTCTCGGCCCACGATCCTTTTTTTTATTTTATTTTATTTTATTCAACCGGTCCCCCTCTTCCCCCTTTTCATTCGAAACCCTACATCATAATCGAACGAAGAAAAATTAATGGCGGCCCCTTTTCGTTTCTCGTTCGCCCCTTCATCTTGTTCGTGGCTACGTCAATCGACGATCTCGTGCTCGGCTTCTCCTAAATTCGTCGACAAGGTGAGTTTGCTCACATCTAATTCATGTCTCGAGTTATCTGTGTATTTTGCTGCTTGAATTTACGATGTTGATTTTGTAATCGACTTGATTGATTTATGGTTTTGGTTAGAATCTGTACCATAGAATTTAGTTGAAGTTGTTGATTTCTTTGTGACTTCGAACTCAGTTGATCATGGATTCGATTTGTTTACCATCTGATCTTCGGCATTGCTTTGATTTGGTGTAACCTGCTACTTCGATTATTTAAAAAAAAATGCAATTTTTATCACTCTGGCTATCTTGTGTTCATCCCTGATAGTATTTTCGAACTTGTTCTTGTGCACTTTTCTGCATTGCATCTGGACTTGTACGTCTCGTCTTTGATTGTCGAGGCTGCTGCACCATATGTAGTGGATGATTCATTGATGTATCTTTAGCTCTTTCTTCAGCTTGATTTTTGTTATAACCATTAAAGGCTTTGTAGTATTCTATGGTTTGAACCATAACTTGATAAATACAACTAGTTTTATAAGTATATCTGCAGCTGAAGTTGTTTGTAGCTGGTTCTCATGCTTACATGTAGCTTTGTGGAGTCTGGATGCATTCTGGTTTGTAGTCTCACTTCAAACACATTGCCACTATATATGTATTCCAGGTCTCAACTTTGTTATGCACTGCATATACATTCTAATACATGTATACCTGTTTCTTGTAGTATTGGGCACATTTAGGTTGTGTTCATAAAAATCCATTGATGTTGCCTCTGTTTATTATATATATGAGCTGTTGTCAAATTTCAGTGCATACCATATGGAGTTGTATTTATCCAGCAGAGTAGCTTCATGTAAATGATGCCTGTTGAACTGTTATCGATTTTTCCTTCTGTCTTTAACAAGTGCTACTGCTGTATTACCATACATGTATATTCATGTATCATTTGGGTCTGCACTTGCATACCTATATAAACTTGCTATACACATGCATATCTGTGCTCAGTGTGGCTTGGTATCAATGATTTCAGGTTGCTTTGAGCATTTATGTCATACTGTAAATTGTAGTAATAAGTGCATTTCATGTGTACTTCATACTTGAACTTGATGGTTGGACCTAGTTGTCCTATCTGCAGTGCAATGACCACTATTGCCTTGAGTAGTTGTAGTCTGCATCACTGGTCTTTGCAGTCTAGTTTCCATAGCTTGATGAACATATCTGTCTGCGTTTGTCTTGTTGAACTGTAACTGTGCATTTGTATCAACTTGAATATGTTGCATTTGTTGATTCATCATTGTTGCCAGGTAGATTGATGTCTGCACTATAGCTTTTGTAGTGACCATTGATGCTGTATTTCTGTGTACATGTACAGTTTCATTGTTGCAGTGATATTTTTGAATTTTTGGTCGAGACTTGTACTGCTTGATGTATACTGTATTGCATCTTGCACTTGTTTACCAGCAAGTGTCACTGCCTATTTCCATTAGCACATGGGTTTTGAATTATAGCAGTGACCCTGTCCACTGTTGCATTTTGCTTCACCTGATTCTTTTGAAGTTGTAGCCCTGATTTTCATTTAGATGTTACTAGAATTTGTTGCAGTGCCTTGCTGTTTTGACTTATCTGGGCACTGTTTGGTTCACGTTGCATTCACTTGCACACTAGTTCAGCATATAGTTCCTTGTATCAAATTATAAACATGTACACTTCTCTGGGCATCCTTGTTTGCCCATGACCTTTGTGTCCATTTCTTGGTTCAACTGTCTATGCTATGTTGAACTGAACCTGATATATTGCCTTTATACATTTCCCTTTTGTTTCATATTTATGGTTTGGGCTCGTGAAATTCTTATGTTGATGTTCATGCGTGTGCACACTCTTTTACCTTTTTGTGCATGGGACATTCCTTTTTCCTGCACATGTGCAGTTGTATATTTGGGTTATGATACATGCACTTGAGTTGAATCCGGTATTCGGGTTTGACTTTGTGTTCGTTTATGAACTTTCATTGTGTACATTTGGGTTCGCATTTATGTCGTCCAAACTTGACCTCTGCAGTTTTTGATTGCTGTCGGTATTCAATGGGTACATCATCACTGTAGTGGCACGGCAGTGCACGCAAGCGTGAACTGCAGCCACACGGTATTGATTGGGTACCTCGTCACTATAGTGGCAAGGCAGTGCACGCAAGCGTGAACTGCAACCACACGGTTTGATTTTGTGATATTCTATTTTGCTTTGATTTATTAATCTTTTGCGTAGTTCATGTGCTGTAGTGGCGAGGCAGTACACGCGTGCGTGTACTGCAGCCCTACTCATCTTAATATTTTAATTGATATTTCAATGGTTTGAACTGTTCTGTTTATTTCAATTCAATATTCTGAATTGCATTCTGATTTGGTTTAATTACTGTCGTTTATTCATTATTTGATTATTATTGCTTCTGTGCACTAATAACTGAGTTTGAATTAGACTGACCCGAGTATTATTTTCTTTTGAATTTAATACTCGGGTCAGACCGAGTATTTCAGGTTGTAGATATTCTGCTTCGGGTTGCTGCTAGAGCTATGAAGTTCTTTCATATCTTTTGAAGTAGTCGTCGTCATTTGTAGTAGTCTGTAAAATTGTATAGGAAGATATGTGTTCATGTATATTAAATACGTTAATGTACTTGTATATGTAACTTCCTTAGTCGACTGCGTAGTTGTATCATATGTACCGTGTGAATGTATTGTAACTGACATCAGTTATTATATATATATATATATATGAGACTTTCTGTTTCATCTGTGTTCCGCATCTATATTATCTGTGTTGATATTTTATATTTACTGTTCTAAACTATTACGAACCATCGTAGTTCGTTTTATACTGGAATTGGGGTATGTCGATGGGAGAAAATAAATCAGAGATGGAAAATGAAAGAAAATATATTTATACACCACTCCCATTGAGATAACCAATACTAGTATAAGGCCTAACTATTGATGGTCGCTCCTCAACAGCCTTATTCTCCGTGCTAGTTGACAGCACTACACCGTAGTGTTCTTGGCTAGCGTGGGTATAGAGGTGGGGCGTCACATCCTATTTCCTTTAAATACATATGCTGTCCTTTAAGCAAAGTTGGTCGGGGAGTTATAAACATCAAGCGTTGGAATGATGTGGTTACTTCTGCTCATATAAATAAACTTATGAAGTATGATGATAATATATGGTCTAACTGGATAAGATGCAACTTGATCAAGTCTGATCACTTCTGGAAATATGATGATTCCTAATGACTATAGCTGGGCTTGGAGACACTTGCTCATATTTAGAACAACTTTGCTTCCCATTTTCAGAATAACATAAGGTCTAAAAATCTGCTTTCTTTCTGGCATGATCCATGTCCTACCCCTGATGTTATTCTTTCTGATTGGTTCACATCAATCTCAGGGTAGTTTCTAGAATTACTGATAATGCAAAGGTTGGTAATTTTTTTTCGATGGTCGTATATCTCTTCCTCACTCCAGCTACTTCTTAATTATAAAGTATGGTCTTTTATTGAAAATAAAAATTACAGTGATGACATTGACTTGCTTTGGTTAGGTAAATACCACACCATTCATCTGTTATACAAGTATATGTCAGGTTTTTCATCTATGCTTTCTTTTCCTTGGCATTCCCGCATTTGGATTAATTCTTCTATGCCTAAAGAAAATATCCTCTTATGGAAAATAATCAAGAATGCTCTGCATAGTCAAGATAACCTCATGTCCAAGGAGATGCTATAGGTTTCCATTTGTCTATTATGTGGTCATGGTGCTGAAAATATAAAGCATTTATTTTTCTCTTGTACTTACAGTATGTTTGTTTGGAAGAGAATATTGAGGTTTTTGCAATTGCATAACCTTAGTTCGATCTCTAATGTTGAATGGTACAATATATTTAAAGCTACAAGATGGAAAAATACTAAGGGGATGCTCCTAATTAAAGTGTTGAAAATGTTTGCTTATTTGATTTGGATGGAAAGAAATGCTAGACTATTTACTGGCATTTGATGCTCAGAACAATCTCTGTTTCTCTCACTTGCAAGATCATTTTAGGCTCCTTCCTTGTTTTTGGAATAGTTATACGTGGTTGCTATTTTAATGTTTTTTTTTATTTCTTTTTGATGGGTATGCCCATCTTTCTTTGTATGTCCTGTTTTTCAATAAATGGTAGGGGTCCATTCAACCATGCTGGCTTTGCCAAAAAATAAATCACACCTTGAACAATGAATCAAAGCTCCTGAAATTAGAAATCAACCTCCAGATTTTGCAAGGATCAAGAGAGATAAACCACCTTTAATGAATATATTTGATTTTTATTTGATTTTGGGAATTTTTGAAGCCATGGAAACTCTCATATTTTCAGCCATTAGAGAGGAAGGAGAGAACCAGAAAAGTATAAAAAAGAAAAAATGAATAACACAAGCTTATGAAAAGAATGAAATAAAGAAGGCAATCAATTCCAAATTAAAGAGAGCCTTTTTTCTTCCTCATATTATTATTTTCCCTTTTTTAATTATTTTAAAAACTTATCCTTTCTCTTATATGGCCTTCCAAACATGGAGGCAACATGCACCTCAAATGATCCCAAACTCATTTAGTATTTATTTCATTTGTTCAATTTAAACAATTTATTGATATCGTATATCGATACGTGCATTTAAAACTTTTATTTACGCACTTTATTAAATGCTAATGGCATAAAAACAAATAACATAAAATATAATAATCAATATTTCAAAGGTATTAATTAATTATAATGATTATAAATTAATTAAATCATGTAGTTTATTTTGTAACGACCCATAAATTTCATGCATTAAATTTGTCATATTAATAAGATTTTGGAATTTAAATTTATAAAGAAATAATTTTTTTATAATTTATAATGAAGTAAATGTTAAGAATTAACCTATGAAATATTATATTGATTTATATAGACTTAATTAAAAATGGTTGAGTTGAATCAATCCTATTTATTGGAAACTAAATTTATTGGTATGCAAATTTATAATAAATGAGTTTATTGCAAGAAATTTAAATTTGATACTATAGTGAATTGGAATTAAGATAAAAATGGGAATGTTGAGGTATGTAAGGTCAAATTGATTGCATTTAATAAACTGGGGAATGAAATTCATTAAAGGCAATTAGTTATTATGTTAATGCAAGTGGAGATAAAGATGCGCACACACATATATTATACACCTGTTTTTATTACCTCATTTATGCTATCATATTTATTTAATGTCTGTTAATTCATTCCTAGTAAAATGTTTAATCAAAACGTTAACATGTTTGTTTAAATTCCCAATCTAATCACAAAGAGAGAAACGAAAGGTTCTTAATGCTTTATATTGCCTTAATTAATTACAAAAATTTATGTAGAGAATTTATTTTCATTTATCTTGTGTTAACGTAGAATTAAATAGGTGTAACCGAGAGTTTATGGGAGTTAAGGAAAGTAATAAAGAGGAGACATAAGTTTGAAATTTGAATTCTAAAGGTTCGTTGGTAGTGTACATTTGGTCCACGCATTCCTTCGTCATTATTTAATACTAGTGCGAATCCGTACTTCGCATACGGACCGCACTCAACCTCTTATTATCATAACATGTTTAAATGATTTATATGGTTCATTGATTAGGAAATAGTGATCTTTTTTTATCAATTTTCAAATAAGTTTGCATTTTGTATAAAACTTGTGTATAAATCTTTGAAAACAGTAATGCAGATAGTACTAGTGCTTGATAAACAATTGCAAAATATGGAGCAAAAATGATTTCAAAGATAAAATTTCTACATAATACACATATAAATTATACACATATAAATTTATTATGTGCATCAGCTGTTGCTCTATGCATCAGCTGTTTTACATGTAACTCATTTGGTGAGATACTTTTATCAATCATTTCCTTTAATACTTGATGTCGTTGATTTCATTTGCTGCTTCGGTAATAACAATCTATAAGAGTAGTGCATGTAACAACATTTGGTTTACACTTGACCATTGATCCAAAATGCCAAAAGCAATGTTGACATGATTCATGAGAACGCAAGTGTTGATGATGATCTCATAACTGACTATGTCTAGAAACACATTATGCAGCATCATACTATTATAGAATGATAAGATTAGAGGATAAAGAGATTTCTTTCTGTTTTGAACGATTCTTGTGAAAAATATGCTAAATCTAAAACATACATATTTTATGTCTGAAGTGTTGGAACTAACAACCATCATTCAACAATATTTATTTTAATGTGAAGAATATCATTGTATTTCTTTTACAGTCAAAGCAAATTCAATATAGTAAGAAGCATATAATTGTATTTAATGCTTTTGAGCTTTCTAGTTCCATTTCTAATTCAATCTAACATTGTTGCTGTATTTTGGTAATGTTGAATTTCACCAGAATTGATTGCAATTTGTGAAAGTACAATCAGAGGCTGGAAATTTTCAAAACAATCAACGACATAGATTAGTTAAAAGAAATAAAGTCAAACAGATTTAATAACTTTAATAATATGAATAATCCGAAAAACTATTATTTTAAAAAAAATATTTTTAGCTATCAACAATGGATATCATTGGAAAGCATATTAAATTTGAGATTTAATAGTGAAATCAATTCTTAAATCCAATTAATGTTGAGAAAGTTATCGCATTTCAAAGTTTGAAATAGAAAAAAATTAAAAACGTGACTATTCATTTCCCAAAATATGAAGGAGGCATGTGTGCTCCTGAAATCCAACTGACTAATAATATAATATTATAGATAAATTAAGATAATATTTGAAATTAATTTTAATTCCATTCATACTTGTAAACAATTATTATAAGTTGCATGTTGAAATTGTTGATTGAATTGGAATTGTAATTAAATTTTTATGAACAAATAAAGGTTTACAATAACGGGAATTTGAGTAAAACAAGTGTAACTATTGAATTAAATGAAATAGTATTGCTCAATAATAACTGAACGTAAATTTAGGTAATAAGGTTAGAACAAATTGATAAATAATAAATGTAGTGTAATCCCAATTGATTTAAACAATTGTGAAGTTTTAATTGATTGAAAGTAGTAGATTTGGGTAAGAGATTTGAAATTTTATCCATTGATACAATAATACGTAATAAATGGAAAATTTATATAATCAATGTTAGATAATTGATCATAATGTTTAATAATTGTCAAAATAATAATGGAAGTGTGAATGTATGTTTAATAGAAACATGAATTTATTAGAAGGGAAATAATTGGTAAAAAGGCTTGGACTAAGGAAATTTTATTTATTGTTTTAAAACCTCAATTAATATGGGTAATAGACAAGATTTCACATTTGAAATATAGCCATTTAAACAAATCTATGATGAATATAGCAATATTGGGTAATGAATTTAATATAAGAAAAACCAATGCAAATATTGAATTAATCAGTGAAGCAATAATAATAAATAGTAATTAATTCAAAATTTGTAAGTTGGGAATAATGTAGATTAATATACGTTAGTTATTTAGGGTAGTGACTAAAATTGGTAATCCATTTGCAATTAATGATAATAGTGTTGATATAAGCTAATAAATTTAAATGTCAATGCAATACCAATTAATGGATTGAATGTGATTTCGAAATTGAAATTAGGTAAATGAGTAACTTGTGTCAGTAAACAATAAACTTGTAAATGCAGTTACTAATTTAGGACAAATAAATTTATGAAACAAATGTTAAGATCTTAACTGATGGTAATTAATAATTGGAGATAAGGAAATTCCATTTATAATATGACTATTGGTTAATGAAAAGACTGTAAATCAAGATTTGTTTATTTATTTGAATATAAAGAATTAAGGTAATTGAATTTATTGCAATTAAGTAAAACTAAACATTTATTATTTCGTTAATTGAAATTTAGTTCAAATTGGAAAATATTTATATATGTTAATTTGATCCATTTGGCTATAATGGATTGAATAATAAGAATGAATAGTGAATTCAATGGAATTTTTGAAAAGTTAATTTATAATTGATGATATGATGAAATTTAAATTTTACGCTGAAATTTATGATCGAATCAATGTTAAATAGACATCTAAATTGTTTAAAACTTGTATAAATGATTAAGAAATTTAAAAGTGAGAAAAATCATCAATTATAGAGTTGGAATTAAAAATTGGATTTTATTTAAATAATTTTTGAATTATTTAATTAATATCAAAATAGCCATTTTGGCCACTGACTCGGATTTCGACGAAACTAGTTTCATCGGATCCGTAACGGTGAATTATTGTAGGATTTCAAGTTTCGTAGAAATCAATTGAAATCAATTTGAAAAATATTGATTTTAGCATAACTTGTTCATACGATGGAATTTGGACTTGAAACGTTTTCCATTGTGTCTAAAATATTTTTAAACACCTATTTTGATATATGGGTTGACCCAATTTCGTTCCAGTGGCAGAACAGGCTTTTTGGGCCACTTCGTCGTTAGCGCGTACATCTATCTTATCCGATCCATTCTATTTCAATTTTCTCTATAAATATCCTGCTATAAACCCTAGCCACCTCTGTTCCTCATTTCTATACGTTCTATTCCTCCTCTTCCTCAATGACCGACAAAATTCTATATTTCCAGATCCAATCCAAAATTAAATCCAAAGCTGAAAATTCAAACTCCTCAGAAAAATTTGAAAAAATATATATATCGAAGCTCTTGATGTACGCATCTCAGATCTGCAGTTTGTTTTTGGATCTGAGTTTCAGTGTAGCCGGAATTGGCTCGTTTATTTTCGGCCGTTCAACACGTCGAAATCAAATTTGTCCGATCGTCAAACCAATTCTGGGTATTGTAGAGTGGACCGAGAGGATCGCATCAGCATAGTTTGTTCGTCATTTTGACGGTTGGATCTTCGGCAAAATTCGATTAGGGTTTCGAATTTAACACCGGCGGCGGCTGCTTTTAGGGACGTACGTGGTCGCTCGCGACGCTATGGCCGTAGGGGAGGCAACGGCAGGGGAGTGGGATGCTAGGCTAGGGTCGCGGCGTGCTAGAATTTGGCCGTGGCGTACGTGATCGAAGCAGTAGAGACCGGGTTTCATGCGTGTATATGGGTTTGATTTCTTACCTGGGGAGTGCGTTCTACTGCGGGTGCAAAGATGCAGGAGATGGTGACGTGTCCTATTAATGTGTTCTTTTTTCTTTAATTTTTTTTAATTGAAATTCTAATGCAATTATCGCTAAAACTTTTACATACGAACACCAATTCACGCAAGGTTTTTTTTGTTAGGATCATATTGAAATTCCAAACACTTTGGCGCTGGTTTGGACGAATTCTAAGACTGTCAAATTTTTGGGTTTAAATTGAGTTTAAATTCAATTTAAATTCAAAAGGTGAGTGTTTTAACCCAGTCACAACTTCTAAAATTTCTTATGTTTGTTAAATTTATTTATGTTGTGATTATGGATTTATTTATGATTGTTTGTATATTTTTAATCATCATATCAGTTAATTGCATTTATTTAAATTAAATCATTATTTAATTTATTATGGAATATAACTGCCAGTTAATTACCTGTTTACATTATCAGTTATATATTGATATTGATTGATTGTTTTGTATGATGATTGTGATGGATGTATGATTTTACGATGGATGAATGGATGTTTTATTTATATTGTCATAAACTGCAAGCTGTTATGCATTTTATCTCATTCGAGATTACTGTTTGAAATGATATACAACCGCATTCTATTTTTAAATTGCGGATTGAAATGATAAATATCTGTATCACTTGACCATAGGGTAGAAAATTATATACAGGCATCGTGGTATATATATATAAAATTATTTTGAAATGATTTTTTTTATGGTTTGGAAAGAAAAATATGGTTTAATAAATATTAAATTTTGATATTATGAATATTATTTTATATATATATAGTTAAATTCTTGAATTTAGGCTATGTATAAATTGGTTTAATAAAATTAAGTTGAAAAATGGAGTTTGATGGTTTTATATTATATGGTTAAGTACCTATTTAAGATATTATATATATAGTTTTAAATGACTTAAATGAAATTTAAGTTGGAAAATAAATACGAAATTGGTTTAAATTGAATTATTTAACAATTGTACTTGAATAAATTATTGTAGATGATTTGAAATATAAATAAAAGTGGAGATTTTAAAGGGTATGATTCTATAACTTGATTTGGTTTAAGTGATTTAAATGAATATAAAGTTGAGGTAAATGAATATATCAAGTAAATAAATTGAAAGAATATCCAGTTGTTTGAAGATAAAAGTTTTACATAAATTATATTGGATTTATTAAGTAAACATTTCAAATCTAAATAATAGCAATTAAACTTGATATATATGGGATTATCAAAGAATTAGTTTTGAAATGGTGAGATATGTTTCGAATTCCAATTTGGGTTATAACTTCATTTAACCCCATTCATATTTGAACTCATGATTTAAAATAAACATTTCACCCCTTACTAGTTTGTATTTTTGAAAAATAGTTTGAATAGTCCCAATATAGTTTAGATAATTAAAATAAGTAAAATAGTTCAAATGGTTAGAATAGTTTGGTATAAAATAGTTCAAATGGTTAAAATAGTTTAATATAAAACAATTTTAGTATTAAAGTGGTTTATATAGCAAAATAGTTTGGAAACCAAAATAATTTGTATTATTATGAGGATAGCTTTTAAATAGTGTTATATTAAATTATTTATTTAAAAAATAGTTTCATAGTCAAATCGGCCCAGTTCTAACTTCCCAACTCTAACCAATTCCAATTTCCATTCAATCGATTCAATTTCGATCTCGATTCAAACTAGTTTCAATTTTGATTCCAAATTAATTCAATTCCACTTTCAAACCCAATCAACTCAATTTCCATTTCAATCTATATAGGTTTCGAGCTCAATTTTCAAAGTATTGATTCAAAACATTTAAACCAAATTATCCATCAATATTCAGTTTAAAATCCCAGTCTTTAAATAAATTCAATTCTGAGCTCAATTTCGAAATATCATTTCTATACCATTTTCACTTAGTAATATTCAAAGTTCGAATAAAAGTTCAATCTTTATAAAACAAATCAATTTATGAAATTCAATCATATCCCGATTTTAACTCCAAAATCTCAACTTCAATTATTTAACAATTTCTTTTAACCAAAAAATTTATTTCAACGTTTCAAACTCGCATTCGTGATTAATTCAAACTTCATAAATTCAATTTTCATTTCTTTAAATTCAAAATCGTTAAATAATTTCAAAACCAAACTTTTAGAATTATTTAATTTAACCAATCCAGTGTTCGTATATAATTTTCTACCTTATGGCCAAGTGATCAATTATTTCAATTTAATTTCGGAGATGGATATATGTCGTTACAATCCAAATCACAATGTCATAGGTACATATCATTTCAACCTATTTCTTAATTCATTCGAAATAACTCAATTTACAATTTATATATTATAAATAATATACAAGGTGATAACAGGCCATATCAGAATAAATAAACATCAAAATCATCCAAAATATCAACCAATAGCATCAATCACCATCAATTATCCAAGCAGTCATATAATTCACAACAATTTCATAGTTGTCAATTTCAGATAATTTAATGAAAATTAAATCCCAATTTCAAGTTGATTATCAATTTCGATTTCTAAGGGATAATTCAAATGACAACCAAATTTATCAACAAAGATCAATAAATTCATATCAATTCATAAATTCAAATTTAACTAGCATAAAAATATTCTAGTGCGTTGTGAGCGTTATAAAACATTCACCTTGTTTTTCAATTTTAACTCAAATCGAACGACTTTCGATTGGACCTCAAATTTACTAGCTTCAAATAACTCCAAATATTTTCCATGACGTAGTGCTCGTCCATACGAACCCAATGCCGCTTGTTTCGTCCAATTCTAATAACGCACGAAAATGATATTCAGTTTTAAAGATTTCATATTATATAATATAATTAATATTCAATCTTTTTTAACCTATCGTAGCCGTTGATTTCGAATCCTCAAATCTAGGTCGTGAGATGCTTCTTCCTTCATCTCTCAGTCCGCACGCAAGAGGAACCCAACTACATGAGATAAACGATGATGGCTGCTCCACCTATGATCGTCGAGAGGACGATTGGCTACCCTCGTTTCGAAGCCCTAAGGCTAAAGCACCGCTGCCCAAAACCCCGTAGAACTCGGCCTCCTCCCCTTCTCAAACAACGTGCATGAACGCGATGCCTTCAATCCTAGATTTCGACCACCACGAGGCTCCGTTTTCGATCTTAACCGTATGGATTCGTAGATCTTACAACCCTCTACGATTCTCTAGTTCAACGTTTCATCTAAAAGTTAACAGATAGAATGGAAATTGAAGGAGAAAGAGAAGAAGTTTCGGCCACTGGAATAAAGAAACGGCGGCCGAAACACGAACCTAGTTCTACTGTGCGAGTGCAAATATATACGTATAAACCTATTATTTTATTATTATTTTCAACATTATCCGAACGAGCTCCAAACGAAGCATGCCACCTAGCGTTTATAATGTTTTATCCCTATTCCAAACACAATGGAATAGGTTTTGAGGCCTAATTTGATCGTATGTGGAAGATACCTTTTTGAATCGAATTAAAATATTAAATTTTCGATATTTAATTCAATGTGTTTCTAACCTGTACGACCAAACGGTAACTACAAATACTACGAAATTTGAAATTCGATAATAATACAGTAAAACGGATACAATGGAACCAGTTTTGTCAAAATCCAAGACTGTGTCTCGGAAGCCTATTTTAACGTCTCGATTATAATATAAAATTTTCAATTTCTAATTATTCACTTTTAAATCCAATTTTAAATGTTAACGATCTTCATTGTTGTTTAAATAAAATTTACATCAATTTCCGATTTCATTTTCAATCATATTAATATCAGAATTCGATTATCCAAATAATTACAATGTTAAGTGTAATCAATTTAGATAATTCAATAAATCACTATCTTTTGAAATACTAGTTAACGAACTTACAAGATTTAACTTTTAAAACAAATTCAAATTATAGAACAACCATTTCTATTATACAGTTATTCAATTCCCGTTATTCATTTATTCAATTAATCTCCAATATTGAATTTAAACAATTTAATTGTTCAATATTCAATAAATTTCAATGTTGGATTTTAAATGAATTCTAGTTGTCAGCATCATTTTACTTCTATCTAAATAATTCACCATTACTATTCCACTTCAGTTATTAATAATAAACCCAGTAGATATAAAATTTCATTTCAACACCCATTATGACTTAAATCTTCAAAATTGGTTTATTTCAAAACTTTATTCAAGTTCATATCCAATAACTTACATTCAAATCGTTAAATTTTTATTTTTAACCATTTTTATTTAATAATTAAAATTAATAATTTTAAAATAGCTAAAAATACGGATTGTTACAATCTCCCTCACCTAAAGCTTTTCGTCCTCGAAAAGGAACTAAGTAGAGAATTTTATACTTTATATGTTTTATTCTAAATTATCAACTTATAAACAATAAAAATTTCGTTTATAAAAACCATTACTACGTTTCTACTAAGCTACTTCGATCGGCTTATGGGATTACAATTTCAGTTATCAAAACAAGTTATAAAATTTTAAAACTTCAAAAATTTCTAACACTTGGATTTACGGAAAATTTTGACGTCTCCTTTGCACGGCTCGATCGGTACAACTACAAAAAGCCTCTACGGGCCCCAAACCAACAAAATAAACCAAAAGCCAAGTGGCTCAATCAAAACAATCACCAAATCCAATGATAAAATAAACACGTACCTTTTTGTCGAGCCATCCATATAACGACCCGCAAATCCATACCCTTTGAGCCGATAATTTCTCCAAACAGTTCAACTCAAGGTGGACGAAAATACGAACCATTAGGGTTAAAGAAGAAAGAGGTACAAGAAGAAATAGAAAACAACATCAGAATCTGACAAACGTAGTGGAACAATATATAATAGATAAATAACTGATCTTCATACAGAAGGAACTATATCTGTTTTATACACTATATCATCAGAGTACAACAAAATCAATAGCAAAATACTATACAGTTAAAATACTTGTCCACACAAAGCTTAACATACAGCACTCCATACATAGCGGAAATAAGTAAGATACACGTGATATGTCTCGCCATCCAGCGCATCCTCTGAGCTCCATAGCAGTTCATCTGGAATCTGTATTCTATAATCCTTGGTTTGACAAGAGCATTATAGTGAAATAACACCCGAGTTAGTCTGGAAAACCAGTGTGAGAAAACCCACTCAATTGGATTATTAAAGTTTTCAAAATCCTTTGAAATCATAGGTATCTCATAAGACCATGCCACAAATAAACATGCCAGGTTTTTACTTTACGATAACCAAAATATTTTTTTATCAAATCCGTCCGATATTATAATTTTGTCTATAGAAAGTAAAATGGAATCTAGCTGAAATGCTTGCATCTCATGTTCCAGCAATAGTTGGGCACAATCAAAACTGTATAGGCACTTATTGGAGATTGGATTCCATACAATGGCAGGGCTATTGGGGTACCACCCGCCATAGTACCTAGTCTAGATCAGCATACCGAGGATCCCCCATGATCCCCTACAACACAAGACCGAAGCTACCCCTTACTGGATAGTCCGAATAAATCACTTCGCGGTTGGGATCAGAAACCGCCCACACAGCCGAATAAAAAGGGACATCTAGACAGGGATGACCTTATCCTAATTGGTTGCTAGCCACTTAGCCTTGCTACACCTCCCCTGTTTTAGCCATTCCCGGTTGATGGGGCTCGAGGCTATGTGTTACCTTTTTAGAACATATCTCACTTAGAATGATCATCGTCCTCCTAACGATTTTTTAATAGAATTCATCCATATAAGTCCATTCCCGGTCCAAACAGAACCGAAGGAACTACTCCTACTACATCCATTTGGGAATCACCCTCAGGATTAGTAGCGATTAGCCCTTGTACTTCACTGCTTCATCTTTGACTCCAAGCTCTTTTCATCCTCACGAAAATGTTCAAACCGGATCGAAGTGGTTTTGGGAAATTAATCCCGATCTTGATCTCTTCGAAACGATCAGCGCATTGACCAATAGTGATAGTCGGTTATTTAACTATCATATAACATCCACAAACAACTATCAGGCCTAAATAAATACCCCGATTATTTATTTCAGAATATCTTCGCAAGATATTTTTCTACATTTCAACCCTTTGAAAAATAGTTTTCAAATCACTTTTCCTATCGCGGAATAAATTTCCACCCAATTGTTTTATTTCCACTGAAAATCACCAAGTCTTAATACTTTAGATTTCAAAATAATTTAAATCACTTTATCCAAAAATATATACTTTAAAACATTTAAAATAAAAACTACTTAAAACACTTTATTTAAAATACAAGTTATGAAATTTTTATAATAGCTTCTCATGTAAAACTTAAGCCATAACTAAATTTAAAATAAAAGTTATTCTATAAGGTACAAATATTAAATTGTTATCTTTTAAATCATAATACTAGTTAAACCTTTAAAATACTTTACTTATATAGTTAACTTAATAAATATTTACTTTTAAAAAAATTAAAACCATTAAATAATAATTTCTTTCCAAAACATTTTTCAAAACCATTTTAAAACCTCTAACTTATACTTGGAAATCTTTCTTTGAAAATATACTTGGCTTTTTAGGGAAATACATCTTCCTCTCCACACCTTTAAAAATAAAACCACTATTTAATTTTTAAACAAATCACCCTTTCCTTATAAATTCTCATCTTGAATTTATACTTCCAAATTATCCTCTGATAAATATTTCACTTTATTCATAGACCCTATTTATAAATTTCACAATCTCATTCTCCTTTATTCACAGTTTCAGCACTTAGTCGGTTTCCAAATCGAT
Organism: Allium cepa; assembly: GCA_030765085.1. Taxonomy (NCBI): domain Eukaryota; kingdom Viridiplantae; phylum Streptophyta; class Magnoliopsida; order Asparagales; family Amaryllidaceae; genus Allium; species Allium cepa. Next base: position 620,491,826 of record CM060928.1, read on the forward strand.
TTCCAAAACCAACTTCATTTTTAAAATAAATTCCTTTACTTATCCAAATTTATTTCAAAACCCATTTATCCCATATTCATACCTTTATTTATGATTTAAATTTTTATTTAAATCGGAAATACGAATTTCATACTTTATTTCAAAATTCTCCTTTTATTTTTCCAAACTCATTCAAATCTTGAATTTTAAATATATATTTCTTCGTACTTACAAAACAATATTGCATAAGTCCTTTTTTTAAATAAAATCCTTTTTCCCATTTATTCAGAATCCTATTTTCCCCATCCTTGAATTTATTATATAGGATTTAAAATCAAACCTTTATCCCTTTCCCAAATTCATTCCTTTAATTTATTTGAATTCACTATAATTATTTTACTTAAAAAATTCCCTTTTTATTTCCTTTACAAATCCAAACTTTATATATATTTCATTTTTCTCAAATACCAATATATATTCAACCAAGTCATAGCATTCAATAATTTCAATTCCCTATATAATCAATATAATTCATTATAGATTATCGCATAAATCACATTACTGAATATTAAATAAATTCAACATTTTAAGGAATCCAGTTGGATCCCACCAACCTGTTTCCCTACAACCATAGATGTTAGCACAATATAAAATACCAATCCCACTTCGAGGGGGATATATCAGCTATTATGCGGGAATCAATCACTCCAATATATATATATATGTATGTATGTATGTATGTATGTATGTATGTATGTATGTATGTATGTATATGTATATATATATACACTACTATATATAATATCACATCCAGTCAATTCAATCATTCAACAAATAATTTAAATTTATCTATTTAAATTTAAACGGTAATCCAAATGAGTGAGATTAACTCACCTATGATTTTAGTTTGCAGTCCGATCCAAACCAGCCTGTCTTTTCACGATTTAAGACCTTGTATAAACATATACGGTTTATTAACATTTGAACAGATTGAACAATTTATTTCATTTAATAAATTTAACTAACTAATATTTTAGGTTTAACTAATCTTCCTTTAACAATTTCTAAAATACTTAAATTAAGTTAATTAAACACCTTAACAAATTATTTTTAACATAGCCTAGTAAATTGAGTCTTACTTTTCTTCATTTCAACTGCATATGAAAAATAATCCATATAGGTTTTAAAATCCAATTTTCATAAACTTTAAACATTTTAAAAAAATTCCTACTCTTCCCAAAATCTTATTTATATAAAATTTCCTGCTTTACTGTGCAATTTACTATTAAAATTCAGATTCCCGTATTTTCCAAAATTATATATATACCTATTTATTACATTAAAACGGAAACCTTATATCTTGCTGTAAATTATATTCATATAACTATATACATCAAATTTAATTTAAAATCAAATTATCTAATACCTCACTAGACCGCTCAGCGTTCGATCGCCCCACGTATCCTCGCCACCGCCTTCATTCTGACCCACTACTCATTGCTTGAAGGAGCTATCGCCGACCACTTGCCTAAGCTTGTCGCCCCTACGTGTTGCGATGCCTCATCGCGTCGATCAACTCTGTCCCCTCTTCAACCATCGCAGGACACGGTCGCCATCTCGTTCGAAACCCCACCAATCGTGGCCTTCAATAAGCACGACGTCGACGAAGCCTTGGCCTATTTGAACGTGATTTCGCATCGCGGAATCGGCCTCGACGATCTACGAAGGAATTCGATTCGTTGATTCGATTAATAGGAGAAGAGGGAATGATTAATAATTGGAAGAGGAACGCGATTTGAATTCGATTTTGTAAATGCTAAACGAACGAATTTCGTTCGTTATATATATATATATATATATATATATATATATATATATATATATATATATATATTGATTTTGGTACTTACTTAGTTCGGCCATTATAAATTTTGAACGACTAGGGATTTCAAAATCGAAATAGAAGAGGGGAAGACATTACTCTGATTTAGTTTTGTTTGGCATTTTTTTTAAAGAATACGCGTGTCCTCAGGGAAGACACGCTTTAAATTCCTTTACGTTTTTACAAAGGCTTGTCACAATATTTCAATGCAATAATATTATTTATATTTATATTTAAATTCAAATTTAAATCGTCTTGAATTCGTAGGTTAAAATCTTGACATTCTATCGAGGCATGCCACCAGGCGTTTATAATGTTATACCCCTATTTCGAACATAATGGAAAAGGTTTCGAGTCTTGATTCGATCGTATGGAGAAGATAGCCTTTTGGACTCGGTTATTATATTGAATTTTCGATATAAATTTCAGCGCGTTTACCTACCGTACGATCACACAAGAACTCCAAATACTACGAAATTTGAAATTCGATTATAATACACTATTACAGATCCAATGGATAGTTTCATCGAAATCCGAGACTGTGTCTTGGAAGGCTTTTTTTAAATATCAATTTAAACGATATATTTTTAAAACTGAACAAAACACTTTCTAATCCAATTTTAAAAGTTCTATTATTTTCAGTATCATCAATATAGATTTTACAAGCCTTCATATTACTTTTATCGAGTTTAAAACTTAAGATTCCATATTTCACCAATCTCCAATTATTAAATTCAATATTTAAGTAATCCAATAAACAGTGATATTTGAAATTCAAGTTGAATATTAACTTTTAAATATTTAAAATAAATTTATGTTCCAATTTCAAATGTCCAAAATCCCAGGTCGTCACAATCTAAATTTTTGTTGATTTTTAATACTTGCATCTTAATTCCTACTGATATCCAATCATATGGTTTAAAATCATTTTATATTTTGCATTTTTAATTTCCAATGTTTGCTGTACTTAAACCCGTACGATGTACATATATTATCCGTATGCAGTATCAAATTTGATCGCTCACTAGATCACACAATTTCACTACCGAGCTAGTATCGTTCACACGACCCTCTAGTGCGGACTCAGAATTGGTTCCTTGATCAGAAACCATTATTCTCCTTGCATAGCCATATACTATGATTGAGAATCCCCGAATCGATCAAAAATCCATATCCAGGGTACGCCATCGAGACTTGAGTGAAAAATCCTAACTCGGATCGACATAAATTATCTTGAAATTCTATGCTCGAATCTGGATCAAATCATTATGCGAACAAAATAATATACGTACAACTTACATATTACCTTTCAATAAATTTCTATCCAATTCATCTATATTAAATTATTTTATTGACCTTCGTTTCATTGACAATTAATTATTCATAGTGCATATCCCTTATTGCTCGGTATATCCATTTCTTTACACAACATATTCTTTAATACTATCATTTCTTAAGCATTATTCCATAGAATTTGCTTACTTAAGTTCATTTTTAAACATTCTATATAATTTAATTTAATTAAGTTTCCTTTTCCAATTGATTCTTAGCTATACTAAATTCTTTTGTTTACATTTGCTCCATTTTCATAATTTCAGTTAATAACAAATTTATTTGTGGAACATTTTATTAATCAACACTTTAGTTTATAATAATTCTATAAAAGTCATATATAAGAAGTTGGACTTTATCCAAGTTTTTAATTATCTCAAAAGTTACAAATTTAGTCACAATTTCTTTGCAAATTTATATTTAATTCTATAACAAATTTACAAAGATATTATTTGATTCATTTGTCTTTTTCTTAAGTTCCACTTACTTATTCCATTAGTCATTCATCATATACCTAAGTATATAATCCTCATTATTACAACTAAATTTCCATTTATGTATATTTCGATTACTTTTAAGGTTGGTTTACTTGTATAATATCCCATTACATATCCAAAACACCATTTTAACATTTTACACTAGGTAAGTTTTATTATATGTTATTAGAATGCAATTTGATATTATACAAATTAATAGGACTCATTTTACTTAATTAGAATGTTCATAATTTCACTTGCTTAAATTTTATTTACTTTTCAATTTTAAGAGTTACCCTTCAACTCTAAATTTTTCTCAAAACATTAAGCTTATAATTCTTAATCCTCTTATTTTATAAGTTCTGATTATTCGTATTTTCATTCAAATAATTTAAATATATAAATTAACAGAACTTGGAAATTTAAATGCCCGGTTCATTTCTTATTTGAAATAAATATATGCACTTATATCTTTTATGTATATATATTTATATATATATGTCAAATCATACCTTTGGAGTTTAGACCAAAATCCATTATCAAAACAATTTCAAAGCAAAGCTTCTCAGAAGTCTCCCTCATTTTGAGACTCGAAAATGAACATTGATGATGCTGCGTAGTCATCGCCGAAGTTATTTTCCAGCGACAAAAGAGTGGAGTGCTGAGTTCATTCCTTTTTAAAATTTATATTGAAAGAATTTGTATTTTTAAATACTTTTAAACAATACTTATATTATTTTCCAAACCTTGAAAACCGTTTTAGATACACTGGAATTTAAAATTTTAAAATTTTCATCTTTGTATCAATTTTACTTGCAATTTATATTTTAAAAATCACAATCATACAATTTCATTTTCTTATGATCATATAATAGCCAATAGTTTAGGAATATTGACTAAATAATCAACAAAAGATAATGATCAATATTATCATTTCTAACAACCAATTCACACAATATATACTCTAATAAATTCTAAAAAAATACTCCTTTACATAAAAAATATAATCAAGGTAAAATTATTTCATTTACCCAATTCCCAAACAATACTATGTCGAATTGTTCTGTCCCAGTGTTTAGAGATCCCTATCAATAACATTAATTACTCGCATTGACGAGAATCCATAAGCCACTCAACAAATCAACCAACATAATATAAAACAATTTTTTTATATTCACTAACAAATACGCGCTCATATCTGTTGATATATTCAAACTCATTCTGGGGTACTACTGACCCAATCTCTAATGAGTCAAACCCCACAAAGCCAAGTTTATCGCTAAACCAAAGCTCTGATACCAACTGTAACGACCTACCTTTTTGGACAGTTTAAATCGATAATAAACCACACACGTCAACTCAAACCATTCAAAAGAAAGGATTGTTAATGGGGTAAATAAAAAAATAAGGGAAAAGGAAAAAGAAAGCAAACATAGAATCTCATAGCGAAATGATAAAATATAATGATCAAATAAACAGTTCATGAAGTTGTTTATATTTTACATTTGATTATAATCTATACAACTTTCATCAGAGTTATACATATACATCAGTGATAAATAAATAATGCAGTAGAAAATATGATGCAAGGATGATAATAATAGTAATATACTAAATCTTCGTCTTTGTCGTCCAAAGTAAGTCTACGATAAAATGAAAAACTCAGGAATGGCCCGAGTGTAATGAAAAGACAAAGACATTCGGGTCAGGACTAAAATATTTTTATGTAAGTCAAATCGATATCGCATAAACATGAGTGTAAGGCGTCAAAGATATTTACGGGTTTTCACATCTCTTGTCTAGTGTATAATGTGCATGCAATAACTCAAGAGATGTTATGGGATTTTCATCTCTTAAGGATCTGTCAAAATATTTATATGCAGTAGAATACGCTATATGTGTAATGTCTAATCAATAAACTAAATATTTTTCTTAGCGTTAAGGCTTTACATTAATCCCCCTTAATGCATTTTTAAGCATTGTAGTACATTTGCATATAAAACACCAGTTAAACGGTTGGTGGATAGGGATGTGTCGTGATACGACAACACCAAACCAAAATCGTAGGGGTCTCGTTTAGGGATAAAAGTATGACAAGGCACGTGAGGCAATGCCCAAGTTAAGATACTACCAGTTTACCCCTCTCGGCTGGTGGTAACGCATCATAGCCATGATCGCCCACCGCGTCCAACACTCCCATAATCCAAAGGGTGCACACCAATCAATCATGACGTAAATGATGATAATTCGAAGAAGTGCATCCACTTGGGTTAGCTTGCCCACTTGGCCGGTACAGCTCCTATTTTAGTCATTTCAAATTGGCACAAGTGCCAGGCTAATCCATAATCGTTCCCTTTCTTCAAATCCAGCAAACGACGCTAAATCCAACCACTTCATCCTGGATCATCACTCCACATACACAGTTGTTAAAGTGGTTCCAGTATAGACAGAGAGTATGCCAATATCCGGCCCCGGCCTCTTTAACAATCAAACATCGTTTTACACACCGGTTGATTCTTTTACATTTCAAAAACCGTTCATACTTGATATCAAGCATCATATTTGCTTTGTAATCAAATCCATTTCGAAATCATCATATTTACCCAAAATATACCATTTCAATTCAAAATCATTTTTGCCTAAATATTGCGACTTGGATTCAAAAATTGTTTCAAATTCCAATTTGGGTTATAACCTCATTTAACCTCATTCGTATTTAAATTCATGATTTAAAATAAACCTTTCGCCCCTGATCAATCTGAATTTTTGAAAAGTAGTTTGAGTAGTTCCAAAATAGTTTAAATAACAAAAATAGTTTAAATGGTTAGAATAGTTTAGTATTAAATAGTTTAAATGGTTAAAATAGATTAATATAAAACAGTTTAAGTATTATAATGGTTTATGTGGTAAAATAGTTTGGAAACCAAAATAATTTGTATATTTATGAGGAAATCTTTTAAATAGTTTTATATTAAATTATTTATTTGAAAAATAGTTTAAAAGTCAAACCGGTCCAGTTCCAACTTCCTAACTCTAATCAATTCCAATTTCCATTCAATCGGTTCAATTTCGATCTCAATTCAAATCTATTTCAATTTCAATTCCACTTTCAAACCCAACTAATTCAATTTCAATCTATATAGGTTTTGTGCTCGATTTTCAAAGTATCGACTCAAAACAATTAAACCAAATTATTCGTCAATATTCAGTTTAAAATCCCAATCTTCGAATAAATTCAATTTCGATCCCAATTTCGAAATATCATTTTTATATCACTTCACTTAGTAATATTCAAAGTTCGAATAAAAGTTCAATCTTTTTAAAACAAATAAATTTATGAAGTTCAATTATATTCCGATTTTAACTCAAAATCTCAACTTCAATTATTTAATAATTTCTTTTAACCAAAATTTATTTCAACATTTTGAACTCGTATTCGTGATTAATTCAAACTTCATAAATTCAATTTTCATTTCTTTAAATTCAAAACCGTTAAATAATTTCAAAACTAAACTTTTAAAATTATTTTATTTAACCAATCTGTGTTCGTATATAATTTCTATCCTATGGCCAAGTGATTAGATATTTCCATTTAATTTTGGGGATGGATATATATCATTTCAATCCAAATCACAATGTCATAGGTATATATCGTTTCAACCTATTTCTTAATTCATTCGAAATAGTTCAATTTACAGTTTATATACTGTAAATAATATACAGGGTGATAGCAAGCCATATCAGAACAAATAAACATCCAAATCATCCAAAATATCAACCAATATCATCGATCGCCATTAATTATCCAACTAGTCATATAATTCATTGCAATTTCATAGTTGTCAATTTTAGGTAATTTACTGAAAATTAAATCCCAATTTCAAGTTGACTATTAATTTTAATTTATAACGGTTAATTCAAATGACAACCAAATTTATCAACAATGACCAATAAATTCATATCAATTCATAAATTCAAATTTAACTAGCATAAAAATATTCTAGTGCGTTGTGAGCGTTATAAAACACTCACCTGGTTTTTCAATTTTAAATCAAATCAAACGACGTTCGATTTGACCTCAAATTTACTAGCTCCGAATAACTCCAAATTTGTTCCATGACGTAGTGCTCGTCCATATGAACCCAACGCCGCTAGTTTCGTCCAAGATAATGCATGAAAAAGATATGCAGTTTTAAAGATTTCATATTATATAATATAATTAATATTCAATTTTTTTAACCTATCATAGTCGTTGATTTCGAATCATCAAATCCAGGTCATGAGATGCTTCTTCCTTCATCTCTCAGTGCGCACGCAAGGGGAACCCAACTACATGAGATAAACGATGATGGCCGCTACACCTACGATCGTCGAGAGGACGATCGGCTACCCTCATTTCGAAGCCCTAAGGCTAAAGCAACACCGCCCAAAACCAAATAGAACTCGGCCTCATCCTCTTCTCGAACAACGTGCATGAACAACACGCCTTCAATCCCAGATTTCGATCACTACGAGGCTCTGTTTTCGATCTCAACTGGATGGATTCGTAGATCTTACAACCCTTTACGTTTCTCTAGTTGAATGTTTCATCTAAAAGTTAAAGGATGGATTGGAAATTGAAGGAGAAAAAGGAGAAGTTTCGGCTATCGAAATAAAGAAATGGCGGCCGAAACATGAACCCTAGCTCTACCGTGCGAGTTCAAATATATACTTATAAACCTATTTTTTATTATTATTTTCAACATTATATAGACGAGCTCCAAACGAAGCATGCTGCCTGGCGTTTATAATGTTTTACCCTTATTTTGAACATAGTGGAACAGGTTTCGGGATCTAATTCTTTCATATGTGGAAGATAGCTTTTTGAATCGAATTAAAATATTAAATTTTCAATATCTAATTCAACGCGTTTCTAACCCATACGACCAAACGGTAATTCCAAATTCTACGAAATTTGAAATTCGATAATAATACACTATAACGGATCCAATGGGACTGGTTTTATCAAAATCTAAGACTGTGTCCTGAAAGGCTATTTTAATGTCTCGATTATACTATAAAAATTTAATTTCTAATTATTCATTTTTAAATCCAATTTTAAATGTTAACAATTTTCATTGTTGTTTAAATAAAATTTACATCAATTTCTGATATCATTTTCAATCATATTAATATAAGAATTCAATTTTCCAAATAATTACAGTGTTAAGTGTAATAAATTTGGATAATTCAATAAATCGTATCTTTTGAAATATTAGTTAATGAACTTACAAGATTTAACTCTTAAAACAAATTCAAATTATAGAACAGCCATTTCCATTATACGGTTATTCAATTCTTGTTATTCAGTTAATCTTCAATATTGAATTTATACAATTTAATTGTTCAATATTCAACAAATTTCAAAATTGGATTTTAAATGAATTCTAGTTATCAACATCATTTTACTTCTATCTAAATAATTCACAAATACTATTCTACTTCAGTTATTAATCATAAACCAAGTAAATATAAAATTAAATTTCAACACCCATTATGACTTAAATCTTCAAAATTAGTTTATTTCAAAATTTTATTCAAGTTTATATCCAATAACTTACATTCAAATCATTAAATTTTTATTTTAACCATTCCTATTTAATAATTACATTAAATTTAATAATTTTAAAATAGCTAAAAATACGGGTTGTTACTGGCTTGGACATCTTAATCTATCAAAAGCCTCTCTTTGGGATAGACATCTTAGTCCATTTTTTGATGAGCCCCTCTTTGGGCTAGAAATCTTAGTCCATTATTTGATGAGCCTTTCTTTGGGCTTCCCTTGTCTCAAAGGGATATATACTTAGCTGATCTTTCTCCAGAAGGCCGCTGATGAGCTCTTTACCGATCCTCCCCTAAGAGGTAATTTGGACGTTAGGGGCTTTTGATTTTATGGGTGCTTATCTTGACCCTCCCCAAAGAAACGATATGGATGTTAGGGGCTTTTGATTTGATGGGTGCTTATCTTGACCCTCCCCTTAGAGGTCATATGGACGTTAGGGGTTCTATCTCTCCCTCTAGGAGATGCTACAGAATAGCGTCATAGGCTTATGTCCCTCACTCTAAGAGGTGCCACTGAATAGCATCGTAGGCTTCTGTCCCTCCCTCTAGGAGGTGCTACAAAATAACATCATAGGCTTGCGTATTTGTATATAAAAATAATTTTTGGCTAATTAAAATGGAGTCACTTTTGAGAGAAAGAATTTTGCAATTAGACCTTTCTATTATATTGAAGAGTTTCATTTGAAAAATAGTTTGGACTCATAAATCCTTTTTATGAAAGAAATTTTTTTGAAAAAATCTTTTGCAATAACTTTCTTACCGTTCTCATAATAGAGATACGAATCTCAAATAGGAGACTAGGAGGTCATGATTCATGAACCATCTGCCTTTTAGTCGAGAATGGGGTTCTCTAGTTTGAGTTTCAATAAACTTTTTGTGCTTTCAAAATCTTTCTTGGAAAGGTATGAATAGGCTTACTTTCGCCCATGATTTTAGTAAACATTGTAACATTAATATTGCTCAGTTTGAAGTCTTTTGGTGCGCATTTATTAATGCTATATAATATCTCAAATTAGTTGCATAAATCTGATTTTGAGATAAATAAGTATTTGTTCCCCAGGCCATGGGGTTACTGAAAATAGTTATCTTAAAAGGATATAATTTGAGAAGTTTCCTTTTGGTATCGCTTGCTAAATATAGATTTTGTATATATGGTTTTCTCTTAAATTGGAATTGAATTTAGTAGTGATTCAACGTTTCTTACAGGAAAGCCTTGGTGTTGACTGAACTGTTGATAACTGCCTCGTGTCAGACGTCTCAGTCGTCCTCTTTAAGTATTTTGGAGTTTGTCGGGTGCTTCAGTTTGACTTTGTTTTTACCTGTAATTGCACTCAAATTTTAATCAGTACATGATCAATGCACAATATAAATTTTAAAGAGCTATGAAAAGAAAGAGTGAAAGTTCATAGTTGAACTGATGTCACGAGTCCTCATGATTTGATAGGAATCTGCATTTCGGAGTTGTTGAATTATTTTCCTCTTATTTTGAATAAGATATCTTACAAGTTTCTCTGACAAACTCCTATAAAAATCATGACCTGACCATGCCTTGAATTTTATCTGACAAGACACGACATTCATCATTTTCATGTCCATTTGCTTTATGGTACTTGCACTAACTTCCTCCTTTATTTGGGTCTGGGGCACTCTAAACTTTTTAAGGCGCAATTAAATTGTCATTTCCTTTTATCTTAGTATATATAGGAGAGGGGTTTGCTCAGGAATGCATAATACATTTTAGAACTCTTTCTTCGACTTCCCTTCGGGTTTTCACTTTCCCTTGGCCTCTTGTCAAGGCATTTAAAATCAGGTTGCTCTCCCTTGGATTCTCGGTGGAATTCTTTCTTAACATGGTGCATCTCATCCAATTGAATAAACTTCTCAGCTCGAAGAAAGAAATATTGTAGAGCTTTGCACCCATTGATATAAAGATCTTTCCAAAATGGGGTTTGTTCAATAACCCTGATCGAACTACCATAATCTTTTCTCTATCGGTTGTACCTTCCGCTCTCAATGCTTCTACACTGAATATGTTCAAATATTTGCCAAGTTGCTCCCTTGTCTTTTGTGTGATGGTTGCTAGCAGGCTAAAGTCCATAGTTGTATCTCTGAATATAGAAAATTAAGCCACGAAGTCACTAGTAAATTGTTCCTAAGAATAGATAGTTCCCATTCGGTAACTCTTATACCATTTGATTGTTGCTCCTTGAAAAGTAATGGGAAAAAGTTTACAGCGAACTACCTCCGGAGCATTGTATATGCTCATCTAGTTTTCAAAGACGATAAGGTGATCATCTGAATCAGTTGTCCCATTAAATTTTAGTGAAGGAATTTGAATGGGTAGAGGAAGATTTGTTGCCATTATTTTTTCGAAAAAGGGGTCCTTTTGCAGGGTAACATATTCTTCGGGATCATAAATTTCTTTTTCTCTAAGTGCATTAACCACTATATGGTGTTGGCTGTCATTTTAGTTGGTATCATTTCTACAACTTCTCCTATTGTATTCTAGGATAAAGCTATTTGATTGCTCAAGAGATTTATTTACTTGACTATCTCGGTTTAACCCTTGATCCTCTATCCCATTTGGAGGTTAAACTTTGTTCTCCATTTCCATAATCTTTATTGATTCCCGGGTTGGGGATCTTCTGAATACTTCTTTATTACCATCTTTTGTGGCCGTTGATTCTGAACCTTGATCATATTGCTTTCAAATTTTGTTATGGTTGAAGGTTGCCCAACTTCTATTTTGCTTAAGTTAGGATTTCAGACTATGTGACCTTTGAAGATTGATTGTGATGTAGCCTCTTTGTTTGGATTGTCGCTTCTACTTTTAGCTTTGTCCATGCTCCTCTTTTAGTCAAGGCTCTTTACATAATTGATCGGGGATGACAGTTATCGGAGATCGAAGGTTTGAACCCTCGTTCTAGTGCCAAAAATGTTGATAAGATTTCTTGTCATTACTTCCAAAAAATCTCAGTTAACAAAGTTATTGGGAAATGGTAGAAAGTGGAATCTCTCTGAAGATCCATAAATATCTTGTTAATAGTTCCAAGTTACCTCAAGTAATAGGATTAAGCCGAAATATACCGTAGGGTTGATGATCCATAGAATTATCTATATATCTTCGCTTGAAATTAGACTTTGATTCTGACCTTCCGGTGATGTCAAGAAAGCTTAGGAACAAGATATGATAAGACTTTTCGGCTTTGCTAAGTTAATACAGAGTGGTCACCGATATAATTGAAACTTTATAAGATTTCTCTCGAAAACTATTTCCTTGATCAAAATAGAATTTCCTTAATTTTCCTTATACAGAGGGTTGACCTGGTTCCTTACCGGAAGGTTGAGAAAATAGCTATTTGAGATTTGGAAGGATGCAAAGGTTTTCAGGATATGACAGACTATGACCCTTGTCGAAAGGTTTGATCCACAGATTTTATGGCTCAAAAAGGTTTTATGAATGTCGATTCAAGAAAGCTTCCCTTATAGTCGAAGGGTTTAATTTGCAGGATAAAGGTTTTCGAAGGGTTATAAAGATTGTCTAGAAGGAATATTATTATTATCTTTGTTGACAAGAGCCTTTCGAAAGAACTGCACCTAAAAATTAAGATTAAGCCAGCAAAAATTAAGGTAGATTGTAAAGTAAATTCACGAAGTTTAAGACTTTCCTCTTTATCCAAGAAAAGTCTTCACTTCTATTAAATTCCCTAAATCATTACCCAATTTAGGTGACAGAGCTTTTATTTTAGAAGTTACAATTACAATGAGGAAAAATCCACCCTCGAAACAGGACCCCTTGGGTCTTATTTATAGATGCCGGCAGCCATGCTTCTTTCCATGTGCTTTCAGGTAGATCAAAGGGTTCCCTTCTTATATATAATTGCTAACCTTTTGATTTCAAAAAAAAGGTTTCCCTTTCACACATCATCGTGGATTCTTGAATGCTGCTGAAGAGTCTTTTCTTTTATTTGTTTTTAGAAACCATTTGCCCTTGTCGAAAGGTTTGTCATCTGTACAGTATGTGAACCCTTCGGAGGTGCTGGAAGGTTTCTGGCTATTGTGAACCCTTTGACTTGGTTGGAAGGTCGCTTTTTACTTGGATGTTGCCGAGAGTCGAGCTTTTCTTGAATGTTGTCGGAAGGTTGCTTTACGTTCTCTGCTGATTTATGAATGTTGCTTTCATCATAGACCCTTCTACACCATCGAAAGGTATTCAATAGGCGTTCCAACCGGCCCGAAAGGCTTATTATGCTTTAGGAAAGGTTGTTATAGGGTCGCATGCCCTAGCCTTGACATCTTTGCCTTCTTCGGAGGGTAAGAGCTTCTTGGATATTGTCGAACACCACCCTTTGTATTCTCTGAAAGGTCTTGAGCCGCTTCATATTCTTCACTGCATCCCTTCGACCTCTTCGAAAGGCCTGATATGGATTCCTTTTCTGCTGTCCTTTGTTTGAGATCTTCTGACTTAAGCGGAAGGTGAATTTTTCGAGTAGAGGTTATCTACCATTTTTTGTTGCCTTTTGAGCATTTCTTTCTTCATAAAAACCTTTTGACCTAGTTGAAAGGTATTCTGGACATGCTCCAATCGATTCGAAAGGCTTGCTATGCTTTTGAAAAGGTCGTCATGAAATTGCACCTGCTTGCTTTGATTTCTTCATCTTCTTCGAAAGGTAAGAACTCCCTGAACGGAACCTTTCGACTATTTCGAAAGGTTTGAAGATATTAAGTCTTAATGGCTACATCCTCTCAACTCCTTTGAAAGGTTTGGTTTGAGCATTTTCCTTTGTCTTTGTTGAAAGACTTCTCGTTCTAGATGAAAGATGGATTCTTAGTGCATCATCCTGCCTATGGACTTTGAAAGATAGCCGTGGACTTTGCCGAAAGCTCCTTGTCGGAAGGTATGATTATGCAGAACATCTCGGTGCTTTCTGATCTTTCTTCATGCTCTCATGACCCTTCTTTCATATCTTCGTTATTCTGAATATTTTATGGTTAGCAATTTCAAAGATTCTTCGCATTTTCCAGACATTATCGATGATTCGTTATGGATTTTTCGAAGATCATGTTGCCTCTCACTAATCTCACAAGGAAAGGAGTTGAATTCCAAAAAACCCTACCACTATACCTATACTATCCAATAATACTATCTGATAATATAGAGAATAAGACTGTAGGAGGTATATAAATAAATATTCCTTTAGACTAACACTGACACATATCTCAAAACATAGGGTACTTACCATAGATGTAAGCAGTCTCAGTACAAAGAAAAAACAAGAATGCCACCAAGATAAAATAGTACATAATCATAGAATATAGTAGAGTATGCAAAGTTAGAATGCAACAGATAAAATATAAAATATCACCTAATACAAAGTTCGGTTGGGCTATAAAATGATAGTCTCTAGCCTACTATACATGTACATCATCTATACATCATAATACGTGCATCCATAAGGCTACGAAAGTATGTAGGGAATGTATCATCCTATATATATAACTACTAACCTCCCAAAACCCAGTGAATCCGACTGCCTATAGTCTACCTGATCCTGCAATGCCTCGGACTGACCCAAGTGTTATAAATAACACATGGGTCAGACTATGTCTGAATTCAAATCTAGAGTGATACAATGGATATAATGATATCCAAGGTAATGTAATAAAATATGTCACATAAGAGAGTGTGTGTGTAATGAGATAGCATACAACTAATCATTAACCGACATCAAGAGTAATGTTTTGGTAAAACATTCAATACACATATCCAAAACACCGATCCTTAATCCATAAAACAATGGTTACCTCCCAAATATAACTAAAATATAATATCAAAGGGATAAGTATGGATAATACAGGGATTGACAACACTTTAGACAATGATCTCTAGCATAGTCATACACATCATCTCATAAGAATATAAATAGTATATGTCTATCTACCACACATACAAGGACCAGACAGGAGACTAACAGCACATCTGCTTGCTCCAAGAGCCACACATGTGTCCATTTACATGACTCTATAGTCTGCTGGCCTAATACTCGTTTACGCAAGGACTCACTCATTCACGACCCAACATATGGCCTTATTATAATAGATTACTGGCCTGAGCGATATACAGGGAACGCATACAGTGATAACACACGGCTATAAAGATATGGTGTCATAAATCTGGGGCGTGACCCAACTATTAGGCCATCATGGTGGATAGATGACTAGTCTGGTTCAGTCAAAGTTGGACAAAGATAGATAGACACATAACATCTATACTCGATGGCTAACACATAGCTCTAAACATTGGCCGACACACGGCTTTATATACTGGTCGATACATAGTGCTATACAAGTATAAATATCGCTCAATGTAGTGAGCCTATCATAAATAACAAATCCCTATATGAGTGGCATTTACATGCAATGAATAACTGAACATCACTGCGTCGTCCCATACCATCATGTGTTATTCAAACATTTATTCAATGCTCATAAAATACACTCAACCTTACTATATTTTTACGTAAGTAGTCTAATTAATAACTAGAGAAATATTACATAAAGTCCTACATCACACGGTATTATAACTCTATTAATTTAAATTCCTCGCCTTACAGAAATCATAGTACATAAATGATAGAAAATATTTACATTTCTAGAAAATATTAGATATTAAATTTTGAAATCTTTTATAATAATTATATATAAAGTTACATTTTATATTAAAACATCACAAAGAAATACCTAATTTAATACACAAACTCCATAGGATACTTTATTATATTCTATATGTTACATGCGATTTGACAAATAACCAACACAATGCATTTAATTAAATATTGGTATTCAAATAAGGATTGTTAAACTATTATTTTGACCCAAAATCAATCAATCAATCAATTAATAATTCATATTAATGAATTTAATAGATTATATAGAGAGTTTTTATCTTAAACAAGTTCAGATTTATCAATATATATAAATTTATGTAATCTACAAATATTTATTTCATTTTTAAAATAAGTATTTACTAAATTTCATAAATAACTTATATAAATATTAATATTTTATTACCTTGTATACTTATCAAATCCTATTAATTTATATATACATTAACTATAGAGAATAAGATTGTTGTTATATATTTTATTTATATTATATATATTTTTTATATAATTTATTTTTAAATGCACAACATTTTTGTATGCCACTAGGTGGGCCATCGATCGATCGATGGCCCTATCGGTGTCACACTAGTTTGAAGCCATTTTTGATTCTTTGATAAAATTTAGGTCAACCTCTTTACTATCATCTTCTTCTATTCCATGCATACATCACTGATCAACTATACTTCAACCAATCATGCTCAAATACATTCAATTATCTTATGTATAATTGAACATCATCAATAAAAGATAAAGTTTCATTGTCAACAAATGGTTCTTTCATGACTAGAGAAACACAAATATACTTCAGGCATAGTATTATCAAAATAGACATGAATTTTGACTTAAAACACTCATCCTGAGATGAAGACCGCAAATCCAACTTTAATTTCTTCTTTCACCTCAGGATGCCTTCATCATCGAATTTCTTTCTTCAAGAGTATTGATCAAAGCTTAAATTTCGCAATGTACTTTGGTGTAGATGGATGTCAAGAAGCATATATTTGAATTTGAAGATTTGTAGGATTTTATTTGATTTGATTTGATTTTTGGAGTAATAGAATGTATGTAGGCTTTTAATAATATAAAGAGAATGAATGTTCTACAATTAAACGTAGGTTGTATATTTATATATTAGTGTGAAGAGTTTGATATTGAAATCTCTATATTTCATAAAGTGAGATATTTTTATTTTGGGCTTGGCTTTGGGCTTAGGCTTGATTTATCTACTAACTTATTATGTTTTTCCTTTTCTTTTCTTTTCTTTTCATGGAATAGTTTACACCCTTCTAGCCCATTACCTCAACAAATAGTATCATATTATTCTTCCTTAACATTTAATATATTCTTCCTTAACATTTAATATATTTTTTACAATTTATAAACTATTTTCTATTATTTTACCTATTTAATTTATCTTTCCTATTTAATTTAATTTCCTAGTTAAATTCAAACTCCTTTAATATTGTAAAATAATTTTTTTCTGCTATTAAATAAATTCTAAAATTATTTATCTTATTTATTTTCTACTATAAAGACATAATTTATCGTTTTATTCCATATTATTAGTTTTTACATTAAATTTCAGTATATCTACATCAATTACCCAATTAATGTTTATCAATATAAAATTCCTTATCATTTAATTTCCAAATCATTTTCATAATTTCTCATTTACTATATTAAACATAATTAACTAATATTAAAATTTTAATTTATTACTTCTTTACAATGGGTTGTTACAATTCAAGTGGTCTGCTAAGTGTGAGGAAGCATATCAAAAGTTGAAGGAATTGCTTACTTATGCACCAGTGCTTATTATTCCAGAAGGTAACCAGGACCTGGAGATTTATACTGATGTTGTGGGTCTGGATTGGATGCAGTATTTGTAACACCACGTAACTTTAACGCTAATTAATTTAAAAGAAATTAGTTAATAAATTAAAACACTGAAAATATAATTTTTACAAAATCAGAACCGGGTTACGAAACTTTCACCATTGGATTCGTAGTAATTTCTGATCAACTTTCATACATAAAATTTTCCAATCGAAGTTCAAATGTAAAAGTTATTGACGTTTGAAGTTTTGGAATAAAAAATAATTATATATGTAATTAAGGAAACAAATAATAATTAACTAGCATTAATTATATGCAATTAAACTTAACAGTAGCTAAGACATTAAGAAAGTGTTTGCAAGGAACAAAAAGTAACGATCGGTTAAATATTTAATTAAATAAACAAAATCAAGGAATGCACAAATTCGTAGATTAAAAGCCAAACAGTCAACCCAATATACATCATGGTCGACAGATAACGGTCGACCGTGTAGGTCTAGCAGTGACCGTGGGTTTTCTAAAATCGACAGTGAATCTATGCCGGAATAGCCCAGATTTAAACAGTTTAATCACACGTCTTTCATTGATTTGAACCCCTGTAAATATAGACCAAGTCCCCACTTCCAAACCCATATTTCCTAACGGAAGTAGAAGCTCTGCCACTTTCTCTTCTCCATAAATTTCTAAATTCCTAAGTTAGTTCTAGTTTTATATATATATATATATATATATATATATATATATATATACACACACACACATACATACAATTAGAGAATTGTAGAAGACAAGGAATAGAGTCAAGTCAAATCGTTAAAGCCGAGATAAATTAAAAATTCGGATCTTAAATAAAAATCAAATTCCAATCTCTTTTCTAATCTAGATCTCTGATAAACCTATATATGCTTGCGGTATATAAACCCAAATAGGGAGAAAAGGGAGTCAAAGTGGAATAACATGGATTAGAACTGGATATTTAGAAAGCTACAAAAGTAAGTGGGAATAATTATATACTTTTTTATAATATATATATATATATATATATATATATATATATATATATATATCATCGTAGATCTATTTCTATATATCTGAAATGAAAATTGGAGTTATAGGCTAAACCTATACACATGCAACAAATTATAAACTCTACCTACATATTTATAATTGTTAATGTGATATATGTATATGTTATATAAAAGTATATATGGAAAAGATTGTGGTAGTAAAAATTCCTAATTTATTATTGAATAATAGTAGACCATGAATTTATAAATGACATAATAATTCCAGATTTGTTATTTAAATGGATATTGAAAAATATGAATGTAAGATAAAGAAATCACAATAGGATTTTAGGGTTAAAAGTGGTGTTTTAATTCATTGGAATGTAAGATGTTGTAGTGTGAATTTCTATATATTATTAAGTTTAAAAATAAATAAAAAGTGCATTATTTGAAATGACAAGGAATACACCTAAAAAGAAAGAGATGTATAAAATATGGATATTTACAATATTGTGTACTATCAATTTCAATAATAATGAAAAGATAATATCTTGTAATTCCAAATGCAACACAAACATTCCTTTTTAGATAAGATATAGAAATTTATAGTGTAAATCTTTCCATTGGAAGAGACATAATTCTAATGCATTAAAATGTAGAAAATCCCTAAGCGTAAATAAAGAGATATAAACGTGATAAGAATATTTTAAGAGAATAGATGCGTGATATAAATAAAGATGGGAATCAAATAAGCAAAAGAAATTAAAGAATGGGCAACAATAAATTAAATGTAAAAAAGAGAATAGAAATAGAAAATGGTGAAAAAGGGTAAAGGGATAGAAAAGACATTATAAGTCTTCTAAAAAGCAGTCGATAGCCCTAAAGTAAGCAGAATATAAACGCATAATGAAGTAAGGACTTATGGTCAATTTAGAGGCAAAATCATTAGGAAAGATGAATACACACACAGATATATATATATATATATTGCATATATGTAGCCTTAAATATGTGTTTAGGATGGGTGTGAACTATTGAAGTAAACAAACGATTGTATAAATAAAGTGACATTAGTCATTAGTATGGGTTGGAATGCAAGGTCAGTAGTATTACACAAAAGAATTATGCCTACTGTATGGGGCTACTAGAAGCTGTGTATACATTATACTAGTGTGAGACATATTCAACCATAGGATCCGTGGAGAGTATACACATGCGTATAGATAAGGAAATAATCTAATAGATAGAGGAGTCTGCTTCAATAATAGGAAAGGGGTGTTGCCTTAATTGCAATAGCTAATCTAAATTCGATGATGTGCATAGGACGACACTAGGTCAGCATATGTTGGTACAAATAAAGGAGTAGGGCTGTACATAGGTCGAGAACGTCATCATCCCTTAGCGGTCAATGGAAAACACAAGGGTTACACTGTTGGGTGTGTTTCGACCAGTCCGACACCACCGAACCAACTCCTCTACCATCCAATGCCGAACCAACCTACGTCCCATGCCTGCCGAACCAACCTACTCCACGTACTGCCGAACCATCCTGCTCCATCTACCACCGAACCAACTCGTCCTCCAAGTGTCTGCCGAACCAACCTTCTCCCCGTGCCTACCGAACCAACCTTCTCCCCGTGCCTGCCGAACCAACTCAAAGTAGCACCACCGGACCAGAAACAAGGGAGGCCACCATCGGACCAACCTCCACCAAAACAACCTCCACCGAACCAACGTACTACCGGACCAAGGAGTACCACACCAACATTGCCAGGCCAGATTGCTTCAGCCCAGGCCCACCAGCAGCTATATACATCCAGGACCCCTAGCCTCAGCCTCACTCTATAAATAGAGGGGCAGGAGTACAACAATGGCAGACAAGTTTGAGAGCTCAAGCATGGATAGAACTTTCAAACAACTTTCAGATACTTGTAATCAAAGCTTTGTACTTGTAATCTGAACGGAAAAGGAGAATAACATATAAAATATACGTAGACACATTCTGGCCGAACCACTATAAATCTGTGTGTCTTTTACAGTTTACTCCCTCTATTTTATATATTTGCATAAATCACCAAAATCACTAAGAACAACATAAAATCGACTAAACTATACGACTTGGAGGTGTTTGCCCATTTTTTGTGCAAACATTTTTGGTGCTTTCACTAAGAAATCGAGCAAGCAGCTTCAGCTTCTCCCACTCAACCTTTTTTCTAACAACATTGCTCATTGCTTGGAAAACATGCCTCCCAGGCAGAGGAAAGATGTTAGCAAAGGAAAGAACATCGCAACTAGCAGTATCCCAGATCCAGTGATCACTGATCAAGAGAATCGTCCTTCTCCAACAGCAAATGGAAATCAGGCAAGTCCAACAGCCCCTGCGGCGGAACAACCAATTACTAGGGAAGATCTGGAAAGGGTCATGGCTGAAGTGACTAACCGCTTCGCATCCCTACAAGAAGCCTTGGTGGACCAACTAATGTCACGCTTAAGGGATGCTGAAGAATCCAACCGCAACGTCGAATCATGGGGTGAGTCTCAATCAGGAGGATCTGGAAGGCGACAAAGATCTTTCTTCTTCGAAGAGGCTAACAACAGAAACAACAATGGTAGGAGCCGAGCCCGGACTCAGCTCGAATTCCGACCCGGGGAAACACTTGGAACTGAACCCAACGGGGGAGGTACCAGGCAGGGGTCGGATATGGCTGAGCCTGTCATGCTGCCTAACCAGGGAAACGCCAATGAACGGAGCCGAGCTAGAATCCAGCCCGAAGTTGACCCCGAAGAAATGCTCGAAACAGAACCCAACGGGGGAAGATCAAGGCGAGGGCCAACTGTGGCTGATCCTGGCATGCACCCGGAAAGCCGAAGACGGCCACTGGAAAATATTAGGAGTGATAGGCAATACCATCCCTACAGGTCATCTGGACGGGATCGATCCCGCAGGGAAGAACCAAGCTCATTCCTATCCGCTCCATATTCTGATGAGAGGATGGCACGATTGTTCAGAGAGTGCATCCGACGAGATCCAAGAGATCGAGGGATAGGCGCTAGGGTAACCAGCCCTTTCACCCGCAATATTGAAGTTGCCATCACCCCCCGAGAATGGAAAATGCCAACAATAGAACCTTACAAGGGAACCTCTGACCCCGTTGTACACTTGCAGAGGTACACACAACATATGCTCATGAGCGGAGCAAAAGAAGGAGTGTTGTGCAAATGCTTTCCACTATTCCTGGCAGATCTAGCTACCTCCTGGTTCTGCTATCTACCCCAAGGATCCATCAGCTTGTGGGAAATGTCGAAAGAAAAATTCATCAACCAATTCCGCATTCATGTGGAGCAACCTAAGGACGCTTATTGCTTATCTAGTATCAAGCAGAAGCCTGGAGAGACGGTGCAACAATATTTAACCCGATTCAATGCCGCAGCGGCCGTAGTCCAAGATGCCGATGAGAAACTTATCCTAATGGCCCTCTGCAGTGGTGTGCATCCGGATACTGAATTTGCTAGAAGACTAATGAAAGAAAAATCAGCTACTTTACCGGATTTCTTCCATGAAGCCGGGAAGTATATGAGACTTGAAGACGCTGCCATTGAAAGGCAGACAGGGCAACAAACTAAGGCAGCTCATCGCAACACGCCCGCAATAGCAAAGGACGTTCGAAGAAATGACTCCAGAGATAGTGCTGGGGGCAAAAAGGGAGAAAAGCGTTTATATAGGCCAGGACCGAGATTTGACTCTTACACTCCTTTGAATGAAACAATCGAAAACATCTTCTTGGCCACCCAAGATGAAGTTAGATACAAGCGCCCCCCACACAAGAAGGAATCAGATAACGCAGTTAAGTCTGGAAAATTCTGCCGCTTCCACGAATCTCATGGGCATGACACAAATGAATGCCATCACCTCCGGGACTTAATTGAAGAACACATCAGAAGGAAGAGACTGGAGCGCTATGTGAAAGGTCAGAACAGGACTTCAACTCCTGCTAATGAGAACCCAGGGCTACCCCTCCCAGAAGTAGGCGGAGGAAATCGCAACACCAGCGGCTCTAGTCAAGAGAAGATAGTGGTCCATACCATATTAGGAGGACCACACATCGCCGACAGAAGCTGGGCAGACATGGAAAGATACGGTAAGTCACTTAGAAACGATGAAGGCTACGTTAATTCTGTTATGGAAAAACGCCACCCGAAACGAAAAGAGAATGTTGACATCACATTCAGTAGGCGTGATCTAGAGGGAAGGCAGTACCCTCACATGGATCCCATGGTCATCTCTGCCTGGTTCGGTCCAGCCGAAGTTTTCCGAATTCTAGTAGACACTGGCAGCTCAGTAAATATCCTATTTAAGCATGCTTTCGACAAAATGAAGCTGTCAATGAAAGATGTGTCTCCCTGCAACAAACCACTACATGGTTTCACAGGGGATGCGAAGGTGCCCCTCGGGCAACTGGACCTCTTTGTTGAAATAGGAGCTCATCCCCGCTCCGTTGTGCGGAAACAAACATTTGTGCTGATAGAAAACCACTCGGCCTACAACGCCTTTTTAGGAAGACCAACCTTGTCTGACTTCCAAATTGTCTTGGCCCCATGGTGCCTGAAGATGAAATTTCCAACAGACAATGGAACAGGGGAGGTAGAGGGAGATCAAGACGCTGCTCGAGACTGCTACGTAACTGAACTTCACAATAACTGCAGAAGGGACAAAAGGAAGAATGCAGAAACTACTCTCTGCACGAAAAACTTGGAAGCATAGAAACTAAATAAAGCTCCTCCTCTTTGATATACCAGTGATCCTTTCAACGAATTAGACCCCAGGGACAAAGAGGAGGAGGCCACCGCCGAGCCTGTAGAGGCTATGGAGTTTGTATCTGTAGACAAACATGACTCAAGTAGACTATTGAAAATCGGATCTCAACTAAGAACAAAATTGAGGGATCAACTCATTGGTTTTCTCCGCCACAACCTAGATGTATTCGCATGGACGCACGCTGACATGACTGGAATCTCCTCAGACGTGGCATGCCACGTACTAAACATCGATCCTACCAAGGCGCCAGTAAAGAAGAAAAAGAGAAGCATGGGGACTGTAATGACCCAACTTCCAAACTCTAGAAAGTCGCATCGTTAAGAAGAAAGAAAGGGATAGAAAAGAGAAAAGAAAGGAAAGAAAGAAACAAATAACATCAGAATCTCACAGCGGAACGAATAAATTATATTATATCACATAATACTTTACATAGTATCATATACATCAGAGTTTTACAGCCAATACAACACAAACTAGACAGTTATAAACATCTGTCTAGCGATTACAATTCAAGAACATCAGAGAAAAAAAGATACAACTCAAACACAGCGGAACCACTATATATATCTACACGCTGAAGCCTCTTGCTCCATTATCTCCTCCAGAACTCGTCAAAGCAATCCTGAATCACTTGACTACTCATACGTAATATAAGTACCCAAGAATTTAATAAAACAGAAAATAAACACTCGGGTCAGACAGGGGTCTGGTGTGAGTAAACGGTTTAAAAGTTGCTTAACTTTAGAAAATCCTTTGAAACAAAAGGTATCACGTAAGACTTCCCACACATAAACATGGAAAAAAATTTACCTTACGCTAACCAAAACATTTGATAGGAAATCCAGTGATATTATAATAGTGTCTAGGGTTTTCAAAATAAAGTGCAGAAATAGCTGGAATGTTTACATCTCACGTTCCAACATAGTTGGGCACAATCAAAACCGTACAGGCACTTATTGGATTATGGATTCCATCAATGGCAGGGCTACTGGGGTACCGCCCGTCACAGTACGTGGCCTAGATCACCGTACCGAGGAGCCACCCTAACTCCCCTGCAACACAAGGCCGGACCCATTCCTTACTGAATAGTTCCGAACAAGACAACCCCGACAGTTGGAGCTCTCAACCGTCCACACAGCCGAAATAAAAGGGACCTCTAGACAGGGGTAAATCTCACTCTCAAGTGGGGGCTACCCACGAAGCCTTGCTGCACCTCCCCTATTTTAGCCATTCCCGGTTGATGAGGCTTGAGGCTACGATTACCTTTATAGGACACATTTATCTTAGAATGCTCATCGTCCACCTTACGATGTTCTGAAAGCATTCAATC
The DNA here is from genome assembly GCA_030765085.1 of Allium cepa. Lineage (NCBI taxonomy): Eukaryota > Viridiplantae > Streptophyta > Magnoliopsida > Asparagales > Amaryllidaceae > Allium > Allium cepa. The sequence continues at coordinate 620,516,750 of CM060928.1, forward strand.
CATACAAGTTCGTTCAGGGTTCGAACGAAACCGAAGGCATTATCTCGTTACACTCGTATTGGTATCACCCTCAGAGTTAACGACAACAACCCTTGCACTCTGATTCACCATCTCGAATCTATAAGTTCCATTCCGTCAAACTCATTACGGAATCACCCACAGAGTTATACTGACGTATAGCCCTTACACCTCGAGTCTTCACTTGCTCCACTTGGATTAACGACCTAACGTTTAAATTGGAATCGATGTGGTTTTCGGATATCCAAATATGGAAACCCGATCCCGTCTCATCGAAACCAAACGCCATTTTAAAGTCCAAGTTATACTTAAGGGTTTTAAACAATTAACTCATGTTATTTTTATCTATTTCACACAGATAGATAAACTACATTTATCATAATAGATAACCCATAACATTATCACAACAGATAATCATCACCACAGTAAATCATCACAACCAAAATAATCCATCATACTATAACTAAGCATCCATATCCTATAGATACTACTCATTTCATTTCTGAGATCACAACCATCCAAAGGTATATCAATATCATCCATAAGCAATGATATATTATCCATCATTTATAATTAATTTAAAATGAATTAAATTAATTACTTCCATCTCTAATTAATTTAAAATAAAATAAATTAATTATTCACCTATAAATCTTGCTTATAAATCTATTGATTAATCAACCTAGTTAATTAATCATTCACTAAGTATTCATCTTAATTAAACATCTATGATTAATCATTCACTAATTACAATAAGTAATTAGTCTTTAATTACTTTCATAAAATTAATTAATCTTAATCATAAGTAATTAACATTTAATTACTTCATTTATTAATTAACTATAATTAATTACATTTATCCTTAATTAATTACAATTAATTAATACCTTAATTAATTAATTATTACTTAATTAAACAATTCTTAATTACATCATTAATTATAATAATTAATGATCTCTAATTAATATTTAAATTAATTACTCAATTAAATTAATTACATTTAGTAATTAAAATACAATTATTAATCACCCTGATTAATATTTAAAATCCAGTAATTAACTACTCTTAATTACTTATTAATAAATTAATTATCCAATAATTAATTATCTTTATTAATTAATCCTTGATTAATTACAAAAGTAATTATTCAAATTACTTTATTAAAATAAAACATCTTTCCTTAATTACATTCCAGTAATTATCAATTATCACTTCTCTAAGAAATCCTGCTCCAAAAATTACATCAATTAATTATTATCATTAAATTATTAAATTATTTCTTAAATTAATTAAACTAAATTAATTAATTTAACAAAACACATTATCAGAACTAATTACAAAAAGTAATTAACCCCTAATTACTTTTATGAAGTAATTATACTTGAATTACAATTGATTATCTTAAATTAATTAATCTAATTAATCCATCAAAATTAATTACATTAATTAATTATTTAATTATCCTTAGATAATTAACAACATTTTTATTAATTCCTTACTTAAGAAAAATTACCTTAGATTAATTATTCATTAATCATTTCTAATTATAAATTAATTCAAGTTATTATTTAAAATCAAATAAATAAGTAAATTTTTAATTATTCCCAAAATAATTCATTTACTTATTTATAACTTAATTAATATTCAAAATGTATTTAAATAATACATTTCTAAAATCTAATTCAACTTTTATTTAAGAAATTTAAGATTTTTTTTAAAAAAAATGTTTAACCATATAAACATTTCCAAATTTAAATAATTAATAACCTAAAGGTAAAGAACTAACATTATTATATAAGAAAGGTTTAAAAATCAATATTACTAAATTTTACTATGAAATCAAACATTTGAAAATAGATAGATTATTTAACTTCCAATTTAAAGTTAAACATATCATACTTTTATTTACTACTTAAAAGAAAGAATTCTTTTAAAATTTAAATTTTCATTTGAAATCAGATTCATATTTAAATTCTACTTAATAACACTTCTGTCCAATATTTACAAATTTTCAAACTGATTTGGATTCAAACAGATTCCAAAACAAAGCTGAAATCATATTTAAATTTGATTTCAACACCAAATTTAGATCTGGCTTACAATTTAAAAGTTTCATTTTAACTTTGAATTCAAAAGTATTCCTGAATCCAGTTCAATCCTATACAAAAATTTGAATCCTGTTTTTAACATTGAACTCCCCTTTAAAAATTTTAAAAGAAACAAAACTGTTTTTAAATAAAAACTGGATTCAAAGAATCCTGAAACCTATATTACACTTGGTTTCAAACTTGAATTTAAACCTTACTTTAAATTTAAATCATCATTTAAACTTTTTGAATTCATAAACTCACTTAAATTTAATTCAACTATACTTAAATTTTAAATCATATTTTTAAAAAGATTTGAGTTTTCCGGAAAAAAAAACATTCAGGTTTACAACCTGCACAACTAAACCCGAGACTATCATCAAACTACTTCGGGTAAAAATCCTACTCACTTCGGGTCACAACTCAGAATACACGAGGTTGACTTCGAGTCACCCCAAAACCTGCACACCCAAGTTCACCAGAGTTAACCAAACTCTGTGCAAATGCTCCACTGCTCCGGCGACTTCCAGCAACCTTCACCAACCCCTCCAATACAACATCCACCCCTCTACTTGATAACAACCTCTAACAAACTCTCAGTTGCTTGAAAACAGATTCAAGCAAAAAGACATCAACCTGAAAGCTTCACCACACATACCAAAATCTATCAACTCTCACTATATACATGGCAAACCTGTACATGACCATCTTCCCATAATTTCCCTACTCTCTCCAGGCAGAAATTCAAGTTCCATAATTAACTAAATGGTTTGATATTCCCAAATTTCCAAAATACTGCACAATCTAAATTACTACTCCTCAGAAGCTTTTAAAAAAAAACTGATGCTGGTTTAATAATCATGGTTTTAAACATGTATTAAAGTTTTAAACTTTTTTGAATAATTTAAAGATGTTTACAAATTTCACTTCTGGTAACTATTGACTGTTGTTCTTGATTTTCTCAAGTAACAGGTTTTAATTTTTCTAAATTAAAATTTACAGACCTAATCTATGCAGAACAAACACAATATGTTCACACAATAAATTCTAACTAGAATTCAGACCTAAAGAAGTGAATTTGAATTTAAATCCAAGTAAGAACATAAGCATGACTGTTAAGACAATTTACACAACATTTTTCTGCATAATCTATAAAGTACACAGAGCATCCATTTTCAACAGTCAAAACATACTCAATTCTATCAACACTTATGCATAGATAATTTTGATTCTATCTATAAATAGTGATGTTGCTTACTAAAGAAAAACAGTATAGTTATTATCTTTTTAATTTACCACTGTTTGATTTTCTTAATTGAAAAAAATTTGAATTTAACTTGGTTTTCTGAAACCTTATTAACTTAATTTTAAATAGAGAGAAACTGTTTTTAAACAAAAATTTACTCACCTTAAAATTGAAAAGCAGAATGCATTCCAGATTCAAATCATTTCCAGGGGCCTGAATTTCCATTGCACTGATTGAATCTGAGCTTGTAATTGAAGATGGTGATAACCTGATGCTTGTAGGCCTTGGAACTGCATTTGACAATGATTTTGGTCTGCATGCTTCCCATTTCAACTTTGCTTATGTTGATCTTACAGATTGCAGGCATTTGAATTTAGTTTGTTTGCAGGTTTAAAAGAATTTGCAGATGTATTTTCTTTTGCAGATTTTAAAGACTTTGATTTGCAGATCTTATATAGTTTGATATTTGCAGAATAAAGATTGAGTTTGGGTTGTGGAATTTTTGAGTGAAATGGATTTTCTGTTTTCTCAAAACTGAATTTAGATTCATTATAGAAGATAAGGGTTTGAAATGAAGAGATTTGTGAAGTTTTATTCAATATTGATTTGTATTGCCACTTGTTATTTAGATGTGAAGATTTATTTACATGTGTCAATTTAAAAACATGAAGTTAACACATGTATGATTTTAATATAAAGATAAATGTCTTTGTTTATAAATGTTTTAATTTGAGATAAAACCATTCTAATTTAATTTAAGATGTTTTGTATGTTTCATTAACATTTATTCTTTAAATGATTGCAATTGAATTATCCTTACATTTAAATATTTGCTTGAATATTTTAAAAAAATTATTTAAAACCAATTTTTCACAAGAGAAACTTTTTTAAAAAAAAAAGAAAAAAAAGAACAAATGTTGAATTCATTTTATTCAAGAGTTTCAAATATACTATACTCTAATATAAATAAACTAAATTTATTTCAAAACAAAATGAACTTTATTATACAATACAATTTTTTTAACTATTATATATTTATAACAAAATATTTACTATAATTTCTTTTTGAAAATACAAGGTAGATCTACAAATTGACTTATGAAAGAGTTTCGATACTAATTTCAATTTAATATGATCAATTCACAAATTATACACATATATATATATTATAAATTTGAAAATATCCTTTATTAGATTTAAATTTAAATTTAAAATCAAAACGCCTATTTACAATGTATACACATATATACATTATAAATAAAATATTTTTAAATCAGCTTAGAAAGAAAATTTATTATCTTAAATGTTTTTAACATTTTAAAGCAATAAGATTCTCAAATTCAATTATTATAAATTTTCAAAAGAATATCATTTATCAACAAAATAATTATAAATTTTCAAAAGAAAATTATGTTTGAATTGGATTATTAAATCAATATTCCACATTTTAAAATAATTATTAATGAAATTATTAAATAAATATTGCCCAAATTTCCGGGACATCACATTCCTTCCCCCTTAAAAGAATTTCGTCTCCGAAATTTAAAAGCAAAGGTAATTTAATAATCTCCTTAAAGATTTTATTTAGAACACAAGCATATATCAAACATATGCTAACAATCAAAACAACCAATTCAACCAATCAAACAAATCTAATTATCCAGACAAATTCTGGATAAAATTCTATCGAGTTTTCCCCAAGTATATATATATACCGGGATACTCGCTCTAGAGGATCCAAACAATCAATACTAAGAAGCTCCAAAAACTCCTATTCAACTATATCTATAACACTAGACAAGATATCAGACTACAAACGAGTCTGACACAACAAGCAAAACTCCAGAACTGTTGGTTCCACAACCAGGGATAGATCATACATGTATTCCTCAGAGATACGTGAAACACATCGAATCCCAGTTATCCAAACTGGCAATCCAATCCTGTAGATCAATTACTTAACCTTTGAGAGAAAAAACGGAAAGATCCAATCTCTTATCCACAAATCTTTCCTGTTGATCCTGGGCTGCCTTCAACATTCTAGATCAATCCAATCCATCACACGAACTCTACTACAGATATTAGAAGACTTCAGACAAACTACACTTATTCGGAAAACAGAACAGATGCACAAGACATCCAAGTCTCCAGATTAAAGTGAATTTCCCGTAGAAATCCTCTGATCCAAAACAAAACACAAATTCCCACTGAATCGGGTACTCCTATTCTGGAATAGCTGCCACCATGCTTCCACTGCGCAACTCTGATTTGAGAATGCTGTTGATGAACACAAGCATAGACTTGATCAACTTATCCCGGAAAACATTGTTCATCAAATTCCATACAATCTCCAAAAACCAAGTCGAAACAGAACTCAATCTCCTGATGCGGATGCAAAACTTAACTCCTTTGAAGACATCAGAAAATATCAAACCACTTCGATAACTCGAACATCTTCTAGAGATGCTTCAATCCAAACAAAGGTTACTCAGAAAACTTCCGGGTCATCGCAAGTCACTTTTGCGATTCTACTCAGTTCAGATTCCAAGAAATCGTTCTTTCTTCAACAATTAGAACAGCTAAAGCCTTCAAAAGATGAAACTGGTGGTCCACCTCTTAACCACTAACATCACTCCCAACTGAGCTTCCAGAAGAAATGGACAAGCTTCACCATCTGCCTGGCCTACTGACAAAAGAAACATAGAGACTTCAGAACCATCGAAGAAACAGGCCACTCACTGCTGTTACTGCTGCCAAAAACTTCCTTACCCAAAAGCTCATCGAACCTCAAGGCTACACCAGCCACTTCCACAATAGAGCCTTCAGAAGACAGATATCCCTCAAGAAACTCGACTCCAAACCAAGCACAAAACTCTCTGTCAAACTGAGTTTCAAACTCAAATACAGACAGAACTCCTTTCTAAGGTTGCCAAAATACCATTGCTGGCTTCAGTACGCCAAACTGATCCAGACTCAAGAAAATCCATTCATACAAGTGAAATCAAGCTTAAAATACAAAGATACACTCCGAATCTTGAAAAGATTCTTCTTTCAGAGATCAGAAAAAATCCTTCACACCAAACTGCCAAACTACTCAAGATGCCCAATACTGCCCTAGCAGATCACTTCTAAGCTCAAACACTCGGACTCCAACCATTGGTAGTTGTGTTACACACACCACTACCCTATCTACCTTTATTACTTATATTGGAAAACCTGAACAGGTATCCCAACAGATAGGTAGAATTAAATATATTTATATTTAAAATTACAAGTACGCACTCTGAAGGAAGACACCACTACAGAGCCTAGGTATTCACTCAACCTAATGCTCTGATACCACGTTGTAACGACCCAACTTCCAAACTCCAGAAAGTCGCATCGTTAAGAAGAAAGAAAGGGATAGAAAAGAGAAAAGAAAGGAAAGAAAGAAACAAACAACATCAGAATCTCACAGCGGAACGAATAAATTATATTATATCACATAATACTTTACATAGTATCATATACATCAGAGTTTTACAGCCAATACAACACAAACTAGACAGTTATAAACATCTGTCTAGCGATTACAATTCAAGAACATCAGAGAAAAACATATACAACTCAAACACAGCGGAACCACTATATATATCTACACGCTGAAGCCTCCTGCTCCATTATCTCCTCCAGAACTCGTCAAAGCAATCCTGAATCACTTGACTACTCATACGTAATATGAGTACCCAAGAGTTTAATAAAACAGAAAATAAACACTCGGGTCAGACAGGGGTCTGGTGTGAATAAACGATTTAAAAGTTGCTTAACTTTAGAAAATCCTTTGAAACAAAAGGTATCACGTAAGACTTCCTACACATAAACATGGAAAAGTTTTTACCTTACGCTAACCAAAACATTTGATAGGAAATCCAGTGATATTATAATAGTGTCTAGGGTTTTCAAAATAAAGTACAGAAATAGCTGGAATGCTTACATCTCACGTTCCAACATAGTTAGGCACAATCAAAACCGTACAGGCACTTATTGGATTATGGATTCCATCAATGGCAGGGCTACTGGGGTACCGCCCGTCACAGTACGTGGCCTAGATCACCGTACCGACGAGCCATCCTAACTCCCCTGCAACACAAGGCCGGACCCATTCCTTACTGAATAGTTCCGAACAAGACAACCCCGACAGTTGGAGCTCTCAAACGTCCACACAGCCGAAATAAAAGGGACCTCTAGATAGGGGTAAATCTCACTCTCAAGTGGGGGCTACCCATGAAGCCTTTCTGCACCTCCCCTGTTTTAGCCATTCCCGGTTGATGAGGCTTATGGCTACGATTACCTTTATAGGACACATTTATCTTAGAATGCTCATCGTCCACCTGACGATGTTCTGAAAGCATTCAATCCATACAAGTTCGTTCCGGGTTCGAACGAAACCAAAGGCATTACTCATTACACTCGTATTGGTATCACCCTCAGGGTTAACGACAATAACCCCTGCACTCTGATTCACCATCTCGAATCTATAAGTTCCATTCCGTCAAACTCATTACGCAATCACCCACAGAGTTATACTGACGTATAGCCCTTACACCTCGAGTCTTCACTTGCTCCACTTGGATTAACGACCTAACGTTTAAATTGGAATCGATGTGGTTTTCGGATATCCAAATATGGAAACCCGATCCTGGTCTCATCGAAACCAAACGCCATTTTAAAGTCCAAGTTATACTTAAGGGTTTTAAACAATTAACTCGTGTTATTTTTATCTATTTCACACAGATAGATAAACTACATTTATCATAATAGATAACCCATAACATTATCACAACAGATAATCATCACAACAATAAATCATCCTAACCAAAATAATCCATCATACTATAACTAAGCATCTATATCCTATAGATACTACTTATCTCATTTTTGAGATCACAACCATCCAAAGGTATATCAATATATCAATATCATCCATAAGCAATGATATATTATCCATCATTTATAATTAATTTAAAATGAATTAAATTAATTACTTCTATCTCTAATTAATTTAAAATAACTTAAATTAATTATTCACCTATAAATCTTGCTTATAAATCTATTGATTAATCAACCTAGTTAATTAATCATTCACTAAGTATTCATCTTGATTAAACATCTATGATTAATCATTCACTAATTACAATAAGTAATTAGTCTTTAATTAATTTCATAAAATTAATTAATCTTAATCATAAGTAATTAACATTTAATTACTTCATTTATTAATTAACTATAATTAATTACATTTAGTAATTAAAATACAATTATTAATCACCCTGATTAATATTTAAAATCCAGTAATTAACTACTCTTAATTACTTATTAATAAATTAATTATCCAATAATTAATTATCTTTATTAATTAATCCTTGATTAATTACAAAAGTAATTATTCAAATTACTTTATTAAAATAAAACATCTTTCCTTAATTACATTCCAGTAATTATCATATCACTTCTCTAAGAAATCCTGCTCTAAAAATTACATCAATTAATTATTATCATTAAATTATTAAATTATTTCTTAAATTAATTAAACTAAATTAATTAATTTAACAAAACACATTATCAGAACTAATTACAAAAAGTAATTAACCCCTAATTACTTTTATGAAGTAATTATACTTGAATTACAATTGATTATCTTAAATTAATTAATCTAATTAATCCATCAAAATTAATTACATTAATTAATTATTTAATTATCCTTAGATAATTAACAACATTTTTATACCTTAGATTAATTATTCATTAATCATTTCTAATTATAAATTAATTCAAGTTATTATTTAAAATCAAATAAATAAGTAAATTTTTAATTATTCCCAAAATAATTCATTTACTTATTTATAACTTAATTAATATTCAAAATGTATTTAAATAATACATTTCTAAAATCAAATTCAACTTTTATTTAATAAATTTAAAAAAAAATGTTTAACCATATAAACATTTCCAAATTTAAATAATTAATAACCTAAAGGTAAAGAACTAACATTATTATGTAAGAAAGGTTTAAAAATCAATATTACTAAATTTTACAATGAAATCAAACATTTGAAAATAGATAGATTATTTAACTTCAAATTTAAAGTTAAACATATCATACTTTTATTTACTACTTAAAAGAAAGAATTCTTTTCAAATTTAAATTTTCATTTGAAATCAGATTCATATTTAAATTCTACTTAATAACACTTTTGTCCAATATTTACAAATTTTCAAACTGATTTGGATTCAAACAGATTCCAAAACAAAACTGAAATCATATTTAAATTTAATTTCAAAACCAAATTTAGATCTAGCTTACAATTTAAAAGTTTCATTTTAACTTTGAATTCAAAAGTATTCCTGAATCCAATTCAATCCTATACAAAAATTTGAATCTTGTTTTTAACATTGAACTCCGCTTTAAAAATTTTAAAAGAAACAAAACTGTTTTTAAATAAAAACTGGATTCAAAGAATCCTGAAACCTATATTACACTTGGTTTCAAACTTGAATTTAAACCTTACTTTAAATTTAAATCATCACTTAAAGTTTTTGAATTCATAAACTCACTTAAATTTAATTCAACTATACTTAAATTTTAAATCATAGTTTTAAAAAGATTTGAGTTTTCTAGAAAAAAAAACAACATTCAGGTTTACAACCTGCACAACTAAACCCGAGACTATCATCAAACTACTTCGGGTAAAAATCCTACTCACTTCGGGTCACAACTCAGAATACACGAGGTTGACTTCGAGTCACCCCAAAACCTGCACACCCAAGTTCACCAGAGTCAACCAAACTCTGTGCAAATGCTCCACTGCTCCGGCGACTTCCAGCAACCTTCACCAAGCCCTCCAATACACCATCCACCCCTCTACTTGATAACAACCTCTAACAAACTCTCAGTTGCTTGAAAACAGATTCAAGCAAAAAGACATCAACCTGAAAGCTTCACCACACATACCAAAATCTGTCAACTCTCACTATATACATGGAAAACCTGTACATGACCATCTTCCCATAATTTCCCCACTCTCTCCAGGCAAAAATTCAAGTTCCAGAATTTACTAAATGGTTTGATATTCCCAAATTTCCAAAATACTGCACAATCTAAATTACTACTCCTCAGAAGCTTTTTAAAAAAAACTGATGCTGGTTTAATAATCATGGTTTTAAACATGTATTAAAGTTTTAAACTTGTTTGAATAATTTAAAGATGTTTACAAATTTCACTTCTGGTAACTATTGACTGTTGTTCTTGATTTTCTCAAGTAACAGGTTTTAGTTTTTCTAAATTAAAATTTACAGACCTAATCTATGCAGAACAAACACAATATGTTCACACAATAAATTCTAACTAGAGTTCAGACCTAAAGAAGTGAATTTGAATTTAAATCCAAGTAAGAACATAAGCATGACTGTTAAGACAATTTACAAAACATTTTTCTGCATAATCTATAAAGTACACAGAGCATCCATTTTCAACAGTCAAAACATACTCAATTCTATCAATACTTATGCATAGATAATTTTGATTCTATCTATAAATAGTGATGTTGCTTACTAAAGAAAAACAGTACAGTTATTATCTTTTTAATTTACCACTGTTTGATTTTCTTAATTGAAAAACATTTGAATTTAACTTGATTTTCTGAAACCTTATTAACTTAATTTTAAATAGAGAGAAACTGTTTTTAAACAAAAATTTACTCACCTTAAAATTGAAAAGCAGAATGCATTCTAGATTCAAATCATTTCCAAGGGCCTGAATTTCCATTGCACTGGTTGAATCTGAGCTTGTAATTGAAGATGGTGATAACCTGATGCTTGCAGGCCTTGGAACTGCATTTGACAATGATTTTGGTCTGCATGCTTCCCATTTCAACTTTGCTTATGTTGATCTTACAGATTACAGGCATTTGAATTTAGTTTGTTTGCAGGTTTAAAAGAATTTGCAGATGTATTTTCTTTTGCATATTTTAAAGACTTTGATTTGCAGATCTTATACAGTTTGATATTTGCAGAATAAAGATTGAGTTTGGGTTGTGGAATTTTTGAGTGAAATGGATTTTCAGTTTTCTCAAAACTGAATTTAGATTCATTATAGAAGATAAGGGTTTGAAATGAAGAGATTTGTGAAGTTTTATTCAATATTGATTTGTATTGCCACTTGTTATTTAGATGTGAAGATTTATTTACATGTGTCAATTTAAAAACATGAAGTTAACACATGTATGATTTTAATATAAAGATAAATGTCTTTGTTTATAAATGTTTTAATTTGAGATAAAACCATTCTAATTTAATTTAAGATGTTTTGTATGTTTCATTAACATTTATTCTTTAAATGATTGCAATTGAATTATCCTTACATTTAAATATTTGCTTGAATATTTTAAAAAAATTATTTAAAACCAATTTTTCACAAGAGAAACTTTTTTTAAAAAAAAGAAAAAAAAGAACAAATGTTGAATTCATTTTATTCAAGAGTTTCAAATATACTATACTCTAATATAAATAAACTAAATTTATTTCAAAACAAAATGAACTTTATTATAAAATACAATTTTTTTAACTATTAGATTTTTATAACAAAATATTTACTATAATTTCTTTTTGAAAATACAAGATAGATCTACAAATTGACTTATGAAAAAGTTTCAATACTAATTTCAATTTAATCTTATCAATTCATAAATTATACACATATATATATTATAAATTTGAAAATATCCTTTATTAGATTTAAATTTAAAATTAAAATCAAAACATCTATTTACAATGTATATACATATATACATTATAAATAAAATATTTTTCAATCAGCTTAGAAAGAAAATTTATTATCTTAAATGTTTTTAACATTTTAAAACAATAAGATTCTCAAATTCAATTATTATAATTTTCAAAAGAATATCATTTATCAACAAAATAATTATAAATTTTCAAAAGAAAATTATGTTTGAATTGGATTATTAAATCAATATTCCACATTTTAAAATAATTATTAATGAAATTATTAAATAAATATTGCCCAAATTTCCGGGACATCACAGGGACAGAACGATCAGCAGCACTCGATGAAGAAGTAATGAACCTGCTTGCCAATAACTTCATACGAGAAGCCATCTACCCAGAGTGGATCGCTAACCCGGTACTAGTAAAGAAGGCTAATGGGAAGTGGCGAACATGAATTGACTTCTCCAACTTAAATGACGCTTGCCCAAAGGATTGCTTCCCACTCCCTCGGATTGATCAGCTTGTGGACAGCACAGCCGGGCACGAACTCTTATCTTTTATGGACGCATACTCAGGATATAACCAAATTCCTATGCATGCCCCCGATCAAGACCACACTAGTTTCATCACTGACCGGTGATTGTACTGCTATAGAGTAATGCCTTTCAGACTTAAAAACGCCGGAGCTACTTATCAGCGCCTCGTCAACAAGATGTTTGCGGAACTAATAGGACGAACCATGGAAGTTTATGCGGACGACATGCTAGTAAAGTCAGGAAAAGCCAACGATCACGTAAGCCACTTGGACGAGATGTTTCAAGTACTTCGTCGATATGGAATGAAGATGAATCCTCTAAAGTGCTCCTTCGGAGTATCATCGGGAAAGTACTTAGGATTCATCGTCCATGCCAGAGGATTGAAGCGAACCCTGAACAAGTCCGGGCTCTGAAAGAAATCAGGGTACCTTCCACTCGAAGAGAAATGCAAAGCCTAAATGGGAAAGTGGCCGCCTTAAGCAGATTCATCTCTAAAACAACTGACAAGTGTGTCCCCTTCTTCGAAGCTATAAAGAAAGACAAGGGAAAGTTCGAATGGACTGACGAATGCGTAACAGCTTTCCACAACCTAATCGAACACCTCCAGAGACCACCAGTACTCTCAACTCCAAATGAAGGAGAAGATCTATACCTATACCTTGCTGTGTCATCTTATGCTCTAAGCGCCGCTTTGGTGAGAGAGGACAACCGCGCGCAGCGGCCAGTATACTTTGTAAGCAAGAGGTTCACGGGGGCAGAAGCCAGATATCCTAAGCTTGAGAAATTAGCATATTGTTTACTGATCACATCATGGAAATTTCGACACTATTTCCAATCCCATTCCATCAGAGTTCTAACCGATCAACCACTAAGGCAGGTACTCCATCGTCCCGACACCTTCGGGCGACTGCTTAAATGGTGCATTGAGCTAAGTCAATATGATATCACCTCCCATCCTCGCACCGCTATTAAGGGACAAGCCATGGCCGACTTCATTGCCGAATTCACTACCACCGAAGGTAAGGAGCCATCTGAAATAGCAGAAGACATCAAGTGGAATCTCTTTGTAGATGGAGCATCAAACGAATAAGGCTCGGGGGCAGGTATTGTAATAATCACTCCCAAGGGAAGGAAGCTACACTATGCTCTAAGGTTGGAATTCACTACCACCAACAACGATGAAGAATACGAAGCAGTGATAGCTGGATTAGAACTTGCCTTAGAGATTGAAGTCGGTTCTTTATGTCTCCGTAGTGATTCTCAAATTATTGTAAATCAAATACTGGGAGAATTCCAGACTCGAGGAGAACGACTCACAGCATATCTAAAGAAAACCAAGCTGCTACTCGATCAATTGGACCACTATTTAATCAGACACATTCCTCGAGAGGAGAACCGAGAGGCTGACGAACTAGCAAAGCAAGCTAGCATGAAGAACAGCACCATTTCCGAAACCGTAGCCATCTCAAAACAACTAGCCCCAAGTTTCGAACAAGAGGATCTGATAGTTGCAATCAAAGAAGAAACTTGGATGACTCCTATCCGGAAATACTTACAAGATGGCATACTACCCGACGGGCGTAATGAAGTTAAGAAAATCTTGAGGAAAGCTTCCCGCTACACAATACAGGAAGGCATCCTCTATCGACGCGGCTTCTCTAATCCCTTGTTAAGGTGTGTCGCTGGAAGGGAAGCCAAGGATGTCTTATCCAACATCCATCAAGGAAGTTGCGGAGATCACACTGGAGGGCGGACTCTAGCAAAGAAGATACTCCGATATGGGTATTACTGGCCCACTTTAAACGAAGGCGCCTTAGACTTCGTCAAAAGATGTGACAGATGTCAGAAATTTGCTAAGATTCCTCGACTACCAACAAATGAGATTACTTAAATGACCATCCCTTGGCCCTTTGCAGTATGGGGGATTGACTTGATTGGCGAACTGCCGATGGGCCGAGGCGGAGCCAAATATGCTATAGTGGCAGTCGACTATTTCACCAAATGGGTGGAAGCGGAACCTTTAAATAAAATATCTTCGGCAAAAGTTATTAACTTCTTGATCAAAAATGTTCTATGCAGGTACGGTGTTCCACTCAAAATCATATCGGACAATGGACTTCAGTTTGACAACGAGGAGTTCGCCAACTGGTGCCAAGAGCACGGAATTCACAAAAGCTTCTCATCTGTGGCTTATCCTCAGGCAAATGGACAAGTCGAAGCTGTCAACAAAATTCTTAAAACTCTAATCAAGAAGAAGCTTGAAAAGTAAAAAGGCGCTTGGGTGGATGAACTTCCTACAGCACTTTGGGCCTACCGCACGTCTTTCAGAACATAAACAGGGCATACTCCTTTCTCTTTGGCATAGGATCGGAGGCCATGCTCCCAGTTGAAACTGTAGTGCCATCCCACTGTAGGATCCACTACAACCCAGAAGAGAACGAAGAACTCCTCCACATGTCTTTGGATCTAATCGAAGAAAGAAGAAATGATGCAGCACTCAAAGTAGCGGCTCACAAGAAAAAAGTGGCAGCACAGTACAACTCCAAAGTCAAGCATCGTAGCTTACAAGAAGGAGATCTTGTCCTCAAGCGAATCTTCCCGCGCCTCGGAGCGCTAGATCCCATTTGAGACGGACTATATGTAATTCATAACGATCTCCACAACGGAGCTTATATTTTGTCAATAGTGGATGGAGAGGTGTTCCAGAGGGCATGGAACATCCAACACCTTCGTCGATACTTTTCTTAACTTGTACTGCCCATATAAAGTGGATTAACAAAGAGAATCAGTGGACGTAGGCATTTTCGTACCGAACCACTTTAAAAATCTTGTCTCTTTTTAACTTGTTCCTTTATATCTTGGCTGCTTGTTAAGCTTTATCCTTTTCTGTTGAACAAAATCCTGTGTAACGGCATTTCCATTCTGGACATTTCACGGCACAACCTCACTTGGACAAGACCTAACAGGTACTATACGAATCTATGCCCTCGCCAATGAGACACTTTTGCTCCAGCATCCCTCTGCTGCGGGTTAACTCATTGCTTGCGACGGCCCTCAAAGCCAACTGTATGAGCCGATTATAAGCCACCGAGAAGGCCGACTATAGCCGAGGCAGCTTATTACGGCGTTCGGCTCGCCGGCAACCGTGAACCGATTATAAGCCCCAACATAAGGTGTGGCCAGCCAGGGGCAGTTCACAGTTGACGATCGGCACCCGCGTTAGCCGGCCACGGTAAATCGAATAATACCCACGATTACGGGCCATAATGGCCCGGGTAGTTACTGTGCACGATCTCGGCTCCGATGTGTCTTAAGTACGGGTGTGGTAAAAAAGAAAACTCCCCGCGGAGGCGTAAGATGGGTGACAAATGTCTCCAAGACCCACAGCTAGGGAAAGTGACTACAAACCCCGTTTGCCACGAACTTAAGCACATCGAAGGCCTTCCGTGATTGGAAGTTTTACTATTTCTTGTATTTCCATTTTATTTATAGAAACTTTCCTCCTATCCTCTATAATAATCACTAAAGTACAGGACACAAAATAGGAGACACTCGCTAATGGGAATAAGAACTCACAGCTGGATGACAGGTCATTCAGTTGCATTCCATATTCGATTACACAAGGCATTGAAAGCTACCGTCTACAGCTGAAACTTGAAAGGAGGTACTTTCTTCTCTTATACATAAATATGTAACTATAATTTATTCACACATCACACTAACGTTGCAAGACATGGAATTGTATTTAAGCAAGAACTTAGCGTCAAACACAATTAAATTACTAACACATGCACGGCAATATTTTATGCAACACATCAAAATAACGACAGCATTCAAACATGGCAAAATCAGTTTATGTTATAAAGTTACATGCCAAAAATCAAGTTGTTCGTTACATAATCACAGCCTGAAAATTACATTAATGTTTTGAGACTAACATAGACAGCGATGTCAAGTAAACTGAAAGATGTTCGGATCAAGCCAAGGAGCCGACTGCATCGGGGCTTCGCCTCTATCCTGCTGGCCCTCCGAGGTCTACTTAACCGCCGGATCAGAAGTCCTAGCATGCTGACCAGAGGTAGTCATCGCTTCAGAGGTCCCGCCTGTCCAATTCAGGAGAAGAATTCATTGAATGAACAATAAGCAACCAAGCTATGAAAAGGCTAAAAGGGAAGACTTACCAGCGTCTGTTCCTTGATCATCATCCCCCAACTGCACGCCTACCTCCTCAACAGCAAGCAGCCGCATGCCCTCCTTCACCGCCACTTTCTCCTCCTTAGTGAATTGGGCCGTGACCACATCCATTCTGAAGGCCATGCCACCCTCCTTATCCGCATCAGCCTTGGCCTCCTCCAGAGCCTGGAGATAAATCCTAGCCATGATCCGGGGATAATCATCCATCCAGGATAAGTTGCCCTGCTTCCAAGTACGGAAATACATATCCTGGAGCATCTCATCCATCATCCCCTTGTTCTCCTCAAACTCCCTCATTCGGACCTCCGAAGCCGACAGCTTTGCAACGGCAGCATCCCTCTCCGATCGGTATCGCGAACGGTCAGCCTGAAGGGATTTCCTCATCGCCTCCATCTCCTCCTTCAGCTTGGCTTGAGCAAGCTCCGCGGCTTCAAGCTTACCAGATAATTCCTCCACCGGCTCGAGATCCTCTTTCCGAACCTCATCCACTGTTGCAATGGCCATATCGATCCGTTCCTTGCAGATGGCCTCCATTTTCCGCAGCTCGGCTCTGCTAGCCACTTCCATAGTTTTCTTTAGCCGTCTGGAGGCAGCCTCGTGCTGAGAGATCTGGATGGCCTGATCGGCGAGTTGCTTGGCCTGATCGACAACCACTAGCTGTAATCTTATGTTGGCACTCCCAATTTCCTCACCGGCCTTAACCAGTCGGGCATGATGCCCCATCAACTTCCTAGTCTCCTCAACAACCCGGTCGATATTTGCCTTGGCTTCATCCCCCATAGTTACAATCCGAGTAGTAAGCAAATCAAGGTTCAAGGACTTGGCCTCATCAAGCACCCTTGCCATAGGATTGCGAGGGAGAAGGTGCTCACCAGTAACCTCATCAAAGGAAATATCATGAGAACCCGGGTCCAGATCTGGATGACCCGCAAATGGATTACGAGCCAAGTCGGGACGATCAATATGAGTAACGGCAGGATTCTCTGATGGATGCGGAGAGGGTATGAACTCAGTATCCTCCCACGTGATATCATGAATAGGCTGGATTGGGGGCTGAGGTCAACATGGAGCGCCTCCTCCTTTTCTTTTGAATATCCTCTTCAATAACTCCGAGAAGAGGGCGGTAGCCGACTACGTCCTCGGAACGGTTGGTCGGAGGCTTTGGCTTAGCAGAAGCTTTGAGGAGTTTGAATTGTTCGAGACGGTGTCAAATGTCTGATGTCTTGGCCACCTTACCCGCTCCTGGAGTAAAAACCAAGTGTTACGAACATACATTGAATCATAATTCAAGAAATATACCAAGTGAAAAGAGACGGAAGCTTGCCCTGAAATATCCCTTAGTACGTATCATAAAGGGAGTCGGCGGGAGTCAAAAATTCACCTTGAATTGCCGGAGTTGCCCTAGCTGAAAGGCCCTTAGAAGATGGATTGGCACCAATCCCAGCCTTGTCGGCCTTCTTCGCCTTCTCCACCAAGGCCGATCCTTCCCTCAACCCCTCAAAAGCCTGTTGGAAAGCCTCATCTGTCCACTCTTAGATCTCACCTTCTTGCCCAGAAGACGAAGCCCCGGTGCTATCATCGCTCCGCCCTTTGTCACCATCATCACCATGACCTTCACCATCACCTTCTCTGCCACTTCCACCCTCCGCTTCACCTCCTTCATCCTCATCTTTTTCCCTCCTCCACGTCCTCTTCCTCCGGAACATCTGGACATGTGCTAGGGGAGGGTCCATCGGATTTCTTGAGCTTCTTCCCCCCGACGACTGGAGGCATCGAGAAGGGTCTCCTCTTGCTGCTCTTTGTCGTGGCCCCACCTTTAGCTTTGGAAGCCCTCTCCTCGGCTGTATCTCTCTGCTTAACCACAGACTGACGTGGTAGAATCAAATTGTGCTGCAGAAGAGTAGCATTCCTGATCAGATAAGAAGCCGACCGATCCCTTCCCGAAAAGGCTTCTATTTCCGCAGCCATCTGAACCAGACGATCGCTCTCCACAACCGCAAAGCCACATGTCGCTAGCAAGAAATAAAAACACATAAGAAGAAGCATTTCAGTCAGAACGGAAATTATAAATAAGCTTCAACTTACAGCTGGAGGTGAAGCGACAGATAGAAACGGAGTCATCCTTGACAAAAAACCATTCTTTCTTGAACATGCTGAACTTCGAATATAAGTCCAGGACCGGCTTGAAGGACACGGCCGATTCCAAGTTGATGTATGGAGACCCTTTCTTGTAGCCCCTCAAGTTGTACAAATATCGGATCTCCCGGTTGGAAGGAGGGCGCCCGTATTTTCGCTGGAAAATGATAAATAGGCTCACCAAGATAGCGTAAGAGTTAGGCTGAAGCTGGAAAGGGGCCACCTTTAGGTAGGTGATGAAGCTGACTATCCAAGCATTGATCGGGGGAATGGACCCACACATACAATGGTACCTGCTATAAGCAAAATATCCTTTAGGGGGATCATACGGCATGACTCCATTCCCTGGCAGCACCATGAGTGCTCTATCAATCCTGAAAGAACGAGATATAACATCAAGCTACTCCTCTTTGAGGGAGCTAGGAAAGCAGTCAGGAGGAGAGTTCAAGAGCTCCTGAGGGCCATATCCATCCACTAGTGATCTCGGTGTGGGTCCCTGTCGCCCGGTCCTGGCTGGGCTGGGGGCACAACGAGGGACTCTCTTCTGCCCGTAGATTTCCTCTTATCTGATCGAGTTTCCACTTTATGAGACATTTATTTGCAACACAAGAAAGCACGTTGTTAGAAGTAGAGATATAAAAAGCAAGTGCGTACAGTCTAGAATTTCATTCATAAGTTGAAACATAAAAAGCTAAAGATCCATTCAGCACTCGGAATCCCCGAGCTCATTCAGTTGTCCCAACCTAAAGTTCATTCGGCACTTATCTTTCCCATCCTCATTCGGTGGTTCAAGTACAAGTTTCATTCGGCAATTCAAAAATAAGAGTTTCATTCGGCAATTCAAAAATAAGAGTTTCATTCGGTAACTCAAGCACGAAGTTCATTCGACAAGAGGGTCTCACCTGGTTCAGCAGAGATAGGAATTTGATTCGGCCAAACACGTTTGATTCGGCAAGGATAGGAATTTGATTCGGCTAAACACGTTTTTGGCAAGGATAGGAGTTTGATTCGGCTAACACGGTTGGTTTGGCAAAGACAAGAGTTCGATTCGGCAAAGACAAGGGTTTGGTTCGGCTGATAAGGAATAACGAAAACATCAGGCCCGTACTTATAGGCAAAATATAAACTACCGGACCAACTGGCTCGGCACACAAGACCGGATGAGGATGTCCAAGCTAAAACAAAGTACGCCATCTGCATGCACATGCCCTACTTTGGGGGGCAAGTGTTGGGTGTGTTTCGACCGGTCCGACACCACCGAACCAACTCCTCTACCATCCACTGTCGAACCAACCTACGTCCCATGCCTGCTGAACCAACCTACTCCACGTACTGCTGAACCATCCTGCTCCATCTACCACCGAACCAACTCGTCCTCCAAGTGTCTCCCAAACCAACCTTCTCCCCATGCCTACCGAACCAACCTTCTCCCCGTGCCTACCGAACCAACCTTCTCCCCGTGCCTGCCGAACCAACTCAAAGTAGCACCACCGGACCAGAAGCAAGGGAGGCCACCACCGGACCAACCTCCACCAAACCAACCTCCACCGAACCAACGTACTACCGGACCAAGGAGTACCAGACCAACATTGCCAGGCCAGATTGCTTCAGCCCAGGCCCACCAGCAGCTATATACATCCAGGACCACTAGCCTCGGCCTCACTCTATAAATAGAGGGGCAGGGGTACAACAATGGCAGACAAGTTTGAGAGCTCAAGCACGGATAGAACTTTCAAACAACTTTTAGATACTTGTAATCAAAGCTTTGTACTTGTAATCTGAATGGAAAAGGAGAATAACATATAAAGTGGACGTAGGCACATTCTGGCCGAACCACTATAAATCTGTGTGTCTTTTACAGTTTAGTCCCTCTATTTTATATATTTGCATAAATCACCAAAATCACTAAGAACAACATAAAATCGACTAAACCATACGACTTGGAGGTGTTTGCCCATTTTTTGTGCAAACATACACCTAGTGAGCTATAATACCTACTAGTGTATGGACCACATTGGTTATGCATCGCCACATTTTTTGCAAGTTTGTTTGTTTAGGGGCAAGGCTAGTTAACCCTATTAAGGAGATTTTTCAAATTTTACATGGGATAGTCCGTGAAGCTGAGTTCACATCCCGTAAGGTTGAATCCACCAAATTTATAGTTTGTAGAGCTGAGTCTACAATCAAGAAGCAGAAAATAAAATCCCTAAAATGCAAATTATAGTAGGCAAAATTATTGTAAAGCCGTTAGTAGGCACTACGGGAGTTCCTCAGCATGCACGACATTGATATAATGATATTACGAGGGTTATGGATCCTGACAGGGTGTTGATGTAGAGATATTAGCGGGGATAGTATGTAGGTCTATTGGAGGACTGTGGTACTTATATATGTGTGTGTGTGTGCGCGCGCGCGCGCATAGTTGTAGTTTATAATAGATAGATGGTACGTATCGTGTGCGTACGTAGAGTCAAAGCGACTACGTAAAAATTAAAAGACATAACATATAATGGAAGATAATTGGCATAAATTAGTGTTATGCACAAAGTGTACAATTTACTAGTCACCATAACGTTTTTCTGACCCTCTCCTTATTACAACCCACGGTATAGATGTAGAGGGACAGGTACTGGTACAAGGCGGGTACAGTGGAAGAATGGGTTTCCTAATGCATGCTAGGCACTGACAAGGGTACTAGATACTGGAGGTGTCAACTTGCTCGGTAACAATAGGTTTATTATACTTTACTATTCCGCTGTGAGTTTATATCGATAGTACCCTTATATGCATTTATTTGCTTATTTGCAGAATACTAAACCAACAATCCATACTTTAGTGGACTTGGGTTTTTGATTTAGCGAAAATTCATGCCCACTGGGGTATGGGTTGTTACAGTACTAGTGCAGAAGGGTAATGTGGTAGCTTATGCATCAAGTCAAATAAGGCCTAATGAGATCAGATATGCTACTCATGAATTGGAACTTGCTGCCATAGTCTTTGCATTAAAGATCTAGCATCATTATTTACTTGGAGAGTGATTTTTATTATATAGAGATCGTAAGTCTATGAAATATCTATTTACTAGAAGGATCTCAACATGAGGCAATAACGGTGGCCAGAATTCCTAGCAACCTATGATTTTGAGGTTCAATATACTCTTGGTAAAGGCAATGGAGTAGCATATGCACTTAGTAGGAAGCATCAAGCAATAGTCTTCATGACGATTGTAGAATGGAAAGATGTAGAGGTACTCTCTATGTGTGAGATTCTTGATAGAAGTTCCAAAGCTAGTTCAGGAGCAATGTTATCTAGCTTGGTGCAAGACCATCTCTGGTTGATATAATCGCTAAAGCTTAAAAGAGAGATCATGTTATTCTTATGCTTATTCAAAGGTTGCAATATGGTAATGAAATTAACAATCATATGCAAAAAATGCTCTTGATTCGCATGTTTGTTTATAAAGGAGGAATAGATTAGTAATTCCCAATATAGATGATCTATGTAAAGAGGTGTTGGATGACTATCATCGATCACGTTATATTATTCACCTAGGTGTTAGTAAGATGTACATGGATTTGAAATTTCTATATTATTGGGATGGAATGAAGTGTGATATTGGAAATTATGTGAAGGGATGTATGACTTGTCAGTTAGTGAAGGCTAACACCAAACACCCAGTGGTTTGCTTCATCCATTGGAAATTCCTCAACGGAAATGGGACTAGATATGAGTGGACTTGTATTATAGTTCACTTATAAAAATCCCAATGAGAATAGTTTTAATATTAAATTATTGTTGGTGTCAATGAATTTTATTGATTGTTTTCCTTGTTCTAGGAGTGGCCATGACAGCATATGGGTAGTGCTAGATTGTTTGACTAAGTCGGCGTATTTTATATCGGTGAAGTCAAATAGAACCACGCCATATTTGGCAAAGTTATAAGTTAAGGAAGTGATTAGACTTCATGGGATTCGGAGCTCTATCGTATATGACTGGGATCCATTGTTTACTAGTAGATCTTTGGGAATGAAGCTAAACTTTAGCATATCATATCATCCATATACTAATGAACAAATAGAGTGGATGAATAGATTCTTGAAGATTTTGCTTTGAGCTTGTGTACTTGATATTGGAGGTAGCTTGGAGTTCATTTATATTTTATTGAGTTTCTTATAATAATAGTTATCGATCCAGCATTGACATGGCTCCATTTGAAGCCTTATACGAGAGGCCATATCAATCATCATCTTGTTGTCTTGAAATTGGAGATAAATTTGTTTTGGGTCCCGATTTGATCAGGAAAGCCTCGAAATAAATTGAGATAGCTAGAGAAAGAATGAAAAAGGTCCAGGATCGTTAGAAACCATATGTTAATCAGAGAAGAAAGAAGGTTAAGTTTAATGTTCGAGATTTTGTTTATGTGAAAATATCTCTATTGAAGGAAGTCATAAGGTTCGGTAAATCAGTTAAGTTAGCACCTCGTCATATTGGTCCATACTCAATTATGAAGTGAATTGGTAAAATTGCTTATAGAATTGCACTTCCATATATCTTTTTGGGAATCCGTTATGTCTTTCATGTTTCCCAACAACGGAAATGTCTATTGGATACTAAGACTATAGCAAAATCGAGAGACATACATGAGCTTGAGATATCCGCAGATTTGACTTATGTATAGCATACTGTTCAGATAGTTGACTCGGAAGTCCAACAACTCAGAAGTAAGTAGGATCCTTTAGTGAAGGTATATTAGTATGACAATCCGTTGGATTTTACCTGGTAGACTCAAGAGCATATGGAATGGACTTACCTTGTGTTATTTTCAAATACATATAGGTCAGGTATGTCCTATTCTATGCTTTTAATTAATAAGCAGTATAGATGATCTAGAATTTTACTAGCTAATTATAGATTTTCCCAAAGAGGAATTGCAAGGACGCTATTTTGACGGAAGAGTGCAATAAAATGTTGTCGACAAGTTATAAATTAGGAATTTAATAATAAAGATCAGTTGATTAAATGTGTTTTAACATAATAATATAAAATTATGGGAATTATTTTATTAAAAATCGAAAGAATTTTAAAGTGATAAGCATTAATTTGGTCAATCAATTTGGTTATTTTGAAAATTCTAGAGATAAAATAATAACTTGAAATAAAATGATAAATATATTTATATATTGCAAATAATATTTGGGATAAATAAGTTTCGATTTTATTTTTGATAGTAAAAAGAATTTTATTTATAATATAAAGGAATATTTAATTTAATTAATAAATGAATTTAAAAAGGAATTTAAAGAAATAATTAAATTAAATAAGATAAAATATGTAGAAAAAAGTTTTATAAAAGGTAAACAATGTTACTTGAAAGTTAAGAAGGTTCAATTCTATTTTTCAATTGAATTATAGTATGCTAAATTAAGAATAAAACATTGTTTTATAAAAGGAAATAGAAATGAAGCCTGTAAATAAATTAATTAGGCCCGTAAACCTAATCAGCCTTTCTTATTTCCTAATTCTAGAATTTTTTGAATCTAGATATCTCCTTCTAATATATAAATATAAAATGCGCACACAAACATCAAATATCCCGATGCTTTTGGCTTTCATATTCAAAAATTCCACTTCCTTTCCTCTTCTAAATTCAAAATCAAATCCAATAAATTACAATAAACTCGCAAATTCAAGTATATGCTTCTTAACATCAATCTATGCCTATTATGAATAAGAAATTAGAGTTTTGATCACAACTTGTTGAAGTTTGAAATTTGTAGTGAAGTGCAAGCAAGGAAGAAGGAGCTAGAGTGAAATTGAAGTTCTACATATTTAGGTGAGTGATCAAGCTCACAATCTATGTCAATATTAATTCTATATTGATCAGAACCGTGATCATTAACTTGTGTGTAGTGGAAAAGTTCATTTAGAGTAAAACATATTATCCTATTTTCTTTTAATCATGGATTATATGTGCATAATTGGATTTAAATATGGATGTGTACTAGTGTTTGCATCGAACCAGAGGAACAAATGTTAAGTAAATTGAAGAGGGGAGGAGATTCGATTAAAACATGATTGAATTAGGGCTACAGCAAACGCGGCATTGGTGCATCGATATGCAGCCAATGATCAATCGATGTGCACGTTTCCTATGCCATGAAGTTTTTCTAAAAAGAAAATAATATAATAAGTAAAATTATATAAAATATAAATTAATTAATTAATAATATTCTTATATCTTAACCTCAATTTAGAAGTATAATTCAAATAGTTTTGAATGTTATATGGAGTAATTTGATAATAATATTTAGTTTAAGTATTTATGATATATAGTAAGTCCTTATTGTGAAATGAAATAAACATCTGTAAATTAAATACAAAATTTATATATAATATAAACTTGAACTTGGATCATGTTTGAATATTACTAGTAAGGAATATTTAAATTCAATAATGAGATTATGAATTTTGGATTTAAATAAATTATTTAAAATCCTATATAGCTATTAAAAAATCTTCTAAATGCTTTCTAATACTCATCTGTTGATTTAAATGTATTAGAATACTCAAAGATATTTTCTTAATTATTTAAATATTTCTCGGTGTCATTTTAATATTATAAAATATCTTTTTGGTATATAAATATTATTAGTGCTACATAAATAATATATATTATAAACTTAAATACTTTTATAAATCATTTATATATATGTTTATTTCGTGTAACGAGAAATATGAATAAATAAAGTTATAATACCGTCTGGCATGAGATGTTCGATTATATTTCTTTGGTTATTTATCAAACTTGTTGCATAGAATACAGTATGGATTGAGTGTATTTTATAAGCATGTAATAAATGATCGAGTAACACATGGTGGTATGTGATGTCGTAGTGATATTTTTCGATTATTCTCTATAAGTAAACATCACTCGTATGGTGATTTGTTGTCTATGATATGGTACTCGTTGCGGTGAATATTGATATTGATATTTATTGTCATATGTCGGCATATGTGTAGGCTATGTGTTCGCCATTATTTATAGATACTATATGTTTGTTTATCACTGTTAGACTATTTTTATGGTACAAGAGTGAACTAGATTAGGCTAATATCAATCTAAGCGGCCTGATTGCATGGTCACGCCCTGAATCTGTGACACCCATATCTTTATATTGCTGTGTGCTATCGTTTATGCGTTTGCCCTTATGTCACTTAAGCCAGTGGTCTGTTACCATTAGGAGGCTTATGTTGGGTTGTGACCAATCCTTGTGTTGACAAGCACACTGTTGTATATGAATCATGATGACGGTCGAGGTAGCTGAAGTTTGTAGGCGTCGTATCAGATGCACATGTGTGTAGTCTCCTAGAGCGAGTGTGTGATGTTAGTATCCTGTCTGGTTCTGGTGCGTTGATAGATGGAAATGTTTATTTATAAATATGTACAGATGATTAGTATGACTAAACTAGAGATCTTATATCTAAAGTGTAGTCAGTCCCCATATTATCCATGCTTACCTAATGATATTATATTTTCAAATACAGTACAGAAAATAGTTATTATTTTATGGATGTATATATTAAAGTTATGTAGCGAGTTTTAACTGCGTCATCCATGCTTTGCTATGTCGATGTTTGATGATTGGATAATTTGATTTGGCTATCTCATGTTATATTTTCACATATGCGATATATTTTGTTGCATTATTATTACAACTAAAAGTGTTACCATTGTCATTAGATCACCTTGGTACTGTGTATTTAAAGTGCTTAGTGGTTCTATAGCTGTGGAGGTGCAAAAAGTTATAGTGGAATGTAAAGAAAAAAGCAGAAGTGCAAAAAGTTTCATTAGATATAAAAACAATATTGAAGTTAATTTATTCTCATTCTCACATCAATTTTGTAGGAAAATTAAATATTTTTTAATCATATATAACAAGATCGAAGAATATCATGATTTATACGTACTAGATTTGGTGACTAACAATAGATTTCTAACTTATATTGAGCACTTATACATTAAAATTAGGTCTTTACACTAAAAAATTTAATCTATTTTAAAAGAGATCTAGTCAGATCAACCACTGTATATTAATGTTGCTAAAGCGGGTGCTAAGAAGCATTAATTCAGGGGGTGTGGTAGAAAATAGCGGAGCTTAAGCTGGATCTACTTTTTAATAGCGCTAAACTGTAATAACGTAGTGATTGAAAACTGATGTGCGCTATAGCAGGAATTTTTGGGATTTTAGCGAGGCTTTAACTTTGTAGCCCTAGTATTATACTCATACATAGTATAATCCATGCGTTATTTATAATACTGCGGTCAGTCCAAGACATTGCAGGATCAGGTACGTAGTGGGAAGCTGGATTCATTTTGGTTTTTAAGAGGCTAATAGTTATATAGGATGATATATTCCCTATGTATTTTGTAGTCTCATTGATGTATTTATCGTGATGTATTAGGTGATGTATGTATATAGTGAGCTAGAGACTATTATTTTGTAGACTTATGGGAGTTTTTATATGTTATATATTATATTTTATCTATTGCATTTTGACTCCGCTTACTTTATTTATCGTTTGCGATTATGTGTTGTTTTGTTTTGGAGGCACATGCGTTTATTACGTTATGCTAAGACCATATACATTTATGGCATGTATTATATTACTTGAGATGTGTACCAATGTCATCCTAGGGGAATATTCATGTGTGGAGCACATATTGCCTTATTCTCTATATTATGTGATAGTATTACTTTGTAATACTCTTGGTTAATATGGGTATAGGGGTGGGGCATTTTAGGATATCTCCCTCACAACAGTTGAAGGCACATTTGTAGTCAGATGGATGGGAGAACCTAAGTCACCATGACGGATGGTTTCAGGACCATAAGATGGGACTTTATCCGGTTGCTTTCGATTGAGCCATATATGTCATCGGTTGGAGGAGCCAGTGTTTCCTCCTCGACCGAAGTCTGACATGGCTGTGAAACCGGATGGAGTAAAATGAACTTTAGATTCAAGTGAGGAGGAATAAGTGTAACTTGATTGTCACTACCCGTCTTTCCAACAAACACATTACTAAGGTTCGCATTCTTACCGTCACCCCTATTCTCACCATCACCACCACTACCACTGTCATTACTGTCATAATCTACATTCTCTTCTTGGTTAATCAAAGGATCTTAAATAGGAAGGGTCTCTTAGTTCTCTTTGGCTTGAGGCTCAGACTCAACCTCTTGAACAGGCTAAGTGCCTCCATGAATAGTAGGCCAAAGGTTAAGATTATGATTATTTTCCAAAAGGTGGAACTGTCACATCCTTTCATCTATGAGAATAAATTTCATTTTTGTTTTTCGATAGGAATGGGTTGCATATCTTGAAGAGTATGTGCCAAAGGTGCACTATCAAGCCTCCTAGAAATATTTGTAAATTATGAAATAAAGGAGTTAGCCATTCAAATGGCCTCCATCAAAATAAAGTATGATAGTAGAACTTAAATCTTGATAGACATCTCTAGGAAAAGCCAGGTAAGCATATACAAAGAAGTACTCTCCTTTGAAATAACCGAGTTTGTTCCAAAAACACATGATGATGCAAAACCCTTAGATGGTTCTAAATAAGTGTGAAAAGGATTTCCTTTCCGCTTTTTGAAGCCGTATAGATAGCAAATCTCCTCTAATATGTACACCTTGCCTAAATGATGAAGATGAACCATGTACATGATGTTTAACGAGGCATAACTATATGGATGAAGCTGGACAGGGGTAAGCTTCATAAACTGGAGAAGGAGTTAAATGAAGTAATTGAAAGGAGGGATGCATCCCAAAAGACACATATATCGATTGCAAGTAGTGTAGATATTGGGAAGATTATGGGCTAGGTGAAAGGGCTTTGGAACTAAAACATCTTTGAAAGGAATACCATGCCTCTCGTAAATTCTTCTAATACATGCTTCATCTAACTTGGATGTTAGAGAGTCCAGACAACTGTCTAGAATTATAGCACCTCCAAGATCAATATCGAGGGCCACCCTTGTAGAAGCTTCATCTGTCGTTGCCAAAGGAACTACTCTAGAGACTACCTTATCGGACGACGAGGTGATTGGGGTTGGAAGCGTGACTAAGTACATAGCATTGAAGATGTCGAAGTAGAGGTCGACTCTATCGTGGGTGGAGAAAACTCTAATGTAGACCAACCTACGCTAATCGTAGAGAGATGCGAGAAGTGTCTACTACCCATAACTTTGGAAAAAATCTACAAATGAGCAAGGTTGGATAGAATATAACTTTGATCTTCAAACTAGAATAAAACCAGGTGTGATGACGTATAAGGCCTAAAGATTTCAATGTGTATTGACCAATCGGATCTTGTATATTGAGGGGCTAATGACATATAATTCAATTTGTGCAAGGTGCATACTATATCAAGAGCGTGGTGAATGCGAACCTTGTTTAGATAACTTGCTTATGTTGGAAAATGAACACTGCCGCATAACAGAACAATGTGTTGGGTTTTCTATTATCGTTGGATTTACAATAATAGAATCATCGTTCAGAGCGACATGGGATTTCTCTTTATAGGGACATCGAAGTGAAGTGTCTAGTTTAAAATGATGGTGAAAGGGTCCATTGAATGGCAGAGTGCATTCGATGTGACCTTATATGAAACCATCCGATTGGAGCTCGATCATCAATATACACTCAAAAAAGAATTACGAAAATTGATCACCTTCTTCCTTAGACTTAGGAATTTACCTAAGTTTACCAAGATCTCATGGCTACGTGAAAAACCGGTGCAAGACCATTAAAGAACCCAAAGTATACCACGAAGAACTTGAAATTATATGAAAACCCGAGTCAAACTTTTGTTCTTTTAAGGTTTTCTTTAGGTCAGTCCTTGATGTGTTTGGAATACAATTCTACATAAACCATTGCTAAATATAAGGAGGGAGAAGGAGTATTGAGTTATGGCCCAATGCAATCAATGGACCAAAATTTGCACTAGTAACCTTCAAAGGGCTGCGCCACCTATCTAGTTCAGGAAATGATGCAAGAGGTGGCGATGATGAGAGGAAATTGAGTTGAAACTCAAATCAAATTTGGGAAGGAGCACTAAAATCGGAGATGAGTCAAACAAATTGATGTAGGTGGCAATGATAGATGCTTTGAGGAAAAGTCATGAATGATGATGATGTTGTTTAGTCCTCAAATCCAAAATTGATAATGGAGCTAGAAATTCTAAAGGACAGTTCAGAAATGCTAAGGTAAAGTGAAAGTGAAGAAATAGAAGTGTGAAACCACTTAAGTAAAACTCAAAGCCTAAAAGTCACAACTAAAAGCGGTCCGAGTCAAGGCTCATGACTCGGTACCAACTTGAAAAAAAGAAATAAAAAATAGAAAAAAGAGAAAAATAGTAGGATAAAGAAATGGAATTGATGGCAACGGACAAAGAAAATAGAAGCAATCAAAGTAAAATGATCCTACCTAAATGATTAAAATAAAGTACTTCCAAGGAATTTCCAAAATCCAAATGATGAATTTGAACAACACACTTCAACTCTTATATCATCCAAAGGATATGAATCTATAACTGTTCATAGTGACGTGACGATCCAAACAAGATCACTACTTTCTAAAAATAGTTCAGAGGATGTGAACATCTATTTAGATTAGAGTTTGGAGTCGATTGCTTGTCTCGATCCAAAGCACACCTTATTAGCACAAGGCATACTTTATGGGGCAAGTGTTATCTTGCTTTTGAACATAGCCATATCCGAACGGGATAGAACCATTGAATGGTCGTAAAGTGAGCGAGTAGTCTTAGATCGTAATTCTAGAAATCAAAGTTCAAGTAAAGTCCAAAGGATTGGCGTAGTACCCTACTTGCCACTAGAAGACAACTAGCCATTTTCTACATGAGTCAATTGGTAAAGGACAAAGTCAGAAAATCCAAGCACAAGTGTCAAGTTAATATTGAGTTGAACCCCTCAACTCAGTACCATGTCATGGTGCTAACTCGGCCTATATACTTAATGAAGTTGAAGTCCAAAAGCAAAGCAAAGCACAAATTTAAATGATTCACAAGTAGATATCAACTTGTGATGGTGAACTCGATAGTAAATTGATTTCTCACATGCTGATTTGGCCATGATCTCTTTCTTGAGCCTCCTAAGGGACGTGGAGAACATAGGGAGAAGGTTTTGGAGATTATTTCATTGATCTTCATCTATATATAAGGGAAGAAAGGCATAAAAATAGGATCTTTTCCTTACTTTTTGAATCAACTAATTTTATCTCAACATTCTGTTGGATTCTTACTTGACTTGTAAGCAACCAACTTGTATAATCACAATTACAAAGAATTTCAAAAATCATTAACTAAGTTTCATGGATATAGGCTAGAGCATTTTCTGAACCAGTATAAATTCCCTTGTTCCATTTACCTTATTTTCCATTTATTTCTTTATTAATGTCTACGTATAATCTTATTGGGTAGGTACTCAGATTATAATGATTTCTTGGGCCGACCAACCCTTTCCAGTTTCAGAGTAGTCCTTGTCCCGTAGTGCTTAACAATAAAGTTCCCCATTGAGAATGGGGTAGGAATTATCTAGGTAAACTAGAGTAACAGTTGTAAGTGTTACATTGCGGAGCTCAAAGAGGGAAAGCAACATGAGGAGGGAAAAGGTGCAGAGAAGGCTCTCTGAATCAAGATAGTTGATGCATGCCTTCTAAGCACTAGCTCAGACGCTATAGTAAATTTCACAAGTTTATGAACTCGTGTAAAGAGCCAGAGGATGCAAGGGTTAACACAGTGGAGCCGACGATCAAAATTCCGTCAATAAGGATGATCCCACTCTGGTCCTAAAGATCGAGTATCAACTTTGTGTGATAATGAAAAGGGAGGTAGTAAGGTTCTAGGGCAATTCTTGATATGTTTTCCCAAACACATCCCGATATGTATGGGATGTCGTCTGAGCATGCAATACATTGAATGATGACCCACGATACCCTCCTATGAAGCAAAAGAGGCATAGCCTGGGTTCAGAGCGATATGTTGCGTTTAAGGAAGAAGTGGATAGGCTGAAGGTAAATGGATCTATCCGCAATGCTATATACCCTGAATGGATATCGAATCTTATGGTGTTCAAGAACTCTAGTGGAAAGTGGCGAACATGTATTGATTATTCATATCTGAATAAGACATGCCTAAAGGATTGCTTCCCACTTCCTAGAATTGACTACCATGTTGATGGAACTGGCTGACATGAACTATATCCTTCTTGGATGCATACTCTGGCTATAATCAAATAGCAATGCACATTGCAAATCAAGAGCACGCGGTTTCATCATTAATTTGGGACTATATTATTAACATGTAATGACATTTGGTGTGAAGAATGCTAGAGAAACCTAGCAAAGATTGGTAAATTTAATGTTCAAAAACCAGATCGATGGACATGGAGTTCTACATGGACGATATGCTAGTAAAGTTAAAAAGATTGATAAACAACATGCATGGCCTCTCAGAAATGTTT
The DNA here is from genome assembly GCA_030765085.1 of Allium cepa. Classification (NCBI taxonomy): domain Eukaryota; kingdom Viridiplantae; phylum Streptophyta; class Magnoliopsida; order Asparagales; family Amaryllidaceae; genus Allium; species Allium cepa. The sequence continues at coordinate 620,549,273 of CM060928.1, forward strand.
GTTGTGTTTTGGAAGTACGAGATGAATCTTAACCCACTGAAATGTTCTTTCGAAGTTGCATCAACAGGTTTTTAGGTTTCATAATAAACCCAAGCAGCATTGAAGCTAATCCAAAGAAGATAAAAGCGTTGAAAGATGTTAGTGCCCCCAAAGATAAGGAGGGAAATATAAAGCCTGAATGGAAAAGTCATTACACTGAGTCGGTTAATTTAGAAAATGATAGATAAATGTTTGTATTCTTTAATATCCTTAAGAAAGAATAAGGGAAGCTTATCTAGATGGAGGAATGTCAGAAAACTTTCCAGAACTTACTTAATCGTATGGAGAGACCACTAGTCTTGTCAAAGACTTTGAAAGGATAGAACTTATTTATTTACTAGGTAGTTTCTCCTCATGCATTGAGTGCAATCTTATACACAAGGAGTTCATAATTCAAAGGCATGTATGTTATATCAGCAAGCGGTTTTCTAGAGCAGAGAATAATTATCCAAAGTTAGAGAAGTAAGCATACTACTTGTTGATCACTTCGAGGAAGTTACGATCATACTTCTAGGTTCAGTTGATAAAAGTACTAACTGATTAGCCTTTAAGGTAAGTGCGACATTGACCTGGGACTTTAGGGAGACTATTGAAGTGGAATATTGAGCTAAGCCAATATGATATAACCTACCATCCTAGAAGGTTGATATGAGAGCTTGCATTGGCTAACTACATTATCAAGTTCATTATCCAAGATGGAGAAGTGGAGGAAAATGTAGCCCAGCTTGCTAATTGGAAGTTATAAATAGATGGAGCATCTAATGAATAGTGTTAAGGGGCAGGAATAATCTTGATATCCCCAGCGGAACGAATGATATGCTACGCCTTGAAGCTAGAGTTTTCCCGTAACAAATAATGAAGCTGAATATGATGCGTTGATCATAGGACTTAAGGTAGAAAAGGAATTAGGATTTAAAACATCGTGCACATATACTGACTCTCCATTGGTGATCTATCAAGTAAAGAAGGAATTTCAGGTTAAAGGAGCAAGATATGCCCTTTACCTGACAATGGTTCTGGAATTTTGAACGACATTGAATATTACACGATAATGCACATTTTCGAACAGGAGAACATGAAAACCAATTCATTTCCCAAATTGGCTAGCTCAAGGGATGCAAAACTTATAGGGCTTATTCTAGTGGAGGTTTTTTCAACTTTGAGCATCAATCAAATATATATCAATTAGATCTTAAAGATTGAGGAGTAAAAGGAGGCATGGATGACTCCGATAAAATATGTTAATGGCAACTCTCTTCAATGGAAGAAATAAACAACGAAAACTCCTAAGAAAATTACCATGGTTTATCATTCAAGAAGTTGTGTTATACAGCAGAGGATTCTCTACTCCCTTACTATGATGTGTCACCCAAGAAGAAGCTAAGAAGATTCTTGCCAATTTGCATAAGGGAAGTCGCGATGCTCATGTAGGGAGGGGCAAACTTTGGCAAGAAAGATTCTTCACTACGGATACTTTTGGCCAGAATCAACCGAGACATGGGTTGATTACACTAGGAAATGTGATAGATGCCAAAGCAAAGATCTCGAGAGACCTATCCATAGATCTAACAAAAATGTCAGCCCATGGCCATTTGCAGTTTGGGACTTGATACAATCAGTGTGAAACTGATGTCAAAAGGTGGAGTGAAGTATGCCGCCGTAGCTATGGATTATTCCACGAAGTGGGTTCAAGCGGATACCCACGATCACCATAAATAAGGTGATCAACTTTTTGGTAAAGAACATTATATACTTATTTGAAATCTGACAAAAGATCATCAGTGATAATGGAACCCAATTCGAAAGTTTCAAATTCAAAGATTCCTGCAATCGGTATAGAATTGAAAAATAAGTTCATAGCATTAGCACACCTACAAGAAAATGGATAGGTGAAGGCAGTGAATAAGATCATCAAATTCATCCTTAAGAGACGATTGACAAAAGACAAGGACAACTAGGTCGATGAACCACCACTCATATTAGAGGCTTACCAAATGAGATACAAGTCCACAATCGGCCACACTCTATTTTCTTTTGCCTAAAGATCAGAGGCCATAATTCAAATTGAATTGGAAGTCCCTTCCTATTGAAGAATTCACTATGATCCCAAGATGATCGAGGAATCTTACTTAAGTCCCTTGACTTGGTCGATGAGAAGCCGGAAGAAACTTAATTGAGAGAAGCTGCTCGTCAAAAAGAGTAGCACCACAATTCGACGCCAAGGTCAATAACCATACCTTAACGATAGGCGACTTCATTTTGAAACAGATCTTTCTTGGTCTAGTGGAACTTGGCCCAAATTAGGAAGGTCCTTATGCGATTGAACATAAGATTGGTGATGGAACTTTCAAGCTAGTGACCATTGACTGAATCTCGATTCCACGAGCATGGAGCAGGGAGCACTTGAGATGCTATTTCATTTAGATGTATTTCTGTAAATAGTTGACTAGACTAACGTAATAAGGCAGAGTCTACCATCTATGTGTTTATAAATAGAATTGGCTTTAGGAATTGACGGAATAGAATTCTTAAAAACCTGACTTTGTGATTTGTGAATTATAGTGAAATTGAATATTTTATGGCTTAAAAACATAAATGTCCAAGTACCTAGAAGATAGGTATCGATAAACTCCGTTGGTCTATGATCAGGTCATGAGTATAATTGAACTAGGGTCGATTAGATGATTCGCCCCTACGGATCTGATCCTCAACCAATTCCTGCAAATAGGTAAGGTCTGACATTACTGCCTAGAGATAGGCACCAATGAACCCCTTTGATCCATGATGGGGTCGCTAGAATATAATAAAATTAGAGTCAATCGAATGATTCGCTCTACACATTTGGTCTTGACCAATGCCTAGAGATAGGCATGGTCTAAGGTCCACACTTGGAGATAGGTATCTAAAACACCTGGACTTGGAGATACGGACATGTATATAACCAAAACTTTTGCAAGTATGCCCACGCTTATATCCCAGCGAGACACGCTCAGCTGATGATAAATGATGATGGTCAATGAATACTTTTGATCCATGCTTGGAGACAAACGGGATTAAAGATAGATATCCAGAGATTGATGTCCAAAACAGTGATTCTTGGAGATGGAAAGCAATGTAAAACTAGCAGCTTTTATGACTGTAACCTTGTTCGTGGTCAAACAGAACCTGAGCAAAGGTAAACAAGGTTGGCCACAGAGTTGGCTGAACCATCATAGTTTTGTTTAGCTAAGAAAGAAATAATTTGGCAGCGACAAATAAAATTGGATAACAAAGAGCCACTAAGTAATTATGATAGTTGATCCATAGATACATAGTTATGACTAAAAATAGCATTGCACAAATTTAAATGCGATCATCGTAACTTAATTAATCCAAGCATATAGGCGCACACACATAAAGAAAGAAATATAAAATAAGACAAAAGTCTAAAAGAGGAACAAGTTTCTCATGTCCAACTCTCAAAAGAAAAAGTAGGGGATCCACACAATAGCGATTTACATATATGTGCCAAAAAAGACCAAGACCAAGGTTGTAACACCCCATTATTTTGTGAAATTAAAAATTAAATTAAAAAGGGTAAAGTCAAATTTTCACAAAAATAGAAAAATAATAAATCTTTATAGGAGCTAGAAATAGGCTTCGATGCCTATTCCACTACGTTTGTAGTGTCATTTATAGTTAGAAAACATATGTAACTTGCTGAATTTGGTTAAATTAGAAGAAGTCAAACTCAGTGGCATTTTCGTAGCATATTAACTTCAAAAATATAGCCTAAATATTATTATTTTCAGACTATAAACAGATCACTAATCTCATTTCTTTTGTTGGATAAATCTTTCCTCCACTTATAAAACCCAAATCACTAAATCAATTTCTAATCCACCAAAACAAATCCAAATTACACAGATTTATATATAAAACAGATCACCAGGAAGAGAGCTATGCAATCAAATTGAAGTTATCGAGAGATTTGGCATTCTCAAAGGGGAATTTCTAGACAGCGAAGATGGAGTTATCTTGGATTGGAAAAGATGCACAACTAATCGATGAGTGGTATTCATTCTATTCATACACACACACACACACACACACACACATATTAGTAAGATTTAATAATTCATTCCTTATGGCCATAAATAGCATTATAAACAATGTAATTGAAATTTAAAAAATGATTTTTTTACATATAAATCTAATTAAGGTACATTACATCATTGCTAGATGGTTAAAAATCTAAATTTTTATCGATAATGATTAACAGAAGCTAATTTCTATGATTAAAAAATGCGAAATATAAACATGTTCGAAATTAGACATATTATATGTCAAAATTGTGTTTATCGGTAACACAAATCCGTTGGTGGTGTTCGTTCGTTGATTGGATATATGGATTGAACAAAAAACATGTTGGAAGTTCAATAAACATGGGCTGTCTGTTTCGATTCAACAGTGAAATGGTGACTATATATCGATTTGAAAACATTGGTGTGTAGAGGAGGAGGAGCAGATGCTCACGATGGTTCCCGATTATCTCAGATTGAATGGTGGTGGATGGAAATTACCGAAGAGCTATTGACGTTGGAGGTGAGATCTGGAGCAGCATAGTGGACTAGGACATGGTGGCGTGGATGGCTTGGAATGGGGATTGTAGCCATGGTGTTAGATCGAGGTGGTTTGGCCTATGGCAATACCAATGACAATGCAAAAGGGATGGTAGATTTGGGTTCTTCGATGTGAGGGTTTGTTTAATATGTAGGAACGAAGAAACAAAAAACAATAAATATGTAATTATTAAATAATTATAATAAACACTTTAACTTTAGATGCTTATAACTCTCACATACGACCTCTATTTCATGTGTGGTTCATTTCATCGGGATTATAGTGGGATGAGGAATGACTTGGTATACTTTTTACTATAGTTTGAGATAGCTTAGAAAATTTTATTATCTGGGCGAGTTCGTTGTATATGGTTCATATTTAGGGATACGATAGTTTAAGGAGCCAAGTCCTCAATATATAATATAGTTTGAGGAGCTGAGTCCTCAACATATAATAGTCCAAGGAGTTGATTCCTTAATATACGTCATTGTAACACCCCATACTTTTAGTAGCATTATTTATGATAATTAATTAGCTAAATATGTAAACTGATTATTGGATTGAGATTTGTGATTAATAGGGGTAGCTATGCCATGTTAGTGAGTAAATCAAAATGAGATAACATGAAATAAAATAAATAAAGGGTTAGGAAGTAGACCGGGGCTAAATGGGAACAAGGAAAATCCTTATACCCTAAACCCTTAGGAGATCAAAACACACATTCATTTTCTCAAACAAAAACATTTTTAAGCTTGGCCACCATTATAGAGAACTAATGGAAGAAAGAGCTAAAGAAGAAGATTGATCGAATCAAAAGCTATCCAAATCAAAAATCCTTAATCTCAAGCTATGGCGAATAGTGACTGCATCTCATTTCCTTAAATTTTTCTAGTTTTAAGTTAAATCCGAACTGTTTTTCATGTATGTGCCGTGTTTTTAATGGATTAAATGTTTATGTATACTTGTTGATGATTTATGCTTGTTCTTAGAGATTTTTTGATATGTTTTGACATGAAAAACCTATTAAATGACATCTAAATGTCTTGCGGTTTTGGATTTAGATCAGAAATGATATTTTAGAGATGGGTTTCAATTTTCATACTTTTCTGAATTATTGTGGATTTTATATAAATTTTCTAGTGTTGAAAATGATTATTTAGATTATAAATTATTTACGGCTAAAAAATTATTTATTTGGTTCTAAAATTCATATATGTTAGAAAACATATTGAAAATGATTTGTTGGAATTTTTGTAGAATTTTCCTCAGTTCTTTGATAAATATATAAAATTATTTAAGGTACGGGACTTCAATGTTTTATATATTTATAAAAGGAGAAGGGGTTTTTATAAAATAAAATTATTGTTTATTTCTGAAATATTGGAAGCACTTTTGAAGAAAAGAAAATGAAATCAATGAAAATTTGACAAGTGTAGCAGGTTAGTTAACAAGTATTGCTCTTTTAAGTTAAAGACAAAGTTTACTTATTTTTAGCCTGTTTCACCACTTTCGGCACCGGGGTTCCGACCCAGACGTCTCGCCGTCATATCTTTCAAAACCAATGCGTATGGTATCAATATAGCTGATCTATAGCGAACTGGATGAAGGCAGAAGGTATAGGATCGAAACATATGGTTCTGAAGGAGTCATGCCTTAGTTTTAAATTGAAGTTGCGCCTGTTTTGCTTTCGACTTGGTTAGCTTTCGACCAGATCAAATTGTTTTAAAAAAATGGTTTTGAATAGGCTGCGCTCTTGTTTTTAAGTAATTCTTTCAAAGGGGTTGAAACCGCTAGCTGCCACATTTCTTACCTTTTGAAGTCAATGGCTTCGGAAGGTATATTTTGTTTTAAAAACTTGGCATCCTCTCCAATGCTTTTGAAAAGTTGATCTCGACACCATCACTTCTTTTCTTAGGAATAGATTTCGAAAGGAATGCTTTCGACTTTAATGTGTTTTAGATCCTTTTGCTACTTGAAGGCATAATCCAAAAGGTTTTGACCGAAACAGTTTGAAAGGTTTCGAAGGGTAAATTTTGGAATGGTTTCGAAAGGTTTCCACGTTTTTTAAATTGAACCCAAACACTTTCGAAAGGTTTTCTATTTACAAAGGTTTGATGCTTTCGAAAGGTCTTAAATGATGATTTTAAAGGGGTGCTTCCCAAATGATTTCAAAAGGTTTAAAGAAAGGTTTCTAAGGGGTGGTTCCCTAATGGTTTCGAAAGGTTGAAAGGAAAGGTTTTCCAAAGGTTTCGAAAGGCAATATTTAAAGGTTTTAAAAGAAAGATGTCTAAGGTTTAAAGCTTTCGAAAGGAAGGTTTTGGCCTTACGGCATAGGTTGAATAAAGGGTTTTATCGGATTTCGAAAGGGGTACTTTCAATAGAGTTGAAAGTGTTACTTTCAAAGGTTTATATGTTTTCATCAACTAAGATTTGGGTAAAGTGTATACATAATATATATATATATATATATATATATATATATATATAAATCATGGCAAGGTGATTATGAATAAAGCATATAGATTATATATTTTCCTTGTTTAAATATGATTTAAAGGTTTAATCGGTTTGAAAAGCTTTTAAAGGAAAATTTTGGAAAGGAATCCCTAAGTAAAATGATTCAAATATTAGAATACCAGAGAGGACTAGTATAGGGTCGCGCCCTATACATTAGCTATTGGCCCCAGCTAATTTAGTCCAAAATTCTAGTGTGTGGGGCTTTGTCACAAGTAAGACTAAACTTATGATTACAACCAGATGGGAATATATGTTTGTATATAGATAGGTCATTGGTGAGCCCGCAAAACCATTATGGTTAAGAGACCTTGGGAGATGTTAAGTTAGGGACAGACCATCCAGAAGAGAAGTATTTAACAGATAGTTAGGGACAGACCATCTAGAAGAGGTGTGTCTAATAGATGTTAGATTATTTTGTTATATTTTCTGGTAGGCCCGAGTCAGCCAAAGGTTAGTATTTAGCCAAATAAAACTATAGTGTTCGGAAAGATAGTCCACTTGTTACCTGATATGTAAGTTTACATAAAATGCTTTACAGTTTTAACCAGTTTTGGTTGCAGGATTATGATTTGCAAAAGATATGTTTTAAAAGGATATTAGTGGGGGGAAACTCGTTCACCTAAGCGGCGAGATCTCACTTAATATAGTATATGACAGATGTATAGTATTATTCACACCATGCTTTATGTCTGACTCGAAGTTTATATTTTTCCCCTTAAACTCTCGAGTTCTCAAAATTTATTTAAGTAGATCGAGGGTTGAGGTTTTACAGGTTTTGGTAGGTTGATGAATAAAGCTTTCAGAAACGAGCAGGTGGCTGACGGATAGCTATTTAGGAGTTGGTGCTTTGTTTTATTTAATTTTGATGTGTTGTATTTAAGACAGTTATGTCAGTATAGTACTCTCGTCAACCAAGGGTGCATCATCATATATCGCTCTTGGCGTATTTGTGTAATAATTATATTTTATCTGAACCTGGGATACGATTATAGGATTATGTAATTTGAACGTGAAACATGTGTTTTGAAATGTAATGAGAAAAGATGTTTTTGAAATCTGTGATTTTTTTAATATTCAAATGCTTCTGATATTATGGATACAATTAACATTGTCGTATTCAGTCGTTGAAAATTAATACTATGGATGACTGCAGCATCTATAGCATGTAGTTTTGGGCCTCTAGATAGGGATGTTACAACTTGGTATCAGAGCATAGGTTTATGAAATACTTTAACTAAAAATGATTTTGAAAATAGAATCCCTTGGAATTAGAGTAAGATCGGGGTATGGGATAACGCTATAGTAACGTACTTGTATTTTCTATATATGAGTATACGCTATATCTCTATTCTCCTATCTCTATTAGGTTATTCTTCTATATCTCATGAGGCTTGAAAATAGATATAGATGCTAGAAGAGGCAGAGTTAACCTAGGAGGGGATGACACCACCAGCAATGGAAATGCCCGACCCAATACGAGGAGGACTCAAGGTCAGGCTCAAGCTGAGAATGTTAGTGATGGATTCCCATAAGTCGATATAGGAACAATGTATCAGTCAATGATGAGCAAATGAGGGGGCTCGCTTCGAGACAACTTCAGGGAGTGGATTTATTTTGGTGGAATTGTGTGACGGCATGAGTAAATGAAGAGGAGATGACGTGGGCTATGTTTAGAAGAAGGTTTTGGGAGAGGTTCATGTCGGTGACAGTGCAGTCTGTTTTGATTAGAAAGTTTGCTGACTTAGAACAAGGAGAAATGTCTGTTTTGAAGTATGCTAGCAGGTTTAAAGAGTTGGCTAGATGTGGGTATGCCGCAGTGGATACAGTGATAAAGAGGAATGAGAAGTTCATCGGGGGATTGAAGTCTGAGTTGGAGAGGGCTACTTTACCGCATATCAGAGATCCCTGTGATTTGGTAGTGGAGATGGTGTTAAAACATGAAGAGATGCTTGCTTGTTTAGAGAAGAAGAAGGAGAAGGAGGTCCAGATTGGGCAAGGTCAGAAGAGAAAGTTCTTTCACAAGAAGGGTGCTTAGAAAGGTGGAGCAACAAAGAAGGGAAAGTCTGAAGTGGTTTGTTATAAGTGTGATAAGAAAGGCCATTATGCTCATGGGTGCTGGACAGGCGAAGGAAAGAAAGCTGTTGAGAAGAAAGGAGTTAGATGTTTCAACTGTGATCAAGTTGGGTACTACGAAAAGTGCAAAGAGCCCACTAAGGATGGGAAGGGCAAGGTGTATGCATTGGAGCCTGCTACTTTGAAGCCGACAAGCATGACAAAGGAAAGGCAGTTTTGGGAGGTATGCTTCAGATCCATAATATGTTTGTTAGCGTTTTGTTTGATACTGGTGCATCACATTCTTTTATATCTTGATGTTTGGTAGATAATCTTAACCTAGAACCTACATAATTAGTTACTTCCTTAAGAGTTGCAAATCCGATTGGAGGGTATGCGACACTTGGGATGAACTGTGACCACTTAGAATTTGACTTGCTAGGTTACACCTTTGTTTGTAGTTTGCATATGTTTGACTTTGTAGGGTTTGGAATTATATTGGGCATGGATTGGTTAAGTAAGTATGATGATAGGATATTTCACCAGGATAGAAAATTATCACTTAAACATCTGGATTGTAGTGATCGGATAGTTTATACCATAGAAAACACTAGGTGTGAGGTAAATGCTTTGTTGGGTATTGTGGAGTTAGAGGATGAGTTGAATCGCGTTTTCGTGGTTAGATAATTCACAGATGTCTTCGAGGCGGTAGTTGGAATGCCACCGAAATGAGCCATTGAGTTTCAAATAGAATTGGTGCCTGAAGTAGAACCAGTGAGTAGGCCGCCAAGCAGGATGACACCGATAGAAATAAGGGAGTTGAAGGCTCAGTTGGTGGATTTAGAAGGCAAGAGTTTTATTAGACCGAGCAGTTCACCTTTAGGAGCAGCTATAGTGTTTGCTAACAAGCTAGACGGATCGTTAAGGCTATGTATCGATTATCGTAAGTTGAATGAGAGAACGGTAAAGAATCGATATTCGCTGCCTAGGATTGATGATTTGTTCGATAAGTTGAGTGGAGCCAAGATATTTTCTCAATTGGATTTGACTACAGGGTTCCATCAGCTTAGGGTGGTAGGAGATAGTATACATTTGACGGTGTTTAGAACAAGGTATCGGTCATACGAATGGTTAGTTACGCCGTTCAGATTCAGTAATGCGTCGGCATTCTTTGTGGATTTGATGAACCGGATTTTCTGAGAGCACCTGGATAGGTTCATGTTAGTTTTTATAGATGATATTCTAATATACTCTAAGTATGAGAAGGAGCATGAAGTTTATCTTAGAGTTGTGTTTGAGACGCTGAAGCAGCATCAGCTAAATGAAAAGTTTTTAAAGTGCTATTTCTATAAGAAGGAGGTGAGGTTTCTTGGTCACATGGTTTTGGAAATTGGATGGTCAGTCGATCCAGATAAGTTCAAAGCTATTAATAATTGGATGAGACTAGAAACGGTGACCGGGATAAGAAGTTTTCTTGGATTGGCTGGATATTATCGGAGATTTATAAAAGATTTTTTGCGGATAGCAGCACTGATGACCAAGCTAACGCAAAAGGATGTGAAGTTTGTATGGACCAATAAGTGTGAGGAAGCGTTCCAGAGCTTGAAACACTTATTGACCCATGCACCTGTATTAGTTGTTCCAGAAGGGAATCAAGACTTGGTAGTTTATACATATGCATGTGGTACCGGATTAGGAGCTTTACTAATGCAGAGCGGTAAAGTCATTGCCTATGCTTCTAGAAAGCTTAGACCACAAGAGGTTAGATATCCAACGCGTGATTTGGAGTTAGCTGTAGTGATATTTGCATTGACGGTATGGAGGCATTCACTTTTGGGAGAGAGGTTTGAGCTTTATACAAATTATAAGCCGTTGAAGTACTTGATCTCTCAGAAGGAGCTGAACATGAGACAGCAGAGGTGGTTAGAGTTTATTGCTGCTTATGATTTTGGATTTGAGTACAAACTAGGGAAAGGAAACAATGTTGCAGATACACTCAGTAGGAAACATCAGAATGAAGTGTTGGCAGTGATAGTGTAACGACCCGTATTTTTCGTATTGATAATCGTAGAATTATTTGGTCGTTAGTGTTGTTCTTGATTGTTCGAAGTTTAGGTCGTATGGGAGTTAGCTTAGGTCGTGAGATAGCTTGGGTCGAAGGGAGCGACCTAAGGAATTGACCGAGTTAAGGTGGAACGAGTTAATGGCTTTAGGTCGGTTGAACCGAGTTAATGACCTAAGTGTTTTGAGCGGCCTAAATTTAGTTACGACTTAAGGGGGTTGTGAGTTAACGACCTAAGAAACTCACGAGTTAACGTGTTACGGGTTAAGGAGCTAGCGGCTTAGGATAGACCGACCTATAGAAGTCAACGACCTAGTGGTGACCGACCTAGTGGTGACCGACCTATAGTAGTAAACGACCTAACTTAGAATGCGTAAGTTGTTAGGTCGTGTAAGTATTGGGTCGTAGGTCGTGGTATTTTAGGTCGTGGGTGTTTTTGGGTCATCGCATAGTTAGGTCGCTGAGTAGTGAGGTAATGCAGTAGAGAAAGGCTTAGGTCGTAAACGACTTAAGATAGGTCGCAGTGTGAGTTAGGTCGCAAGGATAGTTAGGTCGCAGCACTTTTAACCCGCCTTTCTTTTTAAGTCGTTGGGACATCTGGGCCGTTGATTTCGTAAGTCGCGCACGAGTGTTAAGTCGCATGAGTCGTTAGGTCGGTGGGGAAGATAGGTCGTAGGTCGTAGGTCTTTTGGTTGTTAGGTCGGAGGTTTTTAGGTCGTTAGGTCGGCAACAACCTAGGGGCGAACGACCTAATTTTCAGCCTATAAATAGAGGCGCCTATCTTCACTTTTTGGCACCGGATTTTGAAGCGACGAAGTGCTGCCATTTTGAGAGCTCGACTACAACATTTCTTTATCTTCTTTTCTCCACTCCAATCTAGTTCTAACATCTATACAAGATCGAAGATCGAGATTGAAGATCCAAGAGCTAAAGTTGAAGATCTTCATCCAACCAAGCTAGATTTCATCGTTTCAAGCGGGATTTCGACGAATCAAGCTTGAAGCTTCGCTGTCCAGATCTGAAGTTGATAGTTTTTGAAGTGTTTGGGTGATTTGGTGAGTGGTGGTTATCTCTCACGCGGACCCAAAGGAGTATATTGGATCGGTGGTTTGTTGGAGTGTTGTAGATAGTGATTTTATGCATTTTTCCTTAGATCCAAGTGTAGATCCGTTACTTATAAAGATGTTTACTTATGCAAGTTCATTTACCAAGTTGTAGAGATAAAAACCCATGATTTATATTTGTTGGATCTATGCTAAAAACCCATGATTCATGTATGTTATATCTATGCTCATTTATTTACGAAATTGCCATTGTAGTTATAAATGCCTACTTAAACCATATTTGATTACTTGATTGCTTAAGCTAATGATTGATTTGATTGATTGCTATGTATGTTAGTTGATTGATAGTTAGATCTAGACAAGATGGTCGAAGATGATTCAAAAGCTAAGTGGAAAGGCTTTTGAATGGTGAAAGCTGCTTGTGGCATATGAAGCGGATGTTGAAGCTCATATGTATGGATTAGATGATGTTGAGATGGGACTTTGCCATGATGCGATGAGGCAAGCCATGATGTTGAGATGAGACTTTGCTATGATGCGATAAAGCGAAGCATGATGTGAGATAGCCTTGGTTTAATCCAGACGGGATCATCCCAAGCATGTTGATAACTCGATGATGCGATGCGAGTTGGTTGATAATGGTTAGCTTGAGAGGCGCTTGAGCTAGTATGGAAATAGTCGTCGAGGAGGATGACTAGGAGGCTGAGATCTCATCGTTGTTGAAGGTTCTAGCATGCTCAAAGCAAGAGTACGTTGGAACGGGCTGCGACGACGTTCCAAGCACGGGCTGCGACGACGTGCTAGTACTCTGGGTAGTTGCGAAAATTCCTAGGCACGGGCTGCGACGACGTGCAGAGTTATGTCTAGAACCGGGGTTACCATTAGCCCTTGACAGATGGTCGTTCAACTAACGGTGAAATCAAGGCAATGATAACAGTGATAGCCAGAGTCATGGATGTTTGGACGTTTGATTGTATCATCATTCGGTCTCAAGAGCGGTGTTTTCTGGGTGCTTATCTGATCTTGGTTTAGGCCTTGGGGGTTTGTATTTGGAAAACATCGACCTTGACTCGAGTGATTATTGCTTTACTTTAATTGCTTGCTATGTTATGCTTACTTCTCCTTAATGTGTGTCTGGGGGCTATCACTGTAGAAAGAGGTGGAGTGGGATGGTTTGGTTCCTATTCCTTTTATCCCTTATACTCTTTTGGTATGTTTGATAGTTGATTTACTGCTCACTAAGACTTTGTCTGACTCAAGGTTTTATGTCTCCTCTTATTACCTTGGGCTATTCATCCATGTTGGGATGGGCAGACTAGGTAGCAGGTGACAGGTGCTGTTCTTGGAGATCTACGCTGATGATGACAAAGACGAGCAGGAGGCTTTTGCATATTATTTCATATTATATGTACTGGGTGTTCCGCTGCTGTATTTGTTTGAGTGTTATGTAGTGAGGCTTTGATGTATGGATGATTCATATGTTTGTATAAAACTATTATGATGCTTATATGATGATGTCCTGTTCTATAGAGCTTCACTATATTATATTTCTCTATTGTATTTATCCATGCGCTGTGAGTTGTACGATAGATTCTGCGATGTTTATTCTACCTTGACGGTCACCCATGGCTGCCTGGCACAGCTTCAACGCACCATTCTCTTGTTTCCGTGCAGGAGTCATGGGCGGTCGTCACAGATAGCGGAATGGAAAGATTTGGAAGCGTTGTCGACTTGTAGAGTGCAGTGAAGATCCAAGGCTGGGTCTAGTGGAGAATTTGCTATGTTATCTTGTTTAGAAGTCCGACCAATATTGATTGGGAAGATTGCTTATAAACAGGAAGAGGATTTAGTGTTAGCTGAAGGGATCGGGAAATTAAAGGAATAACGAGGAGCGATGACTTGAAAGATTTCAGTCTTGACCAAAGTGGGTGGTCGAGAAAGAAGGGTAGATTATGTGTTCTAGATGTGGAAGACATAAGGATGGAAGTTTCGGAGGAATGCCATCGTTCGAAGTTCACTATTCATCCAGGAGGAATGAAGATGTATCAAGATATGAAGAGAAGTTTCTTCTGGGAAAACATGAAGAGGGATGTTGTCTTATGGGTGAAACAGTGTTTGAATTGTCAGTAGGTAAAAGACGAGCATCAGAAGCCAAGCGGTTTGCTTCAGCCATTGGATATTTTGGTATGGAAGTGGGATTCTATTTTTATGAATTTCATAGATGGGTTGTCGAGATCTAATAGAGGAAATGAAGGTATATGGGTCATAGTGGACAGGTTGACCAAGAGTGCCCATTTCATTCCAGTTAAGTCAAATAGGGTGGCATCTGTATTGGCTAAGTTATTTATGAAGAATGTAGTTAGACTTCACGAAATTTTTAGTAGTATTGTTGGTGACAGAGATTCCTTATTCACTAGTGAGTTCTAGAAGAGTCTACAGAAAAGTTTAGGAACCATGCTCAAGATGTATCGCTTACCGTCCGTAGATAGATGGGAAAACGGAAAGAGTTAATAAGGACTTAGAAGATTTTTAAGATCTTGTGTATTAGACTTCGGAGAATCATGGGAAGACCAACTACACCTAGTCGAGTTGTCTCATAACAATAATTATCAGACAATAATTATCAGACTAGTATAGGGATGGCTCCGTTTGAAGCTTTGTATGGAAGACCATGCCTGCACGTTGGTTAGAGACTAGAGATAGATTAGTCCTTGGTCCCGATTTGGTAAGAGAAGCAGCAAAAAAGGTTGAGCTGATAAAAGTGAGAATGAAGGAAGCGCAGTCTAGACAGAAGAGCTATGCAGATTAAAGACGGAAAGATTTAGAGTTCTCTGTTGGAGATCATATTTTCGTCAGTATCGCCGACGAAAGGTGTTATCAGGTTCGAGAAGACAGGAAAGTTTGCACCGAGATTCGTAGGACCATTTCCTATTTTAGAAATGATCAAGAAACTCACGTATAGAGTAAAATTACTGAGTAGTTTGACAGGAATCCATGATGTTTTCCATGTATCTCGTTTGAGGAAGTGTGTTAGGGATCCAGACACTACTATGGCACCGACTGTGTTAGAAGATTTAGTAGTGAAACTGACATGACTATAGTTAGGAAGCCTATTCGAATAGTCATGAGAGCCGAGAAGAAGTTGAGGAACTAGAAAGCCAGATCAGTAAACGTCCAGTGGAGTGACAATGCTAGGGACTATAATTAGGAGACTGAGAGCAGGATTAGAGACGCTTATCCTGATTTGCTTGATGGTATGTATTACCTTTGATTGTTTTTTGTGTACCTTATCATAATTTTGAGGATGAAATTCTTTAAGGAGGGGGGATTATAACACCCCATATTTTAGTACATTATTTAGGATATTTAATTAGCTAAATAAAACAAAATAATGTAAAATGATTATTGGATTGAGATTTGTGATTAATAAGGGTAGTCGTGCAATGTTAATGCGTAAATCAAAATGAGATAACATGAAATAAAATAGATAAAGGGTTAGGAAGTAGACAGGGGCTAAATGGGAATAAGGAAAATCCTTATACCCTAAACCCTTAAGATATCAAAACACACGTTCATTTTCTCAAACAAAAACATTTTTAAGGCCGGCCACCATTATAGAGAACTAAAGGAAGAAATGGCTAAGGTAGAAGATTAATCAAATCAAAAGCTATCCAAATCTCAAATCCTTAATCTCAAGCTAAGGTGAAAATTGAATACATCTCATTTTCTTAAATGTTTTCGTTTTAAGTTAAATCCGAAGTGTTTTGCAAGTTTGTGCCATGTTTTTAATGGATTAATGTTTATGTATACTTGTTGATAATTTATGCTTGTTCATTAGATTTTATGATATGTTTTGATATGAAAACCCTATTAAATGACATCCAAATGCTTTGCGATTTTAGATTTAGAACGGAAATGATATTCTAGATATGGGTTTCAATTTTCATAATTTTCTAAATTATTGTGGATTTTATATAAATTTTCTAGTGTAGAAAATGATTATTTAGGTTATAAATTATTTACGGCTAAATAATTATTTATTTGGGCCTAAAATTTATATATATTAGAAAACATATTAAAAATGTTTTTTTGGAATTTTTGTAGAATTTTCTTATGTGTTTTGATGAATATATAAAATTATTTAAGTTATGAGACTTAAATGTTTTATATATTTATAAAAGGAGAAGGGATATTTTATAAAATAAAATTATTATTTATTTCTGAAATATTGGCAGCACTTTTGATGTAAAGAAAATTTGAAATCAATGAAAATTTGACAAGTGTAGCAGGTTAGTTAAAAAGTATTTCTCTTTTAAGTTAAAGACAAAATTTAATTGTTTTTAGCCTGTTTCGCCACTTTTGACACCAGGGGTCCGACCCAGACGTCTTGCCATCATTACTGACGAAACCAATGCGCATGGTATCAATATACTTGGTACCTAGTGAATTGGATGAAGGCGGAAGATATAGGGTCAAAACGTATGGTTCTGAAGGGGTTGAAGCATGCCTTAGTTTTGAATTGAAGTTGCGCTTGCTTTGCTTTCGACTTGTTTAGCTTTCGACCAGGTAAAATTGTTTTAAAGAAATTGTTTCGAATGGGTTGCGCTTTTTTGTTTAAGTAATGCTTTTGAAGGTGTAGAATCCCCTAGTTGTGGCTTTTCTTACCTTTAGAAGTCAACTGTTTTGGAAGGTATATTTTGTTTTAAAAACTTGGCATCTTCTTCAATGCTTTCGAAAGGTTGGTATCGACACCATCACTTCTTTACTTAGGAATAGCTTTCAAAAGGAATGTTTTCGACTTTAATGGGTTTTAGATCCTTTTGCTTCCAAAAGGTTTCGACCAAAACAGTTTTCAAAGGTTTCGAAGGGGTAAATTTGGAATGGTTTTGAAAGGTTTCCAAACGTTTTAAATTAAACCCAAATGCTTTTGAAAGGTTTGTTAGTTACAACTGTTTGATACTTTTGAAAGTTTTTAAATGATGGTTTCGAAGGGGTGCTTCCCCAATGCTTTCAAAAGGTTTCTAAGGTGGTTCCCCAATGGTTTGGAAAGGTTGAAAGGATAGGTTTTCCAAAGGTTTCAAAAGGCAATGTTTAAAGGTTTAAAAGGAAGATGTCTAAGGATTTAAAGCTTTCGAAAGGATGGTTTTGGCCTTTTGGTCTAGGTTGAATAAAGGGTTTTACCTGCTTTCGAAAGGGGTACTTTCAATAGAGTTGAAAGGGGTACTTTCAAAGGTTTATATGTTTTCATCAAATAAGATTTGGGTAAAGTATACATATATAACATGGCAAGGTGATTTTGAGTAAAGCATGGAGATTATATATTTTCCTTATTTAAGTTTGATTTAAAGGTTTAAATCGGTTTGAAAAGGTTTTCAAGGAAAATTTTAGGAAGGAATCCCTAAGTAAAATGACTCAGATATTAGAATACCAGATGGGACTGGTATAGGGATGCACCCTGTACATTAGCTATTGGCCCCGGCTAATTTAGTCCAAAATCCTAATGTGTAGGCTTTGTCCCAGGTAAGACTAAATTATGATTACACACAGAAGGGAATATATGTTTGTATACATATAGGTTATTGGTGAGCCCGCAAAACCATTAGGTCAGGTGACCTTGGGAGATGTTAAGTAAGGGATAGACCGTCCAAAAGGGAAGTATTTAACAGATAGTTAAGGACAGACCATCCAGAAGAGGTGTGTTTAACGGGTGTTAGATTATTTTATTACATTGTCTAGTAGGCCCGAGTCAGCCGAAGGTTAGTAGTTAGAAAACAAAACTATGGTGTTCGGACAGATGGTCCATTTGTTACCTAATATGTAAGTTTACATGAAATGCTTTACAGTTTTAACCAGTTTTGGTTGTAGGATTATGTTTTGCAAAATATATGTTTAAAAGAATATTAGTGAGGGGAAACCCATTCCGCTAAGCGACGAGGTCTCACTTAATATCGTATATGGGAGATGTATAGTATTATTCACACCATGCTTTATGTCTTACTCGAAGTTTATGTTTTCCCCTTAAACTTTTGAGTACTCAAAATTGATTTGAGTACATTGAGGGTTAAGGTTTTACTAGTTTTACTACGTTGACGAATGAAGCTCTAGAGATGAGCAGGTGGCTGACAAATAGCTCTTTAGGAGTTGGTGTTTTGTTTAATTCCGCTGTGTTGTATTTAAGACATTTATGTCTATATATTACTCTGAACAACCAATGGGGCATCATCATATATCGCTTTTGGCGTATTTATGTAATAATTATATTTTATCTGAACATGGGAAACAATTATGGGATTATGTAATTTGAATATGAAACATGTGTTTTGAAATGTAATGACAAAAGATGTTTTTGGAATCTTTGATTTTGTTTCATATTTAAATATTTCTGATATTACGCATTCCATTAACATTGTCGTATTTAATCGCCATCAGTTAATACTATGGATGACTACAGCATCTGTAGCACGTAGCTTTTGGCCTCTAGATAGTGGGTGCTACAGTTATAGTCCGATGAGCGAAGACCTCAACATATGATAGTCCGAGGACCCGAGTACTCAATATACAATAGTGTGAGAACCCGAATTCTCGAAATATGATAGTTCTAGGAGTTGAGTCCTCAATATACGATAGCTCGAAGAGTTGATCCTTGGTATTCTCAATTTAGCATTACGACACATTTTAAGAAGCAGAGTACTTAGTATACTATTTGGCTATAGCTGTTGAGACTTTAGGGAAAAATTATGGGCACGTGATTAGGAATGAAATAGATTTTCATGAGACCTTAGCATATGATGTCATTATATTATTATATTATGTTTTGCTGACATGTTTTGTGTAGTTGACATGGGTTAAGGTATGGTTTTCGAGCATATATGTTGTTTTACTATCTTATTAGTATCATACACTTGTACGATGCTTTCACTTACCAGACGTATGTCTGACCCCCTCTCTTATTTTCAACTTTTTAGTTGTTCTATGATAGGTCGATAGGGAGGACAGGTGGTGATTTGAAGGTGTCATGGTACGACGGAGACGTGCACTTATTCATCTATTAGTTATCTATTAGTTGATCTCAGTTATTCTCATATATTAGGATGATTTTGTTACTAGCGTGGAAAAATATGGTAAGTGAAGTTTATCTGATACTGTGTTATTAGTTTGCCTGGAATTATTATATTTTATCCCTTCCGGTGTGACTTTTAGAAGTGTAGAATATTGTAGGCAGCTCTATGTTATATTATATATTTTACTTCAAAAACAAACCACCATATAGGAGGTCTGCAAATGTCCATGTCGTTTTATGCGTTGAATAAAGGCATCGTAGCTGGCAGGTAGTTTCATTTGGTATCAAAGCTAGTTGCATCGTGATAGGGTGTTCTCATAGTGTAAACCATGGTGAAACTTTTTCTCTTACCCCTACACGCCCCGACAACATGGGTTGGCCAAGCAATTAGAAAACTGGCCAAGGAAGTCGAGATGCTGGCCGTAAAACCAGTAGTTGAGGTTACCGTTTGTAACCACCTTAGGTTGATGACTGTTACATTTGGTATCGAAGGTTATGTTAAATGATTCCAACTAAATTAGGGCGTATGATAGTGTATTGCAATTTTTATTACATGACTTTTATATATATATATATATATATATATATATATATATATAATTTATATGCTACACCTCATATATATATACTATTTAAAACACCTTTAGGGTGAAATTTAATCCATCACATTCGTTATAATTTATTCCATTAGGAATTGCTAGTAAAGGGTCCTATACCTAACAGTAGTGGAGTAAATTGGGGGACTAAGGAAAAACAAGAAGAAGAGAAGTACCCTTGTGTCCATATTATATAGTGTGTTGTTGATGTGGCATAATGAAGGTACTTAAGCATTTTGTTAGGTTGTAGTTGGGCTTGTGTATGTTATAATCTATTCCACTTAAATTAATTAAATTAGTTGAAATTAATTTAAAAAATTTCCTTAAAAACGTTAAAAATAATAGCATTTGAAATTTTAGTGAAAAATGTAGAATTTGAAATTTGATTATTGAACCGAAAGAATAAACTATGTTTAAGCTTCGGACATGGGAAGTTTTCATAAGAGGTGATTTTTCATGGATATTTTAAAGGTTTCCTTTTTGAAAAACAAAATGAACATTACATTTTCTTTACAGTTTTACAAACATTCCTATTTATAAAAGTAAATTGTAAAAAGATATGTTTTACATACCTATTTTTCTAAGTTAAATTAAACTATCTTTGATAGAGATTAAATTGGAAAAAAACAAAGAGAGAAGATTCAAAATAATAATTTTAAAATTTGTGTATTTTATTAATTTTAATATGTATCTGCTTTTGAATGGAAATTGAAGGCTTTATGTTGTATACTCTTGAAATTATACATTAATAAATTGTTTAAAATTGTGAAATTATTTTTGAATCTGAGATGAATATAGTTAGTAGAAAAAATGAATTTCAAAGGTATATTTTTATCTATTTATACGATGTATTATTTAAAGGAGTTGGAAATTAGCTAATTAATAAATAAAATGATATACACACACACACACACACTTATGTATATGTATTATAAATTGGTTTTATATGAAATAAGAGTATAGACGCGAAGTATGAGAATTATAGGGAAATAATTAAAGTTATTTCGAAATAAGTTGGTTAAACTATAAAGAACCGATTTTGAAAATTAAATGTTTTTAGGTAATGATATTTTTAGGAATTTTGAAAAATAAAAAATAGCCCTAGAAATTTGAAGTATGATAATTGTTTATTTAGGACATATGAACCGTTAAAATTGATTAAATTGAAATAAATATAAGTTATGATTTCCTGTGAAATGATTTAACATGAAATGTCCAAAGTAAAACTCTTTGAAAATTTATTTAAGTGTAATTTACATAATTTGATTTGAAAAAATGTGTTATGATTTTATTAAATGTTTATTAAAATTTTGTAGAAAATTTTATGGTTTTCGGTTCTTACTCATTTTATGAAGAATAAAATGTGAGATCAGCGATTTTGGAAAAAAAAAATCAAATTAAATAGTTATTGATAATTTCAATTGAAATTTGATTGGACCTAGAAAATAATTACGTAGTTAACAAATTTTATATTAACTATAACGAACCTGCTAGGATAGTCAAATGTCAGAGTGCTAAGGACGTGCTAGAAATGAACATTATAAATTTATGATATTGGTACTAAAAAATTAATAATGGTATTATTTATGAATTTTGAGAAAATTATGGAATAAGAAAAAAATCGAATCAACGATTTAATATTATTTATGAAGTAAGTTGTAATTTGAATAAACAGTCATATGATTTTTGGAAAGGGGTCTAAATTTTTAGCAAATAATAATAATATCTTATCATATGGAGTTTACAAAAAAATTATTATTATTTAAGTATAAAATAAAAGGTATTTTAAGAATAAAAATAATAATAATAATATATTCCATGAATATTTTTAGGATAAATTGTTGCTATTTTTGATATAAATAACATTAAAAAGATTTTTAGTATTTAATGTAGAAAGTTGTTACTTTTGAATTAGACAAGAATAAAGTGGATTTGAAAATAACTATTTTATAAAATATTGTTTTTCTTATGGAATGATGATAATATTATATTTTTTGAAGGAAATTTGACGAAATGTTTAGTCTTTCGATTAAATAATATTGTTTGAGGTATTTAAAGTAATATGATGAAAACAAAGGATTCTTGAAGTATATTATCGAATTGGAAAAAATATATACTATTTTGAGATAATTGAGAAAAAGTATTCATATAATAAACAGTACTGATATGATTTATACTTAGGAAGAAAATAATAAATTAAATTTATTATTTTGAATTATTAAATCATATATGATTGAATATTGTTTGAGATTAACATGCACGTTTACGTTAAGGATAGAGATATGCTTCTTTAATACGTGAGAAGCATGAGAGCATAGTTAAATAAACAGTTTCCTAAAAGATTCATAATAAACTATAGTTGTATAAGACAGTCTTAGATAAAGGATGTCTATGTAAAGTGTTTTGGAGTACGACGATGCCCATAAGGTACTCTAGCCATATGTTAGTTTAAATAACTTCACAAGCATGTGGAGATAATATAATTTTTAATGTTTCTAGTGTTGTATGATTTGAAGACATGAAGTAAGTGTCTTGGCTTGCACGTATTAATACGAAGGCGGTTTTAAGGAAGGCGACATTTGGCGATTTGGAAGAAAATTGTCTTAGAGGTAAGATTATTTATTTTTAGTCATCATTTGGATTGAAGAAACAATCTTATGGAGTCATTTTTTTCAAATAGTGACCTTTTGTGCATTACTCATTTTCAGTGTCTGTTGCACATGAAAAACAAATGAAAAATGCACAACCTAGTTTATGTGCTTGTTATTGTAATATTGTGTTTATTGAAAATAAGACATTATATGTTTTTGACATCTATAAATTATACTGTGATGGAGTGGCATTTGCCTAAGAATCTTAACTTTTAGTACACTTAGAGGGAAGACACCGTCCATTATCATGTTGTCATTCTTATAGACTTAAAGAAAAATTTAGTTGGTTTCTTAAAGGATACGAAGAAGGTTTTCTACTGGTCGAGAATGATGAAGCAAGTGGCGAAGTATACTACAAAGTATTTGGCAATGGGCATATTATAGTAATGCGGTCTATTTAAACAAAAGCTATACTTGGACATTATATTATGTGAGACGCCTCAATGATATGCTAAGGATTACAAACCGCATAGGATAGGCGTGCATAGAGAGTTTGTATTGTGTAGCTATGTAACGACCCGTTAAACTTGATAATATTAAATGAATTAAATTAATATAATTTCCAATCTAATGTAGAATAAATGTAGGAGTTAGATAGTAACTGGAATTAAAAGGTTAACAATTGAAATGTTTATATGGCAATAGATAGAATAACGAAAATTTGAGTTGTGGTTATAAGATTTAATTGGTTGTGAAATTAATACTAGAGGAACGCTAAATGAAAACTTTAGCAACGGAAATTAAAGCTTAATTATTGTTAAATTGAATGAAAACCTAACTGAGATAGTGTAAGATGTATATCTTTGTGCAGTTGTATATGTATAGGAGATTTAAATGTATAGTTAATTATGAATTGTAGAAACGGTTATTTAATCTAATTGTTGAAAAATTAGGTGAAATATAAATAGGGAAATAGCGTAATTGTTGCACTTGAATAAAAATAAATTTAAGAATTTATGAAAAGAATTTAAATTTCCTATGTGTTTATATATATTGGTAAAATTGTAACTATATGGGAATTTAGGAAGTAAAATAAATGGCAGTGAGGGATAACCAATTCAATGCAATACAAAGGTGATTGGAACGACTGTTGGGTTTAATGGAGTATATATAAACAGTGAAAATCATTATAATCTCTTAATTTAATACGATTGTTTAATTAATACTAAAAGAATAAAGTTGAAATAGTATTAATGTAATAAAAACTTTAATAGATTGCAATTGTATAATGGAAGTAAATTGTTAATAAATGAATGTAAATATTAACAAAATTATGGAAATAAAATATAAAGGAATGTTGGATAGAACATAAGTGAATGAAATTTGATAGTACGTTAATTTGGAGGTAAATTTAAGAAAGAATAACAACCATTATAAATTTCCTAACTTATTTGTCAATGAATGTATTTGGGAATAGAGTTCTTTTATATGTTGAATAGTTATAATGTTGTTATTAAGAATGAACGTTACTTTATTAAGTATAAATATAGTAACGGAAGTATGAATAAATTTATAGAAACGTAAGACTTACTTTAAGGTAATATTTGAGTGTAGACTTTTGAAATAGATTTGACAACAATAATTATTGTTCGTTACCTATCTTATTTGTTGTTAAGTTTATTTCGAAATCAAATCCCAAATGTATTCACTAAATTTTTGCAGTTGCGTAGTTTTGGTTTGTAATTGCAGTAGTTAGTTCTATAAGGTGAGGTCTATACTAATTTTATTTTAATTGGACCATTGGTTGATATAGACTTTAGAAAGCGAGATTTATAATTTTTAATTTGAGTATTAAATTCAACAAATGGTATTTATTATTACAAATAAAATGGAATTAAACGTAAAATATTAATTAAAATGGAATTTGTAAACATTATAGTGAAATTTTGAACTAATGTTAGTAGCATCTTTATTTTAGGTAAAAGTTTAGAATATAAAGGTTAAAAATCTATCTGCTTATTTGTTAATGGGATTAGGATCGGTAATAGGTGGTAATAATTAAATGAATGTTACACTAATTGAAAGTGGAGTAACGTTCGTTTAAAAGTTGAGAAATTATAGGAGCATATTTATTAAGCGTTACTTTAAAATTTATGTTTGATTGTGAAATTTATACGAGAAGTTGCAAAGTAATAATTAAGAAAGAATACATATAAATTGTTTATAACCTAAAACTTAAGGGTAGTTAAATGTTGAAATTGAATCTAATCAATTGGAAACTTAATTAAATTGGGTTCAATGTAAATAAAGGGTTATTTTAAGAAATTGAAATAAGTATTATAATTGGCAAATTTAGTTACTTTAAAGTGAAACGGAAGATATTAACGCAATAGTTTGAATGCAATATTTAATTCATCTAATTTATATTAAAGATTCGTTAGATTAATTTAATAGAAATTTTGGGACATTTAATAGATAATTGCTGATTTTGAATGGAATTAAAGGAATTACTGAAATTGAAATTTAGCAACTTTTAAACCTTTGCAATTGATTTTGAATATAAAGAGTCAATGGAAATTTGTGGATTAATTTATGAATTCATGAAATCAGTGTATTGACTTAGTTGTAACTATATGTAAATGTACGCAATAAGGTTGTGCAATACCAATTATTTGGATTCAAATTTATATTAAATATAATGTTGGTAGCAATTGGAATTTACCGTTTTGCAAAATAAATGAGAAATCAAGTCAAATGTAAATTATATCGTAAAGGATAAATTCATTTAAACAGTAAGATTTTTAAATAAATAAACGTTTCACTTAGGTTTCATTTGGATAATTTATGTAGTTTAATGGGAAAGCAATTGAAATTGATTACCCTAAATTTGTGCAGTTAGGGTAGTTTTGATTTGTCACTTAAGATGGTAAATTCTATAAAATGTGATAAATGTAGTTTTAATTAAATTATGACGATTGGGTATTTAAGAAGTGATAAACCAAAATTTATTGATTTATTTGAAATTAAATTGTGGATTTATTTCAAATAAGTGAAATTTATGTTTAACTATTACATCAATAGGAATTAATCTAATTTAAGGATATGTTAATATAAATTGGGCAAAAGGGTGTTTGGACTAGGGAATAATATTAATCGGTTTTAGAAACCTTAAATATAAAATGGGAAGTAGACAAGATTTAACGTTACAACCATTTATACAAAATCCAGGATGTGTGTAGAAGTATTTATGGAATAAAACGTAAACAATTGTTGGATAAAAAGAGTAGGAATCAACATTTATTTATTTAATTGGATATAACTACGATAGTATGATTTATTGCATTTAAATGAAAGCTAATATATAGAACATTGCCTAAAAAGGAAGAATAGATAAAATTAATGATAAATCTATATACTATATAAGATTTATTGATTTAAAGACAAAAGGGGCAAGATGTATAAATTAGATTAAGTGCAACCTTCAGTAAATAAAATTTGATGGAATAAGAACATTTGGCTAATTTATTTCCAATTAAATCAATTCACGTTTCAAAATTTAATGCTAGTTTATTACATATATGTTTATGCCTAAATTTAAACTTATGTTTAGATTCAATCCGATCCATCTATTATTTTTCAGCCTTGTCTATATATAACCTGTTATAAATCCTAGCCACTCCTTATTTTCATTTTTCTATACATAGATCTCCTTCTCAACTCCTCATTCTAATGGCAGAAAAAAAAAAT
The DNA here is from genome assembly GCA_030765085.1 of Allium cepa. Taxonomy (NCBI): domain Eukaryota; kingdom Viridiplantae; phylum Streptophyta; class Magnoliopsida; order Asparagales; family Amaryllidaceae; genus Allium; species Allium cepa. Next base: position 620,575,603 of record CM060928.1, read on the forward strand.
CGGATCTGCAGCAGCTTCTGGTCGCGCTTCGGGTTTCAGGGGAGAAAACCCTAGAGCAACTTCGGGTCAGGAAGAAAATAACTCGGGTCGCTTCGGGTCGTTTTGGCGAAAACTCCAAGCAAGCACCGGGGAATTGAGGCGGCGCACCGAAGTCGAACCCGAAGTCGACCCAGGACCAGAATTTTCCATTTTTCAAATTTTCATAACTTTTGCATACGAGCTCGGATTCGCGCGCGGTTTGTTTTGATGGGATCGTATCGGAATTTCTGACGTTTTGGCACTAGTTTGGATGAATTTGGAGGCTGTCCAAATTTTGGGTTTAAATTGGATTTGAATTCAATTTAAATTCAAAAAGGTGAGTGTTTTAACCCACTCACAACTTCTAAAAGCTTTTATGTTTGTTAAATTAATTTTAGAAATAAATAGAAATTTATTTATGAGTATTTGGCATGTTTATTTCACTCATATTTGTTGAATTGCATTTATTGAATTTAACTGTTAATTTCATTTATTTATTGACAGTTAGAATTTGTGTTTGCCTATAAACTGCTAGTTAACAGTTATATAGATTATTACTGAATATAAACTGTTAGATTAATAGTTGTTAAATTTAATCTGAATAAAATTGCCAGTTATTACCTGTTATATATTATCAAATATAAATTGTTATTGATTGATATTGCTTGATGATTTTGATTGGATGATGGGTGTTGTTGATGGATGTTTTATTGTATATCATTAAATTGCAAATTATCATGCATGTTTCCTTTCATTCGGGATTGTGGTTTGAAATGATATACAACCGCAAAATTTTATATCTTTTAAATTGCGGATTGAAATGATAAATGTCCGTATCACTTGACCATAGGATAGAAAATTATATACAGGCACCGCGGTCTATATATAACTATTTTAATGTGATTTCTATGGTTTGGATGGAATACAGTTTATAATAATCTTAAATTTTATATTGTATAAATATTATTCTTCCATATATATACATATGTAGTTGAAAATTTTGAAATTAAAAGGTGTATAAATCTCTTTATTAAAAATGGAAAAAAATTAAGAAAATGGAGTTTGATAATTTATATCATATGTTTAAATGTTAAGTTTGGAAATTTTAAGATATGATATTTATAATTGGATTTTTCCCAAGATAAATTGAAATGAATATTCTAGTATGATTTGAATTGAAAAAAATATATATTTTATTACTAAAAATTGGAGTTTTTATTTATTTATGGATTTTATGTGAATATTCAAGACTAATTAATAGAACATTCGATTTGTTGAAAGAATAAAATCCAACTTTAGTTGAAATATTAATACTCCAAATGGATATACGTATATATATATAAATTGAAGTGGTTTCGGAACTTGAGAGAGATAATACAAATTTTGGTTTAGACTTTAATAAAGAAATGTATTTGTAAAGCCATGAGAACTATTTTCTTTACAAAGTAACATCTAAGTTAAACCTTTTAATTCATATACCGTTGAATATCCAAACCATTCAAGTTTTAGAAGTTATGGTTTTAAATTATGATTTTCAAAATATTATGCTTTGAAATATTTGATTTTCAGACGTGATGAAGTTAAAGCATTATGATTTTGGAAAAGAATTATATTTGGGATAAGTGATAAAATATGGCTTTGGGTTTGAAATGATATCGTATTCATGGTTATGAAATGGAATGTTTATTCTGATTTTTAAAGTATAAGCTATTTTTAAATGACCGCGGTGTTATAATAACGATGGGTTGGCAAAGAGACCGGGATCGGATATGGACATACTCTCTGTCGATACCGAAAACCACTTTGACTAACCGTGTACGCGGTGGAGATTCCAGAATGAAGTAGGTGGTGGCGACGTTTCCTGTAAGGTAAATACGTGGACCCGACTCCCGTGAGTTGGCATAAGGTGGCTAAAACAGGAGCGATTCTCAGGCCAATGAGGTCATTCCTCTGATCGGACCCTCCTCTCCGATATTATACTTTGATTTTGGATTGATTCGGTGGCCACTTCTATATTTTGATTTTGGGGAGTTAGTCCGAGGTGGGCGGTAACTGCGGCTACGCGTTTCCACCAGCCTGGATAGCAATTGGTATATCTACCCTGGCATTGCCTAGTTGTGCCGTGTCACCTACCATACCGAGCCTTTACTACGAGTTTCTATTTGTGTCGTACCTATGGAGTATCCTCTGGTAGCCTCCCGATCAGGAGGTATTACGGTACTGTATAGACTATTGGCATTTTACGTGTTAAGGTGGAAAATGTAAAGCCTTAACGCTATTTAAAAGTAAGTTTATTTTATAAATAGACACTATTATAATAGCGCAATATACTACATGGTAAATAGTTTAACGGATCCTTAGGAGATGAAAATCCCGAACATCTCTTGAGTTATTGTACTCATATTTATTTCTGTTAATTTAACTCACATAAGATCTTTTAGTCTGACTCGAGTGTTTTTGTCTTTTCAAATTCGCTCGGGTCAGTCCGAGCGTTTCAGGATTGCAAGATTTAGCTTTGGAGGACGAAGACGAATATTTATAATATTATTATTTATACTAGTGCACTACACACTGTTCCGCTGCATTGTTATTGGTATGTGTAACTCTGATATGTATTATATAAATGGTTTTGTAAACAGATTTATAAACTGTATATTTGATTATTATATTTTATCCTTCCGCTGTGAGATTCTGTTTAGTTTTTTCTTCTCTGTGTTTTTCTTATTTACCCCATAACAATCCGCCCTTCCGTATGGTTTGAATTGGCACGTGTGTCGGTTTAAATCGTGCGAAAAGGCGAGATGTTACAAGCTAGGTAGGTTAAGGACTCGCCATCAAGATATGCTATGTGAGAAAGCTAGCGCCAAAGGTTGTTGAGCCTTTCCCAATTGTATAAACAGCAGGGAAGTCATCACATTTGAGTGGGCTTCTTGAAAAGTTGATGGGTATTCCCATTTTTTGTTTATCCTATCTACGAACGTACGTTGACGATGTAGCGGTTATGGTAGAGCCTAGTGAGCTTGTGAGGTGAACATAGAGACGGAGTCTAAAATACTCCGTAGGTGTATTCACATCTTAGAACTTAACGTAAATGACATAATAATAAGGAAAAGGTTTTGGTAGGAGTATGATGGAGCTCGAGGAGGGAATCCAAGTTTTCCATCACGAGCTCTCTTCCAATAAGTCAATCTTTTAGTAAGTTTGTAGGTTAGTTTGTTTGTTAGGTTGTTGCTTTTTTTCATGGTTTCTCTGGCTAGCAGGTTGACGTAGGCATGGATGTATGGATGCTAGGATTGGTTGTATGCACATCCTTATGATATATGTTGGTTGTTACAATTATTTTTTTGAGTTATGCTAGTTTAGTTTATACCATGTTGACTTATATGTATATACATTCTAATCTAGGTTGGATACCTAAAGTTAGGTGTTCTTCATTGCGTTAGATAATTCTATTTTTTTTTAATTGTTACTTTAAATATGCATTTACCGATTGTGTTTATAGACGTGCTTGTTTACTTGCATTTTGATATGAATGTTGCATATGGATGTATATATGCGCGCGCGCGTGTGTGTGTTTGGATGTGTGAATAGAAAGCTAATTTAGTTGCATATGCACTCAACTCATACATATCATCATATTTTATTTATCTTACGTACTACATACTCTTGGTTGTGTTTAAGCTTCTGTTGTATAATAGATTTTGGATGGATGTAGCTATTTTGTTTTATATGTTTGTACACTATAAAGAAAGTTACATTATCAGTTTCTTGGAATTTCAAAGACGAAATTCTTTTAGGGGGAGTAGGTAACACCTCATAATTTTATGAAACTAAATAATTAAATTGAAAATGGTAAAACCGTATTTTTACATAAATGGGAAATTAGTAAATTTTTGTGGGAGCTGGAATTAGGCTTTGGGAACAATTCCATTACGTCCAGAATGTCTTTTACAGTCGAAAAACATATTTATTTAATCGTAATCAAAAAGAATTCAAATTCAGTGGTATTTTCGTAATATATTGATTTAGCAAATATAGCGTGGATATTACTATTGTTAGCCTATAAATAGATCCTTAGCCTCATTTTTTTTGCTGGATAAATCTTGTCTCCACTTATAAAACCCTAATCACTAAATCAATTCTTAATCCACTAAAGTTAATGAACTATCCAAAACAAAATTGAACATGAAGTTGATTTGACATAAGATATTAAAAACATTTGAATTTCAAAGAAAAAGAATTTGGTTATAGACTAAAAATGTGTTTTCTGCAATTCAGGTGTAGAAAACCTAGCATACCTATATTATGATTGTTACTCCCGTTCTTACCGAGAACCGTTTTAAAGATACGAGGGAACCAACTCGAAGTCACGACACCAAAACCAACCTGAGCTTAGAAACCATTGGAAACGCAGCAAGAGACAAATACTGCATGTACTGATAAAGAGGATACTGTACTAAAACCTGAGGGAAGTACACACCAAACTGGCCTGATCGCATTTCCAAGGCTCATATTTCATCAAATTTATGGAAATAGGTCCACGCTAGCACATACCAGGAGCAACCTAGGCCGCTCCACACATAGTCAAAAGCACTGCAAAGGGGCTGTATATAGGGACACTTAGGGTACATTTCGACGTCGAACTATAATCATAAATAGCCACAAGAATGTTCCAACCCGACATGTTGTCAAGTCTTGCAAAGACGGCAAATGTATGAGTTGGGTAGCATGGCCTTGGGTACTGGGTCATATTCACCACTGTACCACTACATATGCCTCGACTTCATAACATCATGCAGAGGTCGTATATTCATCAACACAGACGCAACGAGGCTAATAAGTGACAACAAATATCTCTTTTGAGGCCCACAGCCAAGGTCAATTCAAATTCTCCCACCATAATTTCAGATATTCTCGCTCTAATTTTGGGAATTACTGTCTCTATTCAAAATTTGCACCAAAGACACGTCAGTAATCCTACCACGTCAAATAGCCCATACGGATAGACGGCATATGGCAAAATCCAAGGGTTGAGGCATCATGGTGAGAAAGAAATTTCTATAATCCATGTGCCTTTCATGACTATAAATAGAAAAGGCACTATAGCACGAAGGGGGTTTCTTCTTCTTCTGACCTTTTTTCTTTTTTGAAAACCTTTATAGTTCAACTGTACCTTCTACAATAAAATTCAATACCAAATCAATGAAAAAGGAAGAAAGGGACACTTTCCTTGTAGATGTAGTATTTCTTAAAATCCAAACCATGTAAATTACCCATATCCTTTACTTTTTTCTGCAATTTTCTTAATTAGTGTAGTACTATATTTTATCTCACTTGTATTTGGATCAAAATTAGATAGATAGGACACTTTAACAGACAGTTAGAGTGCAATTACTTAATTGTATAAACACTTAATGGCATAATCATCGCCTCATGGAAAAATTGATATTACTTAAATTTATTAACTCAAAATCAGCAATGCAATTAGCGAATTAATTACTTTACACGTAATTGAGGAGTTAAAGGACAAAAATTTTCATCAACATTTTTTGCACTAAAAGGAGGGCCTAAACCTCCGTACCTCTATTTATTTTCCACATCCAGTAAAACAGTACAACAAGAATCATGAATCCTACCCAGGCTTGGCCCAAAGGCAAGGCAAGCGTGACATCGCCTAGGGTAACACTACCGGAGATGGTGAAAGGGGCAATAAAATGTTCCAAATGCTTTTATAAAAATTGAATTACTTGTGTAACAGAGCATCATATTTTTGAAATCACTTGTGGTGCAGTGGTTTAAGTCCTTACTGATGCCCTTAATGACTTAGGTTCAATCCCTAGCATTAAATGATTATTTTTATTTTTTCCTATTTCGTTTTGTGAGAAATGCGGATTACGAATCTTAAGGCTAGGATAAACACTAGAGGTGGTGAATAGTGTTTTAAGGAATTATTAAATCTTTTTGAGTTTTTGTTAATTCGAACACAAATGTATGCAATATTCAGACACAAATATGATCACAGAATCAAACACAAATGCAAAAATAAAGTAAAAGCAGTAAAGGAAAGAACACACCGTATTTTATACTGGTTCGAAGTTACCCTACATCCAGTCACGCACACAAGTACAGATTTCCTTTCAAAAGCAACTGTACAATTACACCCTCGATTTCAAGGCTACAAGGTACACCCTCCAGATTCACAATCCTCTGGGTAGAGATACTTGATTTTACGGGCAACAAGTTCACCCAATTGATTTCTAAGGCTACAATCACACTTTTCTCGCTTGATTGATTTCCAAGGCCACAATCACACCTTTTCTCGTTTAATTGATTACAAAAGGCCTATAACTCTAAATAGCACCGAGGATCTTGTTGAGATAGTGATAGAGAATCAAACCAGAGATAATCTAGTTAGATTCAATGTTGATTTTGGTAGAGTAATGGTAGGAATATGTATAAAGAAAATATGGAAGAAGAAGAGAAATGAAAAACAGAAAAATATGATTAAAAATTCGTTGAAACCAACCGCTATTTATAGAAGAACACAGCCATGTCCATTCATGAAGAGATATGACGAATAGACACTTCTTTTGAAATTTAAATTTTGAAATTAACTGACACTATGTCGACATGGGTATATTGAGCATGTCGACATCCCAAAGGAATTTTTGGTGGTTTGTATTTCTTTTGAAAATAACTTTTATCTTATATTAAAAAATGTTTTAAAATTTTATAAATATACTTGACTATAGTTAAAATACATAAGTAAATATAGAGAATAATATATTGGTATATATATAATTTTACAATAATTTTATATTTAAATCTAAGTATAGATATTAAAAGTTAAATATATTATTATTAAAGATAATTTAAAACTAAGGATAATTTGATTTTGAAATTAAAGATTATTTTGAGGCTAAAAGTATTTAAAACCACGATAGATGTTTTTGATTCTTCTAAAAGGAAGATTTTGAAATCATTTTGAAAACAAGATATAATTTTGAAAATCATTTGAATAAAAGTTAGCGGATACAAAACAATGTTCCACTAGATTTTTCGTAGGTTCCATCCTACTCAGGGCTCCATCCCTTTAACGGGCTCGAAGTGGATTCCATTCCACGAATAAATTGGATTTTAAGACGCCGATGCTTTCCTAGGAGTTTTAATAAAATTCCTAATAAATTAAAAGGTAAATTACTTGAAATCTTGAACTCTTGATAATCTTGATATTCTTAATACTCATGAGTCTTCATTCTTGATATCTTGAATCTCTATACTGTACAGTTTTCATTCTTAGTACTTGCAGGGTTAAATCCTGCATATACATATATTTCTAAACTATAATGTTAGTGTTTATATTTTATAATCCTATTCTAAGGTTGTTGTCATCAAAACCATCATATCACGGACTAACAATCTTCCCCTTTTTGATGATGACAACCTTTGTTTATAAAATATTGCTTCTATCCTAATAACCCCCCCTTAATTTATGCCTAACTATCCTATTTTATATTTCTCCTCCTTTGTCATCAACAAAAAAAGTAACTCCAAATATATAACTCCAAACTATATAATCTCCAAACTTTATAACTCCCCCTCATTCTTGAACTAAAGTACCTGCATTAATAACTATACAAATAGAGTATATAATAGATAGATTAAGCGATAATTATACTGATAGGCATTAAAAATCATATAAATATTAATGCATATTTATACATGTTTTTCACACCAAATATCAATCCAAATCAATTCAAATCAAATCAAATCAAACAATTCAAATCAAACATTACGAGGAACGTCCACCCATCCTTCTTCTCCAAATATGGGGTCTGCTTTAATGGCATCCCAATTTTCATTATCATTAGCGAGAGAGACTTGAGGATGTGCTTCGCTATCATCCTTGTGCAGGGAGGAAATCATCTATCGTATTGCATCAAAATGTCTTTCTTGCTCTTTAATCATCTGCATTTGACTCAATTCTTAGTGTCGCTGATTACGGAGAATGAATGAAAGAATATTCTTGAAAGAGTTAAGAGTCTCTTTAAGATTTTCTGATAGATTATGAATTGGATTGGCCATATTCGAATTTGTGAAAATAATGAAATACAAAGTTGATAAGAGATAACATTCAGTGATGAATTCTGGAAGAAGTAGGTATTTATAGATGTAGAAATTCGTTTGAAATGAATAGACATAAGGTAGTTATTAAAATTTCAAATTCAAAATGAAATGTCATTTCTGACTAGTATATGTCGGCATGGTCATAGGAGGTATGTCGACATGGTCCAGTGAATTTTGATGACTTATTTTGATTTTGTGAATAATTGTGTGTATATATATATATATATATTTATATTTATATAATATACTAACATTTATTCTGGAGATAAGATAAGCTAGATAACAGAAAAGAAATTCCATTTCATTTCATACTAAGACGATACAAACACAAAGAAATACACGAACATTCAAATTAAAATAAACTAAATCAAATACAATGAGATACGAAAAGGTAGAACTAGTTAGAGGATGATGACGATGAAAATAATCCAAGCTTCTTGCTGACTTTGGAAATAAACTTGTTCATCTTGGATGAAATTTTATCCAACTTCTTACTAATGGATCGTTTAAGAATCCATTGATTTTCAATAATAGTCTTTTGGTTTTTGAGAAGGTTTTGTTGGATGGATTAGAAGGATAGTCGATGATTTCCAAAGTAGTTTTACCTTCTTCTTCTTCTTCAATTTCCATTTCATCCCCTTCCTCTTCTTCTTCTTCCATCTCCTCATGAGCCAAAGTCTCTTCCTTTTGGCAAGAGTCTCGTAGGGTTGAAATACAAATGGAATTTTCATAAGCGAAATGTTGGAACGATTGAAAACTTTTCTAGAAACAAATTCTTCTGCTTTGAAATCCATTCCAAAATAGTTAAAAATTCGAGTGAGATAAATTCCATGATATAAAGTATTCTCACCCATTTCAATATTTTTGGGATGTAGTTCATCCAAAATAACATGCGCCCAATTAATATCATAATTTCCAAAAATAGCAAAAAGTGCTTTGCAAACTTTTGAATTGGATTGTTAAAATTTCCCGACCTTAGGGTCAAAGTATGTTTTAAAAGAAGATTGACAATTCTAGCTTTTGGTCGAAAGTTTCAATTTTTGAATTCAAAATTATTATTTCCTTCGAAAATGTAATGAAATGTCTCACGATCATTTTCATCAATTTTAAAATTAGAAAGATCCATTTCGGTACTCTTGCAATTGAGAATGGTACCCAAAAGATCACAATTCAAAACAATTCTAGTGCTTTTGACACTACTCCAAATTTCATCATCATTCCATTATAAAATCCACGATTAAGATTTGCATAGAAAATTTTAACAAGATTTGGATAACAAACAAAATCATTTGAGAAGAATCAAAAAGACTAAGAATTTGATTGTTTGCAAAAAGAGAATCAGTTTCATAAGAAGAGAAATCTTGAAATATAGCAAACTTTCCGGGATGGACTTTTGCATAGTTAGCATAATTGATGTATGCTTATTGCCTCCGGATTATTAAAGAGTTTCTCTTTTATCTCTCTGGAAATTCTCATGGTGGAGGGGTTGCTTGAATAAGCCATAAGAGTAGAGAGTAGAGAGCTTGAAGTTTTGAAGAGAGTTTGAATTTGAAAATGAGAGTGAAAAGATGTGATAATAGATAGTGAATAAATAGATTCTCAAAGGACATGTTCTCTGGTCAAAAGATGCCTTTTCAGAGAATTGAATGATGTGAAAAGACGGAGGGAAATTCGACCATTTGAATTCAAATTTTGAATGTCAAATTCCATACCCATGTCGACATCTTGGTAGAGACCATGTCGACATGTGCTTGTGAATTTCTATGATTTATTTTTCCTAACTACTCTAATATGTATATATACTTATTATTTTTAATGTCTATATATTTCTGGAATATTATTAGAATTATAGTATATTCCATAATATATTATTATACTAATAAAAATAATAAAAATATAAAAAAAATCAAATTCAAATAACACACCAATTCAAAATCAATCAATCAAGCATCTAATTCTAAGCATGCAATTTCAACCAATTGTATTGTAAATGTGTACCTTTTTCTGAGTCCGTTTCTCTAAATTCGTCGGAGTCGTGAACTGCCGTGAAACACAAATATTAATTATCTGTCTTCTGATCAACATCGCTTGAGGACGAGTCTGAGTCATCTAGAGTAGCAGTAAATGCACGCTTCCGTTTCTTTAATGAATCATTGTTTATAGAAGGATTTTGCCTCTCTGGATACGGACAGTCTCTTTTGATATGGCCTGGTTCATCACAGTTGAAACTTTTGACATTGTTTGGCATTACATTCTGATTTCTAAAGTTCTTATAGTTATTCTCTTGAGATTATTCATCTTTCTGTATTTCAAAAATTTCCAAAAATTCCTGGTCATCAAGGCTATCTCTTCATCATTATCGCTGTTTGAGTCTGATCCATTAGTCAATGCATTAAATGCCATTGATTTCTTTTCAGATGCTTTGCTTTCTCTTCTTCCGATCATTTGGACTTCAAACGACATTAGATTTCCAATTAATTCTTCTATCTTTAAGGTACTGTTGTCATTTGCCTCTTCGATCGCAAGTGTCTTTTGATCTCATTCTGGAGTAAGAGAATTTAAAAATTTTCTGACTTGATCTTCTTTCGAAAATTCCTTTCCCAAGGATATTAGAGAATGCACAATATCCTGAAATCTACTATACATATCTGAAATAGACTCATTAAAATTAATTTTAAATAAGTGAACTGATTTATGAGCATGGATATTTTGGTCTGTTTAACTTTGCTTGTTCCTTCATGAGTAACTTGCAAAGTTTTTCAGATTTCATATGCAGACTTACAAACTGAATCTCTATTAAATTCATTTCTATCAAGTGAACGAAATAGATTATTCATTGCTTTAGAATTATTTTGTGCAATAGTCTTTTTCTCAGCGGTCCACTGTGCAAAACTAGTTGTGGGTTCAGAATATTCAGTTTGTGGGATATTCCAAGTGTCTAATCCTACAGATTGTAAATACATTTTCATCCTACATGCCCAATATGCATCGTTACTGCCATTAAAAAATGGCGGTTTGACAGTAGACTAACCTTCTATAAATGAACTAGTGATAGGGATACTAGTGTTAGTAACAGTACCAGTGTTGGTAGCCATTTTGAAAACTTTTCAATAATCAGTTTATGAAACTTTGAAAACCTTGCTCTGATACCAAATGTGAGAAATGCGGATTATAGATATTAAGGCTATGATAACCACTAGAGGAGGGGGTGAATAGTGTTTTAAGGAATTATTAAATCTTTTTGAGTTTTTGTTAATTTGAACACAAATGTATGCAATATTAAGACACAAATATGATCACAGAATCAAACACAGATGCAAAAATAAAGTAAAAGCAGTAAAGGAAGGAACACGCTGGATTTTATACTGGTTCGGAGTTACCCTACATCTAATCCCGCACAAAAGTACGGATTTCCTTTCAAAAGCAATTGTACAATTACACCCTCGATTTCAAGGCTACTAGGTACACCCTCCAGATTCACAATCCTCCGGGTAGAGATACTTGATTTTACGGGCAACAAGTTCATCCAATTGATTTCCAAGGCTACAATCACACCTTTACTCACTTGATTGATTTCCAAGGCCATAATCATACCTTTTCTCCTTTAATTGATTACAAAAAGCCTATAACTCTAAATAGCACTGAGGATCTTGTTGAGATAGTGATGGAGAATCAAACTAGAGATAATCTAGTTGGATTCAATGTTGATTTCGACGGAGTAATTGTAGGAATATGTATAAAGAAAATGTAGAAGAAGAAGAGAAATGAAAAATAGAAAAATATGATTAAAAATTCGTTGAAACCAACCCCTATTTATAGAAGAACAATAGCCATGTCCATTCGTGAAGAGATATGACGAATAGTCACTTCTTTTGAAATTTAAATTTTGAAATTAACTGACACTATGTTGACATGGGTATATTGAGCATGTCGACATCCCAAAGGAATTTTTGGTGGTTTATTTTTCTTTTAAAAATAACTTTTATCTTATATTAAAAAGTATTTTAAACTTTATAAATATACTTGACTATAGTTAAAATACATAAGTAAATATAGAGAATAATATATTGGTATATATACAATTTTACAATAATTTTATATTTAAATTTAAGTATAAATATTAAAAGTTAAATATATTATTACTAAAGATAATTTAAAACTAAGGATTATTTGATTTTGAAATTAAAGATTATTTTGAGGCTAAAAGTATTTAAAACCAGGATAGATATTTTTGATTCTTTTAAAAGTAAGATTTTGAAATCATTTTGAAAACAAGATATAATTTTGAAAATCATTTGAATAAAAGTTAGCGGATACAAAACGATGTTCCACTAGATTTTTCGTAGGTTCCATCCTACTCAGGGTTCCATCCCTTTAACGGGCTCGAAGTGGATTCCATTCCATGAATAAATTGGAATTTAAGATGCCAGTGCTTTTCTAGGAGTTTTAACAAAATTCCTAATAAACTAAAAGATAAATTACTTGAAATCTTGAACTCTTGATAATCTTAATATTCTTGATACTCATGAGTCTTCATTCTTGAGATCTTGAATCTCTATACTGTACAGTCTTCATTCTTGGTACCCGCATAGTTAAATCCTGCATATACATATATTTCTAAACTATAATGTTAGTATTTATATTTTATAATCCTATTCTAAAGTTGTTATAATCAAAACCATCATCTCACGGACTAACACGTTTTTCCTAAAATTTCATTTAGGGCAACCAATTTACTAGGGCTGGCATTCATCTTACTGATTCTCTTACCGCTCCACTTCAGGAGCCTTCACATTTGGCAGCAAAGACTGTCACCAAATTAGTTATACTCTCAAAAACCTAGGACTAGATGGGGGCTTCAAGCGAGGCCTACATAGATACCATCCTTGCCGCGTTCCAATCCTTCTCAGATCAAACAAATCGACGTATGGAAGGACTAGTGAAAACAATGACTCAATATGTCATTCACGGGCTATCTTCACCTCCCTGCTTTATAGCCCACCGCTATCATTCCACGGTTGCACTGAACATTCAGTAGGGGAATGATAAAGGAACATCCATTAATATGAATGGTGATTAAAAGTTGACACTAGAGTAAAATCTAGGCTAACCCTAGGATCAAAACCAAGCAAACCAATATATACCCTCTGCTGCTAAAAAAAACCGAATGATGAAGACTTAATGTCTGATGGTAATTCATCCTAGGTTAATCCAAGGGAATACAAGATCCAATAACTCGGAAATTGAGTGGAAGAACTAGCATATAGTTGTCAGTTGAATACTGGAAAGAGTATAGAGGAAGGAATTTGCACCCATTTAAGTGAGACCGTTATCGAGGTCTATTTTTTCCAATAATTTCAGGTTTGACAAAACAACGAACCCTGAGGATCACTTTACAACCTTTGAATACTTTATGGATATCCTGATGGTTAGGAGGATAGCTCGGTGCAAACTTTTCCCCGTATACTTATCTTGTTCAACTTCAAGGTGGTTTATAAGGTACGATCAAGAGAGGTCGGATTTTAGAGGCAATTATTTGCTGATTTCTTAGGACAATTTAATTTGGGAATGGAATCCTCCCTAGACATCCATACCATGTCATGTGTGAAGCAAAGGGAGAATGAAAGTCTATGCAATTTCATTAAGCGCTTCAAGATGAAAGCTCTTCGAATTGGTGCAACCAGTGAAGAAGTGTTACTAATGGAGGCTCATGCCAGGATCAAGAGAGGAAGTGTTATATGGATAAAAATAGCAGTAAATCTTGTCATAGCATAAAAGATTTTTATGAGAGGGAAGTTGGGTATATCAGGATGGAGGAAGCCAGATGTATAACCCAATCTCATGAAAATTCCGCCCTTAACTATGATAGGAAGAGGGGGGCAAGCGGGTATCGTCCACCTGCCAAATGACAGAAAGAGCTAAAACTCACTAAAAGGATCCCCCTCACTCTTTCCCTTAGGTGGTATATGAGATGACGAAGGATAAATTATCTTACAACTTTCCAAACAAATGAAAGAAACCAGAATAAAACAAAGGTGGAGTCTACTGCCGCCTCTACAAAGCAAATGGTCATCATATTGATAACTGCCAACACGTGAAGAAGGAAATAGAGAGGCTAATCAAGAAGGGATATTTGGGTAGCTTCCAGAGGGAAAATGGAGGAAACGGGATTGGAAATTCGACTCCAGTTCCAAATGAATACCAAGCTGCAACCCTTCAAAGCTGATAGCTTCAATCCATGAAGGACCACACCTCGCTAATGCAAATAAAAAGGCACAGGAAAGATACGTATAGGAAGCCAAAACCCTAAGGGAGATCTTCCACGTCAAATAGAAACCTGCGATAGAAATAACCTTCATGGCGGTTAATGTGGCAGGAATTGTGTTCCCACATCAAAATCCACTTATCATTATAGTATAAGTGTCAAACTGTACTATAAAAAAAGTCTTTTTCCATTCGAGAAGCTCTGTTATGTCATTTTCAGGTCTGCTTAAGACCAAATGAAGTTACTTTCGAAAACCTTGAAACCTAGCCCCTAATAATATCTTTGGTTCCAACGACATTGCTACCATTCTAGTGGCGTCACCCCCATCTTCTTGTTATAGCTGGAAATGCCCCATTACATAAGTCATTTTATGCAAGTTTTCTAATCATCGATCAACCCTCACCCTATAGGAAGATCGACTTTAGTTAATCGGGGGGCAATCATCTCTCAGAAGGACATGCTCATGAAGTTCAATACTCCAGCTGGAATAGGATCGATACAGGGGAACAATTTTCAGCTATGGAGTTGTATTATGTAACTCTTAACTCTAGCAATAAAATTGTTCCAAACTATTATGTCGTCTTTTCTGATACTCATAATAATAAAAATGAAGTTAGATTGGAATATAAAACTGCGGCGGTATTAGATATTCAAACCGACACTGGGGCAAGTAAACTTGTGCCCTCGAAATCTTAAAGAAAAAAGAAGAGAACATATATGCCCATGATTGGCGCTGATGAATATAATTCAGTTTATGCACAGAATTTCTCTAAGGAAGCCTAGAAACAGGCGCCTTCTATGAACTCATCACTAGAAGAGGAGCCAGAATGTGAGATAAATCCAAAGTTAGGGGCCAAAAAGAAATAATTAAAGCTAGTTGATGATACCAAAGACATACAAATAGATCCAAAAGACCCTACAAAGGTGCTCAAAATAAGGAAGAATCTTAGTGTAGAAGCCCGAGATGAATTGATAGATTTCCTAAAATGGTCAGTAGATGTGTTTGGCTGGACTTATTCTAACATGGTTGGAATAAACCCGACCGTAATCTGTCACACACTGAACATTAACCCAGATGCACATCCAGTCAGATAGAAGCACAGAACCCTAGACCAAGAAAGGTACAATGCTCTACATGAAAAGGTTAAGAAGCTAAGGAAAATGGATTCATCGGGGACGTATATTATCAAAAATGGATTGCCAACCCAGTACTGGGAAGAAAGCCTGATGGGAAATGGAGAACCTATATAGAATTCACCATCCCAAAAAGGCTTTCCCGAAGGATAGTTTTCCCCTACCAAGGGTTGACCAGTTGGTAGATGCAACCGGTGGGCATGAATTACTCTCATTCATGGATGCATATTCGAGATATAATCAGATAGCTATTTGAACCAGACCAGGAACACACCAGTTTCGTAACAGAAAAAGGGTAATACTACTATAAGGTCATGCCATTCAGACTCAAGAATGCAGGGGAAACCTATCAAAGGTTAGTCAATAGATGTTTGCCAAACAGATCGGAAAGAATGTGGAAGTATGTATGGACAACATGCTAGTCAAATCAAAGGTAGCATCAAACCATATGAAACTAAATCCTTTGAAATTCACCTTCACTATTCAGTCAGGCTAGTTCCTATGGTATATAGTAAGTGCATGGGGAATCAAGGCAAACCCAGAAAAGATCGATGTCATAAGAGAAATGGAAATCCAAAAGAAACCTATTAATATGATGTGTCTAAATGGTAGATTAACACCCTTAAGCAAATTTATATCCAAAATCCTAGACAACTATATCTTATTCTTCGATCAAGTGAAGAAGAAGCGAAACTTCAAATGGATTGAGGAGTGCGAGGCAACATTCCAAAACCTAAAGGATCATTTGGTGAATACTCCTATACTATTAAAATATGTAACAAGTGAGAAATTGTACATTTACTTAGTTGTAACTAATCAAGCTATTAGTGCTGCAGTGATATGGGAGGGTGAAGGGATGCAAAAAACCATTAATTTCACAAGAAAGCGACTATCGAGGGAAAAGCTAAACTACTCAATTGTCAAAAATCTCGCATACCACCTTCTCCTTATAGAGAGAAAGATACGGCCTTATTTCCGGACACCTCTTGTCAAATTCCTCATAGACAAACCACTTAGACAAATATTACAAAAGCCAAAGACATTAGGGCGACTATTAAAGTGGGCAATGGAGCTTAGCCAATACAATATTACCTACTGTTCCAGGAAGGCGATCAAAGGTCAAGCGCTTATAGATTTTATTGTGAAGTACACCTTACCAGCCAAACCCCATTCTGAAGTAGAAACAAAGGTCATACAATTCTGGCACATGTTCGTAGATGGAGCATGGAGTGGACAAGGGGCGGGAATCAACTACATGTTAATCACTCCGAATGGGAAAAGGCTACATGGAGCAGTACAGCTTGGTTTCAAAGAAACCAACAATATGGAAAAATACTAGACCTTCCTCATAGGCCTACGAATGGCCTAGGTAATGAAGGTAACACACATTAAAATTTATAGTGATTCTCAGTTATTTGTGAATCAAGTGCAGGGCAATTACTAAGTGAAGGAGACAACCTTGGCCAAATACGCTGAATTATCTAAGAAATTACAAGAGCAGTTCGAATAAGCTGAGATAAAAAATTCCCCATGTGAGAAACTCATCCGTTGACTCTTTAGAAAAACTAGCTAGTACCAAAGTGGCCAACGAAATGAAAGCAGTAATAGTTGGGCATTAAGCAGAGCGAATTATAATAGAATCAAATCAAATACTAGTCCTAAATCGAGCCCAGCAGACCACCATTCAAGGCACATAAAATCAGGAGACAATGGAAAATCGAGGGAAACTCGCTGCAAAATCCAGCCTCAACGAACTGAGGACAACAACTGGATGACTCCTATCAATTAGTTCCTCCTAAGCATAATCTTACCTCTGCATAGAAATAAGGCTCGAAGGTTAAGGTAGTAGCATCCATACTACTCCTTCTTTGATGTCGCATTATACAAGAGAGGGTATTCTACCCCTTATCTAATGTGAATTTCTAAAGAAGAGTGGATATAGGTTATGAGGGAGGTACACGAGGGATAATGCAGATATCACTCTGAAGGAAAAAAATTGGCAATGAAGGTGCTAAGACTCGGCCATTATTGGCCTACTACACTCTAGGATGCATAGGAATTCGTGAGAAAGTGCAACATATGTCAATAATTTGCTAGTATCCCCTAAACAACCATCCTATAGATTATCCCACTTGCAAGCCTATGGAAGTTCGATACATAGAGGATAGATCTAATAGGACCTCTTCCGATGTCGAAAGGAGGAGCTAAATACGCCACAATGGTCATATATTACTTCACCAACTTGGTAGAGGCAGAGCCCCTAACCATGATTAGCGCTAAGAAGATAGTCACCTTCATAATAAGCAATACAATTACCATATATGAGATGCCGCACAAAATTATTTCTAAGAATGGCACCCAATTTGAAAGTAAGTAATTCATAGAGCTTTGTGAGAAGAACGACATAATAAGAAGCTCCTCCTCAATCACTCATCCACATGAAAATGGGCAGGACGAAGCTGCAAACAAAACCATTAAAAAATTGCTAAAGAAAACGCTGCAGAAAGCTAGAGGAAAGTGGACAAAGGAACTCTCTATACTATTGCGGGCCTACTAAACATCAACCAGATCCCCTATAGGTTACACTCCTTTTACGCTAACCTATGGATATGAGACCATGATCCCGTCGAATTTGAAACCCCATCACATAGAAGATATTATATACCACAGAAAAGAATAAGAAATTGAAGGAAGTTGCCTTGGATCTCATCCAAGAAAGAAGGGGTAAAGCGGCAGTAGTAGTAGCCACACATCGATAAAGGATGGCAAAGAATTATAATATGCAGTTCAAAGAAAGAAACTTTTGGAAAGGGACTTAGTACTGTGGAGAATAAGTGTCAAATTACACACTGAAGAAAGTCTTTATCAATTTGGGAAGATTTGTTAGTCTCACTTTCAATTATGCTTATGACCAAATGAAGTTACCTTCGAAAATCCTGAAACTAGCCCTGAACCGATCTATGGTTTCAATAACACTGCTACCATTCCAGTGAGGTCAGCATGTCTACTTGTTGCAACTGGAAATGCCCTGTTACATAATTCATTTTATTCAAGTTTCCTAATCATTGATCAACCCTCACCCCACAACGCTTTCTTGGAAAGATCGGCTCTAGTTGATCTGAGGGCAATGGTCTCTCAAAAGGACCTTCTCATTAAGTTCAATACTCCAGCTGGAATAGGATCAACAAGGGGAAACAATTTTTAGCTACGGAGCTGTATCATGTAACTCTTAACTCTACAATAAAATTGTTCCAATCCACTCTACTATATTTTTTATACTCGTAATAATAACAATGAAGTTAAATCAGAATATAAAACTATGGCAGTATGGGATACTCAAACTGATACCGAGGCAAGTAAACTTGTGCCCTCGAAACCAAAAAAAAAAGAACATATATGCACAAGATTAGCACTAATGAATAAAATTCAGTTTATGTGCAGTATTTCTCTTAGGAAGCCCACAAATAGGTGCTTTCTGTGAACTCGCCACTAGAAAAGGAGCCAAAATCTATGGTAGATCCAAGGTTAGGGGCAACAAAGAAAGAATTCAAGCTAGTTGATGGTAGCGCAGACGTATAAATAGATCCAGAACACCCCCACAAAGGTTCTTAAAATAGGGAAGAACCTTAGTGCAGAAGCCCGAGATAAGTTGAAATATTTCCTAAAACAGTCAGTAGATATGTTTGCCTGGACTCATTCAAACATGGTAGGTGTTATCCGGCCTTTTGGTCCGACTGTATTCAGACTAACTGGACAAGTTAGAATGGACGATCTTCGAGGAAAACAACCCAAAGAGATGATTATTACGCTCAAAGATCAAGCGTAAGTAATGATATGAAGCGAGATCAACCAGATCAAGAGATAGGCTCTCCATAACATTCTAAGTATGGAATAATGTCTCCCATAGGCAGGGGATCATTGCCTACCCATTTCCCTATCGGATCGGTACATATCCTCAATTTTGTCCTAAACTTCGTAAGATCGATACAGAGTGACAAGGACAACCCCATGAGGCTACATTTCAAGTTTCAAGCCATTTGGAGTTCGTATGCTCAAGTAATGGGCAAATTACTTCACCTATTAAAAGGGATCGGTATAAAAGGGATCGTCCATATTCATCTTTCACTTCATATTGCAACAATGATCGGTCAATAACTCAAAATCTACAGATACTATCAACATGAAACTTAGGGTATAAGCTAATTATAACATGTGGAACACCTCGTAGGGATCGCACAACATTTGAAGCAAGTTGGAGGGATCGGTATATATCCCTCCATAGGGATCAGCTATAATCAACCTTTACAACATATTGCAACAAAGCTTGATCAATGACTTGAGTTCTACTAATTCAATTGGCATGAAACTTGGAGGCTAAGCAAAATACAACATGAAGAAGCTCTCCTAGAAATCACATGGAATTTGGAAGATATTGGAGGGTTCGGTACCTATTCCTTTAGAGGGATCAGCAGAAATCAGAATTCAAGCAACACTACTTCACGGATAATGCGATATCTCACAAACCGTACGTCGAAAGTGCACGAAATTTGGGGATCAAATAGCTAACATCATCGGGCCATCCCTTATAGAGATTGCAGATCATTTGGATGCATTAATAGAGATTGGTACCGATCCCTATTGTAGGCCCCGATAGGCCTGCATGGGTAACCTTGTCTTCCGAACCTTTTGCCAAAATTTTAGTCTGATCCGTGCACATCTTCCCCTATAGATACAGCTGGCATGGCATCAAAAAAGGGATCCATCTTTGTTTGTCAAGGCTTTTCTATATTTGATCTTCACTTTTGTACTAATGGATCCCAACTAATCCAGACATTCTTGTAATCATAATCAAGTGGAAGATCAATAAAAATAAAAGTGGACGTAGGCAAAGATTGTCGAACAACTATAAAAATCTATGTTTTGCTTTATGATTTTTGTTTTGTTTTAATTTCATTCTTCATTTAATCTCTAATAGATTCCATTGGGTGTTGATGCCAATTTTTGTACCAACATTTTATTGTTTTCATTGAGAATCGAATTCTTAGCTTGATTGGATCTCATCATCTACTTGTGGATTCCCATATTCGCGAGATAGATCAAGTGTTGTACTAATAAACTTCTTATTCTATTCAGATTTGAAGGAAATCTAAAGGAAACCGATAGCCATGGTTAGAGGAATTAAATCAACTTCCCTTAGAGTTGGAGGAAATGATGATGCTAGTGTTCTTGTTTGGAGTTGTTCATGTGTTCATCTCCATTTCAAAGGGATTGGGTTCACTTATGTTTGCAAGCTCTTAAGATCGGATGCTAAAGTTCGCATTCAAGTTAGTGAAGCCAAAATGGTCGATCCCTCTCTTTCAAAGTCAAAATGGTCGATCCCTCTCTCCAAGACATATTACCCAATCCCTCAAAATAGTCGATCCCTCTATCAAGGCCAAAATGGATGATCCCTCTCTCAAAGCCAAAATAGCCAATCCCTCAAAATAGTCTATCCCCATGTCAAGGCCAAAATGGTCGATCCCTCTCTCAAGACCAAAATGGCCTCCCCCTTCATACCTACCACCGAACCTTATTTACGTGTACATGCTCAATACTGACCCCTTCAAAGACGACAATACCGATCCCTCTAGCACCTATGCCAATCCCTCCGAAACAGATATATCGATCCCTCTATAATGTGTACACACTGATCCTTCTACAAAGTATAGACTGATCCATATCTAAGGTGTATATACTGATCCCTCTCCAAGGTATGTATACCGCTCTCTCTACAAAGTATGTATAACGATACCTCTGAAAGACGTCAACATCGATCCCTCCACACTTTGTATGTCGCTCACTCCATACTTCGTATGCAGATTCTCGATACTTCTTATGTCGATCCCTCCATACTCCATATGCTGATCCCCCTATACTCCGTATACTGATCCCTCCATACTTTGCATGATCCCTCCACATACTTCATATCCAATCCCTCAATACTACATATAACCGACCGATACACTACTGATCCCTCTCTCAAAAGCCCATGTGACTAATCTCTGTACTACTGATTCCTGTACCCAAAAAAATATGGATCGGGATCCATTTTATTTAAAAAGAATTAGGAACCAGGTATGATCTATTTTAAAAAAAAATAACTCTAATTTTTTTTTTTGGGTGCTAAGTGCCCGATCCCATGCTGTCGCGTAGTACCCTCGTATTTTGGATTTGGACTCAACCTAAAGACGATGCATTCTATCCACATCCCTTATGTCGTATGACTGACCGAGGCATAGAGAATCAAGCGGAAGCTTCTGAATTGCAACCAAGGAATGGACATGGAATTGCTACTTAAACGGTACTCCTAGAGGTAGGAGAACTAATACGATGTGACATAAATAAGGATCAGTTATCGGGTTAAGCTCCTAGGATATATTGCGACTGTCCTCAACTTACCTGCTTCCAAACACCCGACTTGGCAGCTATGTTATGACGGCTTGTTACAAAGATACAAGACCAGACCGATGATGATTGAAGCATCTCTCCCCATTGGAACCCTTTCATTGATGCCATTCTATGAGCAGAATATCCAATGATGCAATATCACGATCTAAATTATTCTAAATGTCATGTAAGCTGCTGAAAGACTTCATGCATGAATTCAACATCACCGTCACTAAAGTGAGCACTCCCTGTGAGGATATCAAACTAATGGCATTGATAAGGGAAATCAACTCCAAGTCGGATTTCAATGATTGGTTAGCTGAAAAGCCTCCTATGACTTTGGATCACTTCTACTACAAAGCGAATCAATGTCTACGCAAGGAGGATGTGAGACTAACATTGACAGGAAACATTATAGGCACGTTGGTTAAGGACTCGGATTCTAGGAGACGACCCAGAATATCAAAATTCAACTCATATACTCCTTTGAACGATTCAATTGATAACATTTACTTGGAGATTCATGACTCGGATCAGTATTGAAAACCTACCTCGAGAGAGTCCACCGAAGCCCATAGAAAATCTGGGGAATGTTGTATATTCCAAGATGCACGTGGTCCTAACATTGGCGATTGCAAACACCTCCAAGATGTGATCGGAAAGCTGATTCGAAAAGGAAAGCTTCAACAATATGTGCAAGGCATGCAGAATAGTGGGCAAGGAACATCCGATGCCTATCAATAAAGAAATTTGATTATTAATTGGACCGTTGACGGTCGACTTCGAGCTGAGAAGGGCTTGGACAGAGTGGAATAGTGAGCATATAACATTGCTTCGCTTACTAATGAGATTTATTCCGATCTTCTTTGAATTATTTCAATTTCAATTTCATTTGCGCTGTGAACTACGACCAACTTAAACTAAACTACTTCCGAACAATGCAGGTGACTAAGTACTTAGAGTTAGGCGCCCACCAATCTCCATAGAACATGATCGGATCTTTAGAGTTTCATCAAGATAAGCATGATTCAACTGCTCATTAGCTACCATATGCCGCTGACTTAAGGCCAAGGACTCGAAATGGAAAAACCCGACAAGTTTAGGATCCAGCAAAAAGTGGACACGATTGATCATCCACTCATCAACTTCAGTGCTTGACTTGTAGACCAAAGATAGACTTGGAGTGGATGCAACCCAACCATCCACTCTCTAGCTCATACTTGAAGTTTGCAAAAATACTTATGCCTCTCTCGAAGCTCAACGTGACCGAGGTCCAACTAAAGTGGATGTGATTCAACCATCCACACATTAACTCCTACCCTGAACACAGGAGGCAGTTCGAAAGCTTGACTTAAATAGACATGACTGGCTGCCTACTCATTAACCACCACCCCAACACATGGACACATCTACAGCTTGAAGTGGATGTGACCTGATCGTCCAACCCAAGCATGGATGTGATTTGATAATCCATCGCCTACTCCCTTCCTTAACTTGACAAGAGGAGCTACAACCACCAAGCAGATACAAATCGATCATCTCACTTGCCAAGTTCTATCCTTGATGTTGGTGGTAGAATTTCATTCCATGAATGAATGTGATCCGACCGTTCATTCGATAAGTCTTACCTCGACTTGGCAGATGGAGTGCAAATCAAAAACTGGTGCGATTGATCGCCCATGAAACAACTCTAAGTCCCTAAAGTGCGGATTGGAGTGTAAACATAAATCGGGTGGAGACCATCTTTCCGGGGAACAACTCTAAGTCCCCAGAGTGCGGACTGGAGTATAAACATAATCGGGTGGAGACCGACCGCCCATGAAGCAAATCTAAGCCCTTAGAGTGTGGACTGGAGTATAAACATAAATAGGGTGGAGACCGACTGCTCGTGAAACAACTCTAAGTCCCAGAGTGTGGATTAGAGTACAAATATAAATCAGGTGGAGACCGACCACCCGCGAAATAGCTTTAAGTCCCTATAGTGTGGAGTGGAGTATAACCATAAATCGGGTGCGGTCTGACCATCATTAATTAAATATTATCCCTAGAGTATGGATACAACATGAATGAATAGATGAGTGGAGTTCAACCGTTCTCTATTCCATAAACTCTAGCCTGGAACCAACGGGAGGAGTATAAACTCAATATGAATGGAACTCGACCATCCACGAACTATCTCCATAAACCCAAGATTGGGGACAAGAGTACAAATCAATAAATGATGAATACGACAGCTCCTATAGCTTCGTCTTGGTGTTTTTTATGACTTAAGGCAACGACCACAAGGAGGCTCTAATACAAAACTAATCAGAACAACATCTGATGTTATAGGTGATTGACAATATTGTGCTGCTGGGTTGACGGTCAATATCGATCCACACCAAACACAAATAGATGTGACCTGAATGTCCTTCGAAAAGCTATGATGACCAAAGTTCGGATAGGATAATAAACCATGGAGATTTAATCATTAATTCTCTAGCACCCTCCTTCGATCCATCAGGAGGAGTACGAAACCAGATGAGCATGACCCCACTGCACCGAAGCCAACTCTACTTCTAGATCTGATTAGAGAATATGAATCAAAGTGGACGTGGTTGACCGTCCAGTACCCAACTCATACCTAAAATTCGATGGTGCATCGAAGTATTCCCCCTAGAAGGAAAAACCAAAATACAATCGAATATAGGTAAGACTAAGCCTTCCATCAACTAACATGATCCCACGATTCAAAGGGAAAGAGTGTAAAGCTAAAGTGGACATGGCTTGCCTTCCTAATTATCGATGTGTGCCCTAGACTTGGGGGCATGATCAAGAAACAAGATGAATGTGAACCGACTATTCATCGATCAACTCTATGTCTTTGGAGCTTAGGTGGGAGTATAAATTAGCTAGGACGAGACTCAGCCGTCAATGTAGTACATTTTCCAACCTGAGACCGAGGGTGGAAGACTGACTGCAATAGCTCAATACTGTGACTCATGCCTGGTGTTTACAATGACCCTAGGCTACGACCGAAAGGATGCCCAGGGATAGAATCATCTAATCAATGCTTAAGCTCATGGGCAATTGATCATCACTCAAACCCAAACGATGAGTAATGGATCATGAATACGTTGAATGGAAAACGCGTTACTCGAAAATACAAGCAAATTCAAACTCAAAGCAAGAGCCGGCTATGCAGTTGCACGTAACACGAGGCTAAACCCTACTCGGCACTTGATTCCATGTGCTCTTAAGCCAAATCTTTGGCTAGTTGAAGATAATTGGTGAAAGTACCTAGAGCCCTTCACTATCGGACTCATGACTCATGACAAGACTGGGATTCAACCTGAGTAACCGTCATAATTAACCGTCCCAACCAAATTTCACGTTGATTTTTGCATAAAACAATTATGTTTGAACTCAAGGAATCCAAGGCTGCCCCCTCTGAACTGACAATCAACGTTACAGTCAGCCATGGTGACCCATCATGGGTACTAAAGATCGGATCACAGCTCATTGCAATGATGATGAAGGAATTAGCTGGCTTTCTCCGAATGAATCTTGATGTGTTCACTTAGACCTATTCTAATATGTATGTGATCTCACCGACTATCGTGAGCCATGCATTGAATATCGATCCAAGGCATGTCTCGATGAGATAAAAGCAACACATCATGGATCCGGAGAGATCTATTACACTTAAAGTGGAAGTGGATAAACTCAAAAATAACAGGTTTACCCACGACGCTCTCTAGCCGAAATGTGTATCCGATCCAGTTCTTGTGAGAAAAACTGATGGAAAGTGGCAGATATACATCAACTACTCTTACCTAAACATGGCTTGCCCGAAAGATAGCTTTCCAGTTTCGAGGATAGACCAGCTGGTAGACTCAATCGCTGGATATGAACTGCTTTCATTTATGGATGTGTACTCCAAATATAACCAGATCCTGATGCATGTCCTCGACTAGAAGCATACCAGCTTCATTACCGATCAAGGGCTATATTGTTATGTTGTGATGCCTTTTAAACTAAATAATGCTAAAGCTAATTACCATAGACTGGTCAACAGGATGTT
This sequence comes from Allium cepa, assembly GCA_030765085.1. Lineage (NCBI taxonomy): Eukaryota > Viridiplantae > Streptophyta > Magnoliopsida > Asparagales > Amaryllidaceae > Allium > Allium cepa. The sequence continues at coordinate 620,601,636 of CM060928.1, forward strand.
CAAAGACCAGATTGGGCAACCAACAGAAGTATATGTGGATGATACGCTTATGAAGTGATGACGATCAAATGACCACATCAATGACTTAGCAGAGATGTTCAGTTTAATCCGAAGATATGGAATGAAATTCAATCCCTTGAAATGCTCTTTTGGCATTGCATTAGGGAAGTTCCTCGGTTTAATGCTCAACTCTCATAGAATTGAAGACAACCATAAGAATATTTAGGCAATGGAAGACATCTAGGTACCAAGACAATCAATTAGGTATAGAGTCTAAATGGGAGGTCATCGCCCTAAATCGATTCATCTCTAGGGAGAGGGAAAAGAAATTTCGAATGGATATAGGATTATAAAGACGCGTTCCGAGCTTTGGTGAACCACTTAAAGAGACCACCCATCTTGTCAAAGCCGGTGGATCATAAAGATTTATACATCTATTTAGCCATCTTGGTACACGCAATAAGCGCCGCAATGCTATGCGAAGAGAACTGGATCCGAAGACTGGTATATTATGTAACCAAGCGATTGATAGGTCCTAAGAGAAAAACATTCAAAGCTATAAAAACTCGCGTACTTCTTGTTGATTGTGACACAAAAGCTTCTCCACTACTTCCAAGCTCACCCCATCAACGTCTACACCGACCAGCCATTACAACAGGTTCTATTGCAACCTTAGACGTTTGGAGGTTGCTCAAATGGAATATCGAGCTAAGCCAAATCAATATCACTTATCTCCCTCGGAGATCTATCTAGGGACATACATTAGTAGACTTCTTCTCAGAATTCACTACATCAGATGACGATCTGAAGAGCAATGGAGAATCGACCAACAGATGGAAAATGTACACAGATGGAGTATCCAATGATCGGTGTTCTGGCTCGGAGTTGTGTTAATGAATCCTGAGGAATGATTGATCTGCTATGCCCTAAAAATCGACTTCCCAGCAACAAATAACAAAGCTAAATATGAAGCATTGATCGCCAGGCTCAAGCTTGCTAGAGAACTTGGAAGGGAAACTTACATATCTTTTGTGATTCCTAGTTAATATTATGCCAAGTCAGGGAAGGTTATCTTGTTAGGGGGTAGCTTCTTGCTCCTTATCTCGATCGAGTCTAAGAGCTACCAGCCGAATTCGAGTATTACACCATTACACACATCCTTAGAGAACAAAATAAAAAAGTCGAGTCACTAGCCAAGCTAGCCAGTTATGGGGATGTGCAGCAAATAGATTTTGTTTTGATTGAAGTACTTAATATTCCAAGCATTGACAGATGGAGATTAACAAGATCTTAGAGACGGAGCCAGAAAAAGAGCCATGGGTGACTCCTATCAAAGACTATCTACAATGGGGTATTCTTCTCGAACGGAGGAATGGAAAACGAAAGATCCTCCTCATAGCTTCATGTTGAATCATCCAAGAAGAAGTCATGTATAGAAAGGGCTTTCTCCATTCCTCTACTTTGGTGTATCATCCATGATGAAATCAAATGACTCTCGAGGGATGTCCATAAAGAAGAATGCGGCGATCACACCAAGGGCAAACCTTAACAAAGAAAATATTCCGCTATGGGTATTAATGGCCAACTGTCAATCGAGATGCAGCTGATCACACTAAACAATGCGACAAGTGCTAGATGTTTGCAAAAATTCCAAGGGCCCCACCGATGGAAATTACTGAAATGGTCCCTCCATAGCCTTTGCCACTTGATTTATTGACATTATCAGCTCCTAGCCGATTCCTAAAACTGGTGCAAGATACGCCATCATAGCAGTGAATTACTTCACCAAATAGGTTGAAGTTAAACCTTTAGCCGCGATCGCAGCGAAAACAAGCAATCAGTTTCATTGTCTGAAACATCATTTGTCGTTTTGGCCTTCCGTAAACCATTGTAACCAATAATGGAACCCAAATTGACAGCGTCAAATCCAAAAACTTCTGTCGAGGCATCATATTAAAAAGAGATTTAAGGCAATTGCTCACCCTCAAGCTAATGGACAAGTTGAAGCTGTTAAAAAAAATCATAAAGTCCATTCCGAAGAAGCATTCGGAAAAGGCGAGAGGCAAGTGGATCGACGAACTCTCATCAGCATTATGGGCATAGATACCACTCATAAGTCCATGATAGGACACACTTCATTCATCTTTGATTGCGGCTCTGAGGCCATCATCCCTATAGAACTGGAAGTCACCTCTCATCGAATGACTTGTTACAACCCTTATTTCATTATAAAATAATATATAAACAAGGAATTGCAATCCAATTGCAATTAAACTAGAAGGAATTCGTGACAACTCGTGAGAATACCAATGCATCCGGGAGCCAATGACAAAACATGTACCTGAACGTGCACATGTATATTCAAAAATTCGACTTCTTGAAATCGACAGAAATTGAAAATGAAGTTATTAAATAAAAGACTGGATCAGATAGCCAAAGCTTGCTAACCCTATAGAATTGGATACAGATAGAAACTAATGAAATACAATCTTGAATTTATACTATTGGAAATCAACCAAGCGCCATGACGATCAAAGAGAGATACAACACTTTGGGAAGATGATACAATGGAAGGGTAGCGACTTTTCAGGAAATTGGATGGATTTCTTTCTGGCGACTCTAACTTGCTTCGGTTCAAAGCACATCATGTACGCAGTAAGACGTGCTTTGGGGGCAAGTGTTATCCGGCCTTTTGGTCCGGCTATATTCAGACTGACTGGATAAGTTAGATTGGACGATCATCTAGGAAGACAATCCAAAAAGATGATTATTAATCTCCGAGATCAAATATAGGTAATGATATGAAGTGGCGATCAACTGAGACCAAGAGATAGACTCTCTAAAATAATCCAAGTATGGAATAATGTCTTCCTTGGGCGGGGGAGCAGTGCCTATCTTTTTCCCTAGGGGATTAGTAAATATCCTTAATTTTTGTCCCCAACTTGGTAAGATTAATATGGAGTAAAAAGAATGGCTTCATGAGGCTACATTTCAAGTCTCAAGTCATTTGGAGCTCGTATGCTTAAGTTATGGGAAAACTACTTCACCTATTAAAAGGGATCGGTATAAAAGGGATCGTCCATATTCAGCTTTCACTACATATTACAACAATGATCGGTCAATAACTCAAAACTACAAATGCTATCAATGTGAAAGTTGGGGTATAAGCTAATTAGGATATGTAGAACACCCCATAGGGATCGCATGGTATTTGGATTAAGTTGGAGGGATCGGTATCTATCCCTCCATAGGGATCAGCTATAATTAGCCTTCACAACATATTACAACAAAGATTGATCAATAAATCGAGTTATACTAATCCAATTGGCATGAAATTTGGAGGCTAAGCATAATACAACATGTAGAAGCACCTCTAGGGATCTCATGGAATTTGGAAGAGATTGGAGGGATCGCTACCTATCCCTCTAGAGGGACCGGCAGAAATCAGAACTCGAGCATCGCTACTTCATGGAAAATACGATATCTCACAAACCGTATGTCGAAATTGCACGAAATTTAGGGAGCACATAGCTAACATCATAAGGCATCCCTAATAGGGATCGCAGCCCATTTGGATGCATTAACAGGGATTGATACTGATCCCTATTGTGGCCCTGATGGACCTGTAAATTTTTAGGTAGCCTCGTCTTAGTCTCCCGAACCTTTTGCCGAAATTTTAGTCCGATTTGTGCACTTCTTCCCTTATAAATACAACAGGCATGGCATCAAAAAAGGATCCGGCTTTCTCTACCGAGGCTCTACCATTTTTATTCTTCACTTTTGTACTAATGGATCCCAGCTGATCCAAACATTCTTATAATCATAAACAAGTCGAAGATCAATAAAAATATAAGTGGACATAGGCCAATATTGTTGAACCACTATAAAAATCTATGTGTTCCTTTATGATTTTTGCTCTGTTTTAATTTCATTCTTCGTTTAATCTCTACTTGATTCTTATTGGCTGTTGATGCCTATTTTTGGCGTAAACAGTAGATATAGACCCTATCGTAATCTGTCATATACTGAACATTGACCCAGATTCACATCCAGTAAGACAGAAGCGTAGAACCCTAAACCTAGAAAGGTACGACGCTCCACATGAAGAGGCTAAGAAGTTAAAGGAAAGCGGGTTCTTTGGGGAGGTATATTATCTAAAATGGATCGCCAACCCAGTATTGGGAAGAAAGCCCGATGGGAAATGAGAACTTGTATATATTTCATTGATCTCAACAAGACTTGCCCAAAGGACAGTTTTTCATTACCAAGGGTTGACAAGTTGGTAGATGCAACCAGTGGGCACAAATTACTCTCATTCTTGGATGCATATTCGAGATATAACCAGTTAGATTTTTTTGAACCAGACTAGGAACACATCGGTTTCATAAAAGACAAAGGGTTATACAGCTATAGGGTTATGCTATTCGGACTCAAGAATGCAGGGGCAACCTACCAAAGGTTAGTCAATATATTTTTTCGAATAGATCAAAAACAATGTGGAAGCATATGGACGACATGCTAGTCAAATTAAAGGTAGCATCAGACTATTTCGAAGACTTGGAATAGACCTTTGCAATCCTCAGGAAATACTATATGAATCTAAATCCCTGAAATGCACCTTCGCTATCCAGTTGGGTAAGTTCCTAGGGTATATGTAAGTGCACAGGGAATCGAGGCAAACCCATAAAAGATCAATGCCATAAGGGGAATGGAAATCCCAAAGAAACCCAATAATCCAATGAGTCTAAATGGTACAGTAGTAGCCTTAAGCAGATTAATACCCAAAGCCATGGACAAATGTATCCCGTTCTTCGACCAAGTAAAGAAGAGACGAAACTTCAAATGGACAAAGGAGTGCCAAGAAACATTCCAAAACCTAAAGTACCATTTTTTCATACTCGTATACTATCAAAACTGGTGACAGGTGAGAACTTGTAAATTTACTTAGTTGTAACTAATCAAGCTATTGGTGCTGCAATAATACGGGAATATGAAGGGACACAAAAACCTATCTATTTCATAAGCAAATGGCTGTCAATGGTGGAGATAAAATACTTAGTTGTTGAAAAGCTTGCGTATAACGTCTTCTTATAGCGATAAAGCTGCAGCCTTATTTCTAGACACATCTCATCAAAGTTTTCACAGGCAAACCACTTAGACAAATACTACAAAAGCCAGAGACATTAGATCGCCTACTAAAGTGGGCAATGGATGTTAGCTAATACAATATTACCTACTACCCCAGAAAGACGATCAAAGGTTAAGTGCATGTAGATTTTATTATAGAGTGCACCTTACCAGACGAACCCCATTTTGGAGAAGAAACAAACATCCTATAGTTCTGGCACCTGTTTGTAGATGAGCATCGAATGGACAAGGGGAAGGAATCAGATACGTGTTGATTACCCTCGAATAGGCGAAAGTTGCACAGAGCTATACCGCTTGGTCTTAAAACAACCAACAATGTAGCAGAATATGAGACCCTCCTCGTTGGCCTACTAATTGCCTAGGTAATGAAGGTAACACACATTATAATTTACAGTATTTTTAGTTAATTGTGAATAAAGTGCAGAGAAATTACCAAGAAAAGGAGCCAACCTTGGCCAAATATGCTGAATTGTCTAAGAAATTACAAGAGCAGTTTGAACAATCTGAGATAAAACAAATTTCCCATGAGAGCAACTCATCCGTTGACTCTTTAGCGAAACTAGCTCATACGAAAGTGGCCAATGAAATGAAAGCAGTACCAATTCGACATCAAGCAAGGTGAAGTATAACATAACCAAATCAAATACTAGTCCTGACTTGAGTCCAGTGGACCACCATTCGAGGCACAAAAAATAAGGAAATGGCAGAAAATCGAGGGTAGCTCGCGGTGGAATCCACGCTCAACAAACTGAGGACAACAACTAGATGGCTTCTATCAAACAATTCCTCCTAATTGTAATCTTACTTTTGAATAGAAATGAGGCTCAAAAAATAACATACTAGGCTCTGTACTACTCCTTCTTTGATGGCACATTATATAAGAGAGGGTATTATACCCCTTATCTTATGTATGTTTCCAAAGAAGAGGGGGTACATGTTATGAGGGAGATACACGAGGGACAATGCAGAGATCACTCTAAAGGAAACAAATTGGCAAAGAAGGTGCTAAAACACGGCTATTATTAGCCCACTGCACTCTAGGATGCAAAGGAATTCATGAGAAAGTGCAACAGATGTCAATGATTCAGTAGTACCCTAGATAATCATCCCATGAGCTCATCCCGCTTAGAAGCCCGTGGTCGTTCGATACATAGGGTATAGATCTGATATGACCACTTCCAATTTCGAAAGGAGGAGCTAAATACGCCATAGTGGTCATAGATTACTTCACCAAATGGATAGAGGCAGAGCCCCTAGCCACGATTAAACCACAAAGAAGATAGTCACCTTTATGGAAGAAATATAATTACCAGGTTTGGGATACCTCATAAAATTATTTCTTACAATGGCACCCAGTTTGAAAGCAAGGAATTCACGAAACTTTGTGAGAAGAATGACATAATAAAAAGCTTCTCCTTAGTCTCTTCTCCACATACAAATGGACAAATTGAAGCTGAAAACAAAACCATCAAAAAACCGCTAAAAGAAAAAGTTGCAGAAAGCTAAAGGAAAGTGGGTAAAGAACTCTCTTTAGTATTACGGGCCTACCAAACATTAACCGGATCTTCTATAGGTCACACTCCTTTTTAGCTAACCTACGGATATGAGGCCATGTTTATCATCAAATTTGAAATCCCATCACATAAAAAAATATCATATACTGTAGAAAAGAATAAGAAATTGAAAGAATTTGCCTTGGATCTCATCCAGGAGAGAAGGGATGAAGCAGCTGCAGTAGCAGCCTCATAACGGCAAAGGATGACAAAAAATTATAATACGAGGCACAAAGAAATAAACTTTTGCAAGTGGGACTTAGTACCATGGAGAGTAATGTCCAATACAAAAGACCCGATGGATGGAGCACTAGGACCAAATTGGAAAGGTGCATTAGTAATAGCAGAAGTTTTAGCGAATGGGGCAAACCAGTTATCTAGATCTAATGGAAACCTAGTTCCAAGAACTTGCAACTCATAGCATCTCAAACTTTACTTCGTCTAACTTACATTATGTAAAACCTCTAATTTTAATAACATTATTCAGAAGATTTAATTAGATAAATTAAATAGAATAATGTAAGTATTAAGTGATAAGGGGTTTGAGATTTGAATAAATACTTAGAGGTCGTGCTTAATTAATCAATTAGACGGGCTTAAGAATGGCTTATAGGCTATAATTTGCAGAAGGGCATATTGAGAATTAGCCGCACTTAAATTCCATAACCCTTATATATATTCGCGGTTTGCCATCCATTCACACTCATTTTTCTCATTTTCGCAAAACTTAAGAACGTAAGAAAAGAAGAGCTAGAGTCGGCCATTACTGGGGGAAGAGAAAATTTAAAAACCAAGCTAAGAATTAAAGCAAGTGGGAATAAATCTCAATCTCAATCCAATCTCCTTATCCTAATCAAGATGAGTAATAATTTATGTCGTCTCTATTTTGTTTTGTGATCATAAGTTTTTGGATTTAAGATTAAATTCGTTTTTATGATGTTTTGGATGATGATATGCTTGAATTAGAATATGTTTGATTTAAATAAAAAATATTTAAATAAGGATTTATATGTTTTTAGGACAAAACTGATTGTAAATGACCTTAAAATGCCATGGAAAAATTTTACGTTATGTAAAATATAATTTTGGAGTTGAGTTTTAATTTTAATAATTTTCCAAGCTATGGAAAGATTACTATGAATTTTCAAAGGAAAATATGGTTAATTGGGTTTAGAAACTTATTTCAGAAATAATATTGAGAATTTGGGTCTGAAATTTAGATATGTTAAATAACATGTTAAAAGCGAATTTCTTTGATATTTTGGGGATTTTTTTAGTGATTTGCTATGGAAATTAAATTATTTTAGAAGGACTTATTAGCATTATTGGTTTTTCTTAATGGAAAGGCTTATTTGTTAAAGTAATCTTGGCAGTTAATTTGGTAAAAAAAATTGAAATGTTGTGGCATCCACTCATACGCTTTCAAGTAGGCAGGTTAGTTAGAAAGTGTTTGCTTTAATTGGCATTAAATCAGATTTAAAGTGGGTTCCGCCTCTTTCAGAAGTGTCTTTCGACTGTAATGCTTCCGCTTATACCCAGTCGAAACCAACGTAGGCCGAAACCAATACACATGGTATCAATGATATTGCTATGAAGTGGATTGGAGGAAAGCGGAAGGCATGGTGTAGAAAGCATTGCTTCTGTTGGGCTCGATACCTTTGCTTTGTTTTAAAATGTTAAGCCCATGCCTTTGTTTTAATTAAAGCTTTCGAAGGAGTCGAAACATATGCTTTCGAAAGGGGTTATCTAATAGCTTTCGAAGGAGTTGCCATTTTATTTTTTAGAAGTATATGCTTTCGAATGGGTTCCTTTATTTATAAAATGATGCTTTCGAAAGTAATGGTTCCGACATAGTCGAAACCCAACCGCAGTTCCTTTTCCTTTCGAGAGTACATCAATGTAGCTTTTGTTTTAAAAATGTACTAAACCACTTCCTAAATGCTTTCAAAAGAGTTCTAGGGTTTCGACGGCAAAGACTTCGAAAGAGGGTTTCGATGCTAGCCTTCAAAGTTTTACTTAAAGGTTTTAAAGCTATCGAAAGGTTGGTACTGATGCCATCAAACTTTCCCCAAATGATTTTTGAAGAATTAACATTTTGAAAGAGATACTTTCGTATATATTCATTTTGACCCAAAAGATGTTTTTTTGAGTAAACCCAATGGTTTCGAAAGGGGTACTTTCATTGGTTTCGAAGCTATGTTTCTAAGGACTATTAAGTAATGTTTTGATACTTTCGAAAGGTATATTTTGGTTTCGAAAGAGATTATTAAAGGGTGTTGAAAGGTGTGTATTTAATGTTTTGAAAAAAGTTTTTTATGCTTTCGAGCAAGGTTATCCAGGGGTTTCGAAAGTAATGTTTTAAGGTTTCAGAAGCCTTAGTTTTCAAAACAAATAACCCAATCTCACTTTTAAAGGAAAAACCATGGCAAAAATAGAGTGTTTTGAAAAGGAGTTTTGAAGAAGTTTTCCTTGATTAATGGGTTAAAGGAATCAACCAAGTTTTATGTAAAATGATTTCAAGGATATTAAACCACAGGGGTTGATATTATTATGTTTGCTTCTTCATATATGTATTTGAACATATTCACATTGTAATGGACCTATAACTGTAATTTGGAGAAGGGCAGAATAACCAATTAGGTTGACTTGGTAGTGAATATAATTAAATAAAACCTCTGAATGAGTAGAATTGCATCCGGGAGGTCAAAAGACCAAAGTGTAGGATGCTAAAATAATAATTAAATATATTGGTAGGGGCTAATAGGTTCACAGTAAACCCATGAAAACTATGTATAGGAAAAGATATTGACAGTGGCCAATAGGTTCATAGTAAGCTCATGAAAACTATGTATAGACAAAGATGTCAAGAAGAAAGGTTCGTAGTTAGCCCATGAAAACTATTATTTGATATTGGGGTTACTGATGTGCACGTAAATGTGCATATTTTTACCACCATATTTATTCTATTTAAATTAAATAAATGATCATATTGGGTATTTTAACTTGTTTTAACCGAAATTCATATTAACTCCAAATTTTCACATATTCATCTTCATATAAGGGCAAAATGGCCATTTGTGCGCGTATATTAATTTGAAAGAATTTAATTGGAAATTTCTATAATATTTTATAGGAATTTAGCTTCTCATATTAGTGGGTTCTTGAAGAAACATGCATGCACAAAATGGATATAAAGGAATGAAGATGGAAATAATTCAAAGTGAAGAACATGGAGGACCCTACCTACCCACCTACCTTAATGTACAAATTAAAGGCTAATGCACATGCTTTTGGACTTAATGGTTTCATGTACACTTAATGGGGGATTAAGACATGTTAATGGTTACTTGGCCTCCACACTTCCTAAGGGGCATTTTGGGTATTCCCCAAAAATATGAATTAGGGTTTCATACATGTATAAATACCTATATGTTTCATGTAACATGATCTCTTCTCTTAGTCCTTCTTAGGCGTCCTTCTCTTTAGTTTAGTTTAGATCAAATAAAAGAAAGCTCTCTTTCTCTTTTAATGGCTACTTAGCCAATTTTTATTTCTTGTAATCTTTTTTATTTTATGCAATTTAATACATGCTCTTTCCTTTTCATGTTCATTTACTTTCATGTTGTAGTGTAGGTTTCTCTTATTTCATGCAAGTAGATTAGTTTTGTTTCTTTGCTTTGCTCTCTTTTTCTTTCTTTTTTGCTTTCATGTTGCTTTCTACATTTGTTGATTTGATAACAAATATGAGAGCTTAATCCCTACAATTTAGCGGTAATGAAGCTCTCTAGTATGTAGATGCAACATTTTGATGTTTATACTCTCTTTTTATGCTTTAATGGAAACATTTGAAGTGGTTTAATGATGTTGTTTAGCTTTGAATTTGATGGTCTATGTTGTTCATAACAAATAGGCTATGCTTAAACAAACATAACACAAATTGCCTCTTCATCTAAATATGACTATGGCAAAGAAGTGAATGTTGAAATTGAAATTTGATAGCCTATATTTCTAAACAATAGTTAATAGGCTATGCTTAAAATAGATTTCTATTTCAACTTGTTGTCATATTTCATGAGAGTTAAATGTGTATTAGTGGTTGTGTTATAGTTTGATGGTTTATATTGAGCTAATTAATAGCACAAATATACCATACTTATAATAAGCACATCAACTAATTCACTAATGACAAGAAAAGAGAGATCATAACTTCAATTTGTTGATTTATGCGATCTAGAGAGTGGAAATTGCCTCTAAATTGTCTTAACACTCTCATATTTTTATCATTTTCTTTTGCTAGTTTCTTACATTTCTAGCTATTCACTCTCGACTTCGGTATAATTTGATTAAATAGAATTTTAAAATCATCAATTCCCTGTGGATCGACCCGTATTCGCCGCGTGCTACATTCGTACACCGTGCGCTTGCGGTTATTTTTAATTTAAATTCGTTCGACGGTTTTCTAAACCGATAGAATTTCCGTCGACGAACAAGTTTTTGGCGCCGTTGCCGGGGAGTTGTTTTGATTTTGATTTTCTATTCTTCGGATTAGTTTTGTTTGATTTTTGTGTGATTTTATTTTGTGTGTGTTTGCAATTAAAAAAAAGTGTGCGTTTTTGTTGTTTTATTTTTGTTTTCAATTTGTTTTGTGCATATTGATCTAGTTTGCCCTTTGCATTTGCATTTCTACAAAAAGAAAAAAAAACATACAAAAATTCAAAAAAAAAAAATTCTATTTCATTTGCATTTTTCATTTACATTTTACGTTTTTATTTAAAAAAAAAACTTTACATTGTTGTGCACTGTTCACTGTGAATATACAGTGAAAACTCTCCTTTGACTTCCCCTTGCATAGTGCTCTGTCTTCACATCCCTGCATTGATCACAACCACATTCATTTCTGCCTGAACCATCACCAAAACTTCTCCATCACAACTTCAAACTTCATTCCATAACATAAAACTGCAACATTTACTGCAGTTCATTCATACCACCCTCATTTACATACACTTGCCATACCCACTTGCTCACAAACAAACACTCTTCAACATAACTCCACCATCTACCTCACGAAAAACATCACCGAACTTCCATAATCACCATCAGTGTCACATTGCCATTGATCAACTCTTCCATTTCATACAAGCCTCTCAACATCCATCGCAACTAAACCTACCTTCTTCAACTCCATACATCCATTTCAACTAGAATAACCCCCTGCTTCAAACTTCATAACCACATCACCACTGCCATCAATATCAAACTGCTGCCTCCTCAAAATCTTTCAACTACTCAACAACCACCTGTAAACCCACCACCTTCTTCCACCTTAGAAACCATCAACTACATCACCCGGTCCTCTGACCATCATTGCCTACAACCCATCCATCACCCTGTAGCATCACCCTGTCATCACATCATTATCACCACTGTGCTGACCATCTCCAAAACCATTACCCCTCATAACGACTTCAGACCACCATCTTTCCCAGCCACTATCCGCCATATAACAGTTCAGATCCTCAAGCCTCTCCACACATTCATTTCACCATCACATATTTCAAGGAACGCATATTCATTTCACTGTAAAACTGCCTCTATATCCAGTGCACTATCTTGCTTGCTGCCACAAAACTTGCTGCTACAAATCACCACCATACAAACCACCCTGCTCCACTTCCTCATTTTCTACCACTCGATATCACCTTCACCTCAGCCAAGCTATCATCCTTCATCAACACTGTCAAACATTGTCACAGCAGCAATCACCACCAACATCAGCGACTACATATCACATATAGCACAAACTCCTCATCTCCCTGTATCCCCAACTTCACTGACATCTGCACACAATTGACAACTGCCTATTCAATCACTCACTACATCCCAGAGACATACCACTCGACATCAAACCCTCCACTTCATTACTGCTTCAATCCTCTGACCACTCCATTCAACGTCAACTGCTATCATCAATAAACAATCCCCCTTACTACTGTTACTGCTACCTCAATCGAGTAACCCAAAAGCAACTGAACCTTCACGCGGCTTCCATCCTCAAATTCACCTCAATCATCCATCGTTCGCGACTCCGAAATCCCCTAAATCGAACATCCAGAACCCAATCGTCAACCACTCGAACATTTCAAACCCCAATCGACGAATACCACGGCATCACTGTAATTCCACCAACAACCGTGACCAAAACTCCAATCGACCATCGCCCACCAAATAGCAACCACCAAGCTTCGACCATCTCGCGAATCATCAAATCGGCCACACCTTAAATCGACTCTGAGTTTTGTGATTAAAAATCATATCGTGAATTGTATCTTGATTGAATTGCACCTTAATTTGATTGAATCGCACCTTAAAAATCAAATCGTGAATTATATCGTGAATTAAATTGCAAATTTGAAGTTGCGAATGTGATAGCTGAGTTTTCTGATTGTTGATCGAGAATTTGAGTACTCTGGATTTTTTTAGTGGGCCGGTTTGGATTTAGGGCCTGAATTAAAAAAAAAAGGGCGTGCAGATTTTAAATTTCCTGTTTGTGGGAGTTCATGTGTTTGGAGATAGTTCATCTAAAAAAATGTGTTTTGTTTGTGTTTGTTTCGATTTGATCTTTGCTTGTCTCTAAAAGAAAATAAGATTGCTTCCTTTTAAGTGAAATTTTGCTTTGCTTTATCCTTTAAATTTTTTTTTTTTTTAAGTAAAACCCTACTTCTAAGTTTCCTTTCAAAAAAAAAATATTGTATATATCTTAGTTTTTAATTTTTAGGTTACCAAAGCAGGAAATAAAGGAAGAATAGCTTGCTGAAAATTGCTTCCTTAGCTAGCCAAAATAAATTGCTCTGCTTGCTAAAAAATTCTTCTTTCGTTTCTTTTGAATTGAATTGTTGGTTGCTTGCATTTGCATTTTAAAAAATTAAAAAATTCATTCGTAGTTGCATTGTTAATACACGTTTAGTTTCTGTTCTGTATTTCATCTTAGATTTTGATTAATAATAACGGTTAGACATCGATAACACTTAATTGTATATTGACAATTTGTCTTTTTTGAACAATTTAATTTCTTAGTGTCGAGACTACGGCAGAGTAATAACCATTTATAAATATTACGGTGATTCGTAAATATTATAGTGGTTGTTCCTCTGAAGGTACTTAAACCTTCGGCTGCATTGCTACGGTGATTCGTGGTGCACCGATAAATCCTGCCCGTTACCTGGCTGAGAACTATCTTGTTTATCTAAGACAATTTGTGAATACAAAATTTTGGGTTAACTTAGGATAAATCATTTGTAATTAACCCTTGCATTCACTTAGTTGCATTAGTTCATGCATATTATAAAAAAAAAAATTCAAAATCCAAAACTAAAAAAAATTGTTAATATTTCTTAACTTAGTTTTTTTTCCTTTTCTTTTGAAAATTTTCAAATCAAAATTCCAAAAATCCAAAAAAAAAATTAAAATCAAAAATCCAAAAAAATCTTTTCAAAAAAAAAAAAAATTGAAATCCAAAAACAAAACAAAAATCAATTTTCGATTCTGAAAAATAGATTCTACTTGTAAATATTTTTGTTTATAACAAAAAACCAAAAAAAAAAATCTTGAAAATGTCCGCGTTTCCTTTTTCTTACTCGCTTGAATTTAACTGCGAAAATCAATATAATCCATATGAGTTCACTCCAAATTCGTACGAATATTCTTAACAACTTTTGTGTAAATAATTCAAATTTCAAACAACAAAATTTTCAAAACGATGACCAACGTTCGACTCTTGAAAATAGCATTGAAATGATTTCATCTTTACTCGAACTTTCTACACGACAAAATCAAGAGATAAATGATTTATGTAATTCTGATTTGTGTAATAACTCGAGTCGAGGATTTCAAAATTTGAATTCAATTCAAAATTCAAACGATTACGATTATAACCCATGCCAATTTAATTTCGAACTCCAAAATGAATTCCAAACTCAACATGAAAATGGGAACAACTTTTCAAACGAATTTGGCAATGGGAATAATCTTAACCATGTTACGAGTGAAAATTTTTGTTCTCAACAAATCCAAATCGAAAATTCTCAATTTAATAACTATAAATTGGATTTTGTTGAACAAATGAATGAAATTTACGATGATCACACGGATTTGTTGTTTGAAACTTATATGAAACAACGTGAACAACAAAATCAAATATCAACGTGTGATGAGTCAAGTGATAATCCATCTTTTACCCAAATCGATGATTTTCAAATAACAACTTTTGAATTTGATAATGACGATCTTAACCAAGTTGTTGAAAGTACGGTAATTGAGTTGGATTTCAATTCTTTTGAGGGTGCGAAACTCGATTTAAATTTCGATCTTCCTTTTTCTGAAAATTTGAATACAACAACTTTGAATTTTGAACTTGATTTATGTAATAAAGTTGTTGATAATCCAACAAAGGAAGACGAATTTAATGAACACGAATTTTTTGGACTTTTGGATGACGAGTTGTTAAATTCCGAAGAGGAAGATGAAAATCACCATTTTGATTTTGAAATCAATAATTGTGAAAATGTTTTCAATGATAAGCTTGAATTTCAAATTGGTGAAAATAAACTTGAATTTCAATCAAGTGTTTTATCAACGCTAAAAATCATCGAAAACAAAACAACTCATTCAATTTTCAATAAAATAACATTTGTTTTTCCAAATCAACTTTCATCTTCGAAATCTTTTACGGTTTGGTTTTTCATGCTTAAGTTGTGTCTCGCACATTTGATGAGACAAATGAATCGGTCTTTAGAAGACCGTTTCATTTACTTTCTGACTGTATACTTTCTCATCTCTTGTAAATAATAATCTTTCATGTAAATATTGGATTTTTATTTTTCTCCTTCCACTTGGGTTGACTATGGGGACACAGTCAAAATTAAGTGTGGGGGGAGACTCATCTTCATTTTTTTTTTCATGGTTTATTTTTGCTTTGAAATAAAAAAAAATCAAAAGAAAAAAATCCCAAAAACAAATTTTCTTTTGATTTATTTTTAAAAGAAACACTATAAGATAAATATACGGCTTTGGTTTATTAAATTGAAATTTTTGAAAATTTATTGGTCTCAACAAAAATAAAAATGAAGTTTGATTACAAATAATAATGGTTTAACCAGTATATAGGAAGATTCATATGTGTTAATTATGAAGTACATCCTAATTGAAAATCTTTGTTTTAAAAAGTGGTTGATTTAAAGTAAATGATATAACATTTTTTTTGTCTTCTAAGTTAAATGGTGCTAAGATGATTTTGCGAAACTCCCTCTCAAAAAAATATATATAAAAACATCCAAGTATTCACTCTCATTTAAAAGTCCTCACGGTTATGCATGGGTGATTAATTGGAATTTTTGATTATGTGATTTCATACTCATTTAAAAGTCCTCACGGTTATGATGTATGGAACACATGTAAAAAAAAGGCTTAATAAAAACCACCTACGGTCGATAGGTGTATGCACGAAAGTGTGTGCACTCGCCATGATCTGTACTCCCCTCACATAAGCCCGAAAGGCAGTGCATGGGTGGTACATCTGGCCTCAGTTTACCTGAGCTAGGTGTGTAATTTTTCTTGCAAATAATGAGAGGGCAAGCAATTGAAATCCTAGCACTATTTTTACTTAGTTGATTTGATTTGTTATTGAAAAGAAATGAAAATACCACTTTGATAAACTTTGATAATCAACTAAGGATCCATTTCATAGTTACACTTTGTTATTAACCAAAACAACGAGTTAAACTATAGTCTATTTGATATGATAACTTGATTTTTGTTGGAAATTTTGACGAGTAAATGACATAAATTTTCAAGATAATAACCAAAACCTATATTTAACTTATTCGTGTCAATTTAAAAATAATTCCTTCATTTGTAAATATTTTTAAAATTTTGCATTCATCTCTTTGTAAATATATCTTGCATTTTGTAAATATTTTCATCCTGCATTTGGATTTTGTGGGTAGTATCCGCTTAAAACCCTCACGAGACAACACTCATCCTACTGGGGACACCCAGAGGTTTAACGGCTTGTTGCATACGCTCAATGCAATCGTGCCCCCTACGAAAACGGATTTATCTTAGTTTTTCTTTATTCGAGGACGAATAAAAAGATAAGTGTGGGGGTATTTGATGTGAACGTAAATGTGCATATTTTTACCACCATATTTATTCTATTTAAATTAAATAAATGATCATATTGGGTATTTTAACTTGTTTTAACCAAAATTCATATTAACTCCAAATTTTCACATATTCATCTTCATATAAGGGCAAAATGGCCATTTGTGCGCGTATATTAATTTGAAAGAATTTAATTGGAAATTTCTATAATATTTTGTAGGAATTTAGCTTCTCATATTAGTGGGTTCTTGAAGAAACATGCATGCACAAAATGGATATAAAGGAATGAAGATGGAAATAATTCAAAGTGAAGAACATGGAGGACCCCACCTACCCACCTACCTTAATGTACAAATTAAAGGCTAATGCACATGCTTTTGGACTTAATGGTTTTATGTACACTTAATGGGGGATTAAGACATGTTAATGGTTACTTGGCCTCCACACTTCCTAAGGGGCATTTTGGGTATTTCCCAAAAATATGAATTAGGGTTTCATATATGTATAAATACCCATATGTTTCATGTAACATGATCTCTTCTCTTAGTCTCTCTTAGGCCTCCTTCTCTTTAGTTTAGTTTAGATCAAATAAAAGAAAGCTCTCTTTCTCTTTTAATGGCTACTTAGCCAATTTTTATTTCTTGTAATCTTTTTTATTTTATGCAATTTAATACATGCTCTTTCCTTTTCATGTTCATTTACTTTCATGTTGTAGTGTAGGTTTCTCTTATTTCATGCAAGTAGATTAGTTTTGTTTCTTTGCTTTGCTCTCTTTTTCTTTCTTTTTTGCTTTCATGTTGCTTTCTACATTTGTTGATTTGATAACAAATATGAGAGCTTAATCCCTACAATTTAGGGGTAATGAAGCTCTCTAGTATGTAGATGCAACATTTTGATGTTTATACTCTCTTTTTATGCTTTAATAGAAACATTTGAAGTGGTTTAATGATGTTGTTTAGCTTTGAATTTGATAGTCTATGTTGTTCATAACAAATAGGCTATGCTTAAACAAACATAACACAAATTGCCTCTTCATCTAAATATGACTATGGCAAAGAAGTGAATGTTGAAATTGAAATTTGATAGCCTATATTTCTAAACAATAGTTAATAGGCTATGCTTAAAATAGATTTCTATTTCAACTTGTTGTCATATTTCATGAGAGTTAAATGTGTATTAGTGGTTGTGTTATAGTTTGATGGTTTATATTGAGCTAATTAATAGCACAAATATACCATACTTATAATAAGCACATCAACTAATTCACTAATGACAAGAAAAGAGAGATCATAACTTCAATTTGTTGATTTATGTGATCTAGAGAGTGGAAATTGCCTCTAAATTGTCTTAACACTCTCATATTTTTATCATTTTCTTTTGTTAGTTTCTTACATTTCTACCTATTCACTCTCGACTTCGGTATAATTTGATTAAATAGAATTTTAAAATCATCAATTCCCTGTGGATCGACCCGTATTCGCCGCGTGCTACATTCGTGCACCGTGCGCTTGCGGTTATTTTTAATTTAAATTCGTTCGACGGTTTTCTAAACCGATAGAATTTCCGTCGACGAACAGTTACCAACAGGTTTGTAGTTATCCCATGAAAACTATATTCGGATTAAGATGTTAACAGAAGTAAATAGGTTCCTAGTCAATCCATGAAAACTTGGATAAGAGGAAAGATGTTGGAGTTACTAATAGGTTCAGGGAAAACCCATGAAACAGTAAAGACATTGGCGGGGGCCAATAGGTTCTTAGTTAGTCCATGAAAACTATGAAACAAGATAGAGAGTCCCTAAACATTAAACAAATTATTATTAAGCCCATGAAAACTAACAGGTTAATAGTGACCCTAGAAACTATAAATGAGATAGTTAGTCAGAAATGAATATGGTTGGGAAATCCAGAAATTTTTTACTTGTTTGCATATCATCATATTATTTTGAGTTTTTTTAACCATTGTGGATGTAGGAGCACGGTATATGGTTTTACAAAGGTTTTTGGATACTAGTAAAGGGAAAATCCATTCTGCAAAGCGGCGTAGTCTCACTAGATATCTAAATGGTTTGAGATGGTAGATTGTTATTCATACCAGGCTTTATGTCTGACTCGAAGTTTATGTTTTCCCCTTAAAATCTCGGGTACTCAATTGATTTTGAGTAGTTTGAGAGTTGAGGTTTTCAGGTATCTCTTTAGACGAATATGCTCAGACGTACAGGAGGCATGATAGCTATCTGGAGTTTTATTTTATTTTGATTCTGTTGTGTTGTTGATTGTAAAGGCAAAGTTGTTTAATTGTCCATATGTATACTCTAATCATCCAAGGGGCATCTTTATATGTCGCTCTTGGCTTGTGTTGCAATAGAATATATTTTCTATGAATGTGGTTCTCGTATTGGGATTATGCAATGAATTCGAAATGTTTTGAAAAGAAATTTGGAACTTGTTTGATGTTTTAAATTTTCCATATTCATGTGTTTCTGTGTATCAATGTATCTGACATTACCATATTTGGTCGCCATAGATTAGTAACTATGGATGACTACGGCATCCGTAGCCTTTAGTTTTGGGTCTCCAAGTGGGGGATGTCACACATTAATTATGTGAAGCACATTTTAGTATTGTAAAGAAGTAACAATACTATAAACTGGATGTAGGGATATTATACAGCCCAAAATAGTATAAAAATCTCTATATTGTTCTTGGGAAAACCAAATGCACATTTACAGGTCATCATTAGTAGTCACTAATTTAGCTAAACGTAAGGTTAGTAGGCGAAAACGACAGTCTCAACACCGAGAATGGTGATACTAGCGCTTCACACTTGGACTTGCATTAACGCAAATCAGGCTCTTCAGCCAAAATACTACACTGAACAGGATATTAGACTGCCCTACCCTAGTATAAATATTTCTTTGGTAGCAATCATATAATAGTCAAACTGGTCGTAGGGATATTAGACTATCTGAACTAGTATAAAAAAAATCTCTACGTAGCTAATTCAACATACCACTCTGGACGTATGGATATTAGACAGCCAGAACCGGTATAAAAAATCATGTGCATGCAAAATGGGTTGTATATACACGACCTGACTTCTCAGTCAAAATCATACTAGTTTTACCCAAACAGTAGAGCAAACCGGCTAAGTGCATGAATAAATTACTCTTCATAGCTCACCGCCATCGTTCAATTGGTGTAATGCCACCTACGAACGACAACGACAATCTTAGAAATAAGAATTATGATGCTTGAGAAAAATGCAGCTCAGTATACGTATGGAAGTATGCCCCTGAACAAGGGGCAAGTCGTACCAAGCATGGAGTTAAGAACATTACGCACCCAAACTAGGGGTAGGTCATAACAAATATACGGCTAAGAATACGGCCAGGTCGGCCAGGTACATTGCACAAGTAAGGGGGTAGGTCATAACAAGCATATGGCTAATGAAGCAACCAAAGACTATCCGCCCCAAAGGGTAGGTCATGCCAAACACACAACCCGCCGTCACTACTCAGGGGTGTTACTAACAGCACGACAAACGAGAAACTGTGATAGTCTAAGAAATGAGTACGGTGGAATTAAATCAAATGTAACTTTTTAGACGTAGGTTGAGACACAAAAGGCCCACATCCCAAATAGTTAGAAAGAAAAGAAAATTTAGGAGAAATAACGAGATGTGTAGGCGGGTGCTTAAAACAACAAGTCTACCAGACCTATAATTGCAACAAACTTGGGGGACAAGTGTTACACCCGTTTTTACAGAAAACTGCTTTAAAGATATGAGGGAATCAACTTGAAGTCATGACACCAAACCAGACCTAAGATCAATAACCAATGGAACCGCAGCAAGAGAAGAATACTGCATATATCGAGAAAGTGAATACTGTACCGAAACCTGGGGGCAGTACACACCGAGCTGGCCTGATTGCATCTCTGAGGCTCATATTTCGTCAAATTTATGGAAACAGTTTCACACTAGCACATACCGGGGGCAACCTAGGCTGCTCCATACATAATCAAAAGCACTTTAAAGGGGTTGTATACAGGGACACTCAAGGTATACTTCAAAGCAGAACTATAATCATAAATAGCCACAAGAACGTTCTGACCTGATATGTTGTCAAGTCAAGAAAATATGGAAAATGTATCAGCACGACATCATGACCTTGGTTACCGGGTAGTATTCACCATAGTACCACTTTATATGCATCGACTCTGTAACATCATGCGGAGGTCATATACTGGATAGCACAGACGCAATAAGGCCAACGAGTGACAATAAATATCTCTTTGGATGCCCATAAGCAAGGTCAATTCAAATTCGAATTCTCTCATTATAATTTTAGTTATTATCGCTCTAATTTTAGGAATTCCCACCTCTATTCAAACTTCCCGAAAAAGACACATCATCAATCCTGTCATAACAAATAAAAAATACGGATAGACAACATCCGGCAGAATTCAAGGGTTGAGGCATGATGGCGAGGAAGAAATTCCAGTAATCCATGTGCATTTCCTGGGTATAAATAGAAAAAACACTATAGCATGAAGGGGACATTATCTTCTTCTGACATTTTTTTTTCAAAAATGTTTAAGGTTCAACTGTATCTTTTTCCATGAAATTCTGTACCAAATCAATAAAAAAGGAAGAAAGGGACATTATCTCCGTGAACATAGGATTTCTTAAAATCCAAACCACGTAAATCCCCTGCGTTCTTTATTGTTTTCCGCAATTTACTTAATTAATTTAGTACTACATTTTATCTCACTTGTCATTAGGTCAAATATTAGGTAGATTGGACACTTTAACAAATAGCTAAAGCGCAACTACATGATTGTGTAAGCACTCAACACCATAATCACCACCTCACGGCAAAGTTAAGATTACTTAGTTTTGTTTATTCAAAATCGGCATAGTAATTAGCGAATTAATTACTTTGCACGTAATCGAGAAGTTGACGGATGAGAAGTTCATCAACAATGATTGCCTCTCAACTAAGTCAATACTCATAAGTGCTCTTAATATTTATGACTTCAAAGTGTCCAACACGGACTTTAACTATGATCACTTTTGGAAGAATGTTATAACTCGCTATGCAAATGGTTATAGATTTTGCTAGAAACTATTTTTGCAATGGCTTGATGGTATTTATGGTTTGAAAGAATCCAAAGAGTGTTTAATAATGTTAACAGTCCTAAAAATAACCTCATTTATACTATTACACTTCTTTATTACGAATGGACTTCAAATCCTAGCTATAAACTGACTAAAAATTGTTGACTTTAAGGAATTTCTTATCAAAATAAAAAGTCGCGTTGATATCTCGAAGACGAAAATTGTTTTTAATAATAGGAGAAACAGTATGGCCCTAAATGTCGAACTAGTTGACTCTTTTGATGATTGCTCCTTGAATGGTTTACTGCTAATTGAAAACTAATATCTCTTCCTCTTTGCTTGCATTTTACTTTTTGCATACATATATGTATATAATGTCGTAATTATATATGCATATTTGTGTGTGTCTCACGTCTTGTTTGGATTTTGTAAGTGCTAGGGATTAGGATGGATTGAACTGGACTGTCTATGATGTGACATTGATATGGATTGGATTGTTGTTATGTCATCATTTACCTATGGACGACTCTCCAAGGATTCTTATTTTGGCCTTGCTTGTGACCTACCGCATTAGTGATGCTTTGCTATTATTATTTTGCTTATATATTGATTGTCCTCGGTCGCTTGATGCACTTCTTAGCTCTTTCACCATTAGCTTTTGGTTCTTCTACCGATTATTTTATCATGGACCTTGGCTATTAGGTTTGGGAGATGTTCTTTTATTTATTTTCTATGTACGAGAAGATTTTGATGTCTGTCAGGTTTGTTGGAAGTTCTTTTTTAAACATGGAATAAAAGTACATAAGTACTCTCTTGTGGAGTATCATTTATTTTCCTTTAAAAAAATATGCAACAAGCCACCAAGTTAGGAATTAAATTATCATATCCTCAAGTTACATGTTTCCATATGTCAGGTACTCATATATTAATCTAAGAGCATCTCCAATAGTTCGAAGTGCGAAAATACAATTTTCCACACTCCAAAAAGTTGGAGGCCTCATTTCTCCAATAGAAATGAGGCCATGCGCCTGTTGAACAGGCGCCCGAATTCTTTTGAGATCGGGAGCCTGTTTAGCAGGCGCTTGAACATCAGGCACCTGTTTGCCTATATCAGGCGCAAACGCCCATTCCCTTCATTTTCTTCTCTTTCACCTTCTTCGTTTAATTTTTTAAAATTTTACTTTGCATCGAAATGCCGCCCCGTCCGGTCAAAACTGGTAGACGTATCGTTTGATATGCGAAAGATGCCAGTTTCAGACCTGCTCATGTCCTTCCTGATGCTACCGTGACTCCATACGTTCTTCGATCCTTGCACGACTTGCCCCCACTGTTTTGCATCGACTTACTGCAGCTATAGCGACACCACAAGTATATGTTTATTTCTTTATTGATTGATGAACAAACGCGTAAGTGTATATGAATGATAATTGTTCGTTTATTTTAACATTAAATAATCATATATATATATATATATATATATTCGTCACATAGCGATGTGAGGTGGTTGGTATATATGTATGTCTGAGTATTTTGATCAATTACCACAGCCGATTTTGGATAGACTACATGTGTCACCTTTTAGTGAATTTATAGATTTACCTAGATTTGCACACGTAGATCGCTGCCTTGTAGTGGCCCTCACTGAAACATGGTGGCCTACCCCTCACATATTTCATTATTTTAAATTTTGAGCTAGGATTGACTCCTTTAGATTTTTATATGCTCACTGGCATAGAGGTTGGTCGACCGGACCGTCTCCCTATTCCATTTGATAGTTCATTTGAGGAGTTCGAGTCATACTCAACTTATTTACCGGCTTTGGCCGATGAGAGGATTAGAGGAGGAGCTGTTACTCTTACTTGTCTACAACGATATATAGTAGAGTATATGGCCAATGAGGATATGCACACTCCGGTTATCTATGCCTTCATGTTATACCTTTTTGGATCTACATTTTTTAATAACAATAAGGGTACTATTAGCTTGGCTTTTTGGCTGGATTAGTAGATGTGGATGGACTGCATATATATGGTTACAGTACTACTATTATTGGTTATTTGTACGTAGAATTGGATAATTATTCGCTTCGGCAGTCTAGACAGATGTATGGATTTTGGTACATTCTTCCATTTTGGTACTACGATTATACTGCTAATATGCACCCCCGACTTATTGCAAAAGCGAACGCCACACCTTATAGTTACTTCCCTATATTGCGTCGTTGTGGTCCTCCTATGCATTTGTCTCGTGTTGCACAAGGGGTGCATAATGAGCTAATGGAGGCTAGACAGCAGATGGATATGAGGCGGCGCGGCAACATTATCATTCGTCCATGGGATCGGTACTTACAGTTCCTAAAGTCCGGTCCTGATCATCTACTCACTTTTCAGTTTTCCATGTCGCCACGCAGGGTTTCCTTTTAAGTTCCTACATGTCCATTCATATGGTATTTAGTGAAGCGGTGTTGGCTACAGTTGTACGGTATAGTTTGCATTCCATCAGATCCGCTACCATGGGATGATACGTATGGTGATAGTAGGGTTGGAGAAGCTTATATTCTTGCGATGAGGGGTGTGGGATGGGTGGATGGTGAGCCTTTTGCAGTTCCAGGAGACTATGATTCATATTAAGCTCGAGTAGTTCTTATGCGTTGTCTGATTATATTCGGGGTTATAGCTCTGATCATATTGGTCCGCGTACCTCTTCTGGTAGAGTTCCACTATAGCCTGCCACCTTTGAGCCTACTTTTTCTCAGTACACGTAGCCTCCTACGTTCGACCCCCTCCTCATTCATTTAGAGCG
Organism: Allium cepa; assembly: GCA_030765085.1. Classification (NCBI taxonomy): domain Eukaryota; kingdom Viridiplantae; phylum Streptophyta; class Magnoliopsida; order Asparagales; family Amaryllidaceae; genus Allium; species Allium cepa. The sequence continues at coordinate 620,626,421 of CM060928.1, forward strand.
TATGATGTACATGGTCTACAGATGATGCTATTATGGGTGTATCATCCGCCAGATTGTATCAGCCTCATTAGGTTTGTACGAATTTTAAATTTTCTTTAAATTACTTTTCATTATATTCCCCACCTATGTACAATTTTTCTTGTGCATATATCAGTTTTCTCAATACATGGATTATGATAGACGGATGACTGCTGCATTTGAGCGTATGATGCTCGATTATACACAGATGATGTATCAGAGTTACTAGACTGCAGTCCTACAGCAGCAGACTCAATATGATCCACAGATATAGGGATTACAGACCCAAATTCAGCAGCTTCAGGAATAGCTCCATACCGGACCCGAGCCTCACGACTTTGATGACGTCAACGATGGTAGTGACGATGACAGTGGAGACGATGAGGAGATTGATAGCGGTTTCGATCACATAGACTGATGTACTGCATATAGATGTTTCAGTTTATGTTATTATTTTTCATGCATTACGATAGTTGGTTGCATATTATGTTGGTGATGATGCTATTGTTATATGTGCTTGTCTATATGTTATGGCATTGTGTCGATTATATTTTATGTTGAGTATGGCATTGTGTTGAACATATTTTATGTTGAGTATGACATTGTGCTGAGTATGACATTGTGTACTTTATTTGCGGTGAGTATGGTATTGTGTTGATTACAATTTATGCTTATTTATTATTAAGCTTATATGAAGCAAAAATGTTGGAGTAACAAACATAGTTGTGTTTGTTTGTCGTAAATTTTATGGATGTTTGAAACGTTAACGTTAATCTCATGCTTCATTTTTTGATGTGTATTACAACCTCTTTGTTTAAGATAAGTGTTATATTTAAATGTCACAACATTTAAAAGTTCCGTAAATTCAGTAAATGTCTAACATCATATTTTCGGCTACAGAACTGAAACTGCTGGTATTTTTTTACAAACCGATCAGATGTGCGACGATGAGGAGATAATGATAACTCGGTTTTGGGACAATATTGCTGAACTTTACAATACCAATGTTGAGTGTAACAGTAGATGTATGAAGGTAGAGTTGAGGACTGCTTGTGGGAACTTCTGCAATGCATTTACGCGGTACAATACGGTTATCAATGAGGTTATATTTAAAAATTTGTTCGAACTAACCTATTCCACATTGGAAGATCGTTACTATCTCAAATATCATAATACATTCACTGGACATGAGGCTTATATCATTTGTCAAAATTGGCTAGAATGATTTGGATATCCATAATTTGAGTGTATTATTGTTTATGTGTATGCATATTTATTATTGTCTTGTTTGTGAGTAATTTCACTTTGTAGTGTACTATCAAATCAAAATACAATGCTCACATTTAAACATAAAAAATTGTTAGCATTCACACGCTTCTATATATACATAAGAGCTTTTCTTCTCAAACACAAAATTCAGTTCTCCGCTCCTTCATTCTTCTATTCTTCATACCAATGCCTTCCTGGTCATTATCTATTGACTCTGATTTCAGCTACGTTCCAATGAAAAGCAAACACACCGATGAATATTGGAATATCAATTACCAAAACCAGCATTGCAAGGACGTTGCTCGTGAATTTCCAAATCTTGACCAAATCACACTTCAAGAAGATGTTCAACCGTTGTATGAACGTGCGGTTGTCCAACTGCTACACAAACAGTTGGTTCATCAACTACCACAAGCACAGGAGGTTGATCAAGTGCCAAATTTTCAACCTTCGGTTGAACAAGAGGCTGACTCTTACGTAGTATGCTGCCACTGTGGTTATAAGGTTGAAGTTGTGGTTAGAGCTGATGGCGAAGATATTGGTCGTTGAATTCGGTTGTGTCCCTTCTGGCCTGAAGGGTGCAATTATGCAGAATGGGTTGATGAATGGTTGTGCCCAAGGGCCATAACATATGCCGACGAGCTAGAACAAGAAATAAGACGTCTTCAAAATGTCCTTCAAAACTTACAATATGATTGTAACCAGTAGTTTCTTCGTTAAAGTTCTATGTCCTAGTTAGGGTATTTTTGTTGGTTGTATTATTGTGGAGTGTATTATTGTTGACTGTATTATTGTTTGTTTATGTATTATTGTTGACTGTATTAACATTTGTGTGTTTCAGTAATATTGTCTTGTTTCTTTATGTATTATTGCCGTAGAAATTTTTAACTGTATTATTGTTGGTAGTGTAATAAAGTCGTTAAAAACATGGCTACAGTGGTATGATGAGACGAGACATTGCACCAACAGTCAATAGTGTATAAAGGAGACATGATAATGGACCAAAAGGCAACAATATGTAGATGGGATGAAATACTACACCAATCCAATCTCCATGTTGGCTTGTGAGGACTTGGCTACAGTGTTTAGATGGGATGAGACACTACACCAACAGTCAACGGTGTGTAGATGGGACCAGACACTACAGATGTGACAAAAATGGAATCTACTTTATAAATAGTGGTTGAATTGAATTAATGCTACCCGCCAACTAATCATAATTGTTTGTTTTGTTATGAAAGCCAGTATGTGGTTTAAGCTATAAAAAGCTTGTTAGATGCTATAGAAGTTTTATTACTCATTCGTATTTTATAAAATTTCAAAGATAACAAATGGCTGTCGAAGATTATATATTTTTCGATGATAGCGATGACGAATTTGATGAAATGATGGAAGATTATTTTCGTTGCGAAAAAGAGCTAATAAGTATGGCTGCACTGCAAGTTGGTCAGTCGAGCGGGCAACATGGTGGATCAGTTATTGGTTATCGGTAAAAAAAATCATAGACATTCATGGCACAATGACAGACTGATGGAAGACTAATTTTTTCCAAATCCTACTTTTACAAATGTTGATTTTAGGAGAAGATTCTGCATACGGCGACCTCTGTTTCTTAGAATCCTACAATGTATCAAGCAGCATGATAAATATTTATCTTCAAACCCAATGCATCTCGTACAATGGGATTGACTGGAATTCAGAAAATGAAAACTGCACTAAAAATGCTTGCATATGCAGGACCGGTAGACGCGCTTGATGAAAATTTGAAAGTGGTGGAAAGCACGGTATTAAAGTGTTTGGAGCATTTCTATCAAGCTATCGTGGACATTTACGGTGATCAATACTTACGCAAACCGAACGAGGCAGATATAGCAATGTTGTTGAATATGCATGGTAGTAGAGGTTGGCCTGGAATGTTAGGCGGTATAGACAGCATGCATTGGGAGTGGAAGAATTGTCCAAAGACGTATGTCGAAGCTTATCAGGGTAATTCTCGTAGGTCCGCTATTATTCGTGAAACCGTAGCGTCGTATGACTTATGGATATGGCATGCATTTTTAGAATGCCGGGTTCGAACAATGATCTTAACATAGTCGAACGATCTACGTTGTTCAATGATTTAACAAACGGTAGATCAACTCCTAGTACCTTAACTTTAAGAGGTAACACTACGATCATGGATATTATCTTGGTGATGGTATATATCCTAAATGAAGTACTATTGTCAAGACAATTCCTAACCCACAAAACAATAAACAATCAAAGTTTGCAGCGATGCAAGAAGGCCAGAGGAAGACGTTGAAAGAGCATTTGGAGTTCTTCAATCTAGATTTTCCATAGTCAATAATCCATGCAGACTTTGGTCACCAGTTAAATTGACCAAAATAATGTATACTTGTGTTATTTTACATAATATGATTATAGAGGATGAAAGAGACATGAAAGAAGATTACTTTTACGAGGGTGCTCCAACACCACCGCCTGTGTGGTGCAACGGTATAATTGGAAACGCACTAGAACACAAGTTTCATGTAGAAAGTCAAATGTCCTACCATAGTGTTCAACTGCATTGAAGACTACAAAATGGTCTCATGGATCATCTTTGGAACTTTTTTGGAAATCAGTTAAACTATATTTCTGTTGTTACTTTTTCTACTGTTGTTTATGTTGTTGTTACTTATTATTGTTATTATAATCTATTTATGTTTAATTAACGTAATGTTGTTATAATTTTTTATCAATGTAATGCAATTTCAATGAAAGTACTCATATTGATAATTTCTTACATTCATAATACAGTACAACTAACCATAATTCAAAGATACAAAGGTTCTAGAAAAACTGAAAAAGTTAATGACCCTCTTCAAGTCTACGCCTCATAATTTCTCTTCTTCTATTCTCTGTATACTCTAATTGTTCTATAGACACGTGCGATGTATCCATGAACATTATGGCATCTTCATCTCTTTGTCGGTTTCCAGCAAGAAGTTGATCCATTGTTGACAAATTTTCTTGGTGTTAAATTGCTCGATTTTCCATTGCGTGGTTATATCTATCTTCTGATTCAAGTGGGAGTTTTTTTATTTCTGCCTAATCCGCTCCAGCAGCCTGTTTCTTTTTGGCCGCTTTTGCTCACTGTGGCCTAACAAAATGATCTTCGGTAGGGGTTAGGTCTTCTTCTGATCCTAAACCGTAGCTTTCTAGCGATTCACTAGGATTAGAGCTTTCTCCAACTCTAAGCGCTTTACCATGACCACTGTTTGATTGGACTTCTTGAACGGTTTTTTGATGCGATGATTTTCATTTAACATGCTCGACCAACATGTCATAAGCATCCATGAACTGATAAAAATGTGGTTCTTGTTTACTATCAGGTTTATAGATTTGTTTGAACAACTTGTTTGCGGCCATTCTCTGTAACAAAAAAATACTAGTATAATTAGAGAACTATGATAAAAATTAGAACAATGATATTATATTAAATCTTACCAAATACGTTTCATTTCCAAATCCACTATGATTCGTTTGCTTTAGCTTGAAAATTTGAAAATCGAATGTTTTGCGATTGACGATCGATTTTTCCATAATGACCTTTGATTGAAGATAACGTTCTTTTCCGATCGATATTTTTCCGATTGTAGCAATTAGTAATTTTGCCTCAAAACGTCTCACCACTTTGATCGGCACCTTGAATAAGATCGACTGAGAGTGCACAGTAAATGTAGCGAAGACCGTAGTCTTCCGCAGCGCTCCAAGTTGCATTAGTTACCTTTCCGCCAATCAGAACCGTAACGTCTTGTAAATCGTAGTCTTGAAAACTGCATCTTACAGTATCGACGTCGAAATCGAAATACATGTTTAGTTGCGATAGGTGAGAGTAAAAAATTAGGATTGTTGAAGGAAATTGGTTGTAAAGGAAAGAAGATGAAGGGAGTTGTATTTGAAGCTGGAATAGAGGGGTTGGGTGGAACATGACCGTTGAAAGTAACCGTTGGTGGGATTAAAGGCGTCAGTTAAACATGCGTTTGGAAGCCAGGCGTCTGTTTAACAGATGCCTCTTATAATCCAGAATCTCCATACTCTCCTCCCGCTTTTCACACCATCCACATTTTCAATCTTTGTTGGACCGACTTTTGAGGGCAGATTAACAATTTTTGGATCAGTTGGAGAAGGCCTAACAAATGAGGATAAAAGAATAAACGTGACAGAATAGGAGAAATTAGGTAGGATCAGGTTAGGAATCTTAATAAGAGAAATTAGGTTGGATCAAGAAAACAAACAAAATCATCATATTCAATAATCACACTATAAGTTACTCGGTTACATCAAAATACCTTTTACCCGCTATATCATTGTTTTCGTTGTTTCAAGTATTTTTCTCCATCATTATGTTTGTCCAGCAGGCCTTACCTGCTAATCAAAGGCTGAAAATTATCAACACTTGCTTCCAAAACCCCCATCGACATGAACGTGACAGCTTAAACAAACATACAAAAAATTTGGGGACGTTAAAATGCTTTAAGTAAAGCGAAAACGGTAATTATGGCCAACTTTTGCTTTGAGAAAGCACGTGAACCCACATCTCACGCTCTGCTCCGTAAAGGCCCAACATCATTACCAAACCCGGCCCACTAAATTATTGCTCTCTTCTCCCTACATAATGCCTCACTAATCCAGTCAACCAGCTTCACTTCAGAGACTGAACACTAAACAAAATGGCTACTGTGGGTTCCACACTACTCTCCCCATTGTTCATATTTATGCTAATATCATCTATATTGGGTTATCGTATCCAGACAGATGAAGAAACCCAGAAAGAGTCCCACAAAGTTTGGGCCTTGCCGGGTCAGCCCCCCGTTTCCTATGGACAGTATGCTGGTTATGTGCATGTTGGGAGGGAGAAGGAGAGAGCATTGTTTTATTGGTTTTTTGAAGCAGAGCAAAAGGCAGAGGAGAAGCCTCTTGTTCTTTGGCTTAATGGAGGTTAGTATATACTGTTTTCTGCTCTGTAGTTTTTATTATTTACTCTGTTGGATTTAGTTATTACACTGCACAGATTGAGGTTAAAAATGATAAAAGCCTGATTAAAGCATGTTGGGATGTTCATTTGAGAGTGACAGCTCTTCAATTACTTTACACATGGTGTGATTAATAAGTGAAGAAAATACATTCAAATGCAAGTGCTCTAGTAGCTGTAGCCTTAATGCATTTTCATTATATTGTCACCTAAAATTTATTAAATTCTATATAACATGTATAATGTAGCATGTAGCATGTAAAACAACACATTTTATTGATATCTTTCAAAAGTTTGCATTTTATTGATATCTTTCAAAAGTTTGAATAAGAAGCTGATAATTATGGAAACTAATATACATTGATATTCTTATTAAAACTTTGAAATAATTCTTTATTTTGTTGAATATTTTTTTGAGAAAGATGGAGAGAATATAAGAAAGAGGAGTTTTTATTATTTTATTTTATTGTAGAAAACTTTTCTTTATCGATGATTTATTTCTTGCTTGCTTGATTGATTACAAATGAGGGGAGAGCTCCTCTATTTATATAACTCAATAGAACATTCTAGATATAAAATATTCTAAAAAGAGTCACTCGTTTGACAACTCTAGAACTTTTTTTTTAGACAACTCTATAAACATGACTTTTATACAATTCTTATTTCTAGCAACTAATATAAAATTCTAGAGCTCCCTCCATATTCTATTAAATACAAGAAGATTCTAGAAACTTTAATAATAATAAATTTCTAGAAATTAGCAAATCAAGTTTATATTAACATATTTTGAAATTACAATCTTGAGTAGAAGTCGGGAAACATTTATATAAAGTCTTTTATAACAGTACATATCCCTTTCTATATCCTACTTGCTAGCTGTGCAAAATAAATGTTGAGATAAATGGAGCTAAAAAAAGTAGATCGGCTCTTCATGAATAAAAGAAGTAGTTAACATTACATGATAAAAGAGACAATGTTCTGGATTAGCATTCAAATAAAGATGTGATAACAAAACGTGAATATGTAATAAATTAGTAAAATATCTTAAAGTACTGTCACTGCTTCTTGAATAAAGTTGCCAGCAGGAGAAGGTAAAAGTTTGTCGTAAACCTGGGACAGAGCCTCGACATTGAACTGTATTTTACTCTTACATGTGTAGATAGCCAGATTCTTTTCTACTCTGTGTGTGTGTGTTATATCATATGTAGCTTTCCAACTTTTAAAAATGACGTTTTAAAATTATTATTTTTGTATTATAATAGACTAGTTTAAATAATCTGAAAGCAAGTTAGAAAATAGTGTTTTATCTAAAACTCTGTAAAAATCCGCAACTAATGAGACAAAAAGTTCAATATAAGAAAAACGACTACTTGTTCGCCTGCACCCTTTGAATGGAATTTTAAATAAAAATAAAAACATAGATGTAATTTTCTATTTTAAATATACTAGATGTAGAACCCTGCCTTGCAAATACAAAACACCTATATTATTTGTATATATCAAAGGAGACAAACACTGGTAGACAAGCAAGCAACAAAGCTTTTCATTCTGGCATTTCCAATTTTATACTCTTTAGCTAGCCAGGTACAGGGGTACCATGCAACAATACATGATACATCCCCTCTACCCAATTAACCAGTATAGCCTTGATGAAAAGGCCAAATGTTAAAAGCACTTCATATAAAGTCATCTGCTTATGAGGAAAAAAAAAAGGATAAAATTTCAAATTTCACCGAACCTAAAATCAAATTTTATGTTTTCAGAAAAATGGATAAATAATAGGTGACCCTTGCAATTAGTCACTAATCAGTAATTAGTTTTAAGTTTATAACATTATAATGATGTGGTGGAAGTTGCAAATGCAATGTAGGTCCAGGGTGCTCATCTGTGGCATATGGAGCAGCACAAGAACTAGGACCATTCCTAGTACGCGGCAATGAACCAAACCTTACACTCAATTTATACTCTTGGAACAAGGGCAAGTGCCTCCAATACTTTTCTTTTCTTATATATATATATATATATATATATATATATATATATATATATATATATATATATATATATATATATGATGTTAATTTTGCTTACGTAAATCATAATGCAGTAGCAAATGTTCTATTCCTGGAATCACCCATTGGTGTAGGCTTTTCTTATACAAACAGAACATTGGATTATAAAAATCTTGGAGATAAAATTACAGCAAGGGACTCCTACGATTTTATATTATCTTGGTTAAAGAGGTTCCCTGATTTCAAGTCTCATGATTTTTACCTTGCCGGAGAAAGTTATGCAGGTAAAAAAGATTCACCTCTTTTAAGGATTTTCTTTTTCCTTTCATTTGGTGATTTTCACTGAATATGTACATTTCAGGACATTATGTTCCACAACTAGCAGAGCTTATACATGACGGAAACAAAAAGGCTTCAAAAGAGTCTTATGTCAATCTAAAAGGCTTCATGGTCAGTTTATTACATTTATAATAACCACCAGTAAAAGAAATCAGTGATTAATAGTGGGATGGGGTGAAATCAACAGATAGGAAATGCAGTACTAAATGATGAAAAGGACCAAATGGGAATGGTAGAGTTTGCGTGGAGTCATGCCATTATATCAGATGAGCTATACAATGCAGTTATAACTGACTGCAACTCTTTCAAGGATACAAAAGATGGTGAGCGTATCATAAAAACATGCTCTCCGCCACTCAAAGCTTTTCTTCAGGCATATTCTGACATTGACATATACAGTATTTACACGCCTGTTTGCCTCTCATCTTATGATGATAAGTTCAAAAAGAAACATAAACTCGTTACTGCTCCTCGTCTCTTCTCACAACATGTAAGTTATAACAAGGTTCAGAATATTATATTTTTGGTTTTAAGTTCACCCTTTAACAATTTTGAAAGTGTGAAATTGTGTGTGCATTGGTTAGGAGCAATGGCATGGGATGAAATGGAAAATGGCGTCAGGATATGATCCATGCACTGAGGATTACGTGGAGAAGTATTTTAACAGGGAAGATGTACAGAATGCTCTGCATGCTAATATCACTGGACTGCCATATTCATATTCTACATGCAGGTATAACAACATGAAGTTTAAGTGTCCCAGTCCAATATTATATTTCTAATTAATGATGCAACCGTATGTACTCAGCTTCTGCATTTGCATTCAATGACTCTGTGAACAAAATGGCAAATTCTGATATGAACCCACATATAGATCAATATTCATTTAAATTGGTCGATTTATTTATACATCTTGATATGACAACATGCGATTGTTTCTGTATAATAAATGTTCTGCTCTCCCTATTTATATGTCTAACAAGTAATAATTTCTAGCAGGAGTATAGTCAATTCTCCTTACATAGTCTGATCCTTGAATTCTAAATATTGGTCCTGTATTTTTCTGTTCATTAACACTTGGATAAAATACTGCAAATTACTAAATTATGATACCAAATCATTACTATGATGGATGCAGCCAGGTGATAGAGAAATGGAATGACTCCCCATCAACTATCCTCCCAATTCTACAAAAACTGTTAAAAGCTAAACTTCGCATCTGGGTATACAGGTATTAATAAAAATCATTGTGATCATGAGTTGAATGGTTATGTAAATTGATAATAATCAAAGTCATATAAGAACTGTGTTACTATACAGTGGGGATACGGATGGACGAGTGCCAGTAACATCAACCAGACTAAGCATCAATGCGATGAATCTAAAAGCAAAGACAAACAATGTGAAGTCTACAGCAAATAAAAATGGAGAAACATGGGGTGGATGGAGAGCTTGGTATTATAATAAGCAAGTAGCGGGTTGGGCTGTGGAATATGAAGAAGGACTAACATTTGCTACTATAAGAGGAGCAGGCCATCAAGTCCCTGCCTTTGCACCCGATCGAGCCCTCTCCCTTTTCTCACATTTTCTTGATGGTAAGTCGCTTCCTATGACGAGGTCTGAAGGCAAGTTAGTTTAATGTGCGTTTATCTGTGCAAGTGTATATTGCAACTGTGTATGAGGTTGGGCAGTTGTATAATTCGTTATAATTTGAAAATTCAGACACTGGAGTCCATTAAATTTCTCACCATGTTTTATTCAACATTTGTTTGTTTTCGGTACTCATCAGCATGCATGCATACATACATGTATGTATGTATGTATGTAGGCAAGGATTGGCTCTCCCTCGCTTTTGCATTAAAAATCAGAACATGTGGTCGAAATCAGAAGGATTTGAGGTATAGTAAAAGTGAGGGGAGTCGATCATTGCTCTATATATACGTATACATACATACATACATATAAGCAAAGATCGGCTCAGTGTGTGTGAGCAAGGATATGTTACACCTCATTGTTGATACATCTCAAATCTCTTTGTATTCAGTTACAAGTTCCGAATTAAGTAATATATTTTATGTATATATATGGCAAGGATCGGTTGCACCTTATTCTCACTACACCTCTATTCACATACAATGATCGGTTCCTCTCACTTTTATCATACCTCAAACCCTCGATTTCAACCACATGCTCTGTTTTAAATAATATTGTTTTTCTTTCATAAAGTGACAAGAGAGAATAACAGTATTATTTAAATCAGAACATGTTGTTGAAATTATAGGGATTTGATGTGTAGTAAAAATGAGGTGGGGTCGATCCTTACCCTATACACACAGGTAAAAAAACACACATATACATATATTGTATACATACATATATGTGCGTGTGTAAGTAAGGATTGGCTATACCTCATTGTTGTTACATCTCAAATCTCTCTGTATTCAGCTACAAGTTCTGAATTAGATAATATATTTTCTCTCACTCTCTCTCTTATTAAATAATATGTATGAATATAGATATATGATAAGAATCGACTGCACCACATTCTCACTACATCTCTATTCACATGCATTCACACATTCCTATTTAAATAGTATAACGAGGTTAATTATATAATTTGAATCGGAATGTGTTGTTGAAATCGGAATGAATAAAGATGTAGCCGATCCTCGTTCACACACACGCACATATGTGTGTATGTACATACGTATACATGTTACACACACATACACACACATGATATGTACACACACACACATACATGTTGGTGTATATTTCTAGATTTCTAATGAAGTGGCACGGCAGTGAAAAAATCAAATTTGTAGAGATAGCTGCAGGGCACACCGGTGACGCTCTCCTTATGAAGTTATTTGCTCTCACCACTCGTTGAACAAACAAATAAGTGCTATGAGTTTAGACAAATCGTCTTTCAAGACATAATGGAGATGAGATGATTAATCTCTTTAATCTATTGCGATAGCAATGTCGAAATCGATTCAAAGTATCTTCTGAATTATCTACAGTGACAAGAGTATCGAATTTGTAATCTGTAGTATCACAAACGCAAAATGATTTTAAAGAAAAAAAAGAAGCAAAGAAGGAGATCTGAAACATTTTTAAGGCGTTTCTGATTTGAAACACCTTTCAGGCATTTTTGATTGCAAAGAGGGAAAAAAAATTAAAAACTGAAAGACATTTTTGACATTGCTATTTGTAGTTGCAAAAACGTGTTTTCGTTTGAAACATTACGTTTCTGCCAAATGATGCTTTCTTTCTTTGAATACAAACGTCCCGCCATTTTAAATGTTCGCATCTCCAGCCGATTATATCCTTTCAATTTTGAATTTTGAATTTTGGGTTCAATAACGGTTTTAAACCTAATATGTTTTAACCAAACTAATTCTATCCAAATTATATCAGACCAAAACCGATCCAGTCAATCGGACGGATAAACAGCTGTAACGTGCACATCTGTGATGGTTATGCATTGTCTTTCTCCTCACAAAAGAGCAAGCATTGGGTGCCAAAAGGACCCAATCTTCACTTGAGAAACCTATATTTAAATTAATATAGTGTTTTATATTCCAAGATGTGGGAATAATCCAATCCTCCATTATTCCTCTTCTCTTTCTCTTCTTATTTAAAAACAAACAACTCACATTAAAATTTTGCAAATAATTTCACTAACAATCTTCCACTACATTTTTAATAAAATTTGTCTTGTTATATTTTGAAGGAAAACTTGTGTATAAGTATAGATTATTGGTGATTAATCTATATTAGATATGAATACATATAACCCATATTAATTCAATTAAGAAACAAGTATATAAACTTAACAGCGGAAGACGTACCTGAATTCATCGATTCCTAATTGATGTGAAGATTAGTTTGGTTAGATCTTCCAAATTGACCCAATCTTATATCTATAAGTTCTCTTTAGAAGAGGATAGGGAGAATATGATAAGACTTATGTAATTTGACGACCTTAACACCATATATATAGTGTGTGACATTTTTTCAGTTCGGCCCTTCAACAAACTAAAATTATCACTCTGGTATCCACATGTTATAATTTTACATGATGAATATACCTCTTAAGTCTTAATATGTTTATTTCAAAAATTGATCACGTAATTAGACTTACAAAATAGCTCACACATTCAAACATTAAAATATATGGCCTTATTATGTTGAATTATTCCAACAATCTCTCCATGGCCCACATAGGTAACTTTATAGAATATATTCAACTTTATGAGCTCTTAAATAGCTATCTTGATAATACTGTATATTCAAAACAATCTCGTCCATTGATTGTGTTAACATAGAACCAAAGTAGCTTTCATTACTGTTTTTGTAACTAAACCAATCAATCGTCACAGATATCAATACAATCAAACGACGTAGATCAATCATATATGTGTAGCATGGAAATTGCATGAAATGTGATCTTTACATATCTATTCCCAACTGGTTCTACTTTACTTTACTGAGATCAAAATTTCAAATAATATATATAAACAATTGAAGTGCAAAAGAAAACTTTATTTCTGATCAGAAAAACCAAAGCATGTTCATAATCAAAATATAGAGCAGTGCCGCAAAATAAGTGACTAAGTACAAACTCTCCTTAAACCAAAATACTCTTATATAAAAGATACACCCATTTTAGCAATATACTCGTGAAAGACCTTGGAAGGTACTCCTTTTGTAAGCGGATCCGCTAGCATGGAATTTATCCCAATATGCTCTATGGATGTTAACACATTCTACACTCTCCTTTACGACTAGAAACTTGATGTCAATGTAATTTGACTTGCTTGAGCTTCTATTGTTATTAGAATATAATACTGCAGATCTATTGTCATAATATAACTTTAATGGTCTTTTAATATTATAAATAATGCGCAGCCTAGTGACAAAATTCCACAACCATTTTGCATGGTGGAATGCCTCATAACAAGCCACAAACTCTGCTTCTATGGTGGAAGAAGCTATGAGTGTTTGTTTAACGCTTTTCTATGATATAGCCCCTTCAATTAATAGAAATATGTTCCTGAAGTGGATTTTCTGCTATCCAGGCATCCAGCAAAATCAGAATCAGAATACCCAATGATCTCCAATTGATCCGATCTTCTATGTATAAGCATATAGTCATTTGTTCACTGAATATACCTCATACCCTTTTTGCTACTTTCCAATGATCCATTTCAGGGTTACAAAGATACCTGCCCAACACTGCTATAATGTACGCAATATTCGAACGTGTACACACTTGAGCATAGATTAAGCTCCCTATAGTAGATGCATAAGCGATTTTCTACATTTCTTTAGCTTTATGGATGATATTAAGGCATTGTTTGAGACAAAATTTATCACCTTTAGCGACAGGGGTGTCACCCATTTTACAATCTTGCATGCCAAACCTTTTAAGCATCATTTCTATATAGTTCTTTTGTAACAATCCAAGAATACACTGTGAACGATCATATTATATTTGGATTCCTAATACAAAAGAAGCATCACCAAGATCTTTCATTTCAAAGTTATTTGAAATAAATCACTTGGTTTCGTGTAAAACAGGTAAATTATTACAGGCACTCAATATATCATCAACATATAAAATCAAAAATATGAATTTGCTCGCACAGAACTTGTGATACACACAGCTATCAATTATGTTTTCTCAAGACCAAATGAGGTAACTACTTTATGGAACTTGTGGTACCATTGACGAGAAATTTGTTTGAGCCCATAAATGGATTTCTTTGGTTTGCAAATCATATTCTTTGGATCACCGAAAACAAAATTTTCTGGTTGCAGCATATAAATTATTTCTTCAATGTCTCCATTGAGAAACACAGTTTTAACATCCATTTGATGTAACTCAAGGTCAAAATGTACGACAAGCGCCAAAATTATTCCAAAAGCGTCTTTCGATGAAACTGGAGAGAAAGTCTCTTTAAATTCGATGCCTTCCTTTTGAGTAAAACATTTTGCTACAAGATGAGACTTATATCTTTTCATATTACCTTTTGCATCCCTCCTGGTTTTAAATATCCATTTACAACTAATGGGTTTCTTACCTCCAGGTAAAGAGACAAGATCCCAACTTTATTGTCTTGCATAGATTTATACTCTTTATTCATAGCTTCAACGCATTTTTGAGAATTAGCATCTTGCATGGCTTGGTGAAAGTTGATAGGATCATTTTCCACCAATCCATTATTATCCTCTATATCTTGAAAAAATTCCACATAACCATCCCAAATGGCATCTTTCCTCACTCTAATGGATCTCCTTAGTGGCAATTCATTTTGAGGTTGTTGAGTTTGTTTTTGTGGAACATTGTCCTCATCTTGAAGAGATTTTTCTTCAACATTATTTTGTTGCGGTTCCAGATCAATTTCTTCATTAATGACAGAATAATAATTTGTACATTGTCAGAAGAAGTAACCGTAGTAGGAATCATTGATGATGATTCCTCCTCAAAAACAATGTTCCTTACTTCTTTCTCCCCCTAACTCAACATCCTCAAAAAATGTTGTAATTCTCATCTCAAAAAAATTTCTTTAGTGTGGGATCATAAGATTTATAGCCCTTAAACCGCTTAGAATAGCTAATAAAGTAGCTACTCACTGTTTTAGAGTTTAATTTCTTTCATTTGACCTATAAGGCCTTACCTCGATTGTACATCTCCAAATATGAAAATGCTTTATAGTGGGCTGTTTGTCTGTCCAAAGCTTATAAGGTGTCTTGGTAGCTGCTTTAGTGGGTACCCTACTAAGGATATAAACTGCTATCTTTAATGCCTCCCCCAGAGTGATTTTGGTAAGGTAGAATGACTAATCATACTCCTCACCATGTCTTTAAGAGTTCAGTTTCATCTCTCAGCAACACCATTCATGCTAGGTGGACCTCGCATGGTGTACCGTGGACTATTCCACAATCCTCTAGGAATTGGGCAAATGGTCGTAGACATTTTTCACTCGATCCATCGGATTTACCATAACCTTCACCCCCACGGTCAAATCTGACAGCTTTAGTTCTTTTGTTGAGTTGGTTCTCAACTTCTACCTTAAATTTCTTGAACATGTCTAAGGATTCTGATTTATCATGTATAAGACATAGGTAGCCATATTTTGAGTAGTCGTCTATAAATGTGATAAAATATTGTTGACCATTCCATGATGCCATAGAAAATGGTCCACAAATGTCCGTATGTATCAATTCTAAGATGTCTGTTGTTCTATTGGCACCTATTTTCTTATGTTTGGTCTGTTTTCCTTAATGCACTCTACACAGAAATCGAAGTTTGAAAAAATCAACAGATTCCAAAATGCCATCTGACACAACCTTTGAATTCTAGTTTTAGATATATGACCTATGCGTTTGTGCCACAATGTGGCTGAATTTTACTTATTAACTTTTCTTTTAGCACCTCACGATTCCACATGCAAGGCTTCATAATAGGTGGTATTAACATCAAGCATATATAAGTTATCATAAACATTAAGAGAACCCGTTCCAACAAGATTTGAATTTATTGATAAACTAAAAATACAATTCCTAAATGAACAAGAACAACCAGATTTGTCCAACTTAGAAATAGAAATCAAATTCCATCTAAATGGTGGCGTAACAAAAGTATCAAATAAATTCAAATAAAACTGAGTTCTTGATAACAACTTAAAATGCCCAATAACCTCCACTTTAACCGATTATCCATCACCCACATAGATATATCTTTCAACATCAATTGGATTTCGGTAGCTGAAGCAACTCTGCATAGAAACACTTGCGTGAGTAGGAGCACCGGAATCTAACCATCAAGTGTGTCACTGTAGTTAAATTTACTTAGAACAGACCAAAGAAAAGGATGTACCTTTCTTAACACACCATGCGTGATATTTGGTACAATCTTTATTTAAATGTCCAGCCTTCTTACAAAAGTAACAACCATTAACTTCCTTATATCGTTTCTTTTCCATTGGAACCTTAGCAGTTTCCTCATCCTTCTTTCTTTTTTTGTTTTTTCTCTCAGGGGTGTATGCCAAATGAGCACTTTCAATCTTATCATGTTTCAATCTCTCTTATTCTTGTACACCATACAAAATAAGCTCATTAAGAGTCCATTTCTCCTTTTGACAATTATAACTGACCTTAAATTGGTTGTATTGTGAAGGAAGAGAGAATAGTACGAAATGCACGAGCAAATCATCCGAAAGATCAAGCTTAAGTGCCCTAAGTTTTGAAGCAAAGTTAGACATTTTCATAATGTACTCTCTTATATTTCCTTCGCTCTGATACTTCATGGAAATCAAGCGCTGCAAAATGTTTGATGTGATTTTTTGTTTGATGATAACAAACATATATCAATAAATATGTGTGTTTGTAGTTTGAACTATATAAAGAAAGGAAGAAATATTCATATTGAATAATTATACTATTGCACAGAATTTATATAATTCAAACAGTATTTTTTATTCAATATAATATTTTACAACACTTAAACAATACAAAAGTTTTTTAGTTCTCTCTATATATATATATATACATACATCAGTTCATACATTTTACTCTTCCCACTACAACTCTCAACACTCAGTTTTTCACTCTGTCTGCACATCTGCATCTATCTGCATTGTCCAGCTCCACTTCTCGTCCTGTCTCCTGTGTACCTGTGTAATTAGCAACTACAACAGTAATCTGAAAACAAACAAATTTAAATTGCAAAAATAAAATTTGTTTGTGTCTCAGATACATGGGTTATTGTCATCATCTTTGATTGTGCAATATCTGTGCATATCAGTATTTTTATCAGGAACAGGCAATTATAAGTGGCTGCAATACACACGTATACATTCGTATACGTGTGCACTGCCACGCCTACTCGTGTGCACAAACTGCAACAAAACACAAATTCAACATCATGTTCGAATGCAATATCAACTAAAGTCAGAAACAGTGCAGTACAACTACATGAAACAGTGGAACAAACTCAAATGTCCAGTTACAATAATACAATGAACAAATTCATACAAGCTCAGACTACAAGTTCAAGTGAAAGTGCAGACAAATGACCAAGCTGCAGCATCAATGATGAACAAGACCACCAGTGACCCATACACAAATGACCATGCCACAACTATGCAAGCCTGTGCCAAGCATGATACAGGAGAATACAAATAAGCATGCAACAGAAGACATAGCCAATGCCAACAAAACTCTCAAATGCAGACACAAGAAGAATGGAACAGGTGCAAAATGACCAAACAACAATTCAGGTAATATGATGGGTGAACAAAACAAATGTGCCCAAGTGATACAAGTAACATGAATGTAGACAGCAAACATGCAACAAGATGGATGGTCCAATGTCGATATCAAATGCATGTACCAAGACAGTACAACATTACAAGAGAACAAAGTCTCTGTAATAATACATGAAGCATACAAGTGCAACACAAACATGAAGACTGAAACCAGAAGACAATGCCAAATGTCAACAGAGACAATGCAAATGTGATCAATGCAAACAACAAAGACCACAACACTCAAGTGTACAAATGAAACATCATCAAAGACAACACAGTAGCAAGCTACAAGTGATGCAGAACAAACATGTCAGTGGCAAGTTACAAACTCAAGTACAAAAATGGAGATGCAGACCATAGTGCAACAAGATGAACCACAATGCCAACATGATGAATACAGATGCAAAGTACAACAGTGAAGCATGCAAATAGGTCACAAGTAAGACAGGTTCAAATACAACAAGCATCAGTATGGAGATCAAAGTCAGATGAAATAATGCCCAAAATGCCAACAAGTGATCATGTCAAATGCATCAATATACATAGCCATGGGTAAAGGTCAGAAAAATAATCAAACAACCAAGCCAAGTAATGCATCAATGATGGCAAGAGGGCCAGAGAAAATTCAATGCCGTATAAAGTCAAAGAAGAAAATGAATGGGGTTGAATTTAAAAATAAACATCAGGTTTAAATTAAGAAATCTAATTTTGGCAAGAAATCTCTGCATCAAATTTCTCAAATTCATATATGGTCAGGGTTAATTCAAATAGGGGCCGAACCAACAAGTATGGAAAGAGATTTTCGAATTAATTAATTCGAATACAAATATGGACAGCAGTAATTCAAAATTGATTTCAAGAACAAAATCAACGACATGGAAAAATCAAATATGACAGTGATTAGGAGGGTTTCAACCCTATAAATAAACCCAAAAGAAATCATCATCGGCATCGAGAAAAAGGCAAACAATCAAACCAAACAAAAGTGAAATTACATACCGCAATTCAACAACTCGATCATCAGAGATAGAGCTTGCAACAAGAAGCAATTATCAGAGAACATGCGACGCAGGCCATCAGAGAACAAGCATGAGCAAGAGCAACGCAAGTAAGTGAATCAATCATCCAGAGCCGAAGCCCTAATTCAAGAAAGAAGCCGAAGCCCTAATTTGGAGGAGAAGAGCCGAAGCCCTAATCAGTTGCAAGAATTGAGGCCGCCATTTTTTTTTCGTGACAAAAGAAAAGATAGTGGATCGGGTCAAAAACAAGGGGCCGGCCTTGTTAATATTAAAAGGGGATTTAGATTTAAGTTTTAAAAAGGGGTTTTTATTTTTAAAAGAGGCTTTTGTTTTAGTTTTAGTTTTTAAAGGGTTTTTCTTTTTATTTTGAGCAAAAAAAAAAAAAAATTGTAGAGTAAAAGTTCGTATTTTATTTTTTGCTCCAGGGTTTAATTTTGAAATTGTTTTTATTTTTCGAGTCAACAAATTTGTAAATCACCACCTAGGGTTTAGGTAGTGTCAGATTGTCTAGTTAGAGTTAGTCCAGTTAGCAGGGTTTGCAAGTTTGCAAAACTCTATAGGCGGTAGCAGGGTTTGCTAGTCTGTTAGAGTATTTGTAAGCGGGAAACTGTTTAATTCTAATAGAAATCTGGGAATGCAGCAGTAGGCAGGGGTTGCCGAAGCTGGGTAAATTCTGTGTGTGATTTATTTTTCAGCATATTTATTTCTGTAGTTCGCTTCTGTGGTTAATTCGCAAAAATTTGCTATAACCCTATTCACCCCCCCTCTAGGGTTAATCTAGATCCTACAAGTGGTATCAGAGCCTGGTATTTTACTTTAACTCTAGAGTCATGAATCCACCAAATAATGCTTTTTCTGAGGGGCAATCTATTGCTAGGCCACCCATGTTTAATGGGAATGATTATGCTTATTGGAAAGTTAGAATGAGTATTTATCTTAGTTCTGTCGATTATGATGTTTGGGATATTATTGAAACTGGCTATAAATCTCCCACTATAGTTGTTGGTGATACTGAGATTCCTAAACCTAAGGATAGGTGGGATGCTAACGATAAGAAATTAAAAACTACAAATGCCAAAGCAATGAACGCTTTGATCTGTGCTCTTGATAAAAATGAATTTAATAGAATTTCTCATTGTACAACAGCACAGGAAATTTGGCACACTCTGGAGGTGACACACGAAGGAACTTCTCAAGTCAAGGAGTCACGACTAGCTCTATTCAGCAATGAATACGAAAACTTTGTGATGGAAAAGGGCGAGGGCATAAAGGATATGTTTGGACGGTTTTCAACCTTGGTGTACAATGCTAGAGCGCTTGGGAAGGTCTTCACTGAAGTAGAGCTTGTACGGAAGATACTGCGAGTCTTACCAATGAACTTTGAGGCAAAAGTCACTGCAATACAAGAATCGAAAGATCTGAGTAAACTAAGCATGGAAGAGTTGATCGGAAACTTGATGACATATGAACTTGAGCTAAAGGCAAAAGAGGAACGTAACAACTCCGAATCAAAAAAGAAGACGATTGCCTTAAAAAGCAAAGAAGAAAGCGGTGAAGAAGAAGAAGATCCAATTGAAGAGCTTGCGATGGCAGTCAATAATCTTAGAAAATGGTCAAAATTCAGGCCACGCAAGAAGAAAACAAGTGGTAATAAGCCAAAAGATTCTGATGATTCCGATAATGAATTGACATGCTTTAACTGCAAAAAGCCTGGCCACTTCAAACAAAAATGTCCACTTCTCAAAAACAACAAAGGAAAGAAAAAGAAGAAGAAGGCCTTTGCAGCAACTTGGGATGATGAAGAAGGAGAAGAAGTTTCGGAAAATAGCTCAGAAGAGGCTAACTTGTGCCTTATGGCAAAATCAGATTCAGAAACAAGTTCAGAGGAATCCAGTGAGGTACGTGACTATTCTTATAAAGAACTTGTTTTGATGTGTTATGATCTTACTAATACAATTGATACTCTTGAAACTAAGATTGAAAAATTAAAGTCTGACAGGAGAGAACTTGTTCATGAGAATACTAGGTTAGAAACTGAACTTGAGAATATTCAAAACCTGGACTGTAAAAAATGTAAAACTTTAGATTCAGAAATATCAAGACTTAAGAATAGCTTCGATAATCTTGAAAAAGAAAACTCAAGTCTTAAGGAAATCATTGACACAAGAAAAAAAGATTTTATAAATAGATGCACCACACTTGTAACTGAAAACACAACACTAAAAACCAAAGTCCAAAATCTTGAAAAATCTCTGAATAACTTTTCAAGAGGAGGAAAATCGTTTAACATGTTGTTGGGAAATCAACTCTTTGCTAATAATAGAAAAGGACTAGGTTTTGGGAAAACACAGGTTGATGATCATGCAAAAGGTAAGAGTATCTTTGTTAGAAGTGAAATTGGACATCGTGTTGAAAATTGTAGTCATAGGAACAAGAACACAAAGTTTATACAAGTTTGGGTTCCTAAGAATTCTACAAACAAATTTCATGTCTATAGGAACAAAAATAAAAGGACAAAACAAGTTTGGGTTCCAAAGGGATTGTTTGTTCACAATGCTTCAGTTACTAATATCATTGGACCTAAGAGTTTCTCTAGGTCATCCTCCTCTCTCTTTATGTAGGTCTGTTGGCGGGCTAAGGAGCAACAAGAATGGTTTCTAGATTCAGGTTGTTCTAGACATATGACAGGTGATAAATCTAAGTTCCTTAGCCTAGAGAAGTTTAGAGGTGGAAATGTGATCATGGGAGACAATAGCAAGTGTAAGATTATTGGGAAAGGTGAAGTAAGTAATGGTACTTTTTCCTTGACTAATGTTTTATACGTTGATAATTTGCATCACAATCTCATTTCTATTAGCCAACTCTGTGACAAAGGTATGAATGTGGTTTTTGATAGTGATACTTGCAAAATCATTGATAAAACTTCTAATAACATTGTTTTTATGGGCAAAAGAAAAGGAAATGTTTACTCACTTTCGATTGACAATCTAAATCTTTCCAGGTGTTTGGTAGCCACTGACGAAGAGGCATCTTTATGGCATAGGAGACTTGGACATGCTAGCATGAGTCTCTTAAGAAATCTTGAAACGAAAGATTTAGTCAGAGGGTTACCACATCAGAAATTTAAAGATAACAAAGTGTGTAAAGCATGTTCCTTGGGCAAGCTTAGTCGATCATCATTTCGCCCTAAAAATATTGTTAGCACATCAAGGGTCCTCGAATTAATTCATATGGACTTATTTGGACCAAATGAAATTGCAAGTTTGAATGGAAAACGTTATTGTTATGTATTGGTTGACGATTACTCTAGATTTACATGGGTTTATTTCTTAGCCAAAAAATCTGAATCTTTTGATTATTTTTCAAAATTTGCTAAACTTGTTCAAAATGAAAAAGGAGTTTCAATTAAAACTTTAAGAAGTGATCATGGAGGCGAATTTGAAAATTCGGAATTTGAAAACTTTTGTGAAGAAAATGGTTTAAAACATGAATTTTCTGCTCCACGAACACCTCAACAAAATGGGGTGGTTGAAAGGAAAAATCGTACATTGCAAGAATTGGCTAGATCCATGTTGAGTGAGTATAAACTACCTCTAACTTTTTGGGCAGAGGCGGTGAATACTTCGTGCTATGTAATGAATAGAGTAATGATTAGACCAATACTAGGCAAAACAGCTTATGAAGTGTGGCATGAAAGGAAACCTAACATCTCTTACTTTCGTGTTTTTGGATGTCCTTGTTTTATTCTTAACACAGGTGATCAACTTGGAAAATTTGAATCAAAGGCCGATGAGGAAATTTTCATGGGCTATTCAACAAGGAGCAAGGCTTACAGGATATACAACAAACGAACAAAGACAATTGTTGAATCAGTCAATGTGAAATTTGATGAATCTGATCTGGAAAGGACGACTGAAAAAACAGGTGATGATGGGGTAGATCATGAAGGCATTAAAGAAGGGACATTTACTGAGAAAGATGGAAGTAGGACTGTTGATGCTGATAGATTGAAATTCAAATCCAATCATCCTCCTGAATTGGTTATAGGAGATCCTACGGAAGGTATACGCACTCGTTCTGCATTTGATAAAAATTTGTGTGCGTTTTGTTGTCATAGTGGTTTTATTTCTGAAATAGAACCTGATTCTGTTGAAATGGCTCTTAATGATGAAAGTTGGGTTTTAGCAATGCAAGATGAACTTAATCAATTTGAGAGAAATAAAGTTTGGAAATTAGTTCCTAGGCCTAATGACTATCCAATTGTAGGAACTAAATGGGTGTTCAAAAACAAACTTGATGAATCAGGAAATGTAATTAGAAACAAAGCTAGGTTGGTCGCAAAAGGATATAACCAAATAGAAGGCATAGATTTTGATGAGACATTTGCACCAGTTGCTAGGTTAGAAGCCATTAGAATTTTGCTCAGCTTTGCTTGTTATAAAGGTTTCAAACTTAAACAAATGGATGTAAAAAGTGCATTTCTAAATGGTGATCTGAAAGAAGAAGTTTTTGTTGAACAACCCCCCGGATTTGAAAATCATGTTTTCCCAAATCATGTGTATAAACTTGAAAAAGCATTATATGGTCTGAAGCAAGCTCCTAGAGCTTGGTATGACTGCCTTTGTACATATCTTTTGGAAAATGGCTTTAAAAAGGGGAGCGCTGACACGACACTGTTTCTATTACACAAAGGAAGTGATTTTTTGATTGTTCAGATTTATGTGGATGATATCATTTATGGTGCTACTAATGAAATCTTGTGCGAGAAATTTGAACAAGTCATGCAGGCTAAATTCGAGATGAGCTTGGTTGGAGAATTGAAATATTTTCTTGGATTTCAAATCAAGCAAAGCAGTGATGGCATTTTCATTTCACAATCCAAGTATGTGTTGGAACTGTTGAAGAAATTTGGAATTGAGAACTCCAAACCATTGAGAACTCCTATGAGCCCATCAACAAAGTTGGACAAAGACGAGAAAGGAAGTGCTGTTGATCAGAAAAAATATCGAGGGATAATTGGTTCACTTCTCTATCTTACTGCTTCTAGACCTGATATTATGTTTTCTGTATGTTTGTGTGCACGTTTTCAATCTAATCCTAAAGAATCTCATTTGAAAGCCACTAAACGAATTTTGAGATATCTTTCACACACACACAAATTTGGATTATGGTACCCTTCTTGTGAAAACTTTGATTTAGTTGGTTATTCTGATGCTGATTATGCTGGTTCATTGGTTGACAGGAAAAGCACCAGTGGGACATGTTTCATGCTAGGTCATTCATTAGTTTCATGGTCAAGTCGAAAACAGAATTGTGTTGCATTATCCACCACTGAAGCAGAATATATTGCTTTAGGAAGTTGCTGTGCTCAAATTTTATGGATGATGCAAACTCTTTCTGATTTTGGCTTAGTTTATAAACAAGTTCCATTAAAATGTGACAGTAAAAGTGCAATAGACTTATCAAATAATCCTGTTCATCATTCACGCACAAAACACATTGATGTGAGACACCACTTTCTTAGAGATCACATTGCTAAGGAAGTCATTTGCATTGAATATATTTCAACTGAGGCTCAACTTGCTGATATTTTCACAAAACCCCTCCCTGAAGACAGATTTTCTAGATTACGTTTGGATTTGGGGATTATAGAAATTGACTAACCATTTTTGTGACGACCGCCCATGACTCCCGCACCAAAACAAGGAAATAATGCGCTGAAGGGTGTGCCAGGCAGCCATGGACGATAGTCAGGGTAAAACAAAACAAAAGAATCTCTATCGCATAACTCACAGCGCATGGATAAAATACAATAGAGAAATATAATATAGTGAAGCTCCATAGAACAGAAACATCATCATATAAGCATCACAGTAGTTTTATACAATCATCTACACAAATCCATACATGAAAGCCTCACTACAAATCACTCAACCAAATACAGCAGCGGATACCCAGTACATATAGTAAGAAAACTAATATGCAAAGCCTCCTGCTCGTCTTCGTCATCTTCAGCGTAGAACTCCTAGCACAGCACCTGTCACCTGCTACCTAGTCTGCCCATCCCAAACATGGATGAACAGCCCAAGGTAATAAGAGGAGACATAAAACCTTGAGTCAGACAAAGTCTTAGTGAGCAGTAAATTAACTATCAAACATACCAAAAGAGCATAAAGGATAAAAGGAATAGGAACCAAACCATCCCACTCCACCTCTTTCTACAGTGATAGCCCCAGACATACACTAAGGAGAAGCAAGCATAACAACATAGACAATTAAGGTAAAGCGAATACCACTCGAGTCAAGGACGATGTTTTCCAAATACAAACCCCCAAGGCCTAAACCAAGATCAGATAAGCACCCAGAAAACACCGCTCTTGAAGCCGAATGATAATACAACCAAACATCCATGACTCTGGCTATCACTGTCATCCTTGCCTCGATTTCACCGTTAGTTGAATGACCATCTGTCAAGGGCTAATGGTAACCCCGGTTCTAACCATAACTCCGCACACTGCCTTGTGCCTAGGACTTATCTACTTTGCCCAGAGTACTCAACTACCTACCTGTAGTCTTTTGGGTGTCCCGACTACCTACCTGTAGTCGTTATGGGCGCCCCATGTACTCTTGCTTTTGAGCATGCTAGAACCTTCAACAACGACGAGATCCAAGCCTCCTAGCCATCCTTCTTGACGACTATCCTCATACAAGCTCAAGCTACCTCTTGAACAATCCATTATCAACCAACTTGAACTACTCTTCAAGTTATCAACATGCTTGGAATGATCCCTGCTTGGATTAAGCCAAGACTCACATCATACTTCGCTTCATCGCATCAAAGCAAAGTCTCAACTCAACAACATGGTTTGCCTCATCAAATCATGGCAAAGTCCCATCTCAACATCATCCAATCTATACATATGAGCTTCAACATCCGCTACATATGCCTTAAGCAGCTTTCACCATTCAAGAGCCTTCTTCCATAGCTTTTGAATCCTCTTTCATCATCTTGTTCCAAATCAACTACTAGCTAACTTGGAAACAATCAAATCAATCATACATTCAAATAATCAATCATTCAAACAAGATCTATTAAGCAATTTAAGCAATATCAACTATAATGGGAATTTCGTAAATAAACGAGCAAAAGTCCAACATATGTGAAATCATGGTTTTTAGCATAGATCTATCAAATATAAAACATGGGTTTTGTCTCTAATACTTGTTAAACTAACTTGCATAAGTAAACATCTTCAAAAAACCATGGATCTAGACTTCGATCTAAGAAAAATGCATGAAATCTCTAACTTTAACACTCAAACAAGCCACCAATCCAATATACTCCCTTGGATCCGCGTGAGAGATAACTACCACTCACCAAATCACCCAAACACTACAAAAACTACACACTTCAGATCTGGACAGCGAAGATCAAGGTTTGATCCGGCAATATCTCGCTCCAATCGATGAATTCTAGCTCGAACGGATGAAGATCTTCAACTTTGGCACTTGGATCTTCGATCTCGATCTTCGATCTTGGATGGATGTTAGAATTAGATTGGAATGGAGAAAAGAAGATGAAGAAATGTTGTAGTCGAGTCTTCAAAATGGCAGCACTTCGTCGCTTCAAAAAAACCGGTGCCAAAAAGTGAGCCAAACCCCTCTATTTATAGGCTGAATCAACCATGAGTCGTCGCTCTTAGGTCGTCGCCGACCCAACTCCTGAGTCGTCCCCGACTCATCCACATGCTGACTTACCATAAGCCACTCACACGACTCAACAACCCTGCCGACCTACGACTTAATACCAGAGCCGACCTAACTAATCAACGACTCAACACCAAGCTGCCTAACGACTTACGACTCATCGTTAAGTCGTGCCTACCGACTCAGTTGCAAACGACCTAACAACACAGCCTTATGGCCGACCTAAGTCCTAGCCGACTCAACATAAGTCGGTCACGATTTAACTATGACACAAACGACTCAAACCCAAACCGACTCAACACCTACCGACTCACGACTCAAGACCAGTGCCGACTCAACATAAGTCGGTCACGACCTAAAAGCCTCCGACCTAAGACACTGCCGCGTTTTCCCCAAGTCCTAAGTCGTACGACGACTCAACAATACACACTCACGACTCAACTATGATGCCGACTCACGACTCATCAGGCCCTACGACTCAAAACCCTGCCGACTCATTACCCACGACCTAAGCCTAAACCCCTTAAGTCGCTACACCCTTAACCCGTTAACTCCTTAACTCGGCAAACCCTATGAGTCGTAACTCGTTGACTCGGCCACACTTCTTATCTCGGCCCTCTATGAGTCGGTCATCCTATGAGTCGCCTAACTTCTTGAGTCGGTCCATCCTTATCTCGGCCAACACTTTAAACCGCTACCCCTCCTTGAGTCGGTCCTCTATGAGTCGGTCACGACTCATCACTTGTACCCGGGTTAACTTCTAAACGACTCAAGCTAGAAGCAACACAAACAACACTATCGACCTGCAAATTCTACGATTTATCGACTCGTAAAATACGGGTCGTTACATTCTCTCCCCCTTAGGAATTTCGCCCTCGAAATTCCAAGCAAACAACAGCAATCACAATTATTCCGCATGCCTACCATCCATAGCAATCAACAAACCATGCATCCAATTCTAACCTAGCATGCAGAATTCTATGACTTAGAACAAGCTACAAATTCATGAGATGTCACGACACTTTAGGGCCATACCTCGAAGAGTTCGGGATGAGCTGCCTTCATCCTCTCTTCCTCCTCCCACGTACAGTCGTTAACATCATCACTCCATTGTACCTTGAGCAACGTAATCGTCTTCCTCCTAAGCTGTTTCGTATCGGTTTCAACAATACGAAGCGGCTTACGAGGTCTCGAAACAACAGGATCAACCTCCAAGTCTTCACAGCTATCAGCAGAAACCACCGTAGTTGGGTCGTGCATATACTTCCGTAGATAAGATACATGAAAAACACTGTGCACACCCGCCATCTTTTCCGGTAACTCCAATCTATAAGCGAGCTTTCCAATACGCTCGATAATCGGGAATGGTCCAACAAATCTCGGAGTTAACTTTCCTTTCTTCCCGAATCTAATGACACTCTTCAGAGGAGAAATCTTCACAAAAACCATATCATCTACGTCGAATTCCAAATCCTTACGACGATTATCGGCATAACTTTTCTGACGATCTTGGGCTGCCTTCATTCGTTGCCGAATGATCTCTATACAATCTGAAGTCTGTCGAATCATCTCTGGCCCAAGTATCAGCTTTTCTCCAGTTTCCAACCAACATGTCGGAGAGTTACACGGTCTTCCATATAATGCCTCATATGGTGCCATACCAATACTCGACTGATAACTGTTATTATAAGCAAACTCCACCAAATGAAGGTGATCTTCCCATGACCCTCCGAAGTCCAAAACACATGCTCTAAGAAGATCTTCCAAAACTCGGTTGACTCTCTCAGTCTGACCATCTGTTTGAGGGTGATAAGCTGTACTCAAACACAACTCGGTTCCCAAAACTTCCTGGAAGCTCTTCCAAAATCTACTAGTGAACAATGGATCTCGATCGCTCACTATACTCTTCGGAACACCATGGAAACGAACTATCCACTTCACATATAATTCAGCCAACTTCGATGCAGTCCTAGTCGATCGAACAGGAATGAACCTTGCACTCTTGGTCAAACGATCTACTATGACCCAAATCCCTTCATTCCCTGCTCTTGTCCTAGGTAGACCATCGATAAAGTCCATCGACACTTGCTCCCACTTCCATGTAGGAACCTCTAATGGCTGAAGCAATCCACTGGGCTTCTTCTGCTCAGCTTTCACCAACTGGCAATTCATACACTTGGAAATAAAATTTCCAACATCCTTCTTCATACCTTCCCAGTAGTAGGTTCTCTTCATGTCCCGATACATCTTATTTCCACCTGGATGAATTGTCAACTTCGAGTGATGACTCTCCCTCAGAACTTCATCTCTCAATCCATCTATATCGGGAACAACTAGTCGCCCTTGCTTTCGAAGCCAACCCTCTCGATCGACTTCAAATCCTTTATCCTTTTCTGGATCCAATCCGGATTCCAAATCACGGATAATCTTGATAAGCTTATCATCTCTCCTTTGCCTCTCGCCAATTCTTTCCACAAGAGTAGGCCTTATCGATAAGTTTGCCAACATCTCAGGTTCCAATTCACATCTAGGCCTGAAATCAAATCCAGCCAAATACTCAAGACTCTTCCATTCCGAAAACATGGCTCCCAATCCTGCATGTCTTCGACTTAACGCATCAGCCACTGCGTTACCTTTCCCTGGAGTATAGGCTATACCAAAATCATACGATGCTAAGAACTCTAGCCACCGTTGCTGTCGAAGATTTAAATCCTTTTGGGAGAACAGATACTTCAACGACTTATGATCTGTAAACAACTCAAATCTAACTCCCAATAGATAGTGTCTCCACATCTTCAAAGCAAACACAATCGCCGCTAACTCCAAATCATGAGTCGGATAATTCCTTTCATGCGGCTTTAGTTGTCGACTAGCATACGCAACAACTTTATCCTTCTGCATTAGCACCGCTCCTAGTCCAGTGCCACATGCATCGGTGTAAACCACCATCTCATCATTCCCACTCGGAATAGTCAAAACAGGAGCACTTGTCAGTCGCTCTTTCAGGATTATGAAAGCTTGTTCACACTTATCATTCCATCTGAACACTTGATTCTTCTTCGTCAATCCTGTCAACGGTGCAGCTATCTTGGAAAAGTCTTTGATAAACCGACGATAATATCCTGCTAATCCAAGAAAACTTCTCACATCAGATGCATTCTTAGGCCTAACCCAATCCTGGATCGCTGCCACCTTAGCGGGGTCAACCGCTATTCCATTTCCAGAGATAACATGGCCTAAGAACCTCACTTCACTCTTCCAGAAGTGACACTTCGAAAACTTAGCCTTCAGCTGATGTTTCCTCAAAATTTCCAAAACAATCCTCAAGTGCGTCTTGTGCTCTTCCTCAGTTCTGGAATAAATCAAAATATCATCCACGAACACAAGCACGAACTTATTCAACTGATCTCTGAATACCCTATTCATAAGATCCACAAAATATGCTGGCGCGTTAGTCAATCCAAACGGCATTACCAGCCACTCATAAAACCCGGATGGTGTCCTGAAAGCAGTCTTCGGCACACTATCCTTCGCCACTCTCAACTGGTGAAATCCCGTTGCCAAATCCATCTGAGAAAACACCTTAGCCTCGTGAAGCTGATCAAACAAGTCATCTATTCTCGGCAATGGATACTTGTTCTTCTTAGTCACCTTATTCAGCTCACGATAATCAACACACAACCTCAACGATCCATCCGCTTTGGTTGCGAACACAACTGGCGCACCCCATTCGGACACACTTCTCCGAATGAATCCTTTCTGCAAAAGGTCATCAACTTGCACCTTCAGCTCTTGCTGCTCCCTCGGTGCCATCCGCCTAAGAGGCATCACAACAGGTCTGGCTCCCTCAACTAGATCGATACGAAACTCGATCTCCCTATGCGGCGGTAACCCTTTGACTTCCTCAAAGACATCACCAAACTCATTCACAATAGGCACTGATGACAGTCCATCCCGTGGAACAACCAGCGAATACATGAAGCTCATGAAGACGCCTTCCTCATGCTTACATCGTATCACAACCTTTCGCCCTTCCACATTTCCGACTGTCACCTCAAGCCTCTCACAATCAATCCTAGCCGCATACTTCCTAAGCCAGTCCATGCCCAAAATAATTCCGAACCCCGCAAAGTTCAGAACAAAGCAATCACAAACAAACGAGCAATCATGACTCGACACAACTAGACCACGGCATATCATACACAAACATGACGAACCCCCAACCGGATTAGTCACAACCAATGGCCTATCAACAATATCCGGTTTCATACCTAACCGGCATACCAACTCATCACAAACAAAAGAATGCGACGCTCCAGTATCAAATAACACTCTAACTGGAACACCACAAATAGAAAGAGTACCTTGAACCACCACACTCTTCCCCTTCTCCTCAGCAGTAGGAACTCTTGAAGACGACGGCACAGCTTCCAAAGCATAGGCTTGCACAACCTGCCTATCTTTCCTCGGTTCTGGACAATCCTTCTTGATATGTCCCAGCTTATCACAGTTGTAACACTTTCCCGGCACTTTGGGATTCTTACAATCTTTGTAAAGATGGCCCTTCTGCTGGCAGTTATAGCAAGTCATTTCGCTCTTCGGCTTCTTCTGGCCATCCTTACCCTTCTGTTGCTGCTGCTTCCTCTTCCTGTTGCCACTCTGCTGTGGTTTAGATACTTCCCTGGTTACAGCAACAACAGAACTTTCCTTAGGGAACAAACTCTCATGCCTCAAAGCTTTTTCCACAAGCTTCTCAAATGGATCGTCCAGATGATCCACTAACTGCCTCCCAAGATAAGCATCCAGACCAGTCACAAACTTTTCATTCTTCTGGTAGGGAGAATCAATATACGATCTGGCATACTTAGACAAAGCTTCAAACTCAGAAATGTACTCAAGAACAGGCCTTCCCCCTTGCTTGAGCTCCACAAACCTCTTAAACAAGACAGATTTCTGGGAAGTAGAGATGAACTTAGCTTCAAATCTAACTTGGAATTGCTCCCAAGTAATCTCTTCTTCTGGTGTATCTATGGTGATAGAATTCCACCAATCAGCAGCTCTTCCCTGAAGCTGTCTCGATGCAAGCTTCCTCTTAGTTGCATCCTCAATCCCTAAGTCACCAAAGATTCTTTTGCAAGCATCAATCCATCTCTGCACCTCAATAGTCGACTCCGTCCCCAAGAAAACTTTCCCTCCAAGAGCAGTATAATCCTTGCAAAGCTTGGCAAAATCCACCGGTCTCGGAGCTTGGACTTGAACTCCCACATCCACAGATGATCCTGAAGCTGGTATTCTCCTCATGATTGAAGTCATCATGGCCTCAAACATAGGAGCATAATCAACAGCTTCCCTAGCATCACGGCTACCCCTCGCAGCTTGTCTCTCACTTCGACTCATCCTTAATATCTGTAAATAAGAATGATTAGAACACCTTAAGAAACAACTGCATAAGGAGTTCAAACCCTTCTAAACTACTATATTATATATAGTAATCATCCATCAAATTACAATTACGTCTCTCTTACGTAGTTACATCAGCGAGCGTTGGCTAAAATCGATTAACCAAAGCTCTGATACCAAATGTGACGACCGCCCATGACTCCCGCACCAAAACAAGGAAATAATGCGCTGAAGGGTGTGCCAGGCAGCCATGGACGATAGTCAGGGTAAAACAAAACAAAAGAATCTCTATCGCATAACTCACAGCGCATGGATAAAATACAATAGAGAAATATAATATAGTGAAGCTCCATAGAACAGAAACATCATCATATAAGCATCACAGTAGTTTTATACAATCATCTACACAAATCCATACATGAAAGCCTCACTACAAATCACTCAACCAAATACAGCAGCGGATACCCAGTACATATAGTAAGAAAACTAATATGCAAAGCCTCCTGCTCGTCTTCGTCATCTTCAGCGTAGAACTCCTAGCACAGCACCTGTCACCTGCTACCTAGTCTGCCCATCCCAAACATGGATGAACAGCCCAAGGTAATAAGAGGAGACATAAAACCTTGAGTCAGACAAAGTCTTAGTGAGCAGTAAATTAACTATCAAACATACCAAAAGAGCATAAAGGATAAAAGGAATAGGAACCAAACCATCCCACTCCACCTCTTTCTACAGTGATAGCCCCAGACATACACTAAGGAGAAGCAAGCATAACAACATAGACAATTAAGGTAAAGCGAATACCACTCGAGTCAAGGACGATGTTTTCCAAATACAAACCCCCAAGGCCTAAACCAAGATCAGATAAGCACCCAGAAAACACCGCTCTTGAAGCCGAATGATAATACAACCAAACATCCATGACTCTGGCTATCACTGTCATCCTTGCCTCGATTTCACCGTTAGTTGAATGACCATCTGTCAAGGGCTAATGGTAACCCCGGTTCTAACCATAACTCCGCACACTGCCTTGTGCCTAGGACTTATCTACTTTGCCCAGAGTACTCAACTACCTACCTGTAGTCTTTTGGGTGTCCCGACTACCTACCTGTAGTCGTTATGGGCGCCCCATGTACTCTTGCTTTTGAGCATGCTAGAACCTTCAACAACGACGAGATCCAAGCCTCCTAGCCATCCTTCTTGACGACTATCCTCATACAAGCTCAAGCTACCTCTTGAACAATCCATTATCAACCAACTTGAACTACTCTTCAAGTTATCAACATGCTTGGAATGATCCCTGCTTGGATTAAGCCAAGACTCACATCATACTTCGCTTCATCGCATCAAAGCAAAGTCTCAACTCAACAACATGGTTTGCCTCATCAAATCATGGCAAAGTCCCATCTCAACATCATCCAATCTATACATATGAGCTTCAACATCCGCTACATATGCCTTAAGCAGCTTTCACCATTCAAGAGCCTTCTTCCATAGCTTTTGAATCCTCTTTCATCATCTTGTTCCAAATCAACTACTAGCTAACTTGGAAACAATCAAATCAATCATACATTCAAATAATCAATCATTCAAACAAGATCTATTAAGCAATTTAAGCAATATCAACTATAATGGGAATTTCGTAAATAAACGAGCAAAAGTCCAACATATGTGAAATCATGGTTTTTAGCATAGATCTATCAAATATAAAACATGGGTTTTGTCTCTAATACTTGTTAAACTAACTTGCATAAGTAAACATCTTCAAAAAACCATGGATCTAGACTTCGATCTAAGAAAAATGCATGAAATCTCTAACTTTAACACTCAAACAAGCCACCAATCCAATATACTCCCTTGGATCCGCGTGAGAGATAACTACCACTCACCAAATCACCCAAACACTACAAAAACTACACACTTCAGATCTGGACAGCGAAGATCAAGGTTTGATCCGGCAATATCTCGCTCCAATCGATGAATTCTAGCTCGAACGGATGAAGATCTTCAACTTTGGCACTTGGATCTTCGATCTCGATCTTCGATCTTGGATGGATGTTAGAATTAGATTGGAATGGAGAAAAGAAGATGAAGAAATGTTGTAGTCGAGTCTTCAAAATGGCAGCACTTCGTCGCTTCAAAAAAACCGGTGCCAAAAAGTGAGCCAAACCCCTCTATTTATAGGCTGAATCAACCATGAGTCGTCGCTCTTAGGTCGTCGCCGACCCAACTCCTGAGTCGTCCCCGACTCATCCACATGCTGACTTACCATAAGCCACTCACACGACTCAACAACCCTGCCGACCTACGACTTAATACCAGAGCCGACCTAACTAATCAACGACTCAACACCAAGCTGCCTAACGACTTACGACTCATCGTTAAGTCGTGCCTACCGACTCAGTTGCAAACGACCTAACAACACAGCCTTATGGCCGACCTAAGTCCTAGCCGACTCAACATAAGTCGGTCACGATTTAACTATGACACAAACGACTCAAACCCAAACCGACTCAACACCTACCGACTCACGACTCAAGACCAGTGCCGACTCAACATAAGTCGGTCACGACCTAAAAGCCTCCGACCTAAGACACTGCCGCGTTTTCCCCAAGTCCTAAGTCGTACGACGACTCAACAATACACACTCACGACTCAACTATGATGCCGACTCACGACTCATCAGGCCCTACGACTCAAAACCCTGCCGACTCATTACCCACGACCTAAGCCTAAACCCCTTAAGTCGCTACACCCTTAACCCGTTAACTCCTTAACTCGGCAAACCCTATGAGTCGTAACTCGTTGACTCGGCCACACTTCTTATCTCGGCCCTCTATGAGTCGGTCATCCTATGAGTCGCCTAACTTCTTGAGTCGGTCCATCCTTATCTCGGCCAACACTTTAAACCGCTACCCCTCCTTGAGTCGGTCCTCTATGAGTCGGTCACGACTCATCACTTGTACCCGGGTTAACTTCTAAACGACTCAAGCTAGAAGCAACACAAACAACACTATCGACCTGCAAATTCTACGATTTATCGACTCGTAAAATACGGGTCGTTACAATTTTTTCATTGTTAGGTAGAAATATTCTTGGATATATACTTTCAACTTCAATTTCTAGGATTCAAACAAGTTTTGGATATTTTCCAAAGATTGATTCAAATATGGTATTCAGTACTGGATATTACATAATATAATTAACTTGGTAACTTATTCCACGATCATTTCTATTTCTACCATCTTTCTATCATTCATAATGGTTTGATAAAATAAGAAGAGTGAATTATTTTTAAATTAAATAATTAAAAAAAAAAAATTATATATATATTTTAATAATAAATAATAAATCTCATGTATCCATTCTCATTTAAAAGTCCTTATGGTTATGCATGGATGGAACATATGAGAGAATTATTTTTATCATTACTTCATTCTCATTTAAAAGTCCTTATGGTTATGCATGGATGGAGTATGGTAACTAAGTATTCTGGTCTCGCTTAATAGTCTGGATGCTTAGACTAATAAGTAACTGCTAATCCCATTTAAAAGTCCTTATGGTTATGAGTGGTTAGTAAGTGCTTATTTTTTTTCTTTTTGTGCTTAAATGTCAAATTAATATCTCTCTTCTTATTAAAACCAATCATCGATCCATCCTCTACAATATGGAAGTTTTTACCTCGTTATGATATATTATTTTTTGTTCCTACTGCTCTATTGTTTTTTGTCAGTCTTTTGATAATGACAAAAGGGGGAGAAGAACAAGATTTTGATGAGGAAGTAAATATTTTTTTGGAATATTTCAACAAATTTGGTTAAATATCGTTAGTTAATTTTCTTTAGTTCTTTTATTCCTTTGTAATTTTTGTTAACTTCTAAATAGGGAGAGGTCTTGGTTGTAGGGGGAGCTAAAATTTTTTTGTTCAAACACATGTATTAGCATTTCAAAATCTTTAATATATATGTTTGTCATCATCAAAAGGGGGAGATTGTTTGATGTGATTTTTTGTTTGATGATAACAAACATATATCAATAAATATGTGTGTTTGTAGTTTGAACTATATAAAGAAAGGAAGAAATATTCATATTGAATAATTATACTATTGCACAGAATTTATATAATTCAAACAGTATTTTTTATTCAATATAATATTTTACAACACTTAAACAATACAAAAGTTTTTTAGTTCTCTCTCTATATATATATATACATACATCAGTTCATACATTTTACTCTTCTCACTACAACTCTCAACACTCAGTTTTTCACTCTGTCTGCACATCTGCATCTATCTGCATTGTCCAGCTCCACTTCTCGTCCTGTCTCCTGTGTACCTGTGTAATTAGCAACTACAACAGTAATCTGAAAACAAACAAATTTAAATTGCAAAAATAAAATTTGTTTGTGTCTCAGATACATGGGTTATTGTCATCATCTTTGATTGTGCAATATCTGTGCATATCAGTATTTTTATCAGGAACAGGCAATTATAAGTGGCTGCAATACACACGTATACATTCGTATACGTGTGCACTGCCACGCCTACTCGTGTGCACAAACTGCAACAAAACACAAATTCAACATCATGTTCGAATGCAATATCAACTAAAGTCAGAAACAGTGCAGTACAACTACATGAAACAGTGGAACAAACTCAAATGTCCAGTTACAATAATACAATGAACAAATTCATACAAGCTCAGACTACAAGTTCAAGTGAAAGTGCAGACAAATGACCAAGCTGCAGCATCAATGATGAACAAGACCACCAGTGACCCATACACAAATGACCATGCCACAACTATGCAAGCCTGTGCCAAGCATGATACAGGAGAATACAAACAAGCATGCAACAGAAGACATAGCCAATGCCAACAAAACTCTCAAATGCAGACACAAGAAGAATGGAACAGGTGCAAAATGACCAAACAGCAATTCAGGTAATATGATGGGTGAACAAAACAAATGTGCGCAAGTGATACAAGTAACATGAATGTAGACAGCAAACATGCAACAAGATGGATGGTCCAATGTCGATATCAAATGCATGTACCAAGACAGTACAACATTACAAGAGAACAAAGTCTCTGTAATAATACATGAAGCATACAAGTGCAACACAAACATGAAGACTGAAACCAGAAGACAATGCCAAATGTCAACAGAGACAATGCAAATGTGATCAATGCAAACAACAAAGACCACAACACTCAAGTGTACAAATGAAACATCATCAAAGACAACACAGTAGCAAGCTACAAGTGATGCAGAACAAACATGTCAGTGGCAAGTTACAAACTCAAGTACAAAAATGGAGATGCAGACCATAGTGCAACAAGATGAACCACAATGCCAACATGATGAATACAGATGCAAAGTACAACAGTGAAGCATGCAAATAGGTCACAAGTAAGACAAGTTCAAATAGAACAAGCATCAGTATGGAGATCAAAGTCAGATGAAATAATGCCCAAAATGCCAACAAGTGATCATGTCAAATGCATCAATATACATAGCCGTGGGTAAAGGTCAGAAAAATAATCAAACAACCAAGCCAAGTAATGCATCAATGATGGCAAGAGGGCCAGAGAAAATTCAATGCCGTATAAAGTCAAAGAAGAAAATGAATGGGGTTGAATTTAAAAATAAACATCAGGTTTAAATTAAGAAATCTAATTTTGGCAAGAAATCTCTGCATCAAATTTCTCAAATTCATATATGGTCAGGGTTAATTCAAATAGGGGCCGAACCAACAAGTATGGAAAGAGATTTTCGAATTAATTAATTCGAATACAAATATGGACAGCAGTAATTCAAAATTGATTTCAAGAACAAAATCAACGACATGAAAAAATCAAATATGACAGTGATTAGGAGGGTTTCAACCCTATAAATAAACCCAAAAGAAATCATCATCGGCATCGAGAAAAAGGCAAACAATCAAACCAAACAAAAGTGAAATTACATACCGCAATTCAACAACTCGATCATCAGAGATAGAGCTTGCAACAAGAAGCAATTATCAGAGAACATGCGACGCAGGCCATCAGAGAACAAGCATGAGCAAGAGCAACGCAAGTAAGTGAATCAATCATCCAGAGCCGAAGCCCTAATTCAAGAAAGAAGCCGAAGCCCTAATTTGGAGGAGAAGAGCCGAAGCCCTAATCAGTTGCAAGAATTGAGGCCGCCATTTTTTTTTCGTGACAAAAGAAAAGATAGTGGATCGGGTCAAAAACAAGGGGCCGACCTTGTTAATATTAAAAGGGGATTTAGATTTAAGTTTTAAAAAGGGGTTTTTATTTTTAAAAGAGGCTTTTGTTTTAGTTTTAGTTTTTAAAGGGTTTTTCTTTTTATTTTGAGCAAAAAAAAAAAAAATTGTAGAGTAAAAGTTCGTATTTTATTTTTTGCTCCAGGGTTTAATTTTGAAATTGTTTTTATTTTTCGAGTCAACAAATTTGTAAATCACCACCTAGGGTTTAGGTAGTGTCAGATTGTCTAGTTAGAGTTAGTCCAGTTAGCAGGGTTTGCAAGTTTGCAAAACTCTATAGGCGGTAGCAGGGTTTGCAAGTCTGTTAGAGTATTTGTAAGCGGGAAACTGTTTAATTCTAATAGAAATCTGGGAATGCAGCAGTAGGCAGGGGTTGCCGAAGCTGGGTAAATTCTGTGTGTGATTTATTTTTCAGCATATTTATTTCTGTAGTTCGCTTCTGTGGTTAATTCGCAAAAATTTGCTATAACCCTATTCACCCCCCCCTCTAGGGTTAATCTAGATCCTACACAAAAGTGTTCTTGTTTTCGCCTTATCGTTTTTATCAAAACGTTTTTCACTCTCAGCAAGGAAATCTTTAGCATTGATTATCTTTTCACATACTGCACCCCTAAATGTCTCTGGAATGCCGCACTTTATGATCAGTAGACTCATGCGATTTGAACGATCCCACCTTTCAAAGTTCTTTATAACATCAGAAGAACTTTTATCCGTAAGAGGGGTGGGTGCATCTAAGTGCAAGGTCAAGATCCATGCAGTCAAGAACAAGTAATATGTTCTCTTTCCAATCTTTAAAGTTTGTTCCAGTCAAAATAGGAATGTTGTTAAGATTGACAGATACCATAGTTAAATTAGCTGTAATTTTAACATAAGAATCAACCAAATATGCTCACATTGTAAAACAAAACCGCAGTAAATTCAAATAATTAGTAAGTCTCTTCTCAAGATACCTAGCACAACATCAATATCAAATCTTTGGACAATAATATTAATTGTAAGTGGTACTATTGTTGTAATGATCAAACATTGACAATAAGTTCAAGTCAAATATCAATCTTCCTTTGGGCCGATCAGATGTTCACTTGCAAAACTATATGATTGTCGCATATTTATCACCGCACATGTATAAATGATTCGGCCAAATTTAGTCTTCCTTCGGGCTGGCTAATATTTTCAAAAATAAATACACACAAACATCAAACATTTTTCATGAATAACTGAAATAAGAGAGGTCACTTTGGTGACATGTTATTTCAATTAGTTCACTTGTAATGTAGGATATTTATAGTTTGTTTGCAAAGAGACATCAAATAATATTTGAGTTGGTTTATTATTACTCATTTATTTATGTGTATTCCATAAATTTCTTTTTTTTAATTCTATAAATATTAAAAATATGTTTCATAGCCGTAATAAAAAAAATTGACATCAACTAAAACTGTAACAATGCATAACAAATGGTATTTGCAATAACAATTAATGATAAAATATTGCATACTTTATTTAACTGTCAATATCCAAGACAGAAGATAAAACAAATATTAACATAGCATGGTCCATACATGTGATATTGCAAGAAAATGAATGGCTAAAAACTGTAGCAGTGGTTGATCCTAAACATAGTGGGAATCAACGACAATAAATAGTCCATGTCAAAATAGCTTATTGTATCAGTGCGGCGGGTGATTAGCTTTCGACGAAAGCTTATTTGAATAAGCAAATATGAATACATGTGTTATAATATTACAGAAAGTGATACTTATTTTTAATGAGAGGATCATACATATAAAATATAAATGCATTGAATAATAAACAATATGTCTTTTCTTATTCCAAATACAAACATGTTGCATCATTAAATTTATTGCAACTGATGCGTTTACTGCATTTATGGTAATAAATTAATTTATTTATTACTATAACAACCACAACTAATGCAATTATGAAAAAAAAATGAAATTGACCGTTATGTGGTCCAATACGTATTACATGAACATTAAAAGGTATGAAAATGCTTCTATACGTGTGAATGAAACAAAACTGAACATGCTAACCATCTATAGCAAAAAGAATTGTACAGTCGCAATACTACTGACAATAAAATATGAATAATATGAGTAGGAACAGTTAAAAGCATCAGATCCGAACAAGCAGAATCAATTCATGAATTATTTATATAGATCTGAAACAAAGGCATCAGATGAATCAATAAGAAAAGAGTAAATCTCATAGACCGAAATAAAGGCATCGGATGAATCAACTAAAATTGTAAATCTCAGAACCCCAATTTCATATATACTTAAAATCAAAAAAATTCTCCATAAAATTAATGATGGGTGGCTCTGATACCACTTGTTGGTGACAATCTACATTAGATCTGAATATATATAACCCATATTGATTCAATTGATAAACAAGTATATAAAATTAACTATGGAAGGCTTACCCGAATCCATCGATTCTTAATTGATGTGAAGATTAATTTGGATTAGATCTTCCAAATTGACAAAAGCTTAGATCTATAAATTCTCTTTAGAAGAGGGTAGATAGAATATGGTAAGACTTGTGTAATTTGAGGACCATAACCCCATATATATAGTGTGTAACATTTTTCAGTTCGGACCTTCAACAAGCTAAAATTGTCACTCCGGTATCTACAAGTTATAATTTTACATAACAAACATACACCTTAAGTCTTAATATGTTTATTCCAAAAATAGATCACGTAATTAGATTTAATTACATGATAACCCACACATTCAAACATTAAAATAAGTGGCCCCATTATGTTGAATTATTCCAACATATATGTCATGTGGACTTGAATCTATACA
This sequence comes from Allium cepa, assembly GCA_030765085.1. Classification (NCBI taxonomy): domain Eukaryota; kingdom Viridiplantae; phylum Streptophyta; class Magnoliopsida; order Asparagales; family Amaryllidaceae; genus Allium; species Allium cepa. The sequence continues at coordinate 620,667,628 of CM060928.1, forward strand.
TAGTGATAACCTATCAGAGCATGCCAGGATGGAGTGGTTAATTAAGGACTGAACCAATGATCCCATGTGACGTACTAGATGTGTTTCAGACACCCATGTTCATTTCATTGGATAGTTCATAAGTCGACTATGAAGTGGCCTTTTGTCTATATCTTGATTTCATGAAATGCCCTTAGAGACTTAAGCCATAGTCTCGTATAATGCGGCACAAAGTTCATGCATACATATACATTGGTTTTTTTGCAAGTGCTCTATAACTATACACTTCAACGGTACTTTTGTCACAAACTTATTAAGTACTGAGTAGTACAACCTCCGCGATATCATTATAGGTATCAAGTACTATTCTTGTAATGGATATAATATTAGCTGTTCAAACTAATACTATAGTGCGTCAAATCACATCATATAATGTACTTTTGCTCACTGAACTTAAGATAATGAAATTTATTATTTTGAGTTGAGTTTCCATCGTGGATGATTTCTATGGTGGCTTTAAACCCATTCCTTTTGATGTTTTCAGCACCAAATCTCTTGCAAGTCCTTTTGTAAATGAATCAGCAAAGTTTTGGCAAGATCTCATGAAATTAGTGGTAATTACCCCATCAATAAGTATTTGCCTCACTCACTATGCCTTAGGCTAATAATATATACCTGACTATATGCTCTTGGTAATGTTGCTTGACTATTACAATGCACAGATATTGAAGCCATTGGTTTTGGCTGTACATGAATTTCTATTAGCAAATTTCTTAACCATTCTGCTTCATTACTACAAGAAACCGGTGCTATAAATCCAGCAGTCATGGCAGAATCTACGATACACATTTGTTTCTTTAAGCCTAGGATATCGCTCCACCGCCAAGAGTGAATACCCATCCACTGGTTAATTTATCATTATCTTCTCTTCCTGTGTTTCAACTGGCATTCATGCATCCTTCTATTACACTTGGATACCCAATGTACACTATACCATAATCTATGGTTCCTTCATATATTTTAAAATTCTTTGCATAACTAGCCAATGAATATGACTATGTTACCGGTATATCTACTCATTTTTCCAACAATGTAGGTAATATCAGGTTTTGTACATGTCATGTCTTACATTAGACTACTAATAACTTTAGCATATTCACTACACCAAAAAGTATTTTTGGTAGCGCACAAAAATGCTAGCATAACTTACGGTAGCGTTCTAGAGAATGTCGTTAAAAAACATGCAACTAAAAACCTAGGACTTTCCAATTGTGTTTTCATAAACACTCCAAAAATCAACTTTTTGGTGTTTTAAAAATGCAACCAAAATCTTTTATCTAGCATTATATAAACGCCACTAAAAAATATTGTTGATGCTAACATAAAATATTGTAGTAGGATTTTTTGTTTGCCGCCATACATATTTTGGTAGCTTTAATAAACGTTGCTAAAAATTGTTGAATTTTTTATGCATTTTTCCCTCACTGCGGTAATTCGTTTAGTTTCCACTTCATTTTATTCATAACACATATTATACAATAATAATTAATATATTTCAGTTTGAAACCAAAAATCATGCATATAATTGTCACATTCAAACAATCGGAAAAACATTAATCACATAATCAAATATGATATACAAACAATTTGGTACAAAATATTTCAAAAAACAAAATAACCACATTCACATAAAGTTTATAACTGTTTGTAATCATTTTGTTGACGCAACAGTTAGGTCATCTGCACGGCGATCTGGGCGTCTAGGTTCGAGTCCACAAACTGCATCTTCGTAATGCGAGGAAAAGACTACGGACAGTTTCAATCTTCCCAGACCCCATTATTATGCAAGAGCGTCGTCCATTGGATTCCACTTTTAATTTGCCCTCTAAAATACGTCTTGTTTCGAACATGATGTGCTTTGAATCGTTGCAAGCTAGAATCATCGAAAAGAAATCCATCCGGTTTATCAAATAGTCATTATCCTTCCACAGAGTTGCTTTCTTGTTGAGGGTCGTAATTTCCTTTTTCGTCGTAACGATTGGTCGATTTCCAATAGTATAAATACAGGATGACAACTTGTTAGTGATCATCTTGTTTAGTTTTTGGTGATTTCTAAGCTTCAACTACTAGGTTCAAGTTTTTCTCCCTTCGATTTCGGGTGAACATTCAATTTTTGTTGATTTCAAAAAATTGAATTTTGAAATGTATACTAGCAGGCATGCGTGTTGGTATCTGACTCCAAATCACGGTTACACAATCATGGGTCATTGTCAAGTTTTGAAAATTTATAAACAATCTGTACCGATCGTTGTTCTTAGTTATATATACATTTTTATGAAAAATGTTCACTATCGATCATTATTCCCTCATTCATATTCCCCTTCTCTCTTATTTTTCGTCCAATCATTCACGGGCTTGTTGGATTTTGGATCGTTTTAAAATGATCGGCATTGAGCCTGAGTGGAACGATCAGTATAGAGAATGCAACCCGATCGATTGTGACATCAAATTGGCAAGGAATGATCAGCATATGCTCTTCATTTATAAACCTCCAAACTTAGTCATTTCTGTTACTTTCCACATTTACTTTGTATCATTTCCATTTGATATTAAAAGGAATACACAAACTGCTCCATCTTCTTTCCTTATCGATCCAGGAACGATCCGATTTTCTAAATCAATCCCTCCTCACGAATCATTAATGTTCTAGTTTCTCCAGGGTTCACTCGACTTTGAATTCAAATCCATTTTTTCTTCTTCTGACTTCAATTTAGGTATGTCAATCAATATACATTTTATGATTTGAGTATGAGACTTCGAGTGTCATGAATCTCGTATAGGTTAGTTTAGTTTAGTTGATGAAGCCGATTTGAGTCAAGTTAGAGAGGATGGGAATTGGAAAAAATGAAATTGTTGAGTAAAGAAAATGATACAAATTGATGCACGATGATCGTTTTTGGACGATTGGTAAAAATTTGGACTTAGACGACTCTGGAGCGGATGATGGTGATGAAGTACTGATCGTTATGGAGTGAAGTTAAAGTTTGGATGCCTAACAATCACCTTTGAATGGTCGGTCGTGCTTTGAAGTTGGAGGGTTTTGAGGTGGAAAGGATAAAGTGGTACGATCAATTGATGGCATGGAGATAACGATCGGTATGGAAGGTTAAGGAGAACGATCAAAGAACATAGACAATTGTGAATGATTGGTGAGAATGAGATGGTCAGAAACAATCAGCAGTGATTGGGTTTAGGAACGATCAGTAGGAATGTTGGACTGAATGATCGGACTATTGGGTGGTGCAAATGATCAGATGAAATGGATAAGGTGAACGATCAGCATGTTTGATTAGGTTAAATGGTCGGTTGCCAGCTGTCAAAATCCAAAAATGGAATCCAAACAAATGAATTTAAGTTTAAAGATGAGCTTCAGCTTTGCATATTTAAGTGAACGCATATGACTGATATAGGATTTGAACTGCATATTTGGTAATATATGACATCTGAAATTTGACATGAACCAACGCCATTAACCATTCTCTTGAAATCTCATCCATGATCTGAACATAAAAATCAAACTTTTACTTGCCGATAATCGATCATGGAACTTAAACCTCATAACGATATAAAGAAACGGTTGAGACAGTCGGAAATGAAGGTCTCTCTGGTCGAACCTCGAAGTCTCATCGTCTTTTCCGTCTTTAGTTTCGTACAACTTATTAGGCATTACATAGCACTTCACAATACCACACTAGTACTCACTATGCACCTAGGGTACAAGTTACTTTATCAAATCATATTTTAATGAGTTTAATAGCGATGAGTTCTAGATGTTCTTGACGTCTTGCATCTACGCCAGCTGAACCATCTTCTTAGATGGATGATCCTGACGTGGAATCAAGTTCTGTAATCGAGCCCGATAGTACGTCTTCTAGTCATCATTCAGAACAACCAAAAAGCCCAAGCCCACAATTTGATTTTTCTGATGCAGTTATCATTCTTCCACTAAAAGTTGTTGATCCTGCTCCCGATACTCCAGAGGATGCAATTATTCTGGAGAATCTTACTGATTCCATAGCCTCCAAAATCAAGGAAGATGCTCTTCGCCGAATCTACGTAAGGTATGGAATTCCCTTTGACGATGTATTGGTTCCGTCGTGGGATGACAGGGCTCATAGACACCTAGAAGGATATGCGACGGGCTACAAGTTCATGTGTGGGCTGGATGCATCCCACCATTTAACTCATACATTCAGGAAATTCTCCATTATTTGTGGATAGCTACAACGTAGCTTCGTCCAAAGAGTACACTCTTCTCTGCTGTACTTATATGGTATTTATGGAGTTCTTGCATCGTCGTCCAACCATCGATGACATTCGGTTCATATTCTATTTCAAGCAACAAACATGGAGTTTTTCATTTACATTTCTTGAGTCGGCGAAGAGTTGTCAGATTCTAACTGGTGCATGGAACAAATTAAGTGCCATTAAAAGCAAATAGTTCTTCGTTCGATGTCCGTCTAGTTTCGCTCGATTTAGGCTGCAAAGACGTAAATGTTATCCACTATCTTCATATTAGCATGGAAAATCGATATTCAAGTCGTATTCCTGACTAAGTAATTTCTTTTACAGGCGTCGTCACTCAGCCTAGTGGTAATCTTTATGAGGAGGCGGTCACAACTCCCAATACTACACTGCTTGAGGACTAGGAGCATCGAGTATTTTCTTATGGATGAATGCGTTATTACTTTTTGTTTGATAGAAAAGAGCTTCAGCGTAAGGCTGACAAAAGTCATTCAAACTGCTGGGATAAGACCATTAGCTACAGTCAGTCAAAGAGGCAATCGAATCGATCCCGTCGTGCCCCCATCCATGGGTGCTCAGGAATTCACTTGTATTGATGCCGAAGGAGATAAAGGCGATGTGCCTAGTTGCATTGATGACGAATCTGGTCTTGGAGTCGAGGTCAGATCCTCATAGACCTCACAGCCCTTGGTTCCTAATAGGAAATACTGAAAACATTTGTTTATAAATTTCCAAAATTTCGTCTTTCTGATCAACTCAAGTCATCGATGGCTCCTAAGATTGTTCAAGATGAATCCTCGTCTCAATAGTTAGAGCGTTCAAGTCTATCGCTTGATTTTTTTTCTAGTTTAGCAATACCGCATGACCTTGACACTTCCACTTAACTGACATGAGTATCATGGTTCAGAATCTCCTACCAGAATTGGCACTAAAATTCCAACTTCTAAAGGAAAAGTTACTCAAATGAGCAAAGTTCGTGCAACTGGTTTGTCGGGGGGTAACACATGGACACTTGCACACACTTGCACCCCTCAACATTGCATATGCTTGACTTGTGCTTTTTAATGCTTAAAGTTAATTCAATTCTGTTTCCTTGCAGAAATGATGGTGAAGAAAAGGAACATGTTTAATTCCCTCTGGGATATACACCACCAATCGTCTGGTTCATGCTCTAGCTATTACCATCAAGATGGTAGTCAAGAGTATGATGATTTCAGTTATCATTTTGGTCAGGACCATGTTCATTAAGATAGGGGTGATAGGTGATAAGCCATCTCAAGATAAGCATCGATCAAGATCGAAAACCCCTCCTCCAAAGGGTTCCGATAAGCCAACTAATAGTCGGGATCCACCTATCGATCCTTCTTATGGCCCCCCTCCCATTTTAGTTCCTCCAGAGCCTTTGGTTCCTTCTCACTCCCAATGGTCCAGTGATCGTCGTCGCCATAGCGAATATGTCGCTGCCCAAAGACCCGGCAAGGAAAGTACTAAAGTCGAAACCACTCTGAAGATCCTATGGTTGATCCAGCTACTCGCATGAAATATTGATCCAGCTACTCGCATGAAATAACTTCGAGAAGAGTTTCCACATCTATTGTTTGAAGAGTTCTTTTTCCTTCCTAATCCGAAGAGTGTCCTAGACCATGTCCAGAAAATGACTATCGACTGTGTCACTGATATCCATAAGTAGTACCGTAAATGGATGAAGGTAGCGGAGAAAATTTTGAAAGTATCTTTCAAGCGTGCTGTGGAAATTGAAAAGTTAAAATGCTAGGAAGCTCAAAATAAAAGAATTATTGAAACTTTATCAAATGAGTTAGAGGCTTTTACGACCTCCCTAGTAGAGGCTGAGGGAAAAGCTATTGCTATCATCAAATCCATGGAGGAGATGAAATCCAGTCATCTTGATATGTTGAGGTGTTGCATCATCAAAATCAAGAAATAAAACTAGAGAGATACATCTTGAAGTAGTGAATCTGTAGCCTTAAAAGAGATAGAGGAACTCAAGGCTAAGCTTGAGTATGCAAACAAAGAGAAAGATGATGCTCAGAAAATCACTCAAGATGCTTGCGAAGAGCTGGGTAATGTTAAACTTGAGAAAGACACGACTGTTCAAAGGGATAAAGATGTTGATGCACTTAATCAGCGTGAACTGAAAGCTACCAAGGATAAGGTTAGGGTGGAGATAATGAATGAGCTCGACCAACTTCTTGTTCTTTAAAAACATCACGGTTCTCAAGCATAGAAATTTAACATGGCTGGGTGATGATTATCCCTACCAGCTCTAGCGCATGTAGGAACTTATTATTGCAGAAGAAAAGAGACTCCTTAATACCGAGGAAATCGACCTGTCTAGGCTTGAAAGCGAAAAGCTATTGGGCGATGAACCCAAAACATTACATGATATCCATCTTACACTTCAGAATGAATCTACTACTGCTTCTTTACATGAAGTGGGTGAAGGATCTCGGTCGGCACAACCCGATGTTACAACTGAATTGCCCCCAGCATCTCAGGCCATCCCTAGCTCCATGGCATATTCTTCAATCATCCCCGGGCATGATTGGGGCGAGCCTCAGCTTTCTCCAATTCTCGGATGCAGTTCTAAGGATATTTCGGCTCAACATAGGAGCCACACCAAGGAAGGTATTTCACCAACATTTTCCGTCTTTCAAAAAGTAGGAGTGTTATCGGTTGATATTTCTAATCTTTTCGCCTACTTTTTCTCAGCTTTAAATCTATCAGATGTCATTTCTCCTCCTTCGCTGGAGTCTCAATTGGAATCGCAAGCAGTCGTGACAATATCCATTAAAGTTAAAACTTCAGCCGCTGCACAAGGTGCTCAAGAAGAAACCTTCATTATTGATGATCAATTCATGAAGGCATTGTTTAAGCAAGAAGGCGACCCACACCATGAAATTTCCTTTGTTGAGGACATTGTAATAACCGGCGCTTCCGACCCTACTGATGAGCTGTAACGACCCTAATTTTGAGTTACATTATTTAAGACATTTAAGTTAAATTAAATTAAATAATGTAAGTTGGTTAAAGGATTGAGATTTGTATAATTTAAAGAGTAGCCGTGCATAGTTAAACTAATGAAGTAAATGGAATTAAATTGAAATAGAAAAGGAAAATTAGATAAGAGCAATATAGGAATAAGCTATGTTCTTATACCCCAAACCCTCATACCATACCGTTCTCATGTTCACAAGCAAATTAAAGCTAAACCAAGCGCCGATCACCATTAAAGAGAAGTGGGAGGAAGATAAGCAAGAATTAAGAGGAAACGCTTAATCAAATTCAATCCTAAATCAAATCCCAACTCCTTAACAACAAAGCTAAGGTGAATAATAACTACATCTCATGTTTTTGATCATTTTAGGTTTTAGATTAAATCTGAATTATTTTGCAAGGTTTTGCTATGTTTTTTATTGTTAAATTGAATATATATATATATATATATATATATATATATATATATGCGTATTGATATTTATGATAATTCATATAAATTTTATGATATGTTTTAACGTGAAAATTCTATTAAATGACATTCAAATGCCTTGCGATTTTAGAATAAGGTCAGAATAGGGATGGATTTCAATTTTCATAATTTTATAATTTAATGTGGATTTATTATTAATTTTCTAGTGAGGAAAATGGGTTAATTGGGTTTAAAATTAATTACGATTAAATTATATTGTTTTTTGGTTAGAAATGTATATATGTTAGAAAACATATTAAATGTGGTTTATGTGAATTTTTGGTAGAATTTTCCTAAGTGTTTTAATAAATATATAAAATTATTTAAGATATGAGACTTAAATGTTTTATATATTTATAAAAGGAGAAGGTACTACTAATCTCGGAAATTCGGCAGTACCTTTTAGAAAAGAATTTGAAAAAGTTAAGGCAACCAATTATATGATGACAAATAATCAGGTTAGTTGAAAAAGATTACCTTTTAAAGTTAAAAATCAAATTTTATAAGGTTTTGTTGTTTCACCATGTCGGTAGCCACCTTTCGACTTAGTACCCCCGCCTCCAATCAGATCGAAACCAATGCACATGGTATTAAAGACTTGGTATGTAGTGAATTGAACATAGACGAAAGGTATAAGGTCGAAACAAGGGGTTCCAAAAGGGTCAAAGTTTTGTTTTGTTTTCTAAAGGAAAAGTGTCTGCTTTGCTTCCAGATAAGATAACATTCAACTTATTCTGCTTTCGACTGGGTCAAATTTGTTTTAAAGAAAGGAGCTTTCGAAATAGGTTTCGCCCTTGTTTCAATTGAATGCTTTCGAAGGGATCGAAACCTCTACCTACCGCCTTTAAACCTTTCGAAGCTATGCCTTTGAAAGTATTCTTTTGTTTCAAAAATTAGAGCCCTTTCTCAAATGCTTTCGAACGGATGAGGTTCAACACCATCCACTTCTTTACTTAAGAAATTTCTTTCAAAGAGTTGCTTTCGGCTTTGTTGTTTTAAGATCCTTTTTGATATTTTGAAAGTAAACCCAAAGTTTTTGAAAGAAATGGTTTCGAAAGGTTGTTTCACATATTTTAACTTGAACCCAATGCTTTCGAAAGATTTATTTTAAGTAGTATACTTTAATGCTTTTTAAAGGTAATAAGAAAAGATTTTGAAGGAATGGTTCCTAGTATTTTCAATATATAGATATATAAGGACTTGATGGGGTGATTCCCCAGTGCTTTCAAATAGTTTACCTTAGGGTATAAATGGAAGGATTTCAGTGGTTTCAAAAGTAATATTTAAAGTGTTTAGAAGAGGATGCCCACGATATATAAAGCTTTCGAGGAAGATGTTTCCAATATTATGGTTTCGAAAGATAAGTTTTTGCCTTTAGGCCTAAGGTTATAAAGTAAAGTAGTCTACTTGTGTCGGAAGGGGTACTTTTAATGGTTTCGAAAGAGAATGTTTAAAGGTTTAAACAAAGGTTTCAAATGTTTTCATTAGCAATATTTTGAGTAAAGCACATATCATGGCAAAAGGGTTTGAGTAAAGCAAATAGTATATTTTCCTTGTATAAGTATGATTAAAAGGGTTAAATCATTTTGAAAAGGATTTCAAGAAAAATTTAAAGGGTAGTTAACCCTAAGTAAAATGACTTGGATATTTGTATACTGGATGGGACTGGTATAGGGTCGCACCCTATACATTAGCTATTATCCCCTAGCTAATTTAGTCCAAAATTGCAACATGTAGAGCCTAGTCACAGGTAAGATTTAAATGATGGTTATACACAGAAATGAATATATACGTATAGAGAAGAAGGATAGGTTATTAGTAAGCCTGAAAAACCATTAGCTTCCGGTGACCCTTGGGAAAGTAAGTTAAGGACGGACTGTCCAGAAGTATGTCTTATAGTTGTTACATAATTTGTTTAGTTTGTATGGTAGGTCTGAGTCAGGAAAAGATTAGTAGTTAGCCAAACAAAACTACATTGTTACGGACAGATGGTCCATTTATTACCTATTTTAAGCATATATGATATTTTCTATTATTGATATAATCATTTTGATTAACCAGTTGGTTACAGGGTTTTTATTTGCAAAAGATGTGTTTTAAAGGAATATTAGTGAGAGGAAACACGTTCCGCTAAGCGACGTGGTCTCACTTAATATCAGCAAACCAAGATGTAATGTATTATTCACACCAGATTTTATGTCTAACTCGAAGTGTACATTTTCCCCATAAACTCTCGAGTGCTCAAAATTAATTTGAGTAGATTAAGAGTTTGGGTTGCAGGTTTAGTAGGTGGATGAATAAAGCTTCTGAAGACGAGCAGAAGGCCGATGCTAGCTATATTTAGGAGTTGTTTTGTTTTATTTCCACTGTATTGTATTAACTCTATCATGACTATTTAGTACCTTGGTCATCCAAGGGGACATGTTTATATGTCGCTCTTGGCGTATTTATGTAATAATTATATTTGATCTGAATTTGAGAAACGTTTGAAATTATGTAACTTGGATATGGAATGTTATTTTGAAATGTAATTAGAAAAGTGTTTTAGTCTATAATGATTTGATTTCATATTCAAGTGCTTTTGATATTTTGGATACCATTAACATTATCTTATTTGATCACCGAAAGTTAATACTATAAATGACTGCAGCATATGTAGCACTTAGCTTCGGGCTTCCAGATAGGGAATGTTACAACTTGGTATCAGAGCATAGGTTTATGAAAAACTTTAAACTAAAATGATTTTTGAAAACATAATCCTAAGGAATTAGAGAAAAGATCGGGGTACGTGATAATGCTATAATAACATACTTATATTTGCTATATATAAGTATATGTTTTATCTCTATTCTCTCATCTCTATTAGGCTATTCTTCTGTATCTTACGAAGAATGAAATGCAGATATGGATGCTAGAGGTGGAGGAGTTAACCTTGGTAGGGAAAGCATCTCAACCAATGGAAATACTAGACCTAATACTAGGAGAAATCAAGGTCAGGCACAAGTTGCAAATATGTGTGCTGGAGTCCTGCAAGTGGACATGAGTGCAATGTATCAGTTCTTTGTCAACATGATGCAGGCAGGAGTTGATGATGGAATAGTTGGAGGAAATGTTGGAGGAGGGAACCAAGAAGCTCCAGTGGTGAATAACTATGTTATTCTGAGTAGAGATTTTGCTCGGTTGGATGGAAAGTCGTTTATTGGTACTGAAGACGCAATCGAAGTAGAGAATTGGCAACTTCATTGCGAAAGGATTTTGTAGACTTATGGCTCAACAATGCCCAGAAAAGGAGACTCACTTCTAGACAACTTCAAGGAGTAGCACTATTTTGGTGGAACGGTGTGACAGTTGGAGTCAACGAGGAGAATATGACTTGGGCAGAGTTCTAAAGGAGGTTCGCGAAAAGGTTTATGTCAGAGATTGCTATGTCCACTTTGTTTAGTAAGTTTTCCGAGTTGGAGCAGGGGGATATAATTTTGGTCAAGTATGCGACGAGGTATGAGGAGCTAGCGATATATGGCTATGCTACGATTGGTACTATGATTAAGAGGAATGAGAACTTCATCATGGGGTTGAAGCCTGAGCTTGCTATGGCCATGTTACCGCATATTAGGTATCCAAATGATGTTGTTGTTGAGATGGCCTTGAGGAATGAAGAGATGCAAGCTTTTCTTGAAAGAAATAAAGCCAAAGAAGCTCAAAGAGGGCAGAGTCAGAAAAGAAAGTATTCCCATAAGAAATGAGGTCAGAAGGGTGGAGCTGCTAAGAAGGGAAAGGTAGAAGTGGTCTGTTACAAGCACACAAGAAAAGGCACCATGTCCATGAGTGCCGGACAGGCAAGGGAAAGAAAGCTGCCGAGAAGAATGGAATAAAGTGCTTCAACTACGATCAGATTGGGAACTATAAGAACCAGTGCAAGCAGCCAGCCTAGGACAGGAGAGGCAATTTTTTTGCATTGGAACCAGCTACCTCGAGACCAACAGTAGAGGAGAGGGGAAAAGCTATGTTAGGAGGTACATTTTGATTTATGGTGCATCAGCTAGAGTTCTATTTGATACCGGTGCATCGCATTCTTTTATATCTCATTGTTTGGTAGATAGCTTAACATAGGACCCTTATACCTAGTTACTTCCTTAAGGGTTGCAAATCTGATAGGAGGGTATGCGACACTTGGGATGAGGTGTGACCACCAAGAGTTTGAATTGTCAAGTTATGTATTTGTTTGCAGTTTGCATGTCTTTGATTTTGTAGTGATCGAAATTATTTTGGATATGGATTGGTTAATAAATATGATGCTAGGATATTTGCCATGATAGAAAAATATCGCTTAGACACCCTGACTACAGTGATTGGATGGTATACTCCATAGAAAACCTTAGTTTTGAGGTCAATGCATTATTAGGTGTTATGGAAGTAGAAGATGAGTTGAATTGAGTTTTCATTGTTAGAGAATTCGCAGATGTTTTTGAACCTGTAGCAGGACTGCCATCGAAGCAAGCCATTGAGTTTCAGATAGATTTGGTATCAATAGCAGAACCAGTGAGTAGACCATCAGCATGATGATACCTACTGAGATGAGGGGGTTAAAGGTGCAATTAGTGGATTTGGAGGGAAATAATTTTATCAGACCTAGCAGATCTCCTAGGGAAGCAGCCGTGTGTTTGCTAAGAAGCCGGACGAATCATTAAGGTTGTGTATCGATTATCGCAAGCTGAACGAGAAGTCGATAAAGAATCGATATCCGTTGCATAAAATTAACGATTTGTTCGAGCAATTGGATTTGGTGACGGGATTCCATCAGCTTAGAGTCGCAGAGATTAGTATTCCTTTGACGATGTTTAGAACAAGATATGAATTGTACGTATGGTTAGTAATGCCGTTCGGACTAACTAATGCGCCAACATTCTTTGTAGATTTGATGAAGCAAATTTTTCGAGAGCACTTAGATAGGTTCATGCTGGTATTTATAGATGATATTTTGATATAATCCAAAGATAAAAGGGAGCACGAAGTTCATCTTAGAGTGGTGCATGAGACGCTGAGGCAACATCAGCTAAAAGTGAAATTTTTGAAGTGTCATTTCTAGAAGAAGAAAGTGAAGTTTCTTGGTCATGTAGCCTCAGAGAAAGGTTGTCTGTAGATGTAACTAAGATCGAGGTGGTGAATAATTGAAAGAGACCCGAGACGGTGACCGAGATAACGAGTTTTCTTGGATTAGCTGGATATTATCGAAGATTCATAAACGATTTTTTGTGGATAGCAGCATCGACGACCAAGCTAATGCGAAAGAATATGAAGTTTGTTTGGACCGATCAGTGTGAGGAGGCATTCTAGAAGCTAAAACACTTATTGACTAATGCACCTTTGTTAGTTGTTCTGGAAGAGAATTAGGATTTAGTTGTATATATAGATGCATGTAGAATAGGGTGAGGAGCTGTGTTAATGCAAAGAGGTAAAGTGATTGCATATGCTTCTAGACAGGTCAGACTGCCTAAGGTTAGGTACCCAACTCATGATTTGGAATTAGCTGTGGTGATTTTTATGTTGAAGGTGTAGAGACATTATATTTTAGGAGAAAGATTCGAGTTATACACAGATCATAAGTCGCTGAAGTATTTATTCTCTCAAAAGAAATTGAATATGAGACAACAGAGGTTGTTGAAGCTTATAGCCGCTTATGATTTTGGTATTGAGTACATATCGAGAAAGGAAAATAAGGTTGCGGATGCACTTAGTAGAAGACATCAGAATACAGTGTTGGCGATGATAGCTGAGTGGAAAGTTTTGGAAGCATTGATGACATGTAGAGTACAGTGGAGATCTGAAGCTGGATCTAGTAAGGAAACTGTTATGTTTTCATGTTTAGAAGTTCGACCAATGATAATTGAAACGTTTTCTTCTAAGCAAGGAGAGGATCCAGTATTAGCTGAGCAGATCAGGAAGTTAAGGGGTGAAATAGAAAGCGATGACTCGAAAGATATTAGTCTTGACCAAAATGGGTGGTTGAGGAAGAAAGGAAGATAGTGTGTTCCGAATGTCGGAGACACTAGGAAGAAAGTTCTTAAGGAATGCCATCGTTCAAAGTTCACTATTCATCCGGGAGGAACTAAGATATATTAGGATATGAAAAGAAGTTTCTTCTGGAAAGGCATGAAGAAAGATGTAGGCTTATGGGTGAAGCGGTGTCTGAACTCTCAACGGGTAAAAATCGAACATTAGAAATCAAGTGAGTTATTTCAGCCTTTCGATATTCCAATTTGAAAATGTGATTTTATTTTAATGGATTTTATAGATGGGTTGTCAAGATCTAATAGAGGAAATAAAAGTGTATGGGTCATAGTAAACCGATTGACCAAGAGTGCTCATTTCATTCCAGTTAAGTCAATCAGGATGGTACCTGTTTTAGCTAAGTTGTTTATGAAGAATATAGTTAGACTTCATGGAATTCCTAGTATTATAGTAAGCGATAGAGATTCCTTATTCACTAGCGAAGTCTGAAAGAGTCTACATGAGGCTTTGGGCACTAAGCTAAAGATGAGTATCGCTTACAATCTGCAGACAGATGGGTAAAGGAAAGAGTTAACAAAGTTTTGAAAGATTTGCTACGAGCTTGTGTGCTAGATTTTGAGGGATCATGGAAAGACCATCTACACTTAGTTGAGTTTTCATAAAACAACAGTTATCAGACTATTATAGGAATGGAACCGTTTGAAGCTTTGTAAGGAAAGTAATGCAAATCTTCGGTTTTTGGTTCGAGACCGGGGATAGGTTGGTCATGTTTAGTTAGGGAAACTGCAAAAAAGATTGAGATCATTTGAGCTAGGATGAAGGAAGCTCGGTCTAGACAGAAGAGTTGTGCCAATTAAAGACGGAAAGACATAGAGTTCTCAGTCGGAGACATGTTTTCGTCAAAGTGTCACTGGTGAAAGGTGTAATTCGATTCGAAAAATCAAAAAAGTTGGCATCAAGATTCGTTGGACCATTTCCCATTGTAGACAGGATCGGAAAACTCGCATATAGAGTAGAGTTACCAAATAGTTTGGCAGGAGCCCATGATGTTTTTCATATTTCTCATCTAAGGAAGTGTATTCTAGATCCAGAGACTACTATAGCACCAACTATGTTAGAGGACTTAGTAGCGTAATTGAACTTGACTATAGTTAGAAAACCCATTGGTACAGTCGCGAGGGATGAGAAGATGCTAAGGAATAAGACAGTCAGATTAGTAGATGAGAGAGACTGCACTTGGAAAACTGAGAGCAGGATAAGAGATACTTATCCTGACTTGCTTCATGGTATGTTTTACCTTTTTGATTAATTTTGATGAATTCCTTATCGTAATTTTGAGAATGAAATTTTTGAAGGAGGGGAGTCTGTAATGACCTAAATTTTGAGTAACATTATTTAGGACATTTAATTAACTAAATTAAATTAAATAATGTAAGTTGGTTAAGGGATTGAGATTTGTATAATTTAAAGGGCAGTCGTGCCTAGTTAAACTAAGGAAGTAAATGGAATTAAATTGAAATAGAAAAGGAAAATTAGATAAGGGCAATATAGGAATAAGTTATATTCTTATACGCTAAACCCTCATACCATTTCATTCTCACGTTCACAAGCAAATTAAAGCTAAACCAAAGGCCGATCACCGTTAAAGAGAAGTAAGAGGAAGATAAGCAAGAATTAAGAGGAAACGCTTAATCAAATTCGATCCAAGATCAAATCACAACTCATTAACAACAAAGCTCAGGTGAATAATAACTACATCTCATATTTTTTGTTGTTTTCGGTTTTAAATTAAATCCTAACTATTTTGCAAGGTTTTGTCATGTTTTTAATTGTTAAATTGGATATATATGTTTGTTGATGATTTATGATAATTGATATGAATTTTAAAATATGTTTTAATATGAAAACCCTAGTAAATGACATCCAAATGTCATGCAACTTTAGAATAAGGTCAAAAATGATATTTTAAAGTTCGTTTTCAATTTTCATAATTTCCTGAATTAATGTGGATTTATTATTAATTTTCTTGTGAGAAAAATGGGTTAAATAGGTTTAAATTAATTACGACTAAATTATATTAATTTTGGGTCAAAAATTTATTTGTTAGAAAACATATTAAACGTGGTTTATGTGAATTTTTGGTAGAATTTTCCTAATTTTTTTAATAAATATATAAAATTATTTAAGGTATGTGACTTAAATGTTTTATATGTTTATAAAAGGAGAAGGGGCTATTTTCTAATGTTTTAAAAATGTTAATCTCTGAAATTTGATAGCACCTTTTAGAAAAGATTTTGGAAAAGTTAAGGCAACCAAGTATATGATGACAAATAAGCATGTTAGTTGAAAAGGTTTACTTTAAATTAAAAAATCAGATTTTCTAAGATTTCACTGTTTCACCATCTTCGGCAGCCACCTTTCGACTTAGTACCTCCGCCTCCAAACAGATCGAAACCAATGCACATGGTACCAAAGACTTGGTAGTTAGTGAATTGAATACAAATGAAAAGCATAGGGTCGAAACAAGGGGTTCTGAATGGGTCGAAGCTTTATTTTGTTTTCTAAAGGAAAAGCGCATGCTTTGCTTTCGAATAAGATAGCCTTCGACTTGGTCTATTTCAACTGGGTCATATTTGTTTTAAAGAAAGGAGCTTTCGAAATAGGTTGCGCCCTTGTTTTGAGTAAATGCTTTCGAAGGGATCGAAACCTCTACCTGTTACCTTTATATCTTTCGAAGAAATGCCTTCAAAAGGGTTCTTTTGTTTCAAAAATTAGAGACGCTTCTCCAATTCTTTTGAAGGGATGGGTTTCGACACCATCCACTTCTTTACTTAGGAAATTTCTTTTCAAAGAGTTGCTTTCGACTTTGTTGTTTTAAGACCCTTTTTAATATTTTAAAGTTAAACCCAAAGGTTTTGAAAGGTTGCTCCATATATTTTAACTTGAACCTAATGTTTTCGAAAGGTTTTTTTGAAGTAGTATACCTTAATGCTTTCGAAAGGTAATAAGAAAAGGTTTCGAAGGGGAGGTTCCTAATATTTTTGAAAGTTATATATATATATATATGTGTGTGTGTGTGTGTGTGTATAAAGTTTCAATATGGTGATTCCCCATTGTTTTCAGAAGGTTTACCTTAGTGTTTAAATGGAAGGATTTCAATGGTTTCGAAATGCATATTTAAAGTGTTTAGAAGAGAATGTCTATGGTTTATAAGGCTTTCGAAGAAGATGTTTCCGATATTTTCGAAAGGACTATTGTCAATGATTTCGAAAGATATATTTTGGCCTTTAGGCTCAATGTTATAAATAAAGTAGTCTACTTGTGTCGAAAGATATACTTTCAATGGTTTTGAAAGAGATTGTTTAAAGGTTTAAACAAAGGTTTCAAATGTTTTCATCAACAATATTTTGAGTAAAACATATATCATAGCAAAAGGGTTTGAGTAAAGCAAGTAGTATATTTTTCTTGTTCAAGTATGATTTAAAGGGTTAAATCATTTTGAAAAGGTTTTCAAGTAAAATTTAAAGGGTAGTTAACCCTAAGTAAAATGATTTAGATATTTGTATACCAGATGGGACTGTTATAGAATCGCGCCTTATACATTAGCTATTTGCCCCTAGCGAATTTAGTCCAAAAATCCAATCTGTAGGGTTTAGTCGCAGGTAAGACTTAAATGATGGTTACACATAGAAAGGAATATATGTGTGTGTGTGTGTGCGCGCGCGCGCGCGCGCGTATGAGTACAGAGAAGAAGGATAGGTTACTAGTAAGCCCGAAAAACCATTAGGTTCAGATGACCCTTGGGAAAGTAAGTTAAGGACAGACCGTCTAGAAGTATGTCTAACGGTTGTTAGATAATTTGTTTAGTTTGTCTGGTTGGCCCGAGTCAGCTAAAGGTTAGTAGTTAGCCAAACTAAACTACATTGTTTAGGATAGATGGTCTATTTTTTACCTATTTTAAGCATATACGATATTTTCAATTACTGATATAATCGATTTGATTAACCAGATGGTTGCAGAGTTTTGATTTACAAAAGATATGTTTTAAAGGGATATTAGTGAGGGAAAACCCGTTCCGCTAAGCGGCGTGGTCTCACTTAATATCAACAAACCGAGATGTAATAGTATTATTCACACCAGGCTTTATGTTGGACTCGAAGTTTATGTTTTCCCTTAAACTCTTGGGTGCTCAAAACTAATTTGAGTAGATTGAGAGTTTAGGTTACAGGTTTAGTAGGTGGACGAATAAAGCTTCCGGGGACGAGCAGGAGGCTGATGCTAGCTATATTTAGGAGCTGTTTCGTTTTATTTCCGCTGTGTTGTATTAAGTCTGTTATGACTATTTAGTACTATGGTCATCCAAGGGTGCATCTTCATATGTCGTTCTTGGCGTATTTATGTAATAATTATATTTGATCTAAACCTAAGAAACGTTTAGGATTATGTAACTTAGATATGGAATGTTATTTTGAAATGCAATCAGAAAAGTGATTTAATCTGTAATGATTTTTATTTTATATTCAAGTGCTTCTGATATTATGGATACCATAACATTACCGTATTTGATCACCAAAAGTTAATACTAGGGATGACTGCAACATCTGTAGCGCTTAGCTTCGGGCCTCCAGATAGGGGATTTACAAGAGCTTAGCATGAAAAAATGCATCGAGAAGGAAGAGTTGTTGAAAGGCAAGGAAAAAACTGAGCCCGTTGATATGGATTTCAATGAGCCGATTCCTATCCCGTTCCAGATGATCCTTCCTGGCAGGACAATTCCCCGAGATGATGTCCCTTTACTTATGGAATAGAGAGTTCCTATATCCCTCTTACTTCTAAAAATGATGCCACCTTGATTCAAATAAATGAAGATGTTTCTTTGAAGAGAAGCCGAGGTGGAAAAGAGTCAAAGAGAGGATCGAGTGGCGGTTCGGATGAAGGCACTACCAAAAAACAAAAGAAAGATAGAAAATCCAAGAAATAATCTTTGGGTTGGCGTGATACATAAATAGCTTGGATGTCAACGTTTTCTTTTTGTTGGGTGTGTTTGTTTGGGTACGACCCCCACTTTTACTTCTCATTTTGGATAAACTTGTGTTGTGAACAGCAAGTTCAGTGTGAATAAGAATTCTTTTATTTTTGTGTAGAATTCTCGTATATGCTTGTTTAAATGATCGAGCTATCATGTTTTCCATTTAATGTCATTGTGATTCATTGCTCGTTGGGTCGGATATTGATCCCATGTATCCATCCCAAGGCCTCCCCGAGGTCGTGGCCTCAAGTCGTATCAAACACTGGGCTCGAGCCCTAGTGCTATGCCATCGAATTCAACGGTTTTAGTAATAGTATTCCTGCCCCCAGTGTAAGGTTAGAGGAGTTAGATGGTGGATAGTCGAACTCCATCCTTAGCGAATTTTATACTCCTTTTGTCGGTTTCAGACCGGAGTTTATGGAATAGTGAGTGGTCGAACCGCACCTATTTATTTGTTTATACTCATATCCACTCCCTTCTTGCATCTGTACCGATATCCGCACTATGGGGACATGAGTTATTACATAAGTGATCAATCACACCCACTTAGCATTTATACTCATACATGCACTCTG
Source organism: Allium cepa (assembly GCA_030765085.1). Taxonomy (NCBI): domain Eukaryota; kingdom Viridiplantae; phylum Streptophyta; class Magnoliopsida; order Asparagales; family Amaryllidaceae; genus Allium; species Allium cepa. The sequence continues at coordinate 620,687,012 of CM060928.1, forward strand.
GGGACGTGAGTTATTTGGAAAACTGTCGAGTTCAGTTCTTTTTGGTTAATTGTTCAGCCCTCAAGTATGGGGTTCAACTCATCAAGTGACTGGTCGAATCTCAATCGTTCTCGAATTATGTTGGTCGTATCCAATAATGGGATTTAGTCGATCGTATATCGCAACTAACCTGTATAGCAATGGCAGGTTATAGATATGATGGTAAATTCAAAGTTCTATTGCTGAATGGAAAGGAATGACATAATTTTTCTTATTACATATTTGAAAAATCAAATGTTAAAGCAAATCCTAAAATTGACTATAGCTGAATTAAAAAGAAAAATAAGTGAAATAGCATTGTCAATGCTCGCTATTCCACAGCCTTGGAAGTGTGACACCGTCAATGGTTGCCAACTTGAAAGTTCCCTCTCCAAGCCTCTGCTCAATGATAGACGGTCCTTCCCAAGTTGGATTAATATGCGACGGGATAGGAAAAATAAAACAAGATCGTCGACTTCAAAGGTTCTAGGTTGGACTTTAGTGTTGTAATATCGGGCGACCCGCCGTCGGTGTGCACGGCCTTAAATCGGCTTTCCCACGTTTTTCATCTATAAGGTCTAGAGATTCCAAAAGGAGATTTTGTTTGTTCTTGGATCGTAATAAGTTACATAATGAGAAGGAACTTCGAGCTCAACAAGAATAAGGGCCTCAAAACCGTAAGCAAAAGCGAATGGACTATGGTCAGTCCCGGACTTATGGGTGGTTCTGTAAGCCCACAACGCTGTCAGGAGTTCTTCCACCCACTTTCCTCTAGCTCTTTTCAAATGCTTTTTCAGCATGGATTTTATAATTTTGTTCACAGCCTCGAATTTCCCATTTGCTTGAGGGTGAGCGACTCCTGCAAACCTCTTTTCAACAGGATACCACCGGTAGAAGTCTTTGAATTCAGCATTGTCGAATTGAGTCTCGCTATCTGTTATTATAGTTTATGGAGGACCAAAACGGCATATGACATTCCCTATAATGAAGTTATTGCTATCTTGGTTGTGATCATTGCTAAAGGTTATGCTTCGGCCTAATTGGTGAAGTAATCAACCACGACGATAACGTACTTTGCACCACATATAAAGATAAAGATCAGTAAGGAACCGATAATATCTATACCCCACATGGCAAACAGCCATGGGCTAACCATTTGCGTGATTTCGATTGGCGGAGCTCTTGGAAACTTCTGCATATATTTGGCACTTGCCTCATCGCTTTACATAATCGGCAACATCTTGATTAACGTTCAGCCAATAATACCCATAGCGGAGTATTTTTTGCTAGGGTTTGCCCCTAGTATGATCACCACATTTCCTTTCATGGACTTCCTTTAGGACTTGTTTTATTTCATCATGAGTGATACACCAAAGAAGGGGAACGGAGAAACCCTTTCTGTACATAACTCCTTGTATAATATACCGCGAAGCATTGTGAAAGATTTGTTGCTTTTCATTCGTTCGGGAAGAACTTCCTGTAGCAAATAATATTTAAACGGAGTCATCCCCGATTCTTTCCCAGGCTCCGTCTCTAGTACTTGGTCAACTTCCATTAGATTTATACTCAGGACATTTAGTACCTCGATTGGAACCAAGCCAATCTGTTGTGCATCGTCGATACTAGCAAATTTTGCCAATGAATTACCCTCTCTTTTTGATTCCATAAAATATGTAAATGTCATTGTACTCAAATTCAACCAACAACTCTTGGATTTGGGTAAGGTATGAAGCAAGCCTTTTCCCTTTAGCTTGATAATCTCCCCAGACTTAGTATACTATCAACTGTGAATCGTAAAAGATTTCAAGAGACTTTATTCCCAGTTCCCTTGTGAGTTTAAGCCCAGCAATCAGAATCTCGTACTCAGCTTATTGTTTGTCACTGGGAAATCAAGATTTAAAGTATAACAGATAAGCACAATTCTAGCTCCAGAACAACGATCATTGGATGCTCCATCAGTATACAGTTTTCACCATATGGTAAGGATTTCGCTGCTCTTCGGGGAATCATCCTACATGGTGAATTTTGCTATAAAATCTGCCAATGCCTGACCCTGAATAGCCCTCTAAGGGAGATAAGTGATATCAAATTAACTAAACTCGATATTCCACTTGAGTAATCTTCAGATGTCTCAGGTCGCTGCAAGAGCTATCGCAACGGCTGGTCGGTGTAAACATTGATCGAGTGTGCTTGGAAGTATGGACGGAGCTTTCATGATGCAATCAACAAGCAGTATGCCAGTTTTTTTATTTTCGGTTATTTTCTTTCAACTCCCATCAATCAATTGTTGATATAATAAAATGGTCTTTGAATTCGGTTCTTCTCACGAAGTAATGTGACACTTATGGCATGTACCGATATGGCCAAATAGATGTATAAATCTTCATGGTCCACCGGCTTTAACAAAGTAAGAGGTCTCGTCGGATTATTCAACAAAGCTTGAAATGTGTACTTATAATCCTGTGTCCATTCGAAGTTCCTTTTCCCTTTCCTAATCAAGTCAAAGAAAGGAATGCATTTGCCAGTAGCTCTGGAAATAAACTGGCTTAAGGCAGCAACTTTCTCATTCAGACTATGTGCATGTTTGATAGTCTTTGGTGCTTGGATATCGCGGATAGCTTGAATCTTCTTAGGATTATCTTCGATTCCACGGGTGTTAACAATAAAACCCAAAAACTTCCCTGATGCTAGGCCAAAAGAACACTTCAACGGATTAATTTTCATCTTGTAATGTCATAGGATGCCGAACATTTCTGTCAATTCTCTAATGTGGTCGCTTGACCGTTGTGACTTCACGAGCATATCATCCACATATACTTCCATCATTTTTCCAGCCTGATCTTTAAACGTCCTGTTGACTAAGCGCTAGTAAGTCGCTCCTGCATTATTTAGTCCAAACAACATCACCACATAGCAATATAATCCAACATCGGTAATGAAACTGATGTGCTCATGATCGGGAATGTGCACCGAGATTTGGTTATATCCCGTATACGCATCTATGAAAGATAGCAATTCGTGTCCCATGGTTGATTCCACCAGCTGGTCGATCCTCGAAAGGGCAAAACTGTCTTTTGGACATGCCTTGTTCAAGTCTTAGTAGTCAATGTATGTTCTCCATTTCCAGTTTGCTTTTTCACAAGCACATGATTAGACACCCACTTAGGGTAGAGGACATCATGGATAAACCAGCTGTCTTTGAGTGTATCCACCTTCTATTTGAGAGTGGAAGATCTCACCAGATTCATGTCATGTCTTTTTTGTTTCATCGAAATATGTCTCGGGTCGATATTTAATGCATGGCTCGCAATGGCAGACGAGATCCACACATGTCATAGTGAGTCCAAGCGAACACGTCAAGATTCACTTGGAGAAATTCGGTAGGTTCTTTCACCATCGTGGGGCTGAACTGTGATCCGATCTTTAGGACCCGTGACGGGTCGTCGTGGCTGACTATGATGTCAATATTCAGCTCAACTATTGCAGCCTTGGTCTCTTTAGGCTCCTCCTCATCATCTCTTGGATCCATATCTCTATAGAACCGACGTGACGCCCAAGCCAAGGCTTCTGCGCTAGTTGTCAATCTTCGATAGCTTGGATAGGAACAGTCTTGTCCACACCCTTACCTTTCTCTCTCTGTTGCCTCAACTCAGCTACATAACAAGATGTCCAGTTACCTGATCACCATAAACAACTCTAACTTCATTATCTGTTTGGAACTTCAGAGTCAAAACCATGGGGCAAGAGTTGCTCTAAACTCAACTAGGGCCAGTCGGCTCAAAAAAGCGTTGTATGGAGAGAAAACATCCAATACAACTAAAGGAAAAATCTGGACTCTCCTACGGTAACCTTCTCCCAACTCTACAAGTAATTCAACATAACCAATAGCTTTAGTTGCAGCACCGTTAAATCCATGAATGCGGGCTTTAGACGGCTTCAAATCCTTTACTTCTACCCTCATCTGATCATAATCTTTCTTGAAAATTATGTTTACAGAACTTCCACAGTCAACCAATATCCTTCTCACAAAAGCGGGGCCGATCATGGCTGAAATGACCATCGGGTCGATCGTTGGAGCCTCCACCTTATCTTCATCTCTATTTTTAAACACGATATCATCGGCCGTTGTACGTTGCTATTTCGCCGAAGCTCCTTCCTCTGTGTTTGAACAACATTCAAAATCCACATAATTAATCACGCTAGCATAACGCTCCATCTCATGCCAACTTTTGTCAGCCGGATGTGATCCTCCGACTATTGTATTGATTACTAATCTCCCACCGGTCTGCGCAGGTTCATCGGCCCTGTGAAATGCTTGTCCTCGGTTGAGGTCAAATGTCCCCTTCCCACCATTCTACGGATTTTTTATAAACTGATGTAACTTCCTTTCTTGAATTAGCTTTTCAATAATATCCTAGAGATGCCTGCATTCATTGGTGTGATGCCCACAACATTCGTGAAACCGACAATATTTCCCATTTTGTTTCTGCTACTCTGTTGATTCTTTTGGAGGCGGCTTCCTATACTGAATAGTATTGCAGTTAGACAAATAAACATTCTCCAAGGACGTATTCAGTGGCGTATAAGTATTGTACATCATAATCCTAGACTTTCCTCTTTCATAATCCCTTTTTCGTTTTCGGCTCCTATCTTCGTCTTTCTTTTGCTGATTCGGTTTGTTATGGACATTCACTAGAACTTTTCTAGAGCTTTCATTAGACTGTTTTACTGCAGTATTACTCTATACTCCCTCTCCACTTGGTCCTGCAACATTCTTCTACCTGGAAGATCTGGCTTCCTCCATTCTTAAATATTGAGCCGCCATTGGGTAAAAGCATTCCAACGTTGTGGGCGGCTTACTGACTAACCAATCGTCAAATTCAGATTCTGGACCAATTTCTATAATAACTGTATGGAATCTTTCCAAATAACCTTTCAATGATTCTCCTTGAGCCTGGATCATACTTGAAGGGAACATTACATCCTTGGGGCGAGTTGTGTGCATTCGAAACTGCTCCATAAACTTTGTTGCCAAATCATCAAATCTTAATATCGACCACGGCGGTAACATTCTGAACCACATTGTCGCTATTCCAGAGAGAGCTATGGAAAAATGTATACACTTGGTTGCATCGTTTGCTTGTGTGGAATCAATCAGTCATTCATATCTCATGATGTGTTGCCTGGGATCAGTTTCTCTCTCATAGGCAGCCATCGACGTCATGTTGAACCTCCTTAGATATTCTGCATGCAGAACCTTACCAATAAACGGGATATGGATTCTTGAGATTCCCCGGTCATTATTGGTCAAGCCTTGGCTTTCTCTCACTGGTGTTGACAAAGCTTACAAGACTAGCATTTGGATAGTCGGTGCCAAACAATGGTCGTGTTCCACCTCACGTGAAGGGCCTGGTCGATGCCTACGAGCCGTTCCACGCCTTCTTGGTTCAATATCTTCTCGATATGTGTCCCGTAAATTCACTTCATCATCATTTCGAGAAATAATTTGGTCAATATTTAACTAAACTCCACCATCCAAATCAGCAGAAATAACTCCAGTTTGAATCCCAGCATGCATAGGTAAGTTCCCATCTCTAGTGGAGGGATCAGCACTGATCGTTCCTGGTAGACCACAATGGTCTACCTATTGACGCCTCGAATTTTAAACATGATATCCATCTTTTCTGCGATGCTTATGCCTATGATACTCATCCGATGAACTAGATCTCTTCGATGCCGAGAAGGGGTAGAGTCCCTCCTAGCTTTTCCTCGCTGTTGCTAAGTGAGTTGGTTCATTAGGTTGATATTGGCCTGAATCTGCTGATTTAACTCTCGACGACTATTCATTGGCTCTCTCATGAGATTCTAGAATTCAGCTCTCCTAATGGAATCAGTTGGATTATGTACTTCAATTGTTTCAGCATTGATATACATTGGTTGACTGCTTGGACCTCCTTGTTGGATAGTAGTATTTTCATTTCCTTCCATGTTCTGAGAAGTAGATTTAGTATTCCCCACCATTATTGATAACTTTACATAGATTTTTGCAAATCTGAGTTGAACAAGAAAACACCTTAAAGATAACTGCAAATCTCCTCTGGGGAATTTATCAAATCCAGTAACAACAAAGAGATCCTAATAAGTTGAGAATTAAGGCTCTCGGTGAAAGCACCAAAACGTTTGCACTAAAAATGGTTACAAACACCCAAGGATAGTTTTTATAGAGAAGTAAATGAAGAAAAATAAAATTAAACCGAGTAAATGAACAAGCAAGTAATAAAGAATTAGCAGTCATCGAAGATAAAGATGTTTATAATGGTCGATATTGTATGCATACGTCCACCTTGAAGATTATCTATTATTACTCTCTTATGAATATGATTACAACAGTAGAACAAAGCTAACACTTGATTACAATGAATTCTAGGGTAAAAACATGTCTGTATTTATATGGTGAGATGACTGGATATTTCACTAAGACTTTAGCAGAAACCTACCTAGGTCCATCGCCCGCCATAACAATCGATGGCGCTAACTCGATATTTTGTAACGATCGGCAATAGTTATGCTGATCATAATTTTTGGTCTTCAATTGATGTGCAATCGTTTTTTAGGATCCCATATGCCTCTTGACCTTGCTTCTAAAATATGAAGTCATTTTGAATTGTAAATTGCAAGATATGGATTAATCTTTGTCGCATTTGGATCGTTCACTGAGCTACACCGATCGTTATGAAGGATTGGTATAAAATGATTGGCATAAAACGTCGGCATTCCTTGAACCTCAAAGTTTTGACCTATGATCATTTTTTGGGCTCCACTCTTTAATATATCGATGCTCTGAATGTTTCAAGTGAATTGGTCTTATGGATTTTGAGATATCAATCGATCTTCGCCGATTTGAGCTGTCTTATGGATCGTTCATGATCGATTAATATAAATCTTTGATTTGTCCGTAATTCGAGTGTATGAACTCTGATTGACTTGAAATTTGAAATGTTACTTCAGGGGGCTATGCCAGTCACTCCATACCGATTGGACCTCGATTGGGACCGGTCTGTATCTGCCCAACCATTGTCCATAGTATTGTATATAATCGATTCTTAAAGTTGATAACTATTCGTTCCTAGCCAAGTCGATGATATCACAGCCTTGCAAAAAGGCAAGATAAAAATAACCGTACATAGAGAAGTTTTCACAAGTAGTGCTAACAAAATGTTAATGTTCGAAGTGTTGTGCATGTTGATCGAATTATTTCCTTTGATTATCTGTGTGCAACCTACACTTCAAGTCCTAGTTCATGCTCATCTTGTACGCCTTCAATTTATGCAAAGCCATATTATTATGCTCACCCAGTTCTCCATAAAGCTCAAGCACTGAACCATCAAAGTAATTGACAAATGGGAACTGCAAGTCAAGTTAAAGTAATGGACCATCTTTGAACCACGGTTGGCATGAAAAGGTACATCATTCATTTAGTGTTGGAACTTGGAACACATACTCTTGATATTACCAAACTAATATAAAATTAATTGCATGACTAAAGATTATGCAAAAATGACACAAAATACAAAGAAAGAATGAAACAAAGACATCAAGTAACTGACACGGTTTATTCAAAATAGGGTGTCAATGTACCCAATAATCATGCAAAAGTTTTACACAGAGTTATGTGCAATCTTGACATAAAACTGTTAACAGATATGCATAACCTTCTTCCGGCGTTCCAAATTATAGACTATGACACCACCTTCTTCTTGAAAAAAAATAAAGAAAATAAATCTCAGTTATTTTGTATAGAGAGGATCTATAAACCAGTGCAATGTTGCATCAAATTGATAGTTAGCTAGGATCTATACCTATAATACAGTGATTATAATCTATAACCAATGTTCATATACACACACAGTATCTCTAACAAGCATACTGTTACCACCAAGCATACAGTACCACTTTATCCATTTATTGCCTTTATTTTGTGAAATTTTTTCTCTCCGTATAGGAATACAATTTACTTCAGCCAATTCTATAAAATTCGCACTTAGTACAGTTCACATGTTCATAGTTGCAAATGTTCACAATACAACATGAAGATAACTTAGCTCAAAACTATAGCCTTAATTGGTGAATAAACCAATGCAAAAAAGGTCCATATATCATAAATTATTACTAATCAACTAGTAAAATGTAGATATTATATATGTAGCGGATAAATCATACAACAATTGGTTAGTTTAAAGTAGCGATGACTATGATAAGTGTTTGAAAAAGTTGAAATTTAGCAAAAATGACAACTTCTAGCAGTCTTTAGGAATGATAGATAAAAAATGTAAATTTATGGTCATGCCTGCGTCTTTCTAGGAAGTAGAGGCTTCAATGAATCTTACATCCTGAAATACTGCAATATAGCAATATATTAATAGCATTGTATTGTAAAAGTATAATAAAAAGAAAGTGAACGTTAATTGTTACAGCAATATAGCCGCAATTTTTTTTAAACAAAAATGAAAAAATTGAAACAAGGAAAGTAATGTGAAGTATTGAGCCTTCTCTCATGCACTTGATCGTTAAGTTTTGCGCACCAACCTTGCAAGAAATGAAAGACTCGGACATTATTTGTCACTGTTTCAACATATTGTTTTGCTAATTTTTTTAGAAGCAGTTTCTTAAAAGTTTTAAATTATTTGCACATGTTATTACAATATCGAATGGGTGGTATCCACTAATCGAGCTATGATATTTCTATGCATCAAGAACCTTTTCAATCAAGAGACAATCAGGGTTGTGGGCCAAGAGCTAAATGTAACCACAAAATTGTTAAACCAAAATCATACTTTAACAAAGAGCGTGCTATTTAAACAAAACTATCAATCTCTTAAAAAAGTAGTACTTGTAGATAAACTTATCATTAAAAAAAAACAGTTGTCTTTGTAAATAAATGATATGAGATATTGCCCCTTTTATTTAAAGACACAAAAAAGCTTGTTTTTTATATTCTACTAGACAATACTCTACAGTGAAGTCGTTGTTAGAACATGGAAATGAACATGATATGTGATCCTTTTCGCATAATATATTTAAGCACCAAACATCTATAAACATACAAGGATAGTATGTAAAATAAACAATGTATAACAGTATTTAACACTCTATGGCTTCAATGAATCTTACATTCCGAAATACTGCACGTGTAATTATTCGTCTGTTAGTTTTCGGATAGAGTACCACCTTTATAATTATTGTTTTATAAGACCGTGGATATTCTAATGACTTTCACATTCATTTCATCAAATATGCATACCGCGTGCCTCTTTTCTATTTAAGCTCTTACGTACTTTTATATTTATGTAATAATGTATATATCTTAAATTTTTATTTATGCTCCACTTTTTTTGAGGTAGGTATATTCTACTTTTCCACCTGTTTGAGAAGGTACAACATGTGTGTACACAAAGATGCATATATGAGAAGGCAGTTACATTGAACATCCAATTTTTCATTTAAGTTTTTTCTCTAGTTCTGCTAAACAGATGCATCCTAGAAACAGGGCATTCAGAAAATCAAATTACTCAAAACTTCCAATAAAATTATAAGGTTCATAGCGAACTAATGAAAGAGAATTCCAGCAAGGAGATTGGGTATTTTTAAGGTCCCAACCATATAGACAATTATGTACTAGCAATCAGAAAACAACTAATCTATCACGAAAATTCTATGGCCCTTATGAGATTGAACAAAAGATTAGCTCAGTAGCATATAAACTCAATTTACCACCTTCGGCAAAGATACATCTATGTATTTCATGTTTCACAATTGAAAGAACAAGTGGTGTCGAACATCATTATTCAAAAGGACTTGCCTACTATGACCATGGAAATTATAGTTGAACTAGAAAAGATTTGTAACGACCCGTAGATTTCAACAATTTAGTTTGTTTATTTAATAGGATTTTGTAATTTATTTTAGTAGTAAAAATAAAAGGGGATAAATAAATGTTAAAATGAAGGCTAAAATAAATTATGTAAATGATGACTTAAAACCTATTTATAGAAATCTGAATAAAGCCCAAATGAATTAAGTAGAAAAAGGATTTCTTACCTGGATATAACATTTAATATGAGAAATTTATGAAAATATTAAAATTGATTTAATGCAATAAAAGAGTGTAAACGGTAGTTGGAATAAATTAAGGAATCATGTTAGTACAAGTTAATAATTTATGACTTGAATGAAATTCCAATTCAATAAAATCATTTAAATGTTATGATTTGATTTTTAATGAAATATGAGAAAAGAAAAAATGTAAGGATTTGATTAATATATATGTTATTTATTCAGGGTATTGAATAAAATTGGGAATCCAATTGAAATTAATGGTAATAATGTTGGTATTAGCTAATAAATTAAATTTCAATGCAATACCCATAAATGAATGTAATGAAATGAATGTATGGAAATGTTTACTAGGTTATTTATCAAATAAAAGGAAAGAAAAGTAAATATCGAATTGATTGATGAATAAATATGCATTGAATGGTAATTGAATGTAAAGTTAATGGTAATTGTATAAAATCAATATAAGATAATGAATTGCAATAATGGTGGGTTAATAATAAGGTGTGAATGAGAAAGTGATTGTTATATAAATTGAATGGAATTCAATTTGATGGGAAAGATAAATGGGTATTTGGTAATAAATTTAAACGGACTTAACTAGTGAATTTATCTAATTAATATATAATAAATAATGATTGAATAAAAACCTATACCTCTAAATATCTATAATATGTGAGTGGAAATAAAAAACTTATAAATGTGGGATTGAGAGCTTTACAACAATTATTATGAGTTATATGTATATTCAGTCATTCAATTTAATTTGTAAATCATTGAAATAAATGGTACATTTAAATAAATTTTGGTAATAATGGGGAATAACGTAAATAAATTCTTCATTAAACGATGGTTAGTGTATATAAAGAATGGAGGTAAAGCTTTATAAATTGATTTGAATCTAAAATTTAATGAAAGGAGTAATTGGAATTAAATGGATTAAATGTTTGAAGTTAAGAAATTTTTATTTAGATAAAAGGGTATGCATTTATGTAATAGAGTAGGAATCTATTGTTAAGTTTATTTATAAAATGACAGTTGGGTAAATGAAATGGTGCAAAAGTAAGCCTGTCAGTATATCAAAGTAATATGTGATAATAGGTTTGATCGAAATAAATGAAAATTTAACATCTAAATATTACATTAATAGGGATTTAAGTGTAATCGAAGAATAATAGGATAATAAATTTTGAATCTAATATTAAATCCATCTATTTGAATTATGTGAATGGAATAACCATTGATTTCTTTGATTTAATATAAATTTTTAGAAAGTTAAATTTTAATTTGTGAATTTAATGAGATTAAGGATTTATATTGAAATTTATAAATTTACCTTCTGTAATTTGACATCGAAACTTGCTTGAAACTTTGTAAATGATTAAGAATTTTCAAAAGTGATAAAATGGGTCAATTTTAGAATCTAAATATAAAATTGGATTTTATTTATTTATTTTGAATTTATTTAATTAATATAAAAATAGCCATTTTGGTCACGGACTCAGATTTCGACGAAACCAGTTTCATCGGATCCGTAACTGCGAATTATTGTAGGGTTTCAAGTTTCGTAGCGATCGGACTTGTCATTTTATCGTACGAAGGCGAAACGCCTTGAAATCGATTTAATTGAAATCAATTTGAAAATATTGTTTTCAGCATAACTTCTTCATACGATGGAATTTGGACGTTAAACTTTTTCCATCGCGTTCAGAATATTTTAAAATACCTATTTTGATAGATGGTTTTACCCAATTTCGTTCCGAGGTCAGAACAGGCTTTTTGGGCCAACTATCGGTTAACGCGTTTATAATTCGTGCCCACCTATTCTATTGCAGTTTGTCTATAAATAGGCTGTTATAAACCCTAGCAGCCTCTACTCCTCATTTCTATATGTATAGTAACTTCTCTACTCCTCTTCTTCAATGGCAACAAATAATTCTAGATCCAAATTCAAAATTCAAATCAGATCCAAAGCTAAAAATTAAAAGTCCTCAGAAAATTTCCAAAAAAATATATGTTAATGCTCTCGACGAGCGTAATTCAATGGTGCAATTCATTTTTGGATTCAGGTTTTGATTTGTCCATAAATCATGGTTCCTTCCCTGCCGTTTGTACGTCATTATGAAGGATTAACGGTGGATTTGCAGCGAGGAGACGATCAGAGGTCATGGATACGAAGAGAGTGTCGAGTAGCTTCGATCGGTGGTGTTGGTTCGACTGGAAGATCGTTGGATCGTTGGCAAAAGGGGATTAGGGGTTCGTTGGGGTAGGCGGCGGCACGACACAGATGACCACCAGAGGTCTCGTTGTGGGTATGGTTGAGGGCGGCCGGCCATAGAGAGTCTAAAGTTGGTGTCAGATCGTGATAATACTATGCGTGGTTGCGGCAAAAATTCAACGAAGGTGGCATAGGTTCGGCGGTTGTTAATAGCGTTCGTATTAGGGTTTGCTGAGAGGGAAGATGAGTGCGTGTGCGTACGTGGCAGGTCCGTTTATTTTCTCTATCTTATTTTGTTTTAAATTTAATTTCAATTTCAACATCGTTTTAATGCATAACTTTCTCATACGAACTCCGATTTACGCGAGATTTTTTTGTTAGGATCGTAATTTAATTCCATATCTGTTGACGCTGGTTTGGAAAAATTCCGAGACCGTCGAATTTTTGGATTTAAATCGGATTTAAATTCAATTTAAATTCAAAAGGTGAGTGTTTAACCAACTCACAACTTCTAAAATTTCCTATGTCTGTTAAATTGACTTATGATATGAGTAGAAATTCATTTATGACTGTTTGGCATGTTTTATTCGTCATCTCTATTAAATCGCATTTATTTAATTTAACTGTTAATTAATTTTATTTATTGCATATAATTTGACAGTTAGAATTTATTTATTTGCGTATTAACTACCTATCATAGTTATGTTTATTTTTATTTCGTATTAACTGCCAGTTAAATTTACATTTATTTTTACATATAAACTGCTAGTTTAACAGTAGTTAAATTTATTATTGAATATAAACTGTTAGTTAACACATGTTATTTATTACCTGTATAATTTATATGCTCTATATTGATGTTGTTTAAATTGGATGATGATTGTAATAAATGGTTGATGATTGATATTTGGATGAATGGATGCTGTATTTTATATTGTATAAACTGCAAGTTATCGTGCATTTCATTCATTCGGGATTGCGGCTTGAAATGATATACAACCGCATTTTTATTTTAAATTGCGGATTGAAATGATAAACATCCGTATCACTTGACCATAGGGTAGAAAATTTTATGCAGGCACCGCGGTATATATATATATATATATATATAAATATTTTGAAATGTTTTTCTATGGTTTTGTAAAGTTATATATATATGGTTTATGGGATATCGATTTGGTTATTGATAAAGGTTATTATATATATAGTAATTACCGGTTTTTAAGCTTTGTATAAATTTGATGTGAAGTTTGAAATAAAGTTTGATTTTAAGATCAAATAAGATTAAGCATTTATTTAAAATTTAATTTCTGGAGTTTCATTGACTTAAATGAGAATAAGATTGGAAGATGAATATTAAGTTAAATTGGAATTAAATAAAAAGTTAGAATTTTTAAAGGATATGATTTTATAACTTGATTTTTTGTGTAAAGTGATCTAAATGAATATCGGGTTGATTTAATTGAATATATAATAAATTGAAAGGTTTTCCAGTTATGTGAAGTTAAAGGTTTTTGCTAAATTATATTGAATTCATTAAGTAAATATTTCAAGTCTAAATAATAAGTAATTGAATTTAATATATATGGGATTATCGAATGAGTTTGTTTTGAAATGGTGAAATATTTAAAGCTTTGAAACATAAGAATTGAAATGTTATTTGGAAGTTTAAATCGATATTCGAAAATTGATTTGTGAAATCTAAAGAAACTATTGTGTTTTATAAAGTAATTTAATATTTAACCATTTGAGAGATGGAAATTTGTTTCGAAGTTATGATTTTCAAGGTAGTATGATTTGAAAATATTATATTAAGGAGTTTTGATTTCTAAATATTTTACTTTGAAAATCCTATGATTTTTGGAAAAGAATATATATTGGAAAATAAAATGACATCATATGATTTTGGGTCTAAATGATATCGTTTTGATTTGGGGTTTTTAAAAATATAAATGATATCGTATTAATATGGGTTTAAAATGGATATTTTATTCTGGTTTTAAAGTTTAAATTATTTAAAATGACCGCGGTGTTATAATAACGTTTGGTTGTTAAAGGGACTGGGATCGGAAGTTGTCATACTCTCTGCCAACTCCGAAAACCACTTTAACAACCGTGTATGCGATGGAGATTCCAGAATGAAGTAGGTTGGTGGTGGCGTTTCCTGTAAGGTAAATACGTGGACCCGACTTCCGTGAGTTGGCATAAGGTGGCTAAAACAGGAGCGATTGACGGGCCAATGAGGTCATTCCTCTGATCGAACGCACTCCTTCGATATTATACTATGACTTTTGGATTGTTTCGGTGGCCACTTTACTTTTGATTTGGGGGTGTTGTTTGAGGTGGGCGGCAGCTGCGTGCTGCGCGTTTCCATCAGCCCGAAAGCGTAATTGGTATATCTACCTTGCATTGCCTAGTTGTGCCGTGTCACCTACCCTAGCGGGCCTTCTACGAGTTTCTATTTGTGTCGTATCTATGGAGTTTCCTCTGGTAGCCTCCCAATCAGGAGGTATTACGGTACTGTATAGACTATTGGCATTATTTGTGTTAAGGGCTATATGGGTAACCCCTTAACGCTATTTAAAAGTAAGTTTATTTTATAAATAGACACGATTATAGTAGCGCAATATACTACATAGTAAATAGTTTAACGGATCCTTAGGAGATGTAAATCCCGAGCATCTCTTGAGTTACTGCACTCATATTTATTTTTGTTAATTTAACTCACATAAGATCTTTTAGTTCTAACTCGAGTGTTTTTGCCTTTTCAAATTCGCTCGGGTCAGTCCGAGCGTTTCAGGATCGAAGACTTTAGCTCTGGAGGATGAAGAAGGAGATTTCTATTATTATTATTAGTTATATTCTACTACACTCATATCTTCCGCTGCATTGTTATATGGTATGTGTACTCTGATATGTATTGTATAAATATAATCAAAAGTTTTATAAAACAGCTTCATGAACTGTATATTTGGTTATTATATTTTATCCTTCCGCTGTGAGATTCTGTTTAGTTTTTTTTCTTTTTTCTTCTCTGTTTTTCTTATTTATCCCATAACAATCCGCCCTTTCGCATGGTTTGAATCGGCGTGTGTGTCGGTTTAAACCGTGCGAAAAGGCGGGACGTTACATCTGGTATCAGAGCTTTGGTTTAGCGATAAACCTTAGCTTTGTGGGGTTTGGCTCTTTACTAATAGGGTAGTAATACCATATGGGAGTCGCTGAGTGTATATATATGAGAGAGATTATTTGTTAGTGTTATAAAAAGGTTTTAATATTGTGGTAATCTGTTCCGTTTCGTATTTATAAATTCTGGTTGGTGCATGGGACGCTATGACATCAATAGGGATTTCGAAACACTTAATAGGACAGACCGACATAATATTTGTTTTAATATAGGTGAATGAAATAAATTGTGCCTACTATATTTCTATATATAAAATAATTTTTTTTTCCAAAGGATATCTATATATTTGGCTGCAATAGATTGGTTGTTAGGTAATAAAGTGTAAATAATAATAGAAATAAAATTGGAAAAAAAACCCGAGGTTTGAAATTTCTTTCGAATAAATTTTGGAATATAATAATAATATTTTAGAAGTATTTTCTGATATAAATGTTTCAATATAATTTGAAAGAAATGTTTTTTTTAAAGAAGATTTTGGAGAAAAAAAAGTTGTACTCCCCTCTCTGTCGCTGGAAAACAATTTCGGTGATGGCGGCCGCATCATCGACATTCATTTTCGAGTTTCAAAGTGGAAAGACCATTGTAGTAGTTTTACTGCAGATTCATTTTTGAAAAAATATATAAATTTTGAATTGTTTTAAATATAATTAGAGATATATAAGTTGTAAGAATATATTTATCTATTATTTTAAAATAATTTGAAATTTAACCTGGTATCAAATTCTTAAATTTCCATAAATTAATTGTTTCAATTATTGTAGTGAATTGAAACATAGGAAATTAATAAATTAAAACCTCTAAAGGAAATAAGTGATTTAATGATAGGTTATAAATGGTATTAAATGAAATTTGAAATTATAACCTACGAAATAAAGGATATTATTATTGAACGATAAATTAATCATAGGTAATGAGAAAACTTGTGTAACTTTCAAGTACATTCTTTAAAAACATATATAACTTACCAAATATTAAAAGTTGAAATGTTTAATACGAAATGTAATGAAAATTGTACAAGTAAAAGTAGGAAATGAAGTATTCAATGGATTTGCTATTATAAATGTGAATTTAATGTTATAAACTTAAGTTATAATTGAAATTTTAAAGGTAAGTAATTCAAATAGATGATTATCAACTTAAGTAAATAAAATGAAAATGCTAAGAAATTAAATGGGACATGAATACTATTGATAAACAAATATAAATAAATGAGGGCATGCAATAAATGAATAAATAATTATAATGAAATAAAAAGAACTGGCATGACCTGAGATAATGGAAATGAATAATTGTAAGTAATAAGTAAAAACAAATGAAACGAACAGTGAATGAGTAAATGAACTTAAGGGTTTGTTAGAAATAAATGTAAATTATAAAAGGAAAATTTATGTGGTATGAATAAAAAGAGAAATTAAACAACTAATATATGAAATGAAATTAATAATAGGCTAAGTCGATTGTTGTCTGGATTGTTGTTGTTTAGTTGATGGTTGTTTGGGCAAAGATACTTTAAATTTGTAAGGATGAATGAAAATTATTTAGTTTTATCTAAGGCTGTTGAGTAAATGATGCGCTAATAGTTATTATTCATTCCGTACAATTTAAAAGTTTTGAACCCGAACAACTATTTGTTTGTTTGATTGAATGGTTGCTTTATATTCGTTGTATATGCTGTTATTGAAATTGTTGGTTGTTGTATTCATTGGTTGTTAGTGACTGAAGCCACTTAAATATTTCACTTTATATAAATTGTTAACCCTTTGGATCTTATAAGTGAAATGCAGGTTATGGAAGCAATTGCTACTGCTTTTGGTTCCAAAAAAATAAGCGTAATATGCCCGACAGATAGGTACGTTTTCGGATTACGGTTTATAGCGCTATTTTATATATTTTTTCCCATGTCGGGATATATATATATATATATATTATTTTGGAAAATATTTGTGTATATCGTTATATTTATATTATATTTTCTTTCGAGCCTCTCCGTACAAAGGAGACTCTGCCAAAATTTTCCGTAAATTTTGGACTTATAAAAATTTGAAAATGTTTACAAACTTTAATAATTTATGTATAAAGGATTTAAGTGGGTAAAGTGGTATATTTTATTTTAAATTATTTTATTTTGTAAACTTATTTGTTTATAAATTTAATATTTAAGAAAAATATATTGATTTCTTAGTGTTCCTTCTCCTTTCTTTCCCCTTCTTTTCCTTTTCGGGGATGAAAAGTTTTGAGTGGGGGACAGTGTAACGACCCATAGATTTCGACAATTTAATTTTTTTATTTAATAGGATTTTGTAATTTATTTTAGTAGTAAAAATAAAAGGGAAGAAATAAATGTTAAAATGAAGGCTAAAATAAATTATGTAAATGATGACTTAAAACCTATTTATAGAAATTTGAATAAAGTCCAAATGAATTAAGTAGAAAAAGGATTTCTTACCTGGATATAACATTTAATATGAGAAATTTATGAAAATATTAAAATTGATTTAATGCAATAAAAGAGTGTAAACGGTAGTTGGAATAAATTAAGCAATCATGTTAGTACAAGTTAATAATTTATGACTTGAATGAAATTCCAATTCAATAAAATCATTTAAATGTTATGATTTGATTTTTAATGAAATATGAGAAAAGAAAAAATGTAAGGATTTGATTAATATATATGTTATTTATTCAGGGTATTGAATAAAGTTGGGAATCCAATTGAAATTAATGGTAATAATGTTGGTATTAGCTAATAAATTAAATTTCAATGCAATACCCATAAATGAATGTAATGAAATGAATGTATGGAAATGTATACTAGGTTATTTATCAAATAAAAGGAAATAAAAGTAAATATCGAATTGATTGATGAATAAATATGCATTGAATGGTAATTGAATGTAAAGTTAATGGTAATTGTACAAAATCAATATAAGATAATGAATTGCAATAATGGTGGGTTGATAATAAGGTGTGAATGGGAAAGTGATTGTTATATAAATTGAATGGAATTCAAATTTGATGGGAAAGATAAATGAGTATTTGGTAATAAATTTAAACGGACTTAACTAGTGAATTTATCTAATTAATATATAATAAATAATGATTTTATAAAAACATATACCTGTAAATATCTATAATATGTGAGTTTATAGATATGAGTGGAAATAACAAACTTATAAATATGGGATTGAGAGCTTTACAACAATTATTATGAGTTATATGTATATTCAGTCATTCAATTTAATTTATATATCATTGAAATAAATGGTACGTTTAAATAAATTTAGGTAATAATGGGTAAAAACGTAAATAAATTCTTCGTTGAATGATGGTTAGTGTATATAAAGAATGGAGGTAAAGCTTTATAAATTGATTTGAGTCTAAAATTTAATGAAAGGAGTAATTAGAATTAAATGGATTAAATGTTTGAATTTACGTTATTTTTATTTAGATAAAAGGGTATGCACTTATGTAATAGAGTAGGAATATATTGTTAAGTTTATTTATAAATTGGCAGTTGGGTAAATGAAAGGGTGAAAAAGTAAGCCTGTCAGTATATCAAAGTAATATGTGATAATAGGTTTGATCGAAATAAATGAAAATTTAACATCTAAATATTACATTAATAGGGATTTAAGTGTAATCGAAGAATAGTAGGATAATAAATTTTGAATCTAATATTAAATCCATCTATTTGAAATATGTGAATGGAATAACCATTGATTTCTTTGGTTTAATATAAATTTTTAGAAAGTTAAATTTTAATTTGTGAATTTAACGAGATTAAGGATTTATATTGAAATTTATAAATTTACCTTCTGTAATTTGACATCGAAACTTGCTTGAAACTTTGTAAATGATTAAGAATTTTTAAAAGTGATAAAATGGGTCAATTTTAGAGTCTAAATATATAATTGGATTTTATTTATTTATTTTGAATTTATTTAATTAATATAAAAATAGCCATTTTGGTCACGGACTCGGATTTCGACGAAACCAATTTCATCGGATCCGTAACAGTGAATTATTGTAGGGTTTCAAGTTTCGTAGCGATCCGACTTGTTATTTGATCGTACAAAGGCGAAACGCCTTGAAATCGATTTAATTGAAATCAATTTGAAATCAATTTGAAAATATTATTTTCAACATAACTTCTTCATACGATGGAATTTGGACGTGAAACTTTTTCCATCATGATCAGAATATTTTAAAATACCTATTTTGATATGTGGGTTTACCCAATTTCGTTACGGGGTCAGAACGGGCTTTTTGGCCAACTATCGGTTAGCGCGTTTATAATTCGTGCCCACCTATTCGATTGCAGTTTGTCTATAAATAGGCTGTTATAAACCCTAGCAGCCTCTACTCCTAATTTCTATACGTATAGGAACTTCTGTACTCCTCTTCTTCAATGGCAACAAACAATTCTAGATCCAAATTAAAAATTCAAATCAGATCCAAAGCTAAAAATTAAAAATCCTCAGAAAATTTCCAAAAAAATATATGTTAATGCTCTCGACGAGCGTAATTCAATGGTGCAATTCATTTTTGGATTCGGGTTTCGATTTGTCCAAAAATCATGGTTCCTTCCCTGCCGTTCGTACGTCATCATGAAGGATTAACGGTGGATTTGCAGCGAGGAGACGATCAGAGGTCATGGATACGAAGAGAGTGTCGAGTAGCTTCGATCGGTGGTGTTGTTTCGACTGGAAGATCGTTGGATCATTGGCAAAAGGGGATTAGGGTTTCGTTGGGGTAGGCGGCGGCACGGCACAGATGACCACCGGAGGTCTCGTCGTCGGTATGGTTGAGGTCGGCCGGCCATGGAGAGTCTAAAGTTGGTGTCAGATCGCGATAATACTATGCGTGGTTGCGGCAAAAATTCAACGAAGGTGGCATAGGTTCGGCGGCTGTTAATAGCGTTCGTATTAGGGTTTGCTGAGAGGGAAGATGAGTGCGTGTGCGTACGTGGCAGGTCCGTTTATTTTCTCTATCTTATTTTGTTTTAAATTTAATTTCGATGTCAACATCGTTTTAATGCATAACTTTCTCATACGAACTCCGATTTACGCGGGATTTTTTTATTAGGATCGTAATTTAATTCCATATCTTTTGACGCTGGTTTGGACAAATTCTGAGACCGTCGAATTTTTGGGTTTAAATTCGATTTAAATTCAAAAGGTGAGTGTTTTAACCCACTCACAACTTCTAAAATTTCCTATGTCTGTTAAATTGACTTAAGATATGAGTAGAAATTCATTTATGACTATTTGGCATGTTTTATTCGTCATCTCTATTAAATCACATTTATTTAATTTAACTGTTAATTAATTTTATTTATTACATATAATTTGACAGTTAGAATTTATTTATTTACGTATTAACTACCTGTCATAGTTATGTTTATTTTTATTTCATATTAACTGCCAGTTAAATTTACATTTATTTTTGCATATAAACTGCTAGTTTGACAGTAGTTAAATTTATTATTGAATATAAACTGTTAGTTAACACATGTTATTTATTACCTGTATAATTTATATGCTCTATATTGATGTTGTTTAAATTGGATGATGATTGTAATAAATGGTTGATGATTGATATTTGGATGAATGGATGCTGTATTTTATGTTGTATAAACTGCAAGTTATCGTGCATTTCATTCATTCGGGATTGCAGTTTGAAATGATATACAAGCGCATTTTTATTTTAAATTGTGGATTGAAATGATAAACATCCGTATCACTTGACCATAGGGTAGAAAATTTTATACAGGCACCACGGTATATATATATATATATATATATATATTTTGAAATGTTTTTCTATGGTTTTGTAAAGTTATATATATATGGTTTATGGGATATCGATTTGGTTATTGATAAAGGTTATTATATATATAGTAATTGCCGGTTTTTAAGCTTTGTATAAATTTGATGTGAAGTTTGAAATAAAGTTTGATTTTAAAATCAAATAAGATTAAGCATTTATTTAAAATTTAATTTCTGGAGTTTCATTGACTTAAATAAGAATAAGGTTGGAAGATGAACATTAAGTTAAATTGGAATTAAATAAAAAGTTAGAGTTTTTAAAGGATATGATTTTATAACTTGATTTTTTATGTAGAGTGATCTAAATGAATATCGGGTTGATTTAATTGAATATATAATAAATTGAAAGACTTTCCAGTTATGTGAAGTTAAAGATTTTTCCTAAACTATATTGAATTCATTAAGTAAATATTTCAAGTCTAAATAATAAGTAATTGAATTTAATATATATGGGATTGTCAAATGAGTTTGTTTTGAAATGGTGAAATATTTAAAGCTTTGAAATATAAGAATTGAAATGTTATTTGGAAGTTTAAATCGATATTCGAAAATTGATTTGTGAAATCTAAAGAAACTATTGTGTTTTATAAAGTAATTTAATATTTAAACATTTGAGAGATGGAAATTTGTTTCGAAGTTATGATTTTCAAGGTAGTATGATTTCAAAATATTATATTAAGGAGTTTTGATTTCTAAATATTTTACTTTGAAAACCCTATGATTTTTGGAAAAGAATATATATTGGAAAATAAAATGACATTATATGATTTTAGGTCTAAATGATATCGTTTTGATTTGGGGTTTTTAAAAATATAAATGATATCGTATTTATATGGGTTTAAAATGGATATTTTATTGTGGTTTCAAAGTTTAAATTATTTTAAATTACCGCGGTGTTATAATAACGTTTGGTTGTTAAAGAGACCGGGATCGGAAGTTGTCATACTCTCTGCCAACTCCGAAAACCACTTTAACAACCGTGTACGCGGTGGAGATTCCAGAATGAAGTAGGTTGGTGGCGGCGTTTCCTGTAAGGTAAATACGTGGACCCGACTCCCGTGAGTTGGCATAAGGTGGCTAAAACAGTAGTGATTGACGGGCCAATGAGGTCATTCCTCTGATCGAACGCACTCCTTCGATATTATACTATGACTTTTGGATTGTTTCGGTGGCCACTTTACTTTTGATTTGGGGGTGTTGTTCAAGGTGGGTGGCAGCTGCGCGTTTCCATCAGCTCGAAGCGTAATTGGTATATCTACCCTGGCATTGCCTAGTTGTGCCGTGTCACCTACCCTAGCGGGCCTTCTACGAGTTTCTATTTGTGTCGTACCTATGGAGTATCCTCTGGTAGCCTCCCGATTAGGAGGTATTACGGTACTGTATAGACTATTAGCATTATTTGTGTTAAGGGCTATATGGGTAACCCCTTAACGCTATTTAAAAGTAAGTTTATTTTATAAATAGACACTATTAGAATAGCGTAATATACTACATAGTAAATAGTTTAACGGATCCTTAGGAGATGTAAATCCCGAGCATCTCTTGAGTTACTGCACTCATATTTATTTCTGTTAATTTAACTCACATAAGATCTTTTAGTTCTGACTTGAGTGTTTTTGTCTTTTCAAATTCGCTCGGGTTAGTCCGAGCGTTTCAGGATCGAAGACTTTAGCTCTGGAGGACGAAGACAGAGATTTCTATTATTATTATTAGTTATATTCTACTATACTCATATATTCCGCCGCATTGTCATATGGTATGTGTACTCTGATATGTATTGTATAAATATAATCAAAAGTTTTATAAAACAACTTCATGAACTGTATATTTGATTATTATATTTTATCCTTCCGCTGTGAGATTCTGTTTAGTTTTTTTTTCTTTTCTTCTCTGTTTTTCTTATTTATCCCATAACAATCTGCCCTTTCGCATGGTTTGAATCGGCGTGTGTGTCGGTTTAAACCGTGCGAAAAGGCGGGACATTACAAGATTCTTGCTTGTAGATGGGCCAAAACTGCATAGAGGACAATTACTGAAGTGTTAATCAAGTGGAAGCAACAACCAATTGAGGAGGCTACATGGGAAGATTACTGGAAATTGGTCTACCATTTTCCAGCTTTTGACCTTGAGACGACGTCAAAATTTCTAAGGAAGGATAGTTCTGTCATGCCTCATCGGTAGAACTAGTCATCGAAACCATCAATGATCATTAAGCTGCTTATTAAAAGGAGTGACTAAGTCAAAGTGATATGCTGCAAGTTTTGAACCTTTGTTCCAGCAGTACGTTAATGGAAAGTACATATAACCATTATTTAAACACCAAGCATAAAGTACCACTTCATCGTCTCCATCCAAAACTTAACTATCAATGTCAACTAGGATAATGGAGTGTGGATTTGGTATATTTAACTTATTGCACACAAGAAAAGACGAATTAAATTTGTATTTTCCTTTTACTCGCCTATTCAGAGTAAGAAAATATGATGTAAAACTGAATATATGTTTGGACTTACACAAAAGTTATATATAGATTACCTGTAAAAAGTGTTCTCTGCCCTTCACTGTCTATGCCAAGGAGCATAGCTACATGAGCATCGTGACCACATGCATGCATCTTTCCATCCCCTTTGCTCTTTTGTTTTCACTCCATTGCTTCCTACAGTTACACAATTACAAGCAGTGCATGCATGACGATTTAGCTGGCTAGAGATAATATCCTCAAAAACAAAGAACGATATGCTCTAGTTCAGAAAATTTATATACGGGAATAGGGAGAGCATCCATGTCAGCTCTACTGGCAAAAATGGAGGATCTCTTGTAACAATCAAAGCAACAATACCTGTAACTGCCATAGGGTAAACTTATGAAAGAGAGTGTGGATTAAGGATATTAATGCTAATTTAACACTAGAGGCGGGTGAATAGTGTTTAATGGATTTTAAGACTCATATGAACTAATTTAAAAACAGAACAATCATAGAATCAAACACAGATGCAGATAGTAAATAAAAAGGAGTAAAAGAAAAAAATACACCAAATTTTATACTGGTTCGGAGTTACCCTACATCCAGTCCTGCACCAAGGCAAACACCTCGTACAGATTTTTATTATCCCAATATCGAGATTACAATCCTCAATTTCTAAAGGCCTTGAGTTACCCTCCTGTCTCTCGAGTCTAGGGCAAACTCTCTTGATTTACGGAACACAAGATCACCCAATTAATTTCTAGGCACAACCACATCTTATAGAGAGACTCGATAAACTTTTGATTACAAATTGATCCTATAACTCTGAATAGCACTTTGACCTTCGAGAGAGGGCAGAGAATCAAACAAGTATGAGATTCTTGTTAGGAAATCAAATCTACGGTTTCGATGACAACAACTATACAATAGAAATCGAATATGCATATATATATATATATATGTTTCTATTTACAGGTAATTACTAAATTAACATCATTGAAGAGACAAGAACGAAGCTCAAATAACATTACAAGAGACGACAAGTTGATAGGATCAGAAGAGCAATAACACATATGCACAAAAAGCAACACGTGCACAGGATCAAACGTTTGGGTGCACTAATCAAATGTCTGAATAAATCCTCTGTATTACAAACCAGACAGAATCAGAAGTCTGCTTATTGTACTCAGACGTCTGAAAGGCTACTATATACAAAAAGTATATAGAGCCAGACGTTTGAGACATATTCCAGACGTCTGAAACTGAACTAATTCAAATAACAACTGCCGCACTTGAAAAGACATCTTCGCTTCTCTTCACCGCAACTCTTCATCACCATCATAAGAGACCATAGAACACTTGTTAATGGATGCAACCACTCAAGGAATCTCTCTAACACTATAAATAACATCAAGAATCAAAGAGAAGATCTCACCTTACTTACTTGTGCTCTTTACTCTTATACTCTGACATATTCTTGATCAATAGCAATTATATATTTGTATTTCACTCTTCCATATATTCAGAACTCTTCAATCAATATTCTCTAGATATATATTGGGAACATTTGTATTTAATAGTCAATATTCGTGTTATAGAACACACACTTGGTAAGAACAAGCTATTGTATCCAAGCCTATTCCTACGGCCAAAGTGAGAGCATTTGATAGTTAAATTCCGAAGGGGAGCTTCGAGACTGGACGTAGGATGGGAGGACGGAACCAGTATAAAATCCTGGTGTGCTTAGTCTATATTTTACTAGATTAATTTTATATTAGTTACATCATACAGTTAGTCACATATACTTGCATATACACTACACGATCCATCCTATAGACTTTCAATTGGTATCAGAGCAAGGTTTGATCAAAGTACAATAACACATTTTTGAATCATTTTAATATGGCAAGTATTTTTCAAGAAGGACAATCCATAGCACGACCCCCACTTTTTAATGGCTCTAACTATGCATATTGGTCAACACGTATGAGAATTTTTATGGAAGCTAATGGTCTAGAAATTTGGTCAGCCACTCAAGATAAATATGAAGCACCTATTACTGTTATGAACACATGGACCGATGCACAAAAACGGTGGCTTCTAGTAATGCCAAAGCTATGAATGTTTTATTTTTCTCACTAGACAAAAATGAGTTCTCACGTGTCAAGTTATGTAACACTGCCTTTGACATTTGGCGCACTTTATAAGTCACACACGAAGGCACAAACAAAGTTAAATAAACCAAGATTTCAATTTTACAAAATCAATTCTCATTATTTAAAATGGAACAAAATGAATATATAGTAGATATGTACTCTATATTTAAAACCATTCAACATGATTAAATGGCACTTGGACTCAAATTCACAAATTTTGATTTAGTATCTAAAATACTCAATTCTTTAACTCCAAAGTGGGAAAGAAAAGTATTAGCTATCGAAGAAGCTAATGATATTTTAGCACTCTTAGTTGAAGAATTGATAGGAAATTTAATGTCCTATGAAGCTAATTCGCAGGCACGAAAAGAACTAAGTTCAGAAAAGAAGAACATAGCATTTCCAGCAACAAATGAAGACTCCGACTTTGACGAAGAAGAAATTGTATTTATTGCCAAAAATTACAACAAATTCAAGAAGTTTAGGAAAATGACTAAATTTTAGAAAGGAGGAAAATCAAGCTCAATGAATCAAACATTAATCAAATGTTTTGAATGTGATCAATTTGAACATATGAAGAAAGACTGCCCTAAGATCAATAATGATAAAAATAAGAACAAATTTGAAAAACTCAGAAAGAAGAAGGCTTTCAAAGTAACATTAGATCACTCGGATTCTTCATCATCTAAAAGGGATAACGATAGTGATGGAGAACAAGCTAATGTGTGTTTCATGGCACAAACTGATTAGGTATGTCCCGAGCTTAGCTATGACGAATTATTAGAACTTAGCATGGAATTAGATGATAGATTTAGAAAAATCAAAAATCGAACAAAAAACATGTAATCAAAATAAATAGATTAGAACTTGAAGTAGAAATGTTAAAAGATGAAAAAATTATCTTAGAAGAAGAAGTAGAATTATCTCAAGAAAAAATTAAAGATAATTTGATAGAAAGTGTGGCTATTGCTATTGATTTTGATAACACTAAAATAGTAAAGGATAATTTGTTAAAAGAAAATGTCAACTTGAAAAGCAATATTGAAATATTGAAAATTGAAAATTTAGAATTAAAAGAAAAATTAGATAAAATTATAAATAACGTGTCAAAATTTAATAAAGGAAAACAAGATTTGGAAAATCTTATCAAGGCCTCAAAACCATCAGGTAATAGAAATGGAATAGGATTTAAAAATTCTCCTAAACAAAAAGGAAATGATGCTAAGAATTATATTTATTAAAAGACTAAAAGTTTACCTATGTCTAATATGAACACCAAAAATATGAAAATTTGGATTTCCAAAACAAATAATAATTTGATTAGACAAAAACATATTAATAGTTTCTTAGAGAATGTAGTCTATAATAAAAATTATATTTATAAAGGTACCAAATCATCTTATGGCTGCCTTCTTCTAACATCTAGGACCCTAATAAAGTATATGGGTACCAATGAAAACATCTTTTATTTTGCAGGTACCCAAAATAAAAAAATAAGGAGAAATTGATACTAGATAGCGGATGCTCCAAGCATATGATCGGAAATTCAAAAATGTTATCAAATATAACATACATCGATGATGGAACAGTAACCTTTGGAGATAATTCAAAAGGATATGTCGTGGGCATTGGAGAAGTCATCAACTCTACTATTTCTACCTCTCCTATTATTACAAATGTTTTATTAGTAGAAATTTCAAAACACAACCTACTAAGTATTAGTCAATTGTGTGATAAAGGTTTTCAAATTAATTTTGAAAAAGATAGATGTAATATTGTCCATAATAACAAACAACTTTTATTTGAAGGTTTTAGAAACAAAAATATTTATGTATTAAACATGAATATAAATAAAAATTCAAATTTATGTTTAACTGCCAAATATTATGATCCATGGTTATGGCATAAACGATTTCGTCATACCAATTTTAAATATATTAATAAATTGGCAAAATATGAACCAGTTAGAGGTTTATCTAAAATAAATTATAAAGTAGAAAATTTATGTGACGATTGTCAAATTAGAAAAATAAAGAAAAGTTCTTTTAAATCTAAAAATAATATTTCTACAAAACAATCATTAGAATTATTACATCTAGATTTATTTTGTCTAATACAAATACGATCTATAAATCACAACAAATATGTTTTCGTAATAGTTGATGATTTTTCAAGATATACATGGACTTTATTTTTAAAACATAAAAGTGATACATTTGGTATGTTTAAAATATTTGCTAAAAGAATTAAAACACAAATGGATTTGAAAATTAAAAATATTCGAAGTGATCACGGCTGAGAATTCGAAAATGATGTTTTTATTAATTTTTGCAATAAGAAAGGAATAAGTCATAATTTTTCTTTTCCTCGCACACCTCAACAAAATGGCGTAGTAGAAAGAAAAAATCGTACGTTACAAGAATGTGCACGAGCACTACTAAATAGTAGTGGCCTACCAAAATATTTTTGGGCTGAAGCTATTGCCATAACTTGTTATGTGTTGAATCGAGTAACCATACGTCCTATGACTAAACAAACTTGTTTTGAAATATTTTTTAGAAGAAAACCTAAAGTATCATACTTTAAAAGTTTCGGATCAAAATGCTTTATATTAAATACAAAAGATAATTTAGGAAAATTTGACTCGAAGGTCGATGAAGGAATCTTTGTTAGATATTCGGATCGCAGCAAAGCATATAGGATTTTTTATAAACGAAATAATACTATTGAAGAAAGTTTACATATTTTGTTCGACGAAAATTTTCTTGACCATCATACTAGTGATGATGAAGAAATAATTCCAATAATAAATTCAACAAACTCTATTAGTAATGAGACAAATGGACTAAATAACACTTTGATATCATCCCTTAGAATTCTTAAGAATGATCCAAAAGATAATAGCGTTGAAGATCTCAATTCCTGAGTAACTAAAAATCAACTTAATCAAATAAGCCATATAGCATTTGTGTCAAATTTTTAACCAAAAAATTATAAAGAAGCTTTAAATGATAATTTTTGGATAGTAGCTATGCAAGAGGAATTAAATCAATTTGTACGTAATAATATTTGGGAATTAGTACCAAGACTAGAAGATCAATCGGTTATAGGAACAAAATGGTATTTAAAAACAAAGCAGATGGAAACAGAAATATTGTTAGAAATAAAGCATGTTTAGTTGCTCAAGGCTATAATCAAAAAGAGGGTATCGACTGTGATGAAACCTTTGCTCCAGTACCAAGATTGGAGGCCATTTGTACATTACTCATCTTTGCAACTCATCACAATTTTAAAATATTTCAAATGGATGTCAAAAGTGCTTTTCTAAATTATTGAAGAAAATGTATATGTGGAACAACCTCCATTATTTATTACGAAAAATATCCCGACCATGTTTTTAAGTTACAAAAAGCATTATATGGATTAAAACAAGCTCCTTGTGCTTGGTACGAATGTCTTAAAATAACTTAATTACATGTGGTTTTCAAATAGGCAAGATCGATACAACATTATTTATTAAACGAGAAAATGATGATATTTTAGTAGTACAAATTTACGTTGATGATATTATATTTGGTTCAACCAACGAAAATCTATGTGATCAATTTTACAATATTATGAAAAATGAATTTGAAATGTCACATATGGGAGAATTAAAGTTCTTCTTAGGTTTACAAATAAAACAACTTGAAAATGATATTTTTATTCATCAAGAAAAATATTGTAATGAACTATTACATCGTTTTGAAATGGATAAAACTTCGAGCAAACCAACACCAATGAGTACTACTGTTCACTTAGAAAAGGATGATAACGGAAAAGATTTTGATGAAAAATTATATCGTAGCATGATTGGTTCTTTTCTCTATTTGACGGCTAATCGACCCGATATCATGATGAGTGTATGTCTTTGTGCTCGATTTCAAGCAAAACCAAAAGAATCTCACCTAAGAGCTGCAAAACGTATTTTACGATATCTATCTAGTACTAGAGATTATGGTTTGTTTTACCCTAAAGGATCATCGTTTGAACTAGTTTCATATAGCGATGCGGATTTCGGTGGATGTAGAACAGGTCGTAAAAGTACTAGTGGAACATGTCACTTTATTGGCAATCATTAGTTTCATGGTTTAGCAAAAAGCAAAATTATGTTTCTTTATCTACTTGCAGCCGAATATATCTTAGCAGCTCTAGCATGTGCACAAGTGACATACATGCAACAAACGCTTACTGATTTCAGCAAAATTATCAATAAATCTCCAATATATTGTGATAACACGAGTGCAATAAAGTTATCAAAAAACCCTGTCAATCACTTGCGAACTAAGCATATAGATATACGACAACATTTTTTACGAGACAATGTTGTAAAGGTAATTATTTCATTAGAATACGTAAATTCCAAAAATCAAATAGCAAACATTTTTACAAAAGCACTAAATGAACAAACTTTTATTAAACTCCGATGTGATTTAGGGATTTGCCCTTTTCATGATCTTCTCACATAATACTCACTCCTTCTTTTAGGCTATGATTAGCCATTAGTTTTTTCTATCCACAAACTGTAATTAAATTCTGCACCTTTGTTTTTTTAGTAGTTAGTTTTTTACAAATTTTCTATAAATAATTTTTAAAACTTCTATATAAACAGTTATACAACAAAAAATATATATATATACACAAAGTTCAGTTTTTTAGAAACAAAATAGCAATGTCTTCTAAAAATTCTTATATATCCATCTCGACACCTACGACCGATAGTTCGACCGATACACCACAATGGCTTCCTACATCCACACTAAATCAGGAACCGACGTATAAATGGTCCTCATATCACATGGGATTCACTCCCGATAGTAAGAAGACCAAACGATCTCTATCTGT
The DNA here is from genome assembly GCA_030765085.1 of Allium cepa. Taxonomy (NCBI): domain Eukaryota; kingdom Viridiplantae; phylum Streptophyta; class Magnoliopsida; order Asparagales; family Amaryllidaceae; genus Allium; species Allium cepa. The sequence goes on from CM060928.1 coordinate 620,717,880, forward strand.
CTCTCCTAACACAAAGGAGAAAATTGATGAAATTCATCACTATCAAAAACAACAAATAGATCTGCAAAGAAAATATATCTCGAGCAAAAAGTTACGAGACATCACCTAAGCTTTTTAGAGAAAATAGCAATGAAGTTTTGTACGTCACGAAAGAATGATGTCCCTGAACCACTTCCAAAGCCTTGCAGTTCACTTGGATCCCTCTTCTTCTTATCATACCCCTTTGGATCCTTTACCAAGACGATTCTCTGGCTCCCCAAGAACCCACGAACATGGATATATATGGTCTCCACTTAAACCATGGAGGGATAACGCAGAAGATCGTAAAACTCCATCGCCATCTAAATAAATTATATTTTTTCTTATTGTATATGTATCTATGTTTATTTCTTATTTTGTTTCACACAAATAATAATACATTTTGTTTTAAAAATAGAGAATCGAGAAATAAGCAAAACCATTAAATTTTAGGCTATTTTTAGAAAAATTGCCTATTTTAGACGTCTGACAGTCTGATCTACCTATATTTTTTTAGCACTGAGCATATTTCAGGTGTCTGTTATACCCTCCAAACGTCTGAAAATTTGCTCCGCCTCCTCGAAATTAAAATCAAACTATTTCAAACATCTGAAATTCGATCCAGATGTCTGAGTTATGTCTTTGCCACCAAGTTTTAAAAACTTGACCTATTTCAGACGTCTGATATTTTACCCAGACGTCTAAAAAAACTCTCTGACTATCATCAAACCAGACGTCTAGAAGATATACCAGACGTTTTAAGTTATCTACTATATTCGATTTAGGGTAAACCAGACATCTGATTTAGCGTCTAGACGTCTGAAATTCAATCGACACTTTATAATTACCCAGATAACGTCATTTTTCCACTTTCATCTCTAGTTTCAACTCCGAATCCTCCATTGACAATTTTTCTCTCAAAATCATCTTGTTGCCTTCTCGAACTAAAAATCCCAAGATATCCAAACGAAAACAAGATCAACCAACATCATCCTCGAATCCTCAAGTTTTCTTGGATGATCAAATCTAAAGATGGATGAATAGAGCACCACATTCAATCAAGAGGTATGAGGATATACAAAAGAAAAAGCTTCACACAGGTCCATTCTATAACCTACTTAAATTTCCAATGTATGATTTGGATGAAATGCGTGAGAATGCCGGACTAGAAACATTGATTTCGTTCACTCCTAATGACATCCAAATCGATCAATTGGCAATATTTCTTTTCTATGCAAATTGGGATAGCACTTCAGTTTGGAACACTGAAGATGAAGATAATTGGTTGTGGTCTAGCATGTATGGAAACACAATTAGACTCACTTCTGGCATAATTGGTAGAACACTAGGATGTTCTGACACGGGCGAAGATTTATACAACATTCCAGATATGCACTTCAAGCCAAGGAATAGTATATTCCATCAAATTTGGAAGGATGAAATGCCAAAATTTGCCTCTAAATATCTACGTCCAAAAGCACATCTTACTCGAATGATAATAAATGCATCGTTCCACGTATGGGAAGCCATGAGAAAATAACCGAGTTAGAGCACAAAGCCTTATATGCTCTATTTAGCGGAAAAAGGATGAACTGGGCCAAATTTATCTTTGACGAGCTAAAACATTTTTGAACTCGATCACGGCCATCAGTTATCTACCCTACGTATATTATGAGACTTCTTCGTGCATACAACATCCCTTCCTACCTATCGACTTTTGAAGAAATCTCTCCAAAATATGCTTTCACCAAGTTTTACTCACTTATGAACTTACCCAAGATTCCCCCAAAATTTATATCCTTCGAAGATTGGATGCACAATCGTCAAACCAGACAAGTTGAGCCTCCGCCTCAACCACACAACGAACCATCTCAAGAGGAGGAACAACAACGAGAAGCAACTCCACCTCCTCCTGCACCATTTGATTATCCAGGCCAGGAGATTGTGGAGACTCGAATAGATACAAATCCAAATGATAGCATTCGAGATATCACCCTTTGAAATGAACATATATTATCTCAAAATCAAAAACTTTTGGCTAAGCGTATCGACAACTTCGAAACATCGTTTGCTACACGCTTAGCAACAGTTGAAGAATCACTTTCAACTGTCCTATCGGTTCTCAAAGAAGTACTCCAACGGGTTTGCGGTGTAACACTACCTTCTAAAGATTGGCCAACCCCAGTACCTTCTCCTCCCGCAAAATATTCCAAACTTTCTAAGGACGAACTTCTCAAACAAGCTTTGACATCTCCTACAAAGCCTAGCACTTCTCAAATAGAAGAAACAAGGGATGATCAAGATAAAGCTTCTCCGAAGGAATCATAGATTTTAAGATTTTAGTATTTCAAATCTTCTACATTTGCTAAAATCTATGAATGTAATCAATTTCGTATTATTAATGAAATTTTCCTTTTGTGTGTTATCTTTGATGATTGGATGAAATTTTATAATTCCTTTTTGATAATGCCAAAGGAGGAGAAATATAAGTACAACTATAAAACATTAAAAATAAGCACATATTCAGGGAGAGATTTATAAATTATATATAAATACATTGTATAGTTGTCATTATCAAAAAGGGAGAGATTGTTGGGAAATCAAATCTACGGTTTCGATGACAACAACTATACAATGGAAATCGAATATGCATATAGTTTTCTATTTACAGGTAATTGCTAAAGTAACATCGCTAGAGAGATAAGAACGAAGCTCAAAGAACATTACAAGAGACGACAAGTCGATACGATCAGAAGAGCAATAACACAGACGCACAAAAAGCAACATGCACAGGATCAGACGTCTGGGTGCACTAGCCAGCACCCAGACGTCTGAATAAATCCTCTGTATTACAAATCAGACAGAATCAGACGTCTGGTTAATGTACTCAGACGTCTGAAAGGCTACTATGTACAAAAATATATAGAGCCAGACGTCTGAGGCATACTCCAGACGTCCGGAACTGAACTCGGATTTTGAAATACAAATAACAACTGCCACACTTGAAAGACATCTTCGCTTCTCTTCGCCACAACTCTTCACATCATCAGAAGCGACCATAGAACACTTGTTAATGGATGCAACTACTCAAGGAACCTCTCTAACACTATAAATAATATCAAGAATCAAAGAGAAAATCTCACCTTACTTACTTGTGCTCTTTACTCTTATACTCCGACGTATTCTTGATCTATAGCAATTATACATTTGTATTTCACTCTTCCATATATTCAGAATTCTTCAATCAATATTCTCTAGATATATATTGGAAGCATTTGTACTTAATAGTCAATATTCGTGTTATAGAACACACACTTGACAAGAACAAGCTATTGTAACCAAGCCTATTCCTCCGGGCGAAGTGAGGGCGTTTGATAGTTAAATTCCAAAGGGGAGCTTCGGGACTGGACGTAGGACGGGAGGTCCAAACTAGTATAAAATCCTGGTGTGCTAAGTCTATATTTTACTAGATTAATTTTATATTAGTTACGACATATAGTTAGTCACATATACTTGCATATACACTACACGATCCATCCTATAGACTTTCAATTAATTTGATTCACTTGAGAATTCGCCAGAATTTCGACACGATCTTAAAAATATGAAAATTTTAGAACATGGATTTGTGGAGGAGTGAAGAAAATAAGAAAATTATTAGTTAAAAAAATTCGTTTATGAAGGCTATTTATAAACCACCAACGTTCATAATCGTTCATGAAGAGATTTAAACGAATAGACATTTTTTTTGAAAATTAAAACTTTTGAATTTAACGGCTGACCACCATGTTGAAATGGGGTATCCCATGATGTCGACATCCCTTAGTTAAAAACAATGTAAAATTTGTTTTGAAAATGGTATTGAATGGAAAACAAGATAAAATGATTCTTGAGTAAAATAAACTAATTTTCCTATGTTTTAAACTAAAGAAGAGTGGAAAAATATATTTTTAGAATGTATATATAAATCCGATTTAAAATCTCAGGTGTGTATATATATTATAAAGAATATTTAAAAATTAGAACATAGTTTTTAGAAACAAACGAAGTTTAAAATAAGAGTTTATTTAAAACAAAAACAAAGGATATTTTAAGACTAAAACATCTCTTTGAAAAGATAATTTTTAAGGGTAAAGCATTTTGAAAAACAGTTTTGAAAATCATTTGAAAAACCATTTTGAAAATCATTTGAAAAACCATTTTGAAGTAATTTTGCAAGTTTCTTCCTGCAGAATATCTCATCACATTAAGACTCGAGAACTTGTACAAAATCAGGATGTTCATGGGTTTATAAGCAACTTATCATATGTTTGTAAGCTACTTTTTGTGGGTTTGTAAGCCACTAAGAAGGTAGAAATGAGTTCCATCCCAAATGAAATTTGGAATGAAGATTTCCATGCTATTATGAAGTTTCAACAAAACTAGACACTTATCTTGAAATATGTCTTGAAATATTGATCTTGATACTCTAGAGTCTTCAATCTTGATATCTCCATTCTGAATCTTGAGTCTTTATATTGATCAGTCTTCAGTACCTGCAGCATATACACACACACACACATGTATACATATCTATCTAGACAATAGTGTTAGTATATAATTTATAATAAGATAAGTTAAAAAGGTTGTTGTCATCAAAACCAACATCTCAGTTCCTAACACTTACTCAATCTCCATGTCATCCAATTGCTCTCTGATGAACTTACTCGTGTCTACTTCCATGTATGCATGCTTTGGACTTTCACGTATCCATCTGCTCACTTTCTTCACCCATTCCACTGCTCTTTCACTTTCTTCCAACCTTAAAGTGTCCTTTTCCACTCTAAGGACTCTTCTTTCTTTGTAAACTCATATCTCAATTTTGAAATTGCTTTGGTAGAATTTAGTTTGATTGCAAAACCAAAATTTGTAGCAGTGGGTTTGAACACATCATCAATATATGTGTTACTACTAGATTGAAGTGAAGAGAAAGAAATGATTGGTATTATTATCCAGACATTACCTCTCATGTTGTGCATGAACACTTGTGCACTTCTATGTCAAACTACTGGTTTGTATGCATCTTCTACAGTTGTACCATTTACGTGTATTGCTATATTTACCAATGTGTTGTTACTATAGATATAAACAGAGAAATCGCTTATATAGTGTAGAGCCATTTTTACACAAGAAACAATAATAGAACCTAATTACTACTATAATACATGACTTACTATATTTACCAATGTTATGTATTGCTATATTTACCAATGTTTTATTACTACTTACTATTTACAATGTTTAGTTAATAAATTAAATACGTTAATTAAATTAAATAATCATGAAATGTATTAAGGAAAAAAAACATAAATAATTAAATACCAACTTGGAACACTTGACGACCACTTGAAAACCCAGATTAAAGCATATATGAATAAACTCTTCGATGCATTCCGAGGTTCAGCCGACAACCGGCTTCATTGAATTAAACATGTTGTAAACTTGGTTGACAATTGGCTTCATTGAATTGAACATGTTGTAAATGTGTACTCTATTAGAAAAATTCCCACATTGGACATAAACATCGTTCCTTGAAATCGTTGATGTCCACCAACCTAAACTAAGAGTTAACTGACTGTATGTGATACTTACTTGGATAGTTGGAATTCTCTTGAATATTTAGTATCGGATATTATTTGATCTTACACTTAGCAAGTAATCCTTATATAGATGGTTTGATAAATGGATAAAATGAGTTTACATTTAACCGAGATCATATTTTCCAAACCACTTATAGTGATAACCTTCTATTTTACATTTTTTCAATAACCTCATTATGAAGTGCCAAACACACTCTTTATTTTTAGCGATTGTATGCTATTTTTGCAAAAGATGGTTGCTACTACCTAAATTTATAAATTTTAATTACTCTACTCCTATGTAACTTAAAATAAAAACTCTGGTTAAAATCCATCAACCCCGTAAGTAGAAAATCTAACATGCATAGCATGATACATTGACAATTCTAGTAAACACCGAGGAATTGAATTCACTATATTAATTAGAATGAACAATTTTCTCCTTTTTTAATGCTATGCTACGTCAATAGTTTGCTAGTGTTTGATTGCAACTATACGTTGGTTCATATTGCAGTATTTTCTTTATCTTATCATTGAGTTGAGCAGATTACATGCTCAAACAAGTCATTACAGACCTCTGTCCTCAGTCCAACAGTCATTACATTCCTTTAAAATCAAAATTTTGCATGGTAATATCAATTTATTTTAGTAAGGAATTTATTCGATCTTACTTAAACTATAACATCATGTTACCTACCAAAATAATACTAGTTATACCAAAATTGCAAGTAACACGAAAATGAACAAAAAAAATGCAGACATGTTAATCCTTGATGGCTCGTTCTCAGAAGACATGATAAACAACAATGATACCCTTCAGAGATTGTGATTTCTAAACAAGGCATAAATTTTTTAATAAAAGAAATAAGTTTCATTGTAACAAATAACGAAATTCTTTTAACAATTAAACAATCAAATAAGCGCAACAAGTAAACTTACTTTGATTTTTTTTAGTAAATCATATTCGGACATGCCAAGCATACAATAATATGTAATCACCATGCTCACCTCAATTTCAATAAATTATAACAAAACCCCAAATTCTAATCACCAAGCCTAGTCCACGGTCAACTGCATCATCATCAAGTCCACGCCTAGTCACCATGCCGAAGTCGCTAGCACCAAATCCTCAGCCAAGCCTCACCGCGAAAATTCCGCATCACTCAGCTGCCTATGCTCATGCTTTTTCCTATACGTGTCTTCCCTATTACATCTACGTTAATCGATTTGGGGTGAAGCTAGAGACGAGGCAATTTTGGAAGGTGAAGATGAGGCATTTGATTGATGATTGATAAAAGAGGAGCCAAAAGAAAAGGCATTGAATCAAACCGAATTTTTTTTTTTTGGGTTTTCATCATTCTGTTGAGAGGAGGATAAGAAAAATGGTAAGTGTTAAAACAAAAATGTGCAGCCTCGTAAAAATTTAGCAAAATTTTAGTGGACTATTGGCGGGATTTATTTGACCACGTTTATTTCTTAATTTTCATATTTTAAGATAGTTAATGGTACCATGTAGCCTTAAATCCTACCATTAAATACAACTAATAGCAAGTTTTGTTGTAGTGATTCTAATTTATCTATTGATCTACCAATGTTAGAATATAGTTGCATATTTAGGTAAAATATGGTGCTTAGAGAATTGCAATCAAATTGGTTAAACCTTTTTAGAATCTTCTCTATGTAATGGGACTAGGTAATGACCAATCTTTCTGCGGTTTTTATGATTCTTATTCCTAGAATCACTTCAGCTTTCCCCATATTTTTCAAGTCAAAGCATGGAGGTAGAAATCTTTTCGTTTCTTCAATCCTAGAGGTATCGATCTCAAATATCAACATAAAGGCATATAATTACACCTTTACCAGCACAAAATTTGCTATAGACATATCTGTCTGATTCACAAATCCTAAAACGATATAAGCTACAGGTTATAGATTAGAAGTTGAACCCTACCAGAAAACCAAGGTTTTCATAAGCCCATTAAGGGATATCGTGTTCAACGACAAATTGTTAGGTCAAAATTAACTAGGAAACAAAAAGCTAGTTTTTGATAAAAAATAAATCTCGAAAGTAATTAATGAAATTATGTCCATGTATTTCAAACAAGAGTGAAAATAAAATTACTATTCCAGAGACTTGCAAATGTCAATTTAATTTAAAAAATGAATAGTATAAGAATATTGTTCATTTTCCTACACAAGAAAATCCAAAAAAGGGAATTTATAATTATATTATATAACTTTTATAGGAAATAAACCTTGAAATAAAAGAAATAAGCGAAAAACTAAACAAAGAACAAAAAAACAAAATCCACCGGTCTTAATCAAAAAGTCCAACTATCCACTGGATGAATATTACAAAAATGGTCAAATATTCAACTGAAAAAAAAAGATAGATGTTGATGATATTGATCCAATAAATTATAAAAAAAAAATTACTCTTCAAGAAAAAGAAATAACAAGAGAAATTGAAAGTGCAGAAGTCTACTCTTACTGTGAAAAATATGCTTCAGCAATTAATTATTTTAAGTCAAAAGAATTTGATAAATCAGAAGAAGATAATTATAAAATAATACTAATGAAATGGAAAGTGCTTTGGCCTTAAGGACTCTAAATTTTCAATCAACAGTAAATATGTCGGCAATAAACGTATAGCCACTTCAAACAAATGTTGAAATGTTTGACCATGAACAAAGCGTTTATGATAATAATTATGAAGGTGTTCGTAATGATCCTTACCTTGAAATTCTTAGACATGGTACAAGAGCTGAGTGGATTAGATTTCGTTCTTCATGAAGAAAATTGAAATTTTTCTATGAAGATCATTCCTCTTTAGATCATAATTTAACATTTAATATAGATAGATTCCCATATAGGAAAATTAAAAAATATGTCAATATATGGTTACAACATATGAAAGGAGTAATATATTTATTACAACCAATAATGAATACAGTGAACTCTTACATTATGCAATAACTTATTGGACAGGTGATGCCTTGTTATGGGTAAGAAATATTGAAACAATAAATTCATAATATTTGAAAGTAAAAAAATGAAGGGTCGTAGCAAGAAGCCCATTGAAGGCTTATCAAAATTAATATTAGCAGACTTCATTGGTGAAATTCTAACAGAAGATGATAATAGTGAAAAACAATTATTAAAAATACAGTTATGTGATATTTGTATGCTTAAAGAATTTAATGCAAAATACATAAGATTAATATACAGTTTAATAACTAATGAACAAAAGGATTTTTGGTTAAAAGCATTTTTCACAAAAATCCCTTACCCATAGGATAATATTATAAAAGAAAGATACAATGTCCTTAGAGGTTCTCAAGTAGATGATAACCACAGTATAGGCTTACTAAAAAAAGCTTACATGGAAACTATGGAAAAAGTTAGTGAAATGAAAAAGCTAGTAAAAAGTGAAGAAAATAAAAAATTTCGAACATTGGATTTTCTCATTGTTCTAAATATGCAGAAGATATAAATGTTCGATTTGGTTGTCCTCTAGAATATGGTGAGAAATATAAACCTAAATATTCTAAAACAAAACGAAACAATATAGGATAACAAGAAAAAATGGAAACCAAAGTATAAAAAGAAAGAAAATAAATTTTATAAAAAGAAATTTTTAAAAAGAAAATTTAAAAAGGATGTAAATGTTTTAAATGTAATAAAGAAGGACATTATGCTAATGAATGTCCAACAAATATAAAAAGTATAATCTTAACAGATGTAGAAGAATATGGTATAAATGTTGGCACTATTGAAAATATAACAAGTGAGAATAATTACTCAATTTACGAAATTGAATTGATTTATTAAGAAATGTCAAATGATTCAGATGAAAATAAATCAAAAGATGAGACAATTAACCCATCATTCAAAAAATTTAAGATTAATATGATAATAATTAATCAAACACATAATCTGGTTAAAATCATACCATTAACCGATTATGCAATTCTTCCAAAAACGGAAGAAATAAACTCTCCAGGATATACATTATATGCAGGGAGAAGTATTAACCTTAGAAGATAGCATAGAACAAAGATTTTTTAGACATAATAATAAAAATCTCATCTGGATACTATGAATTAATTCATAATTTTACTAGGCTTACGGAGAGAATATTTTTATAGCACATGGCCTAATAGAACTACTTTCAAAAATAATGTTTCTATTTTTCTAAAAAACACTATTTTGGAAGGTAGAGATTACACGATTGGACAAGGAAGTCCAATTGGATTACCGATGATACATAAAAATGAAGATCTTCCAATAATAAAAGAAGAATTTCATGACTAAGAAACATGTACTTCATTAGGTACTTCTTCATCTCAAACGTCAAGAAATAAAGAAACATATCGCGAATACCAGATTTATATGAACACATTTACTTTTGAAAAAATTATAAATCCTAATATTCTGTAACAACCCTGATATTTAACGATTTTTAAATAACGTAATTAACTGAATTTTTGTGAAAATTTAAACAATTGAATTGGGTAATGAAAATTTGATATTTGAAATGCTTCTATTTAAACATAGCAAATAGTAAATTTTCATTGGAAATATGGAAGTTAGTTCGGTTGTGTAATTTTCAATTTCAATTTAAATTAGTCAATATTTTTATATAGTAAAAACGTAAATCGTTTTTAAAGCGAGGCGTCGTATTTCGTTTTGCCAAATTTGGACTTCTCTAGCTTCGTTTATCTTATTTTCGGCATTTTAGCAGCATTTTGGCAGCAAATATCAACTTTTGATAGGATGATCGTATCGCTCATATTTGTGTGCCATTCTGTTCCCCTCATCATGCTGATCTCCGTATTATATTTATTTGTGTATATCGTTATCCGATACATGGAAAAAACGGCGAAACTGTTAACCGTGTCGGTACCCATTTCTGGATTCACTTTGGTTTCTTGTGTCCTTTTATTTAGCCACCGGCTAAAACACAAACAATGTAACGACCCAGAATTTTAAACAATTTAAATTAAAAATATTTAATTAATTTTAAATATTTGAATGATGATTTAAATTGAATTCCAATAAAACCTTGAATTTGGCGATTTAATTATAGAATTTAATCTATTGAGAGTTGAATAAAAATTTAAATCTTCAATTTTAAGCCGATTAAAAATATTTCAAAGGCTTGTAAAATTCATATTGACAATACTGAAGATTTTAGATGCTTCAGAATTTAATTTGAAAGTGATTTGAATAGTTTTGAAATTTATATCGTTTGAATCGATATTTAAAATAGCCGTCCGAGGCACAGTCTCGGAATTCGACGAAACTAGTTCCATTGGGTCCGGAATATTGAATTATTCTCGGATTTCAAATTTCGTATTTTTCGGAGTTGTTATGTGATCACACGTTGAGTAAACGCGCTGAAATAAAAATCGAATTCAAATTAAAATTTGAATTTAAATTGGTCAAAATCAAAACACTGTTCTCCCCTTCAATTATGCCTAAAGTTATGCCAGAAATCACGAACGAAGATCGTGATCAACATGCCTCTGTTATTTTTAAATATCGTCTCCCTCTCGTTAAAAATCAAATTCACGAAGAAAAATAAAAATAAAAACCATGGCCGATCAAAAGAAAACAACCGAGCCTCCTTTCAACCTAATTCGAAATCCCTCTTCATATTTTTTTTACAGAAAAAAATAATAATAAATAAATCAATGGCGCGCGAGATGGAATTGGGGGGGGGGGGGCACGCGCGAGGCAGGGGAGGCGACGCGCGATAGCGGCGCGCGACTTCGAGGTTGGAGGTGGGTCGTATGAGGGATGGCGGCGCGTGCTCGCGCGAGAAGAAGCGGCGGCGACGTGGATGAGGGCTGTCACGATTTCTGGCGCGTGCTAGCGCGAGGGGGTGCGCGGCAGTGATGGCGGAGCTCAAATTGGAAGATGGGGAGCTCGCGCGTGCGATTCGAAGGCAATGGCGGCTGGGCACTCGCACACGTGGAAGGCAGAGGGTCGCGATGCAGTTCGTTCTCGAGCTCGCGGAGGTGGCCTGGAGACGAGAGGGTGAACTCGGCATAGTGATTCAGTTGGGGTTCTGGGTTTACTCGATTAGTCAGGGAGGTATGATTTAATTTCTCTGATTTAATATGTGAATGTTGTTATGAAATGGATAAATATATATAAAAAAAAAGAAAAAAAAACTATAAAGATTTATAAATATATATGTATATATATGTAACAGTAAAATTTATACAAAAGGATTTTAACATATTGAAGAAATTTATGTAATCAAAATATTTGAAATATTTATGAAAATAAGATTTTGGTTTAAAGTAAATTTAGTTGAAGTTTAATTTGAACTAGAAAAATTTGTTAAGAGTGATCTGTTTAAAATTTAAAGGTGTTAGTTTAAAATTAAAAGTAGGGGATAAGATTTTAAAAGGAATTAGAAAAAAAAATCACATTTTGAATTTTTAAATGAATTTTTTGGTTGAGTAAATAAATTAAATAAAGTTAGTTTAAAATTTTAATTTTTAGTTAAAATCGAATTTAAAATGTATAAAGTTATTAACAAAGGAATTTAGTTTATAATTTAAATTCTTAGTTAAACAAATTTATTTAAAAGAAATTAATTTAAAGATATTAATTTAAAGTAAAATAATTAGTTGATTTAATTTATAAAAAGGAAATTTAGTTCAATTGAGAATTTCTAGTTAGAATTATTTTCAAAGGAAAATTTGTTAAAATAAATTTATTTAAGAAGAGATTGGTTTAAATAAAACTATTGATTAATTAAACAATCAAGAACGAAAATTTATTATTCGATCGTTTCGAATATTAATTAATGTGTAAATATTTATACAAGGTATAAATGAAGAAAACAAGTTGAATTGGAAGTGGATTGCAAACGGGAATAAAGGTGAGAACTTCTCACTCAAAAGGAATTTTGTTGTTTATTTAAATTTTAAATAGTTAAATTTAAAATTGATTGACTGTGTTGATTTAATGCTTGAATGATGATTGTTATATATATATATATATATATATATATATATATATATATATATATATATATATATTGGATGTGAATAGACCCTATACGCCGTTAGTAAGCGGAGGTTATTTATTACACACATATACCGCGATATTCCAACTCGAAGTGGAATTGGTATTATATTATATATATAGCAATATATATATATATATTGGCATATGTATATATTGCAGTTGATTTGATTTCCCGCATTTTCTTTAGCGGATGAGACCCTATGCGCCGTTAGTAAGCGGATATATTTTATAAAATCCCATATACCGCGATATTCCGTCTTGAAACGGAATTGGTATTGTGCTAATGTCTGTGGATGCAGGGAAACAGGTTGGAGGGATCCAACTGGATTCCTCACAAATATTTGTTTGATTCATATATTGTGATATTTGATTGTTTATCATGGATGATATATGATGTTTGAAAGTCGTGATTGACTATTTGATGTGTTGCATCATCAGATCCAATTTTTGAAGTTTAAAAATAACGATTTTGATTTTTAAGGGATTTCTAAAGTGATCTTTGAAAATATACGTTTATAAAATAATTTTTGGAATTGATCCATTATAAATAAATAAACGTTATAATTTTAATGTTATAAAAATTATGATTTTTGAGAAATATAATTAAAAGTTGATTTTTGGAAAATATGATATTGATGATTTTATAAAATAGTTTAAACTGGGATTTTTGAACTTATTATAAAAAGTTTAAAAATAGGGTTTATGAAATTTGATTATTTTATAAATCAAAAATAGTGAAATTATAAAGGAGTTTAAAGAAGTTTTAAAATAGTAATATAAATTGATTTATATTAAAGGATTTACAAATGGATATTTGTAAATTAAAAATATGGGAATTATAAAACGAACTCTTATAAGTGTTAGAATAAATTGTGAATGAATTTCATAAATAGAAATGGAATTATAGAATTATAACGCTGAAGTTATAAATGGAATTTTATAAGAAGTAGGTTTATAAAATTTGTAAAGAAATAGATTTTTAAATGAATCTTATAAGTTATAAGATTTATAAATTTGGGAAGTTTAAAAGAATGTTTTTGCAAACAAATAAATTATAAGTGTTTGGCTTATAATATGAAATTGTAGTATATCATTGAGATATAAATTTAAATAGGTTAATAAAGGAATTTATAAAAGGAGCTGATATAAAATGAATTCAATATGGAAATTATAAACATTGTTTTATAAATCCGCAAACTACTTATTTTTAATAAGTAAATTGTTATAATTTATTTATGGAGTTATATTCACGTTTTTGAACAGTGAATAATCCTTTAAAATAAAATGAATAGAAGTGATGAAATTTATTAACAAAGTATATATTCACGTTTTTGAATAGTGAATAATAAGTTAAAGAAATTATTTTGGATGTGATGTTTGAAATAGAATTAAAACGATCTAAAGATGTTTTAAAAGATGTTGAGATTCTAAACCATAGATTTCAACATTTATCGTTGAAATAGATGTTTTCGAGAAATAAAAGGAAATGGTGGACTATAACACTGTTGTTATAGTAGATGATTTCCGAAAGGAAATGTTTTATATAGTATTGGGATTTATATATCTATTTTAATTTCGAATCCCTATACTAGTGATTTTGGGTTGTCGTAACGATGTTTTACACAACATTCGTTTTGGCCAAAATAAATATGTTTAAGTGAATGATTTCCTTAACGAATGAAATATATACTTAATTTCGATTAGCGTGTATGGAATATTTTCCAAGTATAGAAAATAAATAAAATCTGTGAATTACTTATAAATAAATAAGTATGGAAATATTTTCCAATATGAAGAGAATATGTTGGGAATTTATCTTTTTGAAGATAAATTGAAAATGAATATTTGAAATCGTATATTCATAAATATTTTAGAATATAAATTCAATATGGAATTTATAAATGAAATTGGAAAATGGGTTTAAAAATAAATGTTGATTTATTTTTAAAGAATGTAAATTATGTTTATATCTTCTAAAGATATTTTTGGAAATTAAATAATTTGGAAAATTATTTGGATTCTGTTGATGTTGGCATATCCATTGATAGTTCAATAACCGACTATCGATATTTACCTTGAATGGTATATGTTGTGATTTGTTTGAAATTGAATGCCACGCTTATTTTTTAAAATAAGCGCTCACTATTCGGGTTAACCGGGAAAGGACCATGGGGTCGTATAACCCATTTTGAATACGTGATACGTCGTTATGAATTGCATTCGAAGACCGGTGTTGAAGACCGGATATTTTCGAAAACGAAAGGGTTTCTTGTCGAATGTCTTTGCATCGACTGGTCCCCGGTATAGAGACTCCCTAAGTGATGGGAAATCCGATCAGGATTGTGAATACCCGGATTGCAAGGGCTTCGTAAGAAGTGCATTCGGTTTTGTTCGATCCCGGAACAGACTTGTATGGATTGTATGTCTGACATTACAAGTTGAGATATAAAGCCGATTTCTTTCAAATATATTTCTGTTGGTGGCGGAGAATTTATTCTTTTAGCTTAACACCCTTCTCTGAGACGTACGAGCTCAGAGGTTATATAGTTGAATGTTATCAGCGATATATTCCCAATTTGGTAATGTGATATGCTGAGTGATGCTGTAAATGATCATTGTGTTGATTATTTGTGATAGGATCGTTTATTTGATCGTCTATCTTGGTGATCATTGTGTTGATCATTTGTTGACCCAAAGCATGGCTTTTGTATAAAGTATGTTTTTGTGGACGTGACTTCGTAGAACCTCACACCCCGTGAATGGTCAAAACAGGAAAGATGCGGCAAGGTTATGAGGGGTAGCACCCTTTAGGATGCGTCCATTTCCTTCTGGAAAAGGGTGGTATCATGGTATGGAGCCCAGATACTTACTCATGTTGAAAACACTTTGTTATGATTGTGTGAATTGATTACGAGCGCTCGGTGAAAAGGTCCCAAAGGACCGGGGGATGGCATATTCGGTCAGTTGTTACTCAGTTAGGGGTAACCCGGCCTTGTGTTGGCAGAGTTCCAGTTTGGTTCTCGGGGATGTCTTTCCAGAGGCATTCTCATGTGGCAATGGGAAGTTCCTTGGCCTGACCATTCGTTGGAAATCCAAAGAAACAATACGTGACTTGTACGGTTTTAGTTGTATAACCTACTATGGAATGTGGCGGTAACCTGCTATTGAACATAGTTAGCTATAGTAGGCATAGTTCGAAATGTCTATGCTGGCTAAGATTTATATTCTACTTTCGAAATGAATTTTTCTCTACACTATGCACTAGTAATAATATCAAATGTTATTTTTAAATGCGTATCAAGCATCTTTGACTATCATAAGGAGAAATCTCCTCCGATTCTGCGTTTGCATTGTGTGTGTGTGCGGGAGGCCTTATGGTAGTCTCATTCTTAAAAGCATTGCGAATTGACTTTAAAAATATTCCTCTATTTTGATTTTAAAGATAAATAAACTGTTTTGAGTTCTCGCACCAGTCACATGACTGACTCGGAGTTTATTGTTTTCCTTCCTAAACTCTGGGTGCCCACCAATTTCCACATGGGCAGTCAAGAGTTAAGGTTTATCAGGATATTCTGGATATTCAGGAGTTGCAGGAGGCAAGCTGGATGGCATGGCGTATTACTAGTATAGTACTTCTTTTTCCGCTGTTTGTTGTTGTATGTTATTGTACACTCTGATGATATGATGTGATGTAATAACTGATATAGTTCTTTATTTAAAGATTATTCATTTATTATTATATGTTGTTCCGCTGCGAATTGTGAGATTCTGACATTGTTCTGTTGTTGTTTCTGTTCTATTTTTTTTTCTTTTCTCTCTTCTTCTACCTCTTTCTTCTTTCTTAAACCCATAACATTTTGGTTTTTCGGCAATGAAAAATCGCTTCCGTTACATTTGGTATCAGAGCATAGGGTTAAGCGACAACCATGGTTCTGTTGGGTATTACTCGTTAGAGATAGAGTCAGTAGTACTCTAGAATGAGTTTGAGTGTAATAATAGATATGAGCGCGTATTTGTTAGTGAATATAAAATTGTTTTGAATCGGGTAAATAAGATAATTTTGCCCAAAACTATTTTTGTATAGAAAAGAAATGATTTTCTATGAATTATTATAGTATATGGTTGCATGATTGTTAGAAGTGATAATATAGAATTATTATCACTAGTATATGGAATAAAATAAGATCGATTGGATTCAAGAAAATTAACTTGATAATTTATTCAGTTGTGAAATAATTTCAAATGGAATGAATTGAATATTAAAATGAATTAGCAAATGAAAGTAAATCGATAGAATTCAATATTTAGAATTGAGAATTGAATTCAAATGGAATTTAAATTGTGAATGAAATTGAATTGAAGAGTAAAAATTGAATGAAATTGGATATGTAACTCCAATAGTGAAGTAAAAATGTTTAAGAAGCATATATTGGAAATTTTGTAAATAAAAAAATTGGTAAAATAGTTTGAATGTTGGATTTGGATGCTACTACTAGCAGGTTATACAGGTGTATAATGGGATTGAGATTTTGATTTCAAAGATAAAAAATTGAATTGCTCGACAAAAAGGTACGTATTTCAATTTCAGTATGAGATTTGATGAATTTCTTCTCTAGCCACTTGGCTTTTCTCTTTTCTTTTTGATTCTGAGGGGCCGTGGTGCCATTTTGTAGTCGTACCGAGCTAGCCGCGCAAAGGAGACGCTGGCGAAATTTTTCGAAAATTTAGGGTGTTAGAAAAAATTTGAGAAAAAATTTGAAAGTTTGAAATTTGAATTTGAATTTAAATTTGAATGGTTAGGTAAACAATATTGTTTGAAACCTATAATTGAAGTTGGAAAGCTAGTTGAAATGATAATGAATCTCTAGTAAAAAGATTTAGGCTAGAAAGTTGATAAAACTATTTGAAGTGTGAAAAATAGTAAACGGGATAAGGGCATTCTTCTTAACTTGTAATTTCGGGACGAAATTCTTTTAAGGGGGAAAGATTGTAACGACCCAGAATTTTAAACAATTTAAATTAAAAATATTTAATGAATTTTAAATATTTGAATGATGATTTAAATTGAATTCCAATAAAACCTTGAATTTGGCGATTTAATTATAGAATTTAATCTATTGAGAGTTGAATAAAAATTTAAATCTTCAATTTTAAGCCGATTAAAAATATTTCAAAGGCTTGTAAAATTCATATTGACAATACTGAAGATTTTAGATGCTTCAGAATTTAATTTGAAAGTGATTTGAACAGTTTTGAAATTTATATCGTTTGAATCGATATTTAAAATAGCCGTCCGAGGCACAGTCTCGGAATTCGACGAAACCAGTTCCATTGGGTCCGGAATATTGAATTATTCTCGGATTTCAAATTTCGTATTTTTCGGAGTTGTTATGTGATCACACGTTGAGTAAACGCGCTGAAATAAAAATCGAATTCAAATTAAAATTTGAATTTAAATTGGTCAAAATCAAAACACTGTTCTCCCCTTCAATTATGCCTAAAGTTATGCCAGAAATCACGAACGAAGATCGTGATCAACATGCCTCTGTTATTTTTAAATATCGTCTCCCTCTCGTTAAAAATCAACTTCACGAAGAAAAATAAAAATAAAAACCATGGCCGATCAAAAGAAAACAGCCGAGCCTCCTTTCAACCTAATTCGAAATCCCTCTTCATATTTTTTTACAGAAAAAATAATAATAAATAAATCAATGGCGCGCGAGATGGAATTGGGGGGGAGGGGGGCACGCGCGAGGCAGGGGAGGCGACGCGCGATAGCGGCGCGCGACTTCGAGGTTGGAGGTGGGTCGTATGAGGGATGCGGCGCGTGCTCGCACGAGAAGAAGCGGCGGCGACGTGGATGAGGGCTGTCGCGATTTCTGGCGCGTGCTAGCGCGAGGGGGTGCGCGGCAGTGATGGTGGAGCTCAAATTGGAAGATGGGGAGCTCGTGCGTGCGATTCGAAGGCAATGGCGGCTGGGCACTCGCACACGTGGAAGGCAGAGGGTCGCGATGCAGTTCGTTCTCGAGCTCGCGGAGGTGGCCTGGCGACGAGAGGGTGAACTCGGCATAGTGATTCAGTTGGGGTTCTGGGTTTACTCGATTAGTCAGGGAGGTTTGATTTAATTTCTCTAATTTAATATGTGAATGTTGTTATGAAATGGATAAATATATATAAAAAAGAAAAAAGAAAAAAAAAACTATAAAGATTTATAAATATATATGTATATATATATAACAGTAAAATTTATACAAAAGGATTTTAACATATTGAAGAAATTTATGTAATCAAAATATTTGAAATATTTATGAAAATGAGATTTTGGTTTAAAGTAAATTTAGTTGAAGTTTAATTTGAACTAGACAAATTTGTTAAGAGTAATCTGTTTAAAATTTAAAGGTGTTAGTTTAAAATTAAAAGTAGGGGATAAGATTTTAAAAGGAATTAGAAAAAAAAAATCACATTTTGAATTTTTAAATGAAATTTTTGGTTGAGTAAATAAATTAAATAAAGTTAGTTTAAAATTTTAATTTTTAGTTAAAATCGAATTTAAAATTTATAAAGTTATTAACAAAGGAATTTAGTTTATAATTTAAATTCTTAGTTAAACAAATTTATTTAAAAGAAATTAATTTAAAGATATTAATTTAAAGTAAAATAATTAGTTGATTTAATTTATAAAAAGGAAATTTAGTTCAATTGAGAATTTCTAGTTAGAATTATTTTCAAAGGAAAATTTGTTAAAATAAATTTATTTAAGAAGAGATTGGTTTAAATAAAACTATTGATTAATTAGACAATCAAGAACGAAAATTTATTATTCGATCGTTTCGAATATTAATTAATGTGTAAATATTTATACAAGGTATAAATGAAGAAAACATGTTGAATTGGAAGTGGATTGCAAACGGGAATAAAGGTGAGAACTTCTCACTCAAAAGGAATTTTGTTGTTTATTTAAATTTTAAATAGTTAAATTTAAAATTGATTGACTGTGTTGATTTAATGCTTGAATGATGATTGTTATATATATATATATATATATATATATATATATATATATATATTGGATGTGAATAGACCCTATACGCCGTTAGTAAGCGGAGGTTATTTATTACACACATATACCGCGATATTCCACCTCGAAGTGGAATTGGTATTATATTATATATATAGCAATATATATATATTGGCATATGTATATATTGCAGTTGATTTGATTTCCCGCATTTTCTTTAGCGGATGAGACCCTATGCGCCGTTAGTAAGCGGATATATTTTATAAAATCCCATATACCGCGATATTCCGTCTTGAAACGGAATTGGTATTGTGCTAATGTCTGTGGATGCAGGGAAACAGGTTGGAGGGATCCAACTGGATTCCTCACAAATATTTGTTTGATTCATATATTGTGATATTTGATTGTTTATCATGGATGATATATGATGTTTGAAAGTCGTGATTGACTATTTGATGTGTTGCATCATCAGATCCAATTTTTGAAGTTTAAAAATAACGATTTTGATTTTTAAGGGATTTCTAAAGTGATCTTTGAAAATATACGTTTATAAAATAATTTTTGGAATTGATCCATTATAAATAAATAAACGTTATAATTTTAATGTTATAAAAATTATGATTTTTGAGAAATATAATTAAAAGTTGATTTTTGGAAAATATGAGATTGATGATTTTATAAAATAGTTTAAACTGGGATTTTTGAACTTATTATAAAAAGTTTAAAAATAGGGTTTATGAAATTTGATTATTTTATAAATCAAAAATAGTGAAATTATAAAGGAGTTTAAAGAAGTTTTAAAATAGTAATATAAATTGATTTATATTAAAGGATTTACAAATGGATATTTGTAAATTAAAAATATGGGAATTATAAAACGAACTCTTATAAGTGTTAGAATAAATTGTGAATGAATTTCATAAATAGAAATGGAATTATAGAATTATAACGCTGAAGTTATAAATGGAATTTTATAAGAAGTAGGTTTATAAAATTTGTAAAGAAATAGATTTTTAAATGAATCTTATAAGTTATAAGATTTATAAATTTGGGAAGTTTAAAAGAATGTTTTTGCAAACAAATAAATTATAAGTGTTTGACTTATAATATGAAATTGTAGTATATCATTGAGATATAAATTTAAATAGGTTAATAAAGGAATTTATAAAAGGAGCTGATATAAAATGAATTCAATATGGAAATTATAAACATTGTTTTATAAATCCGCAAACTACTTATTTTTAATAAGTAAATTGTTATAATTTATTTATGGAGTTATATTCACGTTTTTGAACAGTGAATAATCCTTTAAAATAAAATGAATAGAAGTGATGAAATTTATTAACAAAGTATATATTCACGTTTTTGAATAGTGAATAATAAGTTAAAGAAATTATTTTGGATGTGATGTTTGAAATAGAATTAAAACGATCTAAAGATGTTTTAAAAGATGTTGAGATTCTAAACCATAGATTTCAACATTTATCGTTGAAATAGATGTTTTCGAGAAATAAAAGGAAATGGTGGACTATAACACTGTTGTTATAGTAGATGATTTCCGAAAGGAAATGTTTTATATAGTATTGGGATTTATATATCTATTTTAATTTCGAATCCCTATACTAGTGATTTTGGGTTGTCGTAACGATGTTTTACACAACATTCGTTTTGGCCCAAATAAATATGTTTAAGTGAATGATTTCCTTAACGAATGAAATATATACTTAATTTCGATTAGAGTATATGGAATATTTTCCAAGTATAGAAAATAAATAAAATCTGTGAATTACTTATAAATAAATAAGTATGGAAATATTTTCCAATATAAAGAGAATATGTTGGGAATTTATCTTTTTGAAGATAAATTGATAATGAATATTTGAAATCGTATATTCATAAATATTTTAGAATATAAATTCAATATGGAATTTATAAATGAAATTGGAAAATGGGTTTAAAAATAAATGTTGATTTATTTTTAAAGAATGTAAATTATGTTTATATCTTCTAAAGATATTTTTGGAAATTAAATAATTTGGAAAATTATTTGGATTCTGTTGATGTTGGCATATCCATTGATAGTTCAATAACCGACTATCGATATTTACCTTGAATGGTATATGTTGTGATTTGCTTGAAATTGAATGCCACACTTATTTTTTAAAATAAGCGCTCACTATTCGGGTTAACTGGGAAAGGACCATGGGGTCGTATAACCCATTCCGAATACGTGATACGTCGTTATGAATTGCATTCGAAGACCGGTGTTGAAGACCGGATATTTTCGAAAACGAAAGGGTTTCTTGTCGAATGTCTTTGCATCGACTGGTCCCCGGTATAGAGACTCCCTAAGTGATGGGAAATCCGATCAGGATTGTGAATACCCGGATTGCAAGGGCTTCGTAAGAAGTGCCTTCGGTTCTGTTCGATCCCGGAACAGACTTGTATGGATTGTATGTCTGACATTACAAGTTGAGATATAAAGCCGATTTCTTTCAAATATATTTCTGTTGGTGGCGGAGAATTTATTCTTTTAGCTTAACACCCTTCTCTGAGACGTACGAGCTCAGAGGTTATATAGTTGAATGTTATCAGCGATATATTCCCAATTTGGTAATGTGATATGCTGAGTGATGCTGTAAATGATCATTGTGTTGATTATTTGTGATAGGATCGTTTATTTGATCGTCTATCTTGGTGATCATTGTGTTGATCATTTGTTGACCCAAAGCATGACTTTTGTATAAAGTATGTTTTTGTGGACGTGACTTCGTCGAACCTCAACCCCGTGAATGGTCAAAACAGGAAAGATGCGGCAAGGTTATGAGGGGTAGCACCCTTTAGGATGCGTCCATTTCCTTCTGGAAAAGGGTGGTATCATGGTATGGAGCCCAGATACTTACTCATGTTGAAAACACTTTGTTATGATTGTGTGAATTGATTACGAGCGCTCGGTGAAAAGGTCCCAAAGGACCGGGGGATGGCATATTCGGTCAGTTGTTACTCAGTTAGGGGTAACCCGGCCTTGTGTTGGCAGAGTTCCGGTTTGGTTCTCGGGGATGTCTTTCCAGAGGCATTCTCATGTGGCAATGGGAAGTTCCTTGGCCTGACCATTCGTTGGAAATCCAAAGAAACAATACGTGACTTGTACGGTTTTAGTTGTATAACCTGCTATGGAATGTGGCGGTAACCTGCTATTGAACATAGTTAGCTATAGTAGGCATAGTTCGAAATGTCTATGCTGGCTAAGATTTATATTCTACTTTCGAAATGAATTTTTCTCTACACTATGCACTAGTAATAATATCAAATGTTATTTTTAAATGCGTATCAAGCATCTTTGACTATCATAAGGAGAAATCTCCTCCGATTCTGCGTTTGCATTGTGTGTGTGTGCGGGAGGCCTTATGGTAGTCTCATTCTTAAAAGCATTGCGAATTGACTTTAAAAATATTCCTCTATTTTGATTTTAAAGATAAATAAACTGTTTTGAGTTCTCGCACCAGTCACATGACTGACTCGGAGTTTATTGTTTTCCTTCCTAAACTCTGGGTGCCCACCAATTTCCACACGGGCAGTCAAGAGTTAAGGTTTATCAGGATATTCTGGATATTCAGGAGTTGCAGGAGGCAAGCTGGATGGCATGGCGTATTACTAGTATAGTACTTCTTTTTCCGCTGTTTGTTGTTGTATGTTATTGTACACTCTGATGATATGATGTGATGTAATAACTGATATAGTTCTTTATTTAAAGATTATTCATTTATTATTATATGTTGTTCCGCTGCGAATTGTGAGATTCTGACATTGTTCTGTTGTTGTTTCTGTTCTGTTTTTTTTCTTTTCTCTCTTCTTCTACCTCTTTCTTCTTTCTTAAACCCATAACATTTCGGTTTTTCGGCAACGAAAAATCGCTTCCGTTACAAACAACCACTAGTTTTAAATATTCCCCGAAATCAAATTATTTACTCTTACTATTCCCCATTGCAATATTATGTGACGGTTCATGCACTTACCCTCTGCTGTCATTTGGAAATAAAATAATATAAATTTATATATATATATATATATATAAGCCTGTTCATTTTCTTTGCAAACCGCTCTATTCGTTTGTGAAGACCCGCAAATCCGTACGCCTTGAATATACACTAATCTGCATAGATTAACTCAAGATGAACATAAATACGAATTATCAATGTTTTAGAAAAAGAAAGAGAGAGAAGAAGAGATAAGAGGAGAGAAAATAGAGAGGAAAGAGAATAGAAAATAGAACGGAACAGAACACAACACAACAATATCAGAATCTCACAATTCGCAGCGGAACAACATATAATAATAAATGAATAATCTTTAAACAAAGAACTATATCAGTTATTACATTTTGTACATTACATTTCATTACATCAGAGTGTACAACATCATACAACAACAAACGGCGGAAAAAGAAATACTATATACTAGTAATACGCCATGCCATCCAGCTTGCCTCCAGCAACTCCTGAATATCCAGAATATCCTGATAAACCTAACTCTTGACTGCCCGTGTGGAAATTGGTGGGCACCCAGAATTTAGGAAGGAAAACAATAAACTCCGAGTCAGTCATGTGACTGGTGTGGGAACTCAAAACAGTTTATTTATCTTTAAAATCAAAATAGAGGAATATTTCTAAGTCAATTCGCAATGTTTTTTTAAAAATGAGACTACCATAAGGCCTCCCGCACACACACAATGCAAACGCAGAATCGGAGGAGATTTCTCCTTATGATAGTCAAAGATGCTTGATACGTATTAAAAAGAACATTTGATATTATTATTAGTGTATAGTGTAGGAAGAATTTATTTCGAAAGTAGAATATAAATCTTAGCCAGCATAGACATTCCGAACTATGCCTACTATAGCTACCATCCAAACAGTGGTGACCACCATAAGTGAATGGCAGGTTCTACAACTAATACCGTACAAGTTTCGTATTGGGAATTGGATTTCCAACGAATGATCAGGCCAAGGAACTTCCCATTGCCACATGAGAATGCCTCTGGATGGACATCCCCGAGAACCAAACCGGATCTCTACCAACACAAGGCTGGGTTACCCCTAATTGAGTAACAACTGACCGAATATGCCATCCCCCGGTCCTTTGGGACCTTTCACCGAGCGCTCGCAATCAATTCACACAATCATAAAGTGTTTTCAACATGAGTAAGTATCTGGGCTCCATACCATGATACCACCCTTTTCCAGAAGGAAATGCACATATCCTAAAGGGCGCTACCCCTCATAACCTTGCCGCATCTTTTCTGTTTTGACCATTCCAGAGGTGTGAGGCTCGACGAAGTCACGTCCACAAAAACATACTTTATACAAAAGCCATGCTTTGGGTCAACAAATGATCACAGAAATGATCACCAGGATAGACGATCAAAAAAATGATCCTATCACAAATAATCAACACAATGATCATTTACAGCAACACTCAGCATGTCACATTACCAAATTGGGAATATATCGCTGATAACATTCAACTACATAACCTCTGAGCTCGTACGTCTCAGAGAAGGGTGTTAAGCTAAAAGAATAAATTCTCCGCCACCAACAGAAATATATTTTAAAGAAATCGGCTTTATATCTCAATTTGTAATGTCAGACATACAATCCATACAAGTCTGTTCCGGGCTCGAACAGAACCGAAGGCACTTACAAAGAAGTCCTTGCAATCCGGATATTCACAATCCTGATCGGATTTCCCATCACTTAGGGAGTCTCTATATCGTTGCAACTCAGTGCAGAGACAATCGACAGGTCATCCTATCGCTCTCGCAAATATCGGGTCTTCAACACCGATCTTCAATGCTATTCACAACGACGTATCACATATTCGGAATGGGTTATACGACCCCATAGTCCTTTCCCGGTTAACCCGAATAGTGAGCGCTTATTCAAAAATAAGTGTGGCATTCAAATTCAAACAAATCACATCAATTACCCATTCAAAGGAAATATTGATAGTCGGTTATTGAACTATCAATGGATATGCACAACATCACCAGATTCCAAATAATTTTCCAAATTATTTACTTTCCAAAAATATCTTTACAAGATATATAATTCAATATCTCAAAAATAAATCAATATTTATTTTTAACAAATTCCACTTTCTTTTATAAATTCCATAGTGAATTTATATTTCAAAATATCTATGAATATACGATTTCAATTATTCATTTCAATTTATCTTCAAAAAGATAAATTCTCAAAGTATTCACTTTATATTGGAAAACATTTCCATACTTACTTATTAAGTAATTCTCAATCCATTTATTTTCAACACTTTGAAAATATTCAATATACTTAAATCGAAATTAAGTACATATTTCATTCTTTAAGGAAATCATTCTCTTAAACATTTTTATTTGGGCCAAAACGAATGTTGCGTAAAACATCGTTACGACGTCCCAAAATCACTCGTATAGGGATTCGAAAATTAAAATAGATATATAAATCCCAATACTATACAAAACATTTCCTTTCGGAAATCATTTACTATAACAACAGTGTTATAGTCCACCATTTCCTTTTATTTCTCGAAAACGTCTATTTCAACAATGAATGTTGAAATCTATGGTTTGAATCTTAACACTTTTTAAAACATCGTTAGATCGTTTTAATTCTATTTAAAACATCACATTCAAACATTTTCTTTAACATATTATTCACTATCCAAAAACGTGAATATACTACGTTAACAAATTTTCATCCTTTTATACATTTCATTTCAAAGGATTATTCACAGTCAAAAATGTGAATATAACTCCATTAATAGGTTTCAACAATTTACTTATCAAAATAAGTCGTTTGCGAATTTATAAAACAACGTTTATAAATTCCATTTCTATTTATTTTATAACATCTTTCTTTATAAATTTTCTTTATTAACCTATTCAATTTATAACTCAATTATAAAACAAAAGTTCATGTTATAAGTTAAATACTTAGAATTTATTTGTTTGCACAATCGTTCCTTTAAACTTCATAATTATAAATCTTATAACTTATAAGATTCAATTATTTATTCAAATCTATTCTTTCAAAAATTTTGGCAAATTTTATAAACCTACTGCTTATAAAATTCCATTTCTAACTTCACCGATTATAATCCTATAAATTTCATTCATTTATGAAATTCATTCACAATTCATTCTAACACTTATAAAAACTCGTTTTATAATTCAAATGTTTTAATTTATAAATATCAATTTATAAATCCTTTATAAAATCAATTTATACTATTATTTTAAAACATCTTTAATCTCCTTTATAATTTCATCATTTTGATTTATAAAATAATTAAATTTTATAAATCCTATATTTAAACTTTTCACAATAAATTCAATTAATCCCGATTTAGACTATTTTATAAAACCATTAACCTCATATTTCCAAAAATAAATCTTTAATCGTATTTCTCAAAATCATAATTTTTATAACATTAAAACTATACGTTTATTTATTTAAAATGGATCAATTCCAAAAATATTTTATATTTTCAAAAATCACTTTGAAAATCATTTTAAAATTCCAAAATTTGGTCCAATGATGCTACACACCAAATAGTCAATCACGACAACAACGATATCATATATCGATATGATAATCCATCAAATATCAAAATATCTGAAATCAAATAAATACTGTTGAGGAATCCAGTTGGATCCCTCCAACTTGTTTTCCTGCATCCACAAACATTAACACAATACCAATTTCGCTCCAGTACGAAATTATCGCGGTATATGCGATTTAAAATATTATCCGCTTAATAGACGGCGCAATAGGGTCTCATCCGCTAAACAAATGCGGGAAATCAATAACTCCAATATATACATATACCAATATATATATATATATATTGCTATTATATATAATACCAATTTCACTGTTTATGAAATATTCGCGGTATATGTTTTTAATAAATAACATCCGCTTACTAACGGCGCATAATGTCTATTTTAACAATCAATAGATAACAATCATCATTCAAACATGCATTCAAATATTTTAAATCTAACTATTTAAAATAAAATCGAAACTGATTCGATTGAGTGAGAAGTTCTCACCTTGATTTCAATTTCGTTTTAGCGATTTATTTCGAATAAAATTAAACGGACGTTTAATTTTACCCAAAATTATCACTAACTCCAAACGACTCCAATCCAATTCCATCGCGTAGTGCTCGTCCATACGATTCCAACGCAACTTGTTTCGCGCGTTTTCGACCTCGTATGAAAAAGATATGAATTTTCAAAGTTTTACACGAATTATATTCATAATATTTACAACATTTTTAATTAATTTTAAACCTAGCTTATCCATAGCCGTGAGATCAAGCGTGAGTGCATCAGGGCCGCCCTTGCCTATTTCTTCTACGCGCGTGTTTACCTCCAGGAAACAACGCAAGGCCGAACCCATATCTTAGGAATTAGGGTTCGATTTCGCCATCACCACGACGCACGAGAAGTTGATCAGAAGCTTGCACCTCGAAGCTCACCTCTCGCTCTACACTCGGCCCATGACCGGTCACGTGCGGCCCCCCCATCTGCATGCAGTTCAAGGCCGAACGCGCGACCTTCCTCCCCATTTTCTGGCCACCACACTGCTCGAAACTCGATCACAACCGGTCATCATGAAGCTCTCACTGCCGTCTACAATTCTCTAGTTGAAAGTTTGTTGCAATATTGAGTGGATTGGGAGATAATTGGAGGAGAAGCTCGTGAATTTCTGGCCGTGGGTTGAGGGGGTGGCGGCTGGACATTAGGGTTTTAGATTTTTTTTTATTTTGTGAAGGGTAGGGGCTATTTATAAGGAAATGAACGAACACTATTCATCCGGAAATTCCGAACTTTGATTTACGCGCCGTAACCAGCATTTCTAGGGTTTACCCCGCGTTCCGGACACAATGGAACAGGTTTCGAAAGCTAATTCGATCATCTGTGCGAGTTATGGCTACAAACGTTCAATTTAAATTAAACCGATTTAAATCGATTTCAATGCGTTTTAATTCGTACCGGACAAACGGTAAATCCAATTAACACGAAATTTGAAACCTTACAATAATATCACATTACGGATCCGATGAAACCGGTTTCGTCGAAATCCGAGACTTTTTGAAAAATGGCTATTTTAACTCGCCAAATTAAAATTAAAAATAATTCGATGCGTTTCGAGCTGCCACGATCAAACGATAACTCCGATTGACACGAAAATTGAAATCCGGTAATAACTAACTATTACGGATCCAATGGAACTGGTCTCGTTCAATTCTGAGACTGTTCAAAAATTGACTATTTTCACTAGTCGATTTTAATATTAAAATATTCAATTTTCACAAATTAACTTTTAATTCGATTTTAAAAGTTCTAAAATATCGTTCTAACTCCAATATGATAAAATAAAATTTTACAAATCATTTTCAATCATATTTAACCCTAATTTCAATTATTTCCATAATTTAACATATTAAATTATTGATTTAATTATTCAATTAAATCCAATTATTCGAAATAAAATTTATTCGACTTATAAATTTCACTTATTAATATTTAAAATTAATTAAACATTCAATTTTTAATTACTAAAAATCCTGGGTCGTTACATCGTTCCTCTCCCTACCACTCTTTCATTCTAAGAAATTTTTGTTATTATATTTCTTCCTGATAGTTGTACTCGTTCTCTTCCTTTGATAAACCCACTTTTTCTTTGAGAAAATTTTAAGCTTGTTTTGGATTTTTTATATATTAAGGTTTGTTTGGGAAATAAGCTACTTTCATTTTCTCGAGCCAACCATGCCCATGCCCGCATTTAATCTCCCCTGACCCGAGTAAGACCCCCAAGCTCCCTTTGTCAGTTCACCTACCCTAAAACCTCCGTTGCCATCCTTCCTCCCCTTGCCTCAGCAACAGCCAACCCTTCACCACCCCTCAACGAAGCCAATCTGCAGCCACACACACTCATCTCCAGTTTCCATCGCCGCCACACTTCTTTTCTCCGACCCAAAACCGTCATCCACGTCTCACCTATGCCCAGAACTGCCATAGTTCACCTATTGTCTGCCTTGCCCACTTCACGATCTAGCATCTTCATCACCAGCAGCCTGCCACCCCACTGCAACACTTCCTCCACTTATGCCACCACAACCCGAGCCGAACACCACTTTCACCATACCCCACCAAACGCCGAGCAACCGAGGCAACCATTGGTCCTCACCCACTGGCCCTCCTTCCCCACTGAAAGGCACCAACATGCAACACCACAGCAGCTTCTCTCGTTATATGTAATATGTAACGACCCGCTATTTTGGACCATTCAAATCGACAATAAAACCATACATATCCGACTTGAATAATTCAAAATACCGAATTGTTAATTAAAATTTGGCAAAACTTAAAATATACAGTAAATCAATCAATCAAAGATCACAGAGTAATATAATGCAGCTGAATAGATAAAGAATAGTAATTCATGAAGCTACTATATACATCATAGTTAGAAAAATACAACCGAATTGTTCAAATGCAGTGAAGTCTCCAATGCAACAGATGACTTCTCTGAACCAATCAACTGGAAAGGCTGGAATCTGAACCGATAGTTGGATTTCCAAATGAAACTCCGAACTCCAAAGGTGAGTCTCAAATGTTGTATCACTTAGTCTGACCCGAGTGTAAAGCAAAACACAAAACACTTGAGTCAGAATTAACATTCTTATATCAATAAATCCAACTCAAGTGAAATATCAACCGAAATACAAATAACTTAAAGGATGTTTGGGATAACCATCCTCTAAGGGTCCATGGAACTCTCTACAAGGTAGAAATATACATTATAACACCGTGGTCATTTCAGCTTAATTTATACATCAAAACCAAATCTCATTTTCACTTCAAATATCTCTATATTTCCCAAAATAGTATATATATATTAAATAATTTATACAGTAAAGTATTTTCAATTTCCTCAACTTAACAAATCGTTCCAACATCAACCCGACCTTCCCATTCAAATTAAATTCAATCTCAATTTATCAATTTAAATTCAACTCAATTTCTAAAATAACCACTTAAATTTTATCGATCTCAAATTCAGATTTATAATTACAAATACCCCTTTATATTTCCATATATTTCAACTTTAAGTATTCAACGTTTCATCTAAATTTCGTTCAATTTAGTTTTCTAAATAATAAATTCAAATTTAGTTCAACCTAAATTTTCATTTTAATTCAATTTAGTTGCTAAATAACAAATTCAACTACGTTGATTTCAAATACAGATCTGAATCTCAACATAAACCATTTAAATTCCAATATAGTTCAAGGCTTTAATATTTAAATGTTCTATATAACAGTTTCATATAGATCTCGATTTAACCTCATTATTATTTAGTCTTGAAATACTCCCTTATTAGATTCAATATCATTTAAGTAACCTTAAATTACATTTTACTCCACATTTTCTTTAATTTATTTAAACGTGAAATATTCATTAAATCACGTAAATCAAAAATCCAGTTATAAAATCATACCCATTTAATTTCCCATTCAAAAATTTCAAATTGATTTAATTAAATAAATCCTTATTTAAATACCATTTTAATAAACCCAAATTTATCTCCCAATCTTAATTATTCAATATATTACAAGAGAATCAATTTGAAATATAGATTTACATAAATGCTTAACCATATTATATGTATTAAATCAATCTAATTTAAATCAAATATTACTACTAAATCTATATATAAAATTTTCATTTATATAATATCTTAAGAATCAAATTTATTAAACCATATATTTCTTTCCAAAATCATAGAAATTATTTTCAGAATATTTATATGGACCAACGGTGTCTGTATATATTTCCTATCATATAGTCAAGTGCTACGGATATTTATCATTTCGATCCGTATACTAAATATATACGGATGGATATCATTTCAAACCGTAATCCCAAATTCAATTAAATGAAAATCGCTTGGGTTTATCATTTCAACCCATAACGATTTTCTCCTATTATAAAGTCTGTTCGGGTATGTATCATTTCAACCCATAGTGATTTCTAAACTACAGGGAACTTGCAGAGTGATAACAGAAAATACAATAAAATAACAGGCATATATCATCAATAACAATATAATATAAACAACAGGATATGGTGTCATATCACGTAGGTGAACAGTTACAGATAATAGCTTATATAACAAATTTAAATAACTACAACAGCATATTTCAATTGTCGTTTCAATTGAAATCAAATTTAATGAATAAAAATATGTTAATCGTGAGTGATTGCTCGCCTTTTAAGGTTAGAGAGATAGACAATGAAGTTGAGTTACGAAATGCAAGCACGACTTCCGAAGAAAAGTTAGATGGTATGATTTCGATGGAAAAG
Organism: Allium cepa; assembly: GCA_030765085.1. Taxonomy (NCBI): domain Eukaryota; kingdom Viridiplantae; phylum Streptophyta; class Magnoliopsida; order Asparagales; family Amaryllidaceae; genus Allium; species Allium cepa. The sequence goes on from CM060928.1 coordinate 620,750,020, forward strand.
CCGATAGATAGAAATTGATGAGAACGGATCAAATTAGCTTGATAAAATTGAAATGAAGATTATATGATTAATTTATTACTTTCTTTCAAAACGAACGTTAAATAAAAACATGCTTTTAAAAAAAATGAAATATATGTATATGCACACCCATGAAAACCATATAACTTTAAAACGCTTCCATTTCATATTAATGTTAAATAACAAATATATAATTATTCAAAATGTCACATATATAGTATATTCATTTTATGGTTGTCGTTTCCATGTAATAAATATTCATTTTAAACCAATATTAAAATAATATATATGTATAGTTAAAAATCAATGTTCTAACATAAAACACATATATTAAAGATCAACACACACACACACACACACACACACACACATATATATATATATAATATCTTTTGAAATGAATACTTATGTATATATATAATTATTATAGTTTATTACTTTCCTTTTCAAAATATCCAGCAGGAAATAAAACAAACTTATGCACATATATATGTAGATAAACAATATTCTTTATAATACATTGTTAACTTACTCCTCTCTTTTTTGTATTTTTTTTCTAATTTTTTTTATAAAACCTTCATATATAACAAAATATATGTATGAAATAAAATATTTGTATATATAAAAATCAAAACCTTTCAAACATATATTCAAAAACTGGATCATATAAATAACAATGTATTTAGTTAACACATAGTATAAAATTCATTTATATAGCTCTCTTATATATTCATTATAACTATAATTGAAACAGTTATATATACTTTTATATAAATTAACCAAATATACACGTTACTTAACCTATCTATACCCGATCAATAGCCTTATTATTAAAGCACGCACATCATAACAGTATGACGATATACAATGCTTTAGGCTTATTAAACAATATATTGCAACTTATGTATACTAATATGTTAATATAAATAAGCTTACATACTTATTATATATAAAAAAACAATATATATATATATATATATAAACTCAGAAATTGATATATAAGCTTATACTGTTATATAGAGAATTTTTTTATTAAGTACAGCCATACATATATATCTTTGGGTACTACAATTTGTATTATTTACCTTTTATAAAGAAAATTGCGATTGCACTGAGTTTGTACATATAGCTTACTTTATGTATATAAATATCGTAAGCTGTCATACACACACACACACACACACACACACTAAAATATGTAAATTTAGGGCAGTATACTACAAGCAAATATATATAATATAATACAATGTATAGACATACCCTGTGTAAACTCGACTCGCTGATGGGTTGGCAAAAGGAATAAATAAGAAACTACAGACAATGGGGAAAATGTTGATGCCACCCATGTGCTATCAGAAGTTATTACCTTTAAGCTATACACTCGGCTATGATGAGGCTGCCGGTGTGGATAGGGAAGATGTTGGGTTCGGTTGGAAGGCAGGGTGTTTCTTAAGAGAAGAGGAGGGGAGAAGGAGGGGACAGGCGCTTGGTGGAAAGAAAATTTGCAGAGAGAGGATGAAAAGAATGCAGATGTACTAGGTAAAAGAAAGGAGGAGCAGGCTAGAATAAATAGAATGAACAAGGAAGGTTATAAATCAGATTGGCATGAAAACATAAAGAAAGAAATAAATAAAAGAAATCAATGAATGCGAAATAACGTATAGTATTTTATAAGTTTCAAACTTTGAAATGGCAAAAAAGTGTAACGACCCGTAGATTTTAATAGTTTTAAATGGTTTTATTTAACGTAATTAATTGATACTTTTGAGAAATTTTATATAATAATATTTTGAAATAAAAATTTAATATTTGGATTACGTCTAATTAAACATAGCAGATTTTAAATTTTCAATTTATTTTATCAAAGTTTATTCCATTGTGAAATTCTATTTAATTCAAGCTAGCTAATAAATTGCTTTAATAAATATTGCAGATTCAATTTCTTTAATAAATATTGCGGAATCAATGCACAGATGTTATCAATTTCATTTTTATGGTGGTACGTTCCTTTATGTTTCCTACCGGTTAAACTATAAATAATTTGCTTTGATGAGTTAGCTAAATCAAAGCAACCTGACCGTTGCTATTTATTTCTTTTATTAATTGCTACAATTATTTTCACCAAATCAAGGGTTGACCATTACTTGGCTTTCAAATTTTGGACTCTGCATTCAAAAAGAAACGTATAATATAATAAGTACTTCATATTTATTTTCAGTACATTTCACAAAATTTTCTCTGTTCGTTCTTTTCTATTAAATATATACTTGCAGCTGTTATCAATCCATCGTTTCAATTTATTATATGGTCTGTTACTCTGCCTTTTCAGATTTGAACATGCAACTGGTGGCATTAAAAGTTGCTTTAATTATCCACTGAATTATTGTGACTGTCCCCTTACTCTATATTTATTATGTATGTTTTATCTTTGCTTAAATTTCTCTGTCCATTCCTTGTTCCATTTTAAATATCATTGCCTTTTCAAACTTATTACGTACTATCCAAACAAACAAAAAAGTTATTGCTCTAAATGTAGCTAAATCAACTCATGACCGTTGCCATTTCAAAGTTTGAAAGGTATAAAATGTTGAATATGCGCTTATATGAATTTTGTTTGATGATAATAAACATATATACATTCGTTTAAATGTATTTGATAATATACTATTTATTTTCACAGATTAAATAAATATTTGCTGAATAAAATAAATAACACGAAATTTGAATTCAAACGAATATTTTATTCAAACAAATATTTATTACAATTTTGATAGTACAAATTCAAGCTCTCACTATACATATACATTTTTGATTACATCACAATTACATCACAATTCAGTTTACATTAATAACCTCACTACATATCACTCACACTCGTATTTATCTTCAACTGCATTCCAGTTTGAATCCAGCATCTGGGCAATCTGCAAAAATATAAACTAACGCAGTAAAATTGAAAATAAAATATTTTTGCAATATAAAATAAAAGATGAATTTTGAAAATAATATTTGCCTCAGTTATTTGGGTTGTTCGTCATAATTTAAATTTGAATTCATCATACACGAACAACTTGTGACATACACAGTGTATTACTGTATATGCCACAAGGCCGTGCTCGCCGATATATACACTTGATTGTTTTACAGGGACAGGTACGCACAGGTCAAACCCAAATGAAAAACCGGGTTCAACTCACGTGCAATAACATTGAAAATCACGACACGAGCACAAGGTCAAACCCGAGTTGTGAAACTGGATTCAACACAGCACAAGTGAATGGCAAAAACATCAAAATTCAGTAGCAACCAAATATGAATGTAGACAGCAACTATACATGAAGACAACAAGCTACATGATGAACAAGTGCAAACTGAACAACTGATACAAATGAATGAAGTGAATGCAAACAACTCGACAATCAAATAACAGTAATGCAGTCAACATCTATTCAAGGCCAACACAAATTATAAGAGGATGCTGAATCAAGATGAACAATGCAATTTAACATGAGCAAGTGCAACTAAATGGAATGCACCAGTGATGAAAGCTACAAGAACACAAGACAGTCTGCAAGCAAGTTCAAGTGATGAAGCACTGCAACTCAAACAGCTACAATGGCCAGACCAACCAGACCCAAGTGAAACTGATTCAAATGCAACAAAGATACAAGCTGCAGCATACCAGACTCAAAGATACAACAAACCACAAGATACTGCAACAAACACTCAAGTGAGTGAAACTCAAGTTACAATGCATCGGTGAGCCAAGAATACATGTACTCAGGCTCGACTAACAGTGCAGACAAATGCTCATATGAATATGAAATAACCAGAGCCAAGAATACATGTACTCGAGACAATATGCACAAATGTAAAACCACTGCAACAAAAGTGTAAAAACACCAATGAACCAACAAAGAATGGCCAGACACAAGACAGCAGTGTGCAACTCGAGTTTCAAAGTATGCCACAATAAAGACAGTAAAATGAACAATGCAAGGAAGGCTGCAGTGAAGCATGTACATGAGTGGACAGGACTACAACAGCCAGTGCCAACAAAGAATTAAGTCTCGACCAAAACCAGTTACTCTATACAAGCAACACAATGCAAAACTCAAATCTGGCCAAAAACAAGACAGACCAACACAACAGCCCCAAAACCAAAGATGCAACAGATAATGATGCAGGGAAGACTCGAATGACCAAGTGCACCACTGACCATACAACAACTCAAATATCAAGCACATGAATTCGCAAATAAATTTCAGACTCAAAGAATCAACTACAAGCCCAATTGACAACACAGCAGCAACATGTACACAGTAAACAAAGACCAAAGTGCATGAACACAGTGAAGACCACAAAGGCAGTGCAACAGTGGTGATGCAGTGGCACATGACTATCATGGTACATTTCAAGTTCATCAGTATATGACAGCAACCAGAGGCAACATCACACAATCGAAGGTAACTACAGTACAAAATCAAATACCAACTATCCAAGTACAACATGAACACTATAGGCCGAGGTGAACAATGTAAGGGACGAAGCCGTGGAAGCATAGCAAAGCCAAAAATCGTCACAGTCAATATTGAACGAGTCAATAATCAAAACCGTGTCAACCAAGCCGTGGGAAGCAAGTATCAAGAATATACGCATATGAATTAGTCAGATTTTATCTCAATCATCCAAGTATAATCGAATGGCCAAAGAAAATCAGTAGACAAATTCAAACACGAATATACGAACGCAAAAATAGGATTTCGAATCCTATACAAGCCCAGATCATCATCGGCATAAATGATCAGAGTTCGAATATAAAAAAAAATCGAAAAGTAACGAAGCATAAATTCTTACCAGAAGCAAGAATCGAACTCATCGAAATAGCCAGTGAGAGCAACAAGAATCGATCGAGCAAGGCAACTCTTGATCAACCAGAGATTCGATCAAATCTAATAGGCGCTTCGAAAAAGCCCTAATTTGTAAAAAGGGAAGAAGAACGAACAAAGAAACAGCGGCCGCCATTACGAACGAAAAAGAGACGGGCTGAATTACTAAAGAGGGCCGGGCTTATTCGAATTCTATTTTATTTTGGGTTTTTAAAATTATAATAGGGGTTTTATTTTTGAATTAGGGCTATTTTATTTCAATTGTTTTAATTTGTATTTTTCTTTTAAACCGTTTTTAATTTTCTAGTCGTGTGACTAGGGGACAAACTACGGTGTGTAGTTTGGGAATTCGCAACTCGGTGGTTGAGTTGTGGTCAGGGTTTTGAGCGTAGAATTAGATTAGTCAATAGCGGGTATAGCGAGTTTACGTGTGTAAGCGAGGGACTATCTAATTTCTAGTACAAACCTTGGGGGCAGCACGTAGGCAGGGTTTTGCCGAAGCTGGGTAAATTCTGTGTTGTTCTGTTTTATTCTGTTATTTATATTCTGCTATATCTGTGCTGCTATTCTGTGATCTGAATTGAAATTAATTGATAAGCTTCCGCGATTAATTTTTATAATTTTCACTATCACCCTATTCACCCCCCCTCTAGGGTGAAATCGATCCTACGAGTGGTATCGGAGCCAGGTTCAAAAGCCATTTTTGTTTTAAAATTTTGATTTTACAAAAACCAATTTTTGTTTAAAAATTTGTGTTTCAAAAATCAATTTTTGTTTTAAAAATTCGTGTTTCAAAAATTCGGTTTTTGTTTTAAAAATTTGAATTTTTAAAATGGCTTCTTTTAATAATGCTTTTGCAGAGGGTCAGTCGATAGTTAGACCACCAATGTTCAATGGTGAATATGCTTACTGGAAAAATAGAATGCAAATTTTTCTGAAAACCATTGACGCTTGGAATATTGTTGAGACAGGTTATAGAATACCAACTATAACTGTAGATAATCAGGAAATAGAGAAACCAAAGGAACAATGGACAGAACTAGAAAATAAATTACAAAATACTAATGCCAAAGCTATGAATTCTATTATCTGTTCATTGGATCAATTTGAATTTAATCGTGTCTCACATTGTCTAACTGCGCAGGAAATATGGCACATACTAGAAGTGACTCACGAAGGAACATCTCAAGTCAAAGAATCTCGCCTTGCAATGCTAAGCAGCGAATACGAGAACTTCAAAATGGCGAAGGAAGAAAATGTCAAAGAGATGTACGGACGAATCTCCAATATCGTATACAAATCAAAAGCTCTCGGAAAAACATACACCGAATTAGAAATAGTCCGGAAAATCCTCAGAGTCCTTCCACGAAGCTTTGAAACAAAAGTAACTGCCATACAAGAATCAAAAGATTTAAAACAACTTAAAGTTGAAGAACTCATCGGAAATCTCACCACTTATGAGCTAGAAATGAAATTCAAAGAAGAGCGTGAAGGAGGCGACACTCAAAAGAAATCAATAGCTCTCAAAGGAACAACCAAAAGTGATGATGATAACGATGAAGATGATGGAGCAGCAGAATTGGAGCTGTTAATAAGGAAATTCAAAAAATGGAATCAAAAACATGGAAATTCAGCTCGAATTCAAAAAGCAAAAAGCAGAATAGCCAAAGCACTAGACTACTCGGAAGAACAAAAGTTTATTTGTTATAATTGCAACAAACCCGGCCATATCAAGCCCGATTGTCCACAAATTAAATCCAGCCATGGAAAGAAACAGAAAAAGAAAATTTTTGCAGCCACTTGGGATGAAATAGACGAGAATGATCAAAGCACTGGCAGTGAAAGCGAAAAGGCAGAATTGTGTCTTCGAGGTGATACAACTTACAGTGACGATGACGAGCCAAGTGAGGTATCAAAACTTACCCATTCTGAGTTGCTTATATATTTTCATGAAGTAAACGGTTGTTTTGAAAGACTTAGAGAAAAATACACCAAACTTGAATCTCAAAAAGATACTTTGATAGAATGTAATAAACAACTTGATCAATTAGTTAAACCCTATCAAAGTAGGATCCCTAAGTGTGATAAGTGTCCAACATTTGATGAAGAAATTAAAAAATCAGAAACTAAAATAAAATCGCTTGAAAATGAAATTCTGATTTTAAAGGAGAATGAAAATACTAGGAGAGAGAATTCTATTAAAAAGTGCACACAGTTGTTAAACGAAAATGAATCTCTCAAAACACAAGTCCAACAATTGTCAACGACTTTGGATAAATTTTCAAAAAGTGAAAAATCGTTGAATATGCTATTAGGAAAGCAAACTGTTAATTCGGTTAGACAAGGACTTGGATATAATAGTTCGAAAATTGTTGAAAGCAATATTAGTCAAGCTAAATCCATGTGCACAATTTGTAGAAAATATGGACACAATCACAATAATTGTTGGTATAGACCCAAACATGTGAAAACTATACCGATTTGGGTTCCAAAAGGCACAAATATAAAATCTCTCAAAGTTAAACAAATTTGGGTGCCAAAGGGAACAATTATAAATAGTTTTGGGTCTACACAAAATTATTTTTCAAAATTTTCTGCCACTAACAACCATGGACCTATAAAAACAAATAGGTCACATAAATTCTTTTCCGTGTAGGTGTGGTGGCAGGCTAAGGAACAACAACAGTGTACTCTGGATTTTTGGCTGTTCCAGAAACACAACGGACGACGAAGCAAAGTTCCTTAGCCTAGTATAAAGGTGACAGAATCACAACAGACAAACAACGAAAAATATCGTAAAGGTAAAATAGGTAATGGTATGTTTTAAACGATATATTAAATGTGATAATCTGCACCATATTCTGAATTAAAATCTGCCAGTATTGAGATGATGAAAAGATGGTGATTTTGACTTTGACTTATTCAACATAGTTGGCCAATTATATTCTTATGCCAAAAACACTATAAAAATCTCTAGATTCTTTGAATTACTTCATATATATATCATTTTGGATTAAAAAAATAGTGTTTTGTTGGATAATAATACATTTGGTTATAATTCGGCTAACTCTATATTCACGGTTTTCGATTATTTACACGACTTCAATTTAGATTCAAAAGAATGTCACTTAAGAAATTTTTTTGGTGCACACTTCATGTTTTGGTCTATAAAATTCAATTGATGATAATTTTGAGTGAAAGAGAAATTCAGATGCAGATTACACTGGTAATCTAGTTGATAGAAAAATTACTAGTGAAACGTGATTTTTGTTGAGACATTTAGTAACTGCATCGTTTTTCAAAGAAAATATCTGCATATTTTTCATTTCAAATAATTTTCAAATAGCAGAAAATTTTCTTATAAAACCCCCTCGAGAAAATCATTTTTGACCATATTTTCAGATTAGTCATTTTGAAAAATTAGTTTCATAATTATTTTTGAATTTGATTTTAAATGACTATTTTGACTAATCTGACTCCCAAATGATTATCGAAAAGAAAAATAGTGATTGAAAAAGTGATGAGCGTTGATATTGATTATATATTATAACTCGAGACGGTATAATTAATAAATTTCTTTAGAAATTTAAACAAGAGTTATAAAACTGTTTGTTGGTAAAAATTCCATGACCATCTCTATATCTATCATATTTCTAACGGCCATCACTCATCAAAATTCTATATAGTTTGTCAATATGTGGTACTTTAAACAGGAATCATTCGTTTTTCATTTTTCATTTTTTCTAAAAAAAAGGGTAATAATAATAATAATAAATACCAAAGTATTCACTCTCATTTAAAAGTCCTCATGGTTATGCATGGGTGAATTACTTGGAATTTGTTATGTGCTTCCATGCTCATTTAAAAGTCCTCGCGGTTATGCATGTATGGAACGCATATCAAAAGTTGATTTGTAAAATAAACAAGTTGATTCTAATCCCATTTAAAAGTCCTCACCGTTATGCGTGGTTAGAAGATACTTGAATTAATTTTTTTTTAAAATAAAACTGGAATACTACTAATCTCATTTAAAAGTCCTAACGGTTATGCATGGTTAGTAGATATTCAAATTCCTGATATAAATATACCACAAATAGACACAACTGTATGGTTTTATATGATGACATCATTTCCATCATTCTAAAAGTGGAATATGCGCCTAACAAAATATTTATGATTTTTGTTTGATTTTTTATTGAAATTTAATATTTATATTCAATTAAGTTTTAATGTTGGTTAATATCAATAACTTTATCTCTATTTTCTCTAACACTATTATTCTTTTGCTGATAACAAAAGGGGGAGAGAAAAGTTAAGATTTTGTCAAATAGAATCAAGCAAAGGTCAAATAATTTTCCATTTGCATATAGGCTCATTTATATATTTCTATTTGTATGCATATATGTAGGGGGAGCTTTGTGTAGAGAGGAAGTATTTAAATAAGGGGAGCAATTAGGATATATCTATGATCAAATACATTTAACATATTCAAAATCTTAAATATATGTTTGTTGTCATCAAAAGGGGGAGATTGTTGAATATGCGCTTATATGATTTTTGTTTGATGATAATAAACATATATACATTCGTTTAAATGTATTTGATAATATACTATTTATTTTCACAGATTAAATAAATATTTGCTGAATAAAATAAATAACACGAAATTTGAATTCAAACGAATATTTTATTCAAACAAATATTTATTACAATTTTGATAGTACAAATTCAAGCTCTCACTATACATATACATTTTTGATTACATCACAATTCAGTTTACAGTAATAACCTCACTACATATCACTCACACTCGTATTTATCTTCAACTGCATTCCAGTTTGAATCCAGCATCTGGGCAATCTGCAAAAATATAAACTAACGCAGTAAAATTGAAAATAAAATATTTTTGCAATATAAAATAAAAGATGAATTTTGAAAATAATATTTGCCTCAGTTATTTGGGTTGTTCGTCTAATTTAAATTTGAATTCATCATACACGAACAACTTGTGACATACACAGTGTATTACTGTATATGCCACAAGGCCGTGCTCGCCGATATATACACTTGATTGTTTTACAGGGACAGGTACACACAGGTCAAACCCAAATGAAAAACCGGGTTCAACTCACGTGCAATAACATTGAAAATCACGACACGAGCACAAGGTCAAACCCGAGTTGTGAAACTGGATTCAACACAGCACAAGTGAATGGCAAAAACATCAAAATTCAGTAGCAACCAAATATGAATGTAGACAACAACTATACATGAAGACAACAAGCTACATGATGAACAAGTGCAAACTGAGCAACTGATACAAATGAATGAAGTGAATGCAAACAACTCGACAATCAAATAACAGTGATGCAGTCAACATCTATTCAAGGCCAACACAAATTATAAGAGGATGCTGAATCAAGATGAACAATGCAATTTAACATGAGCAAGTGCAACTAAATGTAATGCACCAGTGATGAAAGCTACAAGAACACAAGACAGTCTGCAAGCAAGTTCAAGTGATGAAGCACTGCAACTCAAACAGCTACAATGGACAGACCAACCAGACCCAAGTGAAACTGATTCAAATGCAACAAAGATACAAGCTGCAGCATACCAGACTCAAAGATACAACAAACCACAAGATACTGCAACAAACACTCAAGTGAGTGAAACTCAAGTTACAATGCATCGGTGAGCCAAGAATACATGTACTCAGGCTCGACTAACAGTGCAGACAAATGCTCATATGAATATGAAATAACCAGAGCCAAGAATACATGTACTCGAGACAATATGCACAAATGTAAAACCACTGCAACAAAAGTGTAAAAACACCAATGAACCAACAAAGAATGGCCAGACACAAGACAGCAGTGTGCAACTCGAGTTTCAAAGTATGCCACAATAAAGACAGTAAAATGAACAATGCAAGGAAGGCTGCAGTGAAGCATGTACATGAGTGGACAGGACTACAACAGCCAGTGCCAACAAAGAATTAAGTCTCGACCAAAACCAGTTACTCTATACAAGCAACACAATGCAAAACTCAAATCTGGCCAAAAACAAGACAGACCAACACAACAGCCCCAAAACCAAAGATGCAACAGATAATGATGCAGGGAAGACTCGAATGACCAAGTGCACCACTGACCATACAACAACTCAAATATCAAGCACATGAATTCGCAAATAAATTTCAGACTCAAAGAATCAACTACAAGCCCAATTGACAACACAGCAGCAACATGTACACAGTAAACAAAGACCAAAGTGCATGAACACAGTGAAGACCACAAAGGCAGTGCAACAGTGGTGATGCAGTGGCACATGACTGTCATGGTACATTTCAAGTTCATCAGTATATGACAGCAACCAGAGGCAACATCACACAATCGAAGGTAACTACAGTACAAAATCAAATACCAACTATCCAAGTACAACATGAACACTATAGGCCGAGGTGAACAATGTAAGGGACGAAGCCGTGGAAGCATAGCAAAGCCAAAAATCGTCACAGTCAATATTGAACGAGTCAATAATCAAAACCGTGTCAACCAAGCCGTGGGAAGCAAGTATCAAGAATATACGCATATGAATTAGTCAGATTTTATCTCAATCATCCAAGTATAATCGAATGGCCAAAGCAAATCAGTAGACAAATTCAAACACGAATATACGAACGCAAAAATAGGATTTCGAATCCTATATAAGCCCAGATCATCATCGGCATAAATGATCAGAGTTCGAATACAAAAAAAAATCGAAAAGTAACGAAGCATAAATTCTTACCAGAAGCAAGAATCGAACTCATCGAAGTAGCCAATGAGAGCAACAAGAATCGATCGAGCAAGGCAACTCTTGATCAACCAGAGATTCGATCAAATCTAATAGGCGCTTCGAAAAAGCCCTAATTTGTAAAAAGGGAAGAAGAACGAACAAAGAAACAGCGGCCGCCATTACGAACGAAAAAAAGACGGACTGAATTACTAAAGAGGGCCGGGCTTATTCGAATTCTATTTTATTTTGGGTTTTTAAAATTATAATAAGGGTTTTATTTTTGAATTAGGGCTATTTTATTTAAATTGTTTTTAATTTGTATTTTTCTTTTAAACCGTTTTTAATTTTCTAGTCGTGTGACTAGGGGACAAACTACGGTGTGTAGTTTGGGAATTCGCAACTCGGTGGTTGAGTTGTGGTCAGGGTTTTGAACGTAGAATTAGATTAGTCAATAGCGGGTATAGCGATTTTACGTGTGTAAGCGAGGGACTATCTAATTTCTAGTACAAACCTTGGGGGCAGCACGTAGGCAGGGTTTTGCCGAAGCTGGGTAAATTCTGTGTTGTTCTGTTTTATTCTGTTATTTATATTCTGCTATATCTGTGCTGCTATTCTGTGATCTGAATTGAAATTAATTGATAAGCTTCCGCGATTAATTTTTATAATTTTCACTATCACCCTATTCACCCCCCCTCTAGGGTGAAATCGATCCTACATAAAATACTATACGTTATTTCGCATTCATTGATTTCTTTTATTTATTTATTTCTTTCTTTACGTTTTAATTTCAATCTGATTCATAACCTTCCTTGTTCCATTTTAAATATCATCGCCTTTCCAAACTTATTACGTACTATCTAAACAAACAAAAAAGTTATTGCTTTAAATGTAGCTAAATCAACTCATGACCGTTGCCATTTCAAAGTTTGAAACATATAAAATACTATACGTTATTTCGCATTCATTGATTTCTTTTATTTATTTATTTATTTATGTTTTCATGCCAATCTGATTTATAACCTTCCTTGTACTCTTCGTACATTTTATTTATTCTAGCCTGCTCCTCCTTTCTTTTACCTAGTACATATGCATTCTTTTCATCCTATCTCTGCAAATTTTCTTTCCACCAAGCGCCTGTCCCCTCCTTCTCCCCTCCTTTTCTCTTAAGAAACACCCTGCCTTCCAGCCGAACCCAACATCTTCCCTATCCACATCGGTAGCCTCATCATAGCCGAGTGTATAGCCTAGAGGTAATAACTTCTGACGGCACATAGGCGGCATCAACATTTTCCCCATTGTCTGTATTTTCTTATTTGTTCCTTTTGCTCACCCATCAGCGACTCAAGTTTACACAGGGTATGTCTATACATTGTATTATATTATATATATTTGCTAGTAGTATACTGCCTTAAATTTACATATTTTAGTGTATATATGTATGACAGCTTACGTTATTTATATACATAAAGTAAGCTATATGTACAAACTCAGTGCAACCGCAATTTTCTTTATAAAAGGCAAATAATACAAATTGTAGTACCCAAAGATATATATGTATGGCTGTATTTAATAAAAAAAAATTCTCTATATAACAGTATAAACTTATATATCAATTTCTGAGTTTATATATATTTTGTCATATTGTTTTTTTTAATTTTGATTTTTATATAATAAGTATGTGAGCTTATTTATATTCACATATTAGTATACATAAGTTGCAATATATTGTTTAATAAGCCTAAAGCATTGTATATCTTCATACTGGTATGATGTGCGTGCTTTAATAATAAAGCTATTGATCGAGTACAGATAGGTTAAGTAACGTGTATATTTGGTTAATTTATATAAAGTATGTATAACCGTTCCGATTATAGTTATAATGAATATATAAGAGAGTTATATAAATGAATTTTATACTATGCATTAACTAAATACATTGTTATTTATATGATCCAGTTTTTGAATACATGTTTGAAAGGTTTTGATTTTTATATATACAAATATTTTATTTTATACATATATTTTGTTATATATAAAGGTTTTATAAAAAAAATTAAAAAAAAGAGAGAAAAAAGGAGTAAGTTAACAATGTATTATAAAGAATATTGTTTATCTGCATATATATGTGCATAAGTTTGTTTGATTTCCTACTGGATACTTTGAAAAGGAAAGTAATAAACAATAATAATTATATATACACATAAGTATTCATTTCAAAAGATATTATATATATGTGTTTTATGTTAGAACATTGATTTTTAACTATACATATATATTATTTTAATATTGGTTTAAAATGAATATTTATTACATGGAAACGATAACCATAAAATGAATATACTATATATATGACATTTTGAATAATTATATATTTGTTAATTAATATCAATATGAAATGGAAGCGTTTAAAGTTATATGGTTTTCATGGGTGTGCATATATATATATATTTCGTTTTTTAAAATGCATATTTTGATTTAACGTTCATTTTGAAAGAAAGTAATAAATTAATCATATAATCTTCGTTTTAATTTTATCAAGCTAATTTATCCGTTCTCATCAATTTCTACCTATCAGCTTTTCCATCGAAATCGTACCATCTAACTTTGCTTTGGAAGTCGTGCTTGCATTTCGTAACTCAACTTCATTGTCTATCTCTCTAACCTCGAAAGGTGAGCGATCACTCACGATTAACATATTTTTATTCATTAAATTTGATTTCAATTGAAACGACAATTGAAATAGGCTGCTATAGTTATTTAAATTTGTTATATATGCTATTATCTGTAACTGTTCACCCGCGGGATATGACACCATATCCTGTTGTTTATATTATATTGTTATTGATGATATATGCCTGTTATTTTATTGTATTTTCTGTTATCACTCTGCAAGTTCCCTATAGTTTAGAAATCACTATGGGTTGAAATGATACATACCCGAACAGACTTTAGAATAAGAGAAAATCGTTATGGGTTGAAATGATAAACCCAAGCGATTTTCATTTAATTTAATCTGGGATTACGGGTTGAAATGATATCCACACGTATATATTTAGTATACGGATTGAAATGATAAATATCCGCAGCACTTGACTATACGATAGGAAATATATACAGACACTGTTGGTCCATATAAATATTTTGAAAATAATTTCTATAATTTTTGAAAGAAATATATGGTTTAATAAATTTGATTCTTAAGATATTATATAAATGAAAATTTTATATATAGATTTAGTAGTAATATTTGATTTAAATTAGATTGATTTAATACATATAATATGGTTAAGTATTTATGTAAATCTATATTTCTAATAGATTCTCTTGTAATAAATTGAATAATTAAGATTGGGAGATAGATTTGGGTTTATAAAAATGGTATTTAAATAAGGATTTATTTAATTAAATCGATTTGAAATTTTTGAACAATTCGGTATTTTGAATTATTCAAGTCGGATATGTATGGTTTTATTGTCGATTTATAGAAGTACATCCATCTTCTATTTTGTAATTTAATTATCGCATCTTCGATCGAGTCTATCTTCGAATCAGAATTCGACTGATTTGAGTTCCTCTAATTTAAATCTCTATCTTTGTTTTAAAATCCATTCTTAAAATTATCCTCTGAAAATCGGGTATGTTTGCATTTTTGAAATTGTTTTATATATCGAAATTATTATTTTGATAACTATGATTTTATTCTATATATAAAAGTGAAAATGTTTTCCATAAGGATTATATACCTATATATAAAACAAATAAGAAATGTTATTCTATATAAAAGGGTTTTGAAAGGATTTGAAATTTTGAAAAAATATAAGAAATTGATTTATATAAAAATGATTTATAACTGAAGTGTTAAATTTGAAATTCGAGAATTGAATTCCGGTGTTTTGAAATTGGTTTTAAGATTTTTGAAAATTTATAATAATACGATTTGAAAGTATTTTCTGAATAAGAAGTGTTTCAAATGACTCAAATGAGTTCCAATGATTCCAATGAAATTTCAAGGAATTTTTAAGAAAATAGAAGTCCAGAACTCACTTTGTCGCTGGAAAATAATTTCGGTTATGAGTGCACGCATCATCGACATTGATTTTCGAGTTTCAAAGTGGGGGAGAGGCCACTCTAGTAGCTTTGCTATGCGAGTGATATTGTGAAACAAATTTTGATTTTAAATTCCGAAGAATAATTCGATATTCGAAAGATATATGTATATATATTTTAAATGATTTAAAGGAAACCGGTATTCAGTCCTCGAGTTTCGGATTTGATTTGGTATAATCCTATCTATTTATTGTTGATTTTCAAGTCTTGAATTGGAATATTGATTTCCCTAACTATTTTGAATGTTCGAAAACTTCCAAATCGAGATTAAATTTTCAAAGCTAAGAAATTTCGAAGAGTATCAAAAGTTTGATAAAGAATATAAATTTAGTTTTGAAATGCTTTGGAAAAAAAATAGTTGAATAATGGTTTTCTGAAAGGTAAATTGGATATTTCACATAGAAATAGATAGTTTAAAAGTTTTAAAAAAGGGATAATTATGAATTTGGAAACCATTTTGAGTATAATCGATTTTGGGAAAATATTTGGTTTTGAAATTAAATTGGAATTAAAAACTAGTACTTATATAGTGATTTTGGAAATGAATTTGTTTGACTTGAATCATTTTAATTTGGAAAATGGGATAATTTTCTAAACCTATTATTTTATGAAATTTGAAATTTAGATATTTAATTTGGAAGAAATTTGGTGAAATCATATATGATTTTGAAACTGAATTGATATTGAAATGATTTGAAATTTGAGAACCTTATATCATTAAGCACTTGATTTGGGAGTGGTCGAACTTATATAAAATGAATTGTATAAGTATGAAGTTGATTTGAAATCTATTGATATGAAAGGTACTCAATTTGGAAAGAGATTTTATATAATCGAAGTCTATATAAGGATGATTTGATCTACTATTGATTTTGGAAAGTATTCGATTGGGAAAAATGGAATCCTATATATATGGACTTTATATAAGTACGATATTTGAAAGTGATTTGAAAAGGTACTATATGACATATATTTTCGAAGTAAAGATATGGAAAGTGCCTTCTGCTTGATATCCGCTTTGTGGCCACATCGTGGATTCATTCTATCGATATTATTCTCTCTGATTTTTGGTTTTCCGGATGTAATACTCGAGTGTTCCCATCGTGGCTTAGCCCATGGTTTTTTTTCCTCTCACGACTGCATAGCGCAATTGCCTGGCTGAGTCTGGCCTAGTGGTACGGATTGTTTCCTGGGTGACCCAGGCGTAACCATTGTGTATCCTGCAATCTGTGTAGGTCGCGAATAGTAGCGAAACTGTCTGGTTGAGATAGCCTAGGGGTACGGATTGTTTCCTAGGGGACCCAGGCGTAACCATTGTGTATCCTGCACTCTACTAGTCATCATGGCGTAACTCGTAGGGCTGAGAAAGCTTATGGATACAGATTGTTTCCTACAGGATCCAGGCGTAACCATTGTGTATCTGCGAACCACGGTCGGACAATGGTTTTGGTTTGGTTATTTTGTTTGGATTGTACTTTCCATATCTGTTTTAAAGGTTTTCCAAGTATTTTCACTGGGTGTTGAAACAAGTCTACTAAGTAGTTGAAGAATTCTAGCTTTGCGCCTGATCAACGCATGGCCAGAGTCTGCAAGAACAAGGATAAACTTGTTGAAACATCGAGTTATAAAAGTATTTTCGAAAGGAAAATTTATTTCGATATAATAGTATTTTATTATAAAAGTATTATTATAAAGGTATTTGTTATAAAAGTATTTTTCCCAACAAAGAAATTTTGAATTAATATTTGAAATTTAAATTCTTATGGTTCCAGATTAATTATTCGTGCCTGATACTATTCCTTGCATCTACCTTATCTGCTCAGTTTAGTTATTCACCTTGATTCTTTTTTCCAAATCTACCTTCCTTCCTTGTTGGATATATCCTTTAAAACATTGTTTAATTATATACTACATGGTTTAATAGAAATTTTAGTGTTATAAATATTTTAGAAGCTATTTATCTAAAATAAAACATATTTTTTTTTTAAAATGATTTATGATCTAATAATAACATTTGGAAGGTATGTTGAAACAAAATAAAAATTTATGAATTTTGGATTTATTATTTCAATAGCTTCTTTGTAAATATAAGTAATAATGTAAATGATTGTTTTCAAAGGAGTTTGAAAAGTATTGAAGTATTAAAGAAAATCAAATTTCAAATGAAGTTATCAAATAAATATTTCAAATAAAATTTATATAGTTTTAAATTAATTATTTATCTTGTCTTTCAGTCTATTTTATTTCTGGTTGTTCTATTCTCCTACCTCCTACCTTTTCGGGGACGAAAAGTTTTGAGTGGGGGAGAGTGTAACAACCCGTAGATTTTAATAGTTTTAAATGGTTTTATTTAACGTAATTAATTGAAACTTTTGAGAAATTTTATATAATAATATTTTGAAATAAAAATTTAATATTTGGATTACGTCCAATTAAACATAGTAGATTTTAAATTTTCAATTTATTTTATCAAAGTTTATTCCATTGTGAAATTCTATTTAATTCAAGCTAGCTAATAAATTGCTTTAATAAATATTACAGAATCAATTTCTTTAATGAATATTGCAGAATCAATGCACAGATGTTATCAATTTCATTTTTATGGTGGTACGTTCCTTTACGTTTCCTATCGGTTAAATTATAAATAATTTGCTTTGATGGGTCAGCTAAATCAAAGCAACGTGACCGTTGCTATTTATTTATTTTTTTAATTGCTACAATTATTTTCACCAAATCAAGGGTTGACCATTACTTAGCTTTCAAATTTTGGACTCTGCATTCAAAAAGAAACGTATAATATAATAAGTACTTCATATTTAGTTTTAGTACGTTTCACAAAATTTACTCTGTCCGTTCTTTTCTATTAAATATATACTTGCAGCTGTTATCAATCCATTGTTTCAATTTATTATATGATCCGTTACTCTGCCTTTTCAGATTTGAATGTGCAGCTGGTGGCATTAAAAGTTGCTTTAATTATCCACTGAATTATCGTGACTGTCCCCTTACTCTATATTTATTCTGTACGTTTTATCTTTGCTTAAATTTCTCTGTCCATTCCTTGTTCCATTTTAAATATCATTGCCTTTCCAAACTTAGTTCATACTATCCAAACAAACAAAAAAGTTATTGCTTTAAATGTAGCTAAATTAAATCATGACCGTTGCCATTTCAAAGTTTGAAACATACAAAATACTACACGTTATTTCGCATTCATTGATTTCTTTTATTTATTTCATTCTTTCTTTTTTCATTCCAATCTGATTTATAACCTTCCTTGTTCCATTTTAAATATCATTGCCTTTCCAAACTTATTACGTACTATCCAAACAAACAAAAAAAGTTACCGCTTTAAATGTAGCTAAATCAACTCATGACCGTTGCCATTTCAAAGTTTGAAACGTATAAAATACTAAACGTTATTTCACATTCATTGATTTCTTTTATTTATTTCTTTCTTTACGTTTTCATGCCAATCTGATTTATAACCTTCCTTGTTCTCTTCGTACATTCTATTTATTCTAGCCTGCTTCTCCTTTCTTTTACCTAGTATATCTACATTCTTTTCATCCTCTTTCTGCAAATTTTCTTTCCACCAAGCGCCTGTCCCCTCCTTCTCCCCTCCTCTTCTCTTAAGAAACACCCTGCCTTCCAGCCGAATCCAACATCTTCCCTATCTACATCGGCAGCCTCATCATAGCCGAGTGTATAGCCTAGAGGTAATAACTTCTGACAGCACATAGGTGTAGGATCTAGATTAACCTAGAGGGGGGGGGGTGAATAGGGTTATAGCAAATTTTCTCGATTTAAACACAGAAATAAACTGCAGAAATAAATATGCTGAAAAGTAAATCACACACAAAATTTACCCAGCTTCGGCAACCCCTGCCTACTGCTGCATTCCCAGATTTCTATTAGAATTAAACAGTATCATGCTTACAAACACTCTACTAGACTTGGAGACCCTTTAGCTCGCGCTCACAAACACTCTACTAGACTCGCACACCCTGCTCCCGCCTATAGAGTTTCGCTTACTCGCAAACACTGCTCCCGCCTATAGAGCTTTGCAAACTCGCACACCCTGCTCACTGAACTAATTCTAAATAAACAATCTGACACTACCTAAACCCTAGGTGGTGATTTATAAATTCTCTGACTAAAAAAAAACAGACTTCAAAATTAAAACCAGGAGAAAAAATAAAATACAACTTTGGACACGTAATTTTTGCTCAAAATAAAAACTAAACACCCCTTTTATAAAATTAAAAACTAAACCCCTTTTAATAATAAGGCCGACCCCTTTATCTTTAACCCGATCCACTGTCTTCCCTTATTCTTTGACCCGATCCACTGACTTTTGTTTGAGAAGAAAAATGGTGGCCTCTGTTGTTTTGTTCGTTCTGAAATTAGGGCTTGCGAAATATTTGCGGCCGTTCTTCTTTTTCAAATTAGGGCTACGGCTCTTCTGTGAGATTTGGGGTTTTGTTCTGATGATCGATTCTCTGATTTGTGACCGATGGCTTGCGTCGCTTGTCGCTTGATCTATGATAATTTAGCTTGTTGCTAGCTCGTTCTCTAATGATCGAGTTGTTGATGATTTCGATTTGTAATTTGTTTTATTGCTCGTTTGATTGCTTGCTCTTTTTCTCGATGCCGATGATGATAGTATGGGTTTTGTATTTATATGAATTCGAATCAATTGATTCGTTCGTATTCACTTGCGACTTCATCACTTTCCTAATTTGTTGCAACTTGATACGCACGGCTTTCCTGATTTTGTTACACCTTGATACACACGGCTTTAACTTGAGATGTTCGATACGGTTTGAATTATTTAGCTTCGAATTTGTGTCGTGGCCACCACGGCTTGTTTAATTTCTCTGATTTTTTGCCTTGCCTTTCTTATTTTCAAAGATACGAATTTGATTTTCATTGAATTCTGACTTCGGCCCATCTCTGCACTGTTGAATCTCGTGGTCATCATGTCTTCGACTCTGGCCATCTTTTTCTGATTGGTTTAACATGATCTTCGAATTAGCATTGCATTCATGGAAATGTTGCAGTTAATTTGTGGTGTTGCCACTGTGTTTCATTTGCATAGCTCAGTGGTGCACTTGTTTGTGATTAAGTTGGTTGTGCACTTGTGTTTCGGTTTGAACTTGCAGTTAAGAACAGTTGCTTTTGATCTGCTATGCACATTGTTGCATTGTTGATGTTCTTTGTAGTTTGGTCATTGCTTGGTCATTGTTCTGGTCATTCGTTTGTTGTTTGGATGATGTGCATGTCCCTGTTGTACACTGCATAGTGGTCTTCATTGTGATGATTTTGTTGCTCTGACTTGTATCACTTATGTAGTCTTCACTATTGCTGTGCCATTGCTGTTTCCATGTGCACTTGCACTTGTAATCTTGGCCATGTTGGTTTATTTGCATTATAGTTGCATTCACTTGGCATTCACTTGAGTCTGTTGTGCCACTTGTGCATTGTTGTCATTTGGTCGTTTCTGCTATGTCATCTGAACTGCTGCCACTTTGTAGTTGCTCTGCACTTTGGTGGCTCTGGCTTGTTTATCTGAACTTGTTGCATATATCACCGAGTTGCCATTTCATATGCTTGCACTACTTCTCTTTGGTCATGTCTGATCTGTTGTTCAGTTTGCATTATCATATTTTAGTCATGTTGCCTTCATTTGCCACTGAGTTGCATTGAGTAGTTGGTCTTGTGACAGTTGCAGTATTCATGTACACTACTGTGTTGTACTGAGCTCGATATTGCTTCATTGTTCCTTTGATATTGAAACCTGTACTTGCAGTTGTGTGGTTGTTGACTACATCACCATATATCAATTTCTCGGCCTATGATTTCATGTGTATTGAGCTTTGACCCTTTGTTGTTCATTTGGGCTGCTGGACTTGTTGTACATTGCATAGTGCATTGCCTTGTTTGTTGAAGTTGTGCTTGCACACTTGCTATTGTTGGCTGCGCACACGAGTTGGCGAGGCAGTGCACACGTGTATGAATGTACACGTGTGTATTGCAGCAACTTATGATTACCTGTCCCTGTAATATCTATGTGCACGACTTTATGATGAATTCAAGTGTGAATGATGACGAACAACCCAAATAACTGAGGCAAACCATATTTTCAAAAATCGTATTTCATTTTATATTGCAAAAATATTTCTTTTTCAATTTTACTGCGTTAGTGAATATTTTTGCAGATTTCTCAGATGCTGGATTCAAACTGGCATGCAGTTGAAGACAAAATACGAGTGTGAGTGATATGTAGTGAGGTTATAAATGTAAATTGAAATCGTGATGTATTCAAAAATGTATATGTATAGTGAGAGCTTGAAATTGTACTATTCAAGATTGTAATAAATATTTGTTTGAATAAAATTTCTGTTTGAATTTAAAAACTGTGTAACTTGTTCTGTTTGAATTCAAATTCAAATTCTGTGTAATTTATTTTATTCAACAAATATTTATTTAATCTATGAAAAAACAAAATAGTACATTACCAAATACATTTGAATGAATATATATGTTTATTATCATCAAACAAAAACGTATAAGCGCATATTCAACAATCTCCCCCTTTTGATGATAACAAACATATATTTAAGATTTTGTACATGTGTTAAATGTATTTGATCAATGATATACTTTAATTGCTCCCCCTATTTAAATGCTTCCTCACTACATGATGCTCCCCCTACATATATGCATACAAATAGAAATATTCAAATAAGCCATGATGCATATGGGAAAATTATTTGACCTTTGCTTGATTCTATTTGACAAAATCTTAACTTTTCTCTCCTCCTTTTGTTATCAGCAAAAGAATAATAGTGTAAGAGAAAAATAGAGATAAAGTGATCGATATTAATCCAACATTAATCTCAAATTGAATATAAATATTAAACTTCAATAAGAATCAAACAAAAACCATAACTACCCTTGTTAGGCGCATATTCCACTTTTAGAAATGATGGATATGATGTTTATATAAAATCATACAGTTGTATCTACTTGTGGTGCATTTATATCAGGGATTTGAATATCTACTAATCATGCATAACCGTTAGGACTTTTAAATGAGATTAGTAGTATTCCAATTTAATTTTAAAAATGAAATCAAGTATCTTCTAACCACGCATGACCGTGAGGACTTTTAAATGGGATTAGAATCAACTTGTCTATTAAATCAATTAATTTTGATATGCGTTCCATACATGCATAACCGTAAGGACTTTTAAATGAGCATGGAAGCACATAATCAAAAATCCAAGTAATTCACCCATGCATAACCGTGAGGACTTTTAAATGAGAGTGAATACTTTGGATATTTATTTTTTTATTTTTTTTATTTTTTTTATTTTTTTTAAACATATGACATGAAAAACAAATGATTCCTGATTATAGTACCACATATCGACAAACTATATTGAATATTTGATAAACCATGGTCGATAGAAATATGATAGATATAGAAATGGTCATGGAATCTTTACCCAACAAAAAGTTTTATAATTCTTGTTTAAATTCCTAAATAAATTTTCCAAATATACTCTCTTGAGTAATGTATGTTAAATATCAACACTCATCACTTTTTCAATCACTATTTATCTTTTGATAATTAGTAGGGAGTCGGACTAGTCAAAATTTGTCATTTAAAATCAAATAAAAATGACTAATCTGAAAATATGGTCAAACAATTATTTTCTCGAAGGGGTTATATGAGAAAAAAAATTATGCTAAATGGAAAAATTATTTCAAGTGAAAAATATGCAGATATTTTCTTTGAAAAACGATGCAGCAAATGAATGTTTCAAAAATTAATCACGTTCCACTAGTAATTTTTCTATCAACTATATTACCAGAGTAATCTGCATCTGAATTTAAATTTCACTCAATATTCGCTCGTTGGATGTCAAAGACCAGATTTGTGAAATTTTCAACAAACTATCTCAGAATGAAATTTGAAATGAAGCCATGGTATCACTCAAACAAATATCATAGTGTTAAACTTAGAAACCGCAGGATAAACAGTTATATTCATGAGTAATCAACAATCAATCATCATCATAATTATTTCAAAAAAAAATTCTTGAAGTTTCAACAATTTCTTAAAATCCTTTTTAACAGCTTTCACATGAAATTTGAAATCGTGCAAATTTACAAGCAGTGACCAAAATGTCAAAACCAATATATCTACGTGTAGCATGAGTAGACAGTAATCAATCAACATCATAATTTGACCAAACAGATTAAGTTCAATGATGAAAGGATGGTTGGTCTACTTTTAAGCACAAATCAAAGTAAGAACAAGTCAAAAGTAATCATATCAATTAAGAATAAGTCAGAATTAAAAATCATCTCTTTTCAACATCACAATCTTTGGCTGATTTCATTCAGAATACGGTGCAGATTATCACATTTAATATATCGTTCAAAACAATTTTACCTGTTTTACCTTTACGATAATTTTTCGTTGTTGTCCATTGTGATTTTGTCACCTTTGTACTAGGCTAAGGAACTTTTCTATGTTGCCCGTTGTGTTTCTGGAACAGCCAAAATCCAGAGAACACCGTTGTTGTTCCTTAGCCTGCCACCACACCTACACGATGAAAGATTTTTGTGACCTATTTCTAGGTCCATGATTGTTAGTGGCAGAAGTATTATGAATAAACAAACCCTTTGGAACCCAAACTTGTTTAGTCCTTTTATTCTTGTTCCAATAGACATGAAATTTGTTTGTAGAATTCTTAGGAACCCAAACTTATATAAATTTTGTGTTCTTGTTCCTATGACTACAATTTTCAACATGATGTCCAATTATTTCACTTCTAGCAAAGATACTCCTACCTTTTGCATTATCCTCAACTTGTGTTTTCCCAAAACCTAGTCCTTTTTTGTTGTTAGCAAAAATTTGATTTCCCAATATCATGTTGAAAGATTTTTCGCCTCTTGAAAAGTTATTCAAAGATTTCTCAAGATTTTGGACTTTGGTTTTTAGTGTTGTGTTTTCAGTGACAAGTGAGGTGCATCGATTTATAAAATCCTTTTTCCTAGTGTCGATGGTTTCCTTAAGATTCAAGTTTTCTTTTTCAAGATTCTCAAAGTTATTCTTAAGTCTTGTCAATTCTGAATCTAAAACTTTACATCTTTTACATTCTAGGTTTTGAATATTTTCAAGTTCAGTTTCTAACCTAAAATTTTTACGAGCAAGTTCTCTCCTATCAGTTTTCAGTTTTTCAATTTTAGATTCAAGAGCATCAACTATTTTAGTGAGATCAAGACACATAAAAACAAGATCTCTATAGGAATACTCACCTGCCTCACTAGATTCCTCGGAGCTTGCTTCTGATTCTGATTTCGCCATAAGACACAAGTTAAACTCCTCTGAGCTGCTATCCGAAACTTCCTCTCCTTCTTCATCATCCCAAGTCGCTGCAAATACCTTCTTCTTCTTTTTCTTTCCTTTGTTGTATTTGAGAAGTGGGCATTCTTGTTTGAAGTGGCCAGGCTTGTTGCAGTTATAGCATGTCAGTTCATTATCAGAGTTGTCAGAATCTTTTGGCCTATTACGACTTGTTTTCTTCTTGCGTGGCTTGAATCTCGACCATTTTCTAAGATTATTGATAGCCATTGCAAGCTCTTCAATTGGATCTTCTCCTTCTTCATCGTTTTCTTCTTTTCTCTTTAAGGCAATTGTCTTCTTCTTTGGTTCGAAGTTGTTGCGTTCTTCCTTTGCTTTTAACTCAAGCTCATATGTCATCAAGTTACCAATCAACTCCTCCATGCTTAGTTTACTCAGATCTTTCGATTCTTGTATTGCCGTGACTTTTGCCTCAAAGTTCATCGGTAGGACTCGTAGTATCTTCCTCATAAGCTCTACCTCAGTGAATACCTTCCCAAGCGCTCTAGCGTTGTACACCAAAGTTGAAAATCGTCCAAACATGTCCTTTATGCTCTCGCCTTTGTCCATCACAAAGTTTTCGTATTCATTGCTGAATAGGGCTAGACGAGACTCCTTGACTTGAGAAGTTCCTTCGTGTGTCACCTCCAAAGTGTGCCAAATTTCCTGTGCTGTTGTACAATGAGAAATTCTATTAAATTCATTTTTATCAAGAGCACATATCAAAGCATTCATGGCTTTAGCATTTGTCGTTTTCAATCTCTTATCGTTAGCATCCCACCTATCCTTAGGTTTAGGAATCTCAGTATCACCAACGATTATAGTGGGAGGTTGTAGCCGGTTTCAATAATATCCCAAACATCATAATCAACGGAACTAAGGTAAATACTCATCCTAACTTTCCAATAAGCATAATCATTCCCGTTAAACATGGGTGGCCTAACAATAGATTGCCCCTCAGAAAAAGCACTATTTGATGGATTCATGACTCTAGAGTTAAAGAAAAATACCTAGCTCTGATACCACTTGTACGATGTAGATTAACCCTAGAGGGGGGGGGGTGAATAGGGTTATAGCAAATTTTCTCGATTTAAACACAGAAATAAACTGCAGAAATAAATATGCTGAAAAGTAAATCACACACAAAATTTACCCAGCTTCGGCAACCCCTGCCTACTGTTGCATTCCCATATTTCTATTAGAATTAAACAGTATCACGCTTACAAACACTCAACTAGAATCGCAAACCCTTTTGCTCCCGCTCACAAACACTCTACTAGACTCGCACACCCTACTCCCGCCTATAAAGTTTCGCTTACTCGCAAACACTGCTCCCGCCTATAGAGCTTTGCAAACTCGCACACCCTGCTCACTGAACTAATTCTAAATAGACAATCTAACACTACCTAAACCCTAGGTGGTGATTTACAAATTCTTTGACTAAAAAAAACAGACTTCAAAATTAAAACCAGGAGCAAAAATAAAATACAACTTTGGACACGTAATTTTTGCTCAAAATAAAAACTAAACACCCCTTTTATAAAATTAAAAACTAAACCCCTTTTAATAATAAGGCCGGCCCCTTTATCTTTGACCCGATCCACTGTCTTCCCTTATTCTTTGACCCGATCCACTGACTTTTGTTTGAGAAGAAAAATGGTGGCCTCTGTTGTTTTGTTCGTTCTGAAATTAGGGCTTGCGAAATATTTGCGGCCGTTCTTCTTTTTCAAATTAGGGCTACGGCTCTTCTGTGAGATTTGGGGCTTTGTTCTGATGATCAATTCTCTGATTTGTGACCGATGGCTTGCGTCGCTTGTCGCTTGATCTCTGATAATTTAGCTTGTTGCTCGCTCGTTCTCTGATGATCGAGTTGTTAATGATTTCGGTATGTAATTTCTTTTATTGCTCGTTTGATTGCTTGCTCTTTTTCTCGATGCCGATGATGATAGTATGGGTTTTGTATTTATATGAATTCGAATCAATTGATTCGTTCGTAGTCACTTGCGACTTCATCACTTTCCTAATTTGTTGCAACTTGATACGCACGGCTTTCCTGATTTTGTTACACCTTGATACACACGGCTTTAACTTGAGACGTTCGATACGGTTTGAATTATTCAGCTTCGAATTTGTGTCGTGGCCACCACGGCTTGTTTAATTTCTCTGATTTTTGCCTTGCCTTTCTTATTTTCAAAGATACGAATTTGATTTTCATTGAATTCTGACTTCGGCCCATCTCTGCACTGTTGAATCTCGTGGTCATCATGTCTTCGTCTCTGGCCATCTTTTTCTGGTTGGTTTAACATGATCTTCGAATTAGCATTGCATTTGTGGAAATGTTGCAGTTAATTTGTGGTGCTGCCACTGTGTTTCATTTGCATAGCTCAGTGGTGCACTTGTTTGTGATTGAGTTGGTTGTGCACTTGTGTTTCGGTTTGAACTTGCAGTTAAGAACAGTTGCTTTTGATTTGCTATGCACATTGTTGCATTGTTGATGTTCTTTGTAGTTTGGTCTTTGCTTGGCCATTGTTCTGGTCATTCATTTGTTGTTTGGATGATGTGCATGTCCCTGTTGTACACTGCATAGTGGTCTTCATTGTGATGATTTTGTTGCTCTAACTTGTATCACTTATGCAGTCTTCACTGTTGCTGTGCCATTGCTGTTGCCATGTGCATTTGCACTTGTAGTCTTGGCCATGTTGGTTTAGTTGCATTATAGTTGCATTCACTTGGCATTCACTTGAGTCTGTTGTGCCACTTGTGCATTGTTGTCATTTGGTCGTTTCTGCTATGTCATCTGAACTGATGCCACTTTGTAGTTGCTCTGCACTTTGGTGGCTCTGGCTTGTTTATCCGAACTTGTTGCATATATCACTGAGTTGCCATTTCATATGCTTGCACTACTTCTCTTTGGTCATGTCTGATCTGTTGTTCAGTTTGCATTGTCAGATTTTAGTCATGTTGCCTTCATTTGCCACTGAGTTGCATTGAGTAGCTGGTCTTGTGACAGTTGCAGTATTCATGTACACTACTGTGTTGTACTGAGCTCGACATTGCTTCATTGTTCCATTGATATTGAAACCTGTACTTGCAGTTGTGTAGTTGTTGACTACATCACCATATATCAATTTCTCGGCCTTTGATTTCATGTGCATTGAGCTTTGACCCTTTGTTGTTCATTTGGGCTGCTGGACTTGTTGTACATTGCATAGTGCATTGCCTTGTTTGTTGAAGTTGTGCTTGCACACTTGCTATTGTTGGCCGCGCACACGAGTTGGCGAGGCAGTGCACACGTGTATGAATGTACACGTGTGTATTGCAGCCACTTATGATTACCTGTCCATGTAATATCTATGAGCACGACTTTGTGATGAATTCAAGTGTGAATGATGACGAACAACCCAAATAACTGAGGCAAACCATATTTTCAAAAATCGTATTTCATTTTATATTGCAAAAATATTTCTTTTTCAATTTTACTGCGTTAGTGAATATTTTTGCAGATTTCTCAGATGCTGGATTCAAACTGGCATGCAGTTGAAGACAAAATACGAGTGTGAGTGATATGTAGTGAGTTTGTAAATGTAAATTGAAATCGTGATGTATTCAAAAATGTATATGTATAGTGAGAGCTTGAAATTGTACTATTCAAGATTGTAATAAATATTTGTTTGAATAAAATTTCTGTTTGAATTCAAAAACTGTGTAACTTTGTGATAACCCGCAAATCCGTACTCCTTGAATATACATTAATCTCCATAGATTAATTCAAGATGAACAGAAATACGAATTATCAATGTTTTAAGAAAAAGAAAGAGCTAGAAGAAGATAGAAAATGGAGGGAAAGAAAGAGAATAGAAAATATAGAACAGAAAGGAAAC
Organism: Allium cepa; assembly: GCA_030765085.1. Taxonomy (NCBI): domain Eukaryota; kingdom Viridiplantae; phylum Streptophyta; class Magnoliopsida; order Asparagales; family Amaryllidaceae; genus Allium; species Allium cepa. The sequence continues at coordinate 620,779,116 of CM060928.1, forward strand.
AACAGAACAATATCAGAATCTCATAATTCGCAGCGGAACAACATATAATAATAAATGAATAATCTTTAAACAAAGAACTATATCAGTTATTACATTACATCACACTACTTTTCATTACATCATATCATCAGAGTGTACAACAACAACAACAAACAACAAACAGTGCAGCGGAAAAAGAAATACTATATAGTAGTAATACGCCATGCCATCTAGCTTGCCTCCAGCAACTCCAGAATATCCAGAATATCCTGATAAACCTAACTCTTGACTGCCCGTGTGGAAATTGGTGGGCACCCAGAGTTTAGGAAGGAAAACAATAAACTCCGAGTCAGTCATGTGACTGGTGTGGGAACTCAAAACAGTTTATTTACCTTTAAAATCAAAATAGAAGAATATTTTTAAAGTAAATTCGCAATGCTTTTAAAAATGAGACTACCATAAGACCTCCCGCCACAACACAATGCAAACGCAGACTTGGAGGAGATTTCTCCTTATGATAGTCAAAGATGCTAGATACGCATTAAAAAAACATTTGATATTATTATTAGTGCATAGTGTAGGAAAAATTCCTTTCGAAAGTATAATATAAATCTTAGCCAGCATAGGTACCATTATAGTATGTTTACTATAGCTACCATATTAAATGACAGGTTCTACAACTAAAACCGTACAAGTCACGTATTGTTTCTTTGGATTTCCAACGAATGATCAGGCCAAGGAACTTCCCATTGCCACATGAGAATGCCTCTGGATGGACATCCCCGAGAACCAAACCGGATCTCTACCAACACAAGGCCGGGTTACCCCTAACTGAGTAACAACTGACCGAATATGCCATCCCCCGGTCCTTTGGGACCTTTCACCGAGCGCTCGCAATCAATTCACACAATCATAAAGTGTTTTCAACATGAGTAAGTATCTGGGCTCCATACCATGATACCACCCTTTTCTAGAAGGAAATGCACACATCCTAAAGGGCGCTACCCCTCATAACCTTGCTGCATCTTTCCTGTTTTGACCATTCACAGGTGTGAGGCTCGACGAAGTCACGTCCACAAAAACATACTTTATACAAAAGCCATGCTTTGGGTCAATAAATGATCATAGAAATGATCACCAGGATGGACGATCAAATAAACGATCCTATCACAAATAATCAACACAATGATCATTTCACAGCAACACTCAGCATGTCACATTACCAAATTGGAAATATATCGCTGATAACCTTCAACTACATAACCTCTGAGTTCGTACGTCTCAGAGAAGGGTGTTAAGCTAAAAGAATAAATTCTCCGCCACCAACAGAAATATATTTGAAAGAAATCTGCTTTATATCTCAATTTGTAATGTCAGACATACAATCCATACAAGTCTGTTCCGGGTTCGAACAAAACCGAAGGCACTTGCAAAGAAGTCCTTGCAATTCGGATATCCACAATCCTGATCGGATTTCCCATCACATATGGAGAACTCAATACCGTAGCTGCTCGGTGCAGAGTCAATCGACAGGTCATCCTATCGCTCTCGCAAATACCGGGTCTTCAACACCGATCTTCAAATGCAATTCATAACGACGTATCACATATTCAGAATGGGTTATACGACCCCATGGTCCTTTCCCGGTTAACCCGAATAGTGAGCGCTTATTCAAAAATAAGTATGGCATTCAAATTCAAGCAAATCACAACAAATACCTTTCAAAGGTAAATATTGATAGTCGGTTATTGAACTATCAATGGATATGCACAACATCACCAGATTCCAAATAATTTTCCAAATTATTTATTTTCCAAAAATATCTTTACTAGATATATAATTTCACACTTCAAAAATAAATCAATATTTATTTTTAAACAAATCCTCCTTTCCATTCATAAATTCCATAGTGAATTTATATTTCACAATATCCATGCATATACGATTTCAATTATCCATTTCAATTTATCTTCAAAACGATAAATTCTCAAAATATTCACTTTATATTGGAAAACATTTCCATACTTGTTTATTCATAAGTAATTCACAAATTTTATTTATTTTCAATACTTAGAAAATATTCAATATACTTAAATCGAGATTAAGTATATATTTAATTCTTTAAGGAAATCATTCTCTCAACACATTTATTTGGGCCAAAACGAATGTTACGTAAAACATCGTTACAACGTCCCAGAATCACTAGTATAGGGATTCGAAATTAAAATAGATATATAAATCCCAATACTATACAAAACATTTCCTTTCGAAAATCATTTACTATAACAAGAGTGTTATAGTCCACCATTTCCTTTTATTTCTCGAAAACGTCTATTTCAACAATAGATGTTGAAATCTATGGTTTCGAATCTCAACACATTTAAAACATCGTTAGATCGTTTTAATTTCCATTTAAAACATCAAATCTAAACATTTTCTTTAACATATTATTCACTATTCAAAAACGTGAATATACTACGTTAACAAATTTCATCCTTTCCATTCATTTTGTTTCAAAGGATTATTCACAGTCAAAAATGTGAATATAACTCCATTAATAGGTTTCAACAATTTACTTCTTAAAATAAGTCGTTTTCGAATTTATAAAACAACGTTTATAAATTCCTTTTCTATTTATTTTATAACAACTCCTTTTATAAATTCCTTTATTAACCTATTCAATTTATAACTCAATTATAAAACAAAGGTTCATATTATAAGTCAAATACTTATAATTTATTTGTTTACAAAATCGTTCCTTTGAACTTCATAATTATAAATCTTATAACTTATAAGATTCAATTATTTATCCAAAACCATTATTTTAATAACTTTACAAATTTTATAAACCTACTGCTTATAAAATTCTATTTCTAACTTCACCGTTTATAATTCTATGAATTTCATTCATTTATGAAATTCATTCACAATTTATTTTAACACTTATAAAAACTCGTTTTATAATTCAAATATTTTCATTTATAAATTATCAATTTATAAATCTTTTTATATAAATCAATTTATATTATTCTTTTAAAACATCTTTAATCTCCTTTATAATTTCATCATTCTGATTTATAAAATAATCAAATTTCATAAATCCTCATTCTAAGCTTTTTATAATAATTTCAAAAATCCCGATTAAACTATTTTATAAAATCATTAGCCTCATATTTTCAAAAATCAACCTTTAACTATATTTCTCAAAAATCATAATTTTTATAACATTAAAAATTATACGTTTATTTATTTAAAACGAATCAATTCCAAACATATAGTATATTTTCAAAAATCACTTTAAAAATCATTTTAAAATTCCAAAGTTTGGTCCAATGATGCTACATACCAAATAGTCAATCACGACAACAACGATATCATATATCGATATGATAATCCATCAAATATCAAAATATCTGAATTCAAATAAATACTGTTGAGGAATCCAGTTGGATCCCTCCAACCTGTTTTCCTGCATCCAAAAACATTAGCACAATACCAATTCCGCTCCAGTACGGAATTATCGCGGTATATGGGATTTAAAATATTATCCGCTTAAGAGACGGCGCAATAGGGTCTCATCCGCTATACAAATGCGGGAAATCAATAACTCCAATATATACTATGCCAATATATGTATATTGCTATTATATATAATACCAATTTCACTGTTTATGAAATATTCGCGGTATATGTTTTTAATAAATAACATCCGCTTACTAATGGCGCATAATGTCTATTTTAACAATCAATAGATATCAATCATCATTCAAACATGCATTCAAATATTTTAAATCTAACTATTTAAAATAAAATCAAAACTGATTCGATTGAGTGAGAAGTTCTCACCTTGGTTTTATTTCTGATTTCAGCGTTTGTTTCGAATAAAATTAAACGCGCGTTTAATTTTACCCAAAATTTTCACTGACTCCAATCGCTTCCAATCCAGCTCCATAGCGTAGTGCTCGTCAATACGAACCCAACGCAAAAAGTCTCGTCGAATTCCGACCTCGTATGGACAATATATAATAGTTTAAAGTTCATATGATTTTAAATATAAATAAATTTACATTTTTTTTTCTTTTCCTAACCCACTGAAATCTGGGCCGTGCATATTCCAAATCTAGATCTTGGCCATTGATCCTTTCTTCCTCACGCGATGAAGACCCAGGTAAGATGAACGAAGCCGAACCCACAAGCCTGCATTAAACCCTAATTTCGCACCCCTCTCCAATGCCCTAAACGTTGATCAAGCTTCTTCATTTCATGCGCCTAGCTCCACTCTATACTCGACCAAGATAGCATGATGCTCGGCCCTGCGTTCCTCTCGAAAAACGTGAAAAACTGCCGTGCCTTTATGTCGAAATTAACGCTACAATACAACTCCGTTTCAGATCGTGGCCGTTGGATTCGTAGTATTCTTCATGCTCTTCAACTTTGTAGTTGAAGCTTTCTGGAAATATTGCATGGATTGAAAGAATTCGAGGAGAGAAGACGAGCACATTTCTGGCCGTTGTTTCTAGGGGTGGCGGCTCTGCAAAGAAACCCTAGCTTTATTTTATTTTTTTCTTTTTTCGTGAAATGTTGGTATATTTATAGGAATTAAACGACACTATTCATCCGGGAATTCCAAACTCCGATTTACGCGCCGTAACCAACGTTTATAGGGTTTACCCCGCGTTCCGGACACAATGGAACAGGTTTCGAAAGCTAATTCGGACATCTGTGCGAGTTATGGCTATAAACGATCGATTTAAATTAAACCGATTTAAACGATTTTCTAGGCGTTTTAATTTGTACCGGACAAACGGTAAATCCAATTGACACGAAATTTGAAACCTTACAATAATATCACATTACGGATCCGATGAAACTGGTTTCGTCGAAATCCGAGACTTTTTGAAAAATGGCTATTTTAACTCGCCAAATTAATATTAAAAATAATTCGATGCGTTTCGAGCTGCCACGATCAAACGATAACTCCGATTGCTACGAAAATTGAAATCCGGTAATAACTAACTATTACGGATCCAATGGAACTAGTTTCGTTCAATTCTGAGGCTGTTCAAAAATTGACTATTTTCACTAGTCGATTAAATATTAAAATATTCAATTTTCACAAATTAACTTTTAATTCGATTTTAAAAGTTCTAAAATATCGTTCTAACTTCAACATGATCAAATAAAATTTTACAAATCATTTTCAATCATATTTAACTCGATTTTTAATTATTTCCATAATTTAACATATTAAATTATCGATTTAATTATCCAATTAAATCCAATTATTCAAATAAAAATTATTCGACTTATAAATTCACTTATTAATATTTAAAATTAATTAAATATTAAAATTTTAATTAATAAAAATTCTGGGTCGTTACAATCTTCCCCCCTTAAAAGAATTTCGTCCTCGAAATTATCAAGTAAGAAAAGTTACAGAATTTATTAATTTTCCATAATTCATAGTTTAAACTTCTTATAAATCTTTACTAAGTTTTCAAATCATACTTAGTTATCTTTTCAAAAACAACTACTATTGTTTAACTTTCAATTCAAAATCAAAGTTATAGTTTTCAAAACTTTCCAATTTTCTCAAATTTTTCTAACGCCTTAAATTTTCGGAAAAATTCGCCATAGTCTCCTTTGCGCGGCTCGATCCGAAAAAAAAATGACAGTATATATATCACAAATATACATCTCATCAAGTAATGAGGCATCCCGCAGGGAAAAAATGTAAAAGTACGGTATGTAATCCGAGATATGTACCTTATATTTTATTAGCAAGCATATACGGCTAATATAGCGCGAAAGCGAGCTCCAAATGCGAAGCAAACGCGATCCGCACCTACTAAACACTCAACAAACAACATGAGAACATGTATATATGACAATAGTATAGATATACAACATATAGCAACATAATAACTATATATGTCAACATAGCAAATGCAATAAAAGCAATATCTTCAACCATCAATCAACTATCATTCATAACCAATAAATATTCATTCATATTCTCATTAATATTCAATGAAATGGTTTTCAGTTTAATCACATTCGATTCATTAACAGTGGATGTTCTTTCTAACATTCATTTCCAATTAGTTTATATTCACTAATCCATATTCAAGTTGGTTCACTTCCAGTTCAAATTCAATTCTATTTAAAATTCATTTAACTTCCAATTGAATTTCAATTACTTTAGCTTTCAATTTCATTAATATTTAATGAATTATATACAATCAATCAACTAACAATCATATAACAACCAATGTATATTAATTACAACCAAATTCCTTTGCTTTTCAATTGGTTTAATTAAATGATTTTTATTCAACTATTCAACTTCTAAAGTTGAATTTCATTTACTTTAAATTCATTTTTATTTATAACTCATATTCATAAATATATTCATATAGTTTCTCTTCTTATATATATAAGTTTATTTCACAATTGTAAATCACTTTAATTATAATTCAATCCTTACAATTCTTTTGCTTATACAATTATTCTTTTATTTAGATTATTCAAACAACTAAATAATCAACTTATATACACTTTAATAATTCTGAAAAATTATCCCTTTATATATAAAATATAATCAAGGCAAAATTATTTCATTTACCCAATTTAAAACAATACTGTGTCGAATTGTTCTATTCAAGTGTTTAGAGATCCCTATCAACAACGTTAATTACTCGTATTAACCAGAATCTATATACCACTCAACAAACCAATCATCACAATATAAAACAATTTTATATATTCACTAACAAATACGCTCTCATAGCTATTATTACACTCAAATTCATTCTAGAGCACTACTGACTCTATCTCTAATGAGTAATACCCAACAGAACCATGGTTGTCGCTTAACCATATGCTCTGATACCACTTGTGATAACCCGCAAATCCGTACTCCTTGAATATACACTAATCTCCATAGATTAATTCAAGATGAACAGAAATACGAATTATCAATGTTTTAAGAAAAAGAAAGAGCTAGAAGAAGATAGAAAATGGAGGGAAAGAAAGAGAATAGAAAATATAGAACAGAAAGGAAACAACTGAACAATATCAGAATCTCACAATTCGCAGCAGAACAACATATAATAATAAATGAATAATCTTTAAACAAATAACTATATCAGTTATTACATTACATCACACTACTTTTCATTACATCATATCATCAGAGTGTACGACAACAACAACAAACAACAAACAGTGCAGCGGAAAAAGAAATACTATATAGTAGTAATACGCCATGCCATCCAGCTTGCCTCCAGCAACTCCAGAATATCCAGAATATCCTGATAAACCTAACTCTTGACTGCCCGTGTGGAAATTGGTGGGTACCCAGAGTTTAGGAAGGAAAACAATAAACTCCGAGTCAGTCATGTGACTGGTGTGGGAATTCAAAACAGTTTATTTATCTTTAAAATCAAATAGGAAGAATATTTTTAAAGAAAATTCGCAATGCTTTTAAAAATGAGACTACCATAAGACCTCTCGCCACACACACAATGCAAACGCAGACTTGGAGGAGATTTCTCCTTATGATAGTCAAAGATGCTTGATACGAATTAAAAAAAACATTTGATATTATTATTAGTGCATAGTGCAGGAAAAATTCATTTCGAAAGTAGAATATAAATCTTAGCCAGCATAGGTACCATTATAGTATGCTTACTATAGCTACCATATTAAATGGCAGGTTCTACAACTAAAACCGTACAAGTCACGTATTGTTTCTTTGGATTTCCAATGAATGATCAGGCCAAGGAACTTCCCATTGCCACATGAGAATGCCTCTTGATGGACATCCCCGAGAACCAAACCGGATCTCTACCAACACAAGGCCGGGTTACCCCTAAATGAGTAACAACTGACCGAATATGCCATCCCCCGGTCCTTTGGGACCTTTCACCGAGCGCTCATAATCAATTCACACAATCATAAAGTATTTTCAACATGAGTAAGTATCTGGGCTCCATACCATGATACCACCCTTTTCCAGAAGGAAATGCACACATCCTAAAGGGCGCTACCCCTCACAACCTTGCTGCATCTTTCCTGTTTTGACCATTCACGGGGTGTGAGGCTCGTCGAAGTCACGTCCACAAAAACATACTTTATACAAAAGCCTTGCTTTGCGTCAATAAATGATCATAGAAATGATCACCAGGATAGACGATCAAATAAACGATCCTATCACAAATAATCAACACAATGATCATTTCACAGCAACACTCAGCATGTCACATTACCAAATTGGGAATATATCGCTGACAACCTTCAACTACATAACCTCTGAGTTCGTACGTCTTAGAGAAGGGTGTTAAGCTAAAAGAATAAATTCTCGGCCACCAATAGAAATATATTTGAAAGAAATCTGCTTTATATCTCAATTTGTAATGTCAGACATACAATCCATACAAGTCTGTTACGGGTTCGAACAAAACCGAAGGCACTTACAAAGAAGTCCTTGCAATCCGGATATCCACAATCCTGATCGGATTTCCCATCACATATGGAGAACTCAATACCGTAGCTACTCGGTGTAGAGTCAATCGACAGGTCATCCTATCGCTCTCGCAAATACCGGGTCTTCAACACCGATCTTCAAATGCAATTCATAACGACGTATCACATATTCGGAATGGGTTATACGACCCCATGGTCCTTTCCCGGTTAACCCAAATAGTGAGCGCTTATTCAAAAATAAGTGTGGCATTCAAATTCAAGCAAATCAAAACAAATACCTTTCAAAGGTAAATATTGATAGTTGGTTATTGAACTATCAATGGATATGCACAACATCACCAGATTCCAAATAATTTTCCAAATTATTTATTTTCCAAAAATATCTTTACTAGATATATAATTTCACACTTCAAAAATAAATCAATATTTATTTTTAAACAAATCCTCCTTTCCATTCATAAATTCCATAGTGAATTTATATTTCACAATATCCATGCATATACGATTTCAATTATCCATTTCAATTTATCTTCAAAAAGATAAATTCTCAAAATATTCACTTTATATTGGAAAACATTTCCATACTTATTTATTCATAAGTAATTCACAAATTTTATTTATTTTCAATACTTAGAAAATATTCAATATACTTAAATCGAGATTAAGTATATATTTCATTCTTTAAGGAAATCATTCTCTCAACACATTTATTTGGGCCAAAACGAATGTTACGTAAAACATCGTTACGACGTCCCAAAATCACTAGTATAGGGATTCGAAATTAAAATAGATATATAAATCCCAATACTATACAAAACATTTCCTTTCGGAAATCATTTACTATAACAACAGTGTTATAGTCCACCATTTCCTTCTATTTCTCGAAAACGTCTATTTCAACAATAGATGTTGAAATCTATGGTTCGAATCTCAACACATTTAAAACATCGTTAGATCGTTTTAATTTCCATTTAAAACATCAAGTCTAAACATTTTCTTTAACATATTATTCACTATTCAAAAACGTGAATATACTACGTTAACAAATTTCATCCTTTCCATTCATTTTGTTTCAAAGGATTATTCACAGTCAAAAATGTGAATATAACTCCATTAATAGGTTTCAACAATTTACTTCTTAAAATAAGTCGTTTTCGAATTTATAAAACAACGTTTATAAATTCCATTTCTATTTATTTTATAACAACTCCTTTTATAAATTCCTTTATTAACCTATTCAATTTATAACTCAATTATAAAACAAAGGTTCATATTATAAGTCAAATACTTATAATTTATTTGTTTACAAAATTGTTCCTTTGAACTTCATAATTATAAATCTTATAACTTATAAGATTCAATTATTTATCCAAAACCATTATTTTAATAACTTTACAAATTTTATAAACCTACTGCTTATAAAATTCCATTTCTAACTTCACCGTTTATAATTCTATGAATTTCATTCATTTATGAAATTCATTCACAATTTATTTTAACACTTATAAAAACTCGTTTTATAATTCAAATATTTTCATTTATAAATTATCAATTTATAAATCTTTTTATATAAATCAATTTATATTATTCTTTTAAAACATCTTTAATCTCCTTTATAATTTCACCTTTCTGATTTATAGAATAATCAAATTTCATAAATCCTCATTCTAAGCTTTTTATAATAATTTCAAAAATCCCGATTAAACTATTTTATAAAATCATTAGCCTCATATTTTCAAAAAACAACCTTTAACTATATTTCTCAAAAATCATAATTTTTATAACATTAAAAATTATACGTTTATTTATTTAAAACGAATCAATTCCAAACATATAGTATATTTTCAAAAATCACTTTAAAAATCATTTTAAAATGCCAAAGTTTGGTCCAATGATGCTACATACCAAATAGTCAATCACGACAACAACGATATCATATATCGATATGATAATCCATCAAATATTAAAATATTTGAATTCAAATAAATACTGTTGAGGAATCCAGTTGGATCCCTCCAACCTGTTTTCCTGCATCCAAAAACATTAGCACAATACCAATTCCGCTCCAGTACGGAATTATCGCGGTATATGGGATTTAAAATATTATCCGCTTAATAGACGGCGCAATAGGGTCTCATCCGCTATACAAATGCGGGAAATCAATAACTCCAATATATACATATGCCAATATATATATATATATATATATATATATATATATATATTGCTATTATATATAATACCAATTTCACTGTTTATGAAATATTCGCGGTATATGTTTTTAATAAAGAACATCCGCTTACTAACGGCGCATAATGTCTATTTTAACAATCAATAGATATCAATCATCATTCAAAAATGCATTCAAATATTTTAAACCTAACTATTTAAAATAAAATCGAAACTGATTCGATTGAGTGAGAAGTTCTCACCTTGGTTTTATTTCTGATTTCAGCGTTTGTTTCGAATAAAATTAAACGCGCGTTTAATTTTACCCGAAATTTTCACTGACTCCAATTGCTTCCAATCCATCTCCATAGCGTAGTGCTCGTCAATACAAACCCAACGCAAAAAGTCTCGTCGAATTCCGACCTCGTATGGACAAGATATAATAGTTTAAAGTTCATATGATTTTAAATATAAATAAATTTACATTTTTTTTTCTTTTCCTAACCCACTGAAATCTGGGCTGTGCAAATTCCAAATCTAGATCTTGGCCATTGATCCTTTCTTCCTCACGCGATGAAGACCCAGGTAAGATGAACGAAGCCGAACCCACAAGCCTCCATTAAACCCTAATTTCGCACCCCTCTCCAATGCCCTAAACGTTGATCAAGCTTCTTCATTTCATGCGCCTAGCTCCACTCTATACTCGACCAAGATAGCATGATGATCGGCCCTGCGTTCCTCTCGAAAATCGTGAAAAACTGCCGTGCCTTTATGTCGAAATTCACGCCACAATACAACTCCATTTCAGATCGTGACCGTTGGATTCGTAGTATTCTTCATGCTCTTCAACTTTGTAGTTGAAGCTTTCTGGAAATATTGCATGGATTGAAAGAATTCGAGGAGAGAAGACGAGCACATTTCTGGCCGTTGTTTCTAGGGGCGGCGGCTCTGCAAAGAAACCCTAGCTTTATTTTATTTTTTTCTTTTTTCGTGAAATGTTGGTCTATTTATAGGAATTAAACGACACTATTCATCCGGGAATTCCAAACTCCGATTTACGCGCCGTAACCAGCGTTTCTAGGGTTTACCCCACGTTCCGGACACAATGGAACAGGTTTCGAAAGCTAATTCGGACATCTGTGCGAGTTATGGCTATAAACGATCGATTTAAATTAAACCGATTTAAACGATTTTCTAGGCGTTTTAATTTGTATCGAACAAATGGTAAATCCAATTGACACGAAATTTGAAACCTTACAATAATATCACATTATGGATCCGATGAAACTGGTTTCGTCGAAATCCGAGACTTTTTGAAAAATGGCTATTTTAACTCGCCAAATTAATATTAAAAATAATTCGATGCGTTTCGAGCTGCCACGATCAAACGATAACTCCGATTGCTACGAAAATTGAAATCCGATAATAACTAACTATTACGGATCCAATGGAACTAGTTTCGTTCAATTCTGAGGCTGTTCAAAAATTGACTATTTTCACTAGTCGATTAAATATTAAAATATTCAATTTTCACAAATTAACTTTTAATTCGATTTTAAAAGTTCTAAAATATCGTTCTAACTTCAATATGATAAAATAAAATTTTACAAATCATTTTCAATCATATTTAACTCGATTTTTAATTATTTCCATAATTTAACATATTAAATTATCGATTTAATTATCCAATAAAATCCAATTATTCAAATAAAAATTATTCGACTTATAAATTCACTTATTAATATTTAAAATTAATTAAATATTCAAATTTTAATTAATAAAAATTCTGGGTCGTTACAAACTTGTTCTGTTTGAATTCAAATTCAAATTCTGTGTAATTTATTTTATTCAACAAATATTTATTTAATCTATGAAAAAACAAAATAGTACATTACCAAATACATTTAAATGAATATATATGTTTATTATCATCAAACAAAAACATATAAGCGCATATTCAACAATAGGTGGCATCAACGTTTTCCCCATTGTCTGTAGTTTCTTATTTATTCCTTTTGCCCACCCTTCAGCAACTCGAGTTTACACAGGGTATGTCTATACATTGTATTATATTATATATATTTGCTAATAGTATACTGCCTTAAATTTACATATTTTAGTGTATATATGTATGACAGCTTACGTTATTTATATACATAAAGTAAGCTATATGTACAAACTCAGTGCAACCATAATTTTCTTTATAAAAGGAAAATAATACAAATTGTAGTACCCAAAGATATATATGTATGGCTGTGCTTAATAAAAAAAAATTTCTCTATATAACAATATAAGCTTATATATCAATTTCTGAGTTTATATATATATTTTTTTTATATTTTTTTTAATTTTGATTTTTGTATAATAAGTACGTAAGCTTATTTATATTCACATTTTAGTATACATAAGTTGCAATATATTGTTTAATAAGCCTAAAGCATTGTATATCGTCATACTGTTATGATGTAAAGCTAATGATCGGGTACAGATAGGTTAAGTAACGTGTATATTTGGTTAATTTATATAAAAGTATATATAACCATTTCGATTATAGTTATAATGAATATATAAGAGAGTTATGTAAATGAATTTTATACTATGCGTTAACTAAATACATTGCTATTTATATGATCCAGTTTTTGAATATATGTTTGAAAGGTTTTGATTTTTATATATGCAAATATTTTATTTTATACATATATTTTGTTATATATAAGGTTTTTATAAAAAAAATTAAAAAAAAGAGAAAAAAAGGAGTAAGTTAACAATGTATTATAAAGAATATTGTTTATCTACATATATATGTGCATAAGTTTGTTTTATTTCCTGCAGGATATTTTGAAAAGGAAAGTAATAAACTATAATAATTATATACATACATAAGTATTCATTTCAAAAGATATTATATATATGTGTGTGTTGATCTTTAATATATGTGTTTTATGTTAGAACATTGATTTTTAGCTATACATATATATTATTTTAATATTGGTTTAAAATGAATATTTATTACATGGAAACGACAACCATAAAATGAATATACTATATATGTGACATTTTGAATAATTATATATTTGTTATTTAACATTAATATGAAATGGAAGCGTTTTAAAGTTATATGGTTTTCATGGGTGTGCATATATATATATATATATATATATATATATATATATATATATATATATATATATTCATTTTTTAAAATGCGTATTTTGATTTAACGTTCATTTTGAAAGAAAGTAATAAATTAATCATATAATCTTCGTTTCAATTTTATCAAGCTAATTTGATCCGTTCTCATCAATTTCTATCTATCAGCTTTTCCATCGAAATCGTACCATCTAACTTTGCTTTGGAAGTCATGCTTGCATTTCGTAACTCAACTTCATTGTCTATCTCTCTAACCACGAAAGGTAAGCAATCACTCATGATTAACATATTTTTATTCATTAAATTTGATTTCAATTGAAACGACAATTGAAATATGCTGCTGTAGTTATTTAAATTTGTTATATATGCTATTATGTGTAACTTTTCACCTGCGGGATATGACACCATATCCTGTTGTTTATATTATATTGTTATTGATGATATATGCATGTTATTTTATTGAATTTTCTGTTATCACTCTGCAAGTTCCCTGTAGTTTAGAAATCACTATGAGTTGAAATGATACATACCCAAACAGACTTTAGAATAGGAGAAAATCGTTATGGGTTGAAATGATAAACCCAAGCGATTTTCATTTAATTGAATTTGGGATTACGGGTTGAAATGATATCCACCTGTATATATTTAGTAGACGGATCGAAATGATAAATATCCGTAGCACTTGACTATATGATAGAAAATATATACAGACACCGTTGGTCCATATAAATATTTTGAAAATAATTTATATAATTTTGGAAAGAAATATATGGTTTAATAAATTTGATTCTTAAGATATTATATAAATGAAAATTTTATATATAGATTTAGTAGTAATATTTGATTTAAATTAGATTGATTTAATACATATAATATGGTTAAGTATTTATGTAAATCTATATTTCAAATATATTCTCTTGTAATAAATTGAATAATTAAGATTGGGAGATAAATTTGGGTTTATAAAAATCGTATTTAAATAAGGATTTATTTAATTAAATCGATTTGATAATTTTGATTGGGAAATTTAATGGGTATGATTTTATAACTGGATTTTTGATTTAAGTAATTTAATGAATATTTCACGTTTAAATAAATTAAAGAAAATATGGAGTAAAATGTAATTTAAGGTTACTTAAATGATATTGAATCTAATAAGGGAGTATTTCAAGACTAAACAATGATAAGTTTAAATCGAGATCTATATGAAACTGTTATATAGAACATTTAAATGTTAAAGCCCTGAACTATATTGGAATTTAAATGGTTTATGTTGAGATTCGGATCTGTATTTGAAATCAACGTAGTTGAATTTTTTATTTAGCAACTAAATTGAATTAAAATGAAAATTTAGGTTGAACTAAATTTGAATTTATTATTTAGAAAACTAAATTGAACGAAAATTTAGATGAAACGTTGAATATTTAAAGTTTTGAAATATATGGAAATATAAAGGGGTATTTGTGATTATAAATCCGAATTTAAGATCGATAAAATTTAAGTGGTTATTTTAGAAATTGAGTTGAATTTAAATTGATAAATTGAGATTGAATTTAATTTGAATGGGAAGGTCGGGTTGATGTTGGAACGATCTGTTAAGTTGAGGAAATTGAAAATAGTTTACCGTATAAATTATTTAATATATATAAATACTATTTTGGGAAATATAGAGATATTTGAAGTGAAAATGAGATTTGGTTTTGAACTATAAATTAAGATGAAATGACCACGGTGTTATAGTGTATATTTCTACCTTGTAGAAAGTTCCATGGACCCTTAGAGGATGGTTATCCCAAACATCCTTTAAGTTATTTGTATTTTAGTTGATATTTCAATTGAGTTGGATTTATTGATATAAGAATGTTAATCCTGACTCGAGTGTTTTGTGTTTTGCTTTATGCTTGGGTCAGACTGAGTGATACAGCATTTGAGACTCACCTTTGGAGTTCGGAGCTTCATTTGGAAATCCAACTATCGGTTCAGATTCTAGCCTTTCCAGTTGATTGGTTCAGAGAAGTCATCTGTTGCATTAGAGACTTCACTGCATTTGAACTATTCGGTTGTATTTTTCTAACTCTGATGTATATAGTAGCTTCATGAACTACTATTCTTTATCTATTCCGCTGCATTATATTACTCTGTGATCTATGATTGATTTATTTACTGTATATTTTAAGTTTTGCCAAATTTTAATTAACAATTCGGTATTCTGAATTATTCAAGTCGGATATGTATGGTTTTATTGATGATTTGAATGGTCCAAAATAGCGGGTCGTTACATAATATATGTATATAGTATACGTTATGAGCTGTTTATATATTTGAGTTCTTTTGCTTTATATTTTTTTCAATTACAGTTTTATATTTTTCTTAGTTATAGTTTATATATTTACTCTTATATGACCTCTTTTATCAATTTACTTTTTTTTATATACGTTTGAATATGTACTTTGCTTTATGAAAACCCAAGCAGCCTCTATCTCCTCTTTGTTAATATAAGGAATTTTGGAAAGAAATATATGTTTCGAATTAAATATTGATTTTAAATATATGTGTGTACTTATATAGTTGGATAGCCAGTGTAGCATAGATAGTTTTATTTGTAAGTTGTCCTTTCCTTTTTCTATTTGAAATATATATAAGTGTTATATTGTTGCTTCGAGGCTTTTACAGATACGTAGAAGTTTGTATATATCGCATCTCTGTTATATATGTTTGATTATATATATATATATATATATATATATATATATATATATATATATCTGTGTGTGTGTGCGCGCGCGCGCGTGCGTGTGCGCGTGTGTTTGTTTTAAATTAAGTAATGATTTTGTTAATATAATATATATAGATTTTATTTGTATATATGTAGGTTAATAACCATTGATTTTTTAATGTAACATATAGATATATAGATGTTTTATTTTGATTTTTGAATAAAGTTATATTTTTTTTTCATTGATTCAAAGCTATCAATTCTACTTTATTCATCGAATTCGTGTTCATCTTGCCGTGCTTTGGAATTTGTGCTCGGATTCATAGCTTGTTGTGTTATCTCTCTTCTCTAGCCTCGAAAGATGAGCGATCACTCACGATTAACATTCTTATATTTAGTAAATTTAATTCACTTGAAATAACGATTGGAATGTGTTGTTAGATTAGAATTGTTGGTTATTTAATTATTGAAAATGATATGTTATCGTTTAAAATTATCAACCTGTGTTAATTGACATATGACACCATATCCTGTTGTATATATTGTATTTAATTTGTTGCTAATGATATATGCCTATTGTGAATATATTATATTATTATGATATTTGTTCTCACTCTACAAGTTTTCTGTTAGTTTAAAATTCCCTATGGGTGGAAATGATACATACCCGAACTATACAAATTAAGGGAAATCTTTATGGGTTGAAATGATAAACCCAAATGAATTTCATTGATTTTGAATTTTGGGATTGCAGGTCGAAATGATATACACCCATAAATATTAAATTATTACGGATTATGGTAAATGTTTGTATCACTTGACCATAGGATAGAAAATTATATACGGACAAAGTTGATCTATTTTGATGAAATGATTGCCAAAGTTTGGAAGGAAATATATAGATTTGATTAAATATTGATTTTTAAATTATAATATAAATAATTTATTTTAATATATGTGTAAAATTTAGATTTTTAAAATTATAGGTTTTGAAAATTTTAAATTTATAAGTTAATTTTGAAAATATAACTTTTAAGATTTTTCTTATAATTTTATTATATATATAATAAAACATAATACAACATATATTTAATAATAAGATTTAATTGAATAAAATTTAATTTAAATTAGTATATATGTTTAAGTATCTTTTTAAATTATATTAATATTTTAAAAATAATTTTTTTTATAACTTGAATAATAAAGGTAGGGAAGATAAATTAAAGTTGACTTGGAATTTAAATTGGTTAATAATTTAATTTGAATAAGAATTTGTTTGAACCTATTGATTTTGAGATTTTGAAAGGCATAATTAATAACTTGATTTGATAAAAAGTGATTAAATGAATATTCCCAACTTAAATAAAACTGAGACTGAATATTTAATATTGATTCAAATTTATAAATTGAGATTTTATTTAATTGTTATTAAAATGATTAGTGAATAATTTCCAATTTGAATAAAAACTTAAGTTAGAAGTTGAAATATAAATGAAACTTATATTGTAAATATTTGATTATGTAAATTGTATTGGAATTGACGTGATAGTTCAAACCGGGATTTGAAATCAATATAAATTAAAATAATTTAATGAGAATTTGAATTTGTTTGTGAAATTGGAAGAAGCAATTATAATTATAAATTATTTTTATATGTAAATTATTTTAAGTATATACACTATTTTTAATGTATAACTATTTTAAATTACAGCTATTTCAATGTATATAAACTATTTTCAATATATAAAGTGCTATGATTTTGAAAGTGTTACAATTTCGAAAGTGCTATGATTTTTAAAGAGATATGATTTTTGGAAATAAATATGATTTAAAGTGAATAATGATATTGAATTGATATTATTTTGAAATAGATATGATATTTTGATATGAAGCATAAACTGTTTGAAATATGAAATGACCACGGTGTGAAATAAGCATTTGGTTGTTAAAGAGACTGAGATCTGATATTGTCATACTCTCTGCCGATATCGAAAATCACTTTAACAACTAGGTACACAGTGGAGATTCCAAAACAAAGTAGGATGGTTTGGCGACGATTCTATATCAGATTTTAGCATAGCCCTGGCTCCCGTGAGTCAGCTTGATGCGGCTAAAACAGGAGATATACCGGGCCAAGTAAGGTCGCACCTCTGATCGGGCACATTTCTTCGATACCATTCTATTACTTTGTTATTTAATTGGGTGCACCTTTTATTTGGGAGTGTATCTTGAGGTGGGCGATAGTAGCTGTTATGCGTTACCACTAGTCCAGGAGTGCAAATGGTATTTCTACCCTGGCATTGCCTCGCATGCCTTGTCACATGCTCTATCACGCCTTTTACGAGTTTGTTACGTACCATACTTGTGTGGTATCCTCTGGGTAAACCATCGGTTTGGTGGAGTGTACAACAATGTATATACTACGGGAATATATAAAAAGTGTTAAGGGGGATATGGGTAACGCCTTAACGCAATTTTAATACATTACTTTACTATAGACATATTATAATACCGTATATTACTACATATGTGATAGTTTCATGGATCCGTAGAGGATGGAAATCTCAAACATCCTTTAAGTTACTTGCATTTCAGTTGATATTTCACTTGAGTAATTTACCGCTACAAGAATGTTTATCCTGACTCGAGTGTTTTGTGTTTTGCTTTATGCTCTGGTTAGACTGAGTATCACAACATTTGAGACTCACTTTTGGAGATTGAAGCGTTGTTCGAAGATCTGTCTATCCAGCTTTCAGTTATTTCAGTTTATTCCGGTCATTTATGTTCAGACTCGTCAGTAGCTTATGTATTAGAGATTCATTTGTATTTGGGATTCTGTTGTATTTATTTTAGACTCTGATGTTTATAGTAGCTTAATGAACTACTATTTATCTATTCCACTACTTATTATTATGTTACTCTGTGTCTATGATTCTATGATTTATTTATTTACTGTAGATGCTGAATTTTGCCATATATAAATTAACAATCTTTTGTTTTGAGTAATTCAAGTCTGACATGTGTGTCTGCTTATGCACTTGGTGGGTTCAGCATGATAAGGGGTTCTCGCATTTGGGTTTGGTAATGAGCGGATGACTCTTACTCATGCATGTCCCACGGGGTTGGTGCAGTTCGAGAGGCTGGCCGTAAAAGCATAACACATGTACAGTTGTACGCTAAGGTGGGCGTTACCCCACCGGCGACGTTCCATTACAGTTGGTATCAGAGCTCTGGTTTAGGCAAAACTAAGCATACGGAGTAAACATTAATTATAAAATCACCGTTGTTCGAGCTTGAATTTCTCCTCTTTGATTCACATTTCCTTTGAATTTTGGAACATTCCCCTTGATTCTAAAAATTCATGCTTGTCTTCTCCTATTTGCGTTCTTTTGATGCTGGAGCATTCCATAGCTCTAACCTCAACTGTCAGTTTCATCCTTATGTGACTAATCCCATCGGCGGTCCCGCCAACCTTATATGATTTGAGGGATGAAACTCTCTACAACAGACATCGATTAAAAGGAGATTTATATGTTCTCGGTTTAGATGCTATTATTTCTTGCAAAGCCCGACCCGTCTCTAGTAGACGAACAGGGTAATTCCCTTGTAAACTTGAATCCACTCCGATAATCAGAGATTATCCTAATATTGGGTGAAGTCATTTCTCTTCCCTTCAAGTAGAAAATTGAATTTCTGCATCGATCTAATTCCTGCAATCTCGGTTGACCCAGTTAAGGTCGACACGATAAAAATAAGTCATCCCTTCTTCTGTAATTTAATTATCTTGTCTTCCTTTCGAGCCTGTCTTTTTAATTAGAATTCTCTTTGATTAGGGTTCATCCAATTTGAATCTCTAGACTTATTTGAAATCCATTCTTGAATCATCCTATAAGAGAGTGTATTCGTAATTGATATAAAATGTTTTATATTGCGTTGTTTGCGTTGTTAAGTTTGAATTTTGGGTTTCGACTGATTCGTCTGGCCAACACTATCGATAGGAATTCCAAAATACTTGAACAGAGCAAACTGACACAACCTTGTTTTCATAATTGATAAATTGAAATAAATTTATGTATGACTATATGTTATATTTAAAGGCATAATCTTTTGAAATTAGATAGTTAAATGAATTGGTTGTTAGAAATGATAATACCAGTTATCATTTTTTTTGGTCAACATTTCTAAACCATGAACTATTATTGTATGATATAAAGAGATGAAATTTTAGAAATCTGGTTTATGAATATTTTTTGCAAATGAATTGAATTTAAATTAAGGATCTGAGAATTAAATTCTTGGTGTTTTTGAAGAAAAAAAATCAAGGTTTTGAAAATATATCATTTGGATGTATTTTCGAAGGGAATTTTTGTTTCCAGAGAATTTTAAAGAAGTAAATTAGTACTCTCCTCTTGTGTCGTTGGAAAATAATTCCAGCGATGACTGCAGCATCATCGACATTCATTTTTGAGTCTCACAGTGGTGAGATCACTTGGTAGCTTTGCTACACTTTTGTCTTCGAAAATGGATTTGATTTGAATTTCTTGAGTATGATTTGATGTATAAAATACATATATGTTCATATTTATTTCAAAATTGGTTGAAGTGAATCCGAAAATTTAGTTCCTAAAATTCTGCGTTAAGTAATGGTTTCAATAATTGAAATAAAGAAAAAAAATTCAAATAATTGAAAAGTTTAAAATGTGAAATGGAATTGAAACAATTGAACTAGGATACAATCTATTTGTATAATACTCAATTTCGTTCTAGAACATATAACTTACCTGAATATTCAAAAGTTAAAATGTATTGTGTTTATGTAATTGAAGGTTATACAAGAGAAATTTAAATAATAAAAATGTTCAAACCGAGATCTTGCTTAATGAGAATGTTGTAAATAAAAGGTAAATTGTATAGTGCTCGATTACACTCAGAAACATTAATATAACTTACCTAGGAAAGTTAAATGTTAATAAGTATATGTAATTGAATATTATACAATATAAATGTAAGTGATAAGATGTTCAAAATGATGTTTTGTTAATGGAGTTAATAAATCAAAATTTTGGGTGATTATAATAAATGTTTATACACTAATCTATGTTATGGAATTTGTTAAATGGAAAAAAGGAGAATGTTATTTAATAAATAAATATGAACTGAAAAATATTTATAATTCAATTTTTAGTAGAATCAATTTACTGAAGATGAAAGGATTCAATAAATGAGTTAAATCCAATAAAAATTTTGTTTTGAAAGAAATTTTGTAGCAAATATTAATAAATTGAAAACAAATCAAATTGAATGAAAATACCATGAATTAATCAACCAAATGTGAATATAATGAATACTTATGGATTTAATAAAAACATTTAAACCAAATTTGTTGAATATTAATCAATTTGAAAATAGATGAAATTTATATGGTTTCATATTAATTATTGTATCCGGTATGTTTTTGAATCTATCTTATCTTTCTGTTTACTTCTGTTCTCCTATCTTGTTCCCTTTCGGGGATGAAAAGTTTGGAGTGGGGGAAAGTGTAGCGACCCTGATATTTTAATGATTTTTAAATAACGTAATTAACTGAATTTTTGTGAAAATTTAAATAATTGAATTGGGTAATGAAAGTTTGATATTTGGAATGCGTCTGTTTAAACTTAGCAAATAGTAAATTTTCATTGGAACTATGGAAGTTAGTTCAGATGTGTAATTTTCAATTTTAATTTAAATTAGTTAATATTCAATGAAAATAAAATGTTTTCGAAATTTGAATATTTTTATACAGTAAGAACGTAAATCGTTTTTTGAGCGAGGCGTCGTATTACGTTTCGCCAAATTTGGACTTCTCTAGCTTTGTTTATCTTATTTTCCGCGTTTTAGCAGCATTTTGGCAATGAATATCGACTTTTGATAGGATGATCGTATCGCTCATATCTATATACCATTTTATTTCCCTCATCATGCTGATCTCCGTTATATATTCATATGTGTATATCGATATTCAGTACGCGGCGAAAACCGCGAAACTGTTAACCGTATCGGTACCCATTTCTGGAGTCACTTTGGTTTCTTTAGTCCTTTTATTTACCCACCGGCTAAAAACAAACAACCACTAGATTTAAATATTCCCTGAAATCACATTACTGACTCTTACTATTCCCCGTTGCAATATTATCCGATGGTTCATGTACTTACCCTCTTCTTTCATTTGAAAATAAAATAATATAAGTTCATATATATATATATATATATATATATATATATATATATATATATATATATATATATATATATATATATATATATATATATATATAAAAGCCTGTTCATTTGCTTTACAAACCGGTCCATTCGTTCCTTTCCCTATTACTCTTTCATTTTGAGAAATTTTTTTATTAATATATATTTTTTTCCTGATGGTTGCACTCATCCTCTTCCTTTGATAAACCTACTTTTGCTTTGAGAAAATTTTAAGCCTGCTTTGGAATTTTTTTTATATATATTAAGGTTTGTTTAGGAAATCAGCTGCTTTAATTTTCTCGAGCCAACTATGCCCATGCCCGCGTTTCATCTCCCCTGACCCAAGTAAGACCCCAAGCTCGCCTTGTCAGTTCACGTACCCTAAGACCTCCACCGCCATCCTCTCTGCACTCGCTTGAACAACAGCCCGACCCTTTACCACCCCTTAACGAAGCCAATCTGCTGTCACACACACTCATCTCCAGTTTCTATCACCGCCACACTTCTTTTGTCCGACCCACAACCGTCATCTACGTCTCACCTCTACCCAAAACTGCCATAGTGCACCTACCATCCGCCTTTCCCACTTCATGATCTAGCATCTCCATCACCAACAGCCTGTCACCCCGTTGCAACACTGCCTCCACTTGTGCCACCACAACCCGAGCTGAACACCACTTCCACAATACCCCATCAACCGCCGAGCAGCCGAGGCAACCATCGGTCCTTACCCACTGGCCCTCCTTCCCCACTGACAGGCACCAACACGCAACAACACAGCAGGTTCTCTCGTCATATGTAATATATGTATATAGTATACATTATGTGCGGTTTATATATTTGAGTTCTTTTGCTTTATATTTTTCTCATTTACAGTTTTATATTTTTCTTAGTTTCAATTTATATATATTTACTCTTATATGACCTCTTTTATCAATTTGCTTTTTTTATATACGTTTGAATATATACTTTGCTTTATGAATACATAAGCAGCTGCTATCTCCTCTTTGTTAATATAAGGAATTTTTGAAAGAAATATATGTTTTGAATTAAATATTGATTTTAAATATATATACGTGTGTGTGTACACATATGTAGCTAGATAGCCAGTGTAGCATAAATAGTTTTGTTTGTGAGTTATCCTTTCCTTCTTCTATTTGAAAAATATATACAAGTGTTGTACTGTTTCTTCAAGGCTTTTAAAGATACGTGGAAGTCTGTATATGTTGCATCTTAGCTAGGTATATATATTTGATTATATATATATTTATGTTTTTGTGTGTGTGTGAGTGTGTTTAAAATTAAGTAATGATTTTGTAATATAATATATATAGATTTTATTTGTATGTATGTGGGTTAATAAACATTGATTTTTTAACGTAATATATATAGATGTTTTATTTTGATTTTTGAATAAAATTATATATTTTGTTTTCATTGATTCAAAGCTATTAATTCTACTTTGTTCGTCGAATTCGTGTTCATCATGCAATGCTTTGGAATTTGTGCTTACATTCGTAGCTTGTTGTGTTATCTATCTTCTCTAGCCTCGAAAGGCGAGCAATCATTCACGATTAACATTCTTATATTTAGTTAATTTAATTCACTTGAAATGATGATTGAAATATGCTGTTAGATTAGAATTGTTAGTTATTTACTTGTTGAAAATGATATGTTATCATTTGAAATTATTAACCTGTGTTAATTGACATATGACACCATATCCTTTTGTATATATTGTATTTAATTTGTTCCTAATGATATATGCCTGTTGTCGATATGTTATATTATTATCATATTTGTTCTCACTCTACAAGTTCCATGTTAGTTTAAAATTCCCTATGGGTTGAAATGGTACATACCTGAACGATACTATAGATTAGGGGAAAATAGTTATGCGTTGAAATGATAAACCCCAGCGATTTTCATTGATTTTGAATTTTGGGATTAAGGGTTGAAATGATATACACCCATAAATATTAAATTATTGCGGATTGAAATGATAAATATCTGTATCACTTGACCATAGGATAGAAAATTATGTACGGACACAGTTGGTCTATTTTGAAGAAATGATTGTCAAAGTTTGGAAGGAAATATAAGGATTTTATTAAATATTATTTTTTAAATTATAATATAAAGAAATTATTTTAGTATATGTGTAAAATTTAGATTTTTAAAATTATAGGTTTTGAAAATTTTAATTTTATAAGTTAATTCTGAAAATATAATTTTAAAATTTTTCTTATAATTTCATTATATATAAATATATATATTTATATATTTATATATATAGTAAAACTTAGTATAAAATACGTTTAATAATAAGATTTAATTAAAATAATTTAGTCTAAATTAATATATATGTTTAAGCATCTTTTTAAATTTATGTTAACATTTTAAATTTTTTTATAACTTAAATAATAAAGGTAAGGAAGATAAATTAATTTTGACTTGGAATTTAAATTGGTTAATAATTTAATTTGAATAAGAATTTGTTTGAACCTATTGATTTTGAGATTCGAAAGGCATAATTAATAACTTGATTTGATAAAAAGTGTTTAAATGAATATTCTCAACTTTAAATATAACTGAGACTGAATATTTAATATTGATTCAAATTTATAAATTGAGATTTTATTTAATTGTTATTAAAATGATTTAGTGAATATTTTCCAATTTGAATAAAAATTTAAGTTAGAAGTTGAAATATAAATGAAACTTATATTATAAACATTTGAATATGTAAACTGTGTTTGAATTGAAGTGATAGTTCAAATCGGGATTTGAAATCTATATAAATTAAATCAGTTTAATGAAAATTTGAATTTATTTGTGAAATTGGAAGAAACAATTATAATTATAAACTATTTTTGATATATAAATTAGTTTTAATATATAAACAATTTTTAAAATATAACTATTTAAAATTACAACTATTTCAATATATATAAACTATTTTCAATATATAAAGTGCTACGATTTTGAAAGAGTTACGATTTCGAAAGCACTATAATTTTTAAAGAGTTATGATATTTGGAAATGAATATGATCTAAAGTGAATAATGATATCGAATTGATATGATGTAACGACCCGTAAATTTAACCGGTTTAATAACGTTACTAATTGAAATTTGTGAAATTTAAACGATAAAATTTTGAAATATAAATTAGATATTTGGAATGCGTCCAGTTAAGCATAGTAACTGGTAAATTTCCGTCCGAAAATATGAAAGTTTATTTCGCGCGTAAATTACTTCAATTTAATTAGTTAAAAAGCGATGAAAATAAAACGTTTTCAAAACCAAAATATTTTTACATAGAAAAATTCTAAAACATCTTTTGAGCAAGTTGTCAGTTTGTCGGTTTTCAAAATTCGGACATCTTTGGCTCCGTCGATCTTATTTTTCTGCGATTTTTACGCATTTTCCGTAGTAGAAAATTTGAAATTTTTATAATTCAATCGTACCACTGATATTCCTATACTATTTTGATTGTCTCGTCGTGTTGATCTCTACGGTATATTCGTATGCGTGTTTCGACGTCCGGTGAACGACGAAATCTGTAAAACGACTTGGGCATCGGTATCCGTTTGAATTCTTTTCTGTGTCCATTCAATTTCCTAACGGTTGAAAAACCAACAGCTCTTACTTTTGTCAATCCATAAATTCTCATTCCTGTCCCTCTTTCCAACATTGAATCTAATATCGGTTCCTTCCATTTGCCTACTGGTTCGCTTGCATCTCTCTGCTCTTTTTTCTGACTGTTCAAATCATAATACATATGCAACACTTCCTTTATACTATCCCAAGACCCAACTGCTCATTTTCTTTTCCAGAAACATGCTCCTTCCTCTCCTCTTCTCTCTTACGTCCATTCTTCCATTTAAAACAGAGAAAGATTTGAAGAAAAAAAAGGAGGGAGTAAGGTGCTTGCAACCAGAAAATATTCAACTCTCTTCTCTCGGCCTCACACACCGGCCGATAGTCACTCAAAGCAGCTTAACCCACCACGCGATTCCTCCAAAACTCCACATCCCTGCCCATAACTCCACGTCCTGCCACTCAGTATCAAACCGAGCTCCACCAAGTGTTGCGACCAAGGCCACAACCCGCCCCATGCGGCAACGTCGCAACCTCCTCCCACATGTCTTCAGCAGCCCGACCAATGCCTCATCTCACCGCACCCAGCTCATGACTGGCCTCCACTCTCTCGTGCCTCAACCGAGCACCACCCGCGACCCAAAACCCCTCCAGATCTTCTGCTATTTCTGATCTAGTTTCATTCCAGTCACTTGCCACCACCACAAAACAAACCACCACCATCACTCGGCAACTTCCCCTTGACTCGCATGCAACTTCTCTTCTCCCTTATGTAAGGTATAAGCTTGTATATTCTATGTTAAAGGTAGTCTTATGAATAATATATATTTAGTTATGTATAGGTTATACAGCAGTTTATAGGCTAGTGTATCATATGTTGCAGTATATAGTCTTGCTTGTATAATAAGATCTGGTTGTAGCTCATACGTTAATTATATATTGTTGGCGTAGATAGGTTTGTTCAATGGTTTTTTTTTTTGGTATAAATTGTGCATCTGAAGAAGCATATTTTTACATGTTCGGTTGTAATTTACCTGAGGCTGCATTGTTTAACGTATAGGTGTAAACATATTTTATTTTCATTTTTGTCTATATAAATATTTATAAAGTTTGAAAGCTACTTGTTTAATAAAAAAAACATGGCTCTATTTGTCAAACTCGGTAGGTATATATATGTTGATTCTTAAATTACTATATATAAATGGAAATGTTATACATATTTATAAGAGATTCGTGAATTGTATGTAAGTTTTTTTTATAATAAGATATTGGTTAGTGTATAATGATTGTTATTTGTTACATGTTAGCCGTATATATCAGTTATGATTTTGTTATAATTTCTTTTACAACTTTACAGTTTTCAAGCGTCAAACATAAAATGATTTATAGTTGGACAGTTTGTATATTTAAGCCTATGTATGTCTATATATGAGCTATTGTGTATTTTGCATGTTTTAATTGCATTCTTAACCCCATCATTTAGAAAATTTTAAAATATGTATGCTTAAAGCAAGTATATTGTTTGCACACCCGTGTCCCTGCCATCTTGATATGGGGTTATTAAAATATATGTTAGGGATTTACAAATATATATATATATATATATATATATATATATATATATATATATATATTATTTTTGCATCTGCAACCTACTAGCTATTGTATAAGTTTACATAAATATAGGTTTTTATTTACATGATTTCAGTGTTCGTCTTAGCTGTAGTAGACATGTCAGCAATGTGTATACGATAGTCATAGAATTATATATATATATTTATTTATTTTATTTACAGTTGTCGTATTAACTTTATTAAAATATTTATTTATAATATAATAATATACGTTTTATTTCATTATATCAAACTGATATTGATCCTTGATTCCTTATTTATCAGTCTTGATCACCGAATTCGTGCCAATCTAGCTTTGCTATGGAATCCGTGCTTGGATTCATAATTCAATTTCAGTGTCCGTATTAGTGTGTATATCCGTATCATCTCCTGTTCTCCCTAGCTTCGAAAGGTGAGTAATCACTCACGATTAATATTCTTCTATTTATTAAACTTGATTTCAATTGAAACGACAATTGAAATATGCTGCTGTTATTTATTGCACTGTTATTTATGTATCTGTTCACCTATGACATCTGACACCATTATCTGTTAATTATTTATGCGATGATAATACAATTTGGTTGATAATTGATTGATTGATTGTTGTTTATATTAGATGTAAATTGTAATGTATAAAGTGATAAATATTATGCAATTGAATTTGGCGTAGGATAGTTTAAAATTTTGAATCGACATATGTGTTGAATTTGATTAATTAATTTGAATAATATGACCCCTTTTAATTGTTAAGTTAATTGGCACGTATAATTTGATAAATTAGACTTTGAACCTTCGAACGTATATTATATTAATTGTTATAGTATTAAAATTGAAATTGAATGACAAGTGAAAACCGAAATGTAATAATCTTTAATCTACATGAAATGATAATGTAGATTCTATAAATAATTATGTTAATTTACATAAATAACAAATGAAAATTAATACGATTATTTCGGGATATTTGAATTAAATTATTGGATTGTTTTTAATGTTGTTATTACTTGTTTATTTACTTTGACACTATCCCAGTTATCACACTGCAAGTTCCCTTTGTTCTGCTTGATTTTGAATTGAAATGGAATCGGGTTGAAATGATAAATACCTAAATGAATTTGACCTACGATAGAGAATTAAATAAAATCCGATTGGTCAATAATTTGATTTTAAAATAAAATAACGATTTTATTCGAATAAAGAATAAGTTTTGAAATGAAGTCGAAATTTGAGTTTTATGAAAGGAAATGTAAATATTTAAATCTGAAACAAATATTAACGTAGTAATTGATGAAAGAACGTTGTTTGAAATTTAATTATTTTATAATTAAATTTGGAATTATTAATAAATAATTTGGAATTAGTAATAATTGAGTTTTGAAATAATTAGTGGAAATGATTTAATAATCAAGCTTGAATTTATAATCAAGTTTGAAATTATTATGTTTTGAAATTATTAATAATTAAGATTTGAAATTATTTGATAATTGAATAAGAATGAATTGTTTAATGATTAAACTAAATTGAATAAGATTGAATTATTTGATTATTGAATAAAAATTGAATTCTTTGAAAAGAGAAATTGAACTTTTGAATAAGTGGATTTGAACTTCGTTAATAAATGAAATTGAGTTTCTTTATTTATTAAAGTTTTGGGAAAATTATTTAAGTAAGTTAATAAGTGAAAATGAAACTTCTCGATTATGTGAAATTTAGTTCTTTATTAATTGAGTTTGAAATTTGTAACGAAGTCATTAAATAAGTGAAAATAGAATTTCTTTAACAAGATATAAAATGTGATTTATTGAAATGAATGAGATTTATTGAAATTAACGTAAGACTTGTAATTTAAAGAATTGATTTGACGAATTTGATTTATTTCAATTTGATGTTTTGATATAATGAAGCTGAACGTAAGTAATTGATTTAAATGAATTGGAATTTAAATAGAAGTTGTGTTGAAGGACAAATTTACTTATTGAATATTGAATAAAATCGATAATGAATTTAAGTTGATTTGAATGAAAATTAAACCATTTTAAATGATTTCGGAATGAAACTTATATACGAACTTGAATCAATATTGATTTGTTTAAATAAAAGTTGAAATCGAATTATAAGATTTTGAAATGGTAATTTGGAAGTTTTGAAACGTAAATTTTGGAAATTGATAGTGAAAGACAAATGAAATGATGATTATAAATTCAAATTAAAAATGAAATTGATTTGGTTCTGAAGTTTACTAAACGACCAATCGATGTGGTAATTACGAAAGTTATTAAAGAGACCGGAATCGGTTATGGATATACTCTCTATCTAAACCGAAAACCACTTTAATAACTATACACAGAGTGATGATCCAGAACGAAGTGATTGGAATGATGTACGTGATGACTGAAGAAAGAGAACGATAATGGATAGCCTTGAAACTTGTGTCAAATTGGGAATGACTAAAATCAGGAGCCGTGCCGGGCCAAATTGGGTTAGCCACCTCGAGCGGACACACTTCTTCGTAACTACTACTCATTACTGGTGATTGATTGGTGCACCCTCGGAATTTCAGGAATGTTGTTTCGCTGTGTTGCGATCGCTGCGGCGATGCGTTCTCACCAGTCCGGATCAGGCGAACAGTAGTTTCACTACCTTGGGTATTGCCTCATGTGCCTTGTCATACTTGTATCCCTATATACGCGACCACTACGAATTTGTTTTGTGTTATACCTATGGAGTACTCCCTGATATCCCACTAGTTTACGGTGGAGTTTACAGTGCTGTATAGACTATAACACTTATATAAAATGTGTTAAGGGGATAATGGTAACGCCTTAACACTATTTTGATATTTTATATTACTGATGGCATTATCTATTTAGCGTACACTACTACATAGTAGATTGTTTAACGGATCCTTAGAGGATGGTGATTCCGACATCCTTTGAGTTACTTGTATTTCGATTCCTATTTCACCTGAGTTGGAATTATTGATATGAGAATATTAATCCTGACTCGAGTGTATTGTGTTTTTGCTTTACGCTCGGGTCAGACTGAGTGGCCCAGCTTTCGAGACTCGCCTTTGGAGTTGGAGCTTTGCTTGAAGATCCAGCCATCTATTCAGTTTTCAGTATTCGATGATTCCAGTGATGTATTCTGATTTGTACTTGATGTATCGTATTTCTCTTTTGTTGTAACTCTGATGTATCTTATATATTTATATATCATGAACTACTCTCTCTTTTACTTCCGCTGCATATTATTACTCTGTGTCTGTGATTCTGTGATTATTTATTTACTGTATATCTGAGTTTTGCCAAATTTAAATTAACAATTCGGTATTTTGAATTATTCAAGTCCGACATGTACGGATGCAAATAGTCCAAAATAGCGGGTCGTTACAGTTGCTATCAGAGCTTTTGGTAGCTCTAGGCAAAACTTAGCATATAGGGTAAATGTATTTGCAGAATCACTCCCACTCGAGTTTCAATCTCTTCCTTTTGGCTCAATTCCTTTGAATTTTTGGAACGTTCACCCGGTTCCGAAATTCATTCATGTCCCTCACTATTAGTCTTCTTTCAATTTTGGAGTATCCCATAAACTCCACTTCGAATGATATCTATAATGAATCGGCGGTCTCGCCAATATTCGAATTATTTGTAAATGGGTGAAACTCCTTTACAATGGACATCGATTTACCGGAGATTTATGTATCCTCGGTTTACGATGCTAGCTATCTCCTGCTATACCTGAATTCGATTTCTTGAAATCAAATATAGATTCGCCTCGGAATTCAGCATCGATCCTATTCTTGAAGTTACGGTCGACCCAGTTAAGGTTGCCCGGGAATTAAGTAAGCTTGTCCATCTTTCGATTCTGTTAATTGAACTATCTTATCTTCTGTTTTGAACTTATTATCGAATCGAAATTCTCTTTAATTTGATTTCCATCAAATTTGAATCTCTATACTTATTTTGCAATCCATACTTGTATCATCGAGCGAGAAAGTGTATTTGTGAATTAATATTTAAAATGTTTTATATATATTGTGTTGTTTGAGTTGTTGGTGTTGATTTGGGTTTTCGATCGATTCGTCTGATCAACGCTATCGATAGGATTTCCAAAACACTCGAACAGAGCAAACTGACACAATGGTATTTTCAAATTTGGTAAATTAAATAGTTTTGTATGATTATATTATATATAAGTATAAATTTTTCAGAAATTAAATTGTTAATAAATTTGTTGTCAGAAATGATAAAATTAATTTTCATTTATTGTTTCATAAATCTTTGACTATTTTATAATATAAATAAATGAATTTATAAAACTTAGTAACAATTTGATTTGGAATTTGAAGTGAATTTAAATTAGAATTTGGGAATTTGATTTTCGATAATTTCGAACTATGGTTTTAAAATGTATATTATTTAAACTATTTTCGAATAAGAATGGTTTTCAAAGAATTTTAAATGATTAAATTAGAGCTCTTCTCTTTGTCGCTGGAAAATAATTTCGGTGATGACGGTCGCATCATCGACATTCATTTTCGAGTTTCGAAGGGGAGAGACCAATTCGTAGCTTTGCTACAGCTTTGTTTTGGAAATGAAATCGATTTAAATTTCTTAAGTATGATTTGATTTATATATATAGGTATATTATTTTAAATTTAATTTGATTTGATATATATAGTATATACATAATTATCTCTAAATGGTTTGAAGTGAAATCGGAAATTTAATACTCAAATTTATGATTAAAGATGATTTCAAATTTTAAATTGAGGCAAAGATTTTGAATAAATATTTAACTTGAAATAAGTGAATTGGGAAGAAAAATAATAATAATTTATTTGGATAATACTCAATTGCATTATAGATAACTTACCTAAATTTTCAAAAGTTAACTATGTAATTGAATATTATACAATATAAATGATATCAAAGGAATTTTTTTTAAATAAATCTGAGTAGTTATAATAAATGTAAATATTCTTAATATATCTTATCACATATATATGATTATATTAAGTAGAATAAATGTAATAATAATTTGGAATGAAGAAGAATTAAATTTGTCAAATAAAGTATGATTATAATAAATGACTATTCAAATTTATGATCTTTAAAATTGTTAATTTAAGAAAATTGGATAATATATAATATAAATTGTCTTTGTAAATAAAATGTGGGTGCGTATAATAAATATTATTCACTTAAATTTTAAATTATAAATGTTTATGGAAATAAATAGAATAATAAGTTAATTGAATAATAGATGTGATTAATAAAATAATAATTTTGTTTTGAAAGTTAATAAAATTGAAATTAAATCAACTTAATGGGACATCTTGAATTAATTGAATTTAAATTAAATTTCGTTTTGAAAGAAACCTTTTGTACCTAACATTAATAAATGTGAAATCAAATCAATTTAATGAAAACCTTGAATTTAAAACAAATGGTTGAATATGAATGATTTAAAATTGAAATTTATATGGTTTAAATTAATTGTTTATTTTGGAATTCAAATCTATTTTTTTCTGATTGTTTCTATTCTCCTACATACTTCCTTTTCGGGGACGAAAAGTTTTGAGTGGGGGAGAATGTAACGACCCGTAAATTTAACCGGTTTAATAACGTTACTAATTGAAATTTGTGAAATTTAAACGATAAAATTTTGAAATATAAATTAGATATTTGGAATGCATCCAGTTAAGCATAGTAACTGGTAAATTTCCGTCCGAAAATATGAAAGTTTATTTCGCGCGTAAATTACTTCAATTTAATTAGTTAAAAAGCGATGAAAATAAAACGTTTTCAAAACCAAAATATTTTTGCATAGAAAAATTCTAAAGCATCTTTTGAGCAAGTTGTCAGTTTGTCGTTTTTCAAAATTCGGACATCTTTGGCTCCGTCGATTTTATTTTTCTGCGATTTTTACGCATTTTCCGTAGTAGAAAATTTGAAATTTTTATAATTCAATTGTACCACTGATATTCCTATACTATTTTAATTGTCTCGTCGTGTTGATCTCTACGGTATATTCGTATGCGTGTTTCGACGTCCGGTGAACGACGAAATCTGTAAAACGACTTGGGCATCGGTATCCGTTTGAATTCTTTTCTGTGTCCATTCAATTTCCTAACGGTTGAAAAACCAACAGCTCTTACTTTTGTCAATCCATAAATTCTCGTGCCTGTCCCTCTTCCCAACATTGAATCTAATATCCGTTCCTTCCATTTGCCTACCGGTTCGCTTGCATCTCTCTGCTCTTTTTTCTGACAGTTCAAATCATAATACATATGCAACACTTCCTTTATACTATCCCAAGACCCAACAGCTCATTTTCTTTTCCAGAAACATGCTCATTCCTCTCCTCTTCTCTCTTACGTCCATTCTTCCATTTAAAACAGAGAAAGATTTAAAGAAAAAAAAGGAGGGAGTAAGGTGCTTGCAACCAGAAAATATTCAACTCTCTTCTCTCGGCCTCACACGCCGGCCGATCGTCACTCCAAAGCAGCTCATCCCACCACGCGATTCCTCCAGAACTCCACGTCCCTGCCCAAAACTCCACGTCCTGCCACTCAGTATCAAACCGACCTCCACCAAGTGTTTCGACCAAGGCCACAACCCGCCCCATGCGGCAACGTCGCAACCTCCTCCCACATGTCTTCAGCAGCTCGACCAATGCCTCATCTCACAGCACCCAGCTCATGACTGGCCTCCACTCTCTCGTGCCTCAACCGAGCACCACCCGCGACCCAAAACCCCTCCAAACCTTCTGCTATTTCTGATCTAGTTTCATTCCAGTCACTTGCCACCACCACAAAACAAACCACCACCATCACTCGGCAACTTCCCCTTGACTCGCATGCAACTTCTCTTCTCCCTTATGTAAGGTATAAGCTTGTATATTCTATGTTAAAGGTAGTCTTATGAATAATATATATTTAGTTATGTATAATATATATTTAGTTATGTATAGGTTATACAGCAGTATATAGGCTAGTGTATCATATGTTGCAGTATATAGTCTTGCTTGTATAATAAGATCTGGTTGTAGCTCATACGTTAATTCTATATTGTTGGCGTAGATAGGTTTGTTCAATGGTTTTTTTTTTTGTATAAATTGTGCATCTGAAGAAGCATAATTTTTCATGCTCGGTTGTAATTTACTTGAGGCTGCATTGTTTAACGTATAGGTGTAAACATATTTTATTTTCATTTTTGTCTATATAAATATTTATAAAGTTTGAAAGCTACTTGTTTAATGAAAAAAAAACATGGCTCTATTTGTCAAACTCGGTAGGTATATATATTTTGATTCTTAAATTACTATATATTAATGGAAATGTTATACATATTTATAAGAGATTCGTGCATTGTATGTAAGTTTTTTTATAATAAGATATTGGTTAGTGTATAATGATTGTTATTTGTTACATGTTAGCCGTATATATCAGTTATGATTTTGTTATAATTTCTTTTACAACTTTACAGTTTTCAAGCGTCAAACATAAAATGATTTACAGTTGGACAGTTTGTATATTTAAGCCTATGTATGTCTATATATGAGCTATTGTGTATTTTGCATGTTTTAATTGCATTCTTAACCCCATCATTTAGAAAATTTTAAAATATGTATGCTTAAAGCAAGTATATTGTTTGCACACCCGTGTCCCTGCCATCTTGATATGGGGTTATCAAAATATATGTTAGGGATTTACAAATATATATATATATATATATATATATATGTTTTGCATCTGTAACCTACTAGCTATTGTATAAGTTTACATAAGTATAGGTTTTTATTTACATGATTTCAGTGTTCGTCTTAGCTGTAGTAGACACGTGAGCAATGTGTATACGATAGTCATAGAATTATATATATATATTTATTTATTTTATTTACAATTGTCGTATTAACTTTATTAAAATATTTATTTATAATATAATAATATACGTTTTGTTTCATTATATCAAACTGATATTGATCCTTGATTCCTTATTTATCAGTCTTGATCACCGAATTCGTGCCAATCTAGCTTTGCTATGGAATCCGTGCTTGGATTCGTAATTCAATTTCAGTGTCCGTATTAGTGTGTGTATGTGTATCATCTCTTGTTCTCTCTGCCTCGAAAGGTGAGTAATCACTCACGATTAATATTCTTCTATTTATTAAACTTGATTTCAATTGAAACGACAACTGAAATATGCTACTGTTATTTATTGCACTGTTATTTATGTATCTGTTCACCTATGACATCTGACACTATTATCTGTTAATTATTTATGCGATGATAATAAAGTTTGGTTGATAATTGATTGATTGATTGTTGTTTATATTAGATGTAAATTGTAATGTATAAAGTGATAAATATTATGCAATTGAATTTGGCGTAGGATAGTTTAAAAATTTGAATCGACATATGTGTTGAATTTGATTAGTTAATTTGAATAATATGACCCCTTTTAATTGTTAAGTTAATTGACACGTAGAATTTGATAAATTAGACTTTGAACCTTCGAACGTATATTAGATTATTAAAATTGAAATTGAACGACAAGTAAAAACCGAAATGTTATAATCTTTAATCTACATGAAATGATAATGTAGATTCTAGAAATAATTATGTTAATTTACATAAATAACAAATGCAAATTAATACGATTATTTCGGGATATTTGAATTAAATTATTGGATTGTTTTTAATGTTGTTATTGCTTATTTATTTACTTTGACACCATCCCAGTTATCACACTGCAAGTTCCCTTTGTTCTGCTTGATTTTGAATTGAAATGGAATCAGGTTGAAATGATAAATACCCAAATGAATTTGACCTAGGATAGAGAATTAAATAAAATCCGATTGGTCAATAATTTGATTTTAAAATAAAATAATGATTTTATTCGAATAAAGAATAAGTTTTGAAATGAAGTCGAAATTTGAGTTTTATGAAAGGAAATGTAAATATTTAAATCTGAAACAAATATTAACGTAGTAATTGATGAAAAAACGTTGTTTGAAATTTAATTATTTAATAATTAAATTTGGAATTATTAATAAATAATTTGGAATTAGTAATAATTGAGTTTTGAAATAATTAGTGGAAATGATTTAATAATCAAGCTTGAATTTATAATCAAGTTTGAAATTATTAAGTTTTGAAATTATTAATAATTAAGATTTGAAATTATTTGATAATTGAATAAGAATGAATTGTTTAATGATTAAACTAAATTGAATAAGATTGAATTATTTGATTATTGAATAAAAATTGAATTCTTTGAAAAGAGAAATTGAACTTTTGAATTAGTGGATTTGAACTTCGTTAATAAATGAAATTGAGTGTCTTTATTTATTAAAGTTTTGGGAAAATTATTTAAGTAAGTTAATAAGTGAAAATGAAACTTCTCGATTATGTGAAATTTAGTTCTTTATTAATTGAGTTTGAAATTTGTAACGAAGTCATTAAATAAGTGAAAATAGAATTTCTTTAACAAGAAATAAAATGTGATTTATTGAAATGAATGAGATTTATTGAAATTAACGTAAGACTTGTAATTTAAAGAATTGATTTGACGAATTTGATTTATTTCAATTTGATGTTTTGATATAATGAAGCTGAACGTAAGTAGTTGATTTAAATGAATTGGAATTTAAATAGAAGTTGTTTTGAAGGACAAATTTACTTATTGAATATTGAATAAAATCGATAAATGAATTTAAATTGATTTGAATGAAAATTAAACCATTGTAAATGATTTCGGAATGAAACTTATATACGAACTTGAATCAATATTGAATTGTTTAAATAAAAGTTGAAATCGAATTATAAGATTTTGAAATGGTAATTTGAAAGTTTTGAAACGTAAATTTTGGAAATTGATAGTGAAAGACAAATGAAATGATGATTATAAATTCTAATTGAAAATGAAATTGATTTGGTTCTGAAATTTACTAAACGACCAATCGGTGTGATAATTACGAAAGTTATTAAAGAGACCGGAATCGGTTATGGATATACTCTCTATCAAAATCGAAAACCACTTTAATAACTATACGCGGAGTGATGATCCAGAATGAAGTGTTTGAAATGATGTACGTGATGACTGAAGAAAGAGAACGATAATGGATAGCCTTGACACTTGTGTCAAACTGGAAATGACTAAAATCAGGAGCCGTGCCGGGCCAAATGGGGTTAGCCACCTCGAGCGGACACACTTCTTCGTAACTACTACTCAGTACTTGTGATTGATTGGTGCACCCTCGGAATTTCAGGAGTGTTGTTTCGCGGTGTTGCGATCGCTGCGGCGATGCGTTCTCACCAGTCTGGATCAGGCGAAAGGTAGTTTCACTACCTTGGGTATTGCCTCATGTGCCTTGTCATACTTGTATCCCTATATACGCGACCACTACGAATTTGTCTTGTGTTATACCTATGGAGTACTCCTTGATATCCCACTAGTTTACGGTGGAGTTTACAGTGCTGTATAGACTATAACACTTATATAAAATGTGTTAAGGGGGATAATGGTAACGCCTTAACACTATTTTGATATTTTATATTACTGATGGCATTATCTATTTAGCGTACACTACTACATAGTAGATAGTTTAACGAATCCTTAGAGGATGGTGATTCCAACATCCTTTGAGTTACTTGTATTTCGATTCCTATTTCACCTGAGTTGGATTTATTGATATGAGAATATTAATCCTGACTCGAGTGTCTTGTGTTTTTGCTTTACGCTCGGGTCAGACTGAGTGGTCCAGCTTTCGAGACTCACCTTTGGAGTTGGAGCTTTGCTTGAAGATCCAGCCATCTATTCAGTTTTCAGTATTCGATGATTCCAGTGATGTATTCTGATTTGTACTTGATGTATCGTATTTCTCTTTTGTTGTAAACTCTGATGTATCTTATATATTTATATAGTAGCTTCATGAACTACTATCTCTTTTACTTCCGCTGCATATTATTACTCTGTGTCTGTGATTCTGTGATTATTTATTTACTGTATATCTGAGTTTTGCCAAATTTAAATTAACAATTCGGTATTTTGAATTATTCAAGTCCGACGTGTGCGGATGCGAATAGTCCAAAATAGCGGGTCGTTATATATGATTTTGAAATGGATATGATATTTTGATATGAAGCATAAACTATTTGAAATATGAAATGACCACGGTGTGAAATATGCGTTTGGTTGTTAGAGAGACCGTGATTGGATATTGTCATACTCTCCGCCGATACTGAAAACCACTTTAACAACTGTGTACGTGGTGAGATTCCAAAACGAAGTAGGATGGTTTGGCGACGATTCTATATGAGGTTTTAGCGCAGCCCTGACTCCCGTGAGTTAGCTTGATGTGGCTAAAACAGGAGCTATACCGGGCCAAGTGAGATCGCAACTTCGATCGAGCATATTTCTTCGATACCATTCTATTACTTCTGTGATTTGATTGGGTGCACCTTTGATTTGGGAGCGTGTCTTGAGGTGGATGGTAGTAGCTGCTATGCGTTACCACTAGTCTGGGAGTGCAAATGGTATTTCTACCCTGGCATGGCGTGCCTTTTCACATGCTCTATCTTGCCTTCTACGAGTTTATTTTGGTACCGTATCTATGTGGTGTCCTCTGGGCACACCACCAGTATGGTGGTGCGTACGGCATTGTATAGACTACGGGAATATATAAAATGTGTTAAGGGGGACATGGGTAACGCCTTAATGATTTTTTAATATCTTACTTTACTATAGACTTATTATAATAGCATATATTGCCACGTAGTAGATGGTTCCATGGATCCTTAGGGGATGGAAATCCCAAACATCCTTTAAGTTACTTGTATTTCAATTGATATTTCACTTGAGTAATTTACTGGTATAAGAATGTTAATTCTGACTCGAGTGTTTTGTGTTTTGCTTTATGCTCGGTTCAGACTGAGTGTCACAGCATTTAAAACTCACCTTTGGAGTTGGAGCGTTGTTCAAAGATCTGTCTATCTAGCTTTCAGTTATTTCATTTTATTCTAGTCATTTATGTTCAGACTCGTCGGTTGCTTATGTATTGAAGATTCATTTGTATTTTATATTCTGTTGTATTTATTTCAGACTCTGATGTTTATAGTAGCTTAATGAACTACTATTTATCTATTCCACTGCTTATTTTTATATTACTCTGTGTCTGTGATTCTATGATTTATTTATTTACTGTATATGCTGAGTTTTGCAAAATATAAATTGACAATCTGTTTTTTTGAGCTATTCAAGTCTGACATGTGCAGATGCGAATGGTTCGAAATACCAGGTCATTACATATCAAAGATAGTACTGGCGAACAATTTGTTATTACAGACGAAATTTAGAAAAATTAAAAGAAGCAGTTTCTCATTCGAATAAAAAAGAAATCAACAAACCTATATCTTTTTGACCTATATTTCTAAATCAACATACATATATATTTGAACATATGCAAGGAAATATAGAATTAAAATAGGAAGAAGATTAACTTCAGTAAGTCTTTTAAATAAAGAAAAAATTAAAACAAAATATCCAAGAATAAAATATTTACATATAGGCTTAATACAACTAAAAATAACTGGTCTTTTTAGATATGTTATTGATACTCCGATAATGATTGTTTGCATGAATGAAAGAATTACAATCATTTAAATAGTATTATTAGAGGAGCAAAACCTTACCTAGTGAATAGACTATTTAGTGTAAAAATACATCTTGATTTTGTATTATCTTGATGATCAAAATATTGATGAAGCTTGTACATTATCAGTTCATCTACAAAATATTAAACTCCTATCAGGCTCTAAAGTTTTAGGGATGCAATAGGAACATTGTATGGCATTAAATGACACATCCACATTTAAATCAATAACATCTGAACAATTTATTAAATTATATGAAGTTGGATGAAGAAAAACAGTCTAACTTAGTTGATTTTAGAAATTTAAAATTCGACAATGAAATTCAAGTTTTTGAAAATCTCTCAAACCAAAAGTACATATGCCGGAAGAATATTTTACAATATTGGGAAATACTATTTCCACAATCACAAAAAATAAAGAATAAATCCCTTCAAATATTTTACAAAGATCACAATTAGTCCAGGAGTTAGCAGTTGTAGAACTTAAACCTGATATTTTAACAGGAATTAACCTTAGAATGAGTTTTCGACGTAAAAAATGAGTTGAAGGAAGAACATTAAAAATACTGGAAAAACAAAATGAACAAGAATCAAACCGAATGGTAGTAAAGATTCCATTACCTAACATAAAATGTCATGATTAGATTCATATATTTGAAAAGAAAAGCAGAATTATATATATATATATATATATATATATATATTCCATTGAAAATATGTAATCTTGAATATTAGGAATTCACAATACTTGCTTTATTAGAATCTAGTGCTGAATTTAGCCTATTGCAAGAAGTATTTATATCAAAACAATTTGATACACCTTTGGATAAAACAGGATGTTGAATGACTTTATGGGACCGTAAACTATAAAGTAAAAGGATTACAGGTTCAAATACCTGATATATATATATATATATAAAATAAAACATATGATTTTGATTTTTCCTTATTACCACGAGAATTTGACAATGATTGTATTCTAGGAATGGATAATCTCCGTCATCTACCATCTTTTAATAAACACTTTTTTGAACTTGATAATACTTTAGTACCAAGAATTCCACTACCTATTACAATGTGTTCCTTTATAATCTGATTGTACTAAATAAAGAAAAGGTCACTGCCTTAATTAAAAAGGTTAGAACACAAATGTCTAGCAAATTACAACTAAAAATTTGCACTTATATATATACTGACTACAAATGAATTTGAAATTTTAATACATAATATGTTAGAACCACTTTATTCATATAATCCATTAAAGTTATTTGACAAAGCACTGAGATACTATAAGATTGAATTAGAGATACTGTAAGATTGAATTAATGGAACAACATGTAGGTTCTAAGATAAGGAGTTATAGTATGTATTATGGTTACGCCTTCTGATAAAGAGGAATTTGAAAAACAAACGAAAGAATTACTAGATCTTAAATTAATCCAAAAAAGTTTTAGTTCTTATTCTTCTCCAACAATTCTTAGTAAGCAAGCATGCTGAGGTTAATAGAAGAAAGGCTAGAATGATGATAAATCATAGAAAATTAAATAATTGCACAAAATTTGATGGACACTTTATACCGTCTACGAAAAATTTAATTAAACAAATTCAATGAGCAAAATGCTATAGAAAATTTGATGACAAATCAGGTTTTTGGCAAAAAACTATAAGATAAAGAATCAATTGAGTTAACAGCTTTTAGCAGTCCTCAAGGGCACTTTGAATGGTTTGTTATGCCTTTTGGATTAAAAAATACTCCTTAAATATTCCAAAATGAACCGTATGTTTAGTCATTTACCTTTCATTTTTATATACGTAGATGATATATTAGTTTTTCCAAAATTCAGCAGAAGAACATAAACAACATCTTTTAACCGTAATAAAAATATTATAAAAATGGTGTAATTTCAAGCCCTAAGAAAATGAATTATTAAAAACATAAATTGATTTTTTATGGAAAAAATATTAGGAGTGGACAAATAGAATTACAACAACATATTTACGCTAAAATTAAAGAGTTTCTAAAACCCTTTACTACACTAAAGGAACTTCATAGTTTTTTGGGTTATTAAATTATGGAAGAAAATCGTACCAAATTTATCTTCCAAAGTTCAGTATTTACAAAAGAAGCATGTTGAAGAGTAAGCAAAATACAAACAAATACATGGTGAACAACCAAAAAGGTGGAACATTGAAGAAATTTCAATTCCATTACAACAACAAGAAAAGGAAGAAATTGGAAAAATTAAAGACATGGTAAATGTAACGACTCGCTATTTTGGACCATTCAAATCGACAATAATACTATACATGTCCGACTTGAATAATTCTAAATACCGAATTGTTAATTTAAATTTGGCAAAAACATATACTGTAAATAAATCAATCACAGAATCACAGATACAGAGTAGTACAATAATACGCAATAGAATAAATGAATAGTAGTTCATGAAGCTACTATATAACAAAGTTAGAAATAAAATACATCAGAATATCCCAGATACAGTGAAGTCTCAAATGCAATAGATGACTTCTCTTAACGAATCAACTGGAAGTGCTGAAAGCTAACTGATAGTTGGATCTCCAAGCGAAGCTCAAAACTCCAAAGGTGAGTCTCAATGCTGTATCACTCAGTTTGACCCGAGCGTAAAGAAAAACACAAAACACTCGAGTCAGGATTAACATTCTTTTATCAATAAATCCAACTCAAGTGAAATATCAACTGAAATAAAATTAACTTAGAGGATGTTTGGGATAACCATCCTCTAAGGATCCCTGAAACTATCTATAAGGTAGAAATATACACTGTCACCATGGTCATCTCAATTTTATTTATTATTCAAAAACAAAATATCGTTTCACTTCAAATATATTTGTTTTCAAATTTGATCACTTTCACAGTTACGATTCAAATCTACTCCAATCAAAAATTCAAATCTAGTCAAATCTCAATTTATCAATTTAAAAATTCAACTCAATTCCTAAATAACCACTTAAATTTTATAGATCTCAAAATTCTGATTTGTAATCACAAAATACCCCTTTATATTTCAATATATTTCAAACATTAAGTATTCAACGTTTCAAACTAAATTTTATTCAATTTAGTTTTCCAAATAATAATTTCAAATTAAAGTTCAACCTAAATTTTCATTTTTTATTCAATTAGTTTCTAAATAACAATTCAACTATATTGATTTCAAGTACAGATCTGAATCTCAAAATAACCCATTCAAATTCAATATAGTTCAAAGCTTTAATATTTAAATGTTAAATTTAACAGCTTCATAAAGGTCTTGATTAACCTCATTATTATTTAGTCTTGAAATGCTCCCTCATTTGATTCAATATCATTTAAGTAATCTTAAATTACATTTTAATCAATATTTTATTTTAATTTATTTAAACGTGAAATATTCATTAAATCACGTAAATCAAAAATCCAGTTATAAAAATCATACCTTTAGATTTCCCATTTATTAATTTCAAATCGATTTGATTAAATAAATCCTTATTTGAATACCATTTTTAATAAATCCAAATTTATCTCCCAATCTTAATTATTCAATTTATTACAAGAAAATCTTTTTGAAATATAGATTTACATAAATACTTAACTATATTATGTGTATTAAATCAATTCTAATTTAAATCAAATATTACTACTAAATCTATACATAAAATTTCCATCTTAAGAATCAATATTTATTAAACCATATATT
Organism: Allium cepa; assembly: GCA_030765085.1. NCBI lineage: Eukaryota > Viridiplantae > Streptophyta > Magnoliopsida > Asparagales > Amaryllidaceae > Allium > Allium cepa. The sequence continues at coordinate 620,823,451 of CM060928.1, forward strand.
TCTTTCCACAATCATAGAAATTATTTCAAAATATTTTTATATGGACCAACGATGTCTTTATATATTTTCTATCATATGGTCAAGTGCTACGGATATTTATCATTTCAATTCATCTACTAAATATATACGGGTGGATATCATTTCAACCCGTAACCCCAAATTCAATTAAATGAAAATCGCTTGGGTTTATCATTTAAACCCATAACGATTTTCTCCTATCCTAAAGTCCTTTCGGGTATGTATCATTTCAACCCATAGTGAATACTATACTAACAGGGCACTTGCGGAGTGATAACAGATATGATAATAATATAACAACATGCATATATCATCAATAACAATATAATATAAACAATAGGATATGGTGTCATATCCCACAAGTGAATAGATATAGATAATAGCATAAATATAACAATTTAAATAACTACAACAACATACTTCAATTTTTGTTTCAATTGAAATCAAATTTAATAAATATAAGAACGTTAATCGTGAGTGATTGCTCACCTTTCGAGGCTAAAGAGAATAGACAATGAAGTTTAGTTACGAATTCCAAAGCAACGCTAGATCGACACGATTCAACGAAGAAAACAGGCACGACGAACAAAGCTGATAAATGGAAAAGAAAACAATCGAATTCAAATTAGAACTAGATCGATGCAAATGAATGATATAAGTGAACTTACAATTATATATATAATTATATATAACTATTTACATTTATAAAACATATTCTAAATTTAATATACATACATTTCAAATCATTGTTTTTAAACCAAACCCATATACAAAAAATAAATAAAACATATATGCAATATATATGTTGAAATAATACTTATTAAAATAAAAACTTATATATAATGTATGTTCATTGCAACAAATCAACTGTCGCGTATGTAACTTTAAACTTTATCTTATAAAATATAAACTGTATAAACTTTTATAACTTAATAAACTTTATATTATAAATATACTATATACACTTAAAACCTGCGCATGTGATACTTATATTTAAATAACAATATAACCATTACGACATAAACCGCTTAGACATGCTTAAAATTTACTTTCATAACCATTATAAATACCATATACTTACCGACCAAATGTATAAACTCGAATGCTTATATATATATATATATATATATATATATATATATATATGGTTTTCATTCTTTTTCTCACTCACCTATTTTGTTGTTTCCAGTACGTTGCATTAAGAAAGAGTAATATATAACAAAACCCCAAAAAGATTCAAAAAAAGTATATATATTTTTAAATCACCTTATATTATTTCATTTAATAACATGATACGAAAAGCTTCACTTAAATCAAATTCACGTTTAAAATATTATATATAAAAAAAAATACTAAGCTTAAACAAATTAGAACAAAAAGCATCTTTACATACAGCAGCTGAAAAAAGAAAATTTTATTTTATAAACTAATATAACAACATATATACATTTATATATATAAAAGAATAACTTTGACACATATATATATATATATATAAACCATATAATAGACGCTGCAAAATTTGTATAATATATTATTAAACTGGAAACCGAGAAACCCAAGATAATATAACCCATGTGACTAATTCACTGATATATATATATATATATATATATATATATATATATATATATATGCTAACAGACAGAAGTACTATACCTTATATATGCGAAAGTATGCAAGCTAGTGGTGACGAGTGTCTGATGGGTGATGGCGATAGGGGTATCAGCTGTTATGGCCTTGAAGAGGCGCTGTAACAACTTGGGAAAGAAAGAAAATAGGCTTCAGGGAGAAAGAGGAAGCAACAGTAGGTATAAACCCAAAGTTATAAAAGCAGAGGAAAAACGCTTCGCACAATTTAAGATGAGCTTTAAATTTTTAATAAATACAAAACGTATCTAAGTTTATACGTTTATAACTTTCCAGCTGTAGTGTATAGATATAATGAACGGTCATAATGGAAGAAGTGAAAACAAGGAGCGTAGGAAAGGAAAGGTTAGAAAAATAAATTTTTCACCCTTAAATTCCAAAGATTAATAAGGTAACGTACCTCTTTAATGAAATGTACAGCAATGGTCACAAGCTAAAATTTAGCTGAAAGTTTAAAGAAATGAGGGGAAGATGGGTTTTTAAATTAATCACTCCCCAGAATTAATATGTCAATGAAAAAGGAAAGGAGGTGAATCAGGGAAACGTATTATACTATTAAACGGATAGATGGAAGAAAAGGTGAGCAGGTGAGTAAAAGTGGAAACTGATTTATAAGCGAAATGGAATGTGATCTGTTGCCTGGGAAGAAAATGGAACATTTTAAAAATTAAAGGCAATGGACTGCTGAAATAAATGAGTATAAAACGTGTAAAAGTTATATACTGAAACGGCTATAAATTTGAATTATTATTATAAAACGGGGAATAACGAAAGGCAAGGACGATGATTTCAAAGTTTATTAATGGCTAGGAATGGGGAAGTCTATCTGTGAATTGAAAAAATTATTAAGCAATTGAAATTTTAACGGTAGAAAAAGTAACGGCTATACACTGTTTTAGAAACAATCAAAGCAATTAATAGCTTGATTGGACAACAAAAATAAACATGGAAGGACACGTTATAAAGGCAAAATGAACCGTTTGAAAATAAATGAAAGAAATGAAAATAAAACAGCTGTGTGTTGAATTTCCCAAAATAAATTATTTTATGAACATCAATTATTACTGACTTAAATTGAACAGAATCACACCCTAAAATATATTTCCTTAATTTTTGATGAAAATTTATCATTTGCCACATTTAACTATACGTAATCCAAACGAAAATTTTTATTTCAAAATATTATTATTTAAAATTTCTCAAAAATCAAATTAAATACGTTAAATAAAACCATTAAAAATTAACAAAATTTTACGGGTCGTTACACCCTCCCTCACTCAAAACTTTTCGTCCACGAAAAGGAAGAAGGTAGGAGAATAGAAACAACCAGAAAGATAAATAGATTGAAAGACAAGGATAAAGAATTAGTTTAAGACCATATAAATATTTCTAGAAATATTCATTTGAAAACTTCATTTGCAGTTCAATTATCTTTAATACTTTAAAACTTTTCAAAACCCATTTGTAAAATTTCCTGCTTCCCTTATAAATAACATTTATATGTTTAAATAACACCTTTATAAATATATATGAAAACTATTTAGAACAGTTATTCACATCCTTGGTTATATTTTCAAGGAAGTTATTTGACAACATTAAATCCATAGTTGATAAATTTACTAATTTATCTTAAGACACTTTCAACATTATAGATAAATTAATACTCATTTCTTAACTATGTTATATTAAATTAATAACTTTTGAAATATTAATGACACTAATGATTTACTATTAAACCATGTAGTATATAAATAAACAATATTTTAAAGATTATAATCAAAAAGGAAAGAAGGGTAGATTCGGAAAAACAGAATATAGGTGAATAAACAAAGCTGAGCAGATAAGGTAGGTTCAAAGGGATAGTATCGGGCTCGAATAATTGAATCAAACCATAAAATTTTAATCTCAAATATTAATACAAAATTTCTTTGTTGGAAATACCTTTATAATAAAATACTTTTATATCGAAACGAATTTTTCCTTTCAAAAATACTTTTATAACTCGATGTTTCAACAAGTTTATCCTCGTTCTTGCAGACTCTGGCCATGCGTTGATCAGGCACAAAGCTAGTATTCTTCAAGTACTTAGTAGACCTATTTCAACACCTAGTGAAAATACTTGAAAAACCTTAAAAAACAGATATGGAAAGTACAATCCAAACAAAACAATAAAACCAAAACCTTTATCCAACCATGGTCCGCAGATACACAATGGTTGCGCCTGGATCCCTAAGGAAATAATCCGTATCCATAAGCTTTCTCAGCCCTGCGAGTTACGCCATGATGACTAGTAGGGTGCAGGATACACAATGGTTACACCTGGGTCCCCCAGGAAACAATCCGTACCCCTAGGCTGTCTCAGCCAGGCAGTTTCGCTACTAATGCGACGTACATAGATTGCAGGATACACAATGGTTACGCCTGGGTCCCCTAGGAAGCAATCCATACCCCTAGGCCAGTCTCAACCAGGCAATTGCGCTATGCAGTAGCAAGAAAAAAAACCATGAGTTACGCCACGGTGGGACACTCTAGTATCACATCCGGAAAACCAAAAATCAGAGAGAATAATACCGATAGAATGAATCCATAATGTGGCCACAAAGCGGATATCAAGCAGAAGGCACTTTCCATATCTTTACTTCGAAAAAACATATATCATATAGTACCTTTCCAAATACTTTCAAATATCATACTTATATAAAGTCCATTATATATAGGATTCCTTTTCCAAATCGAATACTTTCCAAATCAATAGTATATCGAGTCATACTTATATAGACTTCGATTATAAAAAAATTCTCTTTCTAAATGGAGTATCTTTCAAATCAGTAGATTTCAAATCAACTTCATACTTACACAAATCCATTTTATATAAGTTCGACCACTCCCAAATCAAGTACTTAATAATATAAGGTTCTCAATTTCAAATCATTTCAATATCAATTTAGTTTCAAAGTTTCTTAAACAATAGGTTTAGAAAATAATCCAAATTTCCAAATCAACAAAATTTAGGTCAAACAAATTCATTTCCAAAATCACCATATAAGTACTGGTTTTATTTCCAATCAAATTTCAAAACCGAATATTTTTCTCTAAATCAATTATAATCAAAATGGTTTCCAAATTTTATAACTATCCCTTTAAAACCCTTAAACTATTTATTTCTATTTGAAATATTCAATTTACCTTTCTAAAAACCATTATTTAAAACTAATTTTTTTAAAACATTTCAAAACTAAATTCCATATTAGTATAATTCAAAATATTCATATTCATTTACTTAACAAAAGATTTCAAACTTAAACATACAAAACTAAACTCATATGCTTTATCAAATATTTTATCCTCTTCGAAATTTCTTAGGTTTGAAAATTTAACCTCGATTTGGAAGTGTTCGAACATTCAAAATAATTAGGGAAATCAAATTTCCAATTTAAGAGTTGAAAATTAACAATAAATCAATTTCAATATGTAGGATTATACCAAATTAAATCCGAAACTCGAGGATCGAACACGGTCTCACTTTAAATTGTTTCAAATATATACATATATCTTTCGAAAATATCAAACTATACATCGAAATTTGAAATCAACAATGGTTTTACAAAATTACTCGCATAGCGAAGCTATTAAAGTGGCCTCTTCCCCATTCTAAAACTTGAAAATCAATGTTGATGATGCGTGCACTCATCACCGAAATTATTTTCTAGCGACAAAATGAGTTCTGGACTTCTATTTTCTTGAAACTTCGTTGAGATTTCTTCTAAATCATTGGAATTTATTTGAACACTTTTGAAATATTTCTTATCCAGAAAATACTTTCAAAATCGTATTATTTTTATATTTTTTGAAATCTCAAAACCACATTTCAAAATACCGGAGTTCAATTTCTCGAAATTCAAATTCAAAACCCTTCAGTTATAAATTATTTTTATATAAATCCATTTCTTATAAATTTTCAAAATTTCACATTCTTTCAAAATTTCAAACTTCCATTTTTTTTTAAAAAGATATATAATTCTTATCGAAAATATTTCACTTTTATATAAAACAAAATCATAGTTATCAAAATGGTAATTACGATTTATGCAGAATTTCAAAACACAACCAAACACAAATTTCCAAAGAATGATTCAAGGATAGATTTCAAAACCAACAGAGATTCAAATTTGTTATCATACGAAAACAGTAACATGAATATCTAAATTTGAGAACTTCAATTAAGCAAAAGATACAATAGAGTTTACCAAATGCAACCTAACAACTACTGAAAACAAACAGATCCACAGAATACTACCCTACATAAACAAAGCATCGGTATTAATTCTACCGGGTGGGACTTCAACGGGTCTAGAACACTCCCCCTCAATATGGCCCAAACTTCTGCATTTCATGCATAAATGCACGACACTCCCATCCTCCCTAACGAACTGCGAAAACGCAGCCTTCCTTCCGTACTTCCTCACAGGACAATTCCTGGCTATATGCCCAGGCATCCTGCAGTGATAGAAAATGGTTGATTGGTCGAATGATGCGGTGGGTGCAGCTTTTACTTTCTTCACCTTCTGGCAGCGACTGGGAAAGTTCCCCGTACTACGACATTTAAAACAGAAGATCCTGGATCGAAAACGCTTGCCCTCTTTCTTCTTTCCTTCATCTCTCCTCCCGCACATGGCTGCATAATGTCCCTTCTCCTGACACCGATAACAGATGACATGGTCATAAGGACCAAGTCCTGCACTTTCCCTCCATAGCCTTTCCCACTTCTCCATTGCTTCCTCCTGTTCTGTGACGCCCCACCTCTATATCCACGCTAGCCAAGAACATTACGGTGAATGCTGTCAACTAGCACGGAGAATAAGGCTCTTGAGGAGCGACCATCCGTGTAATTGCTTTGTGCGAGCATCGATATGTCAGATAGTATAACATGCAAATCTTTTCAAGTGGAAATCCGACATGCCGACACAAACTCAAAGCTACTACACAGTGGCTATAATATCTTCGGAAACAAATATAGAAACAAACATAACATAAATCAGTCACAGATAATTCATATCACAAAGGCGGAATAAGATATGAATATTTCACATAAAAGTGTACATCATAGTAGTGGTTAGAAAGATTCACAATAACACAAAATAATAGCAACATGTGCTATACAAAAGAATACATCAATGAGTCAATATCTCAAGAGTATACAACAAAAACTACTAATCTAAGTAGTAAGCAAAAGGTCAGAGTAATGGATCTCTGGAGAGAAGTCAAGTCGAAGCACCTGCAACATCTCGGTCTGACCCGAGTATTATTTATAAGAAAATAATAAACGGATCAGTCTAGCTATAAATATCAGATAACATGATATAGAACGAAAGATATGGCATAGACGTATAATATCCATAATGGCATACTACTATAAGTACGAAAATGATAATCAACAAACGATTAATCAATATCAAAGAATCTTCTCGAAGATCCAAAAAGGGTATCATACCCAAAACTTGTATTCACAACAAGTTAATGACACACGAATTCACCAATGCACAAAAATTGATAAATCATATCAATGAAAATCACTAAAATTGGTGAAGCATAAATTCTAGAATTCAACACACGAAATCCAGAAATCATAAAATAAAAAGGGGGAGGCCTATCACACGAATGGGAGCATGAAAACTCAACAGTAGCTGTAACACACGAACGAGAAGCTATCTCATGGTAGCTAGCCATTAATTTGACACACGAATGGTCCGAAGACCTGACACACGAATGGTCCGAAGACCTGACACACGAATGGTCCGAAGACCGTGGGTTGCTACCCCACCAATTTGAGTCGAAACTCCACAAAGCGGGGCTTAGTCTCCCTCGCAGACAAAGAGACATCGCACAATTGCTAGTCTAAACCACAAAGATGATCGTCATGATCAACGAGAAGTGTCAATTACAATAAGCTAGTAAATATATGAGCTTAGCTTCATGTCCCATAACCACTAGCTTAACTTAAATATTTACGAACAAATTGTAGATCTCCACTAGAAAATTGTCACAAGAGATTCAATCGAACAAGTCCAAGAATTAACCGACGAAGTAAACGCAAGTGTTTCATACCACTTGTTTTACTAAGTCATTTAATTAGATTTCTCATACGAGTGAGGTAAAGGTTTGTATATACTAATAGATTGGAAATCGGTTTGAGAAAATGAGCTTTGTAATAAAATAGTGTTGAAATCATTTGAAGAAAGAGTTTTGATATTTACTACTAGTATAGAAAACCTTTATATTTTAAAGTGACAAATCATAGAAGTGATTGTAGAAACAATCGGGCATAAAAATTCACAATCGAAGACGTGAATAAAATCCAAAGAAATCGATATAAAATCCATCAAAGTGGATATATCTAAAATTCCCAAAGAAAAGGTCATCAAGTCGATAATAAATGACAACAACAAAAAGGAGACAACACGAATCGATTAAAGTTGGATATTCAAACGAATTAGCAATATAGGCTAATCTGGCAAATAGTAGCAGGTCGGTCGGCCGGACTCCCTGAGTCGGTCGACCGAACCAGAGGTTGGAATGTGCTCGGGGCACCAGGTCGGTCGACCGAACCAGGGGGGTCGGTCGGCCGAACCAGAAGCAGAAGTGCAACTGCACATTTGGAAGCAGGTCGGTCGACCGAGCCAGGGGGGTCGGTCGGCCGGACCTGTTTCCAGCCTCTTCCCTGCCTATTACATATGAGGTTCAGTCTTGACCAAATTGCATTCTCTCGAGCAACGGCGCTAAGGGTTTATGCCAATCGACTACCCGGCCCTATATGCTCCTCGATGCATCACCAAAAACATGTTCAAACACCAAAGTTAGGATTTTTAACGAATTGAACTCAAAACACTAAAAATTGGAATATTCACAAAAGCAATCCAAATCAAAATCAAATGCACATGAATAAGTGTTAGGAATTCATACCTAACAATAGAAGAGAATTATAAGCATAGATGTGAGATTAAAAATCTCACCTTTGAACCCTAATCAATGAAGGAGAAGCTTTAAAAACAAGCTAAGACCAATTCTTCTTCAATAACAACTCAAGGAGCTTCAATCTAAGCTTAAAACATATATTTTCCTAAATTAGGTTTAGGATATTTTCTGAAATTGAAGAGGAGAAGAGATGGAGAAGATGGAGAAGAGGCTTACCTATCCTTCTCTTTGAATTTGGAGCAAGAATTTGGATTATCAAGAGCAACTAGGGCTTGGGAGTTTCTATTTCCTCTTCCTTTCCCCCATTAACATAAAAGGTTGAGTATTAGGAAAATAGAAGAGAAGTGAATGAAGAGGAGAGGGTTGGAACTGAATACATAAGTGGGCTCAGCCCAAACCAAAACCCTAAGTGAAAAGTAGCAAAAATCAACTTTCTCCAAACATATCGAAGCTTATACTCAAAAAGGTCGCAAACGTCATTTTGAACTCAATGGGGGTGGTCTCGAGTCCTAATTCGGCTGTTTGCAAAAGGTAGCTTTTCGGACCAAAATCCGACGAACGATAAAATATTTAAATATAAAATCGATAAATATGCGGGTTGTTACAGACTCCCCTCCTTAAAGAAATTGTGTCCTCGCAATACTTAAGAAGAAAATAAAGAGTAACAACCATAAAAGCATATCAACATAAAAGAAAGTTGAAATAAGAAGTTCACCATAAAGAGCACGAAAGAGTTAGCACGAACGGGATCGCTCGATGAATTCTCTAGATTCCCAAGAGTATTCCCTAGGATTTAAGAACCATTGAACTCTCACAAGAAGAACATCTTTATTTCGAAGTCGTTCGACCTCCGAAGCAATAATTCGAATAGAATGTTGCTCAAAAATCAAATCTGGTGAAACTTCAATTTCCACAATATCACCGGGCTCAATAATAAAAACCGGAATCCCTTAGGCATTTCCATAATTGAGAAACGTGAAATACGTCATGCATGGCAGAAAACCGAGCCGGTAATGTAAGGCGATAAGTCATGGAACCAATACGTTCAGTGATAGGAAATGGCCCAATATATCGAGGCGCTAACTTTCCCGAGCGATTGAAACGTACTACACCTTTCATAGGTGAAACACGAATAAAAACAAGATCTCCAACAGAAAATTCTAATTTCCTTCTTCAATTATCGGCATAGGATTTTTATCTACTCTGGGCTTCTTTCATCCTATGACAATTAAGCTCAATCTTTTCTGTGGAATCACGAATAAAATCTAGACCTAAAACCAGCTTCTCACCGGCCTCAAGCCAACAAGAAGGAGATCGGCATGGCCTTCCGTAGAGTGCCTCGAAAGGTGCCATACCAATACTAGATTGGAAGCTATTATTATAGGAAAATTCAACAAGAGAAATATGGTCTTTCCAACTTCCATCGAAATCGAGCACACAAGCACGAAGAAGATCTTCAAGAGTTTGATTCACACGCTCGGTTTGTCCATCGGACTGGGGGTGATAAGCGGTGCTAAAACTGAGCTTCGTCCCCGAAGCTTTTTGAAGACTCTTCCAAAATCCACTAGTAAACAATGGATCACGATCACTAACAATAGAAGTAGGAACTCCATGCAGTTTAACAATCTCTTTGATAAAGAGCTTGGCCAAAAGAGGAACGGTTCGGTTAGACCGAACGGGAATAAAATGGGCGGATTTAGTAAGTCTATCAACGATCACCCATAAGCTATCATGACCCGAACGAGAAAGGGGAAGGCCATCTATAAAATCCATGGAAATTTGATCCCACTTCCAAATTGGAATATCTAAAGGTTGCAATAACCCACCGGGCCTTTGATGTTCGGCTTTGACAAGCTGGCAAGTCATGCAACACTTAACAAAGTTAGCAATATCAGATTTCATTCCCTCCCAATAGTATAGTCGCTTCATATCTGCGTATATTTTTCTACTACCGGGATGAATGGTAAACTTAGAACGATGAGAATCTTCTAAAATATCTTTGCGAAGATCTCTAATATTTGGCAAGATAAGTCTACCAAATTTTTGAATACCGCCACGAGAAGCAATATCAAAGTCTTTCAAACCTTCAATATCAATTTTACCCCTCAATCTTTGGCTAAGAAGAGCCAATTCGGGATCTAGCCTTTGAGCTTCAAGAATGCGGTCTAAGAGAGAAGGATGAGCCTCAAGGCTACATAAAACAAGGGACGAACATAAATCGGATACACGATCTTGAATCTCATAAGTGGATAAAATTCTGAGGTCATTCCATTCGGATATCATCATGGAAACAACCGCTTGTTGCCTGCGATTAAGTGCATCGGCAACTCGATTTCCCTTTCCGGGAGTATAAAGAATGTCAAGATCATAAGGTGCAAGGAACTCGAGCCAGCGCTGTTGACGCAAATTAAGTTCCTTCTGAGAGAATAAATACTTCAAAGACTTATGATCGGTATAAAGAACAAATTTCTCTCCCAAAAATAATGATGCCAAATTTTTAAAAGCGAAATCAATAGCCACGGGCACTAGATCATAAGTGGCATATCTAGTCTCAATAGGCATTAATGATTTAGAAGCACAAGTGATAGCACGTTCCTTTTTTTTTTGCAAAAGAACGACATCCAAACCAATACGATTAGCATTGGTTCAAAAGATAAAGTCTTGATTTCCTTCGGGAATCACAAGACTAAAACTATCGAAAAGAAAGAATTTCTTTTTTTTTTAAAATAATCTTCTTTCTCGAAAAGCTAAAACTTTCAAAAGTACCTTTATCTTTATGTAATAATCTTTCAAGAAAAATTTGCATTTTTCAAGTCAATATATCGTGTCTGATTGTCTCATCAAAGCGTTTAGGAAATTCCTATCGATAACGTTGATCAAGCGCATCGACCAGAATTCTTAAAGCACGCCACGGGCAATACAATCACAAAATCATCTTCTATATGATGAAAATATCTCTTAAAATTTTTGAGAATATTCTTTGCTCGTTTAAGATCAAAATCCAATTGTACTTATAAATAAACTTATGAAAAAGATTTGCAAAATTTTAAATTTCTATTTTCATCCAAAATCATTAAATACAAGAATGAAATTATTGGGATTAAAATGGATGAAGTAAAATGGATAAATTGAATGACATAATAAGTCATTCATAAGAATCGTAACGAGTGCGGAATGCGGTAAGTGGAATGCTAACTTCCGCAACTCGTAGCTAATGAAAACCGATGGCAAGGTCAAACTGAAACGACCTTAACACCACACAAAAGATTGCTTAGGTGGTAATTCTAAGACAAGCTCAAAGATTCCGGAAAATTCTCAAAATATATAAATGAGAGAAATAACACGTTACTCATCACGTGGGATTAAAGAATGAAAATGATGCCATCAAATTGGAATCGAAATCACAAAGAAAAATAGAAATCTGCTTAACAGATAGAAAGTGTCGAAAATGAACAGTCCATTCGGAAAATAGGATATGGGCTTCATGATGATTAAGCCAATCCTTCCACACAAATCAATTCCAAAGGCTAAGTAAAAATATCAGCTCGGAAAGAAAAATCACATAATTTAATTTCGACATCAATAGAAAGAAAATTGAGTGTTGCGGATCCACCTATCCGGATTCGCAACCCTTAAAGAAGTCATCAGGCCCAAAATGTTTTAAAGAAAAAGAATCAACAAATTCTTTTGATATAAAAATGATGAGATGAACCCATATAAAAAAGAACTCGAATCGAATAATCGCAAACAAATGAAATCAAGGGTTAAATAAGAATACCTTGACCCAAAGAAGTTTCGCTAGGAGCTTTTAGCTTTCCCTCTCTCCTACTTTGAAGTTTAGGGCATGTAGATAAGTAATGACCCGAGCCTTTGCAATAGCGGCAATAAAGGGGTTTCGGGCACTTAATTACATAGTGGTCTGTGGAACCACAATTGTAGCATCGTTTACGACTTGGGGTAGGTGGCCTGGCTGCCGAAGTTTCCGGTTCCACCTTCTTCTTGCTTAGAAGTATGGGGCAGACAGAAATATGATGACTTGAATTTTTGCAATAACGACAAAAGAGTGGTTCCGGACACTCCTTCGCATAGTGGTCCTTAGAACCACAATTGTAGCATTGTCCATGATTAGGGATTGGAGTCTTTGCTACCGAAGTTGCCTGCCTCCCTTTCTTGTAGGGATTAAGGCCTTCGAACTTAATATATCTCCTTTTGTTGCAAATGAGGCTCTTTTTGGAACCTCCGACATCACTGTTACTTCCTTCACCAATCTCTTCTTCTTGTAGAGTGATATCTACAAGTTGATCGAAAGGGACTTCTAGTTTCAGAGGTAAGACCTCTGTGGGATTCTTTCTCAAAGCACAGATAAACCTTTGATTCTAAGCAAGATGCAAAAGTTGTTGGGCAGACATGAATACGCCATCCAGAGAAGGACTACTGGATTGACCAGCGCTAGGACTGCCAGAACTAACCATCTCTTCTTCTTTAAGAAAGAAAGAAAGAAGAAGAAAAAGGTTATTCACAAAATGAATATCAAGCAATCTTGATAGATAAAACGAGGAATCATAAAAGAAAGTAGGATAGAACGGTACGAAGACTCGAATAAATCCTAAGGCACCAATCCTAAGAAAGACTTAGGACATGATCCTTGCTAGATTATTCTACATTGTTCCGAAGTGAGGCTCTGATACCAAGCTGTGACGCCCCACCTCTATACCCACGCTAGCCAAGAACACTACGGTGAATGCTGTCAACTAGCATGGAGAATAAGGCTGTTGAGGAGCGACCATCCGTGTAATTGCTTTGTGCGAGCATCGATATGTCAGATAGTATAACATGCAAATCTTTTCAAGTGGAAATCCGACATGCCGACACAAACTCAAAGCTACTACACAGTGGCTATAATATCTTCGGAAACAAATATAGAAACAAACATAACATAAATCAGTCGCAGATAATTCATATCACAAAGGCGGAATAAGATATGAATATTACACATAAAAGTGTACATCATAGTAGTGGTCAGAAAGATCCACAATAACACAAAATAACAGCAACATGTGCTATACAAAAGAATACATCAATGAGTCAATATCTCAAGAGTATACAACAAAAACTACTAATCTAAGTAGTAAGCAAAAGGTCAGAGTAATGGATCCCTGGAGAGAAGTCAAGTCGAAGCACCTGCAACATCTCGGTCTGACCCAAGTATTATTTATAAGAAAATAATAAACGGATCAATCTAGCTATAAATATCAGAAAACATGATATAGAACGAAAGATATGGCATAGACGTATAATATCCATAATGGCATACTACTATAAGTATGAAAATGATAATCAACAAACGATTAATCAATATCAAAGAATCTTCTCGAAGATCCAAAAAGGGTATCATACCCAAAACTTGTATTCATAACAAGTTAATGACACACGAATTCACCAATGCACAAAAATTGATAAATCATATCAATGAAAATCACTAAAATTGGTGAAGCATAAATTCTAGAATTCAACACATGAAATCCAGAAATCATAAAATAAAAAGGGGGAGGCCTATCACACGAACGGGAGCATGAAAACTCACCAACAGCTGTAACACACGAACGAGAAGCTATCTCATGGTAGCTAGCCATTAATTTGACACACGAATGGTCCGAAGACCTGACACACGAATGGTATGAAGACCTGACACACGAATGGTCCGAAGACCGTGGGTTGCTACCCCACCAATTTGAGTCGAAACTCCACAAAGCGGGGCTTAGTCTCCCTCGCAGACAAAGAGACATCGCACAATTGCTAGTCTAAACCACAAAGATGATCGTCATGATCAACAAGAAGTGTCAATTAAAATAAGCTAGTAAATATATGAGCTTAGCTTCATGTCCCATAACCACTAGCTTAACTTAAATATTTACGAACAAATTGTAGATCTCCACTAGAAAATTGTCACAAGAGATTCAATCGAACAAGTCCAAGAATTAACCGACGAAGTAAACGCAAGCGTCTCATACCACTTGTTTTACTAAGTCGTTTAATTAGATTTCTCATACGAGTGAGGTAAAGGTTTGTATATACTAATAGATTGGAAATCGGTTTGAGAAAACGAGCTTTGTAATAAAATAGTGTTGAAATCATTTGAAGAAAGAGTTTTGATATTTACTACTAGTATAGAAAACCTTTATATTTTAAAGTGACAAATCATAGAAGTGATTGTAGAAACAATCGGGCATAAAAATTCACATTCGAAGACGTGAATAAAATCCAAAGAAATCGATATAAAATCCATCAAAGTGGATATATCTAAAATTCCCAAAGAAAAGGTCATCAAGTCGATAATAAATGACAACAACAAAAGGGAGACAACACGAATCGATTAAAGTTGGATATTCAAACGAATTAGCAATATAGGCTAATCTGGCAAATAGTAGCAGGTCGGTCGACCAGACTCCCTGAGTCGGTCGACCGAACCAGAGGTTGGAATGTGCTCGGGGCACCAGGTCGATCGACCGAACCAAGGGGGTCGGTCGGCCGAACCAGAAGCAGAAGTGCAACTGCACATTTGGAAGCAGGTCGGTCGACCAAGCCAGAGGGGTCGGTCGGCCGGACCTGTTTCCAGCCTCTTCCCTGCCTATTACAAATGAGGTTCAATCTTGACCAAATTGCATTCTCTCGAGCAACGGCGCTAAGGGTTTATGCCAATCGACTACCCGGCCCTATATGCTCCTCGATGCATCACCAAAAACATGTTCAAACATCAAAGTTAGATTTTTTAACGAATTGAACTCAAAACACTAAAAATTGGAATATTCACAAAAGCAATCCAAATCAAAATCAAATGCACATGAATAAGTGTTAGGAATTCATACCTAACAATAGAAGAGAATTATAAGCATAGATGTGAGATTAAAAATCTCACCTTTAAACCCAAATCAATGAACGAGAAGCTTTAAAAACAAGCTAAGACCAATTCTTCTTCAATAACAACTCAAGGAGCTTCAATCTAAGCTTAAAACACATATTTTCCTAAATTAGGTTTAGGATATTTTCTGAAATTGAAGAGGAGAAGAGATGGAGAAGATGGAGAAGAGGCTTACCTATCCTTCTCTTTGAATTTGGAGCAAGAATTTGGATTATCAAGAGAAACTAGAGCTTGGGAGTTTCTATTTCCTCTTCCTTCCCCCCATTAACATAAAACCTTGAGTATTAGGAAAATAGAAGAGAAGTGAATGAAGAGGAGAGGTTGGAACTGAATACATAAGTGGGCTCAGCCCAAACCAAAACCCTAAGTGAAAAGTAGCAAAAATCAACTTTCTCCAAACATATCGAAGCTTATACTCAAAAAGGTCGCAAACGTCATTTTGAACTCAATGGGGGTGGTCTCGAGTCCTAATTCGGCTGTTTGTAAAAAGTAGCTTTTCGGACCAAAATCCGACGAACGATAAAATATTTAAATATAAAATCGATAAATATGCGGGTTGTTACATGTTCCTTACGGGCTAGTGCTCTTCGAGTTCGACGAGCTGCTTTCGGCTCTTTCGATTTTGCCATCTACAAAATAGTTTCCTATCATTCAAGGAGGCCAAAATCAAACAAGATAGAGGTTCAAAATTTTAAGGGGAAACTTGACGGAAGGAAGTTTCTAAACGAAGTGGAAAGGCTCGAATGAAGATGAGGAAATACAAATTTAAACTAGACGATGGATATACTTATCTAAGGATATATATAGGGAGAGGCAAACACGAATTTCAGAACCGAGGGACATTCCTAAATTCAAGGAAATCGAGTCAAAAGGAAGAGATTCAACTCGAATGAAAGTGATTCTATAAATAAATTTACCATATATGCTAAGTTTTTGCATAAAGCCAAAGCTCTGATACCAACTGTAACGACTCGCTATTTTGGACCATTCAAATCGACAATAATACTATACATGTCCGACTTGAATAATTCAAAATACCGAATTGTTAATTTAAATTTGGCAAAAACACATACAGTAAATAAATCAATTACAGAATCACAGATACAGAGTAGTATAATAATACGCAGCGGAATAAATGAATAGTAGTTCATGAAGCTACTATATAACAAAGTTAGAAATAAAATACATCAGAATATCCCAGATACAGTGAAGTCTCAAATGCAATAGTTGACTTCTCTTAACGAATCAACTGGAAGTGCTGAAAGCTAAGCGATAGTTGGATCTCCAAGCGAAGCTCCAAACTCCAAAGGTGAGTCTTAATGCTGTATCGCTCAGTCTGACCCAAGCGTAAAGCAAAACACAAAACACTCGAGTCAGGATTAACATTCTTATATCAATAAATCCAACTCAAGTGAAATATCACCTGAAATAAAATTAACTTAGAGGATGTTTGGGATAACCATCCTCTAAGGATCCCTGGAACTATCTACAGGGTATAAGTATACACTATGTCACCGTGGTCATCTCAATTTTATTTATTATTCAAAAACAAAATATCATTTCACTTCAAATATATTTGTTTTCAAATTTGATCACTTTCACAGTTACGATTCAAATCTACTCCAATTAAAAATTCAAAACTAGTCAAATCTTAATTTAAAAATTCAACTCAATTCCTAAATAACCACATAAATTTTATAGATCTCAAAATTCGGATTTGTAATCACAAAATATCCCTTTATATTTCAATATATTTCAAACTTTAAGTATTCAACATTTCAACCTAAATTTTATTCAATTTAGTTTTCTAAATAATAATTTCAAATTTTAGTTCAACCTAAATTTTCATTTTTTATTCAATTTAGTTTTTAAATAACAATTCAACTATATTTATTTCAGGTACAGATCTGAATCTCAAAACAACCCATTTAAATTCCAATATAGTTCAAAGCTTTAATATTTAAATGTTAAATTTAACAGTTTCATAAAGATCTCGATTAACCTCATTATTATTTAGTCTTGAAATGCTCCCTCATTTGATTCAATATCATTTAAGTAATCTTAAATTACATTTTACTCAATATTTTATTTTAATTTATTTAAACGTGAAATATTCATTAAATCTCTTAAATCAAAAATCCAGTTATAAAAATCATACCTTTAGATTTCCCACTTAATAATTTCAAATCGATTTAATTAAATAAATCCATATTTAAATACCATTTTTAATAAATTCAAATTTATCTCCCAATCTTAATTATTCAATTTATTACAAGAAAATTTTTTTGAAATATAGATTTATATGAATGCTTAACCATATTATGTGTATTAAATCAATTCTAATTTAAATCAAATATTACTACTAAATCTATATATAAAATTTCCATCTTAAGAATCAATATTTATTAAACCATCTATTTCTTTCCACAATTATAGAAATTATTTCAAAATATTTATATATGGACCAACAACGTCTGTATATATTTTCTATCATATGGTCAAGTGCTACGGATATTTATCATTTCAATCCGTCCACTAAATATATACGAGTGTATATCATTTCAACCCGCAATCCCAAATTCAATTAAATGAAAATCGCTTTGGTTTATCATTTCAACCCATAAGGATTTTCTCATATCCTAAAGTCCGTTCGGGTATGTATCATTTCAACCCATAGTGAATACTATACTAACAGGGCACTTGTAGAGTGATAACAGATATGATAATAATATAATAACATGCATATATCATCAATAACAGTATAATATAAACAATAGAATATGGTGTCATATCACACAAGTGAACAGTTATAGATAATAACATAAATATAACAATTTAAATAACTACAACAGCATACTTCAATTGTTGTTTCAATTGAAATCAAATTTAATAAATATAAGAACGTTAATCGTGAGTGATTGCTCACCTTTCGAGGCTAAAGAGAATAGACAATGAAGTTTAGTTACGAATTCTAAAGCAACGCTAGATCGTCACAATTCAACGAAGAAAACAGGCACGACGAACAAAGCTGATAAATGGAAGAGAAAAAAATCGAATTCAAATTAGAACTAGATCGATGAAGATGAATGATATAAGTGAACTTACAATTATATATATGATTATATATAACTATTTACATATATAAAACATATTCTAAATTTAATATACATACATTTCAAATCATTGTTTTTAAACCAAACACATATACAAAAAAAAATCAAACATATATGCAATATATATGTTGAAATAATACTTATTGAAATAAAAACTTATATATAATGTATGTTCATTGCAACATATCAACTGTCGTGTATGTAACTTTTAAACTTTATCTTATAAAATATAAACTGTATACACTTTTATAACTTAATAAACTTTATATTATAAATATACTATATACACTTAAAACCTACGCATGTGATACTTATATTTAAATAATAATATAACCATTACGACATAAACCGCTTAGACATGCTTAAAATTTACTTTCAAAAACGTTATAAAAACCATATACTTACCGACCAAATGTATAAACTCGAATGCTTAGATTTATATATATGGTTTTTGTTTTTTTTCTCACTCACCTATTTTGTTGTTTCCAGTACATTGCATTAAGAAAGAGTAATATATAACAAAACCAACAAAACCCCAAAAAGATTCAAAACAAGTATATATTTTTAAAGCACCTTATATTATTTCATATAATAACATGATACGAAAAGCTTCACTTAAATCAAATTCACATTTAAAATATTATATATATAAAAAAATACTAAGCTTAAATAAATTAGAACAAAAAGCATCTTTACATACAGCAGCCGAAAAAAGAAAATTTTATTTTATAAACTAATATAACAGCATATATACATATATACACAAATACATTTATATATATAAAAGAATAACTTTGACATATATATGTATATATATATACATATATATATATATATAAACCATGTAATAGACGCTGCAAAATTTGTATAATATATTATTAAACTGGAAACAGGGAAACCCAAGATAATATAACCCATGTAACAAATTCACTGATATATATATATATATATGCTAACAGACAGAAGTATTATACCTTATATATGCGAACATATGCAAGCTAGTGGTGATGAGTGTCTGATGGGTGATGTCGATAAGGGTACCGGCTGTTATGGCCTTGAAGAAGTGCTGTAACAACTTGGGAAAGAAATAAAATAGGCTTCAGGGAGGAAGAGGAAGCAACAGTAGGTATAAACCCAAAGTTATAAAGGCAGAGGAAAAATGCTTTGCACAATTTAAGATGAGCTTTAAATTTTTAATAAATACAAAACGTATCTAAGTTTATACGTTTATAACTTTCCAGCTATAGTGTATATATATAATGAACGGTCATAATGAAAGAAGTGGAAACATGGAGCGTAGGAAAGGAAAGGTTAGAAAAATAAAATTTTCACCCTTGAATTCCGAAGATTAATAAGGTAATGTAACGACCCATAAAATCTCGATAATTAAAAATGTTAATTTAATAATATTTCATGGTTTAATGTTGGAAGAATTAAAAATTCGTAATTTATGTATGGTAATAATAACTAGAATGAAATGCAACAAATTTTATCTAAGTTAATTATTTATAAATTGAATGAAATCCCAAATCAATTGAAATAATATGTAGTCAACGGTAATTGAATGAATTTGTATTGTATGGGTAACTGTGACACTTGTTTGTAAATAATAAACTTATAAGTGTAATTAAAAGTTAACGGTGATAATTATTTAAGTTACATATTCATTTAGTTAGTAGAATTGAATTTGGGAACAAATTGCAATTGAAATGAAATTTTATATATTAGTTGAGTACATTATCTTTAACTGAAGTTAAATAATAATGTGGAATTCATTTGATGTAATAAAGTAATCGACTGATAACGAAAATTTATTTAAAAATAAAATATTGAAATCCGTCAAATATTGAACAATTAAATTGTTTAAATTTAATATTTGGAATTTATTGAATAGTTGAATAACGGAAATTGAATAACTGATTAATGGAAATGGGTGCTCTATAATTTGAATTTGTTAAATTTTATAAGTTTGTTTTTGAATATTTCAAAGGATAGCGATTTAAGAATAATCAAATTTGTTTAAATTTAAAACTACAAATGTTTGAATAATTAAATTCCAAATTTGATATGATTAATTTGATATTGAAATATAATATATGAAAATAGAGTGAATAACTGAAATTCGATTTAATATGATTCAAATTGGTTTCCAAAGTGAATATAAGTTATATTTGGATTATAATAGAGTTAATAAGATTTTAAAATTGGAATTTTAAGCAATTCTGTAAATTTTGAAAAGTCGTCGATTTAATCGACGTGTTAAAATAGCCTTCCGGGGCACAGTCTCGGAATTCGACGAAACCAGTTCCATTAGATCCGTAATAGTTTATTATTATCGGGTTTCAATTTCCATAGCAATCGGAGTCGCCGTTTGACCGTGGCAGCTCAAAACGCTTAGAAATTAATTTAACCGATTTAATTTAAAACTGATCGTTAATTTCCGTAACTCGCACTTACGATCGAACTAGGGCTTGAAACCTTTTCCATTGCGTCCGGAATAGGGGTATTACATTATAAATGCCTAGCGACACGCCTCGATAGGGGTTCAAGATTTTAAGTTGCATAAATTAGGATATTTTGAAATTTAAATTTATATATTGTCTAGTCAACTTTTCACATCAGCTTCTTTTCAAATCACTGTAGTAAGCATCCCACACGCAAGAATCAGGTCTGCTCCCTTTTAAATTCGCATGCAAGCTTCAGGCAGTAGGAAAATAATGAATCCAAACTTCAAAAATTTCTGTCTCTTCCAATACTCGATTAAAAATCACGAAACCAATTTTAAAAATCCTATTTTTGCTTTATCTTTGATCTGGTATGTTCGTGCTTGGTGCGGCAACCATTGGGGTCGAAGCCATTCTTAGGCGTGAACTAGGGTTGGAAATCGTGGAGGATATAGGCATCGATTTGCGAAACGGAGCTTTGATTCAAGTTCATGATGCGGAATAGCAGCTCGGTGGTGAGTTTTGTGGCGTACGGCTCTTGTTTGGTGCGCGCGACTTCATCATGGTCGAGAGGAATGCTACAGGTCGCGTTTTGATTGAAGGGTTCGAGCTTGTGGATTTTGGTATGGTCGAGTCGAGCTCGCGGAGGGAAGAAGTTTGGCGAAGACGGCATGTCGAACGGAGTATGGGAGCTCCGTGTCACTATGGAATCGTGCATGCATTGTTTGGGTTCTTCTCTCTGTTTCGCGTACAGGCGTTTGGGAAATGAAGGTCTCGGGGTAATATTGTAATTAAGCTGAAGTTATTTCAAATTTTAAAAAGAATTATATCAGTAACTTACAAATTTAATAACTCTCACATACGAGGTCCGATTGGAACGAAACTTTTGCGTTGCGATCGTAATGACGAGAGCTTCGAAATGAAACCAGTTTGGACGACTTTGGAGACAGTTGAAATTTGGGCAAAAATCGGGAGTCGTCCGGTTTAGTTCCAAACCGGAACGTCTCGGTGACAACAGGATATCAAGATGAGTGTTTTATAACGCTCACAACGTACTGAATATCTTTATGCTAGTTAAATTTGACATTATGAAGTGATATGAGTTTTATTTGTCGTTGTTTGATAAAATTTAATTGTCATATAGATTGTCATTTGAATTCATAGTTGAAAAATCAAATTGACAGTCAAATTAAAATTAAAATTTAATTGCGATTAAACAACCTGATATCGATAACTATGAAATTGTAGTGAATTGTATTATCTATTGGATGATGTATTTCGATGGATGCTATTGGTTGATATTTAAAATGTTTGGATGTTTATTTGCTTATATATCCTGTTATGCATACATATGACACTTTGATTTGTTTTAAGTGATATATATTCATCCCTGACATTTAATTGAAATAAATAATCACTAGGCCATAGGGTAGAAAATTATATATGGACACCAGATTGGTTAAATTAATAAAATTTTAAAATCGTTGGTTTGAAATTTATATAAATTGTTTGATTTAAAAAGTGATAAACAAAATCAATTTATAAGAATCGAATTTATCGCAAAAAAAATTGTGTTTGGAATGTTGAAATAAATTTTGGTTAAAAGAAATTGTTAAATAATTTAAGTTGAGACTTTGAAATTTAAAAATTGGGATATGATTGAATTTCGAAAATTTATTTGTTTTAAAGATTGAACATTATTTCGAGCTTTGAGTATTACTAAGTAAAAGTGACATAAAAATGATATTTTGAAATAGAGCTTGAAATTGAATCATATTTGAAATTTGGATTTAATTTGAATATTGAAGAAATTTTTTGTTAAGTGTTATAAATTGATATTTTGAAAGTCAAGCTCCAAATCGATATAAATTGAAATTGAAGTAATTGAAGGTGAATGTAGAATTGAATTAATTGAAGTCAAATTTGACATTGGTTTGAATTGAAATCGAAATCGAATCGGTAGAATGGAAATTGAAATTGTTTTGAATTGGGAAGTTATAATTGAAATGGTTTGGTTTTGAAGCTGTTTCATTTTGTTTTCCAAACTACTCTGTTATATAAACTATCTTCAAATACTTAAACTATTTTAACCTATATTAATAATATTCCCATCTTAAACCATGTTAACTTATTTTAATTATATTTCATCTATTTTAACCTATATTAACTATATTAAATTAATTTATCTATTTGAAATCAATTTAAAGATTTTAAGTATCTTTAACTATTTTAATTATTTAAACTACTTTTAAACTACTTAAAACTATTTTCTAAAATTTCAAGCTGGTCAATAAGGTGAAATGTTTATGTTTAAATCTTGAATTTAAATACGAATTGGGTTAAATGAAGTTGCAACCTAAATTGAAATTCGAAATGATCTTGAAATCGAAATGAGATATTGAGGTGAAAAATTATTTTTGGAACGGAATCTTACATTTTGAATAGCTATGATGATATTTGAAATGGATTTGATTTTTTTGAAACGAATATGCTATTTTGATATCAATTATGAATCGATTGAAATGTAAAAGAGCCACCGATGTAACAATACGTAGTTATTAAAGAGACCGGGATCGGATATGGACATACTCTCTGTCGACACCGAAAACCACTTTAATAACTATTATACGCGGAGTGTTGATCCAGAATGAAGTGGATGGTTTGGTGAACGCGTTGATTGAAGAAAGAGAACGATATTGGATGACCCCTGACATGACTAAAACAGGAGCCCCGTCGGGCCATTGAGGTTCACCATCTCTAGTGGACACACTTCTTCGATACCATATCTATTACTTTTGTGATTCGATTTTGGTGCACCCCTCGATTTGGGAGTGTTGTTTCGAGGTGTTGAGGTAGCTGCTGGCTATGCTCAACATCAGTCCGGATCACGCAACTACTAGTATCCTAGTTGGTATTGCCTCATGTACCTTGTCATACTGATTATCCTATTCGCGACCACTACGTTTTGTTTTGTGTTATACCTATGGGGTACCCTCTTATAACCACTAGTTTACTGTGGGATTTACGGTGCTGTATAGACTATGGCATTATAAAATGTGTTAAGGGGAATTATGGTAACACCTTAACGCTATTTTAATACTTTTACTTTACTGTAGACATATTATAATAGCGTATTGTACTACATAGTAGATAGTTTAACGGATCCTTGAGAGATGGAAAATCCCGTAACATCTCTTGAGTTACCGCACGCACGTTGACACTGGATATGAGATGTCAAACCCCGTAAACATCTCTGATGCCGTACACTCATATTTATTTGCGATTGATTTAACTTACATGAGGATATTTTAGTCCTGACTCGAGTGTTTTGTCTTTTCATTACGCTCGGGTCAGACCTGAGTTTTTCAGCTTATTGAAGATCTATTCTGGAGGACGAAGACGGAGATTTGGTATACTATTATTATTATTATCTTTGCATCATGCTGTCTGCTACATTATTTTATTTGTTCTGTTGTATATGTATAACTCTGATAAAGGTTGTATAAATAATGATCAAAGTATTGTAAACAGCTTCATGAACTGTTTATTTGACTATTATATTTTATCGTTCCGCTGCGAGATTCTGTGTGGTTTCATTTCCTTTATTTTTCTTTCTTTTCTTTTCTTATTTACCCTAATAACCATCTGCCCTTTTGAATGGTTTGGAACGGCTTGTGTATTTGATAGTCGGTTTAAACTGTCCAAAAAGGTGGGTCGTTACAGTTGGTATCAGAGCTTTGCTTTAGCGATAACCTTAGCTTTGTGGGGTCTGACTCTTTATAAATAGGGTAGTAATACCCTATGATGAGTCGCTGAGTGTATATATATGAGAGAGCGTATTTGTTAGTGATATAAAATGTTTTATATTGTGTCGGTTGATTTGTTGAGTGGCTCATGGATTCTGGTCAATACGATTAATTAACGTCATTGATAGGGATCTCTAAACACTCGAACAGAACAATTCGACATAGTATTGTTTTGAAATTGGGTAAATGAAATAATTTTGCCCTAATTATATTTTGTATATAAAGAATTTATTTTCAAAAATTATTGTGATCTATCTAGCTTATTTGGTTGTTGGAAACGATAATATTGATTGTTATCATTAATTGGATATTGTGTTTTAATAAATAAGGTTTATTGAAAAATAAACAATAATAAAACACTAGTGGAATGTTTTAAGAAAGAAAATCTTATAATAATATTTTATAAAGGTGACTTATAAATTAAAATAGATTTAAATTGAGAAATAATGAATTTAAGACCCGGGATTTTGAAAATGGTTCTCAAAGCTCTGAAGAATTATATAGTAATATTAGATGGAAAATGTTTATGGAAATATTTTGAAAGGATTTTTAAGAAGGAGTGAATTAAGTACTCCTCTCTTCTGTCGCTGGAAAATAATTTCGGTGATGACTGCGCAGGATCATCGACATTCATTTACGAGTCTCAAAGTGGGGAAGACTTCAGAGAAGCTTTTCTTTTCTTCGAAATTATTTTGGGTAAATGGGTTTTGGTTTAAACTCCAAAGGTATGATTTGATATATTAAAGATATAAGTGTATATATTTATTTCAAACGATTTGAAAAGAACCGGACATTTAAATTTCTAAGTTCTGTTAATTAATAATTTTCAAATTATTTGAATGAAATGTGAATAACCATAATTTATAGAATAAGAGGATTTAAACAAATTAAATTTGTGAACATTCTAATTAAGTAAAATGAAATTCTATAAATTTGTATAATACCAAATTACATTCTGATAACATATAACAAGACTTACCTAATGTTAAAAGTTAAAATGATGTTTTGGATTTATAATGAGATATTGTACAAATAAACTGAACCTGAAAGTAATTAAAATATACAAGTAAGGGAAACTCAAAAGAAATTAAAATGTATATAAATAGAAAATTTGGTTGTGATAAAAATGTTACATACTTAAATATAGCATGAAATGATGAATGGATAAATGGAACAAGTAAGTGAACTTAAGAAAAAGGCCATTGAGTCAAGCAATGTCTTTGTAATCTGGTTGTAGAATTAAATATAAATTTGCAACAAAAAGAAAAATATGTGAAGATAAATTTGTAACTTTTTAGATAACTATAAACTAAGAAAAGTCATATATAAGAAGTTAGATTTTTATGGAATGACTATAAATTAAGGTGATAACTAATAAAATGTTCCGCAAATAAATTAGTTATTAACTGAAACTGAATATGAAGTAAATGTAAAAAAAAGAATTTGGTATGGCTAAGAATCAATTGGAATTGAAAGAGATAAACCAAATTGAATGTAAAATTTAGTAATTTGGTTATGTTGGGTATGATTTGGTTGTTATATGATTGTTAGTTGATTGTATATAATTCATTAAGTGTTAATGAAATTGAAAGCTATAAATCATTGAAATCAAACTGGAAGTTAAATGAATTTAAATAGAATTTAATTTGATTCAAATTGGAAGTGAACTAATGTAAATATAAATTAGTGAATGCTAACTAATTGAATTGAGAATGAATGTTAGTAAAATCCAACGTTAATGACTCAACTGTGATTAAAATTGAAAACCAAGTCAATAAATATTAATGAGAAGTGAATTTATATTGATTGGTTATGGATTTTTTGGATGATAGTTGGATGATAATTGATTTGGTGGATGCATTTGTTGTTTTGTTGCATTTTCTATGTTGGCACATGTAGTTGTTATGTTGCTATATGGTGTATATTGATATTATTTTCATATATGCATGTTTCTCATGGTTTGCTGAGTGTTTAGTAGGTGCGGATTGCGCTTGCTTCGCATTTGGAGCTCGCTTTCGCGCTATATTAGCCGTATAAGGTACATATCTCGGATTACATACCGTACTTTTACACCTTTTTCCCTACGGGATGCCTCATCACTTGATGATATGTATATTTGTGATATATATATACTGTCATTTTTTTTTCGGATCGAGCCGTGCAAAGGAGACTCTGTCGAATTTTTTCGTAAATTCGGGTGTTAGAAAATTTTCGAGTTTTAAAATTTTATAACTTGTTTGATAACTAACTTTTAAAGTTAGAAAGCCGTTCGGAGTAACTTAGTGGAAGCGTAGTTATGATTTATAAATGGAATTTCATTCTTTTATAAGTTGATAAGTTTGAATAAAATATATCAAATGTTGAATTCTTTACTTAGTTTCTTTTCCCTTCTTTTTCCTTTTCGAGGACGAAAAGTTTTGAGTGGGGGAGAGTGTAACAACCCGTAAAATTTCAATAATTAAAAATGTTAATTTAATAATATTTCATGGTTTAATGTTGGAAGAATTAAAAATTCGTAATTTATGTATGGTAATAATAACTAGAATGAAATGCAACAAATTTTATCTAAGTTAATTATTTATGAATTAAATGAAATCCCAAATCAATTGAAATAATATGTAGTCAACAGTAATTGAATGAATTTGTATTGTATAGGTAATGGTGACACTTGTTTGTAAATAGTAAACTTATAAGTGTAATTAAAAGTTAACGGTGATAATTATTTAAGTTACCTATTCATTTAGTTAGTCAAATTGAATTTGGGAACAAACTGCAATTGAAATGAAATTTTATATATTACTTGAGTGCATTATCTCTAACTGAAGTTAAATAATAATGTGGAATTCATTTGATGTAATAAAGTAATCGACTGATAACGCAAATTTATTTAAAAATACAATATTGAAATCCGTCAAATATTGAACAATTAAATTGTTTAAATTTAATATTTGGAATTTATTGAATAATTGAATAACGAAAATTGAATAACTGATTAATGGAAATGGGTGTTCTATAATTTGAATTTGTTAAATTTTATAAGTTTGTTTTTTAATATTTCAAAGGATAGCGATTTAAGAATAATCAAATTTGTTTAAATTTAATATTACAAATGTTTGAATAACTAAATTCCGAATTTGATATGATTAATTTGATATTGAAATATAATATATGAAAATAGAGTGAATAATTGAAATTCGATTTAATATGATTCAAATTGGTTTCCAAAGTGAATATATGTTATATTTGGATTATAATAGAGTTAATAAGATTTTAAAATTGGAATTTTAAACAATTCTGTAAATTTTGAAAAGTCGTCGATTTAATCGACGAGTTAAAATAGGCTTCCGAGGCACAGTCTCGGAATTTGACGAAACTAGTTCCATTAGATCCATAATAGTTTATTATCATCGGGTTTCAATTTCCATAGCAATCGGAGTCGCCGTTTGACCGTGGCAGCTCAAAAGGCTTAGAAATTAATTTAATCGATTTAATTTAAAATTGATCATGCACATACGATCGAATTAGGGATTGAAACCTTTTCCATTGCGTCCGGAATAGGGGTATAACATTATAAATGCCTAGCGGCATGCCTCGATAGGGGTTCAAGATTTTAAGTTGCATAAATTGGGATATTTTGAAATTTAAATTTATATATTGTCTAGTCAACTTTTCACATCAGCTTCTTTTCAAATCACTATAGTAAGCATCCCACACGCAAGAATCAGGTCTGCTCCCTTTTAAATTCGCACGCAAGCTTCAGGTAGTAGGAAAATAATGAATCCAAACTTCAAAAATTTCTGTCTCTTCCAATACTCGATTAAAAATCACGAAACCAATTTTAAAAATCCTATTTTTTCTTTATCTTTGATCTAGTATGCTTCGTGCTTGATGCGGCAACCATTGGGGTCGAAGCCATTCTTAGGCGTGAACTAGGGTTGGAAATCGTGGAGGATATAGGCATCGATTCGCGAAACGGAGCTTTGATTCAAGTTCGTGATGCGGAATAGCAGCTCGGTGGTGAGTTTTGTGGCGTGCGAATCTTGTTTGGTGCGCGCGACTTCATCATGGTCGAGAGGAATGCTACAGGTCGCGTTTTGATTGAAGGGTTCGAGCTTATGGATTTTGGTATGGTCGAGTCGAGCTCGCAGAGGGAAGATGTGACTCCCCACCTCTATACCCACGCTAGCCAAGAACATTACGGTGAATGCTGTCAACAAGCACGGAGAATAAGGCTGTTGAGGAGCGACCATCCGTGTAATTGCTTTGTGCGAGCATCGATATGTCAGATAGTATAACATGCAAATCTTTTCAAGTGGAAATCCGACATGCCGACACAAACTCAAAGCTACTACACAGTGGCTATAATATCTTCGGAAACAAATATAGAAACAAACATAACATAAATCAGTCACAGATAATTCATATCACAAAGGCGGAATAAGATATGAATATTACACATAAAAGTGTACATCATAGTAGTGGTCAGAAAGATCCACAATAACACAAAATAATAGCAACATGTGCTATACAAAAGAATACATCAATGAGTCAATATCTCAAGAGTACACAACAAAAACTACTAATCTAAGTAGTAAGCAAAAGGTCAGAGTAATGGATCCCTGGAGAGAAGTCAAGTCGAAGCACCTGCAACATCTCGGTCTGACCCGAGTATTATTTATAAGAAAATAATAAACGGATCAGTCTAGCTATAAATATCAAATAACATGATATAGAACGAAAGATATGGCATAGACGTATAATATCCATAATGGCATACTACTATAATATGAAAATGATAATCAACAAACGATTAATCAATATCAAAGGATCTTCTCAAAGATCCAAAAAGGGTATCATACCCAAAACTTGTATTCTCAACAAGTAAATGACACACGAATTCACCAATGCACAAAAATTGATAAATCATATCAATGAAAATCACTAAAATTGGTGAAGCATAAATTCTAGAATTCAACACATGAAATCCAGAAATCATAAAATAAAAAGGGGGAGGCCTATCACATGAACGGGAGCATGAAAACTCACCAACAGCTGTAACACATGAACGAGAAGCTATCTCATGGTAGCTAGCCATTAATTTGACACACGAATGGTCCGAAGACCTGACACACGAATGGTACGAAGACCTGACACACGAATGGTCCGAAGACCATGGGTTGCTACCCCACCAATTTGAGTCGAAACTCCACAAAACGGGGTTTAATCTCCCGCGCAGTCAAAGAGACATCGCACATTGCTAGTCTAAATCACAAAAACGATCGTCATGATCATCGAGAAGTGTCAATTACAATAAGCTAGTAAATATATGAGTTTAGATTCATGTCCCATAACCACTTGCTTAACTTAAATATTTACGAACAAACTATAGATCTCCACTATAAAATTGTCACAAGAGATTCAATCGAACAAGTCCAAGAATTAACCGACAAAGTGAACGCAAGCGTTTCATACCACTTGTTTTACTAAGTCGTTTAATTAGATTTCTCATACGAGTGAGGTAAAGGTTTATATATATACTAATAGATTGGAAAACGGTTTTATAAACGAATTTGGTATTAAAATAGTATTGAAATCGCTTAAGAAATGAGTTTTAATATTTACTACTAGTATAGAAAACCTTTATATTTTTAAAGTGACAAAACACAAAGAAGATTGTAGGAACAATCAATCAATTAAATTCACATACGAAGATGTGAATAAAAATCCAAAGAAATCGATACCGAATCCATCGAAACGGATATTCACAGAATTCCCAAAGAAAATAAGTCATCAAAGTCAACAACAACTGATAACAACAATTGGGGAAACAACACAAATCGATTAGAGTTGGATATTTAAGCAACAAGGCAAAGCAGGCAAAAATCATCAGGTCGGTCGGCCGTACTCCCTGAGTCGGTCGACCGAACCTTAGAACAGAAAGTGCTTAGGCACTTGGAAGCAGGTCGGTCGACCGGACCAGAGGGGTCGGTCGGCCGAACCAGAAACAGAAGTGCAACTGCACATTTGGAAGCAGGTCGGTCGACCGGACCAGAGGGGTCGGTCGGTCGGACCTGTTTCCAGCCTCTTCCCTGCCTATTGCAAATGAGGTTCAATCTTGTCCAAATTGCATTCTCTCGAGCAACGGCGCTAAGGGATTATGCCAATCGACTACCCGGCCCTATAAGCTCTTCGATGCGTCTCCAAAAACATGTTCAAACATAGAAGTTAGGATTTTTAACGAATTGAACTCAAAACACTAAAAATTGGAATATACACCAATTCAATCCAAACCAAAAGCAAATGCACACGAATAAGTGTTAGGAATTCATGCCTAACAATCGAAGATAAATATAAGCATAGATGTGAGATAAAAATCTCACCTTTTTACCAAAATCAAACAAGAAGAAGCTTGAAAGCAAATGGAGAATCAACCTCTCTTCAACACAACCCAATTGAGCTTGAATCTAAGCCCAAAAACAAGAACATTCCCAAAATTAGGTTTAGGAATTTCTGAAATTGGTAAGAGAATGAGTTGGAGAAGAAGAAGAGAAGCTTACCAATGGGTTCTTCTTGAGTTTGGAGCTAGGAATTTGATTTGCAAGAGGAACTAGGGTTTTGGAGTTTTAATTTCCAATCTCTCCCACCATTAATACACTAAAAACTGAAATGAGAAGAGAATGAGGGTGAGTGGGGAAGAGTGGCTCAGATTTGAGCATAAGTTAACATAGGGCTGAGCCCAAACCAAACCCAAAGTGAAAAGTAGCAAAAATCAACTTTCTCCAAACATATCGAAGCTTATACTCAAAAAGGTCGCAAACGGCATTTTAAACTCAATGGGTGGGGTCCCGAGTCCTAATTCGACCATATGCAAAAAGTAGCTTTTCGGACTAAAATCCGACTAACGATGAAATATTTAAATAAAATATTTAAATATAAAATCGATAAATATGCGGGTTGTTACAGACTTC
Source organism: Allium cepa (assembly GCA_030765085.1). Lineage (NCBI taxonomy): Eukaryota > Viridiplantae > Streptophyta > Magnoliopsida > Asparagales > Amaryllidaceae > Allium > Allium cepa. The sequence goes on from CM060928.1 coordinate 620,855,341, forward strand.
CCTCCTTAAAGAAATTGCGTCCTCGCAATATTTAAGAAGAAGATATGTAGTAACAACCATAAAAGCATATTCAACACAAAAGAAATTTGAAACAAGAAGTTCACGTCAAAGAGCACGAGAAAGTAAGTCCGGATGTGTTCGCTCGATGTACTCTCTGGATTCCCAAGAACAATCCTTAGGATTTGAAGACCATTGAACTTTAACAAGCGGAACATCTTTATTTCGAAGTCGTTTGACCTCCGAAGCAATGATACGAATAGGACGTTGCTCATAAGTTAAATTAGGCGAAACTTCAATCTCTTCCACAACACCGGGCTCAAGAACAGAATCGGAATCTCGAAGGCACTTCCGTAATTGAGAAACGTGAAACACGTCATGAACAGCAGAAAATTGAGCCGGTAATAAAAGGCGATAAGCCATGGAACCAATACGTTCGTGATAGGAAATGGCCCAATATATCGAGGCGCCAATTTTCCCGATCGACTGAAACGTACAACACCTTTCATAGGTGATACACGAATGAACACAAGATCTTCCACAGAAAATTCTAACTTCCTTCTCCGGTTATCGGCATTGGATTTTTGTCTACTCTGGGCTTCTTTCATCCTATGACGAATAAGATCAATCTTTTCTGTGGAATCACGAATAAAATCTGGACCTAAAACCAGCTTCTCACCGGCCTCAAGCCAACAAGAAGGAGATCGGCATGGCCTTCCATAGAGTGCCTCGAAAGGTGCCATACCAATACTAGATTGGAAGCTATTATTATAGGAAAATTCAACAAGTGAAATATGATCTTCCCAACTTTCACCAAAATCCAGAACACAAGCACGAAGAAGATCTTCAAGAGTTTGATTCACATGCTCGGTTTGTCCATCGGACTGAGGATGATAAGCGGTGCTAAAATTGAGCTTCGTTCCCAAAGCTTTTTGAAGACTCTTCCAAAATCCACTAGTAAACAATGGATCACGATCACTAACAATAGAAGTAGGAACTCCATGCAATTTAACAATCTCTTTGATAAAGAGCTTGGCCAAAAGAGGAACGGTTCGGTTAGACCGAACGGGAATAAAATGGGCTGATTTAGTAAGTCTATCAACGATCACCCATAAGCTATCATGACCCGAACGAGAACGGGGAAGGCCATCTATAAAATCCATGGAAATTTGGTCCCACTTCCAAATCGGAATTTCTAAAGGTTGCAATAACCCACCGGGCCTTTGATGTTCGGCCTTAACGAGTTGGCAAGTCATGCAACGCTTAACGGAGTTAGCGATGTCAAGTTTCATTCTCTCCCAATAATAAAGTCGCTTCATATCTGCGTACATTTTACTACTACCGGGATGAATGGTGAATTTAGAACGATGAGAATCTTCTAAAATATCCTTACGAAGATCAATAATATTTGGTATGATAAGTCTACCAAATTTTCGAATGCCGCCACGAAAATCGATATCAAATTCTCTCAATCCTTCAATATCAATTTTATCCCTAATATTTTTGGCCAAGAAGAGCCAATTCGGGATCTAGCCTTTGAGCTCCAAGAATGCGGTCTAAAAGAGAAGGATGACCCTCAAGGCTACATAAAACAAATGATGAGCATAAATCGGATACGCGGTCTCGAATCTCACAAGTGGATAAGATCTCGAGATCGTTCCATTCAGATATCATCATAGAAACAACTGCTTGTTGCTTACGGCTAAGAGCATCGGCGACACGATTACCCTTACCGGGAGTATAAAGAATATTAAGATCATAAGATGCAAGGAACTCAAGCCAATATGAAGTTCCCTATGAGAAAATAAATATTCCAAAGATTTATGATCGGGGTAGAGAACAATTTTCTCATCCAAAATGATGATGCCAGATTCTAAAAGTGAAATCAACAGCCGCAAGCACTAAATCATGAGTGGCATACTAGTCTCGATAAGCTATAAAGATTTAGAAGCACAAGTGATAGCACGTTCTTCTTTGCAAGACAATGGCATCCAAACCAATACGACTAGTATCGGTACAAATAGCAAAGTCTTGGTTCCCCTTCAGCAATCACAAGAAAAAGAGTATCGAAAAGAAAGAATTTCTTTTAAATAACCTTCTTTCCTAAAAAGTTAAAACTTTCAAAATTACATTTATCGTTATGTAATAATCTTTCTAGAAAAATTTACTATTTTCAAGTCAATATACTGTGTCTGATTGTCTCATCAAAGCGTTTAGGAAATTCCTATCGATAACGTTGATCAAGCGCATCGACCAAAATTCTTAAAACACTAAATGGGCAATACAATCACAAAATCGTATTCTATAGGATAAGTAAGTTTCTCAAAAGCTTCTAAGAATATTCTTTGTTCGTTTTAAGAACAAAAATCCGGTTATTCTTCTAAATAAATCTTATGAAAAAGATTTGCAAAAATTTGTAAATTGCTATTTTCATCCAAAATTAATAAATTCAAAAATGAAGTTATCGAGATATTCATGAAATACTCGATTTATAAAATAGATGAAATAAGATCGGCAAACTGAATGACATAATAAGTCATTCATAAGAATCATAACGAGTGCGGAGTGCATAAGTGGAATGCTAACTCACGCAACTCGTAGCCAAATGAAAATTGATGGCAAGGTCGAGCTGAAAAGACCTTAACACCACACAAGATATTGCTTAGGTGATAATCCTAAGACAAACTAAAAAATACCGAAAAATTCTCAAACTACATGAATGAGAGAAACAACACTTTCCTCATCATGCAAGATTAAAGAATAAAATCATGCCATCAAGTTGGAATCGAAATCACAAAGGAGAAATAGAAATCTGTTTAACAGATTAAGTATGTCGAAGATAAGTAGTCCACTAGGGACAAAGGATTGGCTTCATAATGATTAAGCCAATCCTTTCACACAAATCAATTCCGAAGCCTAAGTAAAAATATCGGCTCGGAAAGAAAAATCACATAAAGTAATTTCGACATCAATAGAAAGTAAGTTGAGTGTTGCGGATCCACCATCCGGATTCACAATTCCCAAAGAAGACATCAAGCCCAAAATATTCAAAGAAAAAGAATCGACAAGTTCTTTTGATATAAAAATGATGAGATGAACCCATATCAAAAAGAACTCGAATCGAATAATCGCAAACAAATGAAATCAAGGGTTAAATAAGAATACCTTGACCCAGAGAAGTTTCGCTAGGAGCTTTTAGCTTTCCCTCTCTCCTACTTTGAAGTTTAGGGCATGTAGATAAGTAACGACCCGAGCCTTTGCAATAGCGGCAATAAAGGGGTTTCGGGCACTTAATTACACAGTGGTCTGTGGAACCACAATTGTAGCATCGTTTACGACTTGGGGTAGGTGGCTTGGCTGCCGAAGTTTCCGGTTCCACCTTCTTCTTGCTTAGAAGTATGGGGCAGATAGAAATATGATGACTTGAATTTTTGCAGTAACGACAAAAGAGTGATTCCGGACACTCCTTCGCATAGTGGTCCTTAGAACCACAATTGTAGCATTGTCCATGATTAGGGATTGGAGTCTTTGCTACCGAAGTTGCCTGCCTCCCTTTCTTGTAGGGATTAAGGCCTTCGAACTTAATATACCTCCTTTTGTTGCAAATGAGGCTCTTTTTGGAACCTCCGACATCACTGTTACTTCCTTTACCGACCTCTTCTTCTTGTAGAGTGATATCTACAAGTTGATCGAAAGGAACTTCTAGTTTCAGAGGTAAGACCTTTGTGGTATTCTTTCTCAAAGCACAGATAAACCTTTGATTCTGAGCAAGATCCAAAAGTTGTTGGGCAGACATGAATACGCAATCCAGAGAAGGACTACTGGATTGACCAGCGCTAGGACTGCCGGAACTAACCATCTCTTCTTCTTTAAGAAAGAAAGAAAGAAGAAGAAAAAGGTTATTCACAAAATGAATATCAAGCAATCTTGATAGATAAAACAAGGAATCATAAAAGAAAGTAGGATAGAACGGTACGAAGACTCGAATAAATCCTAAGGCACGACTCCTAAGATGGACTTAGGACGATGATCCTTGTTAAATTATTCTACATTGTTCCGAAGTTTGGCTCTGATACCAAGCTGTGACGCCCCACCTCTATACCCACGCTAGCCAAGAACATTACGGTGAATGCTGTCAACAAGCACGGAGAATAAGGTTGTTGAGGAGCGACCATCCGTGTAATTGCTTTGTGCGAGCATCGATCTGTCAGATAGTATAACATGCAAATCTTTTCAAGTGGAAATTCGACATGCCGACACAAACTCAAAGCTACTACACAGTGGCTATAATATCTTCGGAAACAAATATAGAAACAAACATAACATAAATCAGTCACAGATAATTCATATCACAAAGGCGGAATAAGATATGAATATTACACATAAAAGTGTACATCATAGTAGCGGTCAGAAAGATCCACAATAACACAAAATAATAGCAACATGTGCTATACAAAATAATACATCAATGAGTCAATATCTCAAGAGTATACAACAAAAACTACTAATCTAAGTAGTTAGCAAAAGGTCAGAGTAATGGATCCCTGGAGAGAAGTCAAGTCGAAGCACCTGCAACATCTCGGTCTGACCCGAGTATTATTTATAAGAAAATAATAAACGGATCAGTCTAGCTATAAATATCAGATAACATGATATAGAACGAAAGATATGGCATAGACGTATAATATCCATAATGGCATACTACTATAAGTATGAAAATGATAATCAACAAACGATTAATCAATATCAAAGAATCTTCTCAAAGATCCAAAAAGGGTATCATACCCAAAACTTGTATTCTCAACAAGTAAATGACACACGAATTCACTAATGCACAAAAACTGATAAATCATATCAATGAAAATCACTAAAATTGGTGAAGCATAAATTCTAGAATTCAACACACGAAATCCAGAAATCATAAAATAAAAAGGGGGGAGGCCTATCACATGAACGGGAGCATGAAAACTCACCAACAGCTGTAACACATGAACGAGAAGCTATCTCATGGTAGCTAGCCATTAATTTGACACACGAATGGTCCGAAGACCTGACACACGAATGGTCCGAAGACCGTGGGTTGCTACCCCACCAATTTGAGTCGAAACTCCACAAAACGGGGTTTAATCTCCCGCGCAGTCAAAGAGACATCGCACATTTCTAGTCTAAATCACAAAAATGATCGTCATGATCATCGAGAAGTGTCAATTAAACTAAGCTAGTAAATATATGAGTTTAGCTTCATGTTCCATAACCACTTGCTTAACTTAAATATTTACAAACAAACTGTAGATCTCCACTATAAAATTGTCACAAGAGATTCAATCGAACAAGTCCAAGAATTAACCGACAAAGTGAACGCAAGCGTTTCATACCACTTGTTTTACTAAGTCGTTTAATTAGATTTCTCATAGGAGTGAGGTAAAGGTTTGTATATATACTAATAGATTGGAAAACGGTTTTATAAACGAATTTGGTATTAAAATAGTATTGAAATCGTTTGAGAAAAAAGTTTTAATATTTACTACTAGTATAGAAAACCTTTATATTTTTAAAGTGACAAAACACAAAGAAGATTGTAGGAACAATCAATCACTAAAATTCACATACGAAGATGTGAATAAAAATCCAAAGAAATCGATACCGAATCCATCGAAACGGATATTCACAGAATTCCCAAAGAAAATAAGTCATCAAAGTCAACAACAACTGATAACAACAATTAAGGAAACAACACAAATCCATTAGAGTTGGATATTTAAGCAACAAGGCAAAGCAGGCAAAAATCATCAGGTCGGTCGGCCGGACTCCCTGAGTCGGTCGACCGAACCTTAAAACTGAAAGTGCTTAGGCACTTGGAAGCAGGTCGGTCGACCAGACCAGAGGGGTCGGTCGGCCGGACCTGTTTCCAGCCTCTTCCCTACCTATTGCAAATGAGGTTCAATCTTGTCCAAATTGCATTCTCTCGAGCAACGGCGCTAAGGGATTATGCCAATCGACTACCCGGCCCTATAAGCTCTTCGATGCATCTCCAAAAACATGTTCAAACATAGAAGTTAGGATTTTTAACGAATTGAACTCAAAACACTAAAAATTGGAATATACACCAATTCAATCCAAACCAAAAGCAAATGCACACGAATAAGTGTTAGGAATTCATACCTAACAATCGAAGATAAATATAAGCATAGATGTGAGATAAAAATCTCACCTTTTTACCAAAATCAAACAAGAAGAAGCTTGAAAGCAAATGGAGAATCAACCTCTCTTCAACACAACCCAATTGAGCTTGAATCTAAGCCCAAAAACAAGAACATTCCCAAAATTAGGTTTAGGAATTTCTGAAATTGGTAAGAGAATGAGTTGGAGAAGAAGAAGAGAAGCTTACCAATGGGTTCTTCTTGAGTTTGGAGCTAGGAATTTGATTTGCAAGAGGAACTAGGGTTTTGGAGTTTTAATTTCCAATCTCTCCCACCATTAATACACTAAAAACTGAAATGAGAAGAGAATGAGGGTGAGTGGGGAAGAGTGGCTCAGATTTGAGCATAAGTTAACATAGGGCTGAGCCCAAACCAAACCCAAAGTGAAAAGTAGCAAAAATCAACTTTCTCCAAACATATCGAAGCTTATACTCAAAAAGGTCGCAAACGGCATTTTAAACTCAATGGGAGGGGTAATTCGACCGTATGCAAAAAGTAGCTTTTCGGACTAAAATCCGACTAACGATGAAATATTTAAATAAAATATTTAAATATAAAATCGATAAATATGCGGGTTGTTACAGACTTCCCTCCTTAAAGAAATTGCGTCCTCGCAATATTTAAGAAGAAGATATGTAGTAACAACCATAAAAGCATATTCAACACAAAAGAAATTTGAAATAAGAAGCTCACCTCAAAGAGCACGAGAAAGTAAGTCCGGATGTGTTCGCTCGATGTACTCTCTGGATTCCCAAGAACAATCCTTAGGATTTGAAGACCATTGAACTTTAACAAGCGGAACATCTTTATTTCGAAGTCGTTTGACCTCCGAAGCAATGATACGAATAGGACGTTGCTCATAAGTTAAATTAGGCGAAACTTCAATCTCTTCCACAACACCGGGCTCAAGAACAGAATCGGAATCTCGAAGGCACTTCCGTAATTAAGAAACGTGAAACACGTCATGAACAGCAGAAAATTGAGCCGGTAATAAAAGGCGATAAGCCATGGAACCAATACGTTCGTGATAGGAAATGGCCCAATATATCGAGGCGCCAATTTTCCCAATCGACTGAAACGTACAACACCTTTCATAGGTGATACACGAATGAACACAAGATCTTCCATAGAAAATTCTAACTTCCTTCTCCGGTTATCGGCATAGGATTTTTGTCTACTCTGGGCTTCTTTCATCCTATGACGAATAAGATCAATCTTTTCTGTGGAATCGCGAATAAAATCTGGACCTAAAACCAGCTTCTCACCGGCCTCAAGCCAACAAGAAGGAGATCGACATGGCCTTCCATAAAGTGCCTCGAAAGGTGCCATACCAATACTAGATTGGAAGCTATTATTATAGGAAAATTCAACAAGTGAAATATGATCTTCCCAACTTTCACCAAAATCCAGAACACAAGCACGAAGAAGATCTTCAAGAGTTTGATTCACATGCTCGGTTTGTCCATCGGACTGAGGATGATAAGCGGTGCTAAAATTGAGCTTCGTTCCCAAAGCTTTTTGAAGACTCTTCCAAAATCCACTAGTAAACAATGGATCACGATCACTAACAATAGAAGTAGGAACTCCATGCAATTTAACAATCTCTTTGATAAAGAGCTTGGCCAAAAGAGGAACGGTTCGGTTAGACCGAACGGGAATAAAATGGACGGATTTAGTAAGTCTATCAACGATCACCCATAAGCTATCATGACCCGAACGAGAACGGGGAAGACCATCTATAAAATCCATGGAAATTTGGTCCCACTTCCAAATCGGAATTTCTAAAGGTTGCAATAACCCACCGGGCCTTTGATGTTCGGCCTTAACGAGTTGGCAAGTCATGCAACGCTTAACGGAGTTAGCGATGTCAAGTTTCATTCTCTCCCAATAATAAAGTCGCTTCATATCTGCGTACATTTTACTACTACCGGGATGAATGGTGAATTTAGAACGATGAGAATCTTCTAAAATATTCTTACGAAGATCAATAATATTTGGTATGATAAGTCTACCAAATTTTCGAATGCCGCCACGAAAATCGATATCAAATTCTCTCAATCCTTCAATATCAATTTTATCCCTAATATTTTTGGCCAAGAAGAGCCAATTCGGGATCTAGCCTTTGAGCTCCAAGAATGCGGTCTAAAAGAGAAGGATGACCCTCAAGGCTACATAAAACAAATGATGAGCATAAATCGGATACGCGGTCTCGAATCTCACAAGTGGATAAGATCTCGAGATCGTTCCATTCAGATATCATCATAGAAACAACTGCTTGTTGCTTACGGCTAAGAGCATCGGCGACACGATTACCCTTACCGGGAGTATAAAGAATATTAGGATCATAAGATGCAAGGAACTCAAGCCAATACGAAGTTCCCTATGAGAAAATAAATATTCCAAAGATTTATGATCGGGGTAGAGAACAATTTTCTCATCCAAAATGATGATGCCAGATTCTAAAAGTGAAATCAACAGCCACAAGCACTAAATCATGAGTGGCATACTAGTCTCGATAAGCTATAAAGATTTAGAAGCACAAGTGATAGCACGTTCTTCTTTGCAAGAGAATGGCATCCAAACCAATACGACTAGTATCGGTACAAATAGCAAAGTCTTGGTTCCCCTTCAGCAATCACAAGAAAAAGAGTATCGAAAAGAAAGAATTTCTTTTAAATAACCTTCTTTCCTAAAAAGTTAAAATTTTCAAAATTACATTTATCGTTATGTAATAATCTTTGTAGAAAAATTTACTATTTTCAAGTCAATATACTGTGTCTGATTGTCTCATCAAAGCGTTTAGGAAATTCCTATCGATAACGTTGATCAAGCGCATCGACCAAAATTCTTAAAACACTAAATAGGCAATACAATCACAAAATCGTATTCTATAGGATAAGTAAGTTTCTCAAAAGCTTCTAAGAATATTCTTTGTTCGTTTTAAGAACAAAAATCCGGTTATTCTTCTAAATAAATCTTATGAAAAAGATTTGCAAAAATTTGTAAATTGCTATTTTCATCCAAAATTAATAAATTCAAAAATGAAGTTATCGAGATATTCATGAAATACTCGATTTATAAAATAGATGAAATAAGATCGGCAAACTGAATGACATAATAAGTCATTCATAAGAATCATAACGAGTGCGGAGTGCATAAGTGGAATGCTAACTCACGCAACACGTAGCCAAATGAAAATTGATGGCAAGGTCGAGCTGAAAAGACCTTAACACCACACAAGATATTGCTTAGGTGATAATCCTAAGACAAACTAAAAAATACCGAAAAATTCTCAAACTACATGAATGAGAGAAACAACACTTTCCTCATCATGCGGGATTAAAGAATAAAATCATGCCATCAAGTTGGAATCGAAATCACAAAGAAGAAATAGAAATCTGTTTAACAGATTAAGTATGTCGAAGATAAGTAGTCCACTAGGGACAAAGGATTGGCTTCATAATGATTAATCCAATCCTTTCACACAAATCAATTCCGAAGCCTAAGTAAAAATATCGGCTCGGAAAGAAAAATCACATAAAGTAATTTCGACATCAATAGAAAGTAAGTTGAGTGTTGCGGATCCACCATCTGGATTCACAATTCCCAAAGAAGACATCAAGCCCAAAATATTCAAAGAAAAAGAATCGATAAGTTCTTTTGATATAAAAATGATGAGATGAACCCATATCAAAAAGAACTCGAATCGGATAATCGCAAACAAATGAAATCAAGGGTTAAATAAGAATACCTTGACCCAGAGAAGTTTCGCTAGGAGCTTTTAGCTTTCCCTCTCTCCTACTTTGGAGTTTAGGGCATGTAGATAAGTAATGACCCGAGCCTTTGCAATAGCGGCGGTAAAGGGGTTACGGGCACTTAATTACATAATGGTCTGTGGAACCACAATTGTAGCATCGTTTACGACTTGGGGTAGGTGGCTTAGCTGCCGAAGTTTCCGGTTCCACCTTCTTCTTGCTTAGAAGTATGGGGCAGACAGAAATATGATGACTTGAATTTTTGCAATAACGACAAAAGAGTGATTCCGGACACTCCTTCGCATAGTGGTCCTTAGAACCACAATTGTAGCATTGTCCATGATTAGGGATTGGAGTCTTTGCTACCGAAGTTGCCTGCCTCCCTTTCTTGTAGGGATTAAGGCCTTCGAACTTAATATACCTCCTTTTGTTGCAAATGAGGCTCTTTTTGGAACCTCCGACATCACTGTTACTTCCTTTACCGACCTCTTCTTCTTGTAGAGTGATATCTACAAGTTGATCGAAAGGAACTTCTAGTTTCAGAGGTAAGACCTTTGTGGGATTCTTCTCAAAGCACAGATAAACCTTTGATTCTGAGCAAGATCCAAAAGTTGTTGGGCAGACATGAATACGCCATCCAGAGAAGGACTACTGGATTGACCAGCGCTAGGACTGCCAGAACTAACCATCTCTTCTTCTTTAAGAAAGAAGGAAAGAAGAAGAAAAAGGTTATTCACAAAATGAATATCAAGCAATCTTGATAGATAAAACAAGGAATCATAAAAGAAAGTAGGATAGAACGGTACAAAGACTCGAATAAATCCTAAGGCACGACTCCTAAGATGGACTTAGGACGATGATCCTTGTTAAATTATTCTACATTGTTCCGAAGTTTGGCTCTGATACCAAGCTGTGACGCCCCACCTCTATACCCACGCTAGCCAAGAACATTACGGTGAATGCTGTCAACTAGCACGGAGAATAAGGCTGTTGAGGAGCGACCATCCGTGTAATTGTTTTGTGCGAGCATCGATATGTCAGATAGTATAACATGCAAATCTTTTCAAGTGGAAATTCGACATGCCGACACAAACTCAAAGCTACTACACAGTGGCTATAATATCTTCGGAAACAAATATAGAAACAAACATAACATAAATCAGTCACAGATAATTCATATCACAAAGGCGGAATAAGATATGAATATTACACATAAAAGTGTACATCATAGTAGCGGTCAGAAAGATCCACAATAACACAAAATAATAGCAACATGTGCTATACAAAATAATACATCAATGAGTCAATATCTCAAGAGTATACAACAAAAACTACTAATCTAAGTAGTTAGCAAAAGGTCAGAGTAATGGATCCCTGGAGAGAAGTCAAGTCGAAGCACCTGCAACATCTCGGTCTGACCCGAGTATTATTTATAAGAAAATAATAAACGGATCAGTCTAGCTATAAATATCAGATAACATGATATAGAACGAAAGATATGGCATAGACGTATAATATCCATAATGGCATACTACTATAAGTATGAAAATGATAATCAACAAACAATTAATCAATATCAAAGAATCTTCTCAAAGATCCAAAAAGGGTATCATACCCAAAACTTGTATTCTCAACAAGTAAATGACACACGAATTCACTAATGCACAAAAATTGATAAATCGTATCAATGAAAATCACTAAAATTGGTGAAGCATAAATTCTAGAATTCAATACACGAAATCCAGAAATCATAAAATAAAAAGGGGGGGAGGCCTATCACATGAACGGGAGCATGAAAACTCACCAACAGCTGTAACACATGAACGAGAAGCTATCTCATGGTTGCTAGCCATTAATTTGACACACGAATGATCCGAAGACCTGACACACGAATGGTCCGAAGACCTGACACACGAATGGTCCGAAGACCGTGGGTTGCTACCCCACCAATTTGAGTCGAAAATCCACAAAACAGGGTTTAATCTCCCGCGCAGTCAAAGAGACATCGCACATTGCTAATCTAAATCACAAAAATGATCGTCATGATCATCGAGAAGTGTCAATTACACTAAGCTAGTAAATATATGAGTTTAGCTTCATGTCCCATAACCACTTGCTTAACTTAAATATTTACGAACAAATTGTAGATCTCCACTATAAAATTGTCACAAGAGATTCAATCGAACAAGTCCAAGAATTAACCGACAAAGTGAACGCAAGCGTTTCATACCACTTGTTTTACTAAGTCGTTTAATTAGATTTCTCATACGAGTGAGGTAAAGGTTTATATATATACTAATAGATTGGAAAACGGTTTTATAAACGAATTTGGTATTAAAATAGTATTGAAATCGTTTGAGAAAAAAGTTTTAATATTTACTACTAGTATAGAAAACCTTTATATTTTTAAAGTGACAAAACACAAAGAAGATTGTAGGAACAATCAATCACTAAAATTCACATACGAAGATGTGAATAAAAATCCAAAGAAATCGATACCGAATCCATCGAAACGGATATTCACAGAATTCCCAAAGAAAATAAGTCATCAAAGTCAACAACAACTGATAACAACAATTAGGGAAACAACACAAATCGATTAGAGTTGGATATTTAAGCAACAAGGCAAAGCAGGCAAAAATCATCAGGTCGGTCGGCCGGACTCCCTGAGTCGGTCGACCGAACCTTAAAACTGAAAGTGCTTAGGCACTTGGAAGCAGGTCGGTCGACCGGACCAGAGGGGTCGGTCGGCCCAACCAGAAACAGAAGTGCAACTGCACATTTGGAAGCAGGTCGGTCGACCGGACCAGAGGGGTCGGTCGGCCGGACCTGTTTCCAGCCTCTTCCCTGCCTATTGCAAATGAGGTTCAATCTTGTCCAAATTGCATTCTCTCAAGCAACGGCGCTAAGGGATTATGCCAGTCGACTACCCGGCCCTATAAGCTCTTCGATGCATCTCCAAAAACATGTTCAAACATAGAAGTTAGGATTTTTAACGAATTGAACTCAAAACACTAAAAATTGGAATATACACCAATTCAATCCAAACCAAAAGCAAATGCACACGAATAAGTGTTAGGAATTCATACCTAACAATCGAAGATAAATATAAGCATAGATGTGAGATAAAAATCTCACCTTTTTACCAAAATCAAACAAGAAGAAGCTTGAAAGCAAATGGAGAATCAACCTCTCTTCAACACAACCCAATTGAGCTTGAATCTAAGCCCAAAAACAAGAACATTCCCAAAATTAGGTTTAGGAATTTCTGAAATTGGTAAGAGAATGAGTTGGAGAAGTAGAAGAGAAGCTTACGAATGGGTTCTTCTTGAGTTTGGAGCTAGGAATTTGATTTGCAAGAGGAACTAGGGTTTTGGAGTTTTAATTTCCAATCTCTCCCACCATTAATACACTAAAAACTGAAATGAGAAGAGAATGAGGGTGAGTGGGGAAGAGTGGCTCAGATTTGAGCATAAGTTAACATAGGGCTGAGCCCAAACCAAACCCAAAGTGAAAAGTAGCAAAAATCAACTTTCTCCAAACATATCGAAGCTTATACTCAAAAAGGTCGCAAACGGCATTTTAAACTCAATGGGAGGGGTAATTCGACCGTATGCAAAAAGTAGCTTTTCGGACTAAAATCCGACTAACGATGAAACACTTAAATAAAATATTTAAATATAAAATCGATAAATATGCGGGTTGTTACAGAAGAAGTTTGGCGAAGACGGTATGTCGAACGGAGTATGGGAGCTCCGTGTCACTATGGAATCGTGCATGCATTGTTTGGGTTCTTCTCTGTTTCACGTACAGGCATTTGGGAAGATGAAGGTCTCGGGGTAATATTGTAACTAAGCTGAAGTTATTTAAATTTTTAAAATGAATTACATCAGTAACTTACAAATTTAATAACTCTCACATACGAGGTCTGATTGGAACGAAACTTTTTGCGTTGCGATCATAATGACAAGAGCTTCGAAATGAAACTGGTTTGGATGAATTTGAAGACATTTGAAATTTGGGCAAAAATCGGGAGTCGTCCGGTTTAGTTCCAAACCGGAACGTCTCGGTGACAATAGGATATCAAGGTGAGTGTTCTCACAACGTACTGTATATCTTTATGCTAGTTAAATTTGACATTATGAAGCGATATGAGTTTTATTTGTCGTTGTTTGATAAAATTTAATTGTCATATAGATTGTCATTTGAATTCACAGTTGAAAAATCAAATTAACAGTCAAATTGAAATTAAAATTTAATTGCGATTATATAACCTGATATTGATAATTATGAAATTGCCGTGAATTGTATTGTCTATTGGATGATGTATTTCGATGGATGCTATTGGTTGATATTTAAAATGTTTGGATGTTTATTTGCTTATATATATCCTGTTATGCATACATATGACACTGTGATTTGTTTTAAGTGATATATATTCATCCCTGACATTTAATTGAAATAAATAATCACTTGGCCATAGGGTAGAAAATTATATACGGACACCGGATTGGTTAAATTAATAAAAATTTAAAATCGTTGATTTGAAATTTATATAAATTGTTTTGATTTAAAAAGTGATAAATAAAATCAATTTATAAGAATCGAATTTATCGCAAAAAAATTGAGTTTGGAATGTTGAAATAAATTTTGGTTAAAAGAAATTGTTAAATAATTTAAGTTGAGACTTTGAAATTTAAAAATTGGGGTATGATTGAATTTCGAAAATTCATTTGTTTTAAACATTGAACATTATTTCGAGCTTTGAGTATTACTAAGTAAAAGTGACATAAAAATGATATTTTGAAATTGGGCTTGAAATTGAATCATATTTGAAATTTGGATTTAAATTTGACTATTGAAGGAAAATTTTGTTAAGTGTTATAAATTGATATTTTGAAAGTCAAGCTCCAAATTGATATAAATTGAAATTGAAGTAATTGAAGGTGAATGTAGAACTGAATTAATTGAAGTCAAAGTTGACATTGGTTTGAATTGAAATCGAAATTGAATTTGTAGAATGGAAATTGAAATTATTTTGAATTGGGAAGTTGTAACAACCCGCATATTTATCGATTTTATATTTAAATATTTTATTTAAATATTTTGTCGTTAATCGGATATTGGTCCGAAAGCTACTTTTTGCAAACGGTCAAATTAGGACTCGAGACCACTTCCTTTGAGTTCGAAATGTCGTTTACAACTTTTTAAGTATAAACATTGATAGGTTTGGAGTTAGTGGGATTTTACTTATTTTTCCCGCTTTGGACTTTGGGTTAGATTAGCTATTATAACTCAAACCCACTTCTCTCCTTCTCCTCACTCTTCATAAAATTCCTAATAACCAAGCTTCAGCATTAATGGTGAGTGGAAGGGGAAATTAATATTCCAAGCTCAAATTCTCTTACAAATCCAACATTCAATTCCAAATTCAAGAAGAAGATATTGGATTCAAGCTTGTGATTACTTCTCCATTGCTTTCAAGCTTTTCTTCATAAATTTGGTGCAAAGGTGAGATTTTTATCTCACAATTCTAGCCTATAACTATATTGGACTGTTGGGAATGTTTCCCTATCACTTTCGCATGTACATCTGCATTTGGTTTGGATTGGATTGGCGAAAAACTCCAATTTTTAGCAATTTGGTGAATTTTCGGCATTTAGGTCGCACTGCCTGGAAACATCGCCTCGGAATTAGGTCGTAGGTCGTTTGACCTATAGGTCGCTAAGTCGCTAACACTTAGGTCGTTTCTGGCCTTAAATCCCCTCTGCAACGTTAGGTCGCTCAGCCTTTCCCTGTTAGGTCGTTACCATTTAGGTCGCGACAAATGTTAGCACATTAGGGCCTTAGGTCATAGGCCTTAGCTCGTTAGGACTTTAGGTCGTAGGCCTTCGTTCCCCTTTTGGGTCGTTCCCTTTTTAGGTCGCGATATTTGTTAGGTCGCTCAGCCTAGTTAAAACGTTAGGTCGCGTGGCCTTTAAACCCTTAGGTCGCTCACATAGATAGGCCTTATGATCTTAGGCCGTTAGGCCGTATGACATTAGGTCGTTTCCCCGTTAGGTCGAATGATCTTAGGTCACTTGCCTCTTCCAACCCGCGAGTTCCTTAAGTCGTTCGTCTTCCTTATGTCGCTCACCTGGTTGAGTCGCACCTTACCTTAGCTTGGCAATGTTAGGTCGCGAGTTTCCCTTAGGTCGCGTACCCCCTTAAGTCGCTCGACCACTAGGTCGCAAACACCTCCAGGTCGCTCGACCCCTTAAACTCGTAGGTCGCTCGGCCCCTTACTTTCTTGGGTCGTTCGAATGTTAGGTCGCTCGGTCTTTGTACCATTAACTCGTGAACCCACTTAGTTCGCTAGGTCGCGACACATTAGGTCGTTTGACCCTATGCCTCTATAGGTCGCTCGCCCTTGTTTAAGACCTTAGGTCGTTGCCCCTTTAGATCGCTCGATCCTATCCTCCCTTAGGTCTTCACTAGGTCGTTGCCCCCGCACCCCCACCTTGGGGGGTTGCCACCCCCTTGGACCTCCCTCCATAGGGGATCTTATCTGAAAAACATTCAACAGAACTTGCTTTGTTGAGAGGCTGAGTTGACCATTCTTCGAGACAAACTATTTTTGGCTTCTCGGTCGATTTTATGGTATCACAGCCTTGCTATAAAGGCAGGATAACAACTTTAGAAATATGAAGGTTTCAATACTAGTAGTAAATATCAAAACTCTTTCAACAAAATGATTTCGACTCTACTTTCTATAACAAAGCTCTTTTCTTAAACCGTTTTCCAATCTACTAGTATATACAAACCTTTACCTCACTCGGATTAGAGATCTAATTAAGTGGCTTAGTAAAACAAGTGGTATGAAACACTTGCGTTCACTTCGTCGGTTAATTCTTGGACTTGTTCGATTGAACCTCTTGTGACAATTTTCTAGTGAAGATTTATAGTTTGTTCGTAAATATTTAAGTTAAATAAGCGGTTATGGGACACGAAGATAAACTTTTATATTTACTAGCTTAGTGTAATTGACACTTCTCGTTGATCATGACGATGATTTTATGATTTAGACTAGCAATTGTGCGATGTCTCTTTGTTTACAAGGTTAGACTAGACCTCATGGGTGTGATTCCGACTCACACATATCTCTTTGTCCGCAAGGTTAGTCTAGACACCATTTGTGTGATTCCACTCACATATACCTTTTTGTTGCGAGGTTAGGCTAGACACCGTTTGTGTGATTCCGCTCACACGTACCTTTTTGTTTTTGGTTAGCCTAGACCTCATCTGGGTGATTCCGACTCACCCATATGGGGTAGCTCCCCATAGTCTTCGGACCGTCATGTGATAGGCCTCTTTCCCTTTTTCTGTGATTTTTGGATTTCTTGTGTTGATTTCTGGAATTTATGCCATTGACTTGTTATGAGTACAAGTTTAGGGTATGATGCCCTCTTTGGATCTTTGAGAAGATTCTTGTGATATCGATTTATCTCTTATTGATTGATCTTCTGTTGATCATCATTTGCATACTTATAGTAGTATGTCAGTATGGATATTTTATGTTTATGCCATATCTTTTATTTTATACCATGTCATCTGATATTTATAGCTAGACTGATCCGTTTATTATTTTCTTAAATAATACTCGGGTCAGACCGAGATGTTACAGGTGCTTCTCCCGATTTGCTACTCTTACTTTTGGCTAACTATTTAGATTAGCAGTTTTTGTTGTATACACTTGATATATAGACTCATAGTTGTATTCTTTTGTATATCATGTGTTGCTATTCTTTTGTATTATTGTGGATCTTTTTGACCACTACTCTGATGTACCCTTTCATGTGTTAGTTATATATTCATATCTTCATCCGCCTTTGTGATATGGATGTCTGTGACTGATTTGTGTTATGCTTATTTCTATGTTTGTTTCCGAAGATTATTTATAGCCACCGTGTGATAAGCAATCAAATGGATGGTCGCTCCTCAACAGCCTTATTCTCCGTACTAGTTGACAGCACTACACTGTAGTGTTCTTGGCTAGCGTGGGTATAGAGGTGGGGCGTCACAGAAGTTATAATTGAAATGGTTTGGTTTTGAAGCTGTTTCATTTTGTTTTCCAAACTACTCTGTTATATAAACCATCTTCAAATACTTAAACTATTTTAACCTATATTAATAATATTAAATTATTTTAACCCGTCTTAAACCATGTTAACTTATTTTAATTATATTTCATCTATTTAACCTATATTAACTATATTAAATTAATTTATCTATTTGAAATCCATTTAAAGATTTTAAGTATCTTTAACTATTTTAATTATTTAAACTACTTTTAAACTACTTAAAACTATTTTCTAAAATTTCAAGCTGGTCAATAAGGTGAAATGTTTATGTTTAAATGTTGAATTTAAATACGAATTGGGTTAAATGAAGTTGCAACCTAAATTGAAATTCGAAATGATCTTGAAATCAAAATGAGATATTGAGGCGAAAAATGATTTTTGAAACGGAATCTTACATTTTGAATAGCTATGATGATATTTGAAATGGATTTGATTTTTTTGAAACGAATATGATATTTTGATATCAATTATGAATCAATTGAAATGTAAAAGAGCCACCGGTGTAATAATACGTAGTTATTAAAGAGACCGGAATCGGATATGGACATACTCTCTGTCGATACCGAAAACCACTTGAATAACTATTATACGCGGAGTGTTGATCCAGAATGAAGTGGATGGTTTGGTGAACGCGTTGATTGAAGAAAGAGAACGATATTGGATGACCCCTGACATGACTAAAACAGGAGCCGTGCCGGGCCATTAAGGTTCGCCATCTCTAGCGGACACACTTCTTCGATACTATATCTATTACTTTTGTGATTCGATTTGGGTGCACCCCTCGATTTAGGAGTGTTGTTTCGCGGTGTTGAGGTAGCTGCTGGCTATGCTCAACATCAGTCCGGATCATGCAACTACTAGTATCCTAGTTGGTATTGCCTCATGTACCTTGTCATACTGATTATCCTATTCGCGACCACTACGTTTTGTTTTGTGTTATACCTATGGGGTACCCTCTGATAACCACTAGTTTACAGTGGGGTTTACGGTGCTGTATAGACTATGACATTATAAAATGTGTTAAGGGGAATTATGGTAATGCCTTAACGCTATTTTAATACTTTTACTTTACTGTAGACATATTATAATAGCGTATTGTACTACATAGTAGATAGTTTAACGGATCCTTGAGAGATGGAAAATCCCGTAACATCTCTTGAGTTACTGCACGCACGTTGACACTGGATATGAGATGTCAAACCCCGTAAACATCTCTGAAGCCGTACACTCATATTTATTTACGATTGATTTAACTTACATGAGGATATTTTAGTCCTGACTTGAGTGTTTTGTCTTTTCATTACGCTCGGCTCAGACCTGAGTTTTTCAGCTTATTGAAGATCTATTCTGGAGGACGAAGACAAAGATTTGGTATACTATTATTATTATTATCTTTGCATCATGCTGTCTGCTGCATTATTTTATTTTTTCTGTTGTATATGTATAACTCTGATAAAGGTTGTATAAATAATGATCAAAGTATTGTAAACAGCTTCATGAACTATTTATTTGACTATTATATTTTATCGTTCCGCTGCGAGATTCTATGTAGTTTCATTTCCTTTATTTCTCTTTCTTTTCTTTTCTTATTTACCCCAATAACCATCTGCCCTTTTGAATGGTTTGGAACCGGCATGTGTATTGATCGTCGGTTTAAACTGTCCAAAAAGGTGGGTCGTTACAGGTAACATACCTCTTTAATGAAATGTACAGCAACGGTCACAAGCTAAAATTTAGCTGAAAGTTTAAAGAAATGAGGGGAAGATGGGTTTTTAAACTAATCACTTTCCAGAATTAATATGTCAATGAAAAAGGAAAGGAGGTGAATCAGGGAAACGTATTATAACTTATATATAACTATTAAACGGATAGATGGAAAAAAGGTGAGCAGGTGAGTAAAAGTGGAAACTGATTTATAAGCGAAATGGAATGTGAGCTGTTTCCTGGGAAGAAAATGGAACAGTTTAAAAATTAAAGGCAATGGACTGCTGAAATTAAATGAGTATAAAACGTGTAAAAGTTATATATTGAAACGACTATAAATTTCAATTATTATTATTAAACGGGGAATAAAGAAAGGCAAGGACGATGATTTCAAAGTTTATTAATGGCTAGGAATGGGGAAGTCTATCTGTGAATTGGAAAAATTATTAAGCAATCGAAATTTTAACGGTAGAAAAAGTAACAGCTAAACACTGTTTTTGAAACAATCAAAGCAATTAATAGCTTGATTGGACAGCAAGAATAAATATGGAAGGACACGTTATAAAGGCAAAATGAACCGTTTGAAAATAAATAAAAGAAATGATGGCAAATAAAACAGCTGTGCCTTGAATTTCCCAAAATAAATTATTTTATGAACATCAATTATTACTGACTTAAATTGAACAGAATCACACCCTAAAATATACTTCCTTAATTTTTGATGAAAATTTATCATTTGCTACATTTAACTATACGTAATCCAAATGAAAATTTTTATTTCAAAATATTATTATTTAAAAATTTCTCAAAAATCAAATTAAATATGCTAAATAAAACCATTAAAAATTAACAAAATTTTACGGGTCGTTATAGTAAAAGACCAGCAAATTCGTTATTTTCCTTCTGATAATGTATTAGTCACCTTACAAACAAATGCTTCAGATAATTTTTAGATGGGAGTATTAATTGCAAAACAAGAGGAAGTAATATCTTATTCGTCTGGAAAGTTTAATAAGACTCAGATCAAATATGCTACATATGATGAAGCATTACTTGTTATGAAATTAGCAATTAAAAGCTTAAAATTTTATCTGTCTATTACATAGACATTTTGTTATTGAAATAGGTTATAAATCTATTGCCCAGTTCTTAAAGAAGAGGATAATAAATAATCCAGAAGAAAACTTCAGATGGATTAGAATAACAATATGCTTAGAAATATATAGTCATGATGTTAAATATATTCCTGGCTACGTGAAATTTGTAACTGATTATATTACTAGAACATGAACTAAGGACAAAATTGATATAATCACAGAAGAAATGAAAAGATAGCAAGCTTTTCAACAAGTTGCATTTCCAAAAAAGGCGAAACAAGTCTCAAAAGAAACTTCAACATCAAATAAAGAACAAGCTTTGATCGAAGCAACTACATTAGCAAAAGGAAAGGAAATTATCCCACAGATAATTCCAACTTTCCAAATTAAGCTGGTGCAAATGAATAAATAAGCTAAAAAAAGGTTTTTATTCCCACAGGAGTACAATAAAAAATTTATGCCAAAACAATTTTAATAGAATGGTACAATATGCAAACAAAAGGCGGAGATCCTGAATTATATGATAAGTTCAGTTGTTGTTTCAAAGTTATCCAATCAGCAGATTAAATGATAGCAAAATTTTGACTTTCTCAACTTGAAAATCATTTTGGGACATAAAACAATGTGTAGCTAATAGGGATAAAGCAATACATGATATAAAAAAATCAGGTATCTAAACCATTACAATTTTGCAATACATTAAGAAGTAAAGTGCTTGATGCAAGATTTTGGAGTTGTTAGATCTAGAATAAATAGAAGAAGACCAAATAATGACCTCATGTTTCAATCTGATAGCTTCCCAGGCTGATTTTGTAGAAAAGGTTCCATCTTTATTTAATTTCCATGTCCAAATGTCAGTTTTGGTCAGAAGTATATATAGGAAAATACTTAACCTCATCTAATATAGCATGTAGACCATTCTGTTCCGTTATCCACACACCATTGCTGATAATATGGTCTACTCTGTTGTCATAGCCTCCCATGCTAGATACAGTATCCCAGTGAAGCTTGAAAATAAGTGTTCTATCACTCAACCATGGATCTTTCTAAAGAGACGTCTGCATACCATTATCAATTTTACAAGTAATAAACTGTTTAAGATTATCTCTATTTCTTAGAAATTTTTTCCATACTCCTAAGGCATTGTTATCAATTTTCATTATCCAGAAATTGTCATTCAAGTATCTTCTTCTCATCCATTTGGCCTATAGACCGCTGGAGTGTAAGATTTTCCAGCCCAATTTTAGGTTGTAAGTCTTCCTAAGATCTTTCAAATTAACAAGGCCTACACCTCCCTCGACTTTTGGTCTGCAAAGAACATCAAAACAGACTTTATGAAGCCCTTCCCCCCTCTATACAAAGTTTGCATACACAAAATTTATTTTTTCTATTGAGCTATCAGGAATGTGGAATGTTTGACTGCAGAACCTCACCTTCGTTTTTATAACTGTGTGGACCAATTCCACTCTAGCAACAAAAGAAAGGAGTTTAGAACTCCAACCATTCAACATCTCTCTGATTTTTCCCACTAACTTCCCACACTTCCTGTCAGTGATGAAATTAGATGATAGTGGAATTCCTAGGTATTTGACAAGTCGGATACCTTCTTGAATATTAAGGATATGTAAAGCAGAGTGTTTATCTTTGCAGAATTTGTTAAAGTAGCATTTGGATTTCTGAGCATTTAACTGTAGTCCAGCATGAACTTCAAGTTATGTAAATATATCTTTGATACTGTTCACTACTTTCGGGGATACTTTGATGGCAATGATAAGGTCATCAGCATTAAGTGGTGTAAAATAGGTTGATGTTTGAATATATGATGAAACAAACCATTATGAGAGGCCGGTTCCATTTGAAGAGAGAAATATTCCATAGTTACTACAAATAGATACGGGGACAGGGGGTCTCCCTTTCTCAGTCCCTTATTGCTAGTGATGTAACCCCTAGGTGACCCATTGATCATTTTAGAGTAAGTAGGGGTAAATATGCATTCTTCAATAAGGGATGTAATATAATATGGGAATCCCATGCAAGACAGAATATGCATAATGAATTTCCTATTGATTTTGTCATATGCTATATGGAGGTCCACTTTAATACGTAACTTATCTGCACCTTTCCTGTTGAAGTTTCGGACTAATTCGTTAGCTAAGAGAGAACTTTCTGATATGTGCCTCCCCTTGATAAATGCTGACTGGCTTTCTGAAATAAGATCTAGAAGGACTTTTATTATTCTATTAGACGACACCTTGTTAATGATTTTATATAACATGTTACAGCGTACAATTTGTCTATATTTTTCTATTCTATTTGGCTTGTTGATTTTAGGGATGTGGGCTATGAAAGTGTGGTTCATTTCATGAAGTATTTTCCTAATGTTAAATGATTCTTGTACAGCTTCTAATACATCCCTTTCAGGTTAGTCCAATGAATTTGGAAGAATTTGGCATTCTAGCCGTCCAGCCGTGGACTGGAGTCGTTATGGGTAGACAACATATCAGCTTTGATTTCTCATTTAGTGATGGCAATCTCCAACATTTCTAGCCCTTTTTAAGAGACCAAGGACCTGCATTTTATATGAGGTAAGGTGGCTTCACAGCTACCATTATATAACCTATTAAAGTAACTGATGGCTCCCTGTTCAAACTGGACAAAGTCAGTTATTATTCCTCCTTGTTCATCCAAAGTGTTGAGAATATTGTTGAAAATTTTCTTTAAGACATTTTAGCATAAAAAGGTTTAGTGCATTCGTCTCCTTGAGTTAGTCACTTTTCTTTTGCTTTTTGTTTAGCCTAAATTGCTTGTTGCTGAAGTGCATCTTTGAGTTGTCTTTAGGTTGCGTAGTATTTGTCATCAAGCAAGTCATTGAGTGGGTCTACATTTAGTTGTTGAAGTAGGGATTCACATTCATCTTGTAAGTGTTTAATATGCTCTTGTTGTTTAGGCCTGTTGTTATCCCATTCATTCAACTTGTCCGTTACTTTTTTAAGCTTCATAACCAGAGAGAACCAGTCATTGCCATTAATCTATTTTAAAGAAATGAAATCGGTAGCTTTGTCATAACCTTCTGTTAGACATTGGTTATTAGCATATTTAAAAGGTCTTCCTTTTATTTGCATGTTTTTTATTAAACTTGATGTATAAGGGGGAGTGATTGCTCGTTGAGCCAGGGAGAACTATAAAAGTTAAGTTGGGAATGCTGTTAATGATATTATCACTAACTAACACTCTATCTAATCTGCATCTGATTTTCTTCACCTCTCCACAACGCTATGTAAATTTCAGTCTTCTATGGTTTGTTTCAATGAGGCCAGCTAAGACTACACATTTTTTGAATTCTTCAATTTAGGAAAGCTTAAGGATACATCAACCTATTTCCTCATTAGTATTTAATACAACATTGAAATCTTCAAGAACCATCCGTTTACTACTCATCTGTTTTGATATTTGAATAATTTTTTATCACAGACTACCTCTTATAGGTGCCAATTATGTGCATAAAGAAAAGTGAACTAGATATAACCCACCTGCATTTCTTGCCTCAACCGTAACTTGTTGTTTGTCTTTATCTTTAAGTTTCATATCCTATATGCTTTTGTACCAAATGATAAGAATTCTACCTTTAGTAGAAGGCGATTTGTTATTTACCCAACACCAATCATTTCCAAGATAATTTTCAAAAACATCAATTGATTTATCCCCCATTTTACTTTCAAGAAAAGCCATTAGAGTAGGGTTACACTTATTTTTAAAGTTAAAGAGGTCTAACCTTTTAGCATCATTATTAAGACCTCTTAAATTTCAACATAGAACAAACATTAATTACTCTAAGCTTCGCTCCTCATCATAGGAGCTGAAGCAGATTGTTTAGTTTTCATTTTATCTTTCCCCTGAATTAAATTGAGCAATATACTTTGGATTTTCTTTTGTGAATTTTTTTTATGGGTATTCCATATCTTCATCAGATGCATCATTTTCATTACCAAGTTCTATCCCTAACTTTTTTATTTCCTTTATATTTTTAGGAATATCCTTCTATGATTTTGGATCCGGCTTATCAGCATATATACTTAAATCAGTTTCAATTTGTCTATGTTGGTCCCTCTTATACTGAAGTGGTTGTTTCATTTTCTCCAATGACTGGGTTTACTTTGGGGTATTCTAGGCCCCCGAACTCCCTTTAGTTGGTCGGCTATCATCCATGCTAGTATTCGCAGCAGTATTTATGTAATTATTATCTTTTGGGCTTTTTGTGACCTCACTTTCTAGTTGACTCTCTAGGTCGTTTGGGTTTTTATTGTAACGACCCACGATTCAGTATAATTTAAACTAACAATAAACCACGCATGTCTAGCCCAAATGGAACGAAAAGGCGGATAGTTAGAGAAAAGAAATAAGAAAGAGGAAAGAAGAACTAAACAACACAGAATCTCACAACGGAATGAATAATTTATAATATATAACAATCCTTTATACTAAAATTAAACCGTAATTTATATATATATATACACATATTAATCAGAGTATTCTAACCTATCTCAGCACGGACAGTTATAACAACCTGTCCTCATAAATTGTTGAACAATACACAACAATGAAAGCAAAGGAAATATAATCATATACATGAATACATCCCTGGGCCTCCAGCTCCTCTCCCGATGCTCCAAATATCCATCTAAACCTGGAAATATGCTCGGTCTGATTCAAGCATCTAGGAAAAACCATGCCCGGGTCAGTTTGGTTAAACCAGCGTGAGAAAACACAATCGACTTGATTTTTAAAATTTAATAACCTTTTCAAAACAAAGGTATCTCGTATGGTCTTACCGCAAAGAAACAGGGACGGTTGTTACCTTAAGATAACCAAAACTCCTTAAAAGGAAATCATTTAATATTATAAAAGCATTTAATCGTCAAACTAATAATACCAAGTAGCTGCGATGCATGTGTTGTGTACATCGCAACGGTATTAGTTATAAAAATCAAAATCCGATAAGCTTACTCGCTAATTGTGTAGGATTTCCATGGAGGTGCCCTCAGTACTTCGAGAACGGTCCTCTTGCACAAGAATCAAAGTTGTCCTTCCAAGGGTCAGTACCTGTCTAACCGAGGTATATAGGAAATACATAACTGGTGACCTAGGCCGAGTGCATCGCTCCTAGCATGCATTAAATAAATGACGGGGATTTGCTAGAAAGAGAGATGACTACACCCTCATGGTTAGCTAGGCCTCTTGGCTATGAATCCTATCTCTAGTTTTAGTCATTTCCGCTGATGAGGCTACATCCGACGTTCCAGCTCACGCACTGTCTCCAAAATAAATTATGAAATCCCACATGGACTCCCACACCCTAACAGGTCACAGAATCACACTTGTGTTCAATATCTCAATAGATCTTGGAATCTCACATAGATTCCCACACTCCAATGAGTCACGGAACCACATATGGATTTCAACACCCCAAACATAATGCATTTCCTCCAAACCGTATATGGTTGCAGAGTTGGTCATGAGTTCTGAGTCATCTCTTATGAGTACACTCCCCACTTCTTGGGTGCTCCAAAAACCGTTCTTCGCATTTTTTGGAAGGCTCAAGATCGGTTCTTTAGGAAATAATCAGACAATACATAAGATTGCGGATCACCCCCTAACCGTTTAAGTGGATGGACCTCCTTATCATTTGTCCTAGCAAATTCACAAGTCTATACGTACAGTATTACAACACGATGGTAACCGTACCATATAATTCTCGCATTTCTCCTAGATATTTACAGAGTTAAAATCCTTCTGTGTTAAGTAGAAGATAATTCTGTAGCATCAAAATTAAGAATGATTACATATTTTAGCTAAGATTTGATAGTCAGTTATTTGTCTATCAAATAACAAGCATTCCAAACATAGATTATATTTCCACTGAAATCACTAAGCCTCATCTAATTTAATTATGATAGATTATTTTTTTTTATCAAAAACAGTCATATACTTATCTCATTGGAATAAGTATATTCACAAGTCGTCCCTTCACAAATATTTGAAGACTTTTTAAAATAAATATGGAAAGCACCATTCGGTATCAATCACGGATTACAGCTCAATGGTTACGTCTTTATCCCAGAGAACCCAAATTTAACTTAGGCAATCTCTGCCTCCCGATTTCCACCATGCAATCAACCATAGATCGCCGTTTGCACAATGGTTACGTCGCTACCCCAGCAAAAATATCCCAAACTGTAGGCAATCTCTGTCCTTGAATTACGCTATGAAAATCTACCATTACTTCCCGAAACCTTTTATTTCAAAATAATGCTTGTAAACTTCTATAATAATTTCCAAGTTAAATTTAGGAAAATACTCTTTAATAACAGTATACTATATAATATATTATTTTTGAAATGATATTAATATTTGAACAAATTATCTTTGAAATAACAATATTTTAGTACTAATTAATTCTTAAATAATAATTAACTTTAAATCCAATCATTATAAGATAACTTTATTTAAAAATTAAAATAAACATTCTAAATAATTAAATAGTTTTGAAAACAATAATTAATTATTTTGAAATAACTTTAAAGAATCATAAAAATTTAATTTTAAACATTATCTAATAATTATTAATTATCTTTAAAATATCATTAATAAATATTAATCATTCTCAAAATGACTTCGATTTAAAAATCAACTTCCAAATTTGGTAAGGCTTAGTAACTTCAATGGTATTTAATCAAGTCACCATTAATTTCAATAACCATCTACGTTATTATTTCAGTATTTACATAACATCACATATGTAACTTAGCTCACAATTAAAAATTAATCACTAATACCACACTTATCCAATACTAACCAATTGGAATGTAGTTAAGTGTTCACACAATTGTAATAGCAAAATGGGATTTATTTTTGCTAAATAAATGTCCAAATTAACTTATCCAATTAATCATATCTAACTAATTTAATTAGCTGAGCAATGATTTATTTCCGCTAAGCAAATGTCCAATTAACCGCGTTCAATTCAATTTAACTTAACAGTATCATTTGGCTACTCAATGGCACAACTAATAAATAAAAGTCAAACATAGATCATTAACTACAATCAATGATTTAAAATTAATATTAAATCAATTTACAAATCAGATCTGAATTGATTTCAATTTAATGGTGTCAAGTTATATTTTTAATCCAGGTTACTTGTCAATAAAGAGATTTATAAAGTAATTTACTATTATTTAATTTTAAAATTAAAAATCCATTAATAATTAATTGGTTAATTAATATATAATTAATTAAATAAGAAATTACTTATTTATCCACTTTAATTTGTTTAAATATTTTAATTTTCTCATTGTAGAAATCTTTACAATATTAATTCAGATGAAAAAACTAAGCAATAGGATTTCGACACAAAAACTCATGCATCGAATTGATTTAAATGAAAGAGAAATAGTATTTTCTTCTTTAAAAATTTAGAGATTATTGAATAAAATAAGTGCTTCAACTTTTCTTTGCTTTTAGAATCACTTGGCCCAAAAAAAAAACAAAAACTACCTGGCCCAAACCCTACCTTCTCTTCCTTCTTCTCCCATCTCTCTTTCTTGTCTTCTATTTAAACTTTACAAAGACTTGCACGAATTATGCACATGTACACGGCCTCCAACCATCCTCACTTGCAGTCGACCATTCCCTTAGATCACCCATGACCTCGGCATATCGACAGCCACCTGGAAACACGACAAAATCTCCAGTTCGAAAATTCAAACTACTCAACCAAACTCGAACAAAAGCCCTGTCATCTAATCACCTCGCCGTGACACTACAGTCCACCATCCACCACCAGATTACGCCCAAAGCACCACCATAATCTCCTCTTCCTATTCCCCTCTACGCGCAACCCCTTCTCTCTCTATCGTCGTTGCCAATTACCATGAACCAAGACCAAAAAACAAACATCTGAAACCCTTGATCCGCCTTATTAAGCCAATGCGCACAACTGAAAATTACCATGACATTTTTCCAGGCTACGCCATCCTCTAAGCCACCTCCATACTGAACGCCATGCAATGAAATTGATCAAGTTTCTTGGATTTTCCATTACGCCCAAAATTGATCATCCCCTAAATTCTCCTTCCACGCGCCACTAAAAATTCCAAAACTAATCTTAAAAATCATGTTTTTCAATTGCGATCACAACTAAATGATTCGTACATTAAATTATGAAAGTTGAAACTTAACCAAACTCGACCCATTCATAGTTAAATGTTATTTCCTCTCTCCCTACTTGATGATATTTAATGAGATCAATTTTAAAATGCTCTACACTAAAAAATAAACGGCTTTTGTTTTGGTATCAAGTTTTAAAACTAATTAGTGATGAGATATTGATTTTTAAAGTTAAAAAGTTTAGCTGTTTTTAAAACCCAAAAACATGAACAGAGAACTTTTGTAGAAGAAGAACAGAGATTTAGTAGATCTGACCATATCGAGCACAACCACACATTCCCATATTTTCATGCCAAACACCTAATCATTTTTCATAGATCAAGGATTCATTCAAAAACACAGTTGTGTGTGTGTAATAACCAGTTGACGATACTAAACTGTTTTAATCACTGTTTAAAATAGATGAACTGCTGTTATGCTTTACTTGTCCCTCCAAGATATTGAATAACTAAATCTATTTTTATTTCAATGGCGGATTTTTTATATATGAACAAGCCCGACCATATATACAGAGAATGGAAGGGTAGTAAAACAAGAAAGAGGCTAGAGTACATAAAAGGGTGGTTGTGTACACACTATAGGGTGGCTTAGATTATACAAGCTTCTTCATATTTTTTCCTTTTGCTTTGGTGGACGATTTGATTTTATATGGGTGATCAGATATATTATATGCTTATTTGATTATTATGTGTTGATTTGATATATTATGGCTTGATTTGAAATTTTGTATGCTTGATTTTTGCTTGCCATCATGATGCTTACATGTATATATATATATATATATATAGATATATACATTTACAAATACATATTTTTACCATATACCTATTTACATATTTACATATTTGCATATTTACTATTTTATATCAACATATATACTTATATGTATATACTTATATATACTTTTGTCATCATAAAGCATATATATATTATCATAAGTTTGAAATGGTGAAATATATATACATATATATCTATTTTATCATATTTAGAAATTAACATTTAAAAATTTATATAATCTAATTTATACATTCAAATACCTCTAATATCAGAAAAATCAGATTATTCGACTTACAAAAATTAATATTTTAATATTGAAATAAGTTAATTATTCCAGTAACAGATGGCTAAAAATGAGGGTCGTTACATTTGTTGTCTCCCTGATTGTATATATGCTCCATTAGGTTGGTGGAAGTATTAACAGTTGTAAGGGTCTCCATTCTCGAGTGTGGGAAAGTTGGATGTTTGGTCATTGAATTCCACTATGCCCAAAGCATTCGTAACCCTGTAAATTGGTGGAATACATTCATATTCCAGCTCTTGTATATTGTTCTCCCCTTGGAATCTTTACCTCGAATAATTTTAAGAAATTTATTGTCAACCTTTACCTCAATGAGGACCATAGCACATTACAGTCTTTTTACTTGCTAAGTGTTTTCATCAATGTCTATTGGTTTCCTAATAATGCTTGCAAGTTTACTTATTCCCCTTGCATCCCTTAGTGCAAGATACAGATTGTTTAACCTTACCTAAATAGGATGAGATTCTAGCATGTCTCTCTCAAACTAGAAATTGCATCCTTTTCATAAAAATAAGGTTGCTGTCCATGAACCATGGACCCCCATTTAACACTTTGTCTAAGTCTTCTTGTAGTTCAAACTTCACTAGATAAAAGCCATTGTCCTTTGAGAACACTTCCCATTTTATCTTTAGGTTTTGATTCCCTTTTCACCAATGCGTTAAAATGAACATAGTAAGGACCCTTACTCCTTTAACGCCATGTAGATAGACATAGAATTGTTCCATAGAGCATTTGAGTATTGATGGTCTATATCATCAATTGCTGCAAAAACTCCCAACTCATTAGTGACAGGGTCATAAAAAGCAACATCTTCCTTGGTTTCAATACTTTTACCAAGCAGATCAGCCCAAGTTTTTGAACCTTGTTCCTTATTCACCTTGAATAGATTCTTTCTAGACCTAGGGTTGGACCAAGCTTTCAGTTTCTATACAAACGCCCCTACTTCTTGCGCCTTCTTTTTTCTTCCACATATGATTCCCTACCGCCCTTCCTTGTCATCAGAATCGTTTTCAGTCAGAACCCTAGCTATAGCAGTTTGGTGAGAAGAGGACGCCATTTTTTATATATAATTATATGTCTAGTTGTCATACACACACATGCGCCCAAAGGCTTTGTAAATGATTTTTTTTATTAAAAATAATGATAATCAAGTACTAAGCATATTATTAGCAAAATATTATTTTACAAACTTCCAATTTTTAGATTCAAATAGCGTTAACTTATCACTTTAAAATTTTAGTATCATTTTATAAAAATAATTTTAATGTTTTTATGGTCAACGAAAAATGAATAAATATCTAAAAAATCCAAAAACTCACTTATTCAATAAAATTCCATAATTCGTCCTTGCCGAATAAATTCTATCCCCATAATTCACCAAATTGTTCCACTTTCAAATTTATCCCCTTTATATAAAATATGTTCAATATTAAATAGGAATCATCATTCAAAAATTTAATATTTATTTCCAAAATAATTTTTTATTTCAAATCTTTACTTTTAGTTCATTTACCCAATTCTAATCAATTTTAATTATTATGTTCAATTATACTATCATCCAACTCAACCAATATACACATAGCATGACTCAATTAAAGTACACAAAACTCCTTTAATCAATATCATCAAATAACAATCAATTTCATCAAATAATACATATCAAATTAAATTAATCGCAACAATTAAAGCAAGGCATGCATTGGGAATTTTACACTAGATATAGTTGTGAGTAAATAAATTTTACTCGTAGAATCGATGAATGAAAGGTTGAATCTATTTCATCACTTAAGTTCAAACGTTCCACAACTAACCCCTCGTCGCTGCCTATTATCGCATCCACCCTAAAAGCTTGAAATACGTACCAGTACATCATGGCTCCAACCCTAGGTCGCATTGCATTGCCAGCCTTCTACCTGCATCAGCTTCCTTAACCAATCATTTCTCTTGCACCACATAGTGTCCACTACCATCGACCACCCCTCATCGTCAAAACGCGACTTCACCACATCATGGCCAAGCATATAGTGTGACGATATCCTTTCTTACGCCTAAAGACAAGACACTTAATACATCATCGGTATTCGTATGCCGATCATTTATGTATCCAAAAGACATGTCGTGGGGTAAAGAAAATAAAAGATGGGGAAAACAGACATAGATTTTTCTCACAACATCACATACAAATATGAACACAGAATAGTATAGGTTACTTCAAAATGCTATATCAAAGTTAAACGGGTACTATTCCAATCCAAGGATGGCTATACTAGCTGGCACATACTACTAGTATATAATTTATGGACACAGCATAAATAAAGACAACTTTAAGATAATGAAGAAGATTACTGCTCGAGACTCTTGCCAAAATGCTCCATAGAAACCTGGCTACTTGGCTGCTCATTAAAAATTTGAGTACACAAGAGTTTAAGGAAAGGAAATAAAACTCCAAGTCAGATATGTGTTTGGTTTTAGTAAAGCATGAATTTTTTAACTTTATGAAAACCCTTCAAAATAAAGGTATCTCGTAGATCATGCCGCACATAAAGATTGATGGGTTTTTACCTTATGGTAACCAAAACATTCCCATATAAAATTATGTGATATTATCAAAATATCCAAGGTTTAAAATAAACATTTAATATAGCTGTAATGCTTGCATCTCACATTATAGTAGTTGGGCGCAACTAAGTCTATAAGGTATGTATTGGAGAATGGTTTCCAATAAGGACAAGGTAAGGGACTACCTTCCGTACAGAATACCTCTAGAGAAAGTGCACCGAGGAATAATAACACATTTCCCCTCTACGAACACAGGACTGGCCTACCTCTTACTGGATAGTACCAAATATAATCACTCCTTTGGTTGTTATTAACAACCGTATAGGGATCCTGAAGCATACATAAACCATAGATATCTCTCTAAACTAGGGATGATCATACCATAATGGACGCGACCCATATAGCCCTGCTGCATTTACCCTATTTTAACCATTTACTAGTTGTGAGGTTTAAGGTAACGCTTTTACCTTTCCTCCTAACAGACCATCGTGGAATGCTAACATTGTCTTCCAAACAATCAATGCGATGATAGCATTCATCCATATAAGTTATTCCGGGATCGAACAAACATTCAACAGTTACTATCTCCCATTTTGGAATCATCCTCCGGAAGAATAGTATAGCTTCATAGCATGCTTCATAACGATCATCATGAGCATTATTAGTTTAGGGTGGATTAGATAAATCATACTTATCTGAACAGGTTTCTCCAAACTAAGTGATAATATTCTGCTAACTCAATTCTGGTTATTTTGAAGTATGTAACAAGTATTCAAGTCCTCAATGGGAAACTCGAATACAGACACATACTTCCTGAGTTAAAATAGATCAAGTTATAAATAGACGGTAATCTGCTATTTCTGGTGATTATACAGTGTTTTCATACAGGTAACCATATATTTAATGAAAACTTGACCCATTGACAGAAATTACCCTCCTATATCTATCACGTTTTCAATATTTCGATGTTACTTTATCCCTCGCCTTGAAGATAAATTCTAGATCTCACAAATAGATGATTAACCTACTCATTGGCTTTTAGTGCTAACTATGGGATGATTACATCCCAAAAATGTGTTACCACAATAGCATTGGTTTCATATAGCATTGGTTTCATATTAGTCAGAGGTTACTTAAGGGTAATCGAAAACAAATCCTTTGATTTAAAACACTTTTGCAAATGAAAATAGTTTTTAAACAGAACCCATATTTAGAAATAAAGTGATTCTAAAAATTCTGGAAACCTTTTTTTAGTTAATCAAATAAATAAATAAACCCTTATTAAATAATAATTAAATCCTAATTAAAGTCTTACTTAAATTTAACTAATCGGTAGTTAATTAATAGTTAAACCCCTTTTCAAATAAATTAATAACTAGTAAGTAATCTTTCAATAAACAACTAAATAATAATTAATCCCAACTTAATAATTAAATAATAATTAACTTTTAATTGATAATCTAATTATAATTATCTTATTTGATTAACACTTAAGTATTAATTACATTGTTAACTAATAATTAAGTACCAATGACCTTACTTAATTAATTAAAGACTCATTAATTAAATAATAAATAAAATAAATAATTAATACTTATTATTACATAAAATATGTTTTAAAACACTTTCAAAAATGATTCCTAGGTGAAAACACTTTGAATTTTTTCAAAATAGTTTGTTTACGAACTACATCCATAGTGACTATCGCTATATGACCATAATTTTAAAAACTTGTTTAACCTTCCAAATAGTCTTAAAAACCTTTTCTTCTTATTTACAACCACTTTATAACTTGTATGATGTTTGTAAACCAAATAAAAGTAAAGTTAACACTTTATGGAAGCAAGTTTAAGCAAAGGATTTCCGATGTTGTAATAAGTGATTTTATGTGCTAATTCCTTTAGCATACAACACATACAATAGCACAACATTATCCCAACATAAGCAAGATTTAACGACCCGTAATTTTACCACTTTGAAAACGGAATATTTAGTTTATTTTAAACATTCTAATATAGAAATTTCAAACATAGATAATCATGCTTTATGTGATAAATAAAAATGATAAACTTATTTTTAGAATTTGATTACAAAATCAAGAAGTTCGAATTTTCTTCAAAAAGTGACAAAAGTCGGTTTTCGATAAAATTGGATATATGTTCATTTTTTTAATGATAAATGATTCTTTTCTAAAAATTTCATATAGTGATAGTAATTGGTTGAAATCTTTTTTATAACTATGTACTTGTTTTATAAAGATTGACAAATTTCGTCGCATTTGAGAAATTGATTTCATATTTTTACAATTGGATTTTTAACATTATTAAATATGGTTTTATAGGTCAAAGACACTTGTTTTGATCATTTAGGAGGATAATGAATAAATTTTCAAGCATTTTTTTACATAAATAAATAGTTTGATAAAAATTGAAAATGTGATCGACGATTGTTTTTCGGATTTTTGACCTTTCATCTAGCGGAAGTTATTTTTAATCATTGCAACGTTGTTTGATACACATATGTACACATGCATACACATATTTAAAAACATCACAATTGTTCACACCAAAAACTAAGAAAATATCTAAGATATTTTCATAATAAAATTAAATAAGAATATTTAAGTGTTAAGTAACAAAAATCAAACTTGCCATCACCTTTTACCTCCTTAAACATACTTTCCATCTCATAAATACTAGTACCTAATGGTCTAAGCTTGCATTAGAATGCAGTAATAAATATGTGGTTAGAAATGAGTTATTGGTTAAGGGTAGTAAGGTCTTTTTTCTATATTGAACTTCATGTATAAATACCACCACTATTTCTCCACTTTCTTCACATCTCATTCTTCACTTTTTCCTCACTTTCTTCATCAACTTCTTCTTCTCCAAAGTCTCCCTAATAGCTTCCATGTCACAAAAAAAATTAGAGATAAATAATTTCGACATATATACAAAATATATAAAATGAAATCGATGTCCATTCGCCTCAAAACCAAACTCACTATTTTTCATATTTTACATTTTCTTCTTACGGCCATAACTTCCTCAAAACTAATGAAAATGGAGAAATTCATTTTTTTTAAATCAAGAAAATTGAATTGGCTACAATTTTCATTCACATCATTTCTTTAAAATCTAAGATTTACTATGTCAAAATTTCAATTCTTTCAAAGTCATTTTCGGCCCAGATTTTGTGGCTGAGAATACCTCCATTACATTTGAGCATTACTCCTCCAAATCCAAACCAAATAAAGTATTGATTTTTCTCAAACCCTGTAGAATTCCAGTGGCTACAACTTTTATATTTATCACTTCTTCTAGTTTTGAGCTTAACTATGTCAAAATTCCACTTATTTACAGTGTATTTTTAGGCTTCATTTTTATGGATCCGAGAATACCCTCTCTTCTTTTGATCATATAATCCTTATAAAAAATCGAAATTAAGTTTTTATTTCTTTCAAATTCAAGAGGAAAGAAATTTCAACAACTTTTCAGTTGATAACTTTTCCAAATTTTGAGAGTAAGAGGGTCAAAAATCAAAGACAAGATGACTTATTTTCGGGTCTAGTTTAGTGAATTCAAGGTCGAAGCTCAACCACTTCTCTTCCGTACTTTTGGCCATCTTCTTCAAATCTTGGTCGAGCCTTTCCAAGGGCTAAAGAAAAATTCCAAAAGCTTTCATTTGATTGTAGCGGAGCTATTGTCCGTTTAGCAAAGTTAGGAAGTAATATGATGGTGAGAACTCTAATTTTAATCCGTTATGAGTAGTTATAAATGCTTAACATAACTATTTGGATTGTATTAATGTTTGATATTTGGTTGACTAATGTTTGAAAAAGTAATTAGCAACATATAACTAAAAGTGACAAACTCCTAAACTATAGTTATATATACAATTGGATGATATATATGTTTGGATATGATTGTTAACGATGGTAGTTTAATATGGTTTTTGAATATATATACACAACACGTTAATACACGTCGATGAGCACAAAGGAAATCACTTTCCTTTATTGAATGAAATGGTGTATATGAAATGCTTAAATCTCTTAATATGATTTATAAATGTTTTATAAACATTTAAAATTGCTTTGGCAAAATTTAAATGAATATTGAAAATTGAATCAAAATTAAGAGCGACGTGTAACAGTGTTCGCATTTCGCGCCGTAAAGGTCAAACGAATATATAAAATGGAACATAACTCGAAATTATTTGAGATAATTTTTTTCAAACTATTATATCCATAGTTTTCAAATAAAGAAATAAAATCGAGATTTTGATGAGTAGATTTTGAAATATGAAAAAAACAAGTTTTCGGAAAAATCACGGTTTTGCAGTTCGGAATCGATAAAAGGGTTTTTTTTAAAAGATGATATTTTAAAATTGGTTTAAAATATGGAATAGATGCTAAAAAAGTTTTAAAAGTGAATTGAGTTATAAAATTAAATTTTCAAATAATAGAAATGTCTTTTTGATCAATATAGCTTAAAAGCACCATTCGTAGCACTTTTCTATAACTTTTGAAATATGGTTTTAAACTTAACAATTCTTTTCCGAATCTTTTATAAATATTTTCAAATAAATAATCAAGTGTTTTAATAATGATTTCGAAGTTTTATAATTTATTTAAAAATGTTAAATAAATGATTTAAAGAAAAGTTGTCGAATATCAAGTGATTTAATCTTGGCTCTAAAAACCGATGAGTAGACTTGATTTTTCTATTCGTGAGACCAGGTAAGATGCTTAAACTAAGGAGATGTTCAGGAGCAACAGGTGTCCTGGCTCACCTGGCCTCTCCTGGGCGAGGGATAGATAAGGTCGAAATGTCAGAAACGAGTTAAGTATAAAAGATTAAATTTTCCAAATTTAAATAACTTGGATTTTATGGAAATAATCTTCTTATACTTTCTGTTAACTTATAAAGAGGGAACTCATACTGTTCGTTGAATGTAAGAGGTGATTTCACCATTATTCTGCCCATAGTACTGGTTGAATACGGAAATTGATATTGAGTAGAGTTAGATGATTTCTATAGATTCTACTCACCTAATATTTACTGGTTTTGGACTAACATCCTGGATAACATGATTTCAGCTCAATCAAAATTTGATTTTGAATTGAGAAATCTTTGTTAATATTTAAATAAATAATTTTCCAAAAGGGAGGTTTAATGATTCCGTATATACCGGAAAGAAATGTTTTAAAAGATATATATCACTTGAAGATATTTTTGATAAAAAGGAAATAAAAATCAAAAGAATAGTTCCTTATTTACTTGCCTTTTTTTATTGACGATTAGTTCTAAGGAACTAGGTTGTATTTGGCGATTCTTATTTGAAAACCACTTCGAACCAATTTACATATTCAAAATGAAGACATGGAAATGATTTGAAAGATAGAATGCAGGGCTGCTTGTCACTGACCTTCGGAGGAAATTTCCCATATTATATTATGCGGCAGCAGTGCTTCATTTAAGATCTTCAATGCAAGGGTTCCTCGCTACTAATCCTAGGGGTAACCCTGATAGGATGTGGTAGGATAGTTTCTTTGATTTGTCCTATTCCTGGATAACTTGTATGGACGAATGTCTGACGTTGCATTTCTAATTGTATAAATTGATCTCCATGAACATATCATTTGTTTGGTGGCGGAAAAGGCAACTTCTCTTAGCTTAACACCCTTTCCTAAGACATATAAGCTAAGGTTTTTACGTTTGTAGAAATTAGTTCTATGATTATGAAATGACAGTGTGACATTCAAAGTCAAATGTGTTATGTGAAAGGTAATCGCTACCTCAGGCCTCATCGCTCGGTAATGGCTTAAACAAGGTACGCTATAAGGCTATGTGGTTCGCAACCATTAGGGTATGATTATCACCTTTCTAGACTACTCTCTATATGTAGAGTATATGGTGTATGCTATGGGGCCCCAAATAGGTCGGTAACGATCAGAGTGATATCATATTCGGTTACTATCCAGGCCATGTATGAGTGCCAGATAGGGATAGACCGGTCTTGCTAGATGCAGAGGATTATTTGTGTGTAACGACCCGCTATTTTGGGTCATTCAAATCGACAATAAAACCATACATATCTGACTTGAATAATTCAAAATACCAAATTGTTAATTAAAATTTGGCAAAACTTAAAATATACAGTAAATAAATCAATTATAGATCACAGAGTAATATAATGCAGCGGAATAGATAAAGAATCGTAGCTCATGAAGCTACTATATATATCAGAGTTAGAAATAGTTCAAATGCAGTGAAGGTCTCCAATGCAACAGATGACTTCTCTGAACCAATCAACTGGAAAGGCTGGAATCTGAATCGATAGTTGGATTTTCAAATGAAGCTCCGAACTCCAAAGGTGAGTCTCAAATGCTGTATCACTCAGTCTGACCTGAGCGTAAAGCAAAACAAAAAACACTCGAGTCAGGATTAACATTCTTATATAAATAAATCCAACTCAAGTGAAATATCAACTGAAATACAAATAACTTAAAGGATGTTTGGGATAACCATCCTCTAAGGGTCCATGGAACTTTCTACAAGGTAGAAATATATACTATAACACCATGGTCATTTCAGCTTAATTTATACTTCAAAACCATATCTCATTTTCACTTCAAATATCTCTATATTTCCCAAAATAGTATTTATATATATTAAATAATTTATACAGTAAAGTATTTTCAATTTCCTCAGCTTAACAAAACGTTCCAACATCAACCGACCTTCCCATTCAAATTAAATTCAATCTCAATTTATCAATTTAAATTCAACTTAATTTCTAAAATAACCACTTAAATTTTATCGATCTCAAATTCGGATTTATAATCACAAATACCCCTTTATATTTCCATATATTTCAAAACATTAAGTATTCAGCGTTTCATCTAAATTTTCATTCAATTTAGTTTTCTAAATAATAAATTCAAATTTAATTCAACCTAAATTTTCATTTCAGTTCAATTTAGTTGCTAAATAACAAATTCAACTACGTTGATTTCAAATACAGATCTGAATCTCAACATAAACCATTTAAATTCCAATATAGTTCAAGGCTTTAATATTTAAATGTTCTATATAACAGTTTCATATAGATCTCGATTTAACCTCATTATTATTTAGTCTTGAAATACTCCCTTATTAGATTCAATATCATTTAAGTAACCTTAAATTACATTTTACTCAATATTTTATTTAATTTATTTAAACGTGAAATATTCATTAAATAACTTAAATCAAAAATCCAGTTATAAAATCATACCCTTTAAGTTTCCCATTCAAAAATTTCAAATCGATTTAATTAAATAAATCCATATTTAAATACCATTTTTATAAATCCAAATTTATCTCCCAATCTTAATTATTCAATTTATTACAAGAGAATCTATTTGAAGTATAGATTTACATAAATACTTCCATATTATATGCATTAAATCAATCTAATTTAAATCAAATATTACTACTAAATCTATATAGACTATTTTCATTTATCTTAAGAATCAAATTTATTAAACCATATATTTCTTTCCAAAATTATAGAAATTATTTTTAAAATATTTATATGGACCAACGGTGTCTGTATATATTTCCTATCATATAGTCAAGTGCTACGGATATTTATCATTTCAATCCGTATACTAAATATATAAGGGTGGACATCATTTCAACCCGTAATCCCAAATTCAATTAAATGAATATCGCTTGCGTTTATCATTACAACCCATAACGATTTTCTCATATTCTAAAGTCTGTTCGGGTATGTATCATTTCAACCCATAGTGATTTCTAAACTACAGGGAACTTGCAGAGTGATAACAGAAAATACAATAAAATAGCAGGCATATATCATCAATAACAATATAATATAAACAACAGGATATGGTGTCATATCCCATAGGTATACAGTTACAGATAATAGCATATATAACAAATTTAAATAACTACAGCAGCATATTTCAATCGTTGTTTCAATTGAAATCAAACTTAATGAATAAAAGAATGTTAATCGTGAGTGATTACTCACCTTTCGATGTTAGAGAGATAGACAATGAAGTTGAGTTACGAAATACAAGCACGACTTCCAAAGCAAAGTTAGATGGTACGATTTCGATGGAAAAGCTGATAGATAGAAATTGATGAGAAGGGATCAAATTAGCTTGATAAAATTAAAACGAAGATTATATGATTAATTTATTACTTTCTTTCAAATTGAACGTTAAATCAAAACACGCATTTAAAAAATGAAATATATATATATATATATATATATATATATATATATATATATATGCACACCCATGAAAACCATATAACTTTAAAACGCTTCCATTTCATATTAATGTTAAATAACAAATATATAATTATTCAAAATGTCGCATAAATAGTATATTCATTTTATAGTTTCGTTTCCATGTAATAAATATTCATTTTAAACTAATATTAAAATAATATAATGTATAGTTAAAAATCAATGTTCAAACATAAAACACATATATTAAAGATCAACACACATATATATAATATCTTTTGAAATGAATACTTATGTGTATATATAATTATTATAGTTTATTACTTTCCTTTTCAAAATATCCAGTAGGAAATCAAACAAACTTATGCAC
Source organism: Allium cepa (assembly GCA_030765085.1). Classification (NCBI taxonomy): domain Eukaryota; kingdom Viridiplantae; phylum Streptophyta; class Magnoliopsida; order Asparagales; family Amaryllidaceae; genus Allium; species Allium cepa. Next base: position 620,896,715 of record CM060928.1, read on the forward strand.
ATATATATGCAGATAAACAGTATTCTTTATAATACATTGTTAACTTACTCCTTTTTTTTAAAGAGTATATATGCAGTACAGTTTATAAGAATTTTTTTTTTCGTAAAACCTTCATATATAACAAAATATATGTATAAAATAAAATATTTGTATATATAAAAATCAAAACCTTTCAAACATATATTCAAAAAGTGGATCATATAAATAACAATGTATTTCGTTAACGCATAGTATAAAATTCATTTATATAACTCTCTTATATATTCATTATAACTATAATCGAAACGGTTATATATACTTTTATATAAATTAACCAAATATACACGTTACTTAACCTATCTGTACCCGATCAATAGCTTTATTATTAAAGCACGCACATCACAATAGTATGACGATATACAATGCTTTAGGCTTATTAAACAATATATTGCAACTTATGTATGCTAATATGTGAATATAAATAAGCTTACATACTTATTATATAAAAATCAAAATTAAAAAAAAATATAACAAAATATATATAAACTCAGAAATTGATATATAAGCTTATACTGTTATATAGAGATTTTTTTATTATTAAGTACAGCCATATATATATATCTTTGGGTACTACAATTTGTATTATTTGCCTTTTATAAAGAAAATTGCGGTTGCACTGAGTTTGTACATATAGCTTACTTTATGTATATAAATAACGTAAGCTGTCATACATATATACACTTAAATACGTAAATTTAAGGCAGTATACTACTAGCAAATATATATAATATAATACAATGTATAGACATACCCTGTGTAAACTCGAGTCGCTGATGGGTGGGCAAAAGGAATAAATAAGAAACTACAGACAATGGGGAAAATGTTAATGCCACCTATGTGCTGTCAGAAGTTATTACCTCTAGGCTATACGCTCGGCTATGATGAGGCTGCCGATGTGGATAGGGAAGATGTTGGGTTAGGCTGGAAGGCAGGGTGTTTCTTAAGAGAAGAGTAGGGGAGAAGGAGGGGACATGCGCTTGGTGGAAAGAAAATTTGCAGAGAGAGGATGAAAAGAATGCAGATGTACTAGGTAAAAGAAAGGAGGAGCAGACAAGAATAAATAGAATGTACGAAGAGAACAAGGAAGGTTATAAATCAGATTGGCATGAAAACGTAAAGAAAGAAATAAATAAAAGAAATCAATGAATGCGAAATAACGTATAGTATTTTATACGTTTCAAACTTTGAAATGGCAACGGTCATGAGTTGATTTAGCTACATTAATTTTTTGTTTGTTTGGATAGTACGTAATAAGTTTGGAAAGGCAATGATATTTAAAATGGAACAAGGAAGGTTATAAATCAGATTGGAATGAAAACGTAAAGAAAGAAAGAAATAAATAAAAGAAATCAATGAATGCGAAATAACATATAGTATTTTATACGTTTCAAACTTTGAAATGGCAACGGTCATGAGTTGATTTAGCTACATTTAAAGCAATAACTTTTTTGTTTGCTTGGATAGTACGTAATAAGTTTGGAAATGCAATGATATTTAAAATGGAACAAGGAATGGACAGAGAAATTTAAGCAAAGATAAAACGTACAGAATAAATATAGAGTAACGGGACAGTCACGATAATTCAGTTGATAATTAAAGCAACTTTTAATGCCACCAGCTGCACGTTCAAATCTGAAAAGGCAGAGTAATGGACCATATAATAAATTGAAACGATGGATTGATAACAGCTGCAAGTATATATTCAATAGAAAAGAACGGACAGAGAAAATTTTGTGAAACGTACTGAAAATAAATATAAAGTACTTATTATATTATACATTTCTTTTTGAATGGAGAGTCCAAAATTTGAAAGCCATGTAACGGTCAACCCTTGATTTGGTGAAAATAATTGTAGCAATTAATAAAAGAAATAAATAGCAACGGTCACTTTGCTTTGATTTAGCTGACCCATCAAAGCAAATTATTTATAATTTAACCAGTAGGAAACGTAAAGGAACTTACCACCATAAAAATGAAATTGATAACATCTGTGCATTGCTTCTGCAATATTTATTAAAGAAATTGATTCTGCAATATTTATTAAAGCAATTAATTAGCTAGCTTGAATTAAATAGAATTTCACAATGGAATAAATTTTGATAAAATAAATTGAACATTTTAAATCTGCTATGTTTAATTGGACGTAATCCAAATATTAATTTTTTATTTCAAAATATTATTATATAAAATTTCTCAAAAGTTTCAATTAATTACGTTAAATAAAACAATTAAAACTATTAAAATCTACGGGTCGTTACATTGTGTATCCTTGGTACATTCCTCTAAAGATGTACTATACGGAAGGTAGTCCCTTACGTACCATTTTATGTAAATCCATTGTCCAATGTGTGCCTACGGACTTGATTATAAACCTATTATGCCGTCAAATTTAACCAATGTAATAATTTCGGCTAAGGTTCATAGTTTATTTAAAAAGTATTTTCAATGAATGTCATTAAAAATAATATCAAATAATTTTACGTAGCAAATGTTTTGATATCATAAGGTAAAAACCCCTTCCACGTTTATGTGCGGCATGGTCATATGAGATACCTTTGGTTTCAAAATGTGTATTTTGAGTTTCTCACACCAGACCCATGACTAACACTGAGTTTATTTTCCTTTTCCCTTAAACTCTGGGTGCCTTAATTTTCCTAGGCGGCCTAGTAATTTCGTTTAGTTAGAAGAAATCTGGATGGAGCTCGAAGCATGGATTTAGAAGATTATTCTGAAGATTGTTATCAGTTTCCACCACATTTGAGTATTATTGTTTTTTGCATTTGTAAGGACACTGTCCATGTTTAACTCGGATGAATGTATTTAAAATTTCCATTGTAAAGATTATATGTTGAAATAATATATGTTATACCATCCATGTGAGATTCCATTCTGTCTTTATTTTCTTTCTTACCCATGAGAATCCACCTCTCCGACACTTGAATTTGTAGTACGTGAATCCGAGGATGTATTAGTGTCGATTTCTGAGGGTCCAAAAAATAGGTCTTCGCATAAGATTTCTAACAAATATATATGTCATAACTTAACACATACAAGAAAAGATTACAACGTGTGTACTAACTTAACTTTTAACTTCATATTCAAAGCTATATGTCATCTCAACCATGCACATATACATACATCGAAGTCAACACCATATATACCCAAACCAACATCATATTTTACAACAAGTTAAGCATATATAATAAGTTTTGAAAACTTAGTTGAAGGCTAGATCTTTACTCGTCGAAAGTTGAATAATTCGTAACTTATCCTAGAATTTTAATACAACTTAAGTCTTCTCTTTGCCTCTAAGATGAAGTTTTTGGTGGCTTAAGGGTGCAAAAGTGTTTGGACTAGATGGAAAGGAATGCACAACCAAGATGGTGGAGGGTAGTGGAGCTTGTTTCGAAATGGAAAAGTGGAATAGAAATGGTGGAAGAGTGTTTTAACAAGTTTTAAAGGAGACTAAAAGTGAAAAGAATTAAGGTTTTTAAGTTTTACAAATCTATGGAAGCTATGAAAGTATACATGAAGACTTGGAGGAAAATTTGCAAAGTAAGAATGAAATGAAAAATTAGAATAATATCAGAAAATTTGTATATATACAAGGTGCATAAATTAAATTACTAAACTGGCCCTAAGTACATAACCTCCGCTACATTCAAGCCACCTCATCTTCTTGCCTCCTCCCTTGGTACTCACGTAATGATGTCCCCCTCTTCCATTTTGATGAGCAAACATACATTAATGGCTAACGTACTTAATGTTTCTAAGGAAATTACATATTATGTCAATTTGTATTTTACATTTTATTTTTAAATTTACATAATATGTTACATCATATCCTATTATATTTTTTAAGTGAGTATATATATGTATATATTACAAAATTCTAATTCATTTATAAATGTGTATACATGTTAACTCATATATGCAGTTTTCTAACCACTTTTAGACACCGAAAAGTCAAAAATTCAAAAAACGATTTCTGGTCACAAATTCTAATTTTCTTTGAACTAAATATTTTTGTAAACAAATTTTAAAAACTATTTCACCATCATTAGTTATTATTTAAAATATTTTTATTTTGAGTTATAAAACCCATTAATTATATATATATATACATACATACATATATATATATATATATATCTCCAAACTGAAGTGATAAATACTGGGTCGTTACAATACGCGCACAATCTTCAATCGCTCGCCACATCATGAATTCCATCCCCTTTCTTTGGTGCTGGCTGACATTGCTTTAGTCGTACCACCTACATCAATTCACAATATTCTTTTTCTAATAGACGTGAATTGATTTTTGGTTTTAGGTAGTTTAAGGCCAAAATCAAAACAGGTCGAGATTTTGATTTGGGATTAAATTTAGTAACGGGAAGGTTAGGTTCTAGGCATTGGTTTTGGGCTTAAGTGGTTAAGGGCTGGTCTTATTTTTTTCCATTTTATCTAATTATTTATTTTCATTTCTTTTGTTTGTAATAAATTCGAATTTAATTTAATTTTATCCACACTTCAATTACAAAATGTATTTTGATAACTGCATAAATTTTTTAATTCAATACCCACTTATTTTCACTATTTTATTCACATAACAAATATTTACACTTATAAAATTAATCTGTACTATATTAAAACAATTTATTCAGTTTTAATAAATTAACCAAAAAGAATTTATTGATTTAATTAAATTTATTAAATCAAAATCTTATATTAAATACAGTTTAATTAACTAAAAATTTATTTTTCAAAATATTAGTTATCACATATCTAATTCAAATTTTTTTAATTTGATTAAATTTATTTAAACAACGTAGAAGCAAGGTTAACACATAACCCACAAAGAGGGACTTTAATTTTCTTTAAGGCCAAAACTCTTGTCTTTTATACTCTACATTGTTTTAAACCTGCTCTGATACCAACTATAACACCCCACCTCTATACCCTTACTACCAAAAAGTATTACAAGGTAAGACTACTTTATAATACGGAGAATGAAGTGATATTGGGCTGTCACACGTGAATATTCCCTTGGGCTAGCATTGTACTTCATAAATCATAGACTATAACAACCTGCATTTTTTGAGTTTTTGAATTCAAATATTTAATTGTAACAACCCTAGTATTTAGGAAATATAATATGTTTACATTTAATTATTTTTGTGTTAAAAATGAGAATATATATTGTTTGAAAAGAATTTCATATGCTTAACTTACTTTGTAAGCACAAAATTTATCAAGAGCTTGTCTGGACCTTCCTAACTCTAGAATTTTCCGTTAGTTTTGTGAATACACTTCATGTTGGTTGTTATTTTCTCTTAGAAGCTGATTTTCCCATGGATTCTTGAATATGATTCATGTTGGTTGCTACCTTCTCTTGGATGCTTTTTTTGAGTAAAATATACGATCCTCTACAAAATAGGAGAGCACACACGTACATATATATAACATCAATAGTAAAGGAGTTGCCAACAAGCCTGGCAAGTAGCAAAAGACCCCCTTGTACAATAAGAAAAAATAAAACCCTCCCAAAAGCCTATGAAACTAAAAACTTACCCTAAACTGACAACTTCATCCAGAAACAAAAGCCTGAAACGATACTAAAAGATAAACATCCATCTGTAACAACTTCCATAACCACAACCTCAACAACCATAGCTGAAAAACCACAATATACTGCATCTACACAAGCCACGAACAAACTCGATAACAACAATTATCGCAATAAAACCCCAATATATCAATAACCCTCAAGCAAAAGACTAAAAAGATTTAAGGTTTAAATGAGGACATCTACTAGTATTAATAGTTGAATAACTCCTACTATTCCATCTACCAGATTTGGATGTATGAGTCAAATCGCAAGCATGGATAGGAGAATGAGGAAATTTACCTATAGGCGCAAGATAAAAACACATAACAAATTTGAAACCCCCGATACGGTAATAGACAACTTGATCAGAACCAACATCTCCAAACAAAAAAGAATACACAACATTCAAAGCAGTATCCAAAGACTTCTCATCAATATCACAGCAAACCAAATCATCATCTAAATATTCAGACTTCTCCTCATATCCAACTCTATGCTTACCATCCAGAAACACCATAGAAGATAAGTTAATCGAAAGAACAGTGTCTAATACCCTATCAGCAATAGAAGCAAGAAAAATAACATATTTAATCATTACACTGGATCTCAAAAGTGATCTGAACATGACCCTGTGCATTTCCTCAAAACCATCCAAAAGAATGGAAGCAGCAGAACCATCTAACTCTGAAGTCAACAACTTGTTAGTTTACACCTTCAATTTATCAGTATCATATTTCAACCCATCAGAACATCCAACTAAAAACAAACTGTCATAACCATTTACATCTACAACCCAACTCTGACCTGATATATTGTAAGCAGAACCAAGAAAATGCTCAGAGCACACAGCCAAGATACCCAAATCACTTAAGCTACAAGCTATCTAAACAGTTAGAGCTTCCAATCATCAAAATCCCTTCTCTACAAGAACTGGTTTTGACATCACAACCTATAAGCTTAAAAACATAATTATTGCATTTACTAAAATCAAAACTCTTCTTTTTGTAAACAATATAATCTATGTCAAGGACAACATCATCATAGACAGTCGAGTTATCCTTCTACTCACATGACACAGTCGAGTGACTATCCTTATCAAACTTCGGCATAGAAGGATCTAAACTCTACATTCGAGGAATACAATATGAGGAACATCATCTACCAAAGAATCAACTCTAATGGGAATAACGAAATCATCATCAAAAAGCCTAAAATCTGAACTATCCATCAACCTCAAATCATTCTCAGAAGCAACCTTACAAGGAAAATCCAATCTGTCTTCTTTAATATCGGTCATGTATTCTGCATCACCAAATTTATCCTTAAAATTCATTCCTATATTTACAGAATTAATGACTTCAAAGTGATTAAATATCTCTTCCAAAAAATTGAAACTTTCATGTCTTCGAACCCATAAACAATCTAAGAGGATTCTTTTCAACCTAAAAATTTAAAACGAATTGAAAACCATGTTCTTAAATACTAAGTTGCAGATAAACCCAAAATTAGAATCATGAGATTTCTTCAAGCAACTAACTTTTTTATGCCCGTACTTCCCATAATTGAAACACCGTAGAGGCAAAATACAATCTCTAGAGAAATGCGCATAACCCCCACACCTGAAGTAGTTGAAATTCTTCTTCTTGGAACTGATCCAATTCTCAATGGGTGGATTGGAAAAATTAGAATATGAAATCCAGTCATGAAAAATCCAATCGTAAGATTGAAAAGGTTGGAAATTGGAATTGGGGAAGAACGATTTAGAATGAGGAGGAGCTTGGAAATTATTCTGGAAGACGATGTTTGAATCAATGCGAGACGAGGACACCATTATTTCTTAGGGAAATTGATTCACATATGAAGATGCTTCCGTTGGAAGCTTTATTTTAATAGCTTCTATTTGAAGCGAGATATTAATAGCTTCTCTTGGAAGATTTGTTTTGATTGCTTCTCTTGGAAGCCTTGTTTTGATAGCTTCTCATGGAAGCTTTGTTAGCCTATAAATACATATCTACGTACACTTTAAAAGCAAGCTTGATTTCATTATTTTCGTCTTTTCATTTTCTTCCAACGATAATCTAACATCCAACCTCTTCTTTTAAAATTTCTAAACCCCAAGTTTAGAATACATATCTCAATACCATGATACACACTAGTCATGAAGAAGTAGCATGATCAAAGTGTGATTTCAATATCAAATCAAATTATTTTGGCTTCATATTTTTCAAGTGAGTTCCATAGACGCTTAACTTTGTTTATTATGAATATCATGTGTTTATATCATTGCAAGTATAATTGGTTTTCATGGTTGAATATGTCTACACTTTGGCTACGTTCAAGTAACTACAACAAAACTTGATTTTGACAGAATAATTTCTCAGCGTTTAATTATCAACTGCGGTCAAAGTAATTCATAAAAGAAAATTATATGTTAATCAACGCTGGCAGTACTCGTTAGGATTAAGAATTTATTTCCCACATCTCATTCATGTCTTTAACCCCAAAAAAGAATGTTTTCCCCATCTCTCAGTGCCGCTCTTTCATTCGTACATCTAGAAAGAAATAAAATTTTCCTTCATTGATTCTATCATTTCTTCTTCATGATTTCGCCTTTTCCCTTAAAACCCTCCCAAAAATGCCCTACTTCGATTTCTTAAGATTTTCAATTTAGTGGAATAAATCGTAGTTCGATCAGATTGAGTCGATGCTCAGCAGAATACAATTTAGCTTTTCCATTCATTGATTTCCTAGCCCATTCGTCGATTTTCCTTGCCCATTCATCGATTGCAAGTTGAGTTGAAGATAAGTTGCACGTATCGATAATCTCTTCTTTAATGAGAAAATTTCTTTCTTTTGTAGGAACATGTATAAAACAGCTAATAGTATTATTGGGATTTCCACAGTTTAAGATTTTGATGAAACACAACTTAAGATATTGAGTCAATTAGATTAGCTACAACGTTCACCCTAATCCTCATCACCCGTCATTACCATGGTATGCCACATTATCGAAGTAAAAATTGAACAATTTGTGAATGATCTGGAACTACAATCAAGTAAAAACAAGCCTTTTCGAAGTATGCTAGTTTAGGTCTAGTTCATTTTTGTACCAGTCATCTCAAGATTAAATCAATGTTAACAAATATTCTTGTGATAAAACATGTTGGTTTCTATAAGTTATTAGTCTCTGCATATGTATGTAAACATGGGGTATATTGTAATGCATTTTCTTTACTTGGTATATATAGTTTAAATATTTAATAACATGCTACTTGTTTGATAAACTACCGTATTCAACCTTGAATCATTCATAAAATAAAAAATGAAGTTGAATAAATGAATTTTTTTCAAAATAAAACTGAAACGTTAGTTTTTTAGTTTCCCTTTTTTGTATTTTTTTTATTTTGGTATTAATATGCTTCAAATGGCTAAGTAGCTTATGAGCATATGTTTCAAGTTCTTTGGATGAGTATAATTGAAGGTAACATTAATGCGAATCGTTCATCATTGACCATGTTGCAATTTAGTGTTTACTTGTTTTATGCTTTTAGTAAGTGCTTTGATTGGTTTTGGGTGATGTCCTTATACATCCCGATCTCTGTCATCAAATACTGATGCCCTATAATCCCCTCCTAGTGCCTATAGCATATTCTTTACATACACACCTTTAAACTATCTAATTTATTTTTTATGAACCTAGAAAGTGCCTGTAACGTTAATCTGCCACGCTAGCCACACTGTTGTAAATTTCTTTATGGAAAAAATTGCCGAAACAATGATTAGATGATAGTCATAATTTTCATGTGGACATAACTAGTTGTGCGATGCATACCTTTTAACTATCTTTTTTAAACATGATATATTGCATGGCCAGTTGAATGCCTTGAAACATCGACTCTATGGCACACTTAATTATGCCAAGGCTTTCTCCAAGGGAACATATCTATAGAAAACTAATGAAATTGCTGCTGGTCTTTTGTTTACGCTATTTTTGCAGTAAATGGCCAGTTTTTTTTCGTAATTTGTGAATATTATTCTTGTTTTTTACTTATTTATAACATACTTACTATCTTATTCTTGGTTTTTTATGGTTTATAACATACATACTATCCCATTTCTCCATACTTTTTAACTACCCATATATTTCACTGGTCACAACTAAAACACTATCTAATAGTTTGAAAATGAGACAAAAGTGAAAATATGTATTAAGTCATATGAAGTACCAAACCATATCATTTTTTTCCATCTCTTAATTAACACATAACCATATTATGTTTAAAAACACAATAACCGTATCTTATCCCTAGGTAAAGTGTCATTAAAAAAACTGGCTAAACTATATTTTCAAATATGAAAACGACCCTTGTTTGCTGATATACCAGACCATGTCATCCCCGTAACATTAATCCATGATCAAAGATCTCCATTATGCAGTAGATTAACCTACTTCACAATAGATTTAACACCCTTACTAACAGTAGCAGTTAAAACTAAAGATGAAAAATAATCATTATAATTAGCAGTAGAAATCCCACTATAGTTGTTCAATCCCTGCTGCCTTTGGCATAGTTCTTGAACTCCTGAACTAGTGGGCACATCACTTAACAACTCTAAATGAGTTCAAATTCATGTTATAAGGACTTTTGCATGAACTGTTATTATTGCTACCTTTTAACAAATCTAGCAAATTGGAGTTATATGTCCCTAGACCGAGAGGCATGATGTGCTTTTGAATGGTGTTGTCGTCAAAACTTATGATGTCATCTAATAATGTGGCATGGTTCGTATATGTGTAACTTGTTGTGACTAATGCCTCTAATTTCTGGGCGAGTATTGGTACAAAGTTTCAATTTGAAGTATTCAAAGAACTGCCAAAGGGAGAATTGAAAATTACATCAGATTTTGAATCTCTGATTGAAATTATGTTTAATACTTTGTTACCCTTTTTTATCGTCATCATATTCTAGAAACCTCTAATTTAGTAATTATAGATATCTTCACGAACTGTCAGTTCATAACATCTATCGTTATAAAGTGGGTGGTGTTTTTGGAACTTGTTCAATTCCCATAAGGATATGCACTAAGCAACGATTGAACCTTTAACTTTACTTTTGAGTGTGACCTGTCTTGACCAACTACGCTACCCCTATGGGTTTACAAAGTGGTTGTTTTTCTTATTATTTATATTATTGTCCTCTAATTCCATGACCCAAAAAAGAATTTATGATTCATGTATTTCAACTTATTTTATTGTGGTTTAGCATGTATACAAACATAATGTTGTGATTCGCAAATGTGATAATGTTGATGTATAATTTTTTATTCTAATCCATAAACACACACACATACATATATTGATAGAATACCTTCATCGGATATTGAGAAATTTATTTTCCATTTTGAGATTACATATTTATATTTCTTATGATGATTAAATTTGTCAGTTTCAATCGTTCAAGTTCAAACAATTAATGTATCAAATTTCTTCAGGACTGTGGTGTAAAAGATGCACAAGGATCAAATAGTTTTCCGGTATTTATTAGTACCAATTTATTGTTATTATTTAGTGTATTAGTGCTCTTTTTAAATTAATATAATTATCTATGCATGTTACATTAGCTTCTCTTTTTAGGAAAATGGCTATTGATCATCCATATCGCACTGTTTCTTTAGTAGCTCAGATTCAATAAGTTTTTATTTGTAGAAATTGTGGTTTTGATAAATGAACATCAAAAAGCTATAAACTACAAACATTGCAACGTATGAATATGAAAAAAAGAAAGCAAATTAATAGTTATACGGTTAACTTAGAAAGAGTTTTCCAAAAACTGACCTCATTGTTTTGCAAAGCTTTTATCAATTCTTGCTCTATTATGAATGACAAAAAGTCATAGGAAAGATATCTGGTCATGTAGATTTTCTATTGCACCACTATAAAGCTTGTAGGGGTAGGCTATGTTTCATGATGTTTCAACCCATTATGAGTTCTATCCCATATCATATCTTCTTTGATAATAATTTCAAGAGAATGCTAGTTTATATAATTATCAACTATCCTTATACTCCTTGCATATTGATGAGCCATGTGCTCTAGGTTTCACTCCTTTATTGTGAAGCTCGTCTCCATGCAATTTGGTGTATATAACATGTTGCATGCATACCCAATTTTACTTAATTTTCTCACGAAGCACATTGTTTTCAATTGTTAGCTTTTAGCTCTTGGGAAAGGAGACTGTATTAAAGATAAGTAGAGAAGCAGAAATTCATTTGTTATAGACATGGATAAGAAACATAAAGTTGAAAATCTTTCTGAATTGTTATGGTGCACTCATTCGGCATGTACATCCTTGCTATGTACATCCTTACAGAGAAGAAACATCCCCACCTCTCCTCAATAGTTTTCCATGCAAACAAAAATTGCAACTTGGAATATAAGAGGGGCTCATAGCAATTTGAAACTTGACCAAGTGAAGAATTATATCTCTGAAAATAACCTCTGCCTTATTGGCCTTCTCGAAACTAAGCTTTCTCTTCCCCTTTCTCAAAAAGCAGTAAACTATATTAACCCTTCCTGGTCCTTCCATCATAACCACGATGCTGCAGCTTATGGTAGAATTCTTGTTATGTATAATCCCTCTGAAATAACTCTTTCTCCCATTCTTATGTGCAGACAATCAATTCACTATCACATGCTTCTCACCCAAACTCAAACCTCTTTCTACTTAACAATAGTGTATGCTGACAATTCAAACATATCCAGGAATACTTACCTTAAAACTCTGCCTCCTTTAAGACAAGCTTCTCATCCATGGCTGGTTATGGGTGATTTCAACTCTTGTTTTGATTATAATGACAAGTTTGGTGGCATCCCCCTTACTCCACGTGATCTTGATCCCTTGAACCAATCGGTTATAGACTCTGAGTTACTTTTGGTTAATAAATCTGGTGCCAAGTACTCATGGAATAATCGAAGCAGAAGTGGAGTGCGTACATTTACCACTATTGATCATTCTTTTTGTAATTTCCAAGCCCTTTCTCTTTGGCCTAATCTTTCAGTATTCCTTCCCCAACCTATTCTATCAGACCACTCCCCTCAAATTCTGTCCCTTGGAAACCATTTGCGAAGAGAAAAGAGAAGTTTCAAATTTTTTAATGCTTGGGCTAAGCATGAACATTTTCTTGTACTGGTATCACATGTTAATGCAGAATTTAAATGCTTTGGTAACCCCATGTTTAAGTTTTGCAGGAAGCTCAAGTCCATCAAGCAAGCAATCAAACAGTGGGCTACTTCAACCTTTGGTAGTGGTGGTCTGCTTTCTGCCACTGTTGCTCAGCAACTCAAAATAAAGCAGGATTTTATGATGGAACATCCACTTGATGTACAAGCAGCTGATGAAGAAAGGCAACTATATTTGGAAGTAAATTCTGCTCTAAAACTAGAAGCCAACATGAAGAGACAGCAACTTAACAAAAAATGGCATGATGAAGGTGATAAAAACACTAAGTTTTATCATGATTCTATCAAAGTAAAGCAGGCCAGAGAAAACATACATTGTATTACTGATGACCAGGGAATGACTCATTCTACCCCTGAATCAGTTGATCTTGCATTTATACAATATTTCTCTAAACAGTATGGTAATCAAGAAGGATTTATTCCTAGTCTGAGCTTAATATCTGAAACTGTTCTTCCACATATCACTAACTTGGAGGCCTCTTTTCTAGTTAGACCTGTTTCTGATGATGAAATCAAGACCACCCTTTTCTCTATGAACAAACAATCATCTGGAGGCCCTGATGGTTTGAATGTGGTTTTTTTTATAAGTACTTGGAATATCCTTGGCAGTGAATTTTGCAAGGCTATTCACAACTTCTTTAACAAATGCAAGATTCTTGGTGAAATCAACTGCACAAATATTGCATTAATTCCCAAGTGCTCCCCTGCTTCAAGTGTTAGTTCTTACAGGCCTATCTCCTGTTGTAATGTTGTGTATAAGTGCATATCAAAAATCTTAGCTGCTAGATTGGTCTCAGTGCTTCCTTCTGTTGTTTCTACCAACCAATCAGCATTCTTGCCTAATAGGGATATCATTGATAATGTTCTCTTGGCTCAGGAACTCCTCAAAAGTTATGGTAAAAGCTATGGCCCCCCTGCTGCAGCACTGAAAATCGACATTTCTAAAGCTTTCGACTCCATACATTGGGATTCCATTGTTAGGATCATGGCGGTTATGGGATTCCCAAAAACTTTTGTGTCGTGGATATATGTTTGTATATCCACTCCATCCTACTCTGTTGTGATTAATGGCAGACCTGTTGGCAGTTTTAGAGGAAGTAAAGGAATAAGGCAAGGAGACCCCCTATCTTCATACTTGTTTCTTATAGTTATGGAAGTTCTTACTGTTACTCTTCGAACCAGCTACACTAACAATATAATAAAGTATCATCCTAAGTGCAAACAACAACAAATTACATCCATCATGTTTGCTGACGATGTCATGATGTTCACTAAGCCAGAGTTGCCCTCTCTGAAAGGAATAAAAGAAGCATTGCAAATTTTTTACAATATGACTGGCCTATCCATAAACCAAAGCAAATCATCAATGCTAGTATCTGGTATCAGTCATGAAGCTTGTGTTATGCTCCATCATCAGTCTGGATTTTCTAGTATGGAAAATGACATGAAATACCTTGGTCTTCCTCTAATAACTAAAAGAATTACGAAGAATGACTGTTACCCCTTATACCATAAAATAACCTCTGTTATGACAGCTTGGGAAAACAGGAAATTAACTCAAAGTGGTAGGTTAGTTCTCATTAAAACTGTTGTCTTCTCCTCTATAGTTTATTGGGCTCGCACTATGATTCTTCCGGTCAAGTTATTACAATTAGTCCGATCTGCTATGAGTAGATTCTTTTGGACAGGAAGTATACATAACAGGAAAATTGTGCCTTGTGCTTTTTCCAAATTTGAAGTTCCCTTCAAATCTGGTGGGCTTGGAATATTAGATATTAGGAAGTGGAACATAGCAGCTATTAGCAAACAGTTTGATGCCATTATAAGAAGAAGGAAAAGCTTATGGGTTGAATGGACATGGCAACATAATATCAAGAACAGGTATTTCTGGATAATGGAGACCCCTCAGCTGAGTAGTTGGTCTTGGAGAAGCATTCTGAAGTGTAGGAAAGTGTTTCTGCCTCTCATACAATACTCAGTGAATACCAGTAATACAGTTAATTTTTGGAATGAACCTTGGGTTAGTAAAGGTTTAATTTTATCTACATTGTTTTCCCACTCTCAAATTGTGCAAACTAGTATTCCCCTATCTGCCAATGTCAATTCCTACCTTATTAATGGAAAAATTCAGTTGCCATATTCCAGTAACTATGTTATTCAGCAAACCTGGACTAAAATCCAACACACTAATTTCAGTGCTTTGCAAGTTAGCAAAGTGCAATGGAACAGTACAGCTCATACTGTCAAAGTAGTTTATAAATCCCTTGTTGATAGTGATTCTTTACCTGCTGCTGCTTGGCATGATGTTATTTGGAATTCTGATTCTGTCCCACAGTATAATCTTATGATGTGGAAAGTGATTAACAGTGCTATGCTTACTAGAAAACTGTTGCATAAGTATGGGATGAACTGTCCCATGTGGTGCTTGTTTTGTGAAATTGAGGATGAAACACCTGAACGCATATTTTTTGAATGTCCTGCCTTGCATTACTTGCTTTCCAAGTTAGGTAGATACTCTGGTTCTAATCTCTCTGGTCATACAAACTTCATCCAGTGGAGAATTATTTACAAAGCAACAAAGTGGAAAACAGATGTTAGCAGAATCATTACTGTCTGTTTGAAGGTCTACATGGCTGTAGTTTGGAGAGAAAGAAACATCAGAGTTTTTGAAAATACTAGAAGAAATGATAATGATTTATGGAATGAAATGAAGAGCTGCATATTCAAGCTATTGAAGAACAGTGCTTTCCCACTGTCTCTTGTTCAAGTTTGGGCTTGAATCTGTAGTATAGATCCATCTGTGTTTTTTCTTTTTTTTTTCCCATTTCTTCTCTATGTTTTTCTCTGTAATCTATTTTATTGTTGTTGCAATAAAACTGGTAGGGGCCCAGTTAACCCCGCTGGCTTTGCCAAAAATTTATATATCTCATATTTTGATAATTTTTCCTTTAATGATAGCATAAATACTATTTTTGAGACGATTTTTTTAATGAAACAAATGGTTGATATATATATATATATATATATATATATGTATGTATAAATATGTATATATGTATATTTCTGAATTGGAGACTAAAAAGGAGGTTAATATCTTTCTATCCATGCAAAATTAGAATCTTATTTTTAAATATTGTTAATACTAAAATTGTACGCTAACACCCCAGTGTAAGTAGAGATAAAGTGAAAGCAACACCCATCAATACGGGAATCAGAAACAAGCAGAAATTACAAAAAATGGTAAAGAGACAATAGTTTTATAATGGTACGGCTTCAAGTTAAGCCTACGTCCACTTTAATCTTCTTTATTGCTGAATCAATTACAACTTTACAACAATCTTCGATTACAACACTACTAAGACAAGTAGTTAGAACTCCGATGTAGAAGAACTCTTTGAATCCATGTCGAATGTGTTAGATTTCTTCTTGAAGTTCGATGAAGCATCTTTCGTGTTTGAAGTGTCAGATGAGTTGAGAAAACAACAAAGTGTAGGCGTTCCCAAAAGTGAGCCCAAAAGTCCCCTCTTCGTGGTGTAGGCATGGTATTTATAGGAAATTTCTAGACAAGGCATAGGTCGTGAGCGACCTAGGGTAAGTCGTAAGTCGTGAACGACCTAGGGGTTTGGTTAGCTGTGCTATAGGTCGTGGGCGACCTAGGGATTAGGTCGTAAGTCGTGAGCTACCTAAGGAGCATGGGTTACGGCTTAAAAGGCTTGCACTTGGTTACTTAAACAAGTTGGTAGGTCGTGGCGACCTAGGGAGAAGCGGCATAGGAAGTTTGCTCGGTGGACTTAGGTCGTGAGCGACCTAGTGAAGAGGTAGTATGCACGCGACCTTACTCTAACTTACCCCTTTAGGTCGCTAACTCACTTCATGCTTTAGGTCGCTAACTCGCTTAAGCAGCTAGGTCGCTTAAGTAGTTAGGTTGCTAGGTCGCTTAAGCAGTTAGGTCACTAGGTCGCTTAAGAAGTTAGGTCATTGTTAGTTTGTTCACATTTTAATTCCTTCAGTCGCTTATTTCCTCAGGTCGTTGAGTCATGAAATATAGGAGTTAACATTTGCCCCTCGAAGTACACGCCTATGCCATAGGTCGTGTGCTTCGATCTAATTCTGCTAGGTCGTGAGCGACCCAAGAGATAAGCTAACTCACGTGCCCATTCGCCTTTTTCTCTTTGCCTTATATAAACTGTTAGCTCGTTTCTTTCTCCCTACTTAACTGCTTTGACAACCTGCTCTGCCATTAATGAACCTTCGAGCTTCCAAGGGCGAATTCAATTTAACCAGTCGTCAATTCATCTTTATCATCATATTACGTAAGTAATATCAGTCAATATCCAACCACGGCCATCATCGAAACGCGAATCTCCTTTTTTTTGGCCTTAATTCAATTTCATGTGCTGCGTTTCACTTTCGAGTCATGTCGCGATCGATTTTCGATCTCCATTATCTATGTTGTTGCTGTGATTCATGAGGGCACAGAAGTGCATTGGGTGATTTGGTGGTATGGAGAGATAATGGATTTCACTAAGAGGATGATGGATTTCATTGTGTAAGTGATAACGGGTTAGCGGATAGCGGGTTACGCTGTGATACTTCTGGTGATGCAATGGTTGTAGATGTGTGGCGAAGAATGATTGGAGAATAGGGCTTAGGGTTTCTGATGGGAGATAACTCTATGTTGCCGAGTTACTTCGGAAGTGACCTGGTAGATTGAACGACCTAAGAAACCTTGCGGCTTAAGGAAAGCTAAACGACCTTCAGATCTGCGACTTAACTAACTGAACAACTTAAGATCACTTGTGACCTATAGGATGCCGAACAACCATCAGATTTGCGACTTAACTAATCGAACGACCTAACTTCTTGCGATATAACTCTTAGGTCGCGTATACATTCAAGCGACCTAGGACTTAGCCTGTTTTGCACTGCCTTGAATTCCTTGGCTCGAACAATGCGACTTAAGAGAGTTCGACTTATGTTAGGTCATTGGATTTGATCTGGACGACCTAAATAATCCCCGAGCTAGCTTGAGTCGTTCCTGCGACTTAAGGACTTGAACACTTTTCAATTCGAATAAAATGACATTGTTGAATTGAATTCTCAACTTGAACTACCAAGATAACATGCTTGAACTTGTTGCACTTCTTTACATATTATATTAACTTTAATGCTAATAACCTGTTAAACAAAACATTTGCAGAAAACTAGGGCGAATATACTTCCACTAATTGCCCACATCGAATGACAGATTAGTCGATAAAGAATAATCAACTTAAAGAAATTATACGAATGAAATGCTATGAATCACCAAATTCAAGTGAAGTATTGAAGCAAAGCAAAACTAATCAACTAAAGCTTATTTGCATGCGTCAATACTTCACTTGTACATGGACCTAAAACAACAAGCCCTGAAACTTTATAATTGACAAATGCGTATTAGTTTAATTTCAGTTATACTTGCTTGTCGTTTTACTAGTTTTGCACAACACTTCACACATTTACGAAACGTGCACCTTCATATTTGAATATCCAATTCCTTGTGTAGAATGACTTCTCGACAAGAAGAAGTAGTAGGGAAAGCTGGAGAGGCCTTCCCGATAGCCAATCCACTGGATAATCCCCTGGAAAGGACTTCAACTACCCTGAATCAACGGGTGTTCAACAACTACGCATTCAGTTTGGTATTGCTGAAGCAGATGCTTTACTTCCTGGGCCAAACGATACTGCTGACAGGCCACCTCTCGATTTTGTCGCTGTTAATCGCCAGATGTGCTTGTGTGGTGCTATTCCTCCTTTTATTGATTTTCTTCAACAGCTCCTTCTCCGATTAACTATCTCTCCCTTCCAGTTGCATCCCAATGGCGATGCCATCCTAATGGGACTGTGTGTGTTATTCAGGAGGACACTTGATCGTTTTCCAAGCTTTGAAGAAATCTTCTACTTGTGCACATTTGCAAAGAATAAAGATCATCCTTCTATTATTCTCATGAGAAGCGTCAGAAACCGTAAACTTATCACCGATCTTTCTGAAAGTGCTTACGGTTTTTTGAATCAATTCTTCTTCGTTCGCTGCCCCCAGGATTTTATGCCATCTGGAGAGTAGGAAGTAAGATTGCTTATCCCCGTTCTTTCCACTTGAGCTTTTCAAAGTCCGAGTTGCTAAGTGCTAACTTCATTCTTTACTTTTATAGCACTTCCTCCTCCCTCTAAAGATCTCAGCCACAAGCCGACTTTTGAAAGACTAAATGCTGTGGCGGCCAAGTAGAGAAGCATTAAATTTTTGCTGAAAGACGAGTTTCTGCACCAATTCGGACTTCTGCACTCTTTCCATTCTACTCAGCCTCATGAAGTCCCTGATTCTCCAACAGAGACACCAGATGCCCCAGTGTCCGCTGAAGAACTTATACCGAAAGAACCTACTGCTGAGGCTTCACTGGTAAAGTGTACTGCTTCTACTGACGTTGCGGGGTCATCCGGCAAATTTGCACTTGCCCCGGTCATTGAGGAAGAGGAACCTCCACACCAAACCGGGAAGACTACTGATGAAGGAGCTGAGGGGAAAGGTCCCGCTGGGCATGATGGTGACGATATTTTTGAGGGATTGAGCGACCTGATGGTTACTTCACAAGAGCTCTTTAAAGACGATACCACTACTACTAAAGTTATTTCTCCAGTAGTTGAAGCGACATCTGTCTTGCAACAAACTCCGTCAGCCCAAGAGTTGACACTTGCTATAAAATCCATCATCACCCCCCAACCGAGGAGTGGTTCACAGTTTGACGCGCGTAGTTTGCACGTTACACACACTTAGGATTTTTGGCACTTATATGCACTTTGCTTCCTTACTTCAAAGATTCTTAAGTTTTTTCTCTTCTTCATTTTCAGATTCTCCAATGAGGCGAAGTGGCTCATACTACGATGACTTCCAGCGCTACGGAAGACGCGGCTCCTATGACCCCAAGAAGTATCTTCCTGCCTCCTGGGAGACCGACGAAGAAAGAGCTGCAAGAAAAGCTCGTGAGAGGCGTGCTTATGAAGAACGCTACGGAAGAAGGGATGAATGGCATGATTCTTCCCAGAGAGAGGATGATTCTCATAAAAAAATAAATATCGTGATGACAAAGGGAAAAGTCATGTCGCTGAGGATCCGAGTAAACGGGCCAAACTTAGCGAAAAGCCGGCATCTGAAATTTCTGAAAAGCCCGCTGATCCCATCTCTTTGGAAATCCCTTCCAGCTCTCCTGCCCTTCAAAGAGCTGATATTCAAACGATCATCAGTAGGCCTTCGTATCAAGTTGGACAGGGTCCGGCTACTCTTCAAAGCCGGTTTCCGCACTGGTGCTTAAAAGGAGTGCGTTTTGATCTTGATTTAGTCCCAATTGACAAGCTGGCTATGTTGCGAAACCTTGATGCCGTCAAACTCGATATTGAGAGAATGTCTGGTTGGCAAAAACTTGTTGACGAACTTCAAAGAGTAAACCGTGCAAATCTCGAAGCCATGCTGACTATGGAAAATAATAAATCCAAGTGGCAGAAAACTCTCGACCAGCATGATGCAGAGATGAAGAGCATCGCCGCTTAGAATGAGAAGCTTGAAGCGGAAATTGAGAAACTCAAAGAGGAGCTTGCCACTTATTCCACTTCTTATTCTCAAAAAGAAGAAGTGCTTCAAAAAAAGGTGATAGATACTCATGTCGAACAAAGAGACACTGAAGCTAAATTTGAAGCACAATAGAGAGTTGTAGAAAGCTACCGAACTGACATTGCTAAGTTGCGAGAAAAAACAAGCTCTCGGGACATGGAAATTGCAATGTTAAAAGCTCGACTTTCTAAAGCTGAAAAAGAGCGTGATGAAGCTATCGCTGGCAAAGCAGCAGCCGAAGAATCTCATAAGGCAACTAAAGCCAATATCAGCTCTACTTTATTCGAGTTTTATATAAACTGTGTCTTGGGGCGTGGTAGCCTTTCGTTTTTAGGTTCGAAGTACAAAATCACTTTGGACGAAGTGTGGGAAGCCGCACTTGATATGCTTGGAGGCGCTGGATATGCTAAAGCAGATTTAGCGGCGCACTATCTAGATGACGATGCATGTGCTGCTCTTGCCACGGAAAAGGGGCAACTGGCTAAAGAGCGTGCCGGAATGGCGGAAGGTGAACATTTAGGGAAGGCAACCTCAACCGATCCAGTTCAACCTTCGATTTCGGCCGACGTCGATATTGTTGGCTCCAGTTCCCATTCTCCACCTCCTGCTAAAGCTGTCATTGAAAGTGCAACCGCTCGCACTGGAGTTGAGACTCAAGAAAGCACTGAAGCACAAGACTTTGAAGTTGACGTAATAAAGCCTACTTCTCCAGGTAACCTCAATGCTGATTTTTCTCAAGTGGGCTGCTTGTTTACTTCACATGAGCTTGATGAACTTTTTGATTGTTACTTAAATCTCGACGCGCCACTTTCTCCTCTCTTTATGAGAGATATTGATTTTAACTTCTCTTCTCCTGTAGTTAAAGCGCTAAGTGTTGTTCAGACTTTCCCTCTTCCAGCTGTTCCCTCTCCGCCTCTTCAGATTACTCCTCCTTCTGTTTCTCAACCGGGGTCACAAGAGGAGCAGATAGAAGCTCTTCAAGGCTTGGATGACCCGGTCGTTTCACAAGAACAGAAGGCCGAGGAACCTGAAGAAGGCAAAAGAACTCCGGAGCAAACTATTTCTGATGACATAAAGTTGTCTGCACTTTTCACTCCGGGCAGTGAGTCTTCTTCAAGGAAGAAGGGGAAGCGTGGAATCTCAAAGAAAAAGATGGAAGTTTCTGCCAGCGAAGAAAAAACAGAAGAAGATCCAATTGCACCCCTTTCTCCTTCTTCCCCTACTCTTACAAGCCGACTCAAAAAGTTAATCATCCGACCAAGTGAGAGCTCCAAATGTGGCAGGAAGAAGAAGTGATGGTTTTGGTCCTATGTTTTTCACCTTGCCTTTTGCTTTCTGCTTGTATATATAAAGGCTTATGTTGACCGGAGATTGTGCGGGTGCCGGTCCCCGCCTTATTTTCTTTTGAAACCTACACATGTATAAAATTTTCATAGTATGGAGTAAAATGATTCTTTTATTTGTACAAACTTCTGTCTGTATTTGAGAATGCATTTATTCTTCTTTTTCATACAAGTTTCTTTATTTTCTTTGTGTGATGTTGCAGTAAGCATGTGGTATGGTGCTTGAGCATTGCATTTAAGAATGTAACTATATTATATTGCCCCCATACCACGGTTTATTGCAATCTCTTTCACATTGGCAAAATTTTGAGAACAACTCTTCTGTTTCGAGAAGACTTGTACTCTTTCTTTGAAGAACAACTTTTCCATTTTAAGGAGTCTTGCATCCGTACTTTAGAGAATAATTTTTCCATTTTAAGGGAATATTTCTCTGATTTAGTTGAATGCGCTTTGTATTGGAGAAATCTTCTCTTTCTTTTTTTTTAGGAAAAATTTCTACACTTCAACTTTTGGAGATGATCACTCTTTTTTAAAAAAAGAAAAGTAGTGAATTCTCCTGTGCGGCGAAGTGGGCTTCAAAAGAAGACTTTGATTTGATACTTCAATCTTCGCAGAAAAATATTCTCATTGTGGAGAGATTGATCTTTTCTTGAAAGTAGAAACGCCTCCAAAGAGGGCTTTTCCCTTTCTTTCTTTTTAGGCGGGGTAGCGGGCCTCCGAAGGGTTTTTTTGACATTTCAACTCTGGTGAAATGGGCCTCCGAAGAGGGCTTTCCGCATTCCAACTCTTGTGAAGTGTGTCTCGGAAGAGAGCTGTTTGCACTTCAAATCCTGGTGAAATGTGTGCCTCCGAAGAGGGCTTTTAGCATTTCAAATCTGGTGAAATGGGCCTCCGAAGAGGGCTTTTCACATTTCAACTCTTGTGAAGTGTCTACTTCAAATCTCGGTGAAATTTGTGCCTCCGGAGAGGGCTTTTAGCATTTCAACTCTGGTGAAATGGGCCTCCGAAGAGGGATTTTCACATTTCAACTCTTGTGAAGTGTCTACTTCAAATCTCGGTGAAATGTGTGCCTCCGAAGAGGGCTTTTCACATTTGAACTCTTGTGAAGTGTTTACTTCAAATCTCGGTGAAATGTGTGCCTTCGAATAGGGCTTTTGCTTGTAAGTTTCTTTCTCATGGTTGGATGGATTCACGGGACGGACGCAAGTTGCTTAATTGGATGTTTGTTTGCACAAACGATCGCAACTAGTTAATAAGAGCCATGTGCCTTCCACTTAGGAAGGTGCCTCCGATCATTCCACCAATCTTTTTTGGTTGAGAAAGAAAACTTTCTTTTTCTGGTATGCCCCGTTAGAGGTCTTTATCCTCCGAAGAGTTGTGCCTCCGAAGAGGGCTTGTGCCTCCGAAGAGGTCTTTGGTTGTTTCCTGCCTGCTGGCCCATGTCTTTTCGCCATTTTCTCATATCAGCGATTCCCTGTTATCATTTTCAAGCACACATTCCTTTCTTTTGCAAGTAGTTTGCTTTATCCAAAGAAGTGTACTTCATTATTAAGTGAGTTCGCGGGGGCAGACATAGGCTACTTAATCGGATGTTCGTTTGTACAAACGATCATAATTAGTTAGCACGAGCCCACCTCCAGCGGAATCACTAACTGTTTGCTTGAAGCACTTCTTATATAGGATTTGAATCTGGAATTTTTGTGGCTTAACATTCGTTTGTTGAGTGATGTCAGGGATCGCTTGGTCTTGTGATGGGTAAGCTTTGTTTTAATGGCCTGCAATATTAAATCGACATTTTAGCAATACAATTAAAGTACTTTACATATCGAAATAAAACAAGCATTTTGTAATAGTAAAGAACACAAGATTTATAATGGTTCGGCCAAGAACTGGACCTACATCCACTTTATAGTTCTTATAATTCATTCATACTGCTTTTACAATGGTTTAGAATGCAAGAATGATACGTCCATAATCATTTTACAAATTTAAGCAAAGCTTTTAAGTAAAATATGGACGCAAGTGATTGCTGTTCCAAGCTCTTGGAATTGGATCTCCTTCGACAGTTGTCAGTTTGAAAGTGCTATCAAGAAGTTTTTTGCCTATGACGTACGGCCCTTCCCAGTTAGGCGCGAACACTCCTGTCGTTGTCATGATCCTTTTCAAGACTAGATCCCCAATCTCAAAGCTGTGATTACAAACTTTGGAATTGAAGTGCCTGGCAATCTTTTGCTGATGAGCTGCGATTCTGAGCTGTGCCTCTTCCCTTTTTTCATCAAGGAAGTCAACTGCTTCAAGTTGCAACTCTTTGTTTTTGGTTTGGTTGAAATGAATTCTTCTGTGTGAAGGGACTTCTATTTTCACCGGAATCATTGCTTCTGATCCATATGCTAATGAAAATGGAGTGTGCCCAGTCGCAGTTTTGTGGGTAGTTCTGTATGCCCATAGTGCTAGTGGCAGCTTATCGACCCAACCACCTTTTACTTTTTCCAACTGTTTCTTGATGGTTGACTTGATAATTTTGTTTACTTCTTCCACTTGCCCGTTTGCCTGCGGATGAGCTACTGCTGAAAAGCTTTTTTGGATCTTGAATCGCTTGCAAAAATCTTGGATCTTTTCACTTTCGAATTGGGTTCCATTGTCTTTGATTATCTTTTGAGGCACACCATACCTGCAAATGATATTCTTAGTCACAATGTTTATCATCTTTTTAGAGGTAATAGTAGCTAATGGTTCAGATTCAGCCCATTTAGTAAAATAATCAACAGCAACAATGGCATATCTGATTCCGGACTTGGCGGTTGGCAAAGGCCCGATGAGATCTATTCCCCAAATAGCAAATGGCCATGGACTGACCATCTGTGTTATCTCGGTGGAAGGTTCTCTTGGGATTTTTGCAAATCTCTGGCATCGATCACATTTTCGGGCGTAGCTAGCAGCATCACAATTAATGTCTGGCCAAAAATACCCATAACGGAGAATTTTATTTGCTAGGGTTTGACCACCTGAATGATCTCCACACTCTCCTCCATGTACTTCAGCTAGAATTGTCCTAGCCTCTTCCTTGGTCACACATCGGAGTAATGGCATTGAGAATTCCCGTCTGTACAATCGGCCATCTTGAATGATATATCTAGAGGCTTTTCTTAGCAGCTTCTGTCGTTCTTTTGAATTTTCTGGTAGAGAACAGTTGAGAAAATATTCCATTATCGGAGTCATCCACGATTCTTGCTCTTGATATATAGTCATGATCCAGTCAATATCCATCTCATCAGTGCTTGGAGCTGACAAGACTTCCACAGGAACTAATCCCAATAATTGAGCTTCACCAGTGCTAGAATACTTTGCGAGAGAATCTGCCTTGATGTTCTCTTCCCAGGGTATATGGCTTATCGTGTAATGGTGAAAATCATCAAGAAGTTCCCAGGCCTTTGACAAGTGGTAGGCAGATTTCCTCCTTTAGCTTGAAACTCGTTCCTGACTTGGCATACAATAAGCTGAGAATCATCGAAAATTTTAATACTCTGATGTTCAGTTCCTTGGCAATCTTCAAGCCAGCAATAAGAGCTTCATATTCTGCTTCATTGTTTATTGAAGGGAATTCTAATCTCAATGCATAGCACAATGACCGCCCTTCAGGGGTTTCAAGCACAACCCCAGCTCCGGAACAGTAATCGTTTCTCGCACCATCAATATATAATTTCCATCGAATTGGGGTATTACCAGTCACCTCTTCCTCGCTATCACCTTTATCTGTACATTCTGCGATGAAATCTGCTAAATCTTGTTCATTGATTGCTCTCCGGGGATGATAAGTGATGTCGTACTGGCTGAGTTCAATATTCCACTTCAGAAGACGACCCAAAGTCTCAGGGCGAAACAGGACTTGCTTCAGAGGTTGATCAATGAGGACTTTGATAGGATGTGCTTGGAGCGTCAATTTTCTTGATGCAATCAGTAGACAATAGGAGAGCTTTTCCAACTTTGAATAATTCATCTCTTCCCCAGTGAATCTTTTGCAGATATAATAAACCGGGCGCTGAATTTTTGCGTCTTCCCGTACCAACGCTGCACTGAGAGCATGAGATGAGACAGCTAAATATACGAAAAGATCTTCACCATTGTCGGGCTTAGAAAGTATTGGAGGCGTTTCCACATGACGAATCAACTCATCGAAAGCTTTCTGGCATTCAGGAGTCCAGTCAAAGTTTTTCCTTCCTTTCTTCAGAGAATCAAAGAACGGAATGCATTTATCAGTGGCTTTGGAAATGAACCGACTCAAGGCAGCGACTTTTCCATTGATACTTTGCAATTCCTTCTTCGTTCTAGGAGCTTTGACTTCTCTTAAGGCAGCAATCTGAGCAGGATTAGCTTCAATGCCCCTAGCACTCACAATGAAACCCAAGAACTTTCTGGACTCCACCCCAAATGAACATTTCAAAGGATTAATCTTCATTCCGTACTTTCGGAGGACTGAAAACATTTCTGCCAAGTGATCCATATGGTCTACTGCCTTCTTTGATTTCACCAGCGTATCGTCAATATAAACTTCCATAGTCTTTCCAATCTGCGGTTTGAACATAGCATTAACAAATCTTTGGTAAGTTGCCCCTGCATTCTTAAGTCCGAAAGGCATGACTCTATAGCAGTAGTGACCAACATCGGTGATGAAGCTCGTGTCCTTCTGATCTGGCTCATGCATCATGATCTGGTTATATCTAGAGTAAGTATCCATAAAAGATAACGATTCGTGCCCTGCTGTTCCATCCACCAACTGATCTATCCTAGGTAACGGGAAGCAGTCCTTGGGGCAGGCTTTGTTTAAATCTAAAAAGTCGATGCATACTCTCCACTTTCCATTAGCTTTCTTAACCAGTACTAGATTTGAAACCTAATTCGGATTAGTAGACTCCCTGATGAAGCCATTCTCCATGAGCCGATCTACCTCTTCCTTCAATGCTGCTGACCTTTCAGGACCCTGGGTTCTTTTTTTCTGCTTTACCGGTGTAAACTTCGGATCAATATTCAGAGTATGTACTGCAACTTCTGGGGATATTCCACACATATCAGCATGAGTCCAAGCGAATACATCTAGATTTGCTTTCAAGAATGATATCAAAATATTCTGAACCGTCGCATTAAGTTGCGAACCCACATTCAGCACCTTGTTAGGGTCTTTCGGGTCAACAGGTACTGGCATCGTTACCTCCACTGGCACCACTCTATTCTCCTCTGCATTGGCTTTTCTGGGATCCATTTCTTTTCGTGCACCACTATGCTCGCCAGTGCAGGGTCCACCCTGTAATTGCTACATGGTTGATTCTTTGATGCGGACTGGGGCCGCCGCATCTTTTCCCATCTCTCTCTTCCTTGCTTCATGCAACTCTATAAGATAACATTCTCGTCCAGCATTCTGATCCCCTTTAATAACACCAACTCCATTATCCGTGGGGAATTTCATAGTAAGGCACCACGGGGGGAGAATTGCCTTAAATGCCACAAGAGTTGGTCGGCATTGGAAGGCGTTGTAGGCAGAAGATTCATCAACAATTACAAAAGTCTATTTTCGAACCACCTATTTCTGCCCCTCTCCAAGCTCCACGAAAAAGTCAATAGTTCCAATTGGCTGCTTCGGTTCCCCAGTAAACCCAACAATTTTCTGTGATGAAGCTTGAACATCAGCCATCGGAATTTTCATTTGATCGAACGTCTTTTTGAAGAGAATATTGCAAGAAGTGCCGCAATCAACAAGCACTCTTCTTACAATAGCCGGCCCAATGCCTGCAGAGATGACCAAGGGATCCATGGTAGGAGCTACAACACCCATAGAGTCCTTGGCCCTGAACATAATATCATCATTAAAAGTTTTCTGCTGCTTCAAAAGTGCAGCATCTTCCAACACAAAAACACTTTCTTCTGCTGGTGCGTACTTCAAGGCACGGGCATATCTTTCCATTTCTCCCTAGCTTCTGCCTGCTGGATGAGGACCTCCCGTAATCACATTAATAACAGGCCTCTCTGATTCATGCACTGTTGCCCTCTTACTCGAGCTGGGTTGATGGACTTATTCCCCCTGAGTTGAAGAAGTTGGGTCATTCTTGTTCCTCTTCACATATTGCTAAAGTTTATTTTCTTTCAATAGCTCTTCAATCAAGTTCTTCAAATGGCGTCACTCATTAGTATCATGGCCGGGTTGATTGTGGAATCGGCAGAATCTTCCACTTTTCTCAGCATTTTTCCCAAGCCTCAATTTAGCTGGTGTAGGGTATTCGACAGTGTCCTTGGTTGCAAAGAAAATGTTTTCTGGGGTATCGGTTAAAGGAGTGAAGTTAAAAGGACGATTTTTCTTCGCATTTCCTTGCTTCTTCCCACCATCGTTTTCCCTCTTCCGAGTACCCGATTTCCTTCTTATTTGGAGCAACATTATTATTCCCAACCTCTGTTGAAACCACCTTGGCCGGTGCTTGAAGGCTTGCCAAGCGCATGAATTCATCAGCTTTCTTATAGAATTTCTCAAGCGAATTCGGTTCTTTCATCTTCAGCCACTTTCCAAATTCACTTGATTTGTCGATAGCCCTTATTAAGTAAGTCAAGACCATTCGTGGCTCTGCATTGTCCACTTCAGCCAAGGCTATGTTGAAGCGATTCAAGAAAGATCTAATAGATTCCCCGGGATTCTGTTCCAAGCTTGATAGTGACATAATATCCTTTTCCTTTGAAGCATACAACCTGAATTGTTCTTTAAACTTCCGAGTTAATGAGAACTTGTCTATGGATCGGACCGGTAGCTTTGTGAACCAGAGTAGAGCCACTCCTTCCAAGTATACCGGAAAGTACCGACATTTGATCTCATCCGGTGCTCTAGCACCAGTCATGTGCCAGTCATACTTATACAGGAATTGATTAGGGTCGCTTGTTCCCTTATAAGCCGGGATGGTGGGGGGAACAAACTTCCTTGGAAATTCCGCCTTTAGAATCCTTTCAGTGAACGGAGTTTTGCTCGGAGCGAACCCCCATTCCTTTTCATCTTCTTCCCTTTGCATAATTTATTTCATAATCTGTCGAACCATGCCCGAAAGGTATTCCTCATCGTTTAAAGGCTCTGTGGGACAGACTTCAGCCATTTTCTTGGAAGTTTGCCTGGACAAACGTTCGTGGAGAGTCGGGTGCGGTCTAATCCTCTAGCTTGGGGAGGTGATTCTTTGGTGGGGCTAGCTGCTCTTGAGAAATATTCCTCTCTTCAGGATTATGAACATCATCAGCAAGGTTTTCTTCATTATTCACTGGTTGACGGTTAGCTCCGAGCAAAGCATTCAACCTATCAAGCATTAAAGCATTCTGGGCTTCCATCTGCTGGTATAACCTAGATGTTGCAGCATCCAACTCTGCCCGTGTAATTCCAGCACTTAGTGCTTCTTGACTTGACGAAGGAGAAGTGGTAGTATTTTCATGGACATCACCGGGTCTAGTAAATCTGCGCTTTCTTTCAGGAGCCATTATCTCTGATAGACTTCTGGTTTTGAGAAAAATTCTTTCAACAAACTTTTGCGAAGCAATGAAGAAAACACCT
Organism: Allium cepa; assembly: GCA_030765085.1. Taxonomy (NCBI): domain Eukaryota; kingdom Viridiplantae; phylum Streptophyta; class Magnoliopsida; order Asparagales; family Amaryllidaceae; genus Allium; species Allium cepa. The sequence continues at coordinate 620,926,157 of CM060928.1, forward strand.
GAGTTCGATGTTCTCAGTGAAACCACCAAAAATGTTAACGTTAAAATTGTACACTAACACCCTGGTGTAAGTAGAGATAAAGTGAAAGCACCACCCATCAATACGGGAATCAGAAACAAGCAGAAATTACAGAAAAACAGTAAAGAGGCAATAGTTTTATAGTGGTTTGGCTTCAAGTTAATCCTACGTCCACTTTAATTTTCTTTATTGCTGAATCAATTACAACTTTACAACAATCTTCGATTACAACACTACTAAGACAAGTAGCTAGAACTCCGATGTAGAAGAACTCTTTGAATCCATGTCGAATGTGTTAGATTTCTTCTTGAAGTTCGATGAAGCATCTTTCGTGTTTGAATTGTCGGATGAGTTGAGAAAACAGCAGAGTGTAGGCGTTCCCAAAAGTGAGCCCAAAAGTCCCCTCTTCGGTGGTGTAGGCATGGTATTTATAGGAAATTTCTGGACAAGGCATAGGTCGTGAGCGACCTAGGGTAGGTCGTAAGTCGTGAACGACCTAAGGGTTTGGTTAGTTGTGCTATAGGTCGTGGGCGACCTAGGGATTAGGTCGTAAGTCATGAGCGACCTAAGGAGCGTGGGTTACGGCTTAACAGGCTTGCACTTGGTTACTTGAACAAGTTGGTAGGTCATGGCAACCTAGGGAGAAGCGGCATAGGAAGTTGGCTCGGTGGACTTAGGTCGTGAGCGACTTAGTGAAGAGGTAGTATGCACGCGACCTTACTCTAACTTACCCCTTTAGGTCTCTAACTCGCTTCATGCTTTAGGTCGCTAACTCGCTTAAGCATCTAGGTCGCTTAAGCAATTAGGTCGCTAGGTCGCTTAAGCAGTTAGGTCGCTAGGTTGCTTAAGCAGTTAGGTCGCTAAGTCGCTTAAGCAGTTAGGTCGCTGTTAGTTTTTTCACACTTTAATTCCTTCGGTCGCTTATTTCCTTAGGTCGTTGAGTCATGAAATAGAGGAGTTAACAAATATCATTACACTTTTTAAGGATATTTTTCATTCCCACATGCATCGAACTTGATAAAAGCACTTGCAGTCATAATTAGTCTCAAAACATTTATTGCATGCATAATAATGGAAAAAACATATAAAATAAAGTAAAATAAATTTGATGTTAAGAAATCATTAAAAATATAGAATTCTTCCTTCTATATAATTTATATATTAGATACAAGATTCAGATAACCGATATTGACATTTTTTTGTCTTTACCTATAAGCTATAGGTCTTCTACCTAACTAGCTTCATTTCGATATGTATTAAACTTTGAGTTCAAAATGGATCTTGTATTGGAATTGACCCATAACAATATAAAAAACAAGCTGAATGGCTTAGGAACAAGTATAAACTTCCTTGTCTAAAAGTACAAAATATCAAAAATAAGCCTTACACATTATAGACACCCTATGAAGTACTACATTACTAATATATGTATTAAGAGATTTGTAGCTGTGACGCCCCACCTCTATACTCACACTAACTAAGGATGCTACTGGTAATGCCGTCAATTAGTACAAAGAATAAGGCTGCTGAGGAGCGATCATCTGTGTAATTGCTTTTGTGCGAGTACCGATATGACAAATAGTATGTCATGCATTTCATTTTAAAAGGAAATCTGACATATCAAATACAAATTCAAAGCTACTACATAGTGGCATTCAGAAACAAATATAAAATAAGCATAACATAAATCAGTACAGATATTCATATCACTAAGGCGGAAATAGATATGAATATAACAAATAGAAGTGAACATCAAAGTAGTGGTCATACAAGATCCAATACATCACAAAAGAATAGGTACAAGTGCTAGACAAAAGAATATGTATACATCAAGGAGTCTCTAACTCGAATGTATAAAACTACTTAGCTAAAGTAATTAGCCAAAAGTCAGATGACGGTCCTCGATAAGAAGTCAAGTAGAAGTACCTGAAACACCTCGGTCCGTCACAAGTATTATTTAAGAAGAAAAATAATAAACGGATCAGTCTAGCTATAATTATCATGAAGATGAGGTAGGATAAGAGATATGACAAATATATATGATAACAACAAAAATCATACAATATCTCAAATTTTCCCTAACACCAAAAAGAATGTCATATTCTTTATTTTCATTCACCAAGTCACAATTATTGATAGATCTTATCAATGCAATCCCAAAAATAGGTGAAACACAAATTATAGTAATCAATAATTAGAAACCCAGAAAACACAAAAGAAGGGGAGAGGCCTATCACAAACTGGAGCATGAAAACTCACCAACACATGTATCATAAATGGGACACTATCTTATAGGTCGCTAACCCATAGAGCTGACGCAATGACATAGTACAACGATACACCGAGGAACCTGAAACTTAAATAAGCTGGAACAACGACGTAGTATAATGGTACACCCGTTGAACTGAACTTCATAAAAAGACCATAGGTCGCTAGCCCATAAAAATGAGACGAAACTCTGCAGAATGGGGTACAGTCCCCCACACGGGATAAGAGACATCGCATATCGCTAGTTTAAACCATAAAATGATCATCATAAATCGGTAAGTGTAAATTACACCAAGTTAGTAAATAAATGAGTTTAGCTTCATGTCCAATAACCACTTGCTTAACTTAAATATTTACGAACAAATTGTAGATTTTCACTTTAAAACTGTCACAAAATTTCAATCGAACAAGTCTAAGAATTAACCGACGAAATAAACTCAAGTGTTTCATGCCACTTGTTTTGCTAAGTCGTTTAATTGGATTTCTCATACGAACGAGGCAAAGGTTTGTATTTACTAATAGAATGGAAAACAGTTTTAAAAACGAGCATTGTATTAAAAGTAATGCTGAAATCATTTTTTGCGAAAGAGTTTGAGTATTTACTACTAGTATAGAAACCTTTGTATTTTAAAGTGACAAATCATAGAAAACGATTGTAAAAACAATATATCACCAAAAATCCACATTCGATGACGTGAATTAAAACATGAAAATCGATATCAAACCCAATCAAATGGATATTCCCAAAAATCCAGTAAAGAAATCACCAAAGTCGGTAATGAATGACAATAACCATTTAAATCATCAAAAATCGATTAAAATGGAAACCCACATAAGAATAGGCAAATTGGCTGAATTTAACAGCGCCACACGTCTGTTGGTTTTCCCAGTTGTCTGAGCTGAAGGTCTGGAAATTTTCTTCCAGATCGCTAAGATGTCTGGGAATAACCTCAAACGTTTGAGTGTTTTCCCAGACGTCCGAGATGAAGCTCAGGGCAAAATTTGCCTAGACCATTGATGGCCAAATCAACTCGAAAGCGATCGAATGAGCGACGGTGAATAGGGATTTATGCCAAACGACAACCCAACCCTATAGGTCTTCAATATACTCCAAAAGAAACATGTCCAAACATCCATAGTAGGATTTTCATTCATTTTGACTTCAAAATACTAAAATTGGAAAATTAACCAAACCAATTCAATTCAAAAGCAATTGAACATGAAATGGATGTTAGGAATTCATATCTAACAACAAATGAAAGCTATAGACATAGATGTGAGTTCAAGAACTCATTGTTAAACTCAAAAACAAGGAATGAGAAGCTCTAAAACATAGCAACATCAATCTCTTGTAACGTCCCGCCTTTTCACACACTTTAAATCGACACACGTACCAATTCAAAGCATACGGAAGGTAGATTGTTGTGGGGCAAATAAGAAAAACGTGAAAGAAATAAAACAAAACAGAATCTCACAGCGGAAGGATGGAATATAATAATAATATACAGTTCATAAAACTATTTACAGAACATTTGATTCTTCTTTATACAATAAATATCAGAGTTCACATACCAATAATATCAATGCAGCGGAATTAAATAGTGTAGTGGAATAATAGTAGATAATAGTAATACAAATCTTCGTCTTCATCCTCCAGAATAAAATCTTCAAATTCTGAAACGCTCGAACTGACCCGAGCGAATAGAAAAGACAAAACACTCGAGTCAAAACAAAAAGATCTTATGTAAGTTAAATTAATAGAAAAATATGAGTGCAGTAAGTCAAAAGATGCTCGGGATTTACATCTCCTAAGGATCCGCTAAACTATTTACTATGTAGTATATTTCGCTATTATAATAGTGTCTATTTATAAAATAAACTTACTTTTTTCTTAGCATTAAGGGGTTACCCATATAGCCCTTAACACGTAACAGTCCTAGTAGTCCATCCAATATCAGAGTCCCTCCTGATCGGGAAGCCACCAGATGATACCATACGGGCTACGGGAGAAAAACAAACTCGTACAAGGCACGATAGGGTAGGTGACACGGCACAACTAGGCAATGCAAGGGTAGATATACCAATTGCTATCCAGGCTAGTGGAAATGCGCAGCGCGCAACTGCCACCCACCTCGAACAACACCCCCAAATCAAAAATCAAAAGTGACCACCGAATAAATCCAAAAGTTAGAGTATAATAACGAAGGAGTGCGTTCGATCAGAGGAATGACCTCATTGGCCCGAGAATCGCTCCTGTTTTAGCCACCTTATGCCAACTCACGGGAGTCGGGTCCACGTATTTACCTTATAGGAAACTCCGCCACCAACCTACTTCATTCTGGAATCTCCACCGCGTACACGGTTGTTAAAGTGGTTTTCGGAGTTGGCAGAGAGTATGACAACTTCTGATCCCGGTCTCTTCAACAACCAAACGTTATTATAACACGGCGGTCTTAAAAATAGTGAATACTTTAAAACCAGAAAGTAATTATCCATTTCAAACCCCATAGATACGATATCATTTCCATTTCCGAACAATTCATTTTGATATTATTTTTATAAAACCCAAATCAATAATATCATTTTATTTCAATATTATTTTCTTTTCCAAAATCAAACCGCTTTAAAAAATTTAATATCTGGAAACCGAACATTTGAATTATAACTTTCAAAACATAATACTTCAAAATTCATAGCTTTAAAACCATAACTTCTAAAACTTAAATGGTTTGGATATTTAAACGGTATATAAAATAAAATAGTTGAGTTTAAAATTACTTTATAAAATAAAATAATTTCCGCGACTTTACAATCTTATTCATTTAAAATGTAGTCTAAATCCATAAATTTTAAATTCACCTTCAGTTAAATAAACCACTTCGATTTCAATATATTCAAACTTTGAGTATTTAACAATTTCAAAACTTAAGGTTGGAAATTCTATTCAAAAATTTATTGTCCTATTATTTAGTTTTGAAATATGCATAAAATAAATCCATAAAATAAAACTCAAAATTTCTAACAATTAAACATTTCCTTCAATTTATTTATACTAGAAATATTCATTTAATTTATCTAGAATAAAAATCCAGTTATAAATGTCATACCTTTAAAATTTCCAAGTTTAAATAAGTTACATCACTTATAGAGTTTAATTCTTAAATATGCTCAATTCCAATTTAATTTTTAATTTGCCTTCCAATCTAGATTTATTTAAATCATTAAACTCCATTTTTCAACTTATTTAGTTTATTTAACACATTATATGCATCTTAAATTTAATAATTTAACTATATATGTATATATATAATAAGATTTTTAAAATATTAAAATTAAATATTCATTAAACCGTATCCTATCCAAACCATAGGAAAATCATTTCAATATTTTTATGTATATATACCGCGATGCCTGTATATCATTTTCTATCCTATGGTCAAGTGATACGGATATTTATCATTTCAATCCGCAATTTTAAAAAATAAAATTGTGGTTGTATATCATTTCAAACCACAATCTCGAATGAAATGTAAATGCATAATAACTTACCGTTTATACAACATAAAATATAGCATCCATTCATCCAAATATCAATCATCAACCATTTATTACAATCATCATCCAGTTTAAACAAACATCAATATAGAGCATATAAAATATAACAGGTACTAAATAAAGGAATTAACTAATAGTTTATATTCAATAATAAATTTAATAATGTTTAACTATCAGTTTATATGCAAATAAATAAATTTTAACCGTCAACTTATATGCAATAATAAAATTTATTAACAGTTAAATTAAATAAATGCGATTTAATAGAGATGATGAATAAAACATGCCAAATAGTCATAAATAAATTTCTACTCATATCTTGAGTCAATTTAACGGACATAGGAAATTTTAGAAGTTGTGAGTGGGTTAAAACACTCACCTTTTGAATCTAAATCGAATTTAAATCCCATTTAAACCCAAAAATTTGACGGTCTCAGAATTTGTCCAAACCAGACCCTGGAATTTTACCACGATCCTAACAAAAGAAACCCCGCGTAAAACGGATATCGTATGCAAGAGTTATGACAATAATTGCGATTGAAATCAAAAAAAAACAAAAAAAAATGGTACACATTCAATAAGGACACGTCATCTACCTCTTTGTAACGCACAGGTGAACATCACCTAGGCCGTAGATGCACGAACGTATCCTTCACGCCCAACCCGCTTTGACTGCCGATATCTCCTAGATCCGACCACCTGAAACCATGCCGCACTTGCAATCGGAAGATCATCATCTCCTCCACTAACGTCTACCAACGCTGCCACCTAAATCGATGTCGGTCGCCGGAATTTGTGCCCCAAAGTTGACGCAGCCGTGACCTTTCGGGGCCAATTCCCACTACATCGTTGTTCCGATCGTCAAATCGAAATTAGATCTGGAATCCACTCATCGAGCTCTACAATACCCAGAAGTTGATTTCGCCAATTGCTGCTCCGATCAAAAACCCCCAAATTACCCCCTTTGACTTCGCCGTCGGTGCCTTTGACCATGATTTTCGGTTGATACGAGCGTTGTTTCCCAAAACGAATACCATACACTGACTCCATTCGTCGAGAGCTTCGAAATGGTATATTATATGATATGATTCGAAGAGTTCGAATTTTACCCACTTTATTTGATTTGCTAATTGCCATTAGAATGCAATTAGGGTTGATTTCGGGATTAAGGATTAAAAATGAAGTGGAGGTTGCTATTAGGATTTATAACGACATATAAATAGACGAGGTTGAAAAGGAATGGACTGGATCAAATGGATGTACGCGTTAGACGATATATGGCCCGATAAGCCCATTTCGACTCCGGAACGAAATTGGGTCAACCCATATATCAAAATAGATGTTTTAAAATATTTTAAATATAATAGAAAACATTTCAGGGTCAAATTGCGTTGTATGAAGAAGTTATGCTAAGATTAATATTTTTCAAATTGATTTCAATTTATCGATTTCAAGGCGTTTCGAGTCCGTACGATTAAACAACAAGTCCGATTGCTACAAAACTTGAAACCCTACAATAATTCACCGTTACAGATCCGATGAAACTGCTGTCGTCGGAATCCGAGTCAGTGGCCAAAATGGCTATTTTTCTATTAATTCAATAAATTAAAAATTAATTAAATCAGATTTTAAATTTTATCTCGATAATTGACACATTTTAACATTTTTAACTTCATAATCATTTACAATGATTTAAACAAAGTTAAAATGTCAATTTATAGAAGTTTAACTTATAAGTCTATGTATCAATCCTTAATTTCATTAAATTCGCTAATTATAAACAACATCCCCAAAATTCCATTTAGTTAAATAAATTAATTAATATTCCATCCATTCCTGCCAAATAGATGGATTAAATATTGGATTCAAACTATTTCATAAATTTCTCATATTATCTTTATTTCAAATAACGTATTATTTAACAATAGTCGATTTCCTTTACTTGCAATAAATTTAATTATTGAACTTTACATTTCAATTAAATAAATAAATATCACTTTATATACTTTCATTTATATTAACAAAACGTTAAATTTGGATTTATACAAATTGATTTACCAAAGTTCATTTACACATTAAATAAATAAACAACCTATATTAATTTGCCACCTATTTGCTCCTAATTGCATTTATGAGTTTGTTACTTATCAATTCAGATTATAATTTCATACATAACGTAAATTTTATTTCATTACATTAATATACGCCAATGTATAACTTAATTTGAATAAATATTATATTCCTAAATGTACTTCTATCAATTAAATGCATTAATTAAGGTTTTTAAAACCAATAAATGAATATTCCTAAATTTCATCCTTAAACCAACTTATTACTCTACATAAATTGCGTATTAATTCATCAATTAACATACTATGAACTATATGCCCAATTTATCAATTACTACCTTAAAATAAACTTATGTTTCTATTTAATTTCCATTTCCACTTCCATTAATTCATATTACTATCATTAAAGTAACGTTTATCATTAACACAACCATTATGAATACTTATTAACCTACATCATCTTATTTTATTAATTTACGTTTTATCCCATTATAGATTAATGCATACATTAATTAACTCATATTTACATCCACTTCCGTATATACATTTTGTAACCAAGTTATCACATTCACATTTATTTTTTCTTATTTTACTCAATTACCAAAATTTCTATTTGCACTCAATTATAACTTTGCAATTGGATTACCAAATTTATTCAATACCCTAAATAAATAACATATCATTAATTTAATACTTACATTTTTACCTATGTATGTTTTCATTCCCAAACAATATTTCAGTTACTACAGGACATTGATTTAATTCAATTTACTATTTAACATTATTAATTCATTAAATTAATTTACTATTTACCTTTTTTTCTTATATTCAAATCTTAGCCTAGTATAACAATTGACATTACTTCAATTATTCGTAATTTCTTTTCAACTGTTAATACTTATCTCAAATTTCCATAGTTTCATTCCATTTTCAACATTCGCTTCATTATTAATTATAATTTTTTTCATTTCTTCCTAAATTAAATTCCAATATCTTCTTAAAATGCCAATTTTAATTAACGAAATTTACGGGTCGTTACACTCTCCCCCACTCAAAACTTTTCGTCCCCGAAAAGGAAAAAGAGGTAAAAGAAGAATTTAGAAGTCAATATATCTTATTTAAAATATTAATTTTATAAGCAATTAAATTTATGAAGTTTAATAATTTATATAAAATATCTATTTATAACTATTAAGTCTTTTTATATTCAAGTTTATAAAAATTGGAAAACATTTCCAAAATATTTTCTAAGTCCAAAATTTACGAATTTTTTTGGCAGAGTCTCCTTTGTACGGAGAGCCTCGGGAGAAAATATAATATCAAAATAACAATATATACATATATTTTCCAATATAATATATATCCCAACCCGGGAAAAATATAATAATGCTATAAACCGTAATCCGAAAACATACCTATTTGGCGGGCAATTTACGCTTATTTATGAAACCAAAAGCAGTAGCAATTGCTTCCATAATCTGTATTTCACTTATATAATCAAAAGGTTAACAATTATATAAAATGAAAATATTTTTTTAATCCACTAACAAACAAAACAATGTCAAACCCGACAATCACTTACAGTCACAACATACAACCATCATACAGAATCAACATAATCAATCATTCATTCGCATCAAGCAAAACAAGTAGTTGTTTGGGTTCAAAACTTTAAATTGTACAGAATGAAGAATAAACTACTAGGTGCATATTTTACTCAACAGCCTTAGATGAACGAAATAGGTTTATTCATTCATCTAAACAATTTTAAAGTATTCTTGCCCAAACAACCATAAATCAACAAACATCAACAATTTTAAACAACAGATTTAGTTTATCCTTATTAATTTCATTCATACATTTGTTGTTTGATTTCATTTTTATCTATATACTGGTTTATCCTTTTACTTTTATTCATTGGTTCAATGTTTATTTTAATTATTCCTTTATTACTTACAAATCTTATTTCATTCATTAATGCCATCATTTATCAATTACTACATAATTCCATTTATTAATATTTATGCTATTCATGTTTAATTCAATTCCTTTGCACATTAATTCATTTACTAAAGTTTACAATCATTTATATATATTACTTACCTTCTTATTATATTAAACTAGTAGCATTTCAATTATACTTAAGTTTATAACACTACAATATCAATTCTTATTTATTAAAGAATTCCCTTAATTATTCATTACCTCAAGTTTATTACTTGCCTAATATCTATTACAATTTCTTACTAACACTTCAACTTTTAATATTCGGTAAGTTACATATGTGTTTATAAGGATGTAATAGAAAGTTACCCAAGTTTATTTCTATTTATTTTAATTAACTAAATGTTCGATAATATTATTCTTTGTTTCATAGGTTACAGTTTCAAACTACCTTTAATTTCATTCTTAACCTAGCATTAAATTCCTTATTTTAATTAAAGGCTCCACTTATTAATTACTTACGTTCAAATTCACTACAATAACTGAAACTATTAATCAATGGAAACTTAAGAATTAAATACCGGGTTTTATTCAAAAATCATTTAAGAATAGTAGATAAATGTATATACTTGCACTTTATACATCTAATTATATTTAAAACAATTTAATATTTATATTTATTTATCAAAATGAATCTGCAGTAAAACTACAATAGTGGCATTCCCCCTTCGAAACTCGAAAATGAATGTCGATGATGCGGCCGCCATCACCGAAATTATTTTCCAGCGACAGAGAAGGGAATACATAACTTATTTCTTTTTTTTGAAATTCCTTTAAAACAATTCTTTTCAAATTATATTGAAATATTTATATCGGAAATTACTTCTAAAATATTATTATTATATTCCAAAATCATTTGAAATAAAAATTTCAAAATCCCGGACGTAAGTTCTAAAATTTCCAAATTTTCATTGATTTTATTTTCTATCTCATTTCACCTATTATTTATAAATTTCACTACCTAACAACCAACATATTACAACCAAATATAATCATTAAAAAAATTATTTTATATATAGAAAATATAATAGGCAAAATTATTTCATTCACCTATATTAAAACCAAATATTATGTCGGTCTGTCCTATTAAGTGTTTAGAAATTCCTATTGATGTCATAGCGTCCCATGCATCAACAAGAATTTATAAATACAAAACGGAACAAATTAACACAATATTAAAACCCTTTTATAACACAAACAAATACGCTCTCTCATATATACATACTCAGCGACTCCCATAGGGTATTATTACCCTATTAATAAAGAGTCAGACCCCACAAAGCTAAGGTTTATCGCTAAACCAAAGCTCTGATACCAACTGTAACGTCCCACCTTTTCGCACACTTTAAATCGACACACGCGCCAATTCAAACCAAATGGAAGGCGGATTGTTATGGGGTAAATAAGAAAAACGAGTAAGAAATAAAACAAAATAGAATCTCATAGCGGAAGGATAGAATATAATAATAATATACAGTTCATAAAACTGTTTACAGAATATTTGATTCTTCTTTATACAATAAATATCAGAGTTCACATACCAATAATATCAATGCAGCGGAATTAAATAGTGTAGTGGAATAATAGTAGATAATAGTAATACAAATCTTCGTCTTCGTCCTCCAGAATAAAATCTTCAAATCCTTAAACGCTCAGACTGACCCGAGCGAATTAAAAAGACAAAACACTCGAGTCAGAACTAAAAGATCTTATGTAAGTTAAATTAATAGAAAAATATGAGTGCAGTAAGTCAAAAGATGCTCGGGATTTACATCTCCTAAGGATCCGCTAAACTATTTACTATGTAGTATATTTCGCTATTATAATAGTGTCTATTTATAAAATAAACTTACTTTTTTCTTAGCATTAAGGGGTTACCCATATAGCCCTTAACACGTAACAGTCCTAGTAGTCCATCCAATATCAGAGTCCCTCCTGATCGGGAAGCCACCAGAGGATACCACATGGGCTACGGGAGAAAACCAAACTCGTACAAGGCGCGATAGGATAGGTGACACGACACAACTAGGCAATGCCAGGGTTGATATACCAATTGCTATACGGGCTGGTGGAAATGCGCAGCGCGCAGCTACCGTCCACCTCGAACAACACCCCCAAATCAAAAATCAAAAGTGGCCACCGAATCAATCCAAAAGTCAGAGTATAATAACGAAGGAGTGCGTTCGATCAGAGGAATGACCTCATTGGCCCGAGAATGGCTCCTATTTTAGCCACCTTATGCCAACTCACGGGAGTCGGGTCCACGTATTTAACTCATAGGAAACTCCGCCACCAACCTACTTCATTCTGAAATCTCCACCGCGTACACGGTTGTTAAAGTGGTTTTCGAAGTTGGCAGAGAGTAGGACAACTTCCGATCCCGGTCTCTTCAACAACCAAACGTTATTATAACACCGCGGTCTTAAAAATAGTATATACTTTAAAACCAGAATATAATTATCCATTTCAAAACCAATAAATAAGATATCATTTCCATTTCCAAACAATTCATTTTGATATTATTTTTATAAAACCCAAATCAATAATATCATTTTATTTCAATATTATTTTCTTTTCCAAAATCATACTGCTTTAAAAAAATTAATATTTGAAACTGAACATTTGAATTATAACTTTCAAAATATAATACTTCAAAATTCATAGCTTTAAAACCATAACTTCTAAAACTTAAATGGTTTGGATATTGAAAGGGTATATAAAATAAAATAGTTTAGCTTAAAATTACTTTATAAAGTAAAATAATTTCCGCGACTTTACAATCTTAACATCCCCCCTTTTCGCACACTTTAAACCGACACACGTGCCAATTCAAAGCATACGCAAGGGCGGATTGTTATGGGGTAAATAAGAAAAACAGAGAAGAAATAAAGCAAAATAGAATCTCACAGCGGAAGGATAAGATATAATAATCAATATACAGTTCATGATAACTGTTTACAAAATATTTATTTTACTTATATAATGAATATCAGAGTTACACATACCAATACAATCAATGCAGCGGAAATTTAGAGTGTGGTGCAATACTATAAATAATATAATACGGATTCTTCGTCTTCGTCCTCCAAAGCTAAAATCTTCAATCCTGAAATGCTCGGACTGACCCGAGCGAATTTGAAAAGAAAAAAACACTCGAGTCAGACTAAAAGATCTTATGTGAGTTAAATTAACAGAAATAAATATGAGTACAGTAACTCAAGAGATGTTCGGGATTTACATCTCCTAAGGATCCGTTAAACTATTTACTATGTAGTATATTGCGCTATTATAATAGTGTCTATTTATAAAATAAACTTACTTTTTAATAGCGTTAAGGGGTTACCCATATAGCCCTTAACACAAATAATGCCAATAGTCTATACAGTACCGTAATACCTCCTGATCGGGAAGCTACCAGAGGATACTCCATAGGTACGACACAAATAGAAACTCGTAGTAAAGGCTCGGTATGGTAGGTGACACGGCACAACTAGGCAATGCCAGGGTAGATATACCAATTGCTATCCAGGCTGGTGGAAACGCGTAGCCGCAGTTACCGCCCACCTCGGACTAACTCCCCAAAATCAAAATATAGAAGTGGCCACTGAATCAATCCAAAATCAAAGTATAATATCGAAGAGGAGGGTCCGATCAGAGGAATGACCTCATTGGCCTGAGAATCGCTCCTGTTTTAGCCACCTTATGCCAACTCACGGGAGTCGGGTCCACGTATTTACCTTACAGGAAACGTCGCCACCACCTACTTCATTCTGGAATCTCCACCGCGTACACGGTTAGTCAAAGTGGTTTTCGGTATCGACAGAGAGTATGTCCATATCCGATCCCGGTCTTTTTGCCAACCCATCGTTATTATAACACCGCGGTCATTTAAAAATAGGTTATACTTAAAAAATCAGAATAAACATTCCATTTCATAACCATGAATACGATATCATTTCAAAACGCAAAACCATATTTTATCACTTATCCCAAATATAATTCTTTTCCAAAATCATAATGCTTTAACTTCATAACGTCTGAAAATCAAATATTTTCAAATCATAATATTTTGAAAATCATAATTTAAAACCATAACTTCTATAAAAAACTTGAATGGTTTGGACATTCAACGGTATATGAATTAAATGGTTTAACTTAAATGTTACTTTGTAAAGAAAATAGTTCTCATGGCTTTACAAATACATTTCTTTATTAAAGTCTAAACCAAAGTATATATTATCTCTCTCAAGTTCCAAAACCACTTCAATTTATTTATATATACGTATATCCATTTTGAGTAACAATATTTCAAACTAAAATTGGATTTTATTCTTTCAACAGATCAATTGTTCTATTAATTAGTCTTGAATATTCACATAAAATCCATAAATAATAAGACTTCAATTTCTAGTAATAAAATATATATATTTTCCCAATTCAAATTATACTAGAATATTCATTTCAATTTATTTTGGGAAAAATCCATTTATAAATATCATATCTTAAAATTTCCAAACTTAACATTTAGACATATGATATAAATTATTAAACTCCATTTTCTTAAATTTCTTCCATTTTTAAATAAAGATTTTTATACACCTTTTAATTTCAAAATTTTCAACTTCATATGTATATATATGGAAGAATAATATTTATACAATATAAAATTTAAGATTATTAGAAACCGTATTCCATCCAAACCATAGAAATCACATTAAAATAGTTATATATAGACCGCGGTGCCCGTATAAAATTTTCTATCCGATGGTCAAGTGATACGGATATTTATCATTTCAATCCGCAATTTAAAAAATATAAAATTTTGCGGTTATATATCATTTCAAACCACAATCCCGAATGAAATGAAATATGCATGATAATTTGCAATTTAATGATATACAATAAACATCCATTCATCAACATCATCCATCATCCAAATCGCAATCATCAATCAATACAATATTATTTTTGGTACTACATAACAGGTAATACTGACAATTTTATTCAAATTAAATTTAACAGCTATTAATCTACAGTCTATATTCAGTAATAACTTATATAACTGTTAACTAGCAGTTCATATACAAATAAATAAATTTTAACTGTAAATTTATACGCAATAAATTAATTAAATTAACAGTTAAATTTAATAAATGCAATTCAACAGATATGAATAAAATAAACATGCCAAGTACTCATAAATAAATTTCTA
The DNA here is from genome assembly GCA_030765085.1 of Allium cepa. NCBI lineage: Eukaryota > Viridiplantae > Streptophyta > Magnoliopsida > Asparagales > Amaryllidaceae > Allium > Allium cepa. The sequence goes on from CM060928.1 coordinate 620,941,283, forward strand.
TTCATTTCTAAAATTAATTTAACAAACATAAAAGCTTCTAGTAGTTGTGAGTGGGTTAAAACACTCACCTTTTGAATTTAAATCGAATTTAAATCCGATTTAAACCCAAAAATTCGACGGTCTCAGAATTTGTCCAAACCAGCGTCAATGGATCTGGAATTAAATTACGATCCTAACAAAAGAAATTTCGCGTGAATCGGAGAACGTATGAAAAATATATTCATTTTAAACGATTTGAAAACAAAAATAAAAATAAAATAAAATAAAATAAAACAAAACCCACTTAACTTCAATGGCCACGTCAGCTAAAAGCTACAGCACATCGTCGAATTTTTTCTGGTCAAACGAATATCCAAAACAGAAAACGAATTGTACCAGCAGATTACGTGTCTCGAGAACTTTATCATAAATTTTCTGGAATTTTTGTGGAGAGTTTGAATTTTATTAGAAAATTTGAATTGTAGATAGATTAGGTTTTGTAACCATTGAGGAAAAGAAAGAGATGAAGAAAAATGAACGTACAGCCAATTGACAATAGAAAGGAGGCTAGGGTTTATCATAGCATATTTATAGATAGATCGCAACAGGATAGGTGTGCACGAATTTTAACGTGCAAACAGAAGTGGTCCCAAAAGGATATTAATTATACACGTTACGGATTAAATTATTTCTTTCTCAACATTTACATTGCATTTTAAGCGTATTCACACATGTATAATTAGATGCTTCATTTAAATTTCCATATATATATTCACAATTCCATAAATTTTCAAATACGTAGATAAATTTCCAATTTCAACTAAATTCTAAATTACTGTAATAATTACAGATTAAATTTCTATCCATTCTCAATAGATTACGTTTACATACTAAAATCCACATTTCTATGTATATTTGAATTCCATATTATACATATTTTATTTATCTTAATTACTTCCAACTTAAATTTCAATCAACATAAAACGTTTTATTCAGTTTCCAAAAATTTCAATCATGCTTTAAATCCAAATGAATAAATAACTTAATTCCCATTTAAGCATTTTTCATTTGATTTGCAATCAACCTTTTATGATCAATTAAATCCCGATATATTAATTAAACGTTATTTCCATCATTCTTTATCCTATGAAGAAATTTAAGTTATTCACACCTATTACTAAATTTCATATTAATGCACACAAATTTACATTTATTGCAATGGTTACCAAATATTTCCCTGCAATAATTCATTCCCCTATACATACTTACGATTTCACTTAAACTTTACTATACCCATTTATTTTCTCAACATTAAAACCAACGTTACCTCAATTCCACTAATGTACACTTATTCTATTATCACTTACTAACCATTCAAATTTGTATTAACAAATAGGCAGGTAATTCCTATGTTACAAATTTTTAATTCATCCTAATCCCTTACTATTGACATACATTTGCATTACTTACATATCATTTACAATGTTACCCAAAATCTCTATCCACTGTAATTAATACCTTAAATAAGTTTCAATTTATATTCAAGTGAATACATTACCCTTTTTCGTTATGTCATCCATTTTTCACAAGAAACGTTTTATCGTTTCGACAACATTTTATTTCTAATTACCTACATTGATTTGTGTACGTCTCTACTATTTAAAGCATTACCATTCTCACCTTCATCTAAATCTTCATTTATGAGTATTTAAAATAAATTTCACTTATTTCCTATTTATACACTTATAAATTCCAATTCCAATAAATAGATAAATCTCCGTTTGCACTACTTAAATCAAAAATCAGCGATTATCCTATCTATACATTTTAAGTGGATGGATCAAATGTTGTATTCAAAAATCTACTTCTTAATATTCTTAGATTTAAACTCAACTCTCTATTAACAGATGTTTAAACTTCTTTTATTACCATTAACTTATTATTGTACATTAAACTTAAATATACTGACAAAGCTTGTTTTTGGTACTCTTTTCATTTCCATAAATAAAATTAGCAGTGGATTCATACCTTATTATGTAATTATCTTTAATTCCACCTAACTAAATATTTACATAATCTTTTATTTGCAATAAATCAACTAATTTATATTAATTAAATTTAATCTTCCTGGTTTACTTATTCATAGTATGTAATTCAGTTACTCACCCTAACCTATTTATTTGAAATCCAATCCAGATTATTTTTACTAAGTTCCAATTTCCAAAGGTTACTGCAATTAATCCAATTAATTGCAATAAATTCTAATAAATTTGATTTTATTGGATTACAACTCAAAATAAATCAATTATTACTCAACTACCTAATTAACATTTCTTTTATATTTCAATACATAAATATTTCCCAAAATTTCATCTTTTATTTGCATAACTTACCGTATCTAAATTTTATTAGAAATTTTGTTAACTTTACGCATAAATAAAGTTAGAACCTCAATTAATTCATTCCATTTTGGTTTCATTCTTTATATCACATTAATCATCGTATTATGAATGGAAATTTATCTAGGTTACATCTTATTTATTCACTTACCAATATTCCACACTAACTGCAATAATTTAGTGCATTAATTGAAATTGATCAAAATAAAACTTAACAAACTAATAGAATAAATAACGTACAAAAATTTATTGTCATTAATCTATTTCATAAGTCTACACTCAAATACTCACTTAAAATAAGTTTTACGTTTCCATTAATTCGCGTTCGCACACCCGTTACTATATTAAAAATAACTAAAGTAACGTTTTTCTTAATAACAACATTAAAATTTCTCAATATTTAAATGAACTTTATTTCCAATACATGCTACCTAATTGCATTTACTTATGATCTTATCCAAACATTCATTTATATTTTATTTCCATCAATTAGTTAATATTTACATCCATTTATTAACAATTTACTTCCATTATACAATTGCAATTTATTATAGTTATTATTACATTAAATACTATTTCAATTTTATTCTTTTAGTATTAATTAAACAATCATATTTAAATTAAGATATTATAATGTTTTTCACTATTTATTTACACTCCATTAAAACCCAACAGTCGTCTCAATCACTTTTGAATTTGCATTAAATTGGTTGTCCAACAACTGCCATTTGTATTACTATCTTAATTCTTATACAGTTACCGTTTTACCAATTTACTAATACATAGGTAATTTAAATTTTTGTCTTTAATTCTTTATTTTATATTTTATTCAAGTGCAACAAATTACACCATTCCTTTATTGATATTTCACCTAACCTTTCAACAATTAAGTTAAATAACCGTTTCTACAATTCATTATTAATCATAAATTTAATTCTCCTTTATTTATGCAACTTACACAAGGGTATAAATCTTCCATTATCTCAATCATTAGATTTCTATTAAATTTAACAATAATTAAGATTTTTAATTACCGTTGCTATAAATTTTCATTTAGCATTCATCTAGTATTAATTTACCTCCTTTATATATATATATATATATATATATATATTTCCCTTTTCTACAAAATTTAAATTTCAAAATCCTTTTTAATTAAAAATTTAATTGTCGAAATTTACGGGTCGTTACATTTAAAATTTAGTCTAAATCCATAAATTGTAAATTCACCTTCAGTTAAATAAACCACTTCGATTTCAATATATTCAAACTTTGAGTATTTAACAATTTCAAAACTTAAGGTTGGAAATTCTATTCAAAAATTTATTGTCCTATTATTTAGTTTTGAAATATGCATAAAATAAAACTCAAAATTTCTAATAATTAAACATTTCCTTCAATTTATTTATACTAGAAGTATTCATTTAATTTATCTAGAATAAAAATCCAGTTATAAATGTCATACCTTTAAAATTTCCAAGTTTAAATAAGTTACATCACTTATAGAGTTTAATTCTTAAATACGCTCAATTCTAATTTAATTTTTAATTTACCTTCCAATCTAGATTGATTTAAATCATTAAACTCCATTTTTCAACTTATTTAGTTTATTTAACACATTATATGCATCTTAAATTTAATAATTTAACTATATATGTATATATAATAAGATTTTTAAAATATTAAAATTAAATATTCATTAAACCATATCTTATCCAAACCATAGAAAAATCATTCCAATATTTTTATGTATATATACCGCGATGCCTGTATCATTTTCTATCCTATGGTCAAGTGATACGAATATTTATCATTTCAATCCGTAATTTAAAAAAATAAAATTACGGTTGTATATCATTTCAAACCACAATCCTGAATGAAATGTAAATGCATAATGACTTACCGTTTATACAATATAAAATATAGCATCCATTCATCCAAATATCAATCATCAACCATTTATTACAATCATCATCCAGTTTAAACAAACATCAATATAAAGCATATAAAATATAACATGTACTAAATAAGAGGTATTAACTAACAGTTTATATTCAATAATAAATTTAGTAACTGTTTAACTATCAGTTTATATGCAAATAAATAAATTTTAACTGTCAACTTATATTCAATAATTAAATTTATTAACAGTTAAATTAAATAAATGCGATTTAATAGAGATGATGAATAAAACATGCCAAATAGTCATAAATAAATTTCTACTCATATCTTTAGTTAATTTACCGGACATAGGAAATTTTAGAAGTTGTGAGTGGGTTAAAACACTCACCTTTTGAATTTAAATCGAATTAAAATCCCATTTAAACCCAAAAATTTGACGGTCTCAGAATTTTTCCAAACTAGCGTCTTCAAGTCCGGAATTTTATTACGATCCTAACAAAAGAAACCGCGCGTAAAACAGATATCGTATGCAAGAGCTATGACAATAATTGCGATTGAAATAAAAAAAACAAAAAAATGGAACACATTCAATAAGGACACGTCACCTACCTCTTTGTAACGCACAGGTGAACATCACCTAGGCCGCAGATGCACGAACGTATCCTTCACGACCAATCCGCTTTGATTGCCGATATCTCCTAGCTCCGACCACCTGAAACCATGCCGCACTTGCAATCGGAAGATCATCATCTCCTCCACTAACGTCTACCAATGCTGCCACCTAATTAAATGTCGGTCGCCGGAATTTGTGCCCCAAAGTTGACGTAGCCGTGACCTTTCGGGGCCAATTCCCACTACATCACTGCTCCGATCGTCAAATCGAAACTAGATTTGGAATCCACTCATCGAGCTCTACAATACCCAGAAGTTGATTTCGACAATTGCTGCTCCGATCAAAAACCCCCAAATTACCCCCTTTGACTTCGCCGTAGGTGCCTTTGACCATGATTTTTGGTTGATACGAGCTTTGTTTCCCAAAACGAATACCATACGCTGACTCCATTCGTCGAGAGCTTCGAAATGGTATATTATATGATATGATTTGAAGAGTTTGAATTTTACCCACTTTATTTGATTTGCTAATTGCCATTAGAATGCAATTAGGGTTAATTTCGGGATTAGGGATAAAAAATGAAGTGGAGGTTGCTACTAGGATTTATAATGCCATGTAAATAGACGAGGTTGAAAAAGAATGGACTGGATCAAATGGATGTACGCGTTAGACGATATATGCCCCGATAAGCCCGTTTCGACTCCGGAACGAAATTGGGTCAACCCATATATCAAAATAGATGTTTTAAAATATTTTAAATGCAATAGAAAACATTTCAGGGTCAAATTGCATTGTATGAAGAAGTTATGCTAAAATCAATATTTTTCAAATTGATTTCAATTTATCGATTTCAAGGCGTTTCGAGTCCGTACGATCAAACGACAAGTCCGATCGCTACAAAACTTGAAACCCTACAATAATTCACCGTTACGAATCCGATGAAACTGGTGTCGTCGGAATCCGAGTCAGTGGCCAAAATGGTCAATTTTCTATTAATTCAATAAATTAAAAATTAATTAAATCAGATTTTAAATTTTATCTCGATAATTGACACATTTCAACATTTTTAACTTCATAATCATTTACAATGATTAAACAAATTTAAAATGTCAATTTATAGAAGGTTAACTTATAAGTCTCAATATCAATCCTTAATTTCATTAAATTCGCTAATTATAAATAAAATCCCCAAAATTCCATTTAGTTAAATAAATTAATTAGTATTTCATCCATTCCTGCCAAATAGATGGATTAAATATTGGATTCAAACTATTTCATAAATTTCTCATATTATCTTTATTGCAAATAACCTATTATTTAACAATAGTCAATTTCATTTACTTACAATAAATTTAATTATTGAACTTTACATTTCAATTAAATAAATAAATATCACTTTATATACTTTCATTTATATTAACAAAATGTTAAATTTGGATTTATACAAACTGATTTACCAAAGTTCATTTACACATTAAATAAATAAACAACCTATATTAATTTGCCACCTATTTGCTACTAATTGCATTTATGAGTTCGTTACTTATCAATTCAAATTATAATTTCATATATAACGTAAATTTTATTTCATTCCATTAGTATACGCCAATGTATAGCTTAATTTGAATAAATATTATATTCCTAAATGTACTTCTATCAATTAAATGCATTAATTAAGGTTTTTAAAACCAATAAATGAATATTCCTAAATTTCATCCTTAAACCAACTTATTACTCTACATAAATTGCGTATTAATTCATCAATTAACATACTATGAACTATCTACCCAATTTATCAATTACTACCTTAAAATAAAGTTATGTTTCTATTTAATTTCCACTTCCATTAATTCGTATTACAATCATTAAAGTAACGTTTATCATTAACACAACCATTATGAATACTTATTAACCTGCATCATCTTATTTCATTAATTTACGTTTTATCCCATTATAGATTAATGCGTACATTAATTAATTCATATTTACATCCACTTCCGTATATACATTTTGTAACCAAGTTATAACATTTACATTTATTTTTCTTATTTTACTCAGTTACCAAAATTTCTATTTGCACTCAACTATAACTTTGCAATTGGATTACCAAATTTATTCAATACCCTAAATAAATAACATATTATTAATTTAATACTTACATTTTTGCCTATTTATGTTTTCATTCCCAAACAATATTTCAATTACTACAGGACATTGATTTAATTCAATTTACTATTTAATATTATTAATTCATTAAATTAATTTACTATTTACCTTTGTTTTCTTATATTCAAATCTTAGCCTAGTATAACATTTGACATTACTTCAATTATTCGTAATTTCTTTTCAAATGTTAATACTCATCTCAAATTTCCATGGTTTCATTCCATTTTCAGCATTCGCTTCATTATTAATTATAATTTTTTTCATTGCTTCCTAAATTAAATTCCAATATCTTATTAAAATGCCAAATTTAATTAACGAAATTTAGGGGTCATTACATCTCTCTTCAACTTCACTTCAAGAACCTTCAATCTATGATCAAATTGAAAGTTTTTCCTAAGTTAGGTTATAGGAAAAATCAAGAATTGAAGTGGAATTGAGATGGAGAAGATGAAGAACATGCTTACCTAAGCTTCTCCTTGATTTTGGAACTTGAATTTGAATTTCCAAAGAGAATTAGGGTTTAGGAATTTTAATTAATTTCCTTTCTTTTCCCCTATTTTTCTTTTTCGCTTGAGAGTGTTAAGAAATTATGAAAGGAATGAATGAAGAAGAGTGGAGTTAGGGTATTTAGTAGAGGAGTTTGGGTTATCTTGTTGGGTGGGCTAGAACCAAACCCAAAGCCTAAATGAAAATACCAAAATCCTAATCAACTCAAAAAACATCAATGTTTGTACTCAAACAAGTTGTAAACGTCGTTTTGAACTCAATGAAAGTGGTCTCGAGTCCGAATTTGACTATTTACAAAAATTCAGGTTTTGGACTTTAAATTAAATCAACGATGCTATATTTAAATAAAATACTTAAATATGAAATCTTAAAATATGCGGGTTGTTACAGAAGTCCTAAATAAGGTGAATCGAAAATGATATTATAGGATAAAGGGCAATAATTTATAACAATAAAGTTCCAGTACTATAAAGTACAATGTAGCAAGCATATAAAAATAAGATATCTTAAATACACTAAATAACCAGGATTGAACCAACTCTGTAAATAGTTGGTAAAATGAATAACGCTGTACTAGACTCGGTATTATTTCACATGTACAAGATTCTAGAAAAATTTTAAGTTTGAATAAAAGGTAGGATCCCACAAAAATGCGTGATAATTTAGTTACCTACCGATAGAACTTCACGCAAAGTAATAGTTTAGTTTCCCACCAATATACTTACAAATGCAAGAAATGTTTCAAGTGTAGTATCATGCAAACTTTCATAAATATTTAGCAGATGGAATTGGCTTGAAGTGTAGAGGTTGTTGAGAATGGAGGTTTGAAGGATGTTGGAATGTACATAGTTTGTAAAATGAACTAAGTTTCATAAAAAATTATAAAATATAATTAAGCTTACAAAATTTTATAAAGTTTTATAAAAATTTAGCTAAGTTGATTATGTTTATAAAATTAACTATAAGTGTAGCCAAATTTTTAAAAATTAATTTTATTTTACCAAAAAACAGCAGTGTTAACAAAGTTTCATAAACATTAAACAAGTTTATAAAAATTATCTACGTTTTATAAAATTTGAACTAAGTTAATTTTAATAAAATATAATTAAGTTTATAAAAATTAATATAATTTTATAAAAATTTAACCAAGTCGACTACGTTTGTAAAGTAACTATTTTTTATAAAATTTAGCTAACGTAACAAAGTTTATAAAAATTAACTAAGTTGACTAAGTTTTATAAAAATTAATCAAGTTTATAAAGATTAACTATGTTTTATAATTTTTTAACTCGGTTGACTAAATTCAATTGAGTTCATAAAAATTAGTTAAGCTTTCGTAGAAGTTAACTAAGTTTACAAAAGCTAACAATTAACATGATCTATTATACACTAATAGTAAAAAGATTAGTACTGTCTAATCTCCGCAAGTTATTTCTTTATTTTATTTTATTTTTAGTTATCATTTCCTTTGTTCATAAAGTATTGGAGGGTTATGTTTTAGATAGATTTAATAATTATATAATCTTTTGATAATTATATATGCTTTCTTCATAAGGTCGTTTACATTGCTAAATCATATTAATGTCTAGGGTGAAACTGGGAAATTGTAAAGACCTGGGATAATTGTAAATTTCCTGTAAAACATAACTGGTATCAAGTAATATTAAGAGATTTATGGCTATATAAATAACCAATTCTTTGCAAAATTATAGACATATGAATCCATTTTATTTATTCAACATTCCCGATTAATAGCAATGGACAAGTGCAATTCAATCAATTTGGATTTGGATGTAGAATGTAATTATAAAGAAAGTGTGTAAATTAGTGTTTTAATTTATTAAAAATATATTTGAATATTGAGTTGTAGTAGGACAATCTTCAAAGTAGAAAATTTTGAGTATATTGCTTGGAAGTTCTTCCAACATATCTTACCTTTTATTTCTAAATCAGTTAGTAACTGAAAGAAGGCTAAAAGTATACTATAGATAAAAATATGGCAATATTTCATGAATAAATCGGCTCTGGGGTACATATGGTGAATTATTAGTATTTGTGACTAGTAGTAGGCTAAAAGTGTATTAAAGATAAAAAAAGCAACAAAATTGTCATGAATAAACTAGTTATGGGGATAGTTATGGTGAGTTATTCATGGGTCAGATATCTAGTGGTGATTGTTTTTAGAGATGATGACCCGGGTTGTACACAGTTAACACTTAAATGGCCAAATAAGTTGCATTGCTGAGGATTTACAATCTGCCTTTAGCAGTTGCGTTTCTATAAATAGTAATCCAATATCTTGATTTTCCAATCACATAAGAATGTAACTAATATATTTAAATGAACAAAAACTGTGTAAGCTCACCTAAGATGCCTACCAAATTATAAAAGACAAAAATATATACTGATATCATTCATTTTCTCATTTTAATTGCATATTGTTTACTAATATTACATTTAAGCTTGCAACTAAGTTGTAACATCCCGCCTTTTTGCACACTTTAAACCGACACACGTGCCAATTCAAAGCATACGCAAGGGCGGATTGTTATGGGGTAAATAAGAAAAACAGAGAAGAAATAAAAAAAACAAAACAGAATCTCACAGCGGAAGGATAAAATATAATAACAAATATACAGTTCATAAACAGTTTACAAAAGCTTGATTCTTCTTTTACAATAAATATCAGAGTTACACATACCAATACAAGCAATGCAGCGGAATAGAAAGAGTGTGGTGTAATACTATATATAACATAATACTTATTCTTCGTCTTCGTCCTCCAAAGCTAAAATCTGCTATCCTGAAATGCTCGGACTGACCCGAGCGAATTTGAATAGACAAAAAAACCCGAGTCAGACTAGAATATCTTATGTGAGTTAAATAAACAGAAATAAATATGAGTACAGTAACTCAAGAGATGTTCGGGATTTACATCTCCTAAGGATCCGTTAAACTATTTACTATGTAGTATATTGCGCTATTATAATAGTGTCTATTTATAAAATAAACTTACTTTTAAATAGCGTTAAGGCTTTACATTTTCCACCTTAACACGTAATAGTCCCAGTAGTCCATCCAATATCATAGCTCCTCCTACTCGGGAAGCAACTAGAGGATACCACACGGGCTACGGGAGAAAACCAAACTCGTACAAGGCTCGATATGGTAGGTGACACGGCACAACGAGGCAATGCCAGGGTAGATATACCAATTGCTATCCAGGCTGGTGGAAACGCGTAGCCGCAGTTACCGCCCACCTCGGACTAACTCCCCAAAATCAAAATATAGAAGTGGCCACTGAATCAAATCCAAGTCAAAGTATAATATCGAAGAGGAGCGTCCGATCAGAGGAATGACCTCATTGGCCTGAGAATCGCTCCTGTTTTAGCCACCTTATGCCAACTCACGGGAGTTGGGTCCACGTATTTACCTTACAGGAAACGTCGCCACCACCTACTTCATTCTGGAATCTCCACCGCGTACACGGTTAGTCAAAGTGGTTTTCGGTATCGACAGAGAGTATGTCCATATCCGATCCCGGTCTCTTTGCCAACCAATCGTTATTATAACACCGCGGTCATTTAAAATAGTTTATACTTTAAAACCAGAACATAGTCCCTTTCAAAACCATAATATTACGATATCATTTTTCTTTAAAACACAAATAATTTATCTTCATGTTATTTTATAAAAACCCAAATCCATGATATCGTTTCCCAAATAAAATTTTCCTTTCCAAAAATTATGTCACTTTTTATTATTTAATATCCCATGTAACCAATATTTTGTTTGTAACTTTCAACATAATTCTTCGAAAATCCATAGTATTTTAAAACCATTATTTTCAAAACTAAATGGTTTGGATATTCAACGGTATGCGAATTAAAAAGGTTTAACTTTACTGTTGCTTTATAAAGAATAAATTACATGGCTTTCCAAATATTTCTTGTTTTAAAGTTAAACCAAAGTCCAAAATATTACTTCAAGTCCCACAACCATTTCAATTTTATATATATTTATATCCATTTTTGAGCATTAATATTTCAACTAAAGTTGGATTTTTATCCTTTCAAAATCAATATTCTATTAATTAATCTTGACCATTCACATAAAATCCATAATTAATAAGACTTCAATTTCTAGTAAAATATATATATATATATATATATATATATATAGAATTTTTCCACTTTAAATTATACTAGAATATCCATTTCTATTTATTTTGGAAAAATCCAATTACAAATATCATATCTTATAATTTCCAACTTTACATTTAAACATAGGATATAAATTTACCAAACTCCATTTTCTAAATTTTTCCCATTTTCAATAAAGAAATTTATATTCCTTTTAATTTCAAAATTCCAACTTCATAGGTATATAAATATGGAATAAAATATTTATACAATATAAATTTAAGATTTATAGACCGTATTCAATCCAAACCATAGAAATCACATTAAAATAGTTATATATAGACCGCGGTGCCTGTATATAGTTTCTATCCTATGGTCAAGTGATACGGATATTTATCATTTCAATCCGCAATTTAAAAATAAAACTGCGGTTGTATATCATTTCAAACCGCAATCCCGAATGAAATGAAAAATGCATACTAACTTGCAGTTTAATGATATCAAATAAAACATCCATTCAATAACACATCCATCACCCAATCACAAACATCAAGCAATATCAATCAATAACAATATATGTTTGGTAATATACAACAGGTAATAATTGGCAGTTTTATTTCAAATTATATTTATCAACTATTAATCTAACAATTTATATTCAGTGATAATTGACATAACTGTTAACTAGCAGTTCATATGCAAACAATAATTTCTAACAGCCAATTAACACGCAATAAATCAATTAAATTTACAGTTAAATTCAAAAAATTGCAATTCAACAGATATGAATGAAATAACATGCCAAAAGCTCATAAATAAATTTCTATTCATTTCTAAAATTTATTTAACAAACATAAAAGCTTCTAGTAATTGTGAGTGGGTTAAAACACTCACCTTTTGAATTTAAATCGAATTCAAACCCGATTTAAACCCAAAAATTCGCCCGTCTCAGAATTCGTCCAAACCAGCGTCATCGAGTCCGGAATTAAATTACGATCCTAACAAAAAAAATCTCACGTGAATCGGAGATCGTATGCGAGAGTTATGTCGAAAATTGCACTCGAATTCAAAATTGAAAAATAGCAAAAGTGATACACATCTCACCTAACACATGCCACGTCATCTCTGTGTCTTCACGCAACAGCAAAAATATTTGCAGATACCAACGCACGCCGCCCCCATCTTCTCCCCTTGGCCGAAACCCTAATCCAAAATTCCCGACAATCCAACCGTCGAAACGCCAAACAAAATACATAGATGCGATCCCCTCGGTTCCCTCTCCAAAACCCAGAAACCGTTTTCCGATCCGACGAAGTTTTGCGCGACGATGATGAACGATTTTGGGGCTGTTTGAATTTATTCTGGATGAACGACAGCTCTAATTGAAAAACGAATTTCACCAGTAATTTACGCGTATCGAATACTTCAACATATATTTTTTCTGGAATTTTCTGAAATTTTTGAGTTTTGACTTTTGATTTTGAACTGTGGATGGATCTGCAATTGGATCTGAGATGTATACATTTGGGGAAGAGAAAGGAGTGAAGAAATGAACGTACAACAAATGAAAAAGAAAGAAGCTAGGGTTTATAGCTGTATATTTATAGATAGGCTAGAGGTAGGGTAGCTAGACTGGATACGCGAACGTGCGTGACAAACCATGGTCCAAAAAGCCCGCTATGCCACCGGAGTCGGATTTGTTAAAACTATATATCCAAATAGGTGTTTTAAAATATTCTGAACGCAATGGAAAAAGTTTCGCGACCAAATTCGATCGTATGAAGAAGTTATGCCAAAAAAACAAAAATTTCACATTGATTTCAAAATGCGTAAATTTCAAGGCGTTTCGAGTCCGTACGATCAAACGACAAGTCCGATCGCTACGAAACTTGAAACATTATTATAATTCACCATTACGGATCCGATGAAACTGGTTTCGTCGAAATCCGAGTCCGTGCCCAAAATGGCTATTTTTATATTAATTAAATAAATAGGCAAATAAATTAATTAAATTCAATCTTTAAAATTTTTGACTTTAAAATTGAAAATTTGATCATTTTTATAATTTCACTTTAGTTACAACAAATTAAACAAACCCAGATATCAATGTCAAGTAAATATATTTATAAATTTCAGTGTTTGAATTCAATTACGGTAAATACAGATATTGTAAATTCCAAGCATTTACTTAAATTTAACTTTGACTATGACCTTATAGTTTACTGCGTATTATTACGTCAATTAATATAACTTTACGTTTATTTCAAATCTACCAATTATAACCAAATAAAACCTTTCAATTGTTTTTCATGAATAGGTATTTCAATGAATTAGTTAGTATTCGACTAGCATAATATTTAATTCTAACCACTGCAATAATTAAGCTTTATTTTAAATTGGATTTAGATGGAAGGATTTGTTTGCCTTTTCTTAACTACTATATTCAAAAATTTTGCCTTTCTTTGTATTGCTACTATTTCCATTTATATTGAAATTGTAAAACATATATAAAAAAAATTAGAATCTCAAATAAGCTCTTATTACTCACAATTACTATATTAATTTGGATTGCACAACATCTTATTCATCACTTGCTTAAACCTAAATTCCTATTTCATTCATAAATGCTAAAATAAATCAATTATTACATAATTTCTTTTATTAATATTCATGCTATTCATGCTATTCATGTTAAATTCAATTCCTTTGTTCCATTCAACATCAGCAATTATCTATTAAAAGTCCCAAAATTTCTATTAAATAAATCTAACGAATCTTTATTATAAATTAGATGAATTTAATATTGCATTCAAACTATTGCGTTAAAATTTCCGTTTCACTTTAAAGTAACTAAATTTGCCCATTATAATACTTATTTCAATTCAAAAAAAAACATTTAATTAACATCAAAAATTTTACCATTTCATCTTACCATTTATTTACGTATCCTTTTATTGCACTGATTGAAATAAATTCACTTATTAAATTTTTAAGTTCGTTACCTATCCATCTTGATTTTAATTCCATCTATCAATCAAATTCAGTTAGCCTTAACGTTACTACACTAAATCTACAATCAGTTTCAATTTATATAGAATTATATCTTAATACTTACCATTTATTTATAAATTAGGTTACCTTCCAATAAATCTGATTCCTAAGCATTTGATTGGATTGCCATCTTTACTATGTCTATTATTAATTAGCTTCAAATTCTACAATTTCACTTCTTAAATCCACCTTTTGCTATATTATAAGTAAAATTTACATTGGTTACATAAATGTATCATTTATTTATATTTATTACAAACTTATTTCCAGTTCCAACTAACAATCTAAATAAATGAATAGGCAACCTACCATAAACACTACCGTTACCTTTTTGTCACATACAAAATCCTTTATTACAAAAATCAATTTCTGCATATATTTTCATACTACAAATTCAATTTACTTATGTTCAAATTATAACCAAACCTGACCTTTTAAATTATTTTGTATAAAATTGGGATTTCATTAAGTTTCTTAATTATTACCCTTAATTGGCATTTATCATCTTGTATTCTCGTTGTCATTTCATAGATATGATTCCCAATTCCTTATTATTGACTTAAAAATGTCATTACTTACATTGCATTAAACGTTGTTACTTAAATCTCTACCCAATAGTAATTAATACTCTAAATAAATATGCTTACTCCTTTCGTTATTTATTCATTATCACAAGAAACGTTTAATCATTTGTAATTTCAAATTACCTACATTGATTGTATATATTTTCCATTATTATCATTTATTAGAATTCTATTCAACTTTCCATCTTATGCATGTAGTTAACCTTTCTATTGATTTTTCCTTCAAAATTTTCAGTTATTTCTTATTTAATCGCTATAAATTAAATGCATTGGTAACGAACAATAGTTGTTACCATTATACAATTTATACATTTGTAATTTATTCTCTACAACAATTATTACCTATCAATATTATTTCGCCCATAAATACAAACTTGCAATTTTTCTTATTATCATATTCCATTTACTGTTAACAATGTTTATTACATTATATTAGTTTAATAATTTCCTCAAATTCCTCATATTCAACTCATACGCTGGTAAAATTCTTTTCACTACTTAAAATCATTTGAATTAACTTCGAATTACTATAAGTAGGTTTTTAATTTATTTTTCTTCTAAATTTAATTACAACTTAATTTGACCAAATTAAATCCATGAAATCTACGGGTCGCTACACTCTCCCCCACTCAAAACTTTTCGTCCCCGAAAAGGAAAAGGAAGGGAGAAAGAAGAATAAAACAGTATATCTAGTTTCAAATATTAACTTATAACAATAATTTACTAAATTAATTTCCTTTAATGAATTACACTTGTTTTATAATCATTGTGTCTTTTAATACTTAAATTATTAAAGTTGGAAAAATATCTGTAACAAAATTCTAAGTCCAAAATTTACGAAAATTTTTGGCAGAGTCTCCTTTGTACGGAGGGACTCTGGAGAAAATATAATATCCAAATATACAAATATATTACATATATCCAAAATAAAATATCCCACACGGGAAAATATATAAATAGCGCTTTAATCGTAATCCGAAAACGTACCTATTTGTCGGGCAAAACGCTTATTATTTTGGAACCAAAAGCAGTAGCAGTTGCTTCCAACCCCTGTATTCACTTATATAATCTAAAAGGTTAAATATTTATTTTACAGTGAAATGATTGGGTAGATTCAATCATTTATATCCAATCAAATGCAACAACCATAAATTTTAACAAACAGCACATGCCACCAACAGACAATCATTCAATCAAACAAACAATTAGTTGTTAGGTTCAAATTCCGAAATTATACGAAATGTAAAATAACTATCAAGTGCATCCTTTACTCAACAGTCTTAGATGGAACAAAGATAGATTATTTCTCCATCCCACAACTTCAAAATTCCTTACCCAACAACCATACATCAACCAAACAATTCAAATCAACACCACAATAGCTTATTATACATTTATTTCATGCTTCAGTGGTTTTATTTTCTTTCTTTCATTTATGGAGGGATTTCTTTGTTTCTTACAATTTTCATTTTCCATTTGTTACAAAATTCATTATATTTGTATTCCAATTTATTGACTAAGTATATATCATCTATTTATACTACTTACCTTTACTTATATAGTAAAATTTCCAATTTATCTTAAGCTTATACAATTAATTCTCATTAACCATAGCAAATTAATAGAATACCTTTTCCCTCAAGCTTCACTTGTAAGATTTTCCTTAAATTCTTAATCTGCTAACATTCATTCTTATAAGTGGAAGTTTTTATTTATTCATCAACTATTAATTGTAGTCATTTCAAATTTTTCTACTTTCCATTATATTGGAATAGGGAAGATTAAAACATACTTAAGTCAATAATCATACAATCAATCCTTATTTGGAATATCATTTTATATACTTAAGTTCATATCACCTATTAATAATACTTAACTTTATTTTTAGTAAAATTTCAATCATAACTTAAGTTTATACCATTTAATTCTTATTATAGCAGTAAATTTATTGAATACCTTAATTACCTCAAGCTTCACTTGTAAGATTTCCCCTTACATTTTCTTACTAACATTGCAGCTTTTATTATATGGTAAGTTATGTATGTTT
The DNA here is from genome assembly GCA_030765085.1 of Allium cepa. NCBI lineage: Eukaryota > Viridiplantae > Streptophyta > Magnoliopsida > Asparagales > Amaryllidaceae > Allium > Allium cepa. Next base: position 620,958,673 of record CM060928.1, read on the forward strand.
AAGAATGCAAGTGAAAATTTACAAGTTTCTTCTCAATTCCTTTTTATTTATTAATGGTTCAATAAATATATATTCGTTTTATTAATTACAATTTCAACTTACCCTTAATTTCATTCCTTTATTTAATGTTTACGTTTTATTATATTTAATTACAGTAACCCTCTACTTACACTCAAATTATTAACCTTAAAACCTCCATTTTTATAAATAAAGGATCTTATTATTTCATTATCTAGGGTTTACAGACATTTATTTATATTACCTACTTTTTATTATATTACTAGTAGCATTTTAAAACATACTTAAGTTTATAACCCTACACATCAATCTTTATTTATTAAAGAATTTCATTTTATTTACTTAAGTTAAAATCACCTATTAATAATACTCACCTTTAATTTGGGTAAAATTTCAATTATCACTTAAGTTTATACCAATAAATTCTTATTATAACAGTAATTTATTGAATACTTCATTTTTCCTAAATTCCTACTTGTAAAATATTCAATTCCAGTTTCTCATTTAACACTCCAACTTTTATATTTGGGTAAGTTATTTATGTTAAGGAAATTGCAATTGAACTTATACAAGTTTAATCTCCATTCTTTTAATTAAATTTAATGTTTATCCATATTACTCTTTGTCTCATATGTATGCAAATTCCTCTTTATAGCTTTGCAGTTATTCTCTTATTTCAATTAGAGGTTTCAATTCATTTATTACTTAACTTTTATTTCACTAACAAATTTTTAACAATTAATTAACGGAAAAATTTAGAATTAAATACCGGGTTATTTCAATTTGTTTCAAAATAATAGGTAAATAAGTTCTTACATCTCAATATCTCTAATTATAGTTAGAGCAATAAAAGAAAAAAAAAAAAAAATTTTTTAGAAAATTTCAAAATAAATCTGTAGTAGAATTTACTACAGTGGCCTTTCCCCTTCGAACTCGAAAAATGAAAGTCGATGATGCGGCCGTCATCACCGAATTTATTTTCCAGCGACAGAGAGGAAAGTACAGAATTTAATTTCTCCCAAAATCTTCTTTTTAAAACAATTCTTCCAAATTATACGAAATATTTATATAAGAAAATACTTATAAACCAAATCATTATATTTCATAAATTCTTTGAAAACAAATTTGGAAAAATCCCGGACCTAAGTTCTAAAATCTCCAATTTGATTTACCATAATTTCAACTTAGCTTCAATTATTATAAATATTTTTATTTTCTAACACCCAATCTATAGCAACCAAATATATATATATCTTTATAAAACTATTTTTATATATAGAAATATAATAGGCAAAATTATTTCATTCACCTATATTAAAAACAAATATTATGTCGGTCTGTCCTATTAAGTGTTTAGAAATCCCTATTGATGACATAGCGTCCCATGCATCAACCAGAATTTATAAATACAAAGCGGAACAGATTAACACAATATAAAAATCTTTTTATAACACTAACAAGTACGCTCTCTCATATATATACGCTCAGTGACTCCCATAGGATATTACTACCCTATTAACAAAGAGTCAAACCCCACAAAGCCAAGGTTTATCGCTAAACCAAAGCTCTGATACCAACTGTAACATCCCGCCTTTTTGCACACTTTAAACCGACACACGTGCCAATTCAAAGCATACACAAGGGCGGATTGTTATGGGGTAAATAAGAAAAACAGAGAAGAAATATAAAAAACAAAACAGAATCTCACAGCGGAAGGATAAAATATAATAACAAATATACAGTTCATAAACAGTTTACAAAAGCTTGATTCTTCTTTTACAATAAATATCAGAGTTACACATACCAATACAAGCAATGCAGCGGAATAGAAAGAGTGTGGTGTAATACTATATATAACATAATACTTATTCTTCGTCTTCGTCCTCCAAAGCTAAAATCTGCTATCCTGAAATGCTCGGACTGACCCGAGCGAATTTGAATAGACAAAAACACCCGAGTCAGACTAGAATATCTTATGTGAGTTAAATAAACAGAAATAAATATGAGTACAGTAACTCAAGAGATGTTCGGGATTTACATCTCCTAAGGATCCGTTAAACTATTTACTATGTAGTATATTGCGCTATTATAATAGTGTCTATTTATAAAATAAACTTACTTTTAAATAGCGTTAAGGCTTTACATTTTCCACCTTAACACGTAATAGTCCCAGTAGTCCATCCAATATCATAGCTCCTCCTACTCGGGAAGCAACTAGAGGATACCACACGGGCTACGGGAGAAAACCAAACTCGTACAAGGCTCGATATGGTAGGTGACACGGCACAACGAGGCAATGCCAGGGTAGATATACCAATTGCTATCCAGGCTGGTGGAAACGCGTAGCCGCAGTTACCGCCCACCTCGGACTAACTCCCCAAAATCAAAATATAGAAGTGGCCACTGAATCAAATCCAAGTCAAAGTATAATATCGAAGAGGAGCGTCCGATCAGAGGAATGACCTCATTGGCCTGAGAATCGCTCCTGTTTTAGCCACCTTATGCCAACTCACGGGAGTTGGGTCCACGTATTTACCTTACAGGAAACGTCGCCACCACCTACTTCATTCTGGAATCTCCACCGCGTACACGGTTAGTCAAAGTGGTTTTCGGTATCGACAGAGAGTATGTCCATATCCGATCCCGGTCTCTTTGCCAACCAATCGTTATTATAACACCGCGGTCATTTAAAATAGTTTATACTTTAAAACCAGAACATAGTCCCTTTCAAAACCATAATATTACGATATCATTTTTCTTTAAAACACAAATAATTTATCTTCATGTTATTTTATAAAAACCCAAATCCATGATATCGTTTCCCAAATAAAATTTTCCTTTCCAAAAATTATGTCACTTTTTATTATTTAATATCCCATGTAACCAATATTTTGTTTGTAACTTTCAACATAATTCTTCGAAAATCCATAGTATTTTAAAACCATTATTTTCAAAACTAAATGGTTTGGATATTCAACGGTATGCGAATTAAAAAGGTTTAACTTTACTGTTGCTTTATAAAGAATAAATTACATGGCTTTCCAAATATTTCTTGTTTTAAAGTTAAACCAAAGTCCAAAATATTACTTCAAGTCCCACAACCATTTCAATTTTATATATATTTATATCCATTTTTGAGCATTAATATTTCAACTAAAGTTGGATTTTTATCCTTTCAAAATCAATATTCTATTAATTAATCTTGACCATTCACATAAAATCCATAATTAATAAGACTTCAATTTCTAGTAAAATATATATATATATATATATAGAATTTTTTCCACTTCAAATTATACTAGAATATCCATTTCTATTTATTTTGGAAAAATCCAATTACAAATATCATATCTTATAATTTCCAACTTTACATTTAAACATAGGATATAAATTTACCAAACTCCATTTTCTAAATTTTTCCCATTTTCAATAAAGAAATTTATATTCCTTTTAATTTCAAAATTCCAACTTCATAGGTATATAAATATGGAATAAAATATTTATACAATATAAATTTAAGATTTATAGACCGTATTCAATCCAAACCATAGAAATCACATTAAAATAGTTATATATAGACCGCGGTGCCTGTATATAGTTTCTATCCTATGGTCAAGTGATACGGATATTTATCATTTCAATCCGCAATTTAAAAATAAAACTGCGGTTGTATATCATTTCAAACCGCAATCCCGAATGAAACGAAAAATGCATACTAACTTGCAGTTTAATGATATCAAATAAAACATCCATTCAATAACACATCCATCACCCAATCACAAACATCAAGCAATATCAATCAATAACAATATATGTTTGGTAATATACAACAGGTAATAATTGGCAGTTTTATTTCAAATTATATTTATCAACTATTAATCTAACAATTTATATTCAGTGATAATTGACATAACTGTTAACTAGCAGTTCATATGCAAACAATAATTTCTAACAGCCAATTAACACGCAATAAATCAACTAAATTTACAGTTAAATTCAAAAAATTGCAATTCAACAGATATGAATGAAATAACATGCCAAAAGCTCATAAATAAATTTCTATTCATTTCTAAAATTTATTTAACAAACATAAAAGCTTCTAGTAATTGTGAGTGGGTTAAAACACTCACCTTTTGAATTTAAATCGAATTCAAACCCGATTTAAACCCAAAAATTCGCCCGTCTCAGAATTCGTCCAAACCAGCGTCATCGAGTCCGGAATTAAATTACGATCCTAACAAAAAAAATCTCACGTGAATCGGAGATCGTATGCGAGAGTTATGTCGAAAATTGCACTCGAATTCAAAATTGAAAAATAGCAAAAGTGATACACATCTCACCTAACACATGCCACGTCATCTCTGTGTCTTCACGCAACAGCAAAAATATTTGCAGATACCAACGCACGCCGCCCCCATCTTCTCCCCTTGGCCGAAACCCTAATCCAAAATTCCCGACAATCCAACCGTCGAAACGCCAAACAAAATACATAGATGCGATCCCCTCGGTTCCCTCTCCAAAACCCAGAAACCGTTTTCCGATCCGACGAAGTTTTGCGCGACGATGATGAACGATTTTGGGGCTGTTTGAATTTATTCTGGATGAACGACAGCTCTAATTGAAAAACGAATTTCACCAGTAATTTACGCGTATCGAATACTTCAACATATATTTTTTCTGGAATTTTCTGAAATTTTTGAGTTTTGACTTTTGATTTTGAACTGTGGATGGATCTGCAATTGGATCTGAGATGTATACATTTGGGGAAGAGAAAGGAGTGAAGAAATGAACGTACAGCAAATGAAAAAGAAAGGAGCTAGGGTTTATAGCTGTATATTTATAGATAGGCTAGAGGTAGGGTAGCTAGACTGGATACGCGAACGTGCGTGACAAACCATGGTCCAAAAAGCCCGCTATGCCACCGGAGTCGGATTTGTTAAAACTATATATCCAAATAGGTGTTTTAAAATATTCTGAACGCAATGGAAAAAGTTTCGCGACCAAATTCGATCGTATGAAGAAGTTATGCCAAAAAAACAAAAATTTCACATTGATTTCAAAATGCGTAAATTTCAAGGCGTTTCGAGTCCGTACGATCAAACGACAAGTCCGATCGCTACGAAACTTGAAACATTATTATAATTCACCGTTACGGATCCGATGAAACTGGTTTCGTCGAAATCCGAGTCCGTGCCCAAAATGGCTATTTTTATATTAATTAAATAAATAGGCAAATAAATTAATTAAATTCAATCTTTAAAATTTTTGACTTTAAAATTGAAAATTTGATCATTTTTATAATTTCACTTTAGTTACAACAAATTAAACAAACCCAGATATCAATGTCAAGTAAATATATTTATAAATTTCAGTGTTTGAATTCAATTACGGTAAATACAGATATTGTAAATTCCAAGCATTTACTTAAATTTAACTTTGACTATGACCTTATAGTTTACTGCGTATTATTACGTCAATTAATATAACTTTACGTTTATTTCAAATCTACCAATTATAAACAAATAAAACCTTTCAATTGTTTTTCATGAATAGGTATTTCAATGAATTAGTTAGTATTCGACTAGCATAATATTTAATTCTAACCACTGCAATAATTAAGCTTTATTTTAAATTGGATTTAGATGGAAGGATTTGTTTGCCTTTTCTTAACTACTATATTCAAAAATTTTGCCTTTCTTTGTATTGCTACTATTTCCATTTATATTGAAATTGTAAAACATATATAAAAAAAATTAGAATCTCAAATAAGCTCTTATTACTCACAATTACTATATTAATTTGGATTGCACAACATCTTATTCATCACTTGCTTAAACCTAAATTCCTATTTCATTCATAAATGCTAAAATAAATCAATTATTACATAATTTCTTTTATTAATATTCATGCTATTCATGCTATTCATGTTAAATTCAATTCCTTTGTTCCATTCAACATCAGCAATTATCTATTAAAAGTCCCAAAATTTCTATTAAATAAATCTAACGAATCTTTATTATAAATTAGATGAATTTAATATTGCATTCAAACTATTGCGTTAAAATTTCCGTTTCACTTTAAAGTAACTAAATTTGCCCATTATAATACTTATTTCAATTCAAAAAAAAACATTTAATTAACATCAAAAATTTTACCATTTCATCTTACCATTTATTTACGTATCCTTTTATTGCACTGATTGAAATAAATTCACTTATTAAATTTTTAAGTTCGTTACCTATCCATCTTGATTTTAATTCCATCTATCAATCAAATTCAGTTAGCCTTAACGTTACTACACTAAATCTACAATCAGTTTCAATTTATATAGAATTATATCTTAATACTTACCATTTATTTATAAATTAGGTTACCTTCCAATAAATCTGATTCCTAAGCATTTGATTGGATTGCCATCTTTACTATGTCTATTATTAATTAGCTTCAAATTCTACAATTTCACTTCTTAAATCCACCTTTTGCTATATTATAAGTAAAATTTACATTGGTTACATAAATGTATCATTTATTTATATTTATTACAAACTTATTTCCAGTTCCAACTAACAATCTAAATAAATGAATAGGCAACCTACCATAAACACTACCGTTACCTTTTTGTCACATACAAAATCCTTTATTACAAAAATCAATTTCTGCATATATTTTCATACTACAAATTCAATTTACTTATGTTCAAATTATAACCAAACCTGACCTTTTAAATTATTTTGTATAAAATTGGGATTTCATTAAGTTTCTTAATTATTACCCTTAATTGGCATTTATCATCTTGTATTCTCGTTGTCATTTCATAGATATGATTCCCAATTCCTTATTATTGACTTAAAAATGTCATTACTTACATTGCATTAAACGTTGTTACTTAAATCTCTACCCAATAGTAATTAATACTCTAAATAAATATGCTTACTCCTTTCGTTATTTATTCATTATCACAAGAAACGTTTAATCATTTGTAATTTCAAATTACCTACATTGATTGTATATATTTTCCATTATTATCATTTATTAGAATTCTATTCAACTTTCCATCTTATGCATGTAGTTAACCTTTCTATTGATTTTTCCTTCAAAATTTTCAGTTATTTCTTATTTAATCGCTATAAATTAAATGCATTGGTAACGAACAATAGTTGTTACCATTATACAATTTATACATTTGTAATTTATTCTCTACAACAATTATTACCTATCAATATTATTTCGCCCATAAATACAAACTTGCAATTTTTCTTATTATCATATTCCATTTACTGTTAACAATGTTTATTACATTATATTAGTTTAATAATTTCCTCAAATTCCTCATATTCAACTCATACGCTGGTAAAATTCTTTTCACTACTTAAAATCATTTGAATTAACTTCGAATTACTATAAGTAGGTTTTTAATTTATTTTTCTTCTAAATTTAATTACAACTTAATTTGACCAAATTAAATCCATGAAATCTACGGGTCGCTACATAAGTTGTCATTTAGTTTACTTAGTATAGACACAACATTTGAAACATCCATTTCCAATAGAAGCATTTGGCAATATTTTCTTCTTCAAAGATCATTAAGTGTTCCTTTTTTAGCTTTATTGGTTTATATCCACGAATTGTAAATGTCTCACGTCGTCTGTTGTCCATATTTCAATTATTTATTTATATTCTTCATCTTTATTTATATTGTAACGACCCGGAATTTTGGGCAAAATAAATTTAATAATCTGTATAAATAATTTAACTGGTTTAATAATTTTCTTTATAATTTTAATTTAAATTAGTGAAATTAATCTTTTAAAGGATAATAAATATTTAATCTGATAATTGTGATCAATATCTTTCTAACAATTTAAAATATTGATAAGATTTATTTTTTCCGAAGCTAATGAAATTTTATTCTATTTATAATATATATATATCTGATATATATTGTGAATAGAAGTCTTGTGTTTTAAATAAAAGATGAATTTTTACATTGTAATATATATGTTTGTATATGTTATAATTTGATATTGTTTTAAATTTAATTTAATCTATGGATAATTTGTATATTTATGAAATTATAATTTTAAGCTTTGTTTTAATTTATATTTCAAAAGTTAATTTAGATTTGTCAAATTGTTTTCAATTATAAGATAATTATTTGTTTTTAAAATATAAGTTTTGTTATTTATTTTAAAAAAGATAGTTTAAAAAAAAGTTTGAACAAAGTTTGTTCTGCTTTCTTTTTAAATGCTTCAATTTAAATAGTTTCAAATGTATATAAATAAATGTTTTAAGATTTTTAAATCCAGAAGAATATATTTGTATTATAATTTGTTTTCTAATATTTCTTTAAAGGATTAAACTTATATTTAAATATGTAAATATTTATTTATTTGTTTAAGAGAATTAAATTATGTAAGTTTACAATACATTTAAATTAAGTAAAAATTAATTAAAAAAGGACTCAAAGACATGTGTAAACATTTATTCATTTAGTAACTTAAGAAAGTAGTTTTTATTTGCATTTAAACTAAGTAAAAATTTAATTAAAATACTAATAAACATGTGTAAACATGTTAAACCCCTCAATAACACTTGTAAGATAATGAGGCTTTGCATTTGACATTTGTTCAAGTTGTGATAACAAGTGTCTTTATTTTGAAGTTTAATTTCTTTTACTTTTATTTGAGAAATTTAAACATAAAGAAGCTTGTTTTTCCTTTCTTCAATTTTTTTCATATTAATGGCTTCTAGAAAAATTCTTCAACTTGAAAACTAAATCTGAAGCAAATGTCAATCTGCATTTATTAAAGTACAATCTGCAAATCAAGTTGAAAGTAAAAGCTATAACTTCAAATCCTTTGCAACTTTTAAATGGAATTTAACCTACAAGTCAAAATCTGCTGGAATTTCAACATGCAACTTCAACATGCAAATGAATATTTGTTTCAATCTTTTAAAGCATGCAAAGGAATTTCATTAGCAATTCAACTCTGAAGTTTCAACTCTTAAAATAACAAGCTGTAAGCATGCATTCAACTTCAACAGCAAGAAAATCAGAAGCAATTTTCAGATTTTATTCAAGAGCCCGGAAAAAGAAAAAATCAACTCTGCAAATAATCAGGTGAGTAAACTATTTTTAAAAACAGTTTGATTTTATGATGATATTATGATGTTACATGAAATTTTTTTTCAAATTGGAATGCATGTTGAATTAAAATATTGAATTGCCTATAAAATTTAAAATGGATACTATGTTTATTAAAAACAGTTCAAATCCTTCACTAATCTCAATAATTTGATTTTGAATACAAATTGGACTGTGATTTGTAAATGAAAGTTGTTTGTAATCAAGTGATTTATCATCTAAAAATAGTTATAGGGTTTTAAATGAATTAGTTATTCATATTTTTCAAATTTACGGTGAAACTTAAATTTTGGTCAAAAATTAACTGCTTTAAATTCAAATTTGGATTGCATGCATGGAATTGTGATGAAAAATCATGATTTTAGATGTTACTATCATAAGTTTTAATTGGGTATTTCGTGTGGATTTGGGTTTTGTTCAATTTGGAAACTATTATGAATTGCCGAAGAACGACTTGATGATTGTAGCTAGGATTGGGTTCGAAGCATGTTTTTGAATCAAGATTATGGGAAAAATACCAGAGAATTTTTCTATTGGGTGAATCGTTCGAATTTCTTCGAACTAGGGTTTAATGTGGTTCTCGACTGAGTTTAAATGTTGAAGCTTTTGCGACTTGAATTCTTGACCGAGTTCAATCGCATTTGGGGAGGTTAACGACATTGGTTGTGGTATCATGATGGAGTGGTCGGCATGGTTCACCAATGTTGGGAAGGACGGCATCGTGTTTGGATTTGAGGCGTTGTTTTTGCAGTTTTGGGTATGAATGCTCGAATTTTGGAACGCGTATCAATTGATAGATCTGGGTTGAATTTTGGGCCGTCGATGGCGTATGACGTTTTTCGGCGACTGGCATGATGGACGGAATGGGTTGGCTGGTGGTGCAATGTGCACCATGTTGGGTTGTGCACTGGGAACTTTTTGTTTTGGAGAAGACGATGGGAACTCGAAGCAGCACTCGTGTTATTCTCGCGATCGACTCGGTGTTGTTGGTGTTGGGTTTTGTTCGAGGTAGGCATGGGATTTTTAGGTTACTGTCTCAAGATTTTTGGGTGTACCTTTATAAGTTCTGTAATGTAAATGTTTTCAGGTTTAAACCTGTTGACTGAATGAATGGAACAAGTTTAAGGTTATAAAGAGACGAATTATAAGTTAAAGTTGTGGTTTTGAAATAAAGTTTTCAAAATTTATATAGTGTTTTGAATTTTAAAATTCAAAGAAGTGTTTAAATTTAAGTATTTAAGTAATGTTTTAATAACAAAGTTTTAAAAATTTATAAGTTTGAATTAGATGTTTAAAGTGTTTTAAATTCTTTTCAAAATTTGATTTCTAAATGCCTTATTTTCAAATAAGGTTATTGTTAAATTTGAAAATCAAATAGAATAAATTGATGTTAAGTTATTAAAATTTGATTTAAATTCAAATAAATTATTTATAAAGATAAATATGGTTAAATTATTTTGTAACGTCCCGCCTTTTCGCATGTTATAAATCGACACACGTGCCAATTTAAACCATACGCAAGGGCGGATTGTTATGGGGTAAATGAGAAAAACAAGAAGGAAAAAAAACAAAACAGAATCTTACAGCGGAAGGATAAAATATAATAATCATATATACAGTTCATGAAGCTGTTTAAAAAAAACATTTGATTATATTCACATAATACATATCAGAGTTACACATACCAATAACAATGCAGCGGAACAGTATGAGTGTAGTGCAATAGAATAAATAATAATAATACGAATCTTCGTCTTCGTCCTCCAAAGCTAAATCTTCAAATCCAGAAACGATCGGACTGACCGAGCGAATTGAAAAGACAAAACACTCGAGTCAGAACTAAAAGATCTTATGTAAGTTAAATTAACAGTAATAAATATGAGTGCAGTAACTCAAAAGATGCTTGGGATTTACATCTCCTAAGGATCCGTTAAACTATTTACTATGTAGTATATGACGCTATGATAATAGTGTCTATTTATAAAATAAACTTACTTTTAAATAGCGTTAAGGGGTTACCCTTATAGCCCTTAACACAAAATATATTCCCATAGTCAGTACAGTACCGTAATCTCCCCCGTACTAGGCGTCGTCAGAGGGCACTCCATAGGTATGGTACAAAGCCAAAATCGTATAAGGCGCGCTAGGGTAGGTGACACGGCACAACTTGGAAATGTCAGGGTTGATATACCAATTACGCTTCCGGGTCGGTGGTAACGCATAGCCGCAGCAACCGCCAACCTTGAGTCACACCCCCAAATCAAAGAAATCAAAACTGGCCACCGAATCAATCCAAAAGTCAAAGTATAATATCGAAGGGATGTGTCCGATCAAAGGTACTACCTTATTAACTTGTCAATCGCTCATGTTTTAGCCACCTTATGTCAACTCACGGGAGTTGGGTCCATGTATTTACCTTACAACAAATGTCGCCACCAACCTACTTCATTCTGGAATCTCCACCGCGTACACGGTTATTAAAGTGGTTTTCAGAGTTGGCAAAAAGTATGACAACTTTCGATCCTGGTCTCTTCAACAACCAAACGTTTTTATAACATCGCGGTCTTTTAAAAATAATTTATACTTTAAAAGCAGAATAAAATTTTCCATTTCAAAACCCATAAATACGATATCATTCCCTTTTAAAATCCAAATAAAAATTATATCATTTTATTTCATATATATTTCTTTTCCAAAATCATGCCACTTTTAAAATTTATAATACCACGAAACCAAATATTTGAATTTTAACTTTCAACATAATACTTCGAAATCCATAGTTTTAAAACCATAACTTTCAAACTTAAATGGTTTGGATATTCAACAATATATAAAATAAAACAGTTGAATTTAAAATTTCTTTAAAAATAAATAAATTCCACTCCTTCACAATTTTTATTCACTTTAATTCCAGTCTAAACCCATAACTTTTAGATTCACTTTCAGTTTAAATAAAACAATTCGATTTCAATATTTTCTAACTTTGAGTATTTAATGAATTTCAAAACTAAGGTTGCGAATTTAAATCAACAATTCATTTTCCTATTATTTAGTTTAAAAGGTTTACATGATAAATCCATAACCATTTAAAATAACTAAATTTATTTACACTAAAAATTTCCTTCCATTTATTTATACTAAAATTATTTATTAAATCCCGTTATAAATATCTTACCTTTAAAATTTCTAATTTTAACAAGTTAACATCAACTTACGGAGTTAAATTTTCAAATAAGCTCAATTTATATTAATTTCAAATTTATCTTTCAATCTTTATTGATTTAAATCATTTAACTCTATATATATATATATATATACAAGATCTTAAACCTGTACTTAAACGAATAATATAAATTATCAAATGCCATTTTTCAACTTATTCATTTTTATTTAACAGATTTATGCATAGCTTAAATTCAACAATTTAACTATGTATGTATATATAAAATATATTTATATCATATCCAAATTTAATATTTATTTAACCGTATCATATCCAAACCATAAAATAATTTCAAAAATAATTTTATATATATACCACGGTGCCTGTACATAATTTTCTATCCTATAGTCAAGTGATACGGATATTTATCATTTCAATCCGCAATTTAAAAATTAAAATGCGGTTGTATATCATTTCAAACCGCAATCCCAAATGAAATGAAAATGCATGATAACTTGCAGTTTATATAAGATAGAACGCATCATCCATTCACCCAATATCAATCATCAACCAATTTATTTCAATCATCATTAATTTATTTCAATCATCGTCAATTTAAACAGACATCAATATATAGCATATGCAATATAACAGGAAATAAATGACAGTTATTAACTAACAGTTTATATTCAAAATAAATTTAATAACTGTTTAACTAGCAGTTTTATGCAAGTGAATAAATTTTAACTGTCAAATTTATATGCGATTATAAAATTAATTAACAGTCAAATTAAATAAATGCGATTTAACAGAGATAATGAATAAAACATGCCAAACAGTCATAAATAAATTTCTACTCATATCTAAAATCCATTTAACAAACATAAGGAATCTTAATAGTTGTGAGTGGGTTAAAACACTCACCTTTTGAATTTAAATCGAATTTAAATCCAATTTAAACCCAAAAATTCAACGGTCTCCAAATCTGTCCAAACTAGCGTCAAAAGATCGGGGATTTAATTAGAATCCTAACAAAAAAAATTCGCGTGAATACGAGGTCGTATGTGAAAGTTATACGAGTTAATTCGATTGAAAACATAATTAAATTAAAAACAGAAATAAATAAATGAATAAAACCTCAACACGTCTTCCACGTCAGCTGTCTCTCTGCCATGCACAGGAAAACACGGTTCGAACCTAACCTGTAGAAACCCTAACCGGCCGCCACTTCACTTCGCTGCCTCGCGCCTCTATACGCCGATCCAGATGCTCCACCATGACCACCTCCTTGAGCCGCCCCCTCTCCTTCGACGCCTTGTGCTCCGCCGCCTTCAATTAGCCTCCGACCGAGACAAAAATGCACGGCCTTAGGCACAATTCCAGGCGACTTGGGGACCCTATAATGACAACGAACGGCATGGATTTCCCTCATTCGTCGAGCTCTACGCCATGGTGCCTCCTGATCGTCGAATTATGAAGGATCCACTGTCGAAATCACTAAAACCAAAACGAATGGCTGGAACTATTTCAAGTTTTTCTGGGTAAACAGTGCATCGAATGAAAAAACGAATACCACCAGGAGATTACGCTCATCGAGACCATCAACATATTTTTTTTTGAGATTTTTCTGAGGACTTTGAATTTTGACTTTTGATTTGATTTTTGAAATTTGAGTTTAGATCTAGGGTTTGCAGCCTTTGAAGAAGAAGAGGAGTTGATGAAATGAATGCACAAACAAATGAGAATAGATGGAGGCTATGGTTTATAATTGGGTTCATATAGGTAGGTTAGAAATTTGAATAGACGGATCGGATAAACAAACGTGCTAACGCTAACGTAGACCAAAAAGCCCGTTCTGACCCCGGAACGAAATTGGGCAAACCCATATATCCAAATAGGTGTTTTAAAATATTCTGAACACGATGGAAAAAGTTTCATGTCCAAATTCCATCGTATGAAGAAGTTATGCTGAAATCAATATTTTCAAATTGATTTCAAATTGATTTCAATTAAATCGATTTCAAGGCGTTTCGCGTTCGTACGATCAAACGACAAATCTGATTGCTACGAAACTTGAAATCTTATGATAATTCACTGTTACAGATTCCATTACATTTCTTATTAAACATTCCTTATTAAGTTATTGCATTTAAATCAATTTAATATTTTCATTAGTTTCTCATATTAAATTTTATATCCAGGTAAGAATCCTTTTTCTACTTAATTCAATTTGGATTTATTCAAATTTCTATGAATAGGTTTTAAGCCACCATTTACATAATTTATTTTAGCCTTCATTTTAACATTTATTTATCCCCTTTATTGTTTCTACTAAAATAAATTACAAAACTCCTATTAAATAAACAAATTAAATTGTTAAAATTTACGGGTCGTTACATATTTTTTCATGAACTTAGGAATACTTAATAAATATGATTTGTTAATTAAGATTAATGTTTTCTTAATTAATTAAAGATTTTGAAATATAAGATGTTAATTAATTAATTGTTTAATTAATTTTAAATAATTAGTTAAATTGTTTATTTAATTTTTAAATAATCGCTTAATTATGGATTAATTAAGTGTAAGTACTTAATGAAGTAATTATTGGTTATTTATTGGATGTAATTAAGAAGTGGTAATTACTTATGGAAGAAATTAGAAAAGTTACTCATGAAGTAATTAGTTGAAGTGATTAATGGAAAATCACCTGTTGTTATTAATTAAGGAATTTAATTTGCATAATTGTTTGAAGTTAATTAATTATGAAGTAATTAATTAATAAAATAATTAAGGATTGGTTAATAAAGGAAGTAATTACTTGTTAAGTAATTAATTAAGAGAGTAATCAAGATTTATTAATGAAGTAATTAGAGATAATTACTTGTTAAGTAATTAGGAGTTAATTACTTAATTATTTTAGTTAATTTATTAATGTGATTAATTAATTAATGAATGAGATTTAATTTATGATTAATTACTAAGTGTGATTAATTAAAATGTAATTGATTAATAAAGTAATTAATTAATTAATTAAAATTTATTTATTAATTTAATTGTTTAATAATTACTTAATAAAGTAATTAAAGATTAATTAATTAGATTAATTAATCAAGGGTTAACTTAATTAAATAAGAAATTAATTAATTAAGTTAAGTAATTTCAAATTGTTAATTACTGATTATGATTAATGAGTTGATTAATTATAAGTTAATTATTTAATTAATTTAAAGTAATTATTAATTAATAAGGATCATTAATTATTGTAATTAATGATATTAATCAAGGTTGATTAATATAAGTGATTTATTTAAGAGTGATTAATTAAATGTAATTAATTAAGGTTTAATGTAATTAATTATGACTGATTAATAAATGAAGTAAATGAAGGATCATTAATTATTGTAATTAATATAGTAATTAAAGGTTAATTACTGAATATGGTTAAGGATGATTACTTGAATGTAATTAAAGTATAATTAATCAAGGAAGATTAATTGAGGAAGATCATTAGAGATGATTAATTAATTTATTTAGAATAAATAAATGAAGAAGGATTTAGGATTAATCCAGTTGATTAAGAGTTAAACAATTCTGCTTGGTTGATTGATTTATATGGGTTGATTGATTAATATTGGTTGATTGATTGATATTGGATGATCAATATTTGGTCATTGATATTAGATGATTGGTTGATACTGGATGATTTGGATATCTATGATATGTGATATGATGCTTTGTGAGATGAATGTTGTTATGAATTATATATTGTGATGATGTGATTCATCTATCTGTTTATATCATCCTGATTAAGTTAATTGTTAAAACCCTTAAGTACAAATTGGACATTAAAATGGCGTTTGTTTTCGGTGAGACCGGGATCGGGTTTCCATATTTGGGATCCGAAAACCACATCGATTCCAATTAAACGTTAGGTCGTTAATCCAAGTGGAGCAAGTGAAGACTCGAGGTGTAAGGGCTATAGTTAGTATAACTCTGTGGGTGATTCCGTAATGAGTTTGACGAAATAGTACTTATAGGTTCGAGATGGTGATTTAGAGTGCAAGGGCTATGGTCGTTGACTCTGAGGGTGATTCCAAAATGAGTGCAACGAGATAGTGCCTTCGGTTTTGTTGGAACCCGGAACGAACTTGTTTGGATTGAATGTTTTCAGTACATCGTCAAGTGGACGATGAGCATTCTAAGATAGATGTGTTCTATAAAGGTAATCGTAGCCTCAAGCCTCATCAATCGGGAATGGCTAAAACAGGGGAGGTGCAGTAAGGCTTCGTGGGTAGCCCCCACTTGAGAGTGAGATTTGCCCCTGTCTAGAGGTCCCTTTCTATTTCGGCTTAGTGTGTGGTTGGTCGCGCCAACCACGGGGTGGTCTTGTTCGGGACTGTCCAGTAAGGGATGGTTCCGGCCTTGTGTTGCAGGGGAGTTAGGGTGGCTCCTCGGTAAGGTGATCTAGGCCACGTACTGTGACGGACATTACCCCAGTAGCCCTGCCATTGATGGAATTCAAAATCCAATAAGTGCCTGTACGGTTTTGATTGTGCCCAACTATGTTGGAACGTGAGATGTAAGCATTCCAGCTATTTCTGTATTTTATTTTGAAAACCCTAGACACTATTATAATATCACTGGATTTCCTACCAAATGTTTTGGTTAGCATAAGGTAAATACTTTTCCATGTTTATGTGTGGGAAGTCTTGCGTGATACCTTTTCTTTTCAAAGGTTTTTCTAAAGTTAAGCAATTTTAACCCGTTTACTCACACCAGACCCCTGTCTGACCCGAGTGTTTATTTTCTGTTTATTAAACTCTTGGGTACTCGTATTATGTATGAGTAGTCAAGTGATTCAGGTTTGCTTGACGAATTCTGGAGGACATATGGAGCAGGAGGCTTCCACGTGTAGATATATATTATGGTTCCGCTATGTTTGTTTGGTATCTGTATCTGTGTACTTGAGTTTTATAGTTAGACAGATGTTTATAACTGTCTAATATGTATTGTTTAAGTTGTGTACTCTGATATAATATGATACTATGTAATATTTTATGTGATATATTATATTTCATTCGTTCCGCTGTGAGTTATATGTTGTTGTTATGTTCTTTTTTCTCTTTCTTTTCTTCTTCTACCCTTTCTTTCTTCATTGATGATGCGGTTTCCTGAAGATAGGAAGTTCGGGTCGTATCATTTGGTATTAGAGCATTAGGTTGAGTGAATACCTAGGCTCTGTAGTGGTGTCTTTCTTGAGAGAGCATACTTGTAATTTTTATATATAATTATATATATATATATATATATATCTACCTGATCTGTTGGGTTATCTGTTCGGATTTTCCAACATAGGTTTTGAAGGTAGATGGAGTAGTGGTGTGTGTGTAAGACGACTACCACTGATGGAAGGAGTCCATATGTTTGAGGTAGGAAGTATTTGTCGAGACTGTAGACCTAATACAGTCTCGAGTAAGATTTGTAGTTTGGAGTAAGGATTTCTCAGATATCCGAAGGAAATCTTTTTAAAGATTCGGAGT
The DNA here is from genome assembly GCA_030765085.1 of Allium cepa. Taxonomy (NCBI): domain Eukaryota; kingdom Viridiplantae; phylum Streptophyta; class Magnoliopsida; order Asparagales; family Amaryllidaceae; genus Allium; species Allium cepa. The sequence goes on from CM060928.1 coordinate 620,976,542, forward strand.
TTATCTTTGAAGTGTAAGTTTGGATTTCGCTCGGGTGAGCGAATTTCTTTTGAGTTTGGATCTGTTGATAGTGCAGAAGTAAGTGATGATATATTGATAACTGCGTGATGAGATGCAGTATCTATTGGATATTTTCAGAAGATGTTTTCTCTTGAAGCAATTTGGAAGTGGTTGAGGAGCAGTCTTTACCTGCCACAGGAAAGACTCGTCTGTATATAAGTTGTCTGGATCTTTAGCATGGAGGTTAGTTGTTTTGGGAATATGAGACTAAGGTCTATAAGTTGTTTCGCTTTGGCATGGTCTCATTGTCATTCCTTAAGGAGAGCGAGATGTTGATGCTTGGTTTGGAGCCCGAGTTTCTTTTGGGATGCATGCCATCTCGGAGGTCCGTTGTGTGGTTAAAGATGATTAATTGGAATACATAAGTAATTGATGATACGATTAAATTAAGTTAATTAATAGTTTAATTAATTTAAGATAGTCATTTGATTAATTGAAAGTAAAATTACTTAGTGAAATTAATGGAGCATAATTACTTAAGGAAAGTAATTAGATGATAATTACTTGATGTAAATAATACAAGATGATTTGTAAATGAAGTAATTTGGGTAATTTATTTGTAATTAATCAAAGGATTAATTTACGGGAATAATTAATCATGGGATGATTGATTTATTATAAGTAATTAAGGGTAGTTAATTACTGGTTTGTTATTAATCAAGGGTGATTAATAATTGTGTTTAATTAAAGATTAATCACGTAATGTAATTAATTTAAATAAAGTAATTTAATATAAATTAGAGATCATTAATTAATATAATTAATGATGTAATTAAGAATTGTTTAATTAATGAATAATTAATAAGGAAGTAATTAAATGTTAATTGCTATGAATGATTTAGAATAATTCATTTGAGAAATTAATTAAAGACTAAATTACTTATTGAAATTAGAGAATGATTAATTAATTTGATTTATAATTAATTAATGGTTGTGAGAGCAGGATTTATGGAATGAGTAATTAATTTAATTAATTTTAAACTAATTAAAGATAGAAGCAATTAATTTAATTCATTTTAAATTAATTATAGATTGTGATTCATAAATCATTGCTTATGGATGATATTGATATTTCATTGATTGATTTTGATCTCAGATATGAGATGAGTGATATCTATGTGATATGGATGTATGGTTTAAGTATGATGATATTTAATTATCTATTTGGAGGATGATATTAATTATCTGTTTGTGATGATAATGTGATTATCTGTTATGAGATGTGAGTTATCTATATGTGTATATTGATAATATTGAATTGACTGTTAAGACTAAATAGACAACTTGGCCTTAAAAGACACGTTTTGGATTTCGATGAGACCGGGATCGGGTTTTCCATATTTGGACATCCGAAAACCACATCGGTCCAAATTAACGATAGGTCGTGAATCTGAAGTGAAGATGAAGATTCAGAATGCAAGGATTATCGTCGTTAACTCTGAGGGTGATTCCAAAATGAGTGTAACGAGATAATGCCTTCGATTTCGTTCGAACCCGAAACGAACTTGTATGGGTGAATGCTTTCAGAACATCGTCAGGTGGGCGATGAGCATTCTAAGAGATATGTCCTATAAAGGTAATCGTAGCCTCAAGCCTCATCAACCGGGAATGGCTAAAATAGGGGAGGTGCAGCAAGGTTAGGTGGGTCATGCCCAAGCAGGACGAGATATACCCCTGTCTAGATGTCCCTTTTTATTCGGCTGTGTGGGCAGTTGGTCTGCAGCCAACTGCGGGGTTATCTTGTTCGGGACTGTTCAGTAAGGAATGGTTCCGGCCTTATGTTACAAGGGAGCGGGCGTACTCCTCGGTACGTTGATCTAGGCCACGTACTGTGACGGGAGGTACCCCAATAGCCCTGCCATTGTATGGAATCCAAAATCCAATAAGTGCCAACGGTTTTGATTGTATTACCCACTTTTGTGGCTAGTAGGCGGAATTTAATCATGTAACAATTTCGGCTATTTTCTATTTACTTGAAAACCCTAGACCTATTATAACACTGGATTTCCTATCAAATGTTTTGGTTAGCGTAAGGTAAAAACTTTTCCATGTTTATGTGTGGGAAGTCTTACGTGATACCTTTCTTTTCAAAGGTTTTGAAAATTAAGCAACTTTAACCTGTTACTCATACCGGACCCATGTCTGACCCGGAGTTTATTTTCTGTTTTCCTTAAACTCTTGAGTACTCAAATATTTACGAGTAGCCAAGGGATTCAGGTTGGCTTCAACGAATTCTGGAGGAGCAATGGAGCAGGAGGCTTCAACGTTTGTAGATATAGTGTTCCGCTGTGTTGGTATCTCTGTGTTGTATTGTGTATTGAGTTGTATAACTAGGCAGGTGTCTATAACTGTCTAGTATGTGATGTATTATCTGTATAACTCTGATTGATGTTGTATATTATGTAAATACTTATGTGATTAATATAGTTTATTCGTTCCGTTGTGAGATTCTGATGTTGTTGTTCTTTCTTCTCTATCTTTTCTATTTTCTCGCCCCTTTCTTTCTTTAAGAACGATACGTCTTCCTGGACGTAGGAAGCCGGGTCGTGACAAATACTGTGTCAAAATTTAATATAGGAAAACATGATTTGGAAAATCTTATCAAAACTTCAAAACCATTAAGCAATATAAATGGAATAGGATTTAAAAATATTTCTAAATAAAAAGGAAATGATGCTAAACATTTTAGTTATAAAAAAACTAAAAGTTTACCTACATATAACATGAATACCAGAAATATGAAAATTTGGATTCCTAAGACAAATAATAATTTGATTAGGCAAAAACATATTAATAATTTCTTAGAGAATGTAGTCTATAATAAAAATTATATTTATAAAAGTACCAAACCATCTTGGGTATGGCTACCTTCGCCTAACAATTAGGACTCTAACAAAATATATGGGTACCAATTAAAACATCTTTTATTTTGCAGGTACCCAGAATAAAAATAAGGAGAAATAGATACTAGATAGCGGATGTTCCAATCATGTGACCGGAAATTCAAAATTGTTATCAAATATAACATACATTGATGGTGGAACGGTAACCTTTGGAGATAACTCAAAAGGATATGCCGTGGGCTTTGGAGAAGTCATCAACTCTGGTATTTCTAAATCTCCTATTATTTCAGATGTTTTATTAGTAGAAAATCTGACACACAACCTACTAAGTATTAGTCAATTACGCGATAAAGGTTTTCAAATAAATTTCGAAAAAGATAGAAGTAATATTTTCGATAATAACAAACAACTTATATTTGAAGGTTTTAGAAACAAAAATATTTATGAATTAAACATGAATATAAATAAAAATTCAAATTTATGTTTGACCGTCAAACATGATGATCCATGGTTATGGCATAAACAATTTTGTCATATCAATTTTAAAAATATTAATAAATTGGCAAAATGTGAGTTAGTTAGAGGTCTACCTAAAATAAATTACAAAGTAGAAAATTTACGGGACGATTGTCAAATTGGAAAACTAAAGAAAAGCTCATTTAAATCTAAAAATAATATTTCTACAAAACATCTATTAGAATTATTACATTTAGATTTATTTGGACCAACAAATACGATCTATAGATCATAACAAATATGTTTTCATAATAGTGGATGATTTTCTAAGATATACATGGACTTTGTTTTTAAAACATAAAAGCGATACTTTTGGTATGTTTAAGATATTTGCTAAAAGAATTAAAACACAAATGGACTTGAAAATAAAATATTCCAAGTGATCACGGAGGAGAGTTCGAAAACGATCTATTTACTAATTTTAGTAATAAGAAAGGAATAAGTCATAATTTTTCTTTTCCTCGCACACCTCAACCAAATGGTGTCGTAGAAAAAAAAAATCAAACATTGCAAGAATGCACACAAACATTATTAAATAGTAGTGGTCTACCAAAACACTTTTGGGCTGAAGCTATTTCTACAGCTTGTTATGTATTGAACCGAGTAATTATACATCCTATGACTAAACAAACTTGTTTTTAAATATTTTTGAAAGAAAACCTAAAGTATCATATTTTAAAACTTTTGGTTCAAAATGTTTTATATTAAATACAAAAGATAACTTAGGAAAATTTGACCCGAAGGCCGATGAAGGTATCTTTGTTGGATATTCGGATCGTAGCAAAGCATATAGAATTTTAATAAACGAAATAATACCATTGAAGAAAGTTTACATGTTTCGTTTGACGAGAATCTTTTTAATCATCATATTAATGATGAAGAAGAAATTATTCCACTAACAAATTCTATTAATAATGAAACAAATGTGCAAAATAACACTTTGATATCATCCCCTAGAATTCTTAAGAATCATCCAAGAGATAATATCATTGGAGATCTCAATTCTAGAGTAGCTATAAATCAACTTAATCAAATAAGCCATATAGCATTCGTGTCAAATTTTGAGCCAAAAAATTATAAAGAAGCTTCAAATGATAAATTTTAGATAATCCCTATGCAGGAAAAATTAAATCAATTTGAACGTAATAATGTTTGGGAATTAGTACCAAGACTTGAAGAATAATTGGTTATAGGAACAAAATGGGTATTTAAAAAAAGAAGGCGAGAATGGAAATATTGTTAGAAATAAAGCACGTTTAGTTGCTCAAGGCTATAATCAAGAAGAAGGTATCGATTATGACGAAACCTTTGCTCCAGTAACTAGATTAGAGGTCATTCGTACATTACTCGCATTTGCAACTCATCACAATTTTAAAGTATTTCAAATGGATGTCAAAAGTGCTTTTTTAAACGGTTTTATTAAAAAAAATGTGTATGTAGAACAACCCCCGTTATTTGTTCATGAAAAATATCCCGATCATGTTTTTAAATTACACAAAGCATTATATGGATTAAAACAAGCTCCACTAGCATGGTACGAATGTATTAAAAATCATTTAGTTACATCTGGTTTTCAAATATGCAAAATATATACAACTTTATTCATTAAAAGAGAAAATAATGATATTTTAGTTATACAAATTTATGTTGACGATATCATTTTTGGTTCAACCAACGAAAATCTATGTAACCAATTTTCAAATATTATGAAAAATGAATTTGAAATGTCACATATGGGAGAATTAAATTTCTTCTTAGGTTTATAAATAAAACAACTTGAAAATGGAATTTTTATTTATCAAGTAAAATATTATAACGATCTATTACGTCGTTTTGAAATGGGTAAAACTTCGAGCAAACCAATACCAATGAGTACCACTACTCACTTAGAAAAGGATGACAACGGAAAAGATTTTGATAAAAATTATATCATAGCATGATTGATTCTTTACTGTATTTGACGGCTAGTCTACCCGATATTATGACGAGCGTATGTCTTTGTGCTTGATTTCAAGCAAAACCAAAAGAATCTAATCTAAGAGTTGTTAAGCGCATTTTACGTTATCTATCTAGTACTAGAGATTATGGTTTGTTTTACCCTAAAGGATCATCGTTTGAACTAGTTTCATATAGCGATGCGGATTTCGGTGGATGTAAAACAAATCGTAAGAGTACTAGCGGAACTTGTCACTTTATCGGACAATCATTAGTTTCATGGTTTAGCAAAAAGTAAAATTGTGTTTCTTTATCTACTTACGAAGCCGAATATATCTCCACGTCTCTAGCGTGTGCACAAGTGATATACATGCAACAAACACTTACGGACTTTGGCAAAATTATCAACAAATCTTCAATATATTATAATAACACAAGTGCTATAAACTTATCAAAAAAAACTATCAATCATTCACAAACTAAGCACATAGATATACGACATCATTTTTTACGAGACAATGTTGAAAAAGGAACTATTTTATTAGAATATGTAAATACCAAAAATCAAATAGCAGACATCTTTACAAAACCACTAAATGAACAAACTTTTATTAAACTCCAATGAAATTTAGGGATTTTCTAACTTCATGATCTTCTCCCTTAAAGATAATCACTGCTTCATTTAGGCTATGATTAGTCATTTATTTTACTATCCACAGATTATAATTAATAATTTCTGAACCTTTAATTTTTTAGATAGTTAGTTTTTCTATAAATAATTTTTTCAACTTATATATAAACAGTTATACAAACAAGAAAAATTATATACACTCCATTCATATTCTCTTTAAGAAACAAAATATAGCCATGTCTTATGAGAACTCTTATATATCCATCTTGGCGCTTATGACGGATAGCTCGGCTGATACACCACAACGACTTCCTACACCTACATCAAAGCAGGAACCGACGTATAGGTAGTCCTCATATCACACGGGATTTGCGCACGATAGCGAGAAGACCAAAAGATCTCTGTTTGTTTCTCGTAACACAAAGAAGAAAATTGATGAAATTCATCACTATCAGAAACAATAGATAGATCTACAACGAGAACTATATTTTGAACAAAAAGCTACAGCACGACAGCTAAGCTTTTTGGAGCAAGTAGCGATAAAGTTTTGTACGTCAAGGAAGAAAGATGTCCATGAACCACTTCCAAAACCTTGTAGTACTTTGGATCCCTCGTCTTCGTCTCGTACTCCTTCGGACCCTTCACCAAGATGATTTTCTGGCTCCCCAAGAATTCATGAACGTGGAAATATATGGTCTCCGCTTAAGCCATGGAAGGATAACAAGTCAGGACATCATAAAACTCCATCGCCTTCTAAATAAATTATATTTGTTATTGTATGTATCTATGTTTATTTTTTATTTCACACAAATAATAATATTTTTTTATTCATAAAACAGAGAATCGAAAAATAAGCAAAACCATCAAATTTTAGGCTATTTTTAGAAAAACTGCTTATTTCAGACGTTTGGATATGGACCTCAAATGTATGACACTCTAATATACGTCTAATATTTAAGCACCTTGCATATATCAGACGTTTGATATACCCCCAGACATCTGAAAATTTGCTCTGTCTCATCGAAATACAACTCAGAAAATTCCAGACGTCTGAATTAGTTCTCTGCCACAAAGTTTTCAAAATTAACCTATTTCAGACATTTGTTTTTTAACCCAATCGTCTGGTAAAACTCTTCGACTATCAAATTTTATAAATTCGACCAAATTAGACGTCGAACCCAACAAATAGACGTTTGAATTTATCTATTATACTCAATTTTAGGGCAAACCAGACGTCTGGTTTGGATTACAGACGTCTAAAATTCAATCGACTCTTTAAATTAGCCCAGATAACGTCATTTTTTCTTTCATCCCAAAATCTTCAAATTTTCAATTTTCCTAGTGATGATTTTTTTTCTCAAAAAATTCCTCTTTTTGCAAGCAAATCACAATGCCTCCTCGAACTAAGAATCTCAAGGTTTCCAAACGGAAACAAGACTAACCAACATCATCTTCAAGTCCTCAAGTTTGCTCGGATGATCAAATTGAAAGATGGATGAATAAAGCGCCACATTTAATCAAGAGGTACGAAGATATACAAAAGAAAACGCTTCACACCGGTCCACTCTATAATCTACTTAAATTTCCAATGTATGATTTGGATGAAATGTGTGAGAATGCCGGGTTAGAAACCTTGATTTCATTCACTCCAATGACATCCAAATCGATCAATTGACAATATTTCTTTTCTATGCGAATTTGGATAGCACTTCAGTGTGGAACACTGACGATGAAGATAACTGGCTATGGTCTAGCGTGTATGGCAGCATGATTAGACTAACTCCGGGCATAATAGGTAGAACCTTAGGATGTTCTGACACGGGGAAGATTTATACAACATTCCCGATATGCGCTTCAAGCCACGGAATAGTATAACTCATCAAATTTGGGAGGATGAAATGCCAAAATTTGCCTCCAAATATCTACATCCAAAAGCTCGACTCCTAACTCGAATGATAATCAATACCATCGTTCCACATATGGGAACCCACGAGCAAATAACCGAGTTAGAGCACAAAGCCCTATATGCTCTATTTAGTGGCACAAGGGTGAATTGGGCAAAATTCATCTTCGACGAGCTCAAACATTTCTGGACTCGATCACGGCCATCAATTATTTACCCAACATATATTATGAGACTTCTTCGTGCACATAACATCCCGTCCTACCTATCGACCTTCGAAGAAATCTCACCAAAATATGCTTCCATCAAAATTTTCTCCCTTATGTACCTACCTGAGGTTCCCCCAAAATTTATATCTTTCGAAGATTGGACGCACAATCTTCAATCTAGACGTGTTGAGCCTCTACCTCAACCATACATTGAACCATCTCAAGAGGAGGAACAAAGTCAAGAAGCCACTCCATCTCCTCCTGCACCATTTGATTATTCAGGGTAGGATGAGATTATGGAGACTCGAACGGATACAAATCCAAATGAAAGTGTTGGGGATCTCACTCTTAGAAATCAACATATATTATCTCAAACTCAAAAACTTTTGGCTAAGCGGATTGACAACTTCGAAACATCAATTTCTACATACCTAGCCACAGTTGAAGAATCACTTTCGATTGTCTTATCGGTTCTCAAAGAAGTACTACAACGGGTTCGCGGTCCAACACGACCTTTTGAAGATTGGCCAACCCCAGTACCTTCTCCTCATGCAAAACATTCCAAACTTTTTGAGGATGAACCTCTCAAGCAAGCTTTGACATCTCCTACAAAGGCTAGCACTTCTGAAAAAGAAGAAACAAAGGAAGATGATCAAGATAAAACTTCACCAAAGGAATCATAGATTTTGGGAATCATAGATTTTAGGTTTTTGGGATATCAACTTTTGTAAATTTGACAAAATCTATGTATGCAATCACTTTCGAATTATTAATGAAATTTTCCTTTTTGTTTGACGATTGGTTAAATTATTTATAATTCTTTTTGATAATGCCAAAGGGGGAGAAATATAAGTATTATCATAAAACATTAAGAATAAGCATATATTCAGGGGGAGATTTGTAATTTATATATGAGTATATAGTATAGTTATCATCATCAAAAAGGGGGAGATTGTTAGGAAATCAATTCTTTGGTTTCGATGACGACAACTATACAATGGAAATCGAATATTCACATATATTTCTGTTCACATGTAATTGTTAAAGTAACATCACCAAAGAGACAAGAACAAGACTCAAAGAAAGTATCCAGAGGCTACAATTTGATAAAATCATAAGAGCAATGACACAGACACAAGAAAAGCAACATGCACAAGTTCAGACATCTGGGTGCACTAGCCAGACGTCTGAATTAATCTTCTGGATCACAAACCAGATAGAATCAGACGTCTGGTTAGTGTACTCGGACGTCTGAAAAGCTACTATACACAAAAAAATATAAGAGCTAGAGGTCTGAGACATATTCCAGACGTCTGATTTTGAACTCGAGTGTTGACATTCAAAGTACGACTGTCACAATTGAAAAGACACTTTTGCTCCTCTTCGCTGCAACTCTTCATCACCATCAGAAGTGACCATAGAACACTTGTTAATGGATGCAACTACTCATGGAATCTCTCTACCGCTATAAATAGCATCAAGAATCCAAGAGAAGATCTTACCTTGCTTACTTGTGCTCTTTACTCTTTTACTCTGATATATTCTTGATCTCTAGCAATCATATATTTGTATTTCACTCTTCCATATATATATATATATATATATATATATATATATTGGAAGCATTTGTACTTAATAGTCAATATTCATGTTATAGAAAACACACTTGAAAAGAACAAGCTTTTGTAACCAAGCCTATTCCTCCGGGCGAAGTGAGGGTGTTTGATAGTCGAATTTCGAAGAGGAGCTTTGGGACTGGACGTGGGACGGGAGGTCCGAACCAGTATAAAATCCTGGCGTGCCTCTTTTCATTTACTTTGCTATTATCATATATTAATTTTATATTAGATATATCATATAGTTAGTTACCTATACTTGCATATATACACTACACGATCCATCATATAGACTTTCAGCTTAGTCCTATCACTAAAACGTTTATGATAAGTAGAGATGTTGTGTTTGAATAAGAAAAACAGTCGGACTGGGGTAGTAGTGGCATGTAAGAAGTTTCAGTAGATTTAGAGTGGGTTGATGATAGTCATGATATGAATCAATGAGTTGAAAATGGAAATGGAGAAGATGATGAAAAAGAAAATGGAGAAGATGTGAAAATGAAGTGGTTGAAAATGAAAATGAAGAAGATAATGAGGGAGAGAGTGGCAGTAAGTCTCATATAACGAGGAGGTCATCTCAATCACCTTCTTGGCTGAACGGTTATGTAAGTAGGTAAGGGGTAGGAATTTCGAAGAATGAAGAAGAAAATATGGCATTAATGGTGGCTAGTGGTCCTATTTCTTTTAAGGAGGCAGCGGAGAGTGAACATTGGAGGATAACTATAAATGATGAGATCAGGTCCATAGAGAAAAATAAGACCCCGTGCTTGTTTAACTTACCTGTAGGAGTTAAGATAGTTGGAGTTGACAAGCACCATTGTCCCAGTGGTTAAGTGATTTGACTTTGGTGCAAGAGGTCACAAGTTCAAAACTTGCGTAGCATGATTCGATGACATGTGATATGTTGTCACGGTAATTTGTTATATATAAAGTATCATTTCAAAAAAAAAGATAGTTGGAGTTATGTGGGTCTATAAGACCAAATTTGATGAGAAAGTTTTGCTTGAGAAGTATAAAGCTTACTGGTAGTGTAACAACCCGATTTTCAAGGGAATTAATAATGAATATTTAATTAATTTTCTAGCAGGCTTTTGGAAATTTGAAATAAACAGTTTGAATTTATTTTAGAATATCGAGACTACTACAAGATAATTAGTAATGAAATTAAATGGTATAAGAATGATTAATTATTTTAAGAATTATGAAATTAATTAATTCGAAAGGCATTTAATATTGGGTTTAAAATACGAATTTTTGAATATTTAAATTCAATAAATACTAGAACATTTTATAATGTTGTAAAATAAATAAAGTCATATTGTTTAAAGGTAAATGCGTAAAAGAAATGATTTTAGAATTGTGCTTGTGTAAAAAAATTTATAAATCAAAGAAAGAAAGAGAGAGATACATATATATCCATTTCATTTACTTATTTATATTTAAAGCCCAAAATCCCACTATCTCAAATTCAAGCCTAACTTTCTCCACCCAAACTTTTAATTTTGATATCTAGATTATTCTATTGGCAGAATTTTCCACTTCCCGACTTCACAAGGGTTAGGACCTTCACTTTCTTTTATCTGTACTAGTTTAATTACATCCTTTTAGAAATTCTTTTAGTTTTTGCTCTTGGTTTCTTCGGTAGGTTTGTATACTCTACTATGTACCTTGCTTTATTTGTATTGTTTCTCTTGGTTTCTTTCATAGGTTTGTATTGTATACTCTACTATGTACCTTGCTTTGTTCGTGTTTTTGCTTATGAGCTTATGTGTGAGTAATAAAGTTGTTGTGTTTGTGTAAATATTAAAGTTTATAGATATCTATTCTTAAATCAAAATTTATATATATTAAAGGAAATATCGTGTGCAATATTTTGTTTATAAATGATTTAGATTATAAAAGCAAGTGATAAGATTTATATGTTGTTGATAGATATTAAACTTTTATTCAATTTATTAAAGATTGAAAAATTAATTTTTATTGAAAAGCTTGCTATGAATCCTAATTGAAAATTTATAGTATTCAAATTATATTAGTTTTACATATGTGTATATAAATCGAGCTTGTGATATCATATTGGGTTTTGATCAGTTTCTATTTCTAAATACTTTATGAGTAAATTAAGGTTTTATGTTGTGAAAGATTATTATATGAATATACATTTATTTATTTGTTGCTATATACACATATTTATTTGAATAGTCAATTTTGCTTTACTATTCTGATCATCCGCCCTTTGTTATCTGATTGAATTATATGAAACAATTTTTAAATGTAACACTTAATTTTATAAGCTATATGGGTTTTAAAATGAGTTTTCTAATGTTATTAGTAAATATTTAATAACTGATTGAGATTAGTTATTTATTGTATACATTAAACTATATCTTAATTTAGATAATTATTTAATTAATTCTGGAATAGGTAATTATTATTCATCTCTTAGTAATTATTTTGTAATGTAAAATTACATGTGTTTTGAATGTTTCATTATTAAGTATTGATTTGTTTATTTATATTTATTGAATAATCTATTTTATATTAGTTTCTTACTTCTGATTTGTTGTGTTCTTTATATTTGATTTGTATGCTTCCATTTCTATGTGACAGGAAATTTGAATAAACGGATTAGTGATACCGTCTAGTATGAGACTTTTGGTAACACTTTTCTGGTTCTTCATCGGACTTATCTTGTAGAAATATCTAGTGTGGATTGAGTGTAGTTTATGATCCGAGTAACATGCGGTAGTATGGGACGTCGTTATGCTATTCACTTGATTATTCATTGTAAGTCAATATCATTTAAATGGGGATTATTCATGTATGTGATGATACTCGCCTGCGGTGAGTATATTATAGTTATATGGTGACTTATTGGTATAGTCATGTGTCGGTGTGGGATTAGAGCTCTAGTATATTATTATTATGTGGTGACTTACACGAAGCCGTGTGTCGACTTGTGACTAGAGCTATATGTGGATATTGGATATGAGTATTATATGTCGTGCACTGTTTTCCTGCTCCCCTTATGCTTTGGCAGTGAATTAGATTGGCTTGTATCTGCCCTGGCGGTCTAATCGTAGCATCATGCACCAAATCCATGACACTATTGTTAGATATTTTGGATGCACATCGTAGGATTGGTGGTTGGCAGGGTAGGTGCCCTATAGCCTCTTATGTTGAATAGGTTAGTAGTTTGTTACCTATAGGGGCAAAGTAGGGTCGAGATCAGGGTTACGCGCAGATGAGCTACTGGTGGATGGGGTTACGATGTCTGTCGAGGTAACTGAAGACTGTAAGAATAGATGGTACTCTACGGGAGGCGAGTAGTCGTGGATCCCCAGAGCATGCTGTGTGCTATCAGTCTTCCATATTGGTTCAGGGTTATATATGTGATGTGGATTGACATATATTATTCACTATCCTATGAGTTGGCTATACAAGAGACCGTGTGTCTAAAGTGTTGTCAGTCCCCATAAATCCATACTATTATGATTTATTTGTATATGAGAAGATGAGATTATACATGGATAAGTGTCTAGAATATGGTGGATCCTTGGATCTTTTATTATGTATTGTAAACCGTAGATCTTGGTGTATTGATGACGATTCTTTTATTGTTGATAATGAGTGGTATATTTGGTTATTGTTGTAAGGTAATTTGATGATATTCCATTAATGATGGTTTCTTGATTTTAATAATGATTTTTATATTTGGATGATTCACTCATTTTATGTTCTTGAATTCTAATACGATTTGCTTTGAGATGAGGATGACATCTTTATATACATGTTTTGTGATATTTGAAGTTATATAATATGTGCAGATTTGTTTATGGTATTATGATTATATACAATAGATATAATATGTAGTTATCTATTCTAGGTGTTATTGTATTATTACTGATATTTTAGATTATAAATATTTTACCATATGATTTAGTAATAGTCCGACCCGTATGTTATTTGTAATATTCGGGTCAGTTTGAGACATTACAGGTATGAGGATGATACTGCTAGCATTTGTTTATTTGAGCTTAGAGAAGTATTATATTAGGATTATTACCAGATGCTTGTAGGTTATTGATTCACTGTATGTTTATATAATCGATATTTGAGTTGTATGGTACTCATATAACATTATTGTATGTGTGTGTGTCTATATATATATTGTCGCTACGACTGACTCTGTTTTCTTTGTAGTTTATTATATATTGTGCATTGTTCTATCCTAAAGGCACACGTATTTATTGCTTTGCACTTATGCTGTGTAGGTATATGTGAGATATATATATCTGATGTTTTAATATGTACCAATGTTAGTCCAATGAAATATTCAAGTGTGTATCCCATATAACATCATTCTTCATATTTTCCGATAGTGTTACTTTGTAATACTCTTGAATAGTATGAGTATGGAGGTGGGATGTCATAGGTAGCCAAAGAGTATTCACAAAAATATGGAGTCGATTATGTGGAAGTATGTGCACCAGTAGCTAGACTTGAAACAGCGAGGACAGTAGTGGCATAGGCAGCTCAACACAACTGGAAGATTTTTCAATTGGATGTTAAAACTACCTTCTCACATGGAGGGATTGATGAACATGTGTATGTCGAACAACCAAAAGGCTATGAAATCGAAGGAAGTGAAGAAAAAGTGTACAAGTTGCAAAAGGCGCTATACGGACAAAAGCAGGCACCTTGAGCTTTGTTTAGTCGAATATAGTCTTATTTTCTAGATAAAGGTTTTGAGAAGTGTTCAAACGAACAAACACTCCTTACCAAGCAAAGCCATGAAAGTAATTTGCTTGCTTTGAGTCTTTATGTCGATGATCTAATATATGCTGGTGCCGATAAAGAAATGATGAGTGATTTCAAAGCCTTGACGCTGTAATCTTTTGAGCTGCCCAATCTTCATATGATGAAGTTCTTTCTTGGTATAGAAGTGATGCAGCAGACAAATGACATTTTTATTTGTCAAAAGAAATACACAACTTAGGTAGTGTTTGGTTCATTGATTTTAGTTTTGAGTTTTCATCCATACAAAAATGCACGTGATGCATGTATATTGCCGAAAACGATTAATTTAGAAAACGAAGTTAACATACAAAATAGAAAATAATTTTTTTTGTGTATTTTGAGAAATATTACAAGCACGTGAAACAATCCATTCATCCGTCGTCCATCTATCCCCTTCGTACTCTCATCCGTCTTTCTTTCATCCCCTCCGTCGTCTCTCCATTCTTCACATATTTGACATACATATTGAAAACCAAAAACACAAAATTCGTTTTTAAACCAAACAACATCTTAGGTTTTGAGAAGGTTTGGAGTGTTGGGCAGCAAAGCTGTTGGCAGTCCGATTGTTCCTGGTAGTAACTAAGCAGAGACGAGCATGGAATTGTAGCTGATGAGTCATACTACAAACAGGTGGCAGTAAGTCTTATGTATCTTATCGCAACTCATCCAGATTTAATGTAAAGTGTGAGTTTAGTTAGCAGATTCATGTCCAGGCCTACTGAACTTCACTTACATGCTGGTAAGAGGATACTAGGGTACCTGAAAGGAATAACTTATTTAGGTATTTTGTACAAAAGGGAGAGCTCAGATTTGGTGGTCTATATAGATAGTGATTATTCTTGGGATTTGGACGATCAAAAAAGAAAATCTTGTTATGTCTTCTTGCTAAGTTCAGGGGCTGTCTCGTAGCTTTCAAAGAAGTAGCTAATTGTTACATTGTCAACTATAGAAGCTGAGTTTATGGCTGCAGCTGGATGTGCAAGTCAGGTTGTTTGGTTAAGAAGAATTACAACAAAGCCTGGATTTGTTCATAATAAGGGACTATAGTTTACCATGACAATAGTTTAACAATTAAATTGTCTAGGAATCCGGTTATGCATGGAAGAAGTAGGCATATTAATATGCGCTTTCACTTCTTAAGAGAGTCGGTACAAAATGGAGTCATACAAATGGTGCATTATGAAACTAAGGAGCAAGTTGCTGATTCAATGACAACCTTTGCAACTATATGCGTTTTTGAAGCTCAGAGACCATTTGGGAGTTTGCAAGGCTGAAATATTAAACTAACTATGAGATACAATTGGTTTAAGGGAGAGTTTGATAGAATTATGTTCCTAGATTTAGGTATCAACCAAGTCTAATTTACTTTATCTTTGCTTTTGTGTTAATAAGTCCCTAATATTTAAAAGGTGGTGCAGTTTGTTTTAACATGTCTGCGGCCTCATTCACTGGGTATTAGTCATGGCTTTCTTTTAGGAATTCCATTTCATGTTGTAAGGCTATTTAAAGTCAAAAGTTATGCAAATAAAATAATTCACTCGATCCAATTGTTCTGAAAATTTTCTGTCTTTGATCAATTTCTTAACAAAGGCATGGTCTCCAACGTTAGATGCTTTTCTTCAGGCATATTCTGACATTGACACATACAGTATATATGCATGTTTGTCTCACATCTTCTGAATCTAAATGGAAACATAAACCTGCAGTTCATCCTTGCCTCTTGTCACAACATGCAAGCCCTTATAAAGTTGACTGCAACACAATTTTATCCTCCACTGATTTTGAGTGCGTGAAGTTTTGTGTAACATTACTATGAACGATGGCATAGGGTGAAATGAAAAATGGTATCGATGCATGCGCTAAAGATTACGTGGAGAAATATTTTAACAGGGAATAAAATGATTTGCATGCAAATATGAATACAGGCAATACTTGTTGAACACAGCCAGGCGACCGAGAAATGGAACAGCTACCATCAAGTATCATTCCCATTCTGCAGAAAATGTTGAAAGCGAATCTCCATATTGGGCATATAAGTGCAGATCCGATTGTGTCACAAAGGAACCGAGACTAATGCCTAGAACAACCCTCCTGCAACAACCCACACATTAAAAGAAAAACAGCAATAAAAAAAGAAAGAAAAAACACAAAGCACGTACAGAAAGAAGACGCAGGAAAGGGAGGGGAAAAAATTTCAAAGGAGCTTAAACGAGGAGGTCAGAAGAAGAGTATCGGCCTAGGCTAGGCAGCCCAGCACAACACTACAGAATTCGTTGATTTAAGTTCAATTTAGGGCAACTTAGTAAATTAGGGTTTGGTGTATGTTATGGATGATAAATTATAAATTTGTTTTAGACAGAGAGCACGCATTCAAGCAGCCATTGTCCATTAACTCAATAAAATTAATAACTTATGCTATGCTTCTTTGTGGTTTTGAATTTGCACAATTATTAGATGAGTAAATAAATCCGAATATCAACAATTTTGGATATAGTTGTTATGCAACATTTAAATATGTTTATAATGTAATTTTTATACCATTGTACTCTTATCATAAATAGAGGATAATGACAAAAAATGAAGATGACAAAAATCGTACAAGATTTCGAAAACACAATTTCGAAGCTTACAACAAAAGGTCAAACTAGCTAAACCATTAGCCAGTTCAATTTTCAATTCATTTCAAGCAAAAGCAAAAGCTCAAAAATCTCAACCTTCAGCTGTAATTAAAATTAGAGAAAATAATAGCGGAGATGATTACATTAATGAAAAATTTGAGATTGATGAAGGTCTTGAATACATTGAAGTAGCAAATGAAGATGAAAATATCAATGTCATAGCTATGAATGAAAATGAGCATAACAAAGATATTTTCATGGATGATCGTAAAAATGATGTTATCCATGAATATGCTAATGACGAAGTTGTTCTTAATCTGAAAAAAGATGTTGATATCAATTATGATCTCGGATAATGGGGAAAAATTACCGACTCAAAAAGAATTATGCTTGCTCGACGAGGACCTATTAAAACCATAAAAGAAATGACATGTTTTCGAAAAACAAAGCTAGTGGTGGACAAATTACTTCCAAACTCTATGTTGATCGCTATCCACGTGGAGAAGAGCATAGAAGAATGTGGCTAGTATATTCAAATTATTGTGACAAAGGTTTTTTTTTTGTTGCAAGTTATAAAAACACACTCAAAAAACATCAAAGTTTGCTGAAGAAGGGTAGATGATTGACATAATCTTTCTTTTAAACTTAGAAATCATGAAAGAAATACATTCACACCATAAATTTTATAAAATGGGTTGACCTACATAGAGGGCTCAAACAAAAAGTAACCATCATTGAAAAAAGAATGGAACCTTAAATTGATAAAGAGTGACAACATTGGAAGCAAGTGCACGTTCATATCATTAGTGTTGTACGAACTTTATCTCAAAATAATTTACCATTTCGTGGATCTAATGAGAGAATTTACAAAAAAACTAATGGGTTTTTTGTCAACTTATTCAATTTGTTGCCGAATTTGATCAAATAATGAAAGATGACTTTAGACGTATGGTAAATAATGAAATCAATAGTCATTATCTTAGCCATAAAATTCAAATGCTTTGATAAGTTTATTGGCTAAGAAGATTAAAAAAACAACATTTGCAAAAAAATTAAAGAGCGAAGTTATTTTCAATTATTCTTAATTTCACTCTGGATTAGAGTCATAAAGAACAAATGTCCATTATCATAAGAAGTATGGATGTTGATGGCACTACTACAAAACAGGCCATTTGCATCGGTTGTTTACCCCCTTTTTGCATCAGTTCAACAACCGATGCATATGCAACCGATGCAACAGGCTTAACACTTTTGCATCAGTTCTGAAACCGATGCAAAAAGGTTCTTTTTGCATCGGTTGTTACTAACAACTGATGCAAAATATCATGGTTGGTTGCTTGAACACAGCCCCCATGTTGCATCAGTTGTAATGAAAACCGATGCAATAAAGGACCTTGTTGCATCGGTTGTTGTTGAAAACCGATGCAAACTAATCCCTCTATTGCATCGGTTTTTTATAACAACCGATGCAAACTAATCCCTCAGAAACCATTATTACAGTACTCAAATAGACTATATATATATATATATATATATATATATATATATATATATTATCGATAATCTTTATACATATATAAAAGAAAAAAACATACACAAAAAGTTTAAAAAAAAAAGATTATTTCATTATCATTTACAAATTCTGCTTTGGTTTACAAATTTTCACCTTCATTTACAACATTGATTTCTATTTCAAAATTGGTGTTAAATGTCCAATGGTTTCACAACACAAACTTGGCATCGGCTAGAATACCAACTTTATCTTTCTTATACTATGTAATGCAGTTCTGACATCACCATTGATTTCACAGATGTCTGATCTTTTATCTGAGAAATCACACAGAGGTTTTGTCTCCAATAGTTCTTTCTCGTTACTTGTACCTGATGACAAGAATCAATTTGTGAGATATGCAGTAAGTATGAATGAAACAGTATATTTTGCAAATAGACACGACACGGTATGAATTAGACATGGATGGAGAAACATTTACGGTACTACAATAGTGTTGTCCCTGCGTGTTACGGTGAAAAATGCAATTCTGAGTTCAGACACAAAGCACGACAGGGTATGGATGGTTACTGGAGATTACCACCATAGGGATAGTGTTATAGAACTGAAATGCAACAAGTTCAATTGGTTCCATTATTGGCTTGAGTTTTTCTAACAGACTTCATTCCAAGAATTTGATCCCATAAACAAAATATTTAGTTCTGGCTGCCCAATGCATATGTTATAGATAGAATAATGAGGAAGAAAATGTATATTTACCTTGAGCTCAGAAAATTATGTTCTTAAGACATCAACATCATCTTGTACTACTTCATTAATAACTGCTTTGTTTTTAGTGACCTTAGCTCTTTGTGCAAACCTACAATTATAAATAAAATCAACATATTATAGTCATACAATATGAAATGGGCAAGATATTACAGTCATAATATATGAAATGGGCAAAGTACATAAGTTATCTTCATATTTGATACCTACCAATACATGTTCACGTAATTATAGTGGTGATTATAATTTCAAATATATTAGGCTATGAAATATCATAGTTGTAACGTTACAGCTGTAAACTGAAATAACAGTGCGAATGAAATAAACAGTTAGTGGATGCTTGTAGTAAATTTTAAGGAAACTAAATTATAGAAGTGCACTAAGCATATAACCGTCACATACATTAACTACACGCTCTAATTTATGTTCCAAACTTATTTGACTTCAACATTAATCAAGAAATCTGGTGCACGATGCCTTTGAATAAATGGGCTAAGATACTATCATTAATAATAAATAAAGAGAAACAAGGGTTTAAATCAGATATGAAAATAAACGTACATAAGTTTGCCAAATTAAATGTACAAGTCAATGTATACTTTCCGCTTGAAAGTTGGTACCGCAAATGCAGAAAATTTCAAAATCTAACTACACATCTTGTAAATTATGAAATAATGTAAAGTGGACTTATCTATGTTATAAAGATTTATAATAATTATGAAATAAGTTTACTTAACTATCAAAAAGTGCTCATCCGACAGAAGCCTTGCTACAAATGTTGCTCTCACTTGAAGATTTTCACTGTATGATTTTGTTTAGTCGCAAGTCTACATTATTTTTATCTTTCTAGATTGTCACATATGTGCATCAGCGCATCACTCATTCATCAAGATAAGCTAAAGCAT
This sequence comes from Allium cepa, assembly GCA_030765085.1. Lineage (NCBI taxonomy): Eukaryota > Viridiplantae > Streptophyta > Magnoliopsida > Asparagales > Amaryllidaceae > Allium > Allium cepa. The sequence goes on from CM060928.1 coordinate 620,996,856, forward strand.
AAAGATATTTTTAGTATTACAAATGCATATCTTGGTTGGATCTTTCAGGTCTTTAGAAGCTTGATTTAGTTTTATAAATGCTTGATGTGCTTGTGGATGAGAACATTTGTCTGGATGAACCATAAGTGACAATTTCCAATACCTACAGAATTGAGGTAATAAAAACATAGCTAAAATTGCTAAATTAATAGTCAACTTGTAGATAGATTCCTTTTGCAGTATCAAATAATAATAAAAACTTGCATGGAATAAATGGAAATGATAGGAATAAGCCTTATCCATGATGATGAACTAACTGGTTTAGATATCCAACCAGCCTTAACTTATCATTAGGACCATGAATGGTTTAGGCATATATTAGAGGCATTAAGTACAAAGATACGATACTGATGGCAGCCAAGAGGCACAAGAACTTAACGCATATCCACAGGTCACGACTCAATTTCAAGTGAGTGATTGGTAAATGTAATGTCAATGAGAAGGCCGGTTCTTCAAAAACTAATAGATGTGATGGGCATATATTTGTTTCAGATAATTCATACAGAATCAAGCTGTCTTTATAGTATAGCTTCTGAAAGACGATGTATACCAGAAAAGGATTTCATAATACTTGACATGTCACCACATATAAGTCACGGCCCATTTGGAAAAAGGAGACCATGTTCAAATAGAACATATTAAGGATGCTCTTTCGACGGGGAATTTTCGCAACATATTTCAGGACAAACCTTAAACATTGAAACTTGAGCACTTAAATTCATCTTCAAACAAAAATTTGAAAGACAAAAAACATGGACCTGATCCAACAAATACTCGATGAGATTTCCATCAATTTACACATATCCTGACTTATCTAGATTTGCCAATGATCGTGTGTCATACCGACTCATGATTATGATTAAAGTACTAAGTTACAGAGTGAAGTATATTCTACCAAAAAAATGTGTTGTGTTCTTATTATCATATACGATATATAATATAATATTTGATAAGCATTGTTGTTAATTACCTTTTCTTGATATTATCAAAGGACATTTTCCAATTCACTCCTAGGATCTCATATGGTATTTCAGCTTCAGCGCCAGCAATCCGAGCCACCTGATAAAAATAAAGTAAAATACTTTGGAAAAAAAAAACACTTTTTACATAAAATAGCTCAAATGGAAGCATAAAGGTTATGTGCCCTGAGACAACATAATCCAATCAAATGAATGAGCTTACTAAATACAGATTGCATGTGTAATGAGAACCAGTAACAAATAAAAACCAATAACCTTGCAACTTCGTTTCAAACTCATTTGCAACTCCATTTCTTCGCATCACATTACAACATTTCCGTGCATCTAACATCACTTCAAAACATCACCACCAACCATACAAACCCACCGTAACTACTGCTGTCTGTCCATCTTCATATCTACAAAAAGAAATTAAATGAAAAAACTGTTGTCACTCACCATGTGGCAAGCTAACAAAATTTGTACAAACATTCTACCCAGAGAGAAGATTTTTTTGATATCAAAAACCAAAATTTGAATTTTTAGATCTTAAGTACACAGCTTCACTAAAATAGTCAACCTATATGGCTACTCTAACATTGCTGATATTAACCATATAGTTATCAGTTTACGATATGTAGAAGCCTTGGTTCCAACTTAGCTAATTTGGCCATAAAACACAGCTTACTACAAATTACCATGTATGGCAACCGAATTAACGGCTATGATTTCATAATTTCAATTGCTTGCCTGGGGTGTAAGTATTATTATCTTCTCATAAATATAAAGAAACCGCAAACATTATGCCTCATCCTAGACTCCCGCTGGTTGCTTCAAATTTCCTCTCCAAATCAGCCTCCCCAACAGCATGAGCCGCAGCACGCAGCTATATGAAATCAGCATGTAATACAACCATGAGAGCAGCATCATTAAAGTATGTTGAGTTGAAGATTTGCTAACATATTATAGAACAAAGTTGTAAAATAATCAATTAGAACAAAATGAGCACGAGAACACAGAGAGAAGAGAGAGAAGAAACAAATATCAAATAGAGACTACATCTTTATTGAATTGGTTGAATAAGACTTTGTTGCAGGATTCTTGATCATAAGCTTAACCAGAACATACAAGATGAAAATGAAACTACTCAAACAGGAAATAAATTCCTATAGCAGGAAAATACTAAAACATTTTTGTTTTTAACAGCATGATTCAAAAATCTTCAGTTCATGATAAAAATTCTTGCACTTCCCAGTAAACATTTTATGCATTGTAAATTTGGATTTGAATTAATGAGGAAATATAATAAAGAGATAGTTACTTGAAACTTACGGTCTTGATTACTATTAGAAAAATTGGTCCACCTATAGCATCTTTTTTAGTAATTATAATAACTGATCTGACATGAATGTTTGTACATAAAAAATCCTTCATTTACAAGAGTGCAGTAAATGGACTTGAATGGTAACCTCAAAATGGAGGCAACCTATAGCTTAACTTTATATTTGAAGCACTGATCTGAGCTAGTGATAAGTAGTTAATTAGTCATGTATTATATTGCGCGAGAGTGATGTCAGTGTATTACACACATGTTTGAAGAATTAAAATTATTATATGATAAAATTGATGTAGTTTGCATAGCCAAAGCATTAAAAGAGCAAACGATATAAAATAATAATAATCATTTTCATACTTAGATGTAGCAACCACAGCACAACATATACACAAAATCAAATAACTGGAATTATATTTTATAAACGGAATAAGAGAAGAATAAAAGTATACCTGGTTTAGAAATTCATCCCGTCTTTTCCTAGGCGTATAATGCTACCCTCAAATACGTCTGTTGTTTCAATAATTACCTCGGAAAAATGTGCCCCCTGTAAATAGAGATTGCATGTATGAAAAATTAAGTCTGCATACAACTGAAATGTTGCATTACGTAAAAATTAAATGATCATGCATGTTACTACCCGAGTATGATTGTATTAATATGATAGTGCTTCAAATTGTGTAGAATAAATTAAAAATCGAAGAGTTCAAATTGACTGAGGGGAAAAAAATGCAAACAATAAAGTACACACATCATCATGACTGAAATATACTATGATCAGTAAAGAGTTTGCAATCGTTAAGTGGAAGAACCATACACTGAGATAACAATTATAACAGCATTGCAGTGCAAGACCTTAACCTTAAGAAGTAATGCAATGCTGCAGTGGTGCATTGAATGCTGGAATGCTGCATATGTCCAAAATCAAATAAGGAATTTTGGAATGTAGGAGCTATATAGCATTGCAATGCTACCGTATGTACTTAAACAATATTGAGGATCATCCAAATTCCTACTTGAACCGAGGCTCTGCAAGGCTAATAGAAGAAGAGCATCCCAAAGCATCCTGATTACACACTGGACATCAATAGCAGCCAAGTCATGACGAGACACAGAGCATGTAGCCTTGGACCATTCACACAAAGAGCTAAAGTTCAAAAACAATTTTGTAGCAACGTTAAATTTTTGAACTTCTTCCACACTCTCCCGATGATCTGTCGAAACAAGAGCGCAAATGTCAAATGGATTACATTATAAAAGAACAAAGGAAAAGGGAGAAAAAAAAGGAATTAGCGCTCACCGCTTTTGGTTTACGACGTGCTTTTAATTGTTTTGTAACTTGTGATGTGCCCTCTTTCAGTGTAGCTCTTCGCCCATCATTAAAATTCCAAAGCCCTGGTACAGGATATCTACCACTAGGGTTGTACTCGTTCATTTCCAGTAAAGCTTTAACTACATCATTGTACGCATCATCTCCCAGTTCATTTCTCAATACTTGTAGCTTTTCATCATCTGCTTTTATCACTTCCTGAATTTCAAAAAATGGCCATATCATGAATTTTGCCAATCTTCTAAGAGAACTATGGAAAAAATTCAGTTCTTGAACATCTAAGTTCACATGACATAAAACTCATACAAGCTGAAAACATGTGTCTTCTTTTCAAACTAATTAAAGAACGACTTCGAAAAGGTCAAGAAAAAACTTGGAGAATGAAGGATTTAAAACAAATGTATTCTTTTTCTTAAAGTCTTAAGGATGTAAATCCCCATTAGAGAGCAATCTTAAAGGAATAAGTGCAAAAGTAGACATTTTCGTTTTATGTGATCTTATCTATGTTTTGACATATGCGTACTCTTTTCACCTGTTTTCCTATTTGGTTCAGAGGTATCTTAAGCGTCTGTATATACTAATTCCAAATTTGAAGTATTGCTATAAAAAAATTCTCCTGGTTGAAGGAAAAAGTATAAGCTGTGCTCTTATGAATTTCTACTAGAAAGAAAAAGAAAAAGAAGAAGAGAAAAAAAAACCCTGAGGTTTTCCATTGCTTATGATCATTCTAAAAGGATACCACTCTGGGTTTCTAAGCTCTTCTTGATATGCTGTACAATATTCTATTGCTTTTATGTTTGCCCCTTCAACAGGAAATTTGTTTTTGCATGCTGCAATAAATGGTGCAGTATCCACTTCCCCCATTATTTTAACTCCGACATGATTGCGCGAGTTTCTTGGAATTTCCTTCAACTCCTAAATCAGTTTGTAAAGAAAAGTTAAAAAACAGCAACAAAGGTCAACTAAAAGTATAGATTCAAATCTTTTACCATTATAATCTCCTTCCGAGCATCTTGTAACTCACCGTTTGTTGTGCGTTCTTTCACAACTAACGTTTGGTTTAATTCTTCAAGAGACTCCACCTCCTCCATTTTTTCTTCCAATTCTTCGTTCAATTCCTTAACTCTCATCTTTAAAGTTGCATCTTCTTCCCCTTCCATATGCTTCAAGTGACATGTTTTTTTCCAGTTCTCAAGTTCTTTTACTCGATAACTCAATTCTGACTTTAGTATTCTATTTTCTCTCAGAATTCTACGGCAAATTTCTTTTATGCTTGTTGATTTTGAAATGCTTGCCATTAGTTTTTACTTTTGTTTTGTGTTTTTGTTGCTGAATGATACTGTTCGGCTATAATCTTATTGATGAATTATATAGAGAGAAATTGAAATTACACAAATATAAATTTCTTTAATTGGCTAGCATCTAATTGGACTTGCCTCTGCTAACAACCACTGTCGCATACACTACAGTCAGCCATCACTTCCAGAAAACCACCATACGGTCTTCTCTATCAACTGCTCCAACCACACAGCCATCTCACACTTGCTTGCCATAAAAAACAACCAGGTAAGACGACAGTACAAACCATACATTACCATCCACAGCAACCCACACTGTTGCCATTACAATACTGCCTGATCAACCATAATACTTCTTAACTGTTCTCAACCATCATACACTAACCATCATCTGCTTTGCCATTTAAACCACAACACATCTCCTCTGCTGACTTGCTTCCACCATCTCACCTTTCTGCCTCCACCTGCAACCCCTAACCAATCCATACAACAGTACCTCTGCACCACACTAACACCACCATATAAAAGTCCATCAAGTACCACTGCAAACCTCCTTCACATCCCTCAATACCACTGTTACACACTACTTCATCACCTGAAAGTTACATCATCCCTCAATACCACCCTCAGCTGCAACAAACTTCTGCAAACCAGCTAGTCAAATCACTCGTAACATTGACATCCTCCATAACACAGACGACAACCACACTCAACTCCACAAGAAACTGCCACCATCACCGAATTCAACCAAAAAAAAAGAACTGCCTTTCACATACCATTTACAAGTGCACCCGTGAATCATCACCACCTCTGCATCCAAACTGCATCGCGACTTCTCTAGTCACATTCCTGAATCACCAGAAGCCCTAATTCAACAGCCGCAACTTGTTCGCAACTCCACGTCCTCTGCTCCACCTTCTATCGCCTTCGAACAAGCCGCAATATGATGGACCTTAAACAACCGCAGTGACTTGAATCATTGGAAAGCAACTTCATTTGATATTTTGATTTGGGAAGTATTTGCAAAAATTTGATTTGGGAATAGTAAATGAATCGCAGGTATTAGCTGAAGCGGTTTGGGGAAGTAAAGTCGAAACTCGGCACTCGAAATCAACCGATCGCTTAACGATGATTTTAGGTTTTTTTTTCTTTGAAGCACGCGAATAATTTGGGAAAAGAATGGGAGCGGGGAAAAAAGAATTGGAAACGCGGGATGTAAACGAATAGCCTAATTTTGAAATTGCATCGCGTACCTAAGGGAACCGATGCGAAAAGTATTATGTTGGACAAAGTTGCATCGGTTGACTTTAAAACCGATGCGACTAAAACTATTTGCATCGACGTACTTGCATCAGTTGTTGGTGACAACTGATGCAAATTTGACTTTTTTATTATCTATTGCTTTCTACGTACCAATTGCATCGGTTATTAAGACAGAACTGATGCAAATAGTTCTATTTGCATCAGTTTTTACTTAAACCGATTCAAATGAGGCGATGCAAATGGCCTGTTTTGTAGTTGTGTGGTGCAAGAAATACAAAAGTAGAGTGATTCTTTTTAGTTATATTACAGTGGATGATACATCGGGACTTGGTTATTCTAAAGAACTTGAAAATATGTTGATGGATCTTAAACTCAATATTAATGATGTAAGAGGTCAAGGTTATGATAACGGTTCAAATACGAAAGCTATGATTTGCTTCATTATGATTAATAACATGTTCAATTTTGATGTGTTGATTGATCATATTCTTATTAAGTTTTATAGGGAAAAATCGAGGTGTATAAAAAGACTACTTGATGTTAATTCTAGGCTTTTCATATTTCGTGTGGATGTCATAGCTTGAATCTTGCACTTTGTGATATGGTCAAATCATGCATTAAAGTTAGGAATATTTTTACTTATGTGCACAAAATTTATGTCTTATTTTCTGGTTCAACTCATCGATGTGATATACTTGGAGATTATGTTGGGAAAGCCATATCAAAAGTGTAAAACCAATAAGAAATCAAGCTTCGAAGTTGGAGATGCACTAAATAAAATTGCAAATAATTCCAATGGTGATACCGTAATGATGGAGGCTAAAGATTTATACCATAATGCTTTAGAGAATTTTGAATTTTGATTAGCCCATGCATTTGGTATACAATACTTAATAATATTAATCGAATTAGCAAAATACTTCAACGTGAGGATAGGAATATAGAAGATGCCATTGCAAGAGTATTATATTTTTCAAAAAACTTGGAGAAGATGGATTCGAAAGTTTTATGAATGAAGCTAGGGAACTTGTAGAAAAAGTGGGACTTGTTGATCCTAAGTTTGAGACAAAAATAAGATTTCTTCGTAGAAAGAAACAATTTGATGAAGATATAAAAGTGGATGCTCTCGATGTCGAATCTCCAAAAGGAAGCTTTAGAATTACTTACTTTCTTCACATTATTGATCAAGCTCTGTCTTCACTAAAAGGGCAATTTAAGCGACTCGAGCTTTATGAAGGTGGGTTCCTATTAAATGCGAAATTTAGAAATATTGAATGTGAAGAATTAGAAAAGCAATGTTTCAATTTAGAAACTTTTTTGAAACATGATGAAGAGCATGATATTTGTGGAGAGGGTTATTTCATTAACTTTGAAAATTGAAAAGGGTTTTACCATTGGAAATTAAAATATCGATTGACATTCTTGATTTTTTTTATTGTCTCGTCATGATGCAAGTGGATTTTTGAACTTATTTGTGGCTTATAGAATTTTATTGACTATACCAATCACGATTGCTTCATTGGAAAGAAGTTTTTCGAAGTTCAAGTTAATTAAAACTTATATTATGACAACCAAATTACAACAGAGATTAAATGGATTAGCTATGATTTCTATCAAAATTGAATATTTAGATTCGCTAAATTATGATGACATAATTGAAGAATTTTCTAGAAAGAATGCAAGATGAAGTTTTTTTTAGTTGAAATGATATTGTCGAAGGTTATAACGTAACATTTTGTCTTAACTATATATATTTTGTATGTGAACCAAATGAGATGGTTATCATTCTAACTTTTTGCTTATGCTTTTTTCTACTATATACATAACAACATAGGGAGCAACAACAAAATCTCGCCTTAGGCAAGCCATCTCATAGGAATAGCCCTGTTAACTGAAGAGAATACAATTTGATGAATTAAAGTAGAACTGAGCAAATTTTAGAGCCAAAAATTGGTATTTTTTTCACTTACCAATAAAATTAATAACTTATGCTTTGCTTCATTATGGTTTGATTTTGAACAATTCTTAAATGAGCAGATAAAAATGAATATTAACAATTATGGATATATTTGTCATGCAACTTTCAAATATTTTTATCATGCAATTTTTATCATCATTGTACTCCTATCATAAATAGAGGATAATGAGAAAGAATGAAAATGACAACAACCATGTAGGATTACGAAAACAAAATTCCGGAGCTTACAACAAGAAGGTTAAACAACGAAAATACAAATTAGCTAAATCATTAGATAGTTCCATTTTAGATTTATTTCGAGTAAAAGTCAAAAATCTCAACTTTCAAGTAAAATTAGAGAAAGTAATAGCAAAGGTGATTACATTAATGAAAAAGTTGAGATTAATGAAGGTCATGAATATAGTAGCAAATGAAGATGAAAATATCAATGATATAGCTATGAACGAAGAGAAGCACGACAAAGATATTTTCATTGATGATCATAACAATGATATTATCAATTAATATGCTAATGATGAAGTTGTTATTAATCTTGAAAATGATGTCGATGTCAATTATGATCCGAGTTTAGGGAAAAAATTACCGGCACAAAGAGAATTATGCTTGCATAGTGAGGACCTATTAAAACCATAAAAGAAAATGTCATGATTTTGAAAAACAAACTAATGCTAGGGAATTTACTTCCAAACACTATGTTGATAATTATCCAAGTGGAGAAGTGCATGAAAGAAAGTGGTTAGTGTATTCAATGAATGCGATAAAGTTTTTTATTTTGTTGTAACAGACCTAGAAAACATCAAAGTTAGCCGAAGAAGGAATAGATGATTATCATAACCTTTCTTCAAAGCTTAAAAATCATGAAAGCAATCCAATACACACCATAAATCTTATAAAATAGGTTCATTTACATAGAGGGTTCAAACAAAAAGAGATTATTGACAAAAGAATGGAATCTCAAATTGATTAAGAGAGACAATATTGGAAGCAAGTGCTTGTGTGCATCATTGGTGTTGTAAAAACTGTATCCTGAAATAATTTACCGTCTCGTGGATCTAATGACAGAATTTATGAAATAAACAATGGACTTTTTTATCAACTTATTCAATTTGCTGCCGAATTTGATCTAATAATGGAAGATCATTTAAGACATATGATAAATAATGAAACTAATAATCATTATCTTAGCCACAAAATTAAAAATGAATTGATAGTTTTATTAAAAGGTTTGAGAACTCAATTTTGGTCTCGGTTTTAGTCATTTGACATTTTCTTAGTTTTGGGTGATTTCGAAAATTTTGAAAGTTTCGGTTTTGGTCACAGTTTCGATTTTCTATCGATTTTAGTGAAAAGTTAATAATAATAATCCTTGTGAATAAAATATAAAATATAATCCGTAAAGAAATATGATCCATAGTCTACCTGAAATTATCAACAATATCATTTAAATGTAGTTAAACAAAATTAAACTTAATAAATACAAATCAAATGAAATTCTATTTTTTTGTTAAGTAAATACGTGTTATCCCAATCCAACCCAAGCTAAAAATAAATGATTCAAGCCACAAGCTTCAGCCCTAATTAATCATCAGTCCAAATTATTCATTATTTAACTAAAATAAGCAAATATTTGTTAACTCAACCTAGCTCAACCAAAATAAATTATGTAAGCCCTGAGTTACGCTCCACCCGCACCCAAATTCTACACCTCTCCTACTCCTCTTCTTCTCAAAGTCGATTGCCACTACTAGGGCAAGAAAATAAAGTTGTTGCAAATAAAAAGAATGTCACATATCAAAGAAAAAAGATGTTACGGCTAATAAAAAGATTTCACAGGCTTGCAGCTCAAAGCCAATTGCCGACTGCCAGGGCAACGAAGATTCTTGCTCAGATAAGTTGTCAACTGATTTTGAATTAAGAAATTGGGCTTAAATTTTGATTTTTGTATTCTTTTGACTTGATTTTTTAAACCAAAACCAAATTTTGTACTCGTGTCGGTTCGGTTAATGACCTTACCAGTACGGCAACACCGAAATTTTGGCATACCAATCGATACCTCAGACCTTGGTTTATTGGCTAAGAAGATAAAAAAATACGTGTCTGGATGCCTGTAGCCGATTTTCTATTTGAATTTCTAAAAAAGACATCTCCTCGCTTCTTCAGCAGTTGCATCCCCTTCTTTGAATATTTCTCTCCAATGGTTACTACTATTCAATTTGAAATTTTCAAATCTAGAAATAGAGTTGGGAATTCACATTTACATTTACCAAGAATAAATTCTTTCTATCTTTGTAATCTATACGCACTTGTGTATTACAAATATTCAAATCAATTTACTTTCTACAATTACACATTCAAATCATCATCTAAAGGAAATTATTAGAAGGATGCACTTAATAGACTTATCCGTGTTATCTAGAACACAACCAGTCAAGAAAATTACTACCATTCATAGTCGAAGTCCTGTTGGAGTTTTTCAGCCACGATGTCCTATTCGGCAGCTTAGGCGGTTTATGATATAGAAGTCTTATTCAACAACACAGGCGGTTTGTAAAACCTGCTCCTCTAGGTTAAGTGAGGGTGTAGTCGTAATTCTAGAAGGAGTCTGGGAGTGGATGTTGAACGTGAAATTCGAACTGGTATAAAAATATCTTGTGCACTTTGCTTATTGGAATTTTTGTATTGCTAGTTTGATATATATTTTTATTTAGTAGATATAATCATATTACTCGATCCACATGGACTTTCAAATGAAGGTCCTGCAATCATGTACATTCATTAACATGCAAGTCTAACGATCATGTTATCATTCATCCTTGGTTTCATTACTAACTATTTTTCAACCTTTGAACCATGTTTTCCTTATTAGCTTTATTGTTAAATATTTTTAAATATTACCATACAGAATCATCTATTTGTTGGTTTATATTTTCTAACATGCTCAAATCAATAGATGGATCCTTTCAGGTATTGAATTAGCTAGTGAACTCTACCATGAATTACCATCATGGATTGATGGATTATTCATGGTAGTGTTGTCAAATGGGTTAGGTTGGCTATAAATGGGTTGGTTAAAAATTAACCCAACCCATTTAAAAGAAAAGCTAACCCTATTAAACCTATTTATTGAATGGAAAATTCAACCTAACCTGCGAATTTAACGGATAATCCCTACCTGGCTCGTTAAACCCATTTTTGACCAAAAAAATGTTAAACATAGAGAAACAAATGCATAGATCTAGCAGCAGTATCAATCTAATATAGTAATCAATGTTAATATAAATATCAGTTTTCATTGTGTAATCATTGTTTAATCAATTTTTTAGCATCTAATCAATAGTAGTTCCACAATTTCAGTTCATCAAAAGCTACAACTTGTGAACCGGATTTTCTATTATCCAACATTAGTCTCTTTAGCATAGAAATTAGAAACACCTGCATAGATATGTAAGGAATATGAAATTAAATTGACATTCAACTATGAAATGGTAAACACCTGCATAGATATGTAAGGAATATGAAATTAAATTGACATTCAACTATGAAATGGTAAAAGAGTCACTCACTACTTAATATATACTTTTGCAGCTATAAATTACAAAATATAAATTTTAATCGGGTCACTAATTACTTGATAAAAAAATAAATTTTAATTATCCAAAATAAGTAAAATATGTTACTGTAGAATTACAAAATATATCACATAACAAAATAAAAGGTCATTTATTGAAAAAAGTTAGAGTATACATTTATCTTAAAACAATTTAATAAGCACAAGTAAAACACCAATCTATATTCACACTGTTGGTTTGTGCATAACAATTAGTACAATGTTTCTGTCTCAAGTAGGAAAGCATTCAATTCATAATATAGTAGTATTTCATATAGTGTGTAATTTTGTTAACCTCCTGTTGAAGTGTGAAGGGAAATAAGTAAATATCTGATATAAAACACTTCTAAGATTTCTAAATATAGTTCTTAGATTTCTTATCACTTTAGTGCTGGTTTTAGACTAAATAGATAGATATTTAGTCACCTTTGTTTTTTATTAGGAAAAAGGAAAAAAATAGTTTCATCTTAGAGCATCTCCAGTGGTACATATTACAGACGTAATATTACGATTTTGCACCCCAGTCATCAATTACAAACGTAATATTAAGGGTAAATTGGGCTTGGGCGCCCAAGCCCTGGCGCCCATTTAATATGCGCCAGACTTCTGGTGCCCATTAAATGGGCGCCAAGGCTTGGTCGCCCAAGCCTACCCCTTAACCCACCCTCCCAACGGCTATAAACGGCTACTTTTTTGCCTTCTACCCCATGTTTTTTACTGTAATGGCTACCGATCATATTTTGAATTACAACGGTTATATTTTGAACTACAATGGCTATAAACGGTCATATTTTCGATTTCATGTTATATATTGGAATAATTTTGAGAATGTAGGACACACATCTCTTCTACAACTAAAATTATATTCTCAATTCCATCATATTTAAAGTATGTCTCATCTATTCCAATCTTACACTGAAGTGATGAATATGGGTAATTTGGATTGTCGCAACCCGTTCAAAATGTTCATCCCCAAACTGCTCCCCCTTTATCCTTCCATTCTTATGGTCCATGGAGTGGAGCAGAAGACAAAGATCTAAGTTATATCTACTGTCATTTTTCTAATGACCCGATACAGGGAAATTACCAAAGTGGAGAGGCGTTTTGGGGGAAAGTTATGACTGCTTAAAATAAAAAGCATGTTGAAAAAACTAGGTCAATGTCTGCAATTACCGGCCGGTTTGGAAAGATTAATCAACAAATGCAGTTCTATGTGTCTCAAATTCACAAAATAAGAACAACAAATCCAAGTGGAATGGGTGGCGAAACTGAATTGGTAACGTTTTCAAAATATCAATTTGTAATTATATTCATATTTTATTCATTTTTTTTTTGTTTTTTCAGAGGAAAATGACGAATGATCAATTTTTGAAATTATTTCTAAAAGAAAATGGTGCAAAGAAACCTCATTACTATAAGTTTGCCAATTGTTATTACTTGCTTGTTAGTCATCAAAACTGGAGCTCGAACAACGCAAAGAGCTTAAGAGATGTCTAATTGAAGTCAAAGGGCAAGAAAAAACCACTAGAACTAATTATAGTTCTAGCCCAGGAGATTTTTATCATATGGATTCTAATTTATGCCCAGAAAACGAATATGAAGAAGCAGAACACAAATTCAATGAAGATGCTAGACCAATGGAGCAGAGAGCAGCCAAGAAGAAAATTGCTGTTCAATCCCAGACGATTCTTGTAAAGCCTTAATGCATGGAAAACATGCGAAAGAGAATGCTGATTATCAAAGGGGAAGTGTGGAAAAGCTTGCCGTGTTACAAGAATTAGCCAAGATTGAAAAGGGTAGATTTGAGATTGAGTGTCAACGTTAAGAGACCTAACTAATGGAAAAGGATGCCACAGGAATGGATCCACTGACAATGTAGTAGTGGATGGAATACAAACAACACATTATTGAGAGTAGATCAGGAACGAAACATATGTAGTAGAATTTAAGCGAAATGTATCTTCAGTTATTGTTTTCAATCATATACTATTTTTATGTAACGTACCGCCTTTTCGCACGGTTTAAATCGACGATAAACCACACACGTCAGACTTAAACCATAAAAAAGGACGGATTGTTATGGGGTAAATAAAAAAAGTAGAGAAAGAAAAACAAAATAGAATCTTGCAGCGGAACGATAAAATATAATAACCAAATAACTGTTCATGAAGCTGTTTTACAAAAACATTTGATTATATTTATACAATACATATAAGAGTACACATACCAGAGAATAATAATTAATGCAGCGGAATTAAATGGTGTAGCGGAATGATATAGTAGATAATAGTACTACAAATCCTCGTCTTCGTCCTCCAGAATAAAATCTTCAAATCCTGAAACGCTCGGACTGACCCGAGTGAATCGAAAAACAAAACACTCGAGTCAGAACTAAAAGATCTTATGTAGGTTAAATCAACAAGAATAAATATGAGTGCTGTAACTTAAGAAATGCTTGGGATTCACATCTCCTAAGGATCCGTTAAACTATTTACTATGTAGTAATATTTCGCTATTATAATAGTGTCTATTAGTAAAATAAACTTACTTTTAAATAGCGTTATGGCTTTACATTTTCCACCTTAACACGTAATAATGCCAATACTCTATACAGTACCATAATACCTCCTGATCAGGAGGCAACCAGAGGATACTCCATAAGTACGACAAAAATAGAAACTCGTACAAGGCGCGATAGGGTAGGTGACATGACACAACTAGGCAATGCCAGGGTAGATATACCAATTACGCTTCCGGGCCGGTGGTAACGCGTAGCGCGCAGCTACCGCCCACCTCGAGCCACACCCCCAAATAAAAAATCAAAAGTGGCCACCGAATCAATCCAAAAGTCAAAGTATAATATCGAAGGGATGTGTCCGATCAAAGGTGCTACCTCATTAGCCCGTCAATCACTCCTGTTTTAGCCACCTTATGCCAACTCACGGGAGTCGGGTCCACGTATTTACCTCAAAGGAAACGCCGCCACCATCCTACTTCATTCTGGAATCTCCACCGCGTACATGGTTATTAAAGTGGTTTTCGGAGTTGGCAGAGAGTATGCCAACTTCCAATCCCGGTCTCTTCAACAACCAAACGTTATTATAACACTGCGGTCTTTTTAAAATAGTTTATACTGTTAAACCCAGGATATAATATCTATTTCAAAACCATATAAATACGATATCATTTCTATTTTTAAATCCAAATCAATATGATATCATTTTCAAATATATCCTTTCTAAAACTATAACATTTCAAAGTTATAATATTTTGAAACCAAAACTTGAAATATAGCCTTTCAAAACATAAAACTTTGAATTTCATAACTTTGAAACATACTACACCACTTAAATGGTTTAAATATTTAATTACTTTATGTAGTAAAATAGTTTCTTCACCTTCACAAATCAATTCCAACATGGATTTTAAATTCCCAAATAAACCAATATAATTTTCATATATTTCAAGCTTTAATTATTCCACCATTTCAACTTATTCTTTGATAATTTCATATACATCAGTTTCAACAACTATTATTTAGATTTGAAAAGTTTACTAAATAAATCAAATATCATTTTAGTAAAACCTTTAGACTTCAAATAACTGGATATTCTTTTAATTAAATTAACTTGATAATATTCATTTAAATCAAATTGATGTTCATTTAAATCCTCTAAACAAAATCAAGTTACAAAATTATACCCTTTAAATCTCAATTTATTTACCTTTCAAATCAAAATTTTCGAGATAATTCTTAAATACTTTAATTCAAATCAAATTCACATTTATCTTCCAACCTTAATTTTATTTGAGTCATTATAAACTCTATATAAAATAGAATTTAAATAGATACTTAATCATATTATATAAAAGAAATTCAAACATTATTATTTAGCTTGTTTTATAATTCAAATAAATTTATACATAGCTAAATCAATAATAAAATAGCATTTATATAACATCTAAAATTAATATCTGTATAGCCCATATATTTCTTTACAAAACCATAAAAATTATTTCAAAAATAATTATATATATATATATATACCGCGATGCCTGTATATAATTTTCTATCCTATGGTCAAGTGATACGGATATTTAACATTTCAATCCGCAATTTAAAAATAAAAATGCGTTTATATATCATTTCAAACCGCAATCCCGAAACAAAATAAATGCATAACAACTTGCAGATTATGATGATATAAATAAAACATCCATTCATCCATCATAAAATCATACATCCATCACAATCATCATACAAAACAATCAATCAATATCAATATATAAACGATAATATATAACAGGTAATTAACTGGCAGTTATATTCAATAATAAATTAAATAACGATTTAATTTAAATAAATGCAATAACTGAGATGATGATTAAAAATATACGAAAAAGTCATAAATAAATGCATAATCACAACAAAATTAAATTTAACAAGTATAAGAAATTTTAGAAGTTGTGAGTGGGTTAAAACACTCACCTTTTGAATTTAAACTGAATTTAAACCCAATTTAAACCCAAAATTTCAACAGTCTCAGAATTCGTCCAAACTAGCGCCAAAAAGTCCGGAATTCCCATACAAACCTAGCGGAGAAAACCGCATGAAATTTTGACCTCGTATGCAAAAGTTATGGTGATTAGAAGGTTTGAAGACGAAATTTAAAATAAATAATTCAAAAAAAAAAAAAACAACACGCCACTCTCACCCAATCAGAAACGACCACCTTACACCGTCCTATCGCCCCCTAGTTTGAACAGAACCCTAAAACTGAAGCAAAACAACTGGCCGCCACTCCTTCCTTGATTATTGCCGCCGATTGCTCCATTACGACAACCCATGGGATGCCGCGCCACCTCGCCTGAGACCGCCTCCAATCCCCAAGCTTCGGCCCAACCCTTGCGAGCAAGTCGCGTCCATGAAATTCAAGCAGCCGTCGCTTGAAAACGAAGCCCTAATCGAATTTCTCACAGCAATCTAACCGTTGATTCTCACAACGAACATCACCGATGAATTACGCTAGACCATCTCTACAATCCAGTACCAACGATTTGTCGATCCGTCAGAGTTCATCAACGATCAACGAACGGCCGGAAATTGTTCTTCGATTTCTGGATAAACAATGCATCGAATGGAAAAATGAGTTGCAGATCTGAGTTATGCTCTTCGAGAGCTTCGAATCCATATATAATTTGCTATATTTCGTGGAGTTTGAAATTTCAGCTTTGGATTTGATTTTGATTTGTGTTTGGATCTAGAATTCTTTTGTCTGCCATTGAGGAGGAGAGATAGTTGAAATATACGTATAGACAATTGAGAAATAGGAGTAGGCTAGGGTTTATTACAGGGTATTTATAGGTAGGGTTGAAATAGAGTAGATGGATAAAATAGATACATGCGCTAACGACAAAGTGGCCCAAAAAGCCCGTTCTGACTCCAAAACGAAATTGGGTCAACCCGTATATCGAAATAGATGTTTTAAAATATTTTAAACGCGATGGAACAAGTTTCAAGTCAAAATTCCATCGTATGAAGAAGTTATGCTAAAATCAATATTTTTCAAATTGATTTCAATTGATTTCAATTTTATTGATTTCAAGGCGTTTCGAGTCCGTACGATCAAACAACAAGTCCGATCGCTAAGAAACTTGATATCCTACAATAATTCACCAATACGGATCCGATGAAACTGGTTTCGTCGAAATCCGAGTCAGTGGCCAAAATGGCTATTTTTCCATTAATTAAATAATTAAATAATTAATTAATAAAATCCAATTTTTAGTTTCAATCTTAAAATTGACCAATTTTATCACTTTTATACTTCTCAATCAATTACAATGTTTTAAACAAATTAAAAGTCAATTTAAAGTTGATTAACTTATAGATTTCAGTATTATCCTCAATTCCATTCAATTTAGAAATTATAAATTTAATTTCCAAAATTTCTATTAAATTAAATTAACAAATCATTATTCCATTCATTATTGTCAAATAGATGGATTTAACATTGGATTCAAAACTATTACATAAATTTCCTCATATTCCATCTTCATTTCAAATAACGTATTATTTTGCTATTTCAATTTCATTTGATTGCAGTTAATTCAATTATTGAATTTTACATTTCAAATAAATAAAATAAAGTTTTGATTTCCATTATTATTATCCAACTAATTGCTTTAATTAATTGGTATTGCACTAATTAAGTCAATTACTACAATTGCTTTCAAATTAAATTCTATGAATTAAACAAATAGGTAATTTATAACAATTGTAACCATTAAACTTTAATTACCTTTAAGTTTATTTCCTTCAACCCAATATTATAATTACTTACAGAACATTGATTTTATTCAATGACCATTTATTATAATTTAAATTCCTTAATTTAATTCAATGCGTGCATTTTGTTTTCATAGATTTAATTTGTAGCTAAGTATACGTCTACATTATTTCCGTTGATTTGAATTTCATTCAATTTGTTTATAGTCAACTTATATTAACATCACTATCTTTAATTTTAAATTATCAATTCATTCTTAAACCACTAAACATACCTTATTACCAAATATTACCTTAAATCTTCACTAATGTAATATTTAATTCCATTTATTGCAATAGGTTCCAATTAATAGTGATTGCGCTAAATTGGTTATTTATCAACTTGGATTAACGTTATCATATTAATCTACATCCAATTACAATTAATATTCCCAATAAATTTATTTAGCTTTCTATTACACCAATTACTATCTTAAAAATAAATTTTCCGTTTCCTTTTTAATTTACGCCCACACTTTCCGTTATTATTTATCATTAAAGCACATTTAGTTATATTTATTCTTCCCAACCAATTACCATCTATTATTATAACTCTACAATTTTAATAAATTCATTAATTGACATTTCATCCAACCTATTAATTATTAACCTAAATTAGCACTGTTACGTTTTAAATTACTTTAGCTTACAACAAGTGCTACCATTAGTTCATACACTAGTTCATTCCATTTCCATTCATTATACATTTATTTTATTAGTAAGTTGACATTTTTAAACTATTAATTTACCTTTTATATCTCATTATAAATTAATGCACACATTAATTAAGATTTTAGATAAATTTAATCATTTCATCTTGGTAACATTTTTATTACAATAAGAATAAAATTAACATTTACACTGTTTCACTTATTGGAATTACATCCAAGTTATTAACAATTAACTTACCAATCTTATCCAAGTTATTATTTCCATTAATAATTTACTAAATTTTTATTCCTTTCTAAATTAAATTTCAAAAATCAAATTACATTAACCAATTTTATTTATCGTTTTTTTTACAGGTCGTTACATTTTAGGTTTGAAGTAATCAATGATTTATCATTTTTTCGATGCATTCTTTATTCAATATAATAGATCTACTTCACCAAAGTAAAAAAGATATTACAAACACCATAATCATAGCATGCTACACTTCGTTACACAAATAAATGGGCAAACACAAAGAATTAAACAAAGATCCTTCATCATGAACTACCGATTTCCATAATAATTCCAAATATGATCCATTAAATCCTTTTGGAGCCTATTGTGAATAGCTGCATTACGATATACTTCATATGATCGACATGAATTGCGTACCATCCTTACTTCGTAACGTGGCAGCACGGAACAATTTTGGGGGTTGTCTAGCCCTATCATACTTGAAATTGGGATAGTCCATACCTCGTTCATCTTCAATGATCATGTTATGAAGAATTATACAACAGAATATGATTGTAGCCATTTTTAATCTCTTTCATAATCTATATGGATTACTCACCATCGCAAACCTTGATTGAAGGACCCTAAATGCCCTTTCTACGTCCTTCCTTTGACCTTCCTGCATTGTAGCAAATTTTTTCTGTTTTGCCGTCATTGAGTTTGCAAAGTATTTACAGTCGTGCTCCATTTAGGATAAATTCCATCTTCTTGATAGTATCCATGATCATATGTGTTGTAACCAAGAGTAAATGATACATGAGTTGATTTACCTTGCGCCAAATCATTAAACAAATGAGATCGTTCGATAATGTTTATGTGTTAAGAGAACTGGGTATTTCGAAGAATACATGCCAAATCCACAAATCATGTGATGCAAATACTTCTAGGATGATAGTTGATTTTTTTCTTTACCATTATATGCTCCATGAAAAGCTTTAGGACAGTTCTTCCACTCCTAATGCATACAATCTAGACTTCTAAGCATGCCAGGTCGGCCTCAGCTTTCATGCATCTCATGCAATCACGTTAAAACTGCTTTATTTAATGAACGAAGATATTCAGTCCCATAAATGTCCATAACGGATTGATAGAAGTGATCTAGGTTTTCTTATGTCCTACTCTCTACAATACGATATCCGTTGTCTAGGGCATCCATGGGGTACCGTATGCTAACATCCTCAAAGTTGCGATCATCTTCTGATGCCCACTCAGACCTTTTTTTTTTGCAGCGTCTTGCTTGTAAACAAAGTAATTATTATTCCGCTGAATACTTTCAAGAATTCTTAAAAATAATGGACGACTCATTCTGAATCATCGTTTAAACATTCTAGACCATAAGTTGGATCACGAGCAAAGTAATCTTACATAAGTGTTTTGTGAATTGCTTCTTGGTTATGGTTGATGTATTTTCGACCCATGACCGAGCCACTGTGTTTCCCAGAAGTTGAACCGTATGCTTCACGCTAGCCTCCATTATTTCCTCTTCCTCTTGTTCATGTGTTAATTCATACGCTTCTTCTTCAGAGTCTCTATCGCATAACAATATAGCTTTTAGTAAATTTCCAAGCATTTTTCTTCAGCAGAGTTCTTTGATTTGTGAATGTTTATGTCAGATGGAGTTATGTAGAAAAAGTATGAAATCCCTATGGTTATAAGCGGTAATGTGTTAGAGACATCCTGGCAGTGTGTAGTCAAATCACATACTGTAGCCACGTTCATTTGCTAGCCAAAACTCCTTTCTTTCTTGAATGGAGACAAGGTGGTTTAGTGTGTAGTCTTATCACATACTGTAGCCAGGTTCATTTGCTGGCCACATCTCCTTTCTTTTTTGATTGGAGACAAGGTGGTTTAATGTGTAGTCTTATCACATACTTTAGCCACGTTCCTCTACTGGCCACAACTCCTTTCTTTATTGAGTGGAGATAAGGTGGCTCAGTGTTCATACACCATAGCCACGTTCCTCTACTGGCCACAGCTCCTTTCTTTAATGAGTGGAGACAAGGTGGCTTAATGTGCAGTCAAATTATACACTGTAGCCACGTTCCTCTGCTAGCCACAGCTCCTTTCTTTAATGAGTGAAGAAAAGGTGACTCGGTGTGTAGTCAATCATACAATGTAGGCACGTTCAGTGGAACATCTAGTATATATGTACAAGTTCTCGTTATCTGTTTAAGAAAATTAAAAAATTAACATAATTCAGTGGTTTAATGTCCAACTTGACATTTTTGTCGCATGAATTGAAGTTGCTTATGCAGTACTACATACAAACTGATGAGATGTGTGACGATCAAGAGATAATGATAATTCATTTTTGGGACACTCTAGCTCAACTTTCCAACAACGACGTGGACTGTCCAGTTAGACATACGGCTGAACTGGCGAGGACTGCGTACATAAACTGTAGTAGGGCATGCACGCGTTACATAAAGGTTGTTAACAAGGTTATATCGAAAAATGTGTTCGATCCTATAGGTTCGACATTTGAAGGCCAATGCAATGTAAAATAATGCACTCCGTTCATTGGCCATGATGCGTACATCATACGTAAAAATTAGCTAGAAAGATTTGGATGGCCTTAACATGATGATACAGCTGGTTGGTTATGTAATGGTCGGTAATGTATTGTTAAGTTGAAGGTGCCTCAACATTTAGTTGGTTATGTAATATTGTGTTGTATCAAGTATCTTTTAATGTTAAGAAAGCTTATTGAATTGTCATTTCAAATAGTATTGCCTGCAGTTGTTTTC
This sequence comes from Allium cepa, assembly GCA_030765085.1. Classification (NCBI taxonomy): domain Eukaryota; kingdom Viridiplantae; phylum Streptophyta; class Magnoliopsida; order Asparagales; family Amaryllidaceae; genus Allium; species Allium cepa. Next base: position 621,018,683 of record CM060928.1, read on the forward strand.
ATTTCAAGCAGTAATGGTATCACATCAAATAAAGAGACTTGTTTGTGTATATATGCCCCTTTGAACTCCATCTTCTTCATTCAAAATCACCTTCTTGTTCACTCATAACAATTTCTTTTTCAAATCAATGCCTTCTTGGCCTTCTTCTATCGATTCAGATGCAGGCTACGTTCCTACGGAGAAACCATATACCGATGAGGATTGGCTTATCAATTATCACGACCAACACTACGAAGACATCCACAATCAGTTTCCAGATCTGGACCAGCTAAGACTTCAGAAGATGGTTGAACTACCATAAGAACAACGGGTTGTTCAAAATGCATATGAACAACCTGATGACCGAGTTCAAGTTGTTCAATCTCCGTATACACATAACGTTAACCCTGTTCCACTAGTTCAACCTCTCATTGAGCAAGAAGTTAATTTTTTTCCAGTTTGTTATCACTGTTGGTAAGGGGTTGAAGTCGTAATACGTGCAGATGGAGAAAATATTGGTCGTCGAATCCAGCTATGTCAATTTTGGTCGAACGGTTGCAACTACGCAGAATGGTTAGATGACCATTTATGTCCAAGTGGCATAACATATGCAAATGAGTTAGAACAGGAGATAAGACATCTTAGACTTTCTTTGTAGGAGTTGAAGTTCAATAATAACTAGTAGTTTCTTTCTGTTTGTGTTCTATTATTAATGTATTATATTTTTAGATTCTTTTACCAGTGTACTATGTTTGTATGTCTATAATTGTAATAAATTTATCTATTAATTTGATGAATTAATGGCTTAAACGTTATCGTCTTAATTATAGGAAAGTGAAATTAGATAAACAAATAGAATGCACACTACACTCAAACAATAATATAAGTACATAAGCTATAAGTACTACTACATATAATAAAACGTCCACTGTCCATAAAGTAAAAGCTGTACGACTACAAGGATGCAACATCATCACCACCACCACCACCATCATCATCAACATCATCATCGCCCCTGTGACGCCCCACCTCTATACCCACGCTAGCCAAGAACACTACGGTGTAGTGCTGTCAACTAGCACGGAGAATAAGGCTGTTGAGGAGCGACCATCCGTGTAATTGCTTTGTGCGAACACCGATATGTCAGATAGTAAAAACATGCTTTTAATTTCAGAAGAGAATCCGGCATGCCGATGCAAACTCAAAGCTACCACACGGTGGCTATAATAGTCTAGGACAAATATAAACTAATAACACAGATAAATATAAATGCGGAACACAGATAAATCAGAAAATCTCATATATATATAACTGATGTCAGTTACAATACGTTTACACGGTACATGTGATACAACTACAATAGTCAACTCAGGAAGTTACATATACAAGTACATTAACGTATATAATATACATGAATACATATCTTCCTATACAATAATACAGACTACTACAAATGACGACTACTCCAAAAGATATGAAAGAACTTCATAGCTCTAGCAGCAACCCAAAGCAGAATATCTACAACCTGTAAATACTCGGTCTGACCCGAGTATTAGATTCAAAAGAAAATAATACTCGGGTCAGTCTAATTCAAACTCAGTTATTAGTGCACAGAAGCAATAATAATTAAATACTGAATAGACGACAGTAATTAAACCAAATCAGAATGAAATTCAGAATATTGAATTGAAATGAACAAACAGTTCTAACCATTGAAATATCAATAAAATATTAATTCAAGTAGGGCTGCAATACACGCACGCGTGCACTGCCTCGCCACTACAGAATATGGAATACGCAAAAAGATCCATAAGTCAAACAAATAGAATATCACAAAACCATACCGTGTGGCTGCAGTTCACGCTTGCGTGCACTGCCTTGCCACTACAGTGATATGTACACAATGAAAATTCACAACGAACACAAGGTCAAACCCAAGCGTCCAAGCTGGATTCAACTCAAGTGTATTCAAATGAAATGGCCGATACAAAAATCAACATCGACCATAGTTCAAATCAGAGACTGCACAAATGAATCAGCAGCTAGGGGATACTAACATGTATGCCATAGTTTAGCAATTCAAAGGCAAGCACAACTCTAACTAGAAGTGCACCTGAAGCCTACAACTACCGAACTAAAAGAAGCAACAAAGATAGGACTAGAACCAAACAACACCTCATGGCACAGACTCGAGTGGAAGTGGATTAATTGCCACAAATCAGTGCCAACAACATGAACTAGACAGTGCACCAAGGGTAAAACAGAGCAAGGCCCAGCGATTAGCAGATATACATGGCAGTGACAACATAATAGAAGTCACCAAGCCATAAACCAAATGCAAAAAGGATCAAGTCAATGACTCAATTCACTGCAGCACCAAAGAGCAGTGACCAGCACAAGTGACAGTGCTGATTTGAACAAGTATATATGTATTAGAGGGTAGGTGCAGTGATATGCAGTGATCAAGTAGTCTGCAACCATACCAAGGAAGTGATGAACAAATGAAAGAAAACATGACCAAAAATAAAAAGTCAAACTCAACATAGGACCATAAAATGTCCAGAGCAGGTTACATACAAATCAAGGTTCAGTGAAACCAAAAACTACATGAAATAGGTAGGCAACTGTCTCAAATGGTTAAGACAGCTTTAATACTGCAACTACATGTGGGTTGTATGAAGAAGAGGTGTAAATAAATGCCTGTAATAGCAGTGGGCAAGTCAGAGATACATAAATGAATCAGCCTCAACATATAGTGCAGCAGTAAGTGGTCAAAGTCGAGTACATAACCACTTCAACCGTATAATCAGTGGCAAGCAGACAACTAATCAACTACATATACTGTAGTGCAGCATGTAACAAGTGAGGACTAGCACAACAAAGAGCAACAAAATGATGAAATTCCAAATCACAAGAGTTCTGTGCTTCCGAGGTCAAATTAATACCCAAGACATGTTCGAACTATTAAAAATAAAAGCCATGGTTGCCCAAGAATTCGAACAGGTCAAAATATGCTCAAAAATCAAGCTGGCAGGAACAAAGGCTACAACAGCAGGTTAGAGTCACGCATGTTACAGAGACGAACATAGAGATGGCCAAAGCAATATCAATTCAACGATGGTATTAGGTTCGAACGAAACTTAACAGTACTAGGTCGAGCAGATGCCGAAGTTAACATAAAACTTCATTGCCAGAAATTCGAAACAAGTGAAAGTAGAAAATCAACATCAACAACAACGAATTCGAATGACATAAGCATAGAGAAAATTCACAAAACAACATCGATTACCAACATCGAACGAAGACAAATGGCCAAGATAAAACAATATCAAACCAACATCGAATTGCAGAAACACTATATTAAGATTGAATTAGATGTGAGTGGATTACTCACCATGTCGACGAATTTAGGGGAAGCCGAGCACGAGAGCATCGATCGACGCAGCCACGAGCAAGCGAAGGAAGACGAACGACAAATGCAAAGGGGCCGCCATTAAATTTCTTTTGTTTAGGGTTTTATAAAAATGAAAATGAAAAAAGGGGGGATCGGGTTAAAGAAATTAGAGAGGGTTAAAGAAATTAGAGAGGGTAACGGGTTAAAGGGGGAAAAGGGAATGAATTTTTCACGGCATAAAATAGTTAAGTGGGCCGAGAAAACTAAAGCCCGGAAACCCCTTTTAACCATATACAAAAGAATTTTAATTCAAATTTAAAAATTCAAACGGAAATTTGGGTCAATATTAATCGTTTAATGTCGATTATAAATCGACACGAATACCGGGTTGTTACAGACTCCCCTCCTTAAAGAAATTGCGTCCTCGCAATCATAAGGAACAAACGGATAAAAAGTAACAACCATAAGAGCATATCATCACAAGATGAAGAAATTCGAAGTAGGAAGTTCACCATAAAGAGCATGATAGAGAAAGCCTGATCGTGATTGCTCGATGAATTCTCTGGATTCCAAAGTGAAATTCAAAGGATTTGAGAACCAATAAACTTTCACGAGAAAACATCTTTATTTCGAAGGTGCCGAACCCCCGAAACATTGATGTGAATAGAATGTTGCTCAACGTCAAATCTAGTGAAATTTCAATTTCTTCAATAATACCGGGCTCAAGAATAAAGATCGGAAATCCCTAAGGCATTTCCGTAATTGGAGGACGTAGAAAACGTCATGAATAGTAGAAAATTGAGCCGGTACACTGGCGTAGTACAACATAAACGCCAAAGAAATCTTTTAATTTCATAAAGGAAATTCACAAATTATCAACAAAATCTAATTATCAATAGATAATTCAGAGATCTCAAATCACAAATATTCGATTATCAAAAACGATAATCAAATCAACAAGTATTCGATTATCAAAATCGAAAATCAATCTTAAATTACAAATATTTAATTATCACAAACGATAATTAAATCTCAAACATCTAATTATCACAAGCGATAATTAGAAACAATAAATATCTGATTTTCAAAAAACGATAAATCAGAAATCATAAACATCCAATTATCAAAACGATAATCAGAAATTACCACAACGGTAATCAAATTTCAAATTACAAATTTTTCAATTAACGAGTCCGAAATTAACCGAAATAGCAAACGCACATGACTCATAACCACGAGTTTTACTAAATCGTTTAATTCACTTCATCGTTTCCTTGAAAGTGTTAAATTGTGTATTTTAAATAAATAACATTTTACGTTCTCAAACGGACAAATCCGGAATTAAGCGAATCAGTAAAAGAAAGGGGTCATAGTCCTCGATTTTACTGAAACGTTTAATTCGCTTCCTCATTCTTTTGAAAGCGCAAATCGTAAAAAATTTGAAAACAATTTTGATTTATATTTTGAAACAATTTTTAAAATATGTGATTAAAACAACGACATCAGAAGCAACTTCGATAAGTGGATTTTCATTTATCCAAAGAGTCACAAGAATCTTTTCAAAGATAGAAAGGGGTATCATACCCTAAACTTGTATTCATAACAAGTCAATAACACACGAATTCACCAATGCACAAGAATTGATAAAACTTATCAATAGAAATCACGAAAATTGGTGAAGCACAAATTCTAGAAATCCTCACAAGAAATCCAGATAACACAAGCTAAGAGTATGAGAACTCGAACGCGAGTATGAAAACTCGAACCGGAGTATGAAAACTCGAACGCGAGTATGAAAACTCGAACCGGAGTATGAAAACTCAAACGGAGTATGAAAACTCGAACGGAGTATGAAAACTCAAACGGAGTATGAAAACTCGAACCGGAGTATGAAAACTCGAACGCGAGTATGAAAACTCGAAGGAGAGTATGGAAACTCAAACTGAGTATGAAAACTCAAACGGAGTATGAAAACTCAAACGGAGTATGAAAACTCGAACGGAGTATGAAAACTCGAACGGAGTATGAAAACTCGAATGGAGTATGAAAACTCGAACAGAGTATGAAAACTCAAACGGAGTATGAAAACTCGAACCGGAGTATGAAAACTCGAACGCGAGTATGAAAACTCGAAGGAGAGTATGGAAACTCAAACTGAGTATGAAAACTCAAACGGAGTATGAAAACTCGAACAGAGTATGAAAACTCGAACGGAGTATGAAAACTCGAACAGAGTATGAAAACTCAAACGGAGAGTATGGAAACTCACCAACACGCGAGCATGAAAATTCATCAACACATGTAACGCAAAGCGAGAACGGGAGCACAGAATCTCACCTACACGTGAGCATGAAAATCACCAACACGGGCAACGCAAAGCGAGAACGGGAGCACGGAATCTCACCTACACGCGAGCATGAAAAATCATCAACACGTGCAACGCAAAGCGAGAACGGGAGCACGGAATCTCACCTACCCGCGAGCATGAAAAATCATCAACACGTGCAACGCAAAGCGAGAACGGGAGCACGGAATCTCACCTACACATGAGCATGAAAATCACCAACACGTGCAATGCAAAGCGAGAACGGGAGCACGGAATCTCACCTACACGCGAGCATGAAAATCACCAACACGGGCAACGCAAAGCGAGAACGGGAGCACGGAATCTCACCTACACGCGAGCATGAAAAATCATCAACACGTGCAACGCAAAGCGAGAACGGGAGCACGGAATCTCACCTACCCGCGAGCATGAAAAATCATCAACACGTGCAACGCAAAGCGAGACGCTATCTCATGGTTGCAAGCCATTAATTTTGACACAAGAATGGCCCGAAGACCGTGGGGCGCTACCCCACATGTGTGAGTCGAAATCACACAGATTGAGGTCCAGACTAACCAAAAAATCAAAAGAGGTATGTGTGAGTGGAATCACACAAGTGGTGTCTAGTCTAACCTCACAATCAAAAGAAAAGTATGTGTGAATGAAATCACACAAGTGGTGTCTAGACAATCCTCAAAGCCCAAGAGATATGTGTGAGACGAAATCACACCGATGAGGCCTAGTCTAACCGTAAAAATGATCGTCATGATCAACGAGAAGTGTCAATTACACTAAGTCAGTAAATGTAAAAGTTTAGCATCATGTCCCATAACCACTTACTTAACTTAAATATTTACGGACAAACTGTAAATCTTCACTAATAAAATTTGTCACTAAAGGTTCAATCGAACAAGTCCAACAATTAACCGACGAAGTAAACGCAAGCGTTATATACCACTCGTTTTACTAAGTCGTTTAATTAGATTTCTCATACGAGTGAAATAAAGATTTGCATATACTAATAGATTGAAAAACAGTTTCAAAAACGAGTTTGGTATTGAAAATAGAGTTGAAAACATTTTGATAAAAGAGTTTTTTGATATTTACTACTAGTATTGAAACCTTTATACTTTTAAAGTGACAAATCACAAAAATGATTGTAAAAACAATCAATCACAAGAATTCACATACGAAGACGTGAATAGAATCCAAAGAAATCGATACCGAATTCATCGAAAGGTATGTTCACAAAAATCCCGAAGAAAAGGTCATCAAAGTTGCTAATAAATGATAGCAACAAATCGGGAAATAATCAAGAATCGATTAAATTCGAAAACCAAATCAATTCACTAAGATTCACATTCGAAGACGTGAATAAAATACAAAGAATTCGATTCCAAATCCATCAAAGTAGGAATACCCAAAATTCCTGAAATAGAAGTTATCAAAGTCAACAAAGGTGATAACAACTAACCGGAAAGGAAGAATCGATCAAGTCGACAATTGAAACTCAATTTGTCTCAAAGATTGATACCCAAAACTTAATTGCATGGAGACTGCATTAAGTACACGAATCAGAGATAAGAATGCATATATATAGCAGTTCGAATAAACAATGCGAGTTCAAATCGAAGTGGGTACTAGTTGCAGCAATATGCAGCTTGGTAGAGCATATATACTCTGATACTTAGAAGTGTAAACTCAAGTGAGCAAGTGCGACAGAATAGCAGCAATACTCACGAATAAGAGTTAGGAATTCATACCTAACAATTCAAAGACAATCATATGCAAATATGAGAGATAAAACGTCGACAAATAGTTGTAACACATGTACTATCTAAGTTATGTTTTATATTTGTTCAAAACCCCAGGCTCTGATACCAAGCTGTGACGCCCCACCTCTATACCCACGCTAGCCAAGAACACTACGGTGTAGTGCTGTCAACTAGCACGGAGAATAAGGCTGTTGAGGAGCGACCATCCGTGTAATTGCTTTGTGCGAACACCGATATGTCAGATAGTAAAAACATGCTTTTAATTTCAGAAGAGAATCCGGCATGCCGATGCAAACTCAAAGCTACCACACGGTGGCTATAATAGTCTAGGACAAATATAAACTAATAACACAGATAAATATAAATGCGGAACACAGATAAATCAGAAAATCTCATATATATATAACTGATGTCAGTTACAATACGTTTACACGGTACATGTGATACAACTACAATAGTCAACTCAGGAAGTTACATATACAAGTACATTAACGTATATAATATACATGAATACATATCTTCCTATACAATAATACAGACTACTACAAATGACGACTACTCCAAAAGATATGAAAGAACTTCATAGCTCTAGCAGCAACCCAAAGCAGAATATCTACAACCTGTAAATACTCGGTCTGACCCGAGTATTAGATTCAAAAGAAAATAATACTCGGGTCAGTCTAATTCAAACTCAGTTATTAGTGCACAGAAGCAATAATAATTAAATACTGAATAGACGACAGTAATTAAACCAAATCATAATGAAATTCAGAATATTGAATTGAAATGAACAAACAGTTCTAACCATTGAAATATCAATAAAATATTAATTCAAGTAGGGCTGCAGTACACGCACGCGTGCACTGCCTCGCCACTACAGAATATGGAATACGCAAAAAGATCCATAAGTCAAACAAATAGAATATCACAAAACCATACCGTGTGGCTGCAGTTCACGCTTGCGTGCACTGCCTTGCCACTACAGTGATATGTACACAATGAAAATTCACAACGAACACAAGGTCAAACCCAAGCGTCCAAGCTGGATTCAACTCAAGTGTATTCAAATGAAATGGCCGATACAAAAATCAACATCGACCATAGTTCAAATCAGAGACTGCACAAATGAATTAGCAGCTAGGGGATACTAACATGTATGCCATAGTTTAGCAATTCAAAGGCAAGCACAACTATAACTAGAAGTGCACCTGAAGCCTACAACTGCCGAACTAAAAGAAGCAACAAAGATAGGACTAGAACCAAACAACACCTCATGGCACAGACTCGAGTGGAAGTGGATTAATTGCCACAAATCAGTGCCAACAACATGAACTGGACAGTGCACCAAGGGTAAAACAGAGCAAGGCCCAGCGATTAGCAGATATACATGGCAGTGACAACATAATAGAAGTCACCAAGCCATAAACCAAATGCAAAAAGGATCAAGTCAATGACTCAATTCACTGCAGCACCAAAGAGCAGTGACTAGCACAAGTGACAGTGCTGATTTGAACAAGTATATATGTATTAGAGGGTAGGTGCAGTGATATGCAGTGATCAAGTAGTCTGCAACCATACCAAGGAAGTGATGAACAAATGAAAGAAAACATGACCAAAAATAAAAAGTCAAACTCAACATAGGACCATAAAATGTCCAGAGCAGGTTACATACAAATCAAGGTTCAGTGAAACCAAAAACTACATGAAATAGGTAGGCAACTGTCTCAAATGGTTAAGACAGCTTTAATACTGCAACTACATGTGGGTTGTATGAAGAAGAGGTGTAAATAAATGCCTGTAATAGCAGTGGGCAAGTCAGAGATACATAAATGAATCAGCCTCAACATATAGTGCAGCAGTAAGTGGTCAAAGTCGAGTACATAACCACTTCAACCATATAATCAGTGGCAAGCAGACAACTAATCAACTACATATACTGTAGTGCAGCATGTAACAAGTGAGGACTAGCACAACAAAGAGCAAAAAAATGATGAAATTCCAAATCACAAGAGTTCTGTGCTTCCGAGGTCAAATTAATACCCAAGACATGTTCGAACTATTAAAAATAAAAGCCATGGTTGCCCAAGAATTCGAACAGGTCAAAATATGCTCAAAAATCAAGCTGGCAGGAACAAAGGCTACAACAGCAGGTTAAAGTCACGCATGTTACAGAGACGAACATAGAGATGGCCAAAGCAATATCAATTCAACGATGGTATTAGGTTCGAACGAAACTTAATAGTACTAGGTCGAGCAGATGCCGAAGTTAACATAAAACTTCATTGCCAGAAATTCGAAACAAGTGAAAGTAGAAAATCAACATCAACAACAACGAATTCGAACGACATAAGCATAGAGAAAATTCACAAAACAACATCGATTACCAACATCGAACGAAGACAAATGGCCAAGATAAAACAATATCAAACCAACATCGAATTGCAGAAACACTATATTAAGATTGAATTAGATGTGAGTGGATTACTCACCATGTCGACGAATTTAGGGGAAGCCGAGCACGAGAGCATCGATCGACGCAGCCACGAGCAAGCGAAGGAAGACGAACGACAAATGCAAAGGGGCCGCCATTAAATTTCTTTTGTTTAGGGTTTTATAAAAATGAAAATGAAAAAAGGGGGGATCGGGTTAAAGAAATTAGAGAGGGGAACGGGTTAAAGGGGGAAAAGGGAATGAATTTTTCACGGCATAAAATAGTTAAGTGGGCCGAGAAAACTAAAGCCCGGAAACCCCTTTTAACCATATACAAAAGAATTTTAATTCAAATTTAAAAATTCAAACGGAAATTTGGGTCAATATTAATCGTTTAATGTCGATTATAAATCGACACGAATACCGGGTTGTTACAGCCCCCATCATCATCATCATCCCAATCATCATCGTTGTCTCCATCATCATCGTCATCCCTACCGTCACCATCCTCCCTATCGTACTCATCCACATCATCCTTATCCACATCACCACCAGTGGCAGACCCACTAGGACCAACATCACCACCACCCGGTGGTCCGAAAGGCTCATATACAACTAGTCTAGCAGATAACTGATCAATCTACGCTTCTAGGATCTGTGTATGCTGTATTTACATGTCGTGCGTGGTGAGAGTATGTGCAAGCGTCATATCACGAAACACATCGAGTGAAACTCTAGACTGGTCCAATCTAGATGCATACTGCATAAAGATGTAATTTGAAAAAGATAAGGAACAAAGTATAATATAAAGAAAAAATAAAATAAGCAACAAATGTACCTCATACGAAGGGTATAACCCGACTAAAGGCACACCCGGGTAGTCGGGATGCTTTGGAAAGACTGAGGGCTGCTCACTAAGGTTACCTGTGATGTCATATGCTCTAAAATTACAATCATGCTTCAACTGCATCAAAGTATGGGAGAACTATGATGGAGTTGGGTCAAATGAAACCTATGGTACCTGAACTCTACCGGCCGCAAAGTGAGGTCCTATATGATTGGAGTTGACCCCACGAACATAACCTGGTAATAAAAATCTACAGGGTGCTACTTTGGCCCAATAAGCATCATAGTCTCCATCGATGAAGTATGTACTAATATCCATCTATCCAGCCTGACGTAGAGCATGTAGGTATTGATATCCATTCACCTTATGTCTACCGAACATGTCCTCACATGATAAAGGGTCATATGGTATACGACAATCACATGTGATCTGGTAAGCACACCTCTCTCGCAAATACCACATAAGCATAAATGCAGGTGTATGCAAAGCAACCCTGTGTCTTGATAATGAATACGCAACCATCAAAGGATGGTCATCCATCATAAGACCTACATTTGCAAGGTAAGACCAATGTGAGGCTTAGGAGTCTGTAACGACCCGTAAATTTTCGATAATTAAAATAGCTAATTTACAAAGGTTTCATGATTTAGTGTTAGAAAAAAAATTGTAAGCCGTTTGGAATAATAATAAATGTTGAATCCATTGGGTATAATAGAGTAATTGATTGATAAGTAAAATCTATTTAAATCAAATAATTGAGTATTGAACAGGTAAATTGTTTAAAGTAAATATTTAAAACTTATTGAATAATTGAATAACGGAAATTGGATAACTGATTAATGGAAATGGTTGTTCTATAATTTGAATTAGTTTTAAAGGTTAAATCTTATAAGTTCGTTTTGAATATTTCAAAAGATAGTGATTTAAGAATAATCAAATTTGTTTAAATTTAATATTACAAATGTTTGAATAATTAAATTCCGAATTTGATATGATTAATTTGATATTGAAATTTAATATATGAAAATAGAGTGAAAAATTGAAATTTGATTTAATATGATTCAAATTGGTTTCCAAAGTGAATGTAAGTTATATCGGGATTATAATAGAGTTAATAAGAATTTAATATTTGGAATTTATTGAATAATTGAATAACGGGTTTAATATGATTAAAAATGATTTGTAAAATTTTATTTTATCATATTAAAGTTAGAATGATGTTGTAGAACTTTTAAAATCGAATTAAAAGTAAATTTGTGAAAATTGAATATTTTAATATTTAATGGACGAGTTAAAATAGCCATTTTTCAAACAGTCTCGAATTTCGACGAAACCAGTTTCATCGGTTCTGTAACGTGATATTATTGTAAGACTTCAAATTTCATGTCAATCGGATTTACCGTTTGTCCGGGGCAAGCCAAAACACATAGAAATTCGTTTAATCGGTTTAATTTAAATTTGATCGTATATTTTCGTAACTCGCACAAATGATCGAATTAGACTCCGAAACCTATTCCATTGTGTCCGGAATGCGGGGTAAACCCTAGAAACGCCGGTCATCGCGCGTAAATCGAAGTTCGGAAAACCGGGATGAATAGTGTTCGTCGTTTATATATAAGCACCCCATCTCTTCATTTTTGCAAAAGAAAAATAAACTAGGGTTTGAAGCTTAGCCAGCCGCCATTTTCAAAACCAAAGGCCAGAAATCGATCGTCTTTCTTCCTTAATTGCTTCAAATCCGTAAACATTTACACGAAGTGTTCAACACGAAAGTCGAAGAGCGTATCGAGGCCTTCGAATCTATACGGTTATGATCGGGAATCGTTGAGAGAATTCGCGGCAATTCCCATTCGAACGCACGTCCTTTGCTCACGTTTTTTGAGAAGGGGAAGCCACCGCGTGCGTGCGGTCTTGGGGCGAAGGTCGAGATGGAGATGGGCTTTCGATTTGCAGTGGTATGATAGGGTCTGGTGGTTGGTAGGTGGTCGTGTCTTGGTCGAAGTCGAACGTGTTTTGGGTTTACTTGTCGCGTGAATGAACTGGGAAGAAGAGAGGAAGAAGTTCACACGGCCTGGATCCAGGGTTTCAAGATCAACGACCCAAAATTGTTTATGGTATAAAATAAATAAAAGAAATGTAAATTAATTATAATTTAACTCGTGTAATGTTTAAAAATGTGTATCTCTTTCATACGAGGTCCGTTTTGGACGAAACTAATTGCGTTGCAATCATTTTGTCGAGCACTATGCTATGGAGCTGGGTTGGAATCGTTTGGAGCTAGTGGAAATTTCAGGTAAAATTAAACGCTCGTTTAATTTTATTCGAAATAAAACGCTGGAACTACATTGAAATCAAGGTGAGTGTTTATAACGCTCACAACGTACTAAATATCTTTATGATAGTTAAATTTGACATTATGAAGTGTTATGATTTTATTTGTCGTTGTTTGATAAATTTAATTGTCATATAGATTGTCATTTGAATTAACCGTTGAAAATTAAATTGACAGTTAAATTGAAATTAAAATTGAATTGCGATTAAATTACCTGACATTGATAACTATGAAATTGCTATGAATTGTATTGTCTATTGGATGATGTATTTCGATGGATGTTATTGGTTGATATTTAAATATTTGGATGTTTATTTGCTTATATATATACTGTTATGCATACATATGACACTTTGATTTAGTTTAAGTGATATATATTGATCCCTGACATTTAGTTGAAATAACTAATCACTTGGCCATAGGATAGAAAATTATATACGGACACCTGATTGGCTAAATTAATAATTTTTAAAATCGTCGATTTGAAATTTATTTAAATTTTTTGATTTAAAAGTTATAAATAAAATCAATTTATAGAAATCAAATTTATCGCATAATTGAGTTTGAAATGTTGGAATAAATTTTGGTTAAAAGAAATTGTTAAATGATTTAAGTTGAGACTTTGAAAAATAAAAATAAAATTGGGATATGATTGAATTTCGAAAATTTATTTGTTTTAAAGATTGAACATTATCTCGAGCTTTGAGTATTACTAAGTAAAAGTGATATAAAAATGATATTTTGAAATTGAGCTTGAAATTGAATCATTTTGAAATTCGGATTTAAATTCGAATATTGAAGGATAATTTTGTTAAGTGTTATAAATTGGTATTTGAACATCAAGCTCCAAATCGATATAAATTGAAATTGAATAAATTAAAGGTGAATGTAAAATTAAATTAATTTGAAGTCAAAGTTGACATTGATTTGAATTGAAATCGAAATTGAATCGATAGAATGAAAATTGAAATTGATTTGAATTGGGAAGTTATAATTGAAATGGATTGGTTTTGAAGCTGTTTTATTTTGTTTTCCAAATTACTCTGTTATATAAACCATTTTTGAATACTTAAACTGTTTCAATCTATTTTAAATCTACTTAACCCAATTTAAATTATTTTAAACTAATTTATCTATTTCAAATCCATTTTAAGATTTTAAGTATTTTTTTAACTATTTTAATTATTTAAAACTACTTTTAAACTGCTTAAAACTATTTTCTACAATTCTAAGCTGGTCAATAAGGTGAAATGTTTATATTTAAATCTTGAATTTAAATACGAATTGGGTTAAATGAAGTTGCAACCTAAATTGAAATTCGAAATGATTTTGAAATTGAAATGAGATATTGATGCGAAAAATGATTTTTGAAACGGAATCTTACATTTGAATAGATACGATGATATTTGAAATGGATTTGATTTCGAAGCGAATATGATATTTTGATATCAATTATGAATCGATTTGAAATGTAAAAGTGCCAACGGTGTAATAATACGTAGTTATTAAAGAGACCGGGATCGGATATGGACATATTCTTTGTCGATACCGAAAACCACTTTAATAACTATTATACGCGGAGTGTTGATCCAGAATGAAGTGGATGGTTTGGTGAACGCGTTGACTGAAGAAAGAGAACGATATTGGATAACCCCTGACATGACTAAAACAGGAGCCGCGCTGGGCCATTGAGGTTCGCCATCTCTAGCGGACACACTTCTTCGATACCATATCTATTACATTTGTGATTCGATTTGGGTGCACCTCTTGATTTGGGAGTGTTGTTTCGCGGTGTTGGGGTAGCTGCTAGCTATGCTCAACATCAGTTCGGATCACGCAACTACTAGTATCCTAGTTGGTATCGCCTCATGTACCTTGTCATACTGATTATCCTATTTGCGACCACTACGTTTTGTTTTGTGTTATACCTATGGGGTACCCTCTGATAACCACCAGTTTACGGTGGGGCTTACGGTGCTGTATAGACTATGGCATTATAAAAATGTGTTAAGGGGGATTATGGTAACGCCTTAACGCTATTTTGATACTTTATATTACTGATAGGCATTATCTACTTAGCGTACATTACTACATAGTAGATAGTTTAACGGATCCTTAAGAGATGGAAAATCCCGTAACATCTCTTGAGTTATTGCACGCGCGTTGACACGGGATATGAGATGTCAAACCCCGTAAACATCTCTGACGCCGTTACACTCATATTTATTTATGATTGATTTAACTTACATGAGGATATTTAGTCCTGACTCGAGTGTTTTGTCTTTTCATTACTCTCGGGTCAGATCTGAGTTTTTCAGCTTATTGAAGATCTATTCTAGAGGACGAAGTCGAAGATTAGGTATACTATTACTGTTATTATCTTTGCATCATGTTGTCTGCTGCATTATTTTATTTGTTCTGGTGTATATATATAACTCTGATAAATGTTGTATAAATAATAATCAAAGTATAGTAAACAGCTTCATAAACTGTGTAACGACCCGTTAAATTTATGATATTTAATAAAATGAATTAATATAATTTCTAATTTGGTTAAGAATAAATGTAGAAATTTGGTATAGTGGTTGCAATTTAGTGTAACTATAAAATTTTATGATAATAGATGTGGATAATGTAAATTTTCACAACTTGATTTAAAGTAATTTTGAAGAAACAAATAAATGTTGAATTTGTGAATGTTAGTATAAATATTAACTTAAATGGTGTTCATTAATACAAAGATGTAATTAGTGTAGATAGTAATAATTTATGCCTGTAGTGAAAGGAAAAGAAAACTAATAGAAACATAAAATTTATTTTATGTAAACAAAAGTATAGTTTTGAACAAACTTATGAAAATTGATAGAAACAGTGTTTGTAATCAGTTTGGTTATTTTATATTTGAAAGATAGAGATGTGTAAATACGTTAATGAATTTATAATGGGAAGGAATGGTAGAATGAAAAGAATATATATAATAATAAGCATTTGATTCAATTAAGGGAATTAAATTATAATAAATGGTCATTTAATAAATTCAACGTTTGTGAGAAATCATAATAGTTGTGTAAAATGTGTACAAACTTGGATTTGGAAGTTTATTGGATTTATAACGGTTTTGTTATTAAGTGTATGAGTTTAAAAGTTATTCCCTTTTGTAAAGTAATAAAGTAATAGAAGAATGCATAAGATATAACAGGGCTTAATAGAATTGACACTTAATGAATTGAATAAATTACCCATTTATGTAGATATGTATAGTGGACTATAAATGGCCTAAGCAAATATAAAATGGAATAATCATTGAGATTTGTACTATGAAAATAAATAGTAACATTTATTTGCAAGGAATAAAAGACTATTTAGGTGACTAGAATTTGGAGTAATGACTATTGTATGTTACCTGCCCTTGTTTCTTGTTAATTTAGATTTTGGGAATCAAATTCAATTTATCCGCCAATTTACCGCAGTTAAAGTGAAATGAATTGGTGATTGAGAAATGTTAAATACAAATAAGATGTAAACCAAAGAAAATCCCATTTGTAATAAATTATGTAGAATAAAGTAAAGAAACTAGGAAATGAAAATGTGAAAATGTGGATGCAGTGAGATCTTAAGTGATAATAACCTTGTTAGGCAAGTGATAACGGAATTTTGTGTATATGTAATATTTACTGGTGTGTCAAGTAATAAACACATAGATGCAAGAAAAGGAAAGTTGGTAGCAATCTATATATGTTATTTATCTTACTTAGTATATTAAATAAGGTTTGGAATTCAAATTTTAATTAAAGGAGTTGGTAGCACGTTAGTAGGAAATAATTGTAAGGGTGGGATAACAACTACTATAAACTACCAAATTTAAATGAGTCAATGAACTTATTTGAAATAACGTTCATCTAAATATGAGTAATTAAAATGGCGGGGTCAACAATAAACGTTACTTTAGAATTAATTTATATTTTAACGGAAGTGTGAAAGTAAAGCAATAGAAGCGTAAACTTATCAAGGTAGAATTTAGTAGTGTAATGAAAAAATGTTAAGAATGTTATAGTATAATGATTGATTGGAAATCAAAATTTACTTGTTTGAATGTAACTTTAGGGAAATTGGATTTAATTAAAATAAAAAGGAAGAAAAAAAATTTGGATGAAATTTAATGTTGGAATATTATGTAAATATAAACTTAGATAAAATTTAAGGATATCTACGTAATAGAGTGTAAAACCAATGTTAATTTCATCTATTTAATACTAATAGGTTAATAATAGAATGAAGAGTAAATTTAATGTTAAGTTAATATGAATTAAGGTAATATTGGGGAATAATGTGAATTTTCTTCATAATATGATAAGTTGTAGAATACAACGTAAACTTAAGTATAACCTTTGGATTGAAAACATTGTTAAGGGTTACCTGTTAAATTTGGATGGAATTGGCAATAAATGTTACACTTATGGGTAAGGAAATAAAAATGTCCAGAATTTGAGTATATTAAGAAATGGGGATTGAAATTGAAATCTTGCAACGAATCTAATAATACGTTACATAAGTGTTAAATTAAGGTAACATTTGGAAAATATGATAATGATTTTCAAATTGAACAAGTTGTGGAATTAATAAGGATGGAAGAAAAAAAAAATCAAGATTTATTTTATTTATTGGAATGAAAAATTTATAATTTGATTTATTGCGAATAATTGAAATTTAATTTGGTAATTGGCGAAATGATTAATGATTGAATTAACATAGAACTTGTTGTTAATTATTAAAATTGTTTAAGAAATCAAAGGAGAGAAATTTTATAAAATTTTAAATTTTGTAATTGGATTGGCTAAAGTGGGAAAGTGGAATTAATCAACGTTGTTACTTTTATCTCCTTCTCTATTAGATCCTTATGCGATTGCATCCACATTTATTGTTGATTATTCCTATATATTGTCACGAATTAATCGTACTTGATGTATGTTTAGCAATTTTGTCACACAGTTAAAGTATGAATATATATATATATATATGATGTATTCAAATTTTTCTGTATCTAGCACTTAATTAATTTAGAATCAAACTAACGAAACGTGTCATTTATTTTTGTCCCTCCATATTCATTTTCTTTCTAATTAATAAATACCTCTTTTTAATACCTGCTACTTTAAAAAAAAAAAAGACTGTTCATATTTGCTATATTTCAATACCAAGTGTTCATATTCACTTTATTTCTAATTAATAGCAGCCTCTCCTTTCAAATCTATTTGTCCCTAAACCTAACTCTAACCTTATAAATAACCTACTTCTTATTCTTCTATTACATTTTGTTTCTCCTAACTCTAACCCTAGCCTCCATGCTATTCTTCTTCTTCTTCTTCTTCTTCTTTTTTCTTGTTTTTCTCAAAGCTCCTTATTATCTCTCATTTTAATTTTTTTTTTCTTTCTCTTCAAATATTCTTCTTCTTCAAATTTACTTCTATTTCAAACTTTCTTCTTTTCAAATCTAGATCTTCTCTTCCGTTTTCAGTTCTTATTTTAATCATTTTTTTTAATTCTTCTTTTTCAAATCTTCTTTTTCTTTCAAACCTTTTAAAATACATACATTCATATAATAAGGAGGAAAATTAAAGTAAATCGAAATAAAAGAAAAATTACGGAACAAAGTTAGCAATCAAGAAGAAGCATATGCGTTTTTCACGAGGGAAGGTGGATGTGGCACGGTATTTTATTTTTGTTTTGTTTATTTTTAATTTTTTTATTTCAATTGCAAATCGTTTAATTGTGATAACTTTCACATACGAACTCTGTTTCACACGAAATTTCTTTTGTTAGGATCGTAATTAAATTCCGGATCTGATGACGCTGGTTTGGATAAATTTAGAGACCGTCAAATTTTGGGTTTAAATCGGATTTACATTCGATTTAAATTCAAAAGGTGAGTGTTTTGACCCACTCACAATTACTAGAAGCTTTTATGTTTGTTAAATAAATTTTAGAAATGAATAGAAATTTATTTATGAGTATTTGGCATGTTTATTTCATTCATATCTGTTGAATTGCATTTTATTAAATTTAACTGTTAATTTAATTGATTTATTGTGTATTAATTGACTGTTGGAAATTTTTGTTGCATATGAATTGCTAGTTAACAGTTGTATAAATTATTACTGAATAAACTGTTAGATTAATAGTTGATAAATTTAATTTGAATAAACTGCCAGTTATCACCTGTTATATATGATCATATATATAATTGTTATTGATTGATATTGATCGATGTTGTGATTGGATGATGGATGTGTTGTTGAATGAATGTTTTATTTGGATATCATTAAACTGCAAGTTAGTATGCATTTACATTTCATTCGGGATTGCAGTTTGAAATGATATACAACCGTAGTTTTATTTTTTTAAAATTGCGGATTGAAATGATAAATATCCGTATCACTTGACCATAGGATAGAAAACTATATACAGGCACCGCGGTCTATATATAACTATTTTTAATGTGATTTCTATGGTTTGGATGGAATACGGTTTATAAAAATCTTAAATTTTATACTGAATAAATGTTTTCTTCCATATTTATATACATATGAAGTTGAAAAATTTGAAATAAAAAGGTGTATAAATCTCTTTATTAAAATGGAAGAAAATTTAGTAAATGGAGTTTGATAATTTATATCCTATGTTTAAATGTTAAGTTGGAAATTTTAAGATATGATATTTATAATTGGATTTTCCCAAAATAAATTAAATGAATATTCTAGTATAACTTGAATTGGAAAATATATATAATTTATTACTAGAAATTGAAGTCTTATAAATTATGGATTCTATGTGAATATTCAAGGCTAATTAATAGAACATTTGATTTGAAAGAATAAAATCCAACTTTAGTTGAAATATTTATACTCAAAATGGATATACGTATATATATGAATTTATTGAAATGGTTTTGGAACTTGAAGCGATATTAAATTTTGGTTTTAACTTTAAATAAAGAAATGTATTGTAAAGCCACGAGAAATATTTCTTTTCAAAGTAACACCACTTATTTTATATACTGTTGAATATCCAAACCATTTAGTTTTGAAAGTAATGGTTTTAAGAACTATGGATTTCGAAGTATTATGTTGAAAGTTAATATTCAAATATTTGGTTACAAGGAATTATAAATTTTAAAAGTGGCATAATTTTTGGAAAAGATTTATATTTGGGAAATGATATCATTGATTTGGGTTTTATAAAATAATATCAAAATGAATCTTTTTGGGTTTTAAAGAAGAAATGATATCGTAATATTATGGTTTTGAATGGATTATATTCTGGTTTTAAAGTATAAACTATTTTTAAATAACCGCGGTGTTATAATAACGATTGGTTGGCAAAGAGACCGGGATCGGATATGGACATACTCTCTGTCGATACCGAAAACCACTTTGACTAACCGTGTACGCGGTGGAGATTCCAGAATAAAGTAGGTTGGGGCGACGTTTCCTGTAAGGTAAATATGTGGACCCGACTCCCGTGAGTTGGCATAAGGTGGCTAAAACAGGAGCGATTGACGGGTTAATGAGGTCATTCCTCTGATCGGACACTCCTCTTCGATATTATACTTCGACTTTGGATTGATTCAGTGGCCACTTCTATTTTTGATTTTTGGGGAGTTTGTTCGAGGTGGGCGGTAGCTGCGGCTACGCGTTACCATCGACCCGGAAGCGTAATTGGTATATCTACCCTGGCATTGCCTAGTTGTGCCGTGTCACCTACCCTATCGCGCCTTATACGATTTTGGTTTTGTACCATACCTATGGAGTGCCCTCTGACGACGCCCAGTATGGGGGAGATTACGGTACTGTATAGACTATGGGAATATATTCTGTGTTAAGGTGGAAAATGTAAAGCCTTAACGCTATTTAAAAGTAAGTTTATTTTACAATTAGACACTATTATAATAGCGCAATATACTACATAGTAAATAGTTTAACGGATCCTTAGGAGATGTAAAGCCCGAGCATCTCTTAAGTTACAGTACTCATATTTATTTCTGTAAAATTTAACTTACATAAGATCTTTTAGTTCTGACTCGAGTGTTTTTGTCTTTTCAAATTCGCTCGGGTCAGTCCGAGCGTTTCAGGATTTGAAGATTTAGCTTTGGAGGACGAAGACGAAGATTTGTATTATTATTATTTATACTAGTGCACTACACCATTTAATTCCGCTGCATTGTTGTATTGGTATGTGTAACTCTGATATTTATTGCATAAGAAAAATAAATTATTTTGTAAAACAGTTTCATGAACTGTATATTTGATTATTATATTTTATCCTTCCGCTGTGAGATTCTGTTTTGTTTTATTTCTTCTCTATCTTTCTCATTTACCCCATAACAATCCGACCTTCCGTATGGTTTGAATTGGCACGTGTGTCGGTTTAAATCGTGCGAAAAGGCGGGATGTTACAGTTGGTATCAGAGCTTTGGTTTAGCGATAAACCTTGGCTTTGTGGGGTTTGACTCTTTGTTAATAGGGTAGTAATATCCTATGGGAGTCGCTGAGTGTATATATATGAGAGAGCGTATTTGTTAGTATTAATAAAAAGATTTTTATATTGTGTTAATCTGTTCCGCTTTGTATTTATAAATTATGGTTGATGCATGGGACGCTATGTCATCAATAGGGATTTCTAAACACTTAATAGGACAGACCGACATAATATTTGTTTTAGTACAGGTAAATGAAAGAATTTTGCCTATTATATTTTCTATATATAAAAATATTTTTATAAAGATATATATATATTTGGTTGCTATAGATTGGGTGTTAGGAAATAAAATATTTATAATAACTGAAGCTAAGTTGAAATTATGATAAATCAAATTGAAGATTTTAGAACTTAAGTCCGGGATTTTTTTCCAAATCTGCTTTCAAAGAATTTGTGAAATTTATTGATTTGGTTTATAAGTAATTTCTTATATAAATATTTCGTATAATTTGGAAGAATTGTTTTAAAGAAGATTTTGGGAAAAAAAAAATTAAATTCTGTACTTTCCTCTCTGTCACTGGAAAATAAATTCGGTGATGACGGCCGCATCATCGACTTTCATTTCGAGTTTCGAAGGGGAAAGGCCACTGTAGTAAATTCTACCGCAGATTTATTATGAAATTTTCTAAAAAAAAATTTTCTTTTATTGTTCTAACTATAATTAGAGATTTTGAGTTGTAAGAACTTATTTATCTATTATTTTGAAATAAATTGAAATCTGACCCGGAATCCAATTCTAAAATTCTCCATTAATTAATCAATTGTTAAATTGTAGTGAAATAAAAGTTAAGTAATAAATGAATTGAAACCTCTAATTGAAATAAGAAAATAATTGCAAAGCTATAAAGAGGAATTTGCATACATATGAGACAAAGAGTAATATGGATAAACATTAAATTTAATTAAAAGAATGGAGATTAAACTTGTATAAGTTCAATTGCAATTTCCTTAACATAAATAACTTACCCAAATATAAAAGTTGAAGTGTTAAATGAGAAACTGGAATTGAATATTTTACAGGTAGGAATTTAGGAAAAATGAAGTATTCAATAAATTACTATTATAATAAGAATTTAATGGTATAAACTTAGGTTATAATTGAAATTTTACTGAAAAAGGGTTAAGAATTATTAATAGATGATATGAACCTAAGTATATAAAATGAAATTCAAAATAAGAATTGATTGTATGATTATTGACTTAAGTATGTTTTAATCTTCCCTATTCTAATATAATGGAAAGTAGGAAAAATTAAATGACTGCAATTCATAGTTAATGGATAAATAAAAACTTCCACTTATAAGAATGAATGTTAGCAGATTAAGAATTTAAGGGAAATCTTACAAGTGAAGAGTAAGGAAATGAAGATATTCAAAATATTTGTTGTTATTAATGAGAATTTATTTTATAAACTTAGGTAATAAAAGGAAACTTAAGTAATAAAAGGAAATACAAATATAATGAATTTTGGGATAATTGGAAAATAAAACTTGTAAGAACAAAGAAATCCCTCATAAATGAAGGGAAGAAAATCAAACCACTGAAGTATGAAATAAATGTATAATAAGCTATTTTGGTGTTGATTTGAATTGTTTGGTTGATGTATGGTTGTTGGGTAAGGAATTTTGAAGTTGTTGGATGGAGAAATAATCTATCTTTGTTCCATCTAAGACTGTTGAGTAAAGGATGCACTTGATAGTTATTTTACATTTCGTACAATTTCGGAATTTGAACCTAACAACTAATTGTTTGTTTGATTGAATGATTTTGTTTGCGGTGTGTGCTGTTTGTTAAAATGTATGGTTGTTGCATTTGATTGGATATGAATGATTGAATCCACTAGAATAGTTCATTTTAAAATAAATATTTAACCTTTTAGGCTTATAAGAAAATACAGGTTATGGAAGCAACTGCTACTGCTTTTGGTTCCGTAATAATAAGCGTATTGCCCGACAAATAGGTACGTTTCCGGATTACGTATAAAGCGCTATTTTATATATTTTCCCGTGTTGGGATATTTTATTTGGATAATATGCGTAATATATTTGTATATTTGGATATTATATTTTCTCCAGAGTCCCTCCGTACAAAGGAGACTTTGAAAAAAAATTCAGGAAATTTTGGACTTAGAATTTTGTGAAAGTATTTTTCCAACTTTAATAATTCAAGTATTAAAGGATATAATGATTATAAAACAAGTATATTTCATTAAAGGAAATTAATCCAGTAAAATATTGTTTATAAGTTAATATTTGAAATAAGATGCACTGCAAATCTTCCTCCTCCCTTCTTTTTCCTTTTCGGGGACGAAAAGTTTTGAGTGGGGGAGATTGTAACGACGCGTTAAATTTATGATATTTAATAAAATGAATTAATATAATTTCTAATTTGGTTAAGAATAAATGTAGAAATTTGGTATAGTGGTTGCAATTTAGTGTAACTATAAAATTTTATGATAATAGATGTGGATAATGTAAATTTTCACAACTTGATTTAAAGTAATTTTGAAGAAACAAATAAATGTTGAATTTGTGAATGTTAGTATAAATATTAACTTAAATGGTGTTCATTAATACAAAGATGTAATTAGTGTAGATAGTAATAATTTATGCCTGTAGTGAAAGGAAAAGAAAACTAATAGAAACATAAAATTTATTTTATGTAAACAAAAGTATAGTTTTGAACAAACTTATGAAAATTGATAGAAACAGTGTTTGTAATCAGTTTGGTTATTTTATATTTGAAAGATAGAGATGTGTAAATACGTTAATGAAATTATAATGGGAAGGAATGGTAGAATGAAAAGAATATATATAATAATAAGCATTTGATTCAATCAAGGGAATTAAATTATAATAAATGGTCATTTAATAAATTCAACGTTTGTGAGAAATCATAATAGTTGTGTAAAATGTGTACAAACTTGGATTTGGAAGTTTATTGGATTTATAACGGTTTTGTTATTAAGTGTATGAGTTTAAAAGTTATTCCCTTTTTGTAAAGTAATAGAAGAATGCATAAGATATAACAGAGCTTAATAGAATTGACACTTAATGAATTGAATAAATTACCCATTTATGTAGATATGTATAGTGGACTATAAATGGCCTAAGCAAATATAAAATGGAATAATCATTGAGATTTGTACTATGAAAATAAATAGTAACATTTATTTGCAAGGAATAAAAGACTATTTAGGTGACTAGAATTTGGAGTAATGACTATTGTATGTTACCTACCCTTGTTTCTTGTTAATTTAGATTTTGGGAATCAAATTCAATTTATCCGCCAATTTATCGCAGTTAAAGTGAAATGAATTGGTGATTGAGAAATGTTAAATACAAATAAGATGTAAACCAAAGAAAATCCCATTTGTAATAAATTATGTAGAATAAAGTAAAGAAACTAGGAAATGAAAATGTGAAAATGTGGATGCAGTGAGATCTTAAGTGATAATAACCTTGTTAGGCAAGTGATGACGGAATTTTGTGTATATGTAATATTTACTGGTGTGTCAAGTAATAAACACATAGATGCAAGAAAAGGAAAGTTGGTAGCAATCTATATATGTTATTTATCTTACTTAGTATATTAAATAAGGTTTGGAATTCAAATTTTAATTAAAGGAGTTGGTAGCACGTTAGTAGGAAATAATTGTAAGGGTGGGATAACAACTACTATAAACTACCAAATTTAAATGAGTCAATGAACTTATTTGAAATAACGTTCATCTAAATATGAGTAATTAAAATGGCGGGGTCAACAATAAACGTTACTTTAGAATTAATTTATATTTTAACGGAAGTGTGAAAGTAAAGCAATAGAAGCGTAAACTTATCAAGGTAGAATTTAGTAGTGTAATGAAAAAATGTTAAGAATGTTATAGTATAATGATTGATTGGAAATCAAAATTTACTTGTTTGAATGTAACTTTAGGGAAATTGGATTTAATTAAAATAAAAAGGAAGAAAAAAAATTTGGATGAAATTTAATGTTGGAATATTATGTAAATATAAACTTAGATAAAATTTAAGGATATCTACGTAATAGAGTGTAAAACCAATGTTAATTTCATCTATTTAATACTAATAGGTTAATAATAGAATGAAGAGTAAATTTAATGTTAAGTTAATATGAATTAAGGTAATATTGGGGAATAATGTGAATTTTCTTCATAATATGATAAGTTGTAGAATACAACGTAAACTTAAGTATAACCTTTGGATTGAAAACATTGTTAAGGGTTACCTGTTAAATTTGGATGGAATTGGCAATAAATGTTACACTTATGGGTAAGGAAATAAAAATGTCCAGAATTTGAGTATATTAAGAAATGGGGATTGAAATTGAAATCTTGCAACGAATCTAATAATACGTTACATAAGTGTTAAATTAAGGTAACATTTGGAAAATATGATAATGATTTTCAAATTGAACAAGTTGTGGAATTAATAAGGATGGAAGAAAAAAAAATCAAGATTTATTTTATTTATTGGAATGAAAAATTTATGATTTGATTTATTGCGAATAATTGAAATTTAATTTGGTAATTGGCGAAATGATTAATGATTGAATTAACATAGAACTTGTTGTTAGTTATTAAAATTGTTTAAGAAATCAAAGGAGAGAAATTTTATAAAATTTTAAATTTTGTAATTGGATTGGCTAAAGTGGGAAAGTGGAATTAATCAACGTTGTTACTTTTATCTCCTTCCCTATTAGATCCTTATGTGATTGGATCCACATTTATTGTTGATTATTCCTATATATTGTCACCAATTAATCGTACTTGATGTATGTTTAGCAATTTTGTCACACAGTTAAAGTATGAATATATATATATGATGTATTCAAATTTTTCTGTATCTAGCACTTAATTAATTTAGAATCAAACTAACGAAACGTGTCATTTATTTTTGTCCCTCCATATTCATTTTCTTTCTAATTAATAAATACCTCTTTTTAATACCTGCTACTTTAAAAAAAAAAAAAAAGACTGTTCATATTTGCTATATTTCAATACCAAGTGTTCATATTCACTTTATTTCTAATTAATAGCAGCCTCTCCTTTCAAATCTATTTGTCCCTAAACCTAACTCTAACCTTATAAATAACCTACTTCTTATTCTTCTATTACATTTTGTTTCTCCTAACTCTAACCCTAGCCTCCATGCTATTCTTCTTCTTCTTCTTCTTCTTCTTTTTTCTTGTTTTTCTCAAAGCTCCTTATTATCTCTCATTTTAATTTTTTTTTTCTTTCTCTTCAAATATTCTTCTTCTTCTTCTTCAAATTTACTTCTATTTCAAACTTTCTTCTTTTCAAATCTAGGTCTTCTCTTCCGTTTTCAGTTCTTATTTTAATCATTTTTTTTCAATTCTTCTTTTTCAAATCTTCTTTTTCTTTCAAACCTTTTAAAATACATACATTCATATAATAAGGAGGAAAATTAAAGTAAATCGAAATAAAAGAAAAATTACGGAACAAAGTTAGCGATCAAGAAGAAGCATATGCGTTTTTCACGAGGGAAGGTGGATGTGGCACGGTATTTTATTTTTGTTTTGTTTATTTTTAATTTTTTTATTTCAATTGCAAATCGTTTAATTGTGATAACTTTCACATACGAACTCCGTTTCACACGAAATTTCTTTTGTTAGGATCGTAATTAAATTCCGGATCTGATGACGCTGGTTTGGATAAATTTAGAGACCGTCAAATTTTGGGTTTAAATCGGATTTACATTCGATTTAAATTCAAAAGGTGAGTGTTTTGACCCACTCACAATTACTAGAAGCTTTTATGTTTGTTAAATAAATTTTAGAAATGAATAGAAATTTATTTATGAGTATTTGGCATGTTTATTTCATTCATATCTGTTGAATTGCATTTTATTAAATTTAACTGTTAATTTAATTGATTTATTGTGTATTAATTGACTGTTGGAAATTTTTGTTGCATATGAATTGCTAGTTAACAGTTGTATAAATTATTACTGAATAAACTGTTAGATTAATAGTTGATAAATTTAATTTGAATAAACTGCCAGTTATCACCTGTTATATATGATCATATATATAATTGTTATTGATTGATATTGATCGATGTTGTGATTGGATGATGGATGTGTTGTTGAATGAATGTTTTATTTGGATATCATTAAACTGCAAGTTAGTATGCATTTACATTTCATTCGGGATTGCGGTTTGAAATGATATACAACCGCAGTTTTATTTTTTTTAAATTGCGGATTGAAATGATAAATATCCGTATCACTTGACCATAGGATAGAAAACTATATACAGGCACCGCGGTCTATATATAACTATTTTTAATGTGATTTCTATGGTTTGGATGGAATACGGTTTATAAAAATCTTAAATTTTATACTGAATAAATGTTTTCTTCCATATTTATATACATATGAAGTTGAAAATTTTGAAATAAAAAGGTGTATAAATCTCTTTATTAAAATGGAAGAAAATTTAGTAAATGGAGTTTGATAATTTATACCCTATGTTTAAATGTTAAGTTGGAAATTTTAAGATATGATATTTATAATTGGATTTTCCCAAAATAAATTAAATGAATATTCTAGTATAACTTGAATTGGAAAATATATATAATTTATTACTAGAAATTGAAGTCTTATAAATTATGGATTCTATGTGAATATTCAAGGCTAATTAATAGAACATTTGATTTGAAAGAATAAAATCCAACTTTAGTTGAAATATTTATACTCAAAATGGATATACGTATATATATGAATTTATTGAAATGGTTTTGGAACTTGAAGCGATATTAAATTTTGGTTTTAACTTTAAATAAAGAAATGTATTGTAAAGCCACGAGAAATATTTCTTTTCAAAGTAACATTTAAGTTAAACCACTTATTTTATATACTGTTGAATATCCAAACCATTTAGTTTTGAAAGTAATGGTTTTAAAAACTATGGATTTCGAAGTATTATGTTGAAAGTTAATATTCAAATATTTGGTTACAAGGAATTATAAATTTTAAAAGTGGCATAATTTTTGGAAAAGATTTATGTTTGGGAAATGATATCATTGATTTGGGTTTTATAAAATAATATCAAAATGAATCTTTTTGGGTTTTAAAGAAGAAATGATATCGTAATATTATGGTTTTGAAATGGATTATATTCTGGTTTTAAAGTATAAACTATTTTTAAATGACCGCGGTGTTATAATAACGATTGGTTGGCAAAGAGACCGGGATCGGATATGGACATACTCTCTGTCGATACCGAAAACCACTTTGACTAACCGTGTACGCGGTGGAGATTCCAGAATGAAGTAGGTTGGGGCGACGTTTCCTGTAAGGTAAATACGTGGACCCGACTCCCGTGAGTTGGCATAAGGTGGCTAAAACAGGAGCGATTGACGGGTTAATGAGGTCATTCCTCTGATCGGACACTCCTCTTCGATATTATACTTCGACTTTGGATTGATTCAGTGGCCACTTCTATTTTTGATTTTTGGGGAGTTTGTTCGAGGTGGGCGGTAGCTGCGGCTACGCGTTACCATCGACCCGGAAGCGTAATTGGTATATCTACCCTGGCATTGCCTAGTTGTGCCGTGTCACCTACCCTATCGCGCCTTATACGATTTTGGTTTTGTACCATACCTATGGAGTGCCCTCTGACGACGCCCAGTACGGGGGAGATTACGGTACTGTATAGACTATGGGAATATATTCTGTGTTAAGGTGGAAAATGTAAAGCCTTAACGCTATTTAAAAGTAAGTTTATTTTACAATTAGACACTATTATAATAGCGCAATATACTACATAGTAAATAGTTTAACGGATCCTTAGGAGATGTAAATCCCGAGCATCTCTTAAGTTACAGTACTCATATTTATTTCTGTAAAATTTAACTTACATAAGATCTTTTAGTTCTGACTCGAGTGTTTTTGTCTTTTCAAATTCGCTCGGGTCAGTCCGAGCGTTTCAGGATTTGAAGATTTAGCTTTAGAGGACGAAGACGAAGATTTGTATTATTATTATTTATACTAGTGCACTACACCATTTAATTCCGCTGCATTGTTGTATTGGTATGTGTAACTCTGATATTTATTGCACAAGAAAAATAAATTATTTTGTAAAACAGTTTCATGAACTGTATATTTGATTATTATATTTTATCCTTCCGCTGTGAGATTCTGTTTTGTTTTATTTCTTCTCTATCTTTCTCATTTACCCCATAACAATCCGACCTTCCGTATGGTTTGAATTGGCACGTGTGTCGGTTTAAATCGTGCGAAAAGGCGGGATGTTACAAACTGTTTATTTGACTATTATATTTTATCGTTCCGCTGCAAGATTCTGTGTTGTTTCATTTCCTTTATTTACCTTTTCTTTTCTTTTCTTATTTACCCCAATAACCATCTGCCCTTTTGAATGGTTTGGAATCGACGTGTGTATTTGATCGTCGGTTTAAACTGTCCAAAAAGGCGGGTCGTTACAGTTGGTATCAGAGCTTTGGTTTAGCGATAACCTTAGCTTTGTGGGGTCTGACTCTTTATAAATAGGGTAGTAATACCCTATGATGAGTCATTGAGTGTATACATATAAGAGAGCGTATTTGTTAGTGATATAAAATGTTTTATATTGTGTCGTTTGATTTGTTGAGTGGCTTATGGATTCCGGTCAATACGAGTAATTAATGTCATTAATAGGGATCTCTAAACACTCGAACAGAATAATTCGACATAGTATTGTTTTGAAATTGGGTAATTGAACTAATTTTGCTCTAATTATATTTTATATATAAAAAAAATTTCAGAAATTATTGTGACTTATCTAGCTTAGCTGTTGTTAGGAATGATAATATTGGTTATTATCATTAATTGGATATTGTAATTTAATAAATAAGATGAATTATAAAATGAACAGTGATAAAACAACTTGTGGAATATTTTAAGAAAGTAAAATCCTATAAGAATATTTTATAAAGGTGACTTATAAATTAAAACAGATTTAAATTGGAAAATATTGAATTTAAGACCCGGAGGTTTTGACAATGGTTCTCAAAGCTTTGAAGAAATATATAGTAATATTAGTTGGAAAATTTTTATGGAAATATTTTGAAAGGATTTTTTAAAAAAAAAGAAAGAAGGAATAAATTCAGTACTCCTCTCTTCTGTCGCTGGAAAATAATTTCGGTGATGACTACGCAGCATCATCGACGTTCATTTTTGAGTCTCAAAGTGGGGGAGACTTCTAAGAAGCTTTGCTTTTCTTCGAAATTATTTTGGGTAAATGAGTTTTGGTTTAAACTCCAAATGTATGATTTGACACATTAAAGATATAATTGTACATGTTTATTTCAAACAATTTGAAAAGAACCGGGCGTTTAAATTTCTAAGTATGTTAATTAGTAATTTTCAAATGAAATGCGAATAACCAGAATTTATAAAATAAGAGGATTAAGATATCTAAGCTTATGTTTGGGAAAACTTTAGAGTTGTAGTGTACCTTTAAAGTTGAAAGGTAAAGAGGATGTAACGTCCCGCCTTTTCGCACGATTTAAACCGACACACGTGCCAATTCAAACCATACAGAAGGGCGGATTGTTATGGGGTAAATAAGAAAACAGAGAAGAAAATAAAACAAAACAGGATCTCACAGCGGAAGGATAAAATACAATAATAAATATATAGTTCGTAAACGGTTTACAAAACACTTGATTTTTCTTTATACAATAAGTATCAGAGTTACACATACCAATACAATCAATGCAGCGGAACAGTATGAGTGTGGTGCAAAACTATAAATAATAATAATACGGGTTCTTCGTCTTCGTCCTCCAAAGCTAAAGTCTTCGATCCTGAAACGCCCGGACTGACCCGAGCGAATTGAAAAGACAAAACACTCGAGTCAGAACTAAAAGATCTTATGTGAGTTAAATTAACAGAAATAAATATGAGTGCAGTAACTCAAGAGATGCTCGGGATTTACATCTCCTAAGGATCCGTTAAACTATTTACTATGTAGTATATTGCGCTATTATAATAGTGTCTATTTGTAAAATAAACTTACTTTTTAATAGCGTTAAGGGGTTACCCATATAGCCCTTAACACAGAATATATTCCCATAGTCTATACAGTACCGTAATCTCCCCCGTACTAGGCATCGTCAGAGGGCACTCCATAGGTATGGTACAAAGCCAAAATCGTATAAGGCGCGCTAGGGTAGGTGACACGGCACAACTAGGCAATGCTAGGGTAGATATACCAATTACGCTTCCGGGCCGATGGTAACGCGTAACCGCAGCTACCGCCCACCTCGAACAAACTCCCCCAAAATCAAAGTAAAAGTGGCCACTGAATCAATCCAAAGTCAAAGTATATTATCGAAGAGGAGTGTCCGATCAGAGGAATGACCTCATTAACCCGTCGATCGCTCCTGTTTTAGCCACCTTATGCCAACTCACGGGAGTCGGGTCCACGTATTTAACTTACAGGAAACGTCGCCACCAACCTACTTCATTCTGGAATCTCGACCGCGTACACGGTTAGTCAAAGTGGTTTTCGGTATCGACAGAGAGTATGTCCATATCCGATCCCGGTCTCTTTGCCAACCCATCGTTATTATAACACCGCGGTCATTTAAAAATAGTTTATACTTTAAAACCAGAATAAAATTTTCCATTTCAAAACTATGAATACGATATTATTTTAAAACCTAAAACAATATGATATCATTTTATCCAAATATAATTCTTTCCCAAAAATCATACTGCTTTAAAATCTATAATATCTGGAAACCAACATTTGAATTATATTTTCAAAGCATAATATTTCGAAAATTCATAGTTTTAAAACCATAAATTCTAGAACTTGAATGGTTTGGATATTCAACGGTATATGAATTAAATGGTTTAACTTTACTGTTACTTTGTAAAGAAAATAATTTACATGGCTTTACAAATATATTTCTTTATTTAAAGTCTAAACCTTAATTTAAATATCACTTCAAGTTCCAAAAACCATTTCAATTTCTATATATAAAAATCCATTTGGAGTATTAATATTCAAACCAAAGTTGGAATTTATTCTTTCAACAAATTAAATGTTTTATTATTTAGGTTCGAATATCCACATACTATTTATAAATGAAACTCCAAATTCTAGTAATTAAATGATTTCTCAACTTTACTTTATACTAGAATATCCATTTTTAAGTTTATTTAGGAAAAATTCAGTTTATACATATCATATCTTTAAAATTTCCAAACTTAAGATATATTATAAATTATCAATCTCATTTCTAAATTTTTTTATTCCATTTTATTTAACGGATTTATACACAGCTTAAATTCAAAAGTTTAACTTCATATGTATATATATAAATGGAAGAATAATATTTATAAAATATCAAAATTAAAATTTTATAAATCGTATCACATCCAAACCATAGAAATCACTTTTAAAATAATTTATATATAGACCACGGTGCCTGTATAAAATTTTCTATCCTATGGTCAAGTGATACGGATATTTATCATTTTAATCCGCAATTAAAATAAAACTTTGCGGTTTTATATCATTTCAAACCACAAATCCCAAATGAGATGAAAAATGCATGAAACTTGCAGTTTAATGATATACAAATAAACATCCATTCATAAACATCGTCCATCACCCAAATCACAGTCATTAATCAATATCAACCAATATCAATATATATTCGATAATATATAACAGGTAATAACTGGCAAATTTTATTCAAATTAAATTTAGCAACTATTAATCTAATAGTTTATATTCGGTAATAAATTTTATAACTGTTAACTTGCAGTTTATATGCAACCAAATAAATTCTAACTGTCAATTAATATGCAATAAATAAATTACATTAACAGTTAAATTAAATAAATGCAATTTAACAGATATGATGAAATAAACATGCCAAATAGTCATAAATGAATTTCTATTCATCTCTAAAATAAATTTAACAAACATAAAAACTTTTAGAAGTTGTGAGTGGGTTAAAACACTCACCTTTTGAATTTAAATTGAATTCAAATTCAATTTAAACCCAAAATTTTGACGGTCTCCAAATCTGTCCAAACCAGCGTCAACAGATCCGAAATTTAAATACGAACCTAACAAAAAAAATCTCGCGTGAAAACGAGGTCGTATGCAAAAATTATCATCGTAAATCGATTCGGAAATTAAATTTAAATTAACCAAAACAAATCACACTAACCAATCATCCACGTCATCACGTGAAACTCTCACGCCCAGGCACTAACTTCTACAACGCAACTGCTACAGGATCAGGAACACGTGAATCGAACCGAGACATATGCCTTCCCACGCGACAACGTACTCCGCCTCCACCTCGATCGCGACGCCCGCCGTGCTCATGCATGCTGCCGACCTCGCGACCCTCTGAACCACGATCATCACGCCACCAAGTCACGTCGTCCAGTGACCAAGAATTTGCAGCCGCAACCCATAGAAATGAAACCCTAGATCGAGATTTGCCGATGATCTAGCCGTTTATTCTCGAAACAAAACACATAGATCGACTCCCCTACGTTCCCTCGTCAAAACCCAGAAATGGTTTGACGATCTGACGAAGTTTGTTACGGCGATGATGAATGGCCACGAACTGTTTTGAATTTTTCTGAGCAAACGATAGCTCCAATCGAAAAACGGATATCACCACTGAATTACGCACATCGAGAGCATTGACATATATTTTTGTGGAATTTTTCTGGAGAGTTTGAAATTTCATTGAAATTTGAATTGAGGTAGATCTGGGTTTTGCAACCATTGAGGAAGAGAAAGAGATGAAGAAAATGAATGTACAGCCAAATGATAATAGAAAGGAGGCTAGGGTTTATCCCGGCATATTTATAGGCAAATAGAAGTAGGCTAGGTGGGCACGAAATACGAACGTGCAAACAGAAGTGGTCCCAAAAGGATATTAATTATACACGTTACAGATTAAATTATTTCTTTCTCAACATTTACATTGCATTTTAAGCGTATTCACACATGTATAATTAGATGCTTCATTTAAATTTCCATATATATATTCAAAATTCCATAAATTTCCAAATACATAGATAAATTTCCAATTTCAACTAATTTCTAAATTACTGTAATAATTACAGATTAAATTTCTATCCATTCTCAATAGATTTACGTTTACATACTAAAATCCACATTTCTATGTACATTTGAATTCCATATTATACATATTTTATTTATCTTAATTACTTCCAACTTAAATTTCAATCAACATAAAACGTTTTATTCAGTTTCCAATAATTTCAATCATGCTTTAAATCCAAATGAATAAATAACTTAATTCCCATTTAAGCATTTTTCATTTGATTTGCAATCAACCTTTTATGATCAATTAAATCCCGATATATTAAATAAACGTTATTTCCATCATTCTTTATCCTATGAAGAAATTTAAGTTATTCACACCTATTACTAAATTTCATATTAATGCACACTAATTTACATTTATTGCAATGGTTACCAAATATTTCCCTGCAATAATTCATTCCCCTATACATACTTACAATTCCACTTAAACTTTACTATACCCATTTATTTTCTCATCATTAAAACCAACGTTACCTCAATTCCACTAATGTACACTTATTCTATTATCACTTACTAACCATTCAAATTTTTATTAACAAATAGGCAGGTAATTCCTATGTTACAAATTTTTAATTCATCCTAATCCCTTACTATTGACATACATTTGCATTACTTACATATCATTTACAATGTTACCCAAAATCTCTATCCATTGTAATTAATACCTTAAATAAGTTTCAATTTATATTCAAGTGAATACATTACCCTTTTTCGTTATGTCATCCACTTTTCATAAGAAACGTTTTATCGTTTCGACAACATTTTATTTCTAATTACCTACATTGATTTGTGTACGTCTCTGCTATTTAAAGCATTACCATTCTCACATTCATCTAAATCTTCATTTATGAATATTTAAAAATAAATTTCACTTATTTCCTATTTATACACTTATAAATTCCAATTCCAAATAAATAGATAATCTCCGTTTGCACTACTTAAATCAAAAATCAGCGATTATCCTATCTATACATTTTAAGTGGATGGATCAAATGTTGTATTCAAAAATCTACTTCTAAATATTCTTAGATTTAAACTCAACTCTCTATTAACAGAATATTTAGATGTTTAAACTTCTTTTATTACCATTAACTTATTATTATACATTAAACTTAAATATACTGACAAAGCTTGTTTTTGGTACTCTTTTCATTTCCATAAA
The DNA here is from genome assembly GCA_030765085.1 of Allium cepa. Lineage (NCBI taxonomy): Eukaryota > Viridiplantae > Streptophyta > Magnoliopsida > Asparagales > Amaryllidaceae > Allium > Allium cepa. The sequence continues at coordinate 621,054,618 of CM060928.1, forward strand.
TAAAATTAGCAGTGGATTCATACCTTATTATGTAATTAACTTTAATTCCACCTAACTAAATATTTACATAATCTTTTATTTGCAATAAATCAACTATTTTATATTAATTAAATTTAATCTTCCTGGTTTACTTATTCATGGTATGTAATTCAGTTACTCACCCTAACCTATTTATTTGAAATCCAATCCAGATTATTTTTACTAAGTTCCAATTTCCAAAGGTTACTGCAATTAATCCAATTAATTGCAATAAATTCTAATAAATTTGATTTTATTGGATTACAACTCAAAATAAATCAATTATTACTCAACCACACAGTTAACGTTTCTTTTATGATTCATTACAGTAATATTTCCCAATTCTCATCTTTATTTTCATAAATTACTGGATTTCAATTTAATTTAAATTTTGTTAACTTTACACATAAATAAAAGCTTAAACCTCAATTAATTCATTCCTAAGATCACACTAATTATTATATTATAAAATGGACATTTCCCTTGGTCACATCTTATTTATTCTCTTACCAATATTCCACACTAACTGCAATAATTTAGTGCATTAATTGAAATTGATCAAAATAAAACTTAACCAACAAATAGAATAAATACGTACAATAATTATTGTCATTAAATCTATTTCATAAGTCTACACTCAATTAATTCCTTAAAATAAGTTTTACGTTTTTATAAATTTACCTTCACACTTCCCGTTACTATTTTAATAATTACTAAAGTAACATTTTCATAATAACAACATTAAAATTTCTCAATATTTAGATGAACTTTATTTCCAATACACACTACCAAATTTCAATCACTTATGTTCTATCCAACATTCTTTTAGATTTTACTTCCATCAATTAGTTCATCCATTTATTAACAAATTTTCCATTATACAATTTCAATTCTTCTTATTATTATTTCATTAATACTATTACCAACTTTTATTATTTTTAGTATTAATTAAACAATCATATTTAATTAAGAGGTTATAATGTTGTATTCACTATTCCCATTTTCACTCCAAAACTCAAACAGCCGTTTCAATTGCATTTGGATTTGCATTAAATTGGTTATCCATCAACTGCCATCTATATTACCACCTTAATTCACATACAATTACAGTCCTTTTTAATATATTAATACATAGGTAATTTAAATTTTTTCTTTATTTCTTTAATTTACTTTTTATTCAAGTGCGATAATTTACGCTATTTCTTTATTGATATTTCACCTAACTTTCAACAATTAAGTTAAATACCCGTTTCTACAATTCATTATTAGTTATAAAATTTAAATCTCCTTTATTTATTCAACTTACACACAGGTATACATCTTACACTATCTCCATCATTGGATTTTCATTTAGCGTTCATTCCAGCATAAATTCTATCTCTTTTATATATATCTTTATTTTTCTTTACAATTTTTTTTTTATTACATAATCCCTTTTTAACTAAAATTTAATCGTCGAAATTTACGGGTCGTTACACTCTCCCCCACTCAAAACTTTTCGTCCCCGAAAAGGAAAAGAAGGGAAAAGAAGAATTTCGAAATCAATATTTTAAATTTACAAAATTAGTTAATTTAGCTAAAATATACAAATTTAGATACAGTGAAATATTTAAGTGATTTCACCATTAATCAACCAAATCAAATAACAACCATCAACCTTACAAACAGCATACATACACAAGACAAAGCAACCATTTATCCAACAAACAAGAAGTTGTTCGGGTTCAGAACTTGAAATTTGTATGGAATGAAAATAACTATCAAGTGCATCCTTTACTCAACAGTCTTAGATGGAACAAAGATAGATTATTTATTCATCCAACTATTTCACATTTCTTTACCCAACCAACCATAAATCAACCAATAATAATTTCAAAACAACGACCAAATTCACTTATTATACATTGATTTCATGCTTAGTTGTTTGATTTCCTTTTATGATTCACGTAACCTTTAAATTTCATTTACTCATAAATGTTTGTTTCATTAATTTACTTATTACTTATAATTATTCCTTTATACTTATTTGTTAACAAATAGCTTCAATCTTTTTCCAATGTTTATTTCTTCTTCATGAACTATTTACTAAAATTTCATGATCTTATTTATTCACACTTTAATCACTTGAGTTTAAAATCATCTATCTGTCATACTTACCTTTTTATTATATTTAATCGATAGAATTTCAATTATAACTTAAATTAATAACATTAAATTCTCCTTAATTATAGCAAATTCATTGAATTATTCATTTCCTCAATCTTCACTTGTAAGTTTTCTCTTACATTTCCTTACTAACATTGCAACTTTTATTATATGGTAAGTTATATATGTTTTAAGAATGTAAGTGAAATTTATACAAGTTTCTTCTCGATTTCTTAATTAATTAATGGTTAAATAAATATATTCGTTTTATAAATTTCAATTTCAACTTACCTTTAATTTCATTTATTTATTTAAAGGTTTACGTTACTATTATATTTAATAATAGTAAAAATTTAATTACACTAAATTTGCTACCCTATAACATTAATTCTTATAACTAAAGAAGTTTACTAATTCATTTACTAATGTTTACAATTGTTTATTTACATTTCTTATCTTCCTATGGTATTAAATTTTCTTTAATTAAAGGTTCACATTTTCTATACTAAATTGAACTATTAATTAACTGGAATTTTAAGAACCAAATACCGGGTTTAATTCCAAATTGTTTAAAATAGTAGATACACATATTCTTTTTACTTATATAGCTTTAATTATAATCAAACGATAAGGTTTTCTTAAACAAATTTGCAGTAAATTTCTACAGTGGCCTTTCCTCTTCCAAACTCGAAAATGAATGTCGATAATGCGTGCACTCATCACCGAAATTTATTTTCCAGCGACAGAGAGGAAAGTACAAACTTATTTTCCAAAATCTTCCTTTAAAACAATTCTTCCGAAATATATTGAAATACTTATATTAGAAAATACTTATAAATAATATTATTATATTCCAAAATTTATTCGAAAGAATTTTCAAAACCCCCGGCAGTTCTAAATTTCCAAATTCATTTATCTATTTTCTTCAATTTTATTTCTATTATTATTTACTCTATTTCCTAACAACCAATCTATAGCAACCACTTATAGATATAATTTGAAAATTTTATTTTATATATATATAGAAAATAGATTAGGCAAAATTATTTCATTCGCCTATATTAAAACAAATATTATGTCGGTCTGTCCTATTAAGTGTTTAGAAACCCCTATTGATGTCACAGCGTCCCATGCATCAACCGGAATTTATAAATACAAAACGGAACAGATTAACACAATATAAAACCTTTTATAAAACTAACAAGTACGCTCTCTCATATATATATACACTCAGCGACTCCCATAGGGTGTTACTACCCTATTAACAAAGAGTCAAACCCCACAAAGCTAAGGTTTATCGCTAAACCAAAGCTCTGATACCAACTTTAACGTCCCGCCTTTTCGCACGATTTAAACCGACACACGTGCCAATTCAAACCATACAGAAGGGCGGATTGTTATGGGGTAAATAAGAAAACAGAGAAGAAAATAAAACAAAACAGGATCTCACAGCGGAAGGATAAAATACAATAATAAATATATAGTTCATAAACGGTTTACAAAACACTTGATTCTTCTTTATACAATAAGTATCAGAGTTACACATACCAATACAATCAATGCAGCGGAATAGTATGAGTGTGGTGCAAAACTATAAATAATAATAATACGGGTTCTTCGTCTTCGTCCTCCAAAGCTAAAGTCTTCGATCCTGAAACGCCCGGACTGACCCGAGCGAATTGAAAAGACAAAACACTCGAGTCAGAACTAAAAGATCTTATGTGAGTTAAATTAACAGAAATAAATATGAGTGCAGTAACTCAAGAGATGCTCGGGATTTACATCTCCTAAGGATCCGTTAAACTATTTACTATGTAGTATATTGCGCTATTATAATAGTGTCTATTTGTAAAATAAACTTACTTTTTAATAGCGTTAACGGGTTACCCATATAGCCCTTAACACAGAATATATTCCCATAGTATATACAGTACCGTAATCTCCCCCGTACTGGGCGTCGTCAGAGGGCACTCCATAGATATGGTACAAAGCCAAAATCGTATAAGGCGCGCTAGGGTAGGTGACACGGCACAACTAGGCAATGCCAGGGTAGATATACCAATTACGCTTCGGGGCCGATGGTAACGCGTAGCCGCAGCTACCGCCCACCTCGAACAAACTCCCCCAAAATCAAAGTAAAAGTGGCCACTGAATCAATCCAAAGTCAAAGTATAATATCGAAGAGGAGTGTCCGATCAGAGGAATGACCTCATTAACCCGTCGATCGCTCCTGTTTTAGCCACCTTATGCCAACTCACGGGAGTCGGGTCCACGTATTTACCTTACAGGAAACGTCGCCACCAACCTACTTCATTCTGTAATCTCCACCGCGTACACGGTTAGTCAAAGTGGTTTTCGGTATCGACAAAGAGTATGTCAATATCCGATCCCGGTCTCTTTGCCAACCCATCGTTATTATAACACCGCGGTCATTTAAAAATAGTTTATACTTTAAAACCAGAATAAAATTTTCCATTTCAAAACTATGAATACGATATCATTTTAAAACCTAAAACAATATGATATCATTTTATCCAAATATAATTCTTTCCCAAAAATCATACTGCTTTAAAATCTATAATATCTGGAAACCAACATTTGAATTATATTTTCAAAGCATAATATTTCGAAAATTCATAGTTTTAAAACCATAACTTCTAGAACTTGAATGGTTTGGATATTCAACGGTATATGAATTAAATGGTTTAACTTTACTGTTACTTTGTAAAGAAAATAATTTACATGGCTTTACAAATATATTTCTTTATTTAAAGTCTAAACCTTAATTTAAATATCACTTCAAGTTCCAAAAACCATTTCAATTTCTATATATAAAAATCCATTTGGAGTATTAATATTCAAACCAAAGTTGGAATTTATTCTTTCAACAAATTATATGTTTTATTATTTAGGTTCGAATATCCACATACTATTTATAAATGAAACTCCAAATTCTAGTAATTAAATGATTTCTCAACTTTACTTTATACTAGAATATCCATTTTTAAGTTTATTTAGGAAAAATTCAGTTTATACATATCATATCTTTAAAATTTCCAAACTTAAGATATATTATAAATTATCAATCTCATTTCTAAATTTTTTTATTCCATTTTATTTAACGGATTTATACACAGCTTAAATTCAAAAGTTTAACTTCATATGTATATATATAAATGGAAGAATAATATTTATAAAATATCAAAATTAAAATTTTATAAATCGTATCACATCCAAACCATAGAAATCACTTTTAAAATAATTTATATATAGACCACGGTGCCTGTATAAAATTTTCTATCCTATGGTCAAGTGATACAGATATTTATCATTTCAATCCGCAATTAAAATAAAACTTTGCGGTTTTATATCATTTCAAACCACAAATCCCAAATGAGATGAAAAATGCATGAAACTTGCAGTTTAATGATATAAAAATAAACATCCATTCATAAACATCTTCCATCACCCAAATCACAGTCATCAATCAATATCAACCAATATCAATATATATTCGATAATATATAACAGGTAATAACTGGCAAATTTTATTCAAATTAAATTTAGCAACTATTAATCTAATAGTTTATATTCGGTAATAAATTTTATAACTGTTAACTTGCAGTTTATATGCAACCAAATAAATTCTAACTGTCAATTAATATGCAATAAATAAATTAAATTAACAGTTAAATTAAATAAATGCAATTTAACAGATATGATGAAATAAACATGCCAAATAGTCATAAATGAATTTCTATTCATCTCTAAAATAAATTTAACAAACATAAAAACTTTTAGAAGTTGTGAGTGGGTTAAAACACCCACCTTTTGAATTTAAATTGAATTCAAATTCAATTTAAACCCAAAATTTTGACGGTCTCCAAATCTATCCAAACCAGCGTCAACAGATCCGAAATTTAAATATGAACCTAACAAAAAAAATCTCGCATGAAAACGAGGTCGTATGCAAAAATTATCATCGTAAATCGATTCGGAAATTAAATTTAAATTAACCAAAACAAATCACACTAACCAATCACCCACGTCATCGCGTGAAACTCTCACGCCCAGGCACTAACTTCTACAACGCAACTGCTACAGGATCAGGAACACGTGAATCGAACTGAGACATATGCCTTCCCACGCGACAACGTACTCCGCCTCCACCTCGATCGCGACGCCCGCCGTGCTCATGCATGCTGCCGACCTCGCGACCCTCTGAACCACGATCATCACGCCACCAAGTCACGTCGTCCAGTGACCAAGAATTTGCAGCCGCAACCCATAGAAATGAAACCCTAGATCGAGATTTGCCGATGATCTAGCCGTTGATTCTCGAAACAAAACACATAGATCGACTCCCCTACGTTCCCTCGTCAAAACCCAGAAATGGTTTAACGATCTGACGAAGTTTGTTACGGCGATGATGAATGGCCACGAACTGTTTTGAATTTTTCTGAGCAAACGATAGCTCCAATCGAAAAACGGATATCACCACTGAATTACGCTCATCGAGAGCATTGACATATATTTTTGTGGAATTTTTCTGGAGAGTTTGAAATTTCATTGAAATTTGAATTGAGGTAGATCTGGGTTTTGCAACCATTGAGGAAGAGAAAGAGATGAAGAAAATGAACGTACAGCCAAATGATAATAGAAAGGAGGCTAGGGTTTATCCCGACATATTTATAGGAAAATAGAAGAAGGCTAGGTGGGCACGAAATACGAACGTGCAAACAGAAGTGGTCCCAAAAGGATATTAATTATACACGTTACGGATTAAATTATTTCTTTCTCAACATTTACATTGCATTTTAAGCGTATTCACACATGTATAATTAGATGCTTCATTTAAATTTCCATATATATATATTCACAATTCCATAAATTTCCAAATACATAGATAAATTTCCAATTTCAACTAATTTCTAAATTACTGTAATAATTACAGATTAAATTTCTATCCATTCTCAATAGATTTACGTTTACATACTAAAATCCACATTTCTATGTACATTTGAATTCCATATTATACATATTTTATTTATCTTAATTACTTCCAACTTAAATTTCAATCAACATAAAACGTTTTATTCAGTTTCCAATAATTTCAATCATGCTTTAAATCCAAATGAATAAATAACTTAATTCCCATTTAAGCATTTTTCATTTGATTTGCAATCAACCTTTTATGATCAATTAAATCCCGATATATTAAATAAACGTTATTTCCATCATTCTTTATCCTATGAAGAAATTTAAGTTATTCACACCTATTACTAAATTTCATATTAATGCACACTAATTTACATTTATTGCAATGGTTACCAAATATTTCCCTGCAATAATTCATTCCCCTATACATACTTACAATTCCACTTAAACTTTACTATACCCATTTATTTTCTCATCATTAAAACCAACGTTACCTCAATTCCACTAATGTACACTTATTCTATTATCACTTACTAACCATTCAAATTTTTATTAACAAATAGGCAGGTAATTCCTATGTTACAAATTTTTAATTCATCCTAATCCCTTACTATTGACATACATTTGCATTACTTACATATCATTTACAATGTTACCCAAAATCTCTATCCATTGTAATTAATACCTTAAATAAGTTTCAATTTATATTCAAGTGAATACATTACCCTTTTTCGTTATGTCATCCACTTTTCATAAGAAACGTTTTATTGTTTCGACAACATTTTATTTCTAATTACCTATATTGATTTGTGTACGTCTCTACTATTTAAAGCATTACCATTCTCACCTTCATCTAAATCTTCATTTATGAATAGTTAAAAATAAATTTCACTTATTTCCTATTTATACACTTATAAATTCCAATTCCAAATAAATAAATAAATCTCCGTTTGCACTACTTAAATCAAAAATCAGCGATTATCCTATCTATACATTTTAAGTGGATGGATCAAATGTTGTATTCAAAAATCTACTTCTAAATATTCTTAGATTTAAACTCAACTCTCTATTAACAGAATATTTAGATGTTTAAACTTCTTTTATTACCATTAACTTATTATTATACATTAAACTTAAATATACTGACAAAGCTTGTTTTTGGTACTCTTTTCATTTCCATAAATAAAATTAGCAGTGGATTCATACCTTATTATGTAATTAACTTTAATTCCACCTAACTAAATATTTACATAATCTTTTATTTGCAATAAATCAACTATTTTATATTAATTAAATTTAATCTTCCTGGTTTACTTATTCATAGTATGTAATTCAGTTACTCACCCTAACCTATTTATTTGAAATCCAATCCAGATTATTTTTACTAAGTTCCAATTTCCAAAGGTTACTGCAATTAATCCAATTAATTGCAATAAATTCTAATAAATTTGATTTTATTGGATTACAACTCAAAATAAATCAATTAGTACTCAACCACACAGTTAACATTTCTTTTATGATTCATTACAGTAATATTTCCCAATTCTCATCTTTACTTTCATAAATTACTGGATTTCAATTTAATTTAAATTTTGTTAACTTTACACATAAATAAAAGCTTAAACCTCAATTAATTCATTCCTAAGATCACACTAATTATTATATTATAAAATGGACCTTTCCCTTGGTTACATCTTATTTATTCTCTTACCAATATTTCACACTAACTGCAATAATTTATTGCATTAATTGAAATTGATCAAAATAAAACTTAACCAACAAATAGAATAAATACGTACAATAATTATTGTCATTAAATCTATTTCATAAGTCTACACTCAATTAATTCCTTAAAATAAGTGTTACGTTTTTATAAATTTACCTTCACACTTCCCGTTACTATTTTAATAATTACTAAAGTAACATTTTCATAATAACAACATTAAAATTTCTCAATATTTAGATGAACTTTATTTCCAATACACACTACCAAATTTCAATCACTTATGTTCTATCCAACATTCTTTTAGATTTTACTTCCATCAATTAGTTCATCCATTTATTAACAAATTTTCCATTATACAATTTCAATTCTTCTTATTATTATTTCATTAATACTATTACCAACTTTTATTACTTTTAGTATTAATTAAACAATCATATTTAATTAAGAGGTTATAATGTTGTATTCACTATTCCCATTTTCACTCCAAAACTCAAACAGCCGTTTCAATTGCATTTGGATTTGCATTAAATTGGTTATCCATCAACTGCCATCTATATTACCACCTTAATTCACATACAATTACAGTCCTTTTTAATATATTAATACATAGGTAATTTAAATTTTTTCTTTATTTCTTTAATTTACTTTTTATTCAAGTGCGACAATTTACGCTATTTCTTTATTGATATTTCACCTAACTTTCAACAATTAAGTTAAATACCCGTTTCTACAATTCATTATTAGTTATAAAATTTAAATCTCCTTTATTTATTCAACTTACACACAGGTATACATCTTACACTATCTCCATCATTGGATTTTCATTTAGCGTTCATTCCAGCATAAATTCTATCTCTTTGATATATATCTTTATTTTTCTTTACAAATTTTTTTTAATTACATAATCCCTTTTTAACTAAAATTTAATCGTCGAAATTTACGGGTCGTTACAGAGGATTTAAATAAATCAAATTTGTGAATATTCTAATTAAGTAAAATGAAATTCTATAAATTTGTATAATACCAAATTTGCATTCTAATAACATATAATGTGACTTACCAAATATTAAGAAGTTGAAATGATGTTTTGGATATGTAATGAGATGTTGTACAATTAAACAGAACCTGAAAATAATTGAAGTATACAAGTAAGGAAAACTCAAAAGGAATTAAAATGTATATAAATGGAAATTTGGTTGTGATAAAAATGTTATATACTTAAATATAGCATAAAATGATGAATGGATAAATGGAACAAGTAAGTGAATTTAAGAAAAGGTCATTGAGTCAAGCAATGTCTTTGTAAACTGGTTGTAAAATTAAATATAAATTTGCAACAAAAAAAGAAAAAAGAAAAATATGTAAAGATAAATTTGTAACTTTTGAGATAACTATAAACTAAGAAAAGTCATATATGAGAAGTTAGACTTTTATGGAATGACTATAAATTAAAGTGATGGTTAATAAAATGTTGCATAATAAATTTGTTATTTACTAAAATTATGAAATTGAAGTAAATGTAAACAAAAGAATTTGGTATAGCTAAGAATCAATTGGGAAAGGAGTTGAGTTTAATTAAATTATATAGAATGTTTAAAATAAACTTGAGTAAGCAAATTCTTTGATATGATGTTTAAGAAAAGATAATGTTAAAGAATATGCTATGTAAAGAAATGAATATACTAACTGAATAATGGATTGTGAGTAATTAAGTGAAAAAATATAGAAGTCAATAAAATAATTTAGTATAGATAAATTGGATAGAAATCCATTGGAAGGCAATACGTGAGATTTTACATATATTATTTTATTCGCATAACGATTTGATCCAAATTCGAGCACAAAATTTCGAGATGATGATATATCAATCCAAGTTAGGATTTTTCACTCGATTTTCGACGGCGAACCCTGGATATGGATTTTTAATTTGATTCTGGAATTCTCTATCATAGTATATGGCTATGCAAGGAGAGTAACAGTTTCCAATCAAGGAACCAAATCTGAGTCCGCACTAGAGAGTCGGGTGAACGATACTAGTTTGGAAGTGAAATTGTAATATCCCGGAATTTCCAGGAGTTTAAAATGCTGATAATCGCTTAATTTAATTATTTGAAATTGATAAAACTGTTATTTTCAAAAATAATTAACCGCGTAATGTTTTAATATTGGCTATAAATTGGTTTTATATTAAGATTAATTATTTTATTTGTGTAAATAAATTCTAAATTGGTATATTGTTTTCAAAATTTATAAGTATGTTTAAAATGCATTTACATCTGTATATTTAAATCTATGTATTTTAAGTTGATTTCAAAATAGGATATATTATTTGTAAATAATAATGAGCTTATTTTAAAATAGTTGTTTATATTGATTTAAATTTATTTTAGATTTGATTTTTAAATTTGACTTTGAAAATGAATATATATTTGAATTCAAAGATATACATTCATATTTTTAAATAAATAATATATATATAATTTGGTTTTTTTAAAAAAATATAGATAATATTTTAATTAGAAATAAGATTTTGTTTTATTTTTCTCTTATAGAAGTTTATCTAAACAAATTTGATTTGTGTTTATTTAATAAAATGAATACAAAGGCTTTCTAAAAGAGTATTTAAAATAAGTTTGAAATGTTGTATATAATTTTATTTATATTATATTTAGTTGCATTTCTTTTCAAAGATTATACTTATATAAATTAACATACATTTGTAAATGTGTAAGTGTATTTTTTTATTAGATATTTAATTAGAAAAGTATTTTTAAATTTAAGAAACACTTTAATAATTAGGAAAATAATTTTAAAATCTTTTAAATTTCTTTAGAATTAAAAATAAAATCAATATTGACAAATGTTCATTTCTTAAACACCTTGTCAACAAGTGTAAAAACATTTGTGTAAGTAAAGAGACATGTGTCCATTTATTTTTAATTTTCTTTTTACTTTGTAAAATCTGAAAATTTGCTTATATAAACATCTTATCTCTTCACTTTCTTTTTCTTTAAACATTTTGTTCATTTCTAAGATGAAAAATAAAACCATCAATGCAACCTTCATTCAAACACCCAAAACCAGAAATATTCAAACAAAATCCGAAGCTTCTAAATTCAAAATCCTCCTCAAAACAAATTTGCAATTTTGTTACCTGTATAAATTGTCCCATGCCTGCATTTGCTCTTCAATTCAAAGCAAACGTTCAAGTCATTAAACCCTTTAACATTTACTCTCTGTTTACCAAAAACCTGAAAGCACCACAGTTTAAACCCATTCTGTTATCAAAACCTGGAAATACTTTCCAAAAATTGCAAGTCTGCATCATGTTTTCAAATGCATGCAAGCTATAAATTGAGATCTGCAATTACCCATGTCTGCACCAAATTATTCATATGCATACAAGTCTCAAATGGGTATTACCTGAAGCTGTAAGCAAGAAACTAGAAGCATTGTTATTCAAGCTTTTCAGTTTTGAAGTATCAAGTTTCAAGTTCCAACTGTTTGCAAATTTCCAGTCATCTTCAAACCTCTGCATTTCTATAAAAGAAAGGTGAGTAAACATTTTTACTAAACTAAGTAGTTAATTATCCGTTGCATGTGAGTTTGTGATGGGGTTTATTTTATATGTATATAAGTTGCCTCTGTGTAGATATAGATATGCAAAATGTTTGTTCTGTTTTTTTTAACTGTGCATGATAACATTTATCTTCTCTGTTATACTTACTGCAGAATTAAGTCAAAATCATAACTTCAAGCTATTTTTGTTAAACAACTATTAGAACATAGATTCAAAACAAAATAAGTTAGTTTAAGATTTAACTAAGAACCAGAATAGAACAAGTCTCTGATTTTTTTGAATTTATCTGGAAAAAAAATGCAGTAACAATCTATTACAAATGTGTGAAATCAAATGATAAAATTTCATGAAATAACTTTATAATCTGGAGTGTCATTGGAAATTATGAATTTTGAAAAGGAATTCAAAATTTTTAAAACTGTTTTGAGTATGAATTTGGGTTTTTACTGCAAATGGGGTTTTGATCTATAACTGATGATCTATACTTTTGGATTGCTTGAAATTCTTCATGGAGTTAGTGTTTGCATCAGAGAGTATAGGAAAAATAGTTGAAGAATTTACAAATCATTGTGGAGTTGGATTTTGACAGAGATTCATTTTTAACCTAATTTGGGTTGAGCTGAAATATGGGGTCGCTGTACCTTCAAATCTGCATCGAGGTTGAAGTAGATTCTTGGGAAGGAAGCATGGGGTGTCAGCGAGCTATGGACGGAGTTCTGGCTGCTATACTTGATCGGAGGCGAGGTTTCAGGGGAAGTTTCCTGATGAGGTTTGGGTTCAGTTCAGCCTGATGTACTAGATTTTGATTCGAGGCATGAGTTGTTGTTAGGTGGGTCGTAGATGGATGTAGGGAGCTTGGATGGCTTGTTGGTGGGTTCGAAGTTGGTCGGAGTGGAGCCGGCATCGGTGCAGGTTGCACAGGGGAAGTTGGTGGTCGTTGTTGTTGGGTTTTGTTTGGGGTTCTGCTTGATTACTCGAAGGGGAACTCGGGTAATAGTGGTGGTAGCTCGGGAAGGAACTCGGGGGTTCTGGGGTCTTTTGGGTATGCAGTGTAAACTGTTTTGTTTTTAACAGTTTTAGTTTTAACTTAAACAGATTTAAAATTTAAAATCCTATTTAACTGTGAACTGGAAACTATAAGAAAGAAGAACAGAATTGTACTTTGTTCTGGGATTCATGTAACCATGGGTTGAACCCAAATTTTTGTTCCACCTGATATTTAGTTTAAATATAAAATAGGTTTTAAAGCTTTTAAAAAAAGTTTAAGTTAAATTAAAATTTATTGAAATTGAATTATTTTTATGGATAAACTTGTATAATGTTTTAAATATCTTAAAGTTAAAATCTTAATATTATTTCAAATCTTATTTTGGAATATAAAGAGAATTTAAGTAAAGGTTTTATTTAAATTGATTAGTGGAAATGATTTATAAATTTACAATTAAAGTTTAAGATAATTTATTAATTTGAATTAGGAATTGTTAATTAATGATTAAAGGAAATTAATTAATGATTTCTTTATAATTTAATTTAATTAAATAAAGATTTCAAGATTTATTTAAGATAATGTTTTATCTTAAAATAATTAATTAAGTATTTATAATTTGTAATTAGTTGATTAATTAAAGAATTTAAGTTAATTCATTTACTTAATTATTATTTTAAAAGGGGTTAATTAAGTAATTAATTAAGTATAATTATTTATTTAATTAACTGTTAATTAAGATGATGATTTAATTAATGACAAATGATTAATTAAATTATAATTACTTACTAATTAAGCAATTAAGAGTTAATTAAAATAGTAATTAATTAATAAAGATTTTATTAAGTAATAATTGGGTTTACTTAATTAATAATTAAAAGGGTTATTAATTTATAATGAAAGTTAATTAAGAATTAATTAACTATTTTTATTTAAGGTTAATTAATTTTAATTAAGGATTAATTAATTACAATTATGGATTAATTAATTTGTAATTAAGATTGTTAATCAATAATTAAATTTATTAATTAATGATTAAGAGTTGATTAATTAATTAATTAAGTTTAATTAATTATAAAGGTAATTAGTGATTAATTACTTTTTATTAAAGGATTGATTAATAATTAAGGTTTATTAATTAATAGTTGGAGATAATTAATCTGATAATTGAAGATTAATTTGGGTTAATGAGTAATTTGGGATGAATTACTCAATGTTGTTTTATGAGATGAGTGAAATCAAGTAAGTTAATTAATTTGTTAATTGATTAAATATGGTCACTTGATAAATGATTAAGTATTATTACTTAATAAGTTTCGGTAAGGCTAATTACTTAAGATAAGTAATTGATAAATTACAGAGGTAATTGAGTTAGGTAAATTACTAATTGGAAAGTAGTTTTAAATGGGTAAATTACTTGATAAAGTAATTAAAGGTTTATTACTTGTTGTAATAAATCGATGAATTTATGAAGTAATTAAGAAGTAATTAAGGATAATTAATTACTGTATTTAAGTTGCTTAATTAAAAGCAATTAATCTAAGCATGATTAATTAATTAAGGTTCATTAATTGATATGATTAATGAAAATAATTAAGGATTAATTACTTGATTAAGAGTTAATTAATCATGGTTGATTATTTAGGATGGTGATTTAGTAATTGGTTTTACTAATGGTTATTTAAGCAAGATTTATTTTGATGAAGATAATTAATTTAATTAATTTTAAATTAATTAAGAAGTAATTAATTTAATTCACTTTAAATTAATTAGAGATAGAGATAGTTAATTTAATTCATTTTAAATTAATTATATTGTGGTATGAGTAAATCGTTGCTTATGTATGAATGGATGACATTTATTGTCTTGAATGCTTTGTGATCTCAGTAATGAGATAAGTATGGTTGTGTGATATGAATGCTTGGTTGCATTGTGATGATTTCATAGATTATCAATTGGGATGTTTATATATGGATTATCTATTATGATATTGATAATGTGGATTACCTGTTATTTGATAATGTTGGTTATCAAGTGTGATTTGTGAATTATCTATTCTGTGTGTATATAGATAGTTGAATTTAATTGTTTTAAAACCTTTAAAACAACTTGGACTTAAAAGACACGCTTTGGGATTTCGATGAGACCGGGATCGGGTTTCCATACTTGGATATCCGAAAACCACATCGATTCCAAAAATAACGTTAGGTCGTGAGTCAAAGTGGAGCTTTGTGAAGACTCGAGGTGTAAGGGCTATACGTCAGTATAACTCTGTTGGTGATTCCGTAATGAGTTTGACGGAATTAGTTCTTATAGGTTCGAGATGGTGGTTTAGAGTGCAAGGGTTATTGTCGTTAAATCTGAGGGTGATTCCAAAATGAGTGTAACGAGATAATGCCTTCGGTTTCGTTCGAACCCGGAACGAACTTGTATGGATTGAATGCTTTTAGAACATCGTCAGGTGGACGATGAGCATTCTAAGTGATATGTCCTATAAAGGTAATCGTAACCTCAAGTCTCATCAACTGAGAATGGCTAAAACAGGGGAGGTGCAGCAAAGCTTCGTGGGTAGCCCCCACTGGAAAGTAAGATTTACCCCTGTCTAGACGTCCCTTTTATTTCGGCTGTGTGGACGGTTGAATAGCTACAACCGTCGGGGTTGTCTTATTCGGAACTGTTCAGTAAGGAACGGGTCCGGCTTTGTGTTGCACGGGAGTTAGGGTGGCTCCTCGGTACGGTGATCTAGGCCACGTACTGTGACGGGCAGTACCCCAGTAGCCCTGCCATTGTATGGAATCCAAAATCCAATAAGTGTCATACGTATTAGCTGTGCCCAACTATGTTGGAACGTGAGATGTAAGCATTCCAGCTATTTCTGTATTTTACTTGAAAACCCTAGACACTATTATAATATCATCGGATTTCCTATCAAATGTTTTGGTTAGCGTCAGGTAAAAACTTCTCCATGTTTATGTGTGGGAAGTCTTGCGTGATACCTTTTCTTTTCAAAGGTTTTTAAAGTTAAGAAACTTTAACCGTTTACTCACATCAGACCCATGTCTGACCCGGAGTTTATTCTATTTTTCTTAAACTCTTGGGTACTCAAATTTTTACAAGTAGCCAAGGGATTCAGGTTAGGATTTTAGGTTGGCTTGACGAAATCTGGAGGAGCAAATGGAGCAGGAGGCTTCTGCATATAGCTATAGAGTATTCCGCTGTGTGTTCTCTGAGTTGTTGTTTTTTTGAGTTGTATGGAGTTGTATAACTAGACAGGTGTTTTATAACTATCTAGTATGAGTTGATTATGCTGTGTATCTCTGATGTATATGATACTATGTAAAGTATTATGTGATTAATATGATTTATTCATTCCGCTGATTAGATCCTGATGTGTTGTTTCTTTCTTCTTCTCTATCTTTTCTCTTTTCTATCCCTTTCTTTCTTAAAGATGATGCGATTTTCTGGTGGTAGAAAGTCGGGTCATCGTAGAAATTGTGTGATCGAATAAGCGATTAGATTGATATTGCTCACGGATGATATATGTACGGCTTACGGACTTAATTAAAGTTAATATTGGAAATTTATGATGCCAAATATAAAATGATTCTTTTAAAATTATATGATTTGGTCGTTATATGATTGTTAGTTGATTGTATATAATTCATTAAGTGTTAATGAAATTGGAAGTTATAAATCATTGAAATCAAATTGGAAGTTAAATGAATTTAAATAGAATTTAATTTGATTCAAATTGGAAGTGAACTAATGTAAATATAAATTAGTGAATGTTAACTAATTGAATTGAGAATGAATGTTAGTAAAATCCAACGTTAATGAATCAACTGTGACTAAAATTGAAACCCAAGTCAATAAACATTAATGAGAAGTGAATTTATATTAATTGGTTATGGATTTGCTGGATGATAGTTGGACGATAGTTGATTGATGGTTGCATTTGTTGCTTTTGTTGTATTTGCTATGTTGACACATGTAGTTGTTATGTTGCTATATGATGTATATTGATATTATTTTCATATATGCATGTCTCTCATGGTTTGTTGAGTGTTTAGTAGGTGCGGATTGCGCTTGCTTCGCATTTGGAGCTCGCTTTCGCGCTATATTAGCCGTATATGCTCGCTAATAATATATAAGGTACATATCTCGGATTACATACCGTACTTTTACACTTTTTTCCCTGCGGGATGCCTCATCACTTGATGAGATGTATATTTGTGATATATATACTGTCATTTTTTTTTCCGATCGAGCTGCGCAAAGGAGACTTTGCCGAAATTTTCCATAAATCCGGGTGTTAGAAATTTTTTCAAGTTTTAAAATTTTTTATAACTTGTTTTGATAACTAACTTTTAAAGTTAGAAAGCCGTGAGGAGTAACTTAGTGGAAGCGTAGTTATGACTTTATAAGTGGAATTTCATTGTTTTATAAGTTGGTAACTTTGAATAAAATATATCTAATGTTGAATTCTATACTTAGTTCCTTTTCCCTTCTTTTTCCTTTTCGGGGACGAAAAGTTTTGAGTGGGGGAGAGTGTAACGACCCGTAAATTTTCGATAATTAAAATAGCTAATTTAATAAGATTTCGTGATTTAGTGTTAGAAAAAAAAATTGTAAGTCGTTTGGAATAATAATAAATGTTGAATCCATTGGGTATAATAGAGTAATTGATTGATAAGTAAAATCTATTTAAATCAAATAATTGAATATTGAACAGGTAAATTGTTTAAAGTAAATATTTAAAACTTGTTGAATAATTGAATAACGGAAATTGGATAACTGATTAATGGAAATGGTTGTTCTATAATTTGAATTAGTTTTAAAGGTTAAATCTTATAAGTTCGTTTTGAATATTTCAAAAGATAGTGATTTAAGAATAATCAAATTTGTTTAAATTTAATATTACAAATGTTTGAATAATTAAATTTCGAATTTGATATGATTAATTTGATATTGAAATTTAATATATGAAAATAGAGTGAAAAATTGAAATTTGATTTAATATGATTCAAATTGGTTTCCAAAGTGAATGTAAGTTATATTGGGATTATAATAGAGTTAATAATAATTTAATATTTGGAATTTATTGAATAATTGAATAACGGGTTTAATATGATTAAAAATGATTTGTAAAATTTTATTTATCATATTAAAGTTAGAATGATGTTGTAGAACTTTTAAAATCGAATTAAAATTAAATTTGTGAAAATTGAATATTTTAATATTTAATCGACGAGTTAAAATAGCCATTTTTCAAACAGTCTTGGATTTCGACGAAGTTTCATCGGATCCGTAACGTGATATTATTGTAAGTTTTCAGATTTCATGTCAATCGGATTTACCGTTTGTCCGGGGCAAGCCAAAACGCATAGAAATTCGTTTAATCGGTTTAATTTAAATTTGATCGTTTATTTCCATAACTCGCACAGATGATTGAATTAGACTCCGAAACCTATTCCATTGTGTCTGGAACGCGGGATGAACTCTAGAAATGCCGGTCACCGCGCGTAAATCGGAGTTCGGAAAACCGGGATGAATAGTGTTCGTCGTTTCTATATAAGCACCCCATCTCTTCATTTTTGCAAAAGAAAAATAAAATAGGGTTTGAAGCTTAGCCGGCCGCCATTTTCAAAACCAAAGGCCAGAAATCGTTCGTCTTTCTTTCTTAATTGCTTCAAATCCGTAAACATTTACACGAAGTGTTCAACACGAAAGTCGAAGAGCGTATCGAGGCCTTCGAATCTATACGGTTATGATCGGGAATCGTTGAGAGAATTCACGGCAATTCCCATTCGAACGAACGCCCTTTGCTCGCGTTTTTCGAGAAGGGGAAGCCACCGCGTGCATGCGGTCTTGGGGAGAAGGTCGAGATGGAGATGGGCTTTCGATTGGCAGTGGTATGATGGGGTCTGGAGGTTGGTAGGTGGTCGCGTCTTGGTCGAAGTCGAACGTGTTTTGGGTTTACTTGTCGCGTGAATGAACTGGGAAGAAGAGAGGAAGAAGTTCACATGGCCTGGATCCAGGGTTTCAAGATCAACGACCCAGAATTGTTTATGGTATAAAATAAATAAAAGAAATGTAAATTAATTATAATTTAACTCGTGTAATGTTTAAAAATGTGTATCTCTTTCATACGAGGTCCGTTTTGGACGAAACGAATTGCGTTGCAATCGTTATGTCGAGCACTACGCTATGGAGCTGGGTGGAATCGTTTGGAGCTAGTGAAAATTTCAGGTAAAATTAAACGCTCGTTTAATTTTATTCGAAATAAAACGCTGGAACTACATTGAAATCAAGGTGAGTGTTTATAACGCTCACAACATACTAAATATCTTCATGCTAGTTAAATTTGACATTATGAAGTGTTATGATTTTATTTGTCGTTGTTTGATAAATTTAATTGTCATATAGATTGTCATTTGAATTAACCGTTGAAATTTAAATTGACATTTAAATTGAAATTAAAATTGAATTGCGATTAAATTACCTGACATTGATAACTATGAAATTGCTATGAATTGTATTGTCTATTGGATGATGTATTTCGATGGATGTTATTGGTTGATATTTAAATATTTGGATGTTTATTTGCTTATATATATATACTGTTATGCATACATATGACACTGTGATTTGGTTTAAGTGATATATATATTCATCCCTAACATTTAGTTGAAATAACTAATCACTTGGCCATAGGATAGAAAATTATATACGGACACCTGATTGGCTAAATTAATAATTTTTAAAATCGTCGATTTGAAATTTATTTAAATGTTTTGATTTAAAAGTTATAAATAAAATCAATTTATAGAAATCAAATTTATCGCATAATTGAGTTTGAAATGTTGGAATAAATTTTGGTTAAAAGAAATTGTTAAATGATTTAAGTTGAGACTTTGAAAAATAAAAAAAATTGGGTGATTGAATTTCGAAAATTTATTTGTTTTAAAGATTGAACATTATCTCGAGCTTTGAGTATTACTAAGTAAAAGTGATATAAAAATGATATTTTGAAATTGAGCTTGAAATTGAATCATATTTGAAATTCGGATTTAAATTCGAATATTGAAGGATAATTTTGTTAAGTGTTATAAATTGGTATTTTGATCATCAAGCTCCAAATCGATATAAATTGAAATTGAATAAATTAAAGGTGAATGTAAAATTGAATTAATTTGAAGTCAAAGTTGACATTGATTTGAATTGAAATCGAAATTGAATCGGTAGGATGGAAATTGAAATTGATTTGAATTGGGAAGTTATAATTGAAATGGATTGGTTTTGAAGCTGTTTTATTTTGTTTTCCAAATTACTCTGTTATATAAATCATTTTTGAATACTTAAACTATTTTAAATCTACTTAACCCAATTTAAATTATTTTAAAATAATTTATCTATTTCAAATCCATTTTAAGATTTTAAGTATTTTTTTTAACCATTTTAATTATTTAAAACTACTTTTAAACTACTTAAAACTATTTTCTACAATTCTAAGCTGGTCAATAAGGTGAAATGTTTATATTTAAATCTTGAATTTAAATACGAATTGGGTTAAATGAAGTTGCAACCTAAATTGAAATTCGAAATGATTTTGAAATCGAAATGAGATATTGGTGCGAAAAATGATTTTTGAAACGGAATCTTACATTTGAATAGATACGATGATATTTGAAATGGATTTGATTTTGAAGCGAATATGATATTTTGATATCAATTATGAATCGATTTGAAATGTAAAAGAGCCAACGGTGCGTAGTTATTAAAGAGACCGGGATCGGATATGGACATACTCTCTGTCGATACCGAAAACCACTTTAATAACTATTATACGCGGAGTGTTGATCCAGAATGAAGTGGATGGTTTGGTGAACGCGTTGACTGAAGAAAGAGAACGATATTGGATGACCCCTGATATGACTAAAACAGGAGCCGCGTCGGGCCATTGAGGTTCGCCATCTCTAGCGGACACACTTCTTCGATACCATATCTATTACATTTGTGATTCGATTTGGGTGCACCCCTTGATTTGGGAGTGTTGTTTCGCGGTGTTGGGGTAGCTGCTGGCTATGCTCAACATCAGTCCGGATCACGCAACTACTAGTATCCTAGTTGGTATCGCCTCATGTACCTTGTCATACTGATTATCCTATTCGCGACCACTACGTTTTGTTTTGTGTTATACCTATGGGGTACCCTCTGATAACCACCAGTTTACGGTGGGGCTTACGGTGCTGTATAGACTATGGCATTATAAAAATGTGTTAAGGGGGATTATGGTAACGCCTTAACGCTATTTTGATACTTTATATTACTGATAGGCATTATCTACTTAGCGTACATTACTACATAGTAGATAGTTT
This sequence comes from Allium cepa, assembly GCA_030765085.1. Lineage (NCBI taxonomy): Eukaryota > Viridiplantae > Streptophyta > Magnoliopsida > Asparagales > Amaryllidaceae > Allium > Allium cepa. The sequence goes on from CM060928.1 coordinate 621,076,388, forward strand.
AACGGATCCTTAAGAGATGGAAAATCCCGTAACATCTCTTGAGTTATTGCACGCACGTTGACACTGGATATGAGATGTCAAACCCCGTAAACATCTCTGACACTGTTGCACTCATATTTATTTACGATTGATTTAACTTACATGAGGATATTTAGTCCTGACTCGAGTGTTTTGTCTTTTCATTACGCTCGGGTCAGACTTGAGTTTTTCAGCTTATTGAAGATCTATTCTGGAGGACGAAGTCGAAGATTTGGTATACTATTACTATTATTATCTTTGCATCATGCTGTCTGCTGCATTGTTTTATTTGTTCTGGTGTATATATATAACTATGATAAATGTTGTATAAATAATAATCAAAGTATAGTAAACAGCTTCATGAACTGTTTATTTGACTATTATATTTTATCGTTCCGCTGCAAGATTCTGTGTTGTTCCATTTCCTTTATTTCCCTTTTCTTTTCTTTTCTTATTTACCCCAATAACCATCTGCCCTTTTGAATGGTTTGGAATCGACGTGTGTATTTGATCGTCGGTTTAAATTGTCCAAAAAGGCGGGTCGTTACAGAGTCTGTATGATATTACCCCGACTACGCATATCAAGCTGTGACCTAGGCACCATCAAGTCATATCGTACACCTAAAGGAGCATGCCGCATATACTGAAAGTCTTCCATCGTCTCATATTAGGAAAGTACTGCTCAGCATCTTGACTAGTCATGTCATGGATATGGTGATGCATGTTTGCCATGTACTCGTAGTACCATAGCAGCAAAATGTACCAAAAAGAACGCATCTACTTAACATCGCCAAACGCAAATGAATCTAAAGCGGTATAAAGGGTGCCCAAAATCGCTGTGCCCTAATCAATGGTATAAAGCTGGTCCAACCTGGCAAGAGATGCCAGATAACCTAGTCGAACCATACCTTTTTGGTTCGAGAAAATGGTCGAACCAAACAGGTACTATAGAAATGCTCTAATAACTGTATCCATTATATCAGCTTTATCTATATATGTGGTGATGTAATGCTATAGATAAGTCACCTAACAGAATTGCTGGTAATGCTGCTAACATCTATAAGTGGTAGAAATACAGTAAACAAATTAAGGGACTCGTATAAATCATCAAATGGAAATGTCTAAGGCCATGTTGTTCGATCTTAATGCTAGTGAACATGTAGAAATCAATCGGAATAATACCAAGCTCAAAATATGAAAAGTGGGATGTATGTGTCGTGGACCACCACCTCTTAACTAATGCCTGAATAGGAGGTTGATTGAAGGAATGGAAAGGTCTAATCGACAAAAACAAACAAAAAGGACTAGCTTGTAGCCTCTCTATAATAGAACGGGGAAGAGAGTTATAAAACTTGGTAATGCACTTGGCCCAACTATCGCGATAATGAATGTAATGTTCCTATAGATAATTTATGAATCAATAATTTTAGATACACTAACAATTATTTAATATGATTATGTGATGTACATATAAAAACAATCAAATATATTAATGTGTAAATTATACCTGTTTAGTGGTCAATGCAGTTTCGACTCGCCGATAACTATTTGGAAGATCATGTAGTATACGTAGATCATCAGCTGATACTCCTAGTTTCGGAGGAATGTGTAATGGTCCTTCTTGTTCCTATGGATGCCTGTGAATCGTTCTTTTGGCAATTTTAGTTAGACGTGGCGGTATTTCACTTCAGTTTTCCATTAAAACTTTCTTTATAAAACTATTTTCTCAGAGTTACGGGGGAGAGAAATGGGGGTAGAAAATGGGGAGGAACGGAGTCAGGCACCCATTAAATGGACGCGTGACCGCTGGAATACCCAGCCCAATTACAGGCGGAACATTTAGCACCCGAAATATTCGGCCCGTAATCGACCGGAGATGCCTTTTAAATCAAATAGTCTGAAACTCCCCCAAGCTATTATTGAAACAATTTGAATACATATGTTTTTATATTGGTCCAATTCATATACCCTACTTGGTTATTTATTTTTATATTTATTTACATTGTTCAGTTCCCACTTAGTTCCTTAGTAGCTACCTTAATGCCCATTAAGACATATTTTAAAACTCAGAGTTGAATGATATGAATTTAAGTTTAAACCGAATGAAACCCACTAGAATTGTATACAAAATACGATAGATAACTTTTACAAAACAAGTTTCTTGTTCAACATGAATTACATACAAGGCTGTAATCTAAGCATGATTGTATTCACATGTGAAATGCCTACACATTCAAATTAGTGCTGAATAAGTAGTGAAGAAACTATAAGACTATCATATCTAAATATAGTTTTACTCGAAGCCGATTTCCATATTAGTTCTGGTTTATGTTTTCATCCCAAAATTACATATCTCGATTAGACAGAAGTCCCCTTTAAGTCCTCATCAAGTTAGGATGAATAATGACAAAATAACGCAGCGGCTTGAATAGATTGAAGACATTGATTATAGCTTGATTACAGCAATCTAGAAATTGATGTAAAGATGGAAGGCACTGAATTGTGCCCTAATCCAGAGAAGATTTGAGGATGAGAATAAATAGATGTGTGAATTTGAGAAAGTGAGAAGCCCTAGTTTTTGCGGAATATGAGAAAGGAGATAACATGAATTTCTTTTGGTTAAATGCTTATTTGCAGAGAAATGGGTCAGACCAACCTAAACCAAGTAATTAACTGGGTTAAAGGGTTTAGCCCAATAAATTAATTTATTTTAATGGATTGGGACCAACCTGTCTATCTTTTGGGTAATTGGATTGGACGAATGGATTATTAACCCATTTAACAGCCCTAATTCACGGCATCTTATGTACCTTTTACCGGCTACTCCGGTAAGTTGAAAGAAGCATTGTTATATGATATCTCATTGGAAGCATTGAAAAATTCATTTGATTTTGGATGCCAATAAATGGTCATTGAGATCAATCGATTCATCATATCTTATGGATGGATTTTTATATTGGGTGGAAGGGGTGCTTCCATAATTTTAATCGTAGAAGGATGATTGCTCTGGTTACCCCAAAGAGCTAGTTCTTATGGCCGTCTTTCCTTTGTTTCCATTATATGATTCACCATCTTTAGTGCCATATCACGAAGATAGGCCCATATTACATTCGAGGGATTGAGTTGACGGATTGCTCTCTAATTACTGTGTTATGAGAAATTCTTTTTGTTGAAATTTACGGCACCCGCTCGCATCTTCCGCTATGCCCACACTTCATTTACTGTAGAAGAGGCAAGACCACTGAACGAGCTCTTCTGGTGCCAGCGTCATGATTGAATATCCCTACGTCCCCTTAAAGCACATATATTTTCTTGGAAGCATTTATTTGTCGCAAAAAGAATCACATGTTGCTAAATGCTACCAACCTCATACACACGCTCATCTCTTTTAGAATATCTTATGATGTGGGACTAATCATACTTCAATCTATAACCCACTCTAATACAATGCGAGCCACACCTAACAGATCTCCACCTTGGCGAGCATTATTTCTCAATTCAACTTGTAGTTATATAGAGTCCTTTAACATTTTGATAAGGTCGCTAACACCTCCAGTAGTTTAGATTAGGTCGCTACAACATCCAGCAGTTGGGCCAGACTGTTTCACAAAGTGTTCTCTTTTACACAGTTGGAGCAGGCTGTGTTCTAACTTATGACTCCACTTAATGATAATCCCAAGCTCAAACTACATAATGGAGCATACATAGGTCAATGCTGCATCATATTGGTCCCACTGAACCATCATCTTTGATACCATGTTGAAAATTTTGGTACCCCCCGCATCTTTTGCTATGCGTGCATTTCATTTACTGTAGAAGAGGTAGACCACTGAACGAAGCTCTTCTGGTGCCAACGTCATGATTGAATATCCCTACATCCCCCTAGAGCACATATATTTTCATGGCAACATTTATTTGTAACAAAAGGAATCCCTTCTTGTTACATGCTACCAATCTCATATATATGCTCATCTCTTTCAGAATATCTTACGATGTGGGACTAATCATAATCTAATCTATGCACCCACTCTAATATAATGCGAGCCACATTTAACACTTTTGGCTACCATTATTTTTGGTTTGCATCATCTAATTTAGAAATTCCTACATTCAACTAATGATGCATCTTGAATTCTATGCCTTCTTTGTCAACTTGGACTTTTTTTTTACCCATTTATGCTTGTTTCATTGTTATCCCCCTTAACATATACATGTTGTACTCCTCGGACAATAAGATTATTGGTCTCTTTGGGAAACGACCCTACCTCATCTCCTTGATGGGTTCTAGATTGAGTCCTTTGTGATTTTTGAAACATCGACTCTTCTACCATTTCTGACATAGTATTCAATTTCCATTGCATTTATTTAATATCCTTAGTTTCCTTAAATTGCGGTGGAGAAATTGAAGTTTGGCCCACTTCAGCATTAGCTGGGTTGAAAGTCGGTATTACCTTTTGGATTGATTTGGGCCTGGTTTACTTCTACCTATCATGATTCCAATGAATTTTTCTTTTTTGTTTAAGTAAAATGTTTATCAAATAAAGCAGCAATGATTGATGAATTTTTCATCAAAATCTTTAGTTGAACAAATATAAGGAGCTTACCACTTGAAAGGAAGGTGGTTTGAGTATGCTTTGTAAAGAGATTAAATAAAAAGAGAAAGTAAAATGCAAAACAAAGAACGCTACATTTACAGTGGTTCAAAGTTCATTTTCTCCCAAGTCCACTTTGCAAATATCCTTTTGGTGATTTTCTTTTTACAAGTAAACAAATAATTTGCTATAGAGAAAAATATTAAATCAGTGGAGAGGAAGATAATAAATAGAGAAGTCCTTTTTCTATATGGGTTTGATGGTCTATTTATAACTGTTGGTAACCATCGGATGCTTTACACATGTCTTATATCTTACGGCGACTCTCATTATAATTAGTGGTAATTTTTTTCCTTATAACTAATAGTACATTATCTTAAAAACAGACCCGCTATCATGTAGGAGCCTCATGCACTGGGTTCTGCCTTTTTTTAACTATTGGTACATTATCGACCAATGACTAGTGATTGCTTCTCTCTGTAAATTGGAGTTCAATTTCTCTGTCCCTATTTCATCTGTCCTCCCATCCTAAGTTCATCAAAATCATTTATTTTTGTATCAATTCACTATTTTAGTAGTATAACGAAATCCAATCAACAATTAGATTATATGATTTATCATTGAGATTGAACTGAGCACATGAGGACAGAGAGCATGGAGAATGAGGAATTAAGATGAATAAATTATTGTGATGGTCAATTATCCTATAGCACGTCGAAGCATATCGAATGATAACTTGCGATAAACCCTACAACATAATAGGCGTAAGACTCAAATCTATAGCATACTATGATGTACAAATTATAGTATGCATTGACATTCACCTAATAAAATGTGGTGACCTTTAAACAGTAACATATGATGGTTTATTATTAATATTATGCAGTGGAATTTACTTTCAATAGCTAGTGGTGGGATTCATTGTACTTTGATGTGACCACTAAAATTCGGAATAACAATACAAATACAAATACTCTTGCTAAATTTAATATTTAGAATACAATGTTTGATGAATCTTTGGAATTATGCCTAAAGTTATATAGTTAATGCACTCAATAGTTCCATAATAGTGGAGCTACTAAAAGATAAAATGGGATATAACAAGATATAACAAAAGATAACAAAGTTGTAAAGAGCTATACTGAAGATAAAACCAATCACCATAATGAACTCATTATTAATTCCACATAATTAATGTAGAAAAAAGAAACAATATTTAATCCTATATAACAAAACCCAAGAAGGTTTTGATCCATGCAGTTTAAACTTGGAAACTAAAATTGGTGCCCTAATTTATATTGCGCACTTAAGTATATAACCTAGCTTCATTACCTGAGTTCAAAAGTGGACAAATCAAATTAATTATTTTATATTAAAGCCACTGAATTAGGTGTTAAAAAAAATGATTTAATGGACATAGCAATAAGTAGTAAGGGTTTAAGAGAATACTCCATTTAAGAACACTAAATTTTAGAAGCGCAACAGTTGACGAGTGATAAGTGCTTTGGCGTGATTTTAACTGCATAAGCTTGAAGTATGGATGACCTGTTAGTTTATGACATTCTTATTTTCATATGAAATGAGTATCTTAGCAGATAAATTCTCCAAAAAAATAAAAAATACTACACAATTTCTTTGAAAGAGAAAAAATCCTAGAAGTGATAACTACTATTAAAGTGCAAAAGATACATATTGCTTCAGGTGCAACAGATGTACCTATAAATGAATAAATCTCTGTTGATTATGCATATACAAAAAATTACGGAATTACAAGAAAATGTTGCTGAGTGATATATTTTGTTCTTTAATATCTAGTGAAATCGTGGAAAATGATGATATCGAACCTCATTCCTTTGTTGAATATCAATAAAGGTATGGTTGGTCAAAGTGGAAGGAAGCAATCTTATCTGAATTGAATTCTTTTACAGGACATGAATTCTTCAAACTAGTAGTTCGAACACCCTTGGATGTGAACCATGTTAGTTACAGTTGAGTTTGTAGGAAAGGGAATGTAAACAAATGAGTTTGTTCAATATGAAGCCAGATTTGTTACATAAGGTTTCTCCTAAATACCTGAAATAAATTTTGGTGAAATCTATTCACTTGTAATGTTTGCAATTATATTTAGATATTTAATTTGTCTAATAGCCTCAGAAGGACCTGATATGTTTCCAATTGACGTGGTAGTTATGAAATTATATGAAATATTATATATATATATATATGTAAGTTCCTAAATGATTGATTTTACGAAAATAAAACCATGTAGCTTATATTCGATTAAACTTAAGCGATTGTTGTATATGAAGTTTATAGTATAATGTACAGTTAGTGCCTAATGAAAGAATGTTACACCAATGTTACCTTTTGTCCATGTATAGTAATAAAAATATTTTATATGTTATCATTACATCATATGTCGATTATATTAATTTTTTTGGAACTCCAATGTTGAATTGACTATTTTGAAATGGTATTTGGGATGAAGGGTATTAGAAAATCAATCTCGACTTGCAGATCGATCATAGTTTAAGTGGAACTCTTATTCTCTTAAATGACGTATACTGAGAAAGTCCTGAAGCATTCCATATGGATAATTGTCATTCCATTAGTTGTCCTATGGTTGTTCGATTAACTTGATATGGAAAGGAATCATTCCAAAGAATGCAATAGTAGGATACATGATGCAGAAGTATCATACTTTGCCGCTATTCGTTGCTGTGTTATACTTGGCATAGTGTAAATGGTATGATATCGCATTTTCAGTTAATTTGTTAACTTAATTTTATTCAGAATCAACAAATAGACATCGACATGGAATTAAGCATATCCTATGTTATTTGTATGGCACAAACAACATGAGGTTATTCTACTTGAATGGTTTATCATCCTAGTTAAGAGGCTACGACAATGCTAGTAACCTTTCTAATCCTCATAAAACTTGATGACAAATGTATTATGTATTTATGTGTAGAAGCATGACTGTTTCTTATAGACTGACATAGCAAGTGCATCTAACCATTCCAAGGTTTTAGTGCTCCATGAAGTGGGTCATGAATGCATTTGGTTTAGATCAATTATCAACCACATTCGAAGTTGTAAATTATCCTAGTTAAGTGATAACAATAATAATTTATGAAAACAATGGCACATATATTTCTTATACCAAAGAAGGATATATCAATGGAGACGGAACAAACCATATGTCACCAAAGTGTATCATATGAATTGCAAAAGAATAATAGAACTTAAATTCAACAAATACAATCAGATGGCAACCTTGCCGATTTATTTACAAAAACATTATCGTCATCAACCATTAGGAAACTTCTTTATGGTATTGGTACACAAAGAATCTATGATCAATGATCGCTACCAACCAATTCTTAATCAGGGGAAGCCTTAATAATCAAGATAATTGTACTTTTTTCCCTTGTATATGTTTTATGTCATCAAGTTTTCCTAACAAGATATTAATGAGGAAATTAGTACAATGAGTTGTTTAACAAGGGGGAGTGTTACAAGATAGTAGTAACACACACATACACCACACACACACACACATACATATAAGTATGTTAGGCTCATTGAACGTGTACCAAAAAAAATTACGAGTAAATTCATTTTATTTAGAAATAAGGGTCATATGCTTAGGTAATACTTGACATAAATAAATATGTGAGCAATCTTAGTTTTATTTTTATTGCTAAATAATATGAACAAATGTGTGAAAAACTCAATGCTATATTTTCTTCCATCTATTTTGTTTTTGTATATATTTTTAAATGAGAAAAATATATTGTATGAATTTATAATTTATATTTTTTCAATAAAATATTCATAAGTTTGAAATGAAAGAACAAACAAAAGACGTCTGACTTATTTCAAATTATAAATTTTATCGTAAAAGTAGATATGTTAACAGATGATGCCAATAATCACATAGTACCCTCAATTTTCATTAGAGTAGAATTTGAAATATCCTACATCTTCATTTGTACGAAGAATTGGACATCAAATGTACTTTGATGATGAGAAATTAGTGGGAAGTATCATAATTATTAGCAACCATTTTACAATTAAAATACAGCCCAATCCTAAATTTCTTCTGAACATAATACACCATAAGATACGAAAGTTATCTCTACCCAAAACTTTTTTTATTGAACCATAGTTCAATTTGAATAATTAATATGCAACAACAAAAGCAAACTAACACATAAAAATGCTAAGAACATTATAAAAAAACAACCAGTTCTCAGTTCACTGCACCAAAAAAGCCATTTCACAATGGTTATGTGGCATTGTGAAGTGGGAAGTGGAGAAACGTTAGCAATGGCTCCAAGCCATTGTGAAATTAGATTATGCAACGGCTTAGAGCCATTGCTAATTATAAATTCACAATGGCTTATAGTTGTTGCAATCTATTGCTTTAGTAACAGCTATAGTTGTTGCTAATTTAAGAAAATGCATCAAATCGTATGCACACGTTAATCATTTTGCACAACGGGATGGCTGGGCTTATCATCTCCAACTTTAAACCCATTTTTCATTCAAATAATTGTGTATGCTCTACTTGATTACTCTATATACACACTGAAATACACACATGTACAAAGATCAACAAAAATACAGCTGCCTTGTTTCCAAAAATAAGTAAAATAAAATATGTATATATAAGAATCAGTAATGTAATTGAAGCATATCACTAAACTATGCTCTTGTACCCACTTCTTTACCCATTCCGTTCTCTACTGCACAACACCTGAAACTGACTATATTCAATATTTACACTGCTTTACTATCATCATTGGCTAATTAATCAATAATAGAACCTATGGTGGAGATGTAATCTACCCAGGGTAGCAATCACTAATCTTCACCTCTAAAATCCTCCCTCTACTCAACCTACTTGTTTTACAACATTGCCATTGTGATGCCTAAACATGTATTAAATTCAATTTTATATAACAAACTTCGTAGTAAAATTTATTCGTTATGATTTCGGATGCTATGTTACCTTTTAACCAAGCATCAAGATCCATTTTCCTTGCCATGACCCAAATCAAATCAACCTTATTTGCTCTTTTAAACAAGGCAATTTTACAGACTTTTCCATTCTTCGGTGTGTACCTTAAATAATCAATAGCTGTAGAGTTCAATTCTCCTTCATTTAAAACCTTGAAATGCTTTAGAAAAAATAGAATGGGGATCTCGCACTCTTTATCCAATCGAACTGACTTAGTATTGAATGGTAATGGACCATCCTTGAAAGTTCTCCAAGCATGAAAAGTCTGAAGTAGGACTTTTAACTGGTTAGGAGGCAAAACGTAAGGTGTATTTGAACCATGTAACCCTAGAAGACTAAAACAGGCCAATCGAAAGTCTGAGATGTTACGTAACAAATCGTTTGTTTAGGGTTCAAGCTTGGTCGGATTTGGTTGCATCGAGTAGAGTTTTTGTGGCGTCTAGTTGGATTTGATTGGTTGATAATATGGGTTCGATTGAATCTAGATGATTCAAAGAGATTAGTAGGGTGACTGGATGTGCTGGTAACAGTCTATATACGTTGCCTCTTATGTCCATCTATATTGAAAGTTAAAGGGAAAACATTTGTAATTTAGTATATTGTTACTAAAATATGCAAGCGCTATAAAAGGTATGAAATGATGCATACACTGAAGTTATCTAACAGCCCCTTAATTTAAGGTTCGAAATGCACTAGTTTTACTCAAATACGCCAGAATTCAGACATCTATTAGATTTTTATCTATGGCTTGGAAATGCACCAGTTTTACTGAAAATAATATTTTAGTCAATTTAACAATGAAAGTTAGAGTTATCTAACTTTATACCTATGATGTATTGAAAGATTCAGAAGCCCTATCGAATCCTATCTTTATGCCAAAATGATATCCCGAGTTCCTATTACTAACCATGAAAATAATTTTTTAGTCGATTTAACCAATGAAAGCTAATTTTCTGTTATGATGAGAAAATAAACAGAGATAGTGGTAGAACATCTCTCTCAAGTCCTAATAAAGGTAGAGCTCAGGAAATGTCTAATGATTTGCCTTTTCGAGAAGCATAATCTGTTATGCATGATGAAAGTATAATCTATTAGAGAAGCATAATCTACTAGAGGATTAGTTTAACAACTATGAAATGTCTAGCGATAACGCTCATTGCATTCTTTATTTCTTTTAGAGAAGCATAATCTATTATGCATGATGAAAGTATAGTGCTTAATAGAGTAATTTGCTTTTGCTTGATTAATGATCAAGTTTTTGTTGCAGCTAATTGATATGCCTTGCTCTATTTAATTGAACAAATCAATTATTATGGACTATAGTTTGTCTTAGAAATCCAAATATTGTGAAGCAAATCTATCAGTAGCTCCATCCAAGACCAGCCCTGCGCAAGGCATGGAATGTCATCAAAATTTATATTTGTATGCTATTAGATGTATAAATAACACATGTATACTCCATATGAAAATTAATAAAACTTAATCAACATACAATATTTTTACATTGTACAAGTATACACAACCACCAACTTTCCACTTTTTACATTTGTTATCTAGTCTTTTGACCAGGCGATATTCTGACAAATTGGACGAATCAAACTCGAAGTAATCAACTTAGGATGCCCAAAGAGATAGCCCAAAGTCCAAAAACCAAGCATGAATAGAGTCATGGGATAATAGAAAAGCTAATTCAAGCCAAAGCAAACATGGTTCCACCTAAGTGTTGGGTTGGTATCGATCCCTCTCCCTGGGTCGATACCAATCCATATTTTCTCCTCCATATTTTCTTATCTTCTACCTACATACCCTACTTAATGCTAGAATCCTATTCCAAATGTTATTTTGTTGATCCTATTCAATTCTCTATCGACCTCTACAAACACTTGAATCAGCAACTTTGTTTCTTCACAGATCCATTGTTTGGACATAGAAACAACCTAACAGGGATGCAAATAACTATGGAATCATGAAGCTAACTACAAGATGAGCCAAAGAAAGGAGTTCAAAACGCTTCCCAAAGCATTATTATGGGTTAGTGTCGATCCAAAACCTTAGGTCAATACCAATTCACGAACCTTGCCGAGGTGTCCCTCCATTCTCTTGGGGGAAAATGCGTATAGTGAGGAAAATGAGGTGGAGATCTTTTGGACAAAATTTTAGGCTTCCTATCTCTATAAATAGAAGGATATGGCTCATTTTAAGGATCTTTTGACCCTTTCTCTTCTTATTCTAATATCATGTAATCATTGTCAGAGTTGTAGCAATCTCTAAGAACTTTTGCCTTTAAGTTAAAATATAAGCAATAAAATCATTAAGTGCGCGTCTTGATTTGCCGAACCACTATAAGTTGTTATGTGTATATTCTTACTCACTTTCATTTAATTTTTTATTTTTATTCTCTATTTAATCTTGTGGATGTTTGTGCCATTTTTGATTCTAACATTTTGGTGCTTTCACTGAAAATCGAACTCACGCTACTTGGATCCATCGCCTACTATTAGATTTCTTAATTCCAAGAGATAGATCCTATTTTCCAATCCTACTTTTATACTATTCATATTTTTAATAATCTAAGAGAAGGTATTTGCAATGGCCTCATCAAAAAGAGACCGTTCTACCAATTCCAAAGCTACTACGAAAGCTAAGAACTAGAATGCTCAACATGTGGACGATATTGCTCAACCAGAGCGACCGAAGATCCAGAATCCAGTTGAAGTCATGACCAGAATGGAGATGGCTAGGATGATGAAGCAGAATGAGGATAGGTTCCAGGCAAGTCAAAATCGGATGAACCAGCAAATGCAGCAAAGCTTAGGTTGCTAAATGAATTAACTTAGAACAACCGTAGAAGGAGCAGGAGGGATTCCAACTCAGTATCTGAAAGTTCGTCATCATCCAAGCAGAGACGGGGAGATAGGAAGTAGAAGAAGACTTAGAGTTTTTTTGAAACTTCATACTAAGGAGGAAAACAAACTCAAGGCAAGACTTTGTGGATCAGTACCGACCTAAGAGGATGGGTCAGTACCGACCCAATTGTTTGTGGACCCAAAGCTTTCCCTGGTATGGATTTGACTTCTGGACATGCTGTCGATGATCAAAATTTGGAAAATCATGCCGTTGTTAATGGTACAACTCCGGGGAATCAAATAGGGAGGACTGTCAGACGAATGGATCCCCCGAAGGTTGGGGAACCTAGGTACCGAAAACCAAACCGAGAGCGTTCGTTGGGCCGAACACTTGGGGAGGATCCCGATTACCGCCACTCAGTTGAACCTGTGGACCCGGAGCACCTAAAAGGTATGGTTAGGAGAATTTTAGGTGAAAATTGGTTCAAAATCAATGATGAGTAGGGTATCTCTCTTTGTCGAAATCCATTTAATGAGAACATTCTATGTGAGAGATATCCTCGAAGGTAAAATGTCGATTATGCCATTATACAGAGGAACAATGGAACCTAGGCACCATTTGACAAGATATGAGTGGCATATAGATTCTACTAGAGATTTTGATCTCGTGAAATGCCATTGTTTTCCAATTTTCCTAGAAGGAATAGCTATGATATGGTTCCCTCAACTTCTACCAAGGTCTATATCGTCTTTCACTAAGTTGTCATGAAAGTTATAGAGTAATTTCGCTCCCATACTTCACGTATGAAACATGTGATGTCTCTATATAACCTTTTCTAAGTTGGTGAAGAGTTGCTGAAGGATTTCTTGAATCGTTTCCAATAGCTATGATAGAAGTTACTGATCCCAAGGATGACATAATACTGATAGCGCTATCAAGGGGATTCATCTTAATATGAATTTCAGGGAATGGTTGGAAAGGAAACACCTACCAACGATGGAAGCTTTCTATGGAAAGGCCAATGATTACTTATGCTTGGAATAAGCATGCAAGAATCTATGGAGAACTAAGACTGGAGTTCAACTGGATTAGTGCAGGGCAATGTCGCTGCAAAGCAACCAGGAGGAAGTTTTGGGAATGTAGATGTGTATGTTGGCAATAAGAATGATAGTCGAAAGTAGAATGATGATGGGGCTAAGAAGAAAAAGTCGGATAGCAGGAATCATAATAAGACTCTTAACTATGACAACTATACCTAACCAAACAACTCGATAGAGAATATCTATCTGGCAACTCAAGACATTGAGAAGTATACAAAGCCGGCTCCTAGGGAGTTGACTAAGAAGGAGAAGAGATCTGGCAAGTTCTGTAGATTTCATGAGATGCATGGCCATAATACTAAGAAAAGTAAGCACCTTCATGATATGATTGAGAAGCTGATCCGAAAGAAAAAATTACAACAGTTTGTGAAAGCACCGTAGAATGGTGGGTAAGGAAATTCTAATCCCTCTGGGTCGACAACCCAACGGGGGAAACCTGATCTTAGCGGTGAGGATCCTTGGCGACTTTAGAAACATTTGATGATAAACACAATCATTGGTGGACCGCGTCTAGTCGACAAAAGCTTGGAGACGGAACATTCAGGCTTGTGACAATTGATGGGGTTTCACTCCAGAAGGCGTGGAACAACGAGCACCTACGGCTCTATTTCACTTGAAAATAAATTTGTAAATAATTTGCTAGAGCCATGTAATAAGACAGAACCTGTCATTTCTCGTCTTTTATAGAATAAAAGGCTTTCCGAGTCCGAGACTATGTCCTTACATTACTTAAGAGTCGTGAATTGGTCGACTCGAATGAATCTGCATGCGAATAATGCAGGTGTGAAAGTACTTTGAGATAAGTGCTAACCAAACTTCTATGGTTCATGATCGAACCCTTAAAGTACTTATCGATATCTAGAGATTGATATCAGCTAACTCTTAACCTCATATTGGGGGATTATAAACTATACGAACGAGACCCGACCGTCCATCAGCCAACTTTATCCTCGGATTGGGGGCAGAATATAAACTATACAGACATGATCCGACCATCCATAACTCTTTCCCTTGATACCGGCAGGAGTATAAATCGAAAAAGCGTGATATGATTGTTCATCTATTAACTCTTGACCTTGGATTGAGGATACGAGTATAAATCTAAGTGGACGTGATTTTACCATCCATCCGCTAACTCTTGACTTGACATTGGGGGAGTGAGTATAAACGCAAAAAGGACATGACTTGTCCATCCATGAACTAACTCAGCCCTTAATGCGAGGGCAGGAGTATAAATCAAAATGAACGCGATATGACTGTTTATTCACTAACTCTCGTTCTTAATGTGGAGGGGTAGGAGTATAAACCTAAATAAACATTATAAGACTTTCCAATCCTTAATATTTTTCCTAGAGTAGGAAAAATGAAAGATCCATACTCGACGTAAGGAGGGATCTTACTAATGAACTTCGAATTGACGGCCGAGTTAGGCACAACTGAAAACAAACATCCTGGATAAGGATGTATGGACAGCGATCTAAATTAGTTAATTTAAACTAGCGCCCAAAGTTCGGTGCAATCAGATGCCATTATCCTAGAAAAGGATATCCAGACCACTATTCTAAATGGTAAGCCTCAACTAATGCCTAGAGTTTGGCACTTCAACAATTACTTTAATTCACGAGGACGATGAAAGGCCAAACAATTACAGAAAGGGCTAAGGATGTTATTTGATAATAATCACTAAAAGGAATGGATCACAAGTACAGTGAATGAAAAGTGCACTTCTAAAACAACTTAAGCGAATTCACATAAAAATTTGATGAAACAAAAATCTTTGTTATTAACATTCAAAATAAAACTTTGAAAGATAAGTACAAGTTTTATTTACGCCTAAAACAAAAAGAAAAAGCGGGGGCCGGACTTGTCCAAAGCCAGCCAAAAAAGCAAAATAGACTACTACTATTATTTTAGAATAAAAGTGGGTCTATCTACACCATGAAAATTGACAACTACTTCTTTGACTTATGCTTCCTCTTCTTGGTGCCAAGAGATACATCACTTGAGCTTTCACCTTACTTCTTACCCCTCTTCCTCCACTTCCTTTTCCGTTCTTCGAAAAGCTAAGTAGTGTGTTGGTAGATTCACTGTGAGTGCTTCTAAGTAGAGGAAGGGAGGTTGGAGTGCTTTGCGAAGATCCCATAGGTGTGCTCTAAGCACTCCCAGATGGGGGAATATATACCGAAGTAAAGATGGTTTGGCTAGGCAGAGCCATAGATAAAGGAAGGGGGATGTTCTCTATCTTGTCCAACTTGATTTTTGTGTCTCGGAGGCATTCTTACACTAGTGTACTCATGGTGCGCCTCGACGAGGGCTCCAAAACCCCAATAATCACGACATCATCATCAGTTTGTGCAAGATGGGTTCCACCAGTCCCCTCATATAGAAAAGCATTAATTATTTGCTCATCAAGGCTGGGGCTCTCCTAAACCGGGATGGTTAGGGCTGTTGTTGAAGTTCTCATAGATACTGGTTCTGTTACAGGCACTTGTTGTCTTGGATGAGAGTCCTTATCAGAAAGCGGGACGATTTAGGGTCTTTTTGAAACATGAGAGATATAAAAAGATAAATGACGTCGATTGGCGACCCTTCAACCTTCTGAAATACGGGGGAAGTCAACAAGATACCTTCTTATGTTTTAATTTATGTCTGTGTTGAATGCCACTGCAATTTCCCCCCGGGACGGAGAAAGGATAATAGGATTTTGCATTTTGGGATTCCCTGGATCATAACCAAGAATATTGGATGGATTAGGAGTATGCTCAGGGGTGTCCCTAACGATAGCATCTTGAGGCAATGATCCAGAGCCTTCACCTACATCATTTTGAATAGTCGCAGCTAGCTTCAGATAGAGAATAAGTTGGCCCTCTTTCAACACCTCAGGCTTTTCTTCTACCAGGTCCTCTTTCTCAAGCCGAGCCATGTTCAAACCACCCCTTTAGGTATTCTTTCTCATCATTAATGACTTGTTCCCAGGCCTGAGCCAAGATTCTTTGGTAATCGTTGTTGAACCACTCTAAGTTGTAGAATTTGAGCATATTAGCGTTATACTTGTTAGGCAGTGGTTCAAACTTCTCCATCACCTGCTGCTCTACGGCCTCAAACTATTTTCTTACAAATGCATCCACTTCTTTGGCATGCTTGACCGCCTTGTTTCTTCCATTTCGAGCAATGAGCAGCTCTTTGTAGTAGCCTTGAGCCTATTGGAAGGCCTCAACCTTTTCTTTCGCTTTCTCGAGCTTGGTCTTTAGTTCAGCCACACTCCTATACTTGGCATTTCTCTCTAACACCAAATCATGATTCCGATGGAATGCTTTATCCATCTCGTCTAGATGCCTAGTTCTCTCTTATTCGAGTGCCTTGATGGCATCCTTGGCTTTCTTCTTAGCTTCGGCATAAGACTTCCTCAAATTATCGACGTTGGCATCAAGATGAACTATGATTCTTTTGTTATCAGCCTTGATGAGTTTCTGGTTCTCGATTTCAAGTTGCCTTTCCCTTGATACCTGGGATATATTCTCAGCCACCCATAATTATTCGTTGTACTGGTTATGAACATCAGTAACACAAGCAATGGTCATGTCTTGGACATCAGGTGGAATTCTCTTCAAGTTGGGCACAGACTTGAGCCAATCAAAGATAATATTTGGAAATTTCTCTTTTAATTCAGCCATTTGGGCACTAGCGACGAGTTCTTGTTTCATAGTGAAAATTGGAGCTTCAAAATTTTCCTTGCCGGGTTTGTGGTGGAAAGTCTCAGAGTTGCTGTTGTGGTGCCTGTGATATGAAGATCGACTAGAATGAGATGGTGCCAGATGCTGTAAGGGATTAGTAGCTGGATGGAGTGTAAAGAAGTGTCTCCTAGTGGCAAGTCATTACGACGATCAAGAAGCCTGTCTAGGCCTCTCGGAGGAGGAGATCTGGATTAAGGGCGGTGTTGGATGAAGAATCGCATGGTGAATAATTTCAGTCATAGCTACCCCTATGTAACAGCCCCCTACTTGGAGGCCCAAAACTAATGACTATGGATGTTGCGGTCATCTATAGTTATTAATCTTCGGCACCAAATATGGCAGTGCTAGATACATTGATGCACAGATCACAAGAATATAGAAAAAAATTAATAATTCGAAAACATATTTCCACATTCAAATCAAAACATTTCATGTTCATTACAATACGCTAAGAATGTTCAGTTAAATATAATTATTACAAATACTCCAAGAGTGACATATGAAGATGCCCCCTTGGTTGATCAGAGTATATAGTAAGGCTAATAAATTTGCCTTTATATCCAAATACACAGCGGAAAAGAAAACTCTAAAAAACTATCTGCCTTCTACATGCCTCCGAAAGCTTTATTCGTCTAAGAAAAAATTGAAAACCCTAAACCTCAAACTACTCAAAATCAATTGAGTACCCGAAAGTTTAAGGGGAAAACAAAAACTTCGAGTCAGACATAAGGCCTATTATGAATAATAGTCTATCATCTCAAACCAAATAGATATTTAGTGAGACCACGCCGCTTAGTGGAATGGATTTTCGCCTTACTAGTATTCTAAAACCTTTATAAAACCATATACTGTGCTCCTACGTCCACAATGGTTAAAAACCTAGTATTTCAAAACATTACGATGATATGCAAAATAAGCAAATAAAATCTAGATTTCCCCATCTCTATCTATTCTGACTATCTATCTCAATTATAGTTTCTAGGATTACTATTAACCTATTAGTTTTCATGGGCTAACTAATCACCGGTTAAAAATTTAAAGACTCCCTATCAATTACATAGTTTTCACGGGCTTACTATAAATCTATTTATCTGACATCTTCATTTACACATAGTTTTCATGGGCTAACTATAAACCTACCTATCCGACATCTTCATTTAGACACAGTTTTCATGGGCTGCTATAAACCTGTTTATCTCACATCTTCATTTACACCAAGTTTTCATGGGCTGCTATAAACCTGTTTATCCCACATCTTCATTTATACCTAGTTTTCATGGGCTAACTATTAACCTATTGGCCTCTGCCAATATCATACAGTTTTTCATGGGCTTACTGGAAACCTATTGACCCCTACCAATATCTTTCCTTTATACTTTAATCATTCAGGAGTTTATTCAATTTATATTCACTACTGGGTTAACCTAACTGGTTCTCCTACCTTTTTTCCCAAAATACAATTATGGGTCCATTATAAAGTGAATATGTTCATATTAGAAGAATTTATATAACAACATAGCAATACCACTCCTATGGGTTTAGTTTCTCAAAGATAGATTCTTCTTAGACCATTATAAAAACTTCTTTAATATAGCCATGGTTTTTCCTTTAAAAATAGAGTTTCGGTCATAAAACCTTTCGATACCTTCGAAACCTACCTTTTGATTTCATAGGTTAACCTCCTTCGAAAGCTCTTAAAATCATTAGGCTCCTGCCTTATAATACTTTAAATTTTACCTTTCAAAAATATAAACTTGGTCAAAAGAAAACAATTTTACAACCCCTTCGAAAGTATCTCCTTTGAAGTCAAAGGAAACCAAGCAAACATATTCAAAAGCAAAGAAAACAACCCCCTTAGAAAATATAAAACTTTGTTTCAGCCATAATTTTTTATAGGCGTATAACTAAGGTCTCTAACCTATTCCATTTTGTTCAAATGATGGTTCCCTTTTCGTAGAGTGGTCACAATAGAAAAATGGGCCTACCGTTAGAAAGTTATGCCTATTTGAAGTTTGCCAACAAAGATGCTACAAAAGTGCTTCCGCAACGTTTACAACTGCTGTCGAAAGGAAGCTTCCGGCAAGGTCGGAAGGCGTTTTCGAAAAAGTCGAAAGGTTCATCAAAAATGCTGCAGAAAGGTATAGAAATGCTGCGGAAGTTTCTATGGAGAAAGGTTGCTTCCGACAAGGTCGGAAGGTTCATAAAAATGCTATAGAAAGGTGCAGAATTATAGCGAAAGGTTCTATGACGAAAGGTTGCCTCCGATAAGGTCATAAGGTTTGGTGGCAAAGTCGTAAATAACTCAATAACGGCCATACTTATTCTTTGACAAGGTCGGAAGGTGCTTTTGACAAGGTCGAAATGTTCATAAAAAATGCTACACAAAGGTGCAGAAATGCTATGGAAGGTAATATGACGAAAGGTTGCTTCCAACATGGTCAGAAGTTCGTAAAAATGTTGTAGAAATGCCGTGGAAGGTTCTATGATGAAAGGTTGCTTCCGACAAGGTCGGAAGATTCAGTGGCAGAGTCGTAAATAACTTGAAAACTGCAACACTTATTCTTTGTCAAATTCCTATTGGTTAATAACGTACTTATTCTTTGTCAAATTTCTACTGGTTAAGGACATATTTTAGCAGTTTATTTGTAGAAAATCTGTTATAGATCAGATTTATTATTTTTAAAATTATTTTCAAAATAATTAATTATATTAGTATTTTAATATAATTATTAAGTCTTTTTAGGTTAGAAAATTCATAACGAATCAAAATCACTTTGGAAAAATCTCAAAAATTCATCATAAATCTAAAATAATATTTTCTTCATCATATAAAAATTTCGAAGCAGAATTCATTATTTCGTTATTTACATAATTAAAACCTGAAATAAATACCTTTTTCACCTTAGGAAATTCATAAAATATTCCTATTAACTCCAAAAGTTATGAAATTAAAATTCCATCTTCAAAATTAACTTCTACATAACATATCCAAAAATAAAGTCGTTTTGAGGCCGTTTACTAATGTTTTTACTCTAAACGCATCATTTTAGTTCCATAAAAATCCCAATAAATCACCACAAATCGTTATTCTATCCAAACAATGATTATTAGATCCAAACATGATCATCACAGTAGAATACATTCGATTACTATCTATAACCGAACCAAAACAAGAAAAATGAGATGATTTATACTATTATTCAACTTGATTAGTTAATTGGAGAATGAGATAATTTCTTAGCTTTAATTCCTTAGCTTTATCTTTAATTTATTGTTCTTCCTTGAGCTTTTAATGGCTGGCCGAAATATAGATGAGGAGTTCTGAATGAGAAAGTAAAAGTTTATTAAGGTGGAGGAAGAGTTTTATATTAAGAAATGTAGCATCATTTCCAGTTTACCCCTTAGGAAATTCCTCTTTCTTAATTTAGTTAAGTATCATTTTAGTTCATTCATTAAGACACGTCCATTGGATTTATTATTCTCGTCCCTCTAATTATTCACAATATTCTACTTAATTTATCCAATTAAATATCATGAATAATGTTAATAAAAAATTAGGGGCGTTATAGCCTATCCAGATGCCTCTATCTCAGATGAACTGGTAGCCGGCTCAGAATCTCAACCACTGCCTTGATGATATGAGCCAGGTAAAAGCCTATATTATATGGATACATTTTCTCAAGAGATTGATATATGGATTTATTCTTCTCCATGGATCTTGCAAAAGAAACAAAAGTGAGTTAGATTCAAGGAGGAAGGACGCAAGTCAAGTTCTATGCAGTGACATGAAGTGCACAAGTGCACGAGTGTCCTAGTGTCCCCTCGACGGACCGTGTATAGGAACTTTTCTCATGGGAGTGATCTCTCCCACACCGGTAGGGATGGTGTCCTTATCAAAGTGAATATAGGAATCGATGCCCTCTAGACTAATGTTACCAACATCATAGAAGCCAAACTCAGTAGGAATTGTCCCTAAGTTAGAAAATGTGCCCGTTGAAGGAAGAAAGGGAGTTCTTTCTGCAGTTGTAACTAGGGGAGGTGGCATGGAGATCTGTGCCTTGAAAATCTTCACAACAAGTCTCTTTTTCAGAGCATACTAATGGCCATCTTTGGGATGTTCAATTTGATACTCATGGCCTACACCAAGGTCATCATGATCAACTCCGTTGCTTTCACCTACTATCTCACCTTCCACAGTGCGTTCTTTAACATCTCCAATATTTTCTTCAACCCCATCCTCTAAACTTGGGATTGGGGGGCACATCTGGATCAACATTGCCTCCTCCAGGCAAGTTATTACCATCATCATCGTTATTGTCGTCGTCGTCACCAGCAGCTATTTGAACTTAAGCAGTGTTGTGACCCACTTCTAACATAGTATGGGCAAGAAGATTTTCATCTTAAAGGAGAATTATGATATCTCCATCTTTTGTCAAATGTGCCATAAGAGCTTTAATGGCATCTGAAAGTGCCATGCTACGGAGTCTCATCGGAACATCTGGATTGTAAAATAAGATTATGAGTTAAGTTTGCGTACTATGAGACAAATACATGTAATGCACATGGAATGGGACTTATGTCCAGATAGCCATCTACGTGTGAATTCAGGTAGACAGTGGACATATAACCACTCGGCCTTGAATTAGCTCAACTTGTTCCATGTGCCGGTGACAACTATATAACTCTTGGTTGGTTCTAATTAAGTTAAATACGTATTTTTTAGGCTCTTGAAACTGTATATGTATCGAATCTCCTCGTCGCTCGGCACTTTGTTCAAGTGTTTGGAGAAAACAATATATGTACCGAGGAGAAAGGGGTAGCCATTCGGGTATAGTTGTTTTGGATCCAATTGCATGAAGTTTAGAACTCGGCAGATGAACTTATTGAATGTTAAGATGCAACCCCCCTAACACATATACCTACTACAAAAGTATATCCCTCCATTGGATTATGAGCTCTTTGATGATGGGAAGGAACTACAACATCATCAAATGGAATCTCATTCTTATTATATATTCTTCAAAGAGATCCTTCATCAACTTTGGAAGCAACAGAATCAGTAGGATTGTCGAAAATTATAGCACCCTCGATTGTTGGATGCATGATCTGCTTCTGACCTATCTACCGGCTCTAAAGAATTCTTCGAAACTTGCTGTTCAGCATGTGGATTTTCTGATTGCTATACTGGAGTCTGTTGTACAAGCGAAGTTGTAGTTGAATTTGACTCGGCATCAGATTCAAAGTTTCTGGAAGTGGATAGACCTATGGCTTGAGTAGCGAGATGCTCAAAATTTCTACGATCCATTTCCATAAAAAATAAAATATAGTCAATATTAGGATAATTATAATTTGTACACCTCCGTGCTAAAGTGAATCGTAGTGCGGTGTCATCCAGTGTCATTTAGTCTAGATTTTTTGCATTATTTAATTATGTATCTTAAAAGTTTGGATATCTCCCGAAGTGACCGTCATCACTGACCATCTCGATGATTTACCTTTTATAAACTATGCTTTGGAAATGCTATTGTAACGACCTGTAATTTATCACTTTGAGTTGGACTATTTAATTAATTTTAAATATTTCGATAGTTGTTTTAAATGATGAATAATACACTTTAATTACTATATAATGATAATAAGTGATTTATAATGGTTTTACAAATATATAAACTTATTTTATAAAGATATATAAATTTCATCGCATTTTGGTAGTTCGACGTCGTATTTTTACAATTGGAATTTTATGCTAGTAGATATGATTTATAACTTAAATAATCTTGTTTTAATTTTTTTAAAGATGATAAGAAATTTATTTTTAAGTTTTATTTACATAAATAAACAGTTTGATTAAAAACTGAAATGTGATTGGGATTCAGTTTTCGGATTTTCGATCTATCGTTGAATGGAAATTGTTTCGTATCTTTGCAACGTTATTTGATACACATACACACATGCATGTATATACATATACATACATATATACCTTCACAATTAGTCAAATCAAAGCTAAAGAAAATATCTAAAATAAAGTATATATATTTATATATAAACTCCTTATATGTATATAAAGGCAAATTTCACCATTAAGTCTTGAAAAGAAAAATCGCCATCACTCAATAAAGAGAAGATAAGCACATGGAGGGGGGAGTGGGTTCGGACGAAACTTGAGGAGGGGGTATTTTGGTAATTTCATGCACAGGGATTTTACCCTACAAAAACGCATGCATATCCTCTTTCTTTCTTCACAAATTCACTTCACTTCTCTTCTTCTTCTTCTTCTTGAGCTCTCTAATAGCTCTTCTTCAATGGCTTCCTAAATAGTAAAATTTCAACACCGCGTCGAAGTTCTGCTAAAATTGTTTTTGTACACATATGATATCAAATCGCTCAAAAAGTTAGCCATACTCCACCTCTTCCTCACAATAGTGCACGACCCATCTCAAAGTCGAGCTTCCACCTCCATACAAGCTTAGCGAAGCATAAATAAGGTCCGAGGGCAAGTTCTTTAAGCTTCGATGTGGAGAAAGGGATCACTTTGTTGATTTAAAACACATAGAGTCGGATAGCATGAACGTGAGGATGCCACTTATTTAAATTTATCTTAAATTTATCTATAATTAGTGCTATGCAATACTTGCTTGATTAACATAGTTTGGATGCTAAAATGATTGATTACTGGTTGATTGTTTGTTTATGTTAATCATATATTGACTTGGCAGAGTTAAGTATAATTGTTTCAACAATAATGTGAAAATCATATCCATCAGATTTGAAACGATCACTTTAGGTAGCCATGTTAAATTCACGAGAAACAATCCCTATTATTTTCTGAATTAATTTGTGTATAAGGAGTATCAAGCGTCTTTTGAATTTTAAATCAAAACGATATTATTTTTGGAAAATAGAAATGGTTTTGGAAAAGTAAAGAGGAGTATTTAATTTATTTTGAAAAAATTAAATCAAAAATAAAATGGTTTGATTTTGGAAAAAATATCTTAAAAGGTGGAAAATATACGAATAAAAATCATATGGTTTAATATAAATGAATTTTGTATTAAAAGGATGGAAATTGAACATTATAATAATGTAATGTTAAAGATATGGAATAAAGTGAAAATAAGATTTCAATAAAGTAAAATAGTGAAAAATTAGTGTAATAAAGCTTAATATGGTATTAAAATGATTTAAAAGCGTTTCGGACAACTTTTGAAAAATTTGACTAAAAGGTGAAAAATAAGCCGTCGTGTTTCAACAGTTCACGATTTCACGACCTGAAAAGTTAAATGGATGTGTAGGTAAAATATGAGTCAGAATTCTCTGAAATAAGAATTTTCCAAATCCTTATGATCATAGTTTTCAAATGGAAAAGAAAACCAAGATTTCATTTTGTAAAGTTTGAGATATGCCCAAATCAAATTTTTAAAATCATCGCGTTTTGGATCATAAAATATTGTTTTCAACTCTATAAAATGGATGTTTTTAAACCTTTAAAAATATGAAATAAATTTTATAAATATGTTATAATGCTTTAAAAGGAATTTGATTTATGAAAATGGGCATATATGTAATGAAATTGGTGTTTTAATCTGTAAAGCTTTAAAATCACTATTCACCAACAATTTAGCAATGGAATTTGATAACCATTGAATAGATGATTTGAACTTAGGTTTTTTTCCCAAACCATTTTGAAATATTTTTCAAATGATAAATCAAATACTTTTTAAAGTTTAGAGTCGATCTAATAACTTGACCACCTTATGTGTGATAGAGAGATAGTCTCAAGGCTGGAGTTTGGGAAAGCAGTTGCCTGCTCCCCATGCTATCCGTACTAGCCATACGGAGGGGATAGTTAATTGACTTACTTGAATTATGTTTTCTTCAGATAAAAGAAAAGTGATTTACAGTTTTCCAAAAAGGTTAAACATGATTTAAAATAGGATTTTGATGGTAAAGCGAACATTCTAGTTAAACTCTATATTAAATCCCGAGGATGGAACTTGTACTTTCCATGTAAATTTAAAAGGTGATTTCATCGTTATTCGACGAATAATGCAATAGAGAAATTAACATCGAGTATAGTTAGTCTAAAATCCATGAATCCATTTTACTCAATACCGAGTGATTTGGGTTTACAACAAACGACGTCTTAAATAAGATTGGTTTTGACCTATTTAAAACATGTTTCGAAAAAATGAAATCTTTATTAATCATGCTAATAATAGGATATGAAAATATTTTCCCTAAGTAACTAAAATGAAATGATTTGGTATTTTCAAAGTTAAAAGGAGGTATAATAATTCTATATATCCTGAAACAGAAATGGTTTAAAGATATATCTTTAAAAGATATTTTATTGGATAAAATGATATCTTCAAAGTTAAATAATATTTTGAGTAAAAGAAGAAAAGAGGATTTAATGAAAGGGGCTTAACATTTCTATATACACATATAAACATCTTTTATCGTTAATTGGTTCGAAGAGGCTGGGATCAGATTTGGGTGATTCTATCCGAAAACCACTTCAAATTACAATACATGTTCCAAATTGTGAAGATGTGTTGAAGAAATGATATTGAAGAATAGTGATCTTCATAACGTAGGGCTGCTTGCCACTGACCTCTGGGATAATTCCTATATTATATATATATATATATATATATATATATATATATATATATATATATATGGTGGTAGTAGTACCTTCATTTTGGAATCTTCAATGGAAGGATTGCTTGCTGTTAATCATAGTGGTGATTCCCAAACAAATATGGTAGGAGTACCTTTGGTTTATCATGTTCCTAGAAAACTTGTATGGACGAATGTATGGAATTGCATTTCTAAGACCATGTACATCGGTTTTTACAAATGTACATCTGTTTAATGGTGTAAGAGGCAACCCCTCTTATACTTAACACCCTTCCTTGAGGCATATGAACTCTTGGGTTGTACTTTTATGGAAACAAATTAGTGTGTTATTAGAAATGGCAATGTGGCATTCAAAGTGGGATTTGTTTTTTCGAGAAAGGTAAAACGTTACCTCAAGCCTCACACATCGATAATGGCAAAAACAGGGTAGATCCGCCCGGGCTGTGGGTCGCATCAATTAGAATATTTTCTTCTAGATTATCATCTATATATCAGGTTCTTTGCATATGCTATATGACATCTCGGATAGGTCAGGAACGACTGGGGTGATGTCATATTCGATTCTTTATGGTAAAGGCAGGCCCATCTTATGTTGTTAGAGGGCAACGAGCTATGGCTCGGTACATTCATCTAGAGATGTACTGTACGAAAGGTGGTCCCTTACCTTGTCATTATTGGAAATCCATTCTCCAATATGTACCTTTATAGACTTGATTGTATACCTAAATATGCTGTAGAATTTAACAAATGTAACAATTTCGACTATTTTAATATGTTATTTGAAAAAAGTTTTCAATGCAATGTCATCAGAAATAATACCAAATGATTTGTTAAATTTTTTTAGTTATCATAAGCTTAAAACCCGTCTATATTTATGTGCGGCATGGTCTTACGAGATACTCTTCTTTTCAAAAGGTTTTTTTGGCATCAAAGTTAATCTATGACATTGTCATATATATACATATACACATATATATATATATATGTATGTATATGTATATGATTTGTATTTCTCACACTGGTTTACCAGACTTATCTAGGTTTTTTTAATACTAGGGTTAGATCCGAGTAGTTTTAGGATTACCTGAAGATGCTTGGAGTTTCCAGAGAAGAGCTGGAGATCTACATCAACGTATGGATGTAGTGTACTTTTCCACTATGTTTGTTGTTGTTCAGCATTTTTGAGGACGGATATTTATAACTGTCCAAGCGAAGCTTAGGATAGACTCTGATATATGTATTTTAAAGTTTTTCTATTGTGAAGATTATTGAAATAATATATGTTATTTAATTCATATGATATTTTGCCTGTCTTCCTTCTCTTTTTACCCTTAACAATCAGTTTTTTCGGCACTTAAATGCTCGACATGTAATACAGTGCATGTATTAGTGTCGATTCTCGAAGATTGAAAATCCCGCTCATCGCAGCTATGAAATCAAAAGGTAGAAGTTCAACATCAATCCACTAAGGCAAGGTACACTTATGGATTTGGAGTTTAGAAATTTCTCCCAAGTGTTGTGGTCATACTTATCCAACTCCAAGAGAGGATTTCATCCTCCTCATCCCTTTTGTATTCAACTCCAAAATCACGACGGCCAATATCGACCTCCATCCACATCCATATTCATCTTCAGTGATTTAGGCCATCACTTGCCTATGTAGCTCGAGGTAGCCTATGGATTAGGTCTGGATGCAAAATAGGGTCATGGGTTTAGATCAATGGGACACGTTAAGTCAAAGTGAGGCAAGCGATGTGGAATACAGGTAGGAATCAAGTAGCGACGACTCTAGGGTTGAGTGCAGGCATGAGTTCGATTAGAAGGTTAAGAGCATGTTAATGGCAAGAGCTTACAATGAGCAAAAGGCAAGTGAGGAAGAGAATGGAGATATAATTGGATTTTATAGCCCCTTGGACCCAAAGTTTAGGCAAGAATTTTGGGAAATTCTCCGAAATTTTGAGTCGGTACTGATCCAAGAAACAGATCGGTACCTAGTGATATTCTGAAATATATATATACATGTATAGATATGTGTATATGCATATACATGGGCAAAATTATGATGAGGATGATGAACCATGTATGTGCACTCCTTCATATTCGAGAATGTGTGTGTAAGTACATGCACATGTTCATATCCAGAGAACGCGGCGACTAGAGCCAAAGGGAATCAAATTCGAACATAAATAATCCATGGAAGGAGTAAGTTTAAATTTATCAAGCTCAAAATAACAGATCATCGTAATACATTCAAGATTTATAATTCTAAAATGTTGGTGAAGCATCGCAATGGGTGAATATAGACATAAAGTTTCACAGAAATGATCCACAAGTGGGATAACGACCATTCGAAGCATAGAGTAGAGTCCTTCGCAGCAATTTCAATTTATCTCGATTCAAAGCACGTCGTGTTTAAAATGAGATGTACTTTGGAGGGCAAGTGTTATTCAGCCTTTTGACCAGGTGATATTCGGACAAATTAGACAAATCGAACTTGGAATTGTCAAGGTAGGAAGCCTGTTGAAATAGCAGTAGAGTTCAGAAACCAAGTGCGAACAGAATCACATGATAAAAAGTAAAGCCAACTCAAGCCAAAGCAAACATGGGTCCACCTAAGTGGTGGGTCAGTACCATCCCTGGGTCAGTACCGATCCGTATTTTCTTCTCCATATTTGCCCATCTTCTGTCTACATGCTCTAGTTGATGCTAGCAGTCTATTCCAAGTGTTATTTTGTTGATCCAATACAATTCTCTAACAATCTCTATGAACACTTGGATCAACAACTCCATTTCTCCATGGATTTACCATTTGGACTCAGAAACAAGCTAATAACGATGCAAACAAGTATGATGTCACAAAGATAACTACAAGACGAGCCAAAGCAAGGCGTTCAAAACACTTCCCAAAGAATTGTTATGGGTTGGTACCAATCCAACTCCTTGGGTCAGTATCGATCTATGAACCTTACTGAGGCGTCCTCTTATTCTCTTGGGGAAATAGTCTAAAGCATGGAGAATGAGGTAGATAATTTTTGGGTGAGATTTTAGGCTTCCTACCACTACAAAATAAAAGAGCATGACTCATTTTTCAGGATCTTTGGGTGCCTTCTCTTCTTAGTCTAATTTCTCGTAATCTCTATCGGAGTTGTACCGACCCGTAAGAATTTTTTCCTTCAAGTCGGTATATAAGCAATAAAATCATTAAGTAGACGTAGGCCTTGATTTTCCAAACCATTATAAATTGTTGTGTGTTCATTCTTACTTGTTTTCATTTAATTTTCTTCACATTTTATTCTCTACTTAATATTCTAGGTGTTTGTGCCATTTTTGGTTTGAACAACATTTTTAGTGCCTTAATAGTATTAGTCATAAAATAAGTACATCAATACATAGTACCAAGATAATTTATGCAATTAAAATCTAACCATACTCAAATACTTACTTTATGTAATATTATAATCCTAAACTAATACTTAGCAGCTGACTAACCAAAAATTTGCAGTGAAAATGGTTATTGTTACAAAACACAGTGCACATTTAAGTTAAAATTTGGACAACATAGATTGATGAAACCTTTGATGGAAATACAACATACTGAAAATAATATATCAATAAACAACATCAGTGATTTCATTACAGTTAACCAAAATGTAGCTATGTTAGCACCTTAATGATTATAACATTAAGTAATCACAAGATACCTTCTCATAAAAAAAAATTATGCAATAATAAATAATTTTGCAGTGATATATTTTCAATATGCATAAAAGACTATGCTTTTGTAAAAGAAAAGATAAAGAAAAAATGGTAGAAAAATGAGATATACCAAGTTATGTCAACATACGATGTTCAAAAACTTGTTTACACAATTATTTGTTTCCCTAAAATTATCGCTCGAAACAACATCTGTTGTCAACTACATGAAATTAGGCATCACTAAGTCTTAGTATGACTGCAAAAATTGTTGAGTCACGTATTTCGTCATTTTCTTTAAGATGATTCATAGATAACCCTAAGACGCAAGGCTAGCTATCAACCGACCTCCGTCTCCAGGATAAAACAACCTTTAAAATTTGATCGATTTGTTGTTTACCCAACAAAAAACCATTCTGAATTTAGCACATTCTAATTTAATTGTTTAGAAGAATTCTACAGAGTGACACGTAGTTTTGAATTCTATCTCCGACCTCAAAGTGCACACAACCTTTCTAAATTGTTTTAAACTAGCATATGCATTAATGGCTATGTACGTCTACTCCGTTTTAGTCAACACTCTAGAAAAATTTATGCCCCTAAAGTTTTCATAGAATACATCCTTATTCCCACATTCACAAAGATGAGTTTATCAGGAGTACTCCTATAGCTTGGTATCCCACTCCACATAGAGTATAGATCTCATTAAGAGTTTCTAATAGATCATCCTTTAATCGCTACAAAAAATACATGAATTTTGTAATATAACATGTTCACCTTTTATTACTTCACAACTTGTTTTTTACCCATTGAATCTAAGTCTTAGGATCTCTGATCATATAGGTTGATTTACCATTTTGAGTGTGTAAGGGAAATAGTCCCATCCTTTTGGATGTTTTATGAACTTTTTCTTTAGCCAATCCTTTCATTAAAGGATCTGTGAAATTTAAGTCAGTGCGAATATGATCCACTCTAATAACATCCGAGTAGAGTAACTCTCTTACAGTGTTGTACTTATAACATATCTCTCGTCTCTTTCCATTGTAATAACGATTTTGAAATTTTCAATAGCCGTAGTACTATCACAATAGAGCAACAAAGATGGTGTCGGTTTTTCCTATAAAAGAATCTCAGCTTATAGATTTCTTAAATAATTCGCTTCTTCACTAGCTATTGCTGGTGCTATCATCTCAGACTCCATAGTGGACTGAGTCAAAATAGTCTATTTCTTGGTTTTTCAAGAAACATCTCCACCAGCTATGCAAAAAATATAGACGTTGGTTGCTTTAGAATTATCGAATAAAGTATTCCATTCTGCATTGATGTATCCTTCAAGTACAGCTGGAAACTTTCTATGATGTAATTCGAAGTTCTTGGTTCATTTTAGGTATCTCATGACCCTTTCAATCGTAGGCCAATGCTCAATAATAGGTTTACTAATAAACCTGTATAATAATCCCATGACATATGCTATGTTGGGTCTAGTACAATTAGCGGCGTACTGAAGACTGCCAATGATGCTCGCATAGTCGGGCTATCTTACACCTTCACCAGTATTCTTAAATAATCTTACACTTAGATCATATGGTGCACAAGCAGGTTTACAATCAAAGTAATTGTATTTCTTTAATATCTTCTCAATATAATGAGATTGATTCAAAGAAATTCCTTTACTAGACCCAGTGATCTTTACACCAAGGATTGCACTCGCCTTTCCTAGGTTTTTCACATCAAAGTTAGAGCTTGAAAGAGATTTAACCATATTAATAAAATGAGTGCTTCAACCAAAAATAAGTAGGTCATCTACATATAAACATATAATAGTGCAAATGTCATTCTCATATTTATAATAAATTCATTTGTTTCTCTCACTAATTTTGAAACCATGTGAAATAATCAAGTTGTCAAATTTTTCATACCATTTTTAGGTGCTTGTTTTAGACCATATAAAGATTTATCTAACTTGCACACCTATGTTCTTGTCCGTATTTACAAAACCTTTAGCTTAGTCCATATAAATTTTCTCTTCTAATTCACCATTTAAAAATGTAGTTTTAACATACATTTAGTGTATTATCAATTCATGAATAGAAGCAAGTGAAATTAATAACCTAATAGATGTAATTCTAGTTAAAAGTGAAAAGCTCTCAAAAAAGTCTACATTATCTCTTTGCTTAAAACCCTTTACTACGAGATGAGCTTTATATTTATCAATTGTTCCATTGCACTTTAGTTTCTTTTTAAGTACCTATTTATAGCCTGTTGTCTTACAACCAAGTGGTAAATCAACTAAGTGCCAAATTTTATTGGATTCAAGAAAATCCATCTCATCATTTACAGCCTCCTACCAAAATCAGCATCTAATGAAGATAAGAATTTTTGAAGGTTTATGGGGTCCTCCTCTAATGTGTAAGCACAAAAATCTGAACCATAACCTTTTGCAATTCTAGCTCTTTTACTTTTTCTTGGTTTGTTTTAAAATAGTCATTTTGTTCATTTCTTAGGGAATAGATAAGCCCCCACTATTCCTTAATTTAAAAGGAAATTTTGGTTCATTAAAATCAGTGTCATTAGATTATATTATAGTATGTGCATTCATTTATATGTTTTGATATTAATAGCATATCCAATAAATATACATTCCTTGGCTGATATGTCTACTATGTTGTAGAAGTCATATATGTCATCATAGAGACCATTTAGAATGAAGTTTTTGCACAGATATTCAAGCTCAATCCAGGATTGCTGCTCCTTGCTCTCTACTTCGGTGGGTGGATTAACGGTTGGTAATTTATGAGTGGTTATAACATAGCCCACCTTTTTCATTGTCAAGAAAAATTGCATCTTCTACCTCTATCTTTTTAAGTACAACCCTTTGAACCTAAAGGCCTATTGGTGTCTAGCAGCACTATTCCAGTAAAATCATCGGTCGTGGCTATTTGCAGTAGGTGGAATTGTATTAAATTCTTGGCGTGACTGCTAAAAATGGCCGAGTCACGTGCTTCGTCGCTTTCTTTAAGACGATCCACGACTTAGACGTAAGGTGTAAAACTAGCTATCAACTGCTCTATCCCTAAAATAAAACAACCTTTAAAATTTGGTCGGTTTGTTGTTTGCACGATGGCAAATCATTTTGAATATAAAATTTTCTAATTTAATTGCTTGGAATAATTTTGCAGAGAGAAAAATGGCCAAGGGAGAAGAAATAAAATTGTCGGTTTCCTTATTTTTTTTCCTTTTTCCTATCTATCATTTGACTAGGCAGAATGGAAAAATATATGCATTACTGAAATGAGGGATTGCTAATGGATCTGAAATTACTTCCCTTCATTATGAATTTTATTACCATTAATTTTTTGCAGTGGCTCAATTATGATAGCTTATAAATCTAATACTATTATAAACATCATTTATTGTGAATTTTATTACCATTATTTTTTACAACAGCTCAATAATAATAACTTATAAATATATTACCGTTATATAACATCATTCATTATGAATATTATTACCATTATTTTTTTTATAAATTAATTCACTTAAAATTCCAACACTAAGTAATAAATTGCAAGAACATAGTAACAACTTACAATCCAAAGGTAGCCTACAGTCATTGGTACTTCACACTAGATCTGAACACCTGATGGTTGGAAGGAAGGAAATTTTAGATAATTTCAGATCTAGGGATGGGCATAGTAAAGCGAATTAGAGAGGTAGGTTTGAAATTGAAGATCCAAATAAAGTAAAATTGTGTAGGTTGATAAACGTGTGTAAAGTTTGGGATAGGAAACTGATTGATGAGAAATTGGGTGACTTATTGGCTACGGGATGGAATTAGGGCATTGACGAAGGCTGATTGAAAACGCGCGTTGAGGTGGCAGACTTTGGGGTGGAAAGAGGACATTGGTGGCATGGAATGGAATCAACATGAAATTAGGGTACATCATCGGTATATTTTGGCTTTCAAATGGTCAAGTGAAGGCAAGAGAGAAAAAGGGGGAGAGAAGGGTGAAATCAGGGCAATATGGTTTTTTATTTTGGAATCGAACTTTCTAAGTGAATTATTTCGTACATATGTTTGTATTTATTGGATATAAAATTTCAACAAAGCAGGTGAGTGTTTGCAATGGTCTAGGGTCCGTTGCAAAATTATAATGGACTCCAACCGTTTCCAAGTATTTCGCAACGGCTCGGAGCTGTTGTGAATTTGCAGCAGCTTAAAGCCAGTGCGAATTTTGTAATTGCCAATATGGTGTAGTGGTTGAACTTAGTTATTTCATGTTTCCCTATTAATGGTAAAATGATCAAGCAAAGTCGTCAGAGTGGTTCTACTAAATTCTCATTATACGGATGCTGAGATGATAAAAAATTATGGAAGAAAAAACTTGATTTCATGGATACTTATGCATTATTATGCTATTGCTATAATAAAGAAACAATTTACCCGGTTAAATACATTAAACTGATAATACCTACAGAATATTGTTTATATAAAATAATTAGAAGTGTTAAACTAATTTTGAAACTAGAATGAAATAAAGGCAGGAAGGAATGATGTATAAAACTTAGCATAGTAGTAAGCCAAGTTTCATTCCTCATCACAATGGCGTTTCTTCAAATTCCAAAGCAAATGCAGAATATATTCTCATAATGATATTATGATGCACTAAAACTATAATAATACAAAAGATTGATCAATAATTCTAAGACTAATTTAACTAGATTCGAATACAAAAGCTAAATAGAGAATAATATATAAAAGAAAATAGTACATACATACATATACATATATACATATACATATACATATACATATACATATACATATACATATACATATACATATACATATACATATACATATACATATACATATACATATACATATACATATACATTTACATATAAATATACATATACATACATATATATATATATGTATATATATATGAGAAACAAATATATAAATAATAAACACGTAATACACTATACATGAAAATTATTTTGAGCGTATAGTAATTATCTGTATGATACATGATCCCTAATTTCCGAGTACACATTCATAATTGTTGTCGTAAATTCTTCGCCATCCTTTCTTCTAGCTTTTTACCAACATTAGAAGACAAATATTCTGCAAAAAGCTCTTTGATTGTAGTTATTGGTGATTTGAATTACCGAGGTTATGTTTTGGAATTCAAGAGGACTTATGAATTTCAGTTTAGAGTCAAAAGGCAGGGAGGCAAAATTAATTTTGTAATATCAAAAGCTTTAAAATATAACATTCGTATTATTTATAGATATATGCTTTTTAATTTAGTTTTAATATTTTGTATAGGGTAGATCCAAAAGCTTCAAAATAGAGTATTCCAATAACCTACTAAACAAGTAAAGAAAAAGAATTTTAAGCTCTTCTATTGATCATAGAAGTTTTCTCTCTTCTCCTTAACTCTCTCCTGATTTTTATCATCAAATATTTTAGTTTATCAATTTAATTTTTACTAAATCTCTCCCATTATTTTATATTTTGGTACATTCATTTAAAGTTTTATACAATTATTTAGAAAAAAGTTATCATTTACCTCTTAACATGTAATATTTAAGTCTTATATTTATGTTAATTATATAATCCATAATTTACATTTGACAAATTCAGTTAAATACTATTTAGTAATATTTTTAATAAATACCAAGGAATGATAATATCAATATGTATACTACTATATTACTAGCCAAAATAGTAAAATTAATTTTTTTACTCAATATGATATATAAATCATTTAAAACAAAGATAATAAATTTAATTTTGCAATTCATTTATCTTAGTGTATTTACCATAAAATGCAATGCAAACTTCTATTAAACAAAATTTTTAATATGTACTCCATACTCATATTAACAAAAATGATAAATTTACCTTTCCATTAAAGTAAGATACATAAGTCACATAATGTATAGTATATACATAAACATTGGGGAATGTTTGTTAAACGCGCTCTTTAAGTTTCAAAATACACAATCCCCCATTCTCGAAAACATTTTTCAGAAAATGCCTATAATTTTATTTTAGGCCAATTGTAAATATTTGTAGTAAAAACTGCAAATATTTGCAATTTTGCAAAAATAATCAACTATATACACTTCTAAAAAAAATCTAAAAAGGTTGGTCATAGAAATGTGCAAATAAGTTCATATTTTATTTTTAGAAAAAGGAAAAACCTGTCCATAATGAACACATTAGCAATTAATTAACACACACACCTCATCATAAAGTTTGGTGATTCTAGAACGTTCTAAAGGATTAGAGATATTATCATGGTAAGGGTATAATGGTAATTAGCAAGAAGGAGAAGTGAACTAAGGTGAATGTGAGAAGGAGGCTCCTTTATGACCTTCCATGGAAGGTAAAAGGTGGTAATGACCCCTTGGACAAGCCTATATGTGACGACCCACCCTTTTGACCATCAAAAGTTGATACCGAACACTACCACCGTGTCGTGCATCCAATCTACAAAAGGGCTGATTGTTAGGGTAAATAAAAAGAAAAGAATAGAGAATAGCGAAAAATGGAATCTCACAGCGGAATTGACAACATATAAATAAAAAGGACGGTAAAAACTGTCACTCCAAAATACATGGTATATCAGAGTTAAAAACAGACCTTATCAGCCAGACAGTTATAATATCCTGACCTTACAATTGCTGATATGGATACTATAAAATACAACTCCTCTCCAAGATCTCCATAACACCAAAGCCAACATGAGAAAATACTCGGTCTGACCTGAGCATTATAATGAAATAACACGTGGATTAGTCTAGATATACCAGCGTGTGATAACTCAAATAATAGGGAGATGTATAAAAGTTCCGTATGACCGTGCCGCTAACGCGGAATGAGTTTTTACCTTACAAGAATAACATCCATACAGAAAAGAGTAGAGATAAACAACATGAAACAAATCCAAATAAGAATGGGCATAAATAGTATTAAAATTCTAGACTTTGAAGAATGAAAATAATCCGAGCAAAACCCAAACTAGACTGAATGGATAAAACAAGATAACTGTCCAAACTTGATAAAATGGACAAAATAAGATAACTGTCCAAAATTGTTAGAATGGACAAGGCTTATAATTAAACAACATGAAGAGTGGTTGACTCTTCTCGTAGCAATTACAGGAAAACAATTCGAAGATTTGAATAAAATAAAAAAAGGAAAATTTTCAACAAATGGCTATGAGGGTGTGGACCTCCTTGAAGTATACCTTTAGTAATATATTTTTGAGAAGGTCATCTACTCAATGACCTCCTTGGGAAAAGTACTACCGGACACTGCCAAACCTTCTCGAGAGTCTAAATATTTCATATCTAAATGTGCAATCGAATCCAATCTAGATGAGATGTGAAATACCCTTTTGATCGGAGCAACACCACATAGCTAGATGCTCATAAGCTCTTTAGATTTAGTTATTTCCGACAAAGGGCAGCAAAGCTTAAAGAGTAGCAAATCATTTTTAAGGCGACGATACAAACCGAAGAAAGCTGAATCCGATAATTAATAAATAAATTATCGGGGATAATTTAAAGTGGTCGTATGTGGAATTAAATTTCATACACTTACCACTACTCGTCGATTCCAAACAAGTACTATCCTCGATTAAAAATGAAGCCAGGCAAGTTGAGATAGTGCTATGTAACGTCCCGCCTTTTTTGTACATTTAAGCAGACACACATGCCAATTCAAACCATACAGAAGGGAGGATTGTTATGGGGTAAATAAGAAAAAGCAAAGGAAAAAAAACAAAATATAATCTTGCAGCGGAACGATAAAATATAATAATCAAATAAACAGTTCATGAAGCTGTTTTACAAAACATTTGATTATACTTATACAATACATATCAAAGTTACACATACTAGAGAATAAAAAATAACAATGCAGTGGAAAATGTGATGCAGTGGAACAATATAGTATATAATAGTAATAAAATCTTCGTCTTCGTCCTCTAAAAGTAAGGCCTTCAAACCCTGAAATGCTCAGGCTGGCCCGAGCGAATTGAAAAGAAAAAACAATCGAGTCAGAACTAAAAGATCTTATATAAATTAAATCAACAATAAATAATATGAGTGGAATGGCATCAGAGATGTTTACGGGATTTGACATCTCCTATCCAGTGTCTAACGTGAGTGCAGTAACTCAAGAGATGCTCGAGATTCACATCTCCTAAGGATCCGTTAAACTATTTACTATGTAGTAATATTTCGCTATTATAATAATATCTATTAATAAAATAAAATTACTTTTAAATAGCGTTAAGGAGTGACCCAATATTCCCCTTAATGCAATAATAGTCCCAGTAGTCCATCCAGTATCAGCGCATCTCCAGATCGGGAGACTACCCTAAATACTCCACGGGCTACGGGAGAAATCCAAAATCGTACAAGGCGCGCTAGGGTAGGTGACATGGCACAACTAGGCAATGCTGGGGTAGATATACCAATTATGCTTCCGAGCCGGTGGTAACGTGCAGCGCACAACTACCTCCCACCTCGAGCCACACCCCCAAATCAAAAATCAAAAGTGGCCACCGAATCAATCCAAAAGTCAGAGTATAATACCGAAGGGATGTGTCCGATAAAAGGTGCTACCTTCTTAGCACATCAGTCGCTCCTGTTTTAGCCACCTTATGCCAACTCACGGGAGTCAGGTCCAAGTATTTACCTGAAAGGAAACGTTGCCATCATCCTACTTCATTCTGGAATCTCCACCACATACACGGTTGTTAAAGTGGTTTTCGGAGTTGGCAGAGAGTATGACAACTTCTGATCCCGGTCTCTTTAACAACCAAACATTATTATAACACCGCGGTCATTTCAAAATAATTATACTTCAAAACCAGAATATAATATCCATTTCAAAACTATATAAATATGATATCATTTCTGTTTTAAAAACCCAAATCAATATGATGTTATTTTACTAAAACCCAAATCAATATAATATCTTTTTTATTTCAAATATATTCTTTTTTCAAAATCATAGCACTTTCAAATTTATATACTTCGAAACCAAAACCACTTGAAATATAACACTTTCAAATTATAATACTTTGAAACTCAAACTTTAAAACATAACTACACCACTTAAATGGTTTAATATTAAATTACTTTATATAATAAATTAGCTTCTTTAATTTCACAAATCAATTTCAAATAAAGATTTGAATCCCCAAATAAACCATTTCAATTTCCATATATTTCAACGCTTTAAATATTCAATATTTCAAAACTAAATTTTATAATTCATATATATACCAAATTCACTTTACTATTATTTAGTTTTGAAATATTTTCTTAATAAATCCAATATCCTTTAAATAAAACTTCAAATTTCCATAACTGAATATTCCTCAATTTATTTAGACTTGATATATTCACTTAAATTGCCTTAAACCCGAATTAAGTTATAAAACCATATTCTTTTAAAAACTCAATTTCAATAAGTTTCAAATGGATTCTTATTAAATATAACTCCTAATTAAATAAAATCTTAAATCAATTTCAAAACTATCTTCTCAACCTTGATTTATAAAAATCAATATAAACTCTATATTAAAAATATAATTTAAGTAAATACTTACCCATATTATATTTTAATAAAAATCAATTTTATTATTAAACTTATTTTATACTTTAAAATTTTTTATACAAAGTTTAAAATCAAGGATTTAACTATATATAAAATAACATTTATAAAATATCCAAATTAATATCTCATAAAACCGTATATTCCTTCACAAAGCCATAGAAATCATTTCAAAATATTTTATATATAGACCATGGTGTCTATAACATCCTAAAATTTATTAATTTAAAGATGGTAACTTATTTGAACTTTTGAAATTAATTTGAAAGGTTTCAAAACAATAAAATATTATTAGTATTAAATATTACAAAAAAATATATGGATATAAATAAAGAATTTGGTAGTTTCAGCTTTAAATAAGTGATAATAAAAAATTATAACAAACAAGGATGTATGTGAATTTGGTGTATGCAAGAAAGGAAAAATAAATAAAAAAATGTATTCAAGGCTAAGATAAATATCTATAGATAAAACAAAAAATGTACATACAAAAGAAAATAGGATTACCTATAAACAAAAATGGGAACATAAGCATTTAATGACTATCTTCTCAGCACAAATAAAATCATTTCAACCACCAAAGGAAGAAAAAAAATATCTGACAAGAAAAAAAAGAAATAAGTTGTACCATTAATACCTATCTTTATACAAAATTGCTTTCTTTATATATATCTACATTGATACATGCTCGTTCAATATCAAAGTAAAGCCAAAAAATTTAAACATCACCATATTTTCAAATTCAAATACAATCTGTTGAAAGAAAAAAAAAATCAAGAACTACAAGTTTTCATAACAGAAGTGTTCTCTGTTTCAAAATCTGTCCAGGTGAGTAAACATATTTTGAAAAGATTCAAGCATAATTAAAACTGAGTAGATGATTTATGGCAAGTGTTATGCTATATGGCTATACACAGATGAGGATTTTTATGTATGCTAATTATATTTGTTCTGTACATAATTGTCTGTCATCTTTGTGGTTTGTCTTTAAAAAGTACAAGGTTCAATCAAGTTAAAAGCTTTAAAATTCACTTCCCTAATCTCTGATGGATTTTATCTTCAACAAATAGATTAGTTTAAACATCATTTATGAGCTAAATTCTGTTTTAAGCTTATCATGAAGAGTTTGACTCTGTAACCTCAATTTTACAGTAAAAACAAAATCATATGATGAATTCGAGAATTTTATATTATCGATTTGATTATATAACTTGAATGGACGTACAAAGATAGGATTTTTAAAATTAATATGATGATTTTTAAATAAGTATTCCAAGAGTAGTTCACAGTTGAACAAAATTTGCCATTTTCCGTTTTCTGATGATCGATCCAATATTGGGTGATGAAATTTTGTTTGAAGCTAGTTTATTAATCAGTGATTCTAGAAATATTGCCAATTTTTTTTCTATTACATAAATTGATGAGTCGAGAACAATTTAGGGTTATGTTTGAAGTTTTGCAGTGGGATGGAAATGTGGGGATTTCGTCACCATGGATTGATCGAGTTGCTCGAGATTGAGAGGGATGGTAGTATAGGGGGTTGACGTGGTGTGGACGGAGTGGGAGCTCCTCCGGTGGTCTGAGATGCGGCGGCGAGGCATTTGCGTTCTGGTGAGTTCGTGTTACAATGTCGAACGAAAGGCTATATTTCGTTCTCGAGTGTTTGGCTTCGAATCGAACTTCGATTTCGAGTATAAGGATAATTCGCGACTTGCCAGAGGTCGTGCCGTTCACCGGAGCGGCGGCGCGACGCCGTGCACGTGCACGACATCAATTTTGTATCA
This sequence comes from Allium cepa, assembly GCA_030765085.1. Taxonomy (NCBI): domain Eukaryota; kingdom Viridiplantae; phylum Streptophyta; class Magnoliopsida; order Asparagales; family Amaryllidaceae; genus Allium; species Allium cepa. The sequence goes on from CM060928.1 coordinate 621,117,477, forward strand.
GGAGGTTTTGAGCTTGGGGGGAACTCGAAGAAATGCTCGAGTAGGAGATGGGTTGGCTCGAGTTTCTCGCGTTCGTGTGGAATTGATTCAGCGGTTGTTTAAGTTTAAACTTAAGCTAGAAAAAAAAGAAGAAGAAATGAATGAGTGGGAAGAAGGATAACTCGGGGAAAAGTACAAAGGAGCTCGAGTTGTTACTCGAGTAAACCGGCATTTCGCTCGGGTCGATTTCCCAAACCTGAAGTATAATAAAAGTAAGTTAAGCAAACCTTTTAAACAAATTTTAAGTAATGATGACAATTGATGTTTGACAAATTGAGATTAAAAAACTCTATTACAAGTTTAATTATTTGAGGAAAATGCTTAACAATGTTTTCTAAAATCTTAATTAATATTTTGATTAAGGAATTAACCTAAGTCAAGTATTTAATGTAATTAACACTAAAGTTTTAAGTTAATAATAATTTGATTTAAAAGTTTAAGGAAGATTTTAAATATTAATTAAGATAAACAATCATTATTAATTAATTGTTTAAAAAGAGTAATTAAGAATGGTTAATTAATTATAATTGTAATTAATTAAGTAATTAGAGATTTATCAGTTTGTAATTAAAAATTAGTTAACTGATAATTAAGTGTCTAATTTATTTGTAATTAGGAATTGTTAATTAGATAATTTAAGTTAATTAATTTATAATTGGTAGTTAATTAAGATAATTAATTAAGGAATGATTTATTAATAAAAGGGATTAAGATTTAATTTATCACTAAAAATAATTAATCGTTGATTTAAATTAATCCATAAAAATAGTTATGTGGTTAATTCATTTAAATCACATTCACCTTGATTGGAAAATAATTAACTATTGTTGTGCACTGGATTGATATTTCTGTTGTGATTATGATGCTGTGTGATGTGAATTGCTTTGTGCTGAACTGTGATTTGTGATTTGTCTCTGTATTTATGTGAAAACTCTTTTGTCGTAAAACGACATTTAAACTTCGATGCGACGGTGAGTCGGATTTCAGTTAGTTATCTGAAACCCACATCGAACACTGAATGTGAATCTTTGTTATTGATACACCCACGTGTTTTAAAATTGAGCATTCACTATTCGGTTTAGCCGAGAGAGGACCTTTGTGTCATGCAACCCATTCCGAATAATGATATGACGAAATGAATAGCTTTTGAAGACTGGTGTTGAAGACCGGGTATTTACGAGAACGATAGGATAACCTATCGATTGTCTCTGCACCGAGTAGCTACAGTATAGAGATTCCTTAAGTGATGGGAAGTACGATCGGGATTGTGGATACCCGGATTTACAAGGGCTTCTTCCTTTATTGGACGAAGTGCATTCGGTTCTGTTCGAACCCGGAACAGACTTGTATGGTTGTGTGTCTGACATTACACTTCGAGATATAAAGCAGATTTCTTTCAAATACATATCTGTTGGTGGTGGAGAATTTATTCTCTTAGCTTAACACTCTTATCTGAGACGCACGAGCTCAGAGTTTATGTAGTTGAAGGTTATCAGCGATATACTCCGAATTTGTAGTGTGGCATGCTAAGTGTTGTCGTGTGTTGATTATTTGTGATCAAAGCATGGTTTCGTATAAAGCGTAGCTTTGTGGACGAGACCTCATCGGACCTCACACCCCAGAAATGGTCGAAACAGGTAAGATGTGGCAAGGTTATGAGGGTCGCGCCCTTTAGGGTATGTCATTTCCTTCTAGAAAAAGGTAGTATCATGGTATGGAGCCCAGATACTTAACCTATGTGGTTGCTGCAATCTCATTTACTGTGTGGTTGTTGCTTTGTGGTAGAGGGCCCTCGGATAAAGGTTGCAAACGACCGGGGGGTGGCATACTTGAGTAGTAGTTACCTAGTTACAAAGGTAACCCGGCCTTGTGTTGGCAGAGAGCCGGGTAGGTTCTCAGGACGTCCCTCCAGAGGCATACCCATGTGGCAGTAGGAAGTTCATTAGCCTAACCATTTGTTGGAAACCCAAACAAAACAATACGAACCCAATACGGTTTTAGTTGTAGAACCTGCCATTTAACATGGCAGCTATAGTAGGCATAGTATAATGGTACCTATGCTGGCTAAGATTAATATTATACTTTTGAAATGTTTTCTGCACTATGTACTAATAATAATATTAAAAAGATTTTGCGTATCAATCATGTTTGACTATCATAAGGAGAAATCTCCTCCAATTCTGCGTTTGCATTGTGTGTGTGGCGGGAGGCCTTATGGTAGTTTCATTTTCAAAAAAGCATAACGAATTTTCTTTCATAAATTTGTTTATTTAAAAGCAACTGTTTTTGTTTACTCATACCAGTCCAATGACTGACCTGGAGTTTATTGTTTCTTTCTAAACCGTGGGTGCCCATCATTTCCACACGGGCAGCCTAGTAGCAGGTTTCCGTGTTCTGGTGTTAGCAGTATTTTGGAGGCTTTTACCTTGGAGATATTTTGGAGGCTTTGGATATCAAGGTGATCATTTTTTGGAAGCTCACTATCACTTCATCCCTTTGAAGACTTTTTGGATATATGATCACTTGTTGTTCTATTATGATGTTCTATTTGGAGTTGTGATATATGTATAAAAACACTCGTATGTGGTAATGAATATTATGATGATGTTATATCTGTGATGTGATGCATGATATTCATTTGTTTCCGCTATTTATATTCATCTAATATTGTTATAAGCACCATCCGACTGGAGTTCGATGTTTGAATTTTTGGCAGTCGAATACAAGTGAGGTATTTAGTGTAAATTTTCGAGCATTGGATTTCGAATCGTGACAAAGTGGTATCAGTGCTGAAGGTTGAGTAAGAACTTTAGCTACGAAGTATAACAAATTAGATGGCTTATTAAAGATAGGGTGGAGTATACCCTAGAATGAGTATAACCGAGATCGAAACCTCAAATTTTCTTAGTCCATTTCTTTTAACTGCTGATATTCCTTAGGATATCTCGTCCGTATATCTAAACCAATTTTCTTACTAATTACAGATAGTAAGAATGAGTAGACGAAGAGGAAGAGTTGGGGGATGAGGAAATGCCACAACACCTAGTCAAGTTCCCCCAACAGCAGAAGCAGCTTTATCTATTCAGCATCAGCCGAATTTGGCTAATTTATATAAGAATTTTTCAAGGCTTGGTGGTAAGCCGTTCACCGGGAAGGAGTCAATTGTTGAGGCCCAAGCATGGATCAGATCACGTGAAAGAATCTTTAGAGGGCTGAAGCTGCAAGACGATCAGATGCGACTCATAGCTTCTTGGCAACTTCAAGAAGAAGCCTTAGCATGGTGGGAGACAATTACGGTAGATAAGCCAGAAGACGAGTTTACTTGGGAGAGATTCAAAGAAGTATTTGAGAAGCGCTATATGCCATCGACTGGAATTTCTCGAATGTACCAGGAATTCACGGATTTAAAGCAGGGGAGTTTGTCATTCGCGGAGTATCTAAACAAATTCAATGAATTGTCTCATTTTGGTCCAGAGTTGGTGAATACACCTTTAAAGAAGAATGAAAGATTCATTTATGGGATGAATAAGAAGTTCCACGAAAGATTGACTGGCCACGTCAAAGAATCCTTTTCAGATTTGGTTGATATGGGGTACAGATATGCTACACTTGATATGCAAGAAGCCCCGGTGGAGAAAGGAAATTTAAGCAATCAAAATTGAAAGGAGAGGAAATTTGGAGGTAAGAAACCATGGCAGGGTAAGGATAAAAAGAAGAGTAATCAAGGAAGCACAGCAGAGAATGTTAGTTGCTATAATTATCTAGAAAAAGGCCACTACTCAAACAGCTGCAAGAAGGCAAAGAGAGATTAATCCGTTCAAGGGAAGCCTAGGTAATGCTATTTTTGTCAGAAATTGGGACATTAAGTTAAAGACTGCCCAGTCATGAAGCAAGCTCAGACAGCCAAGGTGTACACGGTCAAAGACCAACCTGTATCTTCCGAAGCAGAAAAAGGAAAAGGAGTTCTGGAAGGTAATCTCACTATTTATGATAGAATTATTAGAGTTCTGTTTGACACGGGCGATACACATAGTTTTATCTCTCAGCAAGCTATAAATGAATTAAATCTTGAACCTGATTTTGCTGATGAACCTATATGCGTAAAGAATCCAGTTGGAGGTCCCGTGAACCTTTGTCTTCGATGTAGAGACGTTCCTATCTCATATTCTTGTTACCAATTCCCTATCAGTCCCTTTGTCCTTGATTTTAAGGAGTTTGAAGTCTTACTCGGAATGGATTGGTTAGCTAAATACGTAGCCAAATTGGATTGCATTAATCAATCGATTTCGATTAAAACCAAATTTGGAGATTTTATTGAGATTTCTTGTGAGGACCCTAGTCCTAAAGGAGAAGGATTGATGTATAACTTGGGTTATCCCGAACCCAGTCTGGAGTCTATATCCATTGTTAGATATTTTCTAGACGTGTTCGAAGAAGTGAAATCTCTATCTCTACCTCCACATCGAGAAATAGAATTCAGAGTTGACCTAGTACCCAACGCTCGTCCTGTCGTTCACGCAAGTCGCAGGATGGAACCCAGGGAAAGGGTTGAATCAGTCCAGCAAACCAATGATTTACTAGAAAAAGGTTTGATTCGACCCAATGTTTCTGAATGGGGTTCAACAGTAGTGTTTGTTGCTAAATCGGATGGATCTTTGAGATTGTGTGTGGATTACCATGATCTCAATAAGCTGACTCTCAAGAATAAATTTCCTCTAACTAGAATTGATGATCTGTTTGATCAATTGCACAGCGCTCGTTTCTTTTCGAAGATGGATCTAGCCCAGGGATTCCATCAACTACGAATCGCCGAAGATTGTGTTCATTTGACCGCTTTTAGGGGTCCTAATATGTTCTACGAATGGTTAGTCATGCCTTTTGGGCTATCTAATGCTCCAGCATACTTCGTAGATCTTATGGCTCGTGTGTTCCGGGAAGTATTGAATAAATTTATGCTTGTGTTTATTGACGATATTTTGGTATATTCCAAGACCGAAGTGAGCACGCCGATCATCTTAGAATCGTATTGGAGATATTAAGGAGAAAAATTCTATTTGCAAAATTTTCCAAATGCCAATTTTGGGTCAAAGAAGTTAAATTTCTCGGCCATATTGTTAATGAAGAAGGAATTTTTGTTGATCCTAGCAAAATTTCCGCTATTCTTGATTGGAGGAAACCCACTACCCAAAGGAAGTTCGAAGATTTTTGGGTTTAGCAGGTTATTATCGGAAGTTTGTTCAGGACTTTTCTAAAATAGCTAGTTCGTTGACTAAGCTAACAATGAAGGATGTAAAATTCAATTAGACTCCGAAATGTGTCGAAGCTTTTCAGAAGTTGAAGAAGAGATTAACCACCGCTCCTGTTCTTGCTATTGTCAACGGGAATCGAGGATTATCTATTTATACCGACGCTTGCGGTGATGGTTTGGGTGCGGTGTTAATGCAGAATGGGAAGGTAATTGCCAACGCGAGTAGACAATTACGTCCTCATGAAAGAAATTATCCAACCCATGATTTGGAGCTTTTAGCTGTTATCTTCGCTTTGAAAATATGGCAACATTATCTTCTAGGTAAAAATCTTTTCAGCTTTCTTAACAATTTACGAATTTAACTTAACTTAACAATATACCTAATGAACTCTCTTTATTCTAGGTGAAAAATTCAAATTATTCACCGACCACAAATCTTTGAAATATCTCTTCACCCAGAAAGATCTGAATTTGCGACAACAATGTTGGTTGGAATTTCTGGCATCTTATGACCTAGACATTTTATATACGCCCGGAAAAGCCAATGAGGTTGCCGACGCCTTGAGTTGAAAGCATGCTATTCTTGCTCATCTCGTCATTGTCCTACTCTTCTTGAAAAGATCGCCAACAAGCAAAAAGAGGACAAGTTTCTTCAGGAAATATATGCGAGGATTTGTCGAGGTGAAGATTCTAGTTTTGCAATTGATGATTATGGAGTTATAAAGATGAAAGGCAGGATTTGTGTCCCGGACATCCTTGATCTGAAATGCGAAGTTTTGGACGAATGTCACAAATCTAAACTTTGCATCCATTCAGGAGTCAATAAAACGTATCGTGATATCAAAAGAACTTTCTGGTGGAAGACAATGAAAAGGGACATATCTATATATGTGAGTCGCTGTGCTACTTGCCAACAAATCAAAAGCGACCAAAAGAAAATGGCAGGTTTACTTCAGCCTTTAGATGTACCCAAGTGGAAATGGGACTAAGTATCGATGTATTTCATCGACGGTTTGCCTCGTACTCGAAAAGGCAATGAAGCAATTTAGGTCATTGTGGATCGTTTGACTAAGACAGCCCACTTCTTGCCAGTGAAATCTACCCGCACGGCAGCAAGTTTAGCCGAGTTATATGTTAAAGAAATTGTCCTTCTCCATGGTATTCTTAGCAGTATAGTGAGTGATCGTGATATGATCTTCACTAGTAGATTTTGGGAGGCATTTCAAGACGCAATGGGAACGAAAATGAATTTCAGCACTTCTTATCACCCACAATCTGATGGGCAGACTGAGAGGATTAACCCAGTCTTAGAAGACCTATTGCGTGCTTGTATACTTGATTTTGGTGGTTCTTGGGATGACCATTTACATCTGGTCGAATTCTCATATAACAATAGCTATCAGGCCAGTATAAAGATGGCTCCTTTTGAGGCTTTATATGGTCGTCCGTGTCGATCATCCGCATGCTGGATTGAGGCAGGTGATAGACTTGTCCTTGGACTGGATATGATTAAAGAAGGCACAGAGAAAGTAGATTTTATACGGAAGAAAATGAAAACGGCTCAAATTCGTCAAAAGAGTTATTATGATCGCAGAAGAAGGGATTTAGAATTCCAGATTGGGGATTCTGTCTTTCTCAAAGTATCTCCAATGCGAGGATTATTGAGGTTTAGGAAGACCGGTAAGCTAGCACCACGATATATTGGTCCTTTTCCTATTCTGGAGAGGATCGGTTCTTTAGCCTATCGAGTGCAGTTGCCTAGCTGGTTATTTGGTGTGCATGATGTGTTCCACATTTCTAATCTTCGAAAGTAGATAGTATTATTGAAGAAGCTGCTCAACAGGATCTCAAAATCACTCCCAATTTAGCAGTAAAAAGAGAACCAATAAAGATTGCAGATCGTGATGAAAAGCTATTGAGAAACAAAGTTGTGAAACTAGTTAAAGTTCAGTGGAGTGGTGATCCAAAGGATAGCACTTGGGAAACTGAAGATAATATGTGGAAATCATATCTCAATTATAAAGTGGATATCTCGGCTTAAACTCGTAAGCCATTTCTCTATCCTTTTCTGAATTTGTATATTCTTTGTTTGTTTTTCTCCCTCTTTCAAATTTTGAGGACTAAATTTTCTTAAGGGGGGAATATTTGTAACATCCCAAAATTTATTAATTTAAATATGGTGACTTATTTGAACTTTTAAAATTAATTTGAAAGGTTTCAAAACAAATAAAATATTATTAATATTAAATGTTACAAAAAAAGTATGGATACAAATAAAGAATTTAGTAGTTTTAGCTTTAAATAAGTGATAATAAAAAATTATAACAAACAAGGATGTATGTGAATTTGGTGTATGCAAGAAAGGAAAAAAAAGATGTATTCAAGGATAAGATAAATATCAATAGATAAAACAAAAAATGTACATACAAAAGAAAATAGGATTACATGTAAACAAAAATGGGAACATAAGCATTTAATGACTATCTTCTCAGCACAAATAAAATCATTTCAGCCACCAAAGGAAGAAAAAAAATATCTGACAAGAAAAAAAGGAAGAAATAAGTTGTACCAGTAATACCTATCTTTATAAAAAACTGCTTGCTTTATATACATCTACATCTATACCTGTTCGTTCAATATCATGGTAAAGCCAGAAAAAAAATGTAAACATCACCATATTTTCAAATTCAAACAAAATCTGCTGAAGGATAAAAATCAAAAACAACAAACTTTCACAACAGAAGTGCTCTCTGTTTCAAAATCTGTCTAGGTGAGTAAACATATTTTGAAAAGATTCAAGCATAATTAAAACTGGGTAGATGATTTATGGCAAGTGTTATGCTATAAGGCTATATACAGATGAGGATTTTTATGTATGCTAATTATATTTGTTCTGTACATAATTGTTTATCATCTCTGTGTTTTTTCTTTAAAAGGTACAAGGTTCAATCAAGTTAAAAACTTTAAATTTCACTTCCCTAATCTCTGATGGATTTTAATCTTCAACAAATAGGTTAGTTTAAACATCATTTATGAGCTAAATTCTGTTTTAAGCTTGATCATGAAGAGTTTGACTCTGTAACCTCAATTTTACAGTAAAAACAAAATCATATGATGAATTCGAGTATTTTAAATTATCAAATTGATTATATAATTTGAATGAACATACAAAGATAGGATTTTTAAAATTAATATGATGATTTTTAATTAAGTATTCTAAGAGCAGTTCACACTTGAACAAAATTTGCCTTTTTTCCATTTTCTGATGATCGATCCAATATTGGGTGATGAAATTTTGTTTGAAGCTAGTTTATTAATCAGTGATTCCATAAAAATTGTCAATTTTTTTTCTATTGCATAGATTGATGAGTCGAGAACAATTTAGGGTTATGTTTGAATTTTTATAGTGGGTTGGAAATGTCGTGATTTCGTCACCATGGATTGATCGAGTTGCTCGAGATTGAGGGGGATGGTAGTATAGGGGGCTGACGTGGTGTGGACGGAGTGGGAGCTCCTCCGGTGGTCTGAGATGCGGCGGCGAGGCATTTGCGTTCTGGTGAGTTCGTGTTACAGTGTCGAACAAAAGCAAAATCTCGCTCTCGAGTGTTTGGCTTCGAATCGAACTTCGATTTCGAGTATAAGGATAATTCGCGACTTGCTGGAGGTCGTGACGTTCACCGGAGCGGCGGCGCGACGCCGTGCACGACGTCGATTTTGTATCAGGAGGTTTTGAGCTTGGGGGGAACTCGAAGGAATGCTCGAGTAGGAGATGGTTGGCTCGAGTTTCTCGCGTTCGTGTGGAGTTGATTCAGCAGTTGTTTGAGTTTAAACTTAAGCTAGAAAAAAGAAGAAGAAATGAATGAGAGGGAAGAAGGGCAACTCGGGGAAAAGTACAGTGGAGCTCGAGTTATTACTCGAGTAAACCATCATTTCACTCGTGTCGATTTCCCAAACTTGAAGTATAATAAAAGTAAGTTAAGCAAACCTTTTAAACAAATTTTAAGTAACGATGACAGTTAATGTTTGACAAATTGAGATTAAAAAAAATTATTACAAGTTTAATTATTTGAGGAAAATGCTTAACAATGTTTTCTAAAATCTCAATAAATATTTTGGTTAAGTAATTAACCTAAGTTAAGTATTTAATGATTAACACTAAAGTTTTCAAGTTAATAATAATTCGATTTCAAAGTTTAAGGAAGATTTTAAATATTAATTAAGATAAACAATCATTATTAATTAATTGTTTAAAAAGAGTAATTAAGAATGGTTAATTAATTATAATTGTAATTAATTAAGTAATTAGAGATTTATCAATTTGCAATTAAAAATTGGTTAATTGATAATTAAGTGTCTAATTTATTTGTAATTAGGAATTGTTAATTAGATAATTTAAGTTAATTAATTTATAATTGGTAGTTAATTAATATAATTAATTAAGGAATGATTTATTAATAAAAGGGATTAAGATTTAATTTATCATTAAAAATAATTAATCATTGATTTAAATTAATCCACAAAAATAGTTATGTGGTTAATTCATTTAAATCACATTCACCTTGATTGGAAAATAATTAACTATTGTTGTTCACTCGATTGATATTTCTATTGTGATTATGATGCTGTGTGATGTGAATTGCTTTGGCTGAACTGTGATTTGTGATTTGTCTCTGTATTTATGTGAAAACCCTTTTTCCGTAGAACGACATTTAAACTTCGATGCGACAGGGAGTCGGATTTCAGTTAGTTATCTGAAACCCACATCGAACACTGAATGTGAATCTTTGTGATTGATACACCCACGTGTTTTAAAATTGAGCGTTAACTATTCGGTTTAGCCGGGAGAGGACCTTTGTGTCATGTAACCCATTCCGAATAATGATACGACGAAATGAATAGCTTTTGAAGACCGGTGTTGAAGAACGGGTATATACGAGAATGATAGGATAACCTATCGATTGTGTCTGCACCGAGTAGCTGCGGTATAGAGATTCCCTAAGTGATGGGAAGTCCATTCGGGATTGTGGATACCCGGATTTACAAGGGCTTCTTCCTTTATTGAACGAAGTGCCTTCAGTTCTGTTCGAACCCAGAACAGACTTGTATGGTTGTGTGTTTGACATTACACTCTGAGATATAAAGCAGATTTCTTTCAAATACATATCTGTTGGTGGCGGAGAATTTATTCTCTTAGCTTAACACTCTTCTCTGAGACGCATGAGCTCAGAGGTTATGTAGTTGAAGGTTATCAGCGATATACTCCCAGTTTGGTAGTGTGGCATGCTATGTGTTGCTGTGTGTTGATCATTTGTTAATCATTTGTGATCAAAGCATGGCTTTCGTATAAAGCGTAGCTTGTGGACGAGACCTCATCGGACCTCACACCCCAGAAATGGTCGAAACAGGAAAGATGCAGCAAGGTTATGAGAGTCGCGCCCTTTAGGGTATGTCATGTCCTTCTAGAAAATGGTAGTATCATGGTATGGAGCCCAGATACTTAACCTATGTGGTTGCTGCAATCGCATTTACTGTGTGATTGTTGCTTTGTGGTAGAGGCCCCTCGGATAAAAGTCACAAACTACCGGGGTGGCATACTCGAGTAGTAGTTACCTAGTTACATAGGTAACCCGGCCTTGTGTTGGCAGAGAGCCGGGTAGGTTCTCGGGACGTCCCTCCAGAGGCGTACCCATGTAGCAGTAGGAAGTTCCTTAACCTGAACATTTGTTGGAAATCCAAACATAACAATACGAACCCAGTACGGTTTTAGTTGTAGAACCTGCCATTTATCATGGCAGCTATAGTAAGCATAGTATAATGGTACCTATGTTGGATAAGATTAATATTATACTTTCAAAAAGTTTTCTGCACTATGCACTAATAATAATACTAAAAAGATTTTGCGTATAAAGCATGTTTGACTATCATAAGGAGAAATCTCCTCCAATTCTGCGTTTGCGTTGTCTGTGTGGCGGGAGGCCTTATGGTAGTTTCATTTTCCAAAAAGCATAACGAATTTTCTTTCATAAATTTGTTTTATTTAAAAGAAACGGTTTTTGTTTACTCATACCAGTCCCATGACTGACCTGGGGTTTATTGTTTCTTTCTAAACTCTGGGTGCCCATCATTTCCACACGGGCAGCCTAGTAGCAGGTTTCCGTGTTCTAATGTTAGTAGTATTTTGGAGGCTTTTACATTGGAGATATTTTGGAAGCTTTGGATATCAAGGTGCTTTGTTTTTGGAAGTTCACTATCGCTTCATCCCTTTGAAGACTTTTTGGATATATGATCACTTGTTGTTCTATTATGATGTTCTATTTGGAGTTGTGATATATGTATAAAAACACTATGATGTGGTAATGAATATTATGATGATGTTATATCCATGATGTGATGTATGATATTCATTTGTTTCCTCTATTTATATTCATCTAATGTTGTTATAAGTCCATCCGACTGGAGTTCGATGTTTGAATTTTCGACAATCGAATACAAATGAGGCATTTAGTGTAAATTTTCGAGCATTGGATTTCGGATCGTGACAGTGTCTGTATATAAAATTTTCTACCCTATGGTCAAGTGATAGGGATATTTATCATTTCAATCCGTAACTTAAAATAAAAATACGGTTATATATCATTTCAAACCGCAATCCCGAATGAAATAAAATGCATGTAAAATACAACATCCATTCATCCAATATCAATCATCGACCATTTATCACAATCATCAACCAATTCAAGCAAAAACATTAATATAAAACAGATAATAAATAACAAGTAACTACTGGAAGTTTATATTCAAAAATAAATTAATTTAATTAGCAGTTTATATGCAACAATAAATTAAATAACAATTTAATTCAATAAATTCAATTTAACTGGAATGACGATAAAAATATACCAAACAACAATAAATAAATTTATAATCACACCATAGATTATTTTAACACATATAAGAAATTTTAGAAGTTGTGAGTGGGTTAAAACACTCACCTTTTGAATTTAAATTGAATTTAAATCCAATTTAAACCTAAAATTTGAACTGTCTCAGAATCCAATCAAACCAGTGCCAAAATGTCCGGAATTTCAATACGAACCTAGGGGAGAAAACCGCGTGTGAATTGGACCTCATATGAAAAAATTATGTGATTCAGAACAAACAAAAGAATTCGAATTAAATTTAAATAAAATAATATAGTTAGTTTCCACGTCACCTATCTTCCACAAGCTACAGGCCGAACCCTAGCCTACCAGAAAAAATTCACGACACACTTCGAAGTAGCGCCCCCACCTTATTCTCGGTCATCGCCGATGTAGCCACCCTCGTACGTCATGCCGAACGCCTTGCCAAGCACCCTGCCCCCTCGCGAATGCCACGCGGCCTCCCAGATGGCCTCCATAACTCCGACCGCTAAAATATTCGAACCCTAGTTCGAATTATGCACAAAAGCCAGTTGTTGATTCGACGCAACAACTACATAGATGAAGTCCCCTCGGCATTCTCCATAGCCCCATGCCCTCAAATCGATGATCCGACGAAGATGATCAAGACACTACGAATGGCTGTGACCATTTCGAGCAATCCTGACCGAACCGCGACTCCAACGGAAGAACGAATCATATATTTGACTTGCGCTCGTCGAGAGCTTCAGATCCATATAAAATTTGATATTATTTGAGGATATTGAATTTTCAATTTGATTTTTGAATTGCAATTGGATTTGAAATTGTCTGCCATTGAAATGAAGAGGTGAGAAGGAATTGTACATACAGACAATTTACAATAAGGAACAATTAGGGTTTATAACAGGGTATTTATAGACAAAGCTGAAAGTAGAATAGATGGACCAGATTGATAAGCGCATTGAACGATAAAATGGCCCAAAAAGCCCGTTCTGACTCCGGAATGAAATTGGGTCAACCCATATACCAAAATAGATGTTTTTAAATATTTTAAACATAATGGAACATGTTTCAAATTCAAATTTCATCGTATGAAGAAGTTATGCTAAAATCAAATTATTTCAATTGATTTCAATGGATTTCAATTAATTGATTTCAAGGCGTTTCACGTTCGTACGATCAAACGACAAGTCCGATCGCTACGAAACTTAAAATCCTACAATAATTCACCGTTACGGATCCGATGAAACTAGTTTCATCGAAATCCGAGTCAGTGGCCAAAATGGCTATTTTTACAGTTAATTAAATAAATTAATAATTAATTAATTAAATCACTTTTTCAAATTTCAATTCCAAAATTAACAAATCTTATCATTTTCGACTTCTTAGACAAATACAAAATGTAAACAAGTTCAGATGTAAATTTCAAAGTAAATCAATTTACCAAATGCAGTATGTACTTTATTTTATTGCAATTAATCCAATTATTATAATTTAAATTTCAATAAGTTAATAAATCTCGATTTCCATTCTTTAAATCAACCAATTGTCATATTATAAATGGGATTAATATTATTTCCAATTATTTCCTTAATTTATACTAATATAACATTAAATTAAGATTCATTGCAATTGATTACAAATTTTTATTTAATGGACTAAATAAATGATTACTTTATAATAATTGTGGCCACTAACTCTTAATCACATTTATATAAGTTATCATTTCCAAACAATTACATTAGAACGTTGATTTTATTTAGTTACTATTTATTAATATTAATTCACTGTTTTATTCAATATTTACCTTTGTTTTTCTTGTATTTAATTTATTACCAAATATTACTATTTACAATCAATTATAACCCTACAATTGTTTTCAGTTAATTGGGATTGCATTGAATTAATTATTTATTAGCTTACATCAACATTCTTACATTTCTTTCCCATTATAAATTCATTAACAAATTACAAATTTCTTTTATTTATACGACACTTACATTCATACCTAATTTCATTACTTTTATCCCATTACACTAATATACGCCTATTTACATCTTAATTTGAATAAATATTACATTTCTAAATGTGTACTTATATCAACTGTACACATTAATTACGGTTTAAACCAATGAATTTACCTTAATTCCATTCTTATACCAGTTTATTACTTTATACATACATTACGTTTCTATGTAACTTATACATTCACACTTTCCGTTATTATTTTGATTGTCATTAAAGAAATGTTCATTATTAGTCACTAATGATTATACCAACTCATGTCACACTAATCCTACTCAATTCCCATTTATTACACAGATTTATATTAATAAATCAACATTTACATTTGTTACTTACATTCAACTTATAACCAAGTTATACCATTTTACATTATTTCATTTATTGCAATTTCATTCAATTTATACAAATTCAGCTTTAATTAACTTCGTTGTTACATTTTATCCTAGTTATTATTTCATTATTCATTTACAAATTATATTTGTTCAATATTATTCCATTTATAATTTTTAATGTTTTCATTGGTTTTTATTATATTCCATTTATAACTAAGTCATAACATTTAAATTATTTTATTAAATTGGCATGTACATTCAAGTTCATTAATTATTAACTTGCATTAACCTATTTCCTTAATTTACATTCTATTACTGTTAATAATGTGTTATTTCATTAATTAATGCAATAATTACTTTTATTTTCTCATGTCCAATTTATATCTAGGTATAACACTTTCACTACATCATTTATTAGAATTTTATTCAAATTACTAATAATTAGTTTTAATTAACATTGCTATATTTCATTTTTATGGTTCATTCCAAAATTAAATTATAAAGTTTCTATTTCTTACTAGATTTAATTACAAAAATCTTATTAAATTACAATTTTAATCGTCATAAATTACGGGTCGTTACACTCTCCCCAACTCAAAACTTTTCGTCCCAGAAAAGGAAAAAGAAGGGAAAAGAAGAATTAGGAATCAAAATATCTTACTTAGAATATTAAATTAATAAACAAATAACTTTACAAAATTAATTAATTTAAATAAAATATATCAATTTATAAAATTAAATCTTTTATACTCAAATTAATAAAGTTTGAAAAACATTTTTCAAAATATTTTCTAAGTCCAAAATTTACGGAAAATTTCGACAAAGTCTCCTTTGTACGGGGAGGCTCAGGAGAAAATATAATATCAAATATAACAATATACAACATATAATTTCCTAAATAATATATCCCAACACGGGAAAACAATATAATAACGCTATAAAACCGTAATCCGAGAACGTACCTATTTGTCGGGCAATTAACGCTTAATTATGAAACCAAAAGCAGTAGCAATTGTTTCCATAACCTGTATTTCACTTATATAATCTAAAAGAGTTAATAATTATATAGAATGAAATATTTAAAGTTGCTTCAACTACTAACAAACAATCAATGTCAAATAACAACAATCACTTGCGCCCACAGCATACACATCATATACAAATCAACCATTCAATCAAAATAAAACAATTGGTTGGTTCGGGTTAAGACACTTTAAATCACATAGAATGACAAATAACTATGAAGTATTCCATTTACTCAACGGTCCTAGATAAAACTCGATAGATTAATCATACATCTAAGCAATTTTAAAGTACCTTTTCCCAAACAACCATAAACCAAACAAACAACAATTTCAATCAATATATCAATTTTATTTCATACATTTGTTGTTTGATTTCCTTTTCATTCATATAATGATTTATCTTCTTAATTTACATTTATATTATTTATATTCAATCAAATTTCTTAGCATGTAAATTCATTAACTTAAGTTTATAGCCATTTATTTACAGTGTTCATCCTTTCTTCTACTCATTTTATTTAGAAATAACTTCAACCTATTTACTTAAGTTTATAATTACTTTCCTACAATACCTACTCTCTATTATATTTAATTAGTAATATTTCACTTATACTTAAGTTTATAACACTACAACATTAAATTCTTATTTATTAAGGTGATTCATCGAACCCTTTCATTATATAAATTTTCTTGTAAAATTTTCCATTACATTTCCTTATAACATTTTAACTTTTTATAGCTGGTAAATTATATATATGCTCTAAGACTGTAATTCGAAGTTATACAAGTTTCCTCATTTCTTTAATTAATTTTTAACATTCAATAATCATCTTTTGCTTTTTATAGATCACAAATTTCAAATTTCTTGAAATTTCATTTATAACTTAGCATTAAATCCATTATTTCATTTAGAGGTTTCAATTACTAGTCAAATTCCATTTCACTAAGGCAATTGAAACTATTAATTAATGGAAACTTAAGAACTAAAGACCGGGTTAAATTCCAAATCGTTTTAAAATAATAGAAAAATATATATTTACAATTTATATATCCAATTATATTTTAGACAACTTAAAATTTATATTTGTTTATCAAAATAATTCTGTAGTCGAACTGCTACAGTGGCCTTACCATTTCGAAACTCGAAAATGAATGTCAATGATGTGTGCCTCATCACCAAAATTATTTTCCGGCGACAGAGAGGGGAGTACAGAACTTATTTCATTCCAAAATTTCTTTAAAAATAATTCTTTCAATTCCTATTGGAATATTTATATTAGAAAATACTTCAAAATAATATTATTATATTCTAAATCATTCAAAAGAAGATTTCAAAACCCCAGAACTTAAATTCTAAATTCTTAATTTTCATTTATTTTATTTTCAATCTCATTTCAACTATTATTTATAAATTTCATTACCTAACAACCAATATATTGCAACCAAATATATATCTTATTTATAAAATTTTAATTTATATATATAGAAAATATAATAGGCAAAATTATTTCATTCACCTATATTCAAAACAAATATTGTGTCGGTCTGTCCTATTAAGTGTTTAGATATCCCTATTGATGTCATAGCGTCCTATGCACCAAACAGAATTTATAAATACAAAACGGAACAAATTAACACAATATAATACCATTTTATAACACTAACAAGTACGCTCTCTTATATATATACACTCAGCGACTCATCATAGGGTATCACTACTCTATTAATAAAGAGTAAGACCCCACAAAGCTAAGGTTTATCGCTAAACCAAAGCTCTAATACCAGATGTAACGTCCCGCCTTTTTTGTACGTTTAAGCAGACACACATGCCAACTCAAACCATACAGAAGGGCGGATTGTTATGGGGTAAATAAGAAAAAGCAGAGAAAGAAAAAACATGTAACAACTGGTATTTTCAACCATTCGCATTCGCACATGTCGGAATTGAATTTTTCAAAATACCGCGTTGTAAATGAAATTTGGCTAATCTCAGAATATACAGTAAATAAAATCACAGATCACGGACATAGAGTAATAATAGTGTGGCGGAAGTGAAAGAAATAGTAGTTCATGAAGCTACTATGTAAATATATCAGAGTTACATAAGATACAATAGAATAAATAAAGTACAAAAGAAGTCTCAAGATGATAACCAAGTACAAAATGAATACAACACTGGGATCAATAGGATAACTGGAAGTGAAACGGATAAAACTAGACGAGCAGATAATCTCCAGCGATTCCAAATCTCCAGAAAGTGGAATCCAAATCTGCGAATACTCAGGCTGACCGGAGCGTAAATAAAAATACAAACACTCGAGTCAGGACATACATACTTATACAATGTAAACCAACTCAAGTGAACTGTAGTAAAAGTACAAGTAACTTAAAGGATTCCTGGGACCGCCCATCCTCTAAGGATCCGTCAAACTATTTACTATGTAGTATATTGCGCTATTATAATAATGTGCAATAGTAAAATAAACTTACATTTAAATAGCGTTAAGAAGTGACCCAATATTCCCCTTAACACAAATAATGCCAATAGTCTATACAGTATCTGCATATCTTCTGATCGGGAAACTATGAGAAGATACTGCATAGGTATGACACAAATAGAAACTTGTAGTAATGGTTCGATATGGTAGGTGACACGGCACACGAGGCAATGCCAGGGTAGATATACCAATTACGACACTCGAGCTAGTGGTAACGCAGCAGCCACATACGCCAACCGTGGAACACATTCCCATAAATTGGAGGGGTGCTCAAACAATCACAGGTAATAGAATGGTATCGAAGAAATGCGTCTGCTACGAGGTGCGACATCAACTGGCACAAGGCCGCTCCTGTTTTAGCCACCTTATGCCAACTCATGGGAGTTGGGTCCACGTAACATACCACAAGAACATCTCCACCATCCTATTTCATTCTGGAATCTCCACCGCGTACACGGTTGTCAAAGTGGTTTTCGGTATCGACAAAGAGTATGCCCATATCCGATCCCGGTTTCTTTGCCAACCAATCGTTATTATAACCCGTGGTTATAGCTTTATAATAATATTTTATACTTCAAAATAAAATATCATTTCAATCCAAATCTTTATCAAAATAAAGATTAAATCATTTCCATACCATTTCAATATATTAAATTACCATATCCTTTCAAAACTTCCTTTCAAATCATTTTAATACATAAATACCATATCTTTCAGAACTTCATTTTCAAATCATTTTAATATCAAAATATCATATCTTTTAGAACTTTATTTTCAAATCATTTTAAAATCAAAATATCGTATCTTTCAAAACTTTATTATATAAGTTCAAATCCAAATATTCAACTTTGAATACCTTCTAAATTCAAGATAACATTCATTTATTATCCATTCAAATCACCTTTAAATAGTTTATATTCCAATTAAATTAACTCATTTAAACCATTTAAAAGTGGAATTATTATATTTTCAAATTAAGTATTTAATTTCCAAAGTTTCAAACCATTCTGAGCTCATTTACCAAGTCAAAAACCATAAACATTTAAAATTTTAGCCTTTCACACCATTTAGAAAAAGCTGTTATAAGTTACACTTAAAAACATTTTAATTGATCAAAGATAGCATTTAAAAACTGCTGCTAAAACTCAGTTTTAGTTGAAATTTAGTTTAAAACAGCAAAGACATCATTTCCAAAAATGCTGTAATAGCTCAGGTTTCAAGTTTAAGGTTTTAATTAATTTCAGCAAAGACAACAGACCACTACAGCATTTACAGAACTTCCGTAATAGGCCTTTATTAAGTGTAATAGGCCTTTATTAAGTTTTTAGTTCATTTACAGAAACCATAGCATTTCTGAATGCTATTAAAAGTATTATCTAGATTTTAGTGTATTACCAGCAAATAATAAACTTCAATTTAAACCCCTTTAAACGTTATAAAAATCATATTTTAACATTCAAAAATGTTTATTAACATACCTTTAACATATGATTTTTATAAAATAAATTTCTTATAAATAAATCAAATTTTTCAATAAATTTACTTAACAAATTCATGTGTATAATTTCCTTTCCTTCACATATGCAATTTATTAACACTTACATTTTTAAATTTCCATTTCACAAATTAAAATAAATTTCTAATATGATTTCATTTAACTAAAACCTTTAACTAAACCAAATTTCACATTTCCAAGTCAAGTTGCATTTTAAAATTACATATTTAAGCATTCATTTATTTAACCGTTTGAATTCATAGAAAATCAATAATACTTTAATAAATCACTTAAATTCAAATTTAAATCAAATTATCATATTTACCGTTTTCTAAATATAATTAAATTTCCATTTTATTTATATAACTTAAATATCATTTTTAACTGAAATTCCAAATTTCCAAACTTAAGTTATATTTCAAAAATTCAATTTAACCATTTATTTATTTAACATTTTCCACTTATAGAAAAATCATAAATCCTTTATTTAAAACACTTTAAAATCTATTCAAATCAAATTATCATAAATTTACATTTTAAACCACTTAAAATTTTATTTATATAACTTAAATGTCATTTTAAAAGCCAAAGTCCAAATTTCCAGATTTATGTTATGTTTTAAAAATTCGGTTTAATCATTTAATTTCAACATTTTTAACTTATAGAAAAATAAAAATTTCTTATTTAAACATTAAAAAAATCCAATTTAAATTAAATTTTAATAAATTTAAACTTTTAAGAATACTGAGAAATATTCAAAATACTTTATAAAATACCCACGGGCCTGTATATAGTTTTCTAACCTAGGTCAAGTGATACAGATATATATCATTTCAATCGGCAGTTTAAAAAGAAAAATCAGGGTTCTATCATTTGAAACCCACAATCCCAAGTTAAAGCAAAATTAATAAAAACCGTTCAAGCCTATCATTTCAGCCCATAATGATTTTTTCCTATTCTAAAGTCTGTTCGGGTATGTATCATTTCAACCCTTAGTGAACCTAATCTACATGGAACTTGCAGTGTGATAAACAGATATAAATGAAAAGTTAACAACATATAACAGTAACAGATGAGATGACATGTAAATTAATGGGTTTAACATCATATTAATAATCACAGGCAGTTATAACATATCATAATATTCTACACATTCAATTGTTGTCAATTCACATAATTATATAAGTATGAATGTCGGGTGAGATTTACTCACCTCTAAATGCTGGAGATTGCAATACAACTGACGCAACGGAATCAACAGCACGATGACAAGACTACGGACTTGAGTGGAGAGTGAATCCAAGCTACTAATCTTGTGTTACAACCCAAAACAAGCATCAAAACAAATTAAAATTCAATATACTTTGAAATGGAATAACTTTGGAATAAAAAGAGATTTGAACCCAAAGTCTTTTACCTTGCTTCTCTACTATTTGGCACGGCCTAGGGATGTTTTTTGGCTCTAGTTTGAACAAGTTTGGCTCGGGTTTGATCATGTGAATGCATGGCCAAAGGCATGAATCATGGGGGAGTTACATAGTGAGAAGGTGAATGGTTTTAAGGCAAAACATGGTTTTTGTTCACCCAAATGGGCTCGGCCATAGGAGGTGTGGGATTGACCAGAGATGCATGGGTCAGGTCAGGACTAGAGGGGTGTGTGGTGTTCAGGTCAGTGAGGTGGTGGCGGCCAAGGTGGTGGTTATGGTGGTGGTTGAAGTAGATGAGCCAAAGTGGTCAAACTAGCATGGTTTTTGGCTTTAGGTTGCAATTTTGAGGGGTTTGGTCATCATGGTGGTTCGGCCTTGGTCAAGACCTGAGCTGTAGGTGGTGGTGATGGAAAGGAATCTATGTTGGAGGTGGTGGCCATGGCTATGGAGGAGAGGCCAATCCAAATTCATGAGAAAACAAGGCAAAATGACATAGAAATAAGAAGAAAAGGAAGAAGAAAGTGAAGCCATTACCCAAATTTTTTTCCAAGCTGTGAAGAATGAGAAAGTAAAAATGTTTTTGCGTGATAAATAAGATAAAACTCATAGCTACTCAAAAAAAATGTACGACCAAAGAGAATGGAGAGGTTATGGCTAGTGAAAGGACTCTAGGAGGTGAAAGGACTTTAGTTTCAAAGCCTTTAAAAACTCTTCAAATTTCTGAATTTCTTTGATTTCAAAAAATCAAAAATAAACTCAGAAATAAGCTTTAACAACTGAAACAAAGTATTAAAAAATAAAAATAAAAAATTAATTTTAAAGAAATTAGAAAAAGAATATAAGAAATTGCTTAAAAATCCAAAATAGTGTCCAGAAATTACAAATAAATCACCATTGGCTTTGGAAAAATATCTACTTCATTTTAAAAATATTCTAAAGCAAAACTTTGAAATAAATAATTCATTTATAATTTCTAAAATGAAATAAATAATTAAATTTAGAGAAATTAGAAAAAGGATAAAGAAATAGTTTATTTAATTTAAAACAAGGCTTAAAATTACAAATCAAACATCACTAGCCTTATAAAATTTCTATTTCATTTTAAAACAAATAAAATGTCAAATAAATAAAATAAATGAGAAACAAAATAAAGTGGGAATGAGAATAAAATAAGATCTTGAGAAAATAGAAAAATAAATAAAGAATTCCATAAATTAATTGAAGTTGGACATTAGAAATTGTAAAAATAGAACTGACACCGGGAAATGTCAATTACACTTTCAAAAATGTTTTAAAACAAAAATATATGCAGTACATGTTATTTACCCATATAACATAAATTAAAACATTCCATGACCAAATAAAATATTATTTAGTAAATTTAAAATAAACAATTTTGTTAAATACAACAAATTTCACACAATAGTTAAAAAGGCATAACTTTCACATTATAAATCAGATTTCAACGAAACGAAAAGCTGTATTCTTAAAATTTTATTTACTTTTATAATAAAAGATAAAATTCATATTTTCAAACTTTCAAATTTTATATTTAAAAGTCAAAGTTGACCAAAATTCATTATTTTGTTTAACGACCCGCCTTTTTGGATAGTTTAAACCGACGATCAAATACACATGTCGATTCCAAAACCATTCAAAAGTGCAGATAGTTATTGGGGTAAATAAGAAAAGAAAAGAAAAGAAATAAAGGAAATGAAACAACACAGAATCTCGCAGCGGAACGATAAAATATAATAGTCAAATAAACAGTTCGTGAAGCTGTCTAATATACTTTGACAATTATTTATACAACATTTATCAGAGTTATACATATACAGCAGAGCAATTAAATAATGCAGCAGATAGCATGATGCAAGGGTAATAATAGTGATAGTATACCAAATCTTCGTCTCCATCCTCCAGAATAGATCTTCAAAAATCTAAAAAACTCAGGACTGACCCGAGCGTAATGAAAAGACAAAACACTCAAGTCAGGACTAAAATATCCTTATGAAAGTTAAATCAATCGTAAATAAATATGAGTGTAACGGCGTCAGAGATGTTTACGGGGTTTGACATCTCATATCCAGTGTCAACGTGCGTGCAATAACTCAAGAGATGTTACGGGATTTTCCATCTCTCAAGGATCCGTGAAACTATCTACTATGTAGTAATATATGCTAAGTTGATAATGCCTATCAGTAATATAAAGTATCAAAATAGCGTTAAGGCGTTACCATAATCCCCCTTAACACATTTATATATTCCCTAAAGCATACACAAGACCGTAGTTTCCCCAAAACCGGAAGTCACCAGAGGGCAATCCATATACTCAAGGTACAAATCAAAACGTAGTGGTCGCGAATAGGATAATCAGTATGACAAGGTACATGAGGCGATACCAACTAGGATACTAGTAGTTGCGTGATCCGGACTGATGTTGGGCATAGCCAGCAGCCACCCCAACACCGCGAAACAACACTCCGAAATCAAGGGGTGCACCCAAATCGCATCACAAATGTAATAGATATGGTATCGAAGAAGTGTGTCCGCTAGAGGTGGCGAACCTCAATGGCCCGGCGCGGCTCCTGTTTTAGTCATGTCAGGGGTCATCCAATAATCGTTCTCTTTCTTCAGTCAACGCGTTCACCAAACCATCCACTTCATTCTGGATCAACACTCCGCGTATAATAGTTATTAAAGTGGTTTTCGGTATCGACAGAGAGTATGTCCATATCCGATCCCGGTCTCTTTAATAACTACGTATTATTACACCGTTGGCTCTTTTACATTTCAAATCGATTCATAATTGATATCAAAATATCATATTCGCTTCAAAAAAACAAGTCCATTTCACATATCATCGTATCTATTCAAATGTAAGATTCCGTTTCAAAAATCATTTTTCGCATAAATATCTCATTTCGATTTCAAAATCATTTCGAATTTCAATTTAGGTTGCAACTTCATTTAACTCAATTCGTATTAACATAATTAAAATACTTAAAATACTTAAACTCTTAAAATGGATGTGAAATAGATAAACTTAGTTTAAAATAATTTATATTGGGTTAAGTAGATTAAAATATATTAAAATAGTTTAAGTATTCAAAATGGTTTATACAACTGAGTAATTTGGAAAACAAAATAAAATAGCTTCGAAACCAATCTATTTCAATTTATAACTTCTCAATTCAAATCAATTTCAGTTTCCATTCTACCGATCAAATTTCGATTTCAATTCAAACAACGTCAACTTTAACTTCAAATTAATTCAATTCTACATTCACCTTCAATTTATTCAATTTCAATTTTTATCGATTTTTAGCCTGATTTTCAAAACATCAATTTTTAACACTTAACAAAATCATCCATCAATATTCAACTTTAAATCCCAATTATAAATATGATTAAATTTTAAGCTCCATTTCAATTATCATTTTATATCGCTTTTACATGGTAATATTCAAACCCCGAATTAAGGTTAAATCTTTAAACAAATCAATTTTCGAATTTCAATCAAATCCCAATTTTTAAATTTCAAAGTCTCGACTTATATTATTTAACAATTTCTTTTAACCAAATTTATTTCAACATTCCAAACTCAAATTTCGATAAATTCGATTTCTATAAATTTATGTCTATTTATAACTTTTAAATGAAAACATTTAAATAAATTTCAAATCGACGATTTTAAAAATTATTAATTTAGCCAATTCGGTGTCCGTATATAATTTTCTATCCTATGGCCAAGTAATTATTTATTTCAATTAAATGTCAGGGATGAGCATATATTACTTAAATTAAATCACATTATCATATGTGTGCATAACAGGATATATATAAGCAAATAAACATCCAAACATTCAAACATCAACCAATAGCATCCATCGAAATACATCATCCAATAGGCAATACAATTCAAGGCAATTTCATAGTTATCGATGTCAGGTGATTAAATTGCAATTCAATTTCAATTTCAGTTTAACTGTCAAATTTAAACTTCAATGATTAATTCGAATGACAATCTATATGACCATTAAATTTTTATCAAACAACGACAAATAAAATCATAACACTACATAATGACAAATTTAACTAGCATAAAGATATTTAGTACGTTGTGAGCGTTATAAAACACTCACTTTGATTTTCGATTTTAATCAAATCGAACGACGTTCAATTTAACCCAAAATTTTCTCTAGCTCCCAACGATTCCAATCCAATTGCATCGCATAGCATTCGCGAATACGATCCCAACGCACTTCGTCTCGCCACAATCCGACCTCGTACCAAAAAGATATCACATTTTAAACTTTGACGAATTTATAATATAGTTTAAATTACAATCTCCTTTAATTTTCTATACCCAAATAACCAGAGCCGCATGACCTTGCTTGACGGAGATCTGGCCCGTTCGTTACTTTCTTCCCCAACGCGCGCATACTCCCCAGTATACGAACCCAATCGTGCCGCCCCAAACCCTAATCACGCAAGCCACCAAACACGATTCCAGAATGATCAGAGACCGTTGCCGCGAAGCCCTACGCGACTCCACCCTTCGGCCCAAGACCGCACGCACGCGGTGGCTCCGCCCTCTCGAAAATCGTGAACGAACGTGCCACGTTGAGGAGCAATTTGCCGCTGATCCATGCATCGAATCACGATCATAACCGTTCATCTTCAAGATCTCATTACGATCTTCAATTTTGTAGTTGAAGAATTTTCATATAGATTGATGGATTTGCAAATAATAGAGGAGGAAGACCAGAAGCTATCGGCCATTGATTTTATAAGAGGCGGCTGCTGTTTTTAACCTAGGTTATATATTTTTTTTATTTGTGAAGAGATGGATGGTCTATTTATAGGAAACGACGAATAATTTTTATTCGGCTTTTCCAAACTCCGAATTTCGCGCGGTAACTGACGTTCCTAGGGTTTATCCCGCGTTCCGAACACCATGGAACAGGTTTCGAAAGCTAATTCGATCATATGTGAGAGTTATAGCGGTAAACGATCAATTTGAATTAAATCAATTTAAACGAATTTCTAAGCGTTTTGGCTCGCCCCGGACAAACGGTAAATCCGATTGGCATGAAATTTGAAATCTTACAATAATATCATGTTACGGATCCGATGAAACTGGTTTCGTCAAAATCCGAGACCGTTTGAAAAATGATTATTTTAACTCGCCAAATTAATATTAAAACAATTTCAACGCGTTTCGAGCTGCCACGATCAAACGACAACTCCGATTGCTACGAAAATTGAAATCCGATAATAACTAACTATTACGGATCCAATGGAACTAGTTTCGTCCAATTCTAAGACTGTTCAAAATTTAGCTATTTTCCAGTCGATAATTAAATATTAAATATTCAGTTTTCACAAATTTACTTTTAATTCGATTTTAAAAGTTCTACAACATCATTCTAACTTAAGTATGATAAAATAAAATTTTACAAATCCTTTTATATCATATTAAACCCGTTATTCAATAAATTCCAAATATTAAATTTTAACAATTTAATTGTTTAATGTTTGACGAATTCCAATATTGGAATTTTAAATAAAATTTCATTATCAGTCGGTTTACTATATTACTTCGAATCAATTACCTTTGACTACATATTATTTCAATTGATTTGGGATTTCATTCAATTCATAAATAATTAACTAGATAAATTTGTTGCATTTCATTTTAGTTATTATTGTTCCAAACGACTTACAAAATTTGTTTCTGACACCAAATCACGAAATCTTATTAAATTAGCTATTTTAATTATCGAAAATTTACGTGTCGTTACATTTTGGAAATTATTCTATTTAGTCATGTTTGGAATGATAATTCATATCAAAATCTAAGTTTATATTTGAAATAACAAAATTATCTAAATTAAATAAATAAAATAAAGTTAAATAAAAATTCAATTAAAATAATTACAAAATGCAGGGTCGTTACACTCTCCCCCACTCAAAACTTTTCGTCTTCGAAAAGGAATGAGGTATGGAAAAGCACAGAAAAAGATAGAGTGAAATAAGATTAAAACAAGATGATAAGGAGATTGAGATTATACCCGATAACTATTGTTATAGGTAAGTTTAACAAGGTGGAAATGATCTTTCCAAGATCCTCCAGATTCAAGAACACAAGAATGAAAAAGATGGATTCAAAAATGAGTACCAAAGATTATAGAAAGATTTCTAAACAAAAAGATTATAGAAAGACGCCTATACCAGTCCGTAGGAAGATAAGGATAATAAGGACAACCAAAAGATAGCTTGAAAAACAAAATAAGGAAATAAGTTTTAAACCATGGAAATTTCAACTTAAATAGAAAATAAATTTTTACACAAGTTAAATAAATCTTAACTATCTCAAATTTCATTATCTTATCATCCAATCATCTTAAATTAACAATTTTTAAAACCATGGGTTTGAAAAATAATCATTTATTATACTCGTAATGTACTTAATAAATTTAATTCTTCTTTATTCCTAATTAAAATTAATTTTATTCCTCTCAATTTATTTACCACTTATGTTAAATATACTTACACTTATTATAACTGCTTTATTTTATTCTTAGTTCTTCTAACATTATTTTATTGTAAGTTATTCAGTTACCCTTTATTATATTTACCTCCGTTAATCATTTTATAACTAAAATTAAGTGTATAACATTTATTATAACCATCCAAATTTTATTTATGAAATCTTTTTATATTGTATATTATCCAATAACATTGTTAACTTCCGAAATTAAGGTAAGTTATATTGGAATGCAATTGTATTATACAAATAAAACTTTCCAATTAAATAATTTCATGCTTGAATATTCATCCAAAATTTTGATTTTCTTTTTATAATTGAAATTATTCTTTAAAATAAAATTTAAGAATTAAATTTTCGATTTTTTCAAACCATTTAAAGATAAATAAATGTATGTATATAATTTATCAAATCAAATTTACATCATATATCTTTATATATCATAAATCAAGTTTTGGAAATTCAAATCAATTTGATTTCCCAAAACAAAGCCGTAGCAAGATTACAGAGCGGTCTCTTCACTTCGAAACTCGAAAATGAATGTCGATGATGTTGCAGTCATCACGGAAATTATTTCCCAGTGACAAAGAGAAGAGCATTGATTTTTAAACTTTAAAATTCTTTGGAAACGTATTCTTATTCGAAAATACTTTAAATAATATACTTTAAAACTTAAACACAAGGTTTAAAACCATCGAAAATTAAATTCTCAAATTTCTTGATTTAAATTCATTTCAGTTCCCAAATCAATTTGTAAACAACTATTTATAAATTCATTTACAGAACAATAAATGATAAATCAAGTATTATCATTTCAAATAATCAATTTAAATAAATTTATTAAGTTCCATAAATTTACTTATATATCAAAATTTATTTTATTAACCAAATTTTAAAATAATATTGTGTCAGTTTTTTCTGTCAAAGTGTTTTAGAAATCCTATCGATAGCGTTGATACGACAAATCGATCGGAAACCCAAATCAACATCAACAACTCAAACAACAAAATATATAAAACAAAACATAGATTTACAAGTACAATTCAAAATGTTTAGAAGAACAGATTGGGAACAAAAGACAAGATGATTAAATAACAGAGTAGGGAGATGTGTAAGCTTAAATAAATCGCGGGCAACCTTAACCGGGTCAACCGTGACTTAAAGAATAAGATAAATGTGGATTTTTTCTAGGGTAAATCTACCTTCGATCTCATGAGATAGAGTTTGGAATAAAAAAAGATATTAGCATCTAAACCAACGATCGATATAAATCCCTGGTGAATCGATGCTAATTAAAAAGGAGTTCCCCACTTTACAATCCAATTTGAAATTGGCGAAACCGCCGACTCACTAGAAAGATCATTCGAAGCGGAGTTATGGGATACTCCAAAATCAAAAGAAGTTAAATAGTGAGGGACACGAATGGATTTTGGAACCGTAGCGAACGTTCCAAAAGTGAAAGGAAATTTGAATCAAAGAGGAAAGATTCAAACTCGAACAAAGGTGATTCTGTAAATAATTTTACCTTATATTCTAAGTTTTTCCTCAAAGCCAAAGCTATGATACCAAATGTAACAACCGGTATTTTCAACCATTCGCATCCGCACATGTCGGACTTGAATTGCTCAAAATACCGCATTGTAAATAAAATTTGGCAAATCTCAGAATATACAATAAATAAAATCACAGATCACAGACACAGAGTAATAATAGTGCAGCGGAAGTAAAAGAAATAGTAGTTCATGAAGCTACTATGTAAATATATCAGAGTAACATAAGATACGACAAAAGAAATAAAGTATAAAAGAGGTCTCAAGATGATAACAAAGTACAAAATGAATACAACACTGGGACCAATAGGATAACTGGAAGTGAAACAGATAAAACTACACAAGTAGATAATCTCTAGCGATTCCAAATCTCCAGAAAGTGGAATCCAAATCTGTGAATACTCAGACTGATCCGAGCGTAAATAAAAATACAAACACTCGAGTTAGGACATACATACTTATACAATGTAAAACAACTCAAGTGAACTGTAGTAAAAGTACAAGTAACTTAAAGGATGCTTGGGACCGCCCATCCTCTAAGGATCCGTCAAACTATTTACTATATAGTATATTGCACTATTATAATAACGTCTAATAGTAAAATAAACTTACTTTTAAATAGCGTTAAGGAGTGACCCAATATTCCCCTTAACACAAATAATGCCAATAGTCTATACAGTATCTGCGTATCTCCTGATCGAGAGACTATGAGAAGATACTACATAGGTATGACAAAATCAGAAACTCGTAGTAAAAGCTCGATATGGTAGGTGACACGGCACACGAGACAATGCAAGGGTAGATATACCAATTACGACACTCGGGCTGGTTGTAACGCAGCAGCCACATACGACCATCGTGGAACACTTTCCTAAAAATCGGAGGGGGGCCCAAACAATCACATGTAATAGAATGATATCGAAGAAATGCGTCCGCTATGAGGTGCGATCTCAACTGGCCCGAGACCGCTCCTGTTTTAGCCACCTTATGCCAACTCACGGGAGTTGGGTCTACGTAGTATACCATAAGAACGTCTCCACCATCCTACTTCATTCTGGAATCTCCACCGCGTACACGGTTGTCAAAGTGGTTTTCGGTATTGACAGAGAGTATACCCATATTCGATCCCAGTCTCTTTGCCAACCAATCGTTATTATAACCCGTGGTTATAACTTTAAAAGAATATTTTATACTTCAAAATAAAATATCATTTCAATCCTAATCTTTATCAAAATAAAGATTAAATCATTTTCATACCATTTCAATATATTTAATTATCATATCCTTTCAAAACTTCTTTCCAAATCATTTTAATACATAAATATCATATCTTTCAGAACTTCATTTTCAAATCATTTTAATATCAAAATATTATATCTTTCAGAACTTTATTTTCAAATCATTTTAATATCAAAATATCAAATCTTTCAAAACGTTATTATATAAGTTCAAATCCAAATATTCAACTTTGAATACCTTTCTAAATTCAAGATAACATTCATTTATTATCCTTTCAAATCACCTTTAAATAGTTTATATTCCAAGTAAATTAACTCATTTAAACCATTTAAAAGTGGAGTTATTATACTTTCAAATTAAGTACTAATTTCCAAAGTTTCAAACCATTCTGAGCTCATTTACCAAGTCAAAAACCATAAACATTTTAAATTTCAGCCTTTCACAGCATTTAGAAAAAGCTGTTATAAGTTATACTTGAAAACATTTTAATTCATCAAAGACAGCATTTAAAAACTGATGTTAAAACTCAGTTGTAGTTGAAATTTAGTTTAAAACAACAAAGACAGCATTTTCAAAAATGCTGTAATAGCTCAGGTTTCAACTTTAAGGTTTTATTAATTTCAACAAACACAGCAGATCACTACAGCATTTACAGAACTACTGTAATAGGCCTTTATTAAGTTTTTACTTCATTTACAGAAACCATAGCATTTCTGAATGCTATTAAAAGTATTATCCAGATTTTAATGTATTTCCAGCAAATAATAAACTTCAATTTAAACCCCTCTAAACATTATAAAAATCATATTTTAACATTCAAAAATGTTTATTAACATACCTTTAACGTATGATTTTTATAAAATAAATTTCTTATAAATATATCAAATTTTTCAATAAATTTACATAACAAATTCATGTGTATAATTTCCTTTCCTTCATATATGCAATTTATTAACACTTACATTTTTAAATTTCCATTTCACAAATTAAACTAAATTTCCAATATGATTTCATTTAACTAAAACCATTAATTAAACCAAATTTCACATTTCCAAGTTAAGTTGTATTTTAAAATTACACATTTAAGCATTCATTTATTTAACGATTTAAATTCATAGAAAATCAATAATACTTTAATAAATCGCTTAAATTCAAATTTAAATCAAATTATCATATTTACCATTTTCCAAATATAATTATATTTCCATTTTATTTATATAACTTAAATAACATTTTTAACCAAAATTCCAAATTTCCAAACTTAAGTTATATTTCAAAAATTCAATTTAACCATTTATTTATTTAACAACTAACAGCATATAACAGTAATAGATGAGATAACATGTAAATTAATAGGTTTAACATCATATATTAATAATCGTTGGCAGTTATAACATATCAAAATATTCTACACATTCAATTGTTGTCAATTCACATAATTACATAAGTTTGAATGTTAGGTGAGATTTACTCATCTCTAAATGCTAGAGATTGCAATAAAACTGACACAACAGAATCAACAGCATGATGACAAGACTATGGACTTGAGTGGAGAGTGAATCAAACTACAAATCTTGTGTTATAACCCAAAACAAACATCAAAACAAATTAAAATTCAATATACTTTGAAATGGAATAACTTTGGAATAAAAAGAGATTTGAACCCAAAGTCTTTTGCCTTGCTTCTTTACTATTTGGCATGGCCAGGGGATGTTGCTTGGCTCTAGTTTGAAGATGTTTGGCTTGAGTTTGATCATGTGAATGCATAGCCAAAGGCATGAATCATGGGGAAGTTACATAGTGAGGAGGTGAATAGTTTTAAGGCAAAACATGGTTTTTGTTCACCCAAATGAGCTCATCCATAGTAGGTGTGGGCTCAGTCAGAGATGCATGGGTTAGGTTAGGGCTGGAGGGGTGTGTGGTGGTCAGGTCTGTGAGGTGGCGGCGGCCAAGGTGGTGGTTATGGTGGTGGTCGAAGTAGATGAGGCCAAAGTGGCCAAACTAGCATGGTTTTCGGCTTTAGGTTGTATTTTTGAGGGCTTGGTCATCATGGTGGGTTCAGCCTTAGTCAAGACCAGAGCTGTAGGTGGTGGTGATGGCAGGGAATATATGTTGGAGGTGGCGGCCGTGGCTATGGAGGAGAGGCTAATCCAAATTCATGAGAAAACAAGGCAAAACGACATAGAAATAAGAAGAAAAGGAAGAAGAAAGTGAAGCCATTACCCAAAAAAATTTCCCAGCCATGAAGAATGAGAAAGTAAAAATCTTTTTGCATGAGAAATAAGATAAAACACACGGCTACTCAAAAAAAATGTACGGCCAAAGAGAATGGAGAGGTTATGGCAAGTGAAAGGACTCTAGAAGGTGAAATGACTTACGTTTCAAAGCCTTTAAAAACTCTTCAAATTTCTAAATTTCTTTAACTCCAAAAAAAAACTTAGAAATAAGCTTTAATAACTGAAACAAAGTATTAAAAAATAAAAATAATTAATTAATTATAAAGAAATTAGAAAAAGAATATAAGAAATTGCATAAAAATAAAAACAGTGTCTAGATTTACAGATAAATCACCATTGGCTTTGGAAAAATATCCACTTCATTTTAAAAATATTCTAAAGAAAAACTTTGAAATAAATAATTCATTTATAATTTCTAAAATCAAATAAATAATTAAATCTAGAGAAATTAGAAAAAGGATAAAGAAATAGTTTATTTAATTTAAAACAAGGCTTAAAATTACAAATAAAACATCACTAGCCTTATAAAATTTCTATTTCACTTTAAAACAAATAAAATATCAAATAAATAAAATAAATGAGAAACAAAATAAAGTGGGAATGAGAATAAAATAAGATCTTGAGAAAATAGGAAAATAAATAAAGAATTCCTTAAATTAATTGAAGCTGGACATTAGAAATTGTAAAAATACAACAGACGCTAGAAAATGTCAATTACACTTTCAAAAATGTTTCAAGACCAAAATATATACAATACATGTTATTTACCTCATATAAACATAAATTAGAACATTGCGTGACCAAATAAAATATTATTTATAAAATTTAAAATAAACAATTTTGTTAAATACAACAAATTTCACACAATAGTTAAAAAGGCATAACTTTCACATTATAAATCAGATTTCAACGAAACGAAAAGATGTACTCTTCAAATTTTATTTACTTTCATAATAAAAGATAAAATTCAAATTTTCAAACTTTTAAATTTTATATTTAAAAGTCAAAGTTGACCAAAATTCATTATTTTGGAAATTATTCTATTTAGTCATGTTTGGAATGGTAATTCATATCAAAATCAAAGTTTATATTTGAAATAACAAAATTATCTATATAAAATAAATAAAATAAAGTTAAATTAAAATTCAATTAAAATAATTATAAAAATATAGGGTTGTTACAAAACAAAATAGAATCTTGCAGCGGAACGATAAAATATAATAACCAAATAAATAGTTCATGAAGCTGCTTTACAAAACATTAGATTATACTTATACAATACATATTAGAGTTACACATACCAAAGAATAAAAAATAACAATGCAGTGGAAAATGTGATGCAATGGAACAATATATAGTATATAATAGTAATAAAATCTTCGTCTTCGTCCTCCAAAAGTAAGGCCTTCAAACCCTGAAATGCTCAGGCTGACCCGAGCGAATTGAAAAGACAAAACACTCAAGTCAGAACTAAAGATCTTATGTAAGTTAAATCAAAAATAAATAATATGAGTGGAATGAAGTCAGAGATGTTTACAGGATTTGACATCTCCTATTCAATGTCTAACTTGAGTGTAGTAACTCAAGAGATGCTCGAGATTCACATCTCCTAAGGATCCGTTAAACTATTTACTATGTAGTAATATTTCGCTATTGTAATAATGTCTATTAGTAAAATAAACTTACTTTTAAATAGCATTATGGAGTGACCCAATATTCCCCATAACTTAATAATAGTCCCAGTAGTCCATCCAGTATCAGCGCATCTCCAGATCGGGAGACTACCCTAAATACTCCACGGGCTATGGGAGAAATCCAAAATCGTACAAGGCGCGCTAGGGTAGGTGACACGGCACAACTAGGCAATGCTAGGGTAGATATACCAATTACGCTTCCGGGCTGGTGGAAAAGCGTAGCGCGCTGCTACTGCCCACCTCGAGCCAAACCCCCAAATCAAAAATCAAAAGTGGCCACCGAATCAATCCAAAAGTCAGAGTATAATATTGAAGGGATGTGTCCGATAAAAGGTGCTACCTTCTTAGCTCATCGATTGCTCCAGTTTTAGCCACCTTATGCCAACTCACGGGAGTCGGGTCCACGTAATTACCTCAAAGGAAACGCCGCTACCATCCTACTTCATTCTGAAATCTCCACCGTGTACACGGTTGTTAAAGTGGTTTTCAGAGTTGGTAGAGAGAATGAAAACTTTCGATCCCGGTCGCTTTAACAACCAAACGTTATTATAACACCGCGGTCATTTCAAAATAATTGTACTTCAAAAGCAGAATATAATATCCATTTCAAGACCATACAAATACGATATCATTTCCGTTTTAAAAACCCAAACAAATATGATGTTATTTTACTAAAACCCAAATCAGTATAATATCATTTTTATTTCAAATATATTCTTTTTTCAAAATCATAGCACTTTCAAATTTATATACTTCAAAACCAAAACCACTTGAAATATAACACTTCCAAATTATAATACTTTGAAACTCAAACTTTGAAACATAACTACACCACTTAAATGGTTTAATATTAAATTACTTTATATAATAAATTAGCTTCTTTAATTTCACAAATCAATTCCAAATACAGATTTGAATCCCCAAATAAACCATTTCAATTTCCGTATATTTCAAAGCTTTAAATATTCAATATTTCAAAACTAAATTTTATAATTTATATATATACACACCAAATTCACTTTACTATTATTTAGTTTTGAAATATTTGCTTAATAAATCCAATATCCTTTAAATAAAACTTCTAATTTCCATAACTGAATATTCCTCAATTTATTTAGACTTAATATATTCACTTAAATTACCTTAAACCCGAATTAAGTTATAAAACCATATTCTTTTAAAAACTCAATTTCAATAAGTTCCAAATGGATTCTTATTAAATATAAATCTTAATTAAATAAAATCTTAAATCAATTTCAAAACTATCTTCTCAACCTTGATTTATAAAAATCAACACCAACTCTATATGAAAAATATAATTTAAGTAAATGCTTATCCATATTATATTTTAATAAAAATCAATCTTATTATTAAACTTATTTTATACTTTAAACAATTTTATACAAAGTTTAAAATCAAGGATTTAACAATATATAAAATAACATTGTTGTGTGCATTTCCACCACCGAACCAACGAGCAAGGGGACACCACCGAACCAACGCTTCTCCAATACCTGCCGGTCCAAACCCACCTCCAAGCTCATACCGAACCAACCACTTCCTAGCTCCTACCGGACCACTTCTCCACCAAGTCCCACCGGTCCAACATCTCACCGGGCCGGTTCCACCGAATCAACATCCCACGACAACCGAACCAGCTCATCCCAACCTACGACCGGACCAACCCTCACTCCACCTACTACCGGTCCAAACAACATACCACCTCCTACCGAACCAACCTACTCCACCCATTGTCGAACCAAGTTCCACCGGACCAGGGCGTGCCGGACCAACTCTTCCAGGCCAGATTGCACCAGTCCAGGCCCACCAGCAGCCGTATACATCCAAGACACCTGCCCCCAGCCTCACTCTATAAATAGAGGGGCAGGGGTACAACAATGGCAGACAAGTTTGAAAGCTCAAGCACGGATAGAACTTTCAAACAACTTTCAGTTACTTGTAATCAAAGCTTTGTATTTGTAATCTGAATAGAAAAGGAGAATAACATATAAAGTGGACGTAGGCACGTTCTAGCCGAACCACTATAAATCTTTGTGTCTTTTACAGCTTAGTCCATCTATTTCATATATTTGCATAAATCACCCAAATCATTAAGAACAACCTATAATCAACTAAATCATACAACTTGGAGGTGTTTGTCCATTTTTTGTGCAAACATTTTTGGTGCTTTCACTGAGAACCAGGAGCTCGAAGCTTCAGCTTCTCCCACTCAACCCTTTTCCTATCAACATCGTTCATTGCTTGGAAAACATGCCTCCCGGACGGAAGAAAGATGCTAACAAAGAAAAGAACATTGCAATTAGCAGTATCCCAGATCCAGTAATCAAAAATCAAGACAATCGTCCGGTTCCAACGGCAAATGGAAATTAGGCAGATCCGACATCCCCTGCTACGGAACAACCAATTACAAGGACGGATCTGGACAGGGTTGTGGCTGAAATAACTAGCCGCTTCACATCTCAACAAGAAGCCTTGTGGACCAACTCATGTCACGCTTAAGAGATGCTGAAGAATGCAACCGCAACACTGAATCATGGGGTGAGTCCCGGTCTGGAGGATCTGGGAGACGACAAAGGTCTTTCTTCTTCGAAGAGGTTAACAACAGAAACAACAATGGTAGGAGTCGAGCTCGGACTCAGCCCGAATTCCGACCCGAGGAAACACTTAGAACCGAACCCAACGGGGGAGGTGCCAGGCAGGGTCGGATGTAGCTGAGCCTGTCATGCTACCTAACCATGGAAACACCAGTAGACGTGGCCGAGCTGGAGTCCAGCCTGAAGTTGGACCCAAGGAAGTGCTGAGAACAGAACCCAGCAGGGGAAGATCAAGGCAAGGGCCAACTATGGCTGACCCCAGCATGCCTCCAGAAGACCAGAGGCAACCATTGGAGAATATTAGGAGTGACAGACGATACCATCCCTACAAGTCGTCTGGACGGAATCAATCCCGCAGGGAAGAACCAAACTCATTTCTATCCGCCCCAAATTCTGATGAAAGGATGGCGCGATTGTTCAGAGAATGCGTCCAACGGGACCAAAGGGATCGGGGGATAGGCGCTAGGGTAACCAGCCCCTTCACCCGCAATATCGAAACTGCCATCACCCCCCGGGAATGGAAAATGCCAACAATGGAACCTTACAAGGGAACCTCTGACCCCATCATACACTTACAAAGATACACCCAGCATATGCTCATGAGCGGAGCAACGGAGGGAGTGTTGTGTAAATGCTTCCCACTATTCTTGGCAGATCTAGCTACCTCCTGGTTCTTCCACCTACCCCAAGGGTCCATCAGTTCATGGAAAATGTTGAAAGAAAAGTTCATCAGCCAGTTTCGCATTCATGTGGAACAACCCAAGGACGCTTATTCCTTATCTAATATCAAACAGAAACTCAGAGAGACAGTGCAGCAATATCTAACCCGATTCAACGCCGCAGCGGCCGCAGTCCAAGATGCCGACGAGAAACTTATCCTAATGGCCCTCTGGAGTGGTGTACATCCGGATACTAAATTTGCTAGAAGACTAACCAAGGAAAAACCAGCTACTTTACCTGATTTCTTCCATGAAGCTGGAAAATATATGAGACTTGAAGATGCTGCCACTGAGAGGCAGTCAGGGCAACGGGCTAAGATAGCTCCAGACAGGGTTCCCACTGCAGCAAAGGATGTTCGAAGAAATGACTCTAGAGACAATGCTGGGGGGCAAGAAGGGAGAAAAGCGCTTATATCGACCAGGACCAAGATTTGACTCTTACACTCCTTTGAATGAAACAATCGAAAACATCTTCCTAGCCACCCAAGACGAAGTTAGATACAAGCGCCCCCCGCACAAGAAGGAGTCAGATAACGCACTCAAGTCTGGAAAGTTCTGCCGCTTCCATGAATCCCATGGACATGACACCAATGAATGTCACCATCTCCGGGACTTGATTGAAGAACACATCAGAAGGAAGAGACTGGAACGCTATGTAAAAAGCCAGAACAGGACTCCAGCTCCCGCCAATGAAAACCCAGGGATACCCCTCCCAGAAGTAGGCGGAGGAAATCGCAACACTAGCTGCTCTAGTCAAGAGAAGATAGTGGTCCATACCATATCAGGGGGACCACACATCGCCGACAGAAGCTGGCAGAGATGGAAAGATACGGTAAGTCATTTAGAAACGATGAAGGCTACGTTAATTCTGTTATGGAAGAACGCCACCCGAAACGGAAAGAGAATGACGACATCACATTCAGTAGGCGTGATCTAGAGGGAAGGCAGTACCCACACATGGATCCTATGGTCATCTCTGCCTGGTTCGGCCCAGCCAAAGTTTTTCGAATTTTAGT
Organism: Allium cepa; assembly: GCA_030765085.1. Taxonomy (NCBI): domain Eukaryota; kingdom Viridiplantae; phylum Streptophyta; class Magnoliopsida; order Asparagales; family Amaryllidaceae; genus Allium; species Allium cepa. The sequence goes on from CM060928.1 coordinate 621,156,091, forward strand.
AGACACTGGTAGCTCAGTAAATATCCTATTCAAGCATGCTTTCGACAAAATGAAGCTGTCAATGAAGGATGTGTCTCCCTGCAACAAACCACTACATGGTTTCACTGGAGATGCGAAGATGCCCCTCGGGCAACTGGACCTCTTTGTTGAAATAGGAAATCATACCCGCTCCATTGTGCGAAAACAAACATTTGTACTAATAGAGAACCACTCGGCCTACAATGCCTTTTCGGGAAGACCAGCCTTGTCTGACTTCCAAATTGTCCTAGCCCGATGGTGCCTGAAGATGAAATTTCCAACAGATAACGGAATATGAGAAATAGAGGGAGATCAAGACGTTGCTCGAGACTGGTATGTAACTGAACTTCGCAATAACCGTGGAAAAGATAAAGGGAAAAATGCAGAGACTACTCTCTGCATGAAAAGCTTGGAAGCATAGCAACTAAAGAAAGCCCCTCCTCTTCGATATACCAGAGATCCTTTCAATGAATTAGACCCCAGGGACAAAGAGGAGGAGGCCACCGCCGAGCCTGCAGAGGCTATGGAATTCGTAGCTGTAGACAACATGACTCAAGTAGACTATTGAAAATCGGATCTCAACTAAAAGAAGAATTAAAGGCTCAACTCATTGATTTTCTTCGCCACAACATGGATGTATTTGCATGGATGCACGCTGACATGACAGGAATCTCCCCAGACGTAGAATGCCACGTGCTGAACATCGATCCCACCAAGGTGCCAGTAAAGCAGAAAAAGAGAAGCATGGGGGCAGAACGATCAGCAGCCCTCGAGGAAGAAGTAAAGAACCTACTTGCCAATAAATTCATACGAGAAGCCATCTACCCAGAATGGATCGCCAACCCGGTACTGGTAGAAAACGCTAATGAGAAGTGGCGAACATGCATCGACTTCTCCAACTTAAATAACGCTTGTCCGAAGGACTGCTTCCCACTCCCCCAAATCGATCAGCTCGTGGACAGCACAGCCGGACACGAACTCTTATCCTTTGTGGACGCATACTCAGGATATAACCAGATCCCTATGCACGCCCCCGATCAAGACCACACTAGTTTCATCACTGACCGGGGATTGTACTGCTACAGAGTATTGCCTTTTGGACTTAAAAACGCCAGAGCTACTTATCAACGCCTCGTCAACAAGATGTTTGCGGAACTAGTAGGACGAACTATGGAAGTTTATGTGGATGACATGCTGGTAAAATCGAGGAAAGCCAATGATCATATAAACCACCTGGACAAGATGTTTCAAGTACTTCGCCAATATGGAATGAAGCTGAACCCTCAAAAGTGCTCCTTCGAAGTATCGTCGGGAAAGTTCTTGGGATTCATCGTCCATGCCAGGGGGATTGAAGCAAACCCCGAACAAGTTCGGACTTTGCAAGATATCAAGGTACCATCCACTCGAAGAGAGATGCAAAGCCTAAACGGGAAAGTGGCCGCCCTAAGCAGGTTCATCTCTAAAGCAACCGACAAATGCATCCCTTTCTTTGAAGCACTAAAGAAAGACAAAGGAAAGTTCGAATGGACTGACGAATGCTCGACAACCTTCCTTAACTTAATCGAACACCTCCAGAGACCACCAGTACTCTCAACTCCAAATGAAGGCGAGGAACTATACCTATACCTAGCTGTATCGTCCCATGCTTTAAGCGCCGCTTTGGTGAGAGAAGACAACCGCGCGCAGCGGCCCGTATACTTTGTAGGCAAGAGATTTACAGGGCAGAAGCCAGATACCCTAAACTTGAAAAGCTAGCATAGTGTTTGCTAATCACATCACAGAAACTGCGACACTATTTCCAATCTCATTCCATCAGATTTTTAACCGATCAACCGCTAAGGCAGGTACTCCATCGTCCTGACACTTCTGGGCGACTACTTAAGTGGTGCATTGAACTGAGTCAATATGATATCACCTACCATCCTCGCACCGCTATCAAGGGGCAAGCCATAGTTGATTTCATTGCCGAATTCACTACTAACGAAGGTAATGAGCAATCTGAAATAGCAGAAGATATCAAGTGGAATCTCTTCGTAGATGGAGCATCAAATGAACAAGGCTCGGGGGCAGGTGTTGTGATAATCACCCCCAGGGGAAGGAAGCTGCACTACGCCCTAAGGTTGGAATTCGCTGCCACCAATAATGACGCAGAATACGAAGCAGTGATAGCTGGATTAGAACTTGCCCTGGGGATTGGAGTCGGTTCTTTATGTCTCCATAGTGATTCTCAACTTATTGTAAATCAAATACTGGGAGAATTCTAGACTCGAGGAGAACGACTCACATCATATCTAAAGAAGACCAAGCTGCTGCTCAATCAATTTGATCACTATTTAATCAAACACATTCCTCGAGAAGAGAACCAGGAGGCTGACGAACTGGCAAAGCAAGCTAGCATGAAGGACGACACCGCTTCCCGAACAATAACCATCTCAAAGCAACTAGCCCCGAGTTACGAGCCAATGAATATGATAGCTGCAATCGAAGAGGAAACTTGGATGACTCCCATCTGGAAGTACTTACAAAGTGGCACACTGACCGACGGGCGTAACGAAGCCAAGAAAATCTTAAGGAAAGCTTTCCGCTACACATTACAAGAAGGCATCCTCTATCGGCGCGGCTTCTCTAATCCCTTATTAAGGTGTATCGTTGGAAGGGAAGCCATGGAAGTCTTGTCCAACATCCATCAAGGGAGTTGCGGAGATCACACCGGAGGGCAGACTCTAGCAAAGAAAATACTCCGATAGGGTATTACTGGCCCACTTAAACAAAGACGCCTTGGACTTCGTCAAAAAATGCGGCAGATGTCAGAAATTTGCTAAGATTCCTCGACTACCCACAAATGAGGTTACTCAAATGACCAGCCCTTGGCCCTTTGCAATATGGGGAATTGACTTGATTGGCGAACTGCCAGTGGGCCGAGGCGGAGCCAAATATGCCATAGTGGTAGTTGACTATTTCACCAAATGGGTGGAAGCGGAGCCTCTAAATAAAATATCTTCAGCAAAGGTTATTTACTTCTTGATCAAAAATGTTTTATGCAGGTACGGAGTTCCACTCAAAATCATATCGGACAATGGACTTCAATTTGACAGCAAGGAATTCACCGACTGGTGCCAAGAGCACGGAATTCACAAAAGCTTCTCATCTGTGGCTTATCCCCAGGCAAACGGATAAGTCGAAGCTGTCAACAAAATCCTCAAAACTCTAATCAAGAAGAAACTTGAAAAGTCAAAAGGCGTTTGGGTGGATGAACTTCCTACGGCACTTTGGGCCTACCGCACATCTTACAGAACATCAACAGGGCATACTCCTTTCTCTTTGGCATACGGATCGGAGGCCATGCTCCCAGTTGAAACTGTAGTGCCTCCCACCGTAGGATCCACTACAACTCAGAAAAGAATGAAGAACTCCTCCACATGTCTTTGGATCTAATTGAGAAGAGAAGAAATGATGCAGCACTCAAAGTAGCAGCTCACAAGCAAAAAGTGGCAACACAATACAACTCCAAAATCAAGCACCGCAGCTTACAAGAAGGAGATCTTGTCCTCAAGCGGATCTTTCCGCGCCCCGGAGCGCTAGATCCAATCTGGGACGGACCCTATGTAATTCATAAAGATCTCCACAACAGAGCTTATATTTTGTCAACAGTGGACGGAGAGCTGTTCCAGAGGGCATGGAACATCCAACACCTCCATCGATACTTTTCTTAACTTGTACTGCCCATATGAAGTGAATTAACAAAGAGAATCAGTGGACGTGGGCATTTTCTTGCCGAACCACTTTAAAAATCTTGTCTCTTTTTAACTTGTTCCTTTATATCTTGGCTGCTTGTTAAGCTTTATCCTTTTCCGTTGAACAAAATCCTGTATAATGACATTTCCATTCTGGACACTTCACGGCACAACCTCGCCTGGACAAGACCCAACAGGTACTATGCGAATCTATGCACTCACCAATGAGACATTTTGCTCCAGCATCCCTCTGCTGCGGGTTAACTCATTGCTCGCGACTGCCCTCAAAGCCAACTGTAATGAGCCGATTATAAGCCATCAAGAAGGCCGATTATAGCCGATGGCAGCTCATTACGGCGTTCGGCTCACCGACAACTGTGAACCTACTTTAAGCCCCAACATAAGGTGTGGCCAGCCAGGGGTAGTTCACGGTTGACGATCGTCACCCACGCTAGCCGGCCGCAGTAAGTCGAAAAATACCCCCGATTATGGGCCATAATGGCTCGGGTAGTTACTGTGCGCGATCTCAGCTCCAATATGTCTTAAGTGCGGTTGTGGTAAAAAAGATAAACTCCCCGTGTAGGCGTAAGATGGGTGACAAATGTCTCCAAGACCCACGGCTAGGGAAAGTGACTACAAAACCCGTTTGCCACGAACTTAAGCATATCGACGGCCTTCCGTGATTGGAAGTTTTACTGTTTCTTACATTTCCATTTCATTTATAAACTTTTCTCCTATCTTATATAACGGTCCCTACAGTACAAGACACCAAATAGGAGACTCGCAAACTGGATGAAAAGACACTCAGCTGCATTCCATACTCAGTTACACAAGACATTCCAAGCTACCGTCCACAGCTAAAACTTGAAGGGCGGTACTTTCTTCTCTTATACACAAATATGTAACCATAATTTATTCGCACATCCCACAAACATTGCAAGATATGAAATTACATTTTAAGCAAGAGCATAGCATCAAACACGATTGAAGCACGTACACAGCTATATTTCTTATGCAACACATCAGAATAACAAAAGCATTCAGATATAGCAGAATCAGTTTATGTTATAAAATTACATAAAGTCGTTCGTTGCAATGACATAATTACAACCTGAAAGTACATTAATGTTTTAGAACTAGTGCATACAGGAATGTCAAGTAAAACCAAAAATGCCCGGATCAAGTCAAAATAGTCGGCAGCATCAGAACTTCATCTCTATCCTTCCAACCCCCCAAGATCTACTTGACCGCAGGATCAGAACTCCCAGCATGCTGACCAGAGGTCCCACCTGTCCAATTCAGGAGAAGAATCTATTAGACAAACGATAAGCAATCAAGTTGAGAAAAGATTAAAAAAGGAAGACTAACCAGCGTCTACACCCTGATCATCATCCTCCAATTGCACACCCACTTCCTCGGCGGTAAGCAGTCGCATGCCCTCCTTCACCGCCACCCTCTCCTCCTTGGTGAACTGTGCGGTAACCACATCCATTCTGAAGGCGGCGCCACCCTCTTTATCCGCTTCAGCCTTGGCTTCCTCCAAAGCCCAGAGATATATCCTAGCCATAACCCGAGAATAATCGTCCATCCAGGACAGGTTGCCCTGCTTCCAAGTACGGAAGTACATGTCCTGGAGCATCTCATCCATCATCCCCTCGTTCTCCTCAAACTCCCTCATCCGGGCCTCGGAAGTCGACAGCCTTGCAACGCCAGCGTCTCTCCCCAATCGGTATCTCGAGCAGTCAGCCTAAAGGGATTTCCGCATCGCCTCCATCTCCTTCTTCAGCTTAGCTTGAGCAAGCTCTGTGGCCTCAAGCTTCCCAGATAACTCCTCTATCTGCTCAAGATCCGCTCTCTGAACCTCATCCACGGTGGCAATGGCCATATCAATTCGTTCCTTGCAGATGGCCTCCATTTTTCGCAGCTCGGCTCTACTAGCCTCCTCCATAGTTTTCCTTAGCCGTCTGGAGGCCGCCTCATGCTGGGAGATCTGAATAGCCTGATCGGCAAGCTGTTTGGCCCGATCAGAAACCATTAGCCGCAGTCGAATGTTAGCACTTCTGATTTCCTCTCCAGCCTTGACCAGTCGGGCGTGATGCTCCATTAACTTCTTGGTCTCTTCATCCACCCGATCGATGTTTGCCTTGGCCTCATCCCCCATAGTCACAATCCGAGTAGTCAACAAGTCGAGATCCAAAGCCTTAGCCTCATCAAGTACCCTTACCATAGGATTGCGGGGTAGGAGGTGCTCACCGGTAACCTCATCGAAGGAAATATCATGAGAACTCGGGTCCAGATCTGGATGACCCGCAAATGGGTTACGAGCCAAACCAGGACGATCAATGTGAGTAACGGAACGATTCTCTGATGGATGCGGAGATGGTATGGACTCATATCTTCCTCCGTGATGTCATGAATAGGCTGGGTTGGGGGTTGAGGTCCAAGTGAAGGTTCGAACATGGAACGCCTCCTCTTTCTCTTTTGAATATCCTCTTCGATAACTCCGAGAAGAGGACGGTAACTGACTACGCTCCCGGAACGGTCAGTCGAGGGGTTCGGTTTAGCAGAAGCCTTGAAGAGTTTGAATTGCTCAAGGTGGTGCCGAATGTCTGATGTCTTGGCCGCCTCAACCGATCCTGGAATAAAAACCAAGTGTTACAAGCATACATGAGACTATATTCCAAGAAACATATGAAGTTAAAAAAGGAGTTAAGAATTCACCTTGAACCGCCGGAGTTGCCTTAGCTGAAATACTCTTAGAAGATAGACGGGCACCAGTCCCGGCCTTATCAGACTTCTTCGATTTCTCCACCAAGGCCGGCCCTTCCTCCAACCCCTCAAAGGCTTGATGGAAGGCATCATCCGTCCACTCTTGAATCTCACCCGCTTGCCCAGAAGTCAAGGCACCAGCGCCACTACCACTCTGCCCTTCGCCACTGTTACCACCGTCACCTTATCCATCACCTCCGCTCTCCTCCTCGCCTCTTTACTCCTCTCCACTTTCCTCCTCCGGAACATCTGGGCATGTGCTGGGAGAGGGTCCATCAGATTTCCTAAGCTTCTTCCCCCCGACGACTGGAGGTATCGAGAAGGGTATCCTCTTGCTGTTCTTCGTCATGGCCCCGCCTTTAGCTTTGGCAGCCCTCTCCTCGGCTGTATCTCTCTTCTTAACCACGGATTGACGTGGCAAAATCAAGTTGTGCTCCAGGAGAGTGGCATTCCTGATCAGGTAAGAAGCTGACCAATCCCTTCCTGAGATGGCCTCTATCTCCGCAGCCATCTGTACCAGGCGATCATTCTCCACGACCGCAAAGCCACCTGTCGCTAGCAAGAAACAGAAGCATATAAGAAGAAGCATTGTAGTCGGGACAGAGAAATTACAAATGAAATTCAAGTTACGGCCAGAAGTGAAAAAGCGAAAAGAAACAGAGTCGTCCTTGACGAAGAACCATTCCTTCTTAAACATGGTGAACTTCGAGTATAAGTCCAAGTCCGGCTTGAAGGACACGGCCGATTCCAAACTGATGTATTGGGACCCCTTCTTGTAACCTCTCAAATTATATAGGTACCAAATCTCCCGGTTGGAGGGGGGCGCCCGTACTTCCTCTGGAAAATGATGAACAAACACACCAAGATAGCATAGGAGTTGGGCTGAAGCTGGAATGGAGCCACCTTCAAGTAAGTGAGGAAGCTGACTATCCAGGCATTGATCGGAGGAATGGCCCCGCACATGCAATGGTATCGGCTATAGGCAAAATATCCTTCAGGAGGATCATACGGCATCACACCATCTCCCGGCAACATCATACTCGCTCTGTCAATCCCAAAGGAGCGAGCGATGACATCAAGTTGTCCCTCTTTGAGGGAGCTCGGAAAGCAATCGGGAGGAGAGTTCAGAAGCTCTTGAGGGCCATATCCGTCCACTAATGACCTCGGGGCAGGTCCCTGTCGCGCTGGTCCTGGCTGGGCAGGGGGCACAATGGGAGGCTCACCTCGGTCCATAGATTTTCTCTTTTCTGAACGAGTTTCAACATTGTGAGACATTTATCTGCGAACACAAAAGCAAAAGCACGTTGTTAGGACGAAGGATGAAGATATATGAAGCAAGCAAGTTTCTCGTGTTCATTCGGGATCAAGTTTATTCGGTATCATGACCATTCGGTATTTAACTCGTTCGGTAAAACAAAGAACATTTAGGAGTCATTCGACAGGGGAAAACTTGCCTGGTCCGGCAGCTAAGATTGATTCGGCACGTGTTGATTCTGCAGTTCAGAAGATGGCTCAGTTATCTCAATCGGTAGGGAAAGACGAAGGCCTGTGGTTTCTACTTATAGGGGAAGGGTGTATAACTGGACCGGCCGGTTCGGTTCTCAGGGCGAATATGGATGTCAAACTGAAACAAAGCACGTCATATGTTAAATATATGCCCTACTTTGGGGGGTAAGTGTTGTGTGCATTTCCACCACCGAACCAACGAGCAAGGGGACACCACCGAACCAATGCTTCTCCAATACCTGCCGGTCCAAACCCACCTCCAAGCTCATACCGAACCAACCACTCCCTAGCTCCTACCGGACCACTTCTCCACCAAGTCCCACCAGTCCAACATCTTACCGGACCGGTTCCACCGAATCAACATCCCACGACAACCGAACCAGCTCATTCCCAACCTACGACCGGACCAACCCTCACTCCACCTACTACCGGTCCAAACAACATACCACCTCCTACCGAACCAACCTACTCCACCCATTGTCGAACCAAGTTCCACCGGACCAGGGCGTGCCGGACCAACTCTTCCAGGCCAGATTGCACCAGCCCAGGCCAACCAGCAGCCATATACATCCAAGACCCCTGCCCCCAGCTTCACTCTATAAATAGAGGGGCAGGGGTACAACAATGGCAGACAAGTTTGAGAGCTCAAGCACGGATAGAACTTTCAAACAACTTTCAGTTACTTGTAATCAAAGCTTTGTACTTGTAATCTGAATAGAAAAGAAGAATAACATATAAAGTGGACGTAGGCACGTTCTGGCCGAACCACTATAAATCTATGTGTCTTTTACAGCTTAGTCCATCTATTTCATATATTTGCATAAATCACCCAAATCATTAAGAACAACCTATAATCAACTAAATCATACGACTTGGATGTGTTTGCCCATTTTTTGTGCAAACAAACTTTATAAAATATCCAAATTAATATCTCATATAACCATATATTCCTTCATAAAGCCATAGAAATCATTTCAAAATATTTTTATATATAGATCACGGTGTCTGTATATAAAATTTTCTACCCTATCGTTAAGTGATACGGATATTTATCATTTCAATCCGTAATTTAAAATAAAAATACGGTTATATATCATTTCAAACCGCAATCCCGAATGAAATAAAATGCATGACAACTTGCAGCTTATAACAATATAAAATACAACATCCATTCATCTAATATCAATCATCAACCATTTATCACAATCATCATCCAATTCAAACAATAACATTAATATAGAATAGATAATAAATAATAGGTAATATTTGGCAGTTTATATTCAAAAATAAATTAATTTAACTGGCAGTTTATACGCAATAATAAATTAATTAACAATTTAATTCAATAAATTCAATTTAACTGGGATGATGATAAAAATATACCAAACAGCGATAAATAAATTTCTAATCACACCAGAAATTAATTTAACACACATAAGAAATTTTAGAAGTTGTGAGTGGGTTAAAACACTCACCTTTTGAATTTAAATTGAATTTAAATCCAATTTAAACCCAAAATTTGAACAGTCTCAGAATCAAACCAAACCAGTACCTAAATGTCCGGAATTTCAATACGAACCTAGTGGAGAAAACCACGCGTGAATCGGACCTCCTATGAAAAAATTATGTGATTCAGAACAAACAAAAGAATTCGAATTAAATTTAAATAAAATAATATGGTTAGTTTCCACATCACCTATCTTCCACAAACTACAGGCCGAACCTTAGCCTACCAGAAACAAATCGTGACACACTTCGAAGTAGCGCCGCCACCTTATTCTCACTCGTCACTGATGTAGCCACCCTCGTACGTCATGCCAAACGCCTTGCCAAGCACCCTGCCCCCTCGCGAATGCCACACGGCCTCCCAGATGGCCTCGATAGCTCCGACCGCCGAAATATTTGAACCCTAGTTTGAATTATGCACAAGATCCAGCCGTTGATTCGATGCAATAACTACATAGATGAAGTCCCCTCGGCATTCTCCACAGCCCCATGCCCTCAAATCGATGATCCGATGAAGATGATAAAGTAACTACGAATGACTGTGAACGTTTCGAGCAATCCTGACCAAACCATGACTCGTATGGAAGAATGAATCATATATTTGACTTGCGCTCGTCGAGAGCTTCAGATCCATATAAAATTTGATATTATTTGAGGAGACTGAATTTTCAATTTGATTTTTGAATTGCATTTTGATTTGGAATTGTCTGTCATTGAAATGAGGAGGTGAGAAGGAATTATACGTATAGACAATTTACAATAAGGAACAATTAGGGTTTATAACAGGGTATTTATAGACAAAGATGAAAGTAGAATAGATGGACTAGATTGATAAATGCGTTGAACGATAAATGGCCCAAAAAGCCCGTTCTGACTCCGAACGAAATTGGGTCAACCCATATATCAAAATAGATGTTTTTAAATATTTTAAACGCAATGGAATAGGCTTCAAATCCAAATTTCATCGTATGAAGAAGTTATGCTAAAATCAAGTTATTTCAAATTCATTTCAGTGGATTTCAGTTAATTGATTTCAAGGCGTTTCACGTTCGTACGATCAAACGACAAGTACGATCGCTATGAAACTTGAAATCCTATAATAATTCACCGTTATGGATCCGATGAAATTGGTTTTGTCGAAATCTGTTTCAATGGCCAAAATGGCTATTTTTACAGTTAATTAAATAAATTAATAATTAATTAATTAAATCACTTTTTCAAATTTCAATTCCAAAATTAACAAATCTTATCATTTTTGACTTCTTAGACAATTACAAAATTTAAGCAAGTTTAGATGTAAATTTCAAAGTAAGTCAATTTACCAAATACAGTATTTACTTTTATTTTCTTGCAATTAATCCAATTAGTATAATTTAAATTTGAATAAGTTAATAAATCTCGATTTCCATTCTTTAAATCAACCAATTGTCATATTATAAATGGAATTAATATTATTTCCAATTATTTCCTTAATTTATACTAATATAACATTAAATTAAGATTCATTGCAATTGATTACAAATTTTAATTTAATGGACTAAATAAATGATTACTTTATAATAATTGTGGCCACTAACTCTTAATCACATTTATATAAGTTATCGTTTCCAAATAATTACTACAGAACGTTGATTTTATTCAGTTACTATTTATTATCATTAATTCGTTGTTTTATTCAATATTACCTTTGTTTTTCTTGTATTTAATTTATTACCAAATATTACTATTTATAATCAATTATAACCCTGCAATTGTTTTCAATTAATTAGAATTGCATTGAATTAATTATTTATTAGCTTACATCAACATTCTTACATTTCTTTCCCGTTATAAATTCATTAACAAATTACAAATTTCTTTTATTTATACAACACTTACATTCATACCTAATTTCATTAGTTTTATCCCATTACACTAGTATACGCCTATTTACATCTTAATTTGAATAAATATTACATTTCTAAATGTGTACTTCTATCAACTGTACACATTAATTAAGGTTTAAAACCAATTAATGAATTTACCTTAATTCCATTCTTATACCAGTTTATTACTTTATACATACATTACGTTTCTATTTAACTTATATATTCACACTTTCCGTTATTATTTTGATTGTCATTAAAGAAATGTTCATTATTAGTCACCAATGATTATACCAACTCATGTCACACTAATCCTATTCAATTCCCATTTATTACACAGATTTATATTAATAAATCAACATTTAAGTTTGTTACTTACATTCAACTTATAACCAAGTTATACCATTTTACATTATTTCATTTATCGCAATTTCATTCAATTTATACAAATTTAGCTTTAATTAACTTCGTTTTTACATTTCATCTAGTTATTATTTCATTATTCATTTACAAATTTTATTTGTTTCAATATTATTCCATTTTTAAATTTTAATGTTTGCATTAGTTTTTATTATATTCCATTTACAACTAATTCATAACATTTAAATTATTTTATTAAATTGGCATGTTCATTCAAGTTCATTAATTATTAACTTGGATTAACCTATTTCCTTAATTTACATTCAATTACTGTTAACAATGTGTTATTTCATTAATTAATGCAATACTTACTTTTATTTTCTCATATCCATTTTATATCCAGGTATAACAGTTTCACTACATCATTTATTAGAATTTTATTCAAATTACTAATAATTAATTTTAATTAACATTGCTATATTTCATTTTTAGCGTTCATTCAAAATTAAATTATAAAATTTCTATTTCTTACTAGATTTAATTACAAAAATCTTATTAAATTACAATTTTAATCGTCAAAAATTACGGGTCATTACATGTTACCTCTAAGCATCATCTTGACGACATGTTTAACTTTCAAGACAGAAAAGAGTCCAGGCCTCAATGTGTAGCATTAAATGTATTATTAGATCCTTTCCATATAAGCGATATCGATTACGGAGCTATTTTTCCATTACCGAAATCGATCTTTAACTTTTAAAAACTGAACTCTTGCTTGATTTTCATATTTCAATATTGGTAACAACACTTGGAAAATATTCTTTAAAGATATTCTTTTAAAAGACAAACTTGTAATACTAAGTGTATTAAAACAAGGGTCAAAAACAAATCACATTAAAACATGGTTTACTATAACCCAAAGAAATGTACACTCGGCTTTATTTATAAATAATTCATTTTTAAAGGACTTTCTCATTTATAAACCATTATTTATTGTTTTAAAACAATGTTTATTATCCCAAAAGATAATAAAGCAATTCAAATATCTTTATAAATTTAAAAACAACATTAAGTATCCCGAAAGATAACTAAGCACATTTATAATCTCTTTTAAGTAAATAATTTCATTATTTTTAATGAAATAGTTAATTATTTTCAAACTGTAACGACCCGCTATTTTGGACCGTTCAAATCGACAATAAAACCATACATATCCGACTTGAATAATTCAAAATACCGAATTGTTAATTAAAATTTGGCAAAACTTAAAATATACAGTAAATAAATCAATCACAGATCACAGAGTAATATAATGCAGCGGAATAGATAAAGAATAGTAGTTCATGAAGCTACTATATACATCAGAGTTAGAAAAATACAACCGAATAGTTTAAATGCAGTGAAGTCTCCAATGCAACAGATGACTTCTCTAAACCAATCAACTGGAAGGGCTGGAATCTGAATCGATAGTTGGATTTCCAAATGAAGATCCGAACTCCAAAGGTGAGTATCAAATGCCGTATCACTCAGTCTGACCCGAGCGTAAAGCAAAACACAAAACACTCGAGTCAGGATTAACATTCTTATATCAATAAATCCAACTCAAGTGAAATATCAAATGAAATACAATTAACTTAAAGGACGTTTGGGATAACCATCCTCTAAGGGTCCATGGAACTTTCTACAAGGTAGAAATATACACTACAACACCGTGGTCATTTCAACTTAATTTATACTTCAAAACCAAATCTCATTTTCACTTCAAATATCTCTATATTTCCCAAAATAGTATTTATATATGTTAAATAATTTATATAGTAAAGTATTTTCAATTTACGCAACTTAACAAATCGTTCCAACATCAACCCGACCTTCCCATTCATATTAAATTCAATCTCAATTTATCAATTTAAATTCAACTCAATTTCTAAAATAACCACTTAAATTTTATCGATCTCAAATTCAGATTTATAATCACAAATACCCCTTTATATTTCCATATATCTCAAAACTTTAAGTATTCAACATTTCATCTAAATTTTCATTCAATTTAGTTTTCTAAATAATAAATTCAAATTTAGTTCAACCTAAATTTTCATTTGAGTTCAATTTAGTTGCTAAATAACAAATTCAACTACGTTGATTTCAAATACAGATCCGAATCTCAACATAAACCACTTAAATTCCAATATAGCTCAAGGCTTCAATATTTAAATGTTCTATATACCAGTTTCATATAGATCTCGATTTAACCTCATCATTATTTAGTCTTGAAATACTCCCTTATTAGATTCAATGTCATTTAAGTAACCTTAAATAACATTTTACTCAATATTTTCTTTAATTTATTTAAACATGAAATATTCATTAAATCACTTAAATCAAAAATCCAGTTATAAAATCATACCCTTTAAATTTCTCATTCAAAAATTTCAAATCGATTTAATTAAATAAATCCTTATTTAAATACCATTTTTATAAACCCAAATTTATCTCCCAATCTTAATTATTAAATTTATTACAAGAGAATCTATTTGAAATATAGATTTACATAAATACTTAACCATATTATATGTATTAAATCAATCTAATTTAAATCAAATATTACTACTAAATCTATATATACAATTTTCATTTATATAATATCTTAAGAATCAAATTTATTAAACCATATATTTCTTTCCAAAATTATAGAAATTATTTTCAAAATATTTATATGGACCAACGGTGTCTGTATATATTTCCTATCATATAGTCAAGTGCTACGGATATTTATCATTTCAATCCGTATACTAAATATATACGGGTGGATATCATTTCAACCCGTAATCCCAAATTCTATTAAATGAAAATTGCTTGGGTTTATCATTTCAACCCATAACGATTTTCTCCTATTCTAAAGTCTGTTCGGGTATGTATCATTTCAACCCATAGTGATTTCTAAACTACAGGGAACTTGCAGAGTGATAACAGAAAATACAATAAAATAAAAGGCATATATCATCAGTACCAATATAATATAAACAATAAGATATGGTGTCATATCCCGCAGGTGAACAATTACAGATAAAAGCATATATAGCAAATTTAAATAACTACAGCAGCATATTTCAATTGTCGTTTCAATTGAAATCAAATTTAATGAATAAAAGAATGTTAATCGTGAGTGATTACTCACCTCTCGAGCCTAGAGAATACAGAAGATGACATGGATATGCATACTGCTACAGATACTGAAATTTGAATTATGAATCGAAGCAAAGCAAAATCGGCACGAATTCAACGATCAAAGCTGATAATAAGAATTGATGGAACAGGTCAGAACGGGATCGGCGAAGATAATGGTATGAGTGGACTCATATATATATATAACTTTATATAACTATATATATAAAGTCATATTCTAAATCCAACACATATTAAATTAAATTAAATATATATGTATTTATATTTTCCAAAATCATTGTTTTTTTATTTAAAACACATAAATTAGAATAAAGCATATATACAATATGAAATTTGAAATAAATACTTATATAAACAGACTAATATTAATCATGTGCTAGGTTACAATACTGACATATTTTAGCTGTAAGAAAGAGTATAATGAAAGAAGTTAACATCAGTTATAATATATTTATATAAACCAAATGTAACATATATTTAGTTGACATAACAAATGAATTCTTTTATAAAATAATATACATTGGGCACTATTTCATAAAAATGCACGTACAATACCATTTATATACGAACAACAAAAGTAGCTTATATATATAGATATACTATTTAAAAATCAATATTTACATTTCAACTAACATCAGAAAACAAATATAAACTTTATACTTTATATATGTTTTATGGAAAAAGAGAAAAAAAACAGAACGCAAAGTGAATCCAACGTTTGGAATTCAGGGATTGGTCCTGAAGGCGAATACACCGTTGGATCATTTTTATTAAATTTTTGGATAAATTTCAGTAGAAGAGTAGAAATTTATTTAAAATAACGTGGTGTGAAAAGAATTGATGGAATGAATAAAGTAACGTATTATTAGTACCCAAATAATAAAATGACACAATACGTTGGTTTCTTAATAACGACAGTAACGTTCAATTTGCTGAAAGTTAATTTAGGACGTTATCTTCGTCTTATTTGTAAGCGATTGATATATCATACCTCTTTTAAATTTAAGATCAGCTCATGGTACGGCGTATGAAAATTCAAATTCCATCGCATCATATATTTATTATTTTCAGTTTAGAAATGTATAAACTTATCAAAAAAAAATTTGGCTATAAATGACGTAAAACACCACTGCTTATTAAATTTGTCGTGTACTGCATTTAAATACTTCCAAAGCGTTTGTCAATTTATTTAAAAGCTATAAAATGAAAGGAGTGAAAAGTGAAAAAAAGAAAGAAAGAATATATATATATATATATATAATAAATAAAAAACATGGGGAGAGAGACGAAGATACAGATGGTGGTACGTATCTTGTTCTATTCATAAGTAAATATCACCATAAATTCCTTTGCATATTTTTAATTGCTATAACCAATGCTTTCATATATAACAGGACCAATCTTATATACATAGCTACATATTATAAAGGGTTATGAAAACTTATATATATACACCTTATAGTATAATATATATAACTAGATAAAATGTATATATTAGATAATAGAATACAATAATATAGATGAAAAGAGAATTGCAGCAAGCTAAAATTTATAATAAAAAAACAAAGTGTTGCAGGAAGTTGAAAACAACAACTAATGCAATAATATTTATTATAAGTTTCGAAATCCATTAGACAAAAGAAAACACAGCTTGTATAACGTATCCATTAAACAAAATAGACTATATATAGTACTAGTACATATTCATGCTATATGTAAACATTTAAAAACGAAACATATATTGCAATATGATGCGCATACCGTTTATAAAAATATGGATGACGAGGGGAGGAGGCATGGAGTGGGTTGTGGCTCTTGACAGGTGGTTCGAGCCGTGGTGTCGGAGGCTTGACGAAGCTATAGGAAGGAGAACTGGTCCTTTTTCATTTTTCCATCATATATGTTTTAGCATTGTAATGGGAAAAATCTCTTTTTTTTTTCAAGAAGCAACAGAGAGGAAGAAAAAATGAAGCTAAATAGGCTCAGAGACTACACGTTATAAATATTTAATATAGTTGAACGGTAGGAATGAGTAATCCAGCAACTAAAATTAGAACCATGGAAATAGAGGGGTCAATCGCTAGAATTTAGGAGGTATGAATGGTAACGGTTGTTTGAATTGTATACCAAATATATAACTTTATATTCCATTATTAATTGAATAGAAGAAATGAATGGGTGGAGAATGAGCTGTCCATTTATGATATACTGTTACATATAATTTATTAAAGAAGAAATGGTAGAACAATGATAGATTTGAATTATATACTAGTGTGATGCAATAACAACGGTCAAGTTGATAAGGTGGATATTTAAACAATTTATTGCTTGATTGGAAAGCACGTGAGTATGGAAAGGCAAGGATATTAAAATGGAAAAAGGAATGGACAGAGAAATTTAAGCGAAGATAAAACGTACAGGAATAAACATAGAGTAGTGGGATGGTCACGATAATTCAGTGGATAATTAAAGCAACTTTTAATGCCACCAGCTGCACGTTCAAATCTGAAAAGGCAGAGTAACGGACCATATAATAAATTGAAACGATGCATTGATAACAGGAGCAAGTATATATTTAATAGAAAAGAACGGACAGAGAAAATTTTGTGAAACGTACTAAAAATAAATATGAAGTACTTATTATATTATACGTTTCATTTTGAATGCAGAGTCCAAAATTTGAAAGCCAAGTAACGGTCAACCCTTGATTTGGTGAAAATAATTGTAGCAATTAATAAAAGAAATAAATAGCAACGGTCGCGTTGCTTTGATTTAGCTGACGCATCAAAGAAAATTATTTATAATTTAACCGATAGGAAACGTAAAGGAACGTACCACCATAAAATGAAATTGATAACATCTGTGCATTGATTCTGCAATATTCATTAAAGAAATTGATTCTGTAATATTTATTAAAGCAATTTATTAGCTAGCTTGAATTAAATAGAATTTCACAATGGAATAAACATTGATAAAATAAATTGAAAATTTAAAATCTGCTATGTTTAATTGGACGTAATCCAAATATTAAATTTTTATCTCAAAATATTATTATATAAAATTTCTAAAAAGTTTCAATTAATTACGTTAAATAAAACCATTTAAAACTATTAAAATCTATGGGTCGTTACACTCTCCCCCACTCAAAACTTTTCTTCCCCGAAAAGGTAGGAGGTAGGCGAATAGAACAACCAGAAATCAAATAGATTGAAAGACAAGATAACCAATTAATTTAAAACTATATAAATTTTATTTGAAATATTTATTTGATAACTTCATTTGAAATTTAATTTTCTTTAATACTTTAATACTTTTCAAACTCCTTTGAAAACAATTATTTACATTATTACTTATATTTACAAAGAAGCTATTGAAATATTAAATCCAAAATTTATCAATTTTTATTTTGTTTCAAGATACCTTCCAAATGTTATTATTAGATCACAAATCAATTTTTTTAAAATATGTTTTATTTAAGATAAATAACTTCTAAAATATTTATAACACTAAAATTTCTATTAAACCATGTAGTATATAATTAAACAATATTTTTAAAGGATATATCCAACAAGGAAGGAAAGTAGATTTGGAAAATAGAATCAAGGTGAATAACTAAACTGAGCAGATAAGGTAGATGCAAGGAATAGTATCGGGCACGAATAATTAATCTAGAACCATAAGAATTTAAATTTCAAATATTAATTCAAAATTTCTTTGTTGGGAAAAATACTTTTATAATAAATACCTTTATAATAATACTTTTATAATAACATACTATTATATCGAAATAAATTTTCCTTTCGAAAATACTTTTATAACTCGATGTTTCAACAAGTTTATCCTCGTTCTTGCAGACTCTGGCCATGCGTTGATCAGGCGCAAAGCTAGAATTCTTCAAGTACTTAGTAGACTTGTTTCAACACCCGGTGAAAATACTTGAAAAACCTTCAAAACAGATATGGAAAGTACAATCCAAACAAAACAACCAAACCAAAACCTTTGTCCGACCATGGTTCGCATATACACAATGGTTACGCCTGGATCCCCCAGGAAACAATCCGTATCCGTAAGCTTTCTCAGCCCTGCGAGTTATGCCATGATGACTAGTAGAGTGCAGGATACACAATGGTTACGCCTGGGTCCCCCAGGAAACAATCCGTACCCCTAGGCTGTCTCAGCCAGGCAGTTTCGCTACTATTCGCGACCTACACAGATTGCAGGATACACAATGGTTACGCCTAGATCCCCCAGGAAACAATCCGTACCCCTAGGCCAGACTCAGCCAGGCAATTGTGCAATGCAGTCGCGAGAGAAAAAAAACCATGGGTTACGCCACGGTGGGAACACTCGAGTATTACATCCGGAAAACCAAAAATAAGAGAGAATAATATCGATAGAATGAATCCACGATGTGGCCACAAAGCGGATATCAAGCAAAAGGCACTTTCCATATCTTTACTTCGAAAATATATATCGTATAGTACCTTTTCAAATCACTTTCAAATATCGTACTTATATAAAGTCCATATATATAGGATTCCATTTTTCCCAAATCGAATACTTTCCAAAATCAATAGTAGATCAAATCATACTTATATAGACTTCGATTATATAAAATCTCTTTCCAAATTGAGTACCTTTCAAATCAATAGATTTCAAATCAACTTCATACTTATACAATCCATTTTATATAAGTTCTACCACTCCCAAATCAAGTGCTTAATAATATAAGGTTCTCAAATTTCAAATCATTTCAATATCAATTCAGTTTCGAAATCATATATGATTTCACCAAACTTTCTTCCAAATTAAATATCTAAATTTCAAAGTTCCCAAAATAATAGGTTTAGAAAATTATCCCATTTTCCAAATTAAAATAATCCAAGTCAAACAAATCCATTTCCAAAAATCACCATATGAGTACTGGTTTTTAATTCCAATTTAATTTCAAAACCAAATATTTTCCCAAAATCAATTATACTCAAAATGGTTTCCAAATTTATAATTATCCCTTTTTTTAAAACTTTTAAACTATCTATTTCTATGTGAAATATCCAATTCACCTTTCTGAAAACCATTATTCAACTATTTTTTTTAAAACATTTCAAAACTAAATTTATATTCTTTATCAAACATTTTATACTCTTCGAAATTTCTTAGCTTTGAAAATTTAATCTCAATTTGGAAGTGTTCGAACATTCAAAATAGTTAGGGAAATCAAATTTTCAATTCAAGAGTTAAAAATCAACAATAAATCAATTATTGAATCCGAAACTCGAGGACTGAACACCGGTCTCATTTTAAATTGTTTCAAATATATACATATATCTTTCGAAAATATCAAATTATACTTCGGAATTTGAAATCAAAACGGTTTTACAAAATCACTCGCATAGCGAAGCTATTAAAGTGGCCTCTCCCCCACTCTGAAACTCGAAAATCAATGTCGATGATGCGTGCACTCATCACCGAAATTATTTTCCAGCGACATAAGTGAGTTCTGGACATCTATTTTCTTGAAAACTTCTTTGAAATTTCTTCAAAATTATTGGAATTCGTTTGAACTCATTTGAAACATTTCTTATTTGGAAAAATACTTTTAAATCTTATTATTTTTATATATTTTCCAAAATCTTAAAACCAATTTCAAAATACCGGAATTCAATTCTCGAATTTCAAATTTAACTCTATAGTTATAAATCATTTTTATATAAATCAATTTCTTATAATTTTTCAAAATTTCAAATCCTTTCAAAACCTTTATATATAGGATAACACTTTCACTTTTATATATAGAATAAAGTCATAGTTATCAAAATAAAATTTCGGTATAAACAATTTAAAAAATACAAACAAAACACCATTTTCAAAGAATGATTCAAGAATGGATTTCAAAACAAAGATAGCGATTTAATTTAGAGGAACTCAAATCAATAGAATCCTGATTCGAAGATAGACTCGATCGAAGATGAGATAATTAAATTACAAAATAGAAGATGGATATACATCTATAAATCGCGGGCGACCTTTACCGGTCAAACGTGATTCCAAAATTAGATCGGTGTAGAATTCTGAGGCAATTCGACATTCGATCGCCAGAGATATAGAATTCGGCATAACAAGATATAGCAGCATCGTAAACCGAGGATACAGAAATCTTCGGTGAGTCAATGCCAATTGAAAAGGAGTTTTCACCCCTTTTACAAATCATTCAGTGGAGTTATGGGATACTCCGGAATCAACGAATATAAATAGGGAGAGACAGAATGAATTTCGGAACCGAGGGAGATTCTCAAATTCAAAGGAAATCGAGTCAAAAGGAAGAGATTCAACTCGAGCGAAAGTGATTCTGTAAATAAATTTACTATATATGCTAAGTTTTACCTAGAGCCAAAGCTCTGATACCAACTGTAACGACCCGCTATTTTGGACCATTCAAATCGACAATAAAACCTTACATATCCGACTTGAATAATTCAAAATACCGAATTGTTAATTAAAATTTGGCAAAACTTAAAATATACAGTAAATAAATCAATCACAGATCACAGAGTAATATAATGCAACGGAATAGATAAAGAATAGTAGTTCATGAAGCTACTATATACATCAGAGTTAGAAAAATACAACCGAATAGTTCAAATGCAGTGAAGTCTCCAATGCAACAGATGACTTCTCTGAACCAATCAACTGGAAAGGCTGGAATTTGAATCGATAGTTGGATTTCCAAATGTAACGACCCAGAATTTTATTTAATTAAAATTTGAATATTTAATTAATTTTAAATATTAATAAGTGAAATTTATAAGTCGAATAAATTTTATTTGAATTATTGGATTTAATTGAATAATTAAATCAATAATTTAATATGTGAAATTATGGAAATAATTGAAAATTGAGTTAAATATGATTGAAATTTTTTTTTGTAAAATTTTGTTTTATCATTTTGGAGTTAGAATGATATTTTAGAACTTTTAAAATCGAATTTAGAGTTAATTTGTGAAAATTGAATATTTTAATATTTAAATCGACTAGTGAAAATAGTCAATTTTTAAACAGTCTCAGAATTGAACGAAACCAGTTCCATTGGATCCGTAATAGTTTGTTATTACCGGATTTCAATTTTCGTGTCAATCGGAGTTACCGTTTGATCGTGGCAGCTCGAAACGCATCGATTTATTTTTAATTTTAATTTGGCGAGTTAAAATAGCCATTTTTCAAAAAGTCTCGGATTTCGACAAAACCAGTTTCATCGGATCCGTAATGTGATATTATTGTAAGGTTTCAAATTTCGTGTCAATCGGATTTACCGTTTATCCGGTACAAATTAAAACGCCTAGAAAAATCGTTTAAATCGGTTTAATTCAAATTGAGCGTTTATAGCCATAACTCGCACAGATGTCCGAATTAGCTTTCGAAACCTGTTCCATCGTGTCCGGAACGCGGGGTAAACACTAGAAACGCTAGTTACGGCGCGTAAATCGGAGTTCGGAAATTCCGGATGAATAGTGTTTGAATAATTCTCTATAAATAGACCTAAATTTCTAAAAAAAAAAAAAGGTAAAACCCTAGTTTCATCACGTAGCCGCCAGCACCCCCATGAACGGCCGAAAAACTCCAACTTTCTCCTTCAGTTATCTTCCAATCCACTCAACGATTCAAGAAACTTTCAACTAGAGTATTGAAGAGGGCGATGAGAGCTACGATCTCAACGGTTATGATCGAGAATAGTTGAGCGGATCGATGGGAATTTGAGCGCAAACGTGCCACGTTCACTTGCGTGCGCACGTATCATGAAGTGGCCGAGTGTCACATGGTGGCAGGCGTGGGTAGAGGGGGTCGTGCTCTTCGCGATGGAACTCCCTGATCGAAGTATAGGTGAACGAGGAGGATGCAAATTTAAACCCTAACTATCGAGCATGGGTTTGTGGTGCGGCCTGGAAACGTGAAGGAGAACGAGAGGGAGAGGAAGAAGGATGGTGCGGTCGTGATGCAATGGGCTTGGATCCTACGGTCTTGATTGATTTAGGTTTATAAAAAGTAAATTATATGTTGTAATATATATATATATATATATATATATATATATATATATATATATATATATATATATATATATATATAATCGTGTAACTTCAAATATTTGTAACTTTTTCATACGAGGACGAAAACGCGCGAAACCAGTTGCGTTGGAATCGTATGGACGAGCACTACGCGATGAAATTGGATTGGAGTCGTTTGGAGTTAGTGAGAATTTTGGGTAAAATTAAACGTCCGTTTAATTTTATTCGAAATAAATCGCTAAAACGAAAATAAAATCAAGGTGAGAACTTCTCACTCAATCGAATCAGTTTCGATTTTATTTTAAATAGTTAGATTTAAAATATTTGAATGCATGTTTGAATGATGATTGTTATCTATTGATTGTTAAAATAGACATTATACGCCGTTAGTAAGCGGATGTTATTTAATAAAAACATATACCGCGAATATTTCATAAACAGCGAAATTGGTATTATATATAATAGCAATATATATATATTGGCATATGTATATATTGGAGTTGTTGATTTCTCGCATTTATTTGTTTAGCGGATGAGACCCTATTGCGCCGTTATTAAGCGGATAATATTTAAATCCCATATACCGCGATAATTCCGTACTGGAGCGGAATTGGTATTGTGCTAATGTTTGTGGATGCAGGAAACAGGTTGGAGGGATCCAACAGGATTCCTCAACAGTATTTATTAGATTTCAGATATTTTGATATTTGATGGATTATCATATCGATATATGATATCTTTGTAGTCGTGATTGACTATTTGGTGCGTAGCATCATTGAACCAAATTTTGGAACTTTTAAATGATTTTTAAAGTGATTTTTGAAAATACACTATATGTTTGGAAATTGATTTATTTTAAATAAATAAACGTTATAATTTTTAATGTTATAAAAATTATGATTTTTGAGAAATATAGTTAAAAGTGGATTTTTGAAAATATGATGCTGATGATTTTATAAAATAGTAAAATCGAGATTCTTGAATTTATTATAAAAGTTTAAAATATAGGATTTGTAAAATTTAATTATTTTATAAATCAAAATGGTGAAATTATAAAGGAGATTAAATATGTTTTAAAGAATAATATAAATTGACTTATATCAAGAGATTTATAAATGGATATTTATAAATTGAAATATTGACATTATAAAACGAGTTTTTATAAATGTTTGAATGAAGTGAAAATGAATTTTGTAAATGAATGGAATTTATAAAATTATAAATGGTGAAGTTATAAATGAAATTTATAAATAGTAAGATTTATAAATTTTGTGAAATTATTAAAGAATGGATTTTTGGATAAATAATTGAATCTTATAAGTTCTAAGATTTATAATTATGAAGTTTAAAAGAACGATTTTGTAAAATAACCGTTTTATAAGTATTTGACTTATAATATGAACTTTTGGTTTATAATTGAGTTATAAATTGAATAGGTTAATAAAGGAATTTATAAAAGGAGTTGTTATAAAATAAATAGAAATGGAGTTTATAAACTTTGTTTTATAAATTCGCAAATGACTTATTTTGATAAGTAAATTGTTGAAACTTATTTATGGATTTATATTTACATTTTAGATTGTGAATAATCCTTTAAAAATGAAATGTATAGAAATGATGAAATTGATTAACGTAGTATATTCACGTTTTTGAATAGTGAATATTATGTTAAAGAAATTGTTTAGAATGTGATATTTTGAATTGAATTAAAACGATCTAACGATGTTTTTAAAATGTGTTGAGATTCGAAACCATAGATTTCAACATTCATTGTTGAAATAGACGTTTTCGAGAAATAGAAGGAAATGGTGGACTATAACACTGTTGTTATAGTAAATGATTTCCGAAAGGAAATGTTTTGTATAGTATTGGGATTTATATATCTATCTTAAAATTCGAATCCCTATACTAGAGATTTTGGGTTGTCGTAACGATGTTTTACGCAACATTCGTTTTTGCCCAAATAAATATGTTTAAGAGAATGATTTCCTTAAAGAATGAAATATGTACTTAATCTCGATTTTAGTATATTGAATATTTTCTAAGTGTTGAAAATAAATAAAATTTGTGAATTACTTAATAAATAAGTATGGAAATGTTTTTCCAATGTGAAATGAAATGTTTAGAGAATTTATCTTTTTGAAGATAAATTGGAAATGAATAATTGAAATCGTATATGCATGGATATTTTGGAATATAAATTCATTATGGAATTTATAAAGGAAAGGGGAATTTGTTTAAAAATAAATATTGATTTATTTTTTTGAAGTGTGAAAATTATATATCTTGTAAAGATATTTTGGAAAATAAATAATTTGGAAAATTATTTGGAAACTGGTGATGTGTGCATATCCATTGATAGTTCAATAAACGACTATCAATATTTCCCTTTGAATGGGTATTTGATGTGATTTGTTTGAATTTGAATGCCACGCTTATTTTTGAATAAGCGCCGACTATTCGGGTTAACCGGGAAAGGACCATGGGGTCGTATAACCCATTCCGAATATGTGATACGTCGTTATGAATTGCATTTGAAGATCGGTGTTGAAGACCGGATATTTGCGAGAGCGATAGGATGACCTGTCGATTGACTCTGCACCGAGTTGCTCCGGTATAGAGTTCTCCATATGTGATGGTGAATCCGATCAGGATTGTGAATATCTGGATTGCAAGGACTTCTTTGTAAGTGCCTTCGGTTTTGTTCGATCCCGGAACAGACTTGTATGGATTGTATGTCTGACATTACAAATTGAGATATAAAGCCGATTTCTTTCAAATATATTTCTGTTGGTGGCGGAGAATTTATTCTTTTAGCTTAACACCCTTCTCTGAGACGTACGTACTCAGAGGTTATGTAGTTGAATGTTATCAGCGATATATTCCCAATTTGGTAATGTGACATGCTGAGTGTTGCTGTAAATGATCATTGTGTTGATTATTTGTGATAGGATCATTTATTTGATCGTCTATCTTTGTGATCATTTCTATGATCATTTGTTGACCCAAAGCATGGCTTTTGTATAAAGTATGTTTTTGTGGACGTGAATTCGTCGAGCCTCACACCCCGTGAATGGTCAAAACAGGAAAGATGCGGCAAGGTTATGAGGGGTAGCGCCCTTTAGGATGTGTGCATTTCCTTCTGGAAAAGGGTGGTATCATGGTATGGAGCCCAGATACTTACTCATGTTGAAAACACTTTGTTATGATTGTGTGAATTGATTACGAGCGCTCGGTGAAAAGGTCCCATAGGACCGGGGGATGGCATATTCGGTCAGTTGTTACTCAGTTAGGGGTAACCCGGCCTTGTGTTGGTAGAGATCCGGTTTGGTTCTCTGGGATGTCCATCCAGAGGCATTCTCATGTGGCAATGGGAAGTTCCTTGGCCTGATCATTCGTTGGAAATCCAAAGAAACAATACGAGACTTGTACGGTTTTAGTTGTAGAACCTGCCATCTAATATGGTAGCTATTAGTAGGCATAATATAATGGTACCTATGCTGGCTAAGATTTATATTCTACTTTCGAAAGAATTTTTCCTACACTATGCACTAGTAATAATATCAAATGTTCTTTTTAATGCGTATCAAGCATCTTTGACTATCATAAGGAGAAATCTTCTCCAAGTCTGCGTTTGCATTGTGTGTGTGGCAGGAGGTCTTATGGTAGTCTCATTTTTAAAAGCATTGCGAATTGACTTTAAAAATATTCCTCTATTTTGATTTTAAAGATAAATAAACTGTTTTGAGTTCTCACACCAGTCACATGACTGACTCGGAGTTTATTGTTTTCCTTCCTAAACTCTGGGTGCCCACCAATTTCCACACGGGCAGTCAAGAGTTAGGTTTATCAGGATATTCTGGATATTCTGGATTTGCTGGAGGCAAGCTGGATGGCATGGCGTATTACTAGTTTATATAGTATTTCTTTTTCCGCTGCACTGTTTTTTGTTGTTGTACACTCTGATGATATGATGTAAAGTATAAAATGTAATAACTGATATAGTTCTTTGTTTAAAGATTATTCATTTATTATTATATGTTGTTCCGCTGCGAATTGTGAGATTCTGATGTTGTTCTGTTGTTATTTTCTGTTCCGTTCTATTTTTTTTCTTTTCTCCCTATTTTCTACCTTCTTATCTCTTCTTCTTTCTTTTCTTTTTCTTAAACCCTCAGTGTTCGGTTTTCCGTCGTTCGATTGCTCGGCAGTCGATAAAGTGAGTATCGATGTTGAATTTTCTGAAGACGAAGAATCGGGTTCTGACAATGTGGTATCAGAGCATATGGTTAAGCGACAACCATGGTTCTGTTGGGTATTACTCATTAGAGATAGAGTCAGTAGTGCTCTAGAATGAGTTTGAGTGTAATAATAGCTATGAGAGCGTATTTGTTACTCAATATATAAAATTGTTTTATATTGTGATGATTGGTTTGTTGAGTGGCATATGAACTTTCGTCAGCGTGGTCTCGATAACTATGCCGAAGGGGTTTCTAAACACTTGAATAGAACAATTCGACACAATATTGTTTTAAATTGGGTAAATGGAATAATTTTACTTGATTATATTATATATATAACAGAATAATTTTTCAGAATTATTAAAGAGTATATAAGTGGATTGTTTAGTTGTTTGAATAATCTAAATAAAAGAATAATTGTATAAGCAAAAGAATTATAAGAATGAAATTCAACTTTTGTAATTGAATTGAATGAATGGATTGAATGTAATCAATTGAATGTGAATAATTGGTATGAAATAATGAATATAAGTGTTAATTCATTAGAATCTAATGTTATTGGAAGTTGAAAGATTGAATGAAAATCAATTTAATTAAACCAATTGTAAGCAAAGGAATTTGGTTGTAATTAATATACATTGGTTGTTATATGATTGTTAGATGATTGTATATAATTCATTAAGTGTTAATGAAATTGAATTAATGAAATTGGAAGCTAAAGTAATTGGAAATTCAATTGGAAGTTAAGGTGAATCTTGAATAGAATTGAATTTGATTTGGAAGTGAACCAACTTGAATATGAATTAGTGAATATAAACTAATTGAAAATGAATGTTAGTAAAAACATCCACTGTTAATAAAACAAATGTGACTAAATTGAAAACCTAATTCATTGAATATTAATGAGAATATGAATGAATATTTGTTGGTTATGGATGGTAGTTGGTTGATGGTTGAATATAATTGCTTTTGTTGCATTTTCTATGTTGGCATATATAGTTATTATGTTGCTATATGTTGTATATCGATACTATTGTCTATATACATGATTCTCATGTTGTTTGTTGAGTGTTTAGTAGGTGCGGATCGCGTTTGCTTCGCATTTGGAGCTCGTTTTCGCGCTATATTAGCCGTATATGCTTGCTAATAAAATATAAGGTACATATCTCGGATTACATACCGTACTTTTATACTTTTTCCCTTCGGGATGCCTCATTACTTGATGAGATGTATATTTGTGATATATATACTATCATTTTTTTTCGGATCGAGCCGCGCAAAGGAGACTATGGCGAATTTTTTCGGAAATTTAAGGCGTTAGAAAAATTTGAGAAAATTGGAAAATTTTGAAAACTTTAACTTTGATTTTGGAGTTGAAAGTTAAACAATAGTAGTTGTTTTTTAAAAGATAACTAAGTATGATTTGAAAACATAGTAAAGTATTATAAGAAGTTTAAATTTATTTTGGAAAGTTAATAAATTCTGTAACTTTTCTTACTTAATAATTTCGAGGACGAAATTCTTTTAAGGGGGGAAGATTGTAACGACCCAGAATTTTATTTAATTAAAATTTGAATATTTAATTAATTTTAAATATTAATAAGTGAAATTTATAAGTCGAATAAATTTTATTTGAATTATTGGATTTAATTGAATAATTAAATCAATAATTTAATATGTGAAATTATGGAAATAATTGAAAATTGAGTTAAATATGATTGAAAAAATTTTTTGTAAAATTTTGTTTTATCATGTTGGAGTTAGAATGATATTTTAGAACTTTTAAAATCGAATTTAGAGTTAATTTGTGAAAATTGAATATTTTAATATTTAAATCGACTAGTGAAAATAGTCAATTTTTGAACAGTCTCAGAATTGAACGAAACTAGTTCCATTGGATCCGTAATAGTTAGTTATTATCGGATTTCAATTTTCGTGTCAATCGGAGTAACTGTTTGATCGTGGCAGCTCGAAACGCATCGATTTATTTTTAATTTTAATTTGGCGAGTTAAAATAGCCATTTTTCAAAAAGTCTCGGATTTTGACGAAACCAGTTTC
Source organism: Allium cepa (assembly GCA_030765085.1). Lineage (NCBI taxonomy): Eukaryota > Viridiplantae > Streptophyta > Magnoliopsida > Asparagales > Amaryllidaceae > Allium > Allium cepa. The sequence goes on from CM060928.1 coordinate 621,185,395, forward strand.
ATCGGATCCGTAGTGTGATATTATTGTAAGGTTTCAAATTTCGTGTCAATCGGATTTACCGTTTGTCCGGTACAAATTAAAACGCCTAGAAAAATCGTTTAAATCGGTTTAATTTAAATTGAGCGTTTATAGCCATAACTCGCACAGATGTCCGAATTAGCTTTCTAAACCTGTTCCATTGTGTCCGAAACGTGGGGTAAACCCTAGAAACGCTGGTTACGGCGCGTAAATCGGAGTTCGGAATTTCCGGATAAATAGTGTTTGAATAATTCTCTATAAATAGACCTAAATTTCTAAAAAAAAAAAAAGGTAAAACCCTAGTTTCATCACGTAGCCGCCAGCACCCCCATGAACGGCCGAAAAACTCCAATTTTCTCCTTCAGTTATCTTCCAATCCACTCAACGATTCAAGAAACTTTCAACTAGAGTATTGAAGAGGGCGATGAGAGCTACGATCTCAACGGTTATGATCGAGAATAGTTGAGCGGATCGATGGGAATTTGAGCGCAAACGTGCCACGTTCACTTGCGTGCGCACGTATCACGAAGTGGCCGAGTGTCACATGGTGGCAGGCGTGGGTAGAGGGGGTCGTGCTCTTCGCGATGGAACTCCCTGATCGAAGTATAGGTGAACGAGGAGGATGCAAATTTAAACCCTAACTATCGAGCATGGGTTTGTGGTGCGGCCTGGAAACGTGAAGGAGAACGAGAGGGAGAGGAAGAAGGATGGTGCGGTCGTGATGCAATGGGCTTGGATCCTACGGTCTTGATTGATTTAGGTTTATAAAAAGTAAATTATATGTTGTAATATATATATATATATATATATATATACACACACACACATATAATCGTGTAACTTCAAATATTTGTAACTTTTTCATACGAGGTCGAAAATGCGCGAAACCAGTTGCGTTGGAATCGTATGGACGAGCACTACGCGATGAAATTAGATTGGAGTCGTTTGGAGTTAGTGAGAATTTTGGGTAAAATTAAACGTCCGTTTAATTTTATTCGAAATAAATCGCTAAAACGAAAATAAAATCCAGGTGAGAACTTCTCACTCAATCGAATCAGTTTCGATTTTATTTTAATTAGTTAGATTTAAAATATTTGAATGCATGTTTGAATGATGATTGTTATCTATTGATTGTTAAAATAGACATTATACGCCGTTAGTAAGCGGATGTTATTTAATAAAAACATATACCGCGAATATTTCATAAACAGTGAAATTGGTATTATATATAATAGCAATATATATATATATATATATATATATATTGGTATATGTATATATTGGAGTTGTTGATTTCCCGCATTTATTTGTTTAGCGGATGAGACCCTATTGCGCCGTTATTAAGCGGATAATATTTAAATCCCATATACCGCGATAATTCCGTACTGGAGCGGAATTGGTATTGTGATAATGTTTGTGGATGCAGGAAACAGGTTGGAGGGATCCAACAGGATTCCTCAACAGTATTTATTTGATTTCAGATATTTTGATATTTGATGGATTATCATATCGATATATGATATCTTTGTAGTCGTGATTGACTATTTGGTGTGTAGCATCATTGAACCAAATTTTGGAACTTTAAAATGATTTTTAAAGTGATTTTTGAAAATATACTATATGTTTGGAAATTGATTTATTTTAAATAAATAAACGTTATAATTTTTAATGTTATAAAAATTATGATTTTTGAGAAATATAGTTAAAAGTGGATTTTTGAAAATATGATGCTGATGATTTTATAAAATAGTAAAATCGGGATTCTTGAATTTATTATAAAAGTTTAAAATATAGGATTTATAAAATTTAATTATTTTATAAATCAAAATGGTGAAATTATAAAGGAGATTAAATATTTTTTAAAGAATAATATAAATTGACTTATATCAAGAGATTTATAAATGGATATTTATAAATTGAAATATTGACATTATAAAACGAGTTTTTATAAATGTTTGAATGAAGTGAAAATGAATTTTGTAAATGAATGGAATTTATAAAATTATAAATGGTGAAGTTATAAATGAAATTTATAAATAGTAAGATTTATAAATTTTGTGAAATTATTAAAGAATGGATTTTTGGATAAATAATTGAATCTTATAAGTTCTGAGATTTATAATTATGAAGTTTAAAAGAACGATTTTGTAAAATAACCGTTTTATAAGTATTTGACTTATAATATGAACTTTTGGTTTATAATTGAGTTATAAATTGAATAGGTTAATAAAGGAATTTATAAAAGGAGTTGTTATAAAATAAATAGAAATGGAGTTTATAAACGTTGTTTTATAAATTCGCAAACGACTTATTTTGATAAGTAAATTGTTGAAACTTATTTATGGAGTTATATTCACATTTTAGATTGTGAATAATCCTTTAAAAATGAAATGTATAGAAATGATGAAATTGATTAACGTAGTATATTCACGTTTTTGAATAGTGAATATTATGTTAAAGAAATTGTTTAGAATGTGATATTTTGAATTGAATTAAAACGATCTAACGATGTTTTTAAAATGTGTTGAGATTCGAAACCATAGATTTCAACATTCATTGTTGAAATAGACGTTTTCGAGAAATAGAAGGAAATGGTGGACTATAACACTGTTGTTATAGTAAATGATTTCCGAAAGGAAATGTTTTGTATAGTATTGGGATTTATATATCTATCTTAAAATTCGAATCCCTATACTAGAGATTTTGGGTTGTCGTAACGATGTTTTACGCAACATTCGTTTTTGCCCAAATAAATATGTTTAAGAGAATGATTTCCTTAAAGAATGAAATATGTACTTAATCTCGATTTTAGTATATTGAATATTTTCTAAGTGTTGAAAATAAATAAAATTTGTGAATTACTTAATAAATAAGTATGGAAATGTTTTTCCAATGTGAAATGAAATGTTTAGAGAATTTATCTTTTTGAAGATAAATTGGAAATGAATAATTGAAATCGTATATGCATGGATATTTTGGAATATAAATTCATTATGGAATTTATAAAGGAAAGGGGAATTTGTTTAAAAATAAATATTGATTTATTTTTTTGAAGTGTGAAAATTATATATCTTGTAAAGATATTTTGGAAAATAAATAATTTGGAAAATTATTTGGAAACTGGTGATGTGTGCATATCCATTGATAGTTCAATAAACGACTATCAATATTTCCCTTTGAATGGGTATTTGATGTGATTTGTTTGAATTTGAATGCCACACTTATTTTTGAATAAGCGCTCACTATTCGGGTTAACCGGGAAAGGACCATGGGGTCGTATAACCCATTCCGAATATGTGATACGTCGTTATGAATTGCATTTGAAGATCGGTGTTGAAGACCGGATATTTGCGAGAGCGATAGGATGACCTGTCGATTGACTCTGCACCGAGTTGCTCCGGTATAGAGTTCTCCATATGTGATGGTGAATCCGATCAGGATTGTGAATATCCGGATTGCAAGGACTTCTTTGTAAGTGCCTTCGGTTTTGTTCGATCCCGGAACAGACTTGTATGGATTGTATGTCTGACATTACAGATTGAGATATAAAGCCGATTTCTTTCAAATATATTTCTGTTGGTGGCGGAGAATTTATTCTTTTAGCTTAACACCCTTCTCTGAGACGTACGTACTCAGAGGTTATGTAGTTGAATGTTATCAGCGATATATTCCCAATTTGGTAATGTGACATGCTGAGTGTTGCTGTAAATGATCATTGTGTTGATTATTTGTGATAGGATCATTTATTTGATCGTCTATCTTTGTGATCATTTCTATGATCATTTGTTGACCCAAAGCATGGCTTTTGTATAAAGTATGTTTTTGTGGACGTGAATTCGTCGAGCCTCACACCCGGTGAATGGTCAAAACAGGAAAGATGCGGCAAGGTTATGAGGGGTAGCGCCCTTTAGGATGTGTGCATTTCCTTCTGGAAAAGGGTGGTATCATGGTATGGAGCCCAGATACTTACTCATGTTGAAAACACTTTGTTATGATTGTGTGAATTGATTACGAGCGCTCGGTGAAAAGGTCCCAAAGGACCGGGGGATGGCATATTCGGTCAGTTGTTACTCAGTTAGGGGTAACCCGGCCTTGTGTTGGTAGAGATCCGGTTTGGTTCTCGGGGATGTCCATCCAGAGGCATTCTCATGTGGCAATGGGAAGTTCCTTGGCCTGATCATTCGTTGGAAATCCAAAGAAACAATACGAGACTTGTACGGTTTTAGTTGTAGAACCTGCCATCTAATATGGTAGCTATTAGTAGGCATAATATAATGGTACCTATGCTGGCTAAGATTTATATTCTACTTTCGAAAGAATTTTTCCTACACTATGCACTAGTAATAATATCGAATGTTCTTTTTAATGCGTATCAAGCATCTTTGACTATCATAAGGAGAAATCTTCTCCAAGTCTGCGTTTGCATTGTGTGTGTGGCAGGAGGTCTTATGCTAGTCTCATTTTTAAAAGCATTGCGAATTGACTTTAAAAATATTCCTCTATTTTGATTTTAAAGATAAATAAACTGTTTTGAGTTCTCACACCAGTCACATGACTGACTCGGAGTTTATTGTTTTCCTTCCTAAACTCTGGGTGCCCACCAATTTCCACACGGGCAGTCAAGAGTTAGGTTTATCAGGATATTCTGGATATTCTGGATTTGCTGGAGGCAAGCTGGATGGCATGGCGTATTACTAGTTTATATAGTATTTCTTTTTCCGCTGCACTGTTTGTTGTTGTTGTACACTCTGATGATATGATGTAAAGTATAAAATGTAATAACTGATATAGTTCTTTGTTTAAAGATTATTCATTTATTATTATATGTTGTTCCGCTGCGAATTGTGAGATTCTGATGTTGTTCTGTTGTTATTTTCTGTTCCGTTCTATTTTTTTTCTTTTCTCCCTATTTTCTACCTTCTTATCTCTTCTTCTTTCTTTTCTTTTTCTTAAACCCTCAGTGTTCGGTTTTCCGTCGTTCGATTGCTCGGCAGTCGATAAAGTGAGTATCGATGTTGAATTTTCGAAAGACGAAGAATCGGGTTCTGACAATGTGGTATCAGAGCATATGGTTAAGCTACAACCATGGTTCTGTTGGGTATTACTCATTAGAGATAGAGTCAGTAGTGCTCTAGAATGAGTTTGAGTGTAATAATAGCTATGAGAGCGTATTTGTTACTCAATATATAAAATTGTTTTATATTGTGATGATTGGTTTGTTGAGTGGCATATGAACTTTCGTCAGCGTGGTCTCGACAACTATGCCGAAGGGGTTTCTAAACACTTGAATAGAACAATTCGACACAATATTGTTTTAAATTGGGTAAATGGAATAATTTTACTTGATTATATTATATATATAAAAGAATAATTTTTCAGAATTATTAAAGAGTATATAAGTGGATTGTTTAGTTGTTTGAATAATCTAAATAAAAGAATAATTGTATAAGCAAAAGAATTATAAGAATGAAATTCAACTTTTGTAATTGAATTGAATGAATGGATTGAATGTAATCAATTGAATGTGAATAATTGGTATGAAATAATGAATATAAGTGTTAATTCATTAGAATCTAATGTTATTGGAAGTTGAAAGATTGAATGAAAATCAATTTAATTAAACCAATTGTAAGCAAAGGAATTTGGTTGTAATTAATATACATTGGTTGTTATATGATTGTTAGATGATTGTATATAATTCATTAAGTGTTAATGAAATTGAATTAATGAAATTGGAAGCTAAAGTAATTGGAAATTCAATTGGAAGTTAAGTGAATCTTGAATAGAATTGAATTTGATTTGGAAGTGAACCAACTTGAATATGAATTAGTGAATATAAACTAATTGAAAATGAATGTTAGTAAAAACATCCACTGTTAATAAAACAAATGTGACTAAATTGAAAACCTAATTCATTGAATATTAATGAGAATATGAATGAATATTTGTTGGTTATGGATGGTAGTTGGTTGATGGTTGAATATAATTGCTTTTGTTGCATTTTCTATGTTGGCATATATAGTTATTATGTTGCTATATGTTGTATATCGATACTATTGTCTATATACATGATTCTCATGTTGTTTGTTGAGTGTTTAGTAGGTGCGGATCGCGTTTGCTTCGCATTTGGAGCTCGTTTTCGCGCTATATTAGCCGTATATGCTTGCTAATAAAATATAAGGTACATATCTCGGATTACATACCGTACTTTTATACTTTTTCCCTTCGGGATGCCTCATTACTTGATGAGATGTATATTTGTGATATATATACTGTCATTTTTTTTTCGGATCGAGCCGCGCAAAGGAGACTATGGCGAATTTTTTCGGAAATTTAAGGCGTTAGAAAAATTTGAGAAAATTGGAAAATTTTGAAAACTTTAACTTTGATTTTGGAGTTGAAAGTTAAACAATAGTAGTTGTTTTTGAAAAGATAACTAAGTATGATTTGAAAACTTAGTAAAGTATTATAAGAAGTTTAAATTTATTTTGGAAAGTTAATAAATTCTGTAACTTTTCTTACTTAATAATTTCGAGGACGAAATTCTTTTAAGGGGGGAAGATTGTAACGACCCAGAATTTTATTTAATTAAAATTTGAATATTTAATTAATTTTAAATATTAATAAGTGAAATTTATAAGTCGAATAAATTTTATTTGAATTATTGGATTTAATTGAATAATTAAGTCAATAATTTAATATGTGAAATTATGGAAATAATTGAAAATTGAGTTAAATATGATTGAAAATTTTTTTTGTAAAATTTTGTTTTATCATGTTGGAGTTAGAATGAAATTTTAGAACTTTTAAAATCGAATTTAGAGTTAATTTGTGAAAATTGAATATTTTAATATTTAAATCGACTAGTGAAAATAGTCAATTTTTGAACAGTCTCAGAATTGAACGAAACTAGTTCCATTGGATCCGTAATAGTTAGTTATTACCGGATTTCAATTTTCGTGTCAATCGGAGTAACTGTTTGATCGTGGCAGCTCGAAACGCATCGATTTATTTTTAATTTTAATTTGGCGAGTTAAAATAGCCATTTTTCAAAAAGTCTCGGATTTTGACGAAACTAGTTTCATCGGATCCGTAGTGTGATATTATTGTAAGGTTTCAAATTTCGTGTCAATCGGATTTACCGTTTGTCCGGTACAAATTAAAACGCCTAGAAAAATCGTTTAAATCGGTTTAATTTAAATTGAGCGTTTATAGCCATAACTCGCACAGATGTCCGAATTAGCTTTCGAAACCTGTTCCATTGTGTCCGGAACGCGGGGTAAACCCTAGAAACGCTGGTTACGGCGCGTAAATCGGAGTTCGGAATTTTCGGATAAATAGTGTTTGAATAATTCTCTATAAATAGACCTAAATTTCTAAAAAAAAAAAAGGTAAAACCCTAGTTTCATCACGTAGCCGCCAGCACCCCCATTAACGGCCGAAAAACTCCAACTTTCTCCTTCAGTTATCTTCCAATCCACTCAACGATTCAAGAAACTTTCAACTAGAGTATTGAAGAGGGCGATGAGAGCTACGATCTCAACGGTTATGATCGAGAATAGTTGAGCGGATCGATGGGAATTTGAGCGCAAACGTGCCACGTTCACTTGCGTGCGCACGTATCACGAAGTGGCCGAGTGTCACATGGTGGCAGGCGTGGGTAGAGGGGGTCGTGCTCTTCGCGATGGAACTCCCTGATCGAAGTATAGGTGAACGAGGAGGATGCAAATTTAAACCCTAACTATCGAGCGTGGGTTTGTGGTGCGGCCTGGAAACGTGAAGGAGAACGAGAGGGAGAGGAAGAAGGATGGTGCGGTCGTGATGCAATGGGCTTGGATCCTACGGTCTTGATTGATTTAGGTTTATAAAAAGTAAATTATATGTTGTAATATATATATATATATATATATATATATATATATATATATATATATATATATATATATATAATCGTGTAACTTCAAATATTTGTAACTTTTTCATACGAGGTCGAAAACGTGCGAAACCAGTTGCGTTGGAATCGTATGGACGAGCACTACGCGATGAAATTAGATTGGAGTCGTTTGGAGTTAGTGAGAATTTTGGGTAAAATTAAACGTCCGTTTAATTTTATTCGAAATAAATCGCTAAAACGAAAATAAAATCAAGGTGAGAACTTCTCACTCAATCGAATCAGTTTCGATTTTATTTTAAATAGTTAGATTTAAAATATTTGAATGCATGTTTGAATGATGATTGTTATCTATTGATTGTTAAAATAGACATTATACGCCGTTAGTAAGCGGATGTTATTTAATAAAAACATATACCGCGAATATTTCATAAACAGTGAAATTGGTATTATATATAATAGCAATATATATATATATATATATATTGGTATATGTATATGTTGGAGTTGTTGATTTTCCGCATTTATTTGTTTAGCGGATGAGACCCTATTGCGCCGTTATTAAGCGGATAATATTTAAATCCCATATACCGCGATAATTCCGTACTGGAGCGGAATTGGTATTGTGCTAATGTTTGTGGATGCAGGAAACAGGTTGGAGGGATCCAACAGGATTCCTCAACAGTATTTATTTGATTTCAGATATTTTGATATTTGATGGATTATCATATCGATATATGATATCTTTGTAGTCGTGATTGACTATTTGGTGTGTAGCATCATTGAACCAAATTTTGGAACTTTAAAATGATTTTTAAAGTGATTTTTGAAAATATACTATATGTTTGGAAATTGATTTATTTTAAATAAATAAACGTTATAATTTTTATTGTTATAAAAATTATGATTTTTGAGAAATATAGTTAAAAGTGGATTTTTGAAAATATGATGCTGATGATTTTATAAAATAGTAAAATCGGGATTCTTGAATTTATTATAAAAGTTTAAAATATAGGATTTATAAAATTTAATTATTTTATGAATCAAAATGGTGAAATTATAAAGGAGATTAAATATGTTTTAAAGAATAATATAAATTGACTTATATCAAGAGATTTATAAATGGATATTTATAAATTGAAATATTGACATTATAAAACGAGTTTTTATAAATGTTTGAATGAAGTGAAAATGAATTTTGTAAATGAATGGAATTTATAAAATTATAAATGGTGAAGTTATAAATGAAATTTATAAATAGTAAGATTTATAAATTTTGTGAAATTATTAAAGAATGGATTTTTGGATAAATAATTGAATCTTATAAGTTCTAAGATTTATAATTATGAAGTTTAAAAGAACGATTTTGTAAAATAACCGTTTTATAAGTATTTGACTTATAATATGAACTTTTGGTTTATAATTGAGTTATAAATTGAATAGGTTAATAAAGGAATTTATAAAAGGAGTTGTTATAAAATAAATAGAAATGGAGTTTATAAACGTTGTTTTATAAATTCGCAAACGACTTATTTTGATAAGTAAATTGTTGAAACTTATTTATGGAGTTATATTCACATTTTAGATTGTGAATAATCCTTTAAAAATGAAATGTATAGAAATGATGAAATTGATTAACGTAGTATATTCACGTTTTTGAATAGTGAATATTATGTTAAAGAAATTGTTTAGAATGTGATATTTTGAATTGAATTAAAACGATCTAACGATGTTTTTAAAATGTGTTGAGATTCGAAACCATAGATTTCAACATTCATTGTTGAAATAGACGTTTTCGAGAAATAGAAGGAAATGGTGGACTATAACACTGTTGTTATAGTAAATGATTTCCGAAAGGAAATGTTTTGTATAGTATTGGGATTTATATATCTATCTTAAAATTCGAATCCCTATACTAGAGATTTTGGGTTGTCGTAACGATGTTTTACGCAACATTCGTTTTTGCCCAAATAAATATGTTTAAGAGAATGATTTCCTTAAAGAATGAAATATGTACTTAATCTCGATTTTAGTATATTGAATATTTTCTAAGTGTTGAAAATAAATAAAATTTGTGAATTACTTAATAAATAAGTATGGAAATGTTTTTCCAATGTGAAATGAAATGTTTAGAGAATTTATCTTTTTGAAGATAAATTGGAAATGAATAATTGAAATCGTATATGCATGGATATTTTGGAATATAAATTCATTATGGAATTTATAAAGGAAAGGGGAATTTGTTTAAAAATAAATATTGATTTATTTTTTTGAAGTGTGAAAATTATATATCTCGTAAGGATATTTTGGAAAATAAATAATTTGGAAAATTATTTGGAAACTGGTGATGTGTGCATATCCATTGATAGTTCAATAAACGACTATCAATATTTCCCTTTGAATGGGTATTTGATGTGATTTGTTTGAATTTGAATGCCACACTTATTTTTGAATAAGTGCTCACTATTCGGGTTAACCGGGAAAGGACCATGGGGTCGTATAACCCATTCTGAATATGTGATACGTCGTTATGAATTGCATTTGAAGATCGGTGTTGAAGACCGGATATTTGCGAGAGCGATAGGATGACCTGTCGATTGACTCTGCACCGAGTTGCTCCGGTATAGAGTTCTCCATATGTGATGGTGAATCCGATCAGGATTGTGAATATCCGGATTGCAAGGACTTCTTTGTAAGTGCCTTCGGTTTTGTTCGATCCCGGAACAGACTTGTATGGATTGTATGTCTGACATTACAAGTTGAGATATAAAGCCGATTTCTTTCAAATATATTTCTATTGGTGGCGGAGAATTTATTCTTTTAGCTTAACACCCTTCTTTGAGACGTACGAGCTCAAAGGTTATATAGTTGAAGTTATCAGCGATATATTCCCAATTTGGTAATGTGACATGCTGAGTGATGCTGAAATGATCATTGTGTTGATTATTTGTGATAGGATCGTTTATTTGATCGTCTATCCTTGTGATCATTGTGTTGATCATTTGTTGACCCAAAGCATGGCTTTTGTATAAAGTATGTTTTTGTGGACGTGACTTCGTCGAGCCTCACACCCCGTGAATGGTCAAAACAGGAAAGATGCGGCAAGGTTACGAGGGGTAGCACCCTTTAGGATGTGTCCATTTCCTTCTGGAAAAGGGTGGTATCATGGTATGGAGCCCAGATACTTACTCATGTTGAAAACACTTTGTTATGATTGTGTGAATTGATTACGAGCGCTCGGTGAAACGGTCCCAAAGGACCGGGGGATGGCATATTCGGTCAGTTGTTACTCAGTTAGGGGTAACCCGGCCTTGTGTTGGTAGAGATCCGGTTTGGTTCTCGGGGATGTCCATCCAGAGGCATTCTCATGTGGCAATGGGAAGTTCCTTGGCCTGATCATTCGTTGGAAATCCAAAGAAACAATACGAGACTTGTACGGTTTTAGTTGTAGAACCTGCCATCTAATATGGTAGCTATTAGTAGGCATAATATAATGGTACCTATGCTGGCTAAGATTTATATTCTACTTTCGAAAGAATTTTTCCTACACTATGCACTAGTAATAATATCGAATGTTCTTTTTAATGCGTATCAAGCATCTTTGACTATCATAAGGAGAAATCTTCTCCAAGTCTGCGTTTGCATTGTGTGTGTGGCAGGAGGTCTTATGCTAGTCTCATTTTTAAAAGCATTGCGAATTGACTTTAAAAATATTCCTCTATTTTGATTTTAAAGATAAATAAACTGTTTTGAGTTCTCACACCAGTCACATGACTGACTCGGAGTTTATTGTTTTCCTTCCTAAACTCTGGGTGCCCACCAATTTCCACACGGGCAGTCAAGAGTTAGGTTTATCAGGATATTCTGGATTTGCTGGAGGCAAGCTGGATGGCATGGCGTATTACTAGTTTATATAGTATTTCTTTTTCCGCTGCACTGTTTGTTGTTGTTGTACACTCTGATGATATGATGTAAAGTATAAAATGTAATAACTGATATAGTTCTTTGTTTAAAGATTATTCATTTATTATTATATGTTGTTCCGCTGCGAATTGTGAGATTCTGATGTTGTTCTGTTGTTATTTTCTGTTCCGTTCTATTTTTTTCTTTTCTCCCTATTTTCTACCTTCTTATCTCTTCTTCTTTCTTTTCTTTTTCTTAAACCCTCAGTGTTCGGTTTTCCGTCGTTCGATTGCTCGGCAGTCGATAAAGTGAGTATCGATGTTGAATTTTCGAAAGACGAAGAATCGGGTTCTGACACCAAATGAAGCTCCGAACTCCAAAGGTGAGTATCAAATGCCGTATCACTCAGTCTGACCCGAGCGTAAAGCAAAACACAAAACACTCGAGTCAGGATTAACATTCTTATATCAATAAATCCAACTCAAGTGAAATATCAACTGAAATACAATTAACTTAAAGGATGTTTGGGATAACCATCCTCTAAGGGTCCATGGAACTTTCTACAAGGTAGAAATATACACTATAACACCGTGATCATTTCAACTTAATTTATACTTCAAAACCAAATCTCATTTTCACTTCAAATATCTCTATATTTCCCAAAATAGTATTAAGATATATTAAATAATTTATATAGTAAAGTATTTTCAATTTCCTTAACTTAACAAATCGTTCCAACATCAACCCGACCTTCCCATTCAAATTAAATTCAATCTCAATTTATCAATTTAAATTCAACTCAATTTCTAAAATAACCACTTAAATTTTATCGATTTCAAATTCGGATTTATAATCACAAATACCCCTTTATATTTCCATATATTTTAAAACTTTAAGTATTCAACATTTCATCTAAATTTTCATTCAATTTAGCTTTCTAAATAATAAATTCAAATTTAGTTCAACCTAAATTTTCATTTTAATTCAATTTAGTTGCTAAATAACAAATTCAACTACGTTAATTTCAAATACAGATCCGAATCTCAACATAAACCATTTAAATTCCAATATAGTTCAAGGCTTTAATATTTAAATATTCTATATACCAGTTTCATATAGATCTCGATTTAACCTCATTATTATTTAGTCTTGAAATACTCCCTTATTAGATTCAATATCATTTAAGTAACCTTAAATTACATTTTACTCAATATTTTCTTTAATTTATTTAAACGTGAAATATTCTTTAAATCACTTAAATCAAAAATCCAGTTATAAAATCATACCCTTTCGATTTAATTAAATAAATCCTTATTTAAATACCATTTTTATAAACCCAAATTTATCTCCCAATCTTAATTATTCAATTTATTACAAGAGAATCTATTTGAAATATAGATTTACATAAATACTTAACCATATTATATGTATTAAACCAATCTAATTTAAATCAAATATTACTACTAAATCTATATATACAATTTTCATTTATATAATATCTTAAGAATCAAATTTATTAAACCATATATTTCTTTCCAAAATTATAGAAATTATTTTCAAAATATTTATATGGAACAACGGTGTCTGTATATATTTCCTATCATATAGTCAAGTGCTACGGATATTTATCATTTCAATCCGTGTACTAAATATATACGGGTGGATATCATTTCAACCCGTAATCCCAAATTCAATTAAATGAAAATCGCTTGGGTTTATCATTTCAACCCATAACGATTTTCTCCTATTCTAAAGTTTGTTCGGGTATGTATCATTTCAACCCATAGTGATTTCTAAACTACAGGGAACTTACAGAGTGATAACAGAAAATACACTGAATTAACAGGCATATATCATCAATACCAATATAATATAAACAACAGGATATGGTGTCATATCCCACAGGTGAACAGTTACAGATAATAACATATATAACAAATTTAAATAACTACAGCAACATATTTCAATTGTCGTTTCAATTGAAATCAAATTTAATGAATAAAAGAATGTTAATCGTAAGTGATTACTCACCTCTCGAGCCTAGAGAATACAGAAGATGACACGGATATGCATACTGCTACAGCCACTGAAATTTGAATTATGAATCGAAGCAAAGCAAAATCGGTACGAATTCAACGATCAAAGCTGATAACAAGAATTGATGGAACAAGTCAAAACGGGATCGACGAAGATAATGGTGTGAGTGGACTTATATATATATATATATATATATATATATATAACTATATATATAAAGTCATATTCTAAATCCAACACAGATTAAATTAAATATATATGTATTTATATTTTCCAAAATCATTGTTTTTTTATTTAAAATGCATAAATTAGAATCAAGCATATATACAATATGAAATTTGAAATAAATACTTGTATAAACAGACTAATATTAATCATGTGCTAGGTTACAATACTAACATATTTTAGCTGTAAGAAAGAGTATAATGAAAGAAGTCAACATCAGTTATAATATATTTATATAAACCAAATGTAACATATATTTAGTTGACATAACAAATGAATTCTTTTATAAAATAATATACATTGGGCGCTATTTCATAAAAATGCACATACAATACCATTTATATACGAACAACAAAAGTAGCTTATATATATAGATATATTATTTAAAAATCAATATTTACATTTCAACTCACATCAGAAAACAAATATAAACTTTATACTTTATATATGTTTTATGGAAAAAGAGAAGAAAAAAACAGAACGCAAAGTGGATCCAACGTTTGGAATTCAGGGATTGGTCCTAAAGGCTAATACACCATCGGATCACTTTTATTAAATTTTTGGATAAATTTCAGTAGAAGAGTAGCAATTTATTTAAAATAACGTGGTGTGAAAAGAATTGATGGAATGAATAAAGTAACATATTATTAGTACCCAAATAATCAAATGATGCAATACGTTGGTTTCTTAATAACGACAGTAACGTTCAATTTGCTAAAAGTTAATTTAGGACGTTATCTTCGTCTTATTTGTAAGCGATTGATATATCATACCTCTTTTAAATTTAAGATCAGCTCATGGCACGGCGTATGAAAATTCAAATTCTATCGCATCATATATTTAATATTTTCAGTTTAGAAATGTATGGACTTATCAAAAAAATTTTTGGCTATAAATGACGTAAAACACCACCGCTTATTAATTTTGTCGTGTACTGCGTTTAAATACTTCCATAGCGTTTGTCAATTTATTTAAAAGCTATAAATGAAAGGAGTGAAAAGAGAAAAAAAGAAAGAAAGAAAAAATATATATATAATAAATAAAAAACATGGAAAGAGAGACGAAGATACAGATGGTGGTACGTATCTTGTTCTATTCATAAGTAAATATAACCATAACTTCCTTTGCATATTTTTAATTGCTATAACCAATGCTTTCATATATAACAGGACCAATCTTATATACATAGCTACATATTATAAAGGGTTATGAAAACTTATATATATACACACCTTATAGTATAATTTATATAACTAGATAAAATGTATATATTAGATAATAGAATACAATAATATAGATGAAAAGAGAATTGCAGCAAGCTAAAATTTATAATAAAAAACAAAGTGTTGCAGGAAGTTGAAAACAACAACTAATGCAATAATATTTATTATAAGTTTCGAAATCCATTAGACAAAAGAAAACACAGCTTGTATAACGTATCCATTAAACAAAATAGACTATATATAGTACTAGTACATATTCATGCTATATGTAAACATTTAAAAACGAAACATATATTGCAATATGATACGCATACCGTTTATAAAAATATGGATGACAAGGGGAGGAGGCATGGAGTGGGTTGTGGCTCTTGACAGGTGGTTCGAGCTGTGGTGGCGGAGGCTTGACGAAGCTATAGGAAGGAGAACTGGTCCTTTTTCATTTTTCCATCATATGTGTTTTAGCATTGTAATGGAAAAAATCTCTTTTTTTTTTCAAGAAGCAACAGAGAGGAAGAAAAAATGAAGCTAAATAGGCTCAGAGACTACACGTTATAAATATTTAATATAGTTGAATGATAGGAATGCGTAATCCAACAACTAAAATTGGAACCATGGAAATAGAGGGGTCAATCGCTAGAATTTAGGAGGTATGAATGTTAATGGTTGTTTGAATTGTATACCAAATATATAACTTTATATTCCATTATTAATTGAATAGGAGAAATGAATGGGTGGAGAATGAGCTGTCCATTTATGATATACTGTTACATATAATTTATTAAAGAAGAAACGGTAGAATAATGATAGATTTGAATTATATACTAGTGTGATGCAATAACAATGGTCAAGTTGATAAGGTGGATATTTAAACAATTTATTGCTTGATTGGAAAGCACGTGAGTATGGAAAGGCAAGGATATTAAAATGGAAAAAGGAATGGACAAAGAAATTTAAGCGAAGATAAAACGTACATGAATAAATATAGAGTAATGGGATGGTCACGATAATTCACTGGATAATTAAAGCAAATTTAATGCCACCAGCTGCACGTTCAAATCTGAAAAGGAAGAGTAACGGACCATATAATAAATTGAAACGATGGATTGATAACAGCTACAAGTATATATTTAATAGAAAAGAACGGACAGAGAAAATTTTGTGAAACGTACTAAAAATAAATATGAAGTACTTATTATAATATACGTTTCTTTTTGAATGCAGAGTCCAAAATTTGAAAGCCAAGTAACGGTCAACCCTTGATTTGGTGAAAATAATTGTAGCAATTAATAAAAGAAATAAATAACAACGGTTACGTTGCTTTGATTTAGCTGACCCATCAAAGCGAATTATTTATAATTTAACCGGTAGGAAACGTAAAGGAACGTACCACCATAAAATGAAATTGATAACATCTGTGCATTGATTCTGCAATATTTATTAAAGAAATTGATTCTGTAATATTTTTTAAAGCAACTTATTAGCTAGCTTGAATTAAATAGAATTTAACAATGGAATAAACTTTGATAAAATAAATTGAAATTTTAAAATCTGCTATGTTTAATTGGACGTAATCCAAATATTAAATTTTTATCTCAAAATATTATTATATAAAATTTCTCAAAAGTTTCAATTAATTACGTTAAATAAAACCATTTAAAACTATTAAAATCTACGGGTCGTTACACTAACACTTTCATGTCATTAGTAAATTAACTTTAAAATCTTTATTAAATCGGTTTATCAGCTTTAAAAACACTAAATCAGTTAATTAACTTAAAACACTTTTATTGTATTAGTTAATTTACTTTAATCAGTTTTATTAAATCAACTAATTAACTTTAAATATCATTAATTACAAAGATTATTTAAATTCAAATAATAATTAGTTAAAATGAATAATGAATCTCCAACATTGTTAATTAAAATGAAAAATAAATTTTATGTACCATTAATTAAAGTAATTAATTAAGTTCAAATAATCATAAATTAATTGGATTAATTAAATTGAAACCTCATTTAAAAAAATTAATTAAAACATCATTTGATCAAAAAGATTTATTTAATTATAAAACATCATCATTTAAATGATTTAACTAAATTTCAAATATCATTAGTTAAGATAATTAGTTAAATTTAAAACAATCATTAATTAAATGATTAGTTAAATTCAAATATCATTATTTAAAATGACCAACTATATTTAAATATCATTAACTAAAATGATTTTTAATTTCAATTATCATGAATTAAAATAATTAATTAAGCTCAAATAATCATAAATTAAAATAATTAACTAATTTTTATCTCATTTAACTCAAAGGTAAACCGATTTTAAACATCATTTATTAAATTGGTTAATTAATCCCAAAATCATTAGTTAAAATGACTAATTATTTTAAAATATCATTAATCAAAATGATTAATGAATTTTAACATTCTGTTTAGTAAAAACACAAGCTCTAGTTCAAAAACATACGGTAGGGGTTTGGTGAATATTTTAATAAATGACGATATAGCGAAATCGCTATAACAACACTTAAAAAATAAAATGGAATTTTAGGATTTTATTTCAATTACCATTAATATAATAGCATAAGGTTGTAAATAAATAATTAATGGCAAGAAACTCCTCAGAGTCTTTCTATAAATTTTCCCTGCAAAACAATAGTTATGGATAATGTATATATAATAATATGGGTTCATAACGATCAAATTACTATGTCATCCAATTTTCAAACGGAAATTCAACCAAAACAAACAATCAAACAATTTACCTAACGTCCAAGAAATCAATAATCATTTATAACATCATAGATATGATGTTGAAAAAATTGAATGTGAGTTAAACTCACGTTGATTTTTGTTTTCGCTCAAACGTTTTGATTTTGGACTAGAACCGAATGACCGTCCGATTTTAGCATAAAATCCAACAAGCTCTAACCTTGTTCAATCTATCTCCATAGCATAACCTTCAATGATACGATCGCAATGCAACTCGTCGCACTTAAATCCGACCTCATATGAACAAGTTACAAGTTAATGAACATTTGATCGATTAATTAATTAAATAAATTAATTAACAAATTTACATTAATTACAATGTTCAACTCCTAATACCCCAACGCAAAACAACCCAGGTCCGTAACTTCGAAACCCACGAGGTGCCTTCTTTTGCACACTGTCACCGCCATACCTCTAGCCGCGCTATCGCACCTTCACAAAAGCTCGCCTACGCCATGACGGACACCAAAGACACCAGTGTCGCACCCTGAATCACCGCCATCGCCTAGAAAACCCAAGAAGAACGAATGCCATTCGAAGAAGAAATTCCACCTCCATGCCACATCGAAGCCCGATCTTGCCATCAATCCCCTTTGTCACCTCAAGACTTCATCTTCCTAGTTGAACTTGGGGCCTGATTCGGCCTTTGGTGCTCCAATTTGACAGGAGTCGTACGATGGGGCTGAAGAAATATGAAAAAAAGAAAATGCGAACAATTCTCAATGGGTACTTTATTTTAAAAGGAAAGGGGTATGGGCTAGGTATGCTTGAGTATAGGATAGAGTGTTAGGCATAGGCTAAAGCATGGTCAACATATATTATTTATATATATTATTTTAATTTAAACTATCAAGCTATAAAAAATCCGATAATTTCGAACTCCTATCGAGACATACCATCTGGCGTTATATATGTTATACCCCTATTTCGAACGCTATAACGTCTCGCCTTTTTGTACGTTTAAGCAGACACACGTGCCAACTCAAACCATACAAAAGGGCGACTTGTTATTGGGGTTAATAAGAAAAGCAAGAAGGAGATATAACAAAACAGAATTTCACAGCGGAATGATAAAAAATAATAATCAAATAACAGTTCATGAAGTTGTTTTACAAAACATTTGATTGTACTTATACAACACATATCAGAGTTACACATACCAGTGAATAATAAATAATGCAGCGGAACAGTATGAATGCAGTGGAATAATATAATAAAAATAGTAATAAAATCTTCGTCTTCGTCCTCTAGAAATAAAGTCTTCGAATCTTGAAATGCTCAGACTGACCCGAGCGAATTGAAAAGACAAAACACTCGAGTCAGAACTAAAAGATCTTATGTAAGTTAAATCAACGGTATACAATATGAGTGGAATGCCGCCAGAGGTGTTTACGGGGTTTGACATCTCCTATCCAGTGTCAACTTGAGTGTAGTAACTTAAGAGATGCTCGGGATTCACATCCCCTAAGGATCCGTTAAACTATTTACTATGTAGTAATATTTCGCTATTATAATAATGTCTATAGTAAAATAAACTTACTTTTAAATAGAATTAAGGCTTTACATTTTCCACCTTAACACGTAATAGTCCCAGTAGTTCACCCAGTATCATAGTCCCTCTTGATCAGGAAGCCTCTAGGGATACCACATGGGCTACGGGAGAAAACCAAACCCGTACAAGGCGCGATGGGGTAGGTGATACGACGCAACTAGGCAATGCCAGGGTAGATATACCAATTACGCTTCTGGACCGGTGGTAGCGTGTAGCATCTACTACCGCCCACCTCGAGCCACACCCCCAAAATCAAAAGGGCCCCAACCAATCATAAAGCAATCGAATGGTATCGAAGGAGTGTGTCTGATAAATGGTGCTACCTTCTTAGCCCATTGATCGCTTCTGTTTTAGCCACCTCATGCCGACTCACGGGAGTCGGGTCCATGTATATACCTTAAAGGAAACGCCATCACCTTCCTACTTCATTCTGGAATCTCCACCGCGTACACGGTTGTTAAAGTGGTTTTCGAAGTTGGCAGAGAGTGTGACAACTTACGATCCCGGTCTCTTTAAAAACCAACCGTTATTATAACACCGCGGTCATTTCAAAATAATTTATACTTCAAAACCAGAATATAATATCCATTTAAAAACCATATAAATACGATATAATTTCCATTTCAAAAACAAAATCAATATGATATCATTTTTATTAAAACGCAAATCAATATAATATCAGTTTTATTTCAAATATATCCTTTCCAAAAATCATAACACTTTCAACGTTATAATACTTCGAAATCAAAACACTTGAAATATAACACTTTCAAATCATAATACTTTGAAGCTCATAACTTTGAAACACAACCTCCACCCGTAAGTGGTTTAAATACTAAAATACTTTATATAATAAACTAGCTTCATCAATTTCATAAATCAATTCCAAAACAACTCTAATTTCTAAATTTTAAATTTAACCAAATCCCAAATCATAAATTTCAATTCGATTCAGTTCCCAAATAAACCATTGCAAATTATATCGATTTCAAAACAGAGTTGATCCACAGGATAAACCATTCCAAATTCAACATAATTCAAACTTTAAGTATTCAACAATTTCAAAATTAAGTGGATAATTTCATATATATATATATATATATATATATATATATATCAAATTCAATTTTCTATTATTTAGTTTCGAAATATTTACTTAATAAATCCATTATCATTTAAATAAAACCCAGATTACAAATAACTAAATGTTTCCATCAATTTATTTATACTTGAAATATCTATTTAATTCACCTTAAACAAGATCAAGTTATATATCCTTTGCAGATCTCAAATTCCATAAGTTCCAAGTCAATTTCATTTCTCTACATTTAATACAATTTCAAATTTATCTTCTCGGCCTTAATTTTATTAAAAATCATTATAACTCTATATAAAATATAATTTATATAAATATTTAACCATATTACATTTTTAATAAAATCAATCTTTATTTTTAAACTTGTTTTATACCAAACAAATTTATACATTGCTAAAAATCAAGAATTTAACTATATATATAAAGTAACATTTATATAATATCTGAAATCAATATTTCTATAAAACCATATATTTTTTACAAAACCATAGAAATCATTTCAAAATATTTTTATATATAGGCCTCGGTGTCTGTATATAATTTCTATCCTTTGGTCAAGTGATACAGATATTTCTCATTTCAATCCGTAATTTAAAATATAAATACGGCTGTATATCATTTCAAACCGCAATCCCGAATGAAATAAAATTCCATAACAACTTGCAGTTTATAACAATATAGAATACAACATCCATTCATCCAATCACAACCATCAAACATTTATCACAATCACCATCCAATTCAAACAATAACATTAATATAGAACATATAATAAATAACAGGTATACACTGGCAGTTTATATTCAATAATACATTAAATAACTATTTTATCCAAATAAATTCAAATAAACTAAGATGATGATTCAAAATATGCCAAACAGTCATAAATAAATTTCTAATCACATCATAAATCATTTTAACAAACATAAGAAATTTTAGAAGTTGTGAGTAGGTTAAAACACTCAACTTTTGAATTTAAATGGAATTTAAATCCAATTTAAACCCAAAATTTGAATAGTCTTAGAATTCATCCAAACCAGCATTAAAATGTCCGCAATTTCGATACGATCCTAGTCGCGAAATGCGTGAATTGGACCTCGTATGTAAAAGTTACTACAATTAGAACAGTTGAATCTAAATTAAAATAATAAAAAAAAATTACCACCCCACTACAGCCACGTCAGCACTGCAACATCATGTCTTCTTTTATACGAAACCCTAGCATAATGAGAGTATCAGCCGCCGAAAGTCGAGCACCAACCACTGCCATCATCCACGTCCTCGCCTAAATCGACTTCGCCATCAAGTTACCTAGGCCGCGCCGCCTAGGTTGGCCCCAGGAAAGCCATCGCTGGTCACCAAACCGGTTCGCTATCGCCTAAAAAGGATCGCCGTCTCTGGCAAATCGGCTGACCTACTCGACAAATCAACCGTATGGATAGATTCAGCTAGTCACCCTCTATGCCCCCATGCCTTCCAATCGAGTGGACGTTGAAGATCCGCCGTTAAACACACAACCATAAACGAACGACCAGAAATAAATGCCTAAATTCCAGTCAAATCATGATCCAAATCGAAAAACGACCCATAGATTTAGGTTGCGCTCATCAAGAGCTTCAGATTGATATAGAATTTGATGTTATTTGAGGAGTTTAAATTTTCGAAGTTGAATTTTTGTATTAAAACTGGGTTGTGAATTTTAGGGTTTGTCTGCCATTGAGAAAGAGGAGCACGGAAACTTCTGTACGTATAGAAATGAGAAATAGAAAGGTAACGAAATATTTATAGGTAGGTTAGAAAATAGAAATAACGGATCGGATTTGATTTGGTTGGAACGATAAACGACCCAAAAGCCCGTTCTGCCTCCGGATGAAAATTGGTCAACCATATATCAAAATAGATGTTTTAAAACATTTTAAACGCAACGGAATAGGTTTCATGTCCAAATTCTATCGTATGAAGAAGTTATGCAAAAATCAAGTTATTTCAATTTGATTTCAATTGATTTTAATTTAATTGATTTCAAGGCGTTTTGAGTCCGTACGATCAAACAACAAGTCTGATTGCTATGGAACTTAAAATCCGATAATAATTCACTATTATGAATCCGATGAAACTGTTTCGTAGAAATCCGAGTCTGTGGCTAAAAATGGCTATTTTCCAATTAATCAGTAATTAATATCAAATTAATTAAATCAAGTTTTCAATTCCAATTCTATAATTAGCAGTCTTTATCATTTTTGATTTCTTGAACAATTTCAAAAATTTAAACAAATTTATATGTCAATTTAAATTTGACTAAACTATCAATTTCAGTGTTTGATTTCAATTTCCTCAAATTCAAAAATTATAAATTAAATTTCCAACAAATTGATTTGTTTCAATTCCAATATTTTTATTAAATTCATTACTACTCTGTAAACCTATAGTTAACCTTTGTTTTACCTTTCATTCCTTACTATACTCCAATTTAACAACTCATAAACATTGTATTACATTTCACATTAATGTAACATTTATTTACATTTATTAAAAATTTATTTCCAATCTCAATTCAATTAACTAATTAAATAGGTAACTTATAATAATTGTTTACAAGTCAATGTTCCACTTAAGTTTATTATTTCCAACCAATTATTATAATTACATAATATCGAATTCATCCAATTACCATTAATTATACTAATTCGTTTATTTATACAACACTTTCCCTTATTTAAATAGTTTCAATTTCATAACCAAGTGCAACAATTTTCACTATTTCATTATTGGGATTTCACTCCAATTGTCAATAATTAGTTTTAATTACTACTGCTACATTACATTTTTAACATTCACTTCATTATAAATTGTAAAGTTTTTTTATTTCTTTCTAAATTTATTTCCCAAAATCATAATAAATCAACAAATTTAATTATTGAAAATTTTCAGGTCGTTACACTCTCCCCCACTCAAAACTTTTCGTCCCTGAAAAGGGAAAAGGAGGGAAAGAAGGGATTAAGTAACCAATATATGTTATTCAAAAATACTAACTTTATAGCAAATAAATTTATAAAATTAATTAATTAAAATAAAATATACCAATTTATAACCATTAAATCTTTTTATACTCAAATTAATAAAGTTTGGAAAACATTTTCAAAAAATTTCTAGGTCCAAAATTCATGGAAAATTTCGGCCGAGTCTCCTTTGTACGGAGTGGCTCGGGAGAAAATAAAATATCAAATATAACAATATATATCACAATATCTTAAAATAATATCTCCCAACAATGGGAAAAACAATATAATAACTCTATAAAACGTAATCTGAGAACGTACCTATTTGTCGGGCAATTAACATTTAATTATGAAACCAAAAGCAGTAGCAATTGCTTCCATAACTTGTATTTTACTTATATAATCCAAAAGAGTTAGTAATTATATAAAAGGAAATATTTAAAGTTGTTTCAACCACTAACAAATAAATCAATAATAATCACTTGCAACCACAACATACACCATCATATGAAGTCAATAAAATCAACCATCCATATATCCATAGCAAATGAAACAAATAGTTGTTCGGGTTTAAAACTTCAAATTGTATAGAATGGAGAATAAACTACTAAGTGCACCATTTACTCAACAGTCTTAGATGAAACTAATAGATTATTTATACATTCAAACAATTTTTAAAGTATCCTTGCCCAAACAACCCTAAACCAAACAAACAACAATTCCAAACTATAGATCAAGTTCATTCTGAATAATTTCATTTCATAACATTTGTTGTTTGATTTCCTTTTCATTCATATAACGTTTTATCTTTTTAATTTACCTTTATTTCTTGCAAATGTTCACTTTATTGCATTACATTCATTCATTTCTAAATTTCATTTATTCATTTATTTATAGTATTCATGTGCAATTCAATTACTTAGCATATCAATACATTAACTTGAATTTAAAATATTTTACTTACAATGGTCCCTTTTCTATCACATTTAATTACAATAACCTTCTAAATTACAACTTAAGTATATAACCTTTATAACGTCAATTCTTACTAATAAAAGCAATTTATCGAACACTTTCATAACATAAATTTACTCGTACAATTTCCATTACATTTTCTTATTAAACATTACAACTTTTAATATTTGGTAAGTTATATATATGCTTTAAGAATGTAATTGAAAGTTATACAAGTTTTTCTCATTTCTTTTAAATTAATTTAATGTTTAATAATCATATCTTTAGCTTTATATGTCACTAATTTCAACTTTCTTGTAATTTCCTTTATAACCTATCATTTAGTCTCTTATTTTAATTAGAGGTCTTAATTATTAATTAGTTACATTCCATTTCACTACCATAATTGAAACTATTAATTAAAGGAAATTTAAGAACTAAATGTCGTGTTCCATTTCAAACCATTTTAATAATAATAGATAGATGTATACACTTACACTTTATGTATCCAATTATATTTAAAACAATTTAAAATTTATATTTGTTTATCAAAATAAATCTGCAGTAAAACTACTACAGCGGTCTTTCCACTTCGAAACTCGAAAATGAATGTCGATGATGCGCGCATTCATCACCGAAATTATTTCCAACGACAGAGAGGGGAGTATATAACTTATTTCTTCCAAAATTTCTTTAAAACAATTATTTAAAATTATATTGAAATATTTATATCAGAAAATACTTGTAAACAATATTATTATTCCAGAATCCTTTGAAAGCAATTTTCAAAATCCCGGAACTTAAGTTCTAAGTTTCCAATATTTCATTTATTTTATTTTCAATCTTATTTCTAACTAATATCTAAAATTTCACCACCTATCATACAAATATATTAAAACCAAATATACCATTTATAAAATATATTATTTTTATATATAAAAATATACAACAGAAAAAATTATTTCATTCACCTATATTACAAAACAAATATTGTGTCGGACTGTCCTATTAGGTGTTTAGAAAACCCTATCGACGTCATAGCATCCTATGCACTAACCAGAATTTATAAATACAAAATGGAACAAATTAACACAATATCAAAACCTTTATATAACACTAACAAATAGGCTCTCTCATATATATACGCTCAATGACTCATCATAGGGTATTACTACCCTATAGTCAGACCCCACAAAGCTAAGGTTTATCGCTAAACCAAAGCTCTGATACCAGGTGTAACGTACCGCCTTTTTGCACGTTTAAGCAGACACACGTGCCAACTCAAAATGTATAAAAGGGATATTTGTTATTGGGGTTAATAAGAAAAGCATAGAAGGAAATAAAACAAAACAGAATCTCACAGCGGAATGACAAAATATAATAATCAAATAACAGTTCATGAAGCTGTTTTTCAAAACATTTGATTATACTTATACAACACATATCAGAGTTACACATACCAACGAATAATAAATAATGTAGCGGAGCAATATGAATGGTGTGGAATAATATAATAAATAATAGTAATAAAATCTTTGTCTTCGTCCTCCAGAAATAAAGTCTTCGGATCCTGAAATGCTCAGACTAACCCGAGCGAATTGAAAAGACAAAAGACTCGAGTCAGAACTAAAAGATCTTATGTAAGTTAAATCAACGGCAAATAATATGAGTGGAACAGCGTCAGAGATGTTGACGGAGTTTGACATCCCCTATCCAGTGTCAACGTGAGTGCAGTAAATTAAGAGATGCTCGGAATTCACATCTCCTAAGGATCCATTAAACTATTAACTATGTAGTAATATTTCGCTATTATAATAATGTCTATAGTAAAATAAACTTACTTTTAAATAGCATTAAGGCTTTACATTTTCCACCTTAACACGTAATAGTCTCAGTAGTCCATCTAGTATCATACTCCCTCATGATCAGGAAGCCACCAGAGGATACCATACGGGCTATGGGAGAAAACCAAACTCATACAAGGTGTGATAGAATAGGTGACACGGCACAACTAGGCAATTTCAGGGTAAATATACCAATTACGCTTCGGACAAGTGGTAGTGCGTAGCAGCTATTACTGCCCACCTCGAGCCACACCCCTAAAATCAAAAGGGCCCAATCAATCACACAGTAATAGAATGGTATCGAAGGTGTGTGTCCGATAAAAGGTGCTACCTTCTTAGCCCGTCGATCGCTCTTGTTTTAGCCACCTTATGCCAACTCACGGGAGTCAGGTCCACGTATATACCTCAAAGGAAACACCGCCACCATCCTACTTCATTCTGGAATCTCCACCGTGTACGCGGTTGTTAAAGTGGTTTTCGGAGTTGGCAGAGAGTATGACAACTTCCGATCCCGGTCTCTTTAAGAACCAACAGCTATTATAACACCATGGTCATTTCGAAATAATTTATACTTCAAAACCATAATATAATATCCATTTCAAAACAATATAAATACGATATAATTTCCATTTCAAAAACCAAATCAATATGATATCATTTTTATTAAAACCCAAATCAATATAATATCATTTTTATTTCAAATGTTTCCTTTCCAAAATCATAACACTTTCAACGTTATAACACTTTGAAACCAAAACACTTGAAATATAACACTTTCAAATCATACTATTTTGAAGCTCATAACTTTGAAACGTAACCTCCACCCTTAAGTGGTTTAAATATAAAATACTTTATATAATAAACTAGCTTCTTCAATTTCATAAATCAATTCCAAAACAACTCTAATTTCTAAATTTTAAATTTAACCAAATCCCAAATAATAAATTTGAATTCGATTAAGTTTCCAAATAAACCATTGCAAATTATATCGATTTCAAAACAGATTTGATCCACATGATAAACCATTCGAAATTTAATATAATTCAAACACTAAGTATTCAATAATTTCAAAACTAAGATGATAATTATATATATATATATATATATATATATATATCAAATTCAAATTTTCTATTATATAGTTTCGAAATATTTACTTAATAAATCCATTATCATTTAAATAAAACCCTGATTACAAACAACTAAATGTTTCCTTCAGTTTATTTGTACTTGAAATATTTGTTTAATTCACCTAAAACAAGATCAAGTTATAAATCATATCCTTTACAGATCTCAAATTCCATAAGTTCCAAATCAGTTTCGTTTAATAAATTTCTACATTTAATACAATTTCAAATCAATTTCAAATCTATCTTCTCAGCTTTAATTTTATTAGAAATCACTATAACTCTATATAAAATATAATTTATAAATATTTAACCATATTACATTTTTAGTAAAATCAATCTTTATTTTTAAACTTGTTTTATACCAAACAAATTTATACATATCTAAAACTCAAGAATTTAACTGTATATATAAAGTAACAATCATATAATATCTGAAAGTAATATTTCTATAAAACCATATATTTCTTTACAAAACCATAGAAATCATTTCAAAATATTTTTATATATATACCGCTTTGTGTGTATATAATTTTCTATCCTATGGTCAAGTGATACGGTTATTTATCATTTCAATCCGCAATTTAAAATATAAATACGGTTGTATATCATTTCAAACTGCAATCCCGAATGAAATAAAAATCCATAACAACTTGCAGTTTATAATAATATAGAATACAACATCCATTCATCCAATATCAACCATCAAACATTTATCACAATCACCATCCAACTCTAACTATAACATTAACATAGAACAGATAATAAATAACAGGTATATACTAGCTGTTTATATTCAATAATACATTAAATAACTATTTTATCCGAACAAATTCAA
Source organism: Allium cepa (assembly GCA_030765085.1). Classification (NCBI taxonomy): domain Eukaryota; kingdom Viridiplantae; phylum Streptophyta; class Magnoliopsida; order Asparagales; family Amaryllidaceae; genus Allium; species Allium cepa. The sequence goes on from CM060928.1 coordinate 621,213,883, forward strand.
ATAAATTCAAATAAACATGGTGATTCAAAATATGCCAAACAGTCATAAATAAATTTTAATCACATCATAAATCAATTTAACAAACATAAGAAATTTTAGAAGTTGTGAGTGGGTTAAAACACTCACCTTTTGAATTTAAATGGAATTTAAATCCAATTTAAACTCAAAATTTGAACAGCCTCAGAATTCATCCAACTAGCGTCAAAATATCTGAAATTTCAATACGATCCTAGCGGCGAAAACCGTGCATGAATTGGACCTCGTATGTAAAAGTTATGGCAATTAAAAAAGTTGAATCTGAATTTAAATGATAATAAAAAATTACCACCCCACTATGGCCATGTCAGCACTTCAACATCACCACTTGTTTTATATGAAACCCTAGCATAACGAGAGATTCTACCATCGAAAGTCGAGCACCAACCGCTGCCATCACCCACGCCCTCGCCTAAATCGACTTCGCCATCAAGTTACCCAGGCTGTGCCGCCTAGGTTGGCCCCAGGCGAGCCATCTCCGGTCACCAAACCGGTTTGCCATCGCCTAAAAAGGATCGCCGTTTCTGGCGAATCGGCCGACCAACTCGACAAATCAACCATATGGATCGATTCAGCTAGTCACCCTCTATGCCCCATGTCTTCCGATCGAGTCAACGTTGAAGATCCGCCGTTAAAACACACAACCATAAACGAACGGTCGAAAAAAAAGCCTAAATTCCGGTCAAATCATGATCCAAATCGAAAAACGACCCATAGGTTTAGGTTGCGCTCGTCAAGAGCTTCAGATTGATATAGAATTTGATGTTATTTGAGGAGTTTAAAATTTTGAAGTTGAATTTTAGAATTGAAACTGGGTTGTGAATTTTAGGGTTTGTCTGCCATTGAGAGAGAGGAGCACAGAAACTTCTGTACGTACAGAAATGAGAAATAGAAAGGTCACAAAATATTTATAGGTAGGTTAGAAAATAGAAATAACAGATCGGATTTGATTTGGGTTGGAATGATAAATGACCCAAATGCCCGTTCTGCCTCCAGACGAAAATGGATCAACCCATATATCAAAATAGGTGTTTAAAACAATTTAAACTCAACGGAACATGTTTCAAGTCCAAATTCCATCGTATGAAGAAGTTATGCAAAAATCAAGTTATTTCAAATTGATTTCAATTGATTTCAATTTAATTGATCTTAATTTAATTGTCCGTACGATCAAATAACAAGTCCGATTGCTACGAAACTTAAAATCCTATAATAATTCACCGTTACGGATCCGATGAAACTGGTTTCGTCGAAATCCGAGTCAGTGGCCAAAGATGGCTATTTTCCAACTAATCAATAAATTAATATTAAATTAATTAAATCAAGTTTTCAATTCTAATTCTATAATTAGCAATCTTTATCATTTTTGATTTCTTGAACAATTTCAAAAATTTAAACCAATTTAGATGTCAATTTAAATTTTACTAATCCATCAATTTTAGTGTTTGATTTCAAATTCAGAAAAATTAAATTTCCAATAAATTAATTTGTTTCAATTCCAATCTTTTTATTAAGTTCATTACTACTCTATAAACCTATAGTTAATCTTTCATTTGCCTTTTATTACCTTACTATACTCCAATTTAGCAACTCATAAAAATTGTATTACATTTCACATTAATGTAACATTTATTTACATTTATTAAAAATTTATTTCCAATCTTAATTCAAGGAACTAATTAAACAGGTAACTTATAATAATTGTTTGCAAGCCAATGTTCCACTTAAGTTTATTATTTCTAACCAGTTATTATAATTACTGACATAATACTGAATTAATCCATTTACCATTAATTATACTAATTCATTTATTTATACAACACTTTCCTTTATTTACTTATTTTCAATTTCATAACCAAGTGCAACAATTTTCACTATTTCATCATTAGGATTTCACTCCAATTGTCAATAATTAGTTTTAATTACCATTGCTACATTTCATTTTTAACTTTCACTTCGTTATAAATTATAAAGTTTTTTTATTTCTTTCTAAATTTATTTCCCAAAATCTTAAAAATCAACAAATTTAATTATTGGAAATTTTTGGGTCGTTCCAAACGCAATGGAGCTAGTCTTGAGCTTTAATTCGATCGTATATAGAAGATAACTTTTCAAACCCAAATATATTATAAATTTCCAAAATTAATTTCCCCGAGTTTCGAATTCGCATGGCCAAATGATACATCTGATCGCCATAAAATTCGGCGGCGTACTTTAATTCATTATTTCAGATCCAATGAAACCGGTTCATCAAAATCCGAGACATTGTTATGAATGACTATTTCATAGATTTAAAAATTGTTTTACATTTAATTATCGGTATTTATCCAATCTATTTATATTTGTAAATAAATTTCAAACTGAATTTACCACTATTATTTATAGATAAAAAGGAGTTGAATAAAATTATTAAATCAGTTTAATTAATATTAAATTTAATAATTAAAATATTTAATCATTCCCTATATTTGAATTATAAATTTTAAGTTCCAAAATCCAATTATTTAAATATTTAATTTTTTTTAAACATTTAAAATCAAATGATCAGAATTATTGGGTTGTTACATTCTCCCCCCTTAAATGAATTTCGTCCCCAAAATTCATAAGAAAGAAAATGTTTCCAAACCCTTAAGTTTAATACTAAAGTTTAAAAATATTAATTAAAATGAGTTATTAAACTTATTTTTAATACTAATTAGATGGAATAGATTGCAAAGTTTCCAAGTCTTTTAAATCCACCCACCTATACCAACTAATTCTCTTCCATTCATTCATTCCAAGTTATAACTCATAAATCAAATTTTTTTAGTCACAAAAACTTTTCCAAAATTCTCAAAAAATTTCTACCTCTTAAATTTTCGAATTTTTTGCTAACGTCTCCTTTGTGCTGCCCGATCGGAACAATTAAAAATTGCCTCTACGAGCTCTAAACAACCAAAGAAAATAAAAAGCAAGCAGCCTTCCATATCTGAGGCATAAAATCATCAACCTGTTTAAATTTTTTAAATGTATTATGCACCTTTCTGCGTTTGATTTATATTTTGGCAAGTAACTAATTATCTCTTTGTGAACGTAGGTACACAAGAATCTAATAGCAATCTCTTGCATACCTATACATACAAAATCTAAAAGAAAATCAGACTGACAAAAGCTAATATGATGTAACTCTACATGCACTGATATAAATCTACCGAAAATCAACAACCATATCTCCATCATATGCGATAAGATACAATTAGCATTCTGTAATGATGCTATGCATCTAAAATTTTCAAAATATAAATTTAGATTTAAATGCCCAAGTTTTTAAATTTCAAAATTTTATTTTCAAACTTCTCGGTCAGGAATTAAACAAAGATCAAAAATCAAAGTGGCAAGAAGGGGATTCCTCCTAATAATGTCTAGCGAATCTCTAGAATCAAAATAACATGGAGCGTCCAGTGGTATTCTGATTCTTCCATAAACATCACTAGAGTGAATAAATATCATTCCTTTCCCAAAATCTTCAGAAATCTCTTTTTCAAAGTCACCGGGATTTAGATCCTAATAACAACAATTCAAAATCCTTTGTCTATAAATTTAATCTTTATAAACAAAGGTATATAAAATCACACAACCAATCAATTCAGTTAAATCAAATCAAATCAATCAAATTCCGTGAAGGAATAAACTAACATTAACAGTTAATCAAATTCCATAAGGGAAAACTTATCATTTAACATTGTTTTAAAGTGCCAAATAACTAGCAAACATATTTAACTTAGGTTGAATACTTTCTTGATTGTTCAAAAATATAGATAATTATTTAAGCATCTGTTTTGCTTAATAGCCTTTGGTTATGCTCCGAAGATTATCCAAATTCACTCGGACAAAATGGAAAGTTATATTCTAACTTCTATTAGTTTCTTAATTACATTAAAATTTTGTAAAGTTATACTCAGATAATTATCTAAATCATTTGTATTTCTAGTTAGTATTTTATTCAATACTGAAGTTATTTATGAATTATTTCATATTTTTCTACATCCAAGTTTAAAAAATATTTTATAAAGTCATTTCTTTATAAAACATCAACTAATAACTTATTCCACTTTATTTACTTGTATAGTACTCTTCTATATCCTAAGAGTACATACAAATTTTTTTTTACCTTTTCAAAGATTTAGATGGGGATCAAACTAAATTATGGTTTCTTAAAACCGAGTCGACCTATCAACCTCTTTAACTTAGAGTGTTAAAATGAATCATGTTTATGGGTTGATCCAACTAACAAATAGTTTACAATACTAAGATGTTTTTATTAAATTATATGGGTTTAATTAAAACAATGTTTATCAAAACCATCTTATTTGATTTAACCCAATTCACCTGTATTAAATTTTCTCATGTTCTCTAAGGTAAAATCTCATTTATCAAAACAATCTCCTATCAGAAATACTTTTATTTTCGTAAAACAATTCACTTTTTTAAGAGAACTTAAAAATAAATATCCCCTTTTTTAATTTCAAAACTCATCTTTGAAAGCGTACTGCATATATTTTTATATGAAATAACCTCAAATGATTTTATTTGTAAAAACTCACTTTGGGTTTGCTTGGATTTGAACTTGTTCCGATCGTACAATGATAAAGAGAATAAATTATTAAACATTCTGCAACATCTGCTTAAGCGAACATCCGATCGTCACTTAAAAAATTATTCAAATTACCACAAAACTAATCAAAACGATTTCTTCCTAATTAACCCAAAGAAAATGCATTCCATTTAAATTCTACTTTCCGAAATATTTTTATTTTCAATTACTTCCAAAAATACTACTTTTTATTTCTCAAAATCCTTTTAAATTATTTTCAAATATTTCGGGATTTAGATTCGAAAATCCTTTTTAAAACACATTTTATATACCAAATTTATGTAAAATTCCCTTTATGTAAAAATCATTTCAAATATAATCCTTCTTTATTATAATACAATTATCTTAAATATTTATTCTCTAAATATTTTATCCCACTATTTGGATTATATTAACAACTTATTAAATTTTTATCCTAAACCCACCATTTTTAAAAGGTGAACTTTCAAGTTAACATTTTCTCCGAACACCTTTATAGTCAAATTATGAAAATTAATTCACAAAGGGTTCATTTTAAATCAAAGCAATAAATGCTCTTAAATAAACCGAGCATAATATAAAAAGTTAACAAACCACAGTCAAAACTTGTAATTTAAATTAAGCGTAACTAAACAAACAACAGAGATAATAAATGAATATTTTCACATTCACGCGAACACATTATATAACTACATAGAGTTTTGAAAATTATTCCTTTATATATATAAAATATAATCCTAGGCAAAATATTTAATTTGCCAAAATTTTATAAAGTTTTCAATATCATGTCTATTGGCCTTGGTCGAGTATTTAGAAATCCCAATCGATACAGTGGCGTCCCACCTCTCGACCAGAATTCATAAACACTCAATGGACCAACCAACAGAATATGTTTTTATAACATTAAAAATTGTACTTTCGTACATGTAGTACCCTAAACTCATTCCAAGGTGTCGTTTACCCTATATCTAATGAGCCAAACCCTACTAAAGCCAAGGTTCTCGGTTAACCTTGCGCTCTGATACCATACTTTAATGACCCGCCCATTTTGACCATCGAAAGTCGACACTGAACACTACCACCGTGTTCAATTGTCGCGCATCCAATCGACAAAAGGGAAGATTGTTAGGGTAAATAAAAAGAAACGAATAGAGAACAGAGAAAAACAGAATCTCACAACGGAATCGACAATATATAATATAACAAGGATATCAAAAACTATCACTCTAAAATACAGGGTACACAAGAGTTAAAAACAGACCTTATCAACTGGATAGCTATAAAATCCTAAGATTGAAATTGTTGATGTGGATATTATATAATACAGCTCCTCTCCAAGATCACCATAACACCAAAGCCAACCTTAGTAAATACTCGGTCTGGCCCGAGCATTATAATAAAATAACACCCGGATCAGTCTGAAAATACTAGTGTGATATAACTCAAATAATGGGGAAACATATAAAAGTTCTGTAAGACCACGTTGCTAACACGAAACAAGTTTTACCTCACAAGAGTAACATCCATACAGGAAAGAGTAGAAATAAACAAAAGGAAACAAATCCAAATAAGAATGTGCAAAAATAGTATTGAAAATCCAAATTTGGACGAATGAAAATAATCCGAGCAAATTCAAAGCTAGATAGAATGGATAAAAAAAAGATAACTATCTAAATTTGATAAAATTGACAAAACAAGATAATTATCCAAACTTGATAGAATGGAGAAAAATTATAATTAAGCATCGTGAAGAGTGGTCGACTCTTCTCGTTGCAATTACAGAAAAACAATTCGAAGGTTCGAGTCAAATAAGGGAAGGAATTTTTTTAACAAATGACTAGGAGGGTGCGGCCTCACTTCTAGTAATATACTTTTGAGAAGGTCATATACTTCGTGACCTCCTTGGGAAAAGTACCAGCCGCATCCCGCTAAACCTTCCCGAGAATGCGAATATTTCACATCTAAATGCATAACCGAATCCAACCTAGATGAGATGTGAAATACCTTTTGGATGGGAGCAACCCTACATAGCTGGACGCCTATAGGCTCTTTAGATTTAGTCATTTTTAACATAAGATAACAATGCTCAAAGAGCAGTAAATCATTTTTAAGGTAACGATACACCATGATGAAAGCTGAATCCGATAATTAATAATTCAACTATCAGGGATATTTTAAAATAATCGTATATGGAAATTAAATTTCATATATTTACCACAAATCGTCGATTCCAAACAAGTGCTATCACTTGATTGAATTCGAAGCCATGCAAGTTGATATAATGTTACTTCTAAGCATCGCCTTGATGACATATTTAACCTTCGAGACAGAAATGAGTCCAAGCCTTAAACTTTTGCGTTAAAAGTATGACTAGATCCTATCCAGATAAGCGATATTGATTAAGGAACTATTTTTCCATAATTGAAATCGAGCTTTAACATTTAAAAACTAAACTTGTGCTATATTTTCATATTTCATATTGGTAACAACACTTTGGAAATATTCTTCAAAAATATTCTTTTAAAAGAGAAACTTGTAAGTGTATTAATAAAAGGGTAAAAACAAATGTCGTTAAAACATGGTTTAATTTAAATCCAGAGCAATTTACACTTAGCTTTATTTCTAAATAATTCCATTTTAAAGGACTTTCTCATTTATAAACCATTATTTATAGCTTTAATATTATCCCAAAAGATAATAAAGCAATTTAAATATCTTTATAAATTTAAAAATAATATTAGTTATCCCAAAAGATAACTAAGCACATTTATAATCTCTTTTAGGTAAACAATTCCATTATCTTTAATAAAGTGGTTAATTATTTCCAAACACTTTGATATCATTAGTAAATTAACTTTAAAATCATTTTTAAATCAGTTATTAACTTTAAAAACACAAAATCGGTTAATTAACTTGAAATGCTTTTATTGTATTAGTAAATTTACTTAATCTCTTTTATTAAATCAATTAATTAACTTTAAATATCATTTATTACAAATATTAATTAAATTCAAATAATCATTAGTTAAAATGAATAATGAATCTCAAACATCGTTAAATAAAATGATAAATAAATTTTAATACCATTAATTAAAACAATTAGTTAAGTTCAAATAATCATAAATTAATTGGATGGATTAAATTCAAACCTCATTTAAAATGATTAATTAAAACATCATTTGTTAAAAATGATTTATGTAATTATAAAACAGTATCAATTAAAATGATTTAACTAAATTCTAAATATCATTGGTTAAGACATTCAGTTAAATTTAAAAAAAAATCATTAATTAAACGATTTATTAAATTCAAATATCATTTTAAAATGACTAATTAATTTTGAATATCATTAATTAAAATGATTATTAATTTCAATTATCATTAAATAAAATAATTAGTTAAGCTCAAGTAATCGTTAGTTAAAATGGTTAATGAAATCTTATCTCATTTAAATCAAAGATAAACTAATTTTAAACATCATTTATTAAATTGGTTAATTAATCTCAAAATCATTATAGATGAACTTCGGTTTAGATCAGACTTGCATGACTTGTGACAGGACCTTGAACAAAGCACATAGGTTATAGATGGACTTTCGTTTAGGTCGGACTTGGATTTGAAAGTGAACTTATAGGGATAGTCGTTATAGATGCAATTGTGAATTGCCTTGTTTTTGGCGAATTCTATGGAACCTTGTAGAGACATCCTTAGGGGTTTCCCACCATATTTATAATGTCTTATATATATACATATATGTTTATTGCTATCAAAATCATGAATAGTGAAAATTTAAGTAACATCTTGAAAAGTGGCCAAAACTTCACTAGTGCAAAACTGCCTCGTTTAGCCTTGATTTTTGAACTTTAAAAGGTTTCAAATGATATTTAAATTTAAGTATTTTTTTAATTCTTTTACAAGTTTTTACTAACGATCAATAGAGTATTTCAAAAGTGGTTTAGACATTTATGACTTTATAAGAAGTAATTGTGAACTTTTAAAGAAATGATATTTTGTTGAAAACATGTTGTTTTCAAGTTTCTAAGGGATTTTGTTAACTTTTTATTTTCAAGTAATATTTTGAGTAAATGATTCTAGACCTATAATAAGTATTTCCATTTATTTTAAAAGTATAAAAAAGGTAAGGGGTTAGAGTTTGCTAAATGGCTGAATGGTTGATTATTTAATTACTTGTTTAAAAAGTAATTAACTATGCTTAACTCTAAAAGCTGATGGAGTAAGGCTTGTATATTTGTAAGAGTTACTATTGATGTCAAGTAGGAACAGAGCAATAGGGCCCTAACCTATCGGGTTTCCTGTAATGACCCAATTTTTCGATGCCCGAAACCCGACATCGATATGTCCACTGTATCCAATGTCGAACCATCAAATGCCGAAAAACCGAACCATTAGGGTTCAACAAGAAGAAGATGGAAGAAGAAACAGAAACAACAACCGAATCTCACGTTTCGCAGCGGAACAATATATAATAGATAAATGAATATTCTTAAAAAAAAGAACTATATCAGTTTATCCACAACAACATCAGAGTTTACAACGACCCAAACATAACACTGGCACTCATTAGAACTTGCTTACATAAAAATTTTGACTTGCACCAACCAAACGCAATGGACACTACATAATAAAGTGATATGACTCGCCATCCAGCTTGCCTCCAGATCTCCACAGCATATCTTTTCTGACTTCACTCCAGAACAATTGATAACTTGACTCTAGGCTGCCCGTATGGAAAATTATGGACGCCCAAAGTTTAGAAAGGGAACAATAAACTCCAGGTCAGTTATGAGACTGGGGTGAGATCTTAAAAACAGTTATTTTTACAAAGAAAATAAAACGAAATCCGTTATGCTTTTGGAAAATGAAACTACCACAAGGCCTCTCGCCACACACACAATGCAAACGCAGAGTTGGAGGAGATTTCTCCTTATGATAGTCAAACATGCTTGATACGCAAAATCCTTTTTAATATTATCATTAGTGCATAGTGTGGAAAACATTTCGAAAGTATAATATTAATCTTAGCCAGCATACAACCATTATTGTATGCCTACTATAGCTACCATCTAAACAGTGGTAACCACCATAAGTAAATGGAAGGTTATACAACTAAAACCGTACAAGACGCGTATTGGAGATTGGATTCCCAACAAATGGTCAAGCTAAGGAACTTCCTACTGCCACATGGGTACGCCTCTAGAGGCATGCCCCGAGAACTTAACCAGCTCTCTGCCAACACAAGGCCGGGTTACCACTGTAACTAGGTAACTACTACATGAGTATGCCATCCTCCAGTCGTTTGCGACCTTTATTCGAGGATCCTCAACCATAAAGCAACAACCACAAAGTATAATAAATTTGCAGCAACCACATAGGTTAAATATCTAGGCTCCATACCATGATACAACACTTTTCTAATAGGAAATGACAAACCCTAAAGGGCGCGACCCTCATAACCTTGCCACATTCTTCCCGTTTCGACCATTTTTGGGGTGTGAGGTCCGATGAAGTCTCGTCCACAAAGCTACACTTTTCACAAAGCCATGCTTCGATCAACAAATGATCAGCATCACTTCGTATGCCACATTACCAAATTGGGAATGTATCACTAGTTACCATCAACTACATAACCTCTGAGCTCATACGTCTCAAAGAAGGGTGTTAAGCTAAGAGAATAAATTCTCCGCCACCAACAGAAATGTATTTGATAGAAACCAGCTTTACATCTCAAAGTGTAACATCAGACACACATCCATTCAAATCCGTTCCGGGATCGAACGGAACCGAAGGCACTTCAAAGAAGCCCTTGCAAATTCGGATATTCACTAATCACATCCGGAATCCCCATCATAAAGGGTGATAAAATCTCTATACCGGAGCAACCCGGTGCAGAGACATTCGACAGGTAATCCTTTCGCTTTCGAAAATACCCGGTCTTCAACACCATCTTCAAATGCAATCCCATTTCATCGTATCATTATCCAGAATGGGTTTTATGACACAACATCCTCTCCCAGCTAATCTGAATAACGAGCGCTTATTTTCAAAAATAAGTGTTACATTCAGATTCAAATATATCACAACAAGTTTCCACTTTGATCTTTTTAAACAAAAGATCCATCATTATCGCAAAGATTCGATGTGGTTTTCGAATATCCATTCGGAATTCGACCCCTAGTCGCATCGAAATTCAAATGCCATTAGAAGTCCAATATTGATAGTCGGTTATTTAACTATCAATCAACATTCACAACAATCACCGAGATTTAAATAATTTTTCCATAATTATTTATTTCCAAAATATCTTTGCAAGATATAATTTAACACTTCAACTATTTGAAAACAAATTTCAAATCACTTTTCACCTTTCAATCTTTTGAAAACAAATTTCAAACCACTTTTCACCTTTCAATCTTTTGAAAATAAATTTCAAATCTCTTTTCCCACATGGAATAAATTTCCAAATATTTATCTAATTCCACTGAAATTTTGCCGAGTTCAAATACTTTTAAAAATAATTTAAAACACTTATCCAAAATATACTTAGAAACATTTAGAATAAAACTATTTTAAAACACTTGCTTAAATATTAGTTATGAAAAATATTATACTAATATCTCATATAAAAATTCAAGTCCAAACTAATTTTAAAATAAAATTAGTAGATAAGATATAACTATTTAAATATCCATTTTTTAGAACAAATATCAATTAAAACTTTAAATAATCATCTTTATAATAAATTAAAATAAATCTTCACTTAAAAGATTTTCAAAATAACCTAAATAAATAATTTATCCAAAATATTCTTTCCACAAAACCATCTTTACAAACAAAACCATCTTTACAACTTCAATTTATATTTATAACTACATTGAAAACATACTCGGCTTTCCAGGGAAAGTACACCGTCCATTCTAAAATGATTCATTCAAATCAATTTATAAATCTTTCTGGATTTATTTTAAATTTACGTTCCAAATCCGTAAATTCCTTTCCAGACTTTAAAAAATAAAACAATATTTACTTTTAAAACAAATTTCCCTTTCTTTTATAAGATTCCCATTGTGAATTTAAATTTTCAAATATCAGTGACGATTTTCAAATCGATTCCCAAATATTCACTTTCAACACCAAATCAATTTTCAAATTGATTTCCAAATTTATTTCAAATACCAAATCAAATCCCAAATTGATTTTCCAAACCTTTATTTCAAACACAAAATTGATTTCATAAATGATTTCCCAAACTTTATTTTTAAACACCAAATAAATTTTAAATCGGTTTCCCAATGATTTATTTCCAAACACTGAATCAAATTCCAAATTTATTTCCAAATTTATTTCCTTTTAAAATAAGTTCTTTTATTTCTTCCAAACTATTTAAAAACCCATATTTTTTTAAATAAATTCTTCAACCTTCGAATAATATTACCCGGAATCCATTTATTAAGCCATTTTCCTATATTTTGGAATTTTATTCAATAGGATTCAAAAATAAAACTTTATCCTCTTAAAATTCCTTCTTTTAAAGTTATCCAGTTCTCAAAAATAAATTTTACAATAAATTTTCAAATTTAATTTTAAAAAATCCAATTTTATTTATTTCTGGTATATTACGATACCATAAATATATTCGGCTAAACTATAGCCTTCAACTATTTCAATTACAAATATGATCACACAAAGGTTATAAATAATCAACACATAACATTGAAACAAATTCAAATGTTTTGAGGAATCCAGTTGGATCCCTCCAACCTGTTTCCGTGCATCCACAAACGTTACCACAACAACTAAATACCAATTCCACTTCGAGGAGGAATATCATGTTATATGGGATTTATAAAATATTATTCGCTATTACGCGTCGCATAGGGTCTCATCTGCTATATAATGCGGGAAATCAGTCACTCCAAATACATATATAATACCAATTCCACTTCAATGTGGAATGTCGCAGTATATGGGTTTAATATAATATCATCTGCTATTATGCGGCGCATAGGGTCTAATTCAATATAACTGATAATAATTTATTATCCAAGCACACAATCAACAATTTTAAATTTTACTATTTAAAAATTAAATCGGCGAATGAATGAGAAGATCTCACCTTTCCTTTTATTTTGCAATCCATTCTCATTCTGGCTATTTCCTTTACGATTTTGGACCTTGTATAAACATTAGATGATTTTATTAATATCAGAATAAATTGAACATTCAATTTTCGTTTTAAGTTAATTAACTCATGATTTAATTTAAAAAAATCTTTTAGTAACAAAAACAGATTAAATAGGTTGACAAATCAAATTATTTACCAAAATACATTATTTATATGTTATTGAATTTTTTAAACGAAATTGCTTTCCATCTTACTGTAAAAATATGTTTTCTTTTATTTAAATTTTTTATATGTTCCTGTATATATAAAAATAATTTGTATGTATATTCCTCTCTTTTCAAATCCGTATATATACATATATAACTCTGTAAATTAAACATTTTGAAAAATAGATAGTAAATAGTCTTTACTGTAAATATATTTTGAATGATAAAAACCAGAGTTCACCATCTAAGTAAAAAATATGAACCCAGATTTTTTTCTTCTCAAAACAGAAATTAGATTAGTAAAAAAAACTCAGGCCAAAGGTTATCAGAAGAACCCCCACGGCTATCCCCCCCGATTGCGACCTCCTTTCGCCGCTAACATGCACGCACAAGACCCCTAAGTCCATCGCGAGCTTCAACCAAGATCGACGCCATCCCAAATTAGCTTCTCGACCACACGTTCGTCCAGGCTTCACGAGTTCGCCTCGAACGAAAACCCCTCGCGCTTACTGTGCCGCCATTGATTTCGTTCAAACGAAGCATGGGCCTCACTGGCTTGCGACCACGCGAGCAACTTGCGGTTGAAGCTCAAACTCGACTGAACAAATGTAGCAGCGATTTATTGAACGAGGTCGTTGATTTCAAATTTGATTAGGGAAATGTTTACAAGATTTCCTTCTGAGGCCATCATTCTTTGCTGATGATTTGAGGAAGCAAGAAAAAGGAACGAAGATATGGTTTTCGATTTTCTGGAGAAATTGATTTGTACTCTAAAAAATAAAAATATACTCTGCTAAGATCTTAAAGAAAAGAGACGCGTGTGATAATAAACAGAAAAGAAAGAGCACGTGTCTCAGGGGTGGATAGTTGGATGTGTTAAGTGAATTCAAGAATATACATATATATGTTTAAATTTAAAATTCAAATTTTAAATTATCTCAATAAATGCAAACCAAAAACTTGACCTCCTATCGAGGCATCCCGCTAGGCATTTATAGTGTTAAACCCTATCCCGAACACAATGGAAAAGTTTTCGAATTCAAATTCGATCGTATGGAGAATATAGCTTTTCGAACCCAGTTATTAATTTAAATTTCAATTAATTTTTTAACATGTTTGCAATCCGTAAGATCACCAGATAACTCCAAATGCAACAAAAATTTAAATCCGATAATAATACAATATTACGGGTCCAATGGAATTGGTTTCGTCGAATTTCGAGACTATGCCTCGGAAGGCTATTTTTAAATACCTATTTAAACGATATAATTTCAAAACTGAACAAAACAGTTTCAAATTCAACTCTAAAGCTTTTTTATCTTCAACATTATCAATATAAATTTTCGAAGCCTTGAAAATATTTTTAATCAGCTTAAAAATCAAGATTCCACATTTTTCCCAACTTTAACAAATTAAATTCAATAATTTAATTACCAAATCCGTAATTAAATTTGAAATTCCAGTTAAAATAACTTCCAAACATTTAAAATCAATTGAATATTTCAATTTCAAATATCAACATTTTGGGTCATCACATTTCCCTCTTGACCAAGTAAGCCATAAATTGTCGAAAATGTTTAGTCGCGTTGATTTCTTATTGTTTATGGAAATCATTGATACTGTACTTAACACTAAAAACCGATGAGGTAGACTTATTATCTGTTTGTGAGATTCAAGAATAAAGTGTCTAGCCAAGGCTTAATGCAACTAGTGCTCAAAGTTACCTGGCTTCACTCTTGGGTGAGGAGTAGTTGAGCTGGAATATCGAAAACGAGTTAAACGTACAAATCATGATTTGTATAAGCAATTGTTTTGACTAGATAATTGATTAGTCGATTATCAAACTTGAACTAATATCGACTTAAGAAGTTATCGAAAGGCTTCACGATTTTATACCCATAAGAACCCTCGAGGAAGGGTATTGGTACGGAATGTCTCTAGCTTTCACTAGCTTTTGAAAGAACCAAAATTTAGTTTATCGAAAATCCATCGAATTAGTTTTGAATAGACCGGGATCGGTAAGTGTTTTACTTATCAAATACTACTTCAAACTAGTATATGAATTCTATGTTTTGGAAGCAGTTGTGAAGTGAAATGTTATAGAGTTGAGCTACCAATTCTAAGGTTAAGTCAGAGGGAGATGTCAGCGTTAACTTTTCAAATGATGTTTTTGCATGGGACAATCAATCGTGAGAAGCATTCTAAGATTAAGGACAATGTTAGCGTTCATTGGAGAACTTGTAACGACCCTGAATTTTGACCCTGTTTATTTTAATAAATATTTAATCTGATTTAATAAAATATGAACTAATTATTTTAAAATGAATATGATTTTGGGATAATTGCCAATTGTTTATATAAATTTGTATTTTAAAAGCGAATTTGATCTTGGAAATTTAAATAGAACCTTTTAATAATATTGACCTTATGTAACTAAATTAAAATAATGTACCTTGTTTACATTTGGAGATATATATATATGGAT
Organism: Allium cepa; assembly: GCA_030765085.1. NCBI lineage: Eukaryota > Viridiplantae > Streptophyta > Magnoliopsida > Asparagales > Amaryllidaceae > Allium > Allium cepa. The sequence continues at coordinate 621,229,365 of CM060928.1, forward strand.
GATAATGTTTAAAATTTAAAATCTAATTCTATCAAAATAAAATGTAAATGTAAAATATAAATGTAAAACATAAATCAAATATGTGTATATAACTCAATTTAAATAAGTAATAGTAGAATACAAATGAAAATGAATGCAAATATAAGTAAGAAAATTCATTTTGAAATATAACTTGAACATTGATAGTTAAATATAAAGTACTAATGTAAAATTTAAAATAAGGATTAATTAGTTAAGATTTTATACAACATAATTTAACAATCTAAAATAAGAACAAAGTATAAGATTCAAAGTAAAGTAAAATGAAATCAAATACAATGTAAAACCAAACTTTAACTATCATGTATAACTTATATAAATAAGAAGTTAACTAAACAAAATATTTTCATATACAAATTGACAACAACTATATTGTAAATTAATTATTCAAGTTAGAAACAATAAAACAATTTATTTTTACAAGCAAACCAAAGTAATATAAATCTGACCCCAAACATATTTGTTATTCAAGCAAGCAGTTTATAAAAAAAAAGAAACATAATTAAGTTTTACACTATATCCTCACATATAAATCTAAACATAAGAAATAAAATAATAAAACAAATGTTGCAAAAGGGTATGATCCTCATTTATAAAGTGTAAACACAACCTGACACATATTGTTTGATACAAATATCTTCTGTAACAAGCTTTCCTGAGATACATATAAAAAAATATAACTAAGGTAGCAAACTCAGTAAACATAATTATGTGAAACAAGACTTAGCAACACAATCATTCAATGCTCCTCTGAGTCGAGCACATTTTTGTGTTCATTTATATTTGCACAAATCTTTATCTTTTACAGTGAATAGACCTGATTAACATTTGAAATAGAGATAGTATATATTATTAGTACATGATGTCAGTATATAGTTATGTATTATGTGTACCTGTAGGTAATTATGCAGGCAAAGTTAATAAAAATCTATGTATTTATAAGGTTATGTGTAGACAATAGTACATTGGCATTAATGATTTAGCATCTCAGCCGAATTTAGAATCATATCAGTATATATATAAAAAAAAGAAAAAAAGAAAGAGAAGCTTGCCTGATAAAACAAGAAGTAGAACAGTAGCAGATAACACCTTACCAGGTCAAAACCTTCTCTATCCATATTCTTATCTTCTTTATATATGCGTATGCATCTTTTGTTTGATCAGTAGCATAAGTATACCTGAGAAAAAAAAAGAGAGAGAAGAAAACATAAAGGAAGAAAAACTCAAGTTTAAACATTTAAGAACAGAAAGAATTTACAGGGTTCAAAACTTCAAGTTACATGCGTCTATTAACAATCCTGCCTTGTTCAACAATGGATTTTGGTGAGTAAACAATCTATTTTCAAATTTTAATTTGTGAATTTTCTTTTTGGATGTTATGTGCTTGTTATAGTTTAAGCAAACTTCTCTGTGAATATTTCTGTGCACTGGAAATTTATATGATTTGTTCTTCAGTGTTTCTAATTTCAGAACAAAGTAAAAGCAGGGACAAGTTTAAATACTTCTTCTTCATACAAATATTTGATACTTAAGAATATAAATTAAACACTTGTTAAACTGTAATTACGAACTGGAAGAATTGATGAAGGTGGTTAGTGAAAACTGAGACACTGCAAACTCAAGTATCAGTAAATGGAAATCAATATGTTCAAAATTCAAATATTTAATTTTGTTAATCTGATTTCATATCTTGATTCAACAAACAAAGTTAGGATTTTTAGCATAAAAATAATGATTTTTAGATAAGAATTCAAGGTGCAGTTTAAAAGGGGACTGAATTTGATTTTTGTCAATAACTGTTGATTCAATCAATTCTTATGTTTAAAATTTTATTTGAAGCAAGCTTAAACATGTAGGATCACGTAAAAATTAGCAGAAAATTTTTATATCACGTAAATTAAAGGAGTGGGATTGATTTAGGGTTTTAGCCCAAAATTTTGACCTGTCTGTAAATGTGCCCAGTTCATCATAAATTTGTGATCGAGCTGTTTGGAACTTTGGGAAATGGAAGGGGGGTGTGTTGTCGAGGTGTGGTCAAAGGTAGGAGGCTTACGGTGGTCACGGCGGCGGCGAAGAGGTGATATTGTTGGAGAGGTTTCGAGTTCTGTTTGGGTTGAACTGTCGATTTTAGTTTTGGCATTTATGGAAATTTTTCGACTTGGGATTTCGAATATGGAAGGGAATTGTGGTGTGTCTGCGTCGTGGGGGTTCGTCGGAGACCGTTGGTGTTGCTATGCACGTGCACGACAAGGAGGAGGGGACGGTGACGTGTCGGAGTGGGATACTCGGGTCGTGCTCGATAATTAGAGGGTTTTCTTCGAGTTGGGTGCGAGTGTCGAGAGTGTGTGAGTGTTTTCCTGATGTCGTAATTTGGTTTAGCTCAAACTTTTAACTTCAGAGAAAAAATAAAAGAAGAAGAAGAGGTTCAGGGTAAAACACGGGGAAAGGGGAGTGGAACTCGGTGAGTACTCGAGTAAATTCAAGGGGAAGACTCGGGTTTCCTCGTACGTGCAGTTTTGATTTTTTTTTTTTTAAGTAAGTATTACCAAATTGTTTGTACCAACTGCAAACACTGTTTTTATGTGATAATTGACAATTTGAAGCCCAAAGATTTAGATTCAAGTTAATTACTTAATCAAGGCTTTAAAGTGTTTAATTCTAAATTATTATTTTAATCCAAAATTATTATTTTACAATTAAGTGTAGTTAGCCATCGTATTTGATTTCCAAAATTGATGAAGGTTTCTAATATTGGAACGTTCATTATGTTGAAATTTCATTCTTAATTAATGATTTCAGAAAGTAAAATAATTACTTTTTAAACTGTAACTGGTGATGGATCAACAGATTGATTTAGTAATTAATAAAGTATAATTTACTGCTTAGGTAAATTAACGAACTATTAATAGTAAATTAATCAAGTGATTTAATTAGAAATTAAGAAATGATTAATAAATAAATCAATAGATTAATTGGATAAATCAAGTTATTTGATTTAAAATTAAGGTTTTCAACTAATGATTAAGAAAAAGTTAATTAAGTTAGTAGGGTAAACAAATTGATTAGGACGTAATAAATTAAATAGTGTGAAACAAATTGATTTGAGTAAATTACTTGAATAATTAAGAAATTAATTACTTATTGTAATTAATGAAGTTTAATGTGAATTGTTTAAGTTAATTAATCAAGTTTAATTAATTTAAATAATTAATTGATGATGTGATAAGTAAAATTACTTGGAGGAGTAATTAATGATAATGACTGGATAAAATTAAATGAGGATGACTTAAATAATGAAAGTAATTTGAGTATAATTACTTTGTGTAATTTAATCAAGGGATTGATTAAAGGAAATCAGTTGAGAAGTGATTAAGTGATGTGATAAGAGTAATTGAAGGAGATTGATTACTAAATAATATTAATCATGGATGTTTAATAAATATAGTTTAATTGAAGATTTAATTACTTACGGTAATTCATTTAATATAGGATAATGAAATGAAGTGTAATTAGCAATCATTAAATAATGAAATTAATAATGAAAGATTAAAGAATAATTAATTGGTGAAATTAAAAAGTAATGTAATGTATAAAATTGAAGGTTAGTTTCTATATTTTGGATTAGATAATTAGTTTGGGAAAATAATTAAAAGATGATTACTTAAATAAAATTAAATATTAATTAATCAAAGTATGATTAATTTATTAACTGATTGATAATTGGTCGACAGTTATATAAGTAAGATTATGGTAATGTAGTAGTTAATTTAATTTACTTTAAATTAATTAAAGATGCAAGCGATTAATTTAATTCATTTTAAATTAATTATAGCTGATATGATTGCTTATATATGGATGGATGATTTTGTTTATCTTGAATGATTTGAATTCCTAGCATAAGATAAATGATGTTGTATGAAATATATGCTTGATTGTAGTATGATAATAATATGGATTATCCGTTATGATGATAATTACCTGTTTATGATGATAATGTTCTATTGTGATATTGTGAATTATCTATCTGTGTGTATATGGATAATTACATTGTTTAATTTATAACTCTTAAACAACTTGGCCCTAAAAGACATGTTTTGGATTTCGATGAGACCGGGATCGGGTTTCCACATTTGGAACATCCGAAAACCACATCGATCCAAATTAACGTTAGGTCGTTAATCTGATGTGAAGATGAAGATTTAGAATGCAAGGGTTGTCGTCGTTAACTCTGAGGGTGATTCCAAAATGAGTGTAACGAGATAATGCCTTCGGTTTCGTTCGAACCCGGAACGAACTTGTATGGATTGAATGCTTTCAACACATCGTCAGGCGGGCGATGAGCATTCTAAGAAATTTGTTCTCTAAAGGTAATCGTAGCCTCAAGCCTCATCAACTGGGAATGGATAAAACAGGGGAGATGCAGCAAGGTTAGGTGGGTCATGCCCAAGCAGGACAAGATATTTCCCCTGTCTAGATGTCCCTTTTTATTCGGCTTAGTGGGTGGTTGGGCGCGCCAACCACGGGGTTTATCTTGTTCGGGACTGTTCAGTAAAGAATGGTTCCGGCCTTGTGTTGCAGGGGATGAAGGGAGTAATCCTCGGTACGGTGATCTAGGCCCCGTACTGTGACGGGCGGTACCCCAGTAGCCCTGCCATTGTATGGAATCCATTTTCCAATAAGTGCCCACGATTTTGATTGTATTACCCACTTTTGTGGCTAGTAGCTGGAATTTAATCATGTAACAATTTCGGCTATTTTCTATTTACTTGAAAACCCTAGACACTATTATAATATCACCGAATTTCCTATGAAACGTTTTGGTTAGCGTAAGGTAAAAACTTACCCGTATTTATGTGTGGGGAGTCTTACGAGATACCTTTATTTTCAAATTTTTTTTTTCAAGTTAAACAACCTTAAACTGTTTACTCATACCAGACCCATGTCTGACCCGGAGTTTATATTTTGTTTTTCATAAACTCTCGGGTACCCAAATTTTTACGGGTAGTCAAGGGATTCAGGTTAGCTTTGACGAATTCTGGAGGAGCAATGGAGCAGGAGGCTTCAGCGTTGTAGATATCTATCTAATTCCGCTGTGTTAGTTAGAGTATGTTGTATTTGAGATGTATGTAGCGACAGATGTATATAAAAATTTGTCAAGTGTATAATATTGTATAACTCTGATATATGTAAACTATGCAATTGTTATGTGATGTATTGTATTTTATTCCATTCCGCTGTGAGATTTCGTGTTTGTTGTTCTTTCTTTCTCTTTCTCTTCTATTTCTATCCCTTTCTTTCTTAATGATGATACGTCTTTCTGGTGATAGAAGGACGGGTCGTCACAGAACTTATGCGGGAAACCTAGGTAGAGGTTCAAGATCTTTTTAGGATGCTTAAATCCATGTAGTGATTTGTGATTTGTCGAGATGTGGGAATCCATTCGGGGATTCATGTTCTGTTCGAGTGATGAGGACATGAGTGAAAGATGCCGAACGTAACCTCGACATTGGAAACTAAAATCAGAGTAGGATGCACATCCTAGGGTTATCGACCAATTTCAGGGTATTTTTAACTCCATTTCCAGAGATACTTATCGATTTTTGGTTGGCCGGAGTGGATGATGTTTGATCATGTTTTTCATGTTTATGTCAGACATTGGGCCGCTTGAGTTTACCTAAAGGTATATTTTATCTACAGATATACATCGCTTGGGGGTATTTTCTGACCCTTATGCACGAGAATGGATTTGGCTCCACCAAAGAGATTTCCGTGGAAAATTCATTATGCAAACATTCCTTGCCGGTTTTGATTGTACTCTAATATGTTGTTGAATGTAATGGTTGCAACCATTCCAGCTATGTTATAATATTTCTATTCTACACCCTAAACATTGTCTATCATAGCATTATATTAAACTTAATGAATTGTTGGTTTCTTTGATGAAAAATCCGTGATAGGAACCCATACAATCTCAATAGCTACCATTACATGTTTCATGTCTCATAGGTTTCTTACGCTGGTTTACTACACTGATCCGGGTGTTATTTTCTTATAATTCTTAGGTCAACTGTGTGTATGTTTCCAGATTTAGCTATAGGTGATTTAGAGCGTATGGAAAAAGGCTAGATGATTAATTTCCATAGTATTCTTATTTCAATTGCATTTCTATAATGAATATATCAGCATTGTGACGATAGGTAGTTTTAACTGTCCAGGATGATGATGGTGCTTAGGTTTTAGTACTCTGATATTTCAATATTCAGAGTATCCCTTTGTACTGTTCATTTGATATTATATATTACCGTTCCATTGTTAGATTATGATGTCATTTTCTTCTTTTCTTATGGTATTTCCTTCTTCTTTTTAATTTATCCTAACTTTCTATCTTTTTGACACTTGGGTGCTAGCACACAAACACCGTGGATGTATATATTATCGACATTCGAGGGTCGAAAAATCGGGTTGTTACATTTGGTATCAGAATCTGGTTGAGAGAAAACCATGGCTTTGGTTGGGTATGGCTCATTAGAGATAGGGTTAGTAACACTCTAGAATGAGTCGAATGTATTATACATATGAGAGCATATATGTACTTTCAAAACTAGACATTTAAAATTATTTCTTAGGATTATCTCTTCCTTAGTAACTCACTCTTTGAAATTACACTATCGTATAGTTTCCTAAAGCTATTCCGCTTTGATTAGGTAGTATGAACTGTGGATGCTAGAGCTTCTGAAGCTAAGAGAGATATAGTAAAAGAAGTGGTGTAGGATCGACCATAAAAGGACTTTGCTTCGATATGGTGCAAGTTTGAGATATTGAGAAAAAAGAGGTTCAACGGCACCGAGACTATCCTAGGTGTCCAGACTTGGATTAGTTTGGTATGTATGGGAATGACGGATCTTATCCAAGAAGTATTCAAGGATATTATAAGTACGACTTTTCGGTTCGAGGGTTTGGCTCCAAGGATGTCTTTATCTACGCCGACCAGAGTCAACAAGCAGAAGTTTTGGCAATCGAGAGATATTTCTAGTGTGGTTTGTCATTAGTGCACTTAGATAGGACACTTTACTTAGAGTTGTAAATTAGGGAAAGAAGGGAAGGTGGCTAAAGCACATATGGTGAAAGTATCGATCGAGAAGTTCTTGAAGCTTGGTGCATAGCTTACACTAGACGATTGTTATAATTGCCATTAGCCTGGTCATATTGCTAGAGATTGTCCTACGCCCAAGAAAGAGGAGTAGCATAGGGTCTTTGCTATTTCTCTAGCCACGAAAGGGAAGAAGATACTTGAGAGTATACTATCTGTTTATACTTTACCTATTCGTGTTTGATTTGATAAAAGTGCTTCTCATAGTATCCCATAACCTTGATTGTTTAATCATGCTCAGCATGTTAGGAACATTGGCTATTGTTTGTTGTTGATTTGTGCTCAACCAGTTTATGAACAGTTCCACTTTTCTATATCATGGGGTGGGTAGACAAAAATTGTGGGTACATTGATACGAACAACTTATGAATTAATTTTTATGGTTTGACTAAAAGATGTTTGATGATAATGTTGGGTTAGAAGTTAAATTTAGTAAAAGATGTTTACTATAATAAAAAAGGAGAGATAGAATATTTTGTAAATAAATATTTGTGAAAATATTTATATAAGTAAGTGATTTTATATAAAGTATGGTTTATAAACAGAAAGGATTTGAATAGAGAGTTTGAGAACTTAAATCCCGGTATTTTCGAAAATGTTTTTCAAAATTTTATCTAATATTTGAAAGTAAGTATTTGAGAAATTCGTTTGAGAATTTAATATCATGATACTTAGCATTATTATACGAAGTATTTGATACCGCTTTGAAATACTTTGGTTAAGTACTAAGAGTATGGTTTGGATGTATTGAACCCATTTCTATCGCTTGAAAATAATTTCAGTGATGACTGCAGCATCATCGACGTTCATTTTTGGGTTTCTAAGTATGGGATATTGTAAAGTTGTTTGGTTAAAAATATTTTGATTTAATCAGAAAGTATGATTTAATATACAAAAATTATATGTATATATTATTTCAAAATGATTGAAATGAAAACCGATATTTAGTTCAAAAGTTCTCTTATTAAGTTATTTCATGGACACATGTAGCCTATGCATTAGGAAAGTATGGTATGTACATCATGATATAACAAGTTGTTTGATAATTTTCATTGTGAAAATGAAATGGAATTTTTAGTGATTTTGGATAGTCGGGAACTTCCGAATAGTTATATAACTTGAAACTAAGTGTTTTTAATAATATAAAGTTGAGTTTATATAACACTTGAATTGAGAAGATATCAATTTAAAACAAGTACTAAATTTGTTTAAAATACTTATTTACAAAAATGATGTTTTATATATGCTCTTTGGATGAAATGGAGTATTATACGAGTATAAACTTAAGTTATAAAAGGTATACAAACTTAAAGTTTTGTTTTATTAAACAATGCGTAAATAAGTTAGTATTGAATGACATATTATTTATGTGATTAGTAAGTTGGTTTAGTTAAGAAACCAATATGATAATTACATAAGTTGTATGTTGATCGTTTTATTCGCATGACTACTCCTGATCCAGTATTTGAGTACATGTTTCCGAGGTGGTTTACACTGCTCCGAACAAGAATTTTTCGCTCGATTCTTGATGACGGACACTTGGTTTGGGTTCGTGGTACGATCTTAATGTTTTATATCGTAGTATATGGCTGTGTAAGAAGACTGAAGATTTCTAATCAAGAAACCTGATCGTAGCCCACAGTAGAGAGGTCAAGTGATCTATACTAGTTTGGAAGTGAAATATATGTGATCGAGCAAGCAATCAGATCGGATATTGTGTACAGATGGTTCGTGTGCATCGTACAGGCTTTAGTAAATATTTATAATGTATGTTGAGTTATGAAATTTTTTGGGAATGACTCTTCGATTTATTATGAGATAGCATGAATAATAGTTTAAGTAATACTTGAGAGTATTGAGCGAAAGATATGCTTAACAGATTTTTTATCGTCCTTGGACGATGGGAGAGTTTGAAACTGAGCGAACCATGAGCATTAATTGCTAGTAATTATGAATACCATTTTAGTATATGCGTGCTTGTTCCTTTGTTAAGGTTAGAAGTGCCAAGGAGTAAGGATGCTCGGGGTGATACAAGGATGAGGGATGGCAGTTTGAAGGAGAACCACCCAGAGTGCTTCTAGACTAGGGTTCCTTCTTCTCTTTGTATCGTATATCTTTTGTAGTGTAGTCACTCCTTGAGGTGGAGTCAATTAGTATGCATTTTAATTTGCAATTTAGTTTAAGTATAGTTTCAGTAGTAGAGTGTGTGTGTGTGTGTGTGTGTGTGCGCGCGCGCGCGTCTATATATATATGTATGTATGTATCTTGTTTCGTCTATCTCCTTTGATTATCGTTTTTGTTTGAATTTCGAGGACAAAATGTTAAGTGGGGGAGAATGTCGCAACTCGAAAATTCGAACACTTTGTCTTTGAATGCTGAAACGTTTGAAATATAATTAAGTGTAATAAGTACGATTTTATAACCTTTTTAGACATCATTTAATTAATAAATATGATAAGAAACTTGTTTTTGAAATTGTTCACAAAAATATATTCTTCAAAGAAAAATCGCTAATATGATCAAAAATAATTTTATCGGTAAAATTTTTTCCATCGATATAAGTTGTTCAAACTCTTTGGCACTTATCTAATGATCAAATGAACATACTAACAACAAATTAACACACACACACACACCCCTTTTCATAAAGCCTGGAAGGTGCTAGAATGTTCGAATGGATAAGAGATATTATCATGGTGATGGTATAATGGTAATTAGCATAAAGGAGAAGTGACATGAAGGTGAATATGAGAAGGAGGCTCCTTTGTGACCATCCATGGAAGGTAGAAAGTGGTAATAAACACTTAGACAAGCCTATATACGAGAGGGCATACCTTTAGTATCATTCGCAAATTCACAAAAAACATATCCAACCTTTTCTAATGTCTTCACCTCTTCTTCCTCTCGTATGTTCTCAAATGAAAGAGCTGCAAATCAACTCCAAATCGTTGAAAACTTGGCCATAAGGCTTAATGTAATAGTAGAAAACCTTCCATCATGCCAAAAGTTGAAGAAGCAAAGCTATTCTCCCCATGCAAGAAGAGGCCGTGAGCACCTTAGGTGTAATGGAGGCAAAAGCAAGTGCTAAAGGCAATTAAAGGAAGAAGCAAAGGCGTTGCAAGGAAGGAGTTAGGCTTTGTTAGCTTGAGCTAGGTTGTTTGTGTGGATAAAGGTGAGTTAATACACACTTTGAATGAAAATATAGCTCATGCATATGTTTTGTTGATTGTATATTTGTTGTTTGAATTGTTGTTAACTTATGTTAAAACAATGGTTTGAATTCTTACTTTAAAAGTAAGTGACATATAAGGTCCATGTATATGACTTCAATAAAATTGGAATGGACTTGTGGAAAAAACATTAAAAAAGGCAAATAGGTTATAGATGGACTTTCATTTTGATCGAACTCGGATTTGAAAGTGCACTTATAGCAACAGCTGTTATAGATGCAGTTGTGAATTGTCTTGTTTTTGGCGAATTCTTTAGAACATTGTATAGAGATCCTTAGGGGATTCTCGCCATATTTATAGTGTATTACATATATGTATGTATATGTATATATGTTTGTTACTATCAAAATCTTGAATAGTAAAATGTTAAGTAACATCTTGGAAAGTGGCCAAAACATCACTAGTGTAAATCTGCCCTGTTTAGTCCTAATTTTTGAACTTTAAAAGGTTTGAAAAGATTTTTAAATTTAAATATTCTGTTTCATTCTTTTTACTAGTGTTTACTAACTTTTTTTAGAGTACTTCAAAAGTGATCGAGATATTTCTGAATTTTTAGGAATTAGTTGTGAATTTTTAAAGGAAATATATTTTGTTAAAAACACGTCGTTTTCAAGTTTTTAAGGGATTTTGTAAACTTGTTATTTTCAAGTAATATTTCGAATAAATGTTTTAAAATCTATTATAAGTATATCCAAGCATTTTAAAAGTATAAACAAAAGGTAAGGGGTTAGGATTTTATAAATGGCCAAATGGTTGATTATTTAATTACTAGTTTGAAAAGTAATTAACTATGCTTAACACTAAAAGCCGACGAAGTAAGGCTTATCTATTTGTAAGAGTTAAGATTAATGTCGAGTAAGGACAGAGCAATAGACCCCTAATCTACCGGGTTTCCCTCTTGACCGAGGAATAGTAAGTCAGAAAATGTCAAAAACGTGTTAGTCGTATTGACTTCTTATTGTTTATGGAAATCATTAATATTATACTTAACACTAAAAGCCGATGAGGTAGACTTATATGTTTGTGAGATTCAAAAATGAAGTGTCTAGCCAAGGCCTTATGAAACTAGTGCTCAAACTTACCTGGCACTCTTGGACGAGGAGTAGTTGAGTTGGAATGTCGAAAATGAGTTAAGCTTAAGAATCATGATTTGTATAAGCAGTTGTTTTGACAAGATAATCGATTATCGAACTTGAACTAATATCGACTTAAGAAGTTATCGAAAGGCGTCGAAATTTTATACCAATAAAAACCCCTAAGGAGGAGTATTGCTACGAAACGTCTCTAGCTCATGCTTACTTTTTAAAGAACCAAAATTGATTTTACCGAAAATTCAACAAATTGGTTTTGAAGAGACCCTGATCATTAAGTGTTTTACTTATCGAAAACCGCTTTTAAACTAGTATACGAGTTTTTTGTTATGGAATTGGTTGCGAAGTGAAATGTTACAGAGTTGAACTATCAATTCTAAGGTTAAGTCCAAAGGAGATGTCAGCGTTAACATTTTAAACGATGCTATTGTATAGGACTATCTATTTTAAGGAGTATTCCAAGAGAGAGGATAGCGTTAGTATTCGTCGAAGCACTTATGCGGGGAACCTATGTGGACAATCGAGATCTTTTCAAGATTCTCAAATCCATGTAGTGATTCTTGATCTGTCGAGATATGGGAATCCATTTAGGGATTCTTGTTCTGTTTGAGTGACGAAGACAAGAGTGAAAGATGCCGAATGTAATCACGACATCGAAAACTAAAAACAGAGTAGGATGTACCACCTGGGGTTAGCGACCCATGTTAGGGTGTTGTTAACTTCATTTCTAGAGATACTTATCGGTTGTTGGCCGACGGGAGTGGATGATATTTGGTTCACGTTTTTCATGTTTATGTGGGATGTTGGGATGCTTATGCTTACTTAAAGGTATATTATATCTACGGATATACATCGCTCGGATGTGCTTTCTGACCCTTATGTAGGAGATTGAATCTGGCTCGACCAGAGAGATCTACATGGAAAAATTCGTTATGCGAACATTCCTTGGCGGTTTTGATTGTACTCCAATATGCAATGGAATGTATTGATTGCAACCATTCCAGTTATGTTATAATATTTATATTCTACACACTAGAAATTATCTATCATATCAATATATTTAACTTAATGAATGGTTGGTTTCTTTGCGAGAAAAACCGTGGCAGGAACCCATATGGTCTCAATAGTTACCGTTACCTATTTCATGTTTCATAAGTTTTCTTATGCTGGTTTACCAGATGAATGCTTTAGCGTTTATGGAAAAGGGCTAAATGATTACCTTCCGTAGTATTCTTATTTCCATTGCATTTCTGTATTGAATATATCAACATTGTGAGAACAATTAGTTATAACTTTCTAGGTTGATGATGATATTAGGTCTTAATACTGTGATATTTCGATATTCAGAGTAACCTTTCATACTGTTCCTTTGATATTATATATTATCATTCCATTGTGAGATTCTGATGTTTTGTTCTTTTTTTCTTATCTTATTTTCTTCTTCTTTTTAATTTACCCTAACTTTATATCTTTCTGACACTTGGGTGCTTGGCACACAAATACTGTGGATGTATTTATTGTCAACATACAAGGGTGGAAAAGTCAGGTTGTTACATTTGATATCAGAACAAGGTTGAGCGAACACCTTGGCTTTGGTTGGGTATAGCTCATTAGAGATAGGGTAAGTAACACCCTAGAATGATTCGAGTGTATTTATACATATGATAGCATATTTGTAGTTTGAAAACTAGAATTTTAAAGTTATTCCTTAGGATTGTCTCCACCTTAGTAGCTCGCTCTTTGAAATTACTCCGTTCTTTAGTTTCCTAAAGCTATTCCACTTTGATTGAGTAGTAAGAATTGTGAATGATAGAGCTTCTAATGCTGAGAGAGATATAGTAGAATAAGTGGTGTAGGATCGAGCAAAAAAGGACTTTGCTTCGATATGGTGTGAGTTTGAGATATTGGGTAAAAAGAAGTTCAACGACACCGAGACTATCCTCGATGTCCAGACTTGGATTAGTTTGTGCAACATGGTATGTAAGGGAATGACAGATCATATCTAAGGAGTATTCAAGGATATTATAAGTATCTCTTTTTGGTTCAAGGGTTTGGCTCCAAGGCTGTATTTATCTGAGCTGACCAGCGGAAACAAGTAGAAGCTTCAGCCACCGAGAGATATTTCTAGTGTGGTTTGTCATAAGTGTAGTTAGAAGGGAAACTTTGCTTTGAGTTATAAATCGAGGAAAGAAGGGCGAGTGGCTAAAGTGCAGATAGTGAGAGTACCGATCGAGAAGCTTGGTGCACAGCTTGCACCATAGAGTTGTTATAATTACCATCGGCCTGTTCATATTGCCAGAGATTGTCCTTAGCTCAGGAAAGGGGAGCAACCTAGGGTCTTTTCTATTTCTACAGCTGGGAATGGGAAGTAGATGCTTGAGGGTATATTATCTATTTATAGTTTACCTATTCATGTTTGGTTTGATATTAGCTCTTCTTATAGTTTCCTGTAACCTTAATTGTTCATCATGCTTGGCATGTTGGAACATTGACTATTGTTTGTTGTTGATTTGTGCTCAGCAACTTTATGAGAAATTTCACTTTTCTACATCATGGTGTAGGTAGACAGAAATTGTGGGTACATCGAAACGAACACCTTGTGAATTAAGTTTCATAGTTTGACTAAAAGATGTTCGGTGATATTGTTGGGTTAGAAGTTAAAATTTAGTAAAAGATGTTTACTATAATAAAAAAGGAAAGATAGAATATTTTGAAAATAAATATATGTGAAATTTTTTATATAAGTAAGTGATTTTATATAAAGTATGGTTTATAAAATATGGTTTATGAACATAATGGATTTAAATAAAGAATTTGAGAATTTAATCCCGGTATTTTTGAAAATGTTTGTCAAAATTTTGGCGAAAATATAATAGTATTGTTTGAAAGTAAATATTTGAGAAATTGGTTAAGATTTGAGATCATGATACTAACCATTATTATAGGAAGTACTTGATACCGCTTTGAGATATTTATGAATTTTTAAATAAGAGATATTTTCTTGAAAACATGTCATTTTCAAGATTTTAAGGGATTTTGTTAACTTGTTATTTTCAAGTCAAATATTGTGTAAATGTAATAAAACCAATTATAAGTAGTTCTAAGAATTTTAATAGTGTAAAAAAAGATTTAGAAAGGGTTTAGAATTTGCAAAATGGCTAAATGGTTGATTGTTTAATTACTTGTTTGAAAAGTAATTAATTATGCTTAACGCTAAACCAACAAAGTAAGGCTTATTTGTTTATAAGAGTTAAGATTGATGTCTTATAAGACAGAGCAATAGAGCTCTAACCTACTGGGCTTTCCTCTTGATCAAGGAGTAGTAATCGAAAAATGTCAAAAACGTGTTAATTGTGTCGATTTTTTATTGTTTATGGAAATCATTAATATAATAATTAACACTAAAAGTCGGCGAGGTTGACTTATCTGTTTGTCAGATTCAAGCATGAACTGTCTAGGCAATGCTTGATGTGACCAGGACTCAAACTTAGCTGGCTTTATGCTTGGGCAAGGAATAGGTGAAATGGAATGTCGAAAACGAGTTAAACGTACGAATCATGATTTGTATAAGATTTTTTCACTAGATAATTGATTAGTCTATTATCGAACTTGACCTAATATTAACTTAGGAAGTTATTGAAAGGCTTTGCGATTTTATACCAATAAGAATCCCCAGGGAGGAGATTGGTACGAAATGTCTCTAGGTTTCACTTACTTTTGAAAGAACTGGAATTGAGTTTACTAGAAATTCGTCGAATAAGTTTTGAAGAGATCAATATTGGTAAGTGTTTTACTTGTCGAATACCATTGCAAAACTAGTATGAAAATTCTATCTTTTGGAAGCAGTTATGAAATAAAATATTATAGAGTTGAACTGTCAATCCTAAGGTTAAGTTCAAGTGAGAGGTCGCGTTAACATTTCAAATGATGCTACCATATAGGACTTTCTATCTTGAGGAGTATTCCTAGATAGAGGACAGCGTTAGCATTCATTGGAGGACTTATGCAAGAAATTATATGGAGGTTCGAGATCTGTTTGAGATGCTCAAATCCATGTAGTGATTTGTGATCTATCGAGATGTGGGAATCCATTTGGAGATTCATATTCTGTTTGAGTGATGAAGACTCAAGCACAAATGCCAAAAGTAATCTCGACATCGGAAATTACTAACAAAAGAGTAGGATGCCAGCCCGGTTAGCAACCCATGTCAAGGTGTTGTCAACTTCATTTCTAGAGACACGTATCGATTGTTCACTGGTGGGAGTTGATGATATTTGGTACACGTTGTTCATGTCTATCTCCGGTTAATGGATCGCTTGTGTTTACCTAAAGGTGCATTTTATCTATAGATATACATCACTCAGAGGTACTTTGTGACCCTTGTGCTGGAGATTGGATCTAGCTCCATCGAAGAGATCTTCACGAAAAAATTCATTATGCGAACGTTCCTTGACAGTTTTGATTATACTTTAATATGCTGTTGAATATAATGAATGTAACCATTCCAGTTATATTATAGTATTTATATTTTACACCCTAAACATTATCTATCATGTCACTATATTAAACTTAATGAATGGTTGGTTTCTTTGAGGGAAAACCGTAACGGGAACCTGTACGGTCTCAATAGTTAATGTTACCTATTTCATGTTTCATAAATTTTCTCACACTGGTTTACAAACTAATTCAGGTATTATTTTCTCATAATGCGCGCATCAGCCTCGTGTAGGTTTCTAGATTTAGATACGGATGCTTTGGAGCATATGGAGAAGAGCTGGATAATTACCTTCCATGGTATTCTTTTTCCACTACAAATCTGTATTGAATATATTAGCATTGTAGGGACAGGTAGTTATAACTGTCTAGGATAATAATAGTATTTAAGTTTTAGTACTCTGATATTTTTGTATTCAAATTAACCCTTTGTATTGTTCCTTTGATATTATATAATACCATTCCATTGTGAGATTCTGATGTTGTGTTCTTCTTTTCTTGTCATATTTTTTCTTCTTTTTAATTTACCCTAATATTATGTCTTTCTAGCACTTGGGTGTTCGGCATACAAATACCGTGGACGTATTTAGTGTTGACATCCGAGGGTCAAAAAGTTGGGTCATCACATCTATTGTAGTCACCAAAGCCGAACTACAGAAATCATGTATTCTTAGGTTTTGTTATATAAGATTAAACAATAATTTTATTTCCTACATAACTGATGTGAGAATGAGAATAAATTAAATATTTAGTTTTATATCTAACGAAGCTTTTTGCACCTCCATTAATTTCTGTTCTATAACTTTTTAACTTCCACTGCTATAGAATCGCTAAGCATTTTAAATGCACAGTTATATATATATATATATATATATAATATATATATATATATATACATATATATATTTAAACAAAAATAATAAAATATTTTTCCATTCAACTATTAAGATATATATGTCACATACGTTAAATTTCTTACATAAACAATAATGAAAAAATTAATTTGTAAATTAATTATAATTTTGCAAATTTTATCATACAATGCATTACAAAATTCTATTTTTAACTTCCAACTCCACATTAAGATTTATATGATTTTTGACAAAATCATTTTTAGTTTATTCTTACTGTTTATCTATAAGTCCATATCGTTAAACTATTACGTAATTTTAGATTTAACATAATATAAAAATTCAGTTAAATAATATTTGTTAATTCATCAAAAGTCATCAAAATTATGCCCGTTTCAACATGTATATCATATTCATACTAACAAAAAGGAACTTATACTTTTACTCTAATATAAAGATATATAATCTACATAAAATAAATTATACATAAATAACAATAATTTTAATTCATTCATTCATGTTACTAAATTTAATGTGTGCTGCATAATAAAGTTTTGGTTTTAACATTAAAAATACAAATACTATATTTTAAAATATTACCGTATGCAATGCATGGGTTGCACACCAGCATATAGAATAAAGAAAGAAGAAAGAAGAAAAGAAAAGGTTCAAGAAGAATGCTCAAGTCATGTGATGAGTCAACTATGACAGTAATGTTATTCAAAGTATTGATTTGTAGGGTAAATTCTTTCATGTTCGATACTGTTAATATTTGGTTTATGATTATTATTTTTTGCCTTTGTATTTATGTCCAAAGTTTTGGAATATGTTAGAATTCAAAATTCTTGTTGTTCATAGCTTTATCATGTCCAAAACATGCATCCAAAGCAATAAACATACCGACAATTTTGTTATGGGTTATTAAGTTATTTATTTATCAAATATTAACTCTTCTGCTTTGATATCAATTTGTAAAGGAATGAGTGACGGTTAGTATATGATTAATACGTGAATGTGAGCATGCATTAATGTTCAAATTCAATCTGGCCATGTCCATATGAAGAAGTGCTGCCTGTTGCTCCGTAATGTTAATCTATTAGGTGTTTTATGCTCTAGTTTTCCAATTACTACCTACATTGCATGATAATTGAGTTGATTACTCTCGTGCATCCATGACTATTGAGAATATACAAACAGTAAACCGAAAACATAAAGGATGCCTTATCCAACAAAATTAGGAAAATCATTTGGTGTATTATTTTCCTACCGTATCCTTTTATTTTGATCAAACAGTCGCTTTTCATTATGTGGATCTTTACCATATAAACAAGCAATGCCATCAACATACTTGAAGTTAGTAATGAAAGTGTAACAATCAACCTTCTACCTTTGATTTCTTCTTCATCCTTCGACACTACTAACCAATAAATCGTACAATTAGAAGTTTCAAAGCATTTAATGGAACGCACCATAAATAAAATCTTACTTTTTGTTAGAATTGTAGTATACCGCATAAAAAAGGTCCACTTTTTTTACACAAGAAGAAAACCCAATCCAGAAAGTCATCAAGTACCACAGATACATGAAATTAATTTGGATGGCATTTTTGTAGCAGTTGAGCCGAAGTTAATCAAACCATACGCAATATAAAAATTAAACAATAAAGTAAAATCAAACATGTTTTTTATATGGAATTAGTAAATATGGATATAAAGGGAAATCATGTTCTTACTGAAATTTGGAGAATAAGAACATGATAGAGAAATTAATTGCATATGTAGATCGATAAAAACTTGATTTTTTTTGAAAGATTGGTAAATGGGCCTAACCCAAAAGTTTAAAAAAAGAATAACGGGTATCAAGAAAGCTATACCCGATACTAATTCATTACATCCCAACCCTAGGATGCCTAGAGCAAACAAACGCCTCCATCTAATATAACTAAAAAAATCAAAAATGGCGAACTGCCTTAAGCGAACTCTTTCTATGGTGGTTTCCAAATCTTCATAGCCTTTACTATTGATAATTTTCTTGGCAAGGGTATCACTCAAATTATTGAAACTGCTTTCAGTTTCTTGGGGCTCTCTCGGTTTGCTATTAAATATGCTATTTTTCTCCGGATCTTCACTATACTTGACAAAGTCACGTTCTTCATGGCTCTAATTGCTAGTAATAACTTCTAATTCATTCTGGAGGTCAAAATTGCAGTAAAGTTTGCTGCTTTTGTAGTTGGTTTGAACTTCTGATTCAATCTAAAGGTTAAAATTGCAGTAAAGCTTGCTACTTTCAGCATCATTAGCTGTCTCGCATTCCACTTTGCTGGAAATTTTGCTACTTTCGCCCTTTTTCCACATAGATAAGTGATAAATATTTGCATTAAGTTTACTGATGTAGTGGTAATTACCGATCCTTTTCAAATTGTGATCTAACTGCTTTGATTTGTTTTGAATCAAGGGAAACTTCAGCTTCAATGCCTCTTTACTTGTTGAGCGGTAGTTTCTGCCAATATCAGGTGAGGAATAATTAGAAAATCTAGCCTAAATATATTTATTAGGAGTAATATTTATGTTTAAGTCATACTTTCTTCCCTTGCAGAAGTATCTTCTGGTATTGGAACTGTAATCGCTGCCTCCAGTATATGAAGTGTTGAAGTTGATAGCATCCTTCCCCAAAGATGAAGTCCAATGATTATTAGTCTGGAGATAATTTCTGTGGAAAATATCATTGTTGAGTTTCCCATTCTGTAAGTATGATTCCATCCTGTTTCGAAATCTTCTTGGTTATTATTTTCTGAAAATAGTTAATGAGAGCAATTGCCATTTCTGTTTTCTTTGTGAATTAAAATTTACAAGTTTGATTCAAAGCATTTTCAAATTTGGATGACATTTCTTTCCTTTCTTGTAAGCAATCTAGCACTCCTTTCTTTCCATATATAATATATGAGAGTAGTTAGCATGATGCTAGCTTTAATGAATGTTTTTTATTTGGTTTTGAAGTTTTGTCGGATATGATGAATACATTCTTTGATGCTTTGAATTGTAATTTTTTTTACTGAATTTGAGCTTGTTTTTGGAAATATACGAGATATGTCTTGAAAAATTACAATCAAAAAATAAGTGTTCTGCTGTTTCAATATCAGTCTTCCATAGGAGACACTTTAACTCATTATTTTTATTCCATTTATTGCATCTATCTCTGGTTGGCAGTCTGTTCAGTATAGAAAAGTAGGCGTAATGTGCCTTTTTGGGCAGTTAGCTCTATTCCAAATAACAGAATGCCAATTTATTTCAGTTTCAAACCCTTTTATATAATTCCAAGTAGATTTAAAAGAAAATTTATGTTTCTTTTAGAGTTTCCATCTCTAGCCGTCTTCAGCCATATTTGGATCAATATAAATGCTTTCTATACTTCTTTTAAAAATTGAAGTCGTTGGATGAAGATTTGCATTCCAAATTTTATTTTGAATGATCTGATCTACTTTTAAATTTGCACCACCAAAATTTAGGAGATTATTCCAACCTAATTAAGCTAATTAGTGACTTTCCATTAATCCAAGGATCGAACCAAAGGCTGGTGTTTTTGCCATCTTTAAAGCTTCTATCCAATAATTTGATACCAATATTTCTGCTTTTTAAGATGTTTTTCCATGAGCTTGAGTTATGAGTTTCTACTGGCATGGTCTAGAAATTTTGGCTTTTGACATAATTACTTTTCATCCACTTTGACCATAAAGATTTTCCTTCTACAAATCTACAAAGGAGTTTCATATTACAGGCTTCTTCTAAATCGTTGATATTTCTTAACCCTTGTCCTCCAACCTTTTTTGGTTTGCAGATTATATCCCATGAGACTTTATGATAATTTCCTTTCCATGTGAAATTTGCACACATTTTTTCAATTTTATGAATGGCTGTTTCTGGAATATTGTGGGTCTGAATCCAATAAATTATGATAGCCATGATGTGTAACGACCCAGAATTTTTAATAATTTAATTTGAAAATATTTAATTAATTTTAAATATTTGAAGGATGGTTTGAATTGATTTTCAAATTATCAGAATAAATTTAGCGATTAAATTATAGAATTTAATCTATTGAGAGTTGGATAAAAATTTGAATCTAAAATTTTAAGCTGATTAAAAATATTTCAAAAGCTTGTAAAATTCATATTGATAATACTGAAGATTTTAGAAGCTTCAGAATTGAAATTGAAAGTGAATTGTTCAGTTTTGAAATTTATATCGTTTGAATCAAATTTAAAAAATAGCCATCCGAGGCACAGTCTCGGAATTCGACGAAACTAGTTCCATTGGGTCCGTAATATTTAATTATTGCCGGATTTCAAATTTCGTATTTTTCGGAGTTAATATGTGATCACACGACGCGTAAACGCGTTGAAATTTTCAACGATTTAAATTTAAACTTAAATTTAAATTGAGATAAACTTCACCACGTTCGTCCTTAAAACACGCAGAGCATCACGCTCCTTTGTTTCAGCCTAAAATCATGGAAGAAGATCGTGATAAACATGCCTCTGTTAATTTTAAATATCATCTCCCCCTCGTTCAAAACAAACTCAACAGCGGCTTCAATGCAAAGAAAAAATGGCCGCTTCTTCAATTTCGTTCGAAATCCCCCTCTCTACATTCAAAATCAATGGCCGCTCCTCTAATTCGTAAGTTCGAAAAAAAAAAAAAAAAAAAAAAGAAAGCCGAAGCCCAAATCGAAGACGCACGGCAGTGGGCGCGCGTAGGCGAGGTGGAGGCGGCAGTGGGTACTTGCGGCAATGAGGGGTCGCGCTCGCGTTAGTGGCGGCTAGGGCTTTCTCAAACAACTGATGGCGCGTGCGCGCGCGTAAGGAAGGGGCTGCGGCGTCGCGTGGATCTAGGGTGCAGAAATGTTCGAGGCGAGGCTGGGGGAGGCTCGCGAACGCACGCGTGTGCGCGCGCGTGGGCCAAGCGGTCGCGACACAGTGGAAGTAGGCGCGATGGATCTAGGCACGGCGGCGTGGGAGTCGCGACGGCGGCGCGTGCGATGGCAGTAGTGGCGACATCGCGAGGCAGCGGTGGTGATGGCGTCGCGCTGTGCTCAAGTCAGTAGATGCAGTAAGGTAATAATTTTTTTTTTATTATTTATTTAATTTAGATTGTATGCAGTAAAAAAAAAGAAGAAGTATGAAAACATTTTATAGTAAGTTAAAAAAATAAATAAATAAATAAATAATTAATTAATATATCATATTTTAAGTAAATACGAGTAAGTTATATTAAAAGAAAATTTTAATTTTTAAAACAAAATTTCAGTTAAACGAATTTATTAATGAAAATTTAGTTTAAAATATAATTTTTAGTTAATCACAGTTGTTATTCAATTTAAAACTTAAATACAGATTTGAAAAGGAATTTGGGATTTTAAAGAATTTATTATAGGAGATATGTTTAAATTTAAGTTAAGTGGTTAAAAATAATTTATTCAAAGGGAAATTAAATTGTAGATAAATAAATTTGTCTAAAGAAAATTTGTTTGAAGTTAAATCATTAGACAATTAAAATTATTAAACGGAAATGGTTAAAAAGAATTTAGTTTTAAATTTAGATTGTAGTTAAAATAATTTATTAAGAAGAAATTGGTTAGACAATTAAATTTATTAAAGAAAAATTTGTTAAGAATTCAAACCAATTGATAAAATAATTTATTTAAGGAAATTTGATTTTGTAGTTTAAAAAAAAAATTAAGCTATTAAAGGGTAAGTGATTTTTCACTTAGTTCGAATATTCTATTTAAAAGAAAAAAAAAATTATTTATAGAAAAATTAATAGTTAAAACCAAAATCTATTAGTTGATTTAATTTATGAAAAGGAAATTTAATTTAAATTGGAAATTTCTAGTTAGAATTATTTTAAAAAGGGAAAATTTGTTAACTTAATTTATTTAAGTAAGTTTAGTTGAAATTAAATTTGGATTAGACAAATTGTTAAGAGTAACATGTTTGAAATTAAAAGGAGTTAGTTAATAAAGTTTATTAAAAGAAATTTAAATTTTAGTTAAATAAAATTTTAAAGAAGAAATTGGTTTAAATAAAACTATCAGTAACTTTAACTATTAAAAATGAAATCACCGATGAATTAGAATTTGTCAAATGAAAATTTAATTTATTCGATTGATTCGAATATTAATAAATTGTGTATAATATTTATACAAGGTATAAATCAAGAAAACCAAGTCAAGATGGATAAATGATCGCTAATAAAAGCAAAGGTGAGAACTTCTCACTCAAAAGGAATTTTATTGTTTATTTAAATTTTAAATAGTTAGATTTAAAATTTGCTTGACTGTGTTGATTGAATGATTGAATGATGATTGTTATATATAGTTATTGGATGTGAATAGACCCTATACGCCGTTAGTAAGCGGATATATATTTATAAAATCCCATGTACCGCGATATTCCGTCTTGAAACGGAATGGTATTGTGCTAATGTCTGTGGATGCAGGGAAACAGGTTGGAGGGATCCAACTGGATTCCTCACAAATATTTATTTGATTTCATATGTTGTGATATTTGATTGTTATCATGGATGATATATGATGTTTGAAAGTTGTGATTGAATATTGATGTGTTGCATCATCGGATCCAATTTTTGAAGTTAAAACAACAATTTTAATTTCTAAAGTGATTTTTGGAAATATACGTTTATAAAATATTTTTGGAATTGATTCATCTTAAATAAATAAAGTTATAATTTTAATATTATAACAATTATGATTTTTTGAGAAATACAGTTAAAAGTTCATTTTTGAAAATATGGGATTAGTGATTTTATAAAATAGTTTGAACTGGGAATTCTGAATTTATTATAAGAAGTTTAAAAAATAGGATTTATAAAAATTTCATTTTATAAATCAGAATGATGAAATTATTAAAGAGTTTAAAGACGTTTTAAAAATAGTAATATAAATTGTTTTATATTAAAAGATTTATAAATTGATATTTATAAATTAAAAATATTGGAATTATAAAACGAGCTTTTACAAGTATTAGAATGAATTGTAAATGAATTTCATAAATTGGAATTATAGAATTTTAAACAATGAAGTTATAAATGGAATTTTATAAACAGTAGGTTTATAAAATTTATAAAGTTATTGAAAGAACGAATTTGGAATAAATAAACAATCTTATAAGTTATAATATTTATGAAAAGTTATGAAGTTTAAAGAAACGATTTTGTAAATAAATAAATTATAAGTATTTGACTTATAATATGAATTTTAATATATCATTGTGATATAAATTTAATAGATTTATAAAGGAAATTTATAAAAGGAAGTTGTTATAAAATAAATAGAAATAGAATTTATAAACGTTGTTTTATAAATCCGCAACGACTTATTTTGATAAGGAATTGTTGTAATTTATTTATGGAATTATATTCATGTTTTAGACAGTGAATAATTCTTTAAAATAAAATGAATAGAAGTGATGAAATTTATTAACAAGTATATTCACGTTTTTGAATAGTGAATATTTTGTTAAAGAAATTATTTTGGATGTGATGTTTTAAATAGAATTAAAACGATCTAAAGATGTTTTAAAATGTATTGAGATTTGAAACCATAGATTTCAACATTTGTTGTTGAAATAGATGTTTTCGAGAAATATAAGGAAATAATGGACTATAACACTATTGTTATAGTAAATCATTTTCGAAAGGAAATGTTTTGTATAGTATTGGGATTTATATATCTATTTTAATTTCGAATCCCTATACTAGTGATTTTGGGTTGTCGTAACGATGTTTTACGCAACATTCGTTTTGACCCAAATAAATATGTTTAAGTGAATGATTTCCTTAAAGAATGAAATATATACTTAATTTCGATTAGAGTATATTAAATATTTTCTAAGTATAGAAAATAAAAAGATCTGGGAATTACTTATTTTTAATAAGTATAGAAATGCTTTTCCAATATTAAGTGAATATTTGAAATTTATCTTTTTGAAGATAAATTGAAAATGAATATTAAAAAAATTGAATGGAAATCGTATATTCATAAATATTTTGGGAATGTAAATTCCTTAGGGAATTTATAAATGAAAAGGGGATTTGTTTGAAAATAAATGTTGATTTATTTTTGAAGTGTGAAAACTATATATCTTATAAAGATATTTTTGTGAAATAAATAATTTGGAAAATTATTTGGAATCTGGTGATGTTGGCATATCTATTGATAGTTCAATAACCGACTATCAATATTTACCTTTAAATAGGTATTAATTGTGATTTGTTTGAAATTGAATGCCACACTTATTTTTTTTAAAATAAGCGCTCACTATTCGGGTTAACCGGGAAAGGACCTTGGGGTCGTATAACCCATTCCGAATATGTGATACGTCGTTATAAATTGCATTCGAAGATCGGTGTTGAAGACCGGATATTTTCGAAAGCGAAAGGATTTCTTGTTGATTGTCTCTGCCCTGGCTGATCCCTGGTATTGAGATCTCCATATGTGATGGGAAATCCGAACGTGATTAGAAATTATTCGAATTGCAAGGACTTCTTTGTAAGTGCCTTCGGTTTTGTTCGATCCCGGAACAGACTTGTATGGATTGTGTGTCTGACATTACAAGTTGAGAATGTAAAGCCGATTTCTTTCAAATATATTTCTGTGGTGGCGGAGAATTTATTCTTTTAGCTTAACACCCTTCTCTGAGACGTACGAGCTCAGAGGTTATATAGTTGAAGTTATCAGCGATATATTCCCAATTTGGTAATGTGATATGCTGAGTGTTGTTGTAAATGATCATTGTGTTGATTATTGTGATAGGATCATTTATTTGATCGTCTATCTTAGTGATCATTGTGTTGATCATTTGTTGACCCAAAGCATGGCTTTTGTATAAAGTATGTTTTTGTGGACGTGACTTCGTCGAACCTCACACCCCGGAATGGTCAAAACAGGAAAGATGCGGCAAGGTTATGAGGGGTAGCACCCTTTAGGGTATGTACATTTCCTTCTGGATAGAGGTTGTATCATGGTATGGAGCCCAGATATTTAACCTATGTGGTTACTACGAATTTATTACTTTGTGGTTGTTGGCTATCGGGATCCCGTGAGAAAGGTCGTTTACGATCGGGGAATGGCGTGCTCGTGTCAGTAGTTACCCAGTTAAGGGTAACCCGGCCTTGTGTTGGCAGAGTTCCGGTTTGGTTCTCGGGGATGTCTTTCCAGAGGCATTCTCATGTGGCAATGGGAAGTTCCTTGGCCTGACCATTTGTTGGAAATCCAAAGAAACAATCGAAACTTGTACGGTTTTAGTTGTAGAACCTATCATTCACTTATGGTGTCGCAACACTGTTTGGATGGTAGCTATAGTAGGCATACGATAATGGTCGTATGTTGGCTAAGATTTATATTCTACTTTCGAAATGAATTTCTTCTACACTATGCACTAGTAATAATATCAAATGTTATTTTTAATGCGTATCAAGCATCTTTGACTATCATAAGGAGAAATCTCCTCCGATTCTGCGTTTGCATGTGTGTGTGTGCGGGAGGCCTTATGGTAGTCTCATTTTTAAAAGCATTGCGAATTGAAATAAAAATATCTCTCTATTTTGATTTTAAAGTTAAATAAACTGTTTTGAGTTCTCACACCAGTCACATGACTGACTCGGAGTTTATTGTTTTCCTTCCTAAACTCTGGGTGCCCACCAATTTCCACACGGGAAGTCAAGAGTTAAGGTTTATCAGGATATTCTGGATATTCTGGAGTTGCTGGAGGCAAGATGGATGGCATGGCGTATTACTAGTTTATATAGTATTTCTTTTTCCGCTGCATTGTTTTTTGTTGTACACTCTGATGATGATATGATGTAAAGTATAAAATGTAATAACTGATATAGTTTTTTGTTTAAAGATTATTCATTTATTATTATATGTTGTTCCGCTGCGAATTGTGAGATTCTGTTATTGTTCTGTTGTTTTCTATTCCGTTCTATTCTCCGTTCCGTTCTGTTTTTCTATCTCTTCTCTATTTTCTCTTTTCTATTCTATTTTCTAATTTTCTATTCTTTCTTCTCTCCATCTTCTACCTTTTTCTCTCTTTTTCTTTTTCTTTTCTTTTTCTTAAACCCATAACATTTCGGTTTTTCCGCAACGAAAAATCGGAAACGTTACATTTGGTATCAGAGCTTATGGTTAAGCGACAACCATGGTTCTGTTGGGTATTACTCGTTAGAGATAGAGTCAGCAGTACTCTAGAATGAGTTTGAGTGTAGTAATAGATATGAGCGCGTATATGTTAGTGAATATAAAATTGTTTTTGAATCGGGTAAATAAAGTAATTTTGCCCAAAACTATTTGGTATAGAAAAGAAATGATTTTCTATGAATTATTATAGTATATGGTTGCATGATTGTTAGAAGTGATAATATTAAATTATTATCATTAGTATATGGAATAAAATAAGATGGATTGGATTCAAGAAAATTAACTTGATAATTTATTCATTTGTGAAACAATTTCAAATGGAATGAATTGAATATAGAAATTGAAATTCTCTTTGTTAGTAATTAAATAAATTCGAGGTGAATTGAATATTGAAATGAATTAGTGGATAAAACTAATTTAAAGTAGTAATATGAATTAGCAAATGAAAGTAAATCGATAGAATTCAATATTTAGAATTGAGAATTAAATTCGAATGGAATTTCAAATTGTGAATTGAATTCAAATGGAATTTAAATTGTGAATAAAATTGAAATGAAAAATTGAATGAAAATGAATATGTAACTTCAATAGTGAAGTTAAAATATATAAGAAACATATATCGGAATTTTGCAATAGAATTGGCAAATTGGTTTGAATATTGTATTTGGATTTGTATGCTACTACTACTAGCAGGTTATACAGGTATATAAAGAAATTGAGATTTTGATTTCAAAGTTAAAATTGAATTGCTCGACAAAAAGGTACGTATTTGAATTTCAGTATGAAATTTGATGACTTTCTTCTCTAGCCACTTGGCTTTTCTCTTTTCTTTTTGATTCTGAGGGGCCGTGGAGCCATTTTGTAGTCGTACCGAGCTAGCCGCGCAAAGGAGACGCTGGCGAAATTTTTCGAAAATTTAGGGTGTTAGAAAAATTTTGAGAAAAATTTGAAAGTTTGAAATTTGAATTTGAATTTAAATTTGAATTGTTTGGGAAAACAATGTGGGTTGAAACTTATAATTTAAGTTGGAAAGCTAGTTGAAATGAAAATGAATCTCTAGTAAAAAGATTTGTTTTAGTGAGTTGATAAGACTATTTGGATTGTGAAAAATAGTAGACGGATTAGGGACATTCTTCTTAACTTGTAATTTCGGGACGAAATTCTTTTAAGGAGGGAAGATTGTAACGACCCAGAATTTTTAATAATTTAATTTGAAAATATTTAATTAATTTTAAATATTTGAAGGATGGTTTGAATTGATTTTCAAATTATCAGAATAAATTTAGCGATTAAATTATAGAATTTAATCTATTGAGAGTTGGATAAAAATTTGAATCTAAAATTTTAAGCTGATTAAAAATATTTCAAAGGCTTGTAAAATTCATATTGATAATACTGAAGATTTTAGAAGCTTCAGAATTGAAATTGAAAGTGAATTGTTCAGTTTTGAAATTTATATCGTTTGAATCAAACTTAAAAAATAGCCGTCCGAGGCACAGTCTCGGAATTCGACGAAACCAGTTCCATGGGTCCGTAATATTTAATTATTGTCGGATTTCAAATTTCGTATTTTTCGGAGTTAATATGTGATCACACGACGCGTAAACGCGTTGAAATTTTCAACGATTTAAATTTAAACTTAAATTTAAATTGAGATAAACTTCACCACGTTCGTCCTTAAAACACGCAGAGCATCACGCTCCTTTGTTTCAGCCTAAAATCATGGAAGAAGATCGTGATAAACATGCCTCTGTTAATTTTAAATATCATCTCCCCCTCGTTCAAAACAAACTCAACAGCGGCTTCAACGCAAAGAAAAAATGGCCGCTTCTTCAATTTCGTTCGAAATCCCCCTCTCTACATTCAAAATCAATGGCCGCTCCTCTAATTCGTAAGTTCGAAAAAAAAAAAAAAAAGCCGAAGCCCAAATCGAAGACGCACGGCAGTGGGCGCGCGTAGGCGAGGTGGAGGCGGCAGTGGGTACTCGCGGCAATGAGGGGTCGCGCTCGCGTTAGTGGCGGCTAGGGCTTTCTCAAACAACTGATGGCGCGTGCGCGCGCGTAAGGAAGGGGCTGCGGCGTCGCGTGGATCTAGGGTGCAGAAATGTTCGAGGCGAGGCTGGGGGAGGCTCGCGAACGCACGCGTGTGCGCGCGCGTGGGCCGAGCGGTCGCGACACAGTGGAAGTAGGCGCGATGGATCTGGGCACGGCGGCGTGGGAGTCGCGACGGCGGCGCGTGCGATGGCAGTAGTGGCGACATCGCGAGGCAGCGGTGGTGATGGCGTCGCGCTGTGCTCAAGTCAGTAGATGCAGTAAGGTAATAATTTTTTTTTTATTATTATTTATTTAATTTAGATTGTATGCAGTAAAAAAAAAGAAGAAGAAGTATGAAAACATTTTACAGTAAGTTAAAAAAAATAAATAAATAAATAAATAAAAAATTAATATATCAAATTTTAAGTAAATACGAGTAAGTTATATTAAAAGAAAATTTTAATTTTTAAAACCAAAATTTCAGTTAAACGAATTTATTAATGAAAATTTAGTTTAAAATATAATTTTTAGTTAATCACGGTTGTTATTCAATTTAAAACTTAAATACAGATTTGAAAAGGAATTTGGGATTTTAAAGAAATTTATTATAGGAGATATGTTTAAATTTAAGTTAAGTGGTTAAAAATAATTTATTCAAAGGGAAATTAAATTGTAGATAAATAAATTTGTCTAAAGAAAATTTGTTTGAAGTTAAATCATTAGACAACTAAAATTATTAAACGGAAATGGTTAAAAAGAATTTAGTTTTAAATTTAGATTGTAGTTAAAATAATTTATTAAGAAGAAATTGGTTAGACAATTAAATTTATTAAAGAAAAATTTGTTAAGAATTCAAACCAATTGATAAAATAATTTATTTAAGGAAATTTGATTTTTTAGTTAAATAAAAAAAAAATTAAGCTATTAAAGGGTAAGTGATTTTTCACTTAGTTCGAATATTCTATTTAAAAGAAAAAAAAAAATTATTTATAGCAAAATTAATAGTTAAAACCAAAATCTATTAGTTGATTTAATTTATGAAAAGGAAATTTAATTTAAATTGGAAATTTCTAGTTAGAATTATTTTAAAAAGGGAAAATTTGTTAACTTAATTTATTTAAGTAAGTTTAGTTGAAATTAAATTTGGATTAGACAAATTGTTAAGAGTAACATGTTTGAAATTAAAAGGAGTTAGTTAATAAAGTTTATTAAAAGAAATTTAAATTTTAGTTACATAAAATTTTAAAGAAGAAATTGGTTTAAATAAAACTATCAGTAACTTTAACTATTAAAAATGAAATCACCGATGAATTAGAATTTGTCAAATGAAAATTTAATTTATTCGATTGATTCGAATATTAATAAATTGTGTATAATATTTATACAAGGTATAAATCAAGAAAACCAAGTCAAGATGGATAAATGATCGCTAATAAAAGCAAAGGTGAGAACTTCTCACTCAAAAGGAATTTTATTGTTTATTTAAATTTTAAATAGTTAGATTTAAAATTTGCTTGACTGTGTTGATTGAATGATTGAATGATGATTGTTATATATAGTTATTGGATGTGAATAGACCCTATACGCCGTTAGTAAGCGGATATATATTTATAAAATCCCATGTACCGCGATATTCCGTCTTGAAACGGAATGGTATTGTGCTAATGTCTGTGGATGCAGGGAAACAGGTTGGAGGGATCCAACTGGATTCCTCACAAATATTTATTTGATTTCATATGTTGTGATATTTGATTGTTATCATGGATGATATATGATGTTTGAAAGTTGTGATTGAATATTGATGTGTTGCATCATCGGATCCAATTTTTGAAGTTAAAACAACAATTTTAATTTCTAAAGTGATTTTTGGAAATATACGTTTATAAAATATTTTTGGAATTGATTCATCTTAAATAAACAAACGTTATAATTTTAATATTATAACAATTATGATTTTTTGAGAAATACAGTTAAAAGTTCATTTTTGAAAATATGGGATTAGTGATTTTATAAAATAGTTTGAACTGGGAATTCTGAATTTATTATAAGAAGTTTAAAAAATAGGATTTATAAAATTTTTATTTTATAAATCAGAATGATGAAATTATTAAAGAGTTTAAAGACGTTTTAAAAATAGTAATATAAATTGTTTTATATTAAAAGATTTATAAATTGATATTTATAAATTAAAAATATTGGAATTATAAAACGAGCTTTTACAAGTATTAGAATGAATTGTAAATGAATTTCATAAATTGGAATTATAGAATTTTAAACAATGAAGTTATAAATGGAATTTTATAAACAGTAGGTTTATAAAATTTATAAAGTTATTGAAAGAACGAATTTGGAATAAATAAACAATCTTATAAGTTATAAGATTTATGAAAAGTTATGAAGTTTAAAGAAACGATTTTGTAAATAAATAAATTATAAGTATTTAACTTATAATATGAATTTTAATATATCATTGTGATATAAATTTAATAGATCTATAAAGGAAATTTATAAAAGGAAGTTGTTATAAAATAAATAGAAATAGAATTTATAAACGTTGTTTTATAAATCCGCAATGACTTATTTTGATAAGGAATTGTTGTAATTTATTTATGGAATTATATTCATGTTTTAGACAGTGAATAATTCTTTAAAATAAAATGAATAGAAGTGATGAAATTTATTAACAAGTATATTCACGTTTTTGAATAGTGAATATTTTGTTAAAGAAATTATTTTGGATGTGATGTTTTAAATAGAATTAAAACGATCTAAAGATGTTTTAAAATGTATTGAGATTTGAAACCATAGATTTCAACATTTGTTGTTGAAATAGATGTTTTCGAGAAATATAAGGAAATAATGGACTATAACACTATTGTTATAGTAAATCATTTTTGAAAGGAAATGTTTTGTATAGTATTGGGATTTATATATCTATTTTAATTTCGAATCCCTATACTAGTGATTTTGGGTTGTCGTAACGATGTTTTACGCAACATTCGTTTTGACCCAAATAAATATGTTTAAGTGAATGATTTCCTTAAAGAATGAAATATATACTTAATTTCGATTAGAGTATATTAAATATTTTCTAAGTATAGAAAATAAAAAGATCTGGGAATTACTTATTTTTAATAAGTATAGAAATGCTTTTCCAATATTAAGTGAATATTTGAAATTTATCTTTCTGAAGATAAATTGAAAATGAATATTAAAAAAATTGAATGGAAATCGTATATTCATAAATATTTTGGGAATGTAAATTCCTTAGGGAATTTATAAATGAAAAGGGGATTTGTTTGAAAATAAATGTTGATTTATTTTTGAAGTGTGAAAACTATATATCTTATAAAGATATTTTTGTGAAATAAATAATTTGGAAAATTATTTGGAATCTGGTGATGTTGGCATATCTATTGATAGTTCAATAACCGACTATCAATATTTACCTTTAAATAGGTATTAGTTGTGATTTGTTTGAAATTGAATGCCACACTTATTTTTTTTAAAATAAGCGCTCACTATTCGGGTTAACCGAGAAAGGACCTTGGGTCGTATAACCCATTCCGAATATGTGATACGTCGTTATAAATTGCATTCGAAGATCGGTGTTGAAGACCGGATATTTTCGAAAGCGAAAGGATTTCTTGTTGATTGTCTCTGCACTGGCTGATCCCTGGTATTGAGATCTTCATATGTGATGGGAAATCCGAACGTGATTAGAAATTATTCGGATCGCAAGGACTTCTTTGTAAGTGCCTTCGGTTTTGTTCGATCCCGGAACAGACTTGTATGGATTGTGTGTCTGACATTACAAGTTGAGAATGTAAAGCCGATTTCTTTCAAATATATTTCTGTGGTGGCGGAGAATTTATTCTTTTAGCTTAACACCCTTCTCTGAGACGTACGAGCTCAGAGGTTATATAGTTGATGTTATCAGCGATATATTCCCAATTTGGTAATGTGATATGTGAGTGTTGCTGTAAATGATCATTGTGTTGATTATTGTGATAGGATCATTTATTTGATCGTCTATCTTAGTGATCATTGTGTTGATCATTTGTTGACCCAAAGCATGGCTTTTGTATAAAGTATGTTTTTGTGGACGTGACTTCGTCGAACCTCACACCCCGGAAATGGTCAAAACAGGAAAGATGCGGCAAGGTTATGAGGGGTAGCACCCTTTAGGGTATGTACATTTCCTTCTGGATAGAGGTTGTATCATGGTATGGAGCCCAGATATTTAACCTATGTGGTTACTACGAATTTATTACTTTGTGGTTGTTGGCTATCGGGATCCCGTGAGAAAGGTTGTTTACGATCGGGGAATGGCGTGCTCGTGTCAGTAGTTACCCAGTTAGGGGTAACCCGGCCTTGTGTTGGCAGAGTTCCGGTTTGGTTCTCGGGGATGTCTTTCCAGAGGCATTCTCATGTGGCAATGGGAAGTTCCTTGGCCTGACCATTTGTTGGAAATCCAAAGAAACAATACGAAACTTGTACGGTTTTAGTTGTAGAACCTATCATTCACTTCTGGTGTCGCAACACTGTTTGGATGGTAGCTATAGTAGGCATACGATAATGGTCGTATGTTGGCTAAGATTTATATTCTACTTTCGAAATGAATTTCTTCTACACTATGCACTAGTAATAATATCAAATGTTATTTTTAATGCGTATCAAGCATCTTTGACTATCATAAGGAGAAATCTCCTCCGATTCTGCGTTTGCATGTGTGTGTGTGCGGGAGGCCTTATGGTAGTCTCATTTTTAAAAGCATTGCGAATTGAAATAAAAATATCTCTCTATTTTGATTTTAAAGTTAAATAAACTGTTTTGAGTTCTCACACCAGTCACATGACTGACTCGGAGTTTATTGTTTTCCTTCCTAAACTCTGGATGCCCACCAATTTCCACACGGGCAGTCAAGAGTTAAGGTTTATCAGGATATTCTGGATATTCTGGAGTTGCTGGAGGCAAGATGGATGGCATGGCGTATTACTAGTTTATATAGTATTTCTTTTTCCGCTGCATTGTTTGTTGTTGTACACTCTAATGATGATATGATGTAAAGTATAAAATGTAATAACTGATATAGTTTTTTGTTTAAAGATTATTCATTTATTATTATATGTTGTTCCGCTGCGAATTGTGAGATTCTGTTATTGTTCTGTTGTTTTCTATTCCGTTCTATTCTCCGTTCCGTTCTGTTTTTCTATCTCTTCTCTATTTTCTCTTTTCTATTCTATTTTCTAATTTTCTATTCTTTCTTCTCTCCATCTTCTACCTTTTTCTCTCTTTTTCTTTTTCTTTTCTTTTTCTTAAACCCATAACATTTCGGTTTTTCCGCAACGAAAAATCGGAAACGTTACATGATGAAAGTGTGTGAGTTCTAGTCTTCCAACGATAGATAAGAGTCTGCTGGACCAGCTTTCTAATTTGTCTTGAATGATGCTACAAAGTCTTGAGCAGTCTTTGTGTGTTAGCTGATTTGTACTAAGAGGAAGTCCCAAGTATTTGACAGGCAGTTGACCTTCCTGAATTTTAAGAGTGTTAAGAAATTCCCCTTTGTTCTCACCTTTTTTGCTTAAGTAAGCTTTACTTTTACTCTCATTGATTTGAAGACCTACATATTCTTTTAAGCATTCAAAAATTTTTCCTATGTATGAGCACTTTTAGAGTCTGCATTCATTAAAAAAGCAAGTCATCAACATATTATAAATGAGTGATACCAGGCAAGATCCTATTAACAGGTTTGAGATTGCCTTTAATTTGTTCAGTCTCCATTTGAAGAGTTAAAAATTTCATAGCAATTGTGAATAAGTAGGGGGAAAAAGGGTCTCCTTGCCTAATATCTCTATTACTATTAATGAACCCACATGGTGATCCATTAGTTAAGATGGAAAATGAAGCAGTTTTAATGCATTCTTTAACTAGATTGCATAATTTTTCATGAAAACCCAATTGCCTCATCATGTGAATAATACAAGATCTATTTTCTTGTCAAAAGCTTTGTGAATATCTATTTTGATACATACTTTATTTTTGCAACCTTTGTTAAAGCTTCTAATGATTCATGTGCCAAAAGGTTATTTTCAATAATAAATCTACCAAGGATGAATGCATATTGATTTTCAGAAATCAGGTATTTTAGCAAAAATTTAATTCTGTTACTCAGGATATTAGCAATAATTATATATATATAATTACAGCAAGAAATTGGTCTGTAATCACCATCCCCTAAAGGGATTTTAACTTTAGGAATAAGAGTGATAAAAGTATGATTTAAGCTTTTCAAAAGCTTCCCGGTAGAAAAAAATTCGTTTACAACATCAAAATTTCTATATTTAATATCCTCCTAATGAACCTTGTAAAATTTAGCCCCAAACCCATCAGGGCCAGAGCTTTTTATCATCATTGGAATTAAAAACAATATTTTTGATATCTCCCAGAACAAATGGAGCAAGAAGAATATCTTTAATTCTATCATTAATAATAAACTCAGTTTCAAAATTTGGGAACGCCTTCCTATACTCATCAGTATTGTACAGATTAGAAAAATAACTGACAGCTAACTGCTTAAGTTGTGAAACATCCTTTAAGATATTCCCATTTTTGTCTAGCATTTTTCCTATGTCATCGATTTTCTTTCTACTAGATATCTTGGCATAAAAAAATTGCTAGCCTCATCTCTATTAGTAAGCCAATCCACCTTGGCTTTTTGCCTCATGTTGATAGCTTGCACATGCAAACTTTTCCTTAGTTTGTTCTGACTCTGCAAAACTTAATTAACAATAGAATTGTCTGAGCTACCTATATCAATAATGTTTTGAAGAGACTCACATTCTTTTCTGATTGTATTAATGTCATCCTTTTTTCTATTTTAATTCCATTATTTCAGATTTTCTTTTGTATTTATTAAAAAAAAATAGAGTTTGTATTGAGTTGAGCCATGGTTGGAAGAGATATTACTGTTTTTCACCGTATCCATATAATCTTTTTCTAAAGTCCAACCATTGGCAAATCTAAATGGGAAATTATTTCTATAAGTTTGGTTACCAGAGAAACGAATATGGATTGGTGTGTGATCACTAGTGGCCTAAGGAAGAGTAGAACATTGATAATTAGAAAATGCTTTTGCAAAATTATGATTAACTAAGATCCTATCGAGCTTGCAATGAATATTTCAAAATTCACTAGATTTCCATGTAAATTTATTTCCAAACACATTGGGTTCAATTAGACCTGTTTTAAGTAAAAAATTATTAAGAAATTTCAGTTTTCTAAAGGGAATTGGAATACCACACTTTTTTAAGACTGTATTAAAGTCTCCCAATATAATCCATGGCTTGCTCAAGTTTTTTTTCTAAAGTTTCAAGATCATTCCAGAGGGAATTTCTATTTTTTTCACTATTTGAAGCATATGCAAATGTCACTTCAATTTGAAATCCTCCCTTATTAGAGAATTTACAATAAATGTACTGAAAATTTAAAAAATGTTGATTTAAACTCCAGATATTAAGGTCCTAGAGCACCATAATTCTACCATTACCCCCCATAATATTGTTATTCATTAAACCCCATTCTTTGAAATTTCTAGCATGAAAATTAAGTATGTTAGTATCCTCAAGTTTGCGGTCAAGGATACCAATAATACTTGGTCTAATTGTATATTAGATTGTTTAAATCTAATTTTCTATTAGGAGAGTTTAACCCTCTAATGTTCCAAGAAACAATAGACATAATTAATAGAAATAAAGAAATATAGGATACACAAAAGGATATCTCTACTGCTAGATTGAGAGACTAGGGTTGAATTCCTCCAAACTCTCTCTGTCTTTCTTCTCCATGTACTTTATGCCTTTAGTCCCCTTTTTTTTAAGTGATTTTATGCCCTGAATTTTTAGATGCTCTGCCCACCTTGGATTTTTCATTATATATTTTTCCTGAAAATCATTTTTTTCCCTACTACCTTCATTGTCCTGAGCTATAATGTCTTGTACATTTTTTGTTTTGTGTTTTTCTTTTCTTTAGTGTTCTTTTTTACTGTAGTGAGAGGTTTTGGGATAAGCTTTATGGCTTTTTGAATCAAATATTTTGCTACATTTGTTGTGAACTACTTGAATTACCATTTTGATTTGAGAGCTCATTATTCCCAGTGAAGTTGATTTTTTCCCCTGTGCTTATGTTGGTTTCCATCACATCTTATGCTAAGCTTACTTGTTGTTGCAAATGATTTGTATTTTCTTCCGTATTATCTATCATACCTTGATCTGGTAAATCTTTCCTTTTGACGTATCAGAGGGTTGGAGGCCACATTTTTTGTTTTTAATATTTTTTAAAAAAATTGATTTTGCAAGAGAGGGAGCTTTTCAGTTTTTCAGGAATGTGAGCTTCCTGCTGCTCAATGATCAGTATAGAATTGTTTTCAGCAGTGTTGATTGTTTCTTGATTTTGTTCCATTGTTCTTTAAATTTGTTCTATTGTATACTCCCTTTCTTGATTGCCATTTGAGTCTTTCACTTTCTCTTGCCAAACCTTTTTTGATGAAAAACCCTTTGTATTGTGCCCAAAACCTTCACAAATTGAACATTATGGTGGAAGCCACTCATATTCAATTTTCTAAACTATGATTTCTCCATCATGCATTGTAATATGTGCTTCCTCAGGAAGATCTGTTTTTGCATTGATTTCAACAAGGATTCTAGCATAGCTTAATCTGGTTTCTTTTGCTGTTTGTTCATCCAATTTAGAGGAGTTCCTACTGCACTTGCTATTGCTCCAAAAGCTTCACTGTCCTATAGTTTTAAACTGATTTCTAGGTGACGAATCGAGATTGGGATTATGTTTAGTAGATCTTTATCAAAAGCAATCTTATTGTTCCATCTTTTCAAGATAACCAGTTTTCCGTCAATAAAGTAAGGACCTCCGTTGATTGTTTTTTCACAATCACTTTCAACAGCAAATTTGATAATAAAGAAACCATTCTTTCTTGTGAAAATTTCGAAATTACCTGTGGGATTCCAAGTTCTTTGAATGAAAGCTTTAAAATGATGATAGGAAGGCCTATTACCATAAATGTATGCTATCATCGAGTAGCCCCATTTGGACTTTATTCTCTTACTAACCCCTTCATTCGTTATAACCATTTTCTTGTTGATAATGGTTATAGGTGCTTGATATTTCAAGGTATATTCATGTCTAAGGCATTCCTCTTTAATCCAGTCAACCCAAGATGATACCTTGTGTGAGAAAATCCCTTGCTTGCTTATTAATTGTCCTTGATTTTCTATTGCACCATTGTATATTTTATTATTATGTAAACCCATAACAGATTTCGATGTGTTCTGAGAGTCTTGCCTTGAATTTTGAATGTTATAATTGATTCTTGGCTCTTTGTAACAATTATAGTATGAATTTTGGTGTGAAATAGTGAATATTTTGATTGAAGAGGGGGTTTCTCTCTTATGCGGCGGTTCCTTACCAGTTGGAACCCCTCACTGTTGAATTGAGGTTGCACCACCTTAGGGTTAGGGGAAGAAGAAAGGGGAAGAGGAGAAGGAGGCTCGGGCATGATGGATTGAGAGGCCATTATCTGATTAGAGCTGATTGCCATTTTCTTGATTTCTTCGAGTAATAGAAATGATGTTTTGATTGGTCAATACTTATAAACACTTGATTTTTAACCAAGAAGAAGCACTACATAATGAATTGAATCGTAAAAAATGACAGCTTATTATTTTTTTTGACTAACCAACTCACCGTATCTATCTGTACTGTTATACTAAGTTGGGATGACTTTTGAACGAATATTGGGTATGATATAAATAATTCTACTATACTAACAAATTTTTTGGACGAACCCCATTTTACCATCAAAATGTTATAAAAATGAAAGACGAAAATGCCTTCAAATTTCCATTGCCAGCTATAGCAATATACCTATACAATTTGGTGAATATGACACCATCTAATCAGCTTATTCTTATTATATATGCCTGTACGTTTAATAATCAGTTGGATGTGTGCAAAAAAAATTAGCAGCAAATTGTAGCTATCAAACCATGAGAGGAAACTGGTAAATTTTCCAAAATTGCCTCTAAGTACTATTTCAATGTAAATGAAAGTGACAGGTTTAATATTGTAATTTAAAAGCCTCAAATGGAGGTTTCTTTGTTA
This sequence comes from Allium cepa, assembly GCA_030765085.1. Classification (NCBI taxonomy): domain Eukaryota; kingdom Viridiplantae; phylum Streptophyta; class Magnoliopsida; order Asparagales; family Amaryllidaceae; genus Allium; species Allium cepa. The sequence continues at coordinate 621,268,645 of CM060928.1, forward strand.
TATAATATATACATACATACATGAGGACTTCTTCGGAGTTAGGGTTTCTCCAAATCCAAAACCTCCTTAAAATGTGGATGAAAAAGACGAAGAGGAAAGCAAAAGATGGAAGCGATTGGTAATGGTAAAGAAGCAAGAGCATCAACTCAATCCATGTCGCAGGTTAATGCAATCAAACTCAATAGTCGTTGGGGATCGAGAGCATGGATAAACACTTTGGGAAAAAGCTATGGAAATCAAAGAAAGCATCGAGTTACATAATCCCTTGGAAGATCTGGACGATGAGTTTATCGAGATTAATGATCAAGATTATGGATAATCAAATAAAGTACGGAATAACTACATCTACATTTAAATGGCAAGAACCTAAAGGTAAATATAGAGTATATTTTAGAGATAATTGTTTCTATTTGGTAAAGTTTGAGTTTGACAAAGACTTTAGCAAAGTATTAAACAGGGGTCATCGGTTCATGGATAGTAAATTAATCTTTATGAAGAAATATGATGCAAATTTTTAATTCAAAAAAGATATGTCAGAAACTTATCTTATATGGATTAGATTAAACAATCTCCTCTAGCTTTATGGAATTTATGGGGAATTAGTAAACAAGCAACTCTTGTTGGGCAACCAATAGGCATTGATGCAAATAAAAGATAAGTGAAGGGACCAAAATATGCAAGGGTACTAGTAATAGTACATGCAAATGCTAAATTCACAAAACCATTAAAGCAAAAGACAAGCAGGGGAATATGTGTGTGTGTGTATGTGTATATGTGTGTGTGTGTGTGTGCACGCATGCACAAGAGGTGGAATATGAATTTATTCCACCTCGATGCAGCGAGTGTAAATGTTTTTGATATAGTGATATCCAATGCCCAATTTTATAACTAGAAATCAAAAGGCGATGGAAAAATAAGCAAAACACAATTGTTGGTATTGGCCTAGTCTACAGCAAGTGAAATGGGTCAATATAATTTATTTCCCCTATTTGGATCACAGTGGGCATATGAAGTCTAATGAGTTTTACTAGATGCAATCTACTTAAATTAATTAAATCAAATTTTATCTCAATAGTAATTTAATTAATTAATTTCAATTTAATTAATTTTTAGTTAATTAATTTTAATTAATTTAAAGTTTAAACATATTAGAGTATAACAATATATAATATTATGTATATAATGTGCATGTGCAATATAACAATGTGTACATTTTTTTTTTGAATACGGGTTCAAACTTTCTATTAGAAACCAAAAATCAAAATAATGTACAAGAGCCACAAGAATGTATAAGACTTATAACATATCTAAGCCTAAACCATACATAAAACAGGCCTAACAACTTTAAGGCCCGGTTCAAATCAAACTAAAGCATTCACCAGCCCATACTCTAGAAGCAACGAGACAACTCTAAATGAACCAAAAAAGGCAACCGACACATGTAACTCACTTCGTTTATTCCTCTCGAAAGAGAAAATGAAAAAAAAACTCATTAATGGCGGCAGTAGAGGAAAGAAGACCGAAGATCTTGTCGGCTTCTACTACTGATTCAAAACAAAACAAACTGCATCCGGTGATCTTCTCTCCCTTCATCGAACTCTAGAATGCAACAGAGGGACGAGGGACATCATATCTTCAAAATCAGTAAGTTTCAGAAGTCTCTACCCTTAGATTTGATAGATCTGAAGCAGATGCGTATCTGACTTCCTCAAAGATGGAATCTTTATACTTATATTAGTGGAAAATCCCTTAATTTTCCTTTTGCAGTGCTCAAAGCTTCACCAGTAAGTAGTAAAGAGAGAGAAAGTTATCATCTTCTATAACCAGATCTGATAAACTGAAGGCCGAAGACGACTACTCTCATCACTTGGCTCCAGAAGAAGATTTATTTGCTATCACATGTTGCTTTGTCTGACGACGTTCAGGACAGGTTCTCCTCAGAGAGAGATGAAGCAGAGTTCGAAAGCTAAGTCTCTGACTCCCAAATAAATTATTTTTAACTTTGTGAATGAAAAGCTAAACTCAATTTGTAATGATGCAGGTCAAAACTTGTAAAACATGGGAGCAGCAAAACATATCTGCAATCTTATATCTTACTACTAAATCAATGTATATTGTTAATTGTGAATTAAAATGTAATTTAAATGAGAGGTAGTGAGGGAAATGTAGAATTAAAACAGGTACAAGAATAACCTAAGACGAGCACCAGGGTAATAAGAAGATAGCAGAGAGAGGAACGATACATATGATCTAGCCGATGAATCCCCAATTCAGCATTGGGAGGTATAACCCCATTTCTTTGCTATAATATCATTCATGCCAGTGATGCTCTTGAAATGTTTAGATTTTACCATTCTGATTTGCATTGTCTGAAAAAAATTTGAGCATAACTGTGTAGTATCAGAGAATCTGTTTTGAAAAATTCTGTCGTTCCTTTCTTTCCATATGTGCCAAATACAGACAGAAAGCGATAGTTGAAACAAGTCTGAGTTAAGATTGTTTGTTCTAGATATGGAAACAATTTTCTGTAAATCTTCCGCTAGAATAAAGGAGAACATATCTTTCGGCGAGTTAAAATTTTTTTAGAGATAGCAATGTGTACATTATTAATGTACACGTATATATATGTTGGAATTTACATCTACAATGTATACATCCACCATTTATATATGCATTAGTTGTCCCAAAGCATTATTCGGTTATTTATGTGCGTGTATATATAATTTTGAAATTTATTTACATATTAAATAAAATAAACTTTTAAAATATTTAAATATATTTTGCTTAAGTCAATAAAATTCAAATCCAAATTTAGTAACTAAAAAACCAATTCTGACTTGGTAAAAAAATTTAAAATTCAAATCCAGATCTGTATAAAGCATTTAAAATATCCTTCAATTACTTAAATAAATATATTTTTATTTTATATAATATGTTTACTATAGAAAATAATAGTATTTTTAAACATACATAAGCTATTTAAAATTGCAAAGAAATTAATGTATTTATTTTGTAACAAAAGAAATATTAAAAATAATATATATATATATATATCTTTTCAGTCATGTTTAAAATTTTAATACATTTTAAATCCAAGAACTATTTTGTTATTATTTTAATGTATTAAACTTATACAAACGTATATAAATATATACATAACAATGTTTAAATATTAATTAAATATAAGTATAATTACATCATAACAAAATTATTTTATATTTTAGTTATAAATATCTTTTAGATACGTACTATATATATGATTTAAAATAGTTAATAACAATTTAAAATAATTAAAAAATAATTATAATATTTAAAATTATAAATAAATTTGTTAAATAATTCATGATCGAATTTTTTTAAATTTTTCTTTAAACATAAATCAAGTGAACTATATATATATAAAGTTGGTTAGGACATGTGACGTCGGGGGTTCAATCCGCATTAATAATATATCTCTACGAATTACCTGAAGTATGCACTATGGGTTCGATGCATACTTTCCTCGAGTTTACAAGCAAATCTTGGTTCTCTAAGTCTTCAATATATATATGTGTGTATATATATATATGTATGTATGTATGTATGTATGTATGTATTTCTGTGCTTATATTGATGTGATTTAAACTTAGGTAATTTGAGAGACAATGTAACAACCCACATATTTTACGATTACATATCTAAATGTTTTATTCAAATATAGCATCGTTAGTTGAATTTAATGTCCAAAACGTGACTTTTTGTAAATAGTAGAATCCAGACTCGAGACCACTTACATTGAGTTTAAAACGACGTTTACAACTAGTTTAAGCATAAACATCGATATGTTTGGAGTTAATTAGGATTTTGGTATTTTCATTTGGGCTTTGGGTGGGTTCTAGCCTACTAACCCAATAAGAGAACCCAAACTATTCTACCTAATAGCTCCCACTCCACTCCTCTTCATTCGTTCATTCCATTTCTAATTTCCTAACTCTCTCAAGCAAAATGAAAAATGGGGGAAAGAGAGAAGATTAGAAATTCCTAAGCCCTAGTTCTCTTAGAAAATTCAAATTCAAGTTCCGAAATCAAGGAGAAGTTTAAGTAAGCATCCTCTCATCTTCTCCATCTGAATCCCTCTCCAATTTTCATAATTTCCTATAACTTAAATTAAGAAATATTTGTATATATGATCATAGATTGGAGCTTCTAGAGTTGAGATTGAAGTGGAGTTGATCTTTCCTTGTTTTAGAGATTCTCATTCCTTGTTTTTGAGTTCAAAGATGAATTCTTGAACTCACATCTATGTCTATAGTTTTCATTGTTGTAAAGTATGAATTCCTAACATCTATTTCATGTTCAATTGCTTTTGATTTGAATTGATTTTATGAATTTTCCAATATTTGGTTTTGAAGTCGGAATCTTTAAAGATCTTATCTTGGATGTATGGATATGTTATTTAGGGTGTATAGAAGATCCTATAGGACTGGGTTGTCGCTTGGAATAAATCCCTAGCCTCCATCGCTCGTTCGATCGCCTTCGAATTGATTTGGCCATCATTAGCCCAGGCAAATTCTGCCTAGGCCCAGGCAACCAGACGTCCGGTTGAAAATTCCAAACGTCTGATAGGGGCCTGTGGAAGAATAAAAAAAATGGCGGAAAAATAAAATGGCAGAGCCCAAAACCACACATATGGTAGGCTTCAGGGAATAAAAAAGGAAAGGAAAAAAATTATAGAATTCCAGAACCTCGGTTCAGACGTCTGGCCAAGCCAACCAGACACCTGGCCCTGTTGAATTTTGCCTACTTTGCCTGTTTTTGAGTGGATTTCAAATTTTTATCGACTTTTGTTGATCCTGGTAGTTGTTGTCATTTATTATCGACTTTGATGACTTCTTTTATGGATTTTTGAGAATATCCATTTGATGGATTCGGTATCTATTTTCATTGTTTAAATTCATGTCGTGAAATGTGAATTTTTGGTGATAGATTGTTTTACAATCGTTTCTATGATTTTTTGTAACCTTAAAATAAAAAGGTTTTTATACTAGTAGTAAAAACTAAAACTCTTTCACAAAAATGATTTCAACACTACTTTTAATACAAAGCTCGTTTTTAAAACTGTATTCCAAACTATTAGTGTTTGTACCAAAATTGGGCACAATACTCTTTGGATGTGTTTGAAGAGAAAAAATGAAGAAGATAAATGTAAAATGAGGAAGACCTAACAAACACACCAATCGATAAACATGAAAAATGCACAAAAACACACAGATTTAGAGTGGTTCAGTGTATGGCCTACGTCCACTATGAAATGGATGTCTTTTATTGATTTGTGCTCACTGGTTACACTGAGTTACAACGGTATAATCCAAGTACAAAAGTAATTTCGGCAGAGTCTAGACATAGAAGAGCCAAAAGTCCTTTTTCTATAGGTCCAGGTCACTATTTATAGGTGGAGGCAGCAAATATCTCGCCTGGATCTCGGTAGACTTCTTCTCTCATGTGAGCGAGCCACAGGAATGAGTTCAGGTGATTTTTGCTCATTTTAGGAGTGATAAGAATTGAGTTCGTATCGATCCAAAAATAGTCCCTTGAGGCTGAAATTTGTCAGGTACATTCTTAGGACTGTATGCAAGCTTCTATGAAAATTTGGTAGCGTTTGGAATTGTAGACCTTGACTTATGAGCGATGCTACTTTGGATTTGTTGACGGCTATCGAGTTCGTATCACTTCTGTTTGCATCGTTTCTGGGCATGTGATGACCGATGACGTGACACTAACTTTTAGGATCGATCCACTTTTTATGCCAAGTGACCAAGTCATCCATCTTTACGTGTCTCCTTCGCATCGCTCTAAGCTTTGTTTCTTTCATGTCGCTCTCACTCGCATCGGTCCCTTTTTGCTTACTTCGTATCAATGGATTACCCTCCTTTATTATATGTCGACCATGCTTCACTTCGTATTGACCCGGATCTATCTTCTTCATGTCGCTCATTTGAGTTCATTTCGTATTGATGGATCGATACGAATGAGATTATTGCTTGATTTTGCATCGATCATATCTTGAGCATACGAATCTCGATTGACTTAAAATATGGAACATTGGCTTTCATAGTTTTGATTGCCATGTTATGTTAATTGTAGCTTGATCCGGACTTGGGAAATTTTTACTAGCATCCATAGTGGACCTGCGTATAATTGTTTTTTGGGATGAACTGTCTTTGGATTTTGGTCAATTCTTGGTGTCACGGCCTTACCAAAAGGTGGGATAACATTTGCTCCCCAAAGTTCATTTTTTGTGAACATGACATGCTTTGAAAAGTTGCAATCTTCATTTTGAAAAAGTCCTATCTGATTCTCTGGATAGTTGCTGTCTTTTTTGTCAAGTGATGTAACCTTTTAGTTGACTCTAGTAATAATGAATTGTTAACTGCCAATTGTTGTACTATGTATTGTTGTAACTGAGCGTTAGACGATAGCAAATATTGTTCATTGTTGTGATTTTCATAAGGTGAGTACCCAATTCCTGTAAATTTTTGAAAATTGAATGTTAGTTCGTCATACATGAACGTATCTTAACCCGACTCTTGTTAACGTCTGCATGTTCATAAGTTGTCATCAGTATTCCTGCATCAAATTCTGTATCAATCCTCTCCTGAATCGATGTGAAATTCGAGTTGTAACAATGCTCGATGGTCGTTTTAGTGTATCCCTTCATATCGATCCTCTCTTGGATCGATTTTAGAAGTTGGTAGATTATCTTCATGTTGATGACATCGATACATGTTAATAGCTCTTTAGAATATTTTGTATCGATGGATACGAGTTTCTGTGGACTTTAGAGCAATGGATACGAAGTTGCCATTTTGCATCGATGGATTGTTGATGGGTTAGAATGGTCCAAACAACTCTCCGTTGTCTCGTTCGTATCGATGAGAGCTGATGGACATGGACAGCTGTGGTCTGATTTAATGGTAAATGGATACAAATAGGTTACTTCGTATCAGTTGGAGGGAAGACCGTTCCCAACGGTCAACATAAATAGGAGATGAATTGTTTCCATCTAGTTTTCCACCCATATAAATGCTTTTTGTACTTAGAAAAGTTTCATCTGTTTTCATTTTACTTCCTACCTTTCGTATCGCTCAAAGCTTGTGAGAAGAAAAAACCATCATTGCTTTCGAATCAAACAATATTTTAACCCATCGCATCGGTACTTTAACTAGGTAATTGATATATTAATTCACATTAAAACGAGCAGATTCGATATCCAATACTATCCCACTCAAAGTTGGATGCTTTCTGAAGGCGTTGACGCCGGAAGTTGGATGGATTAATGCAGAGTCCGATGGAAGGTGGTAATGGCGCTCGTGTTGATCGGAGAAGAAGGAGTGAGGATGGATACGAAGGAATTGGTGGATGGTTGTTCGGCCTTAATTTCGTATCGATAAAGGGATTGAGAAACTTGATTTCGCATCGAATCTCAATTGGGAACTTCGTATCGATCACCTACCTTGAATTTTGTATCGATAGTTGATTCCTGGATTTTGTACCGATTACTTCGAATTGATATGAATATGAAGCTAACTTGTGATGGATACGAACTCCATTGTAGCCCGATCGATACGAAGTCAATGTGACCTGATTGATACGACGTTAGTGGATTTTGATCGATACGAAGTTAAGGCTTTCTTGATCGATGCGAAGTGAATATTTTTGATCCGTACGAAGTGATGGTTCCTTGATCGATGCGAAGTTAAGGCCTTTGTGAGGAATGATCCAAGTTTGGACTTCGATGGATACGAAGCTTCATGCATACTTGAACACCAAACTCCGACGAGCTTCTGCCTTGCATAGTTGGACTTAATAATTTCATTACATATTTTATTGAATCTTGTCAATGGAACTGTAACTTAACCAATTTGATGGACTTTAACTTGGACCGCTTGTCGAAGTTAGGGTGGCACGGTTGTGTCGATCAGCAATGATGGTCATTCCGCTTGGATTTCAAAGTCTCATCCTTTGAACACCTTGTTAATCTCTATAGAACTTTCTTAAGTACTTTACAATATTGCATTGCACAAAATAATCATGCACTTCACACTGGGGAAAACATAGGATTATTATTATCTAACGATGATTTTTGATGAGTTGATTAGTTATGGAACTAGAAAGTTCACAGCAACAAGAGGTTCAGAGTCCACCTCCTTTGATAATAGAGATGCCGGTAATTGCAGCCGAAGACATAAGTCCAGCTCTGGACGAGTTACTGGGAGCAATCTTTATTGGGAATCCACACGATTCTATACCATCTAACGTCTCTAAAGATATGTTGGGAAGAATCTGCCTGAGGCATGGGATATCATTGGATGATGCCCTGTTACTGGGGACGAATGACCAGCCACATACTCCCCTAAAAGGTTGCGCTACTTTCAATAGACATTTGTGTACAGCTGGAACGCTTCCTCCATTTAACCAATAAATCTTGGAGGTGCTATCTTACTTAGGAATCACTCTGTCACAGTTGCATCCAAATGGATATGCATTGTTGAACAGCTTATTCATTATTTTTATGGAGCATCTCTTACGGCCTCTGACTCGGTAGGCAGTCAGATTCTTGTTCAATGTCAAGAGGCGGGGAGATAATCCCCTGTTAGAGGCGGTCAAGAATTGTCAAGTTGTGACTGGAATCTAGACCAAACTTAGCTACAAGGACGAATGGTTCTATGTTCGATGCCTTCCAGGGTTTGCTAGACGGTGGTTAGTTTGATGTAAGTGTCGTAATTTATCTGGTGACTAACGAGATAGTTGTTATCGATGTTGAGTTTAACATTTTCTTTCCTTTATAGCTGTAATTCCATGACCTGAAGGTGCCTGATTTAAAGAAATAGTGCGAATTCTTCAAGGGTTGCCTGGAGAGATTAAAGAGATCGAATAGGTGCTCATGGATGAAAATTTGTGGGCCGTTGGGCTAATTGACCGAGACCAGAGCATAAGACTTGAAGGATCTCCTAGGGCGACCCCGGTTAGACGAGCTAAGCGTAGTGCGCCAAGGATTGTAATAGCCGAACGGGGCGACGAAGAGGATACGCCCACCGAAGACAAGCCTATAGTTGGGCCCCCGGATAGTCCTTGACATTTAGAAGGAAAGAGGAGAGGCAAGGCGGTTGCTCATAAGATTCATTAGTCTTCAAGATGGAAATCCATGCTCATGTCCCTGCTAACCGCCGGTGCTAGAATTTCGAAGACTCCTTCCTCACAAATGGAGAATCCTTTCGAAGGGCTCGCTCACATTCCAATTTCGGACTATGTGTCGCTCCAACGTGACATTGGATTGGAAGGGCTTTAGGGTGCTTTAGATTTAGGCGAGTCACTTCCTACGAGGATGGCTGACATAACTGTTTGGTCGGGGGGTTTTTCGCATGCATACATACACTTTCATGGCACTGTACGATTTTCAGTCATAAGCTATTCATTTATGGAGATTACTGATTCTGCTTCTCTTTCTATTTTAAAGATACGATGACAAGGCGGGAATCCATTGTCGGTAGCCTTCGCTCGGCATGTCAGTCGTCTAGTTCATATTATGAGCCTACTGAACGGAGGCTGATAGAGACCGCGATCATGGTTATTCTAGGCAGGAGCTTTATGAAAGGGAGAGAGACAGGGAGAGAGAGTATATAGGCGTCGCTCCCGGTCACGCTCTCCGCCACCTCGAGCCCCAACACAAACTTCCGGTTATGGTAAACAACCCTTGGAACCTTCACACCATAGACCGCCTTCTCAAGTACCAATGCCCGATTCACATCATCGGAGGACTGAAACCGAAACTCCCACTATCACTAAGCAAGCTATCATAGAGCCCACTAGGGAGGGAGCGATCAGAATCGCCCAGCTGAAAAAGGATTTCCCAAACATCTATTTTGATGGCTCCATCTTCCCTTCGCATTTAAAGAGAATTCCACTCGAGGCAAAACAAACAATGCAAGCCAATACTGGGAATGGATGAAGACCACAGACAAAGCATCGGTGGTAGCCCTTGAGCGGTTGAAAACAATTGAGAAATTAGAAACCGATCTCGCTCAAAAGGACCGCATAATTTAGATGGTTCATGATGAGAGCGAGTCCGCGAGAAACTTAGAGATAGAGGCCAACCCAAGGGCTAACGAGGCTACTCGGCGGACGGAAAATATGAGGCGGATTCACATAGCCTGGTTGAGGAGATGGGGCATTGGTCCACCACGGTCATGGCTGAAAGAGACGGGACGCTTAAAGTGCTTGAAGAGCTTAAAGCCAAATTTGCTGAAATCGTCAAGGAGAAAGACGATGCAAACAAAGCTTCCCAACAGGAATGTGAGCATGCTATAGTGTTTAGGAATGAGAGGGATGCGTCAGCGCTCAAAATTCAGGAAACTAAAACCAGGGATGAGAATGAGGTAAAAGCTGCGGAGACCAGGTTAGAGGTTGACATCGAAGATCTTCTTATTACATACAACGCCAATGTCTTGAAGCATTGAAACCAAACTTGGCTCGAGAACTATCATTCACACTTATACAATGCTTGGTGCTGCTTAGTGGAAGATGAAAAACATAAGCTTCAAGCAGAATTTGTAGATGAATTTGAATTGGAGAATCGGGTGCTGAGTGAAGATCAGAGAACGGTTATCCATGACATCACTATTACATATGAAAAGGAGAGACTCGGTACTTAGCACATGGAGGCTGGAGAGGGTTCTGGCATTAAGCGCTATGATGCAGGTTCCATAACTCTTGGGCCAGCCCTGCCCAAATCTACCCCTGCGATTGATCCTCAATCTATGCCCGCATACAATCCTGATCAATCGCATTGTCTCTAACCCGTGAGCACGTCATTGAGCTTCGTGTGCAAGTCATTATGAGGAAGATATTTTGAACATTTCTTGCACTTATTCAAAGCCGAAAACATTGATTGAAGTAATCATTATCTCTTTTTCATTGTCTCTATTCAGCGATAGGAGCTATATATGTCGTGCCTCCTACAACCATAGAGCCGCATCATGAGCAGGGGCCATCATAACAGAAGCGACCACAACAACGGCCACTACACCGATGCATGGAGCACAGGGAAGCACATTTACTTTTGATGAGCAGATGATAGAGGAGCTTCTTGGTCACCAAAGTGACCCTTTTTCCAATCTGCCATTTGTCATGGGTGGACGCGCACCTATGATCAGCTCCTCGGGTCCAACTTCTAGCATTCTCGGTGATGCCCAAAAAATCCACAAAGAGGAGATAATAGACGAGATTAACGCCGAGATGGAAGCAACTACGTGGGCCAGTGGTATCGGAGGTGGGATGGCATCCCCTAGTCTAGCTCCTTTGCTAATGATTTCTCCTGAAGGCACGATCGTCGACACCAGTGTGCCTCTCCCGCCTTCCAACATCGACCCTGTCCATCCGACTTCGCCTTCAGAAATTATTCCAATCCATGTGAGTTCGGAAGAGGAGGTTACCATAATACCCCGACTGAAGGTTAATCACCAAAAGGCAAGGGATCAAAGAGGCATCCAAGCGGTGATTCCAGCGGGTCAACATCGAAGAAGAAGAAGTGAAGAAGACAAGAGAATAGACATGTCCTCTCGGCTCATTTTTGGTCGATAGATAGGAATTTCCTTTGGTTTTTTGTAGCTGTGTATAGACGCGGGTTCGGCCCCTGCTAGTTGGATTTTTTTGCAATAATTTTGTGCTTAGTCTTTTCATCCAAACAATAGTTGAAATAAAGTTCCATTTTGTCTTCAGCATGGTTTGCATTTATTTTTCTTAAGTATTTCAGCGTTCGAACTTCCATTCAATGTACCTGTGGAGTCTTAGCCTTCAAATCAGACCCAGGTTTAGTTACTAAGTTCTGGAGTCATGGCTTCAGGTCACGATCGAATCGTTAAGTCGAATTCCAATACTGCACTGTCTCAATCAGTGGCTGATACATATGGTCTGCTGCCAGTTTCGAGAAAAAACTGAAAAGATTGGTAGGTCATCATCTCTCGCCTTTAATATATCCAGCTCAAATCTATTGAAGAGAGTCCAAAACAAGACGAGTGCGGGTGGTCGAATCACACTTGCCCATCAATTGATGATTGCATCCGCACCCTGGGGATCGCACTTGTACATCGACGGTCGGTCACGCCTGCTTAAGGTTTTGAGATATGTCCATGCTCTGGAGACTTAAGTTATTTTATGGGCGGTCAGCCACACCATTTGATACTTAGAACTTCGTCCACACTCTAGGGACTTAGATTGATTCGTGGGTGGTCAGTCACACCCACTTTGCATTTATACTCCGGCCCGCACTCCAAGGGCTCAGAGTTGTCCTACGGGTGGTCGTCTCACACTCGGCTTGTGTTTATACTCCAATCCGCACTTTGGGGACTTAGAGTTAGTCGATTGGTAGTTGCTTATACCTACTTTGATGTTTATACGCCCTTTTCTTTTTCTTTTCGCTGCGCCCCCCACAGCTCGACAATATAACATGATTGTCTAGCAGTCTGGTCTCCCTGAACGACTCCCACTCTGTTGTCAGTAGGAAATTTTAAAGTCAGATACCAAGGGGCAATGGCCGCCCTGAACTCAGCTAGGGCTGGTCGGCCCAAGAAAGAATTGTACGGAGAGTCTTATGTCCAATACAACAAACTGTAATATCCGGACTCTCTGGCGTTCTCCAATTCTCAATTCCACTGGTAGCTCCACTATCCTAGTGGGTATAATCGCACTTTCATTGACGCCATGAATGCGAGATTAACAAGGCTTCAAATCCTTTGCTTCCATCTTCATCTGATCATAAGCTCGCTTAAATAATATGTCCACTGAACTTCCACTGTCCATTAAGATCCTCTTCATCCAAGCAGGACCTATCTAAGATGAAATGACAAGTGGATCAATGGTTGGGGCTTCGACTCTGTCGGCATCCTTATCTCGAAATACAATGTCGTCTATCATCGTTTTATGTTGCTTGGCCAGAGCCTCGTCTTCCAAATTACGACAACATTCGAAGCTCGCATGCCTAATAGAGCTGGCATATGACTCCATTTCCTTCCAGCTCTGATCGGATAGACGAGGGCCACCATTGATAGTATTAATCACTAGCCTCCGCCGATACGAGCGGGTTCATCCGGCCGCGCCTGATTTGGTATTTGGTTTTGATTCGATGAGCCCACACCTCCAAACTGCAGCGCCCAAACAAACTACTCCAACTTTCTCTCTCATATCAACTTCTTAATAAAATTTTGTAAATGACGGCACTCATTCATGTTATGGCCATAGCTATCGTGAAATCTACAAAACTTCCCTGTTTGAATCTGTTTTTCTTATGATTGCTTCAGAGCAATTTTCTTATATTGAATAGTATTGCAGGTCTGCAAGTACACATTTTCCAGTGACGTATTTAAAGGAGTATAATTATCAAACATAGAAGCCCTACGTCGTGGCCCATGATTCTAATCTCGTTTCCTGTTTTGATTTCCATTGACTTTCTGTTCATTATGTTTATTATGTATGTTCAATTGCACCTTTCCGAAACTCTCCTCTATTTTTGAAACAACAACATTACTTTGGATTCCTTCCATACTGGGCCTTGCATCATCCTTTTTTTAGACTATTTTGCATCCTTCCTTCTCAAGAACTGGCTGCCTTGGAATAGAAATGGTCTAATGACGTAGGGGGTTTTCCGGCTAACCAGTTGCCAAATTCAGAATCGGAATCGATCCCCTTAGTTAGCACCATTGGAATTGAGCTGTCATTAGGATTACCAATTTCAGCACATGCAGCGTGTAATCTCTCCAGATAACGTCTGAGTGTCTCCCCGGGAGCTTGAGTGACACTAGACAAGGTGTTAACATCTTTTGGCCTAGTGACATGCATGCGAAACAGTTCAACAAACTTCGTTGCCAACTGGTCAAAACATGAGATAGATCGAGGTTGTAGACGAGTAAACCACATAGTCGATATGCCTCATTAGGAGATCGAGACAATTCAGCACTTGACCGCATCATTGGCTCGTGCAACATTCATTAACCATTCGTACTTTAAGATGTGCTGGTTAGGATTAGAGCTTCCTTCATAAACGGGTCGATTTGGCATTCTAAATTGCCGAGGCGGTTCAGTGTAGAGTATATCATCAGTGAAAGGGGTATGACTCCGGGAGATTCTGTAGTCTTCATTAGTGTTGCCCTGACTTTTGTGGATCATCTGATCGATCAATGTCAAGATATCCAGCATCTGGACATTCTGGGCATGCTGAGCCAAGGTGTAGTTGGGTTCCACAATGTAAGGATGGGTCTATCGCGATCGATGTTCCATATCTCGCATCCTTGTTTCTAGGTCTTCGGGAACATAAGGCTTAGGAGTATAATCACGTTGACGGTGGGTCAGATCCATTCGGTTCTGAGTGTCAACTCCCAACTCAATAGTAGCGGTAGCAACGCGATTATCAGTAGTATGATAAGGAATAGTACCTCCTTGAGGGGAGGGTCCGGTCTGATGGCTGGTTGACAGGCCAACTCTCGGTTGCCCAAGATTCAAGGTACGATGATGTCCAATGGCCTGTGTATAGCTTCCATCCATCCATGGGCGCGTGGACCGATAATTGTAGTCAGAAGAGGTTGAACTCTCAATGGATGAATAGGAAGCCTGATCCCTTTTGGATCTCCTTTGTCTTTGATGATTTAGTTGGTTGGTCAATTCCATGTTAGCACGGAGTTACTGAGTAAGCTGTTGGCGACTTTGCGTCAGCTCTTACATTAGCAGTTGAAACTCTTTCCTGGTCACAGGGTCTTGCGGATCTTAAGGTCCGACAGCATTCTTATCAGTAGAAGGAAGTTGCACGGGGTTTTTTCTAACCTATCCTTTTGGATCTGCAGCACTTGAAGTAGTTCTAGTGTTGACCATGGTGGATCTGAAGCTCTTCCCTAGACTAAGATGGAAGAACTTCTAGACTTGAAATCTAGATCTTCTCCTTAGATGCTTGCAATTCGATATCGGTAGTAGATCCAATGAGCAGGAGAAAAACTAGGTTTTCTCAGTGAAAGCACCAAAGTGTTTGTATCAAAATTGGACACAACACTCTTCAGATGTGTTCGAAGAGATAAAATGAAGAAGATAAATGTAAAATGAGGAAGATCTAACAAATAAACCAACCGATAAACAGGAAAAATGCACAAATACACACAGATTTAGAGTGGTTCGGCGTATGGCCTACTTCAACTATGAAATAGTTGTCTTTTATTAATTTTTTCTCGCTGGTTGCAATGAGTTACAACAGTATAATCCAAGTACAAAAGTAATTTCTGCAGTGTCTGGACATAGAAGAGCCAAAAGTTAGCCGTAGGCAGCAAATATCTCACCCAGATCTCAAAAGACTTCTTCTCTCGAGTGAGCGGGTCTATGGGAACGAGTTCTGGTGATTTTGGCTCAATCTGGGTGCGATACAAATTGAGTTTGTATCGATCGAAAAATAATCCTTTGAGACTGAAATTTGTCAGGTACATTCTTAGGGTTGTATGCAAGCTTCTATGATAATTTGGTGGCATTTAGACTTGTAGGACTCAAGTTATAATCGGCGCTATTTTGTATTTTTTGACGGCTGCCGAGTTCGCATCGCTTCTGTTTACATCGCTTGTGTTCGTATCGCTTCTAGGCACGTGATGAATGATGACATGGCACTAACTTTTAGGATTGATCCACTTTTTATGCCGAGTGACAGAGTCATTCATCTTTACATGTGTCCTTCGCATCGCTTTATGCTTTGTTTCATTTGTGTCACTCTCACTCGCATCAGACCCTTGTTGCTTACTTCATATCAATGGATAACCCTCCTTTCGTATCAGTCGACCATGCTCCACCCCGTATCAATCCAAATCTATCTACTTCGTGTCGCTCTTTTGAGTTCATTTTGTATCGATGGAGCGATACGAATGGGGTAAATATGAAGGATATGAAATGGCGCTTTCTAGATCAGTACAAAGCAACACATACTCGATGGATACGATTATCTAGGATACGAAAGGGATGGACATGAACTTGATCGATTCGAATGAACTGCTTCTTCCCATGGATACGAATATGTTTGATTTCGATGTTTACAAAGGAGGCCGCCTTGGATGGTTGCAAACTGATGATTTTGATGGATGCGAACAAGGGATGTGAGATTGGATTGATACGAATGAGATTATTGCTTGATTTTGCATCGATCATATCTTGAACATACGAATCCCGATTGACTCGAAATTTGAAACGTTGGCTTTCATAGATTTGATTATCATGTCATGTTAATTGTAGCTCAATCCAGACTCGGACAAAATTTACTAGCATCCATAGCGGATCTGCGTATAACTAGTTTTTAGGATGAACTATCATTGGTTTCTGGTCAATTCTTTGGTGTCATGGCCTTGCCAAAAGGCAGGATCAAAATTAGTAGATACAAACCTTTACTGCATTCGTATGAGAAATCTAATTAAATTACTTAGCAAAACAAGTGGTATGAAACGTTTGCGTTTACTTCGTCGGTTAATTCCTTGAATTGTTCGATTGAATTCTTATGACAATTTTCGAGTGAAAATCTATAATTTGTTTGTAAATATCTAAGTTGAGTCAGTGGTTATGGGACATAAAGCTAAACTCATTTATTTACTAGCATGATGTAATTTACACTGATTGATCTATGACGATCATTTTTGAGGTTTAGACTAGTGATATGCGGTGTCTCTTCGTCCACATGGGGGACTGTAACCTATTCTATTGAGCTTCGTCACATTTTTATGGGCTAATGACCCATGGACTTTTAATCATTTTATGGAGTTCGGTTCATCGGAAGTATCATTGTACTACGTCATTGTTCCAGCTTATTTGAGTTTCAGGTTCCTTGGGTGTATCATTGTACTACGTCATTGCACCGGCTCTATGGGTTAGCGATCTATGGGATAGTAACCCGTTTATGATACACGTGTTGGTGAGTTTTCATGCTCATGTTTGTGATAGGCCTCCCCCTTTGTGTTTTTAGATTTCTAATTATTGATTTCTAGAATTTATGTTTCACCAATTTTTGTGATTTGCATTGATATGTTTTGTAACGACCCGTAATTTCGCTACTTCGAAAATGAAAGATTTCATTTGTTTTAAATCAAAAAGGTTTAAAACTTAAATAAAAAAATTATATATAATAGATAATAATAGAGGAATTATGTATTCTTATAGTTTATAATTTAAAAAGTATAAATTTGGATTTTAGAACAAATCAACAAAAGTTAAGTTTTGTTAAAAATAAATAAATGCTTAAGTAAATAGGTTTAAATGTTTGTTCAAAATAAAAATCTTATTGAAAACATCTAATAAAGATAATAAAAGTATATTAAAATACTTATAAGTATGTTCATAATCGTTTTACAAAAATAACCAAATTTTATCGCATTTTGTCAGTTTTACATACACCGTAAAATTAAAAAATTTGATATTATTTAAATATGATTTTAAAATATAAGGAGACATGTTTTAATTTATTTAAAGAAGTAAAATGTTCATTTTTAAATTTCGTTTACATAAATAAATAGTTTAACTAAAGCGTCAAAATATGACCGTAAAACATTTTGTCGAAAAACGACGTTTTGTCGATTAAAAGTTGTCACAACATCGTCGCACCTTTATTTTCTTATATAGGAACATATATTACAATAGTATAAGTATTAATTAATTCACTAGTCAAGTTTACTTTTACTAAACAAGGTTAGAAACTTCTAGAAAACAATTAAGAAAAAGTAAGCACAAAAAGACAAAAATGTCATTTCAAAGCAAAAAGTAAAACATCAAATCAAAGAAACATAATTATTACTTACTTTACTTAATATCTAAGTGAAAATGACATAAAGTAATGATTTGAAATGTGATTTTAAGTGTTGAAAAAAATAAGATTTTTTATTTGGTTGTGTGCTCCATATTTACCCATTTCCTACCTACTTTCTTCCTACAGTTCTAGTGCATTTCAACTCCTATAAGTATGACCCTATCCTCTCCACTTTTATTCATATTATTTTGGGGAATACGACGAAACTATGCTATTGTTATCTCTCTAAAAAGATTTAGAAACTCCGTAGAAAATTCAAGTAAGAATTTAACTTATTTTTTCCTCCAATCTATTCTTATCCTATTCATCCCCAAGTGTTCTGAATCTAATGATTATATATACCTCTTCCCTTTTGCGCGCGCGTGTGTGTATATATATATATATATATATATATATATATATCAAAAGCGAGAGATTCTGGAAGAGATTGGAAAGCTGCATAACCATTTGAGTAAAGCTAAGGCTAATCTGTGAGTGGAAACCTTAGTATTTCTTTTCGGCAATTATTTAGTGTATTTCTTTTGGATTCAAATATGCCTTAGGGGTTTTAGGATTTCAAAACTATGATAGATAAAATCCCCTAAAATTCCTTTTTAATTCGATATGTCAACTCTATGCTGAGATTCCCAATTATTTGCATTTACTTGATGGAATTTGTTTTGTAATGCAATTTATGATGATTTTATAGTCTAATCCACTTCTCCTTCTTCTTTGGGTTAAATTGTGATTCTTCAATATAATAAAGGGTTTATATTAACACTTATTCTTATATGTTTCTTTGTAAAAGAGGAGTTGAATAGAATATGGGGTTTAGATTGTAATTTTTACTGTTTAAGATATTCCATTGAATTAGTGTAATACATTGAGTTTCTAGTTTATTTACAAGTCGGTTATTGCAGTTTCGATTATGAATATTTATTTTTTGTTTTTGACACTTGAATTCCATAAAACCTTCGAAAATTAAAGAAAAATGACTTGTAATAATATTTGGTTAGGGAATTGAGAATAAACACTAGTTTAGGGCATAAAATCCGTGTGGTTAGAAATTATTAAGCATGAATATTTATTTATTTCTATCTACGTAATGAATGTATAATTATTGCGTATGTGATGTAGCTAATTAGGCATTTATTTTTATTTATTTACCCCCGTTAGGAAGGTAATTGATTTTGAGGTGAAAATAAGAGGAAACTCTTATATAGCCTAATTACTATTTTAAGGCGTAATAAGGAAGACTCCTTATAAGGCCTTATTTATGAACCGGTGAGATGTGTGTGTGTGTGTGTGTGTGTAGAAAGAGTAATTAATTTATGGCTATGTCATAGGGATGCAAGGTCAATAGAGTTGCGTGATAGAAGTCTGCCCTTCACTTTGGCGCTACCAGCAGTTGTGTATAGTTTTATTGATATGAGATCTCCTTATCATAAATATTTCTAATGATGCAAGGTTAGTTCCAAATCTAGTAAGGGAAATCTGCCTAGCTAATCTAGCTACCAGTTCCCACGAATAGTGAACTAATGTGACACATCATTATAGGTATTGGCCATAAGACGAAGGGCCTGCTTCGAGGTTTGAGGTATTAAGTGGTTGGTCCCGCCTTTTTCCCCAGATGATGTATTAAATGGCCAAGGGTTTATGCTAGATGGTATGTCTACAAGGGTCCACTTCTGTAATTATGCCTTAAATGATGGAGTCTGCCTATTTTCCACTTGGAATTATTAAAAGGCCTATGCAATTTCATATGATGTCAATTAGATGGTACCACTAAGAAGCATGCTTCTGGAATTAGGCATTTAATGATGGGGTCTGTCTATTTTCCACCGGGAAGTATTAAGTAGCTTGGATACCGTCTCTTACATTATTAGCTATTTATGACGCATGATTAGGATATGGGATATACTTCTGGATAGAAGTTATTTAGTGGTCAGACCTGCCTCCTTTCCTTATAAAGAAGTATTAAATGATTTTATGTTCGTAGACATATTCTTATTTTGAAATATACTGCCCAAATACTAGAAACGTAAGGCTTGATGTTTTTGTTCACCGAAAACTTGTTATTCTGACTCCATCTTCATTACAACATAGGTTAAGGATGTAGTGATGGCGGCGATGATGCTAAAGTTGAAGAAGCTTGGCAAGTGGCAGTATTTATTATAATTTGCTTTCATTTGTACTCACGGATTTAAACAATTGTTGTAACAGATATTATATTATGGTTTTTATGGGATTTTGTGTTATGACATTTTTGGTTTTGGAATAAATGGGTACACTTTACTATTATATTTTGTTCCATCTGTTTTGATTTGTGAAAGATTAGTTATGACTCTGCAATATTATTTCTTTTTACTATCAACAGCTTGCCTTAGAATGGATCTAAGTTTCCATGGGCCTTTTCTAGATCGAAATTTAGGCTTGTTCCAAGGTGGGTTGTCACATTTGGTAGTAGAGCTCTAGGTTACCTGATCAATGGGGGAAAAACTATATGTATGAGAGATGTATTAAACTATATGTATGAGAGATGTATTTGTTATCTTGAAAAAGGTTTTTCAAAAAGAATACTTACTATATATATCTATGTGTGTATACACACACACCCCCCCCCCCATACCTCCTCTTCTTGAACATACACATATACACTACGAAAACTTTTTTTCTTTCAGCATATAAATACTATCTTGGGAAATCATTACTAAAGGTTTAACCTATAGTAGTTGATGTAGCCAATAATCAATCTACTTTTGAACAAGGGAACCCTACCTACGCAAGATCTTCCACTCATGAAATGCCGAAATGGTTTAAATAATATCTTAGGACTATCAGGCAGATTCCTATTCCTCCAACTGCACTAATAGCACCCAATGCCCCAGCTGCTGATGCAGCACCATGCCCTGCCAACTTTCTTAAGCTATGGAAGGAATTTATCAATATGGGAGGGAAGACATACTCTGGAGCTGAAGGATATGCAGAAGCTAAAGCATGGATTGATAACTGTTAGAGGATATTTAGAGAGCTGGGTTGGAATGATCAGTTAAGAAGAAGAATAACGGCTTGGCATCTTAGGGAAAAGCTTTAAATTGGTGGAACTTTGTAACTAATGATCATCGAGGCAGAATATTCTATTGGGATGAATTCAAGGACCGATTCAAGATGAGATTCATGTCAAGAGTAAAGGTTAGCTTGCAATTGGGAAAGTTCATTCAGTTGAGACAAGGAAATTCTACCCTTAAGGAGTACATAGCTAAGTTTATTGAATTGGCTAAATTTGGGATGAACCTGTTAGATACACCTATAAGAAAGGCCATGAACTTCGTGAAGGGCTTAAATTACCCGCTAAGAGAGATGTTGTTGACCCAAGTACCTATGGGGTCCATGTATGAGATGTTGGTAGAAACAACAATGTTGCATGTGACCAATAAGGAAGTTAAGAGAGAAAAAGAGAAATCTACAAAGACCCAAAAGCAAGGAGGGTCTAAGTAGGGGAGCTTTTGGGCCTATGATAAGTTGAAGGTGAAGTTTAAGAAGAAAGTAAGGTTGTGTAAGAGATGCCAAAGCAAAGATCACAAAGCCAAAGATTGTAGGGCAAGTCTGATGAAGGAAGCCTTCAAAAGGAAAGTGCTTTAACTTCCACGAAGAAGGGCATCACAAGAATTAATGTACCAAGATGGCTAAGGAAGGACCAGGTAGATAGGCCAACACTATTGTAGTTGTCCCTGTTGCCAGCAACTCACCATGAGACCAAGGAAAAGCAGCTCTAAAAGGTATAACTCTTAATTTAAGCGTTACTATTCATACCCTATTTGATTCGATGGCATCACATTCCTTTATAGCTAGGAATGTAGTAAATTCCTTAAACCTTAAAACCAGATTGTCAACAGCCCAATAGCGGTTTCCAATCCTATTGGGGGTTCATTCCATCTTTTTCTTATTTGCAAAGACCTAGTGTTAGACATATGCGACGTTGACTCACATGTACTACATACGTTCTAGATTTTACGGGGTATGGACTTATCTTGGGTATGGATTGGTTATCATATTACAGAGATATTCTTAACTATGACAAAAGGGTAGTACGATTAAGGAGTCATCGAGGTTGTGACCTAGAAGTTCTTTGTACACCCAAAGTTTTAGTTGAGTTAAGCCATGTGTACTCACTAAGTCTATCTGTTGATTAAGAACCATCATATGTACCTATAGTTTGTGAATTTCTTGATGTCTTCAATTTGTTCTAAGGTCTACCACCCCATAGGGAGATTGAGTTCCAAATCTATTTGGAGAAAGGCACAAGACCCATCACTCTACCTTTAAGACATATGGCCCCCAAAGAAAGAAGGGAATTGGATAAGCAAACATTAGAGCTATTGAAGAAAGGATTCGTCTGTGGGATTACTTCTCATTAAGGAGCCTCTGTCATTTTTTCTACTAATGCAGATGGATTTTAAGACTTTGCATCGATTATAGGGAGTTAAACAAGTTAAAAGGGAAAAATAGGTATCCACTACCTAGAATAGATGACTTGTTAAACCAACTTGAAGGAGCTAAAATCTTTTCCCAATTAGGCTTAGCAACATGATTCCATCACTTAAGGATTATAGAGGAAAGCAAGCCGAAGACCGCATTCCGTATGCCAGATGGACTCTATGAGTGGGAAGTAATGCCTTTTGGACTGACAAATGCCCCAGCATACATCGTGGATTTGATGAATAGAATATTTAGAGAGAAACTTAATAAATTTATCAATGGTATTTGTTGATGATATCTTAGTTTTCTCCAAAGGCAACAAGAAGCATAAGGACTACCTTAAGGAGGTATTGGAGACCTTAAGAAGAAACCAACTACAAACCAAGTTTTCTAAATGCCACTTTTGTAAAAATGAAGTTGGGTTCCTTGGGGTATACTGTTTCAAAGAAAGAATTGGCGGTGGATCCTACTTAAGTGGAAGTTGCCCAATGATGGAAGGTTCCTAGTAATGAATTGGAGGTTAAAAGCTTTCTAGGGTTAGCAAGCTACCATAGGAAGTTCATCAAGAGCTTTGCACAAATAGCAACCCCTTTAACCCGACTTACTAGGAAGAATCTAGTATTTTTTTGGGATGATACGTGCACTAAGGCATTTGAGAAGCTTAAGGAGTCATTGACTAGTGCACTCGTGCTCACTACTACAGATGGGACCAAGCCGTTTACTATTTTCATGGATGCATGTGGCATAGGATTAGGAGCAGTTCTTATGCAAGAAAGGAAGGTAGTTGCATAAGCTAGTAGACGACCAAAAGATCATGAGAAGAGGTATCCAGTGCATGATTTAGAATTAGCAGCCATTTTTTTCCTTGAAGATGTGGAGACATTATCTCTTAGGGAAAATTTTTAAGTTATTCACTGATCATAAATCACTGAAATACCTATTTTCCTTTGAATCTTAAGCAGCAGATATGGATGGAGCATATAGCATCGTTCGACTTTGGTATTCAATATAACGAAAAAGGGAACGTAGTCATCGAAGCCCTTCGTAGGAGACACGCTAGCCTAGGTGATATATATGAATGGAGATAGTTGGAGTTTCTCTTGAAATTAAACATCCAACCATCAACAGAACCCATCCAAAGTTTTCTATCAGTTATGAAAATTAGACCAGCCTTGATGGATCGTATAGGGCACGAGCAAGTAAAAGACAAGGAGTTAGTAGAGATTTTGAAAAAATTAAGGAAGGAGAGCATATTCCCCATGCAAAGAGATACTCAGTTGATGAGAAGGGATATCTGAGAAGAGATGGACATCTTTCCATCTCGATGATAGGTGACTTGATGAGAGAAGTGCTTATGGAGTGCCACCACTCAAGGATGACCATTTGTCCCAGAGAAGATAAGATGTACAAAGACATGAAGAGAATTTTCTTTTCGAATGGAATGAAGAAAAGCATAGCTAAGTTTGTTGTTAGATGTTTGACATGTTAAAAGATAAAAGTTGAACAAGGGAAGCCTGATGGAATATTATTACCTTTTGAAA
Source organism: Allium cepa (assembly GCA_030765085.1). Lineage (NCBI taxonomy): Eukaryota > Viridiplantae > Streptophyta > Magnoliopsida > Asparagales > Amaryllidaceae > Allium > Allium cepa. The sequence continues at coordinate 621,292,489 of CM060928.1, forward strand.
TTCTAATTTAGAAGTGGGAGCATATTTCAATGGATTTTGTGGAAGGGTTGCCTAAAAGTCAAAAAAGGAAATGAGGCTATTTGGGTTGTTATAGATAGACTCGCTAAGATTGCTCATTTTGTTATGATTAGGAGAAATAGGACTAGTGCCTCACTCGCCTAGATTTATATTAAAGAGGTATTTCGTCTATATGGAATTCCAGTAAGCATAGTCAAAGATAGAGACCCCTTGCTCACTTGCGAATTTTGGAGGAGCCCACAGACAGCTTTAGGAACTTTTTTGAACCTTAGCATGACATATCACCTGCAAACCGACGAACAATTAAAGAGGGTGTGTAGAATTTTGGAAGACTTGTTGAGAGCTTGTGTTTTGGATTTCGGAGGACATAGGTAGCAGCATCCGCCTTTGGTTGAGTTTGCATACAATAATAGCTATCAAACTACGATTGGTATGGCCCCTGTTGAATCACTCTATGGGCGGTCATGCACATTGCTTAGTTGTTTGTAGGAAATCAATGGAAAAGTATTGCTGATCCCAATTTGATCCGTGATACCATGGAAAAAGTTGAGTTGATCAGCCAAAGGATGAAGGTAGCGCAAGACCATCAAAAATCTTATGCGGATAGAAGAATGAAATAACTTGAATTTGAGGTTGAGGATGTGATATTTTTTGAAATCTCCCCTCTTAGGAAAGTTGCTAGATCTAGCAAGTCCTAAAAATTGGTACTTAGATTTATTGGGCCATACAGTATTCTAGAAAGAATAGGAAAATTGGCGTATTGTGTGGAGTTTCCTGAAAAGTTGGCAGGAGTCCATAATGTTTTTCACTTTTCTCTCCTTGGGAGATACCTTCATTACACGGCTGGAAGAGTATATCCTGATCAGTTGGGGGATTTTGAGATAGAGCCGATAGTTCCTCGTGCCACCGCACGCATTGTGGAGCACGGTACTAGAAGACTCCGTAATAAAATAATTAAGTTGGTCCGAGTATAATGAAGGGACAATCCGACGGAAAGCACATGGCAGACCAAGGAGAAGATGAAGAGCACTCACACAAAGCTTTTTATTGGTAATTTTTCTCTCCAAAATAAGGATTTTGGTTGCATCGTGGTTGCTGGATTGGATGGTAAGAATGATCATTACACTTTTTCACAATCACTTAACACTCATATAGAAATTTTTATGCATGTTTAGGTTATTTGCATATATACTTACATAACATGATTACACACTTACACTAGGATTGTACTTATTTTAGCATGTCTGTAGAAAATAATCACAATGCACGAATAGTTGAGTAGATGGAACTTGGTTGTATAATTTGGATGTATTGTAAATTACGTTGTTCGCTTCTTGGAAGATTACGGAACGAAATCCTTTTTAAGGGGGAAAGAATGCAACACCCCATAAAATGAACCATATAAAACTAAAGTAAATAAAATTAATTATTATAAGGGTTGGATATGGAAATTTTGTAAAAATTAGAATTTTACCATGAAATTTATTTCGTTGCGTTCGTGGCGAAATTCTGATCGGTTTCCATATATAATATGCAGAAAAACCGAGCTCAAACAAAGAAGTTATGAGCATTTGAAGTTCTCAAATTTATATTAATTTAGTTTAAATTCAAATTCATATTCAAATAAGAAATAAAATTTAGGATATAAATTTCAAAAAATTAGCTTAGGGGCTAAGTAAACTATTAATTAAGGCTAAAAATTCAATTTAATTAGGGAATAAAATAATTCGGCAATGGAAAGAAAAATAAATGCTCCTAAATAAGATAGCGGTCGACCTGAATAGGTCAACCAATCGACCGCTACTTCCATCATACGGTCGACCCTACTTCCATCCCAAAGGCGGTCGACCACTTAGCAACGAAAGTTTCTAGTGGCGACTAGGATTTTATGCTATGTTCTACATGGTTGTGCACTCCAGATTTACTCGTTTCCTGCCTACTTCCATCATACGGTTCTCGGGCTTTTCAACTCCTTTAAATAGAACCTTGTACTCTCCACTTTTATTCATATTATTTTGGAAAATACGATGGAACTCTATCGTTGCTATCTCTCTAAAATGATTTAGAAAATCCGTAGAAAATTCAGCTAAGGATTTAACTTATTTCTTCCTCCAATCTACTCGTATCCTAATCTTCTCCAATTGTTTTGAATCTAATGAATATATGTATGCATCTTCCCTCTCTTTTTTTGTGCGTATAAAAAGATTCTGGAAGAGATCAGAAGGCCACGAATCCATTTGAGTAAAGCAAGGCTAATCTATGAGTGGAAAGCTCAGTATTTCTTTTCAGCAATCATTTAGTGTATTTCTTTTGGATTTGAATATGCCTTAGGGATTTTGGAATTTCGAAAATATGATAGATAAAATCCCCTAAAATTAATTTTTAATTCAGTATGTCAATTTCATATGAGATTTCCAGCTATTTACATTAATTTGATGGAGTTTGTTTCGTTACGCAATTTATGATAATTTCATTGTCAATTCCACTTCTCTTTCTTCTTTGGGTTAAATTGCGATTCTTCGATATAATAAGAGGTTTAGATTACGAGTTCTATTCGTAGTTTATGCCACTTATTATTATCTATTTCTTTGTAAAAGAGGAGTTGAATAAAATATGGGGTTTAGATTGCAATTCTTATTGTTTAAGATATTCCATTGAATTGGTATATTACATTGAGTTTCTATATTATTTACAAGTCTGTTATTGCAGTTTTGATTATGAATATTTATTTCCTGTTTTGGACATTTGAATTCCATGAAATCTGGGGAAATTGAAAAAAGTACTTGAAATAATAAATGGTTAGGGAATTGACATTAAACGCTTGTTTAGGGCATAGAATCCGTGTGGTTAGAAATTATTAACTGTGGATATTTATATCTACGTAATTAACGTATAACTATTGCATATATGGTATATTAATTAGGCATTTATTTATATTTATTTTCCCCCATTAGGAAGGTAATCGATTTTGAGGTGAAAATAAGAAGAAACTCTTATATAGCCTAATTACTGTTTTAGGATGTAATAAGGAAGTTTCCTTATAAGGCCTTATTTATGAAATGGTGAGATGTGTGCGCGTATGTGTCTATAGAGTAATTAATTTATGGTAAGTCATAAGGATGCGAGGTCAATAGAGTTGCATGACAGAAGTATGCCCTTCACTTTGAGGCTACCGGAAGTTGTGTATAGTTTTATTGATGTAAGATATCCTTATGATAAACATTTGTAATGGCGCGAGGTTGGTTCCAAATCCAGTAGGAAAAATCTGCCCAACTAATATAGCCACCAATTCCTATGAAAAGTGGACTAATGTGATTCGTTATGGGCATGGGCCATAAAACATAGGGTCTGCTTTGGGTTTAGAGGTATTAAGTGGTTGGACCCGCCTTTTTCCTCAGATGAAGTATCAAATGGCAAAGGGTTTATGCTAGGTGGTATCTATACAGGGGTCCGCTTCTGGAATTAGGCCTTAAATGACAGACCTGTCTATTTTCCACTTGGAAGTATTAAGTGGCCTATGAGATTTCGTTTGATGTCAGCTAGATGATACCACTGTGGAGTACACTTCTGGAATTAGGCCTTAAATGATAGGGTCTGTCTATTGTCCATTGGGAAGTATTAAGTGGCTTGGATACCGTCTCTTACAATATTAGCTATTTATGACGTATGATTGGGATATATTTCTAGAATGGTTGGTATTAAGTGGTTAGACCTGCCTCCTTTCCCTATAAAGAAGTATTAAATGATTTTATTGATTTTATGTTCATAGACATATTCTTATTTTGAAATATATTGGCCAAATACTGAAAAAGTAAGTGTAACAACCCTATTGCTAGTGGCTGATTAATTAAATCTACTTAGGGATAATTAATTCTAAATTGTGATTTGTGAAATGTAACTGTGAAAGTAAATCTAGGTTTGTGAAAAATTGAATTGTTTATCTTAATTAATTTTAAGATAACTTTGGAAAATGCTGTAAATTTAGTTAAGTGTTAATATTGTGATTTATTATTTTAAAATGAAAATTTGTAATCAATAATTTATTTTGTTTTAATTAAAAATAATAAGAATAACTTGTATTTCAAAAGTTACATTTAATTGTACAAAACATTTCTATATCTATATAAATGGGAATTTTTATCTTGCGAATGAGTTTAATAAATTTTGAGTGGTTAAAACTATGTTAAATGAAACCTTAGTTAAAATGTACAATAGTTCCTTATAAATTACTAACACTTCGGATTTTTGTAACACTTGACAATTAGGTCCATATCTCAACCCACTTAGCCTATTTAAGAGAAGATTCCTTCTAATTTTATATAAACAGTATGCCAATTCTAAAAGCTGAGAACTAGAGAACTCAATTCCTCTTTCAAAACCTAGAAAACAAAAATCAAAGCTCTTCTTCAATTCATGGTAAATTAAACATCTTAAGGAGCTTATTTGTTTAGGGTTTGCTGGTTTGAAAATTTGTGCTGAGGTGATAATCTTGATTGTTAAATTGAAGGATTGAGGTGAGTTAATCACTCACAAATCTATTTCTAAATCTTTTTTTAATGTATATAATTGTTTTGATGATTTTTTGAATTGAATTGGTTAAAAATTAATTACAAAGTTGGATGATTGTTGTGTTGTTGTAGTTGGAAATTTAGTGTGAAAATCGCTATAGTAAAACAGCGATATCCTAGTGCAAAATGAACCGAATCGAAATATTTTTGTGGTATAAATGTATTTCAGTTAGCTACAAATTCCTTTTAATTCATTTTGAAATTCAGTAGTTTAGAGGGTCGAAATTGAGTTTGAAACCGATGGTGTAGGTCTGCCCTGTGCAATTCCTTTAGTTTGTTACCTGATATTAAAATTATCATAACTTTTGATTGGTAGGTCAAAGTTAAGTGAATTTTTCGTCAATTGAAATATATGTTTATAAAGAACAACTTCCGTGTTTATCATTTTTTGTAAATCTATAGTTTACTAAGAGTGATGTGGGTTTGAAGAAGAGACATCCTCTCTGCCCTGTGTTTAATCTAAGCATTGAAACACAGAAATAGTTTTAGGCACAACTTTTTTATTACTTATCGAAATTAGACAATTTTTTAATTTTTGGAAAGCATAGACTTTGTTCTACAACTTTCATGTTTTAAGTTTTGCATAGTTTTGAAGTATAAATGGTCAAAAATTCGTTTCTTTGTCGATGCCTTGTCAATGAAAGACAGAGTTAATAAATTTAAATCTAAAAATTATTTCGGTCATAACTTTTAAACCATAAATCCAAATTAGATGATATTTTTCTTGTTTGAAAGATGAGAATTTTTTCTACAATTTTCATGTTTTATGTTTTTAAAATTAAAAGATTTAGATGGTTGAAATGCATATCTTTAAATCATAAATTTGAGTCAAACAAAGTAAATAGACAAGCTTCGTATACAAGTAATTTTACGAAAGAGAATTATTTTTAATTTATAAATCTTAGAATTATTTCTAAATTAAGTTAATAAATAGTAAAAAAAAATTAGCAATTTTTTTTATATATTAAGCATAAAAGTGATTATGGATTTGGAATATAAGTATTATGATTATTAAATAATAATATAGGATTCACGGAATTTTGAAATTTAGTTTTGAAAAGTATAAACTTATTTATTTTTAAATAAAATGTTTATATTTTAATATGGATTTATAAAAGTAATTAAATATGGTTTTAAAGTATAGTTTTGTGAATAATACAACCATATGGAAATTTGAGATAACTTGGTACATATAAGTAAAATCTTGGAACAATTCAGGGTTATGGAATATTTTAAAAAATCTGTTAATATTTATATAAAGTTAAATAATGAACGGATTTATGGAAATTATAATAAATGTTAAAAATAATAACTCAAAAGAGAAAATGTTTGAAAATCTTAATTCTATAATTTGAGGAGTACTAATAATCAAATAGTGTCATTCGTTGGTTTAAATTCTTTTGAATAAGACTTTGTCGAAAATGGTATAACTCATTGAATAGAATGTTTGAGTGGAACTTACTTGCCCATTAGCGAATACTCGAATTTCACCGGGTAGTACTGGATGCCTTGGTTACATTCATGTGATTTCTGTTAGGAAGTATTTTACACTTTAGAGTTGTATTCTCTTCTAGTATGCAACAAGTAGTTGGTAGATCCTTAAGAGAATGCAGTTCAGGTTTTCCGGTGGTATCCGTAATAAGTGATATTTACTAGCATTTAGTAAACACTTGGATTTCACCATATGGTATGGGACATATTGGTTAAGTTCTAGTGATTACTAAAGGTGATAGTATTTGTCACTTTAGAGTTTACTCTCTTTTGGTGTGCAGCAAGTGGCTGCTAGATCCTTAAGAAGTTTATTCTTGGATTTCTTTTCGAACATAATAAGATAATAACATTAAATGAATGTAGAGTTATCGATTCATGGTTTCTATGATCACCTTAATCGGTATGGACTATCCTTGAGATCATTCTGTGATTCTGTGTTCCTGGTTTTAGTACGATCCTTGGTATCAGATCGGTTCGAGTGATACCAAATTGTTTGTTTGTTTGTCGCGGGTTTTGAATACAATTGTTACGATCGGTTTGGATTAAGATCTCTAGGATTCTATGACTATTCTGTGTTTGTGAAATGAGTATATATTCTTATGTCTTATGTTCGTGAAATAAATATATATTCCTGTGTCATGTGTTCGTGAAATAAATATATGCTTTTGTGTCTTGTGATGGATGTTAAGTTAATTCGGTTATTTTGTGTTCAGTGATTATTTCTTGTTTGTGACTTAAACTTATAACCCTGATCTTAGTTAGTCATTGATATTTGTGTGCTTAGAGATATTGTGTTTTATTATATGAAATCATTGTTTAGCGACTAATATGTGTTCATGACTTAAATGTATAACCATGTGCCTTGTGATGAACTCTAAGATAAATTAATTCTCGTGAGTCGTTATTTCATGGATATCTATATTTACTTATATGTTGCTTATTCTTATGTTATATTCTATTATCACCCCATTAGATATTTAGAGATAGTCTAACATGGGTGTTATTTTGCTCGGATCAGGCCAAGACTTTTCAGGTTACGGGATAAGTTGATCTTTGGATGTTTAGGCTAGCAAGGAGATAAATACTTTTGACATTTTAGTTTGTCTTATTTAAGAAAATTTTGAATATGTTTATTAGATGTACAATTGAGATTAGAGAATTGTAAAACTTGTATAACAATCAAGTTTAGTATTTCATTTTGTAAACTCAAAATTTGTACATGTATAAGTTGAGATTTATTCCGTTGTGATCTGTGATTGTTATTTATATGATATATTGTTCTGATTCTGAGAAATCGGTGTGTCTATTACTTTGTACTAATATTGTACACGTCAAATTCAGTTCAGATATTAAGTGAAAAAGGCATAAATGACGTGTCAATGTTAGTACATAGATATATTCACATTCGATTGTCGTTAACAAGTCGTATTCTACATATTAGCAGACGACATTACTTGTAATGTTCTTTGCTAATCTAGGCATTGAGGTGGGCTCATTACAGTAAGACTCGAGCTTTTTATTCACCAGACACTTGTTATTCTGACTCCCTCCTCATTACAATACAGGTTAAGGACGGAGTGATGGCGATGATGATGCTTAAAGGTGAAGAAGGCAAGTGGTAGTATTTATTATTATTTGCTTTCATGTGTACCCATGGATTTAAATCATTGTTGTAGCGGGTATTATATTACGATATTTATGGGATTTTGTGTTATGACATTTTTATTATTTAGAAATAAATAGGTACATTTTCCTATTTTATTTTATTCCATCTGTTGTGACTTCAGAAAATTTAGTTATGGCTCTGCAATATAATTTATTTTTATTATCAACAGCTTACCTTAGAATGGATCTAATTTTCGACGGGTTTTTTCTGGGTCGAAATTTAGGCTTGTTCTGGGATAGGTTGCTACAAATTGTATCATGTATAACTCCTAATCATGGCGTTTGTCCTAATCAAGACCTCGACCTTGAGTTTACTCAATAAATTGAGAGAGATTACTCACTCTTACCTACCATTCCGAATGACCTAAGTGTAATGCATGTACCTTGAGTTTTCTCAACATATACATGCATGTATCTTGCCTCATCTAGGCATATATTAATAATACTACACTTAACAGCCCTAGCTCGAGTTCGCTCAAAATCTAGTGCATATGCAAGTGATCTCTCAATATATAAATGAAAGCGGGAAACTTTACATATTAAGATTCATAATCTTATACATACGCACAAACGCATGCAAGCGTGTGCGCACACACACAAAGATACATATCGAGTGAAATCGATTTAAGGAATAATGTGTTTCTAAAGAAACACCCTGTAATTCAAGTGTTAGACACATATGAAATTATGGTATACATACCATATGTACGTACTTACTCCAAAAATCTATTTTAGGTGCATATCAGTTCCTTACATTATTTTATACATATATAATTATATAAGTCTAATTTGTTTTTAAATGTTACAATTTAGTTAACTTATATAAAGTATATATGTATCTTATTAATGAAATCATATTTAATTAGTTTATAATTCTTATTAATTAAATCGTATTTAATTAATTACACTGATTAAATCATATTTAATTAATTTTACTAATTAAATCATATTTAATTAGTCTTATTAATTAAACCTTATTTAATTAATTTAGTTTATTTAAAATTGTATATTATTCATCTTAAATAATTTAAGATAAATAATAACTATTATATTTATAGTTTGTTCACATACGCATATTAGTATATGTATACAATTTTACTAATTCATTTATCTAATTAAAATTTTTAATTAAATATTAAATTAATTCAAAATTCTAATATTGTTCTTCTTAAACACATTTAGGATATTATAATAATTATATATAGATATATATATATCAGTGTATACATACATATAAATTTGTGTGTGTATCTCTATGTATGTGTTCAATTAATCAATTTTTAATAATTATTTAATTTAATTTAATTAATCAAATTAATTGAATATATGTTTAAAGATCGAAATTAATTATTTTATTTTCAAAACATTAATGAAAAAATTAAATTTATTTCATAACTTTTATAAAATTTCAAATTTAAATATATTTTTAAATTTTCAAATATCAGTTTGAAAATTAAACCAAGGCCTATAATCAATTTGGGCCTTACATTTCGGCCAACATTTTGGACTTACTCCACTCATTGGGTCGGGTCGGTAGTGAAGGATAGGAGAATACTTAATTATTCAAGCCAAGGTCTTGATATTGCATTTCTGGACAACTATTGAACAAGAAGGTTTAATTAGTCAGCAATAAACGTTGACTAATTAGTTTGCATAGGCCATTTGAGCTATGATACCATTGCTGGAACTAGCCCGGTCTATAATGGGTCGAATGGGTTGGTTTTAAAAAAAAATCCCTATTGGATGATTGTTGGCATATGAAGTCAGATGGGTTTTATTAGTTCCCTTCTATATAAGTTAAATAAAATCAAATTTTATTTAGTATTAATTTGATTAATTATTTAATTTGAATTAATTTAATGCTTATATAGATTAGAGTATATCGATATATACTCTTATGTGTATAATGTGCATATGCAACATAGCAATGTGTACATAGTTAACGTATGTGTATATAAATGTTAGCATTTACGTCTACAACGTGTACATTCACCATTTAGTTGTGCATTAGTTGTCTCAAATCATTGAGTAAATGTGTATATATATAATTTCCAAATTTATTTACATATTAAATAAAATGAACTTTAAAAATATTTAAAAAAATTGACCATGTCAATAAAATATAAATTCAAATTAACGTTTAAAATATCTAATTTGGACTTGGTAAAAAAAATTTAAAATTTACATCTGGATCTATAGATATCATTTTGATATCTTTTAAGAATTTTAATAAATATATTTATATTTTGTAAAATGTGATTATTACCGAAAATATTAATATTTTATTAAATGCATGAATTATTTGAAATTGCAAAAGAATTAATGTATGTGTTTTTTAATAAAATTAATATTAAAATAACAGGAAAATAGGCATAAGGACAAGTTAGATATATTTTTAGGCTAAAGGAAGCGAGTTTATTTTTTTGGCTGAATGGAAATGCTAGTTGTAGCTAGCATTTTGTATAGTGTAAAAATGAATATAATGTTAGTTATAACTATCATATTTTATAGTGTAAAAGTTGAATATAATGCTAAGTATAACTACCATTTGTCCTTTGGCCTAAAAATAAAACTTAATGTCCTTCAGCCTAATTTTTATTCAAAATTTGTCATTTTCATTAATGTTCCCTTAAAATTATATATATATATGTGTGTGTGTGTGTGTGTGTGTGTGTGTGTGTGTGTGTATTTCATTTTTGCCATGTTTAAAATGTTAATATTTATTTTTTAAATCCAAGAACTATTTTTTATTTTAATATGTTTTAGTAAAATTTTAATACTATTTTAATATTAATAAATAATATATATTTATTTTAGCCGTGAAAAAATATATTTTATATTTTAATTTATCAACATTTTTTAAATACATATTATATATATGATACTTGATCCATTAAGCCTAAAGCATACTATATCATATGAATATACATGCAAGAGGCATTACAATACTAGATAATAAACAATATACTATATACTAGCCTCCATTAAGCCTAAAATACAAGCTGGTCATGCTATCCTTGTACCGAAAATGTCTTGGAATGACCTAAGCATTATATAAATAACACACTTGTCAAACTATATCTAAATCATGGGTTAATATACATGGGTAAATTGATGTATATAGGTTATATAATATATAATATCCATAATATTAGTAAATATGTATTAGTGTATGCATGGCGTATATCTATATAATTAAAATATGACGGATAACGCCAAATGCATCGTATAACATTAAATAACAAAAAACCATGCATAAAGATGCCATCACCCATAAATAAAAGCAAATCAAATCAAAATCATAGAACTAATATCGAATGGGTGAATCATACATATCTAGAAATCATTATCAAATCTAGAAATCATCAATAATGAGATATCCTCAAGTAACATCAGGCAATGATAAAGCAATTCCCATAATCTCTCTCGATCTCGTATTATAAGTATATTAGCAAAACACTAAAATTAATAAGAAAGATTTGACCTATATCATAACAATGCTCAAATATAATCGATAAATAGTAGGATGCCTGCATGAGAAGGATATAGGGTTAACCATATTTGGGACACTGTCGCAATTATAATAGCATCTAACATCATATATGTCTATCTACCACCCACATACATACAGAAACATCGAAACCAGAAGGGAGACTGACAGCACGTCTGCTTACTCCAAAAGCCATACGTGGTCCATATGGCACAACTCCTACAGTCATCGACTACCATTACCTCTCTCTTCTCAGTATCGTGACAATGATCCACCATAAGCTCGACAATGCGTAGCCTCTTCGGTTACGACTACCGATATATACCATTATGGTAACTGACTATTGGCCTATGCAACATAAGGGGTTACCAACTACCAATCTCGTGATGCACATCGAATACTAGTATAAAGGGAGCTGGATAATAGGTAGACAGACACATAGTATGTAAGTATATAATCTAAGGCTACGTCAAGCTTCCACATATGCTTACTGCAACAAATCATATAATATACCCTCATATAAATGTCATCTACGAGTAAAGAATAATTGAATAAATAACACAATGACATCACATACTACTGTGTATCACTATCTATTTAGTGCTCACGTATAACATTCGCTCCTTCAATATTTTATTCTATATAACAAGTCCAAAGAATAATTAGAAAAGTGTTACCAAAAGTCCTATACCAGATGATATCACTATACCGTTTATTTAGGTTCCTCGCTACAAAGAATTAAAATGATCAAAAAATCATATAAAACGATGTCCAAGTCATATCAAAATACTAATCAAATCCTTATCAATGATGAATCATTTACAATATCAAAATCTAAATAGGAGATGAGAAATCGAAAGATGTAGAATCATATAAAAAATTCTAGTTCAATTCAGAAATGAAATAGTAATTAATTCGAAAAAATCTTCCTTTAAACAACTAAATAAAATATTCAAATATATATATATATACACACATATATAACATTCAAAATCACTTTATAGAAGTCAAACATAATTCTTTATAATCATTATTATTTCATAATTAATACACACATATCACACATATATACATATATACATACATATATACAGATATATATATATACGTATATATAAAAAGTTCAAAAAAATTATGTTTATTTCTAACTAGAAAATAGGATTCCAATATTGTATTATACTTGTTGTATAGTAATTGTGCATATTGTTCTGTGTTTATTATATTTGATGCATGTGTATATGTATATATGTTTGTGTTTACTGCTCTGTGACTTGATATTGTTGATGTTGTTATGTTTTGTCTCTGAATCGATCCTGTAACCACCATAGTAGTGTATTAGATAGGAATTAAGTATGTCGAACACTTGAAACAAAATGAAAAAAATTAGAGTACCAAATCGACATACTTAGCTCTTTTCTAATGCAAGACTATGATGGTCGCCTTTAACCAGCCCTATTGCTCGCATTATAGACAGAATTACTCAGTAATTCTCTTTATTAATATAGGTCTCTGGGTGGGGCGTCAAAAGATCTAACTATAATAACCCAGATTTTTGGACATCTGGTAACTGGATAATTAACTGGTTTATTAAATTGAACAGATAAAAAAATTCTGATAATGAAAGATATCTGGTTCTGTAAGTGAATTTGAAAATATAATAAAAATTGGATTTTAAATCTCTGGATAAATATTTGATAATCTCCTAATATAATTACTTAAAATTTGACAAATTATTTTTTTGAAACAAATAATAATGGTTGTTTATATTTATATACATATACATATATATATATATGGATATAAGAAGATTTTAAATAGAAATATTATTATTTTCAAACAAAATGAATCTGTGTTTGTTTAAATAAAAATATTTGTGTAAGTTGATTTCAAATTTGATTTTAAATTGTATTTGAATTTGAATTTAAATTTGGAATTCAAAAGATAGATATATATTTTAAATATGTTTGGATTTTTAAAATATATTATATATGATTTTGTTTAGAATAAAATTTGTTTTATATTATAAGGATTTTATATATAAATTAAGAAATATATGTATAAATTAGGAAATTAAATATATATATATATATGAGAGTTTTATAAAAAACATTTATAAAAATTTATTAATTCTAGGAAAATACACTTGTAAGTTAAATGTATTCATAATTCAACAAATGTAAATCAAATGTTTCATGCAAATGACATTTGTATGTAAAATCAACAAGTGTCATTATTTTTAGAAAATAAGAAAATAAAAGATAATTAAAATATGTACATCTCCACCCTTTCTCATTTTTTCCCTCTTTATCTTCATTATCAAAGGAAAAAAGAAATCCAAAGAAACCTGTAAACTGAAATCAACCTGAAAACAACTTAAATAAAAGATCAACTTAGCTTCAAATTTTAAAGCACCAGTTCAAAATTTCAAGACAAGAGAGCAAATTCGATTTTTCATAAAAAAATATATATATATTTTCAGGCTTTCTCTGTTCTCTAAGGAACAGTTGAGTAAACTGATTTTACCTGATGCATGTGTTAATTCTTGAGGATATGATATGAATGATGTTTGTATGAATAAACTTGCTTGCATGTATATTAAAAGAAATTCGTGTGTGTATGTACGACAGTAAGTATATATATAGTTTCTGTTCTTATAAGAAAACAGGCAAAAAATTTGATCAAATTTTATCACACTCTTTCCAATCACCTATAGGTTAGGATCTTTAAAAGAAGATTGGGTTGTGGTAACTAATTTGATTTCTAGAAATATTTTTATGTTTAATCAGTATGTTAATTACTGAATAATAAGATTTACAGAGGAAATCTCATTTTAACAAGGAAATCGATCATCCTGATTTTGTATTTTTATTAGATAATCTGAATCGAAATTAAAAATGGTGAATTTAGATGAGCATATCATGAATTTTAGGATGATGATTCGAAAGTAATTACACGATGAATGGAGATTGGGATTTCGTCGTTTACTGCTGACCGCGAGGATTTTTGACTTCTGGGTTATGGTCGAAGAAGGCCATGGGATCAGCGAACACAAGAAAAATGGTTGATGGGTTCAGCGATCATCGGGGTGGTGACACGAAGGGATTGTAGGGTTTCTTTTAACCTCATGGGTTTGACGATGAAACTGGAATCATCGTGACGGCGAGGGTGAATCGAGCTTGATCAGTGTGGGTGATTTGATACGTGAGGTTGGGTAGTAGCTTGGGGTGAACTGACGTAGTTGATGGTGTCCTAGATCATCGGAGTTAAGGGTTTACTAATGGTGGATGGTTACAGTGGGTTCTCATATAGCTCGATTTTGATTGTTAGGTGTGATTGATGAACTGGGTGGTCATAACTGTTGTATGGATCGTCGGCGACGTATTGGAGGCGGCATTGTTGGTCGAAGCGACGTTGTTCACCAGTGCACGTGCATGAGTATCCTCTCGTGTCTGATGATTGCTTTGTAGGGTTGAAGCTTTTGGGGATAAGGTTGTACTCGGAATTGTTCTCGGTAGCTTGCGTATATGTCTCGGGGAAAGGATGAGTGCGTACTCTCATGAGATTGATCGGGGTTTTGCTCGGTTTGCTCGTACTTGTCTCGTGTAAGCTTTTGTATGTTGGCTGGGGTAGAATTTTGAGTGGAAAAGTTTTAAATTTATAAGCAAGTTTTAACCAGGTTTTGAAATAAGTAAAAGATGAATATTTTGTATATAGCCAAGAAATTTTAAGTTCTATGCAAAACAAAAATCAAGTTTTCTAAACTAAAATATTCCAAACAAAATGTTTTAAACATATTTAAAGGTTTTAAGGATATTAAATGTTTAAATTGTTTTGAATGATAAATTAATTAAGATTAATTAATGTAAAGGATTGTGAGTAATTTAAGATTACCTGTTAATTATAATTAATAAAAAGGGTAATTCTTGAGAGTAATCGAGGATCATTAATAAATTACTAAGAGTAATTAAAGTGATTAATCAAAAAGTAATTAATTTATGTAATAAATTAAAGGGGAAATTATTTAATGAAATTGATTTGCAATAATGAAGTAATTAAAGAAAAATTTCTTAATGCCGTTTATTAAGGAGGGTAATTAATGAGTTAATACTAAATGTAATTATTTAATGATAATTACTTAATGAAGTAATTAAGGATTAATTACTTGGTGTAATTAATTAAAGGATTGATTAATTATGGAAATTAATTTAGGGTTAATTAATTAATGGGAATGATTAATTAAAGGATAATTAATCAATATAAGTGATTATAGAATAATTAATTCAAGTAAATAATTAAGGATAAATGTAATTAATATGGATGGGTAAATATTAATTAATTTGTGTAATTAATTAAGAGTAAATTTCTTAATGTAATTAATGTATAATTAATCAAGGATGATTAATTAAGATGGTTAATTATTGGAAGATTAATTAATTGGTTTGTAATTAATTTATAAGCAGGATTTAAAAGTAACTGAAGTAATTAATTTAATTCATTTGTGGTTAATTAAATTAATTAAATTAATTAGAGATGGTATGGTTGATTAATCTTGCTTATGAATGATTGAATGATATTGTATGCCTTAGATTAGTTGATATCTCTGGTATGGGATGTGTGATGCTTTATGATATAATATGTTTGGGTTAAAACAGTGACATCCTGTATTTAAAATTTGAATTGTTTTCACCTGAATACTTGAGTTAAGATGACATTAGATTCGAAGAGATCGGGGTCGGGTACCAGTGCATACCCGAAACCACTTTGATACTTTATAGACTGATACGTGAAATCAATAAGCTGGAATGGAATGATTTAGGTGAATTGGACTATTTAATCTAAGTTTTGGTACTTAGAAATTTGTGGGTGAAATAAGTGATGTCTATAACAACTTGTGAAGTTGTAAATTGATACAAGTTACCCTAGGTTTATATAAGTTGTATGTTTTTGTATCCCATGTTAGATGAGTTTACTCACGCTGGTTTCCAGCCTGACCCGGGTGTTACTTTGATGTAATGCTCAGGTCAGACAGAGTATTACAGATTTTCAAGCAAGGACGTTCTGGAGCTCGGGAGGTTAGATGGATGGCAGGAACGTATGGAGTGTATATAGCTGTGCTATATTGTTATTTATCGGGGACATGTTATTTTAACTGTCCAAAGATTGTATAAATATTGTATCTCTGATGTATTAAAATGAAATTGACTGATATAGTTTGGTTTTGTAAACTGTTATTTTATGTGATATTATATTTTGATCCGCTGCGAATATGAGCTTTCTGTGACTTGTTTCTTTTTTCTTTTTCCTTTCTCTTTTCTTCTTTCCTAACTATCTGGAATTTTCTGGATCGAAAATTCTGGGTCGTTACATTTGGTATCAGAGCCAGGTTAGTGAGAATCTTGGCTCTGGTGGGTATCCTCATTAAGAATAGGGTCAATAGTACCCTAGAATGGGTTGAGTGTAATACACACACACACACACACACACACACACACACACATATATATATGTGAGAGAACGTACTTGTTATTTTCTTATATAATGGTTTTAAAAATTAATGGTTTTTATATAAGAATATATTTTGATATATAAAGCAATATTTCTTTCTAATAAATATTAAGGTAGTTGGTTGTTAAATTATTGGAATTAAATTAGGTGGTAATAGAAATACAACCAAATTAAAATTGAATAAAGACAAGTTCGAAATGGATTCAAATTGAAGTTAAAATCTTGAGTTTATTGAAGTAAGAATAAGATAAAAAGGAATTGGTGTCCAGATATGTTAATCTTGGGTATTATCATAAATAGTTATTGTGTTTAATAATGATATATTTGTTAATAAGTAAGCCAAATGAAGTAAACTTTTAAGACGAGTCTGTAGGATCTAGATTAACCCTAGAGGGGGGGTGAATAGGGTTATAACAAATTTTCTCGAATTAAACACAGAAATATAATAGCAGAAATAAATAAGCTGAAAAGTAAATCACACACAAAATTTACCCAGCTTCGGCAACCCCTGCCTACTGCTGCATTCACAGATTTCTATTAGAATTAAACAGTATCACGCTTACAAACACTCTACTAGACTCGCAGACCCTTTTGCTCCCGCTCACAAACACTCTACTAGACTCGCACACCCTGCTCCCGCCTATAGAGTTTCGCTTACTCGCAAACACTGCTCCCGCCTATAGAGCTTTGCAAACTCGCACACCCTGCTCACTGAACTAATTCAAAATAGACAATCTGACACTACCTAAACCTAGGTGGTGATTTACTACTCCTTTGACTTGAAAAGAAAAACAACTTCAAAAATACAACCAGGAGCAAAAATTAAAATATGAACTTGAATGCGTAATTTTTTCTCAATTAAAAATAATAAAAACTCTAAAAATTAAGCCCAAAATAAAAAACTAATTCCCCTTTAATAATAAAGGCCGGCCCACTAATTAAAAAATTTGCGTCCCCTTTCTCCTTTTTATTTTATCGGCCTGGTTCCCTTTTTTTTTGCTTGAGAATAATGTCGGCCGTTGTTTTCTTCTTTCTGAGATTAGGGCTTGTAAAATTGGGGCTTTCGTTCTCTCTGCTCTGGAAATTAGGGCTTGAAGTCACCGGCTTTAATTCGATCGATCCATTGATATTTTGCGTGTCGCCTTGATCGATTGATTCCTCGTTGCTTATGCGGCTGCTTCGATGGAGTTCGTGTTCGAATTGGTATGTTCTTTTTATTGCTTGCAATTGCTTGATTTCTGTATTGCGAACTCCTCTTTATGCCGATGATGATAGTTTGGTTTTTATAGGGTTCGATCCCCTGAGTTTTCGTTCGTATATTCGTGTTTGAATTTGTCAATGAATTACCTCGGCCACTTGATGATGCTTGAATGTTTGAGATTGATTCTGACTTCTTCAAATCACTTGAATAACACGGTTTCGAATTCATGTGTTGACCACGGCTTTAATTTGTGACATTTGACTTTGTCACACGTATATTTTCGACTGTTGATTTCTTGGTTCACACGGCATTAAAACTTTCCTCTTTTTGATACTTTGGCTATTTCAAAGAATGCGTACATGAATTTTTCGACTTGTTTAATCATCTTGATTGACACAGCTTCAGTCATCTTTGCATTTCTCCACTGTAGCATTGATTTCGTGATTTAAACTATAGCTTGTTTACTGTTTTTTTCGACTTCACTGAGAACTGTAATCTCTGGCCATCTTCTGATCAGCCTGTACTTGTGCATTTGCATCATGTATATATATATATATATCTGTGTGTGTGTTAGCTTTAATTTTGGTCACTTGATCATCTCTGTTGATTGCCCTGTAAAATTTCATGCTGACTTCGGTAACTTCGACACAAGCTTGTACTTGGATACATGTGCTTGCTGTCTGGATATCTGCAGTGCATCACCATTGTTCTTTACATTTGTATATAATGTCATTACATGCTGCTTCACCATATTGCATTTGCCACACTTGTGTTCCCTGTTATCAACTGGCCTTGATTATGTTTTGATTCAAAAACTTCTGTTCACCTGCATGTATTGTTGGTTCATTGTGATATTTGTTTGTTGCAGTCCATATTCTTTTGTGTCTGCACTTGTGAACTTTGTGGTTTTGAGCATTTGCACATTTGTTCACCTGCACTGTTGCCTTGTTGACTGCATCACCATACTCTCTGTTTTGATTTGCACTTCTGTAGTGATATGATATTACTGCAATGTGAACTGTTGTGATGGTTCCATTTTCCCTGTTGAGTCTTTTGGTGATGCTTCACCTGTTATGTTCATGTTGGCACTAGTTGTTGGGTCTGTTGCATGAGTCCTGGTCATTTGCACTTGCAGTTGGTTACTTGATTCACATGTGCACTGCATGAACTTGACACTGGTTCATTGGGCTGCATACATGTTGTAAGTGATTGTACTTCATGTTGTATTCGTCCCTGTTGCACTCTTTAATGATTCATTGGTGAATATGTTGCATTGAGCTCGACATTGTTGTTTACTTGCTTTGATGCATTTGCATGCTGTCATACTTGTTCATGCTACTGGACTTGTTTTTGTACATTATTTGAATTTGCATTGGTGCATTGTCTTTGCATTCCATGTTGCATGCAGTAGTCTTGGCCATGTTGGTTCGAATTGCACTTGCTCTTTTGTACTACTTCACCATGTCTGTAACGACCCAATATTTTCAACCATTCGCATCCGCACATTGTCGGACTTGAATTGTTCAAAATACTGCGTTGTAGAATAAATTTGGCAAAACTCAGAATATACAATAAATAGATCACAGAATCACATACACAGATATCAGAATCTCGCAGCGGAAATTAAAAATTTCAGTGGTTCATGAAGCCACTACAAATCTTTGATCAACAGAATTTACATAGTTTAGAATCTGCAATACAGCTTTAGACATACATAGGAACAGAGTCTTCCAAAGCCTTGCTTGCAAAAAGATAAAGACTGAAAAGGCTTCCAGCAGCACGAATGATCTACGGGATGCCCTAGCTCCAGATAGAACTGAAAACCGCAACTCAGGCTGACCCGAGCGTAAAATAAAACATAACACTCGAGTCAGGACATACATACTTATATAATGTAAGCTAATTCAAGTGTACTGTAATATAGAGCAAGTAACTTAAAGGATGCTTGGGACCGCCCATCCTCTAAGGATCCGTTAAACTATTTACTATGTAGTATATTGCGCTATTATAATAGTGTCTATTTATAAAATAAACATACTTTTAAATAGCATTAAGGCTTTACATTTTCCACCTTAACACGTAATAGTCCCAGTAGTCCATCCAATATCATAGCTCCTCCTGATCGGGAAGCAACTAGAGGATACCACACGGGCTACGGGAGAAATCTAAACTCGTACAAGGCTCGGTATGGTAGATGACACGGCACAACTAGGCAATGCCAGGGTAGATATACCAATTGCTATCCAGGCTGGTGGAAACGCGTAGCCGCAGTTACCGCCCACCTCGGACTAACTCCCCAAAATCAAAATATAGAGGTGGCCACCGAATCAATCCAAAATCATAGTATAATATCGAAGAGGAGCGTCCGATCAGAGGAATGACCTCATTGGCCTGGAATTGCTCCTGTTTTAGCCACCTTATGCCAACTCACGGGAGTCGGGTCCACGTATTTACCTTACAGGAAACGCCACCACCGACCTACTTCATTCTGGAATCTCCGCCGCGTACACGGTTGGTCAAAGTGGTTTTCGGTATCGACAGAGAGTATGTCCATATCCGATCCCGGTCTCTTTGCCAACCCATCGTTATTATAACCCGTGGTCATTTAAAAACAATTTATACTTTAAAACCAGTATAAACATTTCCATTTCAAAACTATAAATACGATATCATTTAAAACCCAAAACAACATAATATCGTTATATTCAAATATAATTCTTTTCCAAAACCATACTGCTTAAAATTTATAATATCTGGAAACCAAATATTTGAATTATACCTTTAAACCATAATATATTGGAAATTTTTCTTTAAAAAAAACATAACTCCCAAAACACAAATGGTTTGGATATAAATGGTTTAACTTTATGGTTACTTTGTAAAGAAGATAATTTACATAGCTTTACAAATATATTTCTTTATTTTAAACCATAATTTAAATATCACTTCATGTTCCCAAGACCATTTCAATTCCTATATATATATCCAATTGGAGTATTAATATTCAAAACTAAGGTTGGATATTTTTTTCTTTCAACAAATTAGTGTTTATTATTTCGTCTTGAATATTCCCATAAATTCCATAGATAAAACTCCAAAATTATGCCATTAAATAATTTCAAAATTTACTTAACACTAGAATGTTCATCTTAAATTTATTAAGAAAAATCCAGTTATAAATCTCATATCTTAAAGGTCTCCAAAACTTAAACATAAATATAATTTATCAAATTCCTTAAATTTCAAAACAATCAAATTCCAGATTCTATAGCACTTAGGAAATGCTACCTAAAGTTACGGGTAAAACTAGTCCAATTTCAAAAGACAGCATTTAAATGCTTTAGTAGATTGTTTAACTTAATAAATATTTCCAAATATAACTTATATATATATTTCTTAACTGAAATCTTATCCTTTCAAAAATCCAGAATTTCCAAAATAAGTTATATTCCAAAATTTTATTCAAATATTTATTTATTTATTTATTAACATTTATAACTCATTCAAAATCAATATAAAATCCTTTAAAGATATTAAATCAAATATTTAACTTCCAAAATAATTTTAAATATTTCAGAAAATATTATAAGGACCACGGGCCTGTATATAGTTTTCTAGCCTAGGTCAAGTGATACGGATTTATATCATTTCAATCCGTAATTTACAAACCCCGGGTTCTATCATTTCAAACCCGCAATCCCAAGTTAACAGTTAAACAGTTAACATAATAATAGCACAGTAATCATCATTTAGGCCTATCATTTCAGCCCACAACAATCTAAATTTAACAGGGAACTTGCAGTGGTGATTTAAGCAGTAAATAAACAATAATATAATATAACTGCAGAAATAATACAACAGATAATAACTGATGAGGTGTCAATTTAAATGGGATTCATCATTCTACGTTATACTACAGACAGATAATATTTAAATAAAATTTTTACACATACACTTGCGATAATTCACAAAATATATGTACATATGTCTGGTGAGGAATACTCACCTGAAAGTTGCAGAAAATTTGAATACAAAACGACGATTCACCGATAAAGCACGACAGAGAATAACGATCAAATTCTTCTGACGTAGATTCAAATCTAGAACAAAATTTCAATTATGGAATACGTGACTTAAAAATTTACGATCAAAGAAAATGAGAATAGAACGGGGTTTGTTTGCTTTGCTCGACCACTCCACCGTGTACCGTGACCAAAACATACCCTAAACGAGAACCGGGTAACACTAAACTACGACAAAATTTCTAAAGGCTGACTGACAGAAGGTGAAGTTTTCCTACTCTATACTTTGTACATGTGCACACTCGTATCCCATGCAAACTCACGCCATGAATAGAACATAACACTTCCCTGTGTCCAAAATTTTTACCCTGAGAAAAACTCAACTGCTTCGGGCCAAGCAAGTCGTTGCTTCGAGTCAGCACCTATATTGCTTCGAGTTAAATATGTCAAATCTACGGGTCATATGCAAAACTGGTGAACACTTATCCCTATTTCTCTGTTATCCGAATACTTACAGATGCCCATGTTTGTGTTGCCCAACTATCTTCTAACTCATATTTACTTCTAGAATTCAGCTTCACCATCAGATTTTTTTTTTTTCTTTTTTTTTTTTTTTTTTTTTTTTTTTTTTCTTTTTTTTTCTTTTTTTCTTTTTTTTTTTTCTCTTTTTTTTTTTTTCTTTTTTTTTTTTTTTTTTTTTTTTTTAAAACCTAGTTGTTCCCCATTTCTACCCAGGCTGATACTAACTAAATATGCAGGCATGTATTACTAAATATGCAGACATGCACAACAGGGATGAAGTACTAACAGTACATAAAAATGGAGATGAAGACTTCAACACCCAGGAAAACAATGACCAGACCAAAGTGCAACATCATGGATGCAATATAGATATGAAACTGAAACATATTAGATAATGTAAACTGGAATGGATATGAAGACTGAACATATCAAAAATTTTGAAAATACAAAGTTTCAAAATGAACCCAATAGGCTACAGTTACAAAACTCAAGTGAAGCAAATAATGCAACAGTAGCAGGTATATATGAATACAACCTCAATGCAGACAAGCAGACACACTATCTACATACATATATAACATCAAGCTATGATTCAAACAACAAGATAACATATGGTTTCAAGGGTCTGTTCATATTGTAAGAGCAGAGATATGGGATGCAGACAACTAAAGCATGGTACGAAGCAACATGTAACATTTCACATTTTATCAAAGTAATATAAGACAGTAGTGTGCAACTTGACATGCAAACTGCCACAAGACCAATTCAAGTGAAAATACCCAACTCAAATAAACCAACTAATGCAGACTGTCAAAAAAAAATGGATCAATAATGCAACCAGGTTATAAGGGACAAGCTATTAATACCTGTACAAGACTGCAACAATTCGAATGAGGGTGAACTCAAATGCATACAACAATTCAAAGTGCAAAGTGAGGATCATCATGCATGGACAGTGCAATGTGACTGAATACAAGTCAATGCCAAGAAAATGCAATACAAATAGGCAAACAAAATGGAAATGAAGACTGGAGCAACATGAGGCATGCAATACTCAGTACATATCTTTATTACAAGAACAATTATGCACTTCAACTACTTAGTTAAACAAAATATTTTAGTAGCATCTGCACTTACCAACTTATCAATTTAAAAACAAAAACTTGGTGCAGCTGTTCTTATCAGTTTAAATCAAAAATTGATATCATTTGTTCTTAACAGTTTAAACAAAAAAAAAAAATCAAATAGTATCTGTTCTTATTAGAATTAAAACAAAACCAAGTAGTATCTGTTCTTGACAATTTTAAAACAACCCAAATAGTATCTGTTATTATCAATTTAAAAAGAACAAAGTTATGAAAGTATTAGTGGTTATCAATTTAAAACAAATCGCAATTACTGTCTGTTCCTACCAGTTTAAAACTTAAAACTAATAACATCTATATCATAATCATATGCAGACTTGCCAAACTTCCTAGCCTAGACAACAAGTCACAGATCTACACACAATAATTATGGACATAACTCGTACAACATGGGGAGGCCGAGCAAGGTGATGAAGAAAATCAGAAAATGAAGAAGAAGCAAATCTGGACGAAAGGAAAAAATGCTATTACCTGATAGATCTCGGGCTCAAGAAGGAGGCAAGGCAGAGCGAATAGTGGAAGGGAAAAAAGAGCTGGTGTAAATATAGATGATGTTTGTGAAGTTCCATGGGGATCATAAGTGTAGATAACGCATCAGTTTTTAAAGAGCTTTTTCATGTGTGATTGTACTTTTGATATGTATATAGGCTATGAATAGGTGCATAGTTCGAACGTTATATAGTAAAACTTAATTTTTGAGGCATCAGTTTCTTTTACTTACGTGATTTAAGGAATGGGATAGATATATAGTGGTTTGAATGTAACTGATGAGCTACATCAGTGGAGGAGATAAATCAATAGTTATAATTTATGCGAGATGCCAGAATTGCAAGCCTTGATTTGTTGATAAATAGTGGTTTAAATCTTTGTATGAAAATATGTGTGAATGCAAAAGTCAGTGAGTTACATGGCTGAAAGGAAGGAGTGCATCAGTTATTCTTTAAAAATAGGTAAGAGGTTCGAACGTTTCTAGTAGAAAACTTGATTTTTATACTGACAAATATTTGGACCATGCATTTGATTCGTCTCAGTTTTATTTGTTTTCTTAAGTATCAGTTTTATTTTTAACTGTGTAAATATGAATACGTGTGTGATGATTCATTTATTTTTAAATAAATTTTGATTTGTATTAAATATGTTTACAAATGTATTTGGACGTTGCAAAATTGGAAAAATATGATCTGTGGCAAGATCAGAGGAAGAGCAATCAGTGGTTTATGACATCAGTTACAAAAGGAATGAAATAAAGGGAGGGACCGAGAGTTACACCACATATAAAGTTTAAAAATATGTAAATATGAATGCGTGATTTCAGCATGCTTTAAATCCCTTATTTAGTTTGATTAAAATAAATGAAATGGCCAGACTTAAGAATTAATTTATGAAAGAAAACTGACATGCGGAGGCAAGTGTAAATGAGTATATTACGTGATTAAGGAAACCCCTGATTTAGCATGTCACATAAGAATGGTAAATGTTAACCGTTTCAAATAATTAACAATTTCTAACCTTGCACTTGAATGTTTTAAACTGTTGCACGGTCAAAGGGAGAGAGAGCTATTAGTTTATAGGAAGGTAAATGTGTTATATGCGTGATTTAAGGTAGAGCCATTTGCAAGCAGAAAATGGGAAAGGTTGGAATTTGCTTCCAATAATATGTCTTGGCTGTAACGCAAAAGCTTGGTTTAAGGCATACGTTGATTTATCTTTAGACATGCAAACTTTTAATATCCCATTTGTTGCAAACTAAACAGTGTGATATAAGATTTAGGCAGTTACACAACTGGATTTAATGTATGCGTGATTTAAGTTTGATGGCTGATATAAGTGCAAAGGAAAAATATCAGAGAGGGATTTGAACGTTACTTAAAAATCAAAACTGAAACGGAAATTTAAAAGAGGGAGAGTTGATTTTCTTAGATGTGAACGGTAACAAAAAGATTTGTACACAGGGGTTGATTTTGCACTGATGTAGGGATGAACGTATGTAATACAATTTATTTTATCAATCGGTCAGTTAACGAATAATAAAATAATGTTTGGTATAAAATCACTGACTGATGTTTCTCTCCAAAATATTTGGAAACACGATTTTTTACACTACGTTAAACAGACGCAGTCAAAATATCAAAAATTTCTGTAAAATAACATTTTAAAAACACACGTTTTATTACGTTGCTTTATACCCTAAAATTTGACGCGTCTTTTAAACGCGAAATTTTACAGTTTAAACATAGCTTAAATTTTTTACAGTTAATATTAAATTTTATTGACATATACAATTTTATAAAATATATCTTCAAATTAAATAATTAACTATATTGTTAAACACAATTTATATAAATACATTTTTAAAATTAAATAATTAATAATAAAATAAATATCTAAAAACTAGGGCTGTTACACTCTCCCCCACTTAAGAACTTTTCGTCCTCGAAAAGGAACGAAAGAAGAGAAACAAAGAAGATAAGCTAGATAGACAAGAATCTTAAACGGATAGTTCCGGATTTGAAGCACGAAGAAGGTTCTCTAGAATTGGTTTTACCCCTTCAGTTTGACTGTCAGTCTATGGGTGCTCAGCGGTGCTCAGGTCCCGATGAGTAACAAAGATCTCAAAGATTATAGAAAGATTTCTAAATAGACTGGTATAAGCGATAGCATCCCAATCCGTAGCAGATAAGGAAACCAAGGACATTTAAAGATAGTTCAAAACAAAATAAGATAATAAATTTGAGATCATAATATTTTGAAAATCATTACGATTTATAGATATTATCATTTGGAAATCATACTACTAAAATCATAACCCTTTTAAAATAATCTTCATTTATTCAATTATAAATTTTCAAACATTATATTTTTAGAATAGCAGCACTGATAATATGTTATAGTAGATATGATAGTATTCCTAATCAGTTTATTATTTTCTTAACTCTAAATTCTTAACAAATATCCTAACCACTTTATTTGAAATACCTATTTTAAAAAATAAGATATTCCTTCAATAAAAATTTTTATCCGAAACCCAAAATCTCAATTATCAAATTTAGCAATATTAGAATATGTCCTAACTATTCAAATCATAATTATTCACTTAGGGAATAACTTTAATTAGAATTTCTTAGTTAGATTTAAGGTTCCATGTTAAATCAACTTTGATTATTAGGTTCCTTTGAATAAATTTCTTAAATTCCTTTTTCTATATCTACCTCTATTTATCTTTTACAACTAAAATTTTAGTGTATAACATTTATTATAACCACCTAAATTTTAATTATAAAATCCCCTTTTTATAATGTATATTATCCAATTACATTGTTAACTTTTGAAACTCAAGGTAAGTTATATTGAATGGAATTGAGTATTATACAACTAAACTTTCAAATTCAATTATTTCCTGTTGGAATTTCTTATTCAAATTTATTTTTATTAAATTATTCCTCAAGATAAAACTTAAGAATTAAATTTCTGATTCTTCTTCAAACCATTTAGAGATAAATAAATATATATACATAATATGTCAAATCAAATATAAATTATATATATTAAGTCATACTTTAGAAATTCAAATCAATTAAAATCTCAAGGAAACACTGTAGCCAGACTACAGAATGGTCTTTTCACTTCGAAACTCGAAAATGAATGTCGATGATGCTGCAGTCATCACCGAAATTATTTTCCAGCGACAAAGAGAAAAGCACTAGATTTTAAAAAATTTCGGAAACAAATTTCTATTCGAAAATACTTATTATATCCTTTTAAAATTTAAACACAAGGTTTGAAATCATCAGAAATTTAATTCTCAAGTTTTAGTTTTAAATTCATTTCTGTTTCCAAATTAATTTATAACCATTGTTTTATATTCACTTATTTATTAGACAAACACATGGCTTACAACACCATAAATAAAATCAAAACTATTATCTCTTGACAACTAGTTAAATTAATTATAAAATTTTGAAAATTATACTCATATATATAATATTAGATTTTAATTTCAAATATAGGAATAAACTTCTCAACCAGGATAGAGACTCAAATTTGATGAACTCAAATCAAATAGAATTCAAGATAAATTGAAATCAGAAGATCAGAATAAGGAAACTGGGTAAGTCTATATAATCGCGGACAACCTTGACCGGGTCAACCGTGACTTAAAGAATCGGATCGATGTGGTTGGGGTAAATCTACATTTGATCCGAAGAGGTAGAGTTCGGAATAACCAAAGATACTAGCATATAAACCAATGATAAATATAAATCTCCGGTGAATAAATGCTAATTGTAAAGGAGTTTCACCCCTTTATTAGAATAATGGCGAGACCGCCAATTTACAATAAAGATCATCCGAAGTGGAGTTATGGAATACTCCAGAATTTAAGGAAGATGAAAAGTGAGGGACACGAATGAACTTTGGAACCGTAGGGGACGTTCCAGAACTCGAAAAGAGAATGGTTCAATCTCTAATGAAGGTGATTCTGTAAATCCAATTTACCATATATTCTAAGTTTTGCCTAGAACCAAAGCTCTGATACCAAATGTAACGACCCAATATTTTCAACCATTCGCATCCGCACATTGTCGGACTTGAATTGTTCAAAATACTGCGTTGTAGAATAAATTTGGCAAAACTCAGAATATACAATAAATAGATCACAGAATCACATACACAGATATCAGAATCTCGCAGCGGAAATTAAAAATTTCAGTGGTTCATGAAGCCACTACAAATCTTTGATCAACAGAATTTACATAGTTTAGAATCTGCAATACAGCTTTAGACATACATAGGAACAGAGTCTTCCAAAGCCTTGCTTGCAAAAAGATAAAGACTGAAAAGGCTTCCAGCAGCACGAATGATCTACGGGATGCCCTAGCTCCAGATAGAACTGAAAACCGCAACTCAGGCTGACCCGAGCGTAAAATAAAACATAACACTCGAGTCAGGACATACATACTTATATAATGTAAGCTAATTCAAGTGTACTGTAATATAGAGCAAGTAACTTAAAGGATGCTTGGGACCGCCCATCCTCTAAGGATCCGTTAAACTATTTACTATGTAGTATATTGCGCTATTATAATAGTGTCTATTTATAAAATAAACATACTTTTAAATAGCATTAAGGCTTTACATTTTCCACCTTAACACGTAATAGTCCCAGTAGTCCATCCAATATCATAGCTCCTCCTGATCGGGAAGCAACTAGAGGATACCACACGGGCTACGGGAGAAATCTAAACTCGTACAAGGCTCGGTATGGTAGATGACACGGCACAACTAGGCAATGCCAGGGTAGATATACCAATTGCTATCCAGGCTGGTGGAAACGCGTAGCCGCAGTTACCGCCCACCTCGGACTAACTCCCCAAAATCAAAATATAGAGGTGGCCACCGAATCAATCCAAAATCATAGTATAATATCGAAGAGGAGCGTCCGATCAGAGGAATGACCTCATTGGCCTGGAATTGCTCCTGTTTTAGCCACCTTATGCCAACTCACGGGAGTCGGGTCCACGTATTTACCTTACAGGAAACGCCACCACCGACCTACTTCATTCTGGAATCTCCGCCGCGTACACGGTTGGTCAAAGTGGTTTTCGGTATCGACAGAGAGTATGTCCATATCCGATCCCGGTCTCTTTGCCAACCCATCGTTATTATAACCCGTGGTCATTTAAAAACAATTTATACTTTAAAACCAGTATAAACATTTCCATTTCAAAACTATAAATACGATATCATTTAAAACCCAAAACAACATAATATCGTTATATTCAAATATAATTCTTTTCCAAAACCATACTGCTTAAAATTTATAATATCTGGAAACCAAATATTTGAATTATACCTTTAAACCATAATATATTGGAAATTTTTCTTTAAAAAAAACATAACTCCCAAAACACAAATGGTTTGGATATAAATGGTTTAACTTTATGGTTACTTTGTAAAGAAGATAATTTACATAGCTTTACAAATATATTTCTTTATTTTAAACCATAATTTAAATATCACTTCATGTTCCCAAGACCATTTCAATTCCTATATATATATCCAATTGGAGTATTAATATTCAAAACTAAGGTTGGATATTTTTTTCTTTCAACAAATTAGTGTTTATTATTTCGTCTTGAATATTCCCATAAATTCCATAGATAAAACTCCAAAATTATGCCATTAAATAATTTCAAAATTTACTTAACACTAGAATGTTCATCTTAAATTTATTAAGAAAAATCCAGTTATAAATCTCATATCTTAAAGGTCTCCAAAACTTAAACATAAATATAATTTATCAAATTCCTTAAATTTCAAAACAATCAAATTCCAGATTCTATAGCACTTAGGAAATGCTACCTAAAGTTACGGGTAAAACTAGTCCAATTTCAAAAGACAGCATTTAAATGCTTTAGTAGATTGTTTAACTTAATAAATATTTCCAAATATAACTTATATATATATTTCTTAACTGAAATCTTATCCTTTCAAAAATCCAGAATTTCCAAAATAAGTTATATTCCAAAATTTTATTCAAATATTTATTTATTTATTTATTAACATTTATAACTCATTCAAAATCAATATAAAATCCTTTAAAGATATTAAATCAAATATTTAACTTCCAAAATAATTTTAAATATTTCAGAAAATATTATAAGGACCACGGGCCTGTATATAGTTTTCTAGCCTAGGTCAAGTGATACGGATTTATATCATTTCAATCCGTAATTTACAAACCCCGGGTTCTATCATTTCAAACCCGCAATCCCAAGTTAACAGTTAAACAGTTAACATAATAATAGCACAGTAATCATCATTTAGGCCTATCATTTCAGCCCACAACAATCTAAATTTAACAGGGAACTTGCAGTGGTGATTTAAGCAGTAAATAAACAATAATATAATATAACTGCAGAAATAATACAACAGATAATAACTGATGAGGTGTCAATTTAAATGGGATTCATCATTCTACGTTATACTACAGACAGATAATATTTAAATAAAATTTTTACACATACACTTGCGATAATTCACAAAATATATGTACATATGTCTGGTGAGGAATACTCACCTGAAAGTTGCAGAAAATTTGAATACAAAACGACGATTCACCGATAAAGCACGACAGAGAATAACGATCAAATTCTTCTGACGTAGATTCAAATCTAGAACAAAATTTCAATTATGGAATACGTGACTTAAAAATTTACGATCAAAGAAAATGAGAATAGAACGGGGTTTGTTTGCTTTGCTCGACCACTCCACCGTGTACCGTGACCAAAACATACCCTAAACGAGAACCGGGTAACACTAAACTACGACAAAATTTCTAAAGGCTGACTGACAGAAGGTGAAGTTTTCCTACTCTATACTTTGTACATGTGCACACTCGTATCCCATGCAAACTCACGCCATGAATAGAACATAACACTTCCCTGTGTCCAAAATTTTTACCCTGAGAAAAACTCAACTGCTTCGGGCCAAGCAAGTCGTTGCTTCGAGTCAGCACCTATATTGCTTCGAGTTAAATATGTCAAATCTACGGGTCATATGCAAAACTGGTGAACACTTATCCCTATTTCTCTGTTATCCGAATACTTACAGATGCCCATGTTTGTGTTGCCCAACTATCTTCTAACTCATATTTACTTCTAGAATTCAGCTTCACCATCAGATTTTTTTTTTTCTTTTTTTTTTTTTTTTTTTTTTTTTTTCTTTTTTTTTCTTTTTTTCTTTTTTTTTTCTCTTTTTTTTTTTTCTTTTTTTTTTTTTTTTTTAAAACCTAGTTGTTCCCCATTTCTACCCAGGCTGATACTAACTAAATATGCAGGCATGTATTACTAAATATGCAGACATGCACAACAGGGATGAAGTACTAACAGTACATAAAAATGGAGATGAAGACTTCAACACCCAGGAAAACAATGACCAGACCAAAGTGCAACATCATGGATGCAATATAGATATGAAACTGAAACATATTAGATAATGTAAACTGGAATGGATATGAAGACTGAACATATCAAAAATTTTGAAAATACAAAGTTTCAAAATGAACCCAATAGGCTACAGTTACAAAACTCAAGTGAAGCAAATAATGCAACAGTAGCAGGTATATATGAATACAACCTCAATGCAGACAAGCAGACACACTATCTACATACATATATAACATCAAGCTATGATTCAAACAACAAGATAACATATGGTTTCAAGGGTCTGTTCATATTGTAAGAGCAGAGATATGGGATGCAGACAACTAAAGCATGGTACGAAGCAACATGTAACATTTCACATTTTATCAAAGTAATATAAGACAGTAGTGTGCAACTTGACATGCAAACTGCCACAAGACCAATTCAAGTGAAAATACCCAACTCAAATAAACCAACTAATGCAGACTGTCAAAAAAAAATGGATCAATAATGCAACCAGGTTATAAGGGACAAGCTATTAATACCTGTACAAGACTGCAACAATTCGAATGAGGGTGAACTCAAATGCATACAACAATTCAAAGTGCAAAGTGAGGATCATCATGCATGGACAGTGCAATGTGACTGAATACAAGTCAATGCCAAGAAAATGCAATACAAATAGGCAAACAAAATGGAAATGAAGACTGGAGCAACATGAGGCATGCAATACTCAGTACATATCTTTATTACAAGAACAATTATGCACTTCAACTACTTAGTTAAACAAAATATTTTAGTAGCATCTGCACTTACCAACTTATCAATTTAAAAACAAAAACTTGGTGCAGCTGTTCTTATCAGTTTAAATCAAAAATTGATATCATTTGTTCTTAACAGTTTAAACAAAAAAAAAAATCAAATAGTATCTGTTCTTATTAGAATTAAAACAAAACCAAGTAGTATCTGTTCTTGACAATTTTAAAACAACCCAAATAGTATCTGTTATTATCAATTTAAAAAGAACAAAGTTATGAAAGTATTAGTGGTTATCAATTTAAAACAAATCGCAATTACTGTCTGTTCCTACCAGTTTAAAACTTAAAACTAATAACATCTATATCATAATCATATGCAGACTTGCCAAACTTCCTAGCCTAGACAACAAGTCACAGATCTACACACAATAATTATGGACATAACTCGTACAACATGGGGAGGCCGAGCAAGGTGATGAAGAAAATCAGAAAATGAAGAAGAAGCAAATCTGGACGAAAGGAAAAAATGCTATTACCTGATAGATCTCGGGCTCAAGAAGGAGGCAAGGCAGAGCGAATAGTGGAAGGGAAAAAAGAGCTGGTGTAAATATAGATGATGTTTGTGAAGTTCCATGGGGATCATAAGTGTAGATAACGCATCAGTTTTTAAAGAGCTTTTTCATGTGTGATTGTACTTTTGATATGTATATAGGCTATGAATAGGTGCATAGTTCGAACGTTATATAGTAAAACTTAATTTTTGAGGCATCAGTTTCTTTTACTTACGTGATTTAAGGAATGGGATAGATATATAGTGGTTTGAATGTAACTGATGAGCTACATCAGTGGAGGAGATAAATCAATAGTTATAATTTATGCGAGATGCCAGAATTGCAAGCCTTGATTTGTTGATAAATAGTGGTTTAAATCTTTGTATGAAAATATGTGTGAATGCAAAAGTCAGTGAGTTACATGGCTGAAAGGAAGGAGTGCATCAGTTATTCTTTAAAAATAGGTAAGAGGTTCGAACGTTTCTAGTAGAAAACTTGATTTTTATACTGACAAATATTTGGACCATGCATTTGATTCGTCTCAGTTTTATTTGTTTTCTTAAGTATCAGTTTTATTTTTAACTGTGTAAATATGAATACGTGTGTGATGATTCATTTATTTTTAAATAAATTTTGATTTGTATTAAATATGTTTACAAATGTATTTGGACGTTGCAAAATTGGAAAAATATGATCTGTGGCAAGATCAGAGGAAGAGCAATCAGTGGTTTATGACATCAGTTACAAAAGGAATGAAATAAAGGGAGGGACCGAGAGTTACACCACATATAAAGTTTAAAAATATGTAAATATGAATGCGTGATTTCAGCATGCTTTAAATCCCTTATTTAGTTTGATTAAAATAAATGAAATGGCCAGACTTAAGAATTAATTTATGAAAGAAAACTGACATGCGGAGGCAAGTGTAAATGAGTATATTACGTGATTAAGGAAACCCCTGATTTAGCATGTCACATAAGAATGGTAAATGTTAACCGTTTCAAATAATTAACAATTTCTAACCTTGCACTTGAATGTTTTAAACTGTTGCACGGTCAAAGGGAGAGAGAGCTATTAGTTTATAGGAAGGTAAATGTGTTATATGCGTGATTTAAGGTAGAGCCATTTGCAAGCAGAAAATGGGAAAGGTTGGAATTTGCTTCCAATAATATGTCTTGGCTGTAACGCAAAAGCTTGGTTTAAGGCATACGTTGATTTATCTTTAGACATGCAAACTTTTAATATCCCATTTGTTGCAAACTAAACAGTGTGATATAAGATTTAGGCAGTTACACAACTGGATTTAATGTATGCGTGATTTAAGTTTGATGGCTGATATAAGTGCAAAGGAAAAATATCAGAGAGGGATTTGAACGTTACTTAAAAATCAAAACTGAAACGGAAATTTAAAAGAGGGAGAGTTGATTTTCTTAGATGTGAACGGTAACAAAAAGATTTGTACACAGGGGTTGATTTTGCACTGATGTAGGGATGAACGTATGTAATACAATTTATTTTATCAATCGGTCAGTTAACGAATAATAAAATAATGTTTGGTATAAAATCACTGACTGATGTTTCTCTCCAAAATATTTGGAAACACGATTTTTTACACTACGTTAAACAGACGCAGTCAAAATATCAAAAATTTCTGTAAAATAACATTTTAAAAACACACGTTTTATTACGTTGCTTTATACCCTAAAATTTGACGCGTCTTTTAAACGCGAAATTTTACAGTTTAAACATAGCTTAAATTTTTTACAGTTAATATTAAATTTTATTGACATATACAATTTTATAAAATATATCTTCAAATTAAATAATTAACTATATTGTTAAACACAATTTATATAAATACATTTTTAAAATTAAATAATTAATAATAAAATAAATATCTAAAAACTAGGGCTGTTACAATGTCACTTGAGGTTCTGCAGTTGGTTTATTGATGCATTCATGTTCATGCAGTCTCAGCTCCATTCTGGTTTCTTCCCTGATCTTGCTGTGACATTTTGTTGCATGAGTTACTTCCATTTTTCATGTATCTGCTGGCTTGTTCTTGCATTAACATGTTGTGGCCTGTACTGTGACTCGAGTTTTCACTGTCATGTTGTTGCTACTTGTCTCCTGTTCACCTGTTGTTGTGGCCTGTACTGTGACTCGAGTTTTCACTGTGTTCTCTTCATGCCTGACTTGATGCTGCATTGTTAGCAGTGCTTTTGTTTGATTTGTGCACACGAGTTGGCGAGGCAGTGCACACGTGTATGAATGTACACGTGTGTATTGCAGCCACTTATGGTTACTTGTCCCTGTAATATCTATATGCACGACTTTGTGATGAAATCAAGTGTGAATGATGACGAATAACCCAAATAACTGAGGCAAACCATATTTTCAAAAATCGTATTTCATTTTATATTGCAAAAATATTTCTTTTTCAATTTTACTGCGTTAGTGAATATTTTTGCAGATTTCTCAGATGATGGATTCAAACCGGAATGCAGTTGAAGACAAAATACGAGTGTGAGTGATATGTAGTGAGGTTATCAATGTAAAAATATTTGTGATGTAATCGTGATGTAATCAAAAATGTATATGTATAGTGAGAGCATGAATTTGTACTATTCAAGATTGTAATAAATATTTGTTTGAATAAAATTTCTGTTTGAATTCAAAATCTGTGTAACTTGTTCTGTTTGAATTCAAATTCAAATTCTGTGTAGTTTATTTTATTCAACAAATATTTATTTAATCTATGGAAAAAAAACAAAATAGTACATTACCAAATACATTTAAATGAATATATATGTTTATTATCATCAAACAAAAACATATAAGCGCATATTCAACAATCTCCCCCTTTTGGTGATAACAAACATATATTTAAGATTTTGACCGTGTTAAATGTATTTGACCAATTATATACTCTAATTGCTCCCCCTATTTAAATGCATCCTCTCTACATGATGCTCCCCCTACATATATGCATACGAATAGAAATATTCAAATAAGCCTAGATGCAAATGGAAAATTATTTTACCTTTACTTGATTCTATTTGACAAAATCTTAACTTTTCTCTCCCCCTTTTGTTATCAGCAAAAGAACAACAGTGTTATAAAAATAGGGATGAAGTGATAAACATGAATCAAACATTTAACTCAATTAAATATAAATATCAAATTTCAATAAAATTCAAACAAAAATCATAATTACCCTTGTCAAGCGCATATTCCACTTTCAGAAGTGATGGGGATAAAATTATCAAAAATCATACAATTCTGTCTATTTGTGGTATATTTATTTCAGGAAATTTGAATATCTACTAACCATGCATAACCGTTAGGACTTTTAAATGAGATTAGTAGTATTCCAATTTAATTTAAAAAAAATGAAATCAAGTATCTTCTAACCACGCATGACCGTGAGGACTTTTAAATGGGATTAGAATCAACTTGTCTATTAAATCAATTAAATTTGATATGCGTTCCATACATGCATAACCGTGAGGACTTTTAAATGAGCATGGAAGCACATAATCAAAAATCCAAGTAATTCACCCATGCATAACCGTGAGGACTTTTAAATGAGAGTGAATACTTTGGATATTTATTTTTATTGCTAAATATAATAAGTTAAAGCACAAATAATTTCCTTCACAGATTTAAAGATATTGAAGAACAAATGATTTCCTTTGTAAACTACCACAAATTTACATACTAAATATGATCTTGATGAGTGATGGTCGATAGAAAGATGATAGAAATAGAAATGGTCATGGAATTTTTACCCAACAAAAAGTTTTTATAACTCTTGTTATGAAATTCTAAAGAAATTTTCTAATTATACTTTATCGAGTTATAATATATGATAAATATCAACACTCATCTCTTTTTCAATCACTATTCATCTTTTCGATAATCAAAGGGAGTCAGATTAGTCAAAATTTGTCATTTAAAATCAAATTAAAAATTATAAAATCAATTTTTCAAAAATGATTAAGCTGTAAATATGGTCAAACATGATTTTCTCGAGGGGGTTTTATAAGAAAATTTTATGCTATTTGAAAATTATTTCAAGTGAAAAATATGCAGATATTTTCTTTTTAAAAAAATGATGCAGCAAATGAATGTTTCAAAATAATTAATCACGTTACACTTAGTAATTTTTCTATCAACCTATTACCAGTGTAATCTGCATCTGAATTTAAATTTCACTCAATATTCACTCGTTGAATTTGATTGACCAAAACATGAAGTGTGCACCAAGAATTTCAAACTTAACATCAATTCTTTTGAATTTGAATTTAAGCCGTGTTAACACTCAAACAAATATCATGATGTTAATTTCAGAAACCATAGGATAAACAATTATATTCATGAGTAATCAACAGTCAATCATTATCATAATTATTTCAAAAAACAGTTTCTTGAAATTTCAACAATTTCATAAAGTTTCAACAATTTCAAAAAATCCTTTTTAACATGAATTTGAAATCGTGCAAATTTACAAGCAGTGGCCAAAATATATCTACGTGTAGCATGAGTAATCAAATACCATCATTTGACCGAACAAATTTATATGGATTAGTTCAAAGTTGAAAATCTGATTGGTCATCGATTAAGCACAAATCAATGTCATAAATAAGAACAAGTCAAAAAAAAACATATCAATTAAGTCCGAATCAGTCAACCATCATAATTACTCCAAGAAATTCTATTTAAAGATGGTTAGTCAATCTTTTGAAAAAAAATATAGCATCAAAATCATCATCTTTTGTTTATCTCAATATTGGCTGATTTTAATTTATAGTATGGTGCAGATAATCACATTTAAAAACAATTACCTGATTTACCTTTACGATAATTTTTCGTCATTGTCCATTGTGATTCTGTCACCTTTGAACTAGGCTAAGGAACTTTGCTTTGTCGCCCGTTGTGTTTCTGGAACAGCCGAAATCCAGAGAACACTGTTGTTGTTCCTTAGCCTGCCACCACACCTACACGATAAAAGATTTATGTGACCTATTTGTTTTTATAGGTCCATGATTGTTAGTGGCAGAATATGAAACATATGTTTGTGGAGACCCAAAACTATTTATATATGTTCCTTTTGGCACCAAATTTGTTTGACTTTCAAAGATTTTATATTTGTGCCTTTTGGAATCCAAATTGGTATAGTTTTCACGTGTTTGGGTCTATACCAACAATTATTTCGATTATGTCCAAATTCTCTACAAAACATGCACATTAAATTGACTTGATTAAATTTTGTGTTCCTATGATTATGATTTTCAACATGATTTCCAATTATTTCAGATTGAGCAAAAACACTTTTACTTTTTGCATTATCATCATTTTGTGATTTCCCAAAACCTAGTCCTTTTCTATTGTTAGCAAAAATTTGATTTCCCAATAACATTTTGAAAGATTTTTCTCCGTTTGAAAAGTTGTTCAGGGATTTCTCAAGATTTTGGACTCTGGTTTTTAATGTTGAGTTTTCAGTGACAAGTGAGGTGCATCGATTTATAAAATCCTTTCTCCTAGTGTCGATGGTTTCCTTAAGATTCAAGTTTTCATTTTCAAGACTTTCAAAGTTATTTCTCAGTATTGATAATTCTGAATCTAAAATCTTACATTTTTTACATTCTAGGTTTTGAATATTTTCAAGTTCAGTTTTTAACCTAAAATTTTCGCGAGCAAATTCTCTCCTATCAGATTTCAGTTTTTCAATTTTAGATTCAAGAGTATCCACTACCTTAGTAAGATCAGAACACATAAAAACAAGTTCTTTATAAGAAAACTCACCTGCCTCACTAGATTCGTCGGAGGTTGTTTCTAATTCTAATTTTGCCATGCAACACAAGTTAGCCTCCCCTGAGCTGCTATCCGAAGCTTCCTCTCCTTCTTCATCATCCCAAGTCGCTGCAAATACCTTCTTCGCCTTTTTCTTTTCTTTGTTGTTTTTGAGAAGTGGGCATTTTAGTTTGATGTGGCCAGGCTTGTTGCAGTTATAACACGTCAGTTCATTATCGGAATTCTCGGAATCTTTTGACCTATTACCCTTTGTTTTCTTCTTGCGTGGCTTGAATCTAGACCATCTTCCAAAATTATTGACAGCCATTGCAAGCTCTTCAATTGGATCTTCTTCATCGCTTTCTTCTTTGCTCTTTAAGGCAATCGTCTTCTTCTTTGGTTCAGAGTTGTTGCGTTCTTCCTTTGCTTTTAACTCAAGCTCATATGTCATCAAGTTGCCAATCAACTCCTCCATGCTTAGTTTGCTCAGATCTTTTGATTCTTGGATTGCTGTGACTTTTGCCTCAAAGTTCATTGTTAAAACTCGTAGTATCTTCCGCACAAGCTCTACCTCAGTGAATACCTTCCCAAGCGCTCTAGCATTGTATACCAAGGTTGAAAAGCGTCCAAACATGTCTTTTATGCTCTCGCCTTTGTCCATCACAAAGTTTTCGTATTCGTTGCTGAATAGGGCTAGACGAGACTCCTTGACTTGAGAAGTTCCTTCGTGTGTCACCTCCAAAGTGTGCCAAATTTCCTGTGCGGTTGTACAATGAGAAATTCTATTAAATTTATTTTTATCAAGAGCACATATCAAAGCATTCATGGCTTTAGCATTTGTTGTTTTCAATCTCTTATCGTTAGCATCCCACCTATCCTTAGGTTTAGGAATCTCAGTACCACCAACGATTATAGTGGGAGGTTTATAGCTAGTTTCAATAATATCCCAAACATCATAATCAACGGAACAAAGATAAATACTCATCCTAACTTTCCAATAAGCATAATCATTCCCGTTAAACATGGGTGGCCTAGCAATAGATTGCCCCTCAGAAAAAGCATTATTTTGTAGACTCATGACTCTAGAGTTAAATAAAAAATATACCAGGCTCTGATACCACTTGTAGGATCTAGATTAACCCTAGAGGGGGGGTGAATAGGGTTATAACAAATTTTCTCGAATTAAACACAGAAATATAATAGCAGAAATAAATATGCTGAAAAGTAAATCACACACAAAATTTACCCAGCTTTGGCAACCCCTGCCTACTGCTGCATTCACAGATTTCTATTAGAATTAAACAGTATCACGCTTACAAACACTCTACTAGACTCGCAGACCCTTTTGCTCCCGCTCACAAACACTCTACTAGACTCGCACACCCTGCTCCCGCCTATAGAGTTTCGCTTACTCGCAAACACTGCTCCCGCCTATAGAGCTTTGCAAACTCGCACACCCTGCTCACTGAACTAATTCAAAATAGACAATCTGACACTACCTAAACCTAGGTGGTGATTCACTACTCCTTTGACTTGAAAAGAAAAACAACTTCAAAAATACAACCAGGAGCAAAAATTAAAATATGAACTTGAATGCGTAATTTTTGCTCAATTAAAAATAATAAAAACTCTAAAAATTAAGCCCAAAATAAAAAACTAATTCCCCTTTAATAATAAAGGCCGACCCACTAATTAAAAATTTGCGTCCCCTTTCTCCTTTTTATTTTATCAGCCTGGTTCCCTTTTTTTTTGCTTGAGAATAATGTCGGCCGTTGTTTTCTTCTTTCTGAGATTAGGGCTTGTAAAATTGGGGCTTTCGTTCTCTCTGCTCTGGAAATTAGGGCTTGAAGTCACTGGCTTTAATTCGATCGATCCATTGATATTTTGCGTGCCGCCTTGATCGATTGATTCCTCGTTGCTTATGCGGCTGCTTCGATGGAGTTCGTGTTCGAATTGGTATGTTCTTTTTATTGCTTGCAATTGCTTGATTTCTGTATTGCGAACTCCTCTTTATGCCGATGATGATAGTTTGGTTTTTATAGGGTTCGATCCCCTGAGTTTTCGTTCGTATATTCGTGTTTGAATTTGTCAATGAATTACCTCGACCACTTGATGATGCTTGAATGTTTGAGATTGATTCTGACTTCTTCAAATCACTTGAATAACACGATTTCGAATTCATGTGTTGACCACGGCTTTAATTTGTGACATTTGACTTTGTCACACGTATATTTTCGACTGTTGATTTCTTGGTTCACACGGCATTAAAACTTTCCTCTTTTTGATACTTTGGCTATTTCAAAGAATGCGTACATGAATTTTTCGACTTGTTTAATCATCTTGATTGACACAGCTTCAGTCATCTTTGCATTTCTCCACTGTAGCATTGATTTCGTGATTTAAACTATAGCTTGTTTACTGTTTTTTTCGACTTCACTGAGAACTGTAATCTCTGGCCATCTTCTGATCAGCCTGTACTTGTGCATTTGCATCATGTATATATATATATGTGTTAGCTTTAATTTTGGTCACTTGATCATATCTGTTGATTGCCCTATAAAATTTCATGCTGACTTCGGTAACTTCGACACAAGCTTGTACTTGGATACATGTGCTTGCTGTCTGGATATCTGCAGTGCATCACCATTGTTCTTTACATTTGTATATAATGTCATTACATGCTGCTTCACCATATTGCATTTGCCACACTTGTGTTCCCTGTTATCAACTGGCCTTGATTATGTTTTGATTCAAAAACTTCTGTTCACCTGCATGTATTGTTGGTTCATTGTGATATTTGTTTGTTGCAGTCCATATTCTTTTGTGTCTGCACTTGTGAACTTTGTGGTTTTGAGCATTTGCACATTTGTTCACCTGCACTGTTGCCTTGTTGACTGCATCACCATACTCTCTGTTTTGATTTGCACTTCTGTAGTGATATGATATTACTGCAATGTGAACTGTTGTGATGGTTCCATTTTCCTTGTTGAGTCTTTTGGTGATGCTTCACCTGTTATGTTCATGTTGGCACTAGTTGTTGGGTCTGTTGCATGAGTCCTGGTCATTTGCACTTGCAGTTGGTTACTTGATTCACATGTGCACTGCATGAACTTGACACTGGTTCATTGGGCTGCATACATGTTGTAAGTGATTGTACTTCATGTTGTATTCGTCCCTGTTGCACTCTTTAATGATTCATTGGTGAATATGTTGCATTGAGCTCGACATTGTTGTTTACTTGCTTTGATGCATTTGCATGCTGTCATACTTGTTCATGCTACTGGACTTGTTTTTGTACATTATTTGAATTTGCATTGGTGCATTGTCTTTGCATTCCATGTTGCATGCAGTAGTCTTGACCATGTTGGTTCGAATTGCACTTACTCTTTTGTACTACTTCACCATGTCACTTGAGGTTCTGCAGTTGGTTTATTGATGCATTCATGTTCATGCAGTCTCAGCTCCATTCTGGTTTCTTTCCTGATCTTGCTGTGACATTTTGTTGCATGAGTTACTTCCATTTTTCATGTATCTGCTGGCTTGTTCTTGCATTAACATGTTGTGGCCTGTACTGTGACTCGATTTTTCACTGTCATGTTGTTGCTACTTGTCTCCTGTTCACCTGTTGTTGTGGCCTGTACTGTGACTCGAGTTTTCACTGTGTTCTCTTCATGCCTGACTTGATGCTGCATTGTTAGCAGTGCTTTTGTTTGATTTGTGCACACGAGTTGGCGAGGCAGTGCACACATGTATGAATGTACACGTGTGTATTGCAGCCACTTATGGTTACTTGTCCCTGTAATATCTATATGCACGACTTTGTGATGAAATCAAGTGTGAATGATGACGAACAACCCAAATAACTGAGGCAAACCATATTTTCAAAAATCGTATTTCATTTTATATTGCAAAAATATTTCTTTTTCAATTTTACTGCGTTAGTGAATATTTTTGCAGATTTCTCAGATGATGGATTCAAACCGGAATGCAGTTGAAGACAAAATACGAGTGTGAGTGATATGTAGTGAGGTTATCAATGTAAAAATATTTGTGATGTAATCGTGATGTAATCAAAAATGTATATGTATAGTGAGAGCATGAATTTGTACTATTCAAGATTGTAATAAATATTTGTTTGAATAAAATTTCTGTTTGAATTCAAAATCTGTGTAACTTGTTCTGTTTGAATTCAAATTCAAATTCTGTGTAGTTTATTTTATTCAACAAATATTTATTTAATCTATGAAAAAAAACAAAATAGTACATTACCAAATACATTTAAATGAATATATATGTTTATTATCATCAAACAAAAACATATAGGCGCATATTCAACTGAGTCTAACTTCTAAATGGAAGTAGGTTTTAAATTACATTTTAATACAAAAGAATAACATAAATAATAAAAGTTTACAAAAGAACATTATATCGGTCGATTACATTTTAATACATCCGAGTCACATATATACAGACATTTAATATACTCAATTATCATGTTACTGATACACAACAACATTATATAGCGGAAATACTCTATACGCTCTTGTCATCCAGCTCGCCTCCTGATCTCCAGAACGTACCTACCTGAAAATCTATAATACTCGGTCTGACCCAAGCATTACATCAAAGTAACACCCGGGTTAGGCTGGAAACCAGCGTGAGTAAAGACATCTAACAAGGAATACAAAAGTATACAGCTTATATGAACCCGGGGTAACTTATATCAATTTACAACTTCACAAGTCGTTATAGACATCACTTACATCACACATCAATTTC
Source organism: Allium cepa (assembly GCA_030765085.1). NCBI lineage: Eukaryota > Viridiplantae > Streptophyta > Magnoliopsida > Asparagales > Amaryllidaceae > Allium > Allium cepa. The sequence continues at coordinate 621,335,922 of CM060928.1, forward strand.
TAAGTACCAAAACTTAGATTAAATGGTCCAATTCACTTTAAATCATTCCATTCCAGCCTATTGATTTCACAAAGCATCATAATCACATATCAGGGATAACAAATAATCCAAGGCATTTAAATATCATTCAATCATTCATAAACAAGGTGGATCATTTCCAAAATAAATTTAATTTTTCTCTAGTTAGATTAATTACTAATCTTTTAATCACGTAGATTACCTTTACTAAATAATTACAAATCAATTAATTAACCAATTTTAATCATCCATCTTAATTAATCATCCTTGATTAATTATCTTCAATTTCATCAAGTAATTATCCTTTAATTAATTACACAAATTAATTATTCTTAACCATTTACAGTAATTGATCTTTAATTACTTTCATTAATAATATTAATTAATGATCCTTAATTATTTATATTAATCCTTTAATTAATCATCACCAAGTAATTTAATCCTTAATTACTTCTCCTATGTAATTAACCCTTAATTTCTTCCCATCAAGTAATTTCCTTAATTAATTTCATCCAGTAATTATCCACTAGTTACTTCACCCAGTAATTATACCTCATTAATTACCTTAAGTAATTATACTTAACCCAACATCAAATGATTACCTTTAATTAATTAAACTTAATTAATGAACTAGAATTAACCACTTTAACTTAATTAATTACACAACTTAACTAACCTTACCCATACACATTGATTACTTTGATCCATAATTAATTACTCGAATTAATTATTCTATAATTACTTACATTGATCAATTATCCTCTAATTAATCATCATCATTAATTAACTAACCCTTTTATTAATTTCCTTAATTATAAGTCAAAACTATTAAACATTTAAATTTTAACTTTTAAATCTTGGGAAAACTTTAATTAGCTTATTTAAATAAAATTAAACAAAACTCACCATTTTGAAAACTTAATTACTCCAACATCTCATTAAAATTTGGTATCCAAATTGTTTTATATGTTTAAATATGATAAAATTCATAATTAAAAACTTAATTAAAGTTATTACTTTTGTAAGTTTTTTTTTGTAAAACTTGCTTAATCCTTCTTTACATAATAAAATCCTGGTCACCATTGTATTTTAAATTTACAATTTCGCTCAAGTACTTGCAAATTTAGGATCTGGAAATCTTATCAACATCAAACCCGAGCAAAACACTGGTAAAACCCGAGCCACATCAACCATATGCGCGAGTCACCCTGACTTCGAGTCGGACAACCAAAAACACGAGAACCAACCCGAGCCCCCAAACTCCTTCTTCACATTCACCTTCCAGATACGCTTATCATCTCCGTGCACGTGCACGACTGGTAATCTCAACGCCGATCGTTTCTCTGGCCATCACCCAAGCACACTTGACCATGACTTTCGACACGAACAAGCCAAACTATGAAATCGAAGTCAATCAGAAATCAAGCAACTCGACCAAAACTAAACCCAATAAACGATCGGAAAAAAAACATTCTCCATGACGAACCTGGCCTCGATGTCCCACCCCGTCTTCATCCAAGCTTCGTCTCGAACCCTCACATCCATCACCCCACTACGATCGGTTTCGGAGCACCCTCGTCGCCGCGCCATGCACAGCCATCACCTCGACCAATATGAAACACTGAACCCTAATACGGCTCTTACCGGCCACCACGATCATCGGTAACGCCTTCCACCATTTTTCCAGCGATCTATGATACTCCGACCATCTCTTGGCAAAAACCCGAGCTCCAAATCGACATTGATCACCGTCGATTTCAAAAATACTCAATTCCGTTCAAAATCGAATATCTCCACCATTCCCAAACTAAAAATCTAAATCTTTATACCTAAATTCATGATTTTCTACCATGAATCTACTTATGCAATTAAATCATTAAATTGTTTCCATATAATTTTTGACCAATTACTGATCATCGTAGTATTTCTTAATTCTGAAATATTTATTGAATTTTAAACCTTAAAAACATTTTTAGAATTTCTATCATGTTGTTATCACCAACTTCCATTTAGAGACCCAGGCTTAAACTGATGGTTTTTTTTAGAGATTTGGATTTTTAAAGGAAATACCAAGAACTGAATATAACAGAGAACCAAAAATACAACATATGTACAGGTATATTCAAAATTCAAATATCAATTCCAAACATAATTAAGCTAAAACATCCATGCATTCCATAACCATCACACATATTCACAAATATTTAAGTTTCATCTTCAAATTTTAAACTGTTTCTAAAAGAAACAGACTTACTCACCTGTTTTGAAGACAGGGAACATGCCTTTGAAACTTTGGAAACTGAAAGCTATGATTCCCTTGAAACTTGAATTACTTGCTGAAATTTTGATTTGTTATCTGATTAAATCTTGCTTTGATTGCTGCAGAAACAAAGAGAACAGATTCCAGGTTGAAGATTTGAATTTGTTTTGATGTTGAGATGAATTTTACTTTGATTTGGTTTTCCAGTTTGGAAATTTTGAGCGAGATTCTTTCTTTGTTCCAGGTTTTGAAAACTTTGCTGATTTTTCTTTCCTGAATATAACCTGGTTTCTAAATTTCTACCATATTAAATTAAAAGAAAAATTATTTTATTTCCACTTGTGAGTTTATATGGTTAACACTTGTTTATTCTTTAAGTTAGATGATTTACATTTGTTACTTTTGTGTGTTAAATCTTAACACTTGTTTTTAGCATGAGAATTTTTTTATAATGTATATACCCTTTATGTTACTTATATTATGTTTATTTATTTATATTTTTAATATATATATATGTGTGTGTAAATTTATATTTATACTTCTCTTTTATTTGCATTTATATATACTTTGAGATAATAAAATTTGAAACTAAATTTATACATAAATAAATAACCACATTCTTATATATATATTTAAATCCAATTTCATTTCAAGATATTTATCTTTGAATTTCAAATTTAAATTAAATCCCTATTCAAAATTCACTCACAATATATGTTTATCTTTTGAATTCCAATATTCTAATCCAAATTCAAATCCAATTTAAAATTCAATTTAAATTCAACTCAAATATAAATATTTAAACAAAACACAAATTCAAATTGGTAAAAAAATTTTTTTACTTAAAATCTATTTATATATAAAAATAACACATTATTATTATTGTTTTGAAAACAATTAATTTTATCAATATTAAATAATTATAAAGGAGATTATCACATTTATTTGTTCAATTTATAAATCAATATTTTCAGAAGTCAAATTAGATAACTATCCAATTATCTAATGCCTGAAAATCAGGGTTATCGCATAAAACCTATTTAAAAGTATTTCTAAAATATTATATTATATATATATGATTTTGACAATGGTGATCGACTAGGCTTAACACTAAAAGTCGATGAGTAAACTTGTCTGTTTGTGAGATTCAAGCATGAGGTATCTTGGAAAGGCTTGGAAAAACCAGTGCCTAAACTTACCCGGCTTCACTCTTGAATGAGGAACAATTTAATTTAAAATGTCGAAAATGTGTTAATTGTAACGATCCGATTTTTCGATGCCCGAAAGTCGACATCGATACATACACGGTATCCAATGCCGCACAGTAGAATGTCGAAAAACCAAACCGTTAGGGTTTAAGAAGAAGAAGATAGAAGAAGAACAGAAATAATAAACAGAATCTCACATTTCGCAGCGGAACAATCTATTATAGATAAATGAATATCATTAAAACTAAAGCACTATATCAGTTTATGCATCACAATATCTGAGTTTACAACAACAACACAAAACTGGCAGTTATTTTAACTTGCTTACATAGAGACTTTGACTTACACCAACCCAAACGCAACTGACACTACATAGTATAAGTCATACGTCTCGCCATCCAGCTTGAACTCTAGATCTCCACAGCACATCTTTTTCAACTTTGCTCCAGAATAATGATAACCTGACTCTAGGCTGCTCGTGTGGAAAATTATGGGCACCCAGAGTTTAGAAAGGGAATAATGAACTCCAGGTCAGTCATGGGACTGGTGTAAGATCTTAAAAATAGTTATTTTCACAAATAAATAAAGAGAAATCCGCTATGCTTTTGGAAAATAAAACTACCATAAGGCCTCCCGCTACACACAATGCAAACGCAGAATTGGAGGAGATTTCTCCTTATGATAGTCAAACATGCTTAATACGCAAAATCTTTTTAATATTATCATTAGTGCATAGTGCAGAAAACATTTTGAAAGTATAGTATTAATCTTAGCCAGCATAAAACCATTATTGTATGCCTACTATAGCCACCATGTTCAATAGCAGGTTATCGCCACATTCCATGGCAGATTATACAACTAAAATCGTACAGGGCGCGTATTGTTTCTTTAGATTTCCAACAAATGGTCAGGCTAAGGAACTTCCTACTGCCACATGGGTACGTCTCTGGAGGGACGTCCCGAGAACTTAACCAGCTCTCTGCCAACACAAGGCCGGGTTACCACTATAACTAGGTAACTACTACACGGGTATGCCATCCCCCGATCCTTTGCGATCTTTCTCCAAGGATCCTCAACCACAAAGCAACAACCACAAAGTGTAATAGATTTGCAGCAACCACATAGGTTAAATATCTGGGCTCCATACCATGATACCACCCTTTTCTAGAAGGAAATGACATGCCCTAAAGTTCGCAACCCTCATAACCTTGCCGCATTCTTCCTGTTTTGACCATTTTCGGGATGTGAGGTCCGACGAAGTCTCGTCCACAAAGCTACACTTTTCACAAAGTCATGCTTCGATCAACAAATGATCAGCACCACTTCGTATGCCACACTACTAAATTAGGAGTATATCACTAATAACCATCAACTACATAACCTCTGAGCTTGTATATCTCAGAGAAGGGTGTTAAGCTAAGAGAATAAATTCTCCGCCACCAAAAAAATGTATTTGATAGGAATCAACTTTATATTTCAAAGTGTAATGTCAAGCACACATCCATACAAGTCCGTTACGGGATCGAACGAAACCGAAGGCACTTCAAAGAAGTCCTTGCAAATCCGGATATTCACAAATCACGTCCGAAATCCCCGTCACAAATGGTGATAAAATCTCAATACCTGAGCAACCCGGTGCAGGGACATTCGACAGGTAATCCTTTCATTTTCGAAAATACCCGGTCTACAACACCATCTTCAAATGCAATCCCATTTCGTCGTATCATTATTCAGAATGGGTTTTATGACACGAAGTCCTCTCCCGGCTAATCCGAATGACGACCGCTTATTTTAAAAATATGTGTTCAATCAGATCTCAAACAAATCACAACAAATTTCCATTTTGATCTTTTAAACAAAAGACTCATCACAATCACAAAGGTTCGATGTGGTTTTCGAATATCCATTTGGAATCCGACCCCCGGTCGCATCGAAATTCAAATGCCATTTAAAGGCCAATATTGATAGTCGGTTAGTTAACTATTAATCAACATTCACAACAATCACCAAGATTTAAATAATTTTTTCCCTCAATTATTATTATTTTCAATTTATCTTCGCAAGATATAATTTTAACGCTCCAACCATTTGAAAACAAATTTCAAATCAATTTTCACCCTTTCAATCCTTTGAAAACAAATTTCAAATTACTTTTCCACATTTTAATACCTTGAAAACAAATTTCAAATCATTTTTCCATATGCGGAAAACATTTCCAAATATTTATTCATTTCCACTAAAAATTTGCCGAGTTCAAATATTTTAAAATAATTTAAAATACTTATCTAAAATATACTTAGAAATATTTAAAATAAAAATATTTTAAAATACTTTCTTAAATATCTGTTATGAAAAAAAATTACACTAATATCGCATATAAAAATTCAAGTCCAAAACAAATTTTAAAATAAAACTAGTAGATAGGATATAACTATTTAAATATCCAATTTCTAAAACAAATATCAATTTAAAACTTTAAATAATCACTTCTATAATAGTTTAAAATATATTTTTATTTTAAAGATTTCCAAAATAACCTAAGTAAATAATTTTTCCAAAACATTCTTTCCCTTAAACCATCTTTACAACTTCAATTTATATTTATAAACTATATTGAAAACATTCTCGGCTTTCAGGGAAAATACACATTCCATTCTAAAATGGTTCATTCAAATCAACTTATAAATCTTTCTGGATTTATTTTAAATTTACGTCGCAAATCCATAAATTCCTTTCAACGCTTTTAAAAATAAAACAATATTTATTTTTAAAACAAATTTCCCTTTCTTTTATAAAATTCCCATTGTGGATTTAATTTTTTTTTAAATATCCGCTAATTTACGATTTTCAAATCGATTCCCAAGTATTTACTTTCAATACCAAATGAATTTTTCAAATTGATTTCCAAATTTATTTCAATTACCAAATCCAATTCCAAATTGGTGTCTAAATTTATTTCAATCGATAAATCAATTTTCATATCAATTTCCCAAAGGTTTATTTTTAAACACCAAATTAATTTTCAAATTGATTTCTAAAATCTTTTCAAACACTAAATTACATTCCAAATTTAATTTCTAAAATTTATTCCCTTTATCTCTACCAAACTATTTAAAATCCATATTTTAAATAACTTCTTTAACTTTTGAATAATAATACCCGAAATCTATTGATTAAGCCTTTTTCTCATATTTTGGAATTTATGAAGTAGGATTCAGAAAAAAAATAAAACTTATTCTTTTTAAAATTCCTTCTTTTAAATTTATCCAATTTTTAAAAATAAATTTTTACTATAACTTTTCAACTTGAATTTCAAAAATCCAATTTTTATTTATTTCTGGTATCCTACAATACCAAAAAATAATTTCGGCTAAACTATAGCCATCAACGATTTCAATCACAATATATTCACACACAGATTATAAACAGATTAACACACAAATTATTGAAACAAATTCAATCATTTGGGGAATCCAGTTGGATCCCTCAAACCTGTTTCCCTGCATCTATAGACGTTAGCACAACAATTAAATACCTATTCCACATCGAGGTGGAATATCGTGATATATGGGATTTATAAAATATCATCCACTATTATGCTGCGCATAGGGTCTCATCCGCTATGTAATGCGGGAAATCAATCACTCCAAATACGTATATAATACCAATTCCACTTCGAGGTGGAATATCGCGGTATATGGGTTTAATATAATATCATCCGCTATTATGCGGTGCATAGGGTCTAAACTAATATAACTGATAATAAATTATCATCAAGCACACAATCAATACGATCAACAATTTTAAATTTAAATATTTAAAATTAAATCAGAAAAATCTGATTGAGTGAGAAGATCCCACCTTTGCTTTTATTTTGCAATCCATTCCATTTCCTTTACTTGTTTCTTCATTTTAGACCTTGTAATAAACATTTGTACAATTCATTAATATTTGGAAAAAAATCAAATAATCAATTTCTTTTAAATAAATTTAATTACCTAATTCTTTAAGTTAAACTATTCTTCCTTATAAATAAATTGGAGAAATAAATTATTTTAACAACTTATTGTATATTATATTAAACTAAATCAAATTGGCCTTATATATCCTAAAAAAAATATTTTCCTGTTTTTAAAAATTAAAACATTCATGAATTTAGATTATTTATATATATATCGAATTAAACCAAAAGAAAATCCCTTACTGTTAACAACTCGAGATCTCCTGCGACCATGCCTACTCGAACCCATGAACCCACGCACGCGCTCCTCCATCGTGAACGCCACTAGGTTGCATTGCCTAAGTCCAACGTGACGAACTCCTCGAGCCCACCACGGTCTCTCGTGCTTTGCCGAAACCCAATGCGAACGCGAACCCTAAACCAAAATGCTGCAGCTCCCTCCAACGAATGCATCGCGAACCCTAGCGACCACGTGACGCCCACATGCTCGAGCTACCAATCTTGAGACTCCACCTCTATTCGAAATTGAGTTCGATCGAATCCTGCTGCCACCCTGACATCGGCCGCGATCATCTTCCGACGCAGCCATGCAATTTGATGAAGACTAAGAAACTCGGGAATCCCTGCCCGCGAGGTCGATTTCGATCGTGATTTTTCACAGCTCGATTTAATTTTAGGGAGGGAGATAGTTTTTTTTCTCGGCCATTTTCATTTGAACTATGATTTCGAATTTTACTTTGAGAATTTATTTGGGTTCTTTCATTTAAACGAAAGGAAAATGAAAGAGGGACGCCATTGTTTTATTTATTTTCCTCTCGAATTTTGTTCTGATGATTTATTTTTTCTTTGAACGAGCTTTGCATCAATATTTTATTTCAAACGAACGCGTGTAAAAATGGTGGACAAGTGTTGAAACAGGCAGCAACGTGTTAGAAGAGGAGAAAAGTATATAATTCTTCTTGTGAAAACAATATTAAATTTAAATACAAATTCAAAATCAAATCCAATCGTCTCGATAAATGCCACTTACAATCTCAAACCCCAATCAGAACGTGCCGCCAGGCATTTATAATGTTATATGCATATTCCGAACGGAAAGGTTCCAAGTCCAAATCGATCGTATGGAGAAGATAGCTTTTTGAACCAGTTATTATATCGAATTTTCGATTTAAATTTCCATGCGTTTATTGACCGTACGGCCAAACGATCACTCCAAACATTACCAAAATTGAAATCTGGTAATAGTACAATATTATGGATCCAATGGAACTAGTTTCGTTGAAATCCTAGACAGTGCCTCGGAAGGCTACTTTTAAATATCGATTTAAACGATATAAATTTCAATACTGAACAAAACAATTTCAAATTCAACTTTGAAGCTTCTATTATCTTCAGTATTATCAATATAGATTTTTCTAAGCTTTTAAAATAATTTTAATCAGCTTAAAACTTAAGATTCAAATTTTTACCCAACTTTAATAAATTAAATCCAATAATTTAATTGCCAAATTCATTCTGATATTTGAAATTCAAGTTAAAAATAACTTTCAAACATCTAAAATAAATAAAATGTTTCAATTTCTAATGTTCAAATTTCCGGGTCGAACATTAATCTTGTTGTTTACTTACTTATTTAGAAAGGAAATTAACTTTACTTAAAACTAAAAGCTGACGAAGTGGATTTATCTATTTCTAAGAGTTAAAGATTGATGTCAAGAAAGGATGGAGCAATAAAGCTCTAACCTACCGAGCTTCCCTCTTGAATGAGGAGTAGTTAAGTCGGGAATGTCGGAAATGAGTTAAGTATAAGAATCTTGATTTGTATAAACAATGTTTTTTGACTAGATGATCGATTAGTTGATTGTCGATCTTAACCAAATACGAACTTAAGTCTTTAAAACAAAGGTTTGTAAAGATGGTAACAAGTAGGAATTTTTTTTGGGTTTGTCATGAAAATTTGTTGATCACATTCGTCTTTAACCTTTTTGATTACACTTAGGGATGTAAATAGATCTTTAAAAGAATGTTTTAAAGATAAGCATATGTGAAATGGTTTTGGGTTTATTGTGACAATTTATTAATAACATTCATCTTTAACCTTTTCGATTATACTGATGAATGTAAATAGATCATTAATAATGTTTTAAGGATAAGCATAAGTGAAATGGTTTTGGGTTTGTGGTGATAATATTTGAATAAAAATAGTCTTAAACCTTTTGAATGATTTTTAAAAGTACTTAGATCCTTAAAATTGATATTTTGAAGGAAATTATAAGTAAGGAATCTTTTTTGAAAAAGATAGAAAAAGCAAAGGTTTAAAATAAGAAATCTTGTCAATGATTTGTGAATATACTTACACAATTTGAGAAAGTATATGAGTATTTTGGAAAGTGTTGAAATGTGTGGAAAATGAACAGTAATTTCTTAATTAAATAGTAGAGTTTGATTAACAAATGGGGTTTCATTTATAAAAGAGTTTATTTAGCAAGATGAGATTTACTCATAAAAGAGGATTTTAATTAATAAAGGAAGATTAATTAAAAAGGGGATTGGAAGTCGTTTATATAACTTGATCGTGCTTATTTGTTTCGATCGTGCTTTGGGTGTTACTGCTTATAGATAATATATGGGAACTAGTTTCCTATGTGCAATTATCTCGTGTTATTTGACTTGGCCAAATATACTCTGGAAATATGTAGAAGAAACATAGAAATTATATGGTATAGTTATCTTCGATGATGCCATACTATACATATAAACTCGTTTTGCTCTTCTAGGATGAATGATAAGGAAATCCGTCCGCTTAAATGGTAAGGAGGTAATCTCTGACCTTATGTATTGTCTGTGTGTTTCCCATAGAGACGGTGTTGAGATTCCTAGGAAATTGATGGATTGGCTTTGAAGAACATGGTAAGCGAGGTATTGTACTTATATGAGATTACTTGAAACCATAACCACTCCAAAACCATATACATGTTCTATGCTTTGGAAGAGCTTCATGATGGCTTCATGATTGGTTCGTGATTGGTTCATGGTTTCTTCATGATGCTGGAATCTATGTAGAGATTCGAGATCCGTTTGAGATGCTCGAACAAAAATATATGTTTGTGATCTATTCAGGATGTGGGAATCCATGTGTGATTCTGAAACCTATTGCGTTATGGAAATCCCTATGTGTTTCCGGGATCCGGTGAGATATCCATGTGTGGTTCCAAGATCTGTTTGAGGTATAGAAATTCATGTGTGGTTCCATGATCTGTTTGAGTTGGAGCTCATATGGCAGATCTGTTTGAGTGATGACTCTTGGGCTAGAATGCCAAACGTAGCCTCATCAGCGGGTTTGACCAAAACCAGGGACAGGAGACACATCAGTAAGGTTGGCGAACCCATAAGGGGCATGCGACTCCATTTCTATAGATACTTATTGGATATGCATGTGAGAGCAATGCATCAGGTCTTAGCAAGACCAACTATATTTTTCTTATAGTAGATTCACTAGAAATGTACGATGCTTTGGAAGAATATCTTTGATCCTTCTGTAGTAGTTCGGATTCGGCTTCCCTAAAGAGATCTACGAGGAGATTCTAAACAATTAGCGAACGTGCCTTAGTAGTTATGATTATGTACCTATTATTAGTGTGATGTACACTCACTTGCATCACAACTATGTGATTATTTATATTTCATACCTTAGACGTTATTATATTATCACTGGATTTTATAGCAGAAATGTTTTGGTTATCATAAGGTAAAACCCCGTTCATGTTTATTGGCAGCGTGGTCTTACGAGATACCCTTACGTTGATAGGTCAGCTCAAGTATGTTTCCATATTAAGCTGTGGTTTATTGGAGCTCTTGGAGAGGAGTTGGATGATTTCCTAGCGTACTTATTTTTTGCTGCATTACTTGATTGTATCTATTAGCATTTGTAAGAACAAGTTGTTATAATTGTCTAGGCTAATGATAGGTTAGTTTTGTCTGATTGATATATGTTATAAAGGTTTTCTATTTGGTAAAAACCTTTGGAGATATTATATATTATCGTTCCGCATGTGAGATTCTAATATTGTTTTCTCTTCTTTCTTGTTTTATATCTTTCACTTTTTATTTTACCCCAACTATTCATCTTTCCAGAACTTGGGTACTCGGCACGTGAATGCAATGAATGTATTAGTGTCAAATTCGAGGGTTAAAAAGGTAGGTCGTTACAAGAATCACCGTACCAATTCCGTGTTAAGCAATTTTTTCACCCAACATCCACAATTTACTACACCTCATATCACAAGCTCTAAAAACATCTTTGCTTCAACGAGGCTACAAAGCTCCTTTTCCATGTCTGTGCGCACCATCACGATGTCTCTAGGTCATAGTAACCATCGTCTCACCTGCCGCCATCGACTCCTGCATCCACCATGAAATCTCCTCCAATTGTTGCTGTCAGGCCATCCATTCCTAATAACATCGCTAGTTCCTCAACGCAGTAGCCAATATCGACCAACTCGCAATTCCCATCTCGCAATCGCATGTGCACGAATTTCCTAATTGGGACCACTTACGCTCACCTATTCAAACTGCGTTGCTCCTCTAGATCTCCTCCACTTCGTTTGCCTTTGCCTGATTCAAGATGTCACGTGCCTCTTTTTTGTGTACATGCGTATGTGTGTGTCTTGAGTAAATTAGGGATGAATATGTTAATTTTGGAGTTCAGATCAATGTTAATGTCAAAGCGGATAGAATTTTCCAGAAACGGTTAGAGAATAAAATAGGCTTTGGGCTCTGGTTTAATTCATTTCAAATATAATTCATTTTACTCTCATCAAATTTAAATTTGATCCTTAATGTTTGTTAACAAACATATTTTAACCCGATTCAAATTAACTTACACTTCTAAAATATTTCGTCTTCGGTCTAATTTTTTATTTACGTTCAAATATTATTTTGAAAGAATTTATTAATTTAATTCAAATATTAAAACAGATTTTTTTATTAAACAGACTTCAAGTAAATAAGATTTTATTTTCAAAATAGTAATAATCAAATACCGATTTAAACAATTTTAATTACTATTTAAATTTATTCAATTTTACAACGTAAAAATTAGAGTTGTTACAGATGCCCCCTTAATAAAAATTTCATCCTTGCAGTTTCTTATAGGAGACATGAAACAACTTATACCCTGACTTTGTTCGCATCAACAAACTTCTAACAAACTAAACTCATACACCTCCTCTATGTGGCTTGCACATTCAGAAATCTTAGTATATGTTATAATTTAAATGATTCTATTCATGACTTTCTGTTCTTCACATACGATAAAATATTGTGAAAATTTTCGAAGTGTCGGATCTTTTGGTAAATTTCAACAGTTTCCTTCGTACGGAGAGTGTTTCGAAAAACCAAAACACAAAATAAATATGTAATACACATCTCCAAAGAAGCATCCCAACATAGGGAATCCAAAAACATGGGGAAATAAAATATCACGATATATATTAGTATATCGTAAAAACTGTACCGTTTAGTTGACGTTTTAAGTAAGTTTGCTTAATTTTTTATGCCAAAAAAACCAGAATGCATCCAAATCCAACCTATAAAGTCTTCACGTACCTAACTTAAGCTCAAATAAACTATGTGGGATCGCATTTTATAAACATAAGTAGTTTTGCATTGATTCAACGATAAAACTGCATTGCATTTCATTTTGGCGACTTTACAACTAAATTTAAGATGTTAAAAAAAACATTTAGACAATGCCTTCAAAATTAAAGCTCTATCTTAATGTGTAACGACCCAGAATTATTGATCGTTTGAAGTTGCGATATTTAATTTATTTAATATTAAAATATTGGTTTAACAAGTTTAAATAACTCAATAATCAAAATATAGTGATTGGATTGAAATCAATAATTGGAATTCAATTAAGTGGACGGTCCACTATAAAACCGGCCGGCCTTGCCAAAAAAATAATAATAATTGGAATTCAATTATAATGATTGTTTAAAATATTTGAATTGGATAGTTTATATTTGAATAGAGTTTCAAACAACATGATTTTAAATTGAATATTAATTCAGTTAATTTAATGGGCCTATTTAACTGATTTTAATACAATAGATGGTAACGGTAAATCCGATTGCAAATTTAATCATAGTGATAACAGTTCAAATAAATAATCAAAAAAATCCTGTTAATTTTATGACTCGATTTCTATTGATATATTTCTAATTTCTTTACTCTGATTTTTTCCATAATTTTTTAATTGGGGAAATATTGAAACTAAATTTTACGTTTTATCGTCAAATAGTGGTATTTTGTGATTTTACAGAATTCAATAATCCGTGTATATTTTTATTGATTTGGGATCGCATTACTGTTTTGAAAACGACTGTAGTTTTGTCTTTTTTGAATTGAAGTTCATACCCCAACAGAAAGCGGTGCATCGAGATGCGACAATTTGAGAATTATAAATTACTCAACCAACCATACGTACCCTCAGCATCCATTCTGTCATTTCTTTGTCTCTCTCCAGTACCTTTACACCAATTTAAAAAGAGGATATCGGCCTTTAAAACTGAAATGAAGAAAGAAAAAAATGAATAACTCCCTTTTCAAAAACCAATCAAATAAAATAAGAAAAAACGGGGAACTTTGCAATTAAAACGGTGAGTTCTACATTATGGCCCAAGTTTTGCATGGGTTCGGTGGTGGTCGGCAGTTCATTTGTCACATGGCGGATTGTTCGGGGTTTCTAGATATCGTTTGAGGGCATAAGGTTTAGATCTAGGTCAGGTGAAGTGAGATTCGTCTTTTGGCTAAGAATGGTGATAAGCGGTTGGGAATAGGGGTTTCCGTTCATTTCTAGGAGCTGTTCGAAGTGGTGATGTCACAAATATGTGAGGATGTGCGGATGTTGTTTCGAGGTGAGGGACGGATGGAGCACGTGGAGAGGGTTGGTTGAAATCGTCGATGGAACATTTGTGGAAGATTTAAGCAGAATGGAGTGGTTGAAAGCATGGCTATGGAAGGAGATGCATAGGAGAAAAAGTGGGAAGAAGAAGATGGAGGGTGGGCTGTGCGAAAATGGGCCAGGCTGGAAAATATTAAAGGTGATTATGTTTCCAAATTTTTAATTAAATTAAGTTATTTTTATTTTAAAGTCGTGTAATCTTATAAATTGTGTAACGTTGTCATACAGGGTCTAAATCAAACGAAACGAGTCACGTTGGGTTCGTATCTGTGAATTCTATGCATAGCAATTGGATTGGAACGATTTGGAGCTTCCAGAATTTTTAGCTAATTCGAATGCCGTTCGAATTTAGTCGGAACCAAAACGCGGAAGGGATAAATAGAATCAAAGTGAGGAAAACTCACTCTCTCTGGCCATTTATATTTTTATATAAGTAGAAATAATTTTGTTTATGTTGTTTGTTACCGTGATTACTATTTTGGTTGTTTACTATATTATTAGTAGTTGGATACACACACACGCCTATTGGAGTGGTGAGACCCTATACATTCCCATGCATGAGCGGATGACCATTTATACGCGCATATGCCTCGAAGCAGACATTGTACATTTTATTCTCATATGCTGTATTTGATGTAGGTGAACAAGTTGGAGGGATTCAACTAGATTCCTCAAATTGTTGATTTATTTTTCATATATAATGATATATGATGCGTTGAATGCCATATGTGATGACATTGATATAATTTTTCCAGTCAGTGTTATTGTTGCACTGTGCCTCTTTTTAGTATTTTTAAAATGCTATTTAGTGGAAATTGTTATTTTTAAATGGTTTTTTAAATTAAAAATACTCTACAAATATATTGAATTATATTAAAACTAGTTGCCCGACTAAAAAATACATGTTTCTATTTTGATGGGTTTGATGGTTTAATGACAGCGCTTTGCTTTTGATTGATTTGAGCCCGTAGTGGCGATTTGTAGTTTTTCCGATCAAGCCGCGCAAGGAGACGTTGGAGAAATTTTTTGAGAAATTTTAGGAAGAATTTCATAACTAAAATAGATTCCTAGTTGTAACTTGAAAACATATTGTTAGGGTTTTTGGAATGCTATTAATCGATATTGGTGAATGAATTTGGAAACTTAGAAAATGTGGTGATTAAGTTGAAACTATCTAATTTCGAAAAGTTAAAATACTTAGAAGAATTCGATGATCAATTTCAACTAACTGATTTGGAAACTTGGAGGGTATAATAGCAATTTTCTTACCTTAATAATTTCGGGGACGAAATTCTTTTAAGGGAGAAAACGTAAAGACCCGGAATTTTTGATCGTTTGAAGTTGCGATATTTAATTTATTTAATATTAAAATGTTGGTTTAACAAGTTTAATAACACAATAATTAAAATTTAGTGATTGAATTGAAATCAATAATTGGAATTCAATTATAATGATTGTCTAAAATATTTGAATTGGATGGTTTATATTTGAATAGCATTTCAAACAGCAGGATTTTAAATAGAATATTAATTCAAATAATTTAAGGGTCCTATATGACTCATTTTAATATAATAGATAGTAATGGTAAATCTGATTGCAAATTTAATTGTAGTGATAACAGTTCAAATAAATAATCAGGAAATTTCAGTTAACATTATGACTCGATTTCTATTGACGTATTTTTAATTTTTTATCCGATGTTTTCCATAATTTTAATTGGGAAAATATTGAAACTAAATTTCACATTTCATCATCAAATAGCGGTATTTTGTGATTTTACATAATTCAATAACCAGTGTATATTTTTATTGATTTTGTACGTTCTACTTTATGGCACGAGTTTTGCATGGGTTCGGAGGTGTTTAGGGGGTCAGCGGTTCATTTGTCGCGCGGCAGATTGTTCCCGGTTTTAGGGTCTTGAGGTTTCTAGGCGTCATTTTGAGGGCATAAGTTTTAGATTTAGATCAGGCGAGGTAAGATTCGTCTTTTGGCTAAGAATAGTGATAGCCGGTTGAGAATAAGGCTTTCCGTTCGTTTCCAAGAGCTATTCGAAGTGGTGATCTCGCGAAGATCTGAGGATGTGCGGACATTGTTTCGAGGTGAGGGACGAATGAAGCACGTGGAGCAAGGTTGGTTGAAATCGTTGGAGGAAGTTTGTGGGAGACTTAAGGAGAATGAAGGGGTTAAAGGTACAACCATGGAAGGAGGTGCACAAGAGAAAAGGTGGAGGAAGAAGATGTAGGGTGGGCTGTGTGAAAACGGGCCGAGCTAGAAAATATTCAGGGGTAATTATGTTTTAAAATTTGTAATTAAATTAAGTTAATTTTATTTTAAATTTGCGTAATCTTATAAATTCTGTAACGTTGTGATACGAGGTCCAAATCAAAACAAATGAGCCATGTTGGGTTCTTATCTACGAATTCTACACATAGGAATTGGATTAGAATAATTTGGAGCTTCCAAAATTTTTAGCTAAATTTGAATGTCGTTCGAATTTAGTCAGAACCAGAATGCTGAAGTGACAACTGGAATCAAAGTGAGTAAAACTCACTCTCTCTGGCCACTTATATTTTTATATAAGTGGAAATGATTTATTATGTTGTCTGTTGCCTGTGATTGCTATTTTGGTTGTTTAATATATTATTAGTAGTTGGATATATACACCCGCCTATTGGAGCGGATAAGACCCTATATGTTCCTGTGTATGAATGGACGACTTTTTGTATGCGCGTCTGCCTCAAAGTAGACATTGTACATTTTATTCTCATATGCTGTATTTGATGCAGATGAACAGGTTAAAAGTGAAATTAAAGCGTTCTACAAATATATTGAATTATTTTAAAAGGGAAATTAATTTATATAAAAGATATTATATTTGGATACTAAACTAATAATTTTTATGAAATGTTAAATAAAGATTTTTCTGGACCATATTATATGGATTTTAACTATTAAATATCAACTCAATTTTATAATTAAAGAATACTATTTTAAAGTATTAAATGTTATTTTTAAAAGTGATATAATTATATATATTAGGGAAAGAACTTTAAATGTGTTATTTTATAAATAAGGAAGGTTTTTAAAATGAAATATTTAATTTATAAAATGATTTTTTTTAAATTAAGGGAAAAATATCATTCTTAACAATTTGGAGAAATAAAACGTATCAATGGGCTTATATCAGTATGGGAAATGGTATTGTTGGCAACTAATTGATTCTATGTTTGGGAAAAATAGAATATGGAATTTTTTTGGAAATATTGGACGATGTTTATAAAATGGGGATTAGAATTTTAAACATTGGTTTATAAATATGTAAATTGATTTGAAATCGATGTTTATAATTGGATGTTGATAATAAATGAGATTTATAAAGAAGTAGATTTGCAAGGAGAATTTTATAAATACGGGATTTTATAAAAAAGGAGTTATAAATCAGAAGCGAAATTCATAAACATAGTCTATAAATATATAGAAATGTTTTATTTAGAGTTTTGAATATGGATTTTATATGAAGGAAATACGTTTATGTTTAAAGTGAATAATCTTTTTAGAAATGGTTTGAAAGTAATATTTTTGAATGGAGTGCAAATGATTTAAAATTGATTTTAAAATGTGTTAAGTGATGGAAACATAGACTTCAACATCTATTGTTGTAATGTACGTTTTCGTGAAAAGTAAGGAAGACATAGACTATATCACTATTGTTATAGTAGGTGATTCCAAAAGGAGGGTTTTTGTATAGTATATGGGATTTATGTATACACACACACACACACACACACACACCATATTTGGTGTTAATATCCGAGATGGGTAACTTCAATCTATTTTGAATTTCGGAACGTTATTCAGTCAAGGTCTGAGAGGTAATAATACCCCAACTTGATTGGCTTCATTGTTAACTAATAAACAGTCGAAGTTCGATATCGAAGGTTAATATTAAGTATAGTTAGTCGAATCCATATACTAAGTGTTTTGGGTTGTCGTAACGATGTTTTACGCAACATTCATTTTAACCCAAAAAAGAGTGTTTGGGAGATAAAGAGTTTTCTCCAAAAGAGCGTAAATATACTTATTTTGATTTAAGTATATCGGGATATTTTCTATGTGTAGAAAATTAAATAGTTTGTGAATATACATATACAGTTGATATAAGTATTTGGAAATTTTTCCAAGTACCGTGAGATTGAAAATTGGTTTGAGAATATAACTTAGGGAAATATTTTGAGATAAATATTTGAGAAGTGATTTAATTATTATAAGATTAACTAAAGAGGCTCAGTGCTGCTTGGTGCTTAATTGGTAGTATTTCCATTTGGAAATAAGTTTTGGATGAATGGTTGTTCCTTTGATAGTAAATAACCAACTATCAAAGTATTGGCCAATTTTAAACTATCGCTGTTAGTTCGAAGAGACCAAGATCGGGTTTATTATCTGAAACCACTTCTAATTGACATAAGTGTTGCGAATTGGAATATGTTCAAGATAGCTAAAGGTTAAGTTGAATGCAAGGGTTATTTCTCTATTTTCCTAGGGAGAGATTCCCCATAATGGATGAAATAAAGAATAATGCTTTCGGGTTCGTTCAGTCCCAGAATGAACTTGTATGGACAAATGCTAGCGTTGCATTGATGCTTGAAGGGCAGTCTTAGCATTCCAAGTTGGTTTGCTATATAAAAGGTAAACGTAGCATCAAACCTCATCAAATGGGAATGACTGAAAATCAGGGGAGTTTGCTATACAAAAGGTAAACGTAGCATCAAACCTCATCAAATGTATGGACAAGGCTATGTGGGTCGCACCCTTTAGGGTGTGCTGTCATCTTTCTAGATACCCAACATCTACATATTTATGGGTTGATTATGCATGAGATCTCAGTAAAAAGGTTGGCAATAACCAAGATGATGACATATTTGGTACTATCCAGTAGGGGGTAGGACAGTCTTGTATTGGTAGGGATCGATAGGTTCGATCTTGGTACATTTTTCTAGACGTGTCCTGTGGTGGTACCCCTGTGCCCAGTCATTGTATGGAATTTATTTACGAATAAGCGCCATACGGTTTTGGTTGTATGCCTAGTGTACTGAAACGTGAGATGCAAGCATTTGAGCTATATTCATATTTTATTTTAAACTTTTAGACACTACTATAATATCAAATGATTTGATAAAAATGGTTTGGTTGTCGTATTGTAAAAACTCATATGTGTTTATGTGCAGCGCGGTCTTACGAGATACCCTTTGTTTTGAAAAAGGAGTTTTTGATAACTTTATAAATTCAGTAGAGATGTGTTTTCTAACGCTGGTTTACCAGACTGATCCGGGCGATCGTCCCTTTCCATGCTCGGGTCAGACTGAGTATGTTTACAGGTCGCTTAGGTTGCATTGGAGCTTAGGAGATGAGCTGGATGACAGAGACGTATTCTCGTACTTGTTTATTTCCGCTGCATTGTTTATTTTAAATTATCAACAATTGTGAGGACAGGTTGTTATAACTGTCCAAGTTGATAGTTAGCGATTGTGTACTCTGATTGATGCATGTGTATTACAGTTTTCCTTTCTATAAAGATTACTGATATTCTATTATATGTTGTTCGGCTGCAATGTGAGATTCTGTATTGTTTTAGTTTCTTCTTCTTTCTTTCTATTACAATTATTGATATTCTATCCCATGGCCTTCCATATTCTATGCTTTTTGGGTCGGACATATGTGGTTTATTATCGATTCAAAGGGTACGGTTTTGTGGGTCGTCATATATGGCATTAGCCATCCAAAAAAATTCATATTGCAAAAATACGAATTACAACTTGAGTTATGTGGAATTTATTAGAAGTATACAAATCATGTTTTTAAATTTACGTGTAGGCCCACTATCTACAGGTGCATTTTCAACCTCAATAACATCAGATCTTTAGTAAACCCATAAAATAAAAGTTTTTGCTTATGCTTTTAACTTTCTGGAATGGGTAAAATTGTCAAAATCGGATAAGCCACTTAAAAGTTATGGCTATTTCGCCACGACACCTAAAATGTAAATAAAAAGAAAAATAAACTTTTGTTATTGTTTTCTTTAGCTCTTTCCATTACTGAGTGATCTTTGTCCCCTCCCGCCTTTTCATTTTAAAAGTAGCCATTTAAACCAATCTAAGTGGATAGTCAGTTAAAATTACTTTATTGCTAGCATGAACAAGATCCACATCTTAATGTCTGATGAAACAGTAGAATAAGCAAAAGTAGATTCAAATAACAATTGCTACTCATAAACACATAATGCTATCTAAATATATTTCAATCTCCATGTTAATTTATAATTACTAAAAATATTTTCTATCTGAAATTTGAATATTGATGAGAAAAATGCTCCATATTTATTTCAAAAGACAATATATGCAAGGCCTCTCCAAATGAAACCCCAAGCATTTGTTTGTCTGTATAGTCAAGGACTAGTTTTGGTATTTGAAAGAAAATTTGAGGTAAATGTCAAATAATTGCATAGCTTTTTGATGGTCTGTTCATCAATCATATTATAAGGAATAATTATCAACAGTCTATTATTCCATTCAACAATAACAACTGCCCATAAGTTCGTTTATGTTTATATAATTTATATAATCAGATTTTCCATTATAGACTGATTATCATTAATGTATCTTCAAAGGAAATACTTGAATTTCATATTAATAGGTTTGACAAGAATTAATTTCACCTATTTAGGCCTAAATTTCAAATAAGATCAACAAGGCATAAACTTGCTAACTAGTGCAATTTTATAATTTAAGCAGAATTGATCTATTAAAGAACTAAAGTTACTCAATATATATTGACAACTTAATTCAGAGAATTATCATAATTCATAATTTATTCATAAGTTCAATATTATCTTTTTTTAAGAATATCCTCAACTTTTAGCTTTCATGGTTAATTTGTGCCTACATTTAATATATTAGTTAAAGCATACTAGTTTCTTTGTTATTGTAATCTAACATTCTTTTATGAATAATAATATTTCTTTTATAAATAACAAATAACACTATTTCCTAATACCGATAGTGTATATAACCTTCCTAGTATTTTTGACATACAAATCCAATTGTGATTCTTACTAAATAGAGATGGCTATTAATCAAGTAACAATAAAGTACCTATAGCTATATATCTTGTGTATATGTTTCATAAATACCATTCATTCCTATTTCTTTTACAATTGCGATTAATTTATTTTTACGTTAACAATTTTTCTTCTTACTTTTTAGAAACATATTAGTTATTATTATTATTTTCAAACCATTGTGTCGAAACACCTCGTCTCAATGCTTCAGAATCCCTATCGATAAAGTTGGCCAGGCGCATCGAGCAAAATTTTTAAAGCACTTGATAGACAAGTTAACAATAAATAAAATATCAAAATATAATCATAATCTCTTTATTAAACCAAATTCATAATATTTTTTACTAAATCATTTGTTCATTTGTTTAAAAATATTTATTATCAAAAATCCACATAAACATCCAATTCATCAATCACCGTCCATAAAAACAAACAAGCCTTAACACGACTATACACACATTTTAAGAACATAAATAAATGCCTTCATCGGAAAGCTATTTATCAATTTCCACTATGGAACACCGATCACTACCGGATCACTCCATTCATATTCAAGCCACATAGAGGTTTATTCATTATCATCAATATTGACACCACTCATCGGTCTAACTACTCCCTACTTCACTACCTTCCTCAACAACTTCTATTTCACACGAAAAAAACACATACAAAAGAGGTAAAGATTAGGAATATATATTTATATAGTAGGAAAAATAACAAGTACATCCTCAGATGATTACCCAGTAATCATCGTATACACCTACTATCACTTAAGTATAAACAATAATCTACCACTCATCCACGGGGATAGGGACTCTAAGTCTCATCTAAGGCCAAGACTTATGTCTCTTATATATAATGTATTATTGTAAACCTACTATAATACCATTTCGTAACTCCCTCACCTCTATACACATACTATTCAAGAGTATTACAGATTAATATTGCAGGATAATATGTATAATAAGGCACTATGGGGTACACATGTGTATATTCACTTGGGCTAACACTTTCACATATTACAACATCGAGTAAATAACTCACCTATACCAATGTAGTATCGGCACAAAGTAATAAAAACATGTGCCTCCAGGATAGAACAATACACAATAAACAGTAAATAACAAAGATCACAAATTTAATCGTAGCAATAATATATATAATAACGATTACATAAAATATATATCATCCCATATACATCATATGAATATACATACAAGAGGAAATACAGTACTAGAAATAACCATTATACTATATATTGGCCTCCATTAAGCCTAAAACATAAGCTGGTAATACTTTCCCTATACTTGGAATGTCTTGGACTGAGCCTAATATTATATAAATAACCATAATATTTTGTAAATAACACGCAGGTTAAACTAAATTTAAATCAAGGTTAATATACATAAGCAACTTAATGCATACAGGGTATATAATATATAATATCCATAATATCAGCAGATATGTGTTAATGTATGCATGGTGTATATCTATTCAATTAAAATTCCACAGATAACGCCAAATGCAACGTATAACATCAAATAACATAAAACCATTCATAAATATGCCATAACCCATATATAAAAGCAAATCAAATCAAAATCACAGAATTAATATCGAATGGGTGAATCATACATATCTAGAAATCATTATCAAATCTAGAGATCATCGATAATGAGATATCCTCAAGCAACGCTAGGCAATCACGAAATAATGCCTAAAATCTCTCTCAATCTTATATTATCAATACCAGTATCAAAACAATAAAATTAATAAGAAAATTTTGAGCTAGCTCATAACAGTGCTCAAATATAATCGATAAATAGTAGGCCGTTAGCTTGAGAAGGATACGGGTTAACCATACTCTGGGCATGATTATAGGTATAATCACATATAACATCATATATGCCTATCTACCACCCACATACATACACATATACCGGAACTTGATGGGAGACCGACAACACGTCTACTTGCTCTAGAAGCTGCACATGTTTCATATAGCACAACTCCTATGGTCAATAGTTACCCTTACCTCTCCCCTCTCGGTATCGTGATAATGATCCACTATAGGCTCGACAATGCATAGCCTCTTTGGCCACGACAACTGACATGTGCCTCTATGGTAATTGACTGCTGGCCTATGTGATACAAGAGGAAACCAACTACCAATCCTGTGATGCACATCAAATAAAATAATCAACTGTGTCATAGATCTGAGGCACGACCCCACGATCAGATTGCTAAGATGGATACTGGCCAATGGTTCACTCTCGAAATATATAGGGAGATGGGTAATAGGTAGATGGACACATAGTGTATGTGTATAATCTAAGGCTATGTCTCGTCTCCACATATGCTTACCACAGTGAGTCACACAACATACCTCCGTATAAGTGTCATCTACGAGCAAAGAATAACTGGATAAATAACACAATAACATCTCATACCACCACAGGTTACTAGTCTATTTATTCGGTGCTCACGTATAACACTCGCTCCTTCAATATTCTATATAACGACTATAAATAATAATCGAAAAGTTTTATCAAAGTCCTATACTTGACGGTATCACTAAACCTTTTATTCAGATTCCTCGCTACATAGAATTAAAATTATCACAAATTCATATAGAAGGATGTCATCACCGTATCATATCAAAATAATTATCAAATCCATATCGATGGTGAATCATTCACAATACAAAAATCGAAATAGGAGATGAGAAATCAAAAGATGAAAAAATCATATAAAAAATTCCAGTTTAATTCAGAAATGAAATAATAATAAATTTTGAATTTTTTTATTTAAACAATTAAATCAAATATTAAAATACACACACACATATAACATTCAAAATCACTTTATAGAAGTAAACATAAATCTTTATAATCGGTTATTATTTCATAATTTAAATATATACACATAAATATATAAACTTCAAAAACAATTATGTTTATTTGTAAATACAAAATATGATTCCAAAATAAGGATCTAACTGCCAGTTTCCTTTCCAAATCTTTTATCTATTTTTTAAAACATTTAAAACCACTTTATAAATCAAATATCCCTTATTGAATTCATTCCAATATAAGATTCAATTATTACAATTCATTTCCAAATCCTTTGTACAAATTTCCCTAAATAACCAAACACTTTACCAATCAAAAATAATTATATATACTAAATTATACTTTTCTATAAAATAATACTTTACGATAAATTTATAAATCTCTCAAAAATAATTTTTTCCGTTACAAATGATAATTTATAATTCAAAGTCTTCACTTTATATTTTAATAGTTAGAAATAAATTATTTTCAAAACAACTTTTATATCCAAGATAGCTTCCAAAAAATCATTTTATTTTCCAACCCATTTTATTTATTTATGAATATACTTCAATTCAACTTTAAAATGCCAAAAATAATTTGTTGTAGTTTTCTAATATATTTTCAAAGCCATAGGATCAATAAATCATCTAAAATAAAATAGAGGAGAAAAATTATTCAAATTCAACAATAATCATCAATATAAATTTTATCGTGTGGTTGAGTCAAATTCCGTTGAGTACCATCGACACACTAGGTACACAAAATAAATAAATTATACAAATTGAAATGCAAATAGACAGCATCTCTTTTGCATTTTAGACACCTAACAAACTCAAAATCTCAATATCAAATCCATATAACATCTAATATCATAATAAGTATTTTATCCAAACAACTCAATCAATATTACCAATCAATTCAACCAAAAAAGCTAAGCTATATGATTGGGTAAAATTGATATATAAATATATGATGCAAAGTAAAAAAGATATAGTTGTGAGTGAGGGAAATTTACCGCAATAGGAACACCGAACCAATTTTGCATTAAGCAATTTATTCAGCCAAAATCCACAATTTACTACACATCATATCACAAGCTCTATACATGTCTAAGCTTCAACACGGCTACAGACTTCCTTTGCCATGTCTGTGTGCACCATCGCGGTTTATCCAACTCATAATAACCATCACCTCACCTGCAGCTATCGACTCTTGTAGCTACCGTGATGGTCTCCTCGAATTCGTTATCGGGCCATCCATCGCTTATTGCACCACTGCTTCCTTAAAAAAGCAGCCAACGTCGACAAACTCGTAATGCATATCTCGTAATTGCACGTGCACGAATTTCCAAATCACGACCACTAATATTCGCCTCATCAAACAACATCGCTCCTCCAAACCTTCTCCATGTTGTTTGCTTTGCCTGATTCAAGATGTTGTACACTTCTCTTTTTTCTTTTTGTATGTGTATGTCTTGAGTAAACTAGGGTTGAACATTTTGATTTGGGAGTTTGGGTCTAGGTTAATGTAACACCCCACAGCCCTTAGTATACCCAAAAGGACAAAAAAAAGATGTGGTGGGTTGTAGATATAATTAAAACTAGCAGAGACTAAGATTCAGAAGACAAAAAAGATAAAAAGAACAAAAACAACTAAAATATTAATTTGCTAAAAGTCAAACTTTATAGTACAGAATTATTAAACCAAATACATCACATATCTCAAAATACCAGTATACGTCTCATGAAATCAAAACATCGGTCTCATAAATATCAGAGTACAAATTATCCCTCACAAAGTGCCTGTACATGAAATGAGAAAAAAAACTGTAAACAAAGAAGAGAAATACATAAGAAAACTCTGCCAAAGAAGTTTCCAAGTATCTTCAATCTATCGTCCTTGCTCCTACTAGCCTATGGGGAAAAAGGGGAAAATGGAGGAGTGGGTCCGTGTAACGACCGTGATTTTTGAATTACCGTCGTAATAAATATTTTAAAAATCTGTAACGACCATGATTTTTGAGTTACTGTGGAAATAAATATTTTAATTAAAAATTTTAAAAATAAAAATCCGAAAAAAATGTAATTGCAAACCATTTCATAGTCAGTTATAAATAGCTAACTCATGTTACACTTCACGTGTGAAAGAAAATACGAGTCCAATGAAAAATTAATTGGGCTTGTACTGTCACATTCACTTATAAGAAAAAGTGAGACATTTTTTTTTGTGCTTCGCTGTCACTTTATTGGAAAGCAAAGTTTGAAGTCTCTTTGTCAGCCACCATCAGTATTTCGTATAGGGCCGTGTACCTTATTTCACTGAGGCATGTTTTCATATTAAATGTTTTGTACCAAAAATTTAGACAACACATTATTTCTTTTGGCTTATTCAAAAAATTGAGAAAAGAAGAAAACACTACAGCATTCTTTTGGGTTCCATTTTCTTCGGTAGCTCTGCAAGAAACATTAATATCTATTAAAAATAAATCCTTGCTCCCTTTGAATTTGGATTACTAGCCGTTTCTATGCGAATTTAAGGTGAGTTCAAACTCACTTCTCTAATTTACTCTCCTTCGTTTTTGCGTGCATTGATTATTTCGAAACCATGGGATGTCTGCATACTAGGGGGTATGTACACGCATTAGTTTGTCCAAAATATTCTATGCATGCGTGTAACTGTGTGGAAAGCTATCTAGACATCATTTAATTTATTTAAGCTTCAGTGAAGCATTCAAAAATGTGGTCTCCAACTTGTAATGTTTATGCATTTTTTGTGTCTCATTTTGGTCCCATGTAACATACATACACGTATAATGTGACACTACCTCTCAACGTTAAAAAGTTTGAAGTCGTGGTGATGGAATCTCTTTAACTGAATTCCTCTTCATAATTGATTATTTACATCATCAGTTAATTGCTGGCATGTCTGATTCAGATTTGATTATAAGATGACATACTAAAAAGAAAATGAATTTTAAATTGTCTAGTCTATATGTCATTTGTAGATTTGTTTACCTTTGATATGTGTGAAATAAGCCCAGGCTATTTTCTTGTTTTTAGCATGCATGTGTCTTTTTTTTGTGTGCGGCCTCTTGCATGCTAAAATTTGAACACACGAAAACATGCATAGGGTCCTGATAGAAAATGCAATGCATGAAATCATCTTTTCCCAAGTCCAGGCTATTTTCACTTTTAGAAGACACGTATTTTCGTTAGTGTGCTTATGTTGTAGCTCTTGTTATAATGTAAACTTTGTACAAAATAAGGCCTGGCAGTGTGAAATTTAATGAACGTGTGTGTTCTATAATTTTCGCATTTAATTCATTCCGAGTAGGTATGATTTTTCTTTCATGCGTGCGCCTATGTGGTGTTGCCAGGTCTTTATACTTTTGGTTTATATTGGTTACCATTTTGTTGTTACATAGTTGTGTTGCCAGGTCAATCAGGTTGCGACCTCATCATTTGCATGAGTATAAATCAGAACATGCATAGTTGAATTGCATATTTGCTCAACGTCATTTATTCCTGGCCAAATATAACTTTGCCTACTCATTATTGCATGGAGGGAGTTTCGGCCATTTCTATACCCAGTCCTCATTAGTGTGCATGCATGTAGAGTATGTGTTTGTAGCATCTAACGAAAAAGGAAATGCGTATTGAAGAAAAATGTGTATGGGTCAGTGTAATTTGGCTCGTGCACGAAGACATTATCATTTTTACATGCCATGATAGAAAAGTTTCAACGTGAGAATCTAGACCACATTCATCCTTGCGTACAGTGTTTATAGTATCCAGGCATATATATCATCATTTGCATGCTAGTTTATGGTAGTATTGCCAGGTTAAAAACTTTTTAATGGTTCATTTGTATAAAAGGTGGTAGTACACGTGAATGTGTTCAAGTGTTTTAAATACCCGTGTCTAATTTGCTTTGAACCGATGCTACGTTTTAAAACGTATTTTTGCTGTCGTTATCTTTATAATGGAATTTTTACACCGGTATTATATTTTGAAAGCGTGCTGTTTTGATGATATTTTCGACGAATAAAAAATTACTGTTGTTTTGACTTCAGTAACCGTCAATTTTAAAGTGAATTTTCAAGCGGTTATCCCGCAACGCTGAATTTGGTATCCGTTTTTACGGTGTTTCGTGAAGCGCAATTTCTTTATCGAAATTGCTATAGTTATTGCTATTTTAATCACATGCTTTAAAAATCGTTTTTTAAATGAAATCGTTTCCAAAAAATTTACAGTTTGCGCTTTCAAAACGAGGAAGTAATTTAAGCGCTTCAGCAAAATTGAGGACTATGAACCCTTACTTTTACCGATTCGTTTAATTCCGGACTTATCCGTTTGAGAACGTAAAATGTTATTTATACAAAATACACAATTTTGCACTTTCAAGGAAACGATGAAGAGATTTAAACGATTTAGCAAAAGTGCGGAGTATGGAATCACATTTTTACTATTTCAGTTAATTCCGGACTCGTTAATTGAAATATTTGCTGTTTGATGATTTTGATGATTTTATTTGGCTTTCGAGCCACTCTACTGGACCTTCTGGTCATATGATGGACCTTCGGGTCAATTATCAGTACTAGACATTTGTGTCATCTGTTGGACCTTCGGGTCATTTGTTGGACCTTCGGGTCATTTGTTGGGCGCTAAAAATATAGTACTTGGTAGGCTTCGGCCATATGAGATGTACGTGCGGCGTAGCAAAAATTCACCATCTGATGGGATCGATCCATCTTTTTTGTTGATTTTCTAGTTATCTTATTTTGATTTCTAGATTCTGCGTATTGTTGTTTTGAATTCAATTGTGAATTTGAAAATTGATTTTGATGATGTTTAATGGGTTTTCTTCCTTTAAACTATGCTGATTACTATGTTGTATAGTCTCACCCGAGGCTATAACTTTGTGTATATTCTCATCCGTGATTATAATTTTGTGTATAGTCTCATCCAAGAGTATAAATTTGCGTAATGCTATTTTGAATTCAATTGGGAATTTAAAAGCTGATTTTGATGGAGTTTAAATTGCGATTTCTTTATTTGAACCATGTTGATTATCTATGTTGTATAATCTCATTCGAGATTATAATTATTTGTGTAAGTGTTATTTATCAAACACTTATTTCTGAAGTTTAAATTAGACTGATCCGTTTATTATTTTCTTTTATATAATACTCGGGTCAGACCGAGTTATTTCAGGATAATCGATATCTCTGATTCAGTTGCTGCTTCAGCTTTTGGGATTTCACTTCATCGTTTGTCTTGACTTCGAGGAGTACTTTTGGTTTATTGATTCTCCTCTCATGTATGTTGATGACATATATATATGTATTTGGTTCATGTAAACTATCGATTGTTGTAGCATGTATTCTAGACTTGTCTTCCGCTACATCGCTGATATTTCTGTTCTAATGTGATTATACTATCTGTGTTGTCGTTATTATGAGTTGTTCTGAATTTTTCGTTAGCCACCATAGTTTCGTTTTAGATTTGGATTGAATTTATATCTTTGGGAGTATTTTACACAACTCCTACCGTTGTAATCATACTCGTCTAAGGCATAACTTACGGATGGTCGCTTCAAACAAGCCTTATTCCTTATAATAACCTTTGTTATTGTGAGCATCGAGGGGGGCGTCACAGCTTAGTATCAGAGCCAAGTTCAGAACAAATTATAATAAACACAAAACAGAAGCAGAATGGAACATATGTTGCAACTATTCAAAGGTTTTATTCATGCCTTTCTAATCTATTCCTTCGTTGTTCTTAAAGTTTTATCCTGTCTAACAAGTTGGAATATGTCTAGGAATATATCTTATATTTCCGTAGTATTCCATTTGTTAAATTCCTTATCAATCTTGCTTGTAGTTTCCTTGAGTTAAAACAAGGAAAGTCCTTTTTTTTTGTCCTACTTCTCCCAAGGGTTTAAAATCTGGGAAGCTTAATGTTGCTGAAGCTTCTGGTGATTCTTCTCAACCCAATTGTATTCTTCCTTCTGTTTCGAAAGGTTTTGTTTTATTTCATGGCCGTTCTATTAGAGTTCTTTTTGATACGGTTGCATCACATTCATTCGTGTCAAAGGAGCTTGTTGGTGTTATTTCTTTGGATGTTATTACTCTTTGCGACCCTTTGAGGAACGTAAATCCTATTGGTGAATCTGCCACTCTTAGTTTGTTGTGTGTTTGTGTGGAGATTATTCTTTGTGGTTGTTCCTTTCGTGCGAATCTGCATGTTATGGATCATCTTGGTTTTGATATAATTTTGGGAATGGATTGGCTCGTCCGTTGTGAAGTTCAACCATATGTCCCGAAAGAACTTTATATCTCAAGCATCCCGATGATATCGAGTAGTTACCTATTATATTTAGAAACATAGACCATACTTCGAATGCTCTCATTTCTTCCTTCGAATCGGAGGATGTCTTAGCTAATATTCCGGTTGTTTGTGATTTTTATGATGTCTTCAAGCCTATTTCGTGTTTGCCGCTGAAGATGGCAATTGAGTTCCGTATTGATCTTATCTCTGGTTCTCATCCTGTCAGTCATCCTCCCATGAGGATGTCTGCTAAGGAAAATGAGGAACTCAAGCAACAATTATCTGAGTTGGAGGCCAAGCATTTTATTCGATTTAGCTCTTCTTCCAATTCGACCTTACCACCGGGTTTCTTTTCGCTATGAGTTGTGAAAGTTAGCATCCCTCTTACCGCATTCTATACTCGTTATGATTCTTATGAATGACTTATTATGTCATTCAGTTTGCCCAGCTTATTTCATTCATTTTGTGAATCGTGTATTCTACTGATATCTCGATGACTCCATTTGTATATTTATTGATTTTGGATGAAAACAACAATTTAAAATTTTGCAAATATTTTTCATAAGATTTATTTACAAGTATAATTGGATTTGTGTTTATCATATAGAAGATGATTTTGTGATTGTATTGCCCATTGAGTACTTTAAGAATTCTGGTCGATGCGCTTGATCAACGTTATCGATAGGAATCTCCTAAACGCTTTGATGAGACAATTTGAGACAATAAATTGACCTAAAAAACTCTCTTCCGATACTCTTATCTTTGTGATTCCCGAAGGGAACCAAGACTTCATTATTTGTACCAATACTAGCCGTATTGGTTTTGGTGCTGTTCTCATGCGAAAAGAGAGTAGTTGCCTATGCTTCTAGATAATTAAAGCCTAACGAGATTCGTTATGCTACCTATGATTTGGAGTTAGCCGCCATAGTCTTTGCTCTAAAGATTTGGCGACATTATAATTGGGCGAGCTTTTTGTTCTCTTCACGGATCCCAAATCTTTGAAGTGTCTATTTACTCAGAAAGAACTTAATTTGAGACAACAGCGTTGGCTCGAATTTCTAGCTTCATATGATTTCAATATTCAGTATACCCCTGGTAAGGGTAATCGGGTTGCTGATGCGCTTAGTCGCAAACATCAAATTGTTGTTTCCATGATGCTAGCAGAGTGGAATATATTGGAAGCTTTATCTTATTACGATAATAGGGACTGTCCTTCAGTTTCTCATTCTCCCGTGCTTTTATTTAGCATGGAAGCTCGTCCTAGTTTGTTGGATCGTGTTCCCAATGCCCAGGAACAAGATCCAGATCTCTCTTATCTTATTAAAAGTTGTAAATCGTGATGATCTAAAGGATTGATGTTCATGGTTGTATTCGGAAGAAAGGAAGGTTGGTCATGCCTAATGTTCCTAATCTTAGAAATGACATTCTTAAGGACTGTCATCGCTCTTAAGTATATTATCCATTCAGGTAGTAGTAAAATGTATGCTGATATGAAGTACTTATACTTTTGAGAAGGTATGAGGCGTGATGTTGCAAGTTATGTGAGTCATTGCATGACTTGTCAACTTATTAGAGTAGAACAACATCGTCCTAGTGGTCTTTTATAGCCTCTTGAGATTCCATTACGGAAATGGGATTAAATTTCTATAGACTTCATTGATGGTCTACCTCGTTCGAGGTCGGGCCATACTAGTATTTGGGTGATTGTTGACCGATTGGCCCAATCAGCCCATTTTATTCCTATCAAGTCCAATCAGACTGCTTCTTGACTTTGGAGAAAGTTGGGAAGACCACATATCTCTTGTTGAATTTGCTTACAACAACAGCTTCTAATCCAGTATCGGTATGGCTCCTTTCGAAGCTCTTTACGGAAGACCGTGTCTTTCACCATCTTGTTGTTTGGAATCGGGGGAAAAGTTAGTTCTCGGCCCCGACTATATTCGTGAATCTTCTGCGAATATTGATATTATTAGACAGAGAATGAAAGAGGCTCAGAATAGGCAGAAATCTTATGCCGATCATCGTAGGAAGCCTTTGGAATTTTCTGTTGGCGATCTCGTATTCATTCGTGTTTCTCCGATGAAGGGTGTGGTGCGTTTTAGTAGCTTCGGGAAATTGGCTCCTCGTTATATTGGACTGTTTCCTATTACAGAACGCATTGGCCCTGTTGTTTATCGTGTGTCACTACCTATTCAGTTTTTGGGAATTCATGACGTATTTCATGTATCTCATCTTCGTCGATGCCTTCGAGATTCGGATTCTATTATTGATCCTCATATGTTGCAAGATCTTGAGTTCTCACCCGACTTGTCTATTGTGCAAAGTCCTATTCGTGTGCTAGCTTCGAAGGATAAACGCCTTCGGAGTAAATAAGTCCCGCTTGAAAAAAATTCAATAGTCCACAAATCCCAAAGATTGCACTTTGGAAACCAAGGAATTCATCGAGCGTTCTTATCCCGGTTTTCTCTCCTCTTCGGGTAGGATGAGCATTCTTATCCATCTATTCTATTTTAATCTTTGTTGTGATGAAGTATTTGTGTTTTTGACTGCTTCTAATATTAAAATTATGGGGACGCTATTTTTATAAGGAGGGGAGTCTGTAACGACCATGAGTTTTGAATTACTGTCGTAGTAAATATTTTAAAATTTATAACGACCGAGTTTTTTGAGTTACTGTCGAAATAAATATTTTAATTTAAAATTTTAAAAATAAAAATCCGAAAGAAAAAATGTAATTGCAAACCATTTCATAGTCAGCTGTAAATAGATAACTCATGTTACACTTCTTTTGGCCTTCACGTGTGAAAGCAAATATGAGTCCAATGAAAATTTAATTGGGCTTGTACTGTCACATTCACTTATAAACGAAAGTGAGACATTTTTTTGTGTGCTTTGCTATCAATTTATTGGAAAGCAAAGTTTGAAGTCTCTTTATCAGCCACCATCATTATTTTGTATAGGGTCGTGCACCTTATTTCAATGAGGCACGTTTTCATCTTAAATGCTTTGTACCAAAAATTTAGACAGCAAATTATTTCCTTTGGCTCATTCAAAAAATTGAGAAAAGGAAGAAAACACTGCAGCATTCTTTTGGGTTCCATTTTCTTCGGTAGCTCTGCAAGAAACATTAATGGCTGTTCAAAATAAATCCTTGTTCCCTTTAAATCTGGATTACTAGCTGTTTCTAAGCGAATTTAAGGTGAATTCAAACTCACTTCTCTAATTTATTCTCCTTCATTTTTGCTTGCATTGATTATTTCGAAACCATGGGAGTTCTGCATACTGGGGGGTATGTACACGCATCAGTTTGTCCAAAATATTCTATGCATGCATGTAACTGTGTGGACAGCTATCTAGAAATCATTTAATTTCTTTAAGCTTCAGTGAAGCATTCAAAAATGTGGTCTCCAACTTGTAATGTTTATGCATTTTTTGTGTCTCATTTTGGTCCCATGTAACATATGTACACGTATAATGTAACACTACCTATCAACATTAAAATTTTTGAGGTCGTGGTGATGGAATCTCTTTAACTGAATTCCTCTTCATAATTGATTATTTACATCATCAGTTAATTGCTGGCATGTCTGATTCAGATTCGATTATAAGATGACATACTACAAAGAAAATGAATGTTAAATTGTCTAGTCCATATGTCATTTGTAGATTTGTTTACCTTTGATATGTGTGAAATAAGCCCAGGCTATTTTCTTGTTTTTAGCATGCACGTGTCATTTTTTTGTGCAGCCTCTTGCATGCTAAAATTTGAACACACGAAAACATGCATAGGGTCCCGATAGAAAATGCAATGCACGAAATCATCTTTTGCCAAGTCCAGGCTATTTTCACTTTAAGAAGACACGTGTTTTCCTTAGTGTGCTTATGTTGTAGCTCTTGTTATAACGTAAACTTTGTACAAAATAAGGTCCTGGTAGTGTGAAATTTAATGAACGTGTGTGTTCTATAATTTTCGCATTTAATTCATTCCGAGTGGGTATGATTTTTCTTTCATGCGTGCGCCTATATAGTGTTGCCAGGTCTTTATACTTTTGGTTTATATTGGTTACCATTTTGTTGTTACATAGTTGTGTTGCCAGGTCAATCAGGTTGTGACCTCATCATTTGCATGAGTATAAATCAGAACATGCATAGTTGAATTGCATATTTGCTCAACGTCATTTATTCCTGGCCAAATATAACTTTGCCTACTCATTATTGCATGGAGGGAGTTTCGGCCATTTCTATACCCAGTCCTCATTAGTGTGCATGCATGTAGAATATGTGTTTGTAGCATCTAACGAAAAAGGAAATGCGTATTGAAGAAAAATGTGTACGGGTCAGTGTAATTTGGTTCGTGCACGAAGACATTATCATTTTTACATGCTGTGATAAAAAAGTTTCAACGTGAGAATCTAGACCACATTCATCCTTGCGTATAGTATTTATAGTATCCAGACATATATATCATCATTTGCATGCTAGTTTATGGTAGTATTGCCAGGTTAAAAACTTTTTAATGCTTCATTCGTATAAAAGGTGGCAGTACACGTGAATGTGTTCAAGTGTTTTAAATACCTGTGTTTAATTTTCTTTGAACTGATGTTACGTTTCAAAACGTATTTTTGTTGCCATTATCTTTATAACGGAATTTTTACACCGGTATTATATTTTTGAAGCGTGTTGTTTTGATGATATTTCTGACGAATAAAAAATTACCGTTGTTTTGACTTCAGTAACCGTCAATTTTAAAGTGAATTTTCAAGCGGTTATCCCGCAACGCTGAATTTGGTATCCGTTTTTACGGTGTTTCGTGAAACGCAATTTCTTTGTCGAAATTGCTATAGTTGTTGCTGTTTTAATCACGTGCTTTAAAAATCGTTTTTAAAATAAAATCGTTTCCACAAATTTTTCAGTTTGTGCTTTCAAAAGAATTAGGAAGTGATTTAAACGCTTCAGCAAAATTGAGGACTATGAACCCTTACTTTTACTGATTCGCTTAATTCTGGACTTATCCGTTTGAGAACGTAAAATGCTGTTTATACAAAATACACAATTTTGCACTTTCAAGAAAACGATGAAGAGATTTAAACGATTTAGCGAAAGTGCCGAGTATGGAACCACACTTTTACTATTTCGGTTAATTCCGGACTCATTAATTGAAATATTTACTGTTTGATGATTTTGATGATTTTATTTGGCTTCCGAGCCACGCTGCTGGACCTTCGGGTCATATGATGGACCTTCGGGTCAATTACCAGTGCTAGACCTTGGGGTCATCTGTTGGACCTTCGTGTCATTTGTTGGATCTTCGGGTCATTTGTTGGGCGCCAAAAATATAGTACTTGGTAGGCTTCGTGTAACGACCCGAAATTTTCGAACCCGAAAATCCCAGATAGTTATGAAAAGAGGAAAGTGATAGAAGAAGAAGAAGAACAGAAGCACCAAACATCTCACATTCGCAGCGGATAAAATATAATAATAAATAATAACAGTTACAAAGAATGCTATATCTGTCGATTACATTTAACATACATCAGAGTTTCACATATAAACAGTCACTGAATAAATACAATTATCATGTCTCAGATTAACAATAATATATATGTATACAGCGGAAATACTCTATACGTTATTGCCATCCAGCTCGCCTCTTGAGCTCCAGAACGTACCTACCTGAAAATCTGTAATACTCGGTCTGACCCGAGCATTACACCACAGTAACACTCGGGTCAGGCTGGAAACCAGCGTGAGTAAACCTAACTAACATAGAATACCAAAGCAATCAACTTATATAAACCCTGGGTAACATATGTCGATTTAACAAATTCGCAATTTGCTATAGACAACATTTATTTCACATATCAATTTCTAGGCACCAAACTAAGATAAAATAATCCAATTCACTTAATCGTTTTATTCCAGCCTATTGATTTCTCACGTCAATTTAAAAAAAATTCGAAGTGGTTTCGGGTATTTCCTAATACCCGAACCCAGTCTCTTTGAGTCTCATGTTATTCTAACCCAACTTATCCAAATGGAATACACCACATTTCATATCAGAGAAATCAACTCATTCAAAACATCCAATACCATTCAATAACCCATACACAAAGCTCAATCGCATACAAGCCAATTCAATTTATCCTAATTGAATTCCAACCTTAATTACTTAGATTTCTTCATTAATTTATTTCCAAACCAATTAATTAATCAACTCTTCCATATTCATTCATTTTAATTAATCACCCTGGATTAATTACCTTTCAATTTCATTCAAGTAATTATCTTTAATTAATTTCACGACATTCATTAGCCTTAACCAAAATCAATAAGTAATCTTAGTTATTCATGATTTACTATATTAGTTACGTGAATCCTTAATTACTTGTATTAATTAATTTCTCACAAGTCCCTTATTATTGATTGATTCATCTTAATTAATAAATCTTTGATTACATCATTGATTTTATAAATTAAAGATTTCCAATTATATTTTAATTTATCCTAATCAAATTCAATTATCTTACTTCAAACCACCGTATAATCTTTTCGATTAATCCCAAACTATAATTAACTATCTTTTATTTATTTTTTTCTATTAAATAAATCAATTACTCCTTTATTCATCATCTTAATCAATCTCTTGATCAATTCCGCAAAGTGATTATATTTTTATTAGTTACATTTAGTAATTACTTAACAACTATCCAATAATTATTCTGAATTACTTACACTTGATTAATTAAGTTAAAACTTAATAAATAAATTAATTCAACCCTTTGATTACTAAATTCAATGATTAGAGTTTAAAACTATTTAAAACCCAAATATTTCAAGTCAAACAACAATCAATTCACGAATCATCCAAAACCAAAGACACTCGATCATTAGTTCACAGTGCATATCAAATCAATTCAATCATTCCATCAATTATTTAAATTAACCATTTAAAATTTAAATAAAAAATAGCTGAGTGAGATTTACTCACCTTTGCCCCTTAAATTTGCAAATCCACTTCATTCTCGATTTGATTCCACGATTGACCTTGTATAAATATTTATACAATTTATTAATATTTGAATTAATTTAATAATCAATTCTCCATGTAAAAAATTTTAATTGACCAATGAATTAATTAAACTACTAAATCCCCTTTGAACTATATGTACATTAATAAAATAAATTATAGATTTCAAAAATGGACTTTCAACACTTTAAAATTCCTATTTATTTTCCCAAAATCTCACCTCTATAAACTCGTCAATATTTAAAATTTTATATACAAAATCTTATACATATATTTCTGTTTAACTATTTAAAATAGGTATGTGTGTATATGTATATATATATACAGGAAAACATTTAAAATCATATCCATCTTGACTATGTATGTATATATACAGGAAAACATTTAAAATCATATCCATCTTGACTATTATTATTTCCTGTTTCAAACCTTATAGTTAAAATTTTCATTCATCTACAAATATTTTTTTTATTAAATCGGAATAGAGAAGAAAACAAACCTCACCCAGACCATCGAACAACTTCAAATCCATCACCAAAATTATTGTGGTTTCCAGTCTCCACGCGAACCATCCCTCGTCACCTCCATGCCATCGCGACTTCGCTAAATCTCGACCCAGCTTCCCCTCGATTCCAGAGTCAGACCAAACGCGCGCAACCCATCCCCTTCGATTGAACCCTGGCCTCGAATTTTAATTCGTTCGACCACCCAGACTTCGGCAACACCTCACTGCCGCGAGCTTGCTCGATCGCCAAACTCGCTACCGTCCTAGTCGCGACCTCCCAGCCACGCTTGCTCTGCGCTCGAACTTGGATTTCAAATGCCGACCTCCACCTCTGGCTCGAGTTGATTCTACTTATTATATTATTATTATTATTTTCGAAAGAATGAAGTCGGCCATTTTTTTTTTGAACGTGAATTGAGATGAAGAGGCTTGTGTTCGATTTGGGGAAGGAAAAATAGATTTGGGATTTATATAGAAGGAGGCTTGCGTTTTTCTTCTTTCAACTGAAGCTTTCCCCCTTTTTCTCTTTAAACGGCTTCAGCCATTATTATTTTTTTTTTATAAGCATTCGATTTCTGTTGTAGGCTTATAGAGGAAGACGGAGATAAAATAGGGATATGGAAATGGCTTCCAGAGTACGCTTTGATTAATATAAAAT
Source organism: Allium cepa (assembly GCA_030765085.1). Taxonomy (NCBI): domain Eukaryota; kingdom Viridiplantae; phylum Streptophyta; class Magnoliopsida; order Asparagales; family Amaryllidaceae; genus Allium; species Allium cepa. The sequence goes on from CM060928.1 coordinate 621,374,803, forward strand.
TAATATTGAAAATATCTTGTGTTGTTAAAATATCTTTGCCAATTTATTTTAAATTATCAATTTTAATTTCAACGTGTTTCTTACCCGTACGAGCAAACGGTAAATCCAAACACTACGAATCCGATAATAACTAACTATTACGGATCCAATGAAACTGGTTTCGTCGAATTCCGAGACTGTGCCTCGGAAGGCTATTTTAAATTCAATTTAAACGATATATTCTTTTTAAAATTGAACAAATTACTTTTAAATTGAATTTCAACCATCCTATTATCTTCAGTATCATCATTATAAATTTTATAAGCCTTCAAATTATTTAAACAAGCTTAGAAATTTCAGATTCAACAATTTCCCCAATTTCAATTATTAAAGTCAATATTTAAACTATTTAGTTCAAAATTTTAATTATCAAGTAAATATTGATCTTTTGAACTCAAGTTAAAATTAACTTTTAAATATTTTAAAAGCAATTAACCATTCAAATTTAAATTGTTAGAAATTCCGGGTCGTCACACTTCGGCCATATGAGATGCACGTGCGGCGTAGCTAAAACTCGCCATCTGCTGGGATCGATCCATCTTTTATGTTGATTTTCTAGTTATCTTATTTTGATTTATTGATCGTGTGTATTGTTGTTTTGATTTCAATTGTGAATTTGGAAGTTGATTTTGATGATGTTTAATGGGATTTCTTCCTTTAAACTATGCTGAGTACTATGTTGTATAGTCTCACCCGAGGCTATAACTTTGTGTATATTCTCGTCCGTGATTATAATTTTGTGTATAGTCTCATCCGAGAGTATAAATTTGCGTAATGCTGTTTTGAATTCAATTGGGAATTTAAAAGCTGATTTTGATGGAGTTTAAATTGCGATTTCTTTAATTGAATCATGCTTACTATCTATGTTGTATAACCTCATTCGAGATTATAATTATTTGTGTAAGCGTTATTTATCAAACACTTATTTTCGAAGTTTAAATTAGACTGATCCATTTATTATTTTCTTTTAAATAATACTCGGGTCAGACCGAGTTATTTCAGGATAATCGATAACTCTGATTCAGTTGCTACTTCAGCTTTTGGGATTTCACTTCATCGTTTGTCTTGACTGCGAGGAGTACTTTTGGTTTATTGATTCTCGTCTCATGTATGTTGATGACATGTATATGTGTATTTGGTTCATGTGAACTATCGATTGTTGTAACATGTATTCCAGACTTGTCTTCAGCTATATCTCTGATATTTCTGTTCTGATGTGATTATACTATCTACGTTGTCATTATTATGAGTTGTTCTGAATTTTTCATTAGCTACCGTAGTTTCGTTTTAGATTTGGATTGAGTTTATATCTTTGGGAGTATTTTACACAACTCCTATCGATGTAATCAATACTTGTCTAAGGCATAACTCACGGATGGTCGCTTCTAACAAGCCTTATTTTCGCAATAGCAGACGTTATTCCTTATAATAACCTTTATTATTGTGATCATAGAGGTGGTGCGTCACAGTCCAACTAAAAGTCTAGTGAATGATAGTAATTACTACAATATTTAAGCAAAGTAAAAGTAATAGACTTTAAACACTTCTAGTATATAAAAGGAAAGAAAGGAAATAGAGAGAAGGAATAAGTTGGAAATAAATACGAATTAACTAAATTGAAATAATTGATTAACTTTGATTGTTTGCACTTGTCTTTGATTGCTATATTGATTAGGTTGTATTCATAATCCTATAATTAGGCTGAAACCTAATTCTACACTTTGATTGGCCTGCTACTCCATAGACTACTGCAGACTAGACGCTATATAGCTCCCTACACAGAAGGTAATGATGTCTATGAATGACATGCAAAGTATCTACTGTGGACTGGATGTTATATAGCTCCCTACACAGAAGGCAATAGTGTCTACGAAAGACACACATACTAAGCGCTTGGAACTCATAACGATTTATGAGTCATTACTGGATGTCGCATGCGTGACCACCATTAAGCTCGCGTTACCTGTTGTTCCACCTATTGGGTCTTCTTATTACCTCAAGCTCCAGCATAAGCGTGCCCCTTGTCTCACTTCAGGGTTATGTGAAATATGTGTCCATAGAAATAATAAGGGAAATACTATTGGTACTGGCCCGTCATCCAAACAGTATCTTGTTGCGCCTCTTGCCCAAATCCCCATGATTTGGACTTGTACGTATTGACTAATTACTATCATTATTAGCATAAGCATGCCCCTCGTTTCACTTCAGGTTTATGTGAAACACCGTGTCCATAAAAATAATAGGGTGATTGCTATTTGGTACAGGTCCCACTTTCATCTTGAAATAAGTATTTACAATTTATCTCTACTATCTTTGCTTATTAATTAATCTTAAGTCCTAAAATAAGCCTCATTCTGTTCTATTTCTTGTTATAAGCTACGTTATAATCATGCTTATTACTTAACCCAAGGTCTAAGTGTAAAATAAGCTTCTTTCATCTTATTCTCTTTTTAGTTATAATTCTAAGTTATAACTGGGCCAATTATCTTTAATTAGGCAAATTCTAACATTAATATCATAATTAGGCTCGGTTTCAGTCCTAATTCCATTTTTATTACAGTCTTTACAATTTACAACTTATCTTCCGTTATTTCAGTATTCTTATAGTTTTAATCCATATCGGCATTTAATCTATTTTGATCCATACGCAAAGAAGAAGGAGAAATAGAAGAAAATTTAAAATAGAAGAAAATCCAAAGCGTGGGAAAAATATTTAAACGACGGATAAATAAAAGTAATCAAATTAAAATACTGTAAATAAACTGTAAATAAATGGAAAATCTACAATTAACAGAATTAACCTAAAATTAACTGAAGAAAATAGCCAAAAGAAATAAACTGAAAATAATTTTAAGAACTATAAATAAATTACTAAAAAGGTTATTCCAAAAATCGTAGTAAAAACTATAACTATTGAAAACCCTATTATTTTAAATCACTTAAAGAATCTAAAAAAATTACAATCACCCACCTATGGTCCTAAGCACTCCCCTTTTGGTCTTCCCGGATCCACTTGAGGGTATTAAAATATTTTTATTAAAAAAATTATCTCCTTGGAAAATAATTCCTTTTAGGGTCCTTCTTCAAAAGGTGAACCCAAGTGGAGAAAATCTAGAATGAGAAAAAATATTAGACCTAGGTCTTATTTATAGGGGTAGAAGTGGATCTTAGACCGTTGGATTTGAGAATTGAATAGGATGCAACCACGTCATAGGATGAATAGGAACCATCAGATGGAAGCATGGAAGGACAAGATTGAGTAAAAGAATGAAATTGACGTGTATAAGGGTTGCTGGAACGAACACGAACGAAAAATTCGTTCGTTCGCTCACTACATTGGGTGGGTCGACCGCACAGTTGTCCTTTCCCCCTCCTAGGTCGATCGGTCAGTCGACCTAGGGGATGGTTGGGTCAACCTTCTGGTCGACCTGACCCATATATTATTATTATTATTTGATTCCTGTTCGATTTGTATCGTGCTCATATCAGCTTGGATTCTAACGTTCTATATATGGAAATTGACCAGAAAATTACTACGGACACAATGGTGCAACTCCCATGGCTCAATTATGATAATTTCACAAAGTTATTTTATCACTTAATTAATTAATTAATTAATTATTATATCTTTAATTTTGGGTTGTCACATTCTCCCCTCCTTAAGGGATTTCTTCCCAGAAATCTCTTAGCATAAAAGAATGAACTAATGTTTCCATCCAATTTCTACAACCAAGCACTCAACAATTATCCATTCATCCATTGTCCTTAAGTTTTTCTAATGCAATTTACGATACTTATGCGATTAGTATAGTGTTTATGCCCCTAACTAACACAAAAGATTAGGCGGTCCACCGATTCAGTTGACCTCCTTTTATGCAATCATGTCCGTGCTATGTATCCAAATGAATGCAAAATCCCTAATGAATGCCGATAGTTCTATATGAATGCTACAATCATCATCCAAATGCAACAACCGAGTAATAAAAATCCATTTATAGTAACTATGGATAAAATGAAAATGCGCATACAACCATATGTATATGCTCTAGTATCCTAATTAGGCCCATCCCTAACAGATAATAGTGCCTAGTGTAAGTATATGTGTCCATTAGCATCCACTAGCAAACACTTGCATGCATCGTCCATAACATGTTTACATCAAATCCTACCATCCCTAGGTTAACTCCTAAGCTCTACCCTTCCAAAAGATAATAAAGGAAAGAATGTATTAAAAACTAAAGATAGAAAATAGAAAATTTGAAAAATTACTATCAAAGAAATGCGGATATGAGATACGAATTTTCTCCAAATCAACTTAACCTTCTCCGAAGTCTCCTTAACCGTGTTGGAACCAAGGCAATCCCTCTGTAGACTCTATCCAACACGAAAGTGACTTGCGCAGTCTTCCATAAAGAGCTTCGAAAGGTGTCATTCCAATGCTAGCTTGAGAACTACTATCTTATGCGGATTCCTATAAAGAAATATGCTTCTCCCAAGTTCTTTCAAAATCAAGGATACTCATTCCCAACCTTGCAAGACTTACTATTCTTCTTTAGTCTACTCACATGAATCAACGTTCCTAGGTTACCATTAGGTCCCTATACACTTTACGCAAACTTCCACTATCGCTACTTCCAAAAGTAATTACTGTTGTCTGCTCTATAGCCTTACACTTTCTTCGTTACACCTAGGAAATGATTCCTATCTACTTCACATTTAGAAGTTTGGTATAGTTCCATTTTTAAAAATTAAGGTTTTAAAATTTATAAAACATCAAATCTCAAAACCTTTGTCTTTAAAAGCGTTTTCTTTAGGTTTCTATTAAATTAAAAAATACTAGGTTACTTTAAATCTTATCTTTCTAGACTTGCATCTTCATAGCTTTATGAATTTACATTATTTCCCAAACGTAGAGGGAAAAACTTTCAAATTCTAAGTCCAAAACTTATTCCTCGTTTTCTTTTAAAGACCTTATTAGTTTTCTATAAAAATTGAATTTTCAAATTTTACTTTTACTAAGTTTTCCAAACACTTATTTGCTTTTTCACCAAACTATTTTCTTTTAGAATATCTTTATGGTATTCTTATGTGTTTTCAAAAAATCTTCTTATTACACCTAATGGTCTCATATTTTAACGTATTGGAACTATTCTCTCTTATGAGAAATTACTAATGCTAAAATCTTCTATGAACCTTTTAAAAGAGGACTTCATGTTTATGTGAAATTATAAGGAAATTATTTTATATTTTTCAAAACAGACTATACAAAATATGGTGCTTTACATACCTTGTACATCTCTTTTACGTATTCCTTATAACTTAAAGCCAACATTTTTATTGGTTTCATAGAAAATTATACCATTGTTCTTTTCATTTCAATACATTAAAGTATGTTTAATTTATATTCTCTTACGATAGATATTTTCTAATATCTAACTCACTCTTTTCTTTTCAGAAAAACTTAATTTTAAAACTGTTTTAATATATCCATAATTAGAAAACATTTTCTCATACTTATTTAAATATTTAGTGTACTTACAAACCACTTTATTTGTATACTTGAAAATTTTCTTTAAAACACATTTTTATGTGGTCAAAATAGATGTTGCGTAAAACACTATTACTACAACCCAAAAATACTAGTGTATGGATTCAATTAAAATAAATACTAATAACCTCATATATTATGTAAAAACATTTCCTTTGGAAGTCACCTACTATAACAATAGTGCTATAGTCTATGCACCCTTTACTTTTCACGAAAACATCTATTACAACAATAAATGTTGTAATCTACGTTTTCGAATACTTAATACGCTCTAGGTATTCGTATTTAAATCTTTGTTTACTTACAAAGAAACTAGTGAGCTCTATATGCTCTATAATTCTTCAAAAAGTATTTCATCTTTTCAACAAAAATTTCATCATATAAAAACCAATTTAAATTTCTTACTATATTCCCAAAAACCTAATTATTCAATTTAAAAATATTGAGAATTATATAATTTTTTCAATTCTAATCATTTCAATTTATCAGGTTAGACATAAAGTGGATTTTTCTACTTACTACCCTAGAAGTATCCTTCCTAAACCTTCAGAATCTCATTTCCTTACTTAAAGTCTTTTGTTCCTATACTTATATTCTAAGGAACTGCCTTTAAATCCACTTATATCAAACAATTATAATTTCTGCAATTATCTACACGTGTCCACCTCCTTTTCTATTGTACATCCCCAATCTTTGCCTACCACTCTTTGGATTTTCACAACCAAGCCTAAATGTATAAAACCGTTTATCAAACTCTTTCCATGTTTAGACCTTCTCTATGCCTCAAGAAACACGCTTCCTTATACCAAAAGTGATACTTCAAGAACTTTGCTTTCAATTGATTAATGCAAGGTGTACGAAGAACCTCCTCTATATGAATAACATGCTCCTCTTACTCTTGGAAAACACCAAAATGTCATCCACGAATGCAACCACAAAATTATTTAGGACTTCTCTAAAGATACGGCTCATCAAATGTACGAAGTAGGCTGGGGCATTTGTTAGTCCAAAAGGCATAATCAACCACTCATAAAATCCATCCAGAGTCCTAACGCGGTCTTATCAATGCTGTCATCAGTGACCCTAAGCTGATGGAATCCCATGGCTAAATCAAGCTAAGAGAATGCTAAAGAGCCAACTAGATGTTCAAAAATAATCATCTATCCTAGTGGAGTGGATAACGGTTCCTTTTTATGAGCTTATTTAATTCCCTATAGTCCACTCAAAGTCATATAGAACCATCCGCCTTAGTAGCAAAGACGACTTGCGCTCCCCACTTCATATGCTCCTTCTTACGAAACCCTTCTCCAAAAGCTCACAGATTTTCTTTCTCAATTCCATCCCCTCCTTAGGTGCCATGTGCCTAACGGGTAATACCACTAGTCTAACATTATCAATCAAATAAATCCTAAAGTCAATCTCTCTCTTAGGGGGCAGTCCCCTAATCACCTCGAAGACGTTTGAAAAATCTCTAAAAATAGGAACCTAATCCAACTCTGATGATGGTGAATCGAGGGAATAAAGGAAGTTCAACATAACTGACCCTTGCAGGTCGCTAGAAACCTCGAGAATCCTACTGATGCATGCCTTTAGTCTAATGACTCTCCTCTCTCAGTCTAATATAGCTCCATATGCGGATAGCCAATCCATCCCCAAAATCATCCCATACCCCGAGAATCCCAATACAAAGGCGTCGCAGTCAATTTTTATGCCTAGGATAAAAAACTTTCAAACCCCTACAAACCATAGACAAGTGTGTCGATGCACCTATAAGGTTGAAACAACAATGTGGTCTACTACTAAAGAGATGTCTAACTGCAAACAATCTATTAGAGAACTACAGATGAGAGAGTGAGATGCTTCAGAATAGAAAAAGAGCCTAAATGGAAAAAATCAAAAATAGAAATCAATTTTTTCTACCTCGATTTAGTCTACTGCTGGAGGGTGTTGCCTCCAAAGCCTCAATCTATGCTGCTAGTGCACCTGCTCCATGCCCCGTCTTCTGAAACAATACTTACTAATGTGACCAGTTGTCCACAATTATATCACATTCCCTTCATCATCCCTATCTTGCAGTCCTTAGCTAAGTGAACAGCCATCCCACAACTTTTGCACATTTTCTTGATCCATTTATGAGGGCCTTCTTCTTTCCTCTTAGAATCTTCCGACTTAACGGCTTCTTTACGCTCCTCCTTAGCTGCATTAGACATAAGTGTCATCTCTACCAGTGATAAGCAGGTAGTTCCCATCGGTATGTGAGTCAAAAACAACCCTTGAAGGGGCTGATTTAATCCCTTCGTGAAATTCATAGCCTTCTTGCGTGGTGTATTTATCATTAAATTGATTGATGTACTCCTTCACAGACAAACTCCTTTGCTTCAAATTATTGAATCGCTCTAACCGAACACTCTCTTCTGCTTGAGATAAAAACTTCCTAACAAATTGCTCCCGAAATCCATTCCAAGTAACCTCTCTTCCTTACAACTCAATAACTTTCCACCATAAGACGCCTCCTCTTTCAGCTGCCAAGATGGTAGCTGAACTCGCTGCTGTTCATCCAATCCCAATAGCCCGAATATCCTATTTGTGTTCCTTAGCCTAGCCCTTGCCTCAAAAAAATTTCCGTACTAGAAAAATTCTTTCTACCCAAATTTGTAAAATCCTTACAAAGTATGGAGAAACTGATGGCTGCAGGTGGTGATGTTCACGTAAATGTGCATATTTTTACCACCATATTTATTCTTTTTAAATTAAATAAATGATCATATTGAGTATTTTAACTTGTTTTAATCAAAATCCATATTAATTCCAAATTGTCACATATTCATCTTCATATAGGGGCGAAACGGTCATTTTTGTGCAATCTTTGAGAAAAATTAATTGGAAATTTTTATGTATTTTTGTAGGAATTTGGTCTCAAATAGGAGTTATTTCATGAAGGAATATGCATGCACAAAGAAGATATAAAAGAATAAAGATGTAAAGAATTTAAAGTGAAGATCATGGAGGACCCCACCTATCTACCACCTTAGTGTACAAATTAGAGACTAATGCACATGCTTTTGGAATTAATGGCTTCATGTACACTTAAATGGGGATTATGACATGCTAATGATTACTTGGTGGCCACACTATCTCAAGGGCATTTTAGGAATTCTCCAAAAATATGAATTAGGTTTCATACATATATAAATACCCATATGTTTCATATAATCTCTTCCTCTTACTTAATCTCTCTTTAGCTAGTTTTAGGCTCAAAATAATACCAAGCTCTATTCTTTCTTTTCATGGCTACTTAGCCATTTCACTTTATGTAATTTTTTTATGCAAATTCAATACATGTTCTTTTCCTTTTCATGCCTATTTACTTTCATGTTGTAGTGTAGATTTATTTTTCATGCAACTAGAATTGTTTTTCTTTATCTTGCTTTCCTTTTCTTTTCCTCTCATGTTGCAAGCTATATTTGTTAATCAAATGACAAATATGAGAGGCTAAACCCCATCAATTTAGGAGGTAATGAAGCTCTCTAAATATGTAGCTTCAACTATTTGTTAATTCATGCTCTCTATTTATGCTTAATGATGATGATAGAAATGGTTTACTAGTTGTTTTTGCTTTGAATTTAATAGCTTATATTATTGACACCAAATAAGTTATGCTTAAACAATCACTAACACTAATTGTCTCTTCAACAAAATATCATTATGGCAAAATAAAGTGATTTGAAATTAAAATTTGATGGTCTATATTTCTAATCAATAGTTAATAGGCCATACATAAAATAGATTTCATTTTCATTTTCTTTGTCAAGTTTCATGAAAGTTAATAAGTACTTTAAGGGATGTGTTATAGTTTGACGGCTTATGTTGGCTAATCAACCATACTTATGATAAGCACATCAATTAAAGCACTAATGATCATAAAAGAGAGATCATAATGTCATGTGTTGAACTACATGATCTAGAGAGTGAATTTATTCTCTAAACTGTTACTTAACTCTTATATTTGCTTCTCTTTTCTTTTACTTAGTTAGTTAATTCTCTAGCATAACTTTCCATCGACTTTGGTTTAATTTGATTGAATAGAATTTTAAATCATCAATTCCCTGCGGATCAACCCGTATTCGCCACGTACTAAGATAGTACGTCGTGCACTTGCGTAATTTTTATTTCTAAATTCGTTTGGCTATTTTCTAGTTCATAGAACTTTAGTCGACGCGAACAAGTTTTTGGCGCCGTTGCCGGAGAGTTGTTTTGGTTTTAATTTTCTATTCTTCGAATCATTTTTCATTTGATTTTATTTGGTATGTAAAAAAACAATTGTATGTTTGTTTGTGCGATTTTTTTATGTGCATTTTGTTGTGTGTTTGTTTTTCTTGTTTTCTTTTCCATTTTCATATTAAAAAAATTACACATCATCAATTGAAAAAGAAGAAAAATTACATTGCCATTGCTTTTCACATTTTGACGTTTACAATTTTCTTTTCTTTCTTTTATTTACATTTACAAAAAAAAGGATTTCTGTGCATATAACAGTGCACTGTGCACCTTACTACACACACCACTCTCTGTTTACAACAGTTACAAATTTTTCATTTTCTATTTACAAACTGTTGCATCTTCCAACTGTCTTCAAACTGTTTCTACCTTCTCAAACCAGCTTCTCAACAACCTAACCACTCCATACATATATCTTCCCACTGCACACCCCACTTCCACAAATAGACCTTCAACAGTTCCAATACAGTACAACACATCCACTCGACTGAACGGTATTTTCCCTCCACTACCATACTATCCTATCCATCATCTCCACTATCTGCCCAAACCACATCTTTAAACTGCCTAGTGCTCTATACATCTTCACTGCCTTGGCTCCTCCTTTACCATCACTTCATCATATAAACTTCATTGATCTTAAACAGCCCCCTCCATTGTCAAATTTCTTCCACCATTCACTTCGATACAACCCCATTAACATCACCACTACATTACCATCCACAGTATCAACACAGTGCCACCATCAAATCACGACACTACATTCCTTCCTTATTACCCAAGTCTTCATCATTTCCTGTGACCTTGTCATTTCTCCAACGACAACTGCTGCAACAAAATACATCTGTGCAATTGCCTGCACCAACCTCTCACAGCAACTACCCAATGGAACAAAACTGCTGCTCATCAATCAAACCCCATACCACCACTGCCAGTTCCCTTCCATCAACATAAATTGCTATTTCATCTTCTTCCATAACCCAGTGCCTTACTCCATCCAACACTACACATCACCAATATACCAAACAGCACTCACATCACCATCAACTGCTTCAATCGCGACTTCCCCCTACGCCTTTAATCACTCAGCAACCAACAATTCATCGTCTCCCTCGCCTGAGACTTCCTCATACAAGCAACTCCTCTCAAATACACAACTGCATAGTAGTTCCACCAACAACCTTCATTTCCCGCTCAACATTCGCCGACATTGCACTTTCACTTGAAACGAACTCCTGATGCACTGGTTCCTTACAGCGACTTCACCAGCCTCTCCCAAACTACTACTTCTAGCCACCATATCAACACAACAATACCCTTCCATTGTACTGCAAACCACATCGACAATCCCAAACAACCAACCTCATTCCAACTTGCCAAATTGACCTAAATTTGCCCAATCGAACGAAGACCAGAAACAAACTCGCAACCATCCACCTCCAATTCGAACACCAACTCTAAGTTCGATTCAATTTCAGTTCTAAAATCATCAAACACATAGCCAGTTGCCTTCATTGACTAAAAGAAATACCCGACCTCGAATTTGAACCCAGCATTAATCGCGAGCAGCTGTGGACATTTTTCAACCTTCGAACAGAAGAAAAATTTGAATTTGTTCGTGATTTGAGTGTGCGGTTTTTGAACTGTGAATGTGAAATGTTGTGAAGTGTTTTATTTGGGCCGGATTATAAGGTGTGTGGGTGTGGGCTGTGTGTACTTTATTTACTTATTCATTTTTTTTTCATCTTTTGATTTTCTTTTCTTTTGTTTTATTTTTTTTTGTTTAAATTGTTTTAGTTCCAACCTAATTAAAAAAACAAAAAATTTAATTTGTTTTGTTTGGTTTTTCTTTGATAAATCCAAAAAAAATTGCATATAAATCTTGTTGTTAATTTCAGGTTGCCAAAGTAGAAAGCAGAAGGAGAAGAACGCTTGCCAAAAATAACTGCTTCGCTTTGCTTGCCCAAAAAAATAACTGCTTGCTTATTTATAATTTTCTTTTTATTTGCCTTGCATTGTATATATCTATTGTTTTTGTTTGTTTTGCATTGTTGGTCGCTTGCATTTGTATTTGTATATATAAAAAAATTCAAAAATCCAAAAACAAAAAAATAAATTCATTCGCAGTTGCATTGTTAATACACGTTTAATTTCTGTTTTGCATTTCATCTTAGATTTTGATTAGTAATAACGGTTAGAAATCAATAACACTTAATTGTATATTGACAATTTATCTTTTTTCAACAATTTAATTTCTTGGCGTCTAGGCCACGGTAGAACAATAATTAGTTATAAATATTACGGTGATTTGTAAATATTATACTGAATTATTTCTCTGAAGGAACTTAAACCTTCGGTTGCATTGCTACGGTGATTCATGGTGCACCGATAAATCCTGCCTCTTACCTGGCTGAGAACTATCTTGTTGGTTTAAGACAACTTATGATTATACAATTTTGGGTTAACTTTGGAAAGAAAATCTGTAATTAGACCCTTGCATTCATTTAATTGCAGTAATTCATGCGTATTTTAAAAAAATAAAAATCCAAAACTTAATTTTTTTTTGTAAATATTCCTTTTCCTTTAAAATTTTTAAATACTTTTCTTTTGAAACTTTTTAGAAAAATAAAAATCCAAAAAAAAATTATTATAAAACCTTTTCAATAATAGAAAAAAAAAATTGAAAAACAAAAAAAACAAAAACAAAAATCAATTTCCCTTTTGAAAAATAAATTTTATTTGTAAATGTTTTTTCTTTATAAAAAACCAAAAACATTCTAGAAAATGTCTGAATTTCCATATTCACTTGAATTTCACAATAGTTGTGAAAATCAATATAATCCATATGATTTCACTCCAAATTCGTATGGATATTTAAGCAACAACTATTCTTTAAACAATTCGAATTTTGAACAACAAAATTTTCAAAACGGTACACTCGACTCTTGAAAATAGAAATTCATTTTTATTTGAATTCTCTACACAACAAAATCAAATGATAAATGAGTTGTGTAATTCATATTTGTGTAATAACTCTAGTCAAGTATTTCAAAATTTGAATTCAATTCAAAATTCAAACGATTTCGATTATAACCCATGCCAATTCAATTTCGAAGTTCAAAATGAATTTCAAACTCAAAATAAAAATGGAAACAACTTTTCAAACGAATTTAGCAATGGGAATAATCTAAACCATGTTACGAGTGAAAAATTTTGTTCTCAACAAATTCAAATCGAAAATTCTCAAGTCAATAATTACAAATTGGGTTTTGTTGAACAAATGAACGAAATTTACAATGATCACACGGATTCGTTGTTTGAAACATATTGGAAACAAAGTGAAAAACAAAATCAAATCGCAACGTGTGATGAGTCAAATAATAATCCATCTTTTACCACAATTGACTATTTTCAAATAACATCTTTTGAAACTTTAAAATGATGACCTTAATGAAGTTGTTGAAAACATGGTAATTGAGCTGGATTTTAATTCTTTTAAGGGCGTGGAACCAAATTAAAAATTTGATCTTCCTTCTCTTGATTTCGAAAATTTGAATACAACAACTTTGGATTTTGAACTTGAGACATGTAATAAAGCTGTTGATAATCCGATAAAGGAAGACGAATTTAATGAACACAAATTTTATGAAATTTTTATAGACGAGTTGTTAAGTTCTGAAGGGGTAGATTTAAATCACCATTTTGATTTTGAAATATAATTTTGAAGAAGTTTTCAATGATAAGTTTGAACTTCAACTTGATGAAAATAAACTTGAATTTCAATCAATCGTTATATCTACCCCAAAATTATTGAAAACAAAAAACTCGTTCAATCTTTAATAAAAAAATTCATTTTTCCAAATCGTTAATCAACTTTGAAATCTTTTACGATTTGGTTTTTCGTGCTTAAGCTATGTCTCGTATACTTGAAGAGACAAATGAATCGATTTTTGGAAGACCGTTTCATTTACTTTTTGACGATATACTTTCTGATCTCATGTTAATACCGTTCATTTTCAAATAAATAATAATAAACATTCCTTTCACTTGGGTTGAATGTGGGGACAAAGTCAAAATCAAGTGTGGGGGGAGACTTGTCTTCATTTTCGGTTTTTCATGATTTATTTTTACTTTATCTTTGCAAAAAAAATCTAAAAAAACAATTTTTGATTTATTTTTAAAGAAACACTATAGGATAAATATATGTTTTTGGTTTATTAAACTGAAATTTTTGCAAATTTATTATTAACAAAAATAAAAATGACTGTTGATTACAAATAACAATGTTTAACTAGCATATAGGAAGATTCATACGTGTTAATTATGAAGTACATTCTAATTGAAGATCTTTTTTTAAAAAGTGGTTGATTTAAAGTAAAAGATATAATATTTTTTTCTAAGTTAAATGGTGCTAAGATGATTTTGCAAAACTCTCTCTCTTAAAAAAATATATAAAAAAATAATAGCATCCAAATATTCACTCTCATTTAAAAGTCCTCACGGTTATGCATGTGTGAATTACTTGGAATCTTTGATATGTACTTTCATACTCATTTAAAAGTCCTCACGGTTATGCATGTATGGAACACATGTAAAAAAACAGATTTAATAAAAACCACCTATGGTCGATAGGTGTATGCACGAAAGTGTATGCACTCGCCATGCTCTGTACTCCCCTCACATAAGTTCGGAAGGAAGTGCATAGGTGGTATATCTGGCCTCAGTTTACCTAAGCTAGGTGTGTAATTTTTCTTGCAAATAATGAGAGAGAAAGCAATTGAAATCCTAGCACTATTTTTACTTATTTGATTTGATTTGTTATTGAAAAGAAATGAAAATACCAGTTTGATAAACTTTGATAATCAACTAAGGATTCATTTCATAGTTACACTGTGTTATTAACCAAAACAACGAGTTAAACTATAGTCTATTTGTTATGATAACTTCGTTTTTATTGGAAATATTGACGAGTAAATAACTTAAATTTCAAGATAATGACCAAAACCTATATTTAACTTATTCGTGTCAATTTAAAAATAAATCCTTCATTTGTAAATATTTTCAAAATCGCACATTCATCTCTATGTAAATTTGCATTTTGTAAATATTTTTATCCTGCATTTGGATTTTGTGTGTAGTATCCGTTGAAAACCCTCAGGTGACAACAACTCGTCCTACTAGGGACACCTAGAGATTTAACAGCTTGTTGCATACACTAGATGCAATCGTGCTCCCGATGAAAATGGATTTATCTCAGTTTTAATTTATTCGAGGATGAATAAAATGATAAATGCAGGGTATTTGATGTGCACGTAAATGTGCATATTTTTACCACCATATTTATTCTTTTTAAATTAAATAAATGATCATATTAGGTATTTTAACTTGTCTTAACCAAAATCCATATTAATTCCAAATTGCCACATATCCATCTTCATATAGGGGCAAAACGGTCATTTATGTGCATATATTTCTTTGAGAAAAATTAATTGGAAATTTATATATATTTTTGTTGGAATTTGGTCTCAAATAGGAGTGGTTTCATGAAGGAATATGTATGTACAAAGAAGATACAAAAGAACGAAGATGTAAATAATTCAAAGTGAAGATCATGGAAGACCCCGCCTACCCACCACCTTAATATACAAATTAGAGACTAATGCACATGCTTATGGAATTAATGGCTTCATGTACACTTAAATGAGGATTATGACATGCTAATGATTACTTGGTGGCCACACTACCACAAGGGCATTTTGAGCATTCTCCCAAAATATGAATTAGGGTTTCATGTATGTATAAATACCCATATGTTTCATGTAATCTCTTCCTCTTACTTAGTTTCTCTTTAGTTATCTTTAGGCTCAAAATAAAACCAAGCTCTCTTGTTTCTATTCATGGCTACTTAGCCAGTTCTCTTTATGTAATTTTTTTATGCAACTTCAATACATGTTCTTTCCCTTTTCATGCTTATTTACTTTCATGTTGTAGTGTAGATTTATTTTTCATGCAAGTAGAATAGTTTTTCTTTATCTTGCTTTCTTTTTCCTTTTCTTTTTCTCTCATGTTGCAAGCTACATTTGTTAATCAAATGAAAAATATGAGAGGCTAAACCCCTTCAATTTAGGGGGTAATGAAGCTCTCTAATTATGTAGCTTCAACAGTTTGTTAATTCATGCTCTCTTTTTATGCTTAATGATGATGATAGAAATGGTTTACTAGTTGTTTTTGCTTTGAATTTGATAGCTTATATTGCTGACACCAAATAAGCTATGCTTAAACAATCACTAACACTAATTGCCTCTCTTTATCAAAATATGATTATGGGAAAAGAAAGTGATTTGAAATTAAAATTGATGGTCTATATTTCTAATCAATAATTAATAGGCCATACTTAAAATAGATTTCATTTTCTTTGTCAAGTTTCATGAAAGTTAGTAAGTACTTTAACGGATGTGTTATAGTTTGATGGCTTATGTTGGCTAATCAATAGCACAAATATGACATACTTATGATAAGCACATCAATTAAAGCACTAATGATCATAAAAGAGAGATCATGATGTCATGTGTTGAACTACATGATCTAGAGAGTGAATTTATTCTCTAAATTGTCACTTAACTCTTATATTTGCTTCTCTTTTCTTTTACTTGGTTAGTTCTCTAGCATAACTTTCCATCGACTCTGGTTTAATTTGATTGAATAGAATTTTAAAATCGTCAATTCCCTAAGGATTGACCCGTATTCGCCACGTACTACTATAGGTCGCCGTGCTCTTGTGGTAATTTTTATTTCTAAATTCGTTCGGCTATTTTTCTAGTTCATAGAACTTTAGTCGACGCGAATAGGTGGGTTGAAGGGATACCCAACCGTTGGTGTAGGATTGGGCGCTCACTCTTGCACCTCTAGAGCCGTGGCTTGTAGATACCTACAAAACCAGGCTGGGACTGGAATGTCCTCTTAAAGTTTAGGGGCATCCGCCATTCTACGCAAAAAAAGAGTTTTTAGGAAAGAGTTGAAGGGAGATTGAACTGGACTTTTGAGGGGATATTTATAAAAACTCTTTTATAACTAAAAACTATTTCTAAGAGTTATTTTCTAAAAACTACTTTTAAAATAAGTTATTTTGAAAAATACTTTACTTTTAAAACAAAATTTTAGAAATCTAGTAACCTTAGGCTCTGATATCAAATGTAACACACCACACCCCTTAGTATACCCAAAAGGGCACACTAAAATATATGGTGCATTGTAGGTATAACTAAAACTAGCAGAGACTAAGATTCACAATACAAAATAGATAAAAACAACAGAAACAATTAAAATAATAATTTGCTAAAAGTCAAACTTCATAATATAGAATTATAAAACTAAATACATCATATGTCTTAGAATACCAATATATGTCTCATGAAATCAAAACCACGGTCTCATAAATATCTACAAACTATCCCTCACAAAGTGCTAGTACATGGAATAAGCTAAAAATTGAAAATAAAGAAAAGAAATACATAAGAAATCTTTGCTAAAGACGTCTCCAAGTGTCTACCATCTATCGTATTTGCTCCTACTAGCATATGGGAGGGAAAATGGGAAAATGAAGGAGTGGATCAGACTAAAAATCTGATGAATGATAGTAATTACTAAAATCTTTAAGCAAAGTAGAAGTAATAAACTTTACAACAGTTCTAGTATATAAAAGGAAAGAAAGGAAATAAATATAAATTAACTAAGTAGACATAATTGATTAACTTTGATTGTTTGCACTTGTCTTTGGTAACTGCTTTGATTACGATGTATTTTTTATCCTATAATTATGCTGAAATCCTAATTATACCCTTTGATCGGCCTGCTACTCCATAGACCTACTGTGGACTAGATGCTATATAGCTCCCTACGCAGAAGGCAATGGTGTCTACAAATGACATGCAAAGTATCTACTGTTGACTGGACGTTATATAACTCTCTACGCAAAAGGCAATGGTGTCTAAGAAAGAAACACATACTAAGCACTCAGAACTCATAAACTTCTAGTGATGGCACATAACGATTTATGAGCCATCACTAGAAGTTGCACGCATCACCACCACTAAGCTCGCATTACCTGTTGTTCCACCTATTAGGTCTTCTTATTTCCTCAAGCTCCAGCATAAGTGTGCCCCTCGTCTCACTTTAGGATTATGTGAAACACCGTGTCTATAGAAATAATAGGGGAAATGCTGTTGGTACTGGCTTGTCATCCAAACAATATCTTGCTGCGCTGCTTGCCCAAATCCCCATGATTTGGACTTTTACATATTGACCAATTACTACCATTATTAGCGTAAGCGTGCCCCTCGTCTCACTTTAGGTTTATGTGAAACACCATGTCCATAAAAATAATAGTGGAATGCTATTTGGGACAGGCCTTACTTTCATCTTTGCTTATTAACTTAGATAAATTATTTAAATAAGCCTTTACATTTTATTTCTACTATCTTTGTTTATTAATTTATACTATGTCTTGAAATAAGACTCATTCTATTCTGTTTCTTATGATAACCTATGTTATAATCATGCTTATTACTTAACCCAAGGTCTAAGTGTAAAAATAAGCTTCTTTCATCTTATACTCTTTTTAGTTATAATTCTAAGTTATAACTAGGCCAATTATTTTTAACTAGTCAAATTCTAATGTTAATATCATAATTAGGCTCAACTTCAAACTTAATTCCATTTTTATTACAGTCTTTACAATTTACATCTTGTCTTCCATTATTTCGGTATTCTTATAATTTTAATCCATATCCGCGTTTAATCTATTCTGATCCATATGCAAAGAAGAAGAAGAAATAAAAGAAAACTAAAAATAGAAGAAAATTCAAAGCGTAGGAAAAATATGTAAACAACGCATAAATAACAGTAAATAAGTTAAAATACTGTAAATAAACCGTAAATAAATGGAAAAGCTATAATTAACAAAATTAAACTTAAATTAACTGAAAAAATAGCTGAAAAAATAGCTAAAAAAATAGACTGAAAATAATTCTAAAAACTGTAAATAAATTACTAAAAAGGTTATTTCAAAAATACTAGTAAAAACAACTATTGGAAACCCTATTATTTTAAATTGCTTAAAGAAATCTAAAATAATTAGAATAACTCACCTATGGTCCTAAGCTCTTCCCTTTTGGTCTTCCCGGATCCACTTGAGGGTATTAAAATATTTTTATAAAAAGATTCTCTCCTTGAAAAATTATTCCTTTTAGGGTCCTTCCTGAAAAAGTGAACCCAAGCGGAGAAAATCTAGAATGAGAAAAAGTGTTAGGCCTAGGGTCTCATTTATAGGGGTAGAAGTGGATCTCAGACAGTTGGATGTGGGAATTGAACAGGATGCAACCACATCATAAGCTAAATAGGAGCCGTCGGATGGAATCACAGAAGGACCAAATTGAGTAAAAGAATGAAAATGACGTGTACAAACCTTACTGGAACGAACACGAATGAAAAATTCGTTCGTTCACTCCCTATGTAGGGCGGGTCGACCGCTACGGTCGACCTTCCCCCTCCTAGGTCGACTGGCCGGTCAACCTAGGGTGTGGTTGGGTCGACCTTCTGGTCGACGTGATCCATAAATTATTTTTATTATTGTTATTGTTATTGTTATTGTTATTGTTATTATTATTATTATTATTATTATATGTTGATTCTTGTTTGATTTGTATCTTGCTCATATTAGCTCGGATTCTGACGTTCTATGTATGGAAATTGATCAGAAATTTATCATGGACACAATGATGCAACTCCCTTGGCTCAATTTTGATAATTTCACAAAGTTATTTTATCATTTATTTAATTCATTAATTAATTATTATAGCTTAAATTTCGGATTGTTACAGTTAATGTCGTAGCGTAGATAATTTTTTAGAAATGGTTACAGAATAAAATGGGCTATAGTCCCTGATTTAGTTCATTTCAAAGTTTAATTGATTTTATTCTCATTATATTTTAATTTGATCCTTAACATTTATTTGCAAATATATTTTAGTCCGATTCAAATTAATTTACAATTTTAAAATATCTCATATTTAATTTAAACATTCTATTCAATTTCGAATATTAATCGCTAAGAATTGGTTAATTTAATTCAAACATTAAAACAGAAATCTTTTATTAAATAGACTTCAAATAAATATGGTTTTATTTTCAAAATAGTAATAATAAAAAATCGAGACAAACTTTTTTCTACTATTTGAATTTATTTAATTTTACGGCGTAAAAATCAAAGTTGTTTTACATTATTTAAATCATATTTAAATATGCATCGATATTGTATATTGATACATACATATATAACTTTTGTATATGCATTTAATTAATTACTAATGGCACCCAAAAATACTAATAACAACCAATGCATCAGTAAATAAATATTTGATATTTCATAACTATTAGTTGGTTTAATTAGTTTATAAAAACTATAAATCAATTAAATTGTGTGGCATTTTAGAGAAATCAACAATGCGATTGTGTGGCTCATAAGTGTAAATTTGTCAGTGATTAATATCGAACAATTCAAATATTAATGTTCACATGTCACCATAGCTAATAGTGTGATAGTTGGATGAATTTATCACTTATAAATCTTCATCAATAAAATCTAATTTTAAAATTTAAGCGGTACCTTTTAGTAACGATTGTTTACACACATTCTCTTT
The DNA here is from genome assembly GCA_030765085.1 of Allium cepa. Lineage (NCBI taxonomy): Eukaryota > Viridiplantae > Streptophyta > Magnoliopsida > Asparagales > Amaryllidaceae > Allium > Allium cepa. Next base: position 621,395,365 of record CM060928.1, read on the forward strand.
GTTAATGCTGTAGGAACTGGTCCAGCATGCAACGGTTAAATGAGTGAATTTCAATTTTTTGATCATTTTGGAACTTAATGGGCATATGAAGTCTAAACAGATTTAGATCTAATCTAAATAAAATTAAAATAAAATCATTATTTTATTTAATTGATTAATAAAAGAGTTTTATTTGATTATATATATATTGATATATATTTATATGTACATATGTGTATTATATATACATGTACATGTACGTGCATTATATATTGTACATGGTTTAATATGCTCATACCCAAGTATAGTGATTTATCATAATAGACATATTATCGCCTCTATATAAATATATACCATTTTGTATTATAGTATCAATATAACATAAATCAGTCTTATATTTACACATATGAATATTTTTCATATAATTATAAAAGCAATTATATTTATGTACCAAAATTCAATTTTTAAAATTAGATCTATATTTAAGATATATTTGAAATTCAAATTTAAATTTCAAAATCATAAATATTATATTTATATATATTATAAGTGTCTATACATATAATTTCTTTCTTAATTTTCGAAAATATGTAAATTTATTTTAGATTTCATAATTTAAATCATTTGTGAACATGTATTTAAACACAAATGCACAATATATATACATCTGTGTGTTACATTTAATTTCATTCATAAAATATATTTAATAAAACAATTTTTTTGTTTAAATAAATATGTACAACTTTATCAAAGTTTTTAATTTAAAATACATATTTCCATGCGGAAATAGTAATAATAATAAATCCTTTTTTCATATATAATTCTATCACATAATTATATGACTATTTTTAATTTATTTATTTATATACATATTTATATTTATCTATAAATTATAATTCAATGATTTTAGGTTATATATATATATATATATATATATATATATATATATATATATATATATATATATATCTGTGTGTATGTATTTGTGTGTCTATATCAAGTTATAATTTTGAATAATATACACACACAATACACACACACACACACACACACACACACACATATATATAATTGTTTTTGTACAAAAATAACATTTATAAATTTATAAATAAATTTAGAAATAAATACATGCTTATAAATAGTTTTAAAATTCTATTCTATTCGAAATGCTGTTTTATCTCAACTGAACCATTGTAATTGAAAAAAGTAGGCAAGCCCACAGCGGAAGAAATGGGTAAATTTCAAAAAAAATTATCCTATTGGATCTTAGTCGAGCCTAAGAAGCCTAATTTAATTAGAACATTTCTAATTTGTTTTAATAAAATCATTTATTTTATTTAAATTAGTTAAAGGGAAGTTCAAATAAATTTACTTTTAAATGTATAGTGTATCAAATACATCTAACATTTTTTAATAAGAGTTAATATATATAGAGAATGAAACCTTTCATTTCTTTCCCTAAAACAAGTAATCAATTGAGAGCATTAATAAGATTTAATGTATATATATGGCAGGAAACCTTTCACTTCTTTCCCTAAAATAAGTAATTAGCCAAGAGCATTAATTGCATTAATCGGAGAGATGAACCTTTTATTTCTCTCTTTAAATTGAATTGATTGATTAGATTTAATTTACATATGTATGTATCAAGTGCATACATACATATGTGTGGGTGAATGTGTGCACGTACATGCATGCGTGAGCATGCATATGTAACATGATACGTGACGAGTATAATGTACCTATATATAGATGTTAGGATTTACATTGCAAATGACACATTAGCTAATTTTGTATGTACTATAATTTTTCCAAATATATGCTTGTACAATAAAAAAATCCATTAGTATATGTAAATGAATATATATATATATATATATATATATGTATGTATGTATATATGTATACGTTACAAACGTGTGCGCGCGTGCACGCGTGTGTATGTATATTATTAAATAAAAAAGATTCTACCATAATAAATTAATGTAAAATAATTATATGAAAATTTACAATTTTTATAATTTTAGAAAATCTAGAAGCACATTTTGAGATTAAAATAATTTATGGAATTTTCTCGATTAAAATAATATTTATCACTATATAATTGATAATAACCTGAAATCGTATTATTTCTTAAAAATATGAAATGAAGTTGAAAAATTCTAAAAACATTCTCCAGGTAACTAAAAAATATATAAGGCATATGAAAATTTTCTAGAATTTTCTCAATCAAAATTATATTTTGAATTAAATAATTGATTGCAAGCCAAAAGAAGTTAATTATAAAAATTATAAAATTAAGTTATAAAAAAAATTCCAAATGTACCTTAGACACATTTTAGGCTTATGAAAAATTTCTAGAATTTTCTCAATTGGGATTGTATTTTTAATTAAATAATTTATGCAGATCAAAAGTAAATTAATATTAAAAATTATTAAATTAAGTGTTAAAAATCTAAAAATTATACAGTAAGCTTTTTGTATGATTTAGCTAATCTGAAAAATATAAAACTGAAATTAGGAACCATTAATTATTTTGTACATAATAAACAACACAAAAAATCATCAAATAAAAAAATGTATATATACATATTTAATAAAATATTTTTGTATTTTCTGATTCATAATAAGTATAAATCATCAAAATAAAATTTTAAGATCAAATACACATGATATTTAATCATATGTACAATTATACATACTGATAATTTGTAGATGTTAGCACCATAATTGGTCACTAACATCCTTGAGATAGATTGTATAGAGAGATTAATGAAGAAAGTAAATTTAAACATAAAACTGTATGCTAAATTAAATGCAAAAATGAGAACACCGGATTTATAGTGGTTCAGCGTAACTGCCTACGTCCAATTTGAGTTTTGATCTTTATTGCTGTCACCAGTGATTGATTACAGATACAATCCGTACAATAATGACTTGAGTACAAGTGCTAATTGAAAAGAAAGAGTCTTGAAAGCGGCTGAGTTTCCCCAGTATTCTCGAAAAAAGGTCCATTTCACTGTGCCCCTGCCCTTCTATTTATAGACGAAGATGGGTTGGACTCCCCTCATTGGCCTACGAGCAAGGTACCTCGGCCCATTGTAAGTAACTTCTACGCACCGAGCCATAGGTGTCGAACGGGAATTGCCGAACCACACATCCAGGCCGAATGTCATTCATATTCCGAACAAGGCATTACGATGAGCGAAGAGTGTAGGCCGAACGAGGCTTGTGCCGAACAAGACTTTATGTCTGTCGAGGGGAGATGCTGAAAGACCCATTTATATCGAGCGAGGCATTGTGCCGAATGAGGCTTCATTCCAAACGAGGCTTCGTGCCAAACGATCCTTCCATGCCGAGCGAGGCCTTGTGCCAAGCGACCATTCTATGCCAAACGAGGCTCCATGCTAATCGACCCTTCCATGCTGAACGAGGCAAGATGTCGAGCGATTCTTCTATGCCGAATGAGGCAAGATGCCGATCGGCCCCTTAATCCGAACGAGGCAAGATTCCAAGCGACCCTTCCATGCCGAACGAGGCAATTTGCCGAGCGAGGGAAGGAGCGTCGAACGAAGCCTGTGCCGACCGAGGTATCCATGCCGAGCCTCTTGTTACATGGTCAAACAACCGGGTATACTTGCCCCCCAAAGTGTTTCGTGAGGACCAACACAGTCGTTTTGAATCATGAACACTCCGCGCTTTTCTTTGAACTTTTTCTGTCCTCTCGATAGTGATCTCCTATGATCTTGTGAATGTCGAATGAGATATTTATGCCGAATAACATATTGATGCCGAACGACATTGATGCCGAATGACATGTTGATGCCGAATGACCGAGGTGCCTTGACCGGTTCTACCAGTCACTAACTATTCGCCTTCCTTCTTTCCTATAAAACCCAACACTTCTCCTCTTTCCCCCTTTTACTTTTACCTCCATTCTACAAGGCTTTCGAACTCGTTTTCCACCAGACTTCTACCATCGCCTTGACATCCCTCTTCCTACCAAATCCAATACGTTGCCTCACGTCCCCTCCCATCGACGACCCGAACAATTTTTGATTCCAAATCCAGAATTCCCTGAGCTTCGAGCCACTCCTTAGGTACGAATTTCTCAACCACCGGACACTCCCGATTGAGGGTTTCGTTCAAGACTAGTATTCATAATGATCTTCTTTACCCCCTTTTTTGGAAAAGCTACAATGGTAGAAGTTGTCTTAGACGAGGAAGATGAACATAAGACTTAAGCATGCTTTAGGATTAGATGTAAAAGGAAGAGGGTGTCGGAGGCTATTGTGAAGTAGGTTCTTGTCTGGTTACCGAATGAGGTGATAGGAGGTGTGGTTGGCTTAGTAGGAAGTGGCGAGGTTAAGAAGTGTTGGTTGAGTGTGGTGTGCGAGTTAGAGGAAAATGTATGGCTACGGCTCGGTATGACTTTCATATGCCGAGCGATGGAGAGGGAGTGTAGGAGTAAAGTTGAAGTTGGGTTTAGCATGCCGAGCGATGCGGCTCGGTGTGACCATAGCTCAGCATGACTCCCTTATGTCGAATGAGGTAATAGGGAGTGTAGGAGAGAAGTAGGAGTTGAGGGCAAAGTGCCCAGCGATGCAGCTCGGCATGACTTGCTAAATGACTCATATGTGCCGAGTGGTAGAGAGGGAGTGTAGGAAGGAAGTTAGAGTTGGGTTTAACACGCCGAGCAATGCGGCTTGGCATGGCTATGGCTCGACATGACTTGCCACATGCTGAACGGCGGAGAGAGAATGTAGGAGAGTGAAGTAGGCAATGAATAGTCATCTCTGCAGTGTCGTTCAGTATTAAGTCTAGTAGTAGGCCATAATAGTCATAACCATTTCAACTAGAACATAATGCATGTTGACTTAACTTACTTCCTATGCCCCGAAACATATGACAATGAACAAGGACAAGGACTTAAGCAATCATGCATATCGGACAATCCAGACTGATAACTCCCCTATTTTTTAACTTGATCGAAACAGATAATAACCTTCCACATAAAGTGTCGATGTCGAGCTTAAAACTAAAACCATTGCTCGACAAGCTCTCGGAGACGGTTAGAAAAGACGGTCTTCGAAGGCAAAAACCCAAAGCTTAACTTAATTTCATGAACTTTACGACTTGTAACTCTTTGACACTTATACTTGAAAAACGATCAACATTAGACATAACAACAAAATTAGCACCAGAATTGGACACGAACGCCCTTGAGATAGATTGTGTAGAGAGATTAATGAAGAAAGTCAATTTAAACAGAAAACTATATGCTAAATTGAATGCAAAAACAAGAACATCGGCTTTATAGTGATTCAGCATAACTGCCTAAGTCCACTTTGAGTTTTGATCTTCATTGCTGTTACCGGTGATTGATTACAGATACAATCCGTACAATAATGACTTGAGTACAAGTGATAATTGAAAAGAAATAGTCTTGAAAGAGGTAGAGTCTCCCCAGTGTTCTCGATAAAAGGTCCATTTTACTATGCCTTGCCCTTCTATTTATAGACGAAGATGGGTTGGGCTCGCCTCATGGGCCTAGCAGCAAGGTACCTCGGCCCGTGGTAAGTAATTTCTGTGCATCGAGCCATAGGTGCCGAACGGAAATTGCCGAACCACATATCCTGGCCGAACGACATTCGTATGCCGAACGAGGCATTGCTCTGGGTGAAGAGTGTAGGCCGCACGAGGCTTGTGCCGAACAAGACTTTATACCGGTCGAGGGGGGATGCCGAACGACTCATTTACGCCAAGAAAGGCCTTGTGCCGAACGAGGCTTCATGCCGAACGAGGCTTTATGCCGAACGACCCTTCCATGTCGAGCGAGGCCTTGTGCCGAGCGACCATTCTATACCGAACGAGGCTCCATGCTGATCGACCCTTCCATGATGAACGAGGCAAGATGCCGAGCGATTCTTCTATGCCGAACGAGGCAAGATGCCGATCGACACTTCAATGCCGAACAAGGCAAGATGCCGAGCGACCCTTCCTTGCTGAACGAGGAAATATGCCAAGCAAGGGAGGTACGCCGAATGAAGCCTGTGCCGACCAAGGTATCCACGCCAAGCCACTTGTTACATGGTCAAACAACCGGATAACACTTGCCCCCCAAAGTGTATCGTGTGGACCAACATGGTGCGCTTTGAATCGTGAACACTCCATGCTTTTCTTTGAACCCTTGTTCCGTCCTCTCGATAGTGATCTCCTACGATCTTTTGAATGCCGAACAAGATATTGATGCCGAAAGACATATTGATGCTTAACGACATTGATGCTGAACAACATATTGATGCCGAACGACGGAGGTGCTTTGACCGGTTCTACCGATCACTGACTACTCGCCTTCCTTCTTTCCTATAAAACCCAACACTTCTTCTCTTTCCCACTTTTTACTTTTACCTCCACTTTACAAGGCTTTCGAACTCGTCTTCCACCAGACTTCTACCAACACCTTAACATCCCTCTTCTTACCAAATCCAATACGTTGCCTCACGTCTTCTCCCATCGAGGAACCCAAACAATTTTTGATTCCAAATCCAGAATTCCCTAAGCTTTGAGTCACTCCTTAGGTACGAATTTCTCAACCACCGGACACTCCCGATTGAGGGTTTCATTCGAGACTAGTATTCATAATGATCTTCTTACCCCCCTTTTCTTTTGAAAAGCTACAATGGTAAATGAACATAAGACTTAAGCATGCTTTAGGATTAGACGTAGAAGGAAGAGGGTGTCGGAGGCTATTGTGAAGTAGGTTCTTGTCTGGTTGTCGAACGAGGTGATAGGAGGTGTGGTTGGCTTAGTAGGAAGTGGCGAGGTTAAGAAGTATTGGTTGAGTGTAGTGTGCGAGTTGGAGAAAAATGTATGGCTACGGCTCGGTATGACTTTCGTATGCCGAGCGATGGAGAGGGAGTATAGGAGTAAAGGTGAAGTTGGGTTTAGCGTGTCGAGCGATGCAGCTTGGCATGACTATGGCTCTAAATGACTCCCTTATGCCGAACGAGGTAATAGGGAGTGTAGGAGAGAAGTAAGAGTTGAGGACAAAGTGCTGAGCAATTCGGCTCGGCATGACTTTCCAAATGACTCATCTATGCCGACCGGTAGAGAGGGAGTGTAGGAAGGAAGATAGAGTTGGGTTCAATGTGGCGAGCGATGCGACTCGTTATGGCTGTGGCTCGGCATGACTTGCCACATGTTGAAAGGTGGAGAGAGAATGTAGGAAGTGAAGTAGGAAATGAATAATCGAGTCTCCGCTGTGTAGTTCGATATTAAGTCTAGTCGTAGGCCACAACAGTCAGAACCATTTCAACTCGAACATAATGCATGCTGACTTAATTTACTTCCTATGCCCGAACATATAAGTGTGAACAAGGAAAAGGACTTAAGAAATCAAGCGTATCATACAATCTAGATTGATAACTCCGTTGTTTTTTAACTTGATTAAAATAGATAATAACCTTCCATATACAGTGTCGATGTCGAGCTCAAAACAAAACGATCGCTCGACAAGCTCTCGAAGATGGTCAGCGATGATGGTCTTCGAAAGCGAAAATCCAAAGCTTAACTTTATTTCATCAACTTTAAGACTTGTAACTCTTTGACACTTACACTTGAACGGTTGCACTAGTTCACACACACGTGGGGAGTATTTGTTGTTATGTCTAATGTTGATCGTTTTTCAAGTATAGTTTAAACAGGTGTTTCATCAGATCCCACACTCATCAGAGATGTCTAGGAAATCCAGTTCTACCACGATCTCGAACAGAACCAGGCCATCTTCTCAACAGGAAATGGTTGGAACCTAAAATCCATCGGCAGTTCCTATATATGATACTCCGAGCCCCACGATCGCATCTAGCGACTTGGCTCCCAATGCCTTGGATGCAACGATCTTTTTAGACGATCCGATCGATTCTTAAGCTTCGAGAATTAACGAAAGCGCTTTTCATCGCATATGCTCAGTACACGGGATTCCTTTCGGCAATATGTTGGTTCCATCGGGACAAGATCGTCCCACTTGCCCCTAACTGGATATATGGCGTGCAACAAATTTATGTGCTCGGTTGGTAGCGTGCCACCATTCAACTCCTTCCTCTACGACCCGTTATAGTACATCGAGATTGCTCCATCGCAATTGTATCCTCACAGTCACACATTCATATACAGCACATGCATCCTCTTCATGAGCGTTCTTTTCAGGCTCCCGACTCCTGGCTATATTCGCCATATTTATCGTTTCAAGAGACGATCTGACAGCCCATCTTTTGTATTTCTCGAGCCGCATAACAAGTGTCAGATTCTGACTAGGGAATGGAGCTAATTCGCCTTGTATAAGCACGAATGGTTCTACGTGCGATGTCCCCCTGGCTTTGCAAGGAGATGGGTGGAAGGAAGTAAGTTTCTTTTCTAGATCAATACTTGCATTCGGTGGAAATTGCGCCTTTTCTAACTCTTTCTCTACTTCTATATGTATCAGCCCATGTCCCGAAGGCTTCGGGTATTCTGAAGCTTTTGATGCTATTCGAGCTATCCCCATAGGAGACCGAGACATTGGATATTATCTCAAATGAATCGCTCTCGAAGTTTGGGCTGCTGGCGGCAGGTCGCCGAATAAGCCTTCCTCAAGGCATCACTATAACCGAGCCTGCCTTGGGAAAAGGAAAAAAGCAAGCTGGGACTTCAACACGTGATGCCCCTGACACACTTAAGGAATGGGAGATTAGAGAAGCTAAAATGCCCGAAGTACCTGGCGAGAATGTTAGCCCCGCTCGGGAGCCGGTAGTCGAGGTTCATGATATCGAAGTGACGCCTCCCCCTTTGAAGAGAAAGAAAAAACCGACTTACAAATTAAGGAAGAAGACAGCGGGTGGAACCTCTAAGGTCACTATAACTCCAGTGGAGAGAGAGCCTTCTCCTCAACAGTTAGAGAGTTCTTTAAAAGGCTTGTCGAACCTCACTATTCCTGATGATTTGCTTAATTATGGCTTCAACGATCCGGAAGTCCTTAAGCTTCACTCGCCCACGAGATGCGATGCAGGCGCTCAAGCCCAAAACCAAGGAGGAAAAACTCTTATTAGTAAAGACAAAGAAACTGGTCCATTATGGGGAAAAACTAGGACACACACGGACACGTGCACTTTACCTCGCACTTAATTTTTAGCCATCACACTATTCTTTGCTAACTTGTCATTATCAAATTTTGCGCAGGTGACATGGGACGTACTCACAGACTCGATCATCTTCACGGGTCATTTATTTTTCATCATTTTGGCCGAGATTCGGGTTCCCAAAAACATCGAGACAGAGATGACACTGGCGATGGAGACTACCGTCACTGAGAATCATCTTATTGAAGAAAAACCTATAGCCAGTCCTCCTACTCTCGTGATCCTCCTTCTCAATCAGAGCAAGGCAAGGAGAAGTCCATGCATAAGGGGTCCCAGCCTGAGGCCCACAGAGGTCAACACTCCAATTCATCCAGTACCAGGCAATCCCGGGAACCCCATAAAACATCTGCGGTCTCCAGGCAAACTCCTCCCGCTCTTGTACCTGATCCGTCGATAGAAGAAAGACTTGCTGAGCTCAAGGCCACGTTCTCGAAAATATGCTTTGATGGTTTGAAATTTCTTCCGAGGATTCATCATATGTCGGGACACGTCAAACAAAGAGTTATTTCTTATACTAACGACGTCTATATTCAACATGACGTGTTTGTCCACTTAGCTGAAAAAGTCTCGGAAGTCTCTATTGAGTGTCAACATGAAATTGATCGCTGAAGCTCGAAGCTATTTACGATAAAGACATTATTAAAGCTCAGGATGAAGAGCTTTCTTCATGAAAGTCTCAGCTCAAAGCGGCCTAAAAAAGTGCTAAAGACACGGCGGAGGCCATTAATCATTTAGAGATGACTCATAAGAAAGAGATTGATGAAGCGGTCCAATGTTGCGGGGCCTTAGCTTTAGAGAAGGACTCTGCTCAAAAGGAGAGGGATGCATTTGCCCAACGAGTCAAAGAGTTGGAAGAGCTATTCCTCAAAGAGAAAGAGGAAAAAACTACTGCTCAGGAAGAGTTGCAACGATATTGCAATGAGATTGTTGCTATGTGACTCCTGAAGACAAAGTTCGACAACGAACTCTTTAAAGTGGAGATGCTGAAGGATGAAGGCCATAAGGAGGGCAAAAGATTTGCATCCATGGAGTTTGAATCTCGCCTTGAGGCGGCTACGGAGGTTGGCAGGGAGGAGATCAAGTGCTTGCTTGACCCACTTACAGTAGAATACAACGCCTGTGTCCTCAGTCATCGGGACTTAACTTTTCTTGACGAGGGCTACCTCGAATCTCTGGCCGAGGCATAAGAGACTTTGATAAAGATCAGAAAGGTTGAGCTGGGCACCGAGGAGGTTGACGAGGAGGCCTTGGTGAACGAATTTCCCGGGGGAACAACCCTTCAGACCTGTCTGTAGCGAAGGCTCTCTACTACAAAGGTTCTCCCTCATCAAAAGGAAAAGATTACATTGCCGGTCCGTATGGAACCAGGTCTCTAGTTCCTCCCCCTACCCAATCGGCTGGTCGGCCATCACTTAATTCATTCGAGCAACACGATGGTTATGACCTAGAAGACCCTAGCCTCAACATTCATGTTCTACCTCCCATTCTAGAGGGTGAGACCCCTCGGACAATTGAGAGTCAACCAGAGACCGGTAAATAACTCTTCTTCTTAAAGTTCAAAGAGCCATTGTTTTCGGCGAGAGTACATAATATTCTAACTTTTGTCTCTTGTGATTTTGCGTAGGCTATTCTGATCCTGAACCGACTCCAAGGAGCGATGATGCCAAGGAGGAGAAAGGGAAGGCGAGCGAAGCTACTCACACGGGGGAGACTCCTGGTCCTGATGCTCAAGTGATTGAGGCACTCGACGAGGACAAGTCTGAAACTTCATCTCCAGTCGAAGAAAGTTATGAAATTGAAACCACAGGCACCTCTGGACACACTTCAAAAATGGGCATGAAGGAGCAACTTGCAGAGGAAAAGAAAAAGAAGGTTGAAATCAAAGTCGAGCCCCGAGTAGTGGATCCAGATGACCCTTTGAACAGGCCATTGAAGGTCATCCTTCCTGGTGGGTCCGGGCCACCAGAAGTCCCTCGTTCCTCCTCGGATGATACTTCCTCACCAAGCAAAGCATCCAAGTGAAAATGCATGGGGGAGGAGTCCTCTGCGAAAATGAAGGAGGAAAAAAACCAAAGAAATCGAAGAAGTAGCTGTTACTCTCGTTCAATGAAAGTCAGCTTAGATTTTGTAATTATTTCTATTTATTTTTGTAGTCAATGTAGATAGACTTTTGACTCCAATTTTTGGAGGAGTTGTAGTAGAACCTCATTTTGGATTAATAAATAAAACTTAGTTCTTTAATCTTTCAAACAACTTTTATTGTTCATCTTGCTGTAAAAATATGGTCGAAAACCAAATCGAGTTACGTAAACTCCCAATTCACTTTCATATTACTCGGAGGTTCTTTGAAATTGCACATTCTCTATCTCACGCTCCAAGTACTTAGAATATTTTTTAGTCCGCACCCTGGGAACTTAGAGTACTCCATTCTGCACTCTGGAGACTTGGAGATTTTGAGTTGTTTATAATCTAGTCCGCACTCTAGGGACTTAGATTATTCTAGTCTGCACTCCAGGGTCTCGGAGATTTTAAGTCGTTTATACTCTAGTCCGCACTCAGGGGACTTAGAGTACTCCAGTCCACACTCCAGGGACTTGGAGATTTTAATTCTTTATACTCTAGTCCGCACTCAGAAGACTTAGGGTAATACAATCTACACTATGGTAATACAATCTGCACTATGTGGACTTGGAGATTTTAATTCGTTTATACTCTAGTCCACACTCAGGGGACTTAGAGTACTCCAGTCTACACTCCGGGGACTTGGAGATTTTAAGTCGTTCATACTCTAGTCCGCACTCAGGGGACTTAGAATACTCCAATCCGCACTCTAGGGACTTGGAGATTTTAAGTCGTTTATATTCTAATACACACTCAGGAGACTTAGAGTACTCCAGTCTGCACTCCGGGGACTTGGAGACTTTAAGCCGTTTATACTCTAGTCCGCACTCAGGGGACTTAGAGTACTCCGGTCCGCACTCTGGGGCTTGGAGATTTTAAGTCGTTTATACTCTATTCCGCACTCAGGGGACTTAGAATATTCCAATCCGCACTCTAGGGACTTGGAGATTTTGAGTCGCTTGTACTCTACTCCGCACTCAAGGAACTTAGAGTACTCCAGTCCGCACTCCGGGGACGTGGAGATTTTAAGTCATTTATACTCTAGTCCGCACTCAGGGGACTTAGAGTACTCCAATCCGCACTCTAGGGACTTGGAGATTTTAAGTCGTTTATGCGCGTTCGTACGTCAGACAAAATAATGTAACTCTAGTTTTTTCCATAGAATTATCATACATGGAAACAACAATAATTCATGGAAAAGAGGGCTTTAGGCCTTTATTAATGAAAAAAGATAAATTGTCTTATTACATGCTAAAAACTAAGAATCAACGAAATTAAAACATGCTGAAAATAATTGCTACAAAGATAGAAAAGGAATAGACTAAGTATAATAATGTCGCATATGCTCACTATTCCATGCTCGTGGGAGTGTCGCGCCATCAATGGTCGCTAGCTTGAAAGTTCCCTCTCCAAGCCTCCGTTCAATGACATATGGACCTTCCCACGTGGGATTCAGATGTGACGGGACCGGGAAAATTCATTTCAAAATGAGGTCACCCACATCAAAGATTCTCAGTCGGACTTTTTCATTATAATATCGAGTATATGCGGTCGCTCTTAAATCAGCTTCTTTACATTTTTCATCAATGAAGTCCAGTGATTCCAGCAAAAGATCCCGATTCGTCTTGGGGTCGTAATGAGTTACCCGATGTGTCTGAAGTTTAAGTTCTACGGGTATAACAGCTTCCATGCCATATGCCAATGCGAATGGAGTGTGGCCAGTCGCGGACTTATGGGCGGTTCTATAAGCTCAAAGTGCCGTTGGAAGTTCATCCACCCACTTGCCTCTAGCCTTTTCCAAACTCTTTTGCAATATGGACTTGATTATTTTGTTCACGGATTCCACTTGTCCATTGGTTTTTGATGAGAAACTATTGCAAACCTTTTTTCAATGCCATGCTTTTGACAAGATCCTTTGAACTCTTTGCTTTCGAATTGAGTTCTGTTGTCTGTAATGATAGTCCGTGGAAGGCCAAAACAGCATATAATTTTTCGTACGACGAAATTAATGACCTTCTTGGTGGTGATCATGGCTAAGGGCTCTGCTTCTGTCCACTTGGTAAAGTAATCGGCCACGACTATCGTATATTTCACACCACCTTTAGATATGAGTAATGAACCGATTATATCGATCCCCCACATTGCAAAAGGCCAAGGACTAACCATTTGTGTGAGTTCCATCGACGGAGCTCTCGGGATTTTTGCATAAGTCTGACATTTATCACATCTCCTTACGTAGTCTGCAGCATCCCGATTTACAGTTGGTCAATAATATCCATAGCGGCAGATCTTCTTTGCGAACGTCTGCCCCCCAATATGGTCACCACATGTGCCTTCATGGACTTCCTTCATGACTCGTTTTACCTCATTGTGGGCAATGCATCGGAGTAAGGGGCAGAGAATTCCCTTCGATACATTATTCTGTCCTATATTATATACCGTGAAGCCTTACAAATGACTTGTCGTCTTTCGCTTTTTCTTTTGGGCAAGATCCCATGTAGCAAGTATTGCTCGAATGGAGTCATCCATGATTCCTTCTCGATTTTTGTTTCTAACACGAAATCTATCTCCATCATATTTATACTCGGAGCATGTAAGGTTTCAACGGGAACCAATCTCATCTATTGTGCATCGCCAGTACTTGCAAATTTTGCGAATGAATCGGCTTTTCTGTTCTGTTCACGCGGGACATGAAAAATATCATAATATTCTATATTTGCTAGCAGCTCTTGGCCACATGCAAGGTATGGGGAAGTCTCTGTCCCTTCGCTTGATAGTCCCCCCTCACCTGGTATACCACCAATTGTGAGTTATAAAAGATTTCAACCGACTTTAACCCCAGTCCCTGATAAGCTTTAAGCCAGCAATCAATGCTTCATACTCGGCTTCGTTATTTTTTGCTGGTAATTCAAGCTTCAAAGCGTAACAAATCGATCAGTTTTCGGGAGCCAAAAGAACTATACTAGCCCCAGAGCAACGACCATTAAATGCCCAATCAGTGTACATCTTCCATCGAATAGGAGGTATGACATTGTGACTGTTTGAATCGTCTGACATGGTGAATTCAATGATGAAGTCTGCTAGCATTTGCCCTTGTCTGGCCCTTCGTGTCAAGTAAGTAATATCGAACTAACTCAACTCGATATTCCATTTTAATATCCTTCCAGAGGTTTATTGTCGTTGGAGTACCTACCGCAAGGGTTGATCGGTATAAACACTGATCGAGTTGCGTGAAAGTTCGGACGAAGCTTGCGTGATGCAATCACCAATCAGTTGGCTAGCTTCTCGATCTTGGGATAATTTCTTTCTGCCCTTGTTAAACGTTTACTGACATAGTATACTGACTCTTGAACTCAGTCCTCTTCGCGAACCAAAGCCGTACTGATAGCATGTTGAGATACAACCAAGTACACATACAACATTTCATGGTCTATTGGTTTCGATAGCACTGGAGGACTTTCTAAATGCCTTACTAGAGCTCCAAACGCCTCCTCAGAGTCGGATGTCCATTCGAAACTTCTCTTTCCTTTTTTTATGACATCAAAGAAGGGAATACATTTATCTATAGCCCCGGATATGAATCGACTTAGCGCGGCTCATTTTCCATTTAGGCTTTGTACTTGCTTTATTGTTTTGGGCACTTGTATGTCCCGAATAGCTTGGATCTTTTCTGGTTAGCTTCAATTCCCCACGCACTAATAATGAAACACAAAAACTTTCCTGATGCAACGCCAAAGGAATACTTCAAAGGGTTAATTTTCATCCCATAATATCTAAGTATATCAAACATCTCGCTATGTCTCAAATGTGGTCGTTTGACTTCCGTGACTTTACGGGCATGTCATCCTCGTAGACTTCCATTGTTCTACCAATCCTCTCTTTAGACATTCGATTCACCAGACGCTGATAAGTCGCTCCCGCATTTTTCAATCCGAAAGGCATCACTACATAGCAATATAACCCGACATCTGTGACAAAAATGGTGTGTTCTTGGTCTGGAATGTGCATTAAGATTTGATTATATCCCGAGTACGCATCCATAAATGACAGTAACTCATATCCCGCTGTTGAGTCAACCAGCTGGTCAATCTTGGGTAAAGGAAAACTATCCTTGGGGCATGCTCTATTCAGATCGAAGTAATCTACGCTAGTTCTCCACTTTTCCATTGGCTTTCCTTATTATCATAGGGTTAGACGCCCATCCAGAGTAGAGGGCATCGCGGACGAACCTATTGGCTTTGAGTTTGTGCACCACCTCTCTAAGAGCAGCGAACCTCTCTGGGTACATGCCTCTCCTCTTCTGCTCTGGGTATGTACCTCAGGTCTATGTTCAACATATGACTCGTTATAGCAGGAGAAATCCCACACATATCAGAATGCGTCCAAGCGAAAACATCCAGATTTGCCCGAAGGAAATCGGTAAGATCTTCGACCATCGAGGGTTGTTGTGATCCTATCTTCAGTACTCGCGATGGGTCATCTCGGCTGACTGGAATGTCAATCGTCAATTCAGCCGGTGCTGCTTTTGCTTCCCTGGGTTCCCCATCATCATTTCTCGGATCTATGTCTCTATAGATCCGAGAATGTTGCCCGAGCCAGGGCTTGGGAACTACTTGTCAATTGTCAGTATTCCGGATGCGGATGGAGCTGTCCACAACCTTTTCTTTCTCTCTCTGTTGGGCCTCTCTCAGCTCGGCCACATAACATGTGCAACCGGTCGCCTGATCGCCGTGCACCACACCAACTCCTTTGTCTGTCAGGAATTTCAAAGTCAAGCACCACAGGGCCAAAGCTGCCCTGAACTCTGCCAGGGCCGGTCGACTTAGAAACACATTTATATGGAGAATTAACATCCAACACTATGAAAGGTAGGATTCGCACCCTCCTACGCTCACTTTATCCTAGTTCAACTGGAAATTCAACATATCCCACTACATCAGTTGCTGCACCATTAAAGCCAAGGATACGGGCTTTAGGTGATTTTAAATCCTTTGTCTCCTTTTTCATTTGGTCGTCTGTCTTTTTGAAGATGATGTTAACAGAACTTCCACAATCAATTAAAATTCTCTTCATATACGCTGGCACGATTGTCGCGGATATGACAACCAGTTCAACGGTAGGATTCTCCACCTTGTCAGCATCTCGGCTCCTGAACACCATATCGTCTGTCATCATGCGTTGCTATTTAGCAGGGGTCCCATCCTCCATATTTGAACAACACTCATAATCTGCATGACTTAAGGAGTAAGCATACCGCTCCATTTCCTACCAGTTCTTGGCTATAAAATGAGGTCCACCAATTACAGTGTTTATGACTAGTCTACCCGCAGTTCGGGCACGTTCCTCTGGATAGCGTGGGGCCGGCCCGCGTCCGGGATTCGATGTTCCTTGCATACCTTCCTGCGGGTTCTCGACAAACTCCTATAATTTTTTCTGCCTAATCAGTATTTCTGTGGCATCATGGAGGTGCCTACACTCCTCTGTATTGTGCCCATAAGTCTCATGGAAGCGGTAGTACTTCCCAGTCCGCTTTTGTTCCTCTGTTGACTCCTTTGGACGCGGCTTTCTGTATTGGAAATTATTACAAGTTGACAAATAAATATTCTCCAGAGATGCATTCAAAGGAGTATATTCGTTGTAAGTGGGAATTCATGACTTTCATTTCCCTGTTTCCCTTTTCTTTTCGGGATTTCCACCTCCAGACCCTTTAGATTGCCCGGGCTTTTTCTGGACATTGACTTGAACCTTCCCTAAATTGTCATCGGACTGTTTTACAGTGATGTTGCTTTTCACAGTCTCCTGAATAGGATGTGGTGCTTATCTCGTCTCGTCTATCTGACTTCCTCTCTCCTTATGAATTGATAATCCTTTGAATAGAAACGCTCCAGCGTAGTTTAAGGCTTTCCTGCTAACCAATCTTCGAACTCTAAATCCGGATCCACTCCTCGCATTATCACCATCAGAATTGCATGGTCATTTGGGTTGCTAACCTCCGTAGCCGCAACATGAAATCTCTACAAGTACTCTTTCAATGACTCTCCTGGAGCCTGGATTACACTAGATAGGGACATTACGTCCTTGGGACAAGTGGCATGTATCCTAAATTGTTCTACAAATTTCATCACCAATTCGTCAAAGCTGGGTATAGACCGTGAGGGAAGTCGAGTGAACCACATGGTGGCGATTCCGGATATAGTAATTAGGAAGCATCTACAATTGGTCGCGTCATTCGCTCTAGCCGAATCCATCATCCATTCATACCTCGTCACATGCTGTCTAGGATCAGTCTTTCCTTCGTAGGTCAGGATAGTTGGCATGCTAAACTTCCTGGGGTACTTGGCCTGTAGAATAGTATCTGTGAATGGAGTATGACTCCTGGATATCCCCCAATCTTCATTGGTCAAGCCTTTATTTTCTCTCATCAACTATCTGACCATAGCCGATAAGTCCGGGGTTTGTATGGAGGATGGAAGGTTGGACTCTATTCTAGAGGACCGATCGGGTTGATGTCTTCTCTGTTGGCGATCTGCAAAACGTGTATCTTGGGGACCAAATTCATTAGTGTCTTGGTGAGCCGGACATCCAGTTTCCACACGTGCTCCAGCTCCTAAGTTTCCTGCTCCAGCTTGTGTGTGGTCTCCAAGATGTAAGTGATCCCTAGTTGATCGATCAGCAGCACCTGCTTGTGAAGTTTCAGTCTTATGGCGTCTACGCCTGGAAGGTTCATCGGGCGAAGTCGAGCTATCAGATGAAGAGTAAGGAGCGGGACTACCTCTAGCATTCTGATGCTGCTGTTGAGTGAGCTGAACCACAAGATTGGCGTTGGCTTGAATAAGTTCGCTAAGTTGTCTCCTGCTATCCATGAGTTCTCGCATCAGGTCGCTGAACTCTGTCCTAGTAAAACTTCCACCTGGCTATGGGTGCCGACTGTCCCTACGCTAGGATTAACTTGCTAATTGCTAGGTCCTATTTGTTTTACGCTAGGTATCTCGTTGACATCCACGTTATGAAAGGCTGATATAGTATGTGGTCTTTCCATAGTAGAGTTTTGATAGAAACTCTAAGTAGAATCAACGGACGTCCTATGAATGATTTGGATTTCCTTGGGGGATTTATTCAATCCAGTAGCTACAAAGCAGATCCTAGTGGTCTGAGAATTTACGTTCTCAGTGAAAGCACCAAAATGTTAGCACCATAATTGGTCACTATTACCCTTGAGATAGATTGTGTAAGAGATTAATGATGAAAGTTAATTTAAACAGAAAATTGTATGCTAAATTAAATGCAAAAATAAGAACACTGGATTTATAGTGGTTCAGCGTAACTGCCTATGTCCACTTTGAGTTTTGATCTTTATTGCTGCCACCAGTGATTGATTATAGATACAATCCGTACGATAATGACTTGAGTACAAGTGCTAATTGAAAAGAAAGAGTTTTGAAAACGATAGAGTCTCTCCAGTATTCTCGAAAAAAGGTCCATTTCACTGTGCCCCTGCCGTTCTATTTATAGACGAAGATGGGTTAGACTCCCCTCATAGGCCTAGAAGCAAGGTACCTCAGCCCGTGGTAAGTAACTTCTGTGCACCGAGCCATAGGTGCCGAACGGGAATTGCCGAACCACACATCCAGGCCAAACGACATTCGTATGCCGAACGAGGCATTGCGGTGAGTGTAGAGTGTAGGCCGAATGAGGCTTGTGCCGAGCAAGAATTTATGCCGGTCGAGGGGAGATGCCGAATGACTCATTTATGCCAAGCGAGGCCTTGTGCCAAACGAGGCTTCATTTTGAAAGAGGCTTTATGCCGAACGAGGCAAGATGCCGATAGACCCCTCAATGCCAAATGAAGCAAGATGTCAAGCGACCCTTCCATGCCAAACGAGGCAAGATGCCAAGCGATGGGAGGTGCACCGAACGAAGCCTGTGCCGACCGAGATATCCGTGCCAAGCCTCTGGTTACATGGTCAAACAGCCGGGTAGCAACAAATCTATGTACATTTAGTCTAAATCTATATACGTACATGCATACATAAATATGTATATATATCAAAATTAAAAAGTTCTTTTTTTATAAAGTTAATTCAACAAAAAATCTATAAAAATACTACAAGCATATAACCAATCCAATTGTAACAAACGCATGTACCCACAAAAATCTTACCTGATCTAAATAATAAACAGATCTGAATACAAATAGATGATTGGATGTAAATCAACTTGTATATGATAAACTTAATATCAAAATAACAATAGTAAATGAAAGTTCGTCGCTTAACGAAGCCTTTGAGTAACGTTGAACAATGATTTCTCTTCTTAGAAAAATTCTCAATCTATTAGGTTGCTGATCTGGGATTGGAGACCTTCTACTACAAATTAGCATTTTTAGTTTGAACTGGATTTGTTAACTTTTGGGATTGTTTTAGAGGTTAGTTGCTATCATTAAAATGAGGAAGAAGAAGAAAGTGGGGCTCAAAAAAATAATATTAGCCTGAGATTGAGGATTTGAGATTAGTATTTATATGCGTAGGATAAGAGAGCAAACTTTGTAAGTTTCTCAGTAGATCTTAGTCAAACATCTCCAAACCCTAATCCTATGTTGTAGCTGCCTCCAACCTCTCTCAAACCAACAACTATACTCTCAAACCAACAATCATCCTCTGCAAATCTTATAGGTTGTGAGCCTATTTAACCCAAATTAAATATGTACAATCACATTTAACCTATTTTGTTATCGATATCTCATATCGATCAATATATCCATAACTTTTATTAAAATATGAAACAATTGTATTTCTCAAATCACATTCAAATTTCATAATTAATATTTCATAAATATTAATTAATTTAATCAAGTTTATAACAATTTAAACTAATTCAATCGTCTGATCTAAAGAGAATTCATCGTTTCGGTTGTGTGACTCATGGGTGTAAATTCGATCAGCGATTAACGTTGAACTATTCAAACGTTAACTTCCACCCTTCACTTAGCAGATGGTGTGACAATATGACCAAATTTATCGCGTACTCATTTTTTGAAAAAACTCATTTTAATTTAAAAAGAGTTACCCGGTTAGGATAATTATTTACACCAATTCTCTTCGTTAAAAATATATCGCTTTGGACTTACCGAATTTGGTAATGGTCAAAATTCCAACATTATCCATATTCAACTCTATAATCCAAACAGAAAGTCTTTGATTCAATAATAACAATTATTATTAACTGAACTACTATCGCCAGGGATTTTGACTTTCAGTTGACTTGATTGACTATGATACTAATCCCATATAACTAAGAAGGCGAATCCTCTCATGAATAGTGCTTCACTTCCAATACTTCCACTCGACCCAGCTATAGTCACTCGATGGATGTTGTGCCATGATTTGACTATAATCAAAGCAAAGCTACCATATTAAAGATTCACAATATTCTCAAGTCGAAAAAAATAAAAAATTATTTACATCGATATTTTTTATTTAACCTTGTATATATTAACCAACAGAAAACTATCGAATGAGTCATTCCATAGTTATCCAATAACTATTAATATGTAACCCCTAGTTGCCCCCAGCAGCCATGAGTAATACACTACCCAATATTTAGAGAGCGCTATGTACTCTAGTCTTGACGGATACATCGATATCCAGTCTCGATGCATCTTGACTAAGAACATTTAAAATGGTATATTTAATTATATCGTGATAAATTACACATGGTTACAACACTTTGTAACTACTATCACAAAACATACCATTTATGCATTTTCTATTGAATATACTTTTAGTTAAATTAATTAACTAATATAACCACATTATATCAAGTATATAATAGAAATAAAATACATTTATTTCTAACAAGATTGGTCAACGAGTTAGATATATGTAACAAATTACATATTGCCCCTAGGGCATACCCTTAACTCTATCAATTTCCACTTGCATTTTGGGTCAACTAGGGAATCTAATTCCAAATTCTCCAATCGGTTTTCTCAAAACTAATTATGTCAGTCCCTCTGTTAACGGATATGCGATTATGTTTAGTTATCTACTTTGTCACTTAACTCTCTCAGACGGTGATAAACTGTTTTATTAATGAACAATTCAGAGTATGTCTATCGACTTCAAGTGAGCTCTAAGTTCTTTTATGAACTATATTGTGACATTGTTTTCATATTACAATGTTATGAGATTCTCAACATTTAGAATCGGCTTGGTTATAAATTTATGCATTTATATTTTTATATACATTACTTTCGTCATGGTGCTATTCAAGTCGATGCACTTAGCGTTTTTATTGAATCGGCCATAATTTTTCATTTGGAACATTTTCAACTTAATGATTCTTAACTTGAATTTATTATTAACAAATTATACTCAATATCATTTATGAGTTTGATTCTAAACACTCCTTCATATGGAATCTTTGTTTCTGTAATCTATTCCCTAGTATTTCATAAATACACGAGAACAATTCAAACAACCATTTAGTTGATATCAGTTTGGATTTGATATTTTCTACATGTATCTATTATATAAACAAATCATGACATTGTAGACAACATAACATGTTTATTAGTTCCTATTGCGAATGCATAAGGAACTAATCTCACATGTTTCGTATTAAACAATTTAATAAGGCATCTTTGCATATCGATTTAGGTCATCCCAATATATTTTGTACTCTCTATAAAAGGCATCATTTACAATCCAAAGTCGAGTATTAAAACAACTAAGGTTGATTTTAACACAAGTACGTGTTAAAATCAACAACGTGTTGTTTATCTATAGTTTAGATATATCAATGTACCGTTTAACATTCTTTCTTATGAACATACGTTTCCTTTGCATTTTGATTGATAATCAAATTATTTAATATTTCTATCAAAATATTTTCAGTTTTGATGCTTATAAAATGATACTTTCTATCATTTCTAGGATCATATCCGAAGACTCACAAACTCAATATCGCTTCCACTGACTTCGAGACATTTTTTGTTATTATGTGTAAACAGTTTACTCTAAATTATTATTTAGAATTTTTAGTTTCAATACATATGTACCAAGCATAAAGCTATACTAAGTGGTAATTTTGTGCATCAATCCTAATTACTTGAGCATATTGAATACTGAATCTATTATGCTAATTTCACTAATTGAAATTTGGGATATTATTCTTATCAACATTGCTCATTTATTCCAAATGTATTAGTTTTGCTTATAAAGACATAATCATGACCGGTGGATCATATCCCTTTGGTTACAATTACCAAAATCATATATTGATAGCATACTTGGAATTCTTTTAGTACATATTGTACAATATCATAGAGTCAACTCTCTTAATGTTTTAATTAAACAACCAAGGATTATATGTTTTCGACACTCATAAGAAACTCATAGTTTCTCTTCAATGTGCGAGAATACTTATTAGACACTCTAAAGAGTTGTGCTCATTATATTAGTTAATTTCATTTCATCTCATCTAATCAGTTCTATTTATGGATCATATCTAATTCTATTTTACTACCAATAATTCCTCAAATAAATTTCTTCACAATGAAGTGGTATTTCTTGAAACAACAATTATTCCTCGGTATAACGAATAGGTATTCACAAACATTTTAGGAAGTTCTTTATTTATAAAAATAATTTGGTTTTAGTTTACAAAAATTATGTTCGAAACATAAATATATCATCCAAGGCCAGTCTTTTAAAAATTCTTTTGAGGAGATTCATACAAGATCCCTTACAAACAATTATTATGTGCAATCTTTGACTCACATAAAATACCAACTCCTTGGCTTAGGATATATTAGGGTTTCTTATAACCATCATCTTATGTGATTTTAGACTATTATTTAGATGAAATAATATTAACCTTGTGTACTACTCTTAAGCACATGATCTTATAGAAAGAAACTAATTCAACTTCATTCATAATCAACCGTACATTATCGAAAAAAGTTCGATCACTCCTTATCAATGCATCATTATGCACCACATGTAGGAGTGACTCTTGAGATTGAATCTTTATTCATTTTTAGGTACGCTCGGAACCTTTTCAATATACTCACTCATTTGATTAAATCAACTCATTTCAATCACATGTTATTTTGTTTGCTTTTGTTTTATACTCAGCGAGTTTATAATAGATATAAACATGTGTATCAAATGCACATATCCAAGTTGGTGATAACTCATTAGTGAATGTGATGAAGTATGTGGAACCATTTTGGTATTAATAGACTTGTGATTGCATATATCAATATATGTCAATCCATAGAGCTCATTAACTATAATTATACTCCCACTAAATGGGTGCATAGCCCTTATTGTTTGAGATATAATAAACTAGTATCATATGATTAATAATCATATAAAAATACTATCTCTCAAAACTATGACTTATTTTATAAATCCAAAATAATTTTAAACAATACTAGATACTTCTGTATTTACTAATACATCGCTTTTGTTATGATAACAAATACCATTGTTATCCCGCCTTTTGATATGGCCATGACATTAAGGACTATGAATGTCAATTATACGTAGGTTCACTATGAGGACCAAAGACCACTCATCCTGAATATTAATTATACGCAGGTTCACTATGAATGTCGATAAATTTTATCCAAGTACGGATCTAGCTACATTTGATATGATAGGGCCAGAAAAGCCATGCAAGCCAATATTCCAATTTTCGAGTAAATTGGAGTTCGTATGCTCGAGTTATGATCGATACAACTCGAATGATCAAGCCATTTGTATCCATCAACGAACCATGTTCGAGTCGATCTGTTCCTATCCATCGAGCAACCGAAGAAGGTCCTTCTTCGTATCAGTCTTGTTCAAATCCATCAGATGCACTTGTTTTCGCATCGATCAGGGGAACTGCTCTTTTCATATCCATCAGCTGAAAGGCCTTGTTGTATCCATAAAGCTTCGACTGTTCGTATCCATCGACCGATATTTTTTAGCATCCATTTGTTCGTATTCATCAAGTATCCATCTGTTCGTTCCCATCACGTACACTCAACTTCGTATCCACCCTGCCTAGTTTGATTTCGAACTCATCAATTGGAGTAAATTCATACCAACTGGTCAATGATCGATACGAACAGGGTGAAGGCAATCGATAGATATGAATAGAATAGTTATGATCGATGCAAACATACCTTAAGTGTATCTACATGAACAGAGCAAGATACTACCGGTCGATACAAACAAGACACTACCGATCGATACGAACAAGGCATATGCATAGTGAAGACTTGATCATTCAGCATAAAAAGTGGATCAATCCGAGGAGTTAGC
Source organism: Allium cepa (assembly GCA_030765085.1). Taxonomy (NCBI): domain Eukaryota; kingdom Viridiplantae; phylum Streptophyta; class Magnoliopsida; order Asparagales; family Amaryllidaceae; genus Allium; species Allium cepa. The sequence continues at coordinate 621,419,957 of CM060928.1, forward strand.
ACTACGTCAAATTACAAGCATGTGCTCAAGAACGGTTCGAACAGATCGATACGAAGTATATCGATACGAACAGGGCAACCTAGGGAAAATGCAAGCTTGCGTTGATCATAACTCGCGATCTACAAGTCCAAATGCCACCAAATATTCATAGGAGCTTAAGTACAACCTAAAGAATGTTCATGCTAAATTTCGACTTGATTGGGTCAAATCTTGATCGATACAAAATTTGTTCGTATCGATCACGGATCGAGTGCAAACCACATGGGATCAATCGCGTGGACCCGCACACATGCCAAAATAGGTCTCTCGAGATCTGAGCGAGATATTTGCAGCCTACGCCTATAAATAGCATCTGAAACCTACAGAAAGAGGACTTTTAGTTTTCCTACGTCTAGATTCTGCCGAACTTATTTTGACACTCCAAAATCGCTGTTGCACTCAAAATTTACTGTTGTAGTTCGCTGTAATCAGTTGTAATCAACAAGAAAAAAATAAATAAAGTCATCAATTTCATAGTGGACGTAGGCCATACGCCGAACCACTCTAAATCACTATGTTTTCGCATGTTTTTCTGATCTATTTTTGAAGTGTTTGTAATATTATCCTCTTTTTTACATTTATTTTCTTTATTTTAATCTCTTCAAATACTTTCGAAGAGTGTTGTGTCCAATTTTTGTACAAACACTTTGGTGCTTTCACTGAGAGAACAAAGTTTTTCTCCTGCTCATTGGATCTACTATCGATACTGAATTGCACAAATCTAAAAAGAAGATCCAGATCTCAAGTTCAGAGTTCTTCCATCCTATTCAGATTTGCATCAGATCTAAGAAATAACATCACCATCCATCATGGTTAGCACAAGGACCGCTTCTACAACTGCAGATCCAGAAGGATGGGATCGATAGAATCTCGCGCAACTCCCTCCAACTAATCAGAATGCTGCAGGACCATCAAATCCGTCAGGCCCTATCACCAGGGAAGAGTTTTAGATGCTACTTCAAGAATTGACACAGAATCGACAACAACTTACTGAACAACTGCGCACCAATGCAGAATTGACCAACCAGCTAAATCGCCAAAGGCGTAGGAGATCTAGGAGGGATCAGGCCTCTTATTCTTCCACCGAGAGTTCAACCTCTTCATATTACCATCATATGTCTATGCACCCACGGCTAAATGGGAGTTACACTCAAGCTACCAGATATCAACATACGCTAAACATTGGGAAACCGAGAGTCGACCCATCCACCAGCCATCATACTAGACCCTCCTACCAAGGAGGTGCTATTCCATATCAAGTTACAGACACCCGTACTACCACCGCTACCACTGATCTAGGAGTTGATGCCTAAAACCGGACAGAGGCGATCCAACACCAACGCACTCCAGAGCCTTATATCCCTGAAGACTTAGAACCAAGGAACCGAGACCTAGACCATCATCCGCGTCCGGCCCAGCCTCATATTGAAGAACCAGACCACACCTTGGCTCAACGTGCTCAAAATGTCCAAATGCTGGATATACCGACGATGATCCATCAGATGATCCGAGAGAGTCAAGGCCTCACTAATGACGACTGGGGAATCTCCCAAAGTCATACTACTTTTACTGACGAGATACACTATGCTGAATCCCCTCGGTGATTCAGGATCCCGACTTTGCTAATTTATGAAGGAAATTACGATCCTAACCAACACATCCTGAAGTATGAATAGTTGATGAATGCTGCATGAGTTGACAATGCAGTTAAATGCTGAAGCTTTCCGATCTCTCTAGGGGGCATGGCCATTATGTGGTTTACTCGTTTTCCACCTCGGTCTATCTCCTATTTTGATTAGATGGCGACCAAGTTTGTTGAACAGTTTCGGATGCATGTTGCAAGGCCGAAGGAGTTAATACTTTGTCCAATGTCACTCAAGCTCCTAAAGAGACACTCCGACATTATTTATAAAGATTTCATGCTGCATGCACTGAGATCAGCAACCCTAATAATAACTCCGTTCTCATGGCACTGACTAAGGGGATGAACCCCAATTATGAATTCGGCAACTGATTCGCCAGAAAACTCCTTATGTCATTGGACCATTTCTATTCCAAGGTAGCCCAATTCTTAAGAAACGAGGATGCAAAACAGTCTAGGAAACAGGATGACGCACGGCCCAGCGTAGAGGGAATTCAATGTAATGTAGTTGTTAAACAATCCGGAGAGAGTTTTGAAAAATTTCAATTGAATATACAAAATAAAAAGACACGACCGAGAGGTAATGGAGATTGAAATAAGAAAAGGGATCAGAACCGTGGTCCACGATGTAAGGCTCCAATGTTTGATAATTATACTCCTCTGAATATGTCACTGCAGAATGTATATCTACAAATTTGCAATACTATCTAATACAAGAAGCCTGCTCCAAAGCAATCAACGGAGAGACAGATCTAAACAGGGAAATTTTGTAGATTCCATTAAATCTATGGCCACGATACAAATGAGTGTCGTCATTTGCAAGATCTCATCTAAAAGTTGATACGCGAGAGAAAGTTAGAGCAGTTTGTGCGGGCGCTGCAATCTAGAGGTGCAGGCCCATCGAATCAAAATAATGTACCTAATCAGGCGAGATAGGAGGAACCCACCCGTACCGGCGGGAGGTTAGTGATAAATACTATAAGTAGTTGTCCTCATCCCACAGACCGAAGCTGGAAGGAAATGGAGTCATATGTCAGTTATATTAGGCATGCGGACTTCGAGTGTTGTTGTAGTTATGATGATGGGGATCCGGCCAAACAACAAAAGACGATGACTTATGACACTGTGTTCTGAAATAGAGATGATGACAAGGTCGAAGCCCCCACTATTGATCCACTTGTCATATCAGCTCAAGTAGGTCCTGCTTCGATGAAGAGGATCCTAGTTCATAGTGGAAGTTCTGTGAATATATTGTTCAAGCGAGCCTATGACCAAATGAAGATGGAGGCTAAAGATTTGAAGCGTTGCCAATCTCGAATTCATGGATTCAATGGAAGCGCTACTATACCCACAAGAGTAGTGGAACTACCAGTGGAGTTGGGAGTTGGAGAACGCCGGAGAGTCCGGATACTGCATTTTGCTGTTTTGGACATAGATTCGCCATATAATGCTTTCTTGGGTCGACCGGCCTTAGCTGAATTTAGGGAAACCATTTCCCTATGGTCTTTGACTCAAAAATTCCCTATCGATTGTGGAGTGGGAGTCGTCCAAGGAGATCAGGCTGCTGGACGAGCCTGTTATGTTGCTGAGCTACGCGAGGCATAGCAAAAGGAGAAAGGAAAGGGCATAGAGGAATCTCTCTGCGTCCATTTTGGTGAAAATTGGCAACTGATGCCTGGGCCCAGGCCTGGGCACCCCAACCAATTCCAAAGAGAACTTGATCCAAGAGATAACGAAATTGAAGATGAAAGTAAAGACAATCAAGCTTCTCCGGCCAAACTAATAATCGATGTCCCGATCGATGATAACGATGATTGTAGAATGATAAAGATCGGGTCTCAGTTAATCCAACAAATGCAAGAGGAATTGGTTGAATTTATTGGGCAAACCTCGACGTGCTTGCCTAGACACATTCTGACATGTGTGGGATCTCGCCGGACATCGTGAGCCACACGTTGAATATTGACCCGCAGTACATCCTGGTCAAGCAAAAAAGGCATGGTATGGATCCAGAGAGATCTTCCGCCCTTAAAGAAGAGGTCGATAAGTTAAAATCGAATCGGTTTATTCAAGATGCCTTATAACCGGAGTGGGTATCCAATCCTGTACTTGTTCGAAGGCTAAATGGGAAATGGAGAACGTGTGTTGATTACTCAAACTTGAACAAAGCTTGCCCAAAAGACAGTTTTCCACTTCCTCGAATCGATCAGCTCATAGATTCAACTACTGGGAAAAAATTATTATCCTGCATGGATGCATATTCCGGTTACAACTAGATACCCATGCACTTGCCCGACCAAGAACATAACAGCTTCATAACCGATCTAGGACTCAATTGCTACAAAGTCATGCCTTTTGGACTCAAGAACGCCGATGAAACTTACCAACGATTGGTTAGCAGGAGTTCGCCATCCTGATTGGGAAAACAATGGAGGTATATGTGGACGATATGCTAGTGAAGTCCTGATTTTCCACTGATCATATTAAAGACCTGGAGTTAACGTTTAATATCCTCTAAGAATACAGAATGAAGCTCAACCCATTAAAATGTCACTTTGGGGTTGCATTTGGAAAATTTCTTGGGTTTATCGTCAACGTTCGAGGAATTGAAGCCAATCCCGAAAAGCTCTGGATGATCAGAAATCTTGAGACCTCAAGAACCATAAAGCAAATCTAGATCCTCAGCAGCAAAGTAGTAGTAATGAGCAGGTTCATTTCAAAGTCCACCAAAAATTGTATTCCCTTCTTCAATTTGATTCGAAAAAGGAAATGGAATTCTGAATGGGCCACAGAATGTGAGGGCACATTCCAAGCACTAATTCAACACCTCACCACACTGCCTATTTTGTCAAAGCCTATCAACATGAGCAATTGTACCTTTACTTGGTGGTATGAGAAAACGCAATCAATGCTGCCTTAGTTTGGGAGGAAGACCGAGTGCAAAAAGTAGTCTACTATATTAGTAAACGACTAACCGAAGCTGAGAGAAATTATCCGAAGATAGAGAAATTGGCCTATTGTCTCCTTATTGCCTCAAGGAAGCTCCATCCATATTTCCAGGCTCATTCTATCACTGTTTACAATGATCGGCCATTACGGCAGGTCCTTACGCGGCCTGAGACGATTGGTAGGTTACTCAAATGGAATATTGAACTGAGCCAGTTTGATATTACTTACACTCCGAGAAGCTATTCAAGGACAAGTCCTAGCAAATTTCATAGTTGAATTTACTATCCCAGAGAACTTGCCTGAAACCAATGTGTAACGATGCAAAATTTTCGACCTCGAAAATTCGACACTAATACTTTCACTGTAGAAGTGCCGAGCAATTGAGCACGGGAAATTCTAGATTGTTAGGGTAAGAAAGAAAAAGAGGTAGAAGAAGAAACATAAACAAAGGCACAAAATCTCATAATCACAGAGGAATAAAATATAATATCAAATAACAACATTTATACAAAGAAAAGCTGTAATTGTCAATATGCATACAATATCAGAGTACAACCATCAACTAATAATCTGGATAGTCATAATAACATGTCTGTGAATACAATCAATACAAGTTCTAATACACAGTGGAATATACTCCATACATCTCTGTAATCCAGCTCGCCTCCTGAGCTCCTGAACTTTCTAACCTGAAAATCTGTAATACTCGGTCTGACCCGAGCATTACAATAAAGTAACACCCGAGTCGGGCTGGAAACCAGCGTGAGTAAACCCATATATAATGAAACACTTAAGTTATAAAGCTTCTTTAAAAACCCAGGTAACACGTTCATCACTACGAGTTCATATCTTGCTATAGCCAAACGCTTATTTCACAAAGTAATACCTATACCGTTACTTAGTTTAAATGGCCAAGTTACTTAATTTATTCCACTCTAGCCTATTTGATTTTACAAATCAAATCTATAAAGAATTATAGATTACAAATTGAAGTGGTTCCGGATATTGCTGATATCTGATCCCGATCTCTTCGAATCCAAGTGCCGTCTTTTAAGCCAAGTTGTTTAGGTGAAGGTAATTCAATTTAAATTCAAAATGTCATTTCACACAGAAATTTCCATCACAGATATCTATTTTAAATAAATGTCTCACATTTATCAATAGTTTAATACACTGTGTCTCATATCCCAGAATATAATGAATAAATATACTGTAGATATTAAACAATCTAAAGTATTGTATTCAAATTCATCATTCATAAGCAGGATTAATTAATCACGCCATTTCTAATTAATTTCATTTAATCACAAAAAAAATTAAATTAATTACCTCTAAATTCTGCGTAATTAACATTAATTAATTACAAACCATTTAAATTTATTGAAATCAAATGTTTAAAATTAATTAATTATTAACTTATAGTATCCCGTAAGACCTTGATTAGTTAAAGTTTAATACACTATCTAAATCACTCACATTATTTTGTTATATTCGAAAATACTTAGAAACTAAATTAAATAATTAATGTAATATATAATTATTCTAAACTAAATCAATTTAAGTTATTAACTTTATAAAAAAAAATTAATTTTTTGAAGCTTGCTTTGAGAACTTATTCATTATTTTACTTTGGAAACTTGTTCAATACTTTGCTTTGAAACATTGTTCATGTTTTCTATTATATTTTGTTAACTTGCAATTAAAATTAAAGAAAACTCGAGCCCATGGCCCAAAATCCCCGAGCCAAACCCGATCCACTCTCTCTTCCTAAAATCTGCTAATCACTTGCGTACGACTTCGAGCTAGACCCGATGAAAACTCATATCTTCCCCGACTCTCTCTCTTCCCTCACTCTACCACGAACATCACCTGGACAGACGAAACCTGTGCACCGTGCACACTGATCTGATCATCACCGACCATCGCTGGGACCACCAGCAAGTCACCGACATCCCCCTCAGTCGTCCCGACCACCCAAAATTGCATTCGACTATGCCTATCGAAATCGAGCTAGTCAATCCACCACAGAAACCCAGAACTGACCGACGAAATCACCTCCCGCGCGCCGCCTACAACTATTTGAGAACTCGTCGATCAACCTAGAGCTTCGCTACTATCTGTTCAATATGTGAGTACATGATTTTTGTTTGATGATAATAAACACACACACACACACACACACACACACACATATATATATATATTCATTTAAATGTATTTGTTAATGTACTATTTTATTTTTCACATGATTAAATAAATATTTGCTGAATAAAATAAATAACACTGAGTATAGATTCAAATAGATATTTTTTCAACAAATATTTATTACAATTTTAAATAGTAGAAATTCAAGCTCTCACTATACATATACAATTTTGATTACAATACAAATTCAATTACATCACAATCTTTCATTTACAAATGTCCTCACTACATATCGCTCATCAACTCATAGTTTATCTTCAACTTCATTCCAGATTGAATCCAGCATTTGAGCAATCTGAAAAAATAAATTTTGACGCACTAAAACTGAAAATAAAATATTTCTGCAGTATAAAATAAAATGTGATTTTGGAAATTTTATTAGCCTCGGTTATTTGGGTTGTTCGTCACCATTTAATTCGAATTCATCACACACGAACAGCTTGTGACATGCACAGTGTATCACCATACATGCCACAAGGCCGTGCACACCGATATATACACTAGATAAAATTACAGGGATAGGTGAGCACAAGGTCAAACCCAAATTAAAAGCCGGGTTCAACTCAAGTGCAATATAAATAAAGTCATGACATGAGCATAAGGTCTAACCCGAGCTTTAAAGCTGGATTCAACACAGGTGCAGTCCAAAAATACAAGCCTCGACAAAAATTTAGTGAGAAAAATTGAAGTGGTCAGAACAAAGGCTCAAAGACCTGACCCAAAGACCAGAACCAAAGAAAAAATAGTGGTGAACCATGAAATCAAGTGAACCAGTAAATGACACAGGTACAAGATGAAATCACATACATACATAAATGTATGTACACAGGCATCAGGCCGAAAATGTGCATCAGGAATTTCAAAATGATACAAGTGAACAGTGCAGTGAAACCATGGCATGAACCGAGTTTAATCAGAGACTTCAAAATCAAATACCAGACAAAAAAATGGAGCGACCGTATGAATGAAATACAATGGTCAGGCAACGTAAAATACAAAGCAATATCAATACAACAGTGATGAACCACTGACTCCAATAAACAGCAAGTAGAATCAAGACTCGAGCAAAACAGAGATGACCATGCCACCAGACTACACGGATACATGGAGCAATGCAATAGTCGATGGTGAAAACAACAACACGACTCAAATGAACAAAGCACCAAACCAGACTCAAGGAAATGAACAAAGAAAATATGCGTATATACATGTCGACCAGGCTGCACATTGAAGACTGTATGCAAAGCAAGTACACATGAACTATACAGACAAATGAAACAACATGTACACATATATCCTGAGGCAACATGGAAGCAATGCACATGTATACCAGACCAGGCGACATAACAAACATGCACAGGCAAAGGGTACACAAGCATGATGCAGTAAAAAATTAAATGCAACCTGAACAAAAGACTACAAGTACAAAACTTGATTAACTTTACCTTGGAACTTAGTACATTTATTTTGAAAACGTACTTCATTTGGATAAACCTGGTAATTATACTTAGACGACTCGAGCCCATGCATACGAAAACTCGAATAGACTCTCCAAAATCCCTGAGATTTTCTCTCGAATGCTTTGAGTCTCTCCCGAGAACCCATATCTTCCTCAACAGCCAAACTATTCAACCCTCACGCATACACGCGTACACGTGTACAGGCAGCCAGGTCACCCCCGACTAACCTCACAGTTGCTCTCAGGTCATCGACGACCACCCTAATCGATTCGAGCAATCCAAGTTACGAAATCATCACTGAATCAAAATCGAGCGAATTCAAGGTCATTTATTTTTTTCCTGAACCCATTTGATCGCCAAAATTCGCTCCGCTTCGCCGCGCGACGTCACCGGAGTCCACACCCCTTCAACCACAGCTGCTTCAAAGACCCCCAAAGCTTTCCCTCCAGTGCGATCATCTAGAACGCCGTGACGATGACGAATGAAGCTCGCAAGTGCAATCAACAAAAAGCAGGGCTAAACCCTACAAACCCCCCGTGCCACCACCACGATCCCTTATAAATTCAGCTACAAATTTTCCTGTCTTCATTATCACCCAATCCTCCTCTGACATGAACCCCTAGACCCAAACACATTTCACTCTCCAAAACTTGCCCAAAACCATATTTTCGTTCAAACCCGAGATCCTCATTCAACACCATTTTAAAAATCCTGATTTTGTTCATAAAAATCATTATTTTTGAATACAAATCAATTTATATAATCAAATCGAGGAAACTGGATGATCAAAATTTGGGATATTTTGAGTTTTTACTGTTCTTTCCACTGAATTGTTTGCATTTGATGCTTCCAGTAAATTTTAAAATCTTAATTAAGTGAATATAACTAAGTTTAATTTAAAACCATTGCCTAAATCTTTGTAGATTTTGAGAAATCAATTTTTTTCTTGAATTCTATGTCATTCTATTTTCAAACAGAACTATGCCTATATAGTTATACAGACATGCACTTTCAAGATTATACAGATAAACTACGCAAACAAACAGTGCAGGCATCATATAACTCACAATAACTTCAAATATATCTATATCAACAGGGACCACATCAGATCTAACCTTAAAAGGGTGGTTTTGCTCACCTGACCAGTGAAGAACAGAGGAAACAATTGTTTTGAATTTGGTTGCTTGTTTTTGATTTTCTACTTTATTGTTCTGAAAGTTTATCTCTTTTTATTTTTTTCTACTTTGCATCAGGTTTTGAAACTTGAATCGCTAGCTTCAGATATACTTTTGCACTGCTTTTGAAAATTTTCATTTGAATCTCCAGGTTGAAGTTGAATTCATTTATTTCCAGTTTGAAGACTTTGATCTTATTTTCACCTCCAGGTTGAAGTTTGTTTTACTTTGAATCTTCCTTGTTTCCATTTTTAAAGGTGATTTTCATTTCCAGAATCTTTCTTTTCTTTTTTTTTCTTTCAGGTTTGAAATTTTCTTGAGTCCAGATTCCTGCTTTGGGGTTGAGATGGTTTCAGATTTTTGTTAAGAGGGAAGTGACTTTGAATTTGAGTTTTTGAAGATGGTTTCTTGTTTTTCTTTTGATTTTCTTTCTTTTTTTCTTCTCTCAGGTTTGAGAATGAGAAGCTTGAACACAACTCACTCTTACTTTCTTTTTTTTCTTTTTTCTGGTTTCTTATTTCAGTCATTGGAAGATAAATGGCACGACTTCTATTTTATTTTATTTATTTTTATTTTTTCCCAAAAGTTAATGCCGTTTGTCCCTTTATTTCTATGCATATTGAACACTTGTAGTTGGTATGAAAAATTATTTTTAAACCTTTGTCTCAATTTATTTTGTAAACTTTTGTTTAATCCTCCATGTAGTTATACTTTCATATATATATATATATATATATATATATATATATATATATATATATATATATATATATATAGACACACACACACACACATATATGCCTTTATTTTTAAAGTTGTTTATATTTTATTTGTTTATATCCTCTTTAATATTTATATTTTACATGAATAAAAATTTCTATTGTTCTTTCTTTCACATTCAATTTTATTTTTTATTTTTAATTTAACTCACTATGTCTATATACAACAAATTTATACATCTTATATTCATGCACTATTTTAGCATTTATTTTTGTACAATTTTTTTAAAAAGAAAAGAATTATCTAAATAATTTGATTACATATTAACAAACGATTACTTTTATTTATATAGTTGAATTTTACTTAAAAATAATATTTTGAAAATAAGTGCATTAATTCTTTTTATTAATTTCAACTTTCAAATATATCTAACATATTTAAAATTTGGAAATCAAACCTATATTAATTTAAGGCCTTTAATTCTATTTTATTTTTAATACATTTTATTTTGAAAACCAATATTTGTTGATAAATCACTTATCCTTATATCCCAAATCAATTTACTATTTATCTTTAAATCAATATTCATTTTTTTAAAATCCAATTTCTACTTTATAATCAAAAATCATTTTCATTTATCCTAGAAATTTTCTAATAAATCCATAATTTATTTTCAAAATTAAATTAATTGCCAAGTTAATCGTAGCTAATTTTCAGGAATGTTATAGATTCCCCCCTTAAAAAATTTCGTCCTCGAAATTTGCTAGGGAGAAGAGAAAGAATAGATGATAGACAAAGGAATGATTGATCAGATCAGACCGAAATATTTATTCTTCATTCGGCTTACTAAAGCAGAATATCAACAAATATGAGTATCAACTCATTCAATTACGAACAATTGGGTTACCTGATCTACGAAGTATACAGGGGTATGAGTTAGTTCGAAGGAATAACTAACCGTTCGTAGAATATATCGAAACCCAATAAAACAGACAGAAATCGATTCGACCATGATCTAAGATTCAAGATTCGACTTGTTTACGAATTATTGAGAAATAAAACTGTGGGTAGTTCTCATGTCGAACAAACTTGAAAATTTAATCGTAAACGAGAAGGTTACCTTATAAAATTTCCTTTCCTTTATCATCCCTTGAGGTTGAAGAATTACCCTTGACTACATACACCTTCTTTACCAGAGTTTGCTTATGAGTTGGACAGTCGTTGATCCTGTTTCCTGGCTTGCGGCAATAATAGCATCCCGTAGATTCCTGATCTGGCCTCATAAATGGCTCTCTCAATCCTAGCTTCCAAGGATTCTTGCATTTATCCGAGTAGTGACCTTTCTCCAAGCAATTGAGACAAGTAACGTCTTTAAGCTTTTTCTTTCGAGTATTCTTCTTTTCTTTATCTTTCCTCGATTTCTTTCCACCAAACTTCTTTTTCCTCCAATTCAGGTTACTTGTATTTCCATCCTCCTCTGGAACTTCCTGCTTCTCCAGAGTATCGTATCTATAACCCATATCAATTAACTCAGAAAACGATCCCTCTACGTGCTTAGTCATCCTCTCTTGGAATTCCTTGTTCATTCCCCAAATAAACTTTTCATTTTTCTTTAAAGGTGTATTCACCAATTCTGGACCAAATCGAGATAATTCATCAAATTTGTTCAAGTGTTTCTCAAATGATAAACTCCCTTGCTTCAAATCTATAAACTCCTGGTACATTCTAGAGATACCAACAGACGGTATATATCGCTGCGCGAGCACTTCCTTAAAAGGATTCCAAGTAAATTCATCCGCCGGCTCATCCAATGCAACTGTTTCCCACCAAACTAAAGCCTCTTCTTGGAGTTGCCAAGAAGCTATCAATCGCATCTGATCATCTTCTAACTTTAGTCCTTTGAAAATCTTTTCACACGATCGAATCTAGGCGTGTGCTTTGATAACGGATTCTTTGCCTGTGAATGGCTTTCCACCAAGTCTACAAAAGCTTCGATACAAATCAGCTAGATTTGATTGAGATTGAATAGGGATATCTATAGTTGCAGGGCCTTGACCAGTTGAAATGGTACTTCCCTGTCCCCGATCTCGTCCTCTTCTTCCTCTCATTCTTACTATTCGTGAATAGTAAGAAAACCGATTTAGGCATTTGGATGGAATATCTTAGGGAATAACCACAGGTAAAGGAATAGATTGAGAAATTTGGATTTTGGTTTCGTTGGTTATACTCATTCTAGGGTATACTTCACCCTATCTCTAATGAGCCATCTAATGTGTTACACTCCGTAGCTAAAGTTCTTACTCAACCTTTAGCTCTGATACCAAACTGTCACGACCCGAACTCGATGCTTGACAACAACATCAAATTTGTATCGTCGGGGATTGCAACAACATTAGATGATAAATAACACAGCGAAAATAAAATATGATATCACTGATACAACATGAATACAATATCCAGTACAACGATTTGATTCAATGATAATCATCGACATCAGAGAATACAACACAGAATACAACGGAACACGATACAATAAAAGATAAGTCTTCACAGAATCCGATACTGCAACTCTGATCCAAAAGCTCCAAAGACAAAGCTCCAAACTCCAAGCTCGATCCACCAAGACGTTGCACCAAGATGAGCAAATCCGGTCGTGGGCTCCAAAGACTCCAAAATGTATCAAATAGAAAGCTAAAGGCTACCAAACGATATCTACAAACTGACTATCTGAAAAAACCAAACTCTAGACTGCCCGTGTGGAAAATTGTGGGAAACCAGAGTTTAGGAAGGGAACAATAAACTCCGGGTCAGTCATGGGACTGGTATGAGCAAACTAAAATAGTTTATCTTTAGAAACAAACAAAAGAATTTAAATTTGAAATCCGCAATGTTTTTTTTGAAAATGAAACTACCATAAGGCCTCCCGCCACACACAAAATGCAAATGCAGAATTGGAGGAGATTTCTCCTTATGATAGTCAAACATGCTTGATACGCGAAAAACATTTGATATTATTATTAGTGCACAGTGTAGAAAACATTTCGAAAGTATAATATTAATCTTAGCTAGCATTGGCATTTCGCACTTATGCCTACTATAGCTACCATTTTCAGTAGCAGGTTACCACCACATTCCATGGCAGGTTATACAACTAAAACCATACTGGACGCGTATTGTTTCTTTGGGTTTTCCAACAAATGGTCAGGCCAAGGAACTTCCCATTGCCACATGGGTATGCCTTTGGAGGGACACACCGAGAACCATCCCTCGGTTCTCTGCTAACACAAGGCCGGCTACCCCCTTCCCGGGGAATAAAACCTAAGATATGCCCCCTCGGTCCTTTGGGACCTTTAACCGAGGATCTTCAATACCAACAACATCACATAGTAATAAATATACTACAATGCCTACATGAGTAAGTATCTGGGCTCCATACCATGATACTACCCTTTTCCAGAAGGAATGGTCATACCCTAGGGGAGCTACGCCTAAAACCTTGCCGCATATTGACCATTACCGGTTTGTGAGGCTCGATGAGGTCTCGTCCACAAAGCTACGCTTTACACGAAAGTCATGCTTTGGTCATAAATGATCAACAAATGATCATCAATACACAGCAGCACTTAGCATGCCACACTACCAAATTGGGAGTATATCGCTGATAAACTTCAACTACATAACTTCTGAGCTCGTACGTCTCAGAGAAGGGTGTTAAGCTATGAGAATAAATTCTCCGCCACCAAGCAGAAATGTATTTGAAGGAAATCAGCTTTATACCTCAAAGTGTAGTGTCAGACACACATCCATACAAGTCTGTTCTGGGTTTGAACAGAACCGAAGGCACTTCCGAAGAAGCCCTTGTAATCCGGGTATCCACAATCTCGATCGGACTTCCCATCACTTAGGGAATCTCATACCGTAGCTACTCAGTGCACAGACAATCGATAGGTCATCCTATCGCTCTCGCAAATACTCGGTCTTCACCACCGTTCTTCAAATGCTATCCATAACGACGTATCATTATTCGGAATGGGTTATATGACACAAAGTTCTTCTCCTGGCTAAACCGAATAATGAGCGTAAAGTTTAACAACATATGGATATGGATTTCAGTTAAGTCACAACTTAAAATTCAAAACTTTCTTTAAAATGGTTTAACCCAATTACCATTTCAAATCTTTATATTCATTTCACAAAGTTTATCCAGTTTCACAAAGATCCATCAATGGATTTCAAAACAATTTCCACTTTTATTGGATTAACTCACTTAATCTTTTAAATAAAAGATTTAACTCGTAGCTTTCAAAACACGTTCCAAAGATTCATTCATAACTTGGAAACCGTTTCATTTCAAATTTGAAATTCCTATAATACAAATTGGAAGTTCATTCCTTATATGAAAGCTCTTATCATTTGAAAACAAACAGCTTTATTCCAAAAAAAAAAACGATCTCATTTATACAAGTTAAAATCTTTGGGTTAAGTCAAATTCCCAAAACAACACTTTTTTAAACCCATATAAACTTGTATAACCATTTTAACATCATAATTTCTCAACATAGAATTCAATTCCAAATTTTTGAATTCAAATTTAAATCAAAATATTTTAATTTCAAAGCTTCATTAACTTTTATCTTTGAAAACACCTTTTTGAAAGCCTTTCATATTAAACCCCAAATCCATTTCAAAAACCAATGGAAATTACAATTTCAATTTCAAAAACATTAAATTTAAATCATCTGGGACTTAACCAATTTCACGTGAAATCCATATTGGTGTGTATAAAAGTGTGGTCCAGGGGTTTTACACAGTAGTGCAACATCACAAAGAATCACATCATCACAGGTTCTTATATTAATATCGATAAGCGGTATATTCCAATAACGCTTATCTTCCATACACAGATTCACAGATAAATAGTACACATTCGTCACAGATAAAATAAATTACATTCATCATAGCTAAATCACAAATCAAAATATCACAGAATCAGACAGGATAGTCAATTCAAGACCTCTCATCCAATACAATCATTCATAAGCAATTCAAGCATCCAATAATCATTTATAAACAAGATTAATTAATTGTTTAATCCTAAATTAATTAAATTAAATTTTTAATTAATTTAATTACTTATGAATTAATGATCAAATCCTGATTAATCAATTACAAATCAATTTATAAAATTAATTAATCAATCACCTTAATTAATTATTCTTAATTAATCACATTAATTTAATTAACCTTTAAGTTAATTACATAATTAATTAACCTTAATTATTTACCTTAATTAATTATTTTTCAATCATAAGTTAATTAACCATTAATCATTAATCCTTAATTAATGTAATTATCCTTTTAATTAATTGACTTTTAATTAAATTTCTTTAATTATCATTTAAATGGAATGAAGGTAATTAACTTATTCAAAACACTTAAGACCTTCTATTAATTAAAGTCTAAATTACCCTCATCTTAATCATTACCATATTTCATCCCTTGATCTTGAAACAATAGAGACAAATTCTTCAAACCAAAACAAACTAAATTTCAAACCCTATGACTTCATATTTATATTGAAATCGATAAATACTTTTATCTTGAACTTGATTAACTTTACCTTGGAACTTAGTACATTGATTTTGAACACGTACTTCATTTGGATAAACCTGGTAATTATACTTAGACGACTCGAGCCCATGCATACGAAAACTCGAACAGACTCTCCAAAATCCCCAAGATTTTCACTCGAATGCTTCGAGTCTCTCCCGAGAACCCATATCTTCCTCAACAGCCAAAATATTCAACCCTCACGCGTACACGCGTACATGTGTACAGGAAGCCAGGTCACCCCCGACCAACCTCACAGTTGCTCTCAGGTCATCGACGACCACCCTAATCGATTCGAGCAATCCAAATTACGAAATCATCACTGAATCAAAATCGAGCGAATTCAAGGTCATTTATTTTTTTCCTGAACCCATTTGATCGCCAAAATTTGCTCCGCTTCGCCGCGCGACGTCACCGGAGTCCACACCCCTTCAACCACAGCTGCTCCAAAGACCCCTGAAGCTTTCCCTCTAGTGCGATCATCTAGAACGCCGTGACAACGACGAATGAAGCTCGCAAGTGCAATCAAAAAAAAGCAGGGCTAAACCCTACAAACCCCCCGTGCCGCCACCACGATCCCTTATAAATTCAGCTACAAATTTTCTTGTCTTCATTATCACCCAATCCTCCTTCGACATGAACCCCTAGACCCAAACACATTTCAATCTCCAAAACTTGCCCAAAACCATATTTTCGTTCAAACCCGAGATCCTCATTCAACACCATTTTAAAAATCCTGATTTTGTTCTTAAAAATCATTATTTTTGAATACAAATCAATTTATATAATCAAATCGAGGAAACTGGATGATCAAAATTTAGGATATTTTGAGTTTTTACTATTCTTTCCAGTGACATTGCTTGCATTTGATGCTTCCAGTAAATTTTAAAATCTTAATTAAGTGAATATAACTAAGTTTTATTTAAAAACATTGCCTAAATCTTTGTAGATTTTGAGAAAGCTATTTTTTATTGAATTCTTTGTCATTCTATTTTCAAACAGAACTATGCCTATATAGTTATACAGGCATGCACTTTCAAGATTATACAGATATACTACACAAACAAACAGTGTAGGCATCATATAACTCACAATAACTTCAAATATATGTATACCAATAGGGACCACATCAGATCTAATGTTAAAAGGGTGGTTTTGCTCATCTGACTAGTAAAGAAAAGAGGAAACAATTGTTTTGAATTTGGTTGCTTGTTTTTGATTTTCTACTTTATTGTTCTGAAAGTTTATCTCTTTTTATTTTTTTCTTCCTTGCATCAGGTTTTGAAACTTGAATCGCTAGCTTCAGATTTACTTTTGCACCGCTTTTGAAAATTTTCATTTGAATCTCCAGGTTGAAGTTGCATTCATTTTTTCCAGTTTGAAGACTTTGATCTGATTTTCACCTCCAGGTTGAAGTTTGTTTTACTTTGAATCTTCCTTGTTTCCAGTTTTGAAGGTGATTTTGATTTCCAGAATCTTTCTTTTTTTTTCTTTCAGGTTTGACGTTTTCTTGAGTCCAGATTCTTGCTTTGGTGTTGAGATGGTTTCAGATTTTTATTAAGAGGGAAGTGACTTTGAATTTGAGTTTTTGAAGATGGTTTCTTGTTTTTCTTTTGATTTTCTTTCTTTTTTTCTTCTCTAAGGTTAGAGAATGAGAAGCTTGAACACAACTCACTCTTACTTTCTTTTTTTTTTCTTTTTTCTGGTTTCTTATTTCAGTCATAGGAAGATAAATGGCCTGACTTCTATTTTATTTTATTTATTTTTATTTTTTCCCAAAAGTTAATGCCATTTGTCCCTATATTTCTGTGCATATTGAACCCTCGTAGTTGGTATGAAAAATTATGTTTAAACCTTTGTCTCAATTTATTTTGTAAACTTTTGTTTAATCCTCCATGTAGATATACTTTCTTATATATATATACATATGCCTTCATTTTTAAAGTTGTTTACATTTTATTGGTTTATATCCTCTTTAATATTTATATTTTACATGAATAAAAATTTCTATTTATTTATTTATATACAAAATTAATCTCGGCCGAGGCATTTAAGATGGTAGTTGGGAGGTAGTAGCTGGGGGGTTAACTTTGGGAATGAACATGACGTTTGGGAGTTCAATAAAATGTTTACTGTTTACAAAATTTATAAAGTAAGTTAACGAAGAAAAACTTTCCACCAATTCAATTTATCTCTTCAGGTAAACAACTCCCTCCCTCTTCTCTCCATTTTTTTATGGAAATTTATAAAAAAAGAAAAGAAAAGGTGGATGGCTGAACAAGCTCCAGCATGTCACCCCACGCACAAACCCCTCGACCTCACCTCCCTTATTTACTTCTTCCCCTCATTTACCCTTCCACCCCACGCACCGACCATCACCGCCCACATGAAGAGAACGTACAAACCCAGCAACTTGCCTCCACCTCACGCACCTTACCTCCACCTCACGCACAAACCCGCACTTCCCCTCGCCTTCACTTCACCACTACCGAGAATATCGTGCGCCTGAAGATTTGCAGCTTCATTTATAAAAAAAATGTTTTGTGCGCGCATGATGGCGTGAGTGCTACAGTTAGTAGAAGGGAGGGGGAAGGTGATGGATAGGGTGCATGTGCATGAACAGTATGCATGCGCCTGGTGCATGCAAGGGACGTGCGCGTGGGTGTTTCATGCGTGTGGGAGGTTCACATCATATAGAAAGGGGGGAAAGGATGTTGGATCTGGGTTACGTGCGTAGCTGTATGCAAGTAGAGATAAAAGAAAAATGCGTGCGTGGGCAAGATTATAGTATGTAGAAGGAGAAAGAAAGAAGTTGGGTTCTAAAAAAAGAAAAATTGAACGGTAGCACACTGTTGCTTCCAAACAGTACTGAGAAAAATATATACTGCATATATTTTGGTTGCTGAAAATAGTAATCACTTTTCTTTTCTCGTTGTGTGCAGAAGCAACCGGTTATGCTTTTGCAGCAGCATCGATTTTCAACTTTCGTCCTTTCCTCTGTCATCGGTAAGCGCATCTATATAATTTTATAAATTACATATGAAGGTTCATTTATTAATATCGTCTTTCTTTTGTCGATATTTGCAGTATTCGTTGTTCGTATTGTACCGACTTCATTCGTGCTTCTTCGTGCTTAGTTGTCAATTTCTTTATCCACGAAAGGTGAAATAAATTTTCACGACTTATGTTCTTATACAAGTTTTGGCTGATGAATGATTGCTATGTGATGTTGAAATTGGATGCTATTTGTTATTGTTAAAGTTAAATTGAAATGGATATAGGATAGTTAACAGTTTTAAAACCGATTTATATGTTAAATTGATTAGTTAAATATGACCCCTTTTAATTGTTAAATTAATTGACATATAGAATAGTGATAATTACACCTTGAACCATTGAACGTATATTGGATTAATTTTTGTAGTATAAAATTGAAATTGAATGACAAGTGAAAAAACGTATAAATATTAGTGTAATAATCTTTAATCTGCATGAAATGATAGTGTAGATTCTAGAAATAATTATATTAATTTGCATACATAACAAATGTAAATTAATACGATTATTTCGAGATTATTTAAATAACTTGTTGAATTGTTATGCATGGATGCTATTGCTTGTTATTTACCTTGACACCATCCCAGTTATCACACTGCAAGTTCCCTTTGCTATGTTTGATTTTTGAATTGAAATGGAATCGGGTTGAAATGATAAATACCCAATAACTTGACTTATAGAAAATTAAATTAAACCTGATTGGTCAATAATTTGATTTAAATAAAATAAAGATTTTATTTGAATAATAATAAAACTTTGAAATAAAATTGGAATTTAAAATTAAATGAAAGGAAAATGTGAATGCTTGAAATTTGAAACAAATATTAACGTAGTAATTGACGAAAGAAACTTGTTTAAAATTTAATTGATTAATATTTAAGTTTTGAAATAATTAATAATTAAGTTTTGAAATTATTAATAATTAAGTTTTGAAATCATTAATAACTAAGTTGAAATTATTAATAATTAAGTTTTGAAATTAGTAATAATTAAGATTTGAAATTATTTGATAATTTAATGAGATTAAATTGTTTAATAATTTAATTTAAATTGAATTCTTTATTAAGTGAAATTGAACCTCTTGAATAAGTGAAACTAAGTTGCTTTATTAACTGAGTTTTGAAATTGTAACTAAGTGATTAAATAATAAATGAAATTGAATTTCTTTAACAAGAAATAAATGCGTTTTATCGAAACAAATGAAAGACTTGAAATTTAAAGTATTGGATTTGACAAATTTAATTGAAATTAAATTTGTAAGCTTGATATAATGAAGTTGAACTTAAGTAATTAATTTAATGAATTGTAAATTTAATTGAAGTTGTTTTAATGATAAATTAGTTTAACGAGTATTGAATGAAATCGATAAATGAGCTTAAATCGATTTGAACATTAATTTAAGTTTATCTTATATGATTATGGAATGAAACTTATATATGAAATTAAATGTATATTTGAATTGTTAAAAATCAATTTTGAAATGGAATTATAGAAATTTTAAAATGAAATTTGGATGTCATGAAACGTAAATTCCGGAATTTGTTTTGAAAAGACAAATGAAATATTGAATTTCAAATTCTAATAGAAATTGAATTTGATTTGATTTTGAAATTTATTAAACAACCAATCAGTGAATAATTACAAAGGTTGTTAAAGAGACCGAAATTGGCTAGGGACATACTCACTGTCTAAACCGAAAACCACTTTAATAACTATACGTGGAGTGTGATCCAGAATAAAGTGGTTAGAATGACGAACGCGATGACTGAAGAAAAAGAACGATAATGGACAGCCTTGACACTTGTGTCAAATTGGAAATGACTAAAAAAAGAGCCGTGCCGGGCCAAATAGGGTTAGCTACCTCGAGCGAACACACTTCTTCGTAAACTACTCATTACTTGTTATTGATTGGTGCGCACCCTTGAATTTGGAGTGTTGTTTCGCAGTGCTGCGATCGTTGCGGCGATGCGTTATCACCAGTCCGGATCAGGCAAACGGTAGTTTCACTACCTTGGGTATTGCCTCATGTGCCTTGTCATACCTGTATTCCCGTATACGCGACCACTACGAATTTGTTTTGTATTATACCTATGGAGTACTCCCTAATATCCCACTAGTTTACGGTGGAGTTTACAGTGTTTTATAGTCAATAATGCTATATGAAATGTGGTAAGGGGGACAATGGTAACGCCTTAACACTATTTTGATATTTACTTTACTGTTAGACATTATCTACTCACCGTATATTACTACGTATAAATAGTTTAACGGATCCTGAAAGATGTTATTCCATTCATATTTTAGTTATTGCTATTTTGAATTTTAACCATATTATCTATATAAGAATATATGTCTTGATTCGAGTGTTTGTTTAAGCTTATGCTCGGATCAGACTGAGGATTGCTGTTGTTGTTCTACTCGGAGCTGAAGACCGAAGACTATCATTATCTTTCCTTATCAGTATTGTTCTTTCTATTTAGACTATTGGACTTCTATGTTGTTCTATTTCCTTTTATTTGAGACATTGTTGTATTTATGGATAGCTTCATAAACTACTCTTATGACTATGTTGTAATTCCGCTGCACTATTCTGTGATGTTATATTCTGTGATTCTGTGATGATTCTCATTTATATATATATACTCCATTAATAATTCGTGTTTTGTATTATTTAAGTTGACATGTATGGAATATCGTCAATTTAAATGGTACAAATATACGGGTTGTTACACTGGTGCTGCTTGTTTTATGATTTTTCGACCTTACATGAAAAGGTTATAGCTTTTATAAGAGTTCAATTTATATAATAAAATAATCTCTTAATTAAAAAAATTAGTAGATCAATCACCTAATCACAATCATGGTCGTTCACCTTGCATCTCCGTCCTACTAACAAATGCGACTTCTTTGACCTGCGACTATGCCTTCCTCGACCTATGATTGTGCCATCCTCGACTCAACATCCATCTCCTTTACAAAATCGAGCAACCAGGTCGACTTCAGACGATTATGTCATCTACTTTGGCACATGTGGCCTTCCTTCTTCCTTCTACTTACGTTCGTTTCCAACCCTCGACCTCTCCTCTTTCCTCCAACTCTCGACTTTGTGCACGCCATCGGAGTTCGCTACCTTGCCGTCGGTCCCCCTACATGCGCGCACGGTGCTCATCGCAAACCCATCATTCACTCGCGTCGCCTACCTGCTACCAACCCACGCTTATCTCTATATAAAGCCGAGCACCACCACACTGCCACTGTGCTCGCGTTCGACCAGATTATCGCAGCCTTGCCGCGATTTATTTTCCTTTCCTTTGCTCATTTTTTGTGTGATGATCGATTCATGAATTGATCTAAAGGAAGGGAAAGGAGAAAAGGCTAGTGATTTAAAATTAAGGATGACAACTCGATAGTAGCGTAGGAAGGCGTCTTCAAAAGGTAGGGTGGCTCGAGACAGTGATTGATTTTACTTTTATATTTTTTCAAAATATCTCGAATCACAAACTATGAAATTTCGAACTCTTATTGAGGCATGTCTCCTAGCATATATAATGTTATAAGCCTATTTTGAATGTAATGGAACAAATTTCGAAGCCTAATTTGAATGTATGGAGAAGATAGCATTTTAAATCGACTATTTAAATTAAATTCAATTAAATTATCTCTCGGCGTTTTCAGATTGCATGACCATACGGAAACTCCAAACGCTACAAAATTTGAAATCCGATAATAATAAACTTTTATGAATCCAATGGAACTGGTTTCTTAGAATTCCAAGACTATACACTGGATCACTATTCTAACGCGTCGATTAAATCAGCAGTTCCAAAAATTGTCGAAATCACTAGAAATCTCAGTTTAAAATTTTACTAACTAAATTCTAATTATAAAACATTAAAAATCGTTTCAATTCATATTCAACCAGCTTTCAATTAGTCACTATTTCTGTATTATGATAAATCATTATATTTGAAATTTAAATTCACTCTATAACTTACACCCAAATCTTTCATATCCACAAATAAATTTATATTCCAAATCCAATATTTTAACCATTTAAATATTCAAAATTTAAACGATGGAAAACCTGTGTTGTTAGAATGAATCCATTCATAAAATATTAACATCAAATCCAATATAAAATGTTGGTTTCAAATCCAATTATAAAACTATTCATCATATTTCAATTTCAAATCCATTATATATATATATAACACCGTTTAAAAGCTATTATGTTATTTATAAAATGTAGTCTTATAAAACAATTCAAAATCTCTATTGAAAGAAATTCACAAAATTATAATTTAATAACATCGAAAATCGTACCATTATTTATTTAAATAAAATCTTTTCTCTTTTAAATCCATTCTAAATATTAAAATGTATATAATTCCAAAATCACTTTGAAATGCATTTTTAAATAAAAACATCATTTTATAATTTTGAAATTCCAAAAAATGGCCCAATGCTACAACAGCACTAAATAAGGTGATTCGAATGGATAATAACAATCATGGCATCCAACACAAAAAATCACATGATACAACATATATATCAATATCTGTCTATAAAATCAACAATAGTGATGACCCGGTTTATAATCGTAGGTCGTGCTAATGTACGCATCGACAAGGATTACACATTTTCTGAAGTTATAATCGTTCAACTAATGTAGTATTCACTTTTACTACAACTTTTAATTATAAATAACTACAACATTAACTTAAGTTTATAATCATTTACTTACAGCATTCACTCTTTCTATTAAATGTAATTAGTAGCATTTCAAATTGTTGACTTAAGTTTATAACATTTTTGTAACATCTAAATTCTTATTTATGGAGATAGTTCCACTGGAGCACTTTCATTACTTAAGTTTACTTGTATAATATTCTATTATGTATCCCTATTTAACATTACATCTTTTTAAACATTCATGGTAAGTTATATATATGTTTTAAGAATATAATTGAATGTCACACAAGTTTATCTTATTCATTTTAGTTAACAAAATGTTCAATAATTACATCTTCTAATTTCATAACACTTGGATGTACTAGTTACAAGTTTCCAATTTCTTATATAATTCATTAATCACTTAGCATCTATTTTCTTATTTTTCCATTTAGAGATTTCCAATTATTAAAATTCCACTTTATTTCTACAACTGAAAACCACTAATTTAACAGGAACTTAAGAATTCAATTCCGGATTCATGTAAATCACTTTGAAATAGTATACATACTCATATACTTTATACATCAATCATATTTAGAAATTAAAATTAAGATTTGTTTATCAAAACAAATTTGCAGTAAAACTACTACAGTGGTCTTCCCACTTTAAAACTCGAAAATGAACATCGATGATGTGTGCACTCATCACCAAAATTATTTTCCAGCGACAGAGAAGGGAGTACATAACTTATTTCCTTTCAAAAATTCTTTTTAAAACATTTCTTTCAAATCACATTGGAATATTTATACCTTAAGTTTTCAAATTTCCAATTTATATTTAC
Organism: Allium cepa; assembly: GCA_030765085.1. NCBI lineage: Eukaryota > Viridiplantae > Streptophyta > Magnoliopsida > Asparagales > Amaryllidaceae > Allium > Allium cepa. The sequence goes on from CM060928.1 coordinate 621,444,329, forward strand.
CTTATTTGTAAATATTACTTTGCAATCAATATTTAAAAAAATTCATTTCCTAACAAACAAACATATCACAAACAACTATGTCCATCTATACAAAAAATTCTTATATATATAAAATAAAATACTAGGTAAAGTTATTTTATTTACCTATATTTTGAAAACAATATTGTGTTGGTCTGCCCTATTAGGTGTTTAGAAATCCCTGTCGATGTCATAGCATCCTATGTACCGACCAGAATTTATAAATACTAAACGAAACAAATAAACACAATATAAAAACATTTTTATAACACTAAAAAATACTCTCTCGTATATACTCCCAAACAACTCATTATAGGGTATTAGTGCCCTATTTTCGATGAGTCAGACCCCACAAAGCTAAGGTTATCACTAAACCTCGCTCTGATACTAAATGTAACGACCAACCTTTTTGGACTGTTTAAATCGACCATAAACCACACATGTCAAACTCAAACCATTCAGAAGGGAGGTTTGTTATGGGGTAAATAAGATAAAGAAGAGAAAGAATAAAAAAACACAGAATCTCACAACGGAATGACAAAATATAATAATTAAATAAATAGTTCATGAAATTGTTTACAAATAATATTTGATTACACTTTTACAATACAGATTAGAGTTACAAACAGTAGAAATATAAATAATGCAGTCGAACAACATGATGCAGTGGTATAAATATAATAAATAATATACAGATCTCTATCTTATCCCTCCAAAGATAAAATGGTCTTCAATACTCTGAGCTCAGACTGACCCGAGCGTAATGAAAAGACAAAACACTTGAGTCAGAACTAAAAGATCTTATGTAAATTAAATCAACAATAAAAAAATATGAGTGCAACGACTTCATAGATGTTTACGGGGTTTTACATCTCCTATCCAATGTCTGACGTGCGTGCAATAAACTAAAAGATGTTCGAGATTGACATCTCTTAAGGATCTGTTAAACTATTTACTATGTAGTAATATACGCTATTATAATATGTCTATAAGTAAAGTAAAGTATTTAAATAGCGTTAAGGTGTTACCCTATCCCCTTTATCACATTTTTATATATTCCTGTAGTCTGTACAAATACTATAAGCTCCACCAAACTGGTGGGTTATTCAATAAGCACTCTATATGTACGGTACAAACCAAACTCGTAATGGGCTCAATAAGGCATGTGACAAGGCGCGCGAGGCAATGCAGGGGTAGGATTCTACCATTTGCACTCCCCGACTGGTGGTAACACATAGCAGCTTCTACCGCCCACCTCGAAATACACTCCCAAATCAAATCGAGGCGTGGCTACCAAATCAATCACAGAGTCATAATATGGTATCAAAGAAATGTGTTCGATAGGAGGAGTGACCTCACTTGGCCCGATATAGCTCCTGTTTTAGCCACATCAAGCTAACTCGAGGGAGTCAGGGCTATATTAATACCTCATACAGAATCGTTTTTCAAACCATCCTACCTCATTCTAGAATCTCCACCATGTGCGCAGTTGTTAAAGTGGTTTTCGATATTGGTAGAGAGTATGACAACATCTGACCCCGGTCTCTTTAACAACCAAAGCTTAGTTCATACCGGATGGTTCTTTTACATTTTCAAAACCAATTCATAATTGATATCAAAAAATCATATTTACTTCAAATTATACCACTTTCGAAATCATATTCAATTCAAAATATCCCTTATTTCAAAACCACCATATTTACTCAAAATATGCCATTTCACTAGAAAATATCATTTTCAGATCCCAATGTAAGTTATAATATCATTTAACCATATTCGCTTTTAAATTAGGGATTTAAATATAAACAATTCACCTTGCACCATTTGAATTTTTGAAATTAGTTTAGATAGTCATAAATAGTTTAAACAGTTTTAGAATAGTTTAAAATATTTTAAAATATTTTAAAATTGTTTAAATGGTTTGAATAGATTAAAAATAGTTTAAAATAGATTAAAATAGTTTGAATAGATTAAAATAGATTAAATAAATTTAAATTAGATTAAAATAGATTAAATAGATTAAAATAGTTTACAATAGTTAAAATAGATCAAAATAGTTTGAATTAGTTTAAATAGTTGAAATAGTTTAAAAATAGATTTAATGTAGTATTTAGTAGTTTAATATAAAATGGTTTGATTATTGGAAATGGTTTATATAGTAAACAGTTTGAAAATCTAAATAAATACGAATTTAAAATAATATATCTTTAAACAATTTATTTTAAAATAACTAATTTGTGCTTTTCCAAAAAAACCTAATTTAAAATTAATATCTGATTAAACTATTTCTTCCATTTCAACACATCTGGACCATATCTAACTTTTAAATCAACAAACTCAATTTTATATCTTTCAATTCAGATTCCCATTTAAAACCATTTAAATCTATGTCGATTTCAAATCCATTTTTGAACTATAAATTTATACTACTTAAAATTTAGTAGATTTCAAAGTTTAAATATTCAAACATTTACAATAACTCGGTTTTGATAAATTTCATTTATATTTCAAAATTCAACCTTGAAATTTCAATGTAAATTCTTTTAAATAATTCATTTGAACCAATTTCAATTTCAACATTCAAAGATAGGATTTTCGAAAGTAATTCTGTTTATATAAATCATATTTTATTTCAAAATATCATTTAAGTAGATTCAAAAATTAATGTTTTAAATTCATTTAATTTAACCAATAAGGTGTCCGTATATAATTTTCTACGTTATGGTCAAGTGAGACAGATATCTATCATTTCATCCCGCAATAATTTAAAATTTACGGGTATATATCATTTCAACCTGCAATAATTTAAAATTTACGGGTATATATCATTTCAACCCGCAATCCCGAGTTAAATTCAAAATTCAAAAATCGCTCGAGTCTATCATTTCAACCCATAACGATTTTTCCTTAATCTATAGATCATTCTGGTATGTATCGTTTCAACCCATAGTGATTTCCTAAGAATAAACTAAGGAAACATATAGTCTGATAGCGATATATAAAATAAACATAACACCTAGTAACACAATATCAACAGTTAAACATCCATTACAATCATCATTCAGTTCAACTAATAAATCACAATAAATAAACTAGTTATCATTATTAGGCATTCAATTTACAATTTTAATTCAATATTAAATTAAATGGCCATTATATTCGATAAAATTCAGATTTAATCGGAATGACGATTTAAACGTACCAAACAATAATCAGTCAATTTCTAATCAAATCACATATTTAATTTAAGTAATTTAAGACAATTTAGTAGTCATGAGTGGGTTAAAACACTCATCTTTGATTTCAAGTCGATTTAAAATACAAATAAAGGTCCAAATTTGAATAGTCTTAGAATTTTACCAAACTAGTTCCATAATGTCCGGAATTTCAATACGATCGCAGCGGAGAAAACCACGGGTGAATCTGAGCTCGTATGCAAAAGTTATGAGGATTAGAACATTAAAATTCAAATTGAAAAATAAAGTAACAAATAATAATTAGACACACCACCTCCACATTTAAACCCTAATCCACACTCGAGCATGCTCGCTATTGACTTAGGCTGCCATGATCTCAATGTCGTTGACCAACAAATTGACGCTGCCATGACCAGCTGCGACTTGATTTGGCCACGCCACGAGTTGCTTCATCCCTAGATGACCCTCCATCGTGGTCGTGACCACCTCCAACACCACCAAACGCAGCCGCCACCATTTAGCTTCTTAGGCCAAATTCCAGCGACTCGAGCCTCCATACGACAAATGACAACCACAGATCAAAAGCCCATGTTGACCTCTACGATGCAGCACCTCCCGATTGTCGATTAAGCGACGATCCGCCATTGAAATTGAAACCCTAGAAATGGACGGCTGAAAACGATCGCTAATTTCTTGCCAAATGTCGATCCGAATCAAAAAACTAATTGCTGTAGTGGATTACACTCATCAAGAGCTTTCCAACAATATATAATTTACTATAGTTTGGAGAGTTTGAATTTTGAAATTGGTTTTGAAATTGAATTTAGGATTTCTGGGTTTTTGCCTATAGAAAGAAGGAAGAACAAACGGATAAAATTGTATGTACAGGCAGAAATAAAAGGTTGCTGGGGCTTGAGAAGCAAAATCTATTTATATAGATAAGGCCCGATAAGAACGAATATGTATGACCCGTTATTTTCCCCCATTCAAATCGATAACAATCCACACTTGCCGGACTTGAATAGTACAAAATAACAGATTGCAATAAAATTCAGAGCAAATAAAAATCAAATCATAGACACAGAACATCAGAATATCTCGCAGCGGAAAATAAAATACCATAGTAGTTCAAAACCAAATACATAATATTAGTCGGAAAGCAGATACAACATAAAATCCCAAATACAAAGAAGTCCACTAATACAAAGCTAACAACAGAACAACAGAACTGAAATATAGATAACTAGATAAACTGATAAATCTCCAGCAATTCCAGACCTCCAGAGTGTGGAAATCCAAATCTGTGAATAACTCAGGCTGACTCGAGCGTAAAATAAAACACAAACATTCGAGTCGGGACATATATACTTATCCAATGTAAACCAACTCAAGTGAACTGTAGTAAAAGTACAAGTAACTTAGAAGATGCTTGGGACGCCCATCCTCTAAGGATCCGTCAAACTATTTACTATGTAGTATATTGCGGTATTATAATAGTGTATATCAGTAAAATAAACTTACTTTAAAATAGCGTTAAGGAGTGACACAATATTCCCCTTAACACAAATAATGCCAATAGTCTATACAATACCCGCATATATCCTGATCGAGAGACTATGAGAAGATACTGCATATGCACGACACAAATAGAAACTCGTAGTATAGGCTTGATATGGTAGGTGACACGGCACACAAGGCAATGCCAGGGTAGATATACCAATTACGACACTCGGGGTTGTGGTAACGCAGCAGCCACATACGCCCACCGAGGAACACATTCCCAAATCAGAGGGTGGCCACTAAACAATCACCAGTAATATAATGGTATCGAAGAAATACGTCCGCTACGAGGTGCGACTCAACTGGCCCGAGACCGCTCCTGTTTTAGCCACCTTATGCCAACTCACGGGAGTTGGGTCCATGTAACATAACACAAGAACGTCGCCACCATCCTACTTCATTCTGGAATCTCCATCGCGTACACAGTTGTCAAAGTGATTTTCGATATCGACGGATATTATGTCCATATCCGATCCCGGTCTCTTTGCCAACAAATCGTTATTATAACCCGTGGTTATAACTTTCAAAACAATATTTTATACTTCAAAATAAATATCAATTCAAATCCAAATTTTATCAAAATAAAGGTCAAATCATTTCCAAACCATTTAAATATTTCAAAATATCATATCCTTTCAAAACTTCCTTTTCAAATCATTTATATTAGTTCAAATCTAAATATTCAACTTTCAATACCCTTTTAAAATTCAAAGATAACATTCATTAATTTAAATTAAAATCATCTTTTAAAATGATTCATTTTCCAATTAAATTTATTCATTTAAATCATTTAAAAGTGAAGTTATTATTCGTTCAAGTCAAGTATTCAAATTTCAAAGTTTCAAGTCATTCTAAGCTCATTTACTAAGTCAAAATCCATAATTATTAAAATTTCAGCCTTTCGTAGCATTTAGAAAAAGCTGTTATAAGTTATACTTGAAAACATTTTAATTCAGAAAAGACAGCTCTTAAAAACTGCTGTAAAAACACAGTTTTAGTTAAATTTTAGTTCAAAACAGCGAAGACGGCATTTTCAGAAATACTGTAATAGCTCAGGTTTCAAAACAACAGTTTTATTCATTTCTGCAAAGACAACAGGACACTACAACATTTACATAAATGCTATAATAGCTTTGAGTTAAGTTTTTAGCCTACTCAATTTATTAGAGCAACTACAACATTTCAGAACTGCTGTAATAGCTCTTTTACTAGCCTTTTAGTTCATTCCCAGAAACTATAGCACTTCTGAATACTATTAAAAGTGATTTTCAGATTTTAGTGTGTTTCCAGCAATTAATAATCTTCATTTTGAACCCTTTAAACATTGTCAAAATCATAATTTAACATTTAAAAATGTCATTAACATATCAATTAACATATTATTTTATACAATAAATTTCTTATAAATAATTCCAATTTCACCAAATTACTTAATAAATTCAAGTGCAAAAGTTTCCAATTCTTCACATTTTTAAATAAACAACTTAACACTTAAATTTTCTCCATTATTTTTCTTTCAAATAAAATTTAATTTCCATTTTTATTTCCTATAACCAAATTTTTATTTAACAAAACTTTAATTTCTACTTAAGTTATATTTTCAAAATTCAATGTAACTATTTATTTTTTCCAACATTTTTAACTTATAGAAAATTCCAAATTTCTGTATTTAATATTTATAAATCCAATTTAAATCAAATTTTCATATATATACACTTTTAAAATTACTTAAATTCCAGAAAATTTATAAAAATAACCATGGGCGTGTATATAGTTTTCTAACCTAGGTCAAGTGATACAGATATATATCATTTCAATCCGCAGTTTACAAATAAAAATCCGGGTTCTATCATTTCAAACCCACAGTCCCAAGTCAAAATAAATAATTAAAAACCATTCAGGCCTATCATTTCATCCCATAACGATTTTTCCCTATTCTAAAGTCCGTTCGGGTATGTATCATTTCAACCCATAGTGAACCTAATCTACAGGCAATTTGCAGCGTGATAGATAGATATAAATGAACAGTTTAACATTATACAACAGTAACAGGTGTATGACATGTAATTTAATAGGTATAACATCATATATGAATAATCACAGGCAGTTATAGCATCATTTATAATTCTACACATTCAAATTTTGTTGCTTCACAATTGCATAAGTATATATTGTCGTGTGAGATTTACTCACCTTTAAATGCTGGAACAACGAAATTAGAAGCAAACTGACAAGAATACGGACTTGATTGGAGAGCGAGATCCAATGCTACAGATCTTGTGTTACAACCCAAACAAAAATCAAAACAATTTATAAATACAATACCATATTGAAATTGATATAACTTTGGAATAAAAAGAGATATGAATGCACAGTCTTTTGCCTTGCTTTCTCATATGCTATGCACGGCCTAGGGGTGCATATGGTCAGGTTTTGGTCAGTACATGGCTCAGGTTTTGGGCTAGCATGGCTCGGGTTTAAGGCATAAACATGGTGGAGTTTATAACATGAGAATGTGAAGGGGTTTTAGGCAATGTTGTGGAGTTTTGGTCATCAAAATGGTTCGGCCATGGGAGGTGTGGGCTCGGCCAAAGGAGCATTGGTCAAGTCAGTGGCTGGAGGGGTGTACGGTGGTCAGGTTAGAGGAGTGGTGGCGGCTATGGGGGTAGTTGAAGTGGATGAGCAAGTAGCGGTCAAACAAGCATGGTTTTAGGCCTTTGGTTTCATTTTTGAGGGGTTTGATCACCATGGTGGGCTCGACCATGGTCATGGTCTGGAGTATAGGTGGTGGTGGTGGCAGCGGAGAATTGTAGAGAGTGGTATCCATGGGTATGAGGGAGAGGTCGATCCAAACAAAGCAAGAAATCAAGGCAAAATTCATGAAAATAAGAAGAAAAGGAAGAAGAAGGTGAAGCCATTACCCAATATTTTTGCTCTAGCCGTGACTAGAATGGAGATATGGATTTTTTTGTGCATGAGAAATGAGAAAATACATGTTTACTCACAACAAAAGGCACGGCCAAAGAGGAGTAATGGAGGAGTTGTGGAAAATGAAGAATTTGGAAATTAAAAAGGCTTAAGCTTCAAAGTTTTTAAAAACCTTTCATATTTCTTTTCTTTAATTCAAATAAAACAAAATTAAAATCAGAAATTTACTTTTAATAACTGAAACAAAGTAATATGAAATAAAATAAATAATGAAATTTCAAGAAATTATAAAAGAATATAAGAAATTGCTTAAAAATATAAACCAGTGTTCAGAAATTACAAATAAATCACCATTGATTTGGAAAATTGTTTACTTCATTTTGGAAATGTTCTAAAACAAAATTTGAAATAAAATTATTTTTAAAACATTTTCAAAGTGAAATAAATAATTAAATTCAGAAAAATTTGTAAAAGAAGTGAAGAAATTGTTTAAAAATAGCAGACAGGGCATGAAAATTTCAAATAAATTACCATTGACTCTAGAAAAATTCCTACTTCACTTTAAAAATATTTTAAAACAAAATTTTAAGTAAATAATTTCTGAAACATTTTTCAAAGTGAAATAAATTCAAACAAAATGAATTTAAATAATATTGGGTCGTTACACTCTCCCCACTCAAACCTTTTTGTCCTCGAAAAGAACGGAAACAAGGAAATATGGAAAACAAGATAGAAAAACAAAATAGTACCTGGAATAAACAATTTCGGATTCGAAGCGCGAATGCACTCCTCCGTCTCCCAAGTACAATCACGATATCAGTGCTCCACTGTACTTTGACCAGACTAACAGATTTCCTTCTTAGCTGCTTCGTACCTCTATCGATAATATGAAGTGGCTTCCTCTCGACAGTCAGATTAGGCTCAATGTCCAAGCTGTCAAGAGCAGAAGGCTGAACAAACAAAGATGGGTCATGGAGATACCGGCGAAGATGTGAGACGTGGAATACATCATGCACTTCAGAAAGCTTCTCGAGTAACTCCAGATGATAAGCTAAGGAACCAACTCTTTTCAAAATACGGAAAGGACCAATGAATGTAGGAGAAAGCTTCCCTCTACGACCAAAGCAAAGACAATTTCTTAAGGGAGAGACCTTAAGGAAAAACAGATCACCAACAACAAACTCAAGCTTCTGCCTTCGCCTATCAGCATACTTCTTCTGCCTATCCTGAGCAACCCTCAACTATCTCTTAATCTACCCAACTCTCTCTGAAGCTTCCAAAATCATATCAGGACCAAGAACCAGATGATTACTGGATTGAATCCAGCAAGATGGGGATTGACAAGGTCGTCCATGCAAAGCAGCAAATGGAGACATCTTGATACTGGCCTGAATTCAAAGACAGAAAAAGATAGATAAAAGATTAAGATAAGCTTAAAACAGAAGATAAGATTATACCTGATAACTATTATTATAGGTGAATTCGACAAGATGCAAATGATCTTCCCAAGATCCACCATAATCAAGCACACAAGCACGAAGAAGATCTTCGTGTATCTGATTCACTCTTTCCTTTGGACCATCGGTCTAAGGATGATAAGCAGTGCTCAGATTCAGACGAGTATCCAAAGATTCCTTAAAAGCTTTTTAAAACTGGCTGGTAAAGATAGGATCACGATCACAAACAATACTGAGGGAAACACCATGGAGACGAACAATCTCCCTCATGTAAATCTCAGACAAGCTAGAAGCAGAACGGGTAGACTTGACCGGAATGAAATGAGCAGATTTCGTCATCCTATCCATAATAACCCAAATACTCTCATTGCCTTTCCTAGACCTCCTCAATCCATTAATGAAATCCATGGAAACTTGTTCCCACTTCCAGTTGGGAATATCTAGAGGCTGCAACAACCCAGGGGTCTTCTGATGATCGGCATTGACTTGCTGACAAGTCGCACACCGACTAACAAAGATAGAGAATCCCACTTCATCCCTCTCCACCAATAAAGCCTCTTTATATCCTGATACATCTTCGACACACCAGGATGAATAGAAAGTCTAGATCGATGATTCTCCCGAAGCAATTCCTACCTCAATCCATTAACATTCGGGACACAAATCCTGCCATTAATCATCAAAATACCACTATCATCAATCTGAGCTCCACCACTACCACTACTACCACCACCAACCCTACTCCGAACACTCTCCTTCATCAACCTAAGCATCTCATCCTCATCCTGCTTAGCCTTGATACGATCCGGAAGAGGAGAAGAAACAACAAGCTGACACAACAAAGCCTTCTTTTGACTCAGAGCATTAGCCACAACATTAGCTTTACCGGGAGTATAGCTAATATCAAGGTCGTAAGAAGCCAGAAACTCAAGCCGACAAACTTGCCTCTGATTCAAATCCTTCTGGGTGAAGATTTATCTTAGAGACCGATGATCAGTGAAAAGCTCAAACTTAGCTCCAAGAAGACGATGCCTCCAAAGCTTCAAAGTAAAGACAACAGCAAGCAACTCTAAATCATGAGCAGCATAATTAGCTTCATGGGTTTTCAACTGACGGTTGGCATAGGCTATGACTTTGCCATCCTGCATGAGAACAACACCCAATCCCTCATGACAAGCATCAGTATATACCGTCAATCCCTCACTTCCGTTCGGAATGGTAAGAACTGGTGCAGAAGTTGGCTTGCTCTTTAACTCGTTGAATGCAACTTTGCACTTCTCATCCCAGATAAACTTAACATTCTTACGAGTCAAAGCAGTGAGAGGTGCAGCAATTCGAGCAAAATTTTCGATGAATCTCCGATAGTCACCGGCAAAGCCCAGAAAACTACGAATCTCAGAAGGAGTCTTAGGAGTTTCCCAATCATTGATCGCAGCAATCTTGGCTGGATCAATAGAAACTCCATTACCAGAAACAATATGTCCAAGGAATCGGACTTTATCTTTCCAGAAATGGCATTTAGAAAATTTAGCCTTCAATTAATGACTTCTAAGAATCTCCAAAACATATTTCACGTGCGACTCATGCTCTGCCTTGGTCTTAGAAAAGACAAGGATATCATCAATAAAGACTAGAACAAATTTATTAAGCACATCATGAAAAACACGATTCATAAGATCCACAAAGAAAGCAGGAGCACTAGTCAAACCAAAAGGCATGAATAACCATTCATAAAACCCATTCTCAGTACGGAAAGCAGTCTTGGGAATGCTTTCCTTAGCAACTCTGAGCTGGTGAAAACCTATGGCAAGATCAAGCTGAGAAAAACAAGTGGCACCATAAAGCTGATCAAACATATCATTGATGCGAGGCATTGGATATCTGTTTTTCATAGAGAGCTTGTTCAGCTCCCTATAATCAACACACATCCTCAAAGATCCATCGGACTTGGTGACGAAAATCGCCGCTGCTCCCCATTCTGAATGGATAGGTCTGATTAGACCTTTGGAGAACAAGTCCTCAATTTACTTTGCTAACTCAACCTTCTCACGGGGTGCCATTCTCCTAGGAGGAAGAACAACAGGTCGAGCTCTAGGAATAAGATCAATGTGGAAATCTATATCTCGCTTAGGAGGCAAAGCAGTGACTTCACCAAAAACATCTGGAAAGAGTTTGACCACACGGGTCCAATGAAGATCAATAGGAGCGGAATTCAGAGAATAAATAAAACTGCCAGCAAAATACTACGGCATGCGGCACTGAATAACAAAAGAGTTACCCAGATCATCCTCAAGATAAACAGACCGTGCTTTACAAGAGATATGAGCATCATGCCTACCAAGCCAATCACCAACAAGCAACAAATCAAAAGCATCGAAGCCCAAAACATAAAAATCACCACTGAAGTAATGATCAGAATAAAGAAGCTTCACTTGTTTACAAATCCTGTTAAGGTTTACGGGACCCCCAATTGGATTTGAAACACATAAGGATTCAGAAACGTACTCAGGAGAAAGGAGATGCTCAAATTTATCATACAAATCAACAGATATAAAACTGTGGGATGCACTAGTATCAAACAGAACATGAACAGGATGCTGAAATAAAGAAAAAGAACCCTGGAGAGTACCTTGGTCATCACTAGGAGCTGGAGGAGCTGGAGAAGAGGCGAGGTGACAGCAAATATACCAGAAGGCTTACCCTTCTACTGGGTGGGGCAATCCTTCCTGAAATGGCCAGGCTGGAGACAGATGTGACAAAGATCACGCCTAGCTGACTGAGCAGGTGGAGGAATGGCAGTACCAACAATAGTAGGACAACTATTCGCATAGTGCCCTTTCTAGTCAGACTTAAAGTTGGTGATGGAAGAAAGGTCAACTGGCTGCCTCTGAGATGGAGTAGACGATGAAGATCCCAAACCAGGATTCTTGAGCCAATTCTTCTTCTATTGCTGGAAACTAAGCCTTCTCTTCTTAGAATTTGCAGAAGAAGTCTGAGATGAAGGAGCACTAACTGAAGCAGGACCCTTAGAAGTAGGATTCTCGTAACGAAGAGCCATATCCATAAGCTGGGTAAAAGTGCCATGAACACGAGAAATGAGCCGACTATAGTACTCGGGACGAGCACCAGCAATAAATTCTCATTCTTCTTCAGAGGAGTGTCTATCAAACCAGGTCCGAACTTAGAAAGTTCGTTAAACTTCCTCTCATACTCTGAAAAAGACATGCTTCCCTACTTGAGATCCATGAACTCCCTATAAAGTTGGGATTTCCCAGCTTCGGGCATCCACTTAGCAACGAAAGCCTCCCTGAGAAGAATGATAATTAAGCTTAGAAAAGGCATAAAAAGATAGAAAAACAGAATTCAAAGAAACACAAGAATATACCTGAACTATTCCCAAGTAAGATTAGCCTCAATGGTGTTAGCCATAACAGACTCCGACCATTCTTGGGCAGCCTCCTGCAACTGGCATGCGGCTAACTGATGCTTTTGGGCATCAGTAATCTCAAGACCAGTAAATATCCTCTTGATACTCCTCATTCATTGCTAAGCCTCAATGATAGACTCAGAACCAGTGAAATTGGTTCCACCAAGCTGAGTAAATTCTTTGCAAAGAACAGTGAAGCGAACAGGAGCTGGGGCTGGAATTGGGGCAGCACCACGACCCTGACCTCTAGCATTTCTGTGATTTATCCTGAAAATTCAAGAATGAATATTAGGACAAAGGTAGAGATAAGTTAAAGACAAGACAAGACAAGATAAATCCACTTGGATGAACATCCTAATTACATAAATTTCTAACAAGGTAGATACGAAAGGAAAGAAGTTAGAAAAATCTGCTTTTAAAACAAGAAATATTTTATATCAAAATAATCTTTGAAAATCCTTTAAAAATCATTTTAAAATCATTTTATACTTTGAAAATGCGGTCTCTCACAAAGAAATGATTCTGAAGTTGATTTCACTCATTCTAGGGTATTTCTACCCTATCTCTAATGAGTTTTTGCTCCGTAGGCTAAGGTTTGCCTAAAACCAAAGCTCTGATACCAACTGTAACGACCCGTTATTTTCCACCATTCAAATCGACAATTATCCACACATGCCGGACTTGAGTAGTACAAAATAACAGATTTTAATAAAATTCAGAGCAAATAAAAATCAAATCACAGAATGACAGCATAGAACATCAGAATATCTCGCAGCGGAAAATAAAATACCATAGTAGTTCATGAAGCTACTATCACAAGTCTCAAAACCAAATACATAATATCAGTCGGAAAGCATATACAACATAAAATCCCAAATACAAAGAAGTCCAGTAATACAAAGCTGACAACAGAACAACAGAACTTAAATATAGATAACTAGATAAGCTGATAAATCTCCGGCGATTCCAGACCTTCAGAGAGTGGAAATCCAAATCTGTGAATAACTCAGGCTGACCCAAGCATAAAATAAAACACAAACACTCGAGTCAGGACATGCATACTTATTCAATGTAAACCAACTCAAGTGAACTATAATAAAAGTACAAGTAACTTAGAAGATGCTTGGGACCGCCCATCCTCTAAGGATCCATTAAACTATTTACTATATAGTATATTGCACAATTATAATAGTATCTATCGGTAAAATAAACTTACTTAAAATAGCGTTAAAGAGTGACCCAATATTCCCCTTAACACAAATAATGCCAATAGTCCATACAGTACCTGCATATCTCCTGATCGGGAGACTATGAGAAGATACTGCATATGTATGACACAAATAGAAACTCGTAGTGAAGGCTCGATATGGTAGGTGACACGGCACACAAGGCAATGCCAGGGTAGATATACCAATTACGACACTCGGGTTGGTGGTAACGCAGCAGCCACATACGCCCACTGCGGAACACATTCCCAAATCGGAGGGTGGCCAACAAACAATCACAAGTAATAGAATGGTATCGAAGAAATGCGTCCGCTACGAGGTGCAACCTCAACTGGCCCGAGACCGCTCCTGTTTTAGCCACCTTATGCCAACTCACGGGAGTTGGGTTCACGTAACATACCACAAGAACGTCGCCACCATCCTACTTCATTCTAGAATCTCCACCGCGTACACAGTTGCTAAAGTGGTTTTCTGTATCGATAGAGAGTATGTACATATCTGATCCCTGCCTCTTTGCCAACCAATCGTTACTATAATCCATGGTTATAACTTTCAAAACAATATTTTATACTTCAAAATATCAATTCAAATCCAAATTTTATCAAAATAAAGATCAAATCATTTCCAAACCATTTCACTATTTCAAAATATCATATCCTTTCAAAACTTCCTTTTCAAATCATTTATATAAGTTCAAATCCAAGTATTTAACTTTAAATACCCTTTTAAAGTTCAAAGATAACATTTATTAATTTCAATTCAAATCATCTTTTAAAACGATTCATTTTCCAATTAAATTTATTCATTTAAATCATTTAGAAGAGAAGTTATTATTCTTTCGAGTCAAGTATTCAAATTTTAAAGTTTTATGTCATTCTGAGCTCATTTGTTAAGTCAAAACCCATAAATATTAAAATTTCAGCCTTTCGCACCATTTGGAAAAGGCTATTATAAATTATACTTGAAAACATTTTAATTCAGCAAAGACAGCACTTAAAAGCTGTTGTAAAAACTCAGTTTTAGTTAAATTTTAGTTCAAAACAGCAAAGACAGCATTTTCAGAAATGCTGTAGTAGCTCAGGTTTCAAAACAAGGATTTTTATTCATTTCTGCAAAGACAGCAGAACACTACAGCAATTACAGAAATGCAATAATAGCTATGAGTTAAGTTTTTAGCCTATTCAATTTACTATAGCAACTACAACATTTCAGAATTGCTGTAATAGCTCTTTTATTAGCCTTTTAGTTCATTCCCAGAAACCATAGCACTTCTGAATGCTATTAAAAGTGATTTCCAGATTTTAGTGTGTTTCCAGCAATTAATAATCTTCATTTTAAACCCTTTAAACATTGTCAAAATCATAATTTAACATTTAAAAATGTTCATTAACATATCAATTAACATATTGTTTTATACAATAAGTTTCTTATAATTAAATCTAATTTCACCAAATTACTTAATAAATTCAAGTGTAAAAGTTTCCAATTCTTCACATTTTTAAACGAACAACTTAACACTTAAATTTTCTCCATTATTTTTATTTCAAATAAAATTTAATTTCCATTTTTATTCGTATAACCAAATTTTTATTTAACAAAATTTCAATTTCTACTTAAGTTATATTTTCAAAATTTAATGTAACTATTTATTTTTTCCAACATTTTTAACTTATAGAAAATTCCAATTTCTATATTAATATTTAAAAATCCAATGTAAATCAAATTTTCATATATATACACTTTTAAAATTACTTAAAATTCCTGAAAATTTATAAAAATAACCACGGGCCTGTATATAGTTTTCTAACCTAGGTCAAGTGATACGGATATATATCATTTCAATCTGCAGTATACAAATAAAAATCCGGGTTCTATCATTTCAAGCCCGCAGTCCCAAGTCAAAATAAATAATTAAAAACCGTTCAAGCCTATCATTTCAGCCCATAACGATTTTTCCCTATTCTAAAGTCTGTTCGGGTATGTATCATTTCAACCCATAGTGAACCTAATCTACAGGGAACTTGCAGTGTGATAAACAGATATAAATGAACAGTTTAATACAACAGTGACAGGTGATATGACATGTAATTTAACAGGTATAACATCATATATGAATAATCACAGGCAGTTATAGCATCATTCATAATTCTACACATTCAAATGTTGTTGCTTCACAATTGCATAAGTATATATTATCGTGTGAGATTTACTCACCTCTAAATGCTGGAGATTGCAAAAGCAATAACACAACGGAATCAAAAGCAAACTGACAAGACTACGGACTCGGGTGGAGAGCGAGATCCAATGCTACAGATCTTTTGTTACAACCCAAACAAAAATCAAAATAATTTATAAACGAAATACCATATTGAAATTGATATAACTTTGGAATAAAAAGAGATATGAATACATGGTGATTTGCCTTGCTTTCTCATATGCTATGCATGGCCTAGGGGTGCATATGGTCAGGTTTTGGTCAGTACATGGCTCAGGTTTTGGGCTAGCATGGCTCGGGTTTAAGGCATAAACATGGTGGAGTTTATAACATGAGAATGTGAAAGGGTATTAGGCAAAGTTGTGGAGTTTTGGTCATCAAAATGGTTCGACCATGGGAGGTGTAGGCTTGGCCAGAGGAGCATGGATCAGGTCAGTGGCTGGAGGGGTATGTGGTGGTCAGGTCAGAGGAGTGGTGGTGGCTATGGTAGTGGTTGAAGTGGATGAGCAAGTAGTGGTTAAACAAGTATGGTTTTAGGCCTTTGGTTGCATTTTTGAGGGGTTTGATCACCATGGTGGGCTCAGCCATGGTCATGGTCTGGATTATAGGTGGTGGTGATGGCAGGGGAGAAGTGTAGAGAGTGGTGGCCATGGGTATGATGGAGAGGACGATCCTAACAAAGCAAGAAATCAAGGCAAAATTCATGAAAATAAGAAGAAAAGGAAGAAGAAGGTGAAGCCATTACCCAATGTTTTTTCTCTAGCCGTGAATAGAATGGAGATGTGGATTTTTTTTATGCATGAGAAATGAGAAAATACACGGCTACTCACAACAAAAGGCACGGCCAAAGAGGAGTAATGGAGGAGTTGTGGAAAATGAAGAGTTTGGAAATTAAAAAGGCTTAAGTTTCAAAGTTTTTAAAAACCTTTCACATTTTTTTTCTTTAATTCAAATAAAACAAAATTAAAATCATAAATTTACTTTTATAAACCAAAATAAAGGAATATAAAATAAAATAAATAATGAAATTCAAAGGAATTAGAAAAGAATATAAGAAATTGCTTAAAATACAAAACAGTGTCCAGAAATTACAAATAAATCACCATTGATTTGGAAAATTGTTTACTTCATTTTGAAAATATTCTAAAACAAAATTTGAAATAAAATGATTTCTAAAACATTTTCAAATTTAAATAAATAATTAAATTCAGAAAAATTTACAAAAGAACTGAATAAATTGTTTAAAATTAGCAGATAGGACATGAAAATTTCAAATAAATTACCATTGACTCTAGAAAAATTCCTACTTCACTTTAAAAATATTTTAAAACAAAATTTTAAGTAAAATAATTTCTAAAACATTTTCAAAGTGAAATAAATTCAAATAAAATAAATTTTAAAAATATTGGGTTGTTAAAGAATAACATATCGAATTGGTTCGAAACAACAGTAACGACCCAAAAACCGCGTTCCACTTCCGAAACGAAAGTGGGTCATCCCATATATCAAAGTAGATGTTTTCAATATTTTTAAATTTAATGGAACAGGTTTCAAACCCAAATCTTATTGTATACGGAAGTTAGCTTTTAAAATCAGATTATTTTTAACTGAATTCATTAAATTGATTTCTATGCATTTCGAGCCCGCACGATCAAACGACAAATTTGATTGCTACGAAACTTGAAATCTTGCAACAATTTACCGTTACGGATCCGATGAAACTAGTTTCATCGAAATTCGAGAAAGTGGCCAAAAAGGCTATTTTCACGTAATTAAATAAATTATTATTAAATTAATTAAATCACTTTTTAAAATTTAAATTTAAAAGTTAACAATTTTTTCTATCGTTCTTGATTACATATAAACTTATAATCTTTTAAAAAAAATTCCATGTCAAATTCAATATTAATATTGTGCTAACTGAAGCATGTAATTGCAATTGATTATCAATATAATTTCATTTGATCAAATAATGAAATGATAACTAAACAGTTATTACAACTTACAATTTCAAACCTATTTCAATGTTTATTGTTAACAACCAAAACAAATAAATTCACATACTAATTAGTTATTCTATATAAACCAATTTTCATCAATTACATACAATTCACCATTAAATACAACATTTAATTTATTTCCTTACTTACATTTTATATCCAAATCAACTTTAAAATTATTTTAAATTAATTGGAATTACATTAAAATAGTCATCAATTTCATTAGATTAATATTATTAAGTTTCATTCTAGTTATTTTTCTCATTAATAATTCACAAATTTTAATTTCTTCCAATATTAAACACCAAATCTTATTAAATTAACATTTCAATTATCGAAAATTACGGGTCATTACACATACACTCGAAACCGTATGTAAGTATGTATAAATGCATGTATACATATTTCAAATAATGTATTCATTCGAAGATGTATATTTGAAATTTCACATCTTTAAAGCTGATGATATGTGTACTGTAACAACCCGATATTTTCAGCAATTTGCAACCACACATGTCGGACTTGAATTGCTCAAAATACCGCATTGTCAATAAATTTGGAGCAAATAAAATATAATCACAGACACAGAAATATCAAAATAACTCACAGCGTAAATTAAAATACCATAGTAGTTCATGAAGCTACTATAACAAAATCTCAAAACAAATACATAATATCAGTCTGAAAAAACATATACAATAGAAATCTCAAATACATAGATGTTTATAAATGCCAGAGCTGAAATAGAACAACTGAAACTGAAAGAGAATAAATAACTAGACAAGCAGAATCTCCAGCGATTCCTGGCTCCAGAAAAGAAATCCAAAGCTAAGATGTAAATATTTAGGCTGACCCGAGCGTAAGTAAAACACAAAACACTCGAGTCAGGACATACATAATTATATAATGTAAACCAACTCAAGTGAGCAGTAGTAATAATGCACCATAACTTAAAGGATGCTTGGGATCGCCCATCCTCTACGGGTCAGTTAAACCATAAATTAGATACATCCCATGGTTAAAATTCCAAAATGGTAAATTATACTTTTAAATCAAATATCATTTCAAAATTCAATATCATTTCAAATCCATTTCAAAATATCACAATATCATTTCATTCTAAACCTCATTCGTTTTTATTTAATTTAAATACCATTCCAAATCACATTTAAAAATGGTTTATATTTCAAATCAAATATTCCATTTAAAACCAATTAAAATGAAGTTATTATATTTAAAATCAAATATCCAAATTCCAAAAAAAATAGTCTTTTCACAATTCATTTATTCACTTAAATTGATTAAAACAGTGAAATTTCAACTTTCACAGCATTTAGAAAATGCTACGGTAAGTTACATTTGAAAACAATTCAATTTAACAAAGATAGCATTTAAAATTGCTGCAATAGGTTTTGGTCTCTGCAATTACAGCACTTACATAGCTCTGTAATAGTCCTTAGTTCAATTTAGTTTTTTAGTTATAGTTCATTAGAATCAACTACAACACTTAGAAATGTTGTAATATCCTCTACTTAAGAAATGATAGCATTTCATAATACGGTTAATTAAATTCCAAGTATTCAATATAATTTCATAAACAATTAAACTTTAAGTTCAACCCTTTTTAACTTATAAAAATCATATTATCTCACTTTAAAAATGATCATTTAAATACCTTTAAATTTATGATTTTTATAAAGTGCAATTTCACAAATAATTATCAAATTTTAATAATTCACTTATAAAAATCACTGTACAATTTATAATATTTCATTTACTTCACAATTAAATTAAATTTACCATTTCATATATTAAATTTAAATTCCATTTTATTTTTCTTAACTTAACTTTTATTTTTAAGACACATTTCACATTTTCCAAGATAGGTTATATTCAAATTTCTATTTTAAACATTTCTTTATTTAACTATTTTTAATTTATAGAAAAATCAATAAAACTTTATAAAATCATTTTAAATTCATATTAAAATCAATTTATCATATTTTCTTACTTAATTTAAACTATGTTTGTAAACAAAATCATAAACTCCAAAGTTTACTTATATTTCAAATTCTACTTTACCATTTATCTGTTTTACTTATTTAACTTGTAGAAAATCACTAATATTTTATAAAAATCATTTTTAAATTAAATTTAAATCAAAATATCATAATATTTACATTTTTATAATATTTTATAAATTCAAGAAAATGTATATTAACCACGAGTCTGTATATAAAATTTTCTAACCTAAGTCAATGATACAAATAATATATCATTTCAATCCATAATTTACAAAGGAAAAATCCAGGTTCTATCATTTCAAACCCACAATCCCAAGTAAATGCCAATAAATAAAAATTGTTCAGTCCTATCATTTCAGCCCATAATGATTTTTCCCTATTCTAAAGTCCGTTCGGGTATGTATCATTTCAACCCATAGTGATTCTATTCTATAGGGAACTTGCAGTGTGATAAACTGATATAAATAAACAAAATAGCATCATATAACAGTAACGGATGATATGACAGGTGTATAACCAGGGTAAACATCATATGACCATAGCATAGGCAGGTGTAAAATGATAATATAGTCTACAGATTCACATGCTATCGGTTTACTAATTATATAAGTAAAGAATGCCTTGTGAGAAATACTCACTTGTTTCAAGCTGGAGATAGCAGAACAAAGCACACAAATGAATTCTGAAAGCACTTTAACACGACTTTTGACTTGAGTGGGAAGAGAACCAAGCTAGATCTTGTACACAACCCATAAAATAAGACAAGTATAAATATGATTTCAAACCAAATATACATATGATTTCAACACAAATATACTTTAAAACAAATTGAATTTAAAGACAACAATGAAAGGAATGACTTATCATTGCCTCCACCTTCATGTGCTCGGCCTAGGGTCAGGTGTTCTCAGCCAAAGTTGTGTCATAGGGTTAGGATATGCATGCATACACGGCTACAAGTAGTAAAAGAGATGGAAGTTGCAACAAAAGGAATACAAAGGGTTTAAGGCAAATTAGTGGCTTTTGTGCAACCATATGGATCAGCCAAAGGATCATTGGGCTAGGCCCCTACAAGGTGAAGGTCAGGTGGGGTCTAGAGTGTTGGCCAGAGGTGGTGGAGGGACTGGTGGTGGCGGCCAAGGAGGTAGTTTAGGTGAAAAATGAAGGGTAGGTGATTAAGGGGTTTGCCTATGGCATATTCCAGGGAATTTTGCAACATTTGGTGTTGGTAGCTTCAAGGGGTTCATGGCCTGTCAAGTCAGAGGGAAAGGATGGTGGAGTGTCCATGGATAGTGGTGGTGCTAGATGGTGGAGGTGGTGGAGGAGTATGGCCAAGCAAATGCATGAAGATTTCAAGGCAATTTACAGAGAAAAACAATGAAATGAAGGTGAAAAGTGGAAAGAAAAAGAGACATTACCCAAACTTTTCTCTCCAGATCTGAAGTGCGCATGAATGAGGAATGAGAAAGTAATGTTTTCACGTGAATTACAGAAAGAAAAGTTGTGACGCCCCACCTCTATACCCACGGTAGCCAAGGACACTACAGGGTAATGCCGTCAACTAACGCGGAGAATAAGGCTGGTTAGGAGCGACCATCTATAGCCTTGCTCTAATTATCTATTGAATACATCGACAATTGTCATACAAGAAGATCGACATATCCATTGAATACTCAATACAAAACTATAGGTGGCTGGAGGATCTATCAGAACAGAATATAACAACTCAAATGTAATATGCATCACAGAACAGTAGATCAACATATACACATATATAGATACATAACAGAGTATACAAACTGATATATGTCCAGTGGTATAGCAAACCACAATATACAGACGAGTCAAAAGAATACATATATATCAGAGTTACAACAAAATGGGACTACGCAAAAAGCCATAACAAAAAGAAGCTAGCGGATAGTCCATGCGGAAGCAAAATAGGCTAAGTCCAAAAGCACCTAACCTGAAATATCTCGGTCTGACCCGAGTATAAATACACGGATCAGTCTAGCTAAACAAATCAATTAGATAAATTGAACAACAATAACCTACAAGGTCATAAAGTATAACAAATATCTCTAAAGAGATAACACAATCATCTAACAAAAGATGAATCATAACAAGACAAGCCTCATATCATAGGCAACATAATAACAAAGGATATGAATATCTTAAAACAAGCCAAAAAGGAAAATAACAAATACCAATGAAGGTAACACAAGTTCCATAAGGTAATTGCTATAAATCGTGCGGCTCGAAAAGACCAACACCGAAGGGCGATACCTAGGGAATATACATATCAATGAAACATCAGAAAATTGCACGTGCTCAGTACTGTATAAACAACGATCCATGAGCCCGAAGACTCCAAACCCAATATCACTCGAGCGGTGACGAATGACCAACTCCAAAAGCGATACAATAGGGCAACAAACCCGAAGGCAACATACCCGAAGGCAACATACCCAAAGGCAACATACCCGAAAGAAACAAACCTGAAGGAGACAGTCCGAAGACCCTATCCCAAAGGCAACAAACCGTAGTGGCGAAGGTCCGGAGGCCCAATACTGGACACCACTAACTGGCAGAATGTGTCACAACTCTAGAAATGGAATTCGAAAAGTGGTAACGTGATTCCCATAACCACCCATTCGCACTAAACGGTTTACTATCCCTTAGTTAATTTCACACTCAAAGCAGTACAAAGTTTACCTCATCTCATTGGTAAACCAGACCAAAAGGTCAAAACAGTCAATCGAATAGGTCGGGGATTTATCGGAAAGATAAACGCCCGGATTCATGGTCCGTGTTTTACCTAGCCATTTAATCTCCCTTCCATTTCGCTCGAAGTGCCAAATTGTGTGTGCGTTTTAAATAGAAATTATAAATTAGAGAACGAGCTTTAATAACATTTGAAGAGATCATTTTATAAAAACCCGTGTATGAAATCAAAAAGGAATCATCAAAGTCAAATATGCATAAATAGATAACTGGAATCAACACGCGTCGATTAAATTTGGAAAACCAAGCAAAATAAGCAAATTGGCAAAAGACAGCAGATTCAGACGTCTGAAATAGGTGGTTCAGACGTCTGAATTTGGAAAATTAGAAGTTTTCCAAAACGTAATTCAGACGTCTGAACCAAATGTTTCAGACGTTTGAAATAGGCGTTTTTAGCCTATTTCCTTTCTGTTTGAAATCGAGCCAATTCAGACGTCTGGGGGCTTTGATTCAAACGTCTGAATACTGGGGAATAAAATTTCCCAGTATAATATTCAGACGTTCGAAAATAAGGATTCAGACGTCTGAACACAGGGGCTTACGTCAAAGGACTACCCAACCCTAACGACTCACCGATACACTCCGAACAACATAACCATCAACCATATAAGGATTTCATAGATTTGGCTTCAAATATCATAAATTGGCAAATTCGCCGAATCAAACCAAATCGAAAGCAAACGAACATGTAAATATGTCAGGAACTTATTCCTAACAATCCAACATAGTTGTAAACATAGATGTCAGATAAAAATCTCACCTTTTAACTCAAAAACAAGGATGAGAAGCTAAAATGCAAAGAAAAGACCAACCACTCTCCACTTCAACTCTACAAGCTTCAATCTAAGATCAAAACAAGTATTTTCCAAGTTAGGTTTAGGAAACTTTTCTGAAATTGAAGAGGAAAAGAGTTGGAGAAGATGAAGAGAGGGCTTACCAATAGCTTCTCTGGGATTATGGAGCAAGAATTTGAATTTACAAGAAGAAACTAGGGCTTGTAATTTTTATTTCCCATTCTCTTCCCCCATTTTCAGTTTTAGCAAGAGTTTAGGAAATGAAATGAGTGAGTGGAGAGGAGAGGGGGCTGAGTTAGGGTATTAAGCTAGCAAGTGGGCTGAATCCAAACCCAAAACCCAATAGAAAAAGTAGCAAAATTCGACTTACTTCAAACATATCAAAGTTTATACTTAAAAAGATCATAAACGCCATTTTGGACTCAATGGAGGTGGTTTCGAGTCCTAATTCGGCCGTTTGCAAAAAGTAACTTTCGGACCTAAATCCGACTAACGACGCTATATTTAAATAAAATATTTAAATATATAATCGTTAAATATGCGGGTTGTTACAAAAGTCATGGCTATGACCATGGAAAGGATGGCCCAAAGATTGAAGAGATGTGAAAGTGGATGGTCAAGAGTTAAAGGCCAAAGACTCTTGAAATTTCTCTTTTTCTTTATGCAAATAAATGAAAATAAAATTCAGATAATTAAAACAAAACCGAATACAAAATATAGTGAAAGTGAAATGAAGAAATAAATTTTATAAAAATGTATAAAAATATAAGAATATAATTTAATATATGTAAACTAGTATTGAAAATTGAAAACAAAATATACTAGTTTTTGGAAAAATAACAACTGCACTTCAAAAATGTTTTAAAAATAAAATATATATATATATATATATATAACATGAAATATTACACACATATATAGAAATTAGAACAAAATATGACAAATAAAAATATTATTTATGTAAATTAAAATAATCAATATTGCTAAATAAATCAATTTACACACAATATTGTAAATAGCATAACTTTCACAATATAAATCGGATTTCAACGAAACAAAAATCAGTAATCTTTAAATTTAATTTATTTTCATAATAAAAGATAAAATTCAAATATTCAAATATTTGAATTTCAAATTTAAAGTCAAAGTTTGACCATTTTGACCAAAATTCACATTTTCTGAAAATATTCTATTTATTCAGGTTTGGCATTATAATTCACATAAAATCAAAATTTATATTTAAAATAGCAAAATTTATTCATTTTGATAAATAAAATAAAGTTTCTAAATCAAAAATTCAAAAAAAAATTATCACAAATACAGGGTTGTTTCACTCTCCCTCACTCAAATCTTTTCGTCTCCGAAAAGAACGAAAAAGGAAAAATAAGAAAAAGTAAGATAGAAAAACAAATAGTACCAGGAAAAACAATTCTGGATTCGAAGAACGAATGCTCTCTTTGTTTCCCAGGTACAATCCCAATCATTAGTACTTCACAGTACTTTGATCAGACTAACAAATTTCCTTTTTTAGCTGCTTCGTACCTCTGCTGAAAATACGAAGTGGCTTACTCTCGACAGTCATATTAGGCTCAATATCCAAACTATCAAGAGCAGAACGCTGAAGAAAAAGAAATGGGTCAAGAAGATATCAGAGAAGACGTGAGACGTGGAATACATCATGCACTCCAGAAAGTTTCACGGGCAAATCCAAATGATAAGCCAAAGAACCAACTCTTTCCACAATGTGGAAAGGGCGTTCGGAGAGGAAGAAGAATAGAAATAGCTAGAAGGGATTGTAGGTTGAAAGACAAGGATGAACCATATTTTAAAACTATATAAATTTCAATTTAAAATTTTTATCTACAACATTTTATAATATGATGAATAGTCGTTTGATTCAAATTTGTTAGTTTGAAGTAAGCAACATTTAAAACATTTTTAAATTATTTAGAAAAATAAAATAAATGATCAAAATATCCTTTATATAATACTTTATCAAAATACTTTAATAACTCGATGTCTTAACATGTTTACTTTCGTTCCTACAGACTCTGGCCATGCGTTGATCAGGAGCAAAGCTAGAATTCGCCAGGTACTTAGTAGACTTGTTTCAACACCCAGTGAAAATACCGGAAATTTTTTAAAAAAACAGACATGGAAAGTATAATCCAAACAAAACAACCAAACCAAAACATGTCGATCATGGATCGCGGATACACAATGGTTACACCTGGATCCCCCAGGGAACATCCGTACTCGTAGGCTGACTACTGCAGCCCCGCGATTACGCCACGAAGACTGTTAGTACCGTTGATACACAATGGTTACGCCTAGATCCCCCAGGAAACATCCGTACCCGTAGGCTCTCGCAGCCCCTGCGAATTACGCTATGCAGTCGCGCTCAAAAGAAAAACCATGGAGATCGCCATGGAAGTCGATGGACACTCGAGTATCATATCTGAAAAACCCAAATCAGAGAGAATAATATCGATAGAATGAATCCACAGTGTGGCCACAAAACGGATATCAAGCAGAAGGCACTTTCCATATCTTTACTTCGAAAATATGTATCATACAGTAGTTTTCAAATCACTTTCAAAATCATACTTATATAACGTCCTTATATATAAGATTTCATTTTAAATTGAATACTTTCCAAAATCAATAGTATATCAAATCACACTTATATAGACTTCGATTTAATAAGATTTATCTTTACAAATTAAATACCCTTTCAAATCAACAGTTTTCAAAAATACATCATACTTATACAAACCAATTTTATATAAGTTTGATAACCCCAAATCAAGTATTTAATAATACAAGGTTCTCAATTTCAAACCATTTCAATAACGTTTCAGTTTCAAAATCATATACGATTTTGTCAAATCATTTCTTCCAAATGACATATATTCAGTTTCAAAGTTTCTCAAAATAATAAGTTTAGAAAATAATCCAAATTTCCAAATATACAAAATTTATGTCAAACAAATTCATTTCAAAACCATCATATAAATACTGGGTTTTACTATCCAATCTAATTTCAAAACTAAATATCTTTCTCAAAATCAATTATACCCAAAATGATTTCCAAGTTTAATCCCTTTAACACCTTTAAAATGTTTATTTCTATTCAAAAGATCAATTTACCTCTTTCAAACTATTTAAAACTAAATTTTTATTCAAAACATTCCAAACTAAATTCCATGTCAGCATAATTCAAAATAGTCTTATTCTTTTACTTAACAAAACAGTTTCAACTCATTTATCTAATCGAATGATTTAGATTTTTCCAGGATTAATAAGCTTTGAAAATTAAACTTTGATTTGGAAGTGCTCGAACTTTTAAAAACAGTTGAAGAAACCAAATTTTCAAATCCAAGTGTTGGAAATCAGCAACAAATCAGTAAATCAATTCCAATAGACAAGGTTATACCAAAAAAAATCTGAAACTCGAGGACTAATCACTGGCTTACATTAAATCATTTCAAATATATACATATACATATACATATATCTTTTGAAAATCAAACCATACTTCAAAATCTAGAATCAAAATTTGGTTTCACAAAATCACTCGCATAGCAAAGCTACTAGAGGCTCTCCCCCACTCAGAAACTTGAAAATCAATGTCGATGATGCATGCATTCATAACTGAAATTATTTTCCAGTGACATAAGTGGGTTTTGGACTTTTATTTTCTTAAAACTTCTTTGAAATCTCTTCGAAATCATTTGAATTCATTCGAATACATTTGAAACATTTCTTATTCGGAAAATACCTTTAAATCATATTATTATTATACATTTTCCAAAATCTTAAAACCGATTTCAAAACACCGGAGTTCGATCCCTCGAAATTCAAATTCAAAACCCTTCAGTTATAAATCCTTTATATATAAGTCAAATTCTTATAAATTTTCAAAATTTCAAATCCTTTCGATGTTTCAAATTTCCATTTTCAAAAGATATTAAAAAATTCTTATTGAAAACATTTCACTTTTATATATAAAATAGGGTTATCCTTATCAAAATAATAATTTAGATGTATGCACCAATTTCAAAATACAACCAAACACAAATTTCCAAGGGATGGTTGAAGGATAGATTTCAAACAAACAAAGATTCAAATTTTAGAGGAACTCTAATCAAAAATTTTAGATCGAAGAAAAGCTCGAACGAAGATAAGAAATTTAATTACCAAATAGAAGATGGATAAGCCTACATAAATCGCGGGCGACCATAACCGAGTCAACCGTGACTTTAGGAATATAACTAATGCAGAAATCTAAGGCAAATCGACATTCGATCGCCAGAGATAGAATCCAGGTAGAGTAGGAGATAGATAGCATCGTAAATCGAGGATACAGAAATCTCCAGTGAATCAATGCTAATTGTAAAGGAGTTTCACTCCTTTACAAATCATTCAAAGATTTACGGAATCACCGATTTTAGAGAGGTCATTCCAAAGTGAAGTTACGGAATGCTCCAAAATCAGAAGGATAAAATAAGGAAGACAAGAATGGATTTCAGAACCAGTGGGAGCGTTCCAAAGTTCAAGGAATCATAATCGATAAGAATCCTAACCAAGAGATTTCTAACAAGGTGGTTACCGTAGGGACGAAGTTTAGAAAATCTTGATTTAAAAATAAGAAAAAAATTTATACCAATATAATCTTTGTAAACCCTTTAAAAATCATTTGGAAATTATTTTATACTTCGAAAATATGCTCTCATACAAGGAGATGAATCTGAGATTGATTTCACTCATTCTAGAGTATTTCTACCCTATCTCTAATGAGTTTTCGCTCCACAGGCTAAGGTTTGCCTAAAACCAAAGCTCTGATACCAACTGTAACAACCCGATATTTTCAACCATTCTCATCCACACATATCGAACTTGAATTGGTCAAAATACCACATTTTCTATAATTTTGGAGCAAAAGAAATACAATCACAGAATCACAGACACGGAAATATTAGAATAACTCGCAGCGGAAATTAAAATACCATAGTAGTTCATGAAGCTACTATAAAAAATCTCAAAACAAATACATAATATCAGTCTGAAAAAAAACATACAATAGAAATCTCAAATACATGGAAGTTTATAAATACCAGAGCTGAAATAGAACAACTGAAACTGAAAGGGAATAGATAACTAGACAAGCAGAATCTCCAGTGATTCCTAGCTCCAGAAAAGAAATCCAAAGCTAAGCTGTAAATACTAGGATGACCCGAGCGTAAAGTAAAACACAAAACACCCGATTCAGGACATACATACTTATATAATCTAAACCAACTCAACTGAACTGTAGTAATAATGCACCATAACTTAAAAGAAGCTTGGGATCGCCCATCCTCTAAGGGTCAGTTAAACCATAAATTAAATACATCCCGTGGTTAAAATTCCAAAATGGTAATTTATGCTTTTAAATCTAATATCATTTCAAAATTCGATATCATGTCAAATCCATTTCAAAATATCACAATATCATTTCATTCTAAACATCGTTCATTTTTATTTAATTTAAATACCATTCCAAATCACATTTAAAAATGGTTTATATTTCAAATCAAATATTCCATTCGAAACCAATTAAAATGAAGTTATTATATCTAAAATCAAATATTCAAATTCAAAAACAATTAGTCTTTTCACAATTCATTTATTTACTTAAAGTGATTAAAATAGTGAAATTTCAACTTTCGCAGCATTTAGAAAATGCTACGGTAAGTTACATTCGAAAACAATTCAATTTAACAAAGATAGCATTAAAAACTACTGTAATAGGTTTTGGTTTCTGCAATTACTGGACTTACATAGTGCTATAATAGTCCTTAGTTCAATTTAATCTTTTAGTTATAGTTCATTAGAATCAACTAGAGCGCTTAGAAATGTTGTATTATCCTCTACTTAAGAAATGATAGCATTTCAAAATACGATTAATTAAATTCCAAGTATTCAATACAATTTCATAAACAATTAAACATTAATTTCAACCATTTTTAACTTATAAAAATCATAATATCTCACTTTAAAAATGATTATTTAAATACCTTTAAATTTATGATTTTTATAAAGTGCAATTTCACAAATAATTATCAAATTTTAATAATTCACTTATAAAAATAACTATACAATTTATAATATTTCATTTACTTCACATTTAAATTTAATTTACCATTTCATAAATTAAATTTAAATTCCATTTTATTTTGCTTAACTTAACTTTTATTTTTAAAACAAATTTCACATTTTCCAAGTTAGGTTATATTCAAATTTCAATTTTAAACATTTATTTATTTAACTATTTTTAATTTATAGAAAAATCAATAACACTTTATAAAATCATTTTAAATTCAAATTAAAATCAATTTATCATATTTTCTTACTTAATTTAAACTATATTTATAGACAAAATCATAAACTCCAAAATTTACTTATATTTCAAATTCTACTTTCCCATTTATCTGTTTTACTTATTTAACTTGCAGAAAATCACTAATATTTTATAAAAATCATTATTAAATTAAATTTAAATCAAAATGTGATAATATTTACATTTTTATAATATTTTATAAATTTAAGAAAATATATATTAACCACGGGTCTGTATATAAATTTTCTAACCTAAGTCAATTATACAGATAATATATCATTTCAATTCGTAATTTACAAATGAAAAATCCGGTTTCTATCATTTCAAATCCGCAATCCCATGTAAATGCCAATAAATAAAAATCGTTCAGGCCTATCATTTCAGCCCATAACGATTTTTCCCTATTCTAAAGTCCGTTCGGGTACGTATCATTTCAACCCGTAGTGATTCTATTCTACAGGGAACTTGCAGTGTGATAAACTGATATAAATAAACAGAATAGCATCATATAATAGTAGCGGATGATATGACAGGTGTATAACCAGGGTGAACATTATATGATCATACCATAGGCAGGTATAACACGATAATATAGTCTACAGGTTCACATGCAATTAGTTTACTAATTATATAAGTACAGAATGCCTTGTGAGAAATACTCACTTGTTTCAAGTTGGAGATAGCAGAACAAAGCACACAAACGAATTCTGAAAGCATGATAACACGACTTTTGACTTGAGTGGGAAGAGAATGAAGCTAGATCTTGTACACAACCCATAAAACAAGATAAGTATTAATATGATTTCAAACAAATATACAAATGATTTCAACACAAATATACTTTAAAACAAATTGAATTTAAAGACAACAATGAAAGGAATGACTTGACCATTGCCTCCACCTTCATGTGCTCGGCCAAAGTTGTGTCATAGGGTTAGGATATGCATGCATGCACCGCTACAAGTAGTAAAAGAGATGGAAGTTGCAACAAAAGGAATACAAAGGGTTTAAGGCAATTTAGTGCTTTGTGCAACCATATGGCTCGGCCCCTACAATGTGAAGGTCAGGTGGGATCAGGAGTGTCGGCCATAGGTGGTGGAGGGACTAGTGGCGGCGTCCAAGGAGGTGGTTTAGGTGTAAAATGAAGGGCAGGTGATTAAGGGGTTCGACTATGGCATATTCTAGGGAATTTTGCAACATTTGGTCTTGATAGCTTCCGGGGGGCTCACGGCCTGGTCAAATCAGAGGGAAAGGATGGTGGAGTGGCCATAAATAGTGGTGGTGTTGGACGGTGGAGGTGGTGGAGGAGTATGTCCAAGCAAATGCATGAAGATTCCGAGGTAATTTACAAAGAAAAACAATGAAATGAAGGTGAAAAGTAGAAAGAAAAAGAGACATTACCCAAACTTTTCCCTCCAAATCTGAAGTGTGCGTGAATG
Source organism: Allium cepa (assembly GCA_030765085.1). NCBI lineage: Eukaryota > Viridiplantae > Streptophyta > Magnoliopsida > Asparagales > Amaryllidaceae > Allium > Allium cepa. Next base: position 621,475,780 of record CM060928.1, read on the forward strand.
AGGAATGAGAAAGTAATGTTTTCACGTGAATTACGAAAGAAAAGTCACGGCTATGACCAGGAAAAAGACGGCCCAAAGATTGAAGAGATGTGAAGGTGGAAGGTCAAGAGTTAAAGGCCAAAGCCTCTTGAAATTTCTCTTTTTATTTATACAAATAAATAAAAATAAATTCAGGTAAATAAAATAAAAATTAATAAAAATAATAATGAAAGTGAAATGAATAAATAAATTTTAGAAAAATGTATAAAAATATAAGAATATAATTTAATATATGTAAACTAGTATTGAAAATTGAAAACAAATATACTAGTTTTTGGAAAAATAACAACTACACTTCAAAAATGTTTTAAAAATAAAATATACATATAATATGACATATTACACACATATATACAAACTAGAACAAAATATGACAAATAAAAATATTATTTATGTAAATTAGAATAAACAATATTGCTAAATAAATCAATTTACACACAATATTGTAAATAGCATAACTTTCACAATATAAATCGGATTTCAACGAAACGAAAAGCATTATTCTTGAAATTGAATTTATTTTCATAATAAAAGATAAAACTCAAAAATTAAAATATTTAAATTTTAAATTTAAAGTCGAAGTTTGACCATTTTGACCAAAATTCACATTTTCTGGAAATATTCTGTTTATTCAGGTGTGGAATTATAATTCACATAAAATCAAAATTTATATTTAAAATAACAAAATTTATTCAGTTTTATAAATAAAATAAAGTTTTAAAATCAGAAATTCAAACAAAAAAATTAAAATTATCACAAATACAGGGTTGTTACACTCTCCCCCACTCAAATATTTTCGTCCCCGAAAAGAACGAACAAGGAAAATAAGAAAAAGCAAGATAGAAAATCAAATAGTACCTAGAAAAACAATTCTGGATTCGAAGCACGAATTCTCTCCTCCGTTTCCCAGGTACAATCCCAATCATTAGTACTTCACAATACTTTGATCAGACTAACAAATTTCCTTTTTAGCTGCTTCGTACCTCTGCTGACAATATGAAGTGGCTTACTCTCGAAAGTCATATTAGGCTCAATATCCAAACTATCAAGAGCAGAAGGCTGAACAAAAATAAATGGTTCAAGAAGATACCAGAGAATATGTGAGACGTGGAATACATCATGCACTCCAGAAAGTTTCTCGGGCAAATCCAAACGATAAGCCAAAGAACCAACTCTTTCCACAATGTGGAAAGGACCTTCGAAGAGGAAGAAGAATAGAAATAGCTTGAAGGGAAAGTAGGTTAAAAACAAGGATGAACCATATTTTAGAACTATATAAATTTCAATTTAATAATTTTATTTACAACATTTTATGATATGATGAATAGTTATTTGATTCAAATTTGTTAGCTCGAAGTAAGCAATATTTAAAACAATTTTAAATTATTTAGAAAAATAAAATAAATGATCAAAATATCCTTTGTATAGTACTTTATCAAAATACTTTTATAACTCGATGTCTTAACAAGTTTACTTTCGTTCCTGTAGACTCTGGCCATGCATTGATCAGGCGCAAAGCTAGAATTCTCCGGGTACTTAGTAGACTTATTTCAACACCCAGTGAAAATACTGGAAAATTTAAAAAAATAGATATGGAAAGTACAATCCACTGTGTCTAAATGTCTTGTCCTAGTGTTTAGGAAATTCTATCGATAATGTAGATCATGTGCATCACCAGAATTCTTAAAGCACTCAATAGACAATTCAACACAAAAAATTATTTTCTATAAGATAAACATATTTATTTTAAAACTTAAAATTTTCCAAATATCAGCTTGTTTATAATAAATATAACCATACTCCAAATATACGTATATCGAATAACAAAAAGATTTTAGTTTAAATAGATGCTTGCTTTTATTCAATTTCTTTCAATCCATCTTAATGTTATCATAATATCAATAATTTACTGATAACAATTCCATAACACTCGTTCATCCATAAATACTTCAAAAAAACATCAAAAATTAAATTCATTTTAATATTTAATTAATCACACATATGAATCAACATTTCGTTTTATATAAATTTAAATTTTCAATATTTCTTGCAGCATCTACATTACCTAAGACACCATAAGTACTTATTGATATTATGGAGCAGATTTTAACTCTCAAAAGTAATTCCTACTCAATATTAATTTTTACACAATCATTTACAAATTTAAAATAACCAAGCATCCATCAATCAATAAATCTTTATTATATCTTATTTGGTTTATTAATTATATTTTCAAATACAAAATTTAATATTTGCTTTTATAATAGTTCTTCCTATCCATTTCAAAATTTGAATAAATTAATTCTTAACATGCTTTATTTCCATTGTGCATCTTGGTATTTATTTGGTTGTACCAATAATTACAATTTCATTCCATGTAAATCAAAGTTTTCAATTTACTTTGTGGTAACTACATCAATGAAAATACTATAATGTTTAATAATTAATATCGAGCAGGTTATAAATTTTCAAACGAAAATTCCTACTCAATAGCAATTCAACAATTATATAGAATTTACGAAACAATCAAACATCCATTGATTCAAACAACATACATTTCAATCAAATAAACAAACAACCGCCTTCAGTGAACAGCTATTTTCTAGCTTCCACCGAGCACTCTGATCGCTAACCGATTCGGACACAACAATTTAATTCTAAGTCATCTATTTATTTATAATATCCATTAAATCTAATTCTTTGCAGAAGTGAGTTGAAATATTTTTCATATAATAAGTTATATAGTATTATCAAAAGAGTTTTCAAATACGTTCCATGTGTGCACTCCTCTATTTTAGAGGATCACACATTTTTCTCAAAAAAAAATTCAAATACGTCCCAGTGATTATTCCCAATAATCATTTATGTTCCTAGTCCTAAATAGTTAATTAAATTACTAGCAACTACACACACATAAGGGATGAGACTCTAGGACATCTAGGTTTAGATCTTAACTCTGTATTGTTTATATTTTATAATGTTCATGAATCCAGCTCTGATACCAAGCAGTAACGACCCCACCACTATGCCTAGTTTAGCAAAGAATACTACAAGTAATGTCGTCTGCTAATCCTGAAATATGGCTGGTTAAGGGCCATCAAATGTGAATATGTCATTATACTAACACTAACATGTCTTATTTACCTTTTTGAGGATCTGAACTGAAATTTAAACATGCACAGTATTAGTACAAAGTAATAAACACACCGATTAAAAATATTCAGAATAGTATATAATATAGATAAATTAGAATCAGTCATAAATCATAGCGAAATAATATACACCATCATATAAATTATAGAATGTGAGTCTAAAAAATATCGGTACTAGAACCACGTAAATATTTACGTTATATCCAAAATATTGTATCACGTTCAAAGTCACTACTATATAATATAGATGTCGTAAATTCAAACCGTCAATATATACAAGTATGAAGTAAACTAAAACTATCAAAATAGTCTACTTCAATGTTAGCCCAAAATTCGAAAGAGATCTGCCTACCCAAGTCTAAAAATGTATCGATTCTCAAATTGATGAAAAATGAGCTATCTTTTCTCGAGGATCTATCGGCCTAAAATCCGTACACCTTAAGATAATACAGCTCTAAGTGTTAATTACTATCTCTCCAGTAATCACAAGAATTTAACTAACTATCCCATACTAGAATGTAAATTCAAGTATTTACTAAAAGTTAGTAATTTTCACTTAAACTCTATTTAACAAATTATACTAATAAATGAAGAATTGTACAAAAAGTCTCGTACTAATCCGACAATTCAATTGTTTATTAAAATTCTTTGTTTCGTAGAAAATCATAAGATTCTAATAGATATTCAATTCAAGCTTTTCTTTTATATTTTTAAAAGATAAGAGTTGAAAGATTTCTAATTTAGAAATAGAATTTCTTTTCTAAAATTAGAAACCAAACCAATATTTTTCATAATCAAGCAACTTTCTTAATATGAAAATTTACATAGATATATATAATTACTTTTCATAAAATCTTAAAAGCTGTAACATCTTATTAATGTATACTTTTTAAAATAACACCCTTATATATATATATATATATATATATATGATGATAATAAAAGAAATGGAAAGCACTTTAATAATTCAATTGTAAACCCTTTTCAATATTTAAAATGTTTTAAATACATATTTTCATTTAAATTATGCATCAAAAAGCATTTAATATTTTAAAAATCAAATACTACTGGAAATTAGAAATAACATAGTTCAAAAAAAGCTAAAAAATTTAGATTAAACAATAAACTAATAAAAATTCTTTTCAATCAAGAACTGGGCAAAACTGTCCATATTTATTTATCATCATTTGTCGTAAATTCTTGGGCATCAATTGCCCAGGCAATCATTGGTTTAGCTTTGGTGATTGGGTTGTCTTTGGTTCAAGTGAGTCGTTAAAGATAGCAGATGCAATATTAGGTCTAACCAGCCATTCAAAAACAATCAATATCATGTTGTATGCATACAAGAAGGGTTTAAGCTCAAATAACAACAATATTCAATTTAGAACTAACAATATTCAAATTTTGATTACTCGAATTCTTGTTTATTCTTGTTTAACTAAACAACCCATTCATTCAGATATCAATTTAACAAACAATCAATTTAAACATCAAATATTAGATGTCATTGCGTGAGATAAAAATCTCACCTTAATCATTCGCTGTTTAAAACTTGCCCAAGTTCATGTCACGACCTCTAGATCATTCTCGTCTACGCTATCAGCAAGGATTCATGCCTCCATGTCTTGTGCCGCCTCCACTACGAACGCATTCCTTTACGTTGCTGCCAGTCTCTGCCTCGACCAATAGCCGCCATGTGTTGCCTCACCTCTCGATCGTTGTTCCTCCTCCATCGCTGGCGTCGTCAGTCCAACACCCAAATGTGCGCATTTGTGGTTTTTTCTTTTGAAAATGATTTTTTTTGGGGATTTAGCAATAATGAGGAGTAGAAGGTGTATGGGTTTTAGGAATAAGGGAATTTGGATTTGGGCTTGATATTGATAAATGGGCTGTGTTTTATTTTAATGCAAATTTTGATTTTTAATAGAATTTTCTTTCCCATTTAATTAATAATTTTCTTTTCAATCTTTGCCGAAATTTTAGAAATATATTTTGATCTAGTTTCAATTGGTCTACATTTCATTTGATAAAGATATATTTCTAAATTGTAAAATATTCTTCCATTCGATACTTGTCCATTTTTGTTTAATTATCTATAGTGTCAATATGAAATAAATAAATTTCCAATTATTTCAATCATAAAGTATTATTTATTCTTTAAATATTTTATACTTATTAAAACATTTTATTTCATCTTTAGTATATTATCTAAAATGGAATTTGTTACCTATTTAAATTTTATTATAACAAAATCTTTTGTTAAATAAACTTTAGTTGTATTGTAATTTGATTTTAAATAATAATTATCCAAATCGAATTCAAATACTATTGTTATAATTAAATTTGTAGAATATTACGGCTTCGAAAACAGGATTGCTACTGACCTCCCCCATTATGAAAATTGCATCCTCGCAATTGCTTATAGGAAGATATCAAACACACACGCAAACATTGACTCTCTCCGAAATATTACTATTAAGTTAAAAATCGATCAAACTGTAAATAGTTAACAGTAGAATTAAACTTATCGTATGTTATAAATTTAAATATATTCGTTTATTAATTTCTGTTTCGTTGCATATGAAATTATTTTCCTAAGTGTTAAGATTTTTGGAAAATTTCAGTAGAGTCTCCATTGTACGGAGAGCCTTTTGCAATTTCACACATATAATATAAACAATATACATCGACCATACGGTCGGAAACACAGTATATATTAATATTTCTAACAATTCTATATTTAGTACGGAAACATACCTTTATTTTAGCATTTAAGCGAGTTCGCTTATATACATAGAACCTAAATGAGCAAACATGCATCCAAAAGTGAAGTAAAGTCTTCTCGCACCTACTAATTGCTTAAACAAAACATGTTAGCAACTTTATATAAACATGAGAATATGAATACATAAAAAATTTCATGTTCCAGCAAATAAGAACGTGTTAACATCATAAAACATTCAAGAGTGTTCTAAAGACAAGATGCAATGGTCATAAATAAATTTCCAAAACTTTTTACGGATCACAAAAATACCTTCGAACTTGAAAGTTATGGCCATTTGCGTAACCCATATCAAGTCTGAAAATTACATTTGTAGAACATAATCACACGTTTTTTCAATAGGTTTTAGGCTAAGATAAAACTCAAAATTTTGGAAAACACTCTATATAAAAAAATTTACTTGTCAAATCTACATTCTTAAATATCAAGAATCGTCCAAATCGGAATTCTAGATTAGGAGTTATGGCCAAAAGATCACAAGGTAAAAATTTAGGAATTCAAAATCAGGATAGCGGAAAATCTGTATTGTAACTCACTTTTGGAAAACCAAAACTCAAAATTTTGCATAACATTTCAAACGAAAGTTGTAACATATGAATTTAGCTTTTCGAAAAGGGAAAATTCATTGAATTCGGACAAAGCGTTTGAACATTATGGACCAATGAGTTTAGCTCAGTTTTGAGCAATTTATATTTCTAGATATCAAAAAACCTACTAATCAGTTCATGTTTAAATTTTCACAAACTTCAAAATTATGGAAAGTGTTAAACATTAAAAAAATTTCTTATACACTTATCTAAATGATGAAAGAAGGATTAACAAAATTGGATACAACATCACAAGCTATGGTTATATTAGTAGAAACTCTAATCTTTATTTTTCTTTTCTTTTTCAACTAATATTCACACTTGAAGAAAATTGCATAATATTAATGGTGATAAAGTAATGATACGAAATTGGCATTCACTTATAATATCTTTCTTTAAACAATAAGACACATAAAGTTTGACTTCATTTAGGTGTTATTTTGCTGTAAAGGGTAATAGGTTAAGTGTATTAAATTTTATATGCAATTCTCGATGAAAAACAAAAACTCACAAATATACAATTGAATTTTTGGAAAATCGATGCGTTGAAAGCTTGAAGCGAATTAAGTAAGCTTTCTAATGGAGAAAACTTTTGTGGTTCTAAGCTACAATATGAAAAATATTATTTATCCATCATTACTAATGCTACTGATGTGACCAAACTCACCGAGAATAAAAAAAATGAAACCAGGGAGTCTTATTTACTAAATCAAACAAAATAAAAAGTTTAAACTAAAGTACTGCAATAATTTCAAGATGTGGTGGAAGTGTGCATTAACATAAGCTAGAAACATTGGTTGAATGTTCTGTCATTTATTTCAGTGTTTTTATGAAAATTGATATTTTGCAACCATGATAGAAGTAGTTTCATATGACTACATTGAAATTCAAAATATATTGGAATAAAAACTACTTAAGGGATTTTGTTCAATTTATAAAATGATGTGTTTTTTTGCTTTTATAAACTGAACATGTTCATAAACTTTTATATCAAAACTCGATACCTTTTAGAAACCAAATGTACCAAAAGCCTTAGAATCTTGTACATTAAAAACTAATATATTTGAAATCTGCACTCAAAGCTTTTATTTTGAAACCAAACATATGCAAATGTCTAGAACTAATATTGTCAGAAGCTTATACAAAACTTTTATATATTTTCGAAAATCTTTATACATACAAAACCAGTAACAACTTACAAATGCATCACTAATGAAATCCCACATATCTGAAAATTATAGGCATTTAACATCTATACATATCAAGATCAAAACGATATATGTTTAAAGTTATTTGCATAAAAGAAATTGTATGTGTATGGAAGCTGTATTACATATTCCAAATTTATGTAGTAAATTCATACATTTGAAGCCGATACACTTAAAATTATACTTTTTGAAAATAAAAAATATCAAGGATTATATGTTCTGGAAACTACATGTACATATGCAAAATAGATATATTTGAAACTTTTTTTTCAAAAATCATTCATATTGGAAACTATATCTTCAAAAATCTATCATATAAATTTAATCACCCATGCACAACTGTATATCTGTATTGGCACGCATAAAAACTTAGAATTTAGATATCATTTACCCATTCAAAGCTTACATATATAATATACACATCCATAAAACTCGCAAAGATCAAAAACTTATATTAGAAATTCTCTAAAAATCTCAAGTATACGAAATTTAAATGTTTGATTAGCTTTCACATTTAAAATCATGACGTAAAGGCACAAATTTGTGACCAGTTGTTTGCCTATCTAAAATAATATATGCTTGCGGTTATGTATGAAGTTAGTTATATCACACCACGTATATTCTTGAAACCACACATACACTCGAAATTGTATGTATGTATGTATAAATGTATGTACACTTATTTCAAACAATGTGTTCATTCGAAGAGATATATTTGAAATCTCACATCTTTGAAGCTAATGATATGTGTACTTTCGTAACATTGGTACATATTGAAAGATGGCATATTCAAAGTTTGTGTACTTAAAATCCACATATTTCCAAAGCTTATGCATAAGAAATACTTGAAATCAATATTAAAATCCATCCCCATAAGATTGGTACATATCACTCTTTTTCGTTTATAAAACTGTGTATATAAACTAAATATTTTCGAAATAACAAATAGGTAAAATCTATTGCACTTCTAAATCCACGTAACTTAAAATTCATTTGTCATTTAGGAGTACATGCAGATCGAAAATCAAGTAAGAATCTAAAGGCTTTATATATTGGAAATTCTATACGTATGAAAATTTTCATGTTTCTCAAAAACCTGTTGTAGTCAAAATTATTACATTTGGAATCTACACATGTATATAAAACTACGCATTTTCTATTTGTAGTACATATCCTTTAAAACCCTTGTGCATTTAAAGGCTAACATGGATTGTGATGACCTAGAACTTTGGGCAATATTAATTTAATAATCTTTATTAGTAATTATTTAAAATGTGCAATGTTGGGTTAATAATCCTCATTTAAATATTTTAATTGGCAAGTTTATTCTTTTCAAAGTTAATAAATTGGTAAAATTTTATCTTTTAAAGCTAATAAAAATATATTTTCTATTTATAATATATATTGGTGTATATATATTGTGAATAGGAAGTCTTTAGTTTTAATAAAAGATATGTTTTCAAATTATAATATATACGTATGTATGTATGGTGATTTGAAGTTATGTTTCAAAATTCAATATAATGATTTTCAAAGTTAATATTAAAATATGTTCTCTATTTATTATTTATATATTTGAATATATTGTAATAAAAAAAATCTTTGGTTTGAATTTAACAAATAAAAACATGTCTTCAAATTTTAATATATTTTGTAATTTAAAAGTTATGATTTAATTAAAACCTTGCAAAAACTATTTAAAAGTTAAATTTTATATTTCTTACACAATGAAGATAATATTTATAAAATGTTTATTGATTTAAAATTTTATGTATTCCTAAATTTAAGTAAGATTTAATTAAAGGTTTATTTCTTTGGTTTAAATAATTCTTTCTTTTTAATTTAAGCTTGCATAAATGTAATTTGAATATATAAATATACATAAATTAATAAAGACATTAAATTATTAATATAAAACATAAGAATATAATTTAATAATGGGTTTTAAACACTTGTAAGATAAACATAAAAACATTTAAACATTTGTAAAATAGTTAGACATATATGGACACTTGTGAGAAGATAAATACATGCAAAATATAAGTGGCTCATTTTCTTGAAATTGAATTTTAAGTATAATATAGATGTTTTTTACAAATTGGGCTGTTCTTATTTTTCAGTTCAAAACACTTTTCTCCCCTTGTTCCTAAAACTAAAATTTGGAAATCAATTCAAAAAGAAAACTGAAATCAAAACAAGCTAAGTAGTTCAAATTCAACAACAACAAGCAAGATTTCATATTTGCAAGCTTCAGGTCAAATTGAAATGCATCAATTCCAGGAAACAAGAACCTGTCTCTCTGTTTTAAGAACTAGTGAGTAAACCTTTTCTTTGAAAACAACTTTTAATCTATCATTATGTTAATGTATGTGATAAATCTGAATGGAAATTGTTGTATGATGGCTTGCATGATCGATCTTGGTATATATGTGCTTTGAATTGCTATGATTAAACGTGAATATATTTGTATGTATGTATATGCAAACCGTCTCTGTTATTTCCTCAAGCTCAAAATAATTTCAAAAATCTAAATCTCCTCATACAATCAGAATTGTGCTTAGATCCCTGAATGAAATATGGTTATAACAACATAATATCAATTTTAAAAATAGTGTCAAGAATTTTAATGTTGTAATTAATCCAAAATTAGGAAAATACAGTGATGAGCTAGAATGGGTCAAAAATAAGTAATTATAATTTCATGCTTGGATTATATAGATTGATTCTTGGTTAAAAGTTATGAATTTTGGTATAATAATCTTGATTTTTAAGATTGTATTCAGGCGGATAAATCGAGTTGACCAGAATTTGGTTTATCGTCAAATTCAAACGATCGATGTGATGATCGTCGTGGCATTTGCCATCGAAGATAGTGTGATGGCTGTCGATCATGGGAAAAATGTGGAGGGTATTTATCTTCGGCCGTGGTGGCCAGTCATCGGTGATCTTGGGTTTTAAGGATGGGTTCTTTTGAGTGGAATGTCGACGTGATCTCGACTAAAATGAAGCAGTGGGTTATTTCCTATTGGTATAAGCGTGGTGATCGATTTCGAATCACTGGTGATTCGACGAGGCTGAGTGGTCAGGTCATCGGAGATTGTGGTCATCAACCTAAGGACGACCACAACATTAATCGTCGGCAGTCAGAACGTGGGTGCATGTGCATGCGTGCACATGTGTGTCAGTGATGAATTAATTTTGGGGAGAGGGTTGCTCGAGTTGTTCATGTGAGATGCTCGATGTTTTGTGAGGTTTGGCTTGGGGTTTTGAGGGTTTGGGTTCGGATCATTTGGTTGGTTCCAGGTTTAATATTTTTGAAGTAAACTTTGTTTAGGTTTTTAATTTAAATGGAAACAATATCTAGATTTAAAAAAAAAGGAAATCAAAGTTTAAAGTAAAGAACTTAAGTTTTTTTAAGATTTCGAGTTAATAGTAAATTAAACTAGTTTTCCAAAATTAAATTTATATTAAGATACAAAACAAAGTGTTTAAATATGTTTTAAAGTTATTTAAATAATTAGCCTTCTAAAGAAAATGTTTAACAAGTTTAATGTTGAAAATTTTGGAAGTAATTTAGTTTTCAAAAGAAATGTTTAGTTAAGTTTAAAAGTGTGTTTTAAATGAATATGTTTATAAAGAAAATTATTTAACAAGTTTTAAATAAATTTTCAAAAGAAATGGAAACCTTATTTTCCTAAAGTAAAATTATAAAACAAGTTTTTAAATTTATTAAATTGATTTAGTTTTTAGAGGATAATCACTTATGGAAGTAATTAAATGGAAGTAATTAAGGATTAATTACTTAGTGTAATTAATTAATGGATTGATTAATTGAGGTAATTAATTAAAGAGTTAATTAATTAATAAATGAGATTAATTAAAGCTCACTTGATAAATATAATTAATTAAAATAATAATTAATTAATGAAGGTAATTAAGAGGACCATTAATTAATTAGTTTATGTAATTAATGATTAATTAATATGAATAGTTAAATTAATTGAGATTAATTACTTAATGGACGTAATTAAGGATTAATTACGTGAGGTAATTAAATAAGAGATTAATAAATATAATTAATTTAAGAGTAATTAATTAATGTAAGTACTTAAAGGATAATTGATTGCTGAATATGATTAATTAAGGTTAATTATTGAATGCGATTAATTAAAGATTACTTGTTAAAAATAATTAATTAAAAGAAGAACTAATTACTAAAAGTAATTAGAGAATCATCAATTAATGTAATTAATTAATGTGATTAATTTAAGGTTGGTTAATGATAATGGTTAGTGGATAATTAATTTACTTAATTAATTGAAGGCTAATTACTTAAGGTAATTAAAGAATAATTAATTAAGAAAGATTAATTAAGATGGATAGTTAATGAATGATTAATTAATATATTTATAGCTAAATAATGTTAAATAAGTATGATTAAGGCAATCCAAGAGATTTAAGTTGGAGATTAATTTAACTGGAAATTAACTAAATTGATTAGGAATGAATAAATCTTGCTTATGAATAAGAATGATATTGGATGTTTTGGACTATGTGATATCTCCGACATGTGATATGCCTGCTCTACGATATGTGATGTTTAATATGGATTACCCATCTGCGATAATATAAATCATCTATCTGAATGTAAATTAAATTGTTAAACCTTTAAGAACTTAGACATTAAAACGACATTTTGGATTCGGTGAGACCAGGATTGGATTTCCAAATTTGGATATTCGAAAACCACATTGATCCAAATTTAACGATAGGTCGTGAACTCAAGTGAAGATGAAGACTCGAATTGTAAGGGCTATTTGTCATTAAAACTCTGAGGGAGATTCCAAAACGAGTATAACGGAGATAGTGCTTTTAGATTTGAGATGAAGATTCAGAGTGCAAGGGCTATTGTCGTTAACTTTGAGGGTGATTCTAAAATGAGTGTAACGAGATAGTGCCTTCAATTTCGTTCGAACCCGAAACGGACTTGTACGGATTAAATGCTTTTAGAACATCATCATTGGAGGGAAATGAGCATTCTAAGATATGTGTTCTTTAAAGGTAATCGTAGCCTCAAGCCTCATCAACCGGGAATGGCTAAAACAGGGGAGGTGCAGAAAGGCTAAGTGGGTCGCGCCCAAGTAAGACAAGACTTCCTCTATCTATAGGTCCTTTTTTCAGCTTAGTGGGCAGCTGGTTCATGAGCAACTGCGGGGTTGTTTTGTTTGGGACTACCCAGTAAGGGATGGTTCCGGCCTTGTATTGCAGGAGATTTAGGATGGATCCTCGGTACGGTGATCTAGACCACGTACTATGACGGACGGTACTCCAGTAGCTCTGCCATTGTGTGGAATCCAATCTCCAGTAAGTGCCGTATGTTTTGATTATGCCCAACTATATTGGAATGTGAGATGTAAGCATTCTGACTATTTTCTATTTTACTTGAAAACCCTAGACCCTATTATAATACCATTGGATTTCCTATCAAATGTTTTGGTTATCGTAAGGTAAAAACTTTTTCGTGTTTATGTGCGAGAAGTCTTACGAGATACCTTTTGTTTTCAAAGGTTTTCAAAGTTAAGCAACTTTAACCCGTTTACTCATGCCAGACCCATGTCTGACCTGGAGTTTATTTTCTATTTTATTAAACTCTTGGGTACTCAAATTTTTTACGAGTAGCCAAGGGATTCAGGTTAGCTTTGACAAGTTTCTAGAGGAGATATGGAGTAGGAGGCTTCAGCGATATATAGATATATTGTGGTTCCTCTGTGTTGTATCTCTGTGATGGTGTCTCTATTGTACTAGAGTTGTAATGATTAGTCATGTCTTTATAACTGTCTAATTTGTGTTGTATAAGCTGTATAACTCTGATGTATATGATTCTATGTAATGTACTATGTGATTAATATATTTTATTCATTCCGCTGTGAGATTCTGGTATTATTTAGTTCTTCTTTCTCATCTTTTCTCTTTTCTATCCCTTTCTGTATTAATAATGATGCGTCTTTCTATGGAATGAAAGGCGGGTCGTTACATTGTGGTATCAGAGCTCTAGGTTGAGTGAATACCTAGGCTATGGAGTGACTTCTATCTTGAGAGAGCGTACATGTAATATATATATATATATATATATATATATATATATATATATATATATATATTGAGTTACTTGTCCGGGTTACCCACATGATTTAGGCTAGTATCTGGAGTTCTAGAGTAGGAGGGGTAGTGGTGTGTGGAGCACGACTATCAATGGAAAAAGTCCGAGTGTTGAAGGTGGAAGAGTATCCGCCAGGGCGGTATTGGGCATCTTGAGTAAGCATTGCAGCATGGAGTAAGGATTTCACCAATCTCGGAGGGATGTTTTTTTTAAGGTTTGGAGTCCATCTTTGGAGTGTAAGCTTGGTTGCGCTCGTGCGAGCGGATTTTCAAGAGTTTGAATATGTCGGATGTGGAGAAGCTAGTGATGGCATCTTCAGGAAAGAGGAGCTGTGTAGTGAGATGCAGTATCCATGGATGTTCCAGAAGATGTTTTCGCTTGAACAGTATAAGGAAGTATTGAAGAGTAGTTTGTACTTTTCGAAGGGAAGACTTGTCTGTATTGGAATTTCTAGATATCAAGCTAGGGAGTTTTTTGAATTGGGTATGAGACTAAGGTCAATAATTTGCTTCACTGTACGCATGATCTTATTGTCAACCCCCCTAAGGAGAGCGAGATGTTTGTGCTTGGTTTGAAGCCCGAGTTTCTTGAGAGATATCTGCCCATCTCGAAGGCTCTTTTGTGGAGTTGGTTGACATAGCTTTGTGGTTCGAGGAGCTTCTGGATAAGGAAGTCTTTGGCATCTGGGGCAGCAGTAGCAGCTCGGAGGTGTTGAATGTGCTTGCAGGAAAGTCTCTTGGCTTAGCAGTGTCCTAGAGGTGGAAATTGGAAGCAATAGAGTGGTCTGTTTCATGGATGGTTCAGGAGTCTTTGTGATTCTACTGTCAGCTGGCCAGGCAGATGGTGAAGGCTTGCCCACTTCTTCTGGAAGCTCAGCAGAGTATGATGTTTGAGGTTGAGGGTGGACCATCCGTTTCTTCTTCTAGTTAGAAAGGCTTAAGCTGTTCTGATATGTGAAAAGAGAACAGTTTCTTTGGAATCTGAACTGGGTAGAATCGCAAAAGCGACTTGCGATTGTTTATAAGTTCTCTTAGTAATCTTTGCTTGGGATTGAGGCATCTCAAGAGGAGGTTGAAGCTATCGAAGTATTCAGAGATTTTCCGAGTGTTTTTGAGGAAGTCAAAGGTTTGTCGTATCGAAAGATTGAGTTCTGTATCGACTGGGATTCCAGGAGCAATATTGATGGTTCAACCTAGTGGAAGGATGGTTCCTTGAGAGAGAGTTTGGTGAAGAAGACTATGGATTTCTCAAAGTAAGATTGATCAGATCTTAGTTTTCTAGATTGGGGTTCTGCTATGGTGATAGTCACCGAGTTGGGTGGGCCACTAAGATTTTGTGTGATGAACCGTATCTTCCGAGATATGTTGATTTAGTTTCTGCTCGTGTTCATCATCGATATTCTCATCTACTCCAAATCAGAGTTATATAGCGGATGCAAGGTAGCAGCTGTTCTAGAGTAGAAGCAACCGGAAGTCTACAGTTTTCTTGGATTTAAGGGTTACTACAGGAAATTCAAGTAGGCTCCTAAGTGTAAAGAAGTTCTTCAGGATCAGAAGTCAGAGTTGATTAGTGCACCTGTGTTGGCTACATCCAGATAGGTGAAGTAGGTTCAAAGTCTTCTAATTTTGTAAAGCAGAGCTTATGTTCTGGATTTCAATTGGATCTTAGGAAGACCATTTTGTTGAGTAGGATCCGGAGATTGGTTTTTGTTTGGTCCAGTTTGTTTTGAGAAGCATCTCTAAGGGTTGAACTGATCAAGAAAGGATGGGGCATCCCAGGATCGTCTGATAAGTTGTGTGGATAAGAAACGATAGAATTTGGAACTCGAAGTTGAACACTTTGTTTTTGGTTAAGGTTTCTTCGGTCAAGGGAGAAATGAAATTTGGTAATATTGGAAAGCTAGTTCCAAGGTATATTGGATCTTTTCATAAGGATAAGTTCTTTGGTCTACAGGTTTGAATTGCCAGTCCGGATGGCTGGGATTCACATTGTATTTCACGTATCTCTGAGGAAGTACAAGTATGATCCATCACTGGTTGTAGAATCAACATTTCAGAAGAATCTGGTAGTTGAATTGGACTTGAGTTTGGTCTGATATCTTGTTCAGATTATGGATCGAGATTAGAAGGAGCTCAGGTTCAGAGTAGTGTAGCTAGTTGGGATTCAATGGAGCGAGGATCCTAGTGATTTGCACTTGGGAAACTCTAGATAGTATTCGGAAGGCCTATTATGAATTTTGTCAGAATAATCAGGGTTGTTTGTTTAAGTAAATTGGTTTCTATGATTGTTAGTATATGGTTGATATGTATGCTTTACTGATTGGAAATTAAAACCTTTGTTGGATTATAAAATTATCTTTGCTTATAAATTTTAGGGACAAAATTATTTTAAAGGGGAAGGAATGTGATGACCCGGAATTTTGGACAATATCAATTTAATAATCTTTATTAGTAATTATTTAAAATGTGCAATATTGGTTTAATAATCCTCATTCAATTATTTTAATTGGCAAGTTTATTCTTGTAAAGACCCGGGATTTTGGACATCCCGAGTTGTGAATATTATTTTTAATATTCAATGATATTGTATTTTAATATACAATATTTATTAATCAATGATTTATC
Source organism: Allium cepa (assembly GCA_030765085.1). Taxonomy (NCBI): domain Eukaryota; kingdom Viridiplantae; phylum Streptophyta; class Magnoliopsida; order Asparagales; family Amaryllidaceae; genus Allium; species Allium cepa. The sequence goes on from CM060928.1 coordinate 621,492,332, forward strand.
ATTATATATAATTTTTCTAAAATCAATATAACTGGGGTTTTCAAAACTATATTAAATTATGAAGTTGATTTAAATAAAATTTCTCAAATTATATTTTGTTTCAAAGTAAAATTTGTATATATTGTTTAGATTTAATACATGTATTTGTTTCAAGGATATATAAATATATATATATATTCTAAAATTGAAATATAATAAGAATTTAAATTTATTGTGAATTCATTGTTTTCATATATAGAATGATAATTTTTATGTAATAAAATTTGATGAAAATTCTTAATGAAGCGAAAGTGTTATACTTTGATTTGGTATTTACCAGCAATATTGTTTATATTGAATAAAATAATTTTAAGTTTCTTTAAAAATATATGTACTTTGAATAAGACAATTATATATATATATATGTTATGATCAGTTAAAAGAAAAATTTATAATAGTTAATTGAGAGAAATGTTATAAATTGATATGTATAAAAATCATATAAATAAATAAGAGAAATTATTTATACATAAATTAATGAATCTTAGTTGTTTGAAGTTATATATTTTTATATTATAAAGAGGAGAGTGACTTGATTTATTTTGAATTTTAATCTATGGTATAGATTTTTATTGTTATCAAAGTTTCATTTGATATAAAATTATATGAAAACATAATTGTTATTTAATTTCATTTTGTTTAAAGTAACAATATATTTATTAAAAAGTATTAATCAAAGAGGGGTTATTTTAATTGATTAATTCCTCATCTTTATTTAAAAACAAATAAGCATACATACCTTAAGTCTTATTTAATTAAGTTTTTTTTTTTTTTTTTAAAATGTAAAAGTGACAATCACATTTATACTTGGTTTAACCTTAAGTATGGGCTGATTGCAATCTTAAATATAGTTGCATGTGCATTAATATTGCATGACATGTATAAACAATAAATAATGAACCTCCAAAACTTTCTACTATCAAATGTAAATGCAGATTAACAAAGAAGAGCAAGTAAACTAAATTAATCTAATTTATACTATGGGTAAATAAGTAGGAAATTCCATCAGTAAAACAAACTTAAACTTGGCACTTTAAAATATGGAAATCCAACATAATCATGTAAGTTTCTTTTCAAAAAAATTCTCTGTTTAAAAAAGGATATTACTTCAGCCTCCAAACATTATTTCTGTCCAAAATTTATGTTGAAAAGTTTACAACTATATAGGTTATAAAATCAGAAGCTAAATAACATCTCAGTTCACATTTTTAAATATCAGAACATGTAAAAAAAAGAGCAGCAGCACTCTGAAAATTCTGCAAGTAAGAAGAAGAGGTATTCTCTGTTAGATTCAAGCTCTGGGATTCTAAAACAAGATTTCAAGTTTACAAATTCAACTTCAAGTTTTAAAAGAAACAGGAAACAGATGTTCAATGTGAGAAAAAATGTAGTATCAAAATGAAATTTTATGCATGCTCTGTTTACAGTGAATATTATGCTTAACTTTACTTCTAAAATCCCTATCTATTGATCTAGTTTAAATTTGAAGATTTTGTGAACTGGAAATATGTTCCTTTACTAGAATAGCTTAAGTTAAAATTGGTTATTTAAAATTTTATGCTGTGTAGCTAGTTTGGCTTGGGTTTTACAGTAAAAATCAAATCTTTATTAAATTTCAAAATGTTTGAATCAAAGATTCAAGCATGCATGTTGGATTCTCTGTTAAAAATAGGATTTTTAGAGGTTGAATCGTGATTTTTAACCACCTATTTTGTAAGAAATTTGAAGTTGAACCTTTTCTGTTCAAAAATCAATTTCCGGCGATTTCTTCGTCGAGGGGTGGTGCGGCCTGGACATGAGGGTGCAGGGTGACGTGGAGAAGAGGATGACCGTGGCGGAATTTACGATTTTGCTTTTGATTGCGCGCGCATGGTAGTTTAGGGTTTAAGAGAGGTTGAATATACTGATCATGTCGCGATGGGTTTGAGGGAACAGGGGGCGACCGGAGGTTTTGGGTTTCGGTTCATAGGTTGTTGCATGTGTCAGCACTCGATAATGGTGGATGAGGTTTGAAATGGTGGTTAGATGTTGAAGCAGAAGATGGTTTTGTGGGGGTGTGTGAGTTTCGCGTCCTGGAAACTTCGACCTGGAGTTTGAATTTTCGATCTCCGGTTATATTTGCTTCGACGTGTGGCTTGTTGCACTCAAGCATTGTTGTAGAGTTGTTTTGAGGCGTCGCGACAGTATGTTGGCCGAAGTTACGGCCGTACACGTGCACGCGTATCAGTGAACGTGTTCTTCCTGATCGCATGTGATCGCATGTGATGGTGCGTGGGTTGCACACGTAGAGTTGTTTTTATCGGTTTGGACTTTTCGGCTTGTGTGTTGGTCGAGCCTGTTGCTATGGGCTATTGATTAAGGGTTGGTTTGTTTAAAAATAAAGTTTATTGTTCTATATAAATTGGTATTTAAAAAGTTTTCAATTGATATTGTTTTTCACATTTAACAATTATGATGATATGTGAATCTTTTGAACAACATTCTTGATCTTAACTACTATTTAAGATTTAATTAAAAACAATGGTTTTAATAGTAACAAATTGTTTATGTTAATACTTAATTATAGTTATTAAGTAAAATTGATATTAGTATTTGATTTAATTTAAATGATAAAATTATTTTACTTAAGTTTATTCGAATAAATTAAGTAACGTAAAGATGATTTAGAAAATCATTATAATTGAGCTTTGAATTAATCAAGTGCTTAAAAATTTTAATTTATAATAATTAATGAGGGGATTAAGGGTTATTCAGTTAAGGAATAAGTAATCAATACAAAAGATTATCAAATAATTAATTGTAATTAATTAAGGGATTATGTAATTAATTAAGCAATTAAAGGTTAATTGCTGAAATGGTTAAAATAATTAATTTGTATAATTAATTAAAAGTTAATTACTTAATGTAATTAGGAAATAATTAATCAAGGATGATTAATTTAAAAAGTGAAATATAATTAAAATAATAAAGGAAATAAATACTGATACTTTGAAGTGAATTCAAGTCTTTAAGTCATACTATATTATAAATTATTTCATAAATAAATGTTATGAAATGAATGGTTCATATCGACGAATGTTATGTCATCATATGATCCATTGTGAAGTTGATATGTGAATTTGTATAAGCTTGTTTAGATAGGATCTAGTTGTCAATCGGGATGATTTCAATTTAATAATCTTATGGCCAAACTGTTGAAAATGATCCAAATTGATTGGTTGCATTTATTTTGTTTTAGCCTAGACGACATTGGGACAGCGGGAACTGACACCATTCCGCTGTATAATTAATATAAGTTGTGTAAGGTGTAAGCCATTGACCTGATTATGATTGAATAATTATTCTAGTAATGATAATCTATAATCTGTTATTCTTGCATATATCTGTTATGTGCCTGTTAACTATATTGAGAATATTTTGTGAATCGATCTATGGAAATGGATTGATTTGAATATCTGAGATTGTGAATTATGAAAAGTGAATTGATAAGTACCGTTTGGACTGGTAAGCCTTGCTCGATTTGAATTGATTTATGAAATTAGTTTTGTTTTAAAAATAAATTAATATAATATTATTTTTTAGAAATGTTTTTAAGATTGATCAATATTTGGAGTATGGAAAGTAGTTATATATTCCTACCTTTGAAAGTCTTTTTTTAAGTTATAATTTTAAAGTTGTTTCAAGGATTAACTCATTTCTTTAAGATACTTTAAAGAACAATTTTTATTGATATTTAAGCAAAATTTCTTCAAATTAAAATCTCTTTAATAAAAGTAGTTTAAATAATTATAATAATCTTTATAAAGAATATTTTATCTCTTTAACTTGAAATAATATTTGTAAATTTATAAGTATGATTTGGAGGAAAATAGTTTTATTTATATTTCAAATGAAATAAGTTTTCTTAAATAAATGTTAATTCACTTGGGTTTTAAAAGGTGAAAAGGTTTAACGGTTGCAATGGGAAATAACTTTGCAGTATTGAATTGATTGCTTTGATAGCTAAATAATCGACTATCAAAATTGGACAAAACCTGACACTGGAAATATCTAGAGGAGACTCGAGAATTATATGGTACGGTTACCGATCGAGGTGCTATACCGTACGTATAAACTCGTTTGTTCTCTAGGACGAATTATAAGGAGACCTGTACATTAACGGTTAGGTGGTGAACTCTGATCTTGTATTTCGTTGGTGTATTTCCTAAAGAACCGGGGTTGAGTTTACCGGGAAATAGCGAACGTTGTTTCGAAGAGTCCGGGATCAGATTTGAAATTCGAAAACCACTTCGATCCAACAATACGTTTTTGCGATGAAGACAAGAGTTTGGAGTCGAAGATTGAGCAGTGAGGTGCAAGGGCTACTCGCTACTAATCTTGAGGGTGATTCCAAAATGGATGTACTAGGATTAGTGCCTTCGGTTCCGTCCGAACCCGGAACGGACTTGTATGGACGAATGCTTTCAGAACATCGTCAGGTGGACGATGAGTATTCTAAGGGATATGTTCTAAAAAGGTAATGCTTACCCTCGAGCCTCATCAACCGGGAATGACTGAAAATCAGGGGTTATGCAGCAAGGCTTCGTGGGTAGCCCCCACTTGAGAGTAAGGTCATCCCTGTCTAGATGTCCCTTTTTATTTCAGCTTAGTGGTGCGGTTGCTGATCCCAACTGCAGGGTGATCTTATTCGGAACTGTCCAGTAAGGGTTGGTTCCGGTCTTGTGTTGCAGTGGAGCGGGTGTACTCCTCGGTACTGTGATCTAGGCCACGTACTGTGACAGGTGGTACCCCAGTGCCTAGTTATTAGTTGGAAATCCATTTTTCCTACGTGCCTTGTACGAGTTTTGTTTGTATTACCCACTCTGTGGCTAGTAGCTGGAATTTAATAGTGTAACAATTTCGGCTATTTTAATAAGTATTTGTATATAGACCCTATTGTAATATCAGAGCATTTCATAAAAATGTTTTAGCTATCGTAAGGTAAAACCCGACATGTTTTTGTGTGGCGTGGTCTTACGAGATGCTTTTGTTTTCAAAAGGAATTTTTAAAATTTAATAATCAAGTTGATTGTGTTTTCTCACGCTGGTATACCAGACTGACCCGGGCTTTGGTGTTTTCCTATATGCTCGGGTCAGACCGAGCATATTTCCAGGTTTAAACTGGAAGAGTGGAAGCTGCAAAAGGAGGAGTTGGATCAGGAGACGTATTTCTCGTAATTGTTTATATGTAATCCTTTGGTCATGTGATTATTGATGTAAGGACAGAATTGACATAACTATCTGAATTGTATGGTTGTAACTCTGATGTAAAACCTGTATATGTTATATAAAGGAAACAGTTTTGGTTTCATGTAAAGATTGTTCATATTATAAATTATTCGTTCCGCTGTGAGATTCCGGTTTGTTCTCTTTTCTTCTATCTTCGTTCTATTTCTATCTTCTTTCTTTCTTTCATTATCCGTCTTTCCGTACGATTTAACTGACAACATTGGTTCAAAGTTTGTTTAAATTGGTATGGAAAAATGGGTTGTGACATTGTGGTATCAGAGCCTAGGTTGAGTGAATACCTAGGTTCGAGTAGGTTGCTCATTAGGAATAAAGTCTATAGCAACCTGTTGAGTCTGAGTGTGTGTGTGTGTGTGTGTATACACGAGAGTGCGTATTTGTTAATTGTATAAAATGGTTTTATATTGTGTTAATTGATCGGTTAAGTGGCATATGGATTCTAGTCAATGCGAGTAGCTAACGTTATTGATAGGAATCTCTAAACACTTGAACCAGGCCAATGGACATAATATTGTTTTTAAAAGGGGTAGATGAAATAATTTTACCTAAATATATCTTCCATATAAAAGATGTGATTATTTTTAAATATATATGTAATTTAAAATGAGTGGTTGCGATGATAATAATTTATCATCTGGTTTCTGTATGGTCTTAGCTAACAACCTTAAGTATATGCATTGGATTGTCCTTTTGACTAGAGTGTACCCTTAGAAATAGAACCCTTTATAATTTTAATCTGTGGAAAATGTATACTTAATAAGTTTTATTTACAAGAGAAATTCGGAAAACTCTTAAATTGATATTTGAAAAGTTTTTAAACTAGTAAATTTTTGGGAAATTTTCCACTCTTTAAAGATAAAATTAATTAACCAAGTAATTAAAGATTAATTGGGTTACAATTAACACTTAATTAATTCAGTGATTAGAGATAAATTACAATTAAAAAGAATTGTTAATAGTTATTGTGAAGGTTATTAACTAGGGATTATGTGATGATTGAATAACGTGATTAATTTTAATTATTAATTAGATTAATTAATTTAAAGATAACCATTTGTATAAATTGTTAAATATAATTACTTATGGAAGTAATTAGGGAATTAATTACTTATTGTAATTAATTGATTTTAATTTGATTAGATTAAGTTAATTAATTCAGTTTAATTAATTTAGAATAATCATTTGATGATAATTACTTAATGTAATTCAATGAAGAGAAATTACTTAGAGAAGTAATTAATGGATAATTACTGTATGTAATTAATTGAAGGGATTTGTTGATGAAAGTAATTTGAGTATAATTACTTTGTAAATTAATCAAGGGATTAATTTGAGATAATTAATTAATGAGTAATTAATTTAATTTGGTGAAGTAATTAAGGGTAGTTAATTACTGAATGGAGTTAATCAAGGGTGATTAACAATTATGGACATGTGTGAATATTTTTCTACCTATAATTACTTTTCATATATATATATATATATATATATATATATATATATACTTGGATTATTTTGAAAAGATGGTTTATAAAATCTTGGATAAGGAGAATTCAAAGTGGTAGAATAAATTGGAAGCATAAACTTTGATGTACTTCTTAACTTATAGAATTCTAAACCTTAGGATCTCATTTCTAGACTTGGTTTTGATTATAGAGAACCCGTATTATCCATCGTGGTGGAGCTTTCGCCCGAGCTAGGAGAGAGGGTGACTTGGATGAAGTCAGAAGGATTAGGGCAGGACTTAATGAGCCATCCTTGTATGAAGAGGAGCCGGAGGCACCCGAGGAGCCGGTTGAGCAGCCTCAGCCACAGCCGCAGCCTCAACCACATCAGGAAGATCCAGAAGAGGACTTCAATGACGAAGAAGAATTTGAGGTCGAAGAAGAGGAGGAGTTCAACGACGAGGAGGAATTCGAGGTGGAAGAAGATTCGGAGTCTGAGGTTGATGATGATTTCATTCGGAATATAGTTGAAGCTGTTGAGGGACCAGTTGCTGGTGGACCTAATCCAGAAGTGGTTCAGGTTCCTGATAATGATAGAGAGGTTAGGGAGTTATCAGGACCTGAGAGGGAGGATTCCGATAGTGGGAGTCCGTAGTAGGAGTTGGGTTGTTTTCTCCTCGTTATATATATAGTTTTTGTTTGTGTTTTGACCCATGGACGTCACGGATGATTAAGTGTTTGGTAGGCTAGTACATATCTGTGTATTTATGTATGGATGATGGTGATAACTGTTGTAGGAATGTTTTGAATAGTGTTTAATATAATGTATATTTTGATATACTATGTGAATCTTTATGTTTACTAGTGTAGTTTGAGTTGTTATTGATCTATTTTATTGTGAGTGGATAATTTTTACTGGCTTAACTATGGAATTTTAGGGACGAAATTCTTTTTAAGGAGGAAGGTATGTAACGACCCGGGATTTTGGAAATCCCGAGTTGTGAATATTATTTTTAATATTCAATGATATTGTATTTTAATATACAATATTTGCATTAATCAATGATTTATCATTATATATAATTTTTCTAAAATCAATATAACTGGGGTTTTCAAAACTATATTAAATTATGAAGTTGATTTAAATAAAATTTCTTAAATTATATTTTGTTTCAAAGTAAAATTTGTATATATTGTTTAGATTTAATATATGTATTTGTTTCAAGGATATATATATATATATATATATATATATTCTAAAATTGAAATATAATAAGAATTTAAATTTATTGTGAATTCATTATTTTCATATATAGAATGATAAATTTTTATGTAATAAAATTTGATGAAAATTCTTAGTGAAGTGAAAGTGTTATACTTTAATTTAATATTTACCAGCAATATTGTTTATATTGAATAAAATAATTTTAAGTTTCTTTAAATATATATATACTTTGAATAAGACAATTGTGTGTATATATATATATATGTGTGTGTGTGTTATGATAAGTTAAAAGAAAATTTTATAATAGTTAACTGAGAGAAATGTTATAAATTGATATGTATAAAAATCACATAAATAAATAAGAGAAATTATTTATACATATATATTAATGAATCTTAGTTGTTTGAAGTTATATATTTTTATATTATAAAGAGGAGAGTGACTTGATTTATTTTGAAAATTAATCTATGGTATAGATTTTTATTTTTATCAAAGTTTCATTTGATATAAAATTATATGAAAATATAATTGTTATTTTATTTCATTTTGTTTAAAGTAACAATATATTTATTAAAAAGTATTAATCAAAGAGGGGTTATTTTAATTGATTAATTCCTCATCTTTATTTTAAAAACAAATAAGCATACATACCTTAAGTCTTATATAATTAAGTTTTTATTTTTGTTTAAAATGTAAAAGTGACAATCACATTTATACTTGGTTTAACCTTAAGTATGGGCCGATTGCAATCTTAAATATAGTTGTATGTGCATTAATATTGTATGACATGTATAAACAATAAATAATGAACCTCCTAAACTTTCTACCGTCAAATGTAAATGCAGATTAACAAAGAAGAGCAAGTAAACTAAATTAATATAATTTAAACTATGGGTAAATAAGTAGGAAATTCCATCAGTAAAACAAACTTACACTTGGCACTTTAAGATATGGAAATCCAACATAATCGTGTAAGTTTCTTTTCAAAAAAATTCTCTGTTTAAAAAAGGATATTACTTCAGTTCCCAAAAGTTATTTCTATCCAACATTTATGTTGAAAAGTTTACAACTATATAGGTTATAAAAGCAGAAGCTAAAGAACATCTCAGTTCACATTTTAAAATATCAGAACATATAAAAAAAAGAGCAGCAGCACTCTGAAAATTCTACAAGTAAGAAGAAGAGGTATTCTCTGTTAGATTCAAGCTCTGGGATTCTAAACAAGATTTCAAGTTCACAAATTCAACTTCAAATTTTAAAAGAAACAGGAAACATATGTTCAAGGTGAGAAAAACTATAGTTTCAAAATGAAATTTTATGCATGCTCTGTTTACAGTGAATATTATGCTTAACTTTACTTCTAAAATCCCTATCTGTTGATCTAGTTTAAATTTGAAGATTTTGTGAACTGGAAATATGTTCATTTACTAGAATAGCTTAAGTTAAAATTGGTTATTTAAATTTTTATGTTGTGTAGTTAATTTGGGTTGGGTTTTACACTAAAAATCAAATTTTTATGAAATTTCAAAATGTTTGAATCAAAGATTCAAGCATGCATGTTGAATTCTCTGTTAAAAATAGGATTTTTAGAGGTTGAATCATGATTTTTAACCACCTATTTTGTAAGAAATTTGAAGTTGAACCTTTTCTTTTCAAAAATTAATTTCCGACGATTTCTTCATCGAGGGGTGGTGTGGCCTGGACAGGAGGGTGCTGGGTGACGTGGGGAAGAGGAAGACCGTGGCTGAATTAACAATTTTGCTTTTGATTGCGCGTGCGTGGTGGTTTAGGGTTTAAGAGAGGTTGAATATACTGATCATGTCGCGATGGGTTTGAGGGAACAGGGGGCGACCAGAGGTTCTGGGTTTCGGTTCATAGGTTGCTGCATGTGTCAGCACTCGATAATGGTGGATGAGGTTTGAAATGGTGGTTAGATGTTGAAGCAGAAGATGGTATTGTGGGGGTGTGTGAGTTTCGCGTCCTAGAAACTTCGACCTGGAGTTCGAATTTTCGATCTCCGGTTATATTTGCTTCGACGTGTGGCTTGTTGCACTCAAGCATTGTTGTAGAGTTGTTTTGAGGTGTCGCGACAGTATGTTGGCCGAAGTTACGGCTGTACACGTGCACGCGTATCAGTGCACGTGTTCTTGCAGATCGCATGCGATGGTGCGTGGGTTGTTCGTCGACATGTTGGAGGGTGAGTGACGATGGGTTTCAGCGATTGTCAATGTGATTCGAGTAATGTGATTCAGGCGGTGATCTCCTGTTGCTTTTGGTTCGTATTTCCAAGAATTGATTGTTTGGGTTCAGCAAAGTTTTGTGGAAGATGAGATTGGGAGTGGGTTCGTGCTGTTGGTCTTGGATTGTGCTTCGGCCCAACTGCCGTGTTTTGTTTTTTAACGGTTTGGACTTTTCTACTTGTGTGTTGGTCGAGCCTGTTGCTATGGGCTATTGATTAAGGGTTGGTTTGTTTAAAAATAAAGTTTATTATTCTTTATAAATTGGTATTTAAAAAGTTTTCAATTTATATTTTTTTTCACATTTAACAATTATGATGATATGTGAATCTTTTGATCAACATTCTTGATCTTGAATACTATTTAAGATTTAATTAAAAACAATGGTTTTAATAATAACAAATTGTTTATGTTAATACTTAATTATAGTTATTAAGTAAAATTGATATTAGTATTTGATTTAATTTAAATGATAAAATTCTTTTACTTAAGTTTATTCGAATAAATTAAGTAAAGTAAAGATGATTTAGAAAATCATTATAATTGAGCTTTGAATTAATCAAGTGCTTAAAGATTTTAATTTATAATAATTAATGAGGGGATTAAGGGTTATTCAGTTAAGGAATAAGTAATCAATACAAAAGATTATCAAATAATTAATTATAATTAATTAAGGGATTATATATTTAATTAAGCAATTAAAGGTTAATTGCTGAAATGGTTAAAATAATTAATTTGTATAATTAATTAAAAGTTAATTACTTAATGTAATTAGGAAATAATTAATCAAGTATGATTAATTTAAAAAGTGAAATATAATTAAAATAATAAAGGAAATAAATACTGATACTTTGAAGTGAATTCAAGTCTTTAAGTCATACTATATTATAAATTATTTCATAAATAAATGTTATGAAATGAATGGTTCGTATCGACGAATGTTATGTCGTCATATGATCCATTGTGAAGTTGATATGTGAATTTGTATAAGCTTGTTTGGATAGGATCTAGTTGTCAATCGGGATGAATGCCATTTAATAATCATATGGCCAAACTGTTGAAAATGATCCAAATTGATTGGTTGCATTTATTTTGTTTTAGACTAGACGACATTGGGACAACGGGAACTAACACCATTCCGCTGTATAATTAATATAATTGTTGTGTAGGGTGTAAGCCATTGACCTGATTGTGATTGAATAATTGTTCTAGTAATGATAATCTCTAATTTGTTGTTCTTGCATATATCTGTTATGTGCCTGTTAATTATATTGAGAATATATTGTGAATCGATCTATGGAAATGGATTGATTTGAATATCTGAGATTGTGAATTATGAAAAGTGAATTGATAAGTACCGTTTAGACTGGTAAGCCTTGTTCGATTTGAATTGATTTATGAAATTAGTTTTGTTTTAAAAATAAAGAAATATAATATTATTTTTTAGAAATGTTTTTAAGATTGATCAATATTTGGAGTATTGAAAGTAGTTATATATTCCTACCTTTGAAAGTCTTTTTTCAAGTTATAATTTTAAAGTTGTTTCAAGGATTAACTCATTTCTTTAAGATACTTTAAAGAACAATTTTTATTGATATTTAAGCTAAATCTCTTTAATAAAAGTAGTTTAAATAATTATAATAATCTTTATGAAGAATATTTTATCTGTTTAACTTGAAATAATGTTTGTAAATTTATAAGTATGATTTGGAAGAAAATAGTTTTTTTATATATTTCAAATGAAATAAGTTTTCTTAAATAAATGTTAATTCACTTGGGTTTTAAAAGGTGAACAAGGTTTAACAGTTGCAATGGGAAATAACTTTGCTGTATTGAATTGATTGTTTTGATAGTTAAATAACCGACTATCAAAATTGGGCAAAACCTGACTTTGGAAATATCTAGAGGAGACTCGAGAATTATATGGTACAGTTACCGATCGAGGTGCTATAGTATAAACTTGTTTTTTCTCTAGGACGAATTATAAGGATACCCGTACATTAACGGTTAGGAGGTGAACTCTGATCTTGTATTTTGTCGGTGTATTTCCAAAAGAACTGGGGTTGAGTTTACGGGAAATAGCGAACGTTGTTTCAAAGAGACCGGGATCGTATTTGAAATTCGAAAACCACTTCGATCCAACAATACGTTTTTGGGATGAAGACAAGAGTTTGGAGTCGAAGATGGAGCGGGTGAAGTGCAAGGGCTACTCGCTACTAATCCTGAGGGTGATTCCAAAATGGATGTAGTAGGAATAGTGCCTTCGGTTCCGTTCGAACCCGGAACGGACTTGTATGGACGAATGCTTTCAGAACATCGCCTGGTGGACGATGAGCATTCTAAGGGATATGTTCTAAAAAGGTAACGCTTAGCCACGAGCCTCATCAACCGGGAATGACTGAAAATCAGGGGTTATGCAGCAAGGCTTCGTGGGTAGCCCCCACTTGATAGTAAGGTCATCCCTGTCTAGATGTCCCTTTTTATTTCGGCTTAATGGTGTGGTTGCTGATCCCAACTGCGGGGTGATCTTATTCGGAACTGTCCAGTAAGGGATGGTTCCGGTCTTATATTGCAGGGGAGCGGGCGTACTCCTCGGTACTGTGATCTAGGCCACGTACTATGACAGGTGGTACCCCAGTGCCTGGTCATTAGTTGGAAATCCATTTTTCCTACGCGCCTTGTACGAGTTTTGTTTGTATTACCCACTCTGTGGCTAGTAGCTGGAATTTAATAATGCAACAATTTCAGCTATTTTAATAAGTATTTGTATACAGACCGTATTATAATATCAGAGGATTTCATAAAAATGTTTTAGCTATCGTAAGGTAAAACCCGACATGTTTATTTGTGGCGTGGTCTTACGAGATGCTTTTGTTTTCAAAAGGAATTTTTAAAATTTAATAATCAAGTTGATTGTGTTTTCTCACGCTGGTATACCAGACTGACCCGGGCTTTGGTGTTTTCCTATATGCTCGGGTCAGACCGAGCATATTTCTAGGTTTAAACTGGAAGAGTGGAAGCTTCAGAAGGAGGAGTTGGATCAGGAGACGTATTTCTCGTAATTGTTTATATGTAATCCTTTGGTCGTGTGATTATTGATGTATGGACAGGATTGATATAACTGCCCGAATTGTATGGTTGTACTCTGATGTAAAACCTGTATATGTTATATAAAGGAAACAGTTTTGGTTTTATGTAAAGATTGTTCATATACAAATTATTCGTTCCGCTGTGAGATTCTGATTTGTACTCTTTTCTTCTATCTTCTTTCTATTTCTATCTTCTTTCTTTCATTATCCGTCTTTCCGTACGATTTAACTGATAAGAGTGGTTCAAAGTCGGTTTAAATTGGTATGGAAAAATGGGTTGTGACAATTCTTTTCAAAGTTAATATACTAGTAAAATTTTATCTTTTAAAGCTCGTAAAAAATATTTTCTATTTATAATATATATATTGGGGTGTGTGTGTGTGTATTGTGAATAGGAAATCTTTGGTTTTAATAAAAGATATGTTTTCAAATTAACCTTTAATTAATTTATTTAATTAAATAATTTTAATTAAATTATTTCAATTTCAAAATTTATCTTACAAACATAACATATATCAACATATATAGCACATGCATATATAGCACAAGCATATATGTTATCTTAAACACTTCAAAATAACATAACGTATATCAACATATATAGTACATGAAGATAAGTATTGATTGGTTAACTCATTTAATTTATTTATTCTATTAATCTTATTAATAAATATTAAATATTGAAATTAATATTTAAATAGTTTCAAACATTTTGAAATTTTCATTACGTTGTCAAATATTTTAAAATTTTGTGTTATATTATAAACTTCTATAATATACGTTTTTATTTTAAATTTAACTTTTAAATTTAAAATCTTGTCTTAATTTTCAAAACTATTTTGAAAATTAGCTCAAGGCCAAATTCAAAGTAGGGCTTTTCTATTTGGAGCAACCTTTGGGCACACTTCACGGCCAGGCTGGTAACGATTTAGGATAGGTACCCAATTCTAATCCTAGACATTACCTTTCTAGACACCATACTAAGTTAGTAAGCTTAATTAGTTAGCCGTAACATGACTAATTTAGACCACATTGGCTATTTGGTTCCGATATCATTGTTAGAACTAGGCTAGCTCGCAGGTGAAGAAATGGGTGGATTTCAGAAAACTTACCTTATTGGATCTCAATTGAGCCTATAAAGACTAATTTTATTTCAATATTTATAAATTTGACTTTAAATAAAATCATTTATTTTATTTAAACTAGTTAAAGGGAAGTTTAAATAAATTTAATTTTAAATTTATTGTGCATCAAATACACCTAAAATTTATTAATAAGAGTTCATATATATATATATAGGGATAAGAACCTTTCATATCTTTTCCTAAAAAGTAATTAATTGAAAGCATTAATCAGATTTAATGTATATGCAGGGAAGGAAACCTTTCATTTCTTTTCCTAAAACAAGTAATTAATTGAGATCATTAATTGCATTAATTAGAGAGATGAACCTTTCATTTCTCTTTTTAATTTGAATTAATGGATTAGATTTAATATATATATATATATATATGTATATGTATGTATGTATGTATGTATGTATGTATGTATGTATGTATGTATGTATGTATGTATCTATATGTATATGTGTATGTATGTATGTATATGTATGTATGTATGTATGTATGTATGTATGTATGTATGTATGTATGTATTAAATACATAAATATATACATATATGTGTGTGTGTGCGCGTGTGCACACGTGCATGTGTAACATGATAATCCATAAAGGGTATAATGTGCACATATATAGATGCTGGGACGTACATTGCAATGTACATATTGATTCATTTTGTGTCTATTGTAATTTGTCCAAATATATGCTTGTATAATACGGAAAAACAAGATATTAATATATGTAAATGAATATACATATATATGTATACATTGTGTGTATATATACATACTATTGAATAAAATAGTTTCTACTATAATAAATTAAAGTAAAATAATTATATGAAAAACTACAAGTTTTATAATTTTAGAAAATGTAGAAACACATTTTGGGCTTAAGATAATTTATGGAAGTTAATTAAAATAATATTTATCATTAAATAATTGATAATAGCCCAAAATCAAATTGTTCTTAAAATACGAAATCAAGTTGAAAATTTCTAAAACATTTTTGAAGGTGCTTGAGACAAATTTTAGTCTTAGGAAAATATCTGAAATTTTCTCAATTGACATTATATTTTTAATAATTGATTGCAGGCCGAAATCAAATCGATTATAAAAGTTATTAAATTAATTTATAAAAATTTGAAATTTTTTCTAAAGGTATCTAAGACACATTTTAGGCTTAAAAGTTTTTCTAGAATTTCCCGATTAAATTTTTTTTAATTAAATAATTAATTATTGCAGAAAGTAAATTAATTTAAAAAATATTAAATTTAGTTTTAAAAATCTGAAAATTTTACAGTAAGCTTCTTGCATGGTGCAACAATTTTTAAAAATATAAAAATGAAATTTTGAATAATTAATTATTTTATACATAATAAACAGCACATAAAATCATTAAATAATAATAAATATGTATATGCATATTTAATAAAATATCTTTATATTTAATGATTTATAATAAGTATAAATCATTATAAGAAAATTTTAAGATATATAATCATATATACAATTATACATTTGACAATTTGCATATCTCTACATATTTAGTCTATACACACACATACATACACATATATATATGAATCAAAGTTTAAAAATTCATTTTTTAGAAATTTATTTCAATAATAAATTTATAAAAAATATTACAACAAGCACATAACCAATCCAAATGTAACAAACACATGGACCCACAAAAATCTCACATAATCTAAACAATAAACAGATCGAAATACAAATAGTAGATTTGAATGTATCAACTTATATTATAAACTTGATATAAAAAATAATAATAAATGAAAGTTCACCTCTTACTGAAGCCTTTTGAGTCCATGTTGAACAACGATTTCTCTTCTTAGAACAATTCTCAATTCATCAGGTTGTTAATCTGGAGTTGAAGACCTACTACAAATTAGTACTTTTAATTTGAATTGGATTTGAGAATTTTTGACACTGTTATAGAGGATAGCTGCAGCCATTAAAGTAAGGAAGAAGAAGAAAGTGACGGCTCAAGAAAATGAAATTAGCCTGAGATTAGCGTTTTGATATTTGTGTTTATATGTATAGGATAGGAGAGCAAACTAAGTTTCTCACTAGGTGTTAGCCACACATCTCCAAACCCTAATCCTATGTTGTTGCCGCCTCCAACCACTCTCAAACCAATGTCTATCCTCTCCAAGTCTCATGGGTTGTGAGCCTATTAAACCCAAATTAAATATGTACAAATCATAGTTAAGCTATTTTGTTATCGACATCTCATATCAATCAATATATTAATAACTTTTATAAATATATGCAACCATTTTATTTCTCAAATCACATTCAAATTTCATAATTAATATTTCATAAATATTAATTTAGTTAACTAATTTATAACAATTATAAACTAATTAAATTGTTTGGTGTAACGGACCACGCTAGTGGGGTAACGCCCACCGTAGCATACAATCGTACCTGTGTTCTGTTTTTACGGCCAGCCTCTCGACTGCATGCACCCCGCAGGGACATGTAGGAGTAAGAGTCAACCGTTCGCTACAAAACCAAGAAGCGAGAACCCCCTATCATGCTGCACCAGCCAAGTGCATAAATTTATAAATAATGGATTTAATGTTTTCGGTAGCTTCTTTTTAAATATAAGTAATGATGTAAATAATTATTTTCAAATAGTTTACATATATTTATAAAGATGTTATTTAAATATTTAATGGTATTTATATATGAAGCAAGAAATTTTACAAATGAATTTTTGAGAAGTATTAAATTGTTAAAGATGGTTGATTTGCAAATGAAACTTTCAAATGAATATTTCAAGTAAAATTTATATAAATTTCTTTGAATATATGATTTGAAGATATTTTATAAATGAAAAAAAATTGATTTGAGAAGTTTATTTATAGTAATATACTTGATAAATAAATTTGAATCTCTATTTTGGAACTATAGTTTGAAATATTTACTTGATTTCGAGGTACTAATAGTAAATTTATAGGTTTATTTGCTATTTGAATTTTGTATTCAACCATAATAAATGTTTTTCCATGATTTTAATATTCATCTTTAAACAAGTGTTTAAAATCTATTATGAAGATATAAAATTTTATACTTTGATTTAGAAATTTAATGTAAGATCTGATTATACTATTAGTTTCAGTTTAATAATCTTGAGTTTATACTTATTTTAAAAAAAAATGAGTAATGATTTTTCGGATTTAAGGAACTTTATTATAAGCTTATTATAATGTTTTGATATAAATTTCTAACATTATTTTTTATTTTTGAAAATCTTTACATATTACTATGAGGATGTTTTAAATATATCTTATATTTTTACTAAGTAAATGAGGTTAAATGTTTTAATTGAATTTTTAGATATAATGAAATATTTCTTTTCTCTTCAAGAGCGAATACCAAAAACTTAATTTTTTATTTTATAATAGAATTAAGTTATAAACTTAAGTAAGGCAGTAGAAGCTTAAGTAATATTTTATGAAATGATTCATTAATGACTCAAACCCTTAATGGAAAACAAATGATGTAAGTGATTAGTCTTTATATAAATAAATGAATGGAAAAGTAAATAGTGATAAGAAGAAAAACTATTTGAATAAATAAAGTAAATTTAAACGAGAATTTCAATTATTTTAATGGAATGAAATTTTAACTATTCTATAATTGGAACTCCTAAAGTTGAAAGTAAGAAATTAAATGCTATGTTATAAATGAAATATACAAGGAATTTGAAATTTGAAATTTGTAAACAAAAAGGATATGAAAATAATAAATGATAACTATTGAACATTTATTTACTAAAATGAAATAAGATAAACTTATGTAACTTTCAATTACATTCTTAGAAATATATATATAACTTACCAGAATATTAAAAGTTTTAATGTTAAATAAGGATATGTAATGGAATATCATACAAGAAAAACTTAAATAATGAAAGTGTCCAATGAAATTTACTTTTATAAATAAGAAATTTGATATGAAAATAGTTATAAACCTGAGTTATAATTATAGTGCTACTTAATAAAATGAAATAGAAAGTGAATATTGTAAGCAATGAATTACGAACTTAAGAATGTTTGAAGCTATTGATAATTAAAGTAAATAAAAAAATGAATAATATATTAAATTTAATAATTGTAACTTCAGAAATGGTTGATTACTTTGATCCCTTGTGAAATTTTACGCTTGTTTGCAAAAGGTTGTTGTTAGTTGTATTAATTTCATGTGATAATGGTATGCTTTTGGTTGAATGTGATTGTTGTTATGTTATGATGATTGATGTTATTAAGTAAAAACAAAATAATCATTTCACTTCTATATAATTATTAACCTCTTTTAGATTGTGTATGTGAAATACAGGTTATAGAAGCAATTGCTACTGCTTTTGGTTTCATAAAAATAAGCGTTAATTGCCCAACAAATAGGTACGCTCTCGGATTACGGTTTTTTAGCGATATTATATTGTTTCACCCGATGTTGGGATATATTATTTTGAAATATATGATACATTTTGTTGTTTTGATATTATGATTTCTCCCGAGCCTCTCCATACAGAGGAGACTCTGCCGAATTTTTTCTTGAATTTTAGACTTAGAAAAATTTTATGAAATGTTTTCCAAATTTTGTTAATTTGAATATAAAAGGACTTAATTGTTTATAAATTAATATATGTTATTTTAATTATTTAATTTTGTAAATTTAAGTGTTATAAATTTAATATTTTGAATAATATATGTTGATTCCTTAGTTTTTGCTTTTCCCTTCTTTTTCCTTTTTAGGGACGAAAAGTTTTGAGTGAGGAAGAGTGTAACGACCCGCAATTTTCGATAATATAAATTAGTTAATTTAATAGAATTTGTAATTTAATTTTGAAATAATAATTAGAATTAAATGTAACAATGTTAATTTAAGTCATTTATTAACGATTATAATGAAAATTCAATTAATTGAGATGATTCAGTGTTATACTTGGTTATAAAGTAAATATAGGCAAACAGATGTAAATATGAAATTAATTAATAATAAGTGGTAATTGAATAAAATCAATATTATGTAAGTAATTATAATATTTAATTCAAATAAATGATGAAAATTGGAGTATATTAATATGATGAAATGTAAAACAAATGTTAACTATGTTGTTTGATTTATAATTGGTTGAATATAAAGGTTGAAATCAAATTAAAGAAATTTATTGAAATTAAATTATAATAAATTGGATTTAGTGAAATTCGAACACTATAATTAGTGTAATAACCAACACTGAATTGTCATATGAACTTGTATCAAGTCATTACAAATCTCTAAGTAATTAAAAATTATAAAATTGGTTAGTTCATAAATTTTGAATTAAAAAGTGATTAATTGATTTTATATTAATTTATTTAATTAACATGGAGTAGCCATTTTGGCCACTGACTCGGATTTCGACGAAACAAGCTTCATCGGATCCGTAACTGTGAATTATTGTAGGATTTTAAGTTTCGTAGCGATCGGACTTGCCGTTTGATCGTACAAGCTCGAAACGCCTAGAAATCAATTTAATTAAAATCAATTGAAATCAATTTGAAATAAACTGATTTTATCATAACTTCTTCATACGATTAAATTAGGACTTGAAACCCGTTCCATTGAATTTAAATTTTTTGAAAACATCTATTTTTGATATATGGGTTGATCCATTATCGTTCCGGTGGTAGAAAGGGCTTTTTGAGTCGTTTATCATTCCAAACTAAATCAATCTAGTTCATTCATTCTATTTTTATGATCTGTCTATAAATACCTCGTTATAAACCTAATCATTTCTCATTCCTCATTTACAACACATACAATTCCTTCTGGTGCACTCCTCCTCACTAGCAGAAAGAAATTTCAAATTCCCCAACCCTCAAATTCAATTTCAAAACAAAATTTAAAATTCAAACTCCTCAAACTGCATCAAATTATATATCGATTTGAAGCTCTCGACGAGTAAAAGTCAATTCTATGACTTGTTTTTCAATCTAGGTTACTGTGTGGCCGAAAATAGTTGATTTGTTTCCTACCGTTCGTTTTGGGTTGAGTGATTTCGACTGTGGATCTTCTTCTCCTCGACGATCGGAGGCTGCTGTGAGGTAGGGTTGTCGTGTAGTTTGCATCAGTGGGGTTCGCTCATTCCATAGTGGTCAGAATTGTCTCGATTTGTGTGTTGATAAGGCTACGGCGCGGAGCTGCAGAGAGACGGCGGATGGGTCACTCAACCCTACGGTGGAGCAGCTCGGGGATGCAAGCCCAACGGCATGCGTGGATCGTCACGAAGGTGGAACAGGCAACGTCGATCTTTGCTCAAAGTGGCGGCGGCTCGTTCCAGTTCGAATGCGAGGTTTTGAATTCTCTGGCTAGGGTTTCTCGTGGCGGGTGATGTGTCAAAATAGGAATGGTACGTTTTTATTTATTTATTTATTTATTTTTCAATCGTATGATCGTTCTAATTTGCATAACTTTCACATACGAGGTCTTTTTCATGCGTGGTTTGTTCCGCTAGGATCGTATTGAAATTCCAGACATTTTAACACTAGTTTGGACGAATTCGAAGACTATTTGAATTTTGGGTTTAAATTGGATTCAAAGGTGAGTGTCTTGACCTACTCAGTACTTCTAAAATTTCTTAGGTTTGTTAAATTAAATTTATAATGTGATTGAAAATTTGTTTACGGCTGTTTGGTATGTTTAAATCATCATCTCGGTTAATTTGAATTTATTTGAATTAAATCATTATTTAATTTAGTATTGAATTTAAATGGCCAGTTAAATGCATGTTATTGATTTTAAATTATCTATTGATGTTTATTGATTAATTTGGATGATGATTGTGATGGGCAATTGATTGTGATGTTGGATATATGGATGTTTTATTTTATGTTGTTATAATACTGCAAGTTTACTATGGGTTGAAATGATACATACCCGAACAATCTTATAGATTAGGGAAAAATCGTTATGGGTTGAAATGATAAACCCAAACGATTTTCATTGATTTGAAATGTTGATTTTGGTACTGGTTGAAATGACATACACCCATATAATTTCTTGAATTTGGATTTTATTTGGAACTGGACTATTTGAAGGGTTTAATTTAATTCAAACTTCGGATTTGTTTTAATTAAATGATTAATATTAATATTTTGAATTGTTTGAAATCTCTTAATACTTATGTTCATGTTGTACACTTGATAGGAGATGGAAAAATCCCATTACATCTCAAAAGCCATTGAACTCACATTTTATTTTAGATTAATTTGACATACATAAGATCTTTTAGTTCTGACTCAAGTATTTTGTATTTTCATTACGCTCGGGTCAGTCTGAGTTTTTCAGTGTATTGAAGACTATTTTCTGGAGGACGAAGACGAAGATTCAATATATTGTTACTGTAACGATCTCGTTTTTGAGTCAAATTTAAATTGGTAATTAGAATGAATTTTGGATTTTTATTTGTGAATTAAATTGAATTTTTCCAATTTAAATAAAGATATGTGTTGTTTATTTATATATATGTATATAAATTTGATTGTAAATTGGATTTTTGAAATTTAAGTTCAATAATAAATATTTTATAAATAAATTGGATTTGAAATCTCTATGTATTTTAAACTAATAAAATCTTGTTATCTAATCTTGGCAAATGTGCATTTTGATTTGAAAGTTATATTTGAATTAGATATAAATAATTTTCAAAAGTTGTTAAGGCTAAATTTTATATGTTATAATGTGAGTGTTTATTATTAAAGTATAAGTTTGAAAATATGATACATGTGTAATTAAGATATTTATAAAAAAACAAACATGATTTATAAATAAATTCAACATAAGGGTTTGAAACTAAATTTTTAATTAAGTAAGCTAAAGGACTTAAATACAATTTAAATAACCAATGACATTTGTAAAAGAATTAGATATATAGAATTACAAGTGCTAACATGAAATAAACAAGTGGCAAATTTTTCTTTAAATTAACTTTTAGTAAATAAAAGAAAGAAACCAGGTTTTATCTCATTTCCTTTGTCAATATTCAAAACCAAATTTGAGAAAACCTGTAAACACAAAGCAAATCAGAAAAGAAATCAATAACAAAAATCTGTTTCAACCTAGAAACTGAAGCCTGTAAAAGAATAATCCAAAACAATTCCAAAACAAAGGCAAAGATCATCTCAGATCAAAGGAATTAAAAATCAAAATGCAACCACAAATTCAAGCAAAGATCTGAAGCAATTGAAAACAAAATCTAAGCAAGCAAACTCAAAAAAAAGTGAAACCAGAGCAGTTTGAAAGGCAAAGGTTCCAGTTCAAAAGCAACAGAATCAAAAGCTTGAGATCAACAAAAACGACTTCAAGCATTCAAGTTTCAAATTTCATCCTGGAAACAAGAATCAAACATCATGAACAAAATCAAAGTAAAACAAATTTCTAGGAGTTCGAAACCTGGTTCTCTGTCTTCAGTTTTCTTAGGTGAGCAAACCCTTTTTGTTTAAAGCTTTAAATCTGGATGTGTGCATTTAAAGTTTAAGTTGTTGTGGAAATGCTTGATGTGCCTGCAGGTTTATGTTATGTATGTATATATATAATGATACTGTGTGCATATCTGTGAACATATATATACATTGGCTCTGTTCATAGTTAACAGGCCTTAAAAAGATTCAAAAACAGATTACTTTTCCCCTAATTTGTTATATGTTATATTGTATAAACAAATTTTGTTTGAAATTTTAAGATATGAGTTTTAAAAAATATTTTCAAGAAAAATTTGAAGGTAATTTTGTCTGGAAAGGAAGAATATATAGGGAAACTAAAAATTATTAAGATTTTGACTTGCATGAATTTAAGATTCAATCATATCATTTAATTCATTTTTGAAAACCATGATTTTTAATGTTTATATCTGGATTTTTAATTTTGTAAATATCGAGAAATGTTAAGTTGAACGAAAAATGGTTCATGTTGATTTCCGATGATCGACACAAGGATGATCGATGTGACTGTGGTTGGAGGAAGTTTGAGTAATGGCGATCGTCAGAAAAATAATGATTAAATTTATAGATCACTGTGGAAGTGGCATGATGGCAGGTTAGGGTTTAATGTCCTATTTTGATCAGGGTAGTTGTCGAAGCTCGTGTTCCATCCTGGTTGGATCTGAACCGATCGGAGGTGGCCAGGTTGATGAGTCGTGTCATGGAGCAACTCTGGGTGGATGGACGAGTTCTCTGGTGGTCTAGATCATCGGTACGAGGCATTTTTCGTTGATCAAATTTTGGGTTCCTGTTGTCTTGATGGTTCGAATTTTATTTCAAGCATTATCATTGAACCTGGATGGCCGTGATGTTTGTTGGGGTTGTCGTTGACATGTTGGAGGCGACGAAGTTGGTCCGAACATCGGCGGTGACGTGTACACGTGCATGCGTGGGTGATGGTATCTGATGTAGATGTGAATTTGGGGAAGAAGCATAAGACTCGGGTTATAGCTCGAAGACGAACATGATTTTCTCGAAGTAGATGGGGTTGCAGGAGGACCCGAAGTAAGGCTGGGGAAGATTTTGAAAATTCTCGGGTCAGTGAAATTAAGAGGAAAGTAGTTTTTAACTTTAAAATTTTGAAACAATTTTGCTAAAGCCATATTTTTTGTGAATGTTAGAAGTTATCCAAGTTTAAATTTGTTAAAGGTTTTAAATGAAACTATTTTAAATTAACTAAGTTTTAAATTTGTTAATTTTTTTTAAAATAAAGTTATTTCAATTTAAATTGAGTTTTGAGTATTAAATCTATATAACTTTTATTTTAAAAAAACTTAATAATATTAAAGAAGTAAATCAATATTACAAATGTTTTAATTGTTAGATTAACTTTTAAAGTCTAAGTTAAATTATTTGTTAAAGGAAATTAATTACTTAAAATTAATTTCTTAATGAAAATAATTAAGATAAATTAATTAATGAGTTAAAGATTGATTAATCAAGTGTTTTAAAGTTAATTAGTTAAGGATAATTGATTAATGTAATTAAGGTAATTAATTTAAGTAATTAATTAATTAATTAATTAAAGGTTAACTAAATTCATTTATAATTAAGGATTAATTAATGATTTATTAATAAATGTGATTAAGAATTAATTATGTAACAACCCTGGTTGGAGATTACCGTAAATATTAAATTATAATGAAGATTATAATTTAATATTGGAATTAATTGAATTAATTGGAAGAAAATGATGAATTATATTGTTTATTTGGAATAAACAATATAATATGAATAAATTTTGGGAGAACAATATAAAATAAGGTTAATTTCAAATTAAATGATTGAAGTAAATTTAAGATGAAGGAAAGATGAAGTAAACAACTTAATTGTGATCTTTTAGTTGGAAATTGTCATTGATGGAATTTAGTAGGAGCATTAAAAGAATATTGGCAATTTATTCCAATATTCTCCTTTTATTGTAAAATAAAAGGGAAAATAAAAGTATAAAGATTTTATTGTATTAATAGTAATAAACATATGTGTGAGATAAAGTTGTTCCTTTATTTCATGAATTTTGAATATAGAAATGCAACTATATTCAATTAACATGTACGATTTGGCGATAATGTAATTTATTGTCAAATTGTACCTTTTCTTTGTTAAATACAAAGAAAATTGTTAAATAATTGTTTAATCATTATATGCATAATGAATTTGAATTTTTGGGCTAATGAATTGTAAAAAAATTAAAATAAAAATAAATTAATCACTTCATTTTGATGGTTGGAGTGATTTGGAATAATTAATGGAATTTTGTTTGGGTTGGGGAAATCATATGGGTAATTTAAAACCAATAATACATTTTATTGTAAAATAAAATGTGGGGAATAAGAAAAAAATAATCTTCTTTGAGTATATAAAATAAGAATAATGATGGACATGAGTGAAATAAAGTTTCTACTTTATTTCATGAATTTGAATGCAGTTAATTGACTACATTTGATTAAATTGATAATTTGTACAATAATGTGCTTGTTTGCCAATATTGTCATTTTATTAATTAAATATATATATAAGAATGAGTTAATAAAATAATTAATCATGATAACTATGATTAAAAATGTGAGAAATAATTTAATAATGTCTAAACATGTATTTGTTTTGTTTTGGGTACATAACATCTTTTTATTTAACCAATTGTATTAAATTTGCAATTTATTTTGCAATTATGAGAAAATTGGATAAATTGAGTAATAAATGGAAATTTAATAACAAAATTTTAAAACTTATGTTTTGATAATTTTATTAAAAACTAGATGACATAACGAATCAAACGCATCCAAAATCATTAAAAACAGATTAAAAATGTAGAAGTTATGAAGATTTAAGCATTGTATAAGTGTAAATTGATCAACTTCATTATTTTTCTTAAGTAATTAATTTTGGGCCTAATTACCTAACCCATGCCCATTAGTCCTAATGAGAAACATCTGGAGGAAATGTACGTTCTTCTTCTTCAATTGTATACGGCTTCTCCTCAAAACTTCTGAAACTTAAAAACAATGGCTGTCTTCTCAAACCCTAGCCATAAATAACAAAATTCTTTGCTAAATCAATAGAAATTCGGGTCTAATTCAACAAGAAGGTAATCTCCATCCTTCTCTATTTTTAATTTGAGGAGAAATCCATATTTGTTTATTGTAATTCTTGTTTTGTAATTTATCTTCTCTTGCATGCCTATTTTCAGCAATCATAGGTCCGGCAAAGGCGAATTCGAGTTGAAAGCTTCCATCTTCAAGCCTAAATCATCATCTTTTTGCTGCTAATGGGTAAGCTAAGGCTTACAGCAACTGTAAGTGAACAAATTTCAGCAGCAAATAATCTCTTGCTTGAAATATTTGGTTAAATATGTTGAATTTTACCTCTCTTCTATATTGATTGATGCTGAAAATGCCCTGTTTTGTTTTGCTTCTATCTGGCTCTTCCGGTGTCGGATTGATGCCACTCTTTTTTCAGATTGTAGAGGACTTATTATAGTTTGTTCTTGTTAAATTTCATTGGGTTCTGAGTCCGTTTGGACCTTCTTAGTTTCTGTCAAAAATGAAAATATGAGAGGAATTAAGCCTAGATTATTCTAGTGGCTAGTTAGTGTTTTCGCCATAACTTTTGTATTGCTTATCGGAATTTTGATTTCTTAGATGTTCTGAAATCCTTGTGAAATATTCAACAACTTTCATGTTTTCGGTTTGACTGATTTAGAAGTCTACATAGTGGAAAATTGGCATTTTCATCGCTGTCCTGTGTTGATAGGCAGTGCAAATAATTTCTTTCTTAGTAGTATTTCGATCATAACTTCTTTGTTACTGATCGGAATATCAAAATTTATGAAGTTTTGGAAACCTGAGGCTGTTTGCTACAATTTTTGTATTTTGTGTTTTGTAGAATTTCGAAGTTTGCATGGTGGAAAATTAATGTTTTCAATGTTGGTCTGTTATGAACTGCCCCAATATTGATGTAATTGTTCGACTTTGATGATTTCATTTGCATGCTTTTGCAAGAATTTTACTACGAAATTTGATGCTAACATTTGATTCTTTTGTCCAGCAATGGACTAGTAAATTTAGAATGTGACTTGAATTTAAATTGGTTTTAAATTCGATTTAAAATTTGAATATCGGTTTTCGCCGATTAAATTGCAAATTGATGTTTTTCTAAGTTTTAAAAATCCGAATAAATTGCATAAAATCTTCTAAACTCATGGTTTGAGAAATTAATGTTTTTATACATTTTAATGGTTTTTAAACAATTATTCTTTATTTTCTAGGCTTTCAAAAATCATTAAAATTCTTTAAATGATGGGTTTTCACTCAAAATCCTTTAGATAAATTTCTATATATTGGTTTAAAATGCCGTTTTCTCTAGTAAAATATATTATAATTAATTTTATTTACTTTAATTATTGCTTTTTCGGACGTATAAGGAAATAAATTAAACGATTTAGTAAATCCGCGAGGTATGGGACTTGAGTATTTATTTTATCGGTTAATTTCGGACTTGTACTACCGAAACGATTTTGAGGAATCAGTTGATTTCCTCCTTGATGTTAACCACATTGTGGTATGAGTTTGAGATTATATTAGTCCATTTGGCTAATACGTATAGTCCGAGATCTCCTATTTGGGAGTATATACGAGATTAGGACTATATTGATGGAGATATACTTGCCAATGATATGAGGCAAGATTTTGATGGAATTTGATGAGTTTGATGTTTTTATGGAGTTTCTACTCGTCGATGAGATAAGACAGGTTTAGCATCTTATACCATATGCCGATGACATGAGGCGATTCTTTTGATCACGTTGATGATTTCTTAGTGTGGCACGAACTAGCGGCTAGAAAACCGCTAAGTGAGAGCGTATGGTATGTGACATACGTTACCACTTTCCGGGTTACTATCCGAGAGTTGTTGACACATTCTAGGAGAACTACCAGTACTTGGAGTCCCGATCGGGTTAAGTAATACTTGACTCGATCACTTTTGATGGCGGGGACTCAGCGGACACCGATTGGAGTGAGGTGCTCCAATCACTTTTGATGGCGGGTGTAGAATATAAATGACGTCATAGACCGGATTAATTCGAGATGAGGATTCCGGTCGAGAGATGGATATGGTACCATGATGGTGAACAGTACTGGTAAATAGCACGTGCAACATGCTTTTGCATGTAATAATTGGCCAATATGAGATTTCTTTTATGAGTTATGATGATTTCAATTTCACCATTTTTGATGTGTTTACCTAGCCTTATAGATGTAAATAAGGCAAATATGATTTATTTGAGGATTTTGGTGATTTCGAATTTTATGGATTTATACTTGGGATTTATGTACGACTTGAGAGCTTTATTTATTCATGGATAATGTTTGAATGTTTTCCCTTATATCATATACATGAATTCCTTCAGATTAACCCAAGTATATGTATATGCAAACCACCATAGAGACATAGTGAAGTTACTTGATATCAACCCTAGATGTTCATACCTACTTATGTTATCCCGTTGTGAAGCTCTTCTCTTTACCTTATCGTATTCCTTTCTAACGATAAGATTCAGTTGCCTGACCCATGTGTTTATCACTCGGGTCAGACCGAGTTGTTTCAGGTTAGCTATCAGTTACGGGACTTTGCTTTGATGCATCTGCTTGGATATCATCCTAGCACTTTTGTGGTTTATATTTCTTTCCGCTTGACACTGATGTATTTATATTCGATTCCATGTATATAGTGTGGTCGAATACCACCTTTATTGTATTCATATTGTATTGTACTAAACATGTATCAGTGTATGTGTATATGTATATATATGATGTTAATTACTGTTCTGTGATGTGCTTTACATTTAGTTATGGTATTTTATTCTGATAGATCCGTTAGCCACCTATAGTTTTGGATTAAGCATCTACTATGTATGTCGATCCATTGAGATAGAAAAAAAAATCATAGTGCATTTATCGACGTATTCGGTAGATGTTTAAGACAAAGTTATAGATGGTCGCCCTTAACCAGCCCTGTTCTCCGCTTTAGTAGACAAAATTACTCATTAATTCTCTTTACTAAGGAGGGTCACGGGGTGGGGCGTTACAGCATGGTATCAGAGCTGTGGTCAGAACGAAGTAGAATAAACACAGAACAGTACGTATATCACAATACGTCGAAGTACAATACGAGTGAATCATTGTCCTTTATTCGAGCTTGTTTTCGAATCGTGCTTTGATTCTTTTTCGAGTTTTGGGATATGTTGAGATGGAATATGTCTAGAAATATAAATTGTATTCCGTAGTATTCCATAATTGAGTTTGATGTTATCTTATCTTATGAATAATTTTATTTGGGATTATTCTATTCTTTTCGTTTTTGTCGATACGAGTGAGTTCGTATCGATGGTGTTGATCGATTTCTTTGAGCATTCTTGTTGCATTCATTTGAGAGTTATGAACCCTATTGAAGGGATCCACAATGATCGGCTCATTATGGACATTCTGAGATTTTTATTTGAGTTGCTTTTGTGAGTATTTGTTTGTTACTCACAATCTTGAGATGTATCTGACTTGAGATGGACTAACTTATTTGATGTTAAGTTCGATCCTTTTGTTGTTATAGGATCCTGTATTTATTTAGGCATCCTAATTTTATTGGGTTATTATTTCTATCACTTTGGAATATTAATGATGATTTTGAAGTTTCTGTATTCGCTCTTGAATATCGAGATGTTGATGATATATCTCGAATTCCAATCAAGGTGACTTTATTGAGTTTTGTAAGTCTGTTTGGATTTGACATCCAATCGAGAAATCGAGTCTTGAGGTAACCTTATTCCTAGCTTTTAGCTCTTCGGTTATCCTTCCATGAGGATATCTACTAAGGAATGAGGAGAGTTTCTAGATTATTCGAGTTTGATTGAGTTTATCATTCTACTTTGTTTGAGTGCTCTTTTCAGATAGTCAATCAATGTTTTCCTTTAGCATTACTCCGTTTGAAGTAGTTATTCAAGGAATTGTGTGCTTCTTCTCCTTCGAGAAGAATATCTTGCTTATCCTATATCTTGCTGATTTTTTTAGAGCGGCTCGTGACATTGTAAGATTGACGGACACTCTATCTCCTTTTGATGATTTTGAGAATCGAGTATTCTGGGAAAATCTCGATGCATTCTGTTAATGTTCTTTGGTTTGATTTTTTTAAAAGCTATATATATATATATATGAGTTTTAAAAAGAGAAATTGGAGTTTTGATATATTTTAAAAATCAAAGAATGTTTTGAGAATATATTTATATGAGTAGTATTCTTTCATAAAAATAATTTTAGAGTGTTGGGTTATCCATCGAGTAGTTAAGAGTTCTGGTCGATACGCCTGATCAACGTTATCGATAGGAATCTCCTAAATGCTATGATGAGGCAATCAGACACAATGGTTTGTGTTTTCAAAATTGAGATTTTGAAAATAATATTTTGAGATTATATATTAATTTTATTTTTGAATGGTAATTGCAGCCAATGATTTTAGAGACGAGTAACAGAGTGGCGAGGCAGTTTTGATCGTTCGATCTACTCTGCAGCCAATGGATATATCTATTATTAGAGATTCAATGGCGAGGCAACGCCATTTATTTATTTATTTATTTATTTTTAAGTTGTAAAGATGAGAATATATGAGAATATTCTTAAGTTATACTTTATTGGAAGTATATTTTGAGATTTTTGAACCTATATTAGATACATTGGATATTTTAAGAGAAGAGTTACAAGAGTATTTGAAGATTATTTTTAAAATATTTAAGTCGTTTAATAAAAAGAGTAAAGAGAATTTAAACCCTTAATTTATTTTGAGGGATATTATTATGGGTTTACAAATCTCTTTGGAAATTAATTTTGAAGTGAGAGAAGAAATTTGGACTTTTAATTTGAGTTTTAAATTACTTACAAAGTAGTATAGTAAAGAGTTTGAAAATTTTCAAATGTTAAAAATTGAGATTTAAAATTTAAAAGATGTTGGGATTTAAAAGTTCTAAATATCTTGGATTGAAAAGTAATTTGAGCTTATATACTTATTTCTTGAGTATATTCTATCCTTGAGTTAATATCAACGACATGCCTTATTGCGGTCGTTCGAGTTTGGTGGCCTTGTAAGAAGTCATTCCGTGATTTATTCATCTTATCTATTGTGTTTATCTTGTTGTGAGGATGTACTTTCCGCATTATTATGCAGAAAATCTTATTGATGATATTCTTTATTGCTTAGAGTTTGGGTTTAAGTGAGTTTGGTCCCGACTCTATTCGTAGAGTTTTGTGAAATCAATCATATTCGATTGATTAATTGTTGAGCATCTTATTGAGTTTTTTTTTTCGAAGATGGGATATCTTCGAAATTCTTTCAAGTTACTTGGAAAATTCGATGGTTTGCTAATCGCTATATAAGCATTTAATGGGCCATTGGATTAACCAAGGAAGTTTTTCCTTGTTTCTCTCTACTACTCTATGTTGAGAATATGAATGGTTTGAGTTTCGAGCTTCTCTTTTATCCTTTGTCGATTGAATAAATTGTGTTGAATACAGATTTCCTCTAGAAATTGCGAGGACGCAATTTTTATAAGAGGGGGAGTCTGCAACAACCTTGGTTGGAGATTACCGTAAATATTAAATTATAATGAAGATTATAATTTAATATTGAAATTTATTGAATTAATTGGAAGAAAATGATGAATTATATTGTTTATTTGGAATAAACAATATAATATGAATAAATTTTGGGAGAACAATATAAAATAAGGTTTATTTCAAATTAAATGATTGAAGTAAATTTGAGATGAAGGAAAGATGAAGTAACAACTTAATTGTGATCTTTGAGTTGGAAATTGTAATTGATGGAATTTAGTAGGAGCATTAAAGGAATATTGGCAATTTATTCCAATATTCTCCTTTTATTGTAAAATAAAAGGGAAAATAAAAGTAGAAAGATTTTATTTTATTAATAGTAATAAACATATGTGTGAGATAAAGTTGTTCCTTTATTTCATGAATTTTGAATATAGAAATGCAACTATATTCAATTAACATGTACGATTTGGCGATAATGTAATTTATTGTCAAATTGCATCTTTTCTTTGTTAAATACAAAGAAAATTGTTAAATAATTGTTTAATCATCATATGCATAATGAATGTGAATTTTTGGGCTAATGAATTGTAAAAAAAATAAAATAAAAATAAATTAATCACTTCATTTTGATGGTTGGAGTGATTTGGAATAATTAATGGAATTTTGTTTGCGTTGGGGAAATCGTATTGGTAATTTAAAACCAATAATACATTTTATTGTAAAATAAAATGTGGGGAATAAGAAAAAAATAATCTTCTTTGAGTATATAAAATAATAATAATGATGGACATGAGTGAAATAAAGTTTTTACTTTATTTCATGAATTTGAATGCAGTTAATTGACTACATTTGATTAAATTGATAATTTGTACAATAATGTGCTTGTTTGCCAATATTGTCATTTTATTAATTAAATATATATATAAGAATGAGTTAATAAAATAATTAATCATGATAACTATGATTAAAAATGTGAGAAATAATTTAATAATGTCTAAACATGTATTTGTTTTGTTTTGGGTACATAACATCTTTTTATTTAACCAATTGTATTAAATTTGCAATTTATTTTGCAATTATGGGAAAATTGGATAAATTGAGTAATAAATGGAAATTTAATAACAAAATTGTTAAAACTTATGTTTTGATAATTTTATTAAAAACTAGATGACATAACGAATCCAACGCATCCAAAATCATTTAAAACAGATTAAAAATTTAGAAGTTATGAAGATTTAAGCATTGTATAAGTGTAAATTGATCAACTTCATTATTTTTGTTAAGTAATTAATTTTGGGCCTAATTACCTAACCCATACCCATTAGTCCTAATTAGAAACATCTGGAGGAAAAGTACGTTCTTCTTCTTCAATTGTATACAGCTTCTCCTCAAAACTTCTGAAACTTAAAAACAATGGTTGTCTTCTCAAACCCTATCCATAAATAACAAAATTCTTTGCTAAATCAATAGAAATTCGGGTCTAATTCAACAAGAAGGTAATCTCCATCCTTCTCTATCTTGAATTTGAGGAGAAATCCATATTTGTTTATTGTAATTCTTGTTTTGTAATTTATCTTCTCTTGCATGCCTATTTTCAGCAATCATAGGTCCGGCAAAGGTTAATTCGAGTTGAAAGCTTCCATCTTCGAGCCTAAATCATCATCTTTTTGCTGCTAATGGGTAAGCTAAGGCTTACAGCAACTGTAAGTGAACAAATTTCAGCAGCAAATAATCTCTTGCTTGAAATATTTGGTTAAATATGTTGAATTTTACTTTTGTTCTATATTGATTGATGCTGAAAATGCCCTGTCTTGTTTTGCTCATATCTGGCTCGTCCGGTGTCGGATTAATGCCACTCTTTTTTCAGATTGTAGAGGACTGATTATAGTTTGTTCTTGTTAAATTTCATTGGGTTTTGAGTCCGTTTGGACCTTCATTGGGTTTTGAGTCCGTTTGGACCTTTTCAGATTGTCCGGTTAGTGTTTTCGCCATAACTTTTTTGTTACTTATCAGAATTTTGATTTCTTGGATGTTCTGAAATCCATGTAAAATATTTAACAACTTTCATGTTTTCGGTTTTGACTGATTTAGAAGTATACATAGTGGAAAATTGGCATTTTCATCGCTGTCCTGTGTTGATAGGCAGCGCAAATAATTTCTTTCTTAGTAGTATTTCGATCATAACTTCTTCGTTACTGATCGGAATATCAAAATTTATGAAATTTTGGAAACCTGAGGCTGTTGGCTACAATTTTTGTATTTTGTGTTTTGTATAATTTTGAAGTTTGCATGGTGGAAAATTGATGCTTTCAATGTTGGTCTGTTATGAACTGCCCCAATATTGATGTAATTGTTCGACTTTGATGATTTCATTTGCATGCTTTTGCAAGAATTTTGCTACGAAATTTGATGCTAGCTGTGACGCCCCACCTCTATACCCACGCTAGCGAAGATCATTACGGAGAATGCTGTCAACTAGCACGTAGAATAAGGCTGTTAAGGAGCGACCATCCGTGTAATTGCTTTGCGCGAGCATCGATATGTCAGGTAGTATAACATGCATTTCTTTAACAAGAGGGAAATCCGACATACCGACACAAACTCAAAGATATCACACGGTGGCTATAATATCTTCGGAAACAAATATAGAAATAAACATAACATAAATCAGTCACAGACAATTCATATCACAAAGGCGGAAATAGATATGAATATTACACATAAAAGTGTACATCAGAGTAGTAGTCTAAAAAGATCCACAATATCACAAAAGAATAGTTTCACGAACTACACAAAAGAATAAGTATACATTATGGAGTCTATATCTCAAATGTATACAACAAAATAAACTACTAATCTAAGTAGTTTGCCAAAAGTCAGAGAAATGAATGCCAGGGGAGAAGTCAAGCAGAAGCACCTGTAACATCTCGGTCTAACCCGAGTATTATTTAATAAGAAAATAATAAACGGATCAGTCTAACTATAAATATCAGATGAAACGATATAGAATCAGAGCTATGACCAAACACATAATAATCACAATACCAAGCTGTGATATATAAGTAATTGAAAATCAACAAGAGATTAATCAATATCACAAAATCTACACAAGAATCAAAGAAATGTCATACTCCTTATTTCGTTCATCAAACCACAAATATTGACGATTATATCAATGCCAATCACAAAAGTCAATGACACACAAATTCACCAATACACAAATATTGATAAAACTTACCAATGGAAACCACGAAAATCGGTGAGGCATAAATTCTAGAAATCATCTCAAGAAATCTAGTCAACGACACACAAATTCACCTATACACAAAAATCGATAAATTATATCAATAGAAATCACAAAAATAGGTGAAGAAGGAAATTCCAGAATTCGACACACGAAAACCAGAAATCACACAAAATAGGGGGAAAAAGGCCTATCACACGAATGGGAGCATGAAAACTCACCAACAGCTGTAACACACGAACGAGAAGCTATCTCATGGTAGCTAGCCATTAATTTGACACACGAATGGTCCGAAGACCTGACACACGAATGGTCCGAAGACCGTGGGTTGCTACCCCACCAAATTTGAGTCGAAACTCCACAAAACGGGGTTTAGTCTCCCTTGCAGACAAAGAGACATCGCACATTGCTAGTCTAAATCACAAAAAATGATCGTCATGATCAACGAGAAGTGTCAATTACAGTAGGCTAGTAAATATATGAGCTTAGCTTCATGTCCCATAACCACTAGCTTAACTTAAATATTTACGAGCAAATTGTAGATCTCCACTAGAAAATTGCCACAAGAGTTTCAATCGAACAAGTCCAAGAATTAACCAACAAAGTGAACGCAAGCGTTTCATACCACTTGTTTTACTAAGTTGTTTAATTAGATTTCTCATACGAGTGAGGTAAAGGTTTGTATATACTAATAGATTGGAAAACAGTTTTATAAACGAGTTTGGTATTAAAATAGTATTGAAATCGTTTGAGGAAAGAGTTTTGATATTTACTACTAGTATAGAAAACCTTTATATTTTTAAAGTGACAAATC
The DNA here is from genome assembly GCA_030765085.1 of Allium cepa. NCBI lineage: Eukaryota > Viridiplantae > Streptophyta > Magnoliopsida > Asparagales > Amaryllidaceae > Allium > Allium cepa. Next base: position 621,527,987 of record CM060928.1, read on the forward strand.
ACGAAGAGGATTGTAAGAACAATCAATCACTAAAATTCACATACGGAGATGTGAATAAAAATCCAACGAAACCGATAAAGAATCCATCAAAATGGATATTCAAAAATCCCAAAAAAAAAGAGTCATCAAAGTCATATTAATTGATAACAATAAATAGGAAACAACACGAATCGATTTAAGTTGGAAATTCAAGCAACTAGGCGAAGTAGGCCAAAAACATCAGGTCGGTCGGCCTGCCCTCTAGCTCGGTCGACCGAACCCTGTTGTGAAAACTTCTCGGGCATCAGGTCGGTCGACCGAACCAGGGTGGTCGGTCGGCCGAACCAGAAACAGAGAGTGCAACTGCACTCTTACTAGCAGGTCGGTCGACCGGACCAGGGGGTCGGTCGGCCGAACCTGATGCTCTGCAAATTGATGCCCATAAATTGATATGCAACCTCCTCCAATTCGCAACCGAACGAGCACGGACGCTAGGGAATTATGCCTAACGGCTACCCGACCCTATTGGCTCCTCGATGCATCACCAAAAACACATTTGAACCTCAAAGCTATGATTTTTAAGGATTTGGCTTTCAAACACAAAATTTTGAATATTCTCAAAAAGCAATCCAAATCAAAAGCGATTGCACAAGAATAAGTGTTAGGAATTCATACCTAACAATCGAAGATAATTCATAGACTTAGATGTGAGATTAAAAATCTCACCTTTTTACAAAATCGAACAAGAAGAAGCTTGAAAGCAAATGGAGAATCAACCTCTCTTCAACACAACCCAAATGAGCTTGAATCTAAGCTCAAAACAAGAACATTCCCAAAATTAGGTTTAGGAATTTCTGAAATTGGTAAGAGAATAAGTTGGAGAAGAAGGAGAGAAGCTTACCAATGGGTTCTTCTTGAGTTTGGAGCAAGGAATTTGAAGTTGCAAAAGGAACTAGGATTTTGGAGTTTTAAATTTCCAATCTCTCCCACCATTAATACTTTAAAAACTGAAAAGAGAAGATAATGAGGGTGAATGGGGAAGAGTGGCTTAGATTTGAGCATAAGTTAACATAGGGCTGAGCCCAAAACCAAACCCAAAGTGAAAAGTAGCAAAAGTCAACTTTCTCCAAACAAATCGAAGCTTATACTCAAAAAGGTCGCAAACGGCATTTTAAACTCAATGGGAGTGGTCCCGAGTCCTAATTCGACCGTATGCAAAAAGTAGCTTTTCGGACTAAATCCGATTAACGATAAAATATTTAAATAAAATATTTAAATATAAAATCGATAAATATGCGGGTTGTTACAGACTCCCCTCCTTAAAGAAATTGCGTCCTCGCAATATTTTAAGAAGAGAACATAAAGTAACAACCATAAAAGCATATTCAACACAAAAGAAATTCGAAATAAGAAGTTCACCTCAAAGAGCACGAGAAAGTAAGTCCGGATGTGTTCGCTCGATGTACTCTCTAGATTCCCAAGAACAATCCTTAGGATTTGAAGACCATTGAACTTTAACAAGTGGAACATCTTTATTTCGAAGTCGTTTGACTTCCGAAGCAATGATACGAATAGGATGTTGCTCATAAGTTAAACTAGGCGAAACTTCGATCTCTTCCACAACACCGGGCTCAAGAATAGAATCGGAATCTCGAAGACATTTCTGAAGTTGAGAAACATGAAACACGTCATGGATAGCAGAAAATTGAGCCGGTAATAAAAGGCGATAAGCCATGGAACCAATACGTTCGGTGATAGAAAATGGCCCAATATATCGAGGCGCTAGTTTTCCCGATCGACTGAAACGTACAACACCTTTCATAGGTGAAACACGAATGAACACAAGATCTCCCATAGAAAATTCTAATTTCCTTCTCCGGTTATCGGCATAGGATTTTTGTCTACTCTGGGCTTCTTTCATCCTATGACGAATAAGTTCAATTCTCTCTGTGGAATCACGAATAAAGTCTGGACCTAAAACCAGCTTCTCACCGGCCTCAAGCCAACAAGAAGGAGATCGGCATGGCCTTCCGTAGAGTGCCTCAAAAGGTGCCATACCAATACTAGATTGGAAGCTATTATTATAGGAAAATTCAACAAGTGAAATATGATCTTCCCAATTTCCACCAAAATCAAGAACACAAGCACGAAGAAGATCTTCAAGAGTTTGATTCACACGCTCGGTTTGTCCATCGGACTGAGGATGATAAGCGGTGCTAAAATTAAGCTTCGTTCCCAAAGCTTTTTGAAGACTCATCCAAAATCCACTAGTAAACAATGGATCGCGATCACTAACAATAGAAGTAGGAACACCATGTAATTTAACAATCTCTTTAACAAAGAGTTTGGCCAAAAGAGGAACGGTTTGGTTAGACCGAACGGGAATAAAATGGGCGGATTTAGTAAGTCTATCAACGATCACCCACAAGCTATCATGACCCGAACGAGAACGGGGAAGGCCATCTTTAAAATCCATGGAAATTTGGTCCCACTTCCAAATTGGAATTTCTAAAGGTTGCAATAACCCACCGGGCCTTTGATGCTCGGCCTTAACGAGTTGGCAAGTCATGCAACGCTTAACGAAGTTAGCGATGTCAAGCTTCATTCCCTCCCAATAATAAAGTTGCTTCATATCCGCGTACATTTTACTACTACCGGGATGAATGGTAAATTTAGAATGATGAGAATCTTCTAAAATATCTTTACGAAGATCACCAATATTTGGCACGACAAGTCTACCAAATTTCCGAATGTCGCCACGAGAATCGATATCGAAGTCTTTCAAACCTTTAATACCAATTTTATACTTAATATTTTGGCCAAGATGAGCCAATTCAGGATCTAGCCTTTGAGCTTCAAGAATGCGGTCAAAAAGAGAAGGATGAGCCTCAAGGCTACATAAAACAAGAGATGAGCATAAATCGGATACGCGCTCTCGAATCTCACAAGTGGATAAGATCTCGAGATCGTTCCATTCGGATATCATCATAGAAACAACAGCTTGTTGTTTACGACTAAGGGCATCGGCGACACGATTACCCTTTCCGGGAGTATAAAGAATATCAAGATCATATGGTGCAAGGAATTCGAGCCAACGCTGTTGACGCAAATTAAGTACCTTTTGAGAGAATAAATACTTCAAGGACTTATGATCGGTATAAAGAACAAATTTTTCTCCTAAAAGATAATGACGCCAAATCCGAAGGGCGAAAACAATAGCCGCGAGCTCTAAATCATGAGTGGCATATCTAGTCTCAGCAGGCTTCAATTGCCTAGAAGCATAAGAAATAACACGTTCTCTTTGCATAAGAACGGCACCCAAACCAACGCGACTAGCATCAGTATAAACAACGAAATCTTGATTCCCCTCGGGAATAACAAGAATAGGAGCATCAGAAAGGAGTTCTTTTAATTTCTGAAAAGAAGCTTCACATTTGTCCGACCAAATGTATTTAACACCTTTCTTAGTTAAGCTAGTGAGAGGCACGGCAATCTTAGAAAAGTCTTTGATAAAACGACGGTAATAGCCCGCCAATCCGAGAAAACTACGAATCTCTGTCACACTCTCCGGTCTTTTCCAATCTTGAATCGCTTCAATCTTTGAAGGATCCACGGAAATTCCGGATTGGAAATAATGTGACCGAGAAACTTCACACGAGATTGCCAAAAGTGGCATTTAGAAAATTTTGCCCTTAATTGATTACTCCTAAGAGTTTCCAACACAATCCGAAGGTGTTTTTCATGCTCCTCCTCGGTTTTAGAATACACAAGAATATCATCGATAAAGATGAGAACAAACCGGTCGAGGAAGTCTTTGAAACTCTATTCATAAGGTCAACGAAATATGCTGGAGCATTCGTCAAATCAAATAACATGACAAGCCATTCATAAGATCCATAACGAGTACGGAACGAGGTCAATAGAATACTATCCTCTGCAATACGAAGCTGATGAAAACCGGTAGCCAAGTCCAATTGTGAAAAGACTCTAGCACCACTAAGTTGGTCAAATAAATCATCAATCCGAGGTAAAGGATATTTATTTTTGATAGTAAGATCATTAAGCTTGCGGTAGTCAACGCAAAGCCTAAGTGTACCATCGGATTTCTTCACGAAAATAGCCGAAGCTCCCCAAGGCGAGGAACTAGAGCGAATAAATTGCTTCGTCTCCAATTCGGATAATTGTTTACGCATCTCCTCGTTTTCTTTATTGGACATACGATAAGGAGGACGAGTGATAGGTTGAGCTCCAGGAATAAGATTAATTCTGAACTCAATTGCTCGCTTAGGTGGTAATCCTAAAACGGGCTCGAATATGTCGGAAAATTCACGAACGACGTGAATAAGAGAAATAATATCACCCTCATCATCATCATCGTCATCACGAGGATTTAAAGAACATAAAGATGCGACCAAGCTGGAAACTGAATCTTGAAGATTAATAGAAATCTGCTTAACAGATTGAGGATGTCGAAGATGAATAGTCCGCTCAGGACATAGGATATGATCTTCATAACGGTTAAGCCAATCCATTCCCAAAATCATTCCAAAGCCTAAATAACGCATGACATGCAAATCGGCTAGGAAAGGAAAATCACACAAAATAATCTCGACATCTTTACACAATAAACTGATTGTTGCGGATCCACCAACCGGATTCGCAATTCTCAAAGAAGTCATTAAGCACAAAACATCCAAGGAAAAAGTATCAACAAGTTCTTTTGATATAAAAGAATGGGACGCACCCGTATCAAAAAGAACTCGAATAGGATGATCACGAAATAAAATAATTCCATCCAGAATAGAATAAGAAATACCTTGGCCACGAGATGTGTTGCCAGGGGCTTGAGCAACATTAAGCTTTCCCTCCCTCCTATTTTGAAGTTTGGGACATACATGCATAAAATGGTCTGGGCTTTTGCAATAGCGACAAGTACGAGGCTTTGAACACTTGTTCGCAAAATGGTCTCTGGAACCACAGTTAAAGCATTTCCCTTCAGTAGAGGAAAAGGTCTTGGCAGCAGGAGTTGCTTGCCTCCCTTTCTTATTGGGATAAGGACCTTTGAATTTTCTTGGCCTCTTCTTGTTGTTGAAGTTTGGTTTGGAACCCACCACTTCAACATCATTCTCCCTATCCGCCTCTTCAAGACGGAGAGCGATATCAACGAGTTGGTCGAAAGAAACTTCTAACTTTAGAAGTAATGGCTTCTTGAGACTTTTGTTTAAGCCATAGACGAATCTCTAATTATTCTTCAGAGGGGTGTTGATGTACTCAACCCCATATTTGGAAAGTGATTCAAAAGAAGCAACGTAGTCCGTCACGGAAGAATCGCCTTGAACAAGGTCAATGAAACGACGAGCCATCGTCACTTTCTCAGCTTCTGGTACGAATTTCAACTCGAAGCGTTCCCGGAATTGCTCCCAGTTGAGATCCGCTTCATTAATCTCAGAAATAAGAAGTTCGTACTAGTCCAATGCTCTTTCTCGGAGAATACTAGAGGCCACCTGAACTCGGTGAAGGTCAATAAGATTCATGCGAGAAAAGATTCGATCGCATGACCTTAGCCAGGCCTGTACTTCAATAACAGTTTCGGAACCTCTGAATGGCTCCCCACCCAAATTAGTGTAATCGCTACACAAGCGCGCAAATCCCGACTTTGGGTGAGTAGGTTCCGGGTTAGCTCCAGCTGCTTGAGCATTTGTCACTAAATCAAGAAGCTGTTGAGCAGTCATAAAAACTCCATCCTGAGGTGGAGTGCTAGACGGTACGGCTCTGGGCGGCCTGGTCTAGACATTTTTTCTCCCTTTAGAAAGAAAGAAGAAGAAGAAAAAGGTTATTCACCAAATTGAATATCAAGAAATCTTGATGGATAAACAAGGAATCATAAGGAAAATAGGATGAATCGGTACGAAGACTCGAATTAAATCCTAAAGCACGACTCCTAAGATGGACTTAGGACGATGATCCTTGTTATAATATTCCATATTGTTCCGAAGTTTGGCTCTGATACCAAGCTGTGACGCCCCACCTCTATACCCACGCTAGCCAAGAACATTACCGAGAATGCTGTCAACTAACACGGAGAATAAGGCTGTTGAGGAGCGACCATCCGTGTAATTGCTTTGCGCGAGCATCGATATGTCAGGTAGTATAACATGCATTTCTTTAACAAGAGGGAAATCCGACATACCGACACAAACTCAAAGATATCACACGGTGGCTATAATATCTTCGAAAACAAATATAGAAATAAACATAACATAAATCAGTCACAGACAATTCATATCACAAAGGCGGAAATAGATATGAATATTACACATAAAAGTGTACATTAGAGTAGTGGTCTAAAAAGATCCACAATATCACAAAAGAATAGTTTCACGAACTACACAAAAGAATAAGTATACATTATGGAGTCTATATCTCAAATGTATACAACAAAATAAACTACTAATCTAAGTAGTTTGCCAAAAGTCAGAGAAATGAATGCCAGGGGAGAAGTCAAGTAGAAGCACCTGTAACATCTCGGTCTGACCCAAGTATTATTTAATAAGAAAATAATAAACGGATCAGTCTAACTATAAATATCAGATGAAACGATATAGAATCAGAGCTATGACCAAACACATAATAATCACAATACCAAGCTGTGATATATAAGTAATTGAAAATCAACAAGAGATTAATCAATATCACAAAATCTACACAAGAATCAAAGAAATGTCATACTCCTTATTTCGTTCATCAAACCACAAATATTGATGATTATATCAATGCCAATCACAAAAGTCAATGACACACAAATTCACCAATACAAAAATATTGATAAAACTTATCAATGGAAACCACGAAAATTGGTGAAGCATAAATTCTAGAAATCATCTCAAGAAATCTAGTCAACGACACACAAATTCACCTATACACAAAAATTGATAAATTATATCAATAGAAATCACAAAAATAGGTGAAGAAGGAAATTCCAGAATTGGACACACGAAAACCAGAAATCACACAAAATAGGGGGAAAAAGGCCTATCACACGAACGGGAGCATGAAAACTCACCAACAGCTGTAACACACGAACGAGAAGCTATCTCATGGTAGCTAGCCATTAATTTGACACACGAATGGTCCGAAGACCTGACACACGAATGGTCCGAAGACCGTGGGTTGCTACCCCATCAAATTTGAGTTGAAACTCCACAAAATGGGGTTTAGTCTCCCTTGCAGACAAAGAGACATCGCACATTGCTAGTCTAAATCACAAAAAATGATCGTCATGATCAACGAGAAGTGTCAATTACAGTAAGCTAGTAAATATATGAGCTTAGCTTCATGTCCCATAACCACTAGCTTAACTTAAATTTACGAACAAATTGTAGATCTCCACTAGAAAATTGCCACAAGAGTTTCAATCGAACAAGTCCAAGAATTAACCAACAAAGTGAACGCAAGCGTTTCACACCACTTGTTTTACTAAGTCGTTTAATTAGATTTCTCATACGAGTGAGTTAAAGGTTTGTATATACTAATAGATTGGAAAACGGTTTTATAAACGAGTTTGGTATTAAAATAGTATTGAAATCTTTTGAGGAAAGAGTTTTGATATTTACTACTAGTATAGAAAACCTTTATATTTTTAAAGTGACAAATCACGAAGAAGATTGTAAGAACAATCAATCACTAAAATTCACATACGGAGATGTGAATAAAAATCCAATGAAACCGATAAAGAATCCATCAAAATGGATATTCAAAAATCCAAAAAAAAAGAGTCATCAAAGTCATATTAATTGATAACAATAAATAGGAAACAACACGAATCGATTTAAGTTGGAAATTCAAGCAACTAGGCAAAGTAGGCCAAAAACATCAGGTCGGTCGGCCGGCCCCCTAGCTCGGTCGACCGAACCTTGTTGTGAAAACTTCTCGGGCATCAGGTCGGTCGACCGAACCAGGGGGTCGGTCGGCCGAACCAGAAACAGAGAGTGCAACTGCACTCTTACTAGCAGGTCGGTCGACCGGACCAGGGGGGTCGGTCGGCCGAACCTGATGCTCTGCAAATTGATGCCCATAAATTGATATGCAACCTCCTCCAATTCGCAACCGAACGAGCATGGACGCTAGGGAATTATACCTAACGGCTACCCGGCCCTATTGGCTCCTCGATGCATCACCAAAAACACATTTGCACCTTAAAGCTATGATTTTTAAGGATTTGGCTTTCAAACACAAAATTTTGAATATCCTCAAAAAGCAATCCAAATCAAAAGCGATTGCACAAGAATAAGTGTTAGGAATTCATACCTAACAATCGAAGATAATTCATAGACTTAGATGTGAGATTAAAAATCTCACCTTTTTACAAAATAGAACAAGAAGAAGCTTGAAAGCAAATGGAGAATCAACCTCTCTTCAACACAACCCAAATGAGCTTGAATCGAAGCTCAAAACAAGAACATTCCCAAAATTAGGTTTAGGAATTTCTGAAATTGGTAAGATAATAAGTTGGAGAAGAAGGAGAGAAGCTTACCAATGGGTTCTTCTTGAGTTTGGAGCAAGGAATTTGAAGTTGCAAAAGGAACTAGGGTTTTGGAGTTTTAAATTTCCAATCTCTCCCACCATTAATACTTTAAAAACTGAAAAGAGAAGAGAATGAGGGTGAATGGGGAAGAGTGGCTCAGATTTGAGCATAAGTTAACATAAGGCTGAGCCCAAAACCAAACCCAAAGTGAAAAGTAGCAAAAATCAACTTTCTCCAAACATATCGAAGCTTATACTCAAAAAGGTCGCAAACGGCATTTTAAACTCAATGGGAGTGGTCCTGAGTCCTAATTCGACCGTATGCAAAAAGTAGCTTTTCGGACTAAAATCCGACTAACGATAAAATATTTAAATATAAAATCGATAAATATGCGGGTTGTTACACTAACATTTGATTATTTTGTCCAGTAATGGACTAGTAAATTTAGAATGTGACTTGAATTTAAATTGGTTTTAAATTCGATTTAAAATTTGAATATTGGTTTTTGTCGATTAAATTGCAAATTGATGTTTTTCTGAGTTTTAAAAATCCGAATAAATTGCATAAAATCTTCTAAAATCATGGTTTGAGCAATAAATGTTTTTATACATTTTAAAGGTTTTTTAACAATTATTCTTTATTTTCTAGGCTGTCAAAAATCATTAAAATTCTTTAAATGATGGGTTTTCACTCAAAATCCTTTAGATAAATTTCTATAAATTGGTTTAAAATCCCGTTTTCTCTAGTAAAATATATTATAATTAATTTTATTTACTTTAATTACTTTGATGCTTTTTCGGACGTATAAGGAAATAAATTAAACGATTTATTAAATCCGCGAGGTATGGGACTTGAGTACTTACTTTATCGGTTAATTTCGGACTTGTACTACCGAAACGATTTTGAGGAATCATTTGATTTCCTCCTTGATGTTAACCACATTGAGGTACGAGTTTGAGATTATATTAGTCCATTTGGCTAATACGTATAGTCCGAGATCTCCTATTCGGGAGTATATACGAGATTAGGACTATATTGATGGAGATATACTTGCCAATGATATGAGGCAAGATTTTGATGGAATTTGATGAGTTTGATGTTTTTTATGGAATTTCTACTCGTCGATGAGATGAGACGGGTTTAGCATCTTATACCATATGCCTATGACATGAGGCGATTCTTTTGATGATGTTGATGATTTCTTAGTTTGGCACGAACTAGCGGCTAGAAAACCGCTAAGTGAGAGCGTATGGTATGGGACATACGTTACCACTTTCCGGGTTACTATCTGAGAGTTATTGACACATTCTAGGAGAACTACCAGTACTTGGAGTCCCGATCGGGTTAAGTAATACTTGACTCGATCACTTTTGATGGCGGGGACTCAGCGGACACCGATTGGAGTGAGGTGCTCCAATCACTTTTGATGGCGGGTGTTCGGGGGAATATAAATGACGTCATAGACCGGATTAATTCGAGATGAGGATTCTGGTCGAGAGATGAATATGGTACCATGATGGTGAATAGTACTGGTAAATAGCACGTGCAACATGCTTTTGCATGTAATAATTGGCCAATATGAGATTTCTTTTATGAGTTATGATGATTTCAATTTCACCTGTTTTGATGTGTTTACCTAGCCTTATAGATGTAAATAAGGCAAATATGATTTATTTGAGGATTTTGGTGATTTCGAATTTTATGGATTTATACTTGGGATTTATGTACGACTTGAGAGCTTTATTTATTCATGGATAATGTTTGAATGTTTTCCCTTATATCATATACATGAATTCCTTCAGATTAACCTAAGTATATGTATATGCAAACCACCATAGAGACATAGTGAAGTTACTTGATATCAACCCTAGATGTTCATACCTACTTATGTTATCCCGTTGTGAAGCTCTTCTCTTTACCTTATCGTATTCCTTTCTAACGATAAGATTTAGTTGCCTGACCCGTGTGTTTATCACTCGGGTCAGACCGAGTTGTTTCAGGTTAGCTATCAGTTACGGGACTTTGCTTTGATGCATCTGCTTGGATATCATCCTAGCACTTTTGTGGTTTATATTTCTTTCCGCTTGACTCTGATGTATTTATATTCGATTCCATGTATATAGTGTGGTCGAATACCACCTTTATTATATTCATATTGTATTGTACTAAACATGTATCAGTGTATATGTATATATATGATGTTGATTACTGTTCTGTGATGTGCTTTACATTTAGTTATGGTATTTTGTTCTGATAGATCCGTTAGCCACCTATAGTTTTGGATTAAGCATTTACTATGTATGTCGATCCATTGAGATAGAAAAAAAAATCATAGTGCATTTATCGACGTATTCGTAGATGTTTAAGACAAAGTTATAGATGGTCGCCCTTAACCAGCCCTATTCTCCGCTTTAGTAGACAGAATTACTCATTAATTCTCTTTACTAAGGTGGGTCACGGGGTGGGGTGTTACAAATTAATTAATAATTAAGGATAAATAAAAAATTAATTAAGGACTAATTAATTAAAGGATAATTAAATAATTAGTAGTTAATTATTTAATGATTAAAGGTTGATTTATTGATTAGTTAAGGATGATTAATTAATAATAAATGGTTAAAGGTTAACTAATTAAAAGAATTTGTAATTAATTAATATTAATTAACCAGGATTAGTAAATTATTCATAAGTAATTAATCTGATTTGATTTAATCAGATGATTAATAAATCTTACTTATAAATGTTTGGATTCTATTAAATGTTTAAATGGTTTGATATTCCTCATATGTGATGCTTTGTGATACGAATTATTCTGGTTTGTGCTGTAAACTGTGATGTAATTTATTCGTATGTGATGTAATTTATTCGTTTGTGATGTAACATATTTATCTGTGAATCTGTGCATGAAGATAAGCGTTATAGGATTATACCGCTTATCTATATTGTTATGATTGAATTTCTGATGATTGATGTTGTTGCACTATTGTTTAAAACCCCTGGACTACACCGTACACACACAAATATGGATTGCATGAGGAAATCAGTTAAGTCACGGATTTTTGAAATGGTTTTAAAATTGAATTTTGAATCCGAAAAGATTTTGGAAATGGATTTGGGTTAAATGTAAAGAAAAGCTTTTGAAAAGGAAATTTTGAAAATAAAAGTTAGTTTGAATAACTTGCTTAAGTTTTGAAATTTAATAATTTGATTTAAATATGAATTCAAAATTTGAAATTGAATTCTATGTTGAGAATTTTGGTTTAAAAAGGTTATATAAGTTATAAATATGTTTGTATGAGTTTTAAACCATTTAAAAAGTATTGTTTTGGGAATGTAAATTTAAACCCAAGTTTACACTTTAATGGCTTTAACTTATGTAAATGTAATCAGTTTTTCCCAAAACGAAAACTATTTGTTTTCAAAAAATAATAGCTTTCATATAAAGAAAGGATTTCCAATTTGTATCGAAAGATTTCAAGCTTGAAATGAAATTGTGAATTGTTTTTGAAAGTTATGAATGAACCTTTGTGAAAGATTATTAAAGAGGATTTTAAATGGTGTATCTTTTATATAAAAGATTTGAATTGGAAATGGTTTTAAAAGCGATAAATTAAATCTTTGATTTAAAGATTGGATGAGTTAATCCAATTTGAAATGGAATTGTTTGAAAAGCCGTAAATAAATCTTTGTTTAAGATGAGTGAACTTTGTGAAATGAATCTTTTTGTTTAAAAGATTGGAAATGGTAATTTGTTTAAACCATTTGAAAGAAAGGTTTTGGATAATAAGTTGTGACTTAACTGAAATCCCATATCCATATGTTTTTAAATATTGCGCTCATTATTTGGTTTAGACGGGAGAGGACCTTGTGTCATATAACCCATTCCGAATAATGATACGTCGTTATGGATAGCATTTGAAGACCGGTGGTGAAGACCGGGTATTTCTAAGAACGAAAGGATAACCCATCGATTGTCTCTACACTGAGTCGCGCTGGTATAGAGATCTCCATATGTGATGGGGAGTCTGATTGAGATTGGGGATTCCCGAATTTGAAAGGGTTCTTCGGAAGTGCCTTCGGTTCTGTTCGAACCCGGAACAGACTTGTATGGATGTGTGTGTAACAACCTGATATTTTCAGCCATTCACATCCACACATGCCGAACTTGAATTTCTCAACATACCGCATTGTAAATAAATCTGAAGCAAATGAAATATAATCACATAATCATAGACACAGAAATATCAGAATAAGTCGCAGCGGAGATTAAAATACCATGGTAGTTCATGAAGCTACTATAACAAACTCTCAAAACATAATACATCATATCAGTCTGAAAAACATATACAATAGAAATCTCAAATACATAGTAGTTTATAAATACCAGAGCAAAAATAGAACAAATAAAACTGAAAGGCAACATATAACTAGACAAGCAGAATCTCCAGTGATTCCTAGCTCTAGAAAAGAAATCCAAAACTAAGCCGCAAATACTCAGGCTGAGCCGAGCGTAAAGTAAAACACAAAACACTCGAGTCAGAACATATATACTTATATAATGTAAACCAACTCAAATGAACTGTAGTAGTAAATTACAATAACTTAAAGGATGCTTGGGATCGCTCATCCTCTAAGGATCAGTCAAACTATAAGTTTAAATACATCCGGTGGTTAAAATTTCAAAATGGTATTTTATACTCCTAAATCAAATATCATTTAAAAATCCAATATCATTTCAAATTCATTTAAAATATTAAAATATCATTTTCTTCTAAAACCTTATTCATTTTTATTTAATTTAAATACCATTTCAAATCACGTTTCAAAATGGTTTATATTTCAAATCAAAATACCCCATTTATACCAATTAAATATTCCAATTAAATCAATTAAATATTCCATTTAAATCATTTAAAAATGAAGTTATTATATTTAATAATCAAATATTAAATTCTCAAAATTTTAGCATTTTCAAAATTTATTTATCCACTTCAATTTATTAAAACAATGAAATTTCAACTTTCGCAGCATTAGAAAATGCTACGGTAAATTTACATTTGAAAACAATTCATTTGAACAAAGATAGCATTTACAAAAATGCTGTAATAGGTTCTAGTTTCTAATAAAAGCTTTAGTTCAATTCTGCAACTACAACACTTACGAAGTGCTATAATAGCCCCTAGTTCATTTTTCCTTCTAGTTCGTTGTATCAACTACAGCATTTACAAATGTTGTAATATCCTTTACTTAAGAAATGATAGCATTTTAGAAATGCTGTTAATTAAAATTCAGGGTTTTCAATACATTTTCATATAAAATTATTTTTTAATTTAAATCATTTTTAACTTAAAAAAATCATAATTTCTCACTTTAAAACAATCATTTAAATACCCTTATGTTCATGATTTTATAAAGTTAAATTTCCATTCAAAAGTCAATATTTAATAATAATTCACATATTAAATTCAAACATTAAATTTCAATTCTTTATAATTAAATTTCAACTTAACACTTAAGTTTAAATCTCTAAATATAACTTATTTTCATTTTATTTACTTAACTTAAAAAAATTCACTTTTAAACAAAATTCATAAATTCCACTTTAAGTTATATTTCAAAATTCAACTTAAATATTTATTCATTTCACATTTTAACTTTATTCAAAAATCATTAATATATTATAAAATCATTTACATTCATTTTAATTCAAAATATCATAAATTTATCATATTTCATATTTAATATAAATTCCATTTATCACCAAATTATAATTTCCAAAATAACTTACATTTCAAATTTTCTAACTTTACCATTAATTTATTTCACGTATAAATTTTTAGAAAATCAATAATACTTTACAAAAATCATTTTTAATTAAGTTTAAATAAAAATATTGTAATATTTACATTTCTAAAATATTTTAAAAATTTTAGGAATATATATTTTAACCACGGGTCTGTATATCATTTTCTAGCCTAGGTAAAGTGATACTGATACTATATCATTTCAATCCGTAATTTACAAAGAAAATCCGGGTTCTATCATTTCAAACCCGCAATCCCAAGTAAAAATGAAATAAATAAAAATCGTTTAGGCCTATCGTCTCAGCCCATAACGATTTTTCCCTATTCTACAGTCCGTTCGGGTATGTATCATTTCAACCCATAGTGACTCTAATCTAAAGGGAACTTGCAGTGTGATAAACTGATATAAATAAACAGAATAACATTATATAACAGTAACAGATGGTAAAACAGGTAAATAAGCATGGGTTAACATCATATGATCATAACATAACAAATATAGAATGGTGATATGTTTTACAAATTCAATTGTGATCAGTTTACTAGTCATATAAGTATAAGTTTGTCTGGTGAGAATTACTCACCTGTTTACGCTGGAGATAGCAAATCAAAACACAATGAATAAATCCATAAAGCATGGTAGCACGACACAGCACAACATAGCACGAAAATGGTTTCAAGTGAGTGGAGAGAGTCAAGATGATCATCTTGTATTCAACCCAAAACAAGACAATATAACATAAATATACAACACAAAGCAAATCTAGAAACACTTGGAAATTGAAATTAACAAAGGACAAAATGATTTGACCTTTCTTTAACCATTCTAGAGCTCAACCAAGGGGACCATATGCTCAGCCATGACTGGACATAGGCTCGGGTTATGGCATCAAAAAATGCATGGCAATATGGATATGAAGGGTAGTGGTTGCAACATGAAGCATACATAGGTTCAAGGCAAAAGGCAAGGGTTTGTTCAACTTTTTGGCTCGACCTATGGGTCTATTGGCTCGACCAAAGCATGGTACAAGTATGTACATGTTAGGTGGTGGCTGGAGATGTGGCCAGAGGTGGTGGAGCTGCTGGTGGTGGCGGCTAAGGGGGTGGCCGAGATGATAGATGAAGGGGATGGTGATTTCTAGGCATGTTTGGAAAGGTTTTGTGCAAAATTGGTGGTGCTAGCTTCAACAAATGGCATGGCCTGATCATGGTCAGTGGAAAGGGTGATGAAGCTGCTGTAGATGGAGGAGGTGGTGGTCGGTGGTGATGGTGGAGAGTGGGGCCGAACAAAACTTGAAGAGGAGCAAAGGGAAAAAAAGGAAAAAGAGGAGAAAAAGTGGAAAAAATGGAAGATGCCATTACCATTTTGGTTTCTTTAGCCGTGAGTTTTTGATGTGAGAAGTTTCTCATGTGAAAACCTGAGTGAAAGTCATGGCTAACATCAGGAATTGGATGGCCAAAAGATAGAAATGAAGAGACAAAAAGAAAATGAAGAGACAAGCACCTGAAAAGCCACAAGGAAAATGAATGGTTTTGTCTCTTTGTTTTCTATTTTCTTTTATTCAAATAAACTAATAAAATTTCAGTAAATAAAATAAAAATCTGAAAACAAAATAAAGTAAAAAAGAAAATAAATAATTATTTTAAGGAAAAATAGAAAATAAATAAAGAAAGTAGCTCAAAAATAGAAACCCGGTTATAAAAACTGAAAATAAATACACTAAGCTTTGGAAAAATTATAACATTACCTTAAAATATTTTAAAATAAAAACATATACCTAAGATGTCATATAAAAAATATTAGAACATAACATGATAAATAAAAATATTATTTATATAAATTAAAATAGATAATTTTATTAAATAAATCAATTTACATAAAATATTGTAAAAAACATAACTTTCACAATATAAATCGGATTTCAACGAAACGAGAAGCAGTTTTCTTGAAATTTAATATATTTTCATAATAAAAGATCTAACTCAAAAATTCAAATATTTAAATTTTACATTTAAAAGTCATTGTTTGACCAGATTGATCAAAAATCCACTTTACTGGAAATATACTATTTATTCAGGTTTGAAATTATAATTTACACAAAATCAAAATATACTTTTAAAATAACAAAATTTATTCATTTTAATAAATAAAATAAAAATTTTAAACCAGGGGTTACAATTTAAATAATTTAAATAAACAATTAAAATAATCACAAAATACTGGGTTATTACACTCTCCCCTACTCAAATCTTTTCGTCCTCGAAAAGAACGAACAAGGAAAATAAGGAAAAGAACGATAGATAAAAAATAGTACCAGGAAAAACAATTTCCGATTCAAGGCACAAATGCTCTCCTACGTTTCCCGGGTACAATCTCGATCATTAGTACCCCATCGTACTTCGATCGAACTAACAGATTTCGTTCTTAGCTGCTTCGTACCTTTGTCGACAATACGAAGTGGCTTACTCTCGACAGTCAGATTAGGCTCAATATCCCAACCATCAAGAGCAGAAGGTTGAACAAAAGAGATAGGTTATGAAGATACTAGAGAAAATGTGAGACATGGAATACATCATGCATTCCAGATAGCTTCTCAGCAAATCCAGATGATAAGCCAAAGAACCGACTCTTTCCACAATTGCAGAAAGGACCCTCGAAGAGGAAGCAGGTAGAAATAGTTAGAAGGGAAAGTAGGTTGAAAGACAAGGATGGACATTATTTTAAAAGCATATACATTTCAATTTAAAAAATTGTATATTTATAATATTTTAAACATTTAATAATATACATTTTATAATATGTTGAATAGTCATTTGATTCACATCTGATAGTTTGAAGTAAACAATATTTTAAAGCATTTTAAATTATTTAGGAAAGTAAAATAAATGATCAAAATATCTTTTATATATAATACTTTATCAACATATGTAACGCCCCACCCCAAGACCCACTTTAGCAAAGAGAATTAACGAGTAATTCCGTCTACTAAAGCGGAGAATAGGCCTGGTTAAGGGCGACCATCTATAATTTTGTCTTAAACATCCATTGAATACGTCGATAAATGCATTATAATTTTTCAACTCAAGTGGATCGACATACCCAGTAAATGCTTAATCCAAAACTGTAGGTGGCTAATGGATCTATCAGAACAAAATACAACAACTGAATGTAAATCACATCACAGAACAGTAACCAACATCATATATATACATATACACTGATACACGTTTAAAACAATACAATATGAATACAATAAAGGTGGTACACGACCACACAATATACATCGAATCAAATGTAAAAACATCAGAGTATGAAGAAGAAATAAACTACTCAAGAGAAAGAAGAACTGATATCCAACATCAACTTCAAGCTAAGCCCAATAGATGATACCTGAAACAACTTGGTCTGACCCAAGTGAAAACACAGGGGTCAGGCTAGCTAGAACTTATCATTAGTAAAGGTGATGATAAGAGATAAAGGGGAAACCATTCCATCGTTACCAATGGAAAAATATAGGTCATCAAGTTATCTCTAGAGTGATACATCAATGATTCATCATGATTGCATAGAGGAATATTATATAGACATGGTTCATCT
Source organism: Allium cepa (assembly GCA_030765085.1). Lineage (NCBI taxonomy): Eukaryota > Viridiplantae > Streptophyta > Magnoliopsida > Asparagales > Amaryllidaceae > Allium > Allium cepa. The sequence continues at coordinate 621,545,892 of CM060928.1, forward strand.
AATTATATACATATATATATATATATATAAATATATATATATCAGAATGAAATGGGTGAGGATATGGACCAGAAAGTAAATCTTCATAAGATAATTAAAACTTCAAGAATCCATCATAAATAAAACTCATCTAATATAAACTTCTTAATTATTATGCCTCATCTCATTGGTATAAATATAAATACATCTCAAATCCATCATTAAACTCATTATAAAGGAATCTCCATAATCATTTATACCTCATATCATTGGTATAAATATAAATATATCTTAAATCTATTATCAATACTCATAATAAAAGCATTACCATAATTTATACCTCATCTCATTGGTATAAATATATATAATGTCTCAAATCCATCTTGATAGAGCCAGGAAAGAATCGAAAACATCATCTTCGAACTCACAAATAAAATATGTCAATAAGCCTTTTTCTTACATAAGGCTATACTAAAGCATCATCATCAAAATAGTGAAATCGAAACACCTAAAACCTCATGGAAAACAGCACGTGCATTTACATCTTGACCAGTACTACCATTATTTGGTACCATTCATCGTGATGACTTGGGGTCACATAACATCATAACATCGTGATCATCTTGATTGACAATAGTTGGAAACATCTGACACCCAGTCCCAAAAACCCGAGTAATAACATCGTGATGATTGGAGTCGAGTAATAATTTCATGAACATCGTGATGACTCCAATCGAGTACTCGGTCTGTAGCACTAGTAAAATCGTGAATGTGTCTCAACTTCTCGAATAGGAACCCAATAGGCATCAACGTACATCCCATACCATACGTTCGTACCTATTGGTTTACTAATCGTTAGTCGATGCCACATTAGAAAACCATCATAATACATCATCAAATAAAAACTGCCTCATCTCATCGGTCATCACAAAATGCATCTAGATTGGTTCGTCGTCGAATGTACTCCAAGTGTAATTCTCAAACCAATAATCTTCACCAAAATTTGGTAACTTCTAAATCAACTCAAAATAACACTTCAAATTGGTTTCGATCGTACAAGTCCGATATTAAGCGATAAAGCAAAAATACATGTCCCATACCACGTATTTTTTTACTAAATCATTTAATTTACTTCCTCATACGTCCGAAAAAGCGTCAAAGTAATTAAAATAAACAAAATTATTTATAAAAGATTTTACCTGAGAAAACGCGGTTATAAAACAAATTTTAGAAATTTATCTAAAAGATTATGAGAGAAAACACATCATTAAAAATGATTTTAATAATTTTTAAGAGCCTTAAAGATAAAGAATAATTGATTAAAAACCTATAAAAATACATAAAAACATTTATTACTCCAACCATGATGTTAGAAGAACTTTTGGAATTTATTCGGATATTTTTTTTAAAACTCAAGAAAACATCAATTTGCAATTTTAATCAGCCTAAACCGATATTCAAATTTAAATCGAATTTAAATTAATTTAAATTCAAATCTCATCCTAACTTGATTAGTCCATTGCTGGACAAAATGATCAAATATTAGCATCAAATTTCATATAAAAAAAAATTGCAAAAGAATGCAAATGAAATTGTCGAAATCTGACAAATATATAAATAACGTGGCTGTCAATGACAGGCCAGAAGTAAAAACATTAATTTTCCACCATTTACACTTCGAAATTTTACAAAAATCAAAACATGAAACTTATAGCCTACATCATAAGGTTTCCAGAACATCAAACATTTTGATATTTCGACCAGTAACGAATAAGTTATGAGCGAAATACTACATAGAAAAATTTATATGCACTGGCTATCAACACAGGCCAGCGATAAAAAAGTCAGTTATTCACTGTGTAAACCTCAAAATCATTCAAAACAAAAACGTTATTGCATATTTCACAAGGATTTCATAACATCTTAAATTTCTAAATTCTGGTTTGAAATAAAAATGTTATGATCAAATTACTAAAAAAACATCAAACTCAGCCTGAACTTATGCATTTACAGGACAGTGACAAACAATTGCAATTTTAACATAGATAACTTCGAAATCAGACAAATTTAATAAAAAGAAAGTTGTAGATTAGTTTCTAAGCTTTCCGGAATGACTAAGATTGTTAAATTCGGTTAAGAAACGCAATAGTTATGGTCAAATTCGTTTCAGCTTCAATGAAAGAGCAAATATTGGTTTTGCTCTCGGGTTTGCAGTAGAAAATTAAATTTTGACATAGCTAACTTCAAAATTATAGAAAACTAGAAACAGAAAAGTTGTAACATATGAATTAAGCTTTTCGGAACATCCAAAAGTATCAAAATCGGATCAAAAACGAGAAAGTTATGCCTTAATTTGTTTCAGCTTCAGTAATTCACTGATTATAACATTTTGATCATATAAAAAGCTAGGCTTTGTGAGTTTTACACTCACCTTGCCTTCATGAAGATTGAATTATGATTTAAATGCCAAAGGTTGATGCTTTTAGCCAAGAACAGAGCATCCAAACCAGTAAAACTAAGAACAGGTACAAGGAAACAAGGAGAGAAGCAAATCAACAATTATCATTACAAAAATAGATTTTTTTTGATGAAGAGAAGGGTTTTAGAAATCGATTACCTGAGTTTAGCTCTTGCTTTAACCTTTTAAATCATCAATTTTTCTTTAAATTTTATGGATTTAGCATAGATTGAAGGAGGAAAGAGGGTTTCAACCATTAGCATGCTTCTGGAGGCTAGAGGAAGAAGTGAGAAAAAGATACGTACATGTTTTCTTTTTCTCATTTCTTACAGGCCAAGTTGGGATTAGATTAATGGGTTAAGGTCCAATTTAAATGAAAATTAGCTTAAGATAATATTCATTCACTTATATAAACACTTAATCATGTATGTTAACAAATAAAATCACAATAATACAAGTTTTTCTTCTTTTAAAATTTATGAACTTCATACTCTTGATGAATAAAATGTTTTACTCTCAAAATAAAAGATTTTTTCTATATTTAAAACATTCTACTATCATATTTCTCTATTTTAAATAAAACAGCAAATTTACATCTTTAATTACAAAACTCATTGCAACTAACATTACAAATTACACAAAAATCACATTTTTGTGTAATAAAATTCTGTAACTCATTTCAAATATAATTTTATGCTCAAATCATTTTTTAAACTCAATTCCATCATTTTATTAAAGATAACCCATTTTAAAAATTAATTACTTCTTTTAAAAATTATTAAAAGAAGTAAATAGCAATAATTAACAAAATTATTGCTTTAACTCCAAATAAAACACATTTCCTCAATCTTTTAACTCAAACCACCTTAATAAAGTTTCCAAAATTCTATTTTCTCATTTCATACTCAAATATATTGTTTATTTCCAATAAATAATTTAAATTCCTCTTTAATTATCAATTTACACTATTAAATTATAACTGCCGTTATAATTTAATATTCTCAAGTAATCGCTAGAACCTGGATTGTTACAGACTCCACCGCTTATAAAAATTGCGTCCCCGCAATTTTTTAGAAAAAGAGCTGTAAACAACATAAAAGATACAATCATCGAAGGATAAAGATAAGCTCGAATTCCAAACCATTCATACTCTCAATATAGAATGGTAGAAAGAAACAAGGAAAAACTCACTTAGTTAATTCAATGGCCCATCATATGCTAATTAGTTATTAGCAAACCATCGAATTTTCCAAGAAATTCGAAAGAATTTCGAAGATCTCCTGTCTCGAATTAAAACTCAATAAAATGCTCAACAAATAATCAATCACAAGATTCTATGAATAGAGTTGGGACTAAACTCACTCAAACCCGATCTCTAAAAAAAAAAAGATCAGCAACAAGATTTTCCACACAATAATACGGAAAGAACATCATCACAACAAAGATAGACACAATAGACAAGATAGATAAATCACAAGATAGCTTCTCACAAGGTCACCAAACTCGAACGATTACGAAATATGCATGTCGTTGATATTAGCTCAAGGATAGAATATACTCAAGAAATAAGGATATAAGCTCAAATTACTTTTCAATCCAAGATATTTACAATTTATAAATCTCAACGTCTTTTAAATTTTCAATATCAATTTTCAACATTTGAAAATTTTCATACTCTTTACTATATTACTTAGTAAGTAATTTAAAACTCAAATTAAAAGTCCAAATTTCTTATCTTACTTCAAATTTAATTTTCAAAGAATTTTTTTCTTCTAAATCCATAATAATATTCCTCAAAATAAATTAAGGGTTTAAATTAACCACTTAAATAGTTTAAAACAATCTTCTAATTCTCTTATAACTCTTCTCTTAAAACATCCAATGCATACAATATAGATTCTAAAATCTCAAAATATACTTCCAATAAAGCACAACTCAAAAATAATCTCATTTATATTCTCATCTTTATAATTTAAAAATAAATAAATGGAATTGCCTCGCCATTGAATCTCTAATAAACAAATATATCGGTTGGCTGCAGAGTTGATCGAACGATCAAAACTGCCTCGCCACTCTATTACTCGTCTCTAAAATCAATGGCTGCAATTACCATTCACAAATAAATTTATTATTTAAACCCAAAATATTATTTTCAAAATCTCAATTTTTAAAACACAAACAATCGTGTCTGATTGTCTCATCATAGCATTTAGGAGATTCCTATCGATAACGTTGATCGGGCGTATTGACTAGAACTCTTAACTACTCGATGGACAACCCAACACTCTCAAATTATTTCTATAAAAGAAATAGTACTCATGTAAATATATTCTCAAAATATTCTTTGATATTTTTTTTATATATCTTAAAACTCCAATTTCTCTTTTTAAAACTCATATATATAGCTTCAAAAACTCAAACCAAAAAACATTAAGAGAATGCATCAAGATATTCTAAGAATACGCGATTCACAAAATCAACAGAAGGAGATGGAGTGTTCGTCAACTCCTAAAAGACGACGAGCCGCTCTCGGAAATCATCAAGATAAAAGATAAGCAAGATATTCTTCTCGAAGGAGAAGAAGCACACAAACAACAAATCATTACTTCAAATAAAGTAATGCTGCAAAGGATAACACCGATTGAGTATCCAAAAAGGATAACTCAAAGAAACTGAATGATAAACTCAATCAAACTCAAAAATTCTAGAAACTCACCTCATTCCTTAGTGGATGTCCTCGTGGAAGGATAGCCGAAGGCTAAAAGCCAGGAATTAGGTTACCTCAACGCTCGATTGCCCGATTGGATGGCAAATCCAAACGGACTCAAAAAACTCAATAAAGTTACCATGACTGGAATTTGAGATATGTCATCAACATATCGATACTCAAGAGTGAATACAGAAACTTCAGAATCATCATTAACGTTCCAAAGTGATAGAAATAATAAACCAATCAAATTAGGATGCCTAAATAAATATAGGATCCTATAACAGAAAAAAGAATCAGACTTTATATTAAATAAGTCAATCTATCTCAAATCAAATACGCCTCAAGATGGCGAGTAATAAACAAATACTCACTAAAGCAGCAACAAATAAAGAACTCAAAATGCTCACAACATGCCAATCATTATGGATCCCTTCAATAGGATTCACAACTCTAAAAGGAATGCAACAAGAATGCCCAAAAAAATCAATCAGCTCCATCGATATGAACTCACTCGTATTGACAAAAATAACAATCTAATAATCAAATAAGATTTTATATAAGATAAGATGACATCAAACTCTATAATGGAATACTACGGAATACAATATATCTATATTCCTGGACATATTCCATCTTAACAATCCCAAAACTCAAAAAAGAATCAAGGCTCGATTCAAAAACAAGCTTGAATAAAGGACAATGATTCACCCGTATTGTACTTCGATGTATCATGATATACATGCTGTTCTGTGTTTATTCTGCTTTGTTCTGACCACAGCTCTGATACCAAGCTGTAACGCCCCACCCCAAGACCCACTTTAGCAAAGAGAATTAACGAGTAATTCCGTCTACTAAAGCGGAGAATAGGCTGGTTAAGGCCGACCATCTATAATTTTGTCTTAAACATCCATTGAATACGTCGATAAATGCATTATAATTTTTCAACTCAAGTGGATCGACATACCTAGTAAATGCTTAATCCAAAACTATAGGTGGCTAATGGATCTATCAGAACAAAATACAACAACTGAATGTAAATCACATCACAGAACAGTAACCAACATCATATATATATATATATTACATATACATTGATACACGTTCTGTACAATACAATATGAATACAATAAAGGTGGTACACGACCACACAATATACATCGAATCAAATGTAAAAACATCAGAGTATGCAGAAGAAATAAACTACTCAAGAGAAAGAAGAACTGATATCCAACATCAACTTCAAGCTAAGCCCAATAGATGATACCTGAAACAACTCGGTCTGACCCGAGTGAAAACACACGGGTCAGGCTAGCTAGAACTTATCATTAGTAAAGGTGATGATAAGAGATAAGGGGAAAACCATTCCATCGTTACCAATGGAATGATATAGGTCATCAAGTTATCTCTAGAGTGATACATCAATGGTTCATCATGATTGCATAGAGGAATATTAGATAGACATGGTTCATCTAATTATATATATATATATATATATATATATATATATATATATCCAAATGAAATGGGTGAGGATATGGACCATAAAGTAAATCTTCATAAGATAATGAAAACTTCAAGAATCCATCATAAATAAAACTCATCTAATATAAACTTCTTAATTATTATACCTCATCTCATCGGTATAAATATAAATACAACTCAAATCCATCATTAAACTCATTATAAAGGAATCTCCATAATCATTTATACCTCATATCATTGGTATAAATATAAATATATCTTAAATCTATTATCAACACTCATCATAAAAGCATTACCATAATTTATACCTCATCTCATTAGTATAAATATATATAATGTCTCAAATCCATCTTGATAGAGCCCGGAAAGAATCGAAAACATCATATTCGAAATCAAAAATAAAACTATGTATGTCAATAAGCCTTTTTCTTACGTAAGGTTATACTAAAGCATCATCATCAAAATAGTGAAATCGAAACACCTAAAACCTCATGGAAAACAGCGCGTTCATTTACATCTTGACGAGTACTACCATTATTTGGTACCATTCATCGTGATGACTTGGGGTCACATAACATCATAACATCGTGATCATCTTGATTGACTATAGTCGGAAACATCTGACACACAGTCACAAAAACCCGAGTAATAACATCGTGATGATTGGAGTCGAGTAATAATTTCATGAACATCATGAAGACTCCAATCGTGTACTCGGTCTGTAGCACTAGTAACGTCGTGAATGTGTCTCAACTTCTCGAATAGGAACCCAATAGACGTCAACGTATATCCCATACCATACGTTCGTACCTATTGGTTTACTAATTGTTAGTCGATGCCACATTAGAAAACCATCATAAAACATCATCAAATAAAAACTGCCTCATCTCATCGGTCATCACAAAATGCATCTTGATTGGTTCATCGTCGAATGTACTCAAAGAGTAATTCTCAAACCAATAATCTTCACCAAAATTTGGTAACTTCTAAATCAACTTAAAATAACACTTCAAATTGGTTTCGATCGTACAAGTCCGATATTAAGCGATAAAGCAAAAATACCTGTCCCATACCACGTATTTTTTTTACTAAATCGTTTAATTTACTTCCTCATACGTCCGAAAAATCATCAAAGTAATTAAAATAAACAAAATTAATTATAAAAGATTTTACCTGAGAAAACGCGGTTATAAAACAAATTTTAGAAATTTATCTAAACGATTGTGAGAGAAAACACATCATTAAAAAGGATTTTAATAATTTTTAAAAGGCTTAAAAATAAAGAATAATTGATTAAAAACCTATAAAAATACATAAAAACATTTATTACTCCAACCATGATGTTAGAAGATTTTCTGGAATTTATTCGGATATTTTTTTAAAACTCAAGAAAACATCAATTTGCAATGTTAATCGGCCTAAACCGATATTCAAATTTAAATCGAATTTAAATTAATTTAAATTCAAATCTCATCCTAACTTGATTAGTCCATTGCTGGACGAAATGATCAAATATTAGCATCAAATTTCATATAAATTTTTTTTGCAAAAGAAAGCAAAATCGTCGAAATATGACAAATATATAAATACTGTGGTTGTCAATCACAGGCCAAAAGCAAAAACGTTAATTTTCCACCATTTAAACTTTAAAATTTTACAAAAATCAAAACATGAAACTTGTAACCTACATCATAAGGTTTTCAGAACATCAAACATTTTTTATATTTCGATCAGTAACGAACAAGTTATGAGCGAAATACTACTTAGAAAAATTTATGTGCACTTGCTATCAACACAGGCCAGCGATAAAAAAGTCAGTTATTCACTATGTAAACCTCAAAATCATTCAAAACCGAAACAGAAACGTCCTTTCATATTTCACAAGTATTTCAAAACATCTACAATTCTAAATTCCGATTTGAAACAAGAAAGTTATGATCAAATTACTAAAAAAAACATCAAACTCAGCCTGAACTTATGCATTTACAGGACAGTGACAAACAATTGCAATTTTAGCATAGATAACTTCGAAATCAGACAAAATGAATAATAACGAAAGTTGTAGCTTAGTTTCTAAGCTTTCTGGAATGACCAAGATCATCAAATTCGGTAAAGAAACGCAATAGTTATGGTCAAATTCGTTTCAGCTTCAATGAAAGAGCAAATATTGGTTTTGCTCTCGGGTTTGCAGTAGAAAAATTAAATTTTGACATAGCTAACTTCAAAATTATAGAAAACTCAAAACAGGAAAGTTGTAGCACAGGAATTAAGCTTTTCGTAACGTCCGAAATTATCAAAATCGGATCAAAAACGAGAAAGTTATGCCTAAATTTGTTTCAGCTTCAGTAATTCACTGATTATAACATTATGATCATATAAAAAGCTAGAGTTTGTGAGTTTTACACTCACCTTGCCTTCATGAAGATTGAATTATGATTTAGATGCTAAAGGTTGATGCTTTTAGCCAAGAACAGAGCATCCAAACCAGTAAAACTAAGAACAGGTACATCAAACAAGGAGAGAAGCAAATCAATAATTATCATTACAAAAATAGATTTTTTTTGATGAAGAGAAGGGTTTTAGAAATCGATTACCTGAGTTTAGCTCTTGCTTTAACCTTTTAAATCATCAATTTTTCTTTTACTTTTATGGATTTAGCATAGATTGAAGGAGGAAAGAGGGTTTCAGCCATTAACATGCTTCTGGAGGCTAGAGGAAGAAGTGAGAAAAAGATACGTACAAGTTTTCTTTTTCTCATTTCTTACAGGCCAAGTTGGGATTAGGTTAATGGGTTAAGGTCCAATTTAAAAGAAAATTAGCTTAAGATAATATTCATTCACTTATTTAAACACTTAAACATGTATGTTAACAAATAAAATCACAATAATACAAGTTTTTCTTCTTTTAAAAATTATGAACTTCATACTCTTGATGAATAAAATGTTTTACTCTCAAAATAAAAGATTATTTCTATATTTAGAACATTCTACTATCATATTTCTCTATTTTAAATAAAACAGCAAATTTACATCTTTAATTACAAAACTCATTGCAACTAACATTACAAATTACACAAAAATCACATTTTTGTGTAATAAAATTCTATAACTCATTTCAAATATAATTTTATGCTCAAATCATTTTTTAAACTCAATTCCATCATTTTATTAAAGATATCCCATTTTTAAAATTAATTACTTCTTTTAAAAATTATTAAAAGAAGTAAATAGCAATAATTAACAAAATTATTGCTTTAACTCCAAATAAAACACATTTCCTCAATCTTTTAACTCAAACCATCTTAATAAAGTTTCCAAAATTCTATTTTCTCATTTTATACTCAAATATATTGTTTATTTCCAATAAACAATTTAAATTCCTCTTTAATTATTAATTTACACTATTAAATTATAATTGCCGTTATAATTTAATATTCTGAAGTAATCGCTAAAACCTGGGTTGTTACAACATACTTCTATAACTCGATGTCTTAACAAGTTTACTTTCGTTCCTGCAGAATCTGGCCATGCGTTGATCAGGCGCAAAGCTAGAATTCTCCAAGTACTTAGTAGACTTGTTTCAAAACCCAGTGAAAATACTTGAAAAATCTTTTAAAAACAGATATGGAAAGTACAATCCAAACAAATCAACCAAACCAAAGCATTTGTCTAACCATGGATCGTAGATACACAATGGTTACGCCTGGATCCCCCAGGAAACAATCCGTAAGCTTTCTCAGCCCTACGAGTTACGCCATGATGACTAGTAGAATGCAGGATACACGATGGTTATGCCTGGACCCCCAAAGGAAACAATCCATACCCCTAGGCCGTCTTAACTAGGTAGTTTCGCTACTAATGCGACCTACATAGATTGCAGGATACACAATGGTTACGCCTGGATCCCCTAGGAAACAATCCGTACCCCTAGGCCATCTCAGCCAGGCAGTTACGCTATGCAATCGCGCTCGTAAGACCATAGAGATCGCTATGGAATTCGATGGAAACTCGAGTATCATATCCAAAAATCCCAAATCAGAGAGAATAATATCGATAGGATGAATCCACAATTTGGCCACAGAGCGGATATCAAGCAGAAGGCACTTTCTATATCTTTACTTTGAAAATATGTATCATATAGTACCTTTCGAAATTGTTTTCAAATATCATACTTATATAAAGTCCATTATATATAAGATTCCATTTTCAAATCAAATACTTCCCAGAATCAATATTATATCAAATCACACTTATATAGACTTCGATTATATAAGATTTCAATTTATAAGTTGAGTACCTTTACAAATCAATAGTTTTCAAATCACTTCATACCTATACAAATCAATTTTATATAATTAATTACATAAGTAATTATAACCAATTTACTTCTATTAACAAATCATCATTCAACTAATTACATCCAGTAATTATTTATTAATTACTTCCCTACGTAATTATATTTTGTTAATTGCATTAAATAATTACCTATCAAACCACCCAATTTATTCTATTTATATTTTAGAATCCCAAATTATACTTATCCAATCATAACACAACACAATTTAATTCCAAAATTTATCTTTCTCAGTATATAAATAAAATGCATCATCAATTATGAAAATAATTTCTATATTGTGAGGAATACAGTTGGATCCCTCCAACCTGTTTCCCTGCATCCACACGTGTTAGTACAATACCAATTCCACTTCGAGGTGGAATATCGCGGTATATGGGATTTATATCATATCATCTGCTATTATACGGTGCATAGGGTCTCATCCTCTATATAATGCGGGAAATCAATCACCCGATATTTACTATATACTACTATGTATAATATAGCACATCAATTCTATTCAACCATTCAACCAATCATTTAAATTTAACTATTTAAATATAAATAAAAACTCAGTTGAGTGAGATTAACTCACCTTTGCTTTTTAATTTGCCATCGTATCCATCTCGACTTGTTTCTTTAGATTTTAGACCTTGTATAAACATTATATGATTCCATTAATATTTGAACTAATTGAACAATTAATTTCCATTTGATAGATTGAATCAACTAATTACAAAATTTAAAACTAAATTTCCTTTGATACATTATTTTTAGTAATAAAATAATTAAATTAGTTTTATAAAATTAACCAATAACCCTAAACACATATTTCAAAATAAACTACTAAGTTTAAAATTTGCATATGTATATTCTTAAAATTTCGATATCTTCCCAACTTATATGTATATATATCTATTTTACATCAACACATTGATTTGAAACTATACCGTAAACATATGTATTTCCTTCTTCTTCTTTTTCTGTTGTAATAAATCTTATCTGTTTACTCTATATATATTTAATCCCACATTAAATAAAAATGTATACATATTCATTTATTGAAATAAACTAAGGTAAAATAAAATGAATTAAAATACCTTACTGCGAACACCCCTCAGTCATCCCAGCAATCACCGCCACAAATTAGTTCATCCATAACGAACCCAGCCCCGCATTGCGACCACGCGTTCTCGATTCAGGAGAAGTTCACGCATCATCGATCCACTCAATGCCATCGTACGTGCCTCCATGCTTTTCCCCTATGCTCGCTTAGCCATCTAAGTCCACGCACGACCCAGGGTTCGTCGAACTAGATTTCTCGACGATCCAACTTGCCGCCATCGCGACCCACTCGACAACTCACACCAAGTCCAACAACAGCCGCGACGAATGAATAAGACACCCCATCATCAGCTCGAGCTTCAAGCGAGCCGCCGCTACTGAAACCCTAGTTCAACCTAGACGACGGGAGGTTCGAAGCTCCAACTCGAACTGGAGACGACGAGATCGACCTCGAGAATGAATTGAGAGGAAATGGAAAGGATTTGATCGAAGAATTTTTAGTGAAACCATTATTTACTTTTTTCTCGAATTCGATTTTTCCCTTTAGAAAATGATTCGGCTACGCTATTTTAAAAAGGTGAAAGGAAAAAAAAAGAAAAAAAGAAGTTAGCGTGTTCAAGAGCCTTTCTGTGTTTAATAGAAAAAGGGACAGGATTGGACGGCTAGGCTTATATAGGTATAGGATAGGATGGATGATGGGAAAGAATTTATGCTAAAGGTTGGCTAGTGTATGTGAATATATATATTCAATTTAAATTCAAATTCAAATCATCTCGATTTACACGCTCCAAAATTCCGAACCCCTATCGAGGCATGCCGCCAGGCATCTATAATGTTATACCCCTATTCCAAATGCAATGGAAAAGGTTTCGAGCCGTAATTCGATCGTATGGAGAAGATAGCTTTTTGGACCCAGTTATTCTATTAAATTTCGATTTAATTTTCAGCGCGTTTACTTATCGTACGCCCAAACGATCCTTCCAAACATTACAAAAATTGAAATCCGATAATAATACAATATTATGGATCCAACGGAACTTGTTTCGTCAAAATCTGAGACTGTCCCTCAGAAGGCTATTTTTAAACGTCAATTTAAACGATATATTTTCAAAACTGAACAAATCAGTGTTAAATTCAATTTTAAATTTTTTTACCATCTTCAATATTATCAATATAAATTTTACAAACCCTTAAATTATTTTTAACAGGCATAAAACTCCAGATTCAACATTTAACCCAATTTCCAGTAATTAATTCCAGTAATTTAATTGCTAAATAAAAATAATATTTGAATTCAAGTTAAAAATTTTCTTTCAAATATTTAAAATCAACTAAATATTCCAATTTCAAATGCTCGAATATTCCGGGTCGTCACATTCCTCCCCCTTAAAAGAATTTCGTCCCCGAAATTGCTAGTTGGGGAGAATGGTCCAATACCCGTTTTTGTGACGACCCTGAATTTTTGGATGTTTGAAATCGGAATGCTTAATTGATTTTAAATATTTAAAAGTTAATTTTACCTTGAATTCAAATATCACAATTTATTTGATAATTAAATTATTGAATTAAATAATTTGAAATTGGGTAAAATATTGAATCTAGAGTTTTAAATCTGTTAAAAATAATTTGAAGGCTTTTAAAATTTACATTGATGGCGTTGAAGATAATAAAAGTTTTAAAATTGAATTTAACACTGATTTGTTTAGTTTTGAAATTTTATCATTTAAATTGAATATAAAAAAAATAGCCTTTCGGGTCGCAGTCTCGGAATTCGACGAAACTAATCTCATTGGTTCCGTAATAGTGTATTATTATCGGATTTCAAATTTCGTAGTGGTTGAAGTTGTTGTGTGAGCATACGATATATAAACACGCTGATATTTATATCGAAAATTTAATATAATAACTAGGTTTAAAAAGGTTATCTTCGCCATATGATCGAATTTGGACTCGAAACCTTTTCTATCGTGTTCAGAATATGAGTATAACATTATAAACGCCGGGCGGCACGCCTCGATAGGAAGTCAAAAATTTCGAGTTGCGACTTTCGAGACAATTTGAATTCAAATTAATATACACATATATATATATATATATTTACCTGCACCATCCAATCATTCAGCTGAAATTCTATTCCATCAGCCACCATTCTCTCGTTTCAACCACTCTACCCTATACCTATCCAAGCCTAGTCGACCTATCCTGTCCCCTTTTTTCCAATTCAACACGCGACCTTTGATTCTTTGCTTTTCAGATCAAATCACGTCGTCCCTATTTATTTATTTCCTTTGCTCCTCAGTTTAACGAAAATGAAATCAACAAAAAAAATTAAACCCAAGAGAAAAAAACAATGGCTGATCGATAGTTTCTCCTCTACGCTAATTTGTTCGAACGAATTCATGTAATCGGGGTCCTTGCTATTTGAATCGAGTCGAAGATCAATTCAAGGGCATCACCCATTAGCTTGATCGCGAATTTGCGATTCGCGAGCCTAGAAGACCGCGGTGACAAAACCTAGGCGGTTGTTCCATCTCGACAGCTGGTAAATTGGTTTGGTTCTCGTGCGTCGTTCTCCTGTAGCCGATAAGTAGGGTGTCAGGTCGATGGTCGACGCATGGTAGCGAGCGACATGATGGGTTGTCGACGTGCGAGGTTGGAGGTGTTTCACGATCGAAGTATCGAGTTGTTCAAGGCAGAAGCTGGCAGAGGGACTTGGCGGAGAGGTTCTATGACTTGGGGTTTTGCATGCTGCTGCGTTCGACTCGTCGAAGGGTTCGACGGCGTTGGATATGCCGTCGAGGGCGAGGCGGTGTTAGCTGTGAGGTATTTTAGCATTTATTTTGAAATATTGATTCATCAGTGAAGTTTAAATGCTTATATATATAAACATACATATCTTATATATTTATAATTAAACAGAAATTTTAGATGAACAAATTTTGAAAAGAATTTTAAAATGGCAAAGGGTATTTACGGAAGTAGGTTATTAAAATCTATATATTATTTTTATAAGTAAGAATATGCAGTTTCAAAAGAAAATGAATATACATATAGATATTTTGATTTACTTGATTTTTTTAAAATAATTTATTAAGGCTGCTTATTTTTAAATTTGTTATTTAATAAATATATATACAGGTTGAAAATATGTATGTATATATATAGAGTTAAAGCAGAAAACTTTTTAGGGGAATATATAAATATGTATATATAGTTAAACTTAGATTTTTGGAAGATGCATAAACAAATATTTATTTATGCATATAAATAAACAGGAATAAATATACCTATAGATAAGATTTTGGGAATGGAAAGTTAAATGTTTAGGAGTTGATATAAAATTAGATCCCCATAGATTATTTTATAAAATGTATGTAGTACCAAAAGGAAAACTATTGGTTTAAATTAAAACACCAATTAAATTATTAAATGCTTATGGACTGTTCGATTAGTTCAAATGTTAATAAATCGTGTAAATGTTATACAAGGTCTAAAATTCATGGGAAAAAACAAGTGAAGGTTGGATGGGTTTGCAAACAAAATCAAAGGTGAGTTAATCCCACTCACCTAGATTATTTTAGTTAAATTTAAATTATTGGTTGCTTTGTTTGGATGATGATTGTTATTAGTTAAAATTAAATAGACCCAACATGTCGCATAATAGTGGAAGATATTATATATAAACCCATATACCGCGATATTCCCCCTGGAGTGGAATTGGTATTTTATATTGTTCTAACATCTGTGGATGCAGGGAAAAAGGTTGGAGGGATCCAACTGGATTCCTCAATTTTTTTTATATTATTTAATATTCTCTGTTATGAATATTCGATATTCTGTGATGAATATTATTGATAATTGGAATATTGAATGCTATGGTTTACTTGGATATATTTTGGTACACCGTGTTATCAAAATATATAGAATTGGATTTTTGAAAATAAAAGGAAGAGAATTTTTAAGTGACCTAATTATAGAGAATTTAAATAAATTAAGAATGAACTGGATAAAAATAAATAGGGGTTTTAAAATTTTAATAAATAAATTCCGTATATAAAAAAAGAATTTTAAATAAACATGAAGATAATGAATTTTAAACATCAGTGTTATTATTTAAAAGAATAAAGCAATTATTTTAAATTTAAGAATTAAATTATTGAAAGAACAAAAAGAAATTTGGAAATCTGAAATTGGTATGTTTCAGTTAAAAGATTTAAAAATCAAATGAAAGAAAACAAATAAATAAAATCTACAATTTATGGATTTTGAAATGAATCGAGTAAGTAAAGGAATTTATTTCAAATGAAGTAAATTAGAAATCAATTTGGAAATTGATTTAAGTGTTTGAAATTGGAAATTTAAAACAGAATATGACTATAAAATTTTATAAACCGGGTTTATAAAGGTAAAGTAATATATCAGTGGATATTTGGGAAGAATAAATTCAAGGTGGGAATTTATTAATGGAAATGAGAAAGTTTGTTTAAAAATAAACAGTGATTTATTTTTAAAGGATGTGAAGAGAAGTATAT
Source organism: Allium cepa (assembly GCA_030765085.1). Taxonomy (NCBI): domain Eukaryota; kingdom Viridiplantae; phylum Streptophyta; class Magnoliopsida; order Asparagales; family Amaryllidaceae; genus Allium; species Allium cepa. Next base: position 621,562,453 of record CM060928.1, read on the forward strand.
TTCCTTGGATAACCTTTTCAAAGTAAATTTTTTAATATAAGATAAAAGTTTTAAGGTTGTTTTAAAAGCATGTTTTGAGAAAATTTATTATTTTCAAATGTTTAAATTTTAAAGTAGGTCTTTTTTTCAAATTTATTATAATAATAGTTATTTAAAGGTAACTTAGTATTTTGTTTTAAGGGAAAAAATCTAGTTTTATATTTTATAAAGTAACCTATTTTAAATATGCCTAAATTATTATCTTTAATTAAGTTTTAAAGCAGTTTTCTAAATTTAAATGTTAAAGCATATTTTATAATAAAGTGTTTTTAAATTATTTTAAAAATATAAAGTTTTGTGCTTGGTGATTTCGGTGGAAATAGAAAATATTTTGAAACTTTATTCTAAGAAAGGAAGATAGTTTGAAACTGTTTTCAAAAGGGTTTGAAAAGTGGAAATATATCTTATAAAGATATTTTTGGGATTGATAAATAACTTAGGAAATTATTTATTGGTTGATGGTTGTTTGTGAATATTAATTGATAGTTAAATCACCGACTATCAATATTGGCCAAATGTGCCGATCGTTTCGAAGAGACCGAGATCGGGATTTGTTTCTCGAAAACCACTTCGATCTAGTTTGTACGTTTCGTGGGGAAACGAGTTTGGATTCGATGGTGGAGCATTGAAATGCAAGGGCTAGTCGCTACTAATCCTGAGGATGTTTCCAAGATGGATGTAACAGGAGTAGTGCCTTCGGTTCCGTTCGAACCCGGGACGGACTTGATTGGATGAATGCTTTCGGAACATCGTCAGGTGGGCGATGGGCATTCTAAGGGAAATGTTCTAAAAGGTATCACTTAGCCTCAAGCCTCATCAGCCGAGAATGACTGAAAATCAGGGGTTATGCAGCAAGGCTAGGTGGGTAACACCCATTCAGGGTGAGGTCATCCCTGTCTAGATGTCCCTTATATTTCGGCTTAGTGGTGCGGTTGTTGATCCCAACCGTGGGGTGATCTTACTCGGGATTATCCAGTAAGGGGTAGTCTCGGTCTTTTGTTGCAGGGGGTCGGGAGTGATCCTCGGTACGGTGATCTAGGCCACGCACTGTGACAGGTGGTACCCCAGTGCCTAGTCATTAGTTGGAAATCCATTCTCCTTACGCGCCTTTTACGAGTTTTGTTTGTGTTACCCACTCTGTGGCTAGTGGCTGGAATTTAATAATGTAACAATTTCGGCTATTTTAATAAGTATTTGTATACAGATCCTATATAATATCAGAGGATTTTATAAGAAAATGTTTTAGCTATCGTAAGGTAAAAACCCGACATGTTTATTTGTGGCGTGGTCTTACGAGATGCTTTTGTTTTCAAAATGATTTTGGAACTTTAATAATCGATTTGAGTGTGGTTTTCTCACTCTGGTATTCCGGATTGACTCGGGTGTCATCTAACTATAATGCTCGGGTCAGACCGAGTATTATAGGATACAGGAAGGATGCTGTGGAGCTTAAGAGACGAGCTGGATGGCGATACGTACTTCCGTATTTGGTTATTATTCCGCTGTGTATACAGTTGTATGTTATTGACGTGGAACTCTGATGATGTAGTCTGATGATGTATGTATAAATAGTTATAGTTTTCTTTTGTATAAAGATCTGTTATTATATATTATATTTTATTCCGCTACATTGGTTAGATTCTGTTGTTGTTTTCTGTTTTCTCTTCTTCTACCTCTTCTTTAACCCAAATGGTTCGTATTTCTGTTCAACTTGAGTTGATTGATGTAGAATAGTGTTAACTCAAGGGGTACAGATTTGCGGGTCGTTACACGTTTACTTTTCCCCCAAAACCAACAGTTCAACATCCTACTAACCATCTTTTATAAAAGATCCATTATCATTCTTACCAACTTTCCAAACTCTCCCACGATCTTCAAACAATATCTTTTTTCTCAATCATTCAAATTTCAATTTAAAACCAAATTTTGAATTATCAAAATTTCTCAGAATTTTTCTAATGCCCTGAATTTTCGAAAAATTTCGCCAACGTCTCATTTGCGCGGCTAGCTCGGTACAACTACAACATGCCTCTACGGGCTCCCAATTTCCAAAAGAAAACAAAAAGCCAAGTGGCTAGATCAAAAACCCAATCAAATTTCATACAGAAATTTAAACACATACCTTTTAGTCAGGCAATTGAAATTATCTCCTGAAATCAAAACCAATTTTCCTTCCCTTTATAATACCTGCATATCCTACTTAGCAATAATATCCAATCACAGCTTTTAAAATCATTTTATACATTTCCTTACAGAAGTTTTCATATATACTTCTATTCAAATTAGTTTTCCCATTTCCATATGATTTCAGTTTATCTTTAATTCTAAATATTGAATTTTATCTTCCATTTATAACTGATTCATATCATTATTTTTTTATTAGTTTCATCCACTAATTTATTTCAATTTCAAATTTGAAATCGTTTTGTCGCTAACAAGAATTTTCCAAAAAATTTCGAAAATTTTCCAACTCCCATAATTTTCGGAAAATTTTGGCAGATTCTCCTTTTACGGAGGAGCTTTTGCAATTTGACAAGAGATATAAATATACATACATCAACCCATACGGTCGGAAAAACAAAAGCAGTTCATATTTCCTATTTTTATTGTGTAGGCATACCTTTATTTAGCATTTTTAAGCAAGCGACTTATTTAATATGCAATCTACACAATCCAGACCAGCCAAACGGCCTCCCTGAACCTGTACTTACTCAATTTAAATATGTAAGTATTAAATATACGAAATTTATTAGCATTACACTTATTTTCAATAGCTAACTACATGCATTTCATAAGCAACATGCATGAAACACTTTCCATAAGCGATTATATGATTTTAAAGCTAATTCAATTGCTTTTAACCAATTCATGTGCCAATCCATTCAATTTTAATGGTTTACACTTCCATCTCTTACATTCAATTTATTTTTAACCCAAGCAAGCTCATAGTCAATTCAGTTGATTTCAAAATCAATTTATTTAACTTCTCTCAACTCGTAGAAATTTAATTACTTTCATTTACGTAAAACGAGAATTCATTCTATGCAATTTGATGATATCCATGTGAATAAATAATTGCTTAAGTTTTATAACCAATTTAAATTGTTTCCGACTCAATTTATTTAATTCAATTCCATTTTAATTTATTCTCAACCATTTTATTTAGCTCGACACATTCCCTGCTTGTGTACTACTAACCATTCCCAAATTAATTCAACCCAAGCTTTTATTTAATGGGCTTTCACCCTTATTCGAAGCCAAGCTTCCATAAATTTTAAAATGAAGTTAATTTACTTTAATTTATTCCAACATCAAACTTAAGTTGACTTCTATTTGATTCTTATTTAATCAAATTCCATTAAATTCAGTTGCCCATCCATTTTAATTTTAATTCACATTCTCAATTTATAAAAATAATATCCAAGCACATATTTAACTCATTTATACTTGAATTGGATTTTAATGTAACTCATATCATTTCTATTATAATCCAATTTCTTTTTTCTTACAACATCTCCACTTATTTTAATTCATTATCAATCCAAATCGAACTTTATTATAATTCGAGTTTATTTCCAAACTTCATTATTAACTTACAATCCATTTTATTTAACCGAGTTAAATTTTATTAACCTACTCTATCAAATAATATATTTATCTAATTAGCTTACTCCAACCTTTATATCAATATTCGATTTTATTACAAAAATCACTTCATTAAATTTTCTTGAATTCAATCGTTTTTTTCATAATTCCAGTTTGGATTTTCTTTCATTTTCCAAAATTCCAACACTTTTATTTTAAAATTTTAGAAATACTTTTAAATTCACATAATATTATTAAAATAGCTTTTTATAAAAATACTTCTTATAACTCGATGTTTCAACCAGTCCATCCTTGTTTTCACAGAAATTCAGTCATACGTTGATCAGGCGTAGGACTGAAAATCTATAAGTACTTGGTAAACCCGTTTTCAACACCCAATGAAAAATACTTGGGAAAAATAATTTTATTGAAAATATAGAAAACAGTTTTTGAAAATAGAGGAAATATCTTTGGTGAGAATGCTATGGAAATCATCACCCCCATCCATGGTCGCAGTTATATCCTGGTTTACGTTGCCATCGCACCAAATGTCCATGTAACTGTAGGCATTCCGCGCCCCTCGATTACGCCATGGGACCCACAACAGATCGCAGTTACATTTCAGGGTTACGTTGTCATTGCAGCAAAAGTCCATGTAACTGTAGGCATCAGCGCCCTCGATTTTCGCTGTCAAAAATGAAACTTCTCTACTCCTACATAGGTCGTAGTCTATCGATGTAAAATCAAACGTAGACCGTTGGCTCTCAGCGGCACACACGACTTTCGCTATGTTACCATAGGTCGCAGTCTACCCATGTAAAATCAAACGTAGACTGTTGGCTCTCAGCGGCACACACGACTTTCGCTATGATCTGCAGTAGATCGCAGTGACAACGAGTTACACTATCGTCACAGCATAACCCAAATGCCTCTGTAGGCATTAGCGCCCCTCGACTTCCGCTACACACTACTCATAATCCTCAAGAACAAGTTTTGTCCGGACTCCTCACAGGATCAACTTTAGAACCCCCCCTTAGGGTTCAAGGCAGTACCACCCTGTGGCACTTATGAGAAGTTCATTTCAAGGGAGCGCCTTTTTCCCCAGAGCCATTGTCAAAACACTTTATACTATACACATATAGTATCTTTCAAATCATACACCTAGTATGAATCTCATATAAATCTCCTTTTCTCAAAATCGATTATTCCAAAATATATAATTCTCAAACTAGGCTTTTCAAATTCCAATATTGATTTTACCCAAAAATCAAAAGCCTTTCCAAATCCAAAGGTTCCCAAAACCTTTTTCCAAAATTCTCATAAGATCCTTTATATATATATATATATATATATAATAAATTTTAAAAAAAAATTGGATCATTTCAAACTTGTATAAAACTTCTTTTATACTTCAATCACTTTCAAAATCATTTCCTTCTGGCAATAGATTTAACAAGGGGAGATTTATCTTATATAACAAAGATATATAACTTTTTTTATTCAAAATCAAATATTCAAATTTGATTGCTTTTTTTCTTTTAAAGTTGTTTCCATCTTACTTATCATCATAAAAAATATTCAATTTTCACCTTTATCCATTGTATATTTCACAAAATATACTTTCATTTCAAAAGAAATCATTTCACATTCTTATCCACAAATTTCCAATATCAATTTCATTTAAACCTGTATGATGTACACATATCATCCGTACGCCATACCAATCTGATCGCTCACTCGATCACACAATTTCACTTTCGAACTAGTATCGTCCACCCGACTTCCTAGTGCGGACACGGATCTGGTTTCTTGATCAGAAACCGTCATTCTCCTTGCATAGCCATAACTATGATAGAGAATATCCAGAACCAATTAACAATCCATATCCAGGTTCGCCGTCGAAAATCAAGTGAAAAATCCCAACTCGGATCGATAAACTATCTCAAAATTCTATGCTCGAATCTGGATCAAATCACTATGCGAATAGAATAATATACGTACATCCTACTTATTTATTTTCATTGATTATCAACTAAATCAATTTCTCTTCCTATTCACATTTCCTTTAATTCTATCGACATAATCACAATTGTTTCAATTCCATTGGATTATCACTTTAATCCTTATCCCAAAATGATATTCAATTATAAACGGTTTGAACTCTATCCAACCTAAATTCAGAAAATATATTGAAAATTTTAAAAATAGACAAGTAGTTGAAAAATAATTATTAATTTGTAAAATAGCTGTAAAATAATTAACTAATTGTAAAATAGTGGGAAAATAGTTAATAGTTTCAGAAATTTTAGATAATTGCAAAATAGTTGTAAAATAATAATAAATTTGTAAAATAGTAATTAGTTTATAAAAAGTTGAAAAAATTATTAAATAGCTCCAAAAATAATTGTAAAATAAATATAAAATAATTTGGCTTTAAAAAGAAAGGTTGTATATATTGAATAGCTTGGAAAAATAAGTTTATATTAAAACAAATTATATTGAAAATAGTCCAGAGTCAAAACTGTTCGCTTCCCCATCAATTTAGTTTAAATTTCCACTTGATTTTAATCCTACGCAACTTTAATTACAATTCCAAATCATTCCAATCAATTTGGACTAGTATCAATTGAACCCACTTCAACTTCAAATCACTTCAATTCAATCCAATTCAAATTGTCCATTTAAATTTTTTAAACTTATACGTCTTCAATCACAAATCCAATTAATTCAATTCAGATTTAATTTGAACGAATTCAATTCAAATTTCAAATTTAAACCATCTCGACTTATATAAATTTGAGTTAAATTTTTAAATGTTGATTTAATCCTTTAAATCAAATCAACTTATCTCTTTAAACCATTTAATTCTGAATCCATTTCAAACTTTTCTTCATTTAATTATAATTTGGTTGTATTTCTATTATCACTTAGTTCTCATTGTTTCTATTCAATTCCAATGATTTAACAACCAATAAACTTAATATTAGAAAAATTATTGCTTTATATATTAAAATATAAGCTTATATAAAATCATTTAAAATCTTTATATAAGAAAATAACAAGTACGCGCTCATATATACACACACACACACACACTCAACTCATTCTAGAGTACTACGGACTCTATTTGATGAGTAATCCCCACCAGAGCCAAGGTTCTCGCTTAACCTTTCAGCTCTGATACCAACTGTAACGACCCGAAATTTGCGATCCTAAAAATTCCAGATAGTTATGAAAAAGAATAAAGAGATAGAAGAATAAGAAGAACAGAAACACTAATATCTCACATTCGCAGCGGATAAAATATAATAACAAATAATAACTGTTTACAAAAGAATTCTGCATCTGTCAAATTCCACTTTAATACATCAGTGTTACACATATATATACAGACACTGGATATACACAATCATCATGTCTCAGATATACAACAATATAATATAGCGGAAACACTTCATACGTTCTTGCCATCCAGCTCGCCTCCTGAGCTCCATAACGTCCTTACCTGAAAATCTGTAATACTCGGTCTGACCCGAGCATTACATCAAAATAACACCCGGGTCAGGCTGGAAACCAGCGTGAGTAAACCGATCTAACATGGAATACAAAGCATACAACTTAAATAAAACCAGGGGTAACTCGTATTAATTTACATATTCACAATTTGTTATAGACATCACTTATTTCACACATAAATTTTCTAAGTATCAAAATTTAGATTAAATAGTCCAATTCACTTAAATCATTTCATTCTAACGTATTGATTTCATATATCAATCTATAAAAATTCGAAGTGGTTTCGGATATTTTCCAATACCCGACCCCTGTCCTTTCAAGTCTCATTCAAGGCATCCAATACCATTCAATCATCCATAAGCAAACTTGATCACTTCCAAATTTATTTAATTAATTCTAATTGAATTACTAACCTCGATCACTTAGATTCCTTCATTTAACATTAATTAATTTCAATTTAATTAATTAATTATCCATCTTAATTAATCACCCTGGATTAATTATCCTTCAATTACATTCAAGTAATTATCTTTAATTAATTTCACAAATTAATTATTCTTAACTAAAATCAATAATTAATCTTTAATTACTTCACAAATTAATTAACTATATTAATTACATTAATCCTTAATTACTTATCAATCAATTTCTCATAAATCACTTAGTATTGATTAATTAATCTTAATTGATTAATCTTTAATTACGTCATTGATTATATAAATTAATGATTTCCCATTTACATTTCAATTTATCCTAATCTAATTTAATTACATTAAATAATTAATCATTAATTAAACCACAAATATTAATCACTCTTGATTTATCTCATCCTGTAATTATCTACCTTTTTATTTACTTAACTAAATAAATTAATTACTCCTTAATTTACTATCTTAATTAATCTCTTAATTAATTACATAAGTAATTATACCCAATTTACTTCTATTAACAAATCATCATTCAACTAATTACATCCAGTAATTATTTATTAATTACTTCCATACGTAATTATATTTTGTTAATTACATCAAGTAATTACCTATCAAACCACCCAATTTATTCTATTTATATTTTAGAATCCCAAATTATACTTATCCAATCATAACACAGCACAATTTAATTCCAAAATTTATCTTTCTCGGTATATAAATAAAATGCATCATCAATTATGAAAATAATTTCTATATTGTGAGGAATACAGTTGGATCCCTCCAACCTGTTTCCCTGCATCCACACGTGTTAGCACAATACCAATTCCCCTTCGAGGTGGAATATCGCAGTATATGCGATTTATATAATATCATCCGCTATTATATGGCGCATAGGGTCTCATCCTCTATATAATGCGGGAAATCAATCACCCAATATATACTATATACTACTATATATAATATAGCACATCAATTCAATTCAACCATTCAACCAATCATTTAAATTTAACCATTTAAATTTCAATAAAAACCCAGTTGAGTGAGATTAACTCACCTTTGCTTTTTAATTTATCATCCTATCCATCTCGACTTGTTTCTTCAAATTTTAGACCTTGTATAAACATTATATGATTTCATTAATATTAGAATTAATTAAACAATTAATTTCCATTTGATAGATTGAATCAACTAATTACTAAATTCAAAACTAAATTTCCTTTGATACATTATTTTTAGTAATAAAATAATTAAATTAGTTTTATAAAATCAACTAATCACCCTAAACACATATTTTAAAATAAACTTCTAAGTTTAAAATATGCATATGTATATTCTTAAAATCTCTATATCTTCCCAACTTATATGTATATATATCTATTTTACATCAACACATTGATTTAAAACTAAACTGTAAACATATGTATTTCCTTCTTCTTCTTTTTTTCTATTGTAATAAATCTTCTCTATTTTACTATATATATATATATATTTAATTCCACATTAAATAAAAATGTATACATATTCATTTACTGAAATAAACTAAGATAAAATAAAATAAATTAAAATACCTTACTGCGAACACCCCTCGGTCATCCCAGCAATCGCCGCCACAAATTGATTCATCTATAACGAACCCAGCCCCGCATTACGACTACGCGGTCTCGAACTAGGAGAAGTTCATGCATCATCGATCCACTCAATGCCATCGTACGCGCCTCCTTGCTTTTCCCCTATGCTCGCTCAACCATCTAAGTCCACACGCGACCCAGGGTTCGTCGAACTAGATTTCTCGACGATCCAACTTGCCACCATCACGACCCACTCGGCAACTCACACTAAGCCCAACAACAGCCGCGACGAATGAATGAGACACCCCATCATCAGCTCGAGCTTCAGGCGAGCCGCCGCTACCGAAACCCTAGTTCAACCCAGATGATGGGACGGTTCGAAGCTCCAACTCGAACTAGAGACGACGAGATCGACCTCGAGAATGAATTGAGAGGAAATGGAAAGGATTCGATCGAAGAATTTTTAGTGAAACCATTATTTACTTTTTTCTCGAATTCGATTTTTCCCTTTAGAAAATGATTTGGCTGCGCTATTTTAAAAAGGTGAAAGAAAAAAAAGGTTAAAAACAAGTTAGCGTGTTCAAGAGCCTTTGCGTGTTTGATAGAAAAAGGGACAGGATTGGACGGCTAGGCTTGCATAGGTATAAGATAGGATGGCTGATGGGAAAGAATTTCTGCTAAAGGTTGGCTAGTGTATGCGAATATATATATATATATATATTCAATTTAAATTCAAATTCAAATCATCTTGATTTACACGCTCCAAAATTCGAAACCCTATCGAGGCATGCCGCCAGGCGTCTACAATGTTATACCCCTACTTCGAATGCAATGGAAAAGGTTTCGAGCCCTAATTCGATCGTACGGAGAAGATAGCTTTTTGGACCCAGTAATTCTATTAAATTTCGATTTAATTTTCAGTGCGTTTACTTATCGTAGGCCTAAATGATCCTTCCAAACATTACGAAAATTGAAATCCGATAATAATGTAATATTACGGATCCAATGGAACTGGTTTCGTCAGAAACCGAGACTGCGCCTCGGAAGGCTATTTTTAAACGTCAATTTAAACGATATATTTTCAAAACTGAACAATCAGTGTTAAATTCAATTTTAAATTTTTTTACTATCTTCAGTATTATCAATATAAATTTTACAAACCCTTAAATTATTTTTAACAGGCTAAAAACTCCAGAATCAACATTTAACCCAATTTCCAGTAATTAATTCCAATAATTTAATTGCTAAATAATAATAATATTTGAATTCAAGTTAAAAATTTACTTTCAAATATTTAAAATCAACTAAATATTCTAATTTCAAATGCTCAAAAATTTCGGGTCGTCACAGTTTACTATAAATTTCCAATTTCCAGATAATTTGCTTAATAATGCTACTTGTTTTTGCTTTTAAAATTTTTATTACATAATTATCGTCACTTTTCTTTTGAAGATCATAGACTAAATATTATTGCATGAGGAGATAGGGATTTATAAACAGGTTTTAAAACTTGTATATGATGAACATAGACATTTTTTCTTTCTATGTACTGATATGCACACCTTAATCCACATATATCTCTGTATGCAGATACATTTTCATCCAATACAACACTTTTCTCAACAACAACAAGTATAAAAATCACAGCTTTAAATTTAAATGGTTTAGTTTGCTTACCTAGATCTGGTTTTAAAAACAGAGAACAAAAGCCTGGGAAATCTGGAATTGCTTGATTCTGCTCTTTGGTTTCCATGTTGAAGTTTTGATTTTTCCAGGCTTGAAATGCTTTGTAAAACTATTATTAAATTTTGATTTTTGAATCCTGGTGCTTGCTTGATATGGGTTGCCAGGTTTTTGATTTCCTTTTCTTTGTTTTGTATTTTGATTTGAGAAGTTTTTATCTAAACATGAATTTGCTTCAGGGTTGATATATTGTTTGAATTTATGATTATATTTTTCAGTTTTTATTTTTTTCCTTTGATGTAGATAGGATTTAGATTTGGGATGCTTATGATTTTAATCTGAAATTTGTATTTACTTTCTTTCTTATGCATGCTATTTAAAATTTAATTTAAAAGAAAAATTAGTTGCCACTTATTTTAATTGAACTAACACCTATAATATACATGTATGAATATTCTCACACTTGTTAATTTAAAATTTTACGAATGTCATAAACATATGTTTAAATCCATTATTTTATTTAATTCATAAATTTATCTTAAACCCTTATGTTATTATAATTTACATTTTTCATTCACATTTTTAAAAGATTTACAAATGTCTTTTATATGTATTTACGTTTTAAATAAAAAATTATATCATATTTTAAATTTAAGTAATCCACTTCCTTTTACATACATATTTATATTTTAAAGAATATGCATTAAAATCAATTAAACATTAATAAATAAGTGTATAATATGTATATATTTGAATTTAACTCTTTAAATAGCTTTTGTAAATTTATTTATATCAATTTCAAAAAAAAAAATTCAAATCATCATATTATAAATACAAATTCTTCTATTAGTATTAAATTATAGAGTTTCCAATTTCAATACAATTTTTAAAATAAATACTTATTTATTTATATACCTTTATATTAATAAACAAACAAATACCTTATTTATTTGGAATATATAGAAAGATTAACTCACCATTAAATATATTAATTCAAATTAACTCACCATTAAATTCACCATTTGATTCAAAAATTTATTTAAATTACCATATTAAATTTGATTTAAAAACAGGAATGTTACAATTTCCCTCATTAGTAAATCTTAAATTTTTATTTTTTCACAACATTAAATTCCAAAACTTCTTAATTAATAAATTCAATTATCGAAAATTTACGGATCGCTACACTCTCTCCCACTTAGAACTTTTCATCCTTGAAAAGGAAAAGAAGGAGTTAAGCAATTAATATATCTTATTCAAAGCATTTAATTTATAAAAAGTTAATTTACATAATTAAATATTGAAATAAAACATATCAATTAATAACTAATTAAATCCTTCATATTAAAGTTAATAAAATTTTGAAAATACCTTTACTTTACAAAAAATTCTAAGTCGAAAAATTCACGGAAAATTTCGACAGGGTCTCCTTTATACAGAGAGGTCCAGGAGAAATAATAATATCAATAAGAAATGTATATATATCATATATCAAAAATAAATATCCCAAATCATGGGAAAACAATAAACTATCGCTATGAACCGTAATCCGAAAACGTACCTATTTGTTGGAAAAACAACTTTATTTATGAAACCAAAAGCAATAACTATTGCTTCCATAAACCATATTTCACTTATATAATCCAAAATAGTGAGAATTATGTATTAGAGAGATTTTTCAGTTGTTTCAATTTGTAACAAAAGAAAATCAATATAAAACATAATCAAACAAACAATACAACCATTTATGCAACCAAAGAATCCATCATACATCCATAGCAACCAAAATCCATTCATCATACATCCATAGCAACCAAAATCCATCATACATCCATAGAAACCAAATCCAATGGTTTGTTTAGTTCAGAAACTTTTAATCATTCAAGGTGATAAATAAACTGTCAAGAGTATCCTATGCTCAACAGCCTTAGATAGTTACTCAATAGATTAGTCATACAACCTCAACAACTAAAAGTATTATTTCCCAAACTTCCCATCGACCAAACAACAAGAATTTTAAATTTATTTAAGCTTATTCGATTGGTTATTTTTTCATATTTACCTTTCATTCATTTATTTATATAAAGATCAATCACTTACATAATTTGGTTTCCATTAATGATTAAAATCATTAATGAATCATTTCAAAAAATATTACTTAAGCATCTACTGCCTTACTTAAATTTATAATTTAATTCGGTTATTGAATAAAAATTTACGTTTTTGGTATTCGCCATTGAAGAGAAAAGAAATATTTCAATATATCCAAAATTCAATTAAAACATTTAACCTCATTCACTAAGTAAAATATAAGATATATTTAAAACATCTTAATAGCATTATGTAAAGATTTTTCAAAAGTCTAAAACAATGTAAGAAATTTATATCAAAACATTATAATAAGTTTTAAAGTAAAGTTCCTTAAATCCGATAATTTATTAGACTCGTTATTTTTAAAATAAGTATAAACACATTATTATTAAACTAAAACTATAGTATACTCAAATCTTACATTAAATTTCTAAATCAAAGAATAAAATTTCATATCTTCATAATTAAGTTTACACGCTTGTTTAAAATGAATATTCAAATCATGGAAAACATTTATTACGGTTTAATACAAAATTTAGATAGTAAATAAACCAATAAATTTACTATCAGTACTTTGAAATCAAGTAAATGTTTTAAACTATACTTCCAAAATAGAGATTCAAAATTATTTGTCAAGTATATTACTATAAATAAACATCGCAAATCAATTTTTTCCATTTATATAATATCTTTAAATTATACATGCAAAGAAACTTATATAAATTTTAGTTGAAATATTCATTTGAAAACTTCATTTGCGAATCAATCATCTTTGATACTTTAATACTTTACGAATAAATTCATCAGTAAATTTTTTTGCTTTATTTATAAATACCATTTAAATTTTTTAAATAACATCTCTATAAATATGTAAACTATTTGAAAACAATTATTTACATCATTACTTATATCTAAAAAGGGGTTATTGAAAATCTTAAATCCATTACTTATAAATTTTACTAGTTTTAAATCTCAAAATACTTTTAAAGGTCATTATTAATAAATCAATGATTATAAACTTTAAATATGTTTTATTAAATTGATAATTTCTCACGATATATACAACACTAACAATTAACTAATAAACCATATTGTACATAAATAAACAATATTTTAAGCATTTTAAAGCATTTAGAAAAGTAAAAATGACCAAAGTATCCTTTATATAATACTTTATCAAAATACTTTTATAACTCGATGTCTTAATAAGTTTATCCTTGTTCTTGTAGACTCTAGTTGTAACGACCCTGAATTTCCGACCCAATTTAAAATTTTAAATTCATCGTTTCAGTATAAAAAATTTGAAATTTATAAACGATCTCAATCAACGTCCAAACTTTATTTATGTCATACGTCTAGTTAGATATGAACATAGAAAAAGTTTCGTCGCAAAATATTATAGTAAATTTCATTCGCGTTTTACTGTATATAGTTCATATAAAGCTGCGTAAAATTTATCTTTCAAATCCAAATATTTTTACACAGAAAAGTTTCGTCCGCTCACTTTATTCCAGTCAGGTCCACTCGTACAGCTTCGAGTTTGGCCAATATATATATGAGAGAAGTTGTTAAACTTCATGGTGTACCGTCCAGTATCGTATGCGATCGAGATCGTATTTTCACCAGTAAATTCTGGAAAGCGTTTCAGGATACTTTGGGCACCAAACTGGATCTGAGCACAGCTTACCACCCTCAGACAGATGGCCAAACTGAGAGGGTGAATCAAATTTTGGAAGACCTTCTCCGAGCTTGTATTATTGACTTTGGTGGATCCTGGGAAGACCACCTTCACTTGGTCGAATTCACTTATAATAATAGTTACCAGGTAAAGAAATTGAATCTCAAATTTGAATAAGTATATTTGAATTTGAATTAATTATCCTTTATAAATCAGGCAAGCATTGGTATGGCACCGTTCGAAGCCTTATATGGACGACCGTGCAAATCGCCAGCTTGTTGGATTGAGTCTGGAGATCGATTAGTGCTTGGTCCAGAAATAATTATGGAAGCTTCTGAAAAAGTTGAAGAAATCAGGAAGAAGATAAAGACGGCACAGGATAGACAGAAGAGCTACGCTGACAGAAGGAGAAGAGATCTTGAATTCAGTGTAGGGGACAAAGTATTTCTGAAAGTGTCACCTTTGAAGAACATTGTTCGATTTGGAAGGAAAAGAAAGCTAGCTCCGAGATTTGTTGGTCCGTTTGAGGTTACGGAAAGAGTCGGAACTTTGGCATATAGAGTTGCATTGCCAGAGAAGTTCGCCGGTGTGCACAATGTGTTCCACGTCTCACATCTTCGCAAAGTTGTGCATGATCCATCTATGACCATTCCTACCGCTCAATTGGATGAGATAGTTATTGAGCCTGACTTGACTATTGAGCGAAAGCCGCTTCGGATAGTCGATCGTGAGACAAAGCAACTCAGAAGGAAGTCGGTAAATCTCGTCAAAGTACAGTGGAGTGCAGATGAGCGAGATTGCACATGGGAAACTGAGGATAGTATTCGGGATTCAAAGCCCTAATTACTAATTTCAGGTATAATTCAAATTTCTTAAAATCTATTTTGACTTTTCTGTTTATTTCATTCCGACTTCACTCGTCTCGTTCCTTTTCGAGGACGAAAAGTTTTGAGTGGGGGAGATTGTAACGACCCTGAATTTCCGACCCAATTTAAAATTTTAAATTCATCGTTTCAGTATAAAAAATTTGAAATTTATAAACGATCTCAATTAACGTCCAAACTTTAGTTATGTCATACGTCTAGTTAGATATGAATATAGAAAAAGTTTCGTCGCAAAATATTACATTAAATTTCATTCGCGTTTTACTGTATATCAGTTCATATAAAGCCGCGTAAAATTTATCTTTCAAATCTAAATATTTTTACACAGTTATGTTGTAAAAATTATTCTAATCAAGATAATGTAATTCATTTCGTCAAAAACTGTCATCGCCTGCTCCGTTTAAATTGTTTTGCAAATCGTACAATTTAAGCAGCGTAAATGCGAATTTTATAAACCATCGTATCGCAATAATCTGTGTACATTGGAAGCGCATCGTCGCACTGATCAGAACGGTATATTTATTCGTGCAAATCGGAGTCCGTCTAGAATCATCGTATTTATTTAACCACTCCGAATGGACCGGTTGAATAAAATCTCAGCCCAAATTTCTTTAGCTCATTTACAAAAGGAATTTTGAAAATAAATCTCAACTATGTATTTAATGTGGTAGTTGGGAGCTAGTAGATGCTTGAAATTGAGTGTGATGTTTTGGAACCCAAAATAAAAATTTATATACGGTACTAACTTCAAAATAAAGGAGACTTCCATTCCCATCTCTCTCATTCGTTCTCCTCACACTGTTCCATCTTCAACTCAGGTAACATAACTCACTTTTGTTTTCTTCTTCTCAAATTCTCGCTGTAAAAAAAAAAGCAAAGAGAAATATGGCCGAAACAAAGCAAGCCCTCACTTATTCTTCCCTCTCTGTCCGCTCACTTCCTTCCTTCCTTACCTCACGCACAACTTCATCAAGCATGGCCGAAACAAAACCCCATCCCCTCTGCCCACTTTTCACCTGAAACCGCACGTCTCCGTCACTACCCTTCTTGGCCTTGCGCGTGTGTATGTGTTTCGGAGTAATATGTGCGTGCGTTTAAGTGATGAGTGTATGGCCGTGTGTTGTGTGAGAGTGTAGGGTTGCATGCATGTGGCTGTGAAGCGGCGGGATACATGCGTGCACGTGGTGTGATGCTTGGTTGCTTGGGGGGGTGTTCTTGGCTTGTAATATATATTAAAAAAAGGGGAAAGTTTTTTTACTAGCTCAGGTGTGTGGTGGGTTGTTTTGACATATGAAGGCTCGGGTGTATGCCTGAATATGGGGTCGTGTGTTGTGTGCATCGCGTGTACGGGTTGCGTGTGTATGGGGTGCATGCGTGAGTAAATGCGTGAGTCTTGTGTGCAACTGTGTCATAAAAAAAATGAGTGCATGCGTGGTTGTTGTGGAGTTGTGTGCGTGCGTTTCAATGTGAATGTGTGCGTGGGTTGTGTTTTATAAATTGAAAAAAAAATAAAGGGAGTTATGTGTCTTATAGAAAGGAAAGAAAGGTGGGGGAATTGGTTTTGTACGAGTACAGCAAGTAGGGGCGATGCCGTGTTTTGTTTTATATAAAAAAGAAAAAAAGAAAATGAAACTGAGATTTGAAAATAGCGTTGGATATTGCAGTAGAACATTTTCTCAAATATCTATTTTGGTTGCCAAATAGTAACCTACTTTTCTCTGTTGTTGCAGCAACCGACTGAGTTTCTTTTGCGGCAGCATCGATCTCTCAGCTTTTGTTCTTTTCTCCATCGTCGGTAAGCGCATTTATATAAATTTATAAATTATATACAAATGTTCGTTGTATTAATATCGTTTTCTTTTGTCGATATTACAAGGTCCGTTGTTCGCATTATACCGACTATATTCGTGCTTCTTCTTGCTTTGGCTCAATTTCTTTATCCACAGAAGGTGAATTAATTTTCACGACTATATTCTTATGCAAGTTTGAATTGATGAATGATTGCTATGTGATGTTGAATTGGATGTTAATTGTTATTGTTAAGTGACAAAAAAAATTTGCAAGTTAAATTTGATATAGAATAATTAACAAATTAAAATGGATTATATATGTCGAACTTTGATTAGTTAAACTTGACCCCTTCATATTTTAAATTTGATTAGTTAAACTTGACCCTTTAATTGTTAAGTTAATGGACACGTAGAATTTGATAAATTATACTTTTAACCATTGAACGTATATCGGATTAATTGTTGTAGTGTAAACTTGAAATTGAAATTGAACGACAAGTGAAAAACCATAATGTAATAATTTTTAATCTACATGAAATGATAGTGTAGATTCTAGAAATAATTACATTAACTTGCGTAAATAACAAATGTAAATTAATATGATTATTACGAGATTATTTAAATAAACTGTTGAATTGTTATGTATGGATGCTATTGCTTGTTTATTTACTTTGACACCATCCCAGCTATCACACTGCAAGTTCCCTTTGTATGCTTTGATTTTGAATTGAAATGGAATCGGGTTGAAACGATAGATACCCAAACAACTTTAACTTAGGATAGAAAATTAAATTAAATCTGATTGGTCAATGTTTTGATTTAAAATAAAATAAAGTTTTATTTGACTAATAACAAGGTTTTGAATAAAATTGGAATTTAAATTCAAATGAATGTAAATGTGAATATTTGAATTTGAACAAATATTGACGTCATAATTGACAAAAGAACATTGTTTAAAATTTATTTATTTAATAATTAAATTCAGAATTGTTTGAAAATTAATTTTGAGTTATTAATAATTAAGTTTGAAATTAGTAATAATTAATTTGGAACTATTAATAATCAAGTCTTGAAATTTATTAATAATTAAGTTTGGAATTATTAATAACGAAGTTTGGAATAATTAATAATTAAGTTTTAAATGTATTAATAATTAAGTTTGGATTTATTAATGAACGAGTTTGAAATGATTAATAATTAAGATTTGAAATTATTTGATAATTTGATGAGATTGAATTATTTAATAAGTAAATTGAATTGAATATTCTTTCTTAAGAGAAATTGAATTTTTGAAAATGTGAAAAAAAAATTCTCTAATTGAGTTTTGAAATTTGTAACGAAGGAAATAAATAAATAAAATTGAATTACCTTAACAAGAAATAAAATGCGTCTATCGAAACGAATGAAAGACTTGAAATTAAAAGAATTGGATTCGACAAATTTAATTTAAATTAAATTTGTATGCTTGATATAATAAATTGAACTTAAGAAAGTAATGTAATGAATTGGAAATTTAATTGAAATTGTTTAATGATAAGTTAATTTAATGAATATCGAATGAAATCGATAAATGAGTTTAACTCAATTTGAACGTTAAATTAAGTTAAATAATTATGGAATGAACTTATATACGGAATTAAGTGAATATTTGAATTGTTTTAAATTTGAACTTGAAATTGAATTATGGAAATTTTGAAATGAGATTTGGAAGTTATGAAACGTAAATTTTGGAATTTGATTTAGAAAGACTAACGAAATGTTGAATTACGAATTCTAATTGAAATTGTATTTGAATTGGTTTTGAAAAATATTAAACGACCAATCAGTAAATTAATTACGAAGGTTATTAAAGGAACCGGAATCGGTTAGGGACATACTCACTGTCTAAACCGAAAACCACTTTAATAACTATACGCGGAGCGTGATCCAGAATCAAGTGATTGGATGACGAACGCGATGACTGAAGAAAGAGAACGATAATGGATAGCCTTGACACTTGTGTCAAATTGGAAACGACTAAAACAGGAGCCGTGCCGGGCCAAATGGGGTTAGCTACCTCGAGCGAACACACTTCTTCGTAAACTACTCATTTACTTTGTGATTGATTGGTGTGCACCCTTGAATTTGGAGTGTTGTTTCGCGGTGTTGCGATCGTTGCGGCGATGCGTTCTCACCAGTCCGGATCAGGCAAATGGTAGTTTCACTACCTTGGGTATTGCCTCATGTGCCTTGTCATACTTGTATTCCCATATACGCGATCACTACGATTTTGTTTTGTATTATACCTATGGAGTACTCCCTGATATCCCACTAGTTTACGGTGGAGTTTGCAGTACTGTATAGACTATAATGCTATATAAAATGTGTTAAGGGGGACAATGGTAACGCCTCAACACTATTTTGATATTTTACTTTACTGTTAGACATTATCTATTTATCGTATATTACTATGTATAAATAGTTTAACGGATCCTTAAAGATGTTATTCCATTCGTCTTTGAGTTATTGTTACTTTGAATTTGAATCATATTATATGTATAAGAATATATGTCCTGATTCGAATGTTTGTTTATGCTTATGCTCGGATCAGACCGAGGATTGTTGTTGCTGTTCTACTTGGAGCTGAAGACCGAAGACTATCACTATCCTATCTTATCAGTATTGTTCTTTCTATTTGGACTATTGGACATCTATGTTGTTCTATTTTATTTATCTGAGCCATTGTTGTATTTATGGGTAGCTTCATGAGCTACTCTTATGACTATGTTGTATTTCCGCTGCACTATTCTGTGATGTTTTATTTCTGTGATTCTGTGATGATTCTCATTTATATATATATAGACACACACACACACACACTCCATTAATGATTCGTGTTTTGTATTATTTAATTTGACAAGTTGGAATATCGTCTGTTTAAATAGTACAAATATATGGGTTGTTGAAGTTGGTATCAGAGCTTTGGTTCCCGATAACCTTAGCATGTGGAGTTTTAAAGCTCATTAGAGATAGGGTAAACATACCCTAGAATGAGGAGAATCATTTCAGAATCCATATCCTTTGATTCCATTCTTCTTATTGAATTCATTCGATTTGAATTTCTTTAAGTTCCATAAATTTCTATCTTTGATTCTAAAATCAGTTTTGGTATTCCAGGATGGCTACCAGAAGAAATGTTAGAGGCAGGGGTAGGGGAAACACTCCCGAACCACGTGCCTAAGCTCCCGCAGTCAGATTCTCCACTCTTAGCAAGGAGTACACTCAGCTTGTCGGAGTCAAATTCACTGGCTCCGAGAGTATCATCGAAGCACATCATTGGCTAAAGAGTTTGGAGAGGATCTTTACTGGCTTGCAGATCACAGACGCTCAGAAGCGTAAGTTGGCCGCTTGGCAGCTTCAGGATGCTGCACAGGATTGGTGGGAGTCAGTCATTTCTCGTACTGATGAGGAAACCATCACTTGGGCCTAGTTTAGGTAGTAATATATCTAAAATTTCATCTAAATAAAAATTCCTTTTATCTCGTCAAAATTTTTACTCTTTTCCATATCGCTTGTAAATAGGGATTCCTTTATGGCTCAGTGGATGCCAGCTGCTGGGAAGGCCCAACTCTATCGGTATTTTATGGATCTCAAGCAGGGAAATATGACCTTCACTGAGCATGAAAGGAAATTCAACAAACTATCCAAGTTCGGACCTGGCTTGATTGATACACCTCTGCTTAAGAATGAGAAGTACATACATGGCGCACGCCCTGAGTATTACGAGCTCCTCACCGCTCATGTCCATGGAACTTTCACTGAGTTGATGGATTTTGCTCTTCGATATGAGGGAAAGCCACAGGGAACTTCAGTCACTAAGGCTCCAGCTACACAGCCATCCTCTAGTCAGACTGGGAAGAGAAAGCCAAATTTTAAGCAACAGAATAACTAGTAGAAGAAATCCGGGCTTGGCTATACTCAAAAGAAGCCCATTGACATATCATCTATTACTTGCTTCAACTGCAACCAAAAAGGTCATTATGCTAGTAGCTGCCCATCTCCAAAAGCCGTAGCTATTCCGCCACCGGCACAGATGACTAGGAGGGATGTGTGTCATATCTGCTTACAACCTGGACACTTCAAGAAAGACTGCCCAACACAAAAGAGAGGTACACCATCAAGAGTCTTTTATCTTTCCACACCTGCCCCGGAAGTTCCTAATAATCAAGATACTTTGCGAAGTACTTTTATGTTGCATACCTTGCCTGTTAGAGTTCTATTTGACAACGGAGCTACATATAGCTTCATATCTATTGATTTATGTAATAAGCTTGGTTTGGAACCCACTCTTGCATCTATTTCCTTATGTGTATCTAAACCTATCGGAGGGCCCGCTAACCTAAAAAGGGTTTGCAAATATGTCACTCTTATGCATGGCATTCACCGTTTTACTTGGGATTTCTATGTCCTTGGATTCGAGGCATTCGATATACTATTAGGCATTGATTAGCTTCGAAAGTTCGAAGCCGTTATCTCATGCAAAGCACGAACTGTCTCTCTTATTGACAACAAGAGTATGCCTTTAGTCATTAAAGGCAAATCACCTCGAGAATATGCTGGGAGTTTTATATTCTCTCTTGACTCTCATCCAAATAAACTAAGCTCTACTCCAGTGGTCTAATTCTTTTCTAATGTATTTGTAGAAGTTAATTCTTTACCACCTCCGTGGGAAATCGAATTCTGCATCGACCTTATTCCTGGTGCACGACCAATAGTTCTTCCTCCTATGAGAATGGCTCCTAAAGAAAAGGCAGAGTTGAATGTTCAAATTGAAGATCTATTTTCTAAAGGCTTGTTTCGGCACAGTCATTCAGAATGGGGTGCTGCAGTTGTATTTGTCACAAAATCTGATGGTTCTCTCAGAATGTGTGTGGACTATAGAGAGCTAAACAAGCTCACACACAAGAACAGGTATTCGATGCCCCGCATCAATGACCTATTCGATCAGCTTCATGGAGCTAAAGTTTTCTCCCAACTTGATTTAGCTACCGGCTTTCATCAACTCAGAATCGCTGAGGATAGTATTCCTAAAACAGCATTCTGCACTGAAAATGGTTTCTATGAATGGCTAGTTATGCCGTTCGGTCTCACTAATGCTCCAGCTTATTTTGTCGACCTGATGAATAGAGTTTTCCAGGATGTTCTTAACAAGTTCGTTCTTGTTTTGATCGATGATATTCTCGTCTTCTCTAAAGATGAGAAAGAGCATAGGTCACATTTGGCTTTTGTTCCTGAAAATCTTCGCAGACATCAGCTTAAAGCCAAGTTTTTGAAATGCCACTTTTGGAGAGATGAAGTTCATTTCTTGGCCATATTGTTTTGGAGAATGGGATTTCGGTCGATCCATCTAAGATCGCCGTAATCAATGTAAGTTCTATTCTTACTTGTCAATTCTATCTAAAAAATTATAAATATTTAATTTCGAATCCTTGGAATTTGCAGGATTGGGAGACTCCTAAAACTCCTACAGATATCCGTAGTTTCTTGCATTTGGCCGGCTATTATCGTAGATTTATAGAAAACTTTGCTCGTATTGGTGCCCCACTTACCGCACTAACCAGAAAGAATGTGAAATTTATTTGGAGTGAAAAGTGCGAAGCATCTTTCAATGAGATGAAGCGAAGGTTGACATCTGCCCCAGTTCTTACAGTTATTGACGGTAGCGAAGGATTGACCGTCTATACTGATGCCTGCCGTGATGGATTAGGAGTAGTCTTAATGCAAAAGGGAAAGGTTATTGCCTATGCGGGTCGTCAGTTAAAGAACCATGAAGAAAATTACGCAACTCACGATTTAGAGCTTCTTGCGGTTGTATTTTCTCTTAAGCTACGGAGGCACTATCTATTGGGAACCAAATTCGAGTTATTCACTGATCACAAGTCATTGAGATACATTTTCTCGCAAAAGTATTTGAATCAGAGACAAGTCTGATGGCTCGAATTTTTACCTGCATATGATCTTGATATTAAATATACTCTAGGGAAAGCAAATGTCGTAGCCGATGCTTTGAGCATAAACCAAGAAATGGCATGTTGTAATCTTGTTGGAGGAATGTTATTCCAGCTTTTCGTCTCCCCAGCTCTGATGGATCGTATTATAGCCAAGCAATATGACGAAACTTTGCTTTATTGCATCAAAGAAATAGTTCTCGGTAGAGTTGGAAATGCTGATAATAAATTGGGTGCACATGTTGATAGAACGGAGTCTTGAGAATTGATAATCGCATTTGTGTCCCTAATGTAGATGCTCTTAGGCAGGAAGTGCTGAGAGAAAACCATCAATCTTCACTTTCATTTCATGCCGGTGTCACTAAAATGTACCAGAATATGAAGAAGTTATATTGGTGGAGTGGGATGAAGCGCGGTATTTCTACCTACGTTAGCAGATGCACAACTTGCCAACAAGTTAAAGCCGACCACAGAAATACAGCAGGTTTTCTTCAACCACTAGAGATTCCAGGTTGGAAGTGGGAGCAGATTTCTATGGACTTTATTGATGGACTACCAAGGATTAGAAATGGTAACGAAAGCATATGGGTGATTGTCGATAGACTGATGAAATCCGCTCACTTTTTTCCAGTCAAGTCCACTCGTACAGCTTCGAGTTTGGCCGAGATATATATGAGAGAAGTTGTTAAACTTCATGGTGTACCATCCAGTATCGTATGCGATCGAGATCGTATTTTCACCAGTAAATTCTGGAAAGCATTTCAGGATACTTTGGGCACCAAACTGAATCTGAGCACAGCTTACCACCCTCAGACAGATGGCCAAACTGAGAGGGCGAATAAGATTTTGGAAGACCTTCTCCGAGCCTGTATTATTGACTTTGGTGGATCCTGGGAAGACCACCTTCACTTGGTCGAATTCACTTATAATAATAGTTACCAGGTAAAGAAATTGAATCTCAAATTTGAATAAGTATATTTGAATTTGAATTAATTATCCTTTATAAATCAGGCAAGCATTGGTATGGCACCGTTCGAAGCCTTATATGGACGACCGTGCAAATCGCCAGCTTGTTGGATTGAGTCTGGAGATCGATTAGTGCTTGGTCCAGAAATAATTATGGAAGCTTCTGAAAGAGTCGAAGAAATCAGGAAGAAGATAAAGACGGCACAGGATAGACAGAAGAGCTACGCTGACAGAAGGAGAAGAGATCTTGAATTCAGTGTAGGGGACAAAGTATTTCTGAAAGTGTCACCTTTGAAGAATATTGTTCGATTTGGAAGGAAAAGAAAGCTAGCTCCGAGATTTGTTGGTCCGTTTGAGATTACGGAAAGAGTCGGAACTTTAGCATACAGAGTTGCATTGCCAGAGAAGTTCGCCGGTGTGCACAATGTGTTCCACGTCTCACATCTTTGCAAAGTTGTGCATGATCCATCTATGACCATTCCTACCGCTCAATTGGATGAGATAGTTATCAAGCCTGACTTGACTATTGAGCGAAAGCCGCTTCGGATAGTCGATCTTGAGACAAAGCAACTCAGAAGGAAGTCGGTAAATCTCGTCAAAGTACAGTGGAGTGCAGATGAGCGAGATTGCACATGGGAAACTGAGGATAGTATTCGGGATTCAAATCCCGAATTACTAATTTCAGGTATAATTCAAATTTCTTAAAATCTATCTTGACTTTTCTGTTTATTTCATTCCTACTTCACTCATCTGGCTTCTTTTCGAGGACTAAAAGTTTTGAGTGAGGGAGATTGTAACGACCCTGAATTTCCGACCCAATTTTAAATTTTAAATTCATCGTTTCAGTATAAAAAATTTGAAATTTATAAACGATCTCAATTAACGTCCAAACTTTAGTTATGTCATATGTCTAGTTAGATATGAACATAGAAAAAGTTTCGTCGCAAAATATTACAGTAAATTTCGTTCGCATTTTACTGTATATCAGTTCATATAAAGCTGCGTAAAATTTATCTTTCAAATCTAAATATTTTTACACAGTTATGTTGTAAAAATTATTCTAATCAAGATAATGTAATTCGTTTCGTCAAAAACTGTCATCGCCTGCTCCGTTTAAATTGTTTTGCAAATCGTACAATAAGCGGCGTAAATGCGAATTTTATAAACCATCGTATCACAATAATCTGTGTACCATTGGAAGCGCATCGTCACACTGATCAGAACGGTATATTTATTCGTGCAAATCGGAGTCCGTCTGGAATCGTCGTATTTATTTAACCACTCCGAATGGACCGGTTGAATAAAATCTCAGCCCAAATTTCTTTAGCTCGTTTACAAAAGGAATTTTGAAAATAAATCTCAGCTATGTACTTAATGTGGTAGTTGGGAGCTAGTAGATGCTTGGAATTGAGTGTGACGTTTGGGAACCCAAAATAAAAATTTATATACGGTACTAACTTCAAAACAAAGGAGACTTCCATTCCTATCTCTCTCATTCATTCTCCTCACACTGTTCCATCTCCAACTCAGG
This sequence comes from Allium cepa, assembly GCA_030765085.1. Taxonomy (NCBI): domain Eukaryota; kingdom Viridiplantae; phylum Streptophyta; class Magnoliopsida; order Asparagales; family Amaryllidaceae; genus Allium; species Allium cepa. Next base: position 621,588,202 of record CM060928.1, read on the forward strand.
TAACATAACTCTCTTTTGTTTTCTTCTTCTCAAATTCTCGCTGTAAAAACAAGCAAACAGAAATATGGCCGAAAAAGCAAGCCCTCACTCATTCTTCCCTCTCTCTCCACTCACTTCCTCCCTTCCTTACCTCACGCACAACTTCATCAAGCATGGCCGAAACAAAACCCCATCCCCTCAGCCCACTTTTCACCTGAAACCGCACGTCTCCGCCACTACCCTTCTTGGCCTTGCGCGTGTGTATGTGTTTCGGAGTAATATGTGCATGCGTTTCAGAGATGAGTGTATGGCCGTGTGTTGTGTGAGAGTGTAGGGTTGCATGCATGTGGCTGTGAAGTTGTGGGATACATGGTTGCACGTGGTGTGATGCTTGGTTGCTTTGGGGGGGGAGGGTCTCGGCTTGTAATATATATTAAAAGAAGGGGAAAGTTTTTTTTTGCTGGCTCAGGTGTGTGGTGGGTTGTTTAGACATATGAAGGCTCGGGTGTATGCATGAATATGGGGTCGTGTGTTGTATGCATCGCGTGTACGGGTTGCCTGTGTATGGGGTGCATGCGTGAGTCTTGTGTGCAACTGTGTCATAAAAAAAATGAGTGCATGCGTGGTTGTTGTGGAGTTGTGTGCGTGCGTTTCAATGTGAATGTGTGCGTGGGTTGTGTTTTATAAATTGAAAAAAAAATAAAGGGAGTTATGTGTCTTATAGAAAGGAAAGAAAGGTGGGGGAATTGGTTTTGTACGAGTACAGCAAGTAGGGGCGATGCCGTGTTTTGTTTTATATAAAAAAGAAAAAAAGAAAATGAAACTGAGATTTGAAAATAGCGTTGGATATTGCAGTAGAACATTTTCTCAAATATCTATTTTGGTTGCCAAATAGTAACCTACTTTTCTCTGTTGTTGCAGCAACCGACTGAGTTTCTTTTGCGGCAGCATCGATCTCTCAGCTTTTGTTCTTTTCTCCATCGTCGGTAAGCGCATTTATATAAATTTATAAATTATATACAAACGTTCATTGTATTAATGTCGTTTTCTTTTGTCAATATTACAATGTCCGTTGTTCGCATTATACCGACTCTATTCGTGCTTCTTCTTGCTTTGGGTCAATTTATTTATCCCCGAAAGGTGAATTAATTTTAACGACTATATTCTTATGCAAGTTTGAATTGATGAATGATTGCTATGTGATGTTGAATTGGATGTTAATTGTTATTGTTAAGTGACAAAAAAAATTTGCAAGTTAAATTTGATATAGGATAGTTAACAAATTAAAATGGATTATATATGTCGAACTTTGATTAGTTAAACATGACCCCTTCATATGTTAAATTTGATTAGTTAAACTTGATCCTTTAATTGTTAGGTTAATGGACACGTAGAATTTGATAAATTACACTTTGAACCATTGAACGCATATCGGATTAATTGTTGTAGCGTAAACTTGAAATTGAAATTGAACGACAAGTGAAAAACCGTAATGTAATAATCTTTAATCTACATGAAATGATAGTGTAGATTCTAGAAATAATTATATTAATTTGCATAAATAACAAATGTAAATTAATACGATTATTACGGGATTATTTAAATAAACTGTTGAATTGTTATGTATGGATGCTATTGCTTGTTTATTTACTTTGACACCATCCCAGTTATCACACTGCAAGTTCCCTTTGTATGCTTTGATTTTGAATTGAAATGGAATTGGGTTGAAATGATAGATACCCAAACAACTTTGACTTAGGATAGAAAATTAAATTAAATCCGATTGGTCAATGTTTTGATTTAAAATAAAATAAAGTTTTATTTGACTAATAACAAGGTTTTGAATAAAATTGGAATTTAAATTCAAATGAATGTAAATATGAATATTTGAATTTGAACAAATATTGACGTCATAATTGACAAAAGAACATTGTTTAAAATTTATTTATTTATTAATTAAATTCAGAATTGTTTGAAAATTAATTTTGGAGTTATTAATAATTAAGTTTGAAATTAGTAATATTAATTTGGAACTATTAATAATCAAGTCTTGAAATTTATTAATAATTAAGTTTGGAATTATTAATAACGAAGTTTGGAATAATTAATAATTAAGTTTTAAATGTATTAATAATTAAGTTTGGATTTATTAATGAACGAGTTTGAAATGATTAATAATTAAGATTTGAAATTATTTGATAATTTGATGAGATTGAATTATTTAATAATTAAAATGAATTGAATATTCTTTCTTAAGAGAAATTGATTTTTTGAAAATGTGAAAAAAAATTCTCTAATTGAGTTTTGAAATTTGTAAAGAAGGAAATAAATAAATAAAATTGAATTACCTTAACAAGAAATATAATGCGTCTATCGAAACGAATGAAAGACTTGAAATTAAAAGAATTGGATTCGACAAATTTAATTTAAATTAAATTTGTAAGCTTGATATAATAAGTTGAACTTAAGAAAGTAATGTAATGAATTGGAAATTTAATTGAAATTGTTTAATGATAAGTTAATTTAATGAATATCGAATGAAATCGATAAATGAGCTTAACTCAATTTGAACGTTAAATTAAGTTAAATAATTATGGAATGAACTTATATACGGAATTAATTGAATATTTGAATTGTTTTAAATTTGAACTTGAAATTGAATTATAGAAATTTTGAAATGAGATTTGGAAGTTATGAAACGTAAATTTTGGAATTTGATTTAGAAAGACTAACGAAATGTTGAATTACGAATTCTAATTGAAATTGTATTTGAATTGGTTTTGAAAAATATTAAACGACCAATCGGTAAATTAATTACGAAGGTTATTAAAGGAACCAGAATCGGTTATGGAAATACTCACTGTCTAAACCGAAAACCGCTTTAATAACTATACGCGGAGCGTGATCCAGAATGAAGTGGTTGGATGACGAACGCGATGACTGAAGAAAGAGAACGATAATGGATAGCCTTGACACTTGTGTCAAATTGAAAATGACTAAAACAGGAGCCGTGTCGGGCCAAATCGGGTTAGCTACCTCGAGCGAACACACTTCTTCGTAAACTACTCATTTACTTTGTGATTGATTGGTGCGCACCCTTGAACTTGGAGTGTTGTTTCGCGGTGTTGCGATCGTTGCGGCGATGCGTTCTCACCAGTCCGGATCAGGCAAACGGTAGTTTCACTACCTTGGTATTGCCTCATGTGCCTTGTCATACTTGTATTCCCATATACGCGACCACTACGATTTTGTATTATACCTATGGAGTACTCCTTGACGTCCCACTAGTTTACGGTGGAGTTTATAGTGCTGTATAGACTATATGCTATATAAAATGTGTTTAGGGGGACAATGGTAACGCCTTAACACTATTTGATATTTTACTTTACTGTTAGACATTATCTATTTATCGTACATTACTATGTATAAATAGTTTAACGGATCCTTAAAGATGTTATTCCATTCGTCTTTAAGTTATTATTACTTTTAATTTGAATCATATTATATGTATAAGAATATATGTCCTGATTTGAGTGTTTGTTTATGCTTATGCTCGGATCACACTGAGGAATGCTGTTGCTGTTCTACTTGGAGCTGAAGACCGAAGACTATCACTATCCAATCTTATCAGTATTATTCTTTCTATTTGGACTATTGGACATCTATGTTGTTCTATTTTGTTTATCTGAGACATCGTTGTATTTATGGGTAGCTTCATGAACTACTCTTATGACTATGTTGTATTTCCGCTGCACTATTCTTTGATGTTTTATTTCTGTGATTCTATGACGATTTTCATTTATATATATATATACACACTCCATTAATTATTCGTGTTTTGTATTATTTAATTTGACAAGTTGGAATATCGTCAATTTAAATAGTACAAATATACGGGTTGTTACACTGGTCGTATGTTGATCAGGCGTAAGACTTGAAATTTCCAAGTACTTAGTAGACCTGTTTTAACACCCAGTGAAAAATATTTAAAAACAGGTATGAGAAGTAGCGCTCAAAATCTAATTTCAAATGATGATGTTATGACAGAGTGGCCCGCTGTTGATGCAGTATTTATGCAATGGACAAAAAATTTCCAGAAGATCCTTCCACCTTTCGGATTTTAGAAAAATATCGTAGCCATTTCGTAAACAAAGGACCATCAACCTTTGCTGTAGTGGTAACTGCTGATTCAATGATTTACGCAATGGTTGCACTTCCCGAAAGATCCATAAACAACAGATCCTAGGATTGAAAGCTGTAACAACCCTGGTTTTGATGATTACCTGGAAATTAAATTATAACAGTGATTACAATTTAATAATGGAGAAATAAAAATAAATTGAAGATATAAAATTGTTTATTTTGAATAAACTACGAATTTGGAAAGAATAAATGAAGTTAATATGATAATGTTGGTAATAAATGGTGGAAAATGAGTATATAAAATTTGTAATTTATTGGATTAAATAAAAGAAAAAAGTGTTAATTCAATAATAATTTGTCGAAATAAATATGAAATGTTAAGAATAGAGTTTTTTTTTAAAAACTTTATTTTGATTGTCTGGATTCGAAATGAGCAATATATGATTGCAATTTGAGAAAATGCAATAATTCTAGCAATTATTGCCAAATGTGGCATTTATTGATTTTTTTAATGAAGTATTTAATTTAATATGTTGTTTATTGTAAATAAAAGGGTGAAATATTGGATAAAAAAATTATTTTTGGAAGTAAGAATGATGTTAAAATGGTTTGCTGTATTTTATTATACAAGAAAACTATTTTTGTGTACTTTTTGGAGTTGAAAATGGTGTTTTTGTGTCGATATTTGTGTAAATTATTTATTTAATTAAAATAAGAATTTTTATTAATGAAAATAATTTCTAATCAAAAATATCTTTTATTTTGTTGTAAAATAAAATTTAGAATATAAAATATGTTGTATGATTTTATAAAAGTGAAAACATTTACATACAATTGTTATAATTTGAAATATATTAGTGTATAAGTGATTTGGTGTGTTAATTTCATTTAGAGGCCAAATTAATTTAGTTGTTGGGTCTTAGCCCATTAAATTTCATAACCAGAAAATTCCCAACTTTCGTCAATTTTTTGCTGTAATAATCAATTCATAGCCAATTTACTTCAGGTAATCAAAGCCAAAACCCGAATTCCTCTCATCTATTTCTGATTTTTGTGAGTTGTTTGTAATTGAGTTTTTGTGCTTGCATGTCCATACAAACTTCTTTTTTTAGATTCTAGAAGCTAAAATCAAAGGCAAGCTTCGATCTTTCTTCAAATTTCTAAGGGTTTGCTCTTCAAAATTTATAAGGTGAGTTGCAAACTTACATATCTATCTCTATAAAGTCTTAGTTCTTTGAATTGGGTAAATAGTTGAATGGTTTGAGTAATTTGATTGAATTGTTGAAATTTGCAAAGTGGTTGCTGAAATTTGTTTGTGAACATTGCTATAGTAAAACAACAATATCATAGTATAGAATGATCCTAATTTTCTCAATCTTTTTGTGGTAGAAAGATATTTAAATAAGTTATAAGTTCTATTTTAATCATTTCGAAATTCTATGTTTAAAAGGGTCTAAATTAAGTTTGAAACTGATGTTATAGCACAGCCATTTCAAATTTTCTGAGTTGATATCTGACCGTAAAATGGCCATAACTTTTTAACCCTAAATCGAAATTATATGTTATTTTTTTTTGGTAGAAGCTAGGACATTAAGGAACAACTTCCACGTTGTAAGCTTCTGCAGATTCTGTCATCTATATGGTCGAAATTGGGTTTGAAACTGATACACATGCTCTGCTCTGTCGTTTTTTCGAGTTGAAACCTAAAACTAAATCACCATAACTTTTGAGTGGAAAATCGAAATTAAGTGATGTTTTTCCAGTTGGAATGTATATTTATAAGTAACAACTTTTGTGTTTATCATTTTCTATATATCTACATTTTCATAATCGTAATATGTGTTTGAATAGCAAGTCTCTGTCCTGTGTTTTTAAAACTTTGAAACACAGAATTGTTTTGGTCATATTTTTTGCTTCTTCGATTGGAATTTGATAATTTTTAATGTTCTGGAAAGCTTATAATTTTAGCTACAACTTTCATGTTTTATGTTTTGCTTAATTTTGAGCTTTATATAGTCAAAATCATAATTTTTATCGCCGCCCTGAGAATAAACGACAGCGACAATGAATTTAAATCTGAAAATTATTTCGGTCATAGCTTTTAAACCGTAAATTCAAATTAAATGATCTTTTTCTTGTTTGAAATCTGAGGCTTTTGCATACAACTTTCATGTTTTTAGTTTTGTAAAATTATGAGATTTAGGTGGTTGAAACTATTTTACTTTATGATGCAAAGTTCGACTTTTAACTTTTACTTCATGTTTTGTGATATTCCTGAAATGTTTTGAGGCCATGATGTCTATCAATAAACTAGCCAAATTTTGGAGATTTTGAAATTCAAATTTAGAATTAAATTTGATTTAAATTTGAATTCAATTCGAATATCGATTTGAGTGATTTCTTCAGTTTTTATTCGTTTTCGAGCACGAATTTTTCCAAACCTTTTTGAAATAATTTTTAAAATAAATGGGCATTTTAATTTATTATTGTATGATATTTTTTTAAAGTATTTTCAAATATAGAACCTATTTATTGTCGATAATAAGGGAATTTTCAAATATGGCTTTCGAAATTGGTATTAAAAGCTTGTTTTCTTAAGTAAATTATTATATATATATATATATATATATATATATATAATACACGTCTTTGCACTATTCGGGCGAATGAGAAATAGAATTAAATGGCTTGGTTAAACATGTAGTATGGGACACATGTGTTTATCTTATCGGTTAATTCCTGACTTGTTCGTTTGATTGTTTTGACCTTTGGGTCGAGTTTATTGATGAGATGAGGTAAACTTTTTACTACTTTGAGTGTGAAATTTACTAGCAGTTAGTAAACCGTTTAGTGCGAACGTGTGGTATGGGATGCGCGTTAACACTGTTCGGGTTCCTATTCGAGAGCTTGTGATACATTTGCCATTGCGGCGTGCCAGTACTGGACCTTCAGGTCATTGCCATTGCGGCGTATTTGTCTTCGAGACATTTTCCATTGTGGCTTATTTTCCATTGCGGCGTATTTGTCATTGTGACGTTTTGCCTTCGGGCGAGGTACCTATTTGAGATAACAATACTTGGCAGGGCTTCGGCCACATGCACGTGCAAATACTTTTGAGATGATTTCTTTGACTATTTTCCCTAATGTATCGCACTTTTCGGAATAGGTCCTTTGAACCATTCGATATATTTGTGGCGCTTACCTTTTGGGATTGAACTCTTGGGAGTTCTATCTTTCAGATTTGAGTTCCCTACACTGGCATTATTTGAGATTTGCCTTTTGACGTTATTATTGAGATTTGCCTATTGGTGTTATTACATGAGATTTGCCTTTTGGCTTTTATTTGGGATTGTATTCTCCTATTTTGGAGAACTATATTTAATTGCCTTGTGGCGTATTTTTTGAGATGGTGATTTCTTTGAGATTCTTTGAGTTGCCGATATGGTTGGTTTGGGATTTCTCCTTTCTAGGAGTTATATTTTTCCCTAAACCACTATTGATGATTTGTGATATGTCGATGATACGAGGCTTTCTATATTTAATATTTTATAATATGTCTTATCTGTTTTGAGATTATATGTTGTGTAAGTGATATCATATCATCACTTAAAGTAACCATATCATACTTATACTCATGCTTATACTAAATATTGCTCCTTCTTGTTTAAGAAGAACATTACGTTTATCCTTATGCATCTATTATTGCTTATCCTTATAAGTTGATATGTTTAGTTAGACTAACCCGTGTATTTTATACTCAGATCAGACCGAGATGTTTCAGGTTAGATACAATCGGACTTAGCCTATTCTGCTTCTGCATGGACTTATCTGCTACCCTTTTTGTTGTAGTCTTTTTGGTCATTACTCCGATATGTATATTATTTTGACTCTTATGTATATTGTGGTCATCATACGACATATAATGTATCATTTTTATTGAATTGGGATGTATAGGTATATATGTATATATATCTATTTGATGTTCTGTGATGTGTTATTCATTTGAGTTGTTGCATTTTGTTTTGATAGATTCTATAGCCACCTGTAGTTTTGTATTAAGCATTTATTGGATATGTCGATCCACTTGAGATATCAAAGAAAAAATAAAAAGCACTAATCGACATATTTAATAGATATTTAAGACATGACTATAGGTGGTCGCTCCTAACAGCCCTATTCTCCGCATTAGGAGACAGTATTACCCAGTAATACTCTTTGATATTGTGGGTCTCGGGGTGGGGCATCACAGCTTGGTATCAGAGCTGAGTTCAGAGCAAAGTATGACAAACACAGAATAGAAACACATATTACGGTACATCTAAGTGTAATACAAGTGTTACGAATCCCTTACTCTTTGCGTCCTTAGCCTTCCCTTAGTTCTTTGGAGTAGATAATTTGGGATATGTATAGGAATATATTTTATTCTGTAGTATTCCATAATTATTTATGATTTCTTATCATAGGAGTAATCCATTAGGATTATTCTATTTGAGTCCACTTCGATACGGGTATGACACCCAATCGGGCAATCGAGTATTGTATTGACCTTCTTTCCTATTCTTAGCCTTTAGGTCATCCTTCCACGAAGATGTCCACTAGGGAAAATAGGTGATTCAATGAATTTATTTGATATTGCCATTTTGACCCCTTTTGAGATATTCTCTTTAGATACTCGCTTGTTAATATACTTTGTGGTATTACTTCACTCGAAGTGATAATTTGTTGTTAATGTTACTTCTTCTCATTTGAAAAGATATTTACCCTTGCTTTTGTATATTATTTCTCTCTTTTTAATCTACTATGTAGTGCTAGGGTCATTCCTCATCTTGACCCTACACCGATTTTTCATAAGCTATAAGTCGTGGAAGATAGTGTTACTCTTACAGTATTCCGCACTCCTTATGAGTCTTGTGATTGATTCATTATAATGTTTGGAATAATGAACACTCTATTCTATTCCATCAATCTCGAGGATCGAGTATTCTAGGAATATCTCGGTGAGCTCTATTTGTATTCCTTGATTTTAAGTATAATTATAAGAGTTTTCAACTCTTTCAAATTGAAGATGTGTTTCTAAAAGAAATTGGATTTTGTTTTTAGGAAAAACAAAGAATATTTTGAGTATTATATATGAGGTATTTCATTTTAAAGAAAATGAATTTTTGTGTTGGGTTGCCCGTCTAGTGCTTTAAGAATTCTGGTCGATGCGTTTGGCCAATGTTATCGATAGGATTTTCCTAAACGCTGTGATGAGACAGTCAGACACGGTAAATTGAGTTTTAATAAGTAAAGTTTGAAAATTATTAATATGGTGGAGTATTAATCTTTATTTTAAATGTTTAATGAAACCATTGAACCGTAGTGAGTTTTGGATGAGTGGCGAGGCAGTTTTGATCATTTAATCAACTCTGCAGCCAATCGATGAGGCCATTCACTATAAATTCAATGGTAAGGCAATACCCTTATATTGTTTAAAATTTGAGAAATTGAATATGTAATTTTGGCAAGTAAAAGTGAATAATTCTAATTAAGGGGATGTCTTAATTAGAAGAAAATGCCGTTTGATGCTTTGATTAATAAAATGATGTATTTAAACTAAAGGAATACTTTGGTTTGAAAAATTAAAATATTAATTGAATATTTTAGCACAAGTTCTTAATGACGACTATAAAAAAAATTCTGACACTTAGTTGTTTAAGTAATAGTAGAGGATAGATGTAAAACTCTATCTTAAGAGAAAATAAAGAAGTGTTAGTTTAGAACATTTAGTATAAATTTGTGAGTCATTTTTTGTTTTAAATTTGATTGGTATTAAAACATGTAGGTTTGAAATTGCAAAATTCTTTTAAAAACAAGTTAGAATTAATTATCAACATTAATTAGTTTTATGTTGATAATTAGATGGAAATTTAATTTTTGTGACAAGTGGAAATATGAATTTAGATTGTTTTGATAAATGAACAATTCATGTAGTATAATCATTCTAAATTGTGAGAATAATTTTAAAATTTACATATATCCCAAAAAATTATTTTGGTGGATAATTAATAATCATCTCTTGATAATGAAAGAAATTATTTATCTCTTCCAAAATGAGTTTTCAAGTTAATTGTTTTAAAGTAGATTTTGGAAAGTAATGAAAATATTTCCACTTAATAAAATGTATTATGATGATTACATGAACTAGATCATTTAATAAATGATATAGCAAAAAGCTTGTTTGAAAATGTAGTTTGAGATTAAAATGGTTTGGGAAAATTTCAAATTTCAAATTGATTTAAAAGCTAAAATTTTGTTTGGAAATGTGTTGTACTAAAACAGCGATAACTTAAGATTTATAACTCCAAATGAGTTCAATTTTTTGAAAATTAAAGAGCTTTCAGTAAGCTATAATGTTTCTTTTACCACCTTAAAAGATTTTGCCTTTTAGTAAGTCAAAAATAGGTTTGAAAGTGGATAGGCAGTTCTGCCCTATTACAAAATTTTCTAAGATTAAGGTGAAAGTAAATTTAACATAACTTTCAAATTGTAAATCTGATTTTGATGATCTTTATATTGCTAGAAAGCTTAGACTTAGTAGAACAACTTTTATTCTACAAAGTTTTTCGGATTTTGTTGTTTGCTGGGTCAAAATATGTCATCTTTATAGCAGGCCTGAAATAAAATTGTTTTATTTCCCTCAATAGTTAAGTGTAGCACTTCTTATTATAATCATGAACTAATAACATCTGTTTGAGTTAAGTACATGTGAAAAGAGGATGGTTGGAATATAAGTTGAGCAAAAAGAATATATGAGTTTGTACAAACTCGCTTTAAAATTCTAAAAAGGAAGGTATGTTTTCGAATTAATTTTAAAGAGTTAAATGATGATATATTTTGTGTTTCCTACCTAATGGTCGATTTATATTATGTAAATCTTTTTTTAAAATATTGTATACGGTCCTCCGTACAAAGAAGACTCTGCCGATATTTTTCAAAAATTTCTAACACTTAGAAAATTCAAGAAACAAATTTGAAAAAAAAAATATGTGTTACAAATTAAATATATTTATAGAAGAGTTAGAGAATAAACTACTTAAATTTTATTTACTCTAAATAAAGAGCAATGAGTTTAAATTAAAATTTTAATAAGAATTTTGTAAATTTTCATGTATTGAAAATTGAGATTATGATTATGAAGATAATGCATTTTGAAACTCTAAGAATTTTTGATTGTAAATTAATATTAATATACATAAATATATATTGATTCCTTGTGGTTATCTTGCCTTAGTGCAATGGTCTAACGACTTGCAGTTATGCGGTCGTTCGAGGTTGGTGGCATTTGAATAACCACCTCTCGTCGAATTTTCTTATCTCTATTGTCGTCAATCTATAATCGACGTGGCTCTTTTCATAGGGACGCATGGAAAGTCATGTCGATAATTATCTTGCGGATTGGAGTCTGGGATAAAGTGATGCTAAAATCCCAACTATATTCGAGAAGCTTCTGAGAAGTCAATCTCACTCGATTGATCTTTTGTGTTCTTGTTTCGAAGGTGAGACGCCTTTGAAATTATGAGTATTGCTCGCAGAAATTCAATGGTCCGCTAATCCTAGTAATTACACTTGGGAAACATTAAGTTTATCGAGCAATTTTATCTTAGTTTTCTATCAGCTTAAGTTGAAGGTGAGAATTTTTTTTAAGAACTCGAGCTTGTCTATCTTTCTCTTTGCTTGATGAAATTAAATCGTGTTGTTTACTGTTCGTCTCTAGAAATTGCGAGGACACAATTTTTATAAGGAGGGGAGTCTGTAACAGTCCAAGTTTTACTGATTAACTGGAAATTTAATTATAATAGTGGTTACAATTTAATAATGGAGAAATAAAAATAAATTGGAGATATAAAATTGTTTATTTTGATTAAACAACGAATTTGGAAAGAATAAATGGAGTTAATATGATAGTGTTGGTAATAAATGGTGGAAAATGAGTATATTAAATATGTAATTTATTGGATTAAATTAAAAGAAAAAAGTGTTAATTCAATAATAATTTGTCGAAATGAATATAAAATGTTAAGAATAAAGTTTTTTTTTAAAACTTTATTTTGATTTTCTGGATTCGAAATGAGTAATATATGATTGTAATTTGAGAAAATGCAATAATTCTAGAAATTATTGCCTAATGTGGCATTTATTGATTTTTTTTAATGAAGTATTTAATTTAATATGTTGTTTATTGTAATAAAAAGGTGAATATTGGATAAAAAATAACTTTTGAAAGTGAGAATGATGTTAAAATGGTTTTCTGCATTTTTATTATACAAGAAAATTATTTTTGCGTAATTTTTGGAGTTGAAAATGGTGTTTTTGTGTAGATATTTGTGTAAATTGTTTATTTAATTAAAATAAGAATTTTTACTAACGAAAATAATTTTTAAATCAAAACATCTTTTATTTTGTCGTAAAATAAAATTTAGAACATAAAATATGTTGTATGATTTTATAGAAGTGAATACATTAACATATAATTGTTATAACTTGAAATATATTAGTGTATAAGTTATTTTGGTGTGTTAATTTCATTTAGAGGCTAAATTGATTTAGTTGTTGGGTCTTAACCCATTAAATTTCATAACCATAAAAGAAGAAACATCTCCTTCTCATTTCTAGAACGTACTGAATTTTTCTTCTTTCTGTAAACTAAGAAAAAGGAAGATAAACCCATTTCCTCTTGCAAAACAAAAGCCAAAATTCCCAACTTTAGTCAATCTTTTGCTGTAATAATCAATTCAAAAGCCAATTTATTTCAAGTGATCAAAGACAAAACCGAATTCCTCTCATCTATTTCTGATTTTTGTGAGTTGTTGTTTGTAATTGAGTTTTTGTGCTTGCATGTCTATACAAACTTCTTTTTTTAGATTCTAGAAGCTAAAATCAAAGGCAAGCTTCAATGTTTCTTCAAATTTCCAAGGGTTTGCTCTTCATAATTTTTAAGGTGAGTTGCAAACTCATATATCTATCTCTATAAAGTCTTAATTCTTTGAATTGGGTAAATAATTGAATGGTTTGAGTAATTTGATTGAATTGTTGAAATTTGCAAAGTGGTTGCTGAAATTTATTTGTGAACATTGCTGTAGTAAAAAAGCAATATCTCAGTGTAGAATGATGCGGATTTGCTCAATCTTTTTGTGATAGAAATATATTTAAATAAGCTATAAGTTCTATTTTAATCATTTTTCCAAATTCTATGTTTAAAAGGGTCTAAATTAAGTTTGAACCTGATGTTATAGCACAGCCATTTCAAATTTCCTGAGTTGATATCTGACAGTAAAATGCCCACAACTTTTTAACCATAAATCCAAATTATGTATTTGTTTTTTTCTATAAATCTAAGACATTAAGGAACAACTTTCATGCTTTAAGTTTCTACAAATTCTATTGTCTGTATTGTCGAAATTGGGTTTGAAATTGATACACATGCTTTGCTCTGTCGTTTTTTTGAGTTGAAACCTACTAAAATCACTATAACTTTAGAATACTAAATCGAAATTGAGTGAGGTTTTTTCGAGTTGGAAGGTATATTTATAGTTAACAACTTTTATGTTTATCATTTTATGTATATCTACGTTTTTCTAATCGTAATATGTGTTTGAATAGGAAGTAATCTCTCTGTCCTGTGCATTTAAAACTTTGAAACACAGAATTATTTTGGTCATATCTTTTGCTTCTTCGATCGGAATTTGATAATTTTTAATGTTCTGGAAAGAATATACTTTTACCTACAACTTTCATGTCTTATGTTTTGCTTAATTTTGAGCTTCATATAGTCAAAATCATAATTTTTATCGCTGCCCTGAGAATAAATGACAACAACAATGAATTTAAATCTGAAAATTATTTCGGACATAACTTTTAAACCATAAATTCAAATTAAATGATCTTTTTCTTGTTTGAAATCTGAGGCTTTTGCCTACAGGTTTCATGTTTTTATTTTTGTAAAATTATGAGATTTGCGTGGTTGAAACTATTTTACTTCATGATGCAAAGTTCGACTTTTAACTTGTACTTCATGTTTTGTGATATTCCTGAAATGATTTGAGGCCATGATGTCTACCAATAGACTAGCCAAATTTTAGGGATTTTGAAATTCAAATTTAGAATTAAATTTGAATCTAATTTGAATTGAATTTGAATATCGATTTGTGTGATTTATTTGGTTTTTATTCGTTTTCGAGCATGGATTTTTCCAAATCTTTTTTGAAATAGTTTTTAAAATAAATGGGCATTTTAAATTATTATTGTATGATATTTTTTTAAAGTATTTTCAAATATAGAATCTATTTATTCTCGATAATAAGGGAATTTCCAAATATGGCTTTCATAATTGGTATTAAAAGCTTGTTTTCTTAAGTAAATTATTTTATATAAATAATACACGTCTTTGCACTATTCGAGCAAATGAGAAGGAGAGTTAAACGGTTTGGTAAAATATGTGGTATGGGACACATGCGTTTATCTTATCGATTAATTCCTGACTTGTCTGTTTGATCGTTTTGACCTTCGGGTCGAGTTTACTGATGAGATGAAGTAAACTTTTTACTGCTTTGAGTGTGAAATTTACTAGCGGTTAGTAAACCGATTAGTGTGAACATTTGGTTGGGATGCATGTTAACACTATTCGGGTTTCTATTCGAGAGTTTGTGACACATTTGCCATTGAGGCATGCCAGTACTCTACCTTCGGGTCATTGCCATTACGGCGTATTTGTCTTCGAGACGTTTGTCATTGCGGCGTATTTGCCATTGCGGCATATTAGCCATTGCGGCGTATTTGTCATTGTGACATTTTGCCTTCGGGCGAGGTACCTATTTGAGATAACAGTACTTGGCAAGGCATCGGCCACATCCACGTGCAAATACTTTTGAGATGATTTCATTGACTATTTTCTCTAATGTATCGCCCTTTTCGAAATTGGTCCTTTGAACCATTAGATATATTTGTGGCGATTACCTTTCGGGATTGAACTCTTGGGAGTTCTATCTTTGAGATTTGAGTTGCCTACACTGGCGTTATTTGAGATTTTCCTTTTGGCGTTATTATTGAGATTGTCCTATTGGCGTTATTACATGAGATTTTCCTTTTGGCTTTTATTTGGGATGGTATTCTCCTATTTTGGAGAATTATATTTAATTACCTTGTAGCATATTTTTGAGATGGTGATTTCTTTGAGATTCTTTGAGTTGCCGATATGGCTGGTTTGGGATTTCTCCTTTTTAGGAGTTATATTTTTCCCTAAACCACTATTGATGATTTGTGATATGCCGATGATACGAGGCTTTCTATATTTAACATTTTATAAATTGTCTTATCTGTTTTGAGATTATATGTTTGTGTAAGTGATATCATATCATCACTTAAAGTGACCATACTATACTTATACTCATGCTTATGCTCAATATTGTTCCTTCTTGTTTAAGAAGAACATTACCTTTAACCTTATGCATCTATTATTACTTATCCTTATAAGCTGGTATGTTTAGCTAGACTGACCCGTGTATTTTATACTCAGGTCAGACCGAGATGTTTCAGGTTAGATACAATCAGACTTAGCCCATTCTACTTCCGCATGGACTTATCTGCAACCCTTTTTGTTGTAGTCTTTTTGGTCATTACTCCGATATGTATATTGTTTTGACTCTTGTGTATATTGTGGTCGTCATACCACATATGATGTATCATTTGTATTGTGTTGCGATGTATCGGTATATATGTGTATATATCTATTTGCTGTTCAGTGATGTGTTATTCATTTGAGTTGTTATACTTTGTTCTGATAGATTCTATAGCCACCTGTAGTTTTGTATTAAGCATTTATTGGATATGTCGATCCACTTGAGATATCAAATAAAAAAATAAAGAGAACTTATCGACATATTCAATAGATATTTAAGACAAGACTATAGATGGTCGCTCATAACCAGCCCTATTCTCCACATTAGCTGACAGTATTACCCAGTAATACTCTTTGACAATGCGGGTCTCGGGGTGGGGCGTCACAAAAGCGCCTCCATTGGGTAAACTAAAGAACCATCTACCTTGGAAAAAAATCGAGGAACTCATGAGTTTATGTTCGGACAATCATATCGGTTCGAATCCATTTCGAATTCACCCAAGTATATTAGGGTTTCTCCGTTAAATCCATTCCTAGATTCCCCAAATCCATCTGGGTCAAAGCATATCATACTATACTTCTTCGCAGAGGGTACTTCCTGTTACCTCTTACTTCAAAATATATCATACCATATATAGTACCCTTTCAAAACCATAGCTTCAAATATCGCATTTTATAAATTCCATTATATATAAGGTTTCATTTTCAGATAAAGTACTTTCCAAAATCAATAATCTCAAATATATCAAATCATTCTTACATAAATTTTGTTATATATAAGATTTATCTCTTCAGATCGAATACCTTCCAAAATCAAAAATTTTGAAAATCACCTTATACTTATATAAAGTCCATCTTATATAAGAATCAAATATTTTCCGAAATCAATTTCGCTTTTTGAAAAGCCAAATGAGATTGAATATCTTTGCTTTATAAAAGGTTTTGAATTTTGAATAGTTTTGTATATAAAATTGTTTTGTGAAATAGTTTGTAAATAAAATTGTTTTGTGAATAAAATAGTTTGCAAAACAGTTTTGTAAATAAAATAGTTTGTAAATAAAATAGTTTGTAAAATAGTTTTGTAAGTAAAATATAATAAGATAGTTTGTATAAGAAAAATATAAGAAAGTAGTTTTGTAAAATGGTTTTAAATTAATAGTAGTTTGCATACATGAAAATTTTCAATTTAAATTACAAAGATATCCAACCCAAAAACTTTCAATTTCAGCGTCAAAACATAACAATAATATTAGACTGAAAGATGTACGTATGTCATCATTTTGCAAAATCACGTTTGATCGCTCGTTAGGTTACATAAGTTTGTTTTCGAACTAGTATTTTTCATTCGACTTCCCTAATGCGAACTTCGATAAGGTTTCTTGACTAGAAACTGTCATTCTCCTTACATAGCCATATAATATGATAGAGAATTCTAGAATCAAACCAAAATTCCATATCAAATATTCGCCATTAAGAATCGAATGAAAAATCCTAACACTAAGTGGTGTAATTCACATAGAACTTGTATACTCAAATCCCGATCAAATTAATTTTGCGAATAAAACAATATACATAATACTTAAATAATTATTCCAATTTGTTTCATCACAATTACATTTTAATCAAATTCATTATTAATCTCATTGATTAACATAAGTATCACTTCATACTGTAATATTTGTTTCATAGAATTTCTTTATTCAATACAAAACATCAACAATTCATTCTCAAAACATTACTTATATTTCTCTTCATTTTAAATTACATTCATTTTCACATGTAATATTTCACATTTAATACCACATTTATTTGAGAAACATTTCATGAGAAATGTCCCTCAATTTTTAGCCAATTTATAAAGGCTTGTTCCTTTTATAAGACATTATTCGAGTTTAAAATTATCACAACTTTATTTATAACCATTTATTGCAACATCCATTTATTTCATAACAATTTACAAGTCATGGGTTTATTTATAATCGTTTCACTTTTAATTCATATTTGCTTATTCACCTTTCCTTTCAATTTATTTATGACACATTTCATAAATGTTAATTAAGTTCATAAACATATTTTTTCCAATTTAATCCCATTTACAACATTTCCTAATCACAATTTCAATTTAAACATCCCAAGGCTTAAAGTTCGCACATGTATATTATTACATTACATGCAAAGAATGTATGCCAAAAAATTATTCATTTACTAGACATAGATATAACAAATTAAACCTTGTTTCACTTACTTTCAAATTAAGGTTATCAAATTTAACTACATAATTTAATACAATTTCTATGTTTCAACTCATATATTAATTCAGAAGGTTTTTTATTCAAAAATATCCAGATATTCCATTTTTCAATAGTTGCAACTACTGGTCAACAAATAACAAAATTCACAACAACATTTCAATTTTATATCGACTGTCTTAATTATCCACTTCATTCTCTTTAATTCACAATTATTAAACTAGTGTTTAGTCCATAAATTAACCGACAATAATAGCCAATTTTTATAATTTTACTAAATACAACAAGTCAACAATAAATGATAATAATTAGATGTTACCATTTCATAAAACAAACACATTACAAATAACTATATTAGTTATAAAATTTTCCTTTATATATCACATATAATATTAGGAAAATTATTTCATTTCAAAACTTATATAAAACAATTTTATAATACAAACAAATACATGCTCTCATGTATATATACACTCAGATAAACTCATAATAGGATATTACTACCATATCTCTAATGAGTTAACCCCAATAGGCTAAGGTATGTCTAAACCAAAGTTCTGATACTGTGATAACCCCAATTTTTAGGCATCTGACAATTGGAAATTTACAGATTTTTACTATTGAAAATACTGATGTATAATTTGAACCAATAAAATTCTGATAATTAATAATATTTGGATATATATATATAAATGGATTTGAAACTATAATAAATGATCGAATTATAAATATCTGGAAATGGTAAATCTTATAGTAAATTAAAATATATATATATATAGATTTATGCAAACATTATAATTTAAAGTGTATACATATACAAGTATATAAGTGTGTGTGTGTGTATTTATGTATATATATTGTGGTCTGGAAGCATTGATTTAAAATCAATGTAATAATTATCTAAAACTAGTTCAAGTCAAATTATATATTTTCAAAGAAAGTATTAAAATGT
This sequence comes from Allium cepa, assembly GCA_030765085.1. NCBI lineage: Eukaryota > Viridiplantae > Streptophyta > Magnoliopsida > Asparagales > Amaryllidaceae > Allium > Allium cepa. The sequence continues at coordinate 621,607,181 of CM060928.1, forward strand.
GATAACCCGGATTTTTGGGCATCTAATAATTGGAAATTTACAGATTTTTACTATTGAAATTACTTATGTATAAGTTGACCAATAAAATTCTGATAATTAATAATATCTAGATATATATATATATAAATGAATTTGAAACTATAATAAATGATGGAATTATAAATATCTGGAAATGATAAAACTTATAGTAAATTAAAAAAAATATATAGATTTATGCAAACTTTATAAATTTTAAGTGTGTAACGTCCTACCTTTTTGCATGCTTTAAATCGACGATAAACTACACACGTCAGACTTAAACTATACAGGAGGGTGGATTGTTGTGGGGTAAATAAGAAAAAGTAGAGAAAGAAAGAAAACAAAACAGAATCTTGCAGCGGAATGACAAAATATAATAATCAAATACAGTTCATGAAGCTGTTTTACAAAACATTTGATTTTACTTATACAATACATATCAGAGTTACACATACCAGAGAATAATAGATAATAATGCAACGGAATGAAATGGTGTAGTGGAATAATATAATAGATAATAATAAATCTTCGTCTTCGTCCTCCAGAATACGGTCTTCCAAATCCTGAAATGCTCAGGCTGACCCGAACGAATTGAAAAGACAAAACACTCGAGTCGGAACTAAAAGATCTTATGTAAGTTAAATCAACAGTAAAAATATAAGTGGAATTGCGTCAGAGATGTTTACGGGATTGGACACTTCCTATCCAGTGCCAACGTGAGCGCAATAACTTAAGAGATGTTCGAGATTCACATCTCCTAAGGATCCGTTAAACTATTTACTGTGCAGTAATATGTCACTTTTATAATAGTGTCTAATAGTAAAATAAACTTACTTTTAAATAGCGTTAAGGGGTTACCCATGTAGTCCCTAACACATAATAGTGCCAATAGTCTATACAGTACAGTAATACCTCCTGATCGGGAGGCTGCCAGAGGATACTCCATAGGTATGACACAAATCAAACTCGTACAAGGCACGCTAGGGTAGGTGACCCGACCCAACTAGGCAATGCCAAGGTAGATATACCAATTACGCTTCCGGACCGGTGGTAGCGCGTAGCAGCTACTACCACCCACCTCGAGCCATACCCCCAAATTAAAAATCAAAAGTGGCCAACGAATCAATCCAAAGTCAGAGTATAATATCGAAGAGATGTGTCCGATAAAAGGTAATACCTTCTTAGCCCGTCAATCGCTCCTGTTTTAGCCACCTTATGCCAACTCACGGGAGTCGGGTCCATGTATTTACCTCAAAAGAAACACCGCCACCATCCTACTTCATTCTGGAATCTCCACCGCGTGCATGGTTGTTAAAGTGGTTTTCGGAGTTGGCAGAGAGTATAACTACTTCTGATCCCGGTCTCTTTAACAACCAAACGTTACTATAACACCGCGGTCATTTTAAAATAATTATACTTCAAAATCAGAATATAATATCCATTTCAAAACCATATAAATACGATATCATTTCAATTTTAAAAACCCAAATCAATATGATATTATTTTTATAAAAACCCAAATCAATATAATATCATTTTTATTGCAAATATATCTCTTTTCTAAAATCATAGCACTTCCAAAATTATAATATTTCAAAACCAAGCGCTTGAAATATAACCTTTCAAAACATAATACTTCGAATTTTATAGCTTCAAAACCATAACTTCCAAAGCTTAAATAGTTTGGATATCCAAACAGTATATAAAATAAAATAGTTTGAATTTAAAATTACTTTATAAAGTAAAATAATTTCCTCGACTTTACAATTTTATTCACTTTAAATTAAATCTAAATTCATAAATTTTCAACTCACTTTCAGTCTCAATAAACCACTTCAATTTCAATATATTTTAAACTTTGAGTATTGAACAATTTCAAAACTAAGGTTGGAAATTACTATTCAACAAATCAATGTCCTATTATTTAGTTTTGAAATATTTGCATAATAAATCCATAATCATTTAAATAAAACTCAAATTACCAATAACTAAATATTTCCTTCAATTTATTTATACTAGAAATATTCATTTAATTCATCTTGAATAAAAATCCAGTTATAAATATCACACCTTTTAAAATTTCAAGTTTAATAAATTTTACATCAACTTATGGAGTTTAGTTCTTAAATAAGCTCAATTTCAAAAAAGTTCCAATTTACCTTCCAATCTTAATTTATTTAAATCATTATAACCTCTATATTAAAGTATGATTTAAATACTTAACCATATTTTATTTCAATAAAATCAAACTCCATTATTAAACTTATTGTGATTAAACAAATTTATACATAGCTTAAATACATGAATTTAACTATATACAAAATATTTTTATATAATATCAAGAAGAATCCATATTTATTAAACCGTAGAATTCTATCCAAAACCATAGAAATCATTTCCAAAATATTTATATATATATACCGACGGTGTCTGTATAAAATTTTCTATCCTATAGTCAAGTGATACAGATATTTATCATTTCAATCCGTAATTTAAAATAAAAATATGGTTATATATCATTTCAAACCGCAATCCCGAATGAAATAAAAATGCATAATAACTTGCAGTTTATAACAGTATAAAATACAACATCCATTCACCCAATATCAATCATCAACTATTTATCACAATCATCATCCAATTCAAACAATAACATCAATATAGAACAGATAATAAATAACAGGTAATTACTGGCAGTTTATATTCAATAATAAATTAAATAACACTTTAATCAAATAAATTCAATTTAACTGGAATGATGATAAAAATATACTATACAGTAGTAACTAAATTTCTAATCATATCCAAAAATAAATTTAACACGCATAAGAAATTTTAGAAGTTGTGAGTGGTTTAAAACACTCACCTTTATACGAATCTGAAAATAAAGACTTCCAATCAATAGCTTCGCTCTATGTTTCCTTAATCTCCTTCTTGATTGCTAGCTTTGTTCCGTAATTTTTTTATTTTGATTTACTATAATTTCCCTCCTTATTATATTAATATATATATATATGTATGTATGTATGTATGTATTTATATGTATGTATTTATGTATTTTTTTCAAAGGTTTGAAAGAAAGAAGATTTGAAAAAGAAGAATTGAAAAAGAAAAGATTAAAATAAGAAGAACTGAAAATGGAAGAGAAGATCAAGATTTGAAAAGAAAGGCGAAAGTTTGAAATAGAATAAAATTTGAAGAAGAAGAATATTTGAAGAGGAAGGAAAATTTAAAATGAGAGAAAATAAGGAGATTTGACGAAAAAAAAAAGAAAAAATGAAGATTGGAATGGAGGTTGGGGTTTTATTTGCATCATATCTTATTTATAAGGTTAGAGTTAGGTTTAGAGCCAAAGAGATTTGAAAAGAGAGGCCGCTATTAATTAGAAATAGATGAAATGACATTACAGAATGAAGTTGGAAAATGAACGGAAAAAAATATATGGACAAATTTGGTATTGAAATATAGTAAATATGAACAACATTTTTAAAAGTAGCGGGTATTAAAAAGAGGTAATTATTAATTAGAAAGGGAATGAATCACTACGCCATAAATGGCCTTCTGCAACACAAAAAAAATGTTGGCTCAGGCCCGAAAAATGTTGCCATAGGTCTATGGCAACACTTTTAGGGTGATGCAATTTTTGCCGTTGCCTTAGACCTCAAAGGCAACATTTTGACTATCTAAGGCAACATAAGTAATATTGTTGCAATAGAACCCTATTTGGGTCTATGGCAACACCCATAGGTATCTGTAGCAACATTCCAAAATTGTTGCTATAGATATTAACTTTCTGAAGTTGTGGAGCCCACAATGTAGAGCATATTTGATTTTTTAATAGAAATAAATATTTATTTAATAAAATGCTATTGCATAGAATTTGATATTTAAACAGTAATTTATTTAAATAAATATTTTATTTCAACATTTGAAATAGTATAAATTCCTGACTCCACTATTTTACAATTCAATGATATATAACACTGATATTCACATATACAGATATTCCTCACTACATCACTCAGTTCACTCATTACATATGCAGTTTCAATTTATACGTACACCGATGCTGACAAATACAGACACCAACAGCTGCAACATCACATTTTCCATCATGATACATATCTTTTATGTATTGCACGACTTCGAGAGCTTTTGCTCTTTCTTGTATAGAAGATTTCGAACCATTGAACTGAAATATCTTAGTCTTTGTATCCAAAATATATATGTCGTCATGTCCCAGAGAAGTTCTAGCAAAAGGAACCTAAAAACAACGGCTCTAATGCAATAAGTTTTTGCAATAAAAATAACACAAAGTCTACCAGGGCAACATGATAAAAGTTACCTCCTCGACATGGACCATGAGCTTTCCCCTACAAACAAATAGCCATGTTTCATGCTCATCCTCATTAACTTCAGTATGTTTGAATCCAGAAGCAACACCGCCTGGTTGTGGAATAATGCATGGTTTAAAATACGATAGACAAGAGAAGCTGAGGAAAAAAAAAGAATCTGGTGCATACCTGAAAGTAACATGCAGAGGAAGTGATTTCAGTTAGTTCGCTGTAGAATCCTGCTATAGAAAAGTCTGCCTACATTTTCTTTTCTTTATAGCACATGGGCGAGTGGGTCAATATCTAAATACCAGAGGCTGACTACCATTCACTTGTACACTGATGTATGGAACACAATCAAAATATGGTTAGTATTCTTAAGAAACCAAACCTGTTAATCAACATCAAATATTTCAAACGACAAATGCCATAACCTGTTAATCAACATCATGGTCATTTCTAATCATTGGTTTCCAGTCAAGAAAGATTTACCACATTTGCCTCATGAATACATTCTATGAAATGCAAACTGCTAGGCTACCAGGTATTTAGAAATTACAATCATCAGTACATCCTATGAAATTCTAAAAATTCTAAAAATGCAAACTGCTAAGCTACCAGCCGAGAATGAAGTAGCAGTTTACACTTCATAATCACACTCAAAAGCTAACCTTAAGATGCTCAGGTACAACATATAATTCATGCACCGGATCATTGTCCTCTTTATTTCCTGACTCAACATTCTTACCTCTCTTTTTTGCCAATTCTTGTTCCACATACTTCAACCTTGTAGATATACAATAGTAGAGGTAAGTAGACGCTGTTTAGGGAAAAAGAATTTTCATTTTCATTCAAATTCGACTGTTTGGCTACATCTGTTGATAAAATAGAGTTCCATCAAAGTACATACAAAATCACCCCAGCTTTTGAAGTTCGACATGTATCTTACATTTCAGTTAAAATTTACTAAATATATCTAACAAACTTAAGGTTAGATATATATCTAACAAACTAAATATATAAGTTGAGCCTGAATACCAAATTTGACTGTACAACAAAACTAGTATCCATCAAGAATCTGAACTCATTTGGATACATATTTTATAAAATGAATTTTTCTCTTAGGGGCTACAAAACATCCAAATTTAATAAGCTAACATATTCCCAAGCTTCAAAAACTGAAGAAGAAATCATCAAAAAGCACAAATAATATTAAAAAACAAACCAGAAGCCTTCATATGCAAAACAGATTGCTGCTGAGAAGATGCTTGAGTCTGAGATACTGAATTTGAAGATGACGCCCTTGATTTTGCTTCTAGATCTGAAACACAACATTCCTTGTCTGTTGTTAATTTCGCTTCTAGACCGAACGATGGCACTGCGAGCCACTATGGATCTGAAACATAGCATCACTGGCCAGTGGCATCGTAATCTCAGTAGTATCCAAGCCTCTATCTCGGCAATCTTCAGCAAACTTTCCAAGCACTGAACGCAACATGAAGCAGCAGGCGACTTCATCAGTCAGACTTGCGGATCCCCAAAGAAGATGAATCGCGAATTGGAACTTGATACTTGATTTTTTCTAATCGCCTGAAATCATCTTCCATCTCCACGCGAATTGATTTGAGAATTATGAATTGATTCTAATCGCGAATTGGAAGTATGAATTTGCTGGATTTCGTGAATTTGCTTTTTGATTTGAGAATTATGAATTGAAAACTGAAAGGGGATCTACAACAACATACGCGGGAAAACGAAAATTTGGTAAAAAGTGCAGCGGTGATCCATTTTAACAGTCGGATTAAATATAGATCGTTGGATCGTATTCACGCGGATTGCTAATTTTATTAATTTTTTAATTTGAATACAGCTACAGCTACTGCAACATTTTGCTGATATCTATGCTAACACCTTAAAGCGTGTGTTGCAATAGACAAAAATCAGCATACCTATCGCAACATTTTAGCTGGCAACACCTTACAAATCTGTTGCAGAAGGCCATCTATGGCGTAGTGAATGGACCAAGTCTATACTGTAAACAAATTTCTAGAATTCAAATTTCAAAACAATCGTTCACTTATTTGATTTTGTTTACCCTAAACGTACCAAAATTAACATCCTTTAAAGATTTATTTAACACACAATGAAGGAAAATAAATTCTCTACACAAATTTGTGTCATAAATTAACATTGGTTTGTATTTATTACATTCACACCTTTAGTTATTGTAACAACCCTCATATTTTACGATTGAATATTTAAATATTTCATTTAAAATAATTCATCATTAGTTGGATTTTGGTCCGAAAAATTAATTTTTGCATACGGTCGAATTAGGACTCGGAACCACTTCCATTGGGTCCAAAATGCCGTTTGCGACCTTTTTGAGTATAAACTTTAATATGTTTGGAGTTAGTGAAATTTTTCCACTTTTTCACTTAGGGCTTTGGTTTTGTTTCAGCCCATTAGACCCAAGCTTCACCCCTCTCCTCTTCATTACTTCATTTCTAATTCCTAATACTCAAGCTTTAACAACAATAGGGAGAGGAATGGAAAATTAAAACTCCAAGCCCTAGTTTCCATTTGCAAATCAAGTTCTAGCTCCAAATTTATAGAAAAAGCTTTGGTAAGCCTCCTCTTCTTCTTCTCCAACTCATTCTCTTACCAATTTCAGAAATTCCTAAACCTAACTTAGGAAATGTTTCTCTTTTTAGCTTAGATTCAAGCTTGTTGGGTTGGAATCGAAGAGTGATTGTAATTTCCATTGCTCTATAGCTTCTTCTTCAAAGTTTTGGGTTCAGAGGTGAGATTTTTATCTCACATCTAGTCTATGATTATCTTTGATTGTTAGGTATGAATTCCTAACACTTAGTCATGTGCATTTGATTTTGATTTGGATTGGTTTTGTGAATATTCCAATTTTTTTAGTGTTTTGGGTTCAAATCTTTAAAAATCATAGATTGGTTGTTTGATCATGCTTTTGGTGATGCACCGAGGAGCATATAGGGTCGGGTAGTCGATTGGCATAAACCTTTAGCGCCGTTGCTCGGCCGGTTGCGAATTGGGAGAGTTTGCACTTCAATTATTAGGGCAAAAAAATGGAAGGCATCAGGTTCGGCCGACTTAGGAAGTCCGGTCAACCGACCTGCTCCTATTCTCCTATTTCCCTGTTTTGCCTATTATGCTCTTTTTGCTTTTCTTTTCCAATCTTTAATCGATTCTTCTTCTCCGATTAGTTGTTATCACCTTTGTCGACTTTGATAACTTCTATTTTTGGAATTTTTGGGTATTTGGATTTTGATGGATTCGGAATCGATTTCTTTGGATTCTATTCACGTCTTCGAATGTGAATTTTAGTGATTGATTGTTTCTACAATCATTTTTGTGACTTGTCACTTTTAAAAATATAAAGGTTTTCAATACTAGTAGTAAATATCAAAATTCTTTCATCAAAATGATTTCAACATTGTTTTATTACAAAGCTCATTTCTTAAACCGTTTTCCAATCTACTAGCATATACAAACCTTTACCTCATTCGTATGAGAAATCTAATTAAACGGCTTAGTAAAACAAGTGGCATGAAACGCTTGAGTTTACTTCGTCGGTTAATTCTTGGACTTGTTTGATTGAATCTCTTGTGATAATTTTATAGTGGAGATCTACAATTTGTTCATAAATATTTAAGTTAAGCTAGTGGTTATGGGACATGAAGCTAAGCTCATATATTTACTAGCTTAGTTTAATTGACACTTCTTGATGATCGATGATGATCATTTTTGTGATTATGACTAGCGATATGCTATGTTTCTTTGTCCACGTAGGGGACAGCACCTCGTTTTATTGAGTTTCATCTGATTTTTATTATAGGCTAACGACCTATTTATTTCTTGGGGTTTCGACCCAATTCTTGTGGGTTAGCAACCCACCTTTTTATGGTGTTCAGTTCTTCGGGCGTACCGTTGTACTACGTTGTTGTTCCGAATTTTACAAGTTTCTGGTTCTTTGGACGTACTATTGTACTACGTCGTTGTTTCGAATTTCACGAGTTTCAGGTTCCTCGGGCGTACGGTTGTACTACATCGTTGCACCGGCTCTATGGTTAGCGACCATGGGATAGAGTCCCATTTTGTGATACACGTGTTGGTGAGTTTTCAGGCTCCCGTTTTGTGATAGGCCTCCCCCTTTTTGTGATTCCTGGATTTCCATTGATGATTTCTAGAATTTGAATTTCACCAATTTTATGATTGGCATTTATATGTTGTCAATATTTGTGGCTTGGTGAATGAAATAAGGAGTATGACATTCCTTTTGATCTTTGAGAAGATTCTGGTGATATTGATTAATCTCTTGTTGATTTTCAATTTTTATACTTATCACAGTATGACTTTATGGTTTTCATGTGTTATGTCATATCTCTTATTCTACATCATTTTATCTGATATTTATAGCTAGACTGATCCGTTTATTATTTTCTTATTAAATAATACTCGGGTCAGACCGAGATGTTACAGATGCTTCTGCTTGACTTCACTTCTGGGATTATCATCCTGACTTTTGGCTAACTACTTAGATTAGTAGTTTTTGTTGTATACCTTTGAGATATAGACTCCTAGATGTATACATATTCTTTTGTCTAGCACTTGTAACCATTATTTTGTGATATTGTGGATCTTGTTTGACCACAACTCCGATGTACACTTTCATGTGTTATATTCATATCTTTTTCCGCCTTTATGATATGGATGTCTGTGACTAATTTGTGTTATGTTTATTTCTATGGTTGTTTTCGAAGAATATATATAGCCACTGTGTAGTAGCCATGAGTTTGTATCGGCATGTCGGAGTTCCTTGTACTATCTGACATATTGGTGCTCGCACAAAGCAATTACACGGATGGTCGCTCCTCAACAGCCTTATTCTCCGGGCTAGTTGACAGCATTACACCGTAATGTTCTTGGCTAACGTGGGTATAGAGGTGGGGCATCACAGCTTGGTATCAAAACCAATTTTCGGAACAATGTAGAATAATCTAGCAGGGATCATCGTCCTAAGTCCATCTTAGGAATCGTGCATTAGGATTTAATTCGAGTCTTTGTACCGATTCATCCTATTTTCTTTATGATTCCTTGTATATCTATCAAGATTGCTTGATATTCATTTGATGAATAACCTTATTCTTCTTCCTTCTTCTTTCTTAAGGAAGAGAAACGGTTAGAGCTGGCCGTCCCAACGCCAGTCAATCTCGTGCTACTCCCCAGGTTGGAGTATTTATGTCTGCCCAACAGCTTCTTGATCTAGTGAGGAATGCTCAAGCAGCCGGATCTAATCCGAAGTCTACTCACCCTAGGTCTGGATTTGCACGTTTGTGCAGCGATTATACGAATTTGGGCGGAAAGCCATTCAAAGGTTTTGAAACCATTATTGAAGTCCAGGCTTGGCTGAGATCGTGCGATAGAATCTTTTCTCGCATGAATCTTATTAATCTTCACCGTGTTCAGGTGGCCTCTAGTATGCTCCAAGAAAGATCATTAGAGTGGTATGAGCTTCTTATTTCTGAAATAGTTGAAGCAGATCTTACTTGGGAGAAATTCCGAGAACGCTTCGAATTAAAATTTGTGCCAGAAGCCGAGAAGGTGACTTTTGCTCGGCGTTTCATTGACCTTGTTCAAGGTGAATCCTCTGTGACAGACTATGTCGCTTCATTTGAATCTCCTTCTAAATACGGGGTTGAATACATTAATACCCCATTGAAGAAAAATCAGAGATTCGTCTATGGCGTGAATAAAAATCTCAATAAGCCATTACTTCTAAAGCTAGAAGTTTCTTTTATCAACTTGTTGATATCGCTCTTCGACTTGAAGAGGCAGATAAAGAGAGTGATGCTGATGTTGTGGGTGCCAAACCAAAATTCAACAACAACAAGAAAAGGCCTATTAAGTTCAAAGGGTCTTATCCCAATAAGAAAGGGAAGCAAGAAATTCCGGTAGCAAAGGCTTCTGCCCCTAGCAGTGGGCAATGCTACAATTGTGGTTCTAAAGACCATTATGCCAATAGATGTCTGAAACCTCTCTTTTTGTCGCTATTGCAAAAGTTCGGATCATTTTTTATCTTCATGTCCCAAACTTCAGGGCAGGAAGGACGGAAAGCTTAATGTTGCTCAAGCCCTTGGCAACACATCTCGTGGTCAAGGTATTCCTCATTCTATCCTTGATGGCATTATTTTATTTCGTGATCATCCTATTCGAGTTCTTTTTGATACGGGTGCGTCCCACTCTTTTATTTCAAAAGAACTTGTTGATACTTTTTCTTTGGATGTTTTGTGTTTAATGACTTCTTTGAGAATTGCGAATCCGGTTGGTGGATCCGCAACAATCAATTTATTGTGTAAAGATGTCGAGATTATTTTTTGTGACCTTTCTTTCCATGCCGACTTGCATGTTATGCGCTACTTAGGTTTTGGAATGATTTTGGGAATGGATTGGCTTAACCGTTATGAAGCCCAAATCCTATGTCCTAAGCGGACTATTCATCTTCGACATCCTCAATCTGTTAAGCAGATATATAAAGATTCGGATTCCAGCTTGGTTGCATCATTATATTCCTTAAATCCTCATGATGAGGAGAATGATGATGAGGAAGATATTATTTCTCTTATTCACGTTGTTCGTGAATTTTCCGACGTATTTGAGCCCGTTTTAGGATTACCACCTAAGCGAGCAATTGAGTTCAGAATTAATCTCATCCCTGGAGCTCAACCTATTACTCGTCCTCCTTATCGTATGTCCAATAAAGAAAATAAGGAGATGCGCAAACAATTATCCGAATTGGAGACGAAGCAATTTATTCGCTCTAGTTTCTCTCCTTAGGGAGCTTCGGCTATTTTTGTGAAGAAATCCGATGGTACACTTAGGCTTTGCGTTGACTACCGCAAGCTTAATGATCTTACTATCAAGAATAAATATCCTTTACCTCGGATTGATGATCTTTTCGATCAACTTAGCGGTGCTAGAGTCTTTTCGCAATTAGACTTAGCTACTGGTTTTCGTCAGCTTCGTATTGCAGAGGATAGTATTCCTTTGACATCGTTCCGTACTCGCTATGGATCTTATGAATGGCTTGTTATGCCATTTGGTTTAATGAATGCTCTGGCTTATTTCGTTGACCTTATGAATAGAGTTTTCAAAGACTTCCTCAATCGATTTGTTCTCATCTTCATTGATGATATTCTTGTGTATTCAAAAACCGAGGAGGAACATGAAAAACACCTTCAGATTGTATTGGAAACTCTTAGGAGCAATCAATTAAAAGTAAAATTTTCTAAATGCCACTTTTGGCAATCTCGTGTGAAGTTTCTCGGTCATATTATTTTCGAATCCGGAATTTCCGTGGATCCTTCAAAGATTGAAGCGATTCAAAATTGGAAGAGACCGGAAAGTGTGACGGAAATCCGTAGCTTCCTTGGATTGGCGGGCTATTATCGCCGTTTCATAAAAGACTTTTCCAAAATTTCCGTGCCTCTCACTACCTTAACAAAGAAAGGTGTTAAATACATTTGCTCGGACAAATGTGAAGCCTCTTTTGAGAAATTAAAAGAACTCCTTTCTGATGCTTCTATTCTTGTTATTCCCGAGGGGAATCAAGATTTTGTTGTTTATACCGATGCTAGTCATGTTGATTTGGGTACCGTTCTTATGCAAAGAGAACGTGTTATTGCTTATGCTTCTAGGCAATTGAAGCCAGCCGAGACTAGATATGCCACTCATGATTTAGAGCTCGTGGCTATTGTCTTCGCCCTTCGTATTTGGCGTCATTATCTTTTGGGAGAAAAATTTATTCTTTACACCAATCATAAATCTTTTAAGTATCTATTTTCTCAAAAGGAACTTAATTTGCGTCAACAACGTTGGCTCGAATTCCTTGCAGCTTATGATCTTGATATTCTTTATACTCCCGGAAAGGGAAATCGCGTTGCGAACGCACTTAGTCGCAAGCAACAAGCGGTTGTTTCTATAATGATGTCCGAATGGAATGATCTCGGAATTCTATCCACTTGTGAGATTCGAGATCGTGTTTTCGATTTATGTTCATCTCTTGTTTTATTTAGTCTTGAGGCTCATTCTTCTCTTTTAGACCGCATTCTTGAAGCTCAAAAGCTAGATCTCGAATTGGCTCTTCTTGGCCAAAGTTTTAGCGATAAAATTGATATTGAAGGTTTGAAAGACTTTGATATTGATTCTCGTGGCGGTATTCGAATATTTGGTAGACTTATCGTGCCAAACATTAGTAATCTTCGTAAAGACATTTTAGAAGATTCTCATCGTTCTAAATTTACCATTCATCCCAGTAGTAGTAAAATGTATGCGGATATGAAGCGACTTTATTATTGGGAGGGAATGAAATCTGATATTGCTAACTTTGTTAAGTGTTGCATGACTTACCAACTCATTAAGGCCGAGCATCAAAGGCCCGGTGGGTTATTGCAACCTTTAGAAGTTCCAATTTGGAAGTGGGATCAAATTTCCATGGATTTTATAGATGGCCTTCCCCGTTCATGTTCGGGTCATGATAGCTTATGGGTGATAGTTGATAGACTTATTAAATCCGCCCATTTTATTCCCGTCCGTCCAATCGAACCGTTCCTCTCTTGGCCAAACTTTTTATCAAAGAAATTGTTAAATTGCATGGAGTCCCTACTTCTATTGTTAGTGATCGAGATCCATTGTTTACTAGTGGATTTTGGAAGAGTCTTCAAAAAGTTTTGGGAACGAAGCTTAATTTTAGCACCGCTTATCATCCTCAGTCCGATGGACAAACCGAGCGTGTGAATCAAACTCTTGAAGATCTTCTTCGTGCATGTGTTCTTGATTTTGGTGGAAGTTGGGAAGATCATATTTCTCTTGTTGAGTTTTCCTATAATAATAGCCTCCAATCTAGTATTGGTATGGCTCCTTTCGAGGCACTCTACGGAAGGCCATGCCGATCTCGTTCTTGTTGGCTTGAGGCCGGCGAGAGGCTGGTTTTAGGTCCAGATTTTATTTGAGATTCCACAGTGAAGATTGATCTTATTCGTCATAGGATGAAAGAAGCCCAGAGTAGACAAAAATCCTATGCCGATAACCGGAGAAGGAAATTAGAATTTTCTGTGAGAGATCTTGTGTTTATCCGTGTTTCACCTATGATGGGTGTTGTACGTTTCAGTCGATCGGGAAAGTTAGCGTCTCGATATGTTGGGCCATTTCCTATTACCGAACGTATTGGTTCCGTGGCTTATCGCCTTTTATTACCGGCTCAATTTTCGGCTATCCATGACGTGTTTCACGTTTCTCAATTACGGAAATGCCTTCGAGATTCCGATTCTATTCTTGAGCCTGGTGTTGTGGAATAAATTGAAGTTTCACCTAATTTAACTTATGAGCAACATCCTATTCGTATTATTGCTTCGGAGGTCAAGCGCCTTCGAAATAAAGAGGTTCCGCTTGTTAATGTTCAATGGTCCTCAAATCCTAAGGATTTCTCTTGGGAATCTAGAGACTTCATCGAGCGAACACATCCGGACTTACTTTCTCGTGCTCTTTGAGGTGAACTTCTTATTTCAAATTTCTTTTGTGTTGAATATGCTTTTATGGTTGTTACTATACATTTTCTTCTTAAATATTGCGAGGACGCAATTTCTTTAAGGAGGGGAGTCTGTAACAACCCGCATATTTTACGATTGAATATTTAAATATTTTATTTAAAATAATTCATCGTTAGTCGGATTTTGGTCCGAAAAGTTAATTTTTGCGTACGGTCGAATTAGGTCTCGGAATCACTTCCATTGGGTCCAAAACGCCGTTTACGACCTTTTTGAGTATAAACTTTGATATGTTTGGAGTTAGTGGAATTTTGCCACTTTTTCGCTTAGGGCTTTGGTTTTGTTTCAGCCTATTAGACCCAAGCTTCACCCCTCTCCTCTTCATTACTTCATTTCTAATTCCTAATACTCAAGCTTTAACAACAATGGGAAGAGGAATGGGAAATTAAAACTCCAAGCCCTAGTTTCCATTTGCAAATCAAGTTCTAGCTCCAAATTTATAGAAAAAGCATTGGTAAGCCTCCTCCTCTTCTTCTCCAACTCATTCTCTTACCAATTTCAGAAATTCCTAAACCTAACTTAGGAAATGTTTCTCTTTTTAGCTTAGATTCAAGCTTGTTGGGTTGGAATTGAAGAGTGATTGTCCTTGCCATTGCTCTATAGCTTCTTCTTCATAGTTTTGGGTTCAAAGGTGAGATTTTTATCTCACATCTAGTCTATGATTATCTTTGATTATTAGGTATGAATTCCTAACACTTATTCACGTGCATTTGATTTGGATTTGGATTGGTTTTGTGAATATTCCAAATTATTTTAGTGTTTTGGGTTCAAATCTTTAAAAATCATAGCTTGGTTGTTTGATCATGCTTTTGGTGATGCACCGAGGAGCATATAGGGCCAGGTAGTCGATTGGCATAAACCCTTAGCGCCGTTGCTCGATCGGTTGCGAATTGGGAGAGTTTGCACTTCAATTATTAGGGCAGAAAAATGGAAGGCATCAGGTTCGACCAACTTAGGAAGTCCGGTCAACCGACCTGCTCCTATTCTCCTATTTCCCTGTTTTGCATATCATGCTCATTTTGCTTTTCTTTTCCAATCTTTAATCGATTCTTCTTCTCCGATTAGTTGTTATCACCTTTGTCGACTTTGGTAACTTCTATTTTTGGAATTTTTGGGTATTTCGATTTTGATGGATTCGGAATCGATTTCTTTGGATTCTATTCACGTCTTCGAATGTGAATTTTAGTGATTGATTGTTTCTACAATCATTTTTGTGACCTGTCACTTTTAAAAATATAAAGGTTTTCAATACTAGTAGTAAATATCAAAATTCTTTCATCAAAACGATTTCAACACTATTTTATTACAAAGCTCGTTTCTTAAATCGTTTTCCAATCTACTAGCATATACAAACCTTTACCTCATTCGTATGAGAAATCTAATTAAACTGCTTAGTAAAACAAGTTGCATGAAATGCTTAAGTTTACTTCGTCGGTTAATTCTTGGACTTGTTCGATTGAATCTCTTGTGACAGTTTTATAGTGGAGATCTACAATTTTTTCATAAATATTTAAGTTAAGCTAGTGGTTATGGGACATGAAACTAAGCTCATATATTTACTAGCTTAGTGTAATTGACACTTCTTGATGATCGATGATTATCATTTTTGTGATTATGACTAGCAATATGCTTTGTTTCTTTGTCCATGTAGGAGACAGTCCCTCGTTTTATTGAGTTTCGTCTCATTTTTATTATAGGCTAATGACCTATTTATTTCTTGGGGTTTCGACCCAATTCTTGTGGACTAGCGACCCACGTTTTTATGGTGTTCGGTTCTTCGGGCGTACCGTTGTACTACGTCGTTGTTCTTAATTTTACGAGTTTCTGCTTCTTTGGGCGTACCGTTGTACTACGTCATTGTTTCGAATTTTACGAGCTTCAGGTTCCTCGGGTGTACCGTTGTACTATGTCGTTGCACCGGCTCTATGGTTAGCGACCATGGGATAGCGTCCCGTTTTGTGATACACGTGTTGGTGAGTTTTCAGGCTCCCGTTTTGTGATAGGCCTCCCCCTTTTTATGATTCCTGGATTTCCATTGATGATTTCTAGAATTTGAATTTCACCAATTTTATGATTGGCATTTATATGTTGTCAATATTTGTGGCTTGGTGAATGAAATAAGGAGTATGACATTCCTTTTGATCTTTGAGAAGATTCTGGTGATATTGATTAATCTCTTATTGATTTTCAATTTTTATACTTATCACAGTATGGCTTTATGGTTTTCATATGTTATGTCATATCTCCTATTCTACATCATTTTATCTGATATTTATAGCTAGACTGATCCGTTTATTATTTTCTTATTAAATAATACTCGGGTCAGACCGAGATGTTACAGGTGCTTCTGCTTGACTTCACTTCTGGGATTATCATCCTGACTTTTAGCTAACTACTTAGATTAGTAGTTTTTGTTGTATACCTTTGAGATATAGACTCCTAGATGTATACATATTCTTTTGTCTAGCACTTGTAACCATTCTTTTATGATATTGTGGATCTTGTTTGACCACTACTCTGATGTACACTTTCATGTGTTATATTCATATCTTTTTCCGCCTTTGTGATATGGATGTCTGTGACTGATTTGTATCATATTTATTTCTATGGTTGTTTCCGAAGAATATATATAGCCACTGTGTAGTAGCCTTGAGTTTGTATCGGCATGTCGGACTTCCTTGTACTATCTGACATATTGGTGCTCGCACAAAGCAATTACACGGATGGTCGCTCCTCAACAGCCTTATTCTCCGGGCTAGTTGACAACATTACACCGTAATGTTCTTAGCTAGCGTGGATATAGAGGTGGGGCGTCACAGTTATTGTATAAATTCTCATTAATATACATTAAGTTCATTTAATTCTAATTGATTCCCATTTTAATTATTAAACCAAATAAACGGGTAACTTATAACAAGTGTTACCATGTCTTTAATTACACTTATGAATTCTCTATATCGAGCAAATGTTACAATTCTTAAATACTTCTGCTTTTATTTAATTACCATTAACTATATTATTATTATTCCATTAGCTAATTAAGTATTTACAGTCGTTTCTTACATTTCAATCTCATAACCAATTATAACAATTTTCAATATTTCACCTGACCTTCCATTTCAATTTATCCATTTATTAAGTTTTACATTCATTACATTAGTGCTCCCATTCCATCCTTTATTTATTGATTATCATATTCCCATTTACTATATTTTGGTCAATTTCACACGTTATTTGTAATTAAAGTCTCAATTAATTTACTTACCTTGATTTAATTCCTTTATTACATCACTTATTTCTTTACAAATAAACTAACATTTCAATTCATCCTGTTATCTTCATATCTTGTAATTATTGTCTTAAACTCATAAATGTAATACTAAGTTTAATTTTAATTTCAATTAATGTAATAATTAAATATTAAATTTCATTTAATTGCAATTAATCCAATTATTATCATCTTAGGTAGCATTTACTTTGGTATATATCCTAATACAATTAACAAAACGTTAAATTAAGATTTATTGTAATTGATTACCAAAGTTTATTTAACACATTAAATAAATAAATAACCTATATTAATTGTCACTTATTTGCTTTTAATTGCATTTAAAAGTTTGTTACCTATCAACCCAGGTTATTATTCCATATATAACACTAATTTTATTCCATTACTATTTATGATACCCTTGCATTACATACTTCAATATTTCCGTTTTCATCTTTATTTCAATTGCATAATATTTAATTCTAATTGCTACAATAATTACACTTATTATAAATTAGATTTCAATGGAATGCTTTGTTTGTCTTTCATTACACTACTATATTCAAATATCCATCTTTCCTTTATATTAACTACTATTTCCATTTTATTATATTTGCCAAATATGTACATTAATTACGATTTATATTCTCAATTAATTTATTTACTTGGTTTCATACTTTTATTACATCAATTACTACCTTATAAATAAATTTACGTTTCTAATAAATTTACATTCACACTTTCCACTATTATATTAATTATCATTGAAGTAACATTTAATTACCCTTATTTGTAATTGGTAAATTAACTAGTAACAACTACCATTTGTCACCTTTATCCCTTTATAATACTTTTATGTTTATTCTTCACAAAAAATTTCCATCTATCATATTATTTCACACATTAATACAATAATTACATTTGTTTTTATTATATTCCACTTATAACCAAGTCATAACATTTAAATTATTTTATTTAATTGGCATGTTCATTCAAGGTCATTAATTATTAACTTGCATTAACTTATTTCCTTAATTTACATCCAATTACTGTTTACAATGTGTTATTTCATTAATTAATTCACTACTTACCTTTATATTCTCATATTCAATTTATATCCAGGTATAACACTTTCACTACTTCATTTATTGGAATTTTATTCAAATTACTAATAATTAGTTTTAATTACCATTGCTATATTTCATTCTTAACATTTACTTCAATATAAATTATAAATTTTTTATTTATTTCTAAATTTATGAAAATCTTATTATTTTAACCAATTTTAATCATTGAAATTTACGCATCATTACACTCTCCCCCAATCAAAACTTTTCGTCCCCGAAAAAGAAAAAGGAGGGAAAAGAAGAATTAGGAAATCAATATATATTACTTAAAACATTAAATTTATAAACATGTAAATTTACAAAATTAATTAATTTAAATAAAATATACCAATTTGTAACCATTGAATCTTTTTGTACGTAAATTCAAAAAGTTTGGAAACATTTTCAAAATATTTTCTAAGTCCAAAATTTACGGAAAATTTTGGCAGAGTCTCCTTTGTAAGGAGAGGCTCGGGAGAAAATATAATATAAATATAATATTATATAACATATATTTCCAAAATAATATATATCTCATTACGGGAAAATAATATAATAACGCTATAAACCGTAATTCGAATCGTACCTATTTGTCGAGCAATTATCGCTTAATTATGAAAATAAAAGCAGTAGCAATTCTTCCATAACCTGTATTTCACTTATATAATCCAAAAGAGTTAATAATTATATAGAATGAAATATTTATTTTGTTTCATCCACTAATGAAATAAACAATGTTAAACACAATAATCACTTGAAATCACAACATACGATCATCATATGAAGTCAATAAAATTAACCATCCACATATCTATAGCAACAAAACAAATAGTTGTTCGGGTTAATGAAAAATAAACTACTAAGTGCACCATTCACTCAACAGTCTTAGATGGAACTAAATAGATTATTCATTAATCCAAATAATTGTAAAGTGTCCTTGACCAAGTAACCATAAACCAAAACAAACAACAATCTTTTCTTTCATATAATGATTTATCCTTTTAATTTACTTGCAATTATTTAATTTCATTTATTTATAATATTAATGTTTAATTCAATTTCTTTGCATATTAATTTATTTACTTAAATTTAATATCTTATATTTACAATATTTTTTCCTATTACCTTTATTACAGTAACATTTCAATTACAACTTAAGTTTACAACAATTACAACATCAAATCCTTATTTATAAAAGAATTTCATTAAATACTTTCATTACCTCAAGTGGATTACTTGTATAATATCCATTACATTTACTTATTAACATTTCAACTTTTTACATCTTTTGGTAAGTTATATATATGTTAAAGAATGCAAATGAAACTTATACAAGTTTTACCTCATTTCTTTTAATTTAATTTAATGTTCAATAATTACATCTTTTGTTTTATAGATTACAATTTCAATTTTCTTTTTAATTATATTTATACTTAGCATTAAATCTCTTATTTCCTTTAGAGGTTTCAATTATTAATTACCTACGTTCCAAATCACTACAATAATTGAAACTATTAATTAATAGAAACTTAAGGACTAAATACCGGGTTAAATCTCAAATCATTTTAAAATAATAGATAAACGTATTTATGTAACCAATTATATTTAAAACAATTAAAATTTATATTTGGTTATCAAAATAAATTCGTAGTAAAACTATTACAGTGGCCTTCCCGTTTTGAAACTCGAAAATGAATGTCGATGATGCGTGCACTCATCACCGAAATTATTTTCCAATGACAGAGAGGGAAGTACAGAGCTTATTTATCTTCAAAATTTCCTTAAACAATTATTTCAAATTATATTGAAATATTTATACCAGAAAATACTTATAAACAATATTATTATATTTCAAAATTATTCGAATGAAATTTTTAAAACCCCAGGCTTAAGTTCTAAATTCCCAATTTTCATTCATTTTATTTTCTATCTCATTTCGACTATTATTTATAAAATTCATTACCTAGCAACCAATATATTGCAACCAAATATATGTATCATTTATAAAAATTTATTTTATATATACAGAAAATACAATAGGCAAAATTATTTCATTCACCTATATTCAAAACAAATATTGTGTCGGTCTGTCCTATTAAGTGCTTAGAAATCCCTATAGATGTCATGGCGTCCCATGCACCAACCAAAATTATAAATACAAAACGGAACAAACTAAAACAATATTAAAACCGTTTTATAACACTAACAAGTACGCTCTCTCATATAATATACACACAGCAACTCATCATAGGGTATTACTACCCTATTGATAAAGAGTCAGACCCCACAAAACTAAGGTTTATCGCTAAACCAAAGCTTTGATACCAGATGTAACGTTCTGCCTTTTTGCACGCTTTAAATCGACGATAAACTACACATGTCAGACTTAAACCATACAGAAGGGCGGATTGTTATGGGGTAAATAAGAAAAGGCAGAGAAAGAAAGAAAACAAAATAGAATCTTGCAGCGGAACGACAAAATATAATAATCAAATACAGTTCATGAAGCTGTTTTACAAAACATTTGATTTTATTTATACAATACATATCAGAGTTACACATACCAGAGAATAATAGATAACAATGTAGCGGAATAAAATGGTGTAGTGGATAATATAATAGATAATAATAAATCTTCGTCTTCGTCCTCCAGAATACGGTCTTCCAAATCCTGAAATGCTCAGGCTGACCCGAGCGATTTGAACAGTCAAAACACTCGAGTCAGAACTAAAAGATCTTATGTAAGTAAAATCAACAGTAAAAATATGAGTGGAACGGCGTCAGAGATGTTTACGGGATTAGACATCTCCTATCGAGTGTCAACGTGAGTGCAATAACTAAAGAGATGCTAAGGATTCACATCTCCTAAGGATCCGTTAAAATATTTACTATGTAGTAATATTTCGCTATTATAATAGTGTCTAATAGTAAAATAAACTTACTTTTCAATAGCGTTAAGGGTTACCCATATAGCCCTTAACACGTAATAGTACCAATAGTCTATACAGTACCGTAATACCGCATGATCAGGAGGCTACCAGAGGATACTCCATAGGTACGACACAAATCAAACTCGCACAACGCGCGCTAGGGTAGGTGACACGGCACAACTAGGCAATGCCAGGATAGATGTATACGCTTCTGGACCGATGGTAGCGCGTAGCAACTACTACCGCCCACCTCGAGCCACACCCCCAAATCAAAAATCAAAAGTGGTCACCGAATCAATCCAAAGTCAGAGTATAATATCGAAGGGAGTGTCCGATAAAAGGTGCTACCTTCTTAGCCCGTCAATGGCTCCTGTTTTAGCCACCTTATGCCAACTCTTGGGGGTCGGGTCCACGTATTTACCTTAAAGGAAATGCCTCCACCATCCTACTTCATTCTGGAATCTCCACTGCGTACATGGTTGTTAAAGTGGTTTTCTGAGTTGGCAGAGAGTATGACAACTTCTGATCCCGATCTCTTTAACAACCAAACATAATTATAACACCACGGTCATTTTAAAATAATTATACTTCAAAACCAGAATATAATATCCATTTCAAAACCATATAAATACGATATCATTTCTATTTTAAAATCCCAAATCAATATGATATTATTTTTATAAAAACCCAAATCAATATAATATCATTTTTATTTCAAATATCTCTTTTCTAAAATCATAGCACTTCCAAATTATAATAATCCGAAACCAAACGCTTGAAATATAACCATTCAAAACATAATACTTTGAATTTTATAGCTTCAAAACTATAACTTCCAAAGATTAAATAGTTTGGATGTTCAAACAGTATATAAAGTAAAATAGTTTGAATTTAAAATTACTTTATAAAGTAAAATTATTTCCTCGACTTTACAATTTTATTCACTTTAAATTAAATCTAAATTCATAAAATTTCAACTCACTTTCAGTCTCAATAAACCGCTTCAATTTCAATATATTTCAAACTTTGAGTATTAAACAATTTCAAAACTAAGGTTGGAAATTACTATTCAACAATTCAATGTTCTATTATTTAGTTTTGAAATATTTGCATGATAAATCCATAATCATTTAAATAAAACTCAACTTACCAATAAATAAATATTTCCTTCAATTTATTTATACTAGAAATATTCATTTAATTCATCTTGAATAAAATCCGAGTTATAAATATCATACCTTTTAAAATTTCAAGTTTAATAAATTTTACATCAACTTATGGAGTTTAATTCTTAAATAAGCTCAATTTCAAAAAAAATTCCAATTTACCTTCCAATCTTTATTTATTTAAATCATTATAACCTCTATATTAAAGTATGATTTAAATACTTAACCATATTTTATTTCAATGAAATCAAACTCCATTATTAAACTTATTGTTATTAAACAAATTTATACATAGCTTAAATACACGAATTTAACTATACATAAAATATTTTTATATAATGTCAAAAAGAATCCATATTTATTAAACTGTATAATTCTATCCAAAACCATAGAAATCATTTCTAAAATATTTATATATATATACACCGACGGTGTCGGTATAAAATTTTCTATCCTATGGTCAAGTGATACGGATATTTATCATTTCAATCCGTATTTTAAAATAAAAATACAGTTATATATCATTTCAAACCGTAATCCCGAATGAAATAAAAATGCATAATAACTTGTAGTTTATAACAATATAAAATACAACATCCATCCACCCGATATCAATCATCAACCATTTATCACAATCACCATCCAAGTCAAACAATAACATCAATATAGAACAGATAATAAATAACAGGTAATTACTGGCAGTTTATATTCAATAATACATTAAATAACAATTTAATTTAATAAATTCAATTTAACTGGAATGATGATAAAAATATACCAAACAGCAGTAACTAAATTTCTAGTCACATCCAAAAATAAATTTAACACACATAAGAAATTTTAGAAGTTGTGAGTGGGTTAAAACACTCACCTTTATACGAATCTGAAAATAATAGACTTCTAATTAATAGCTTTGCTCTATATTTCCTTAGTCTCCTTCTTGATTGCTAGATTTGTTCCGCAATTTTTCTTTTATTTTGATTTACTTTAATTTCCCTCCTTATTATATTAATATATATATATATGTATGTATGTATGTATGTATTTTTATAAAAGGTTTGAAAAAAGAAGATTTGAAAAAGAAGAATTGAAAAAGAAAACGATTAAAATAAGAAGAACTGAAAATAGAAGAGAAATCAAGATTAGAAAAGAAAGAAGAAAGTTTAAAATAGAATAAAATTTGAAGAAGAAGAAGAATATCTGAAGAGGAAGGAAAAATTAAAATGAGAGATAATAAGGAGATTTGAAGAAAAAAAAGAAGAAGATTAGAATGGAGGCTGGGGTATTAGTTGCACCATATCTTATTTATAAGGTTAGAGTTAGGTTTAGGGCCAAAGAGATTTAAAAAGAGAGGCCGCTATTAATTCGAAATAAATGAAATGATGTTACAGTAAAATGAAGCTGGAAAATGAACGAAAAAAAATAAATATGAACAAATTTGGTATTGAAATATAGTAAATATGTAGCGACCAAACTTCCACACTCCAGGAAGTCGCTTCGCTAATAAGAAAAGAGAGGGATAGAAAAGAGAAAGAAAGAGAAGAAGAAGAAACAACACATCAGAATCTAAACAGCGGAACGAGTAAATTATATTAATAACATAATATATTACATAGTTTACAACCACTATCAGAGTACACAGATATACAACACATACTAGACAGTTATAAACACCTGTCAAGTATTTACAACATAATACAACTCAGAGACAACATAGAACACACAGCGGAATACTAATATCTAACGCAGAAGCCTCCTGCTCCACTGCTCCTCTAATATTCGTCAAAGCTAACCTGAATCCCTTGGCTACTCGTAAAAATTTGAGTACCCAAGAGTTTATGAAAACAAAAGATAAACTCCGGGTCAGATATGGGTCTGGTGTGAGTAACAGGTTAAAGTTGCTTAACTTTCAAAAACCTTTAGAAAGAAAGGTATCACGTAAGACTTCCCACACATAAACATGGAAAAGTTTTTACCTTACGCTAACCAAAACATTTGATAGGAAATCCAGTGATATTATAATAGTGTCTAGGGTTTTCAAGTAAAATACAGAAATAGCTGGAATGCTTACATCTCACGTTCCAACATATTTGGGCACAACTAATACGTACGGCACTTATTGGATTTTGGATTCCATCAATGGCAGGGCTACTGGGGTACCGCCCGTCACAGTACGTGGCCTAGATCAACGTACCGAGGAGTACTCCCACTCCCCTACAACACAAGGCCGAACCCATTCCTTACTGAATAGTTCCGAACAAGACAACCCCGCAGTTGGTGCGCATATCCAACTGCCCACTAAGCCGAATAAAAAGGGACCTCTAGACAGGGATCAATCTTGCTCTCCAGTGGGTGCTACCCACAAAGCCTTGCTGCACCTTCCCTGTTTTAGCCATTCCCGGTTGATGAGGCTTGAGGTTACGATTACCTTTAGAGGACACATCTCTTAGAATGCTCATCGTCCACCTGACGATGTTCTGAAAGCATTCAATCCATACAAGTTCGTTCTGGGTTCGAACGAAACCGAAGGCATTATCTCGTTACACTCGTTTTGGAATCACCCTCAGAGTTAACGACGATAACCCTTGCACTCTGAATCTCCATCTCGAATCTATAAGTACTATTCCGTCAAACTCATTACGGAATCACCCACAGAGTTATACTGACGTATAGCCCTTACACCTCGAGTCTTCACTCTTCACATAAGATTCACGACCTATCGTTGATTTGGATCGATGTGGTTTTCGGATATCCAAATATGGAAACCCGATCCCGGTCTCATCGAAATCCAAAGCGTGTCTTTTAGGTCCAAGTTGTTTTAAAGTTTAAAACAATTCAATTATATTATCTATATACACACAGATAAATAATTCATAGATTCACAACAGATAATTATCATTATCATAACCACAGATAATCCACATTATCACTATTAAAAGATAATCCATATCAATATCACAATGCAACCAATGCATCCATATCAATCAACATTACTAATCTCATCTCTGAGATTCAAATCATTCAAGGTTACCAATATCAACCATCTATAAGCAATGACTTAATCATACCATCTATAATTAATTTAAAATGTATTAAATTAATTACATCATCTTTAGTTAATTTAAAATGAATTAAATTAATTACTTACACAATATAAATCTTTCTTATATTATCATTAATTAATTACAAATTAGTTAATTGATTAACCTCTAATTTATCATCTTAATTAATCAATCCTGATTAATTATACTTTAATTAATTTCACAAAATTAATTACCCTAAGTCAATAACAGTAATTAACCTTTAATTACTTCATTAATTAATTAACTATAATTAATTACATTTAATCTTAATTAATTACAATTAATTAATTACACTTAATCACTTATTATTGATTAATTAATATTAATTAATCAATCTTAGTTACATCATTAATTATATTAATTAATGTCTCGTAATTATATTTAATTAATTACTCAATTAAATTAATTACTTTCAGTAATTAATCCCACTTAAACCATAATTATTAATCACCTTTGATTAATATCAATCTATAATTAACCACCTTTAAATACTTATCAAATTAATTACCCTTTAATTAATTTCTTAATTAATCTCTTGATTAATTATACAAGATAATTTAATCCAAATTACATTCATAATTCCAACACTATCCACTAATTACATCCTGTAATTATCTCTAATTACTTAACTGAGTAATTCCATTAATTACATAAAGTAATTATTATCAAATCAAATGTTTAAAATTAATTAAACTTAATTAATTAATCTAAACCAATCTCAATAAACTCATTAATTACATTAAGTAATTAATGTCTTAATTACTTTTATTTAAGTAATCAACTTAAATAAATTTCATAATTTATTATCATTAATTAATTAATCTAATTAATTATTAAAAATTAATCATATTAATTAATTACTAAATAAACTTTAGTTAATGACCATCATTAACTATTATTAATTCTTTAATTATTTTTCTTTAATTACTTCTTAATTATCTCTAATTTGAATTAATCCAAATTATTAATTAAATAAATTAAATAAACAAGTTATTCCTTAATTATCCAATTTATTTAATTATATTTAATGTCTTAATAATTTTTAAGATAAACCATTCCTTATTATTAATTTCATAAATATTAAAATGTACTTAGAACATTTCATTTAAAAATTTAAATTTCATTTTCATTTTGAATCTAAAATTCAAAATAATATTTATTAAAACATTATATAATTTAAATTCATTCATATTCCTTTTTAGAATAAATGTAAATAACATTTATAACTTATAATTAAAACTTATATAAGATAAGTCTTAATATACTTAATTTAATTAAAAATTAAGTTTAAAATACATTTAAATTCCAAATTCAAGTTAACAATCATTTAACTTCCTTTATAAACTATTTATAATGATTTCATTTCAAAAAGAAAAAAAATCAATTTAAATATTTGTCTGAAACAATTTTTTTACTTCTAATAAACAATTTAAATTTAAACCAGTTTGAAAACATTCAAATTTTAAACTTATTCAAATCTCAGATTTTTAATTCATTACACTTGAAACCATTCCTTATTCAAATCATTTGTATTTTAAACTTGAATTGAATTCTTGCTTTATTTCTTGATTTTAAAACTTCTTATTTAAAAATAAAAACTTGAAGATTTAAAGATCCTTAGGAAATCTGGACTTAAATTTGAATTCAACTGCTAGTTAAAAATTTGCCTTCAGATTTAAAATGAAATTTCATTTTTCAGAAACTGTCAGGTTTCATTTTTTTATTATTATTTAAATCTGAAAACCACTTACAAATTTGAAAACTTGTAGGATTCAAAATCATTTGAAACAATAATACAAACTAGATTTAAACTTGTTTTAAATCCAATCATTACAACCTTTGAATTATTTTAAATTTAGTTTAAAATTTACTGGCAAGTTACAGAAAAAAAACTGTAACAATATAACCAACCCGAGCCTAAAGAATTTTACTTCGAGTCAGAAGAACTTCTGCTTCGAGCCAATACTACAATTTCTCGAGTGATTCTCGAGTTCCCCCTCCTGCACATACCCAAGCAACCATCTGACACAAAAGTGCACGGTGCACCTGCACCGTGCCTCCGGCAATCACTAGCCAACTCCGGTGGCTTCCCTACACCCGCGACCACCTCCCTAATCCACTCCGATCATCCCACAACTCACATACAACTCGAATCGAAATTCGAGTTCACATCCTAACCTGGAACAGAAAGACCCCAACCCCATCGAAACCTGTCAACACATCATCTATGGTGCTCCGACCCCTTGAGGACCTCCACCACCGGCCACAGCTTCGTCTATGACCAAACTATCAACCCTTAAAACCGAGTTGAACTCGATCATCCCTATAATCCATACCGACCAAATCAACATGCCAGTTGAAAACTAGGGCTTCAGAAACTAAACTATCACCACTACTTCCATGGTGATCTGCATCACCATCACTGATTTTTCCAAGCTTCATTTGTTACTCCCCTATCCACAAGATGAATCCCGACCCTTCAATTTGCAGAGATCACCCAAAAATCCCTTATTTCCATTTTATGTTCAACACAGAACTGCTCCCTTCTTCCCAATCTATAAATTATGATTTTAGTATTGAAATTTATGTTTTGCTTTGTGTTTCCATTCTATATTACTGAATCCATAATTTACAAAGTTTAAGATTTCACTTTGTATATCACCCACTGTTGTTCCCTTTTTTTTTTCTAGAGACACTCAGATTTGAAATTTAACTTTAATAAGTTTTAAACATTAATTCATGGTAAATCAAACAACTTTAGTTTGATAATTAAGTCTTAACAACAATTGATTCCAGAATAAATGAATTTAAATCAAAACAGGGAAAACTGGAACTATAAACAGGGAGTAATCCTATGTAACAAGCATGCATATTAATCATTCATATATATACACCATAGTTCATCATACATATTCACTTTAACAACATAAGCATGCAACCAATTTTTATATTAACTTTAAGGAAACATGAAATGTTACTCACCTTTTTCTTGATGGCAGAGCAGAAATTTGGAAAAGATTTTGCTTTCAAAGAAAGTGTTTCAGATTTTAGTTTTGAGGTGATTTGTTTTAAAAAAATTTCATCTTAGCTTTGGATTTAGAAAAGAAAAGAAAAATGAGAAAAAGAAAATTTTATATAAGCTGAAATTATTTGGAAACAAAAACAAAAGAAAAAGCTAAATTCAATTGCCACTTGTCTTCAATTTTAACATTTGTCATATTAGTATGTTAATTACTTAACACATGTTCTTTTAAATTTGTAAAAAGTTTACATTTGTCACCAATGTTAGTTAATTATAATTAAGTGTGAATTAGTTATTTAGTTATATGTTAATATAAGATAAATGTAAGCTTGTATTAATTAATTAGTCAATCATGTATTTATTTACATGTACATAAATTTTAAAATGAATAAATATTAAACTTATACAAATGATTCAAAATCAAAATAAATTATAAACAATTATACTTTAGATTAAAAACATTGAATTCATGTTCAAATTGAATTTTTGAAATCCAGTTTATTTACAAATTCAACTACAAAATTAAATTTTGAAAAACAATAATTTTTATTTAAAATTTATTTGTTGAAACAATGTTTTATTATATATTTTAAAAATATCAACATTTAATAACCATAAATAACTTATTAAAAGAAATTATTTCTTTATTCATAAATTATTTATATTATCATACTATATCAAAATAACCTTTATTGTTATTTTATTAAAATTTAAACTTGAGTTACACATATTTTAAATCTTTTCAATATCTTTCTTATGTATTAAAACCATATTTATTTATTAAATAACCCTTTTAAAACTTTTACTTTTAAATAAAATCATAATTTCCAATTTTACTGAAGATATAAATTTTATAGAAAACATGATTCATTTAAAACAATACCTATTTACAATATATACAATATCCTATATATATTATAAATATAAAAAAAATATTAGATCTAAAAAGATAAAATCTATCAATTAACTATTTATTCTATTGAATTATTAAATTAATTCAAGTCTTATTAACAAAATTATCAAATCAATTTAATTTTTATTTCAGATTATTAAATTGATATTGCTTTAAAATTCCGGGTCATCACATTCCTGCCCCCTTAAAAGAATTTCGTCCCCGAAATTTAAAACCAAGGCAATTTAATAATCTATTTAAAGATTAAATTTTAAAACACAAGCATATACCAATGATATGCTAACAACCATAGCAATCAATTTACCCAATCAAATATAGTTATCCAAAAAAATTCTGGATAGAACTTCTGCGAGTTTCCTCAGTAAAAATATCGGGATACTCGCTCTATAGATTCCAAACAATCAATACAATTAAACTACAGAGCTCCTATTCATCTATATCTACAGAACTAGATAACATATCAGACTACAGACGAGTCTGACTCAACAACCAAACCTCTAAAACTACTGGTTCCAAAACCAGAGATAGACCATACACGTACTCTCTCAGAGATACGTGAAACTCATCGAATTCCAGTTATCCAAACTGACAATTCAATCCTGAAAACCAAATACCAATCCAACCAAAACACAGATAAAAGATCCAAACATCACTGAGCTAGCTTTTCTAATCTTACCAAAACTTATAGCTCCTGAATCAGAGAAAACTCCAAAAATAACGAAGTCTCCAACTTCGAATACCAAATTTCTCCGTCCCTTATCCACAAAAGCTTTCGGACAAATTCTGGCTGCCAACATCCAAACTGATCAGCTCTACCCTTGTTAATTCCTCTAGAAACAATCAGAACTAAAAACAACCCAACACAATGATCACCTCAAGATCAATCCAAAACCAAAACACAATTCTACTCCATAAACAGCAGAAAACTACAAATTTCTCCTAATCCGGAAAAGAAAATCAGAAACACTATCAAACTGCTTCCGCTGCACAACTCTGATCCATAGTAGATAAGATAATACGGACGAAGAACACAAGCACAAACACTAACTGGACATCACTTCTCAGAAATATGGTTCAACGGATCCATAAAGAAAACTCAGAAATTCCTCCAAAACCGAGTTACTTCATCAAACTCTATCTCTAGGAATCATTCTCCAACTAAACAGAACTATCAGTTCCACTCCTGGAATACTAGTCGATAAGAAATCTCAATTTCTAGATGCTGACGAACCTTAGTTTTTCCCAGAAAATCTCCAACAATCCAAGAGAACACTCAACCAATCGCAAGTCACTTTTGCGATCAACCCAGAAAAATTTCCAAAGAAAACCATTCTCTCCTTACCAAACAAAACAGCTTACACTGATCTAGTCAATCCATTGAAGAAACGGATTCACTCTGCAGCTTTCTGAACTCCATTTTCAGAAAAATTATTCCGCTAAGACCTCTCTGTCGGCTCACAGAACATTCCGATCTGCACTGTTGTCGCCAATGCCAAACTTCTTAATCCAAAGTTCTTCGAGAAACTCGGACTTCAAAGCAAACAGAAAACACCGCAACATCCTGCTGAATCCAGCCACAACTTCGGGACAGTCACACTTCCCAAACTTGTTCCAAAAAAAACATCTTCGGAAATAATCCATAGTCACTGCATCTCATCACGCAGTTACAACTTCCTGAGGTATCAAGATACTTTCACTTGCTCCAGCTCAACCGAACAGATCAAACCCTACTCACCAAACTTTGTACTTCAAAGATGACTCCGAACCTTAACAGGTTTCCTTCAGAGATCGATGAAATACTTCTACACAACAAAACTTACTCGAGACAGTATTAGCTCTACAATCGCGACAGATAAACTTCCAATCTGAACATCAGACTCCAATCAATGGTAGTAATCGTGTTACACACACTACTACCTTATCTACCTTTATAACCTATATTGGAAAACCCGAACAGGTAACCCAACAGATAGGTAGAAATAGATAAATATATATAAATATATATAAAATTACAAATACGCTCTCTCAAGAAAGACACCACTACAGAGCCTAGGTATTCACTCAACCTAATGCTCTGATACCACCTGTAGCGACCAAACTTCCACACTCCAGGAAGTCGCTTCGCTAATAAGAAAAGAAAGGGATAGAAAAGAGAAAGAAAGAGAAGAAGAAGAAACAACACATCAGAATCTAAACAGCGGAACGAATAAATTATATTAATAACATAATATATTACATAGTTTACAACCACTATCAGAGTACACAGATATACAACACATACTAGACAGTTATAAACACCTGTCAAGTATTTACAACATAATACAACTCAGAGACAACATAGAACACACAGCGGAATACTAATATCTAACGCAGAAGCCTCCTGCTCCATTGCTCCTCCAATATTCGTCAAAGCTAACCTGAATCCCTTGGCTACTCGTAAAAATTTGAGTACCCAAGAGTTTATGAACACAAAAGATAAACTCCGGGTCAGACATGGGTCTGGTGTGAGTAACAGGTTAAAGTTGCTTAACTTTCAAAAACCTTTAGAAAGAAAGGTATCACGTAAGACTTCCCACACATAAACATGGAAAAGTTTTTACCTTACGCTAACCAAAACATTTGATAGGAAATCCAGTGATATTATAATAGTGTCTAGGGTTTTCAAGTAAAATACAGAAATAGCTGGAATGCTTACATCCCACGTTCCAACATAGTTGGGCACAACTAATACATACGACACTTATTGGATTTTGGATTCCATCAATGGCAGGGCTACTGGGGTACCGTCCGTCACAGTACGTGGCCTAGATCAACGTACCGAGGAGTACTCCCACTCCCCTACAACACAAGGCCGGACCCATTCCTTACTGAATAGTTCCGAACAAGACAACCCCATAGTTGGTGCACATATCCAACTACCCACTAAGCCGAATGAAAAGGGACCTCTAGACAGGGATCAATCTTGCTCTCCAGTGGGTGCTACCCACGAAGCCTTGATGCACCTCCCCTGTTTTAGCCATTCCCGGTTGATGAGGCTTGAGGTTACGATTACCTTTAGAGGACACATCTCTTAGAATGCTCATCGTCCACCTGACGATGTTCTGAAAGCATTCAATCCATACAAGTTCGTTCCGGGTTCGAACGAAACCGAAGGCATTATCTCGTTACACTCGTTTTGGAATCACCCTCAGAGTTAACGACGATAACCCTTGCACTCTGAATCTCCATCTCGAATCTATAAGTACTATTCCGTCAAACTCATTACGGAATCACCCACAGAGTTATACTGACGTATAGCCCTTACACCTCGAGTCTTCACTCTTCACATAAGATTCACGACCTATCGTTGATTTGGATCGATGTGGTTTTCGGATATCCAAATATGGAAACCCGATCCCGGTCTCATCGAAATCCAAAGCGTGTCTTTTAGGTCCAAGTTGTTTTAAAGTTTAAAACAATTCAATTATATTATCTATATACACACAGATAAATAATTCATAGATTCACAACAGATAATTATCATTATCATAACCACAGATAATCCACATTATCACTATTAAAAGATAATCCATATCAATATCACAATGCAACCAATGCATCCATATCAATCAACGTTACTAACCTCATCTCTGAGATTCAAATCATTCAAGGTAACCAATATCAACCATCTATAAGCAATGACTTAATCATACCATCTATAATTAATTTAAAATGTATTAAATTAATTACATCATCTTTAATTAATTTAAAATGAATTAAATTAATTACTTACACAATATAAATCTTGCTTATATTATCATTAATTAATTATAAATTAATTAATTGATTAACCTCTAATTTATCATCTTAATTAATCAATCCTGATTAATTATACTTTAATTAATTTGACAAATTAATTACCCTAAGTCAAAAACAGTAATTAACCTTTAATTACTTCATTAATTAATTAACTATAATTAATTACATTTAATCTTAATTAATTACAATTAATTAATTACACTTAATCACTTATTATTGATTAATTAATATTAATTAATCAATCTTAATTACATCATTAATTATATTAATTAATGTCTCTTAATTATATTTAATTAATTACTCAATTAAATTAATTACTTTCAGTAATTAATCTCACTTAAACCATAATTATTAATCACCTTTGATTAATATCAATCTGTAATTAACCACCTTTAAATACTTATCAAATTAATTACCCTTTAATTAATTTCTTAATTAATCTCTTGATTAATTATACAAGATAATTTAATCCAAATTACATTCACAATTCCAACACTATCCACTAATTACATCCTGTAATTATCTCTAATTACTTAACTGAGTAATTCCATTAATTACATAAAGTAATTATTATCAAATCAAATGTTTAAAATTAATTAAACTTAATTAATTAATCTAAACCAATCTCAATAAACTCATTAATTACATTAAGTAATTAATATCTTAATTACTTTCATTTAAGTAATCAACTTAAATTAATTTCATAATTTATTATCATTAATTAATTAATCTAATTAATTATTAAAAATTAATCATATTAATTAATTACTAAATAAACTTTTGTTAATGACCATCATTAACTATTATTAATTCTTTAATTATTTTTCTTTAATTACTTCTTAATTATCTCTAATTTTAATTAATCCAAATTATTAATTAAATAAATAAGTTATTCCTTAATTATCCAATTTATTTAATTATATTTAATGTCTTAATAATTTTTAAGATAAACCATTCCTTATTATTAATTTCATAAATATTAAAATGTACTTAGAACATTTCATTTAAAAATTTAAATTTCATTTTCATTTTGAATCTAAAATTCAAAATAATATTTATTAAAGCATTTTCTAATTTAAATTCATTCATATTCCTTTTTAGAATAAATGTAAATAACATTTATCACTTATAATTAAAACTTATATAAGATAAGTCTTAATATACTTAATGTAATTAAAAATTAAGATTAAAATACATTTAAATTCCAAATTCAAGTTAACAATCATTTAACTTCCTTTATAAACTATTTATAATGATTTCATTTCAAAAAGAAAAAAAATCAATTTAAATATTTGTTTGAAACAATTTTTTTACTTCTAATAAACAATTTAAATTTAAACCAGTTTGAAAACATTCAAATTTTAAACTTATTCAAATCTCAGATTTTTAATTCATTACACTTGAAACCATTCCTTATTCAAATCATTTGTATTTTAAACTTGAATTGAATTCTTGCTTTACTCCTGATTTAAAACTTTTTATTTAAAAATAAAAACTTGAAGATTTAAAGATCCTTAGGAAATCTGGACTTAAATTTGAATTCAACTGCTAGTTAAAAATTTGCCTTCAGATTTAAAATGAAATTTCATTTTTCAGAAACTGTCAGGTTTCATTTTTTATTATTATTCAAATCTGAAAACCACTTACAAATTTGAAAACTTGTAGGATTCAAAATCATTTGAAACAATAATACAAACTAGATTTAAACTTGTTTTAAATCCAATCATTACAACCTTTGAATTCTTTTAAATTTAGTTCAAAATTTACTGGCAAGTTACAGAAAAAAAACTGTAACAATATAATAAATCCGAGCCTAAAGAATTTTACTTCGAGTCAGAAGAACTCCTGCTTCGAGCCAATACTACAATTCCTCAAGTGATTCTCGAGTTCCCCCTCCTACACATACCCAAGCAACCATCTGACACAAAAGTGCACGGTGCACCTGCACCGTGCCTCCGGCAATCACCAGCCAACTCCGGTGGCTTCCCTACACCCGCGACCACCTCCCTAATCCACTCCGATCATCCCACAACTCACATACAACTTGAATCGAAATTCGAGTTCACATCCTAACCTGGAACAGAAAGACCCCAACCCCATCGAAACCTGTCAACACATCATCTATGGTGCTCCGACCCCTTGAGGACCTCCACCACCGGCCACAGCTTCGTCTATGACCAAACTATCAACCCTTAAAACCGAGTTGAACTCGATCATCCATATAATCCATACCGACCAAATCAACATGCCAGTTCAAAACTAGGGCTTCAGAAACTAAACTATCACCACAACTTCCATGGTGATCTGCATCACCATCACTGATTTTTCCAAGCTTCATTTGTTACTCCCCTATCCACAAGATGAATCCCGACCCTTCCATTTGCAGAGATCACCCAAAAATCCCCTATTTCCATTTTATGTTCAACACAGAACTGCTCCCTTCTTCCCAATCTATAAATTATGATTTTAGTATTGAAATTTATGTTTTGCTTTGTGTTTCCATTCTATATTACTGAATCCATAATTTACAAAGTTTAAGATTTCACTTTGTATATCACCCACTGTTGTTCTCTTTTTTTTTTCTAGAGACACTCAGATTTGAAATTTAACTTTAATAAGTTTTAAACATTAATTCATGGTAAATCAAACAACTTTAGTTTGATAATTAAGTCTTAACAACAATTGATTCCAGAATAAATGAATTTAAATCAAAACAGGGAAAACTGGAACTATAAACAGGGAGTAATCCTATGTAACAAGCATGCATATTAATCATTCATATATACACACCAAAGTTCATCATACATATTCACTTTAACAACATAAGCATGCAACCAATTTTTATATTAACTTTAAGGAAACATGAAATGTTACTCACCTTTTTCTTGATGGCAGAGCAGAAATTTGGAAAAGACTTTGCTTTCAAAGAAAGTGTTTCAGATTTTAGTTTTGAGGTGATTTGTTTTAAAAAAAATTCATCTTAGCTTTGGATTTAGAAAAGAAAAGAAAAAATGAGAAAAAGAAAATTTTATATAAGTTGAAATTATATGGAAACAAAAACAAAAGAAAAAGGTAAATTCAATTGCCACTTGTCTTTAATTTTAACATTTGTCATATTAGTATGTTAATTACTTAACACATGTTCTTTTAAATTTGTAAAAAGTTTACATTTGTCACCAATATTAGTTAATTATAATTAAGTGTTAATTAGTTATTTAGTTAGATGTTAATATAAGATAAATGTAAGCTTGTATTAATTAATTAGTCAATCATGTATTTATTTACATGTACATAAATTTTAAAATGAATAAATATTAAACTTATACAAATGATTCAAAATCAAAATAAAATAAAAACAATTATACTTTAGATTAAAAACTTTGAATTCATGTTCAAATTGAATTTTTGAAATCCAGTTTATTTACAAATTCAACTACAAATTTAAATTTTGAAAAACAATAATTTTTATTAAAAATTTATTTGTTGAAACAATGTTTTATTATATATTTTAAAAATATCAACATTTAATAACCACAAATAACTTATTAAAAGAAATTATTTCTTTATTCATATATTATTTATTTTATCATACTATATCAAAATAACCTTTATTGTTATTTTATTAAAATTTAAACTTGAGTTACACATATTTTAAATCTTATCAATATCTTTCTTATGTATTAAAAAACATATTTATTTATTAAATAATCCTTTTAAAAGTTTAACTTTTAAATAAAATCATAATTTCCAATTTTACTGAAGATATAAATTTTATGGAAAACAGGATTCATTTAAAACAATACCTATTTACAATATATACAATATCCTATATATATATATTATAAATATAAAAAAATATTAGATCTAAAAAGATAAAATCTATCAATTAACTATTTATTTTATTGAATTATTAAATTAATTCAAGTCTTATTAACAAAATTATCAAATCAATTTAATTTTTATTTCAGATTGTTAAATTGATATTGCTTTAAAATTCCGGGTCATCACAAAATATGAACAACATTTTTAAAAGTAGCAAGTATTAAAAAGAGGTAATTATTAATTAGAAAGGGAATGAATGGACCAACTCTATACTGTAAACAAATTTTTATAATTCAAATTTAAAAACAATCGTTCACTTAATTAATTTTGTTAACCCTAAACAAACCAAAATTAACATCCTTTAAAGATTTAAGTAACATACAATAAAGGAAAATAAATTCTTTACACAAATTTGTGTCATAAATTAACATTGGTTTGTATTTATTACATTCACACTATTAGTTATTGCATAAATTCTCATTAATATACATTAAAGTTCATTTAATTCTAATTGATTCCCATTTTAATTATTAAACCAAATAAACGGGTAACTTATAACAAGTGTTACCTTGACATTAATTACACTTATGAATTCCCTATCATCAAGCAAATGTTACAATTCTTAAATACTTCTGCTTTTATTTAATTACCATTAACTATATTATTATTATTCCATTAGCTAATTAAGTATTTACATTTGTTGTTACATTTCAATCTCGTAACCAATTATAACAATTTTCAATATTTCACCTGACCTTTCATTTTAATTTATCCATTTGTTAAGTTTTACATTCATTACATTAGTGCTCCCATTCCATCCTTTATTTATTGACTATCATATTTCCATTTACTATATTTTGGTCAATTTCACACATTATTTGTAATTAAAGTCTCAATTAATTTACTTATCTTGATTTCATTCCTTTATTACATCACTTATTTCTTTACAAATAAACTAACATTTCAATTCATCATGTTATCTTCATATCTTGTAATTATTGTCTTAAACTCATAAATGTAATACTAAGTTTCATTTTAATTCCAATTAACGTAATAATTAAATATTAAATTTCATTTAATTGCAATTAATCGAATTATTATCATCTTAGGCACTATTTACTTTGGTATATATCCTAATACATTAATAAAACATTAAATTAAGATTTATTGTAATTGATTAACAAAGTTTATTTAACACATTAAATAAATAAACAACCTATATTAATTGTCACCTATTTGCTTTTAGTTGCATTTAAAAGTTTGTTACCTATCAACCCAGGTTATTATTCCATATATAACACTAATTTTATTCCATTACTATTTATGATACCCTTGCATTACATACTTCAATATTTCCATTTTCATCTTTATTTCAATTGCATAATATTTAATTCCAATTGCTACAATAATTACACTTATTATAAATTAGATTTCAATGGAATGATTTGTTTGTCTTTCATTACACTACTATATTCAAATATCCATCTTTCCTTTGTATTAACTACTATTTCCATTTTATTATATTTGCCAAATATGTACATTAATTATGATTTATATTCTCAATTAATTTATTTACTTGGTTTCATACTTTTATTACATCAATTACTACCTTATAAATAAATTTACGTTTCTATTAAATTTACATTCACACTTTCCACTATTATATTAATTATCATTAAAGTAACATTTAATTACCCTTATTTGTAGTTGGTAAATTAAGTAGTAACAACTACCATTTGTCACCATTATCCCTTTATAATACTTATATGTTTATTCTTCACAAACAATTTCCATCTATCATATTATTTCACACATTAATACAATAATTACATTTGTTTTTATTATATTCCATTTATAACTAAGTCATAACATTTAAATTATTTTATTTATTGGCATGTTCATTCAAGTTCATTAATTATTAACTTGCATTAACATATTTCTTTAATTTACCTTCGATTACTGTTAACAATGTGTTATTTCATTAATTAATTCAATACTTACCTTTATATTCTCATATTTAATTTATATCTAGGTATAACACTTTCACTACTTCATTTATTGGAATTTTATTCAAATTACTAATAATTAGTTTTAATTACCATTGCTATATTTCATTCTTAACATTTACTTCAATATAAATTATAAAATTTTATTTCTCTATAAATTTAATTATGAAAATATTATTAATTT
Source organism: Allium cepa (assembly GCA_030765085.1). Classification (NCBI taxonomy): domain Eukaryota; kingdom Viridiplantae; phylum Streptophyta; class Magnoliopsida; order Asparagales; family Amaryllidaceae; genus Allium; species Allium cepa. The sequence continues at coordinate 621,646,466 of CM060928.1, forward strand.
AACCAATTGTAATCATTGAAATTTATGGGCTGTTACAAAGTGTATACATATACAAGTATATAACTGTGTGTGTGTATTGTAGTCTGGAAGCATTGATTTAAATCAATGTAATAATTATCTAAAGCTGGTTGAAGTTAAATTTTATATTTTCAAAACAGAAAAGATAATATTTATTAATTTAAAATATATAATAGCTTAAGTTTAAAATAGGATTTAATAAAGGTTAATACTTTCTATAAAAATATATAAGTTATATATATATATATATATAAAAGCATTAAACATAAAAAGGTTTATATGTTTTCTTTTAAAATTATAAATGGAGAAAAATGGTTTGTATATATAAATAGAATAACGAGATAAAAACATAATAGACAAATAAAAAAAATATTAATAAAAGTATTAATATACAAAATGGACAAGTGTAAAAAGATTACAACATGCATTAAACAAGTGGAAGTTAATTGTAGCATGCAAAATACAAATATCTCAAATGCATATGTGTAATAATAAATACAAAGATATGTATATATATATCCCTCTATACTCCTTCTTTCCTCATTTCTTTATTAATATTCAAAAATTAAGAAACTAAAACCAGAAAAGAATTTAAAGCAAACCAGATACAACACCTCCTTCCAATCAAAAAACTGAATCAAGAAAATTCAACTCAGTTAAATTAAGATCTAGATACAACTCAAGGAAAAGTAAAGATCATCTCAAACATCAAGCAGTTCAACTCAATTAAACAAGCAGATCAAGATTCAAAACAAGTTCCAGATCAAATTCAAAACCAGGCTTCTCTGTTTCTTCTTAAACCTATAAGCAAACTACTACTTTATAAACTTAAATCTGACTTAAATCTGATTTAAATCTTGATGTACGTGATAATCCTTGAAGTTATGGATGTAAATCATGTTTGCATGTCTGTATATATGTACATACTTCTTTGTTTAAAGTTTACAGGCTTTAGCAATTTAAAAATTCAAATCCTCATCTCCTAATCCTTCTCAGGATTTGATGTTTTAATAGAAATTGTTTGAATTCGTAGTGTGACGCCCCACCTCTATACCCACGCTAGCCAAGGACATTACGGTGAATGCTGTCAACTAGCACGGAGAATAAGGCTGTTGAGGAGCGACCATCCATGTAATTTCTTTGCGCGAGCATCGATATGTCAGATAGAAATATAGCTTTTCATCTCAAGAGGAAATCCGACATACCGACACAAACACAAAGCTACTACACAGTGGCTATAAAGGTCTTCGGAAACAAATATAGAAATAAACATAATACAAATCAGTCACAGATAATTCATATCACAAAAGGCGGAAAAAGATATGAATATATAACTAATACATGAAAGTGTATATCAGAGTAGTGGTCAAAAAGATCCACAATAATACAAAAGAATAGCAACATGTGCTATACAAAAGAATACAACTATGAGTCCATATCTCAAGTGTATACAACGAAATAAACTACTAATCTAAGTAGTTAGCCAAAAGTCAGAGAAATCAATCCCAAGTGAGAAGTCAAGCTGAAGCACCTGTAACATCTCGGTCTGACCCGAGTATTATTTAATAAGAAAATAATAAACGAATCAGTCTAACTATAAATATCAGATGAAACGATATAGAATAAGAGATATGACTAAACACATAATAATCACAATGCCAAGCTGTGATATATATAAGTAATTGAAAATCAACAAGAGATTAATCAATATCACAAAATCTACACAAGAATCAAAAAAATGTCATACTCCTTATTTCGTTCACCAAACCATAAATATTGACGATTATATCAATGTCAATCACAAAAGTCAATGACACATAAATTCACCAATGCACAAATATTGATAAAACTTATCACTGGAAATCATGAAAATTGGTGAAACACAAATTCTAGAAATCATCTCAAGAAATCCAGAAATCACAAAAGGGGGAAGGCCTATCACAAACGGGAGCATAAAGCTCACCAACACGTGTATCACAAACGGAACGCTAATTCCATGGTTGCTAACCATCACAAATCGAGCCGAAGCTCCACAAACGGCCCGAAGACCATGGGTTGCTACCCCACCAATTTGAGTCGAAACTCCATAAAACGAGGTTTAGTCTCCCTCGCAGACAAAGAGACATCGCGCATTGCTAGTCTAAATCACAAAGATGATCGTCATGATCAACGAAAAGTGTCAATTACACTAAGCTAGTAAATATATAAATTTAGCTTCATGTCCCATAACCACTAGCTTAACTTAAATATTTACGAACAAATTGTAGATCTCCACTAGAAAATTGTCACAAGAGTTTCAACCGAACAAGTCCAAGAATTAACCGACGAAGTAAACGCAAGCGTTTCATACCACTTGTTTTACTAAGCCGTTTAATTAGATTTCTCATACGAGTGAGGTAAAGGTTTGTATATACTAGTAGATTGGAAAAAGGTTTGAGAAAAACGAGCTTTGTAAATAAAATAGTGTTGAAATCGTTTTGATGAAAGAATTTTGATATTGACTACTAGTATAGAAAACCTTTATATTTTTAAAGTGACAAATCACAAAGAAGATTGTAAGAACAATCAATCACTAAAATTCACATACGAAGATGTGAATAAAATCCAAAGAAATCGATACCAAATCCATCCAAATGGATATTTCCAAAAATCCATAAAAAGAAGTCATCAAGGTCGATAATAAGTGATAACAACTAACCGGATCAACAAAAATCGATAAACCTTGGAAATTTACTCACAAATATAAGCAATTAGGCACTATGCACAATTCTAGGCGTCTGGAGGTCTAATCCAGGCGTTTGAAAACTAATCAGACATCTGGTTTAGAATCCAGACGTTTGGATTTGTTCTCTGGGAATAATCCAGAGAACACCCAGACGTCTGAAACTTCAAGTCAGACGTCTGAGACCTCTCCAGACGTCTGATCCTAAATTTCAGATGTCTGGAATTAGTCTCTGCCTTTTTTTTATATTCTGCGTGGTTATATGTTTTCTCTCCAGGTCCAAACCAGACGTCTGGACTTGGTCACCAGACGTCTGGACTTGGTCACCAGACGTCTGGTCACCTAGTCTGGGCAACAATTTACGTAGGCCAAAGTGGCCAAAACGTATCGGGAGCGATCGGACGAGCAACGACGACTAAGGATTTATGCCTAGCGACAACCCAGCCTTAACGGCTCCTCAATACACCCCGAATATCATTGTCCAAATATTCATAATAGGATTTTCATAAACTTGGACCAAAACACCCAAATTAGGAAAATTCACCAAATCAATTCAAATCAAAAGAAAATGAATATGCACAAATGTTAGGAACTCATACCTAACCACAAAGATAGATATAGAAAAAGATGTGAGATAAAAATCTCACCTTTGAACCCAAACGATTGAAGAAGAAGCTCGAAAGCAAAGGAGAATCAACCACTCTTCAAATCCAACTCAAGAACCTTGATTCTAAGCTATAAAAGAAGAACATTCCCCAAGTTAGGTTTAGGAATTTTTGAATTTGATAAGAGAATGTGTTGGAGAAGAAGAAGAGAAGCTTACCAATGGGTTCTTCTATTAGTTTGGAGCTAGAGTTTGATTTGCAAAAGAAAACTAGGGCTTGGAGTTTTAATTTCCTCTTCCACTCTCCATTAACATAAAACTTGAGTATAAGGAAATGAGGAATGAAGTAATGAAGAGGAGAAGGGGTTGGGACTGAATACATAAGTGGGGTTAATGGGCTCAGCCCAAACCAAAGCCCTAAGTGAAAAAGTAGCAAAATTCTACTATCTCCAAACATATCAAAGTTTACACTCAAAAAGGTCGCAAATGGCATTTTAAACTCAATAGGAGTGGTCCCGAGTCCTAATTCGACCGTATGCAAAAAGTAGCTTTTCGGACTAAATTCCGAGTATCGATAAAATATTTAAATATAAAAATCGATAAGTATGCGGGTTGTTACAGACTCCCCTCCTTAAAGAAATTGCATCCTCGCAATATTTAAGAAGAAAATATAAAGTAACAACCATAAAAGCATATTCAACATAAAAGAAATTTGAAATAAAAGGTTCACCCTAAAGAGCACGGGAAAACAAGTCTGGATGTGATCTCTCGATGAACTCACTAGATTCCCAAGAACAATCCTTAGGATTTGAAGACCATTGAACTTTCACAAGCGGAACATCCTTATTTCGAAGTCGTTTGACTTCCGAAGCAATAATACGAACAGGATGCTGCTCATAAGTTAAATTAGGTGAAACTTCAATCTCTTCCACAACACCAGGCTCAAGATTAGAATCGGAATCTCGAAGATATTTCCGTAATTGAGAAATGTGAAACACGTCATGCATGGTAGAAAACTGAGCAGGTAAAGATAGGCGATAAGCCATGGAACCAATACGTTCGGTGATAGGAAATGGCCCAATATATCGAGGCGCTAATTTTCCCGATCAACTGAAACGTACATCACCCTTCATAGGTGAAATTCGAATGAACACAAGATCTCCCACAGAAAATTCTAACTTCCTTCTCCGGTTATCGGCATAGGATTTTTGTCTACTCTGGGCTTCTTTCATCCTATGTCGAATAAGTTCAATCTTTTCTGTGGAATCACGAATAAAATCTGGACCCAAAAGCAGCTTCTCACCGGCCTCAAGCCAACAAGAAGGAGATATGCATGGCTTTCCATAGAGTGCCTCGAAAGGTGCCATACCAATACTAGATTGGAAGCTATTATTATAGGAAAATTCAACAAGTGAAATATGATCTTCTCAACTTCCACCAAAATCAAGAACACATGCACGAAGAAGATCTTCAAGAGTTTGATTCACACTCTCAGTTTGTCCATCGGACTGGGGATGATAAGCGGTGCTAAAATTAAGCTTCGTTCCCAAAGCTTTTTGAAGACTCTTCCAAAATCCACTAGTAAACAATGGATCACGGTCGCTAACAATAGAAGTAGGAACTCCATGTAATTTAACAATCTCTTTAATAAAGAGTTTGGCCAAAAGAGGAACAGTTCGATTAGATCGAACGGGAATAAAATGGGAGGATTTAGTAAGCCTATCAACGATCACCCATAAGCTATCATGACCCGAACGAGAACGGGGAAGGTTGTCAATAAAATCCATGGAAATCTGATCGCACTTCCAAATTGGAATTTCTAAAGGTTGCAATAACCCACCGGGCCTTTGATGCTCGGCCTTAACGAGTTGGCAAGTCATGCAATGCTTAACGAAGTTAGCGATGTCAAGTTTCATTCCCTCCCTATAATAAAGTCGCTTCATATCCGCGTACATTTTGCTACTATCGGGATGAATGGTGAATTTAGAACGATGAGAATCTTCTAAAATATCTTTGTGAAGATCACCAATATTTGGCACGATAAGTCTACCAAATTTTCGAATGCCACCACGAGAATCGATACCAAAGTCTTTCAAACTTTCAATATCAATCTTATCCTTAATATTTTGGCCAAGAAGAGCCAATTCAGGATCTAGCCCTTGAGCTTCAAGAATGCGGTCTAAAAGAGAAGGATGAGCCTCAAGGCTACACAAAACAAGTGATGAGCATAAATCGGATACGCGCTCTCGAATCTCACAAGTGGATAAAATCTCGAGATCGTTCCATTCGGATATCATCATAGAAACAACTGCTTGTTGTTTACGGCTAAAAGCATCGGTGACACGATTACCCTTACCGGGAGTATAAAGGATATCAAGATCATAAGGTGCAAGAAATTCGAGCCAACGCTGTTGACGCAAATTAAGTTCCTTTTGAGAGAATAAATACTTCAAATACTTATAATCGGTATAAAGATCAAATTTCTCTCCCAAAAGATAATGACGCCAAATCCGAAGAGCGAAAACAATAGCCGCGAACTCTAAATCATGAGTGGCATATCTAGTCTCGGCTGGCTTTAATTGCCTAAAAGCATAAGCAATAACACGTTCTCTTTGCATAAGAATGGCACCCAAACCAATGCGACTAGCATCGGTAAAAACAACAAAATCTTGATTCCCCTCGGGAATAACAAGAATAGGAGTATCAGAAAGGAGTTCTTTTAATTTATGAAAAGAAGTTTCACATTTGTCCGACCAAATGTATTTAGCACCTTTCTTCGTTAAGCTAGTGAGAGGCACGACAATCTTAGAAAAGTCTTTGATAAAACGACAGTAATAATCCGCCAATCCAAGAAAACTATGAATCTCCGTCACACTCTCCGGTCTCTTCCAATCTTGAATCGCTTCAATCTTTGAAGGATCCACGGAAATTCCGGATTCGGAAATAATATGACCGAGAAACTTCACACGAGATTGCCAAAAGTGGCATTTAGAAAACTTTGCTTTTAATTGATTACTCCTAAGAGTTTCCAATACAATCCGACGATGCTTTTCATGCACCTCCTCGGTTTTTGAATACACAAGAATATCATCAATAAAGATGAGAACAAATCGATCGAGGAAATCTTTAAAAACTCGATTCATAAGGTCAACAAAATAAGCCGGAGCATTCGTTAAACCAAATGGCATAACAAGCCATTCATAGGATCCATAACGGGTACGAAACGAAGTCAATGGAATGCAATCATCTGCAATACGAAGCTGATGAAAACCGGTAGCTAAGTCTAATTGTGAAAAGACTCTAGCACCACTAAGTTGATAGAATAGATCATCAATCCGAGGTAAAGGATATTTATTTTTGATAGTAAGATCATTAAGCTTGCGGTAGTCAACGCAAAGCCTGAGTGTACCATCGGATTTCTTCACAAAAATAGATGAAGCTCCCCAAGGCGAGGAACTAGAGCGAATAAATTGCTTCATCTCCAATTCGGATAATTGTTTACGCATCTCTTATTTTCTTTATTGGACATACGATAAGGAGGACGAGTTATAGGTTGAGCTCCAGGGATAAGATTAATTCTGAACTCAATTGCTTGCTTAGGTGGTAATCCTAAAACGGGCTCAAATATGTCAGAAAATTCACGAACAACGTGAATAAGAGAAATAATATCTTCCTCATCATCATTATCGTCATCACGAGGATTTAAAGATTATAAAGATGCAACCAAGCTGGAATTCGAATCTTTAAGATTAATAGAAATCTGCTTAAAAGATTGAGGATGTCGAAGACGAATAGTCCGCTCAGGACATAGGATATGAGCTTCATAACGGTTAAGCCAATCCATTCCCAAAATCATTCCAAAGCCTAAATAATGCATGACATGCAAATCGGCTAGGAAAGGAAAATCACACAAAATAATCTCCACATCTTTACAAAGCAAACTAAGAGTTGCGGATCCACCAACCGGATTCGCAATTCTCAAAGAAGTCATTAAAGCAACAACACTTAAAGAAAAAGTATCAACAAGCTCTTTTGATATAAAAGAATGGGATGCTCACGTATCAAAAAGAACCAGAATAGGCTGATCACGAAATATAATAATACCATCAAGGATAGAATGGGAAATACCTTGGCCACGAGATGTGTTGCCCGGGGCTTGAGCAACATTTAACTTTCCCTCCTTCCTGCCCTGAAGCTTGGGGCATGAAGATATAACATGACCGGGAACTTTGCAGTAACGACAAGAGAGAGACTTTGGGCACTTGTTCGCATAATGGTCCTTCGAACCACAATTATATCATTCCCCACGACCAAAGGAAGAAGTCTTTGCCACTAGGGTTGCTTGCTTCCCTTTCTTATTGGGATAAGGGCCTTTGAATTTACTGGGCCTTTTCTTGTTGTTGTTGAAGCTTGGCTTGGAATCCACAACCTCAACATCATTTTCCCTATCCGCCTCTTCAAGACGAAGAGCGATATCAATGAGTTGGTCGAAAGAAACTTCTAATTTTAAAAGTAATGGCTTCTTGAGATTTTTATTCAAGCCATAGACGAATCTCTGATTTTTCTTCAATGGGGTATTAATATATTCAACCCCGTATTTAGAAAGAGATTCAAAAGACGCGACATAATCTGTCACGGAAGATTCACCTTGAACAAGGTCTATAAAACGGCGAGCCAAAGTCACCTTCTTAGCTTCTGGTACGAATTTTAACTCGAAGCGCTCTCGGAATTTCTCCCAGGTGAGATCCGCTTCATTAATCTCAGAAATAAGAAGTTCATACCAGTCCAATGCTCTTTCTTGGAGCATACTAGAAGCCACCTGAACTCGGTGAAGATCAATGAGGTTCATGCGAGAAAAGATTCGATCGCATGTCCTTAACCAAGCCTGGACCTCAATAGTAGTTTCAGAACCTTTAAATGGCTTCCCGCCTAGGTTGGTGTAATCATTGCACAAACGTGCAAACCCAGATTTAGGGTGAGTAGGTTCCGGATTAGAACCAGCTGCTTGAGCATTCGTGACAAGGTCAAGAAGTTGCTGGGTAGTCATAAAAACTCCATCTTGGGGTGGAGCACTAGATGGTCCAGCTCTGGGACGACCAGGTCTAACCATTTCTCTTCTTTTAAGAAAGAAAGAAGAGGAAAAAGTTGTTCTCAAGATAAATATAAAGCAATCTTGATAGATAAAACAAGGAATCATAAAGAAAATAGGATGAATCGGTACGAAGACTCGAATAAAATCCTAAAGCACGACTCCTAAGATGGACTTAGGACGATGATCCTTGTTAAATTATTCTACATTGTTCCGAAGTTTGGCTCTGATACCAAGCTGTGACGCCCCACCTCTATACCCACGCTAGCCAAGGACATTACGGTGAATGCTTTCAACTAGCATGGAGAATAAGGCTTTTGAGGAGCGACCATCCGTGTAATTTCTTTGTGCGAGCACCGATATGTCAGATAGAAATATAGCATTTCATCTCAAGAGGAAATCCGACATACCGACACAAACACAAAGCTACTACACAGTGGCTATAAAGGTCTTCAGAAACAAATATAGAAATAAACATAACACAAATCAGTCACAGATAATTCATATCACAAAAGGCGGAAGAAGATATGAATATATAACTAACACATGAAAGTGTATATCAGAGTAGTGGTCAAAAAGATCCACAATAATACAAAAGAATAGCAACATGTGCTATACAAAAGAATACAACTATGAGTCCATATCTCAAGTGTGTACAACGAAATAAACTACTAATCTAAGTAGTTAGCCAAAAGTCAGAGAAATCAATCCCAAGTGAGAAGTCAAGCTGAAGCACCTGTAACATCTCGGTCTGACCCGAGTATTATTTAATAAGAAAATAATAAACGGATCAGTCTAACTATAAATATCAGATGAAACGATATAGAATAAGAGATATGAATAAACACATAATAATCGCAATGCCAAGCTGTGATATATATAAGTAATTGAAAATCAACAAGAGATTAATCAATATCACAAAATCTACACAAGAATAAAAAAAATGTCATACTCCTTATTTCGTTCACCAAACCATAAATATTGACGATTATATCAATGTCAATCACAAAAGTCAATGACACACAAATTCACCAATGCACAAATATTGATAAAACTTATCAATTGAAATCACGAAAATTGGTGAAACACAAATTCTAGAAATCATCTCAAGAAATCCAGAAATCACAAAAAGGGGGAAGGCCTATCACAAACGGGAGCATAAAGCTCACCAACACGTGTATCACAAACGGAACGCTAATTCATGGCTGCTAACCATCACAAATTGAGCCGAAGCTCCACAAACGGCCCGAAGACCATGGGTTTCTACCCCACCAATTTGAGTCGAAACTCCACAAAACGGGGTTTAGTCTCCCTCGCAGACAAAGATACATCGCGCATTGCTAGTCTAAATCACAAAGATGATCGTCATGATCAACGAGAAGTGTCAATTACACTAAGCTGGTAAATATATAAATTTAGCTTCATGTCCCATAACCACTAGCTTAAATTAAATATTTACGAACAAATTGTAGATCTCCACTAGAAAATTGTCACAAGAGTTTCAACCGAACAAGTCCAAGAATTAACCGACGAAGTAAACGCAAGCGTTTCATACCACTTGTTTTACTAAGCCGTTTAATTAAATTTCTCATACGAGCGAGGTAAAGGTTTGTATATACTAGTAGATTGGAAAACGGTTTGAGAAAAACAAGCTTTGTAAATAAAATAGTGTTGAAATCGTTTTGATGAAAGAATTTTGATATTTACTACTAGTATAGAAAACCTTTATATTTTTAAAGTGACAAATCACAAAGAAGATTTTAAGAACAATCAATCACTAAAATTCACATACGAAGATGTGAATAAAATCCAAATAAATCGATACCAAATCCATCCAAATGGATATTTCCAAAAATCCATAAAAAGAAGTCATCAAGGTCGATAATAAGTGATAACAACAAACTAGATCAACAAAAATCGATAAACCTTGGAAATTTACTCAAAAATATAAGCAATTAGGCACTATGCACAATTCTAGGCTTCTGGAGGTCCAATCCAGGCGTCTGAAAACTAATCAGACGTCTGGTTTAGAATCCAGACGTCTGGATTTGTTCTCTGGGAATAATCCAGAGAACACCCAGACGTCTGAAACTTCAAGTCAGACGTCTGAGACCTCTCTAGACGTCTGATCCTAAACTTCAGACGTCTGGAATTAGTCTCTGCCTTTTTTTATATTCTTTGTGGTTATACGCTTTCTCTCCAAGTCCAGACCAGACGTCTGGACTTGGTCACCAGACGTCTGGTCACCTGGTCTGGGCAACAATTTGCCTAGGCCAAAGTGGCCAAAACGTATCGGGAGCGATCAGACGAGTAACAACGACTAAGGATTTATGCCTAGCGACAACCCAGCCTTAACGGCTCCTCAATACACCCCGAATATCATTGTCCAAATATTCATAATAGGATTTTCATAAACTTGGACCAAAACACCCAAATTAGGAAAATTCACCAAATCAATTCAAATCAAAAGCAAATGAATATGCACAAATGTTAGGAACTCATACCTAACCACAAAGATAGATATAGAAAAAGATGTGAGATAAAAATCTCACCTTTGAACCCAAACGATTGAAGAAGAAGCTCGAAAGCAAAGGAGAATCAACCACTCTTCAAATCCAACTCAAGAACCTTGATTCTAAGCTATAAAAGAAGAACATTCCTAAAGTTAGGTTTAGGAATTTCTAAATTTGATAAGAGAATGAGTTGGAGAAGAAGAAGAGAAGCTTACCAATGGGTTCTTCTATTAGTTTGGAGCTAGAGTTTGATTTGCAAAAGAAAACTAGGGCTTGGAGTTTTAATTTCCTCTTCCACTCTCCATTAACATAAAACTTGAGTATAAGGAAATGAGGAATGAAGTAATGAAGAGGAGAAGGGGTTGGGACTGAATACATAAGTGGGGTTAATAGGCTCAGCCCAAACCAAAGCCCTAAGTGAAAAAGTAGCAAAATTCTACTATCTCCAAACATATCAAAGTTTACACTCAAAAAGGTCGCAAACGGCATTTTAAACTCAATGGGAGTGGTCCCGAGGCCAAATTCGACCGTATGAAAAAAGTAGCTTTTCGGACTAAATTCCGAGTATCGATAAAATATTTAAATATAAAAATCGATAAGTATGCGGGTTGTTACACGTAGGATCTTAAGTGAAAAAATATTTCCAAGTGTTATTAGTTTAAAATTTTCTTGAAAATTTGAATATACAGAAGAAATTCAAAGGCATGTAAAATTTGAACATCTTGATTTATTGATCAATTTCATAATCTGATTTGTTATCAGAAACCATGATTTTTAATGCTGAAATCAAGATTTTTAGTTTAGTAAAATGTGGGAATTCGTGAGTTGAACGGAATTTAAACTTCGGTTGATTTCTTGATGACCGACGAAGAATAGGTGTTATGCTTGAAAATGGAGGAAGCTGATGCGATGGGGATCTCATGAAAAATGCCCGTTGGAATTTTAGACCACCGTAGTAGCAGGGCGACGGTGAACTAGGGTTTTGGGTGCAGTTTTGTCGACTGGGTTTGCGAGGTCAGTTCATCAACGTCAAGGTGCCGGAGTCGATCGCATGTGGTGGGATCGACGTGTGGGAGGATGGCGAGACTCTAGATGTGAACGCGTGGTGACCGGTCGTCAGCGGTGAAGGCACGAGGTGGTTTCTGGTGACTAGTTCTATTCCAGGTAGAGTTCGATGTGTTCGGTTTTGATTTACGAGGAAGCTCGTGGTTCTGGGTGGTCGCTCGTGTTGAGATAGTCATCGTTGACTTACGGAGGGTCATGGTGATGATCGGAGCGACGGTGAGGTGGTGTGCACGTGCACATGGGTTATCTCGTATCAGATGTTGTTGATGTGTTTTGATTGCTTGGGGGGAAAATGGTGTTTTACTCGAGGTCGATCTCGAGTTTGATCGGGGTAGTGATTGAGGTTGGTTGTCTCGGGGTAGGAACAGGGGTTGGCTCGGGTAAATGATGGTTTGGGCTCGGGCCTGTACCAAAGTATTTTTTTGCATATTTGATAGTAAATAAATAAATCAAGTTTTATAAGCAAAAGTAAAATTTTGTCAAGTTTCAAAGCAAAGTTTCAAAGCCAATGGAAATAAGTATTCAAAGTGTAAATATTTATCAAATTTTCAAGAACAGGTTTCAAATAGAAAGTATAGGTCTAATGTTTTATCTTGAATTTAATTAAGATTTTGGGTAATTAAAGATTAATTAAATTAAAGAAGTAATTATAGAGAAATTAATTAATTAATGATTAAGGATTAATTAATAATAAAGGTTTATAAATTAATTAATTAATTAGAGATTAATTAAGGTAAGTAATTATAGATTAATTACTTAAATGATAATTACTTAATGTAAATAATTAAAAGATTAATTTCTTAAGGATTAATTAATGTAATAGTGATTAAAGGTTAAATTAATTAATAATTAAAGGTTAATTAATAATTAAAGGATAATTAATTAATAATTAAAGGTTAATTAATCAAGAATAATTAACCAATAGGATAATTACTTAATGAAAGTAATTACGGATAATTAATTTAGATGGATAATTAAAGGATGATTAATTAATGGTTTGTAATTAATTAATGTTAAGTAAGCAGGATTTAAAAGTAATTAAGTTGTTTAGAAATGGTACAACTAATTTATCTTGCTTATAGATGATTAAGATATATTGAATGACTTAGATTATTTGATATCTTTGATATGTGATTTGTGATGCTTTGTGATATGATATGTTTGGATTGAACTGCGATAATATAGATTATCTATCTGTAATGGAGTCGTTGTGTGAATACAAATTGAATTGTATTCATTTAATCAACTTAGATTAAAAAGGGATATTGGATTCGATGAGACCGGTGTCGGGTATCAGCAAATACCCGAAACCACTTCGATATATAATCTAAAAAAATTCTTTGTAGATTTGATATGTGCAATCAATAAATTGGAATGGAATAATTTAAGTAAACTGGACCATTGAAACTATGTAGGGTACTTAGAGATTGTTTGTGAAATAAGTGTTGGTTTTAGCAAGTTAAGAACTCGTAGAAAGTACGAGTTACCCGATATTCAAAGAAGATTTATAACTTAATATTTCAGGTTATATGGATTTACTCACACTGGTTTCCAGCTTGACCCGGGTATTACTTTATTATAATGCTCGGGGTCAGACCGAGTATTGTAGTTTTTTAGGTCAGGGTGTTCTAGAGCTAAGGAGGTGAGCTGGATGGCAGGAACGTGTACAGTATATTCCGACATGTATTTGAGATTGTGTTGACGGCGATCAGGGGAAAAGTTGTTACAACTGTCTAGTTTAATTGTGATTGATTATACTCTGATGTATTATATATAAATTGTAACAACCCGATATTTTCAGCCATTCGCATCCACACATGTCGGACTTGAATTGCTCAAAATACCGCATTGTAAATAAATTTGGAGCAAATAAAATACAATCACAGAATCACAGACACAGAAATACCAGAATAACTCGCAGCGGAAATTGAAATACCATAGTAGTTCATGAAACTACTATAACAAACACTCAAACAAATACATAACATCGGTCTGAAAAAAATATACAATAGAATCTCAAATACATAGCAGTGTATAAATACCAGAACTGAAGTAGAAAACTGAAACTGAAAGGGAACAGATACTAGACAAGCAGAATCTCCAGCGATTCCTAGCTCCAGGAAAGAAATTCAAAGCTAAGCTGTAAATACTCAGGCTGACCCGAGCGTAAAGTAAAACACAAAACACACGAGTCAGGACATATATACTTATATAATGTAAACCAAGTGAACTGTAGTAGAAATGCACAATAACTTAAAGGATGCTTGGGATCGCCCATCCTTTGAGAATCAGTTAAACTATAAATTAAATACATCCCGTGGTTAAAATTTCAAAATAGTATTTTATACCTCGAAATCAAATAACATTTCAAAAATTCAATATCATTCAAAAATCCATTTCAAAATATCAAAATATCGTATTTTCCAATCCACATTCATTTATTTAAAATACCATTTCAACACACATTTCAAATAGTTTATATTTCAAAGCAAATTACTTTATTTTAAATCATAAAAATGAAGTTATTATATTTAATAATTAAATTATTAAATTTCCAAAAATTTTAATCTTTCAAAATTAATTTATTCACTTAAATTTGTTAAAACAATGAAAATTCAACTTTCGCAGCATTTACAAAAATGCTACGGAAGGTTACTTTTAAAACAATTCAATTTAACCAAAGACAACATTCAAAATGTTGTAATAGGGTTACATTAATTCAAATAAAACCTTAGTTAAATTCAACAATTATAGCACTTACAAAGTGCTATAATAGCATTTAATTCAATTTAGCCCTTTAGTTCATTTATATTAACTACAATATTTACAAATGCTGTAATATCCTTTACTTTAGAAAATAATAGCATTTCAAAAATGCTGTTAATTAAATTCCAAATATTCACTATACTTTCACAAACCATTAAATTTTTATTTAAACCATTTCAAACCTATAAAATCATATATTTTTAAATTTTATAACCATGATTTAATTTTCCTTAAATTCATGATTTTATAAAGTTAAATTTCCATTCAAAAATCAATATTTAATAATTCACTTATTAAATTCCAACATTCAATTTCAATTCATATAATTAAATTTTTAACTTAACACTTAAGTTTAAATTTCCAAATATAACTTATTTTTCATTTTACTTACTTAACATCATAATTCACTTTTAAACAAAATTCACAATTTTCCAATTTAAGTTATTTTTTAAAATTCAACTCAATATTCATTTATTTCACATTTTAACTTATTCAAAATCCATTAATATACTATAAAATCATTTTAAATTCATTTAATTCAAAATATCATAATTTTATTATATTTTCATATTTAATTTAAATTCCATTTACAATTAAATCAAAATTTCCAAAATAACTTATATTTTAAATTTCCGCTTTATCATTAATTTATTTCACTTATAAATTCTCAGAAAAATCAAAATACTTTACAAAAAAATCAATTTTATTTAAGTTTAAATAAAAATATTATAATATTTACATTTCTAAAAGATTTTAAAAATTTTAGAAAAATATATTTAACCACAGGTCTGTATATCATTTTCTACACTAGGTAAAGTGATACGGGTAATATATCGTTTCAACCCGTAATTTATAAAGAAAACTTGGGTTCTATCATTTCAAACCCACAGTCCCAAGTAAAATGAAATAATTGAAAATCATTCAGGGCTATCATTTCAACCTATAACGATTTTCCTTTATTCTAAAGTCCGTTCGGGTATGTATGATTTCAACCCATAGTGATTCTAATCTAAAGGGAACTTGCAGTGTGATAAACTGATATAAATAACAGAACAGCATAAAATAACAGTAATATATGGTATAAAGGTAAATAAGCATGGGTGAACATCATATGATCATAACGTAGCATATATAACATGGTGACGCATCCTACAGATTCAAATGTGATCGATTTACTAGTTATATAAGCATAAAACTGTCTGGTGAGAATAACTCACCGGTATAAGCTTGAGATGACAACAAAAGAATGCACAATTGAGATCCAAAAAAGCACGATAGCATGACAAATATTCGAGTGGGAGAGCCAAAGATTAATTTCCTTGAATACAATTCAAACAAAACAATATAACAAACATAAGTTTTCAACCCAAAATACGATTAAACAATGTTAGAATTAACTGCATAAAACAAAGCCAAAGTCTTTGCACTTGCTTCCAACAACTTGTGCTTCAGCCTAGGGTCAGAAACACATGGCTATGGTGAGAGTTTGGATCTGTTTTGGGTTGATATGGGTCGGCCAAACATGGGTAGAAAATGGTGTAAAGTTTGGTGAGCTAGAATACACAATCAAAGCAACACACATGGTTTTCAAGCAAACAATGGTCACGGCCAAAGCAATAAGTGGGCAAGGCCATCTCTTGTCGGGTCAGGGGATGATGTGACAGAGGTGTCGGGTTAGGTTGGAGATGGTGGTGTTGGTGTAGATGGCGGCCAAGGGGAAGTTGAAGGTGGTGGATGCATCATGTGTTCGACTATGCTATTTCAATAGGAGTTTGTGCCTTTTTGTGGTGGATCATCAAACTATGGTGGCTCGGCATAGGATGGTCAGTGAGAAAGAGGCGGTGGTGATGGGTTCAATTGGTGGTGGACACGGCACAGCTGATGGAGATGGAAGGCCGAACCTGGAGAGGAAGAAAGCAAGTGCAAATTCAATATAAACAAGCATAAAAAAGAAAAAGAAAAAGAAGATTTTACCAAACTTTTTGACAAGGAGGGAGGTTAAACTTTTTTTTGATGAGGAAGTAAATATTTCACGTGAAAATGATATGGGAGTCATCTGAAGATAGGGAGTGTTATGGCAGCAAAATTGAATAGGTGTTGGTTGGAGTTGAAAAGGTGTGAATACAAAAAGGCTAAAGTAAACCAATGGTCACTAAACTCTTCAAATAACCATATTTCTTTTTGTAACTTTGAATAACTGAAATATATATATATATATAAATTCAGATAAAAATACGAAAATTTAGTATATAAACAAAAATAAATAAATATTAATTATATATAATTAAATTAAGAAAAATGGAAAAAATTGTAAACTAGTCTAGAAAATTTGAAAATAAATGGAATAAACTTTGGAAAATTTTTATGTACTTGAAAAATATTCATAAATAAAGATAAAACCCAAAATAAAAATGCATTCACAAAAATAAATAAATAAATTTCAATTAAATATAATTTAAATGAAGAAAATAGCATAAAAATGGAAACTAGCTGTAACGTCCCGCCTTTTCGCACGCTTTCAATCGACACATGTGCCAATTCAAATCATACGGAAGGGCGGATTATTATGGGGTAAATACGAAAAATAGAGAAGAAATAAAATAAAATAGAATCTCACAGCGGAAGGATAAAATATAACAATCAATATATAGTTCGTAAAACTGTTTACAAAACATTATATTCTTCTTTATATAATAAATATCAGAGTTCACATACCTATAAATATCAATGCAGCGGAATTAAATGGTGTAGTGAAATAATATAGTAGATAATAGTAATACAAATCTTCGTCTTCGTCCTCCAGAGCTAAATCTTCAAATCTTGAAACACTCGGACTGACCCGAGCGAATTGAAAAGACAAAACACTCGAGTCAGAACTAAAAGATCTTATGTAAGTTAAATTAACAGAAATAAATATGAGTGCAGTAACTCAAGAGATGCTCGAGATTTACATCTCCTGAGGATCCGTTAAACTATTTACTATGTAGTATATTCCGCTATTATAATAGTGTCTATTTGTAAAATAAACTTACTTTAAATAGCGTTAAGAAGTTACCCAGTCTCCCCCTTAACACAATAATAGTATCAGTAGTCCATCCAATATCATAGTCCCTCCTGATCGGGAAGCCACCAGAGGATACCACACGGGCTAGGGAGAAAATCAAACTTGCACAAGGCGCGATAGGGTAGGTGACATGGCACAACTAGGCAATGCCGGGGTAGATATACCAATTACGCTTCCGGGTCGGTGGTAACGCGTAGCGCGCAGCTACCGTCCACCTCGAGCCACACCCCCAAATAAAATCAAAAGTGGCCACCGAAACAATCCAAAAGTCAAAGTATATATCGAAGGGATGTGTCCGATCAAAGGTGCTACCTTATTAACCCGTCAATCGCTCCTGTTTTAGCCACCTTATGCCAACTCACGGGAGTTGGGTCTACGTATTTACCTTACAGAAAACGCCGCCACCAACCTACTTCATTTTGGAATCTCCACCGCGTACACGGTTGTTAAAGTGGTTTTCGGAATTGGCAGAGAGTATGACAAATTCCGATCCCGATCTCTTCAACAACCAAACGTTATTATAACACCACGGTCTTTAAATATAGTTTATACTTAAAACCAGAATATAATTATCCATTTCAAAACCCATTAATACGATATCATTTCCTTTTCCAAAACAAACTCATTTTGATATTATTTTTATAAAACCCAAATCAATAATATCATTTTTATTTCAAATATATTTCTTTTCCAAAATCGTACTGCTTTAAAATTTATAATATCTGGAAACCAAACATTTGAATTATAACTTTCAAAACATAATACTTCGAAATTCATAGCTTTAAAACCATAACCTCTAAAATTTGAATGGTTTGGATATTCAACAGTATGTAAAATAGTTGATTTTAAATTACTTTATAAAGAAAATAATTTCCACGCCTTTACCATTTATTCACTTTAAATTAAGTCTAAACTCATAAATCTAGATTTACTTTCAGTTTCAATAAAACACTTCGATTTCAATATATTTCGAACTTTGAGTATTTAACAATTTCAAAACTAAGGTTGGAAATTCTATTCACAATTTATTGTCCTATTATTTAGTTTTGAAATATTCACAAAATAAACCCATAAAATAAAACTCAAATTTCTAACAATTAAATATTTCCTTCAATTTATTTATACTAGAAATATTCATTTAATTTATCTTAAATAAAAATCCAGTTATAAATATCATACCTTTAAAATTTCCAAGTTTAATAAGTTTACACCAACTTGTGGAGTTAAATTTTTGAATAAGCTCAATTCCAAATAAATTTCCAATGTTATTTTCCAATCTTAATTGATTTGAACCATTTAAAATTATACACACACACACACACACACACACACACACACAATATCTTAAACCTGTACTTAATCATATAATATAAATTATCAAATCTCATTATTCAACTTATTTATTTTCATTTAACAAATTCATACATAGCTTAAATTCAATAATTTAACTATATATGTATATATAAAATAGGATTTTATATAAGATCAAAAATTAATATTTATTAAACCGTATCCTATCCAAACCATAGAAATCCTTTTCGAAATATTTATATATATACCGACGGTCTCTATATAAATTTTTTTACCCTATGGTCAAGTGATACAGATATCTATCATTTCAATCCGTAATTTAAAATAAAAATTACGGTTATATATCATTTCAAACCGCAATCCCGAATAAGATGAAATGCATAACAACTTGCAATCAATATAAATAAACATCCATTCATCCATCAAAATCATACATCCAT
Source organism: Allium cepa (assembly GCA_030765085.1). Lineage (NCBI taxonomy): Eukaryota > Viridiplantae > Streptophyta > Magnoliopsida > Asparagales > Amaryllidaceae > Allium > Allium cepa. The sequence continues at coordinate 621,666,058 of CM060928.1, forward strand.
TTATTACAATCATCATCCAAATTCAAATAATACATCAAATATAACAGATGATAAATAACTGGTATCAACTATCAGCTTATATTCAAAAATAAATTATAACTGTTTAACTGGTAGTTTATATGAATAAAAATAAATATAAATTTAACTGGAAGTTAATATGCAATAAATAATAAATAACAATTTAATTAAATAAATGCAATTAACTGAGACGATGATTAAAAATAGGCCAAACAAACATAAATAAATTTCAAATCACGTCATATATCAATTTAACAAACATAAGAAGATTTAAAAGTTGTGAGTGGGTTAAAACACTCGCTTTTTGAATTTATATCCAATTTAAACCCAAAAATTAGACAGTCTCCAAATTCATCAAAACCAGTGCCAAAACGTCAGAAATTCCGATACGATCCCAGCAAAATAAACCACGCGAGAATCCGAGCTCGTATGCAAAAGTTATGAAAATTTCAAAAATGGAAAATTCTGGTCCTAGGTCGACTTCTGGTTCGACTTCGGTGCGCCGCCTCAAATCCCTGGTGCTTGCTTGGAGTTTTTGCCAAAACGACGCAGAGCGACCCGAGTCATTTTCTTCCTGACCCGAAGTAGGTATAGCATTTTTTCCTGTGAAACTCGAAGCGTGACTCGAAGTGGCTGCAGATCCGCAATTTTTTTTTTTTTTGAAATTGAAATTGGATTGGGAAGATTAGGGTTTGTAGTGGAATGAGGAAGAGAATACGTTCAGAATGAGGAATAAGCAATGACCTAGGGTTTATAACCATATATATATAGGCAAACAGAATAGAAAGAATGGGCTAGGTTGGATTTGGGTTTTGAACGATAATTGACCCGAAAAGCCCGTTTCGATTCCGGAACGGAAAAGGGTCAACCCATATATCAAAATATATGTTTAAAAATATTTTAAACGTGATGGAATAAGTTTCACGTACAAATTACATCGTATGAAGAAGTTATGCAAAATTCAAATTTTCCAAATTGATTTCAATTGATTTAAATTGCATAAATTTCAAGGCGTTTCGAGTCCGTACGATCAAACGACAAGTCCGATCGCTATGAAACTTGAAACACTATTATAATTCACCGTTACGGATCCTATGAAACTGGTTTTGTCGAAATCCGAGTCAGTGACCAAAATGGCTAATTTTATATTAATTAAAATAAATTTAAAATTCATTAATAAAATCCAATTTTTTTTAAATCTTAAATTTGACAAATTTTATTACCTTTATATTTCTCAATCAACTTACAATGTTTTAAATTATTTTAAAGTCAATTTAAAGTTGATTAACTTCCCATTTCAGTGTTAAATTTTCATTTCTATTAAATTTAGAAATTATCAATTAAGTTTCCAAAAATTTCATTGAATTAAATCTTCATTCTTATTATTCAATCCATTATAGCCAAATGGATGAAATTAACATACATAAATATTTTTCAATTTCAACTAAATTTTCAATTAACGTAAAAATAAATGTTTAATTTTTACTTAATTGCAAAAACTCAATTACCTTAATACTTTATATTCAAATAAATAAACAAATCTTGATTTACAATCTTTTCATTTACCCATAGTCATATTACAAATGAAATTTACATTATGTTCAATTATTAATTACCATCAGTTAAGATCTTAACATTTGTTCCATAAATTTATTTGCCCTGAATTATTTACTGCATTTATCTAATTCCAATTTTGTAATCACGTTCAATCCATTAATTGGTATTGCATTGACAATTAAATTCATCTACATTTCCATTTATGCAATATTTCAAATATTAAGTTTCCATTTAATTGCAATTGATTATCAGTTATAATTTAATATACTAAATAGATGGTTAATCTTAAAATACTTGTTATCATTAACGTTTTATTTCCCCTTAAAAGCTATTAATAACAAGCCAAATGTTGTTATTTGATTGAGACCTAATTCAATGAATTAATGAATGGGTAAATGATTAAAGTTTTTCACTATTGCCACAATTCTCATTAATATACATTAAGGTTTATTAAGTTCTAATTGACTCCCATTTAATTATTACAATAATTACTACCCTTGCTTCAAATTTCCAAAAATTTAGAAATTACAAATTTTGTTTTCAATATTTCCATTTAATAGACTTTCCATTCTATCATAAATCTAATTGCCCTATTATGGATAGTATTACATTATTGCATCGATTATCAATTTATGGAAAGAATTATTATTGGCCTACACTTATTACATTAACAATTATCATCTTATTCCAATATTCAATTAATATAAAATGCGATTACTACATATTTCTTCCTTAGTTAATAACCTTCCTATTTCCATTTATTTTATCTTAGCAAATTATATCCATTAATTACGATTAACTATTCTAAATAAATTGATTCACTTGGTTTCACGCCTTTTTATTACATCAATTATACTATTATGAATGGAATTTTACCTTGGTTTCATCTTATTGAATCCAACATTTCTCACTTACCAATTTATTCCTCATTAACTGCAATAATTTAGTGAAATAATTGAAGTTGATTACAAATTAAACTTAACAACCTAAAAAAATAAGTAACGTACAATAAATATTGTCATTAACTCTTCATCGAACTTTTAGAGGTTCATTATTTACACCCCAATATTGTAATTACTTACATAACACTGGTTTTACTCAATTAACATTTATTACAAACTATTCAAAAATGTATTCAATATTTATATTAGTTCTCTTATATTCAATTTATACACAGGTATGATCTTTCCACTATTATTAGTATTCTATTCAACTTTCCATTTCTTGCAATAACTCATTTATTATACCTTTGCATATAAATAAACAAGGTTCCAATAAATAGGATTTATTCAATTCAATCCTTTTTAATTAAGTCTATTTTAAACCAAATGTAACAAATTTTACTATTCATTATTATATTTTTGAGTTCCATTCTAGTTAGTATTTGACAAATTCAACATTTCTATTGGTTTCTTATATTAAACTTATAACTAAGTATGCCAATTTACATTATTTCAATTTATTGCCATATAAATTTTAAGTTGTTAACGTTTAAGTGCAATTGCTTCATCAAATTTCGACATTCGCTCCAATATAACTTTAAGACCTTTATTTCTTTCTAAATTAAATTAGAAATCCTATTACATTAACTCATCTTAAAAAAATCATCAAATTTTACAGGTCGTTACACTCTCCCCCACTCAAAACTTTTCGTCCCCGAAAAGGAAAAGAAGAGTTAAGAAATCAATATATCTTATTCAAAACATAATTTTTTTTACAAACAATTAAATTTAATTGTATATTTTATTTAAGTAATAAATTTACAATCATTATATCTTTTTATAATTAAATCAATAAAGTTTGGAAAATATTTTCCAAAATTTTCTAAGTCCAAAATTTACGAAAAATTTCGGCAGAGCCTCCTTTGTACGGAGAGGCTCGGGAGAAAATATAATATAAAAATAACAATATATAACATATGTGACGCCCCACCTCTATACCCACGCTAGCCGAGGAAACTACGGAGCAATGCCGTCAACTAGCGTGGAGAATAAGGCTGTTGAGGAGCGACCATCCGTGCAATTGCTTTGTGCGAGCACCGATATGCCGGATAAAATATAACATGCATTTCATCTCAAGAGGAAATCCGACATACCAACACAAACTCAAAGCTACTACACAGTGGCCATATATAATCTTCGGAAACAAATATAGAAATAAACATAACATAAATCAGTCACAGACAATTCATATCACAAAGGCGGAAATAGATATGAATATTACACATAAAAGTGTATATCAGAGTAGTGGTCTAACAAGATCCACAATGTCACAAAAGAATAGATACAAGTGCAAGCCAGACGAATATGTGTACATCAAGGAGTCAATAACTTAGATGTATACAACTAAAACTACCAAACTAAAGTAGTTAGCCAAAAGATCAGATGAAGGACCGATAAGGAGTCAAGCAGAGGCACCTGTAACATCTCGGTCTGACCCGAGTATTATTTATAAGAACATAATAAACGGATCAGTCTAGCTATAAATATCAGATGACATGATATAAAGTAAAAGATATGTCATAAACATAAAATATCCATAATGGCATACTACTATAAGTATGTAAATGATAATCAACAAATGATTAATCAATATCACAAGAATCTTCTCAGAGATCCAAAAAGGGTATCATACCCAAAACTTGTATTCATAACAAGTTAATGACACACGAATTCACCAATGCACAAAAATTGATAAAGCTTATCAATAGAAATCACGAAAATAGGTGAAGCATAAAATTTCCAGAAATCAACACACGAAATCCAGAAATCATAAAAAGGGAAAGAGGCCTATCACAAGAACGGGGTCATGAAAACTCCCAACACGTGTATCGCAAAACGAGCCGAAGCTCCTCCAAACGAGCCGAAGCTCCTCCAAACGAGCCGAAGATCCTCCAAAGCTCCTCCAAACGAGCCGAAGCTCCTCCAAACGAGCCGAAGCTCCTCCAAACGAGCCGAAGCCCCACAAAATGAAGTATCGTCCTCGACGTGGACAAAGAGACATCACACATAGCTAGTCTAAATCACAAAATGATCATCATTGATCGATAAGTGTAAATTACACTAAGCTAGTAAATATATGAGCTTAGCTTCATCTCCCATAACCACTAGCTTAACTTAAATATTTACGAACAAATTGTAGATTTCCACTAGAAAATTGTCACAAGAGATTCAATCGAACAAGTCCAAGAATTAACCGACGAAGTAAACGCAAGCGTTTCATGCCACTTGTTTTACTAAGTCATTTAATTAGATTTCTCATACGAGTGAGGTAAAGGTTTGTATATACCAATAGATTGGAAATCGGTTTGAGAAAACGAGCTTTGCAATAAAATAGTGTTGAAATCATTTGAAGAAAGAGTTTTGATATTTACCACAAGTATTGAAACCTTTATATTTTTAAAGTGACAAATCATAGAAATGATTGTAGAAACAATCAATCATCAAAATTCACATTCGAAGACGTGAATAAAATCCAAAGAAATCGATTACAGAATCCATCGAAATGGATATTCCCAAAAATCCCAATATAAAAGTCATCAAGTCCATAATAAATGATAATCAACAAATCGGAATCAACATAAATTGGTCGAAGTTGGAATTCTCAAGCAAATAGGCAAATAGGCAAAAGAGTGCAGATTCAGACGTCTGAATCTGGAAAACCAAAAGTTTTCCAGAGTATATTTCAGACGTCTGAACCCTATATTTCAGACGTCTGAAATAGGCAATTTTTAGCCTATTTCCTTTCTGGTCCAAAACAAACTAATTCAGACGTCTGAAATATAGATTCAGACATCTGAATCTGGGAATATAGATGTTCCCAGTATAATATTCAGACATCTGAATATAATGTTTTAGACGTCTGAAACTAGGGCTCAGGGCATTCCATGAACCTAGACCAAAAATGGCCAAAATAAATACCGGAAGCGATCGGACGAGCAACGACGACTAAGGATTTACGTCAAGCGACAACCCAGCCTTAACGGCTCTTCGATACGCCTCAAATATCAATGTCCAAGTATCCATAAAAGGATTTTCATAGATTTTGATTTCAAAACATCAAAAATTGGAATATACACCAAATCAATCCAAACCAAAATCAATTGCACAAGAATAAGTGTTAGGAGTTCATACCTAATAATCGAAGATAATTATAGACAAAGATGTGAGATAAAAATCTCACCTTTGAACCCAAAAAAATGAAGAAGAAGCTTTAAAGCAAAGGGAGAATCAACCACTCTTCAACACAACCCAAACGAGCTTGAATCTATGCTCAAAAAGAAGAACATTCACAAAGTTAGGTTTAGGAATTTCTGAAATTCAAGAGAGAAGGAGTTGGAGAAGATGAAGAGAAGGCTTACCAATGGGTTCTTCTATTAGTTTGGAGCTAGAGCTTGACTTGCAAAAGAATACTAGGGTTTTGGATTTCTATTTCCCATTCTCTTCCACCATTTTTGCTTTAGAACTAAAAAGAGGAGGAAGTGAGAGTGAATGGGGAGAAGTGGTTTCAGTTTGGGGTATTAAGTTGGCTAGTGGGCTGAACCCAACCCAAAGCCCTAGGTGAAAAGGTAGCAAAATTCAACTTACTCCAAACATATCGAAGCTTATACTCAAAAAGGTTGCAAACGGCATTTCGAACTCAATGGAAGGGTTCTCGAGTCCCAATTCGACTGTTTGCAAAAAGTAGGTTTTCGGACAATAATCCGACCAACGATGAAATATTTATATAAAATATTTAAATATACGATCGATAAATATGCGGGTTGTTACAGACTCCCCTCCTTAAAGAAATTGCATCCTCGTAATACTTAAGAAGAAAATAAAGAGTAACAACCATAAAAGCATATCAACACAAAAGAAATTTGAAATAGGAAGTTCACCATAAAGAGCATAAGAGAGTATGTTGCTCATCAATCAAATCTGGTGAAACTTCAATCCCAACTATAACACCAGGCTCAAGAATAAAAATCGGAAACTTAAAAGCATTTCCATAGTTAAAAGACGTGGAAAACGTCAAGGATAGCAAAAAAAATTGAGCCGGTGCAACGGCGTAGTACAGAAACGGTACGCCCGAGAAACTAGAAACTCGAATAATTTGGAACACCGACGTAGTACAAAAACGGTATGTCCAATGAACCAAAGTTCAAATAATTCCGAACACCGACGCAGTACAAAAACGGTACGTCCAATGAAATTAATAAAAAGATAATTCCATTCAGACATCATCAAAGAATCAACCACTTGTTTCTTACGACAAAGAGCATTGGCAACACGATTTCCCTTCCGGGAATAAAAAGAATATCAAGATCATAAGATGCTAGGAACTTGAGTCGACATGAAGTTCCATTTGAGAAAATAAATATTCCAATGATTTATGATCAAGGTGGAGAACAAATTTCTCCCCCAAAAATGATGATGCCAAACTCTAAAAGCGAAAACAACAGCTGCAATTACTAGATCATGAGTGACATACCTAGTCTCGATCGGCTTTAGTGATTTAGAAGCACAAGGGGTAGAACGTTCTCTTTCGCAAGAGGACGGCACCCAAACCAATATGACTAGCATTGGTACAAAAGATAAAATCTTGGTTCCCTTCGAAAAACACAAGAATAAGAGTATCGGAAAAGAATTCTTTCAAATAATCTTCTTTCCCAAAAAGCTAAAACCTTCAAAATTACAATTATCTCAGTGTAAAAATCTTTCTAGAAAAAATTACATTTTACAAGTCAATATATCGTGTCTGATTGTCTCATCAAAGCATTTAGGAAATTCCTTTCGATAACGTTGATCAAGCGCATCGACCAGAATTCTTAAAACACTAAATGGGCAATACAATCACAAAATCGTCTTCTATAGAATAAACATGTTTCTTAAAAACCTTTTAAGAATATTCTTCGTTCGTTTCAAGAACAAAAATCCAATTGTACTTATAAATAAATCTTATGAAAAAGATTTGCAAAATTTTAAGTTGCTATTTTCATCCAAAATCAATAAATACAAAAATGAAGTCATCGAGATGTTCGATAGAATGCTCGATACATAAAATGGATGAAATAAGCTGGACAAACTGAATGACATAATAATTCATTCATAGGAATCACAACGAGTGCGGAATGTGGTAAGTGGAATGCTAACTCCCGCAACTCGTAGTCAATTGAAAATCGATGGCAAGGTCGAACTAGAAATACCTTAACACCACACAAAAGATTTCTTAGGTGATAATCCTAAGACAAACTCAGGAATACCGGAATAGTTTCACAAATTATTTAGATAAGAGAAACAGCACTTTTCTCATCTTGAGGGTTTAAAGAATAAAAACGATGCAACTCAAAAATTCGAAATCGGAATCACAAAGAAAAATAGAAATCTGCTTAACAGATTGAAAATGTCGAAGATGAATAGTCCACTCTAAAAAAAGGATATGGGCTTCACAGTTTAAGCCAATCCTTTCACAAAATAAATTCCGAAGCCTAAGTAATCGACACGGAAAGAAAAATCACATAAAATAGTTTCGACATCAATAGAATGCAAATTGAGTGTTGCGGATCTACCAATCCGGATTCGCAATCCTCAAAGAAGTCATCAAGCCCAGAAATGTTTAAAGAAAAAGAATTACAAGTTCTTTTGATATAAAAATAATGAGATGAAACCCATATCAACAAGAACTCGAATAAGATAATCACAAAGCAAATGTCATCAAGGATTGAATGGAAAATACCTTGGCCGAGAGAAGTGTTGTTTAGCTCCCTCTCTCTCTTGCTTTGAAGTTTGGGACATGAAGACATATAATGGTCCGCACCTTTGCAATAGCGGCAAGAGATAGGTCTAGGACACTTATTTATATAGTGGTCCTTAGAGCCACAATTGTAGCATTCTCCACGAATAGGGATTGGAGTCTTTGCTTCCGAAGCTTCTTGCCTCCCTCTCTTGTTGGGAATGGGGCCTTTGAATTTAATTGGCCTCTTCATGTTATGGTTGAAGTTCTGTTGGGCACCCACAACTTCAGCATCACCTTCATTATCGGCCTCTTCAAGACGAAGAGCGATATCAATAAGCTGATCAAAAGAAACCTCAAGTTTCAAAAGCAATGGCTTCTTAAGATTCTTATTCAAGACATAGACAAATCTCTGATTTTTCTTTAATGGGGTATTAATGTACTCAACCCCGTATTTGGACAGAGATTCGAAAGATGCGACGTAGTCCGTCATAGAAGATTCACCTTGAACAAGGTCAATAAAAAAGTTACCTTTTCAGCTTTTGGCACAAACTTTAGTTCGAATCATTCCCGGAATTGCTCCCAAGTAAGATACGCTTTGATAATCTCTGAAGTCAAGAGCTCATACCAACCTAAAGCTCTTTCTTGGAGCATGCTAGAAGCCACTTGGACTCGATGTAGATCGACGAGATTCATGCGAATAAAGATTCGATCGCAGGTCCTCAACCAAGCCTGGACCTCGATGATAGTTTCAGAACCTTTAAATGGCTTCCCACCTAGGTTGGTGTAATCATTGCACAAACGTGCAAATCCAGATTTAGGGTGAGTAGGTTCCGAATTAGAACCAGCTGCTTGAGCATTCATGACAAGGTCAAGAAGTTGCTGGGTAGTCATAAAAACTCCATCTTGGGGTGGAGCACTAGATGGTCCAGCTCTGGGACGACCAGGTCTAACCATTTCTCTTCCTCAAGAAAGAAAGAAGAGAAAGAAGAAGATTATTCACTAATGAATATCAAGCAATCTTTCTAGATAAAAAAAGGAATCATAAAGGATATAGGATGAATCGGTACGACGACTCGAATTAATCCTAAGACATAACTCCTAAGGTGGACTTAGGACGGTGATCCTTGTTAAATTATTCTACATGGTTCCGAAGTTTGGCTCTGATACCAAGCTGTGACGCCCCACCTCTATACCCACGCTAGCCGAGGACACTACGGAGCAATGCCGTCAACTAGTGCGGAGAATAAGTCTGTTGAGGAGCGACCATCCCTGCAATTGCTTTGTGCGAGCACCGATATGCCGGATAAAATATAACATGCATTTCATCTCAAAAGGAAATCCGACATACCGACACAAACTCAAAGCTACTACACAGTGGCTATATATAATCTTCGGAAACAAATATAGAAATAAACATAACATAAATCAGTCACAGGCAATTCATATCACAAAGGCGGAAATAGATATGAATATTACACATAAAAGTGTATATCAGAGTAGTGGTCTAACAAGATCCACAATGTCACAAAAGAATAGATACAAGTGCAAGCCAGACAAATATGTGTACATCAAGGAGTCAATAACTTAGATGTATACAACAAAAACTACCAAACTAAAGTAGTTAGCCAAAAGATCAGATGAAGGACCGATAAGGAGTCAAGCAGAGGCACCTATAACATCTCGGTCTGACCCGAGTATCATTTATAAGAAAATAATAAATGGATTAGTCTAGCTATAAATATCAGATGACATGATATAAAGAAAAAGATATGTCATAAACATAAAATATCCATAATGGCATACTACTATAAGTATGTAAATGATAATCAACAAATGATTAATCAATATCACAAGAATCTTCTCAGAGATCCAAAAAGGGTATCATACCCAAAACTTGTATTCATAACAAGTCAATGACACACGAATTCACCAATGCACAAAAATTGATAAAGCTTATCAATAGAAATCACGAAAATAGGTGAAGCATAAAATTTCCAGAAATCAACACACGAAATCCAGAAATCATAAAAAGGGAAAGAGGCCTATCACAAGAACGGGGGCATGAAAACTCCCAACACGTGTATCGCAAAACGAGCCGAAGCTCCTCCAAACGAGCCGAAGCTCCTCCAAACGAGCCGAAGCTCCTCCAAACGAGCCAAAGCTCCACCAAACGAGCCGAAGCTCCTCCAAACGAGCCGAGGCTCCTCCAAACGAGCCGAAGCTCCTCCAAACGAGCCGAAGCCCCACAAAATGAAGTATCGTCCTCGACGTGGACAAAGAGACATCGCACATTGCTAGTCTAAATCACAAAATGATCATCATTGATCGATAAGTGTAAATTACACTAAGCTAGTAAATATATGAGCTTAGCTTCATGTCCCATAACCACTAGCTTAACTTAAATATTTACGAACAAATTGTAGATTTCCACTAGAAAATTGTCACAAGAGATTCAATCTAACAAGTCCAAGAATTAACCGACGAAGTAAACGCAAGCGTTTCATACCACTTGTTTTACTAAGTCGTTTAATTAGATTTCTCATATGAGTGAGGTAAAGGTTTGTATATACTAATAGATTGGAAATCGATTTGAGAAAACGAGCTTTGTAATAAAATAGTGTTGAAATCATTGGAAGAAAGAGTTTTGATATTTACCACTAGTATTGAAACCTTTATATTTTTAAACTGACAAATCATAGAAATGATTGTAGAAACAATCAATCATCAAAATTCACATTCGAAGACGTGAATAAAATCCAAAGAAATCGATTACGGAATCCATCGAAATGGATATTCCCAAAAAACCCGATACAAAAGTTATCAAGTCCATAATAAATGATAATCAACAAATCGGAATCAATATAAATCGATCAAAGTTAGAATTCTCAAGCAAATAGGCAAATAGGCAAAAGAGTGCAGATTCAGATGTCTGAAATCAAGGATTCAGACGTCTGAATCTGGAAAATCAAAAGTTTTCCAGAGTATATTTCAGACGTCTGAAATAGGCAATTTTTAGCCTATTTCCTTTCTGGTCCAAAACAAACTATTTCAGACATCTGAAATATAGATTCAGACGTCTGAATCTGGGAATATAAATCTTCCCAGTATAATATTCAGACGTCTGAATATAATGTTTCAGGCGTCTGAAACTGGGGCTCAGGGCATTCCCTGAACCTAGACCAAAAATGGCCAAAATAAATACCGGAAGCGATCGGACGAGCAACGACGACTAAGGATTTACGTCAAGCGACAACCCAGCCTTAACGGCTCTTCGATACGCCTCAAATATCAAAGTCCAAGTATCCAAATAAGGATTTTCATAGATTTTTATTTCAAAACATCAAAAATTGGAATATACACCAAATCAATCCAAACCAAAATCAATTGCACAAGAATAAGCGTTAGGAATTCATACCTAACAATCGAAGATAATTATAGACAAAGATGTGAGATAAAAATCTCACCTTTGAACCCAAACAAATGAAGAAGAAGATTTAAAGCAAAGGGAGAATCAACCACTCTTCAACACAACCCAAACGAGCTTGAATCTATGCTCAAAAAGAACATTCCCAAAGTTAGGTATAGGAATTTCTGAAATTCAAGAGAGAAGGAGTTGGAGAAGATGAAGACAAGGCTTACCAATGGGTTCTTCTATTAGTTTGGAGCTAGAGCTTGATTTGCAAAAGAATACTAGGGTTTTGGATTTCTATTTCCCATTCTCTTCCACCATTTTTGCTTTAGAACTAAAAAGAGGAGGAAGTGAGAGTGAATGGGGAGAAGTGGTTTCAGTTTGGGGTATTAAGTTGGCTAGTGGGCTGAACCCAACCCAAAGCCCTAAGTGAAAAGGTAGCAAAATTCAACTTACTCCAAACATATCGAAGCTTATACTCAAAAAGGTTGCAAACGGCATTTCGAACTCAATGGAAGGGGTCTCGATTCCCAATTCGACTGTTTGCAAAAAGTAGGTTTTCGGACAATACTCCGACCAACGATGAAATATTTAAATAAAATATTTAAATATACGATCGATAAATATGCGGGTTGTGACAACATATATTTCCCAAAATAATATATATCCCAACATGGGAAAACAATATAATAGCGCTATAAAACGTAATCCGAAAACGTACCTATTTGTTGGGCAATATACGCTTAATTATGAAACCAAATGCAGTAGCAATTTCTTCCATATCTTGCATTTCACTTATATAATCCAAAGGGTTAACAATTATATAAAATGAACTATTTAAGTGGTTTCAATCACTAACAACAAATCAATACAACAACCATCAATTCAACAAACAGCATACACAACAAATACCAAATAACCATTCAATCAAACAAACAAATAGTTGTTCAGGTTCAAAAATTTTAAATTGTACGGAATGAAGAATAAACTACTAGCGCATCATTTACTCAACAGTCTTAGATAAAACTAAATAGATTATTCATTCACCCCAAATCCAATTTTAAAGTGCCTTTGCCCAAACAACCATCAATAACAAATCCAAACAACAATCAACTTAACTTATTATTAATTTCACTTCATACCTTTGTTGTTTGATTTTCTTTTCATTTATACAGTGATTTATCTTTTAAATTTACATTTACTCATTAAATGTTTGCTTCATTTATTTTTACTTATTACTTACAATTATTCAATTCCATTAACTCAGGTCATGCCAGTTTCTTTTTATTTCGTTATAACTATTCATTCATTTATTATTGCATGTCCTCATTTATTTATTACAGTATTCATTTTCCTGCAAATTTTATTTTTAAATAGCTTCAATTTTTTACTTAAGTTCATTATCATTCATTTACACTACTTCATTTCATTTATTTATCAATTTAAACTTAAGTTTATAACATTAAATTCTCATTTAACAGCAATTTCATTGAATACTTTCATTATTTCAAATTTCTACTTGTATAATATTCTTTTACAATCTCTTATTAAACATTTCAACTTTTAATATTTGGTAAGTTATATATATGTTATTTAAGGGTGTAATTTGAAAGTTATACAAGTTTGTTCCATTTCCTTTAATTAATTCACTGTTCAATAAATTTTTACCTTTTGCTTATAAGTTATAATTTCAACTTCCTTTTTATTTCCTTTATAACTTAGCCTTAAATCTCTTACCTAAATTGGAGGTTTCAATTATTAATTACTTACCTTTCATCTCACTACAATAATTGAAATAATTAATTAATGGAAATTTAAGAATTTAATACAGGGTTAAATTTTCAATTTATTTTAAAATAATAGATAAATATATTCTTACAACTTATATATCTCTAATTATATTTAAAACAATTCAAAATTTATATATTTTTCAAAAAATGACTGCAATAGAACTACTACAGTGGCCTTCCCCTTCGAAACTCGAGAATGAAAGTCGATGATGCGGCCGCCATCACCGAAATTATTTTCCAGCGACAGAGAGGAAAGTACAAAACTTATTTTCTCCAAAATCTTCTTTAAAACAAATCTTCCGAATTATAATAAATATTTATATGGGAAAGTACATATAAAAAATATATTATTATATTCCAAAATTTATTCGAAAGAAATTTCAAAACCCCGGATCTTAAGTTCTAAATTTCCCAAATTTCATTTATTTTATTTTTCAATCTTATTTCTATTATTATTTATACACTTTATTACCTAACAACCAATCTATTACAGCCAAATATAGATATCATTTGAAAAAAATTATTTTATATATAGAAAATATAACAGGAAAATTTGTTTTATTCACCTATATTAAAAACAAATATTATGTCGGTTTGTCCTATTAAGTGTTTAGAAATCTCTATTGATGTCATAGCGTCCCGTGCATCAACCAGAATTTATAAATACAAAACGGAACAGATTAACACAATATCAAAACCTTTTAATAACACTAACAAATACGCTCTCTCATATTTATACACTCAGCAACTCCCATAGGGTATTACTACCCGATTAGTAAAGAGTCAAACCCCACAAAGCTAAGATTTATCGCTAAACCAAAGCTCTGTTACCAGATGTAACGTCCAGCCTTTTCGCACGCTTTAAATCAACACACGTGCCAATTCAAACCATACAGAAGGGCGGATTGTTATGGGGTAAATACGAAAAATAGAGAAGAAATAAAATAAAACAGAATCTCACAGCGGAAGGATAAAATATAATAATCAATACATAGTTCGTAAAGCTGTTTACAAAACATTATATTCTTCTTTATATAATAAATATCAGTGTTCACATACCCATAAATATCAATGCAGCGGAATTAAATGGTGTAGTGAAATAATATAGTAGATAATAGTAATACAAATCTTCGTCTTCGTCCTCCAGAGCTAAATCTTCAAATCCTGAAACGCTCGGACTGACCCGAGCGAATTGAAAAGACAAAACACTCGAGTCAGAACTAAAAGATCTTATGTAAGTTAAATAAACAGAAATAAATATGAGTGCGGTAACTCAAGAGATGCTTGAGATTAACATCTCCTAAGGATCCGTTGAACTATTTACTATGTAGTATATTTCGCTATTATAATAGTGTCTATTTGTAAAATAAACTTACTTTTAAATAGCGTTAAGGAGTTACCCAATCTCCCCCTTAACACAATAATAGTCCCAGTATTCCATCCAATATCATAGTCCCTCCTGATCGGGAAGCCACCAGCGGATACCACACGGGCTACGGGAGAAAACCAAACTTG
Source organism: Allium cepa (assembly GCA_030765085.1). Taxonomy (NCBI): domain Eukaryota; kingdom Viridiplantae; phylum Streptophyta; class Magnoliopsida; order Asparagales; family Amaryllidaceae; genus Allium; species Allium cepa. The sequence goes on from CM060928.1 coordinate 621,681,064, forward strand.
TACAATGCGCGATAGGGTAGGTGACACGGCACAACTAGGCAATGCCAGGGTAGCTATACCAATTAAGCTTCCGGGTCGGTGGTAACGTGTAGCGCGCAGCTACCGTCCACCTCGAGCCACACCCCCAAATAAAATCAAAAGTGGCCACCAAAACAATCCAAAAGTCGAAGTATAATGTCGAAGGGATGTGTCCGATCAAAGGTGCTACCTTATTAACCCATCAATCGCTCATGTGTTAGCCACCTTATGCCAACTCACGGGAGTTGGGTCCACGTATTTACCTTACAGGAAACGCCGCCACCAACCTACTTCATTCTGGAATCTCCACCGCGTACACGGTTGTTAAAGTGGTTTTCGGAGTTGGCAGAGAGTATGACAACTTCCGATCCCGGTCTCTTCAACAACCAAACATTATTATAACACCGCGGTCTTTAAAAATAGTTTATACTTTAAAACCAGAATATAATTATCCATTTCAAAACCCATAAATACGATATCATTTCCTTTTCCAAAACAAACTCATTTTGATATTATTTTTATAAAATCCAAATCAATAATATCATTTTTGTTTCAAATATATTTCTTTTCCAAAATCATACTACTTTAAAAATTGTAATATCTGTAAACCAAACATTTGAATTATAATTTTCAAAACATAATACTTCGAAATTCATAGCTTTAAAACCATAACCTCTAAAACTTGAATGGTTTGGATATTCAACAGTATGTAAAATAGTCGATTTTAAATTACTTTATAAAGTAAATAATTTCCACGCCTTTACCATTTATTCACATTAAATTAAGTCTAAACCCATAAATCTAGATTTTCTTTCAGTTTCAATAAAACACTTCGATTCCAATATATTTCGAGCTTTGAGTATTTAACAATTTCAAAACTAAGGTTGGAAATTCTATTCACAATTTATTGTCCTATTATTTAGTTTTGAAATATTCACAAAATAAACCCATAAAATAAAACTCAAATTTCTAACAATTAAATATTTCCTTCAGTTTATTTATACTAGAAATATTCATTTAATTTATCTTGAATAAAAATCCATTTATAAATATCATACCTTTAAAATTTCCAAGTTTAATAAGTTTACACCAACTTGTGGAGTTAAATTTTTAAATAAGCTCAATTCCAAATAAATTTCCAATGTTATTTTCCAATCTTAATTTATTTGAACCATTTAAAATTATATATATATATATATACACACAATATCTTAAACCTGTACTTAATCATATAATATAAATTATCAAATCTCATTATTCAACTTATTTATTTTCATTTAACAAATTCATACATAGATTAAATTCAATAATTTAACTATATATGTATATATATATAATAGGATTTTATATAAGATCAAAAATTAATATTATTAAACCGTATCCTATCCAAACCATAGAAATCCTTTTCGAAATATATATATATATATATATATATATATATATATATATATATATATATACCGACAGTGTCTGTATAAAATTTTCTACCCTATGGTCAAGTGATACAGATATCTATCATTTCAATCCGTAATTTAAAATAAAAATTACGGTTATATATCATTTCAAACCGCAATCCCGAATAAGATGAAATGCATAACAACTTGCAATCAATATAAATAAACATCCATTCATCCATCAAAGTCATACATCCATTATTACAATCATCATCCAAATTCAAACAATACATCAAATATAATAGGTGATAAATAACTGGTATCAACTATACGTTTATATTCAAAAATAAATTATAACTGTTTAACTGGTAGTTTATATGAAATAAAAATAAATGCAAATTTAACTGGCAGTTAATATGCAATAAATAATAAATAACAATTTAATTAAATAAATGCAATTAACTGAGATGATGATTAAAAATAGGCCAAACAAACATAAATAAATTTCAAATCACGTCATATACCAATTTAACAAACACAAGAAGATTTAGAAGTTGTGAGTGGGTTAAAACACTCACCTTTTTGAATTTAAATTGAATTCAAATCCAATTTAAACCCAAAAATTGGACAGTCTCCAAATTCATCCAAACTAGTGCCAAAACGTCAGAAATTCCGATACGATCCTAGAAAACAAACCGCGTGTGAATCCGAGCTCGTATGCAAAAGTTATGAAAATTTGAAAAATGGAAAATTCTGGTCCTGGGTCGACTTCGGGTTCGACTTCGGTGCGCCGCCTCAAATCCCCGGTGCTTGCTTGGAGTTTTTGCCAAAACGACCCGGAGCGACCCGAGTCATTTTCTTCCTGATCCGAAGTAGGTACAACGTTTTTTCCTGTGAAACTCGAAGTGTGACCCGTAGTGGCTGCAGATCCGCAAATTTTTTTTCTTTTTGAAATTGAAATTGGATTAGGAAGATTAGGATTTGCAGTGGAATGAGGAAGAGAATACGTTCAGAATGAGTAATAAGAAATGATCTAGGGTTTATAACCACATATATATAGGCAAACAGAATAGAAAGAATGGGCTAGGTTGGATTTGGGTTTTGAACGATAATTGACCCGAAAAGCCCATTTCGATTCTAGAACGGAAATGGGTCAACCCATATATCAAAATATATGTTTAAAAATATTCTAAATGCGATGGAATAAGTTTCACGTCCAAATTACGTCGTATGAAGAAGTTATGCTAAATTCAAATTTTCCAAATTGATTTCAATTGATTTAAATTGCATAAATTTCAAGGCGTTTCGAGTCCGTACGATCAAACGACAAGTCCGAAGCAATGAAACTTGAAACACTATTATAATTCACCGTTACGGATCCGATGAAACTGGTTTCGTCGAAATCTGATTCAGTGGCCAAAATGGCTAATTTTATATTAATTTAATAAATTTTAAATTCACTAATAAAATCCAATTTTTTTTTAAATCTTAAATTTGACAAATTTTATTACCTTAATATTTCTCAATCAAATTACAATGTTTTAAATAATTTAAAAGTCAATTTAAAGTTGATTAACTTCCCATTTTAGTGTCAAATTTTCATTTCTATTAAATTTAGAAATTATCAATTAAGTTTCCAAAAATTTCATTGAATTAAATCTTCATTCTTATTATTCAATCCATTATAGCCAAATGAATGAAATTAACATACATAAATATTTTTCAATTTCAACTAAATTTTCAATTAACGTAAAAATAAATGTTTAATTTTTACTTAATTGCAAAAACTCAATTACCATAATACTTTATATTCAAATAAATAAACAAATCTTGATTTACAATCTTTTCATTTACCCATAATCATATTATAAATGGAATTGACATTATCTTCAATTATTAATTACCATCAGTTAAGATCTTAACATTTGTTCCATAAATTTATTTGCCCTGAATTATTTACTGCATTTATCTAATTCCAATTTCGTAATCACATTCAATCCATTAATTGGTATTGCATTGACATTTAAATTTATTTTCTTAGATTTCGTCTACATTACCATTTATGCAATATTTCAAATATTAAGTTTCCATTTAATTGCAATTGATTATCAGTTATACTTTAATATACTAAATAGATGGTTAATCTTAAAATACTTGTTATCATTAACGTTTTATTTCCCCTTAAAAGCTATTAATAACAAGCCAAATGTTGCTATTTGATTGAGACCTAATTCAATGAATTAATGAATGGGTAAATGATTAAAGTTTTTCACTATTGCCACAATTCTCATTAATATACATTAAGGTTTATTAAGTTCTAATTGACTCCCATTTAATTATTACAATAATTACTACCCTTGCTTCAAATTTCCAAAATTTAGAAATTTCAAATTTTATTTTCAATATTTCCATTTAATAAACTTTCCATTCTATCATAAATCTAATTGCCCTATTATGGATAGTATTACATTATTGAATCGATTATCAATTTATGAAAAGAATTAATATTGGCCTACTCTTATTACATTAACAATTATCATCTTATTTCAATATTCAGTTAATATAAAATGCAATTACTACATATTTCTTCCTTAGTTAATAACCTTCCTATTTTCATTTATTATATCTTAGCAAATTATATCCATTAATTACGATTAAATATTCTAAATAAATCGATTCACTTGGTTTCACGCCTTTTTATTACATCAATTATCCTATTATGAATGCAATTTTACCTTGGTTACATCTAATTGAATCCAACATTTCTCACTTACCAATTTATTCCTCATTAACTATAATAATTTAGTGAATTAATTGAAATTGATTACAAATTAAACTTAACAACCTAAAAAAATAAGTAACGTACAATAAATATTGTCATTAACTCTTCATCACACTTTTAGAGGTTCATTATTTACACCCCAATATTGTAATTACTTATATAACACTGGTTTTACTTAATTAACATTTATTACAAACTATTCAAAATTTTATTCAATATTTATATTATTTCCCTTATATTCAATTTATACACAGGTATGATCTTTCCACTATTAACATTCATTAGTATTCTATTCAACTTTCCATTTCTTGCAATATCTCATTTATTATACCTTTGCATATAAATAAACTAGGTTCCAATAAATAGGATTTATTCAATTCAATCCTTTTTAATTAAGTCTATTTTAAACCAAATGTAACAAATTTCACTATTCATTATTATATTAATGAATTACATTCTAGTTAATATTTCACAAATTCAACATTTCTATTGGTTTCTTATATTAAACTTATAACTAAGTATGCCAGTTTACATTATTTCAATTTATTGCCATATAAATTTTAAGTTGTTAACATTTAAGTACAATTGCTTCATCTAATTTCTACATTCGCTCCAATATAACTGTAAGACCTTCATTTCTTTCTAAATTAAATTAGAAATCCTATTACATTAACTCATTTAAAAAAAATCATCAAATTTTACGGGTCGTTACACTAGCCTTTAAAAATAGAAAATAAATGCAATAAAATTTTGAAATTTTTTAACATTACTTTAAAATATTTTAAAATAAAAATATATATCTAACATGTCATATAACACATATTAGAACATAATATGACAAATAAAAATATTATTTATATGAATTAAAATAGATAATTTTATTAAATAAATCAATTTACATACAATATTGTAAAAAGCATGACTTTCACAATATAAATCAGATTTCAACGAAGCGAAAAGCAGTATTCTTGAAATTTAATATATTTTCATAATAAAAGATAAAATTCAAAATTTTAATTATTTAAATTTTAAATTTAAAAGTCAAATTTTGACCAGATTGACCAAAAATCCACTTTTCTGGAAATATCCTATTTATTCGGGTTTGAAATTATAATTCACACACAATCAAAATATACTTTTAAAATAATAAAATTTATTCATTTTAATACATAAAAATAAAAATTTTAAATCAGGACTTTCAATTTAACTAATTAAATAAACAATTAAAATAATCACCAAATAATGGGTTGTTACATTTCAGAACCATATACATTTCAATTTAAAATTTTATAACATTTTAAATATTTTATAATATGATGAATAGTCATTTGATTCAAATTTGATAGTTCGAAGTAAACAATATTTTAAAGCATTTTAAATTATTTAGGAAAGTAAAATAAATGATGAAAATATCCTTTATATAATACTTTATCAAAATACTTTTATAACTCGATGTCTTAACAAGTTTACTTTCGTTCCCGCAGACTCTGGCCATGTGTTGATCAGGCGCAAAGGTAGAATTCTCCAAATACTTAGTAGACTTGTTTCAACACCCAATGAAAATACTTGAAAAACCTTTTAATTATTTAGATTGTACACTGATGTATTATATATAAATTGACAGTTACCGTTTCTTTGTAAATGCTATTATTTGATATTACATTTTGATCCGCTGTGAATGTGAGATTCTGTTTTTGTTTTCTGTTTCTTCTTCTACCACTTTTCTTCTTAACCCTAACAATATAGGATTTTCGGCGTTCGGTTGCTCGGCACTTCTACAGTGAACGTATTAGTGTCGAATTTTCGAGGTCAAAATTTTGGGTCGTTACAGTTGGTATCAGAGCTGAAGGTTAAGCGAGAACATTGGCTCTAGTGGGTTTACTCATTAATGATAGGTTTAGTAGTACCCTAGAATGAGTTGAGTTTAATACATATGAGAGCATATTTGTTATTTTCTTATAAAATGATTTTAAAAATGGTTTTAAAAATGACATTTATATAAACTTATATTTTGATATATATATATATATATATATATATATATATATATAAAGCTATAACTTTTCTAAGATAATTGGTTATTGGCTATAGAAATTAAATGTAATAATAAGAATTAAGTGGTAGTAGAAATACAACCAAATGGGAATTAGATAATATGAACTATACAAATAAGATAAGCTAGAAATGGATTCAAACTAGAAAATAAAATCCTGAATTTGTAGAAGTGTTTTCAAAAGGTTGAATTAAGTGATTCTGATTTTATTTTCCAATGAATTATGAGATAGTATATAGTGAATTGGATTCTAGATATGATAATCTTGGTTATTATCATAAAATGTTTGTTGTATCTTGATAATGGAATGTTTGTTAATGCTTAAACAGAATGAAATGTTTTAAGGAAGCAACAAGTTAGATAAGTATGACTTATAAATTGAAATTGATGATAATTTTAATTGTGAAGTTTTTGTAAATTAGAAATTGTTTCAGAAGGTTAAAATATGTAATAAAAAAATATTATTCAGAATATTTTTAAATGTAGGAATCTTATTTTAAAACAAGTGTTGTTTTAAATTTTTTAAAGAAATTCATTTGAAATAGAAACCAAGAATGGTTTAAAATTTAAAATATAACTTGGTGTTTAAAGGAAATAAGTATGTATATGTATGGATATACATAAGGTCAAAAAGTTGATTGGAAGTAAACACTAAGTGTTGAGTTTTGAATTTTCCCTCAAATGTGATGTAATAACCCATAGAGAAATAAGTTGAACCTATAAATGGGAAAAGATATTGATAAGAAGTTTAGAATTTGAAATGGAGAATTCAAATTGAATAAGGTTGACTGGATTAAATAAATTGAATTTAACTAAGGGGAAGTAAAATAAGTTTAGAACAAGCAACCTGAATTGGAAATTTCAAGATGAAATTGAGATTTAACTTAGTTGATTTGAAATGGGAGTTATGTGTAATCTCAAAATAAGTTTGAGATTAGAAAATGGGTAATGGATGCTATGGATGGATGTTTTAAATAATTTGGATGTTTACTATTTTATCCTGATATTATCCTATTGTTATTGATAATCTATGAAACTGAGAATTGGATTATTTTGATTAAATTAAGAAGTAGATTGAGATAATATATATCCATTACTGAAATAAAATGGAAGTAAAACCTTATTTTAGAACTATTTTGATTTTTGAAGTGAAATTGTAATTATAAAAATGGAATCACTTTTAAGATTTAAATGTTAAAAATGAACTTGCAAACTAAATTTGTTAAGAATTGGTTTCAAGGTTAAATTTGGAAAATAAATTGGATTCTGAAGATTAAATTGTTTAAAAAGTTTTGAAACTCTTATTTGAACTTTGAAATAAGTTAAGTAAAGGTAATTTAAAATGGTATTTTGAAATTTGGACTCAGAATTAATTGGTTTAAAGATTTAAGTTGTTAATTTAAAAGTAAAGGTTAATTTGATTTAAGAGATTAAACCAACATTTAAAATTTAACTCAAATTTATGTAATTCGAGATGGATTAAAGTTGAGATTTGAAATGGAGATAAATTCAAATGGAAAATTTGAATTAATAGTTGAAAGGAGATTTAAGTTGACTAATTTTGAATTCAAATGGGAATTGATTTGAATTTGGGATAGGAATTGAAGTTAATTCAAGTTAAATTGAAACTGAATCAATTTAAATGGAAGTGGAAATCGAAAATTGATTGGAAATGGAGATTGGGGAATTGAACAGTTTAGATTTGAACTATTTTTCAAATAAATTATTTTAATATAAACTGTTTTAAATCTATTTTTCATAGCTATTTACTTTACAACCTTTCTTTTTAAACCCAAACTATCTTATACTTATTTTAAAATTATTTTGAGAACTGATTACTATTTTACATCTGTTTTACAAACTAATCACTACTTTACAACTACTTACAAACTAATTATTTTACAACTATTTTGCAGCTATCTAACTATTCTACAACTATTGGCTATTTTACAACTATTTTATAACTATTTATACAACTATTTTACAACTAATAACTATTTTTCAACCACTTAACTATTTTAATCTTTTCAAGCTATTTTCTAAATCAAGTTGGTTAGAGTGCAATCTGTTTATAATTGGAATGATAACCCTAATGGGAATGGAAGCAATTTTGAATAAGTGAATAGAATTCTAAATGAAGGTGTTGTAAAAGAAAATTGATTTAGCTAATAATCAATGATGATAAATACGTAGGATGTACGTATATTATTCTATTAGTATAATGATTTGATCCAGATTCGAGCATAGAATTTAAAGATAGTGTATCGATCCAAGTTGGGATTTTTCACTCGATTTTCGACAGCGAACCTTGGATATGGATTTTTGATTTGATTCTGGAAATTGTCTATCATAGTTAGGCTATGTAAGGAGAATGACGGTTTCTGATCAACAAGATCTGAGTCCGCACTAGGAAGTCGGGTGGACGATACTAGTTCGGATGTGAAATTGTGTGATTGAGTGAACGATCGGATTTGATATTGTGTACGGATGATATATGTACATCGTACGTGCTTGAATGAAATTGATATTGAAATTTTGAAAGAAATGAGAAATGAGTTTTGAAAACAAAAAAATATTTTGAGAAACATATATGAATAAAAGTGGAACTTGGATATCTTTTGAAATTCACTTTATGAAAAGTGAGTGATATGGTAAATAACTTTTTAAAGGAAATCAAACTTGAATATTTAATTTGGCATAGCTAAAGTTATATATATTTGTTTCATATGATAAACTCCCCTTTGTTGAATATAAAGCCAGAAGAAAAGATATTTTAAAAATATTTGAAGTATAAAAAAAAGAATTTATATAAGTATGAAGTGATTCCATATTTTACAAGATTATATATATATATATATATAAACGATTTCAGATATCGATTTTGTGCAAAGGAGATTTTTATGTGAATCATAAAGGATGTGATTTGTAGATACTATATGTGTATAGTATAAAATATTTTTGAGATTGGCTCTAGGGAAAAAGGCGCTCCCATGAAATGAACTTCATAAGAGATCCATCGGGTTGGTTCTGCCTTGAGCCCTAAGGGGGAGGCTCTAAATTGGATCTTGGGAAGAAGTCTGGACAAACTGAAGTTCCGAAGGATTATGTGTGGGTAGTGAAAGTCGAGGGCACTGACGCCTACAGAGACATTTGGGATATGATGTGACGATAGTGTGACTCGATGTCACTGCGATCTACTGCCGACCATAGCGGAAGTCGTGTGGCCGTGAGAGCCAACGGTCTACGTTTGATTTTGCTGTGATGGCAATGTAACATCGGTAGACTGTGATCTATGGTGACATAGCAAAAGTCGTGAGGCAGTGAGAGCCTATATGCTACATTGGGACTCGACTAATGTAGTCTGCAATCTATGTAGGAGTGGTGATGTTTCATTTGGCAACGAAATTCGAGAGCGCTAATGCCTATAGTTACATGGATTTTTGCCATGATGGCGACGTAACCCTAGGTGCAACTGCGATCTGTGGTGGATTGCATGGCGTAACCGAGGGGCGCGGAGTGCCTACAGTTATCCATGGATTTTGCCGAGATGGTAATATAACCATCGGGTTAACTACGACCACGGAGGGGGTGATGATTTTCAGAGCATTCTCACCAAAAATAATTTCTACATCTTCAAAAATGTTTTCTATATTTTCAAAAACTTTTTGGAAATGTTTTCCTAATATTTTCACTGGGTATTGAAAATGAATTTACCAAATACTTATAGATTTTCAGTCCTACGCCTGATCAACGTATGACTGAATTTCTGTGAGAATAAGGATGGACTTGTTGAGACATTGAGTTATAAAAAGTATTTTTATAAAGCTATTTTGGCAATATTATGTAGATTTTAAAGGTGTTTTAATTTTTTTTAAATAATTGGAATTGAGAGTTCAAAATGTTTAAAGGATAATTAACTGATAATTAGTAGAATAATTAAATTTCTAGCTTCGTTCCTTTTCGAGGATGAAAAGTTTTAAAGTGGGGAGGAATGTGATAACCCGGATTTTTGGGCATCTGATAATTGGAAATTTATAGATTTTTGCTATTGAAAATACTAATGTATAAATTGAACCAATAAAATTCTGATAATTAATAATATCTGGATATATATATATATATATAAATGGATTTGAAACTATAATAAATGATGGAATTATAAATACCTGGAAATGATAAATCTTATAGTAAACTAAAAAATATATATAGATTTACACAAACTTTATAAATTTTAAGTTTATACATATACAAGTACATAAGTGTGTGTGAGTGTGTGTATATACATACATACATATATATATATGTATATATGTATATATATTGTGGACTGGAAGCATTGATTTAAATCAATGTAATAATTATCTAAAGCTAGTTGAAGTTAAATTTTATATTTTCAAGATACAAATGATAATATTTATTAATTTAAAATATATAATGCCTTAAGTTTAAAATAGGATTTAACAAAGGTTAATACTTTCTTTAAAAATATATAAGTTATGTATGTATAAAAGTATTAAACATAAAAAGTTTTATGTGCTTTCTTTTAAAATTATAAATGGATAAAAATGGTATATATAAACAAAATAAGGAGATAAAAACATAAGAGATAAATAAAAAATATATATTAATAAAAGTACTAATATGCAAAATAGACAAGTGTAAAAAGATTACAACATGCATTAAACAAGTGGAAGTTAATTGTAGCGTGCAAAATACAAATGTCTCAAATGCATATGTGTAATAATAAATACAAAGCTATGTATTTATATCCCTCTATACTCCTTCTTTCCTCATTTCTTTGTTAATATTCAAATTTAAGAAACTAAAACCAGAAAAGAATTTAAAGCAAACCAGATACAACACCTCCTTCTAATCTAAAAACTAGATCAAGAAAATTCAACTCGGTTAAATCAAGATCTAGATACAACTCAAGGAAAAAGTAAAGATCATCTTAAAAATCAAGCAGTTCAAATCAATTAAACAAGCAGATCAGGATTCAAAACAAGTTCCAAATCAAATTCAAATCCACGCTTCTCTATTTCTTCTTAAACCTGTGAGTAAACTACTGCATAAAAAACTTAAATCTGGTTTAAATCTTGATGTACGTGATAATCGTTGAAGTTATGGATGTAAATCATGTTTGCATGTCTGTATATGTGAGGGTTTAGTGTATGCATGTCTGTATTTATGTACATACTTCCCTGTTTAAAGTTTACAGGCTTTAACAATTTAAAAATTCAAATCCTCATCTCCTAATCCTTTTCAGGATATGATGTTTAAATAAAAATTATTTGAATCAACATGATCTTAACTAAAATAATATTTCCAAGTGTTATTAGTTTAAATTTTTTTGGAAAATTTGAATATACAAAAGAAATTCAATGGCATGTAGAAATTCAAACACCTTGATTTATTGATTCAATTTCGTAATCTGATTTGTTATCGAAAACCATGATTTTTTTAAGCTGAAATCAAGATTTTTAGTTTAGGAAAACGTAGGAATTCGCGAGTTGAACGGAATTTGAACTTCGTTTAATTTCTCGATGATCGGCGAAGCATAGGTGTTATGCTTGATGATGGAGGAAGCTGATGCGATGGAGATCTCGAGAAAAATACCTAGTGGAATTTTAAACCGCCGTGGTAGCAAGGCGACGGTGAACTAGGTTTTTGGGTGCAGTTTTGTCGACTGGTTTGCAAGGCCAGTTCATCAACTTCGAGGTGCCAGAGTCGATCGCATGGGGTGGGATCGACACGTCGGAGAGTGCGAGACTCTATACGCAAAGGCGTGGTGAGCGGTGGTCAGAGGTGAAGGCACGAGGTGGTTTCTGGTGACTGGTTCTGTTCTAGGTAGAGCTCGTTGTGTTCAATTTTGATTTATGAGAAGGCTCTTGGTTCTGGGTGGCCGTTCGTGTCGAGATGGTCGTCGTCAACTTACGGAGGGTCACGGTGATGATCGGAGCGACAGTGAGGTGGTGTGCACATGCACATGGGTTATCTCGTATCTGATGTTGTTGCTATGTTTTGATTGCTTACGGGAAAAATGGTGTTTTACTCGAGGTCGATCTCGAGTTTGATCAGGGTAGTGATTGAGGTTGGTTGGCTCGGGGTAGGAATGAGGGTTGGCTCGGGTAAATGATGGTTTGGGCTCGGGCATGTACAGAAGTATTTTTTGCATAGTTGATAGTAAATAAATAAATCAAGTTTTATAAGCAAAAGTAAAATTTTGTCAAGTTTCAAAGAAAAGTTTCAAAGCCAATAAAAACTAGTATTCAAAGTGTAAATATTTATCAAATTTTCAAAAACAGGTTTCAAATATAAAGTATAAGTCTAATTTTTTTTCTTGCATTAAATTAAGATTTTGGATAATTATAGATTAATTAAATTAATGAAGTAATTAAAGAGAAATTAATTAATTAATGATTAAGGATTAATTAATAATTAATGGTAATAAATTAATTAATTAGAGATTAACTAAGGTATGTAATTAGAGATTAAGTATTAAATGATAATTACTTAATGTAAGTAATTAAAGAATTAATTTGTTAAGGATTAATTAATTTAATTAGTAATTAAAGGTTAAATTAATTAATAATTAAAGGTTAATTAATGATTAGAGGTTAAGTAATTAATAATTAAAGGTTAATTAATTGAAGATAATTAACTAATGGGATAATTACTTAATGAAAGTAATTACGGATAATTAATTTAGATGGATAATTAAAGGATGATTAATTAATGGTTTTTAATTAACCGATGTTAAGTAAGCTGGATTTAAAAGTAGTTAAATTATTTAGAAATGGTACGATTAATTTATCTTCCTTATAGATGATTAAGATATATTGAATGACTTAGATTATTTGATATCTCTGATATTTGATTTGCGATGCTTTGTGATATGATATGTTTGGATTGAACTGTGATAATATGGATTATCTATCTGTAATTGTTTCATTGTGTGAATATAAATTGAATTATATTCATTTAAACAACTTAGATTAAAAAGGGATATTGGATTCGAAGAGACCGGGGTCGGGTATCAGCAAATACTCAAAACAACTTCGATACGTAATCTACCAAAATACTTTATAGATTTGATATGTGCAATCAATAGACTAGAATGGAATAATTTAAGTAAACTGGACCATTTGAAACTATGTAGGGTACTTAGAGATTGTTTGTGAAATAAGTGTTGGTTTTAGCAAGTTGAGAACTCGTAGAAGGTGTGAGTTACCCGGTTATTCAAAGAAGATTTGTAACTTAATATTTCAAGTTATATGGATTTCACACGTTGGTTTCCAGCCTGACCTAGGTGTTACTTTATTGTAATACTCGGATCAGACCGAGTATTACAGATTTTCAGGTTAGGGCGTCCTAGAGCTAAGAGGCGAGCTGGATGGATGGAATGAATTAGAGTATATTCCGCTGTGTATTTGAGATTGTTTTTATGGTAGTCAAGGGCAAAGTTGTTACAGCTATCTAGTTTAATTGTGATCGATTGTACTCTGTTGTATTATATATAAATTGATAGTTACAGCTTTCTTTGTAAATGCTATTATTTGATATTATATTTTGATCTGCTGCGAATGTGAGTTTTTGGGTTTTGTTTTATGCTTCTTCTTCTACCTCTTTTCTTCTTAACCCTAACAATCTAGGATTTTCGACGTTCGGTTGCTCAGCACTTCTACAGTGAACGTATTAGTGTCGAATTTTTAAGGTCGAAGATTTCGGGTATAAACAGATACCAACTGTAAGACCCACCTTTTTGGATGGTTTAAATCGACAATAAACCACACATATCAACTCAAACCATTCAAAAGGGAGGATTGTTAATGGAGTAATGTGATGATCCAGAATTTTGAATGTTTGAAATTGAAATATTTGATTGGTTTTAAATATTTGGAAGTTGGTTTAACTTGAATTTCAAAAATATCTGGTTATTTGGCAAGGAAATTTCTGAATTTAATTATTGAAACTTGGGTAAAATATTAAATCCTGAATTTTATGCTTGTTAAAAATATTGTCAAGGCTTAGAAAATTTATATTGGTAATATTAAAGATAATGGAAGCTTCAGAATTGGATTTGAAAATGTTTTGTTCAGTTTTGAAATTTATATCGTTTAAATCGATATTTAAAAATAGCCTTCCGAGGCACAGTCTCGGAATTCAACAAACTAGTTTCATTCGATCCGTAATATTGTATAATTATCGAATTTTAATTTTCACAGTGTTTGGAGTGATCGTTTGGCCGTACGATAACCAAACGCGCTGAAATTTTTATTGAAATTCAATATAAAAGCCGGGTCCAAAAAGCTATCTTCTACATACGATCGAATTTGGACTCGGAACCTTTTCCATTGCGTTCGAAATGGGTGCATAACATTATAAATGCCTGGCGGCATGCCTCGATTGGAAATCAAGATTTTGTGTTGCGTTTATCAGAGCGATTTGAATTTAAATTTAAATTAAATAAATATATATTGTCACATTAAAATTCTAGGTCAAGACAAATCTTACACGTATCTTCCTTTCAAATACTTGGTAGAAATTAATGATACGCATTTAAATAAGTAAAAAAAGAATTGATTTTCTCGTAAAAACAAAATGAAACGAAAAGAAAAAAAATACACGAAATCGAAAGCTTAAACAATGGTCGTTTCCTCTATTTTTTTCAAAATGCAGTCGATCCTCTTTCACAAAAAAATCGAATTCGTACTCCAGAATAGAGCGCGATGTAGATCGTGGAGCGCCCAAGGCGAAGAGGGTCGGGGTCGTGGGAATGTGGGGTCTGAGCATCGAAATGGCGCGTGTCCAGATGTGCGATCGCCGTGGCAACGGCGGCGAGACTGCTAAGGTTTCACCTGATGTTCATCGCGATGGAGGCGTATTGGATCTAGGTGGATCGCGCTTACATGCGAGCGTATTAGGGAGGCTCGAGTCGCTGGGTGGAAGCTCCGTCGTCGTTCAAAGGGGATGGTAGCGAATCATGGGTAGCAATGTTTCGCTGCTATTAGGATTCGCGAGCATTGATCTTGAGGCCCGCGTAAAGGGTCGGCATGCGTAAGTCATCAGCGAGCAGATTCGCGATCGCGCGCGTTGTCAGAGAAAGGCATCATCGGCTAGGGTTTCGGTCAGAGCAGCAAGGTATAATTTTTTGTTTTAATTAAAATGATAGATATTTTAATTTAAATTTCAAAAATTCTAGAAACTAAAGAGAAAAAAGTGATTACAGTAAGGTGAACATGTTTTGGTTTTGATTCTGTACATATAGATAAATATATGTGTGTGTGTGTGTGTGTTGTGTGTGTGTGTTTGTGTGTATGTCAAGAAGAAAAATATATATATTCTTGTTATAACAGTTTGTTTAAAATTTAAAGCAGTAAGATATAAAATGTTCTAGTTTTATTTAATAAATGTGTATATATATATACACACACAGACATGCATGCTCTAGTTTAAAACAAAAAAAATGTGAGTTTAAAATGGTTAAAAGATTATATAAAATTTGATATTTGAATTTATATAAATTAATTTTTTTTATAAGTAAGGGTTTCAAAGAAAAAGAAAAGAAAATGTTTTGTTAAAAAAGAAACTAGTTTAAAATAAAATTTTAATTTTGAAATTAAAACCATTGGTTAATTAAATTTATCCAAAAGGAATTTAATTGTTCGATTTATTTGAATATTAATAAATGATATAATTATTTATAAATCAAGCTGGAATGAAAATGGGTTGCATGCATAAGCAAAGGTGAGATCTTCTTACTCAAATTAAAATTGGAATTTCAGTTATTGATTGACTGTTTGGATGTGGTAGTATATGTAATAGAGTGTGTGTGTGTGTGTGTGTATTTGGAGTGATCGATTTCCCCCATTATATAGCGGATGAGACCCTATGCGCCGCATAATAGCGGATGATACTATATAATCCCATATACCGCGATATTCCACCTCGAAGTGGAATTGGTATTTAATTATTGTGCTAACATCTGTGGATGTAGGGAAACAGGTTGGAGGGATCCAACTGGATTCCTCACATTGTTGAATTTATTTGTATATATTATGATGTGATAATCTATAAGTGATTATAATGGTGTGAATGATTATATTGATAATTGAAATTTACATGAAGACTATGGTTTAGCCGAACATATATTTGGTATCGCAGGATACCAGAAATATATATGATTGGATTTTTGGAAATTAAAGTAGAGAATTTAAGTAAATTAATTTTAGGAAATTGAATAAATTAAAAAGAAGGAATTTAAAAGTATAAAATTTGATTTTTGTAATCATATCAAATCAATTCCAAAATATGGGAGAAAGATTTTAATAAATGGATTTTGAGTAACATTGATTAAAAGTTGGAGAATTTATTTAAAATTCGGATTTTAAATAGTTTAGGAAAAATAAAGGGATTTATTTTAAAAGGAAATCAATTTGGAAATCAATTTGGAATTTGATTTGGTGTTTGAAATAAATTTAGAAATCAAATTGGAGTTTGATTTGGTGGTTGAAAATAAATCCGGAAATCAATTTGGAATTTGATTTGGTGGTTGAAAGTGATTATTTGGAAATCGATTTAAAAATCGTATAATAGTGGATATTTGAAAATTTAAATTCACAATGAAGATCTATAAAGGAATGGGAAAATTGTTTTAAAAATAAATATGGGTTTTAAAAGTGTGGAAAGAAATTTACGGATTTGGAATGTAAATTTAAAATAAATCAAGAAGGATGTATTGATTGATTTAAATGGACCATTTTGAAATGGAAAGTGTATTTTCCCTAGAAAGCCGAGTATGTTTTTAAAATAACTTACAAATATAAATTAAAAGTTCTAAAATTGTTTTTTTTAAAAACAATGTTTGTGGAGAAATTATTTTCTTAAGTTGTTTTTAAATCTTTAAAGTAAACATTTATTTAATTAATTATAGAAGTGATTATTTAAAGATTTAATTGATATTCGATTTAGAAAATGGTTATTTAAAAAGTTATACTCTATCAAATAATTTTTATTTTTTAAAATTATTTTTAGACTTAAGTTATATGAGATATTAGTACAATATTTCATAACTAATATTTTAGATAAGTGTTTAAAAATATTATACCCAAGTACATATATTTTTGGATAAGTGATTTAAATCATTTTGATGTTTTCGAACTTGGCAAATTTTCAGTGGAAGTAAATGAATATTTGGAAATTGATTCCGCGTGACAAAAATGATTCGAAATTTGTTTTCAAAGTGTTGAAGTGTTGAAAATATATCTTGCGAAAATATTTTGAAAAGAAATAATTTGGGAAAATTATTTAAAATCTGGTGATTGTTGTGAACATTGATTGATAGTTAAATAACCGACTATCAATATTGGCCTTTAAATGGCATTTGAATTTCGCTGCGACCGAGGGTCGGATTCCAAATGGTTATCCGAAAACCACATCGAATCTTTGTGATGGATCTTTTTTTAATAGATCAAAAGTGGAAATTTGTTGTGATTTACTTAAAATCTGAATGTAACTCTTATTTTTAAAATAAGCACTCGTTATTTAGATTAGCCGGGAGAGGACTTTGTGTCATAAAACCCATTCCGAATAATGATAAGACGAAATGGTATTGCATTTGAAGATGGTGTTGAAGACCGGGTATTTTCGAAAGCGAAAAGATTACCTGTCGAATGTATTTGCACTGAGTTGCCCCAGTATAGAGATTTTATCACCCTTTGTGATGGGTAGTCCGGACGTGATTAGTGAATATCCAGATTTGCAAGGGTTTCTTTGAAGTGCATTCAGTTCCATTCAAAGCCGGGACGGACTTGTATGGATGTGTGTCTGACATTACACTTTGAGATGTAAAGTTGGTTTCTATCAAATACATTTCTGTTGGTGGTAGAGAATTTATTCTCTTAGCTCAACACACTTCTCTGAGACGTACGAGCTCAAAGGTTATATAGTTGATATTTACTAGTGATACATTCCCAATTTGGTAATGTGGAATACGAAGTGCTGCTGATCATTTGTTGATCGAAGCATGGCTTTTGTGAAAAGCGTAGCTTTGTGGACAAGACTTTGTCGGACCTCACACCCTGGAAATGGCCGAAACAGGAAGAATGCAGCAAGATTGTTGTTTTGAGGGTAGCACCCTCAAGGTATGTCATTTCCTTCTGGAAAAAGGTGTTACCATGGTATGGAGTCCAGATATTTAACCTATGTGGTTGCTACAATTTTATTACTTTGTGGTTGTTGCTTTGTGGTTGAGGATCCTCGAATAAAGGTCGGTAACGACCGGGGATGGCATACTCGTATAGGATTTATCTAGTTACAGCTTCATTATAGCGGAAGCATGAGGTAACTCGGCCTTGTGTTGGCAGACATCCAGTTAGGTTCTCGAGACATCCCTCCAGAGGCGTTCCCATATGGCATAGGAAGTTCCTTAGCCTGACTATTTGTTGGTAATCCAAAGAAACATTACGCGCCCTGTACGGTTTTAGTTGTATAACCTACTATGGAATGTGGCGGTAACCTGCTATTGAACATGGTAGCTATAGTAGGTATACCTTGATGGTGGTATGCTGGCTAAGATTTATATTATACTTTCAAAATGTTTTCCACACTATGCACTAATGATAATATTAAAAAGAATTTTGCGTATCAAGCTTGTTTGACTATCATAAGGAGAAATCTCCTCTAATTGTGCGCTTGCATTGTGTGTATGGCGGGAGGCCTCATGGTAATTTCATTTTCCCAAAGCATAGCGGATTTTTTTTCCTTTCTTTGTGAAAATAACTATTTTTAAGATCTCACGCCAGCCCCATGACTGACCTGGACTTTATTGTTCCCTTTCTAAACTCTAGGTGACTATAATTTTCCACACGGGCAGCCTAGTGTCAGGTTATCATTATTCTAGAGTGAAGTCAAAGTATGCTATAGAGATCTGGAGGCAAGCTAGATGGCAAGGCGTATCACTAGTACATATTATTTATTTTCCGCTATTGTGTTGTTGTAAACTCTGATAATGTGATGTATATACCGATATAGTGCTTTTGTTTTAAAGATTATTCATATATCTGTTCCGCTGTGAAATGTGAGATTCTGTTATTGTTTCTGTTTCTTCTTCCATCTTCTTCTTCTTTAACCCTAATGGTTCGGTTTTTCGGCATTCGATTGTTCGACGTTTGATATAGTAAACGTATTGATGACGACTTTCGGGCATCGAAAAATTGGGTCGTTCCAATGTGGTATCAAATTGGTTAAGCGAAAACCTTAGCTATGGTGGGGATTAGTCATTAGAGATAGAGTCGGTAGTACTCTAGAATGAGTTTGAGTGTATTAATAGATATGAGCGTTTATTTGTTAGTGAATATAAAATTGTTTAATATTTTGATGGCTTATCGATTGATTGTTTATACATTCTAATCGGTGCAGTTTGGCTAACTGTATCGATAAGGATTTCTAAACTCTTAAACAAGGTAAACTGACACAGTATTTGTAGCGACCCTGACTCGACCTTCGAAAATCGGCACCGAATACGACACTCATATTCAAATGCCGCAGATCCAAACGTCAAATCTGGTTCGCCGG
Source organism: Allium cepa (assembly GCA_030765085.1). Classification (NCBI taxonomy): domain Eukaryota; kingdom Viridiplantae; phylum Streptophyta; class Magnoliopsida; order Asparagales; family Amaryllidaceae; genus Allium; species Allium cepa. The sequence goes on from CM060928.1 coordinate 621,700,886, forward strand.
AGCTTATAACACATTAAGTACTACACAGCAGAAGAAATAGAATATATATATCAATATACAACATTGATACAATATCTGATATAATATGGTACAACAGATGATACAATGAATATACATCAGAGACATGATGCAAGACAATAGCAGCGGAAAGAAAAGATAACACTAGAAGCGGAACAATATCTCCAATATGGTCTTCAAAAAAGAACTCCAGCATCGGTAATCTCCATCTCCAAGGCAACAATCCAGAAATAGCTCGAACTCCTAATAACGATGCACAAAGATAAGCAAGTGAAGTCCCGATCCAAAGACTGAACTAGCCCTAGATAATCGACTAAACCTGACTATCTGAAAAACCCAACTCTAGGCTACCCGTGTGGGAAATTTGTGGGCACCCAGAGTTTAGGAAAGGAACATTAAACTCCAGGTCAGTCGTGGGACTGGTATGAGCAAACAAAAACATTTGGTCTTTAAAACAAACAAAAGAATTTAGATTTTAAATCCGCAATGCTTTTTAGAAAATGAAACTACCATAAGGCCTCCCGCCACACACACAATGCAAACGCAGACTTGGAGGAGAAATCTCCTTATGATAGTCAAATATGCTTAATACGAGAAAAATTCCTTGATATTATTACTAGTGCATAGTGGAACATCTTTCGAAAGTATAATATTAATCCTAGCCAGCATAGGTACCATGATACTATGCCTGCAATAGCTGCCACCTGAGGTGGAAGGTAATACAATTACAATCGTAAAAGGCTCGTATTTTTTTGCTTGGATTTCCAACAAATGGTCAGGCTAAGGAACTTCCTACTGTCCATGGGTACGCCTCTGGTGGGACGTCCCGAGAACCTAACCGGATCTCTGCCAACACAAGGCCGGGTTACCTCTGTAACTAGGTAACTACTACACGAGCATGCCATCCCCCGGTCCTTTGGGATCTTTATTCGAGGCGCCTCTAAACCACAAAGCAATCACAAAGTAATAGATCTGCAGTATCCACATGAGTAAGTATCTGGGCTCCATACCATGATACCACCCTTTTCCAGAAGGGAATGACACACCCTAAAGGGCGCGACCCTCATAACCTTGCCACATCTTTTCTGTTTTAACCATTTTTAGGGTGTGTGGTCCTCATGCAGTCTCGTCCACAAAGCTATGCTTTATACAAAAGCAATGCTTGGATCACAAATGATCAACAAATGATCATCAACACACAGCAGCACTCAGCATGCCACACTACCAAATTGGGAATATATTACTGATAAATATCAACTGCATAACCTCTGAGCTCGTACGCCTCAGAGAAGGGTGTTAAGCTAAGAGAATAAATTCTCCGCCACCAAGCAGAAATGTATTTGATAGAGATCAGTTTAATATCTCAAAGTGTAATGTCGGACATACAACCATACAAGTCTGTTTCGGGTTCGAACAGAACCGAAGACACTTTTGAGGAAGCTCTTGCAATCCGGATATCCACAATTCCGATCGGACTTCCCATCACATATGGAGAACTCTATACCGGAGCAACCCAGTGCAGAGTCAATCGATAGGTTATCCTATCGTTCTTGAAGACACCCGGTCTTCAACACTGGTCTTCAAATGCAATCCATAACGTCGTATCACTATTCGAAATGGGTTATATGACACAAGGTGCTCTCCCGGCTAAACCGAATAATGAGCGCCATATTTAAAACATATGGATGTGGGATTTCAGTTAAGTCGCAACTTATTAAAATCCAAAACTTTTCTTTCAAATGGTTAAACAAATTACCTTTTTAAATCTTTAAACCAAAAGATTTATTTCACAAAGTTTCACCCAGTTTCACAAAGATCCATTCATAGATTCCAAAACAATTCCCATTTCAATTGGATTAACTCATTAAATCTTTAATGAAAGATTTAACTTTTAGCTTACAAACCTGTTTCCAAGATTTATTCATAATTTGGAAAACCATTTTCATTTCAAACTTGAATTCCTTTTAATACAAATTGGAAGTTCATTTCTAATGTGAAAGCTTTTATTATTTGAAAACAAATAGTTTTCTTTTCGGAAAAATCCGATTTCATTTATACAAGTTAAAATCTTGGGTTAAATTCAAATTCCCAAACAACACTTTTACAATGGTTTAAAAACCCATATAAACCCATTTATAAGTTGAATACCCTTTTTAAACCATAGTTCCAAAATCATAGAATTCGATTTCAAATATTGAATTCAAATTTAAATCAACTTATTTAAATTTCAAAAATCAATCAAGTTATTCAAAATAACCTCTATTTTTTTGAAATTCATTTTCAAAGCTTCAATTCTAATCCCAAATCTATTTTGGATACAAAAATTCAATCTTTAAAACAATTTCAAAAATATGTGACTTAACCCATTTTCGCGTGCAATCCATATTTGTGTGTGTATAATGTGGTCCAGGGGTTCAACACAATAGTGCACAACATCAATCATTACAGATCCAATCATATCGGTAAGCGGTATAATCCATACGCTTATCTTTATTCACAGATTCATAGATAAAATAAATTTGTCAGTCACAAAGATTTACTATTACGATTCGATGTGGGTTTTGGATAACCAACTGGAATCCGACTCCCTGTCGCATCGAAATTCAAATGTCGTTCTATGGGTCAAAGGGTTTGCATACTCATATAACTATATATTCATCACAGGTATAACAGCTCAGTACAAAGCATTACATAGCATCACATCACATATCAAATATATCAATCCATCACATAGCATTCAATAACAATCAAACATCTTTAATTGGGATGAATAAATCATGTGGTTTTTAAATTTATCAACCGCATAATTACTTTCATTAGTAATCTTTAATCAATGATTAATTATCATTAACTACAATTGATTAAGCCTTAACCACCTTGATTAATTAATCACTTCTTTAATTAATTATCTTAACTAATTGACCCTTAATTGTAATTAATTAAATCTTAATTACTTTTATTAATTAATTATTCCTTAATTAATTACTTTAATTAACAAACCTTTAATTATTGATTAATTAAATCTTAATTATAATTAATTTTCCTACTTTATTAATTAATAGATTTATTATGCCTTAATTAATTACAATAATTAATTACTCCTTAATTAATTATGATTTCTTAATCATTTTAAGTTAATTACCTTAATTAATTATTCTTGATTTAATTTCCTTAATTAATTAACCACGTTAATTGATTATGCTTTAAAATAATTAACGCTAAATATTAGATTAATCCATCTTTAGTCTTTAATTATCTATTCTTAATTACTTTCACTATGTAATTATTATTTTTATTTAATCATTCATTAATTACTTGATTAATTTACTTGAATTATTAATCAATTCACTTTAATTACTTTAATTACTTTCATTAGTTAACTATTTAAAATTTCGTCAATTGGAAGATAGTCATTTATCTTCATTGTTATTATTTTTCTTATCATTTGATTCTTATTTAATAAACCTTGTTTAATTATCATCCTTATCACATTAGTTACTTTAAAAAGTTAAGATAGTGTAAATAACATTTTGTCTTACTTATCCCTTTAAATTACATTATTTATTTAATAAATAACTTTATAAAATAATGTAGACAAGATTAAATAAATAAAATTTAATTCCTTTACATCATCTTACTTAAATCCTTAATTAATTTCAAAACTTTACTCAAGATCATCTTTTGAAAACATGGACTAAAATGTTTAAAAAGTTTGAATTTATTTTATAGCAAAAAAAAAAAAAAAAACTGGTTTACAGGGCAGACCCGAGAATGCTTCGAGTCACCCCCGAGGAAATTGCCAGTTTACTTTGAGTTTCATCGAGAATCAACCCGAGTGCCTAACTTCAAATCTTTAAAAAAAATTCCTAAGTATTCTTACCCAATAAATCAGAATTTTCACTCGAGTAAAAACTACAACCAGCAACCCTCTTTCCTGAAGACAACTTCGAGAAATAAACGCTTTCGTTCCCAACGTGCTACTAATACACGCCAGGGGTTGTGCACGTGTACCCTCAGATGCCGGAGCTCCGGCCTGCAAAACCATCGCCGACCAGTCACCTTCAATCGCCCCAAACCATCCAAACACCCATAAACTCGAATCAAATTTGAAAATGCGATCGAGTCGTCTCGACCAAATAAACCTAGCGAAGCATCATCAGGAAATTGCCCGGCACCATCACCTCAGGCCATCGTAGATCACGCGAATACACATGAACCTTCCACAATGTTTGACGCCTCGTTTGGCACTAGTGTGGTGGCACTCGGTCCATCCACAACCACGCAACAATCACGAGAACCCAACCTGTTACTAACCTGACTTAAAACCCTACACTAAGCTTGCACGGCCACCACGACGAATAATAAATTTACCCACGATTTTTCTGACAACCACCAACCCATCAGCCACCTACCACATCAATCTCGAGAACCCTGATCACCATGATCGCCAGAATTTGAAGAAAACAACAATTCTGTTAGTCTCTCTCTATAACGTCCCAAAAATTTTCGACTTTCGAAAATTCAATATCGATACTCACTTTATCGACTGCCGAGAAATCGAAGGCCGGAAACCCGAAATGTTCTGGTTTAAGAAAAGGAAAGAGGAAGAAGAAGAGAGAAAAGATAGAAAATAGAACGGAAAGAAATAACAGAACAATAACAGAATCTCACAATTCGCAGCGGAACAACATATAATAAATAAATGAAGAATCTTTAAACAAAGAACTATATCAGTTATTACATTGCATTACATTACATCATATCATCAGAGTGTACAACAACATACAACAACAAACAGCGGAAAAGAAATACTATATACTAGTAATACGTCATGCCATCCAGCTTGCCTCCAGCAATTCCTGAATTTCCAGAATATCCTGATAAACCTTTACTCTTGACTGGCCGTGTGAAAATTGTGGGCACCCAGAGTTTAGAAAGGAAAACAATAAACTCCGAGTCAGTCATGTGACTGGTGTGAGAACTCAAAACAGTTTATTTATCTTTAAAATCAAAATAGAGGAATATTTTTAAAGTCAATTCGCAATGCTTTTAAAAATGAGACTACCATAAGACCTCCCGCCACACACACAATGCAAACGCAGACTTGGAGGAGATTTCTCCTTATGATAGTCAAAGATGCTTGATACGCATTAAAAAGAACATTTGATATTATTACTAGTGCATAGTGTAGAGAAAATTCATTTCGAAAATAAAGATATAAATCTTAGCCAGCATAGGTACCATTATAGTATGCTTACTATAGCTACCATATTAGATGGCAGGTTCTACAACTAAAACCGTACAAATCTCGTATTGTTTCTTTGGATTTCCAACAAATGGTCAGGCCAAGGAACTTTCCATTGCCATATGGAAACGACTCTGGAAGGACGCCCCGAGAACCCAACTGGATCTCTGCCAAACAAGGCCGGGAACCCTATTTCCCAAGGGATATTACAAACCCTCAGATATGCCACCCCTGGTCCTTTGGGACCTTTAAACGAGAGCTCTCTAACCAACATCACACCATAATAATAAGTGTTTCAACATGAGTAAGTATCTGGGCTCCATACCATGATACTACCCTTTTCCAGAAGGAAGGGTCATACCCTAGGGAAGTTATCCCTGAAAACCTTGCCGCACAATTCCTGTTTCGACCATTACCGGTTTGTGAGGCTCGACGAAGTCACGTCCACCAAAACACACTTTATACAAAAGCCGTGATTTGGGTCAACAAATGATCATAGAAATGATCACAAAGATAAACGATCAAACAAATGATCCTATCACAAATGATCAACACAATGATCATTTCACAGCAACACTCAGCATGTCACATTACCAAATTGGGAATATATCGCTGATAACCTTCAACTACATAACCTCTGAGCTCATACGTCTCAGAGAAGGGTGTTAAGCTAAGAGAATAAATTCTCCGCCACCAACAGAAATATATTTGAAAGAAATCGGCTTTATATCTCAATTTGTAATGTTAGACATACAATCCATACAAGTCTGTTCCGGGCTCGAACAGAACCGAAGGCACTTACAAAGAAGTCCTTGCAATCCGGATATCCACAATCCTAATCGGATTTCCCATCACATATGGAGAACTCCATACTGGAGCAACTCGGTGCAGAGTCAATCGACAGGTCATCCTATCGCTCTCGCAAATACCGGGTCTTCAACACCGATCTTCAATGCTATCCATTACGTCGTATCACTATTCGGAATGGGTAATCCGAATAATGAGCGCAATAATTTAAAAATAAGTGTAGCATTCAAATTCAACAAATCACAACAAATACCTTTCAAAGGTAAATATTGATAGTCGGTTATTGAACTATCAATGGATATGCACACATCACCAGATTCCAAATAATTTTCCAAATTATTTATTTCCCAAAATATCTTTACTAGATATATAATTTTCACACTTCAAAAATAAATCAATATTTATTTTTAAACAAATTTCCCTTTCTTTTATAAATTCCTTAGTGAATTTATATTTCAAAATATCTATGCATATACGATTTCAATTATTCATTTCAATTTATCTTCAAAAGGATAAATTCTCAAAATATTCACTTCATATTGGAAAACATTTCCATACTTATTTAATAAGTAATTCACAAATCTTTTTATTCAACTCTTGGAAAATATTCAATATACTTAAATCGAAATTAAGCATATATTTCATTCTTTAAGGAAATCATTCTCTTAAACATATTTATTTGGGCCAAAACGAATGTTACGTAAAACATCGTTAAGACAACCCAAAATCACTAGTATAGGGATTCGAAATTAAAATAGATATATATATCCCAATACTATACAAAACATTTCCTTTCGGAAATCATTTACTATAACAACAGTGTTATAGTCCACCATTTCTTCTATTTCTCGAAAACGTCTATTTCAACAATAAATGTTGAAATCTATGGTTTCGAATCTCAACACATTTAAAACATCGTTAGATCTTTTAATTCTTGTTTAAAATATCACATCCTAAACATTTTCTTTAACATATTATTCACTATTCAAAAACGTGAATATACTTTGTTAACAAATTTCATCCTTTTATTCATTTTATTTCAAAGGATTATTCACAGTCAAAACGTGAATATAACTCCATTAATAGGTTTCAACAATTTACTTATCAAAATAAGTCGTTTGCGAATTTATAAAACAACGTTTATAAATTCCATTTCTATTTATTTTATAACAACTTCCTTTTATAAATTCGTTTATTAACCTATTCAATTTATAACTCAATTATAAACCAAAAGTTCATATTATAAGTCAAATGCTTATAAAAAGATTATTTTACAAAATCGTTCCTTTTAAGACTTTCCAAATTATAAATCTTATAACTTATAAGATTCATTTATTTATCAAAAATCCATTCTTCAAATAACTTTACAAATTTTATAAACCTACTGCTTATAAAATTCCATTTATAACTTCACCGTTTATAATCCTATAAATTTCATTCATTTACGAAATTTATTCACAATTCATTCTAACACTTATAAAAACTTGTTTTATAATTCCAATATTTTAATTTAAAAGTATCCATCTTATAATTCTTTTATATAAATCAATTTATATCATTCTTTTAAAAATGTCTTAACTCCCTTTATAATTTCACCATTTTGATTTATAAAATAATCAATTTTATAAATCCTATATTTCAACTTTTATAATAAATTCAGAAATCCCAATTTAATTATTTTAAAAAATCCTTAACCCATATTTCTCAAAAATAAACCTTTAATCGTATTTCTCAAAATCATAATTTTTATAACTTTAAAAATTATAACGTTTATTTATTTAAAATGGATCAATTCCTAAAATATTATATATTTTCAAAAATCACTTTAAAAATCATTTTAAAATTCCAAAGTTTGGTCCAATGATGCTACACACCAAATAGTCAATCATGACAACAACGATACCATATATCAATATGATAATCCATCAAATATCAAAATATCTGAAATCAAATAAAAACTGTTGAGGAATCCAGTTGGATCCCTCCAACATGTTTTCCTGCATCCAAAGATGTTAGCACAATACCAATTCCGTTCCAGTACGAAATTATCGCGGTATATGGGATTTAAAATATTATCCGCTTAATAGACGGCGCAATAGGGTCTCATCCGCTATACAATGCGGTACATATGCCAATATATATATTGCTATTATATATAATACCAATTTCACTGTTTATGAAATATTCGCGGTATATGTTTTTAATAAATAACATCCGCTTACTAACGGCGCATAATGTCTATTTTAACAATCAATAGATAACAATCATCATTCAAACATACATTCAAATATTTTAAATCTAACTATTTAAAATTAAAAATCGAAACTGATTCGATTGAGTGAGAAGTTCTCACCTTGATTTCAATTTCGTTTTAGCGATTTATTTCGAATAAAATTAAACGGACGTTTAATTTTACCCGAAATTCTCACTAACTCCAAACGACTCCAATCCAACTCCATAGCGTAGTGCTCGTCCATATTATTCCAACGCCACTGGTTTCGCGCGTTTTCGACCTCGTATGAAAAAGTTATGATTTTACAAAGTTTTACACGAATTAAATATAAATAAATCAACATTTTTATAACTTAAACTAATCTCAGCCGTTGATTCTTCTTGATGAAATCCAAGCCGTGACTCCTTTCTTCCATCTCCTTCACTCACGCACGTCTACAGGCCGTGCACAAACCCAACACTCCAAACTAGGGTTGAATTATTCTTCCACCACAACGAGCTATGCAACGATCAGGTGATGCCGTTCAACTCGCCATGTCGAGAGCTACCCACGCCTACCTCCCCCTTGAGCTCGGCCCCCTGTAGCATATGGAATGTCGTGCGCAACTTGCGTGCGTCGGCCCCCCATTGCTCCCTCTACGTTGCTCCAAAACCCATCATAGCCGTATAGATCTGAAGATCGTTGCGTGCTCTCCAACTTTGATGTTGAACATTCTTTGAATTGATGAATGGATTGAAAGAAATTAAGGCGAGAAGATTGAAAATTTTCGGCCCTTCATAATAATGGTGGCGGCTGGCTTTGCAAATTAGGGTTAGGGTATTTTTTTTTATAATTTGTGAAGAGAGTGGTCTATTTATAGGAAAACGAACGACACTATTCATCCCGCAAATTCCTAACTCCGATTTACGTGCCGTAACCAGCGTTTCTAGGGTTTACCCCGCGTTCCGGACACAATGGAATAGGTTTCGGAAGCTAATTCGTACATCTGTGCGAGTTATGGCAATAAACGTTCAATTTCAATTAAACCGATTTAAACGATTTTCTAGGCGTTTTAGCTTGCACCGGACAAACGGTAAATCCGATTGACACGAAATTTGAAACCTTACAATAATATCACATTACGGATCCGATGAAACTAGTTTCGTCGAAATCCGAGACTTTTTGAAAAATGGCTATTTTAACTCGCCAAATTAATATTAAAAACAATTCGATGCGTTTCGAGATGCCACGATCAAACGATAGCTCCGATTGCTACAAAAATTGAAATCCGGTAATAACTAACTATTAGGATCCAATGGAACTAGTTTTGTCCAATTCTGAGACTGTTCAAAAATTGGCTAATTTCACTAGTCGATTAAATATTAAAATATTCAATTTTCACAAATAAACTCTTAATTCGATTTTAAAAGTTCTAAAATATCACTTTAACTTCAATATGATAAAATAAAATTTTACAAATCATTTTCAATCATATTTAACCCAATTTTCAATTATTTCCATAATTTTCACTATTTAATTATCGATTTAACTATTCAATTAAATCCAATTATTTGAAATAAAATTTATTCGACTTATAAATTTCACTTATTAATATTTAAAATTAATTAAATATTCAAATTTTAATTACTAAAAATCCTGGGTTGTTACAATCTTCCCCCCTTAAAAGAATTTCGTCCTCGAAATTATCAAGTAAGAAAAGTTACAGAATCTATTAACTTTCCCAAAACAAATTTTAAACTTCTCACCATACTTTACTAAATTTTCAAATCATACTTAGTTATCTTTTAAAAAACTACTACTATTGTTTAACTTTCAATTCCAAATCAAAGTTATAGTTTTCAAAATTTTCCAATTTTCTCAAATTTTTTCTAACGCCTTAAATTTTCGAAAAAATTCGCCATAGTCTCCTTTGCGCGGCTCGATCCGGAAAAAAAATGACAGTATATATATCAAAAATATACATCTCATCAAGTAATGAGGCATCCCGCAGGGAAAAAATGTAAAGTACGGTATGTAATCCGAGATATGTACCTTATTATATTATTAGCAAGCATATACGGCTAATATAGCGCGAAAGCGAGCTCCAAATGCGAAGCAAACGCGATCCGCACCTACTAAACACTCAACAAACAACATGAGAATCATGCATATAGACAATAGTATCAATATACAACATATAGCAACATAATAACTATATATGTCAACATAGCAATTGAAACAAAAGCAATATATTCAACCATCAACCAACTAGCATCCATAACCAATAAATATTCATTCATATTCTCATTAATATTCAGTGAAATGGTTTTTCAATTTAATCATATTTGATTCATTAACAGTGGATGTTTTTACTAACATTCATTTTTAGTTAGTTTATATTCACTAATCCATATTCAAGTTGGTTCACTTCCAAATCAAATTCAATTCTATTTAAGATTCATTTAACTTCCAATTGAATTTCCAATTACTTTAGCTTCCAATTTCATTAATACTTAATGAATTATATACAATCAACTAACATCAAATGACAACCAATGTATATCAATTACAACCAAATTCCTTTGCTTTCAATTGGTTTAACTAATTGATTTTTATTCAACTATTCAACTTTCAATAACATTACATTCTAATGAATTAACACTTATATCCATTATTTCATATCAACTTAATTTACATTCCATTGATTAACATTTAATCCATTCATTCAATTCAATTACAAAAGTTGAATTTCATTTAAATAACTCAAGTTCATATCTATCACTTAACTTTATTAATTTACTTCGATACTAATATCAACTTCATTCAACATCTGTTAAGTTATATTCATATAGTTTCACTTCTTATATATATAAGTTTATTTCACAATTGTAAATCACTTTAATTATAATCCAATTCTTATAATTCATTTGCTTATACAATTATTCTTCAATTTAGATTATTCAAACAACTAAACAATCCACATTTTAATAATTCTGAAAAATTATTCCTTCATATATAAAATATAATCAAGGTAAAATTATTTCATTTACCCAATTTAAAAACAATATTGTCTTGCTTATGCTAGGTGATATGTGATGGGGGGGTTCTCGCTTCGCGGTTTGGTGGCGAACGGGAGACTCTTACCCCCACACGTCCTCTTTACGGGGTTGATTAGGCGAAGCCATGACATTCGAAAGGGTGGCCGTAAAAGCAAGTTTGGGATATCAATGTAAGCCACGGTGGGGCTGGGATGGTTGAAAAGCCTACCGGTTGTGACCGCTGACGGTACATTGTTACACTCTCTTTCCCACGATTTAACACGTTAAAAATTATGATATAACTTTCTAAAATCATCATTTTCGAAGTAATTTTAGATGATATAATCCAAATTTAATTCCATGCAAAACAAAAATTGGGTAGAACTTGAAATTTTCACTGTATCTCCACATCCAGATAAAACTATTTCATGTTATATCAAAATTTTATTTTTAACATTACATTCTGATGATTTTGATCATATTTTATTTTTACACTATTTGCTAATAATGATCAGAACATTCAGAATTGGATTTTGAACTTTAAAATTTAAGCTTGTAAATCTTTTTTTTAGCAGAGGCCTTAATATCTGTTTTCCAGATTTATGCATAAAGAAGATATATACACACAGGCATAACCCATCATCATACTAAACCATATTTTTCGAGATCATCACATGCAACAAATATTCAAACAAATCTAAGGTTTAAGATTAAAGGGTTGCTCACCTGGATCTTGGATAAGGCAGAGAACAAAGAGCAGGGAATAGAGAAGAAATTTGAGCCTGTACATTTTTTCTTTAATCCTTGGAGTTTAGATCTGTAAGTTTTAAACACGGATCATTGTTTGTTCCTTATTTTATTTTTTTATTTACTTCAACAATAACTAAAATTTTGATTTTTACTTACAGTTTAAATCCTTATATATACAACAGGGGCACTTTCCTGCATTTGAAAACAAAAACAAATTTGCCTTGCACTTGATTTGTTTTCCTGCAATTTGATTGAAAAAGTTGTTTAAATCTTTGTTTTACTTACTGATTACAAACATCAAATTCAGATTTTAAAGAAAAGAAATTTACATGCCTTCAATTATTTCCAGGGAAAACTGCATTTGATTTCCAGTAACTTTAAACTTACATTTGCTTCCAGATTGAAGTTTGATTGCTTTGTTTGATTTGTAATAGTGAATCTTTGATCTGTAACAGTGAATCTTTGATCTTTTCTTTGTTTTTAAAACTGTGATGATTTTCTTGAATTTGCCCCAGGCTCTTGTATTTGAATCTGAAATTCTTGGATTCAGATTTGTATATTGCTGACTTTCTTTACTTATTTTTTTTCCTTTTGTGTTGAGATTTGAAATGCCTCAAATCTTTGATCACTGACTTTTTTAGATTTGCTGATGGTAAACATGATTTCGTATGGGGAGGTGGAAAGGTTTTTGTAATTTTTATTTTAATTATTTTATTCAATTAAATATGTTGGATGCCATTTGTTAAAAAATAATCATGAGGCCTAAACACTTGTACAAATGAGTACTTTTATGTTTAAATCCCTTGTCTTTAAAAATTTATGTTCATATCCTCATACAAATTACATTTATCTATTATTGTTCCCAATTTAATTTAAATATATGTATACTTATGTTTATACAATTGCCTTGAATTCATTTGCAAACTACATTTTTCTTCCAAATATGAGAGAAAATACCTTTAAACCTTTTTATTAATTCTCAAAACTTTTAAATTTCTATTTTTATTTTTTTAAAATACTTATCCTTACATTTCAAACAAAAATCCTATTTATAATCTAAAATTTTGTTTATTCTAGAAATTTTCATATTAATCCACAATTAAATCTAAGATATTATATCAATTATCAATTATTTCAAAAAATTTACACTAAAAAGAAATTGGAATTTATTTATATATTATTATCACTTATTTTATTTGTTTGAGATTTTTCAATATATTTTCTACCTAAATTTCAAAAGTTTAAAATATATTATTAATTTAAATTGACAAATTTTGGAATATTACTTTTTATTTATAAGATTTTAAATACACAATTTCAAATCCATGGTTAAATTTTTTTTAATACTCAATGTCCAAATAATTAAATATCCTATTTAATTTGAAAAATTCAAATTAATATACAATTTTATTCAAAATTTTGTTCTAATTATCAATTTAAATCAAATCAAAAATTGGGATTGTTACAGATTCCCCCCTTAAAAAAAATTCGTCCTCGAAATTTGCAAGGAAGACGAGAAAGAAAAGTTGAAAGATAGAGAAATATCTTTTCGAATCAAACTAGATATCAATTCTGCATTTAGCTTACCAAATCAGAATATCAACAATATGAGAACAAACTCATATAATTATTTCACAAGATACTTGGGTCCACTGGTCTATGAATATGCCAGGGCATTGATTAGTTCGAAGGATAACTAATCGTTCGTAGAATATATCAGATCCTAGAGAGTAGATAGTTGGATTTAATCTTCTACAATTTCTCAAACACTAGATATGGATTTTAAATTCAGGTCAGAATATTCCAAAGTATATACCAATTTTCCCCTTTTCGGACTTTGATCTACACGAGGAATTACAATAGAATTTCAAATTTGGTTTTAACCGATATCGTTTTATTGATACAATTCAAATATAGCCTCATATTTTATTAACAAATTTAGCTCAATTTAAAGTTTCCAATTTATTTAAATTTTCAATTCCAAATTTCAAATTCATTAGAGTTTAGATTGGAAAGCCGATAAGAAACCGATGAAGATACGAAGTAGGGATTTTCTACAACGTACGTAGGGCCATCATCACACCGAAGCTTCTTCTTGGAGCTGTTACGAAGCAATCAAAAGAATTTGAAATCGAATCGAAGGAGATTGATAGATAAAAGTTGTTTCCACTGTTGCAGGGTATTGACCATTTATAGTGGTATTCCCCTATCCCCTATCTCGTCCTCTTTTCGCACTCATACTCACTATTAGTGGATAGTAAGAAAATTTACTAAGGCATTCGAACGGATATCTTAGGGATATACTCATTCTAGGGTATACTTCACCCTATCTCTAATGAGTTACTAAATGTGTTATACTCCCGAGCTAAAGTTTTAACCTTCAGCTCTGATACCAGATGTAGGGATCCTGACTCGACCTTCGAAAACCGGCACCGAATACGACACTCGTAAATGCCGCAGATCCAAACGTCAAATCTGGTTCGCCGGAGCTTATAACACATTAAGTACAACACAGCGGAAGAAAAAGAATATATATATCAATATACAACATTGATACAATATCTGATACAATGTGGTACAGCCGATGATACAATGAATATATATCAGAGATATGATACATGACAATAGCAGCGGAAAGAAAAGATAACACTAGCAGCAGAACAATATCTCCAATATGGTCTTCCAGAAAGAACTCCAGCATCGGTAATCTCCATCTCCAAGGCAACAATCTAGAAATAGCTCGAACTCCCAATAACGATGCACAAATATAAGCAAGTGTGGTCCTGATCCAAAGACTGAACTAGCCCCAGATAATCTACTAAACCCGACGATCTGAAAAACCTAACTCTAGCCTGCCTGTGTGGGAAATTTGTGGGCACCCAGAGTTTAGGAAAAGAACAATAAACTTCAGGTCAGTCGTGGGACTGGTATGATCAAACAAAAACATTTGGTATTTAAAAAAACAAAAGAATTTAGATATGAAATCCGCAATGCTTTTTAGAAAATGAAACTACCATAAGGCCTCCCGCCAGACACACAATGCAAACGCAGACTTGGAGGAGATTTCTCCTTATGATAGTCAAATATGCTTAATACGAGAAAAATTCTTTGATATTATTACTAGTGCATAGTGGAAAATCTTTCGAAAGTATGATATTTGATGCAGCGGATAATACAGATTGACGACGAAATGAAGATTTCGTGTCAAACTAATCGAAGAACGATTAGATGAAGTAATATGAATCGATGGATTGAAAGATACCGAATGCCCAAATTCGTTGATCTTCGAAAGATGCCGAATTCTAGCTATCTTCGACACGTTGATCGCGCACGATACCATGAAAGAAGATCTACAATTCTTCGAACGTTGATCAAGCGCACTTGATACCGTGAATTGGCTTCAACAATCGTTGATTCGAACGCACTCGAATAACCGAAAGTGGAGATAGGAGATCACACTCAACTACCAATTTCAAAAGTGGCAAAAAGCACACAAACAAAGTTTTATTCAAAAATCAACTCCCTTAAAGTTACAACTCACCCACTATTTATAGCATTTACAACACCCAGACCATTAGGTCGTTCACGCGACCTACGACCTTACATAGGTCGTTAACGACCTAACCATATTTGCGGCCTATCAGTAGCGACCTAACAGACAACATATTACAACACTTATACACTTATGCGACCTAATCACAACGCCAATACACTACGACATAGCTATACAACAAAGCAACATACAAATTACGACCTAAGTAACAAAGCGGCCTAAGCTGCAGGCAAAGCCAAGTAAAGTCGTTCGCGACCTAAGAATGGAAGGTCGTTCGCGACCTAAAGAAAACTGGCCGATAGCATCAGATACTTGTCCTGGTAGGTCGCTGGAACGATGCAGCTAGGTCGTAGCTCGCTTGAGTGACTTTCCAACTCATTTTCCTGCATTTTCATCTCCTTAACTCGTTCATTCTTCATCCTGTTAAGTCGCACGCGACTCAAACTTAGCTCGTCTTCATCATTAGGTCGTTGGAGCGACTTGTAGGTGTACTTAGGTCGCTCTCGACCTAAGTCTTCATCTGGCTGGGCTGCATCATCCTCTCCTGGTTGGGAGAAATTCGTCCTCGAATTTAAAAGTTCTTCCCCATTAGGTTGTTTATCTCCATAATAAGGTATAAGATGTTTAACATTAAACACGTCGGAAATGTACACATTCTCCGGCAGCTTCAACCTATAAGCGTTTTCATTGATTCATTTCACAATCTTTACAGGACAAATCTTTCGAGCTTTAAGTTTATTGTATGCTCCCACTGGAAAACGATCCTTCGTTAGTACAGCATATACTAAATCTCTTTCATTAAATTCAACACTTCTTCGCTTCAGATCCACAGATCGTTTATACTTCTCATTTGTCTTTTCCAATCGTTCCTGAACGATTTTATGGCATTCTGTCAATCCATCAACAAAATCAGCAGCCCGCTTAACTGTCCCCTTCGGTTGTGGTACTATCGTTAAATCTAACGGCCCTTTTGGCAAGCTTGAATATACAATCTGAAATGGACTGAAACCCATACTACGGTTGATAGCATGATTATGAGCAAACTCTGCTTGACATAACTTCACATCCCAGCTCTTCAGATTATCCTTCACGAGACACCGCAATAAATTTCCCAGCGATCTGTTCACGACCTCGGTTTTTCCATCAGTTTGCGGATGATAAGCACTACTGAAATTCAGGTTCGTTCCCACCATCTTCCACAAACTCAGCCAAAAATGACTCGGAAATCTGGTATCCCTGTCGGAAACTATAGATTCTGGTAAACCATGCAAACGATAGATCTCTCTAAAGAACAACTGTGCCATATGGACTGCATATGCTGTCTTTTTACAAGCAATGAAATGTACCATCTTCGAGAAACGGTCCACCACAACGTATATAGAGTCATTTCCCCGTTGAGTCCTCGGCAAACCCAACACGAAATTCATGCTTATATCTACCCACGGTTTTGTAGGAACAGGTAAAGGCATATACAATCCCGCATTTGTAGCTGTCCCTTTCGAAACTTGACAAACATGACATCTACGCACAAACTTTTCAACTTCCCGCCTCATCGAGGGCGAATAGTAAGATTGGGAAATCAACTGCAATGTGCGATCCCGTCCGACATGTCCTTCTTCATGCAACTCTTTTACAATTTTCATCCTCAAGTTGCAATCTGGTACGCATAATCGATTCCCCTTGAATAAGAATCCATCTACTAACACAAACTCATAAGTACTCCCATCCTTGACTTTCTCAACAATCTTCGTAAAATAAGGATCTTCTTCAAACAACTCCGGCAATAGTTCAAATCCAGTCACTTCACCTTCATCATCGTTAGCAAATGATTCCTCCTGCTTAAGGCATCAGCTACACGATTCGTCACCCCTGATTTGTGCTTTACCACAAAAGTAAACTGCTGTAGATACGCGAACCATGAAGCGTGCCTAGCTGAAATTTTGTCCTACCCCTGCAAACGCTTCAAAGCTTCGTGATCTGTATAAAGAACAAACTCCTTCTAAAACAGATAATGTCTCCAGTGCTTCACAGCTTGAACAATTGCATAAAATTCCACGTCATAAGTGCTATATCTCAACTTGGCTCCAGACAACTTCTCACTGAAATAAGCAACTGTCTTCCCTTCTGACTCAATACTCCACCAATCCCAACTTTCGATGCATCAGTATGTAACTCGAACAACAACTGAAAATTTAGCAATACTAGAATTGGTGCTGTCGTCAAAAGTGTCTTAATCTTTTCAAAAGCTAACTCTGCTTCCTCCGTCCACACGAACTTCTTTCCTTTCATGCAATCTGTTACAGGTGCCATTACACTGCTAAAATGTGGAATGAATCTTCGATAAAAAGATACCAACCCATGAAAGCTTCTCACTTCAGTAATTGTCTTGGGTTGTGGCCAACTCTTGACAGCTTCTACTTTACTTTCATCCACTTGAATACCTTCCTTTGACAGAACATACCCCAGAAGCAAAACATTGTGCGTCATGAACACACACTTCTTTGCTGCTGCATAGAATTGCTCCTGTCGTAGAATCAACAATACTTCTCGCAAATGTTGGACATGCTTTCTATACTCCCACTATAGATCAAAATATCATCAAAGTAAACTACTACAATCTTCCCAATGAATGGTCTGAAAATCTGGTTCATTACTCTCATAAATGTACTAGGAGCATTTGACAAGCCAAACGGCATAACTAGTCATTCGTATAAACCTTCCCTTGTTTTAAAAGCAGTCTCCCACTCATCACCCGGTCTAATACGAATCGGATGGTATCCACTCTTCAAGTCAATCTTTGAAAACACAACAGCCCCACTCAACTGGTCAATCAAATCATCGAACCTCGGCATAGGAAATCTGTATCTCACAGTGATCTTGTTTAGAGCCTGACTGTCCGTACACATCCGCCAAGTACCATCCTTCTTCGGCACCAATAAGGCTGGCACTGCACAAGGACTCAAGATCTCCTGAACACGCCCTTGTTCTAACAACTTCTCCACCTGCCTTCTCAGTTCCTCATGCTCCTTAGGACTCATCCTGTAATGTGGCCTGTGAGGTAGTACTGCTCCTGAAACAAGATCTATTTGATGTTAGATGTCCCTCAACGGCGGTAATTCCGTTGGCAGTTCTTTAGGAAACACATCTTCAAATTCCTCCAACACCAGCTTGACTTCCTCTGGAATTTCAATTTCCTCACCACTTTCACGCCCGATCAACAAGAACACTTCAGGCACATCGTCGACTTCTTTAACAAATTCTTTCAGAGTCAACAAAGTCTTCAGCTCCTCAATCTCTTCAGATTTGCTCTCTCCTTGCTGTCTCTTCTTCGGAACTAAAATAATCTTAGTACCCTCAAACATAAAGCTATAGCTATTGGTTCGACCATCATGTTGCACTGCTCGATCATATTGCCATGGTCTTCCCAAAAGCAAGTGGCAAACATCCATCTCCACCACGTAACACCAGATCTCATCTTTATACTTCTTCCCAATAGAAAATGGAATATGAACTCGTCGGTCCACCTTTACCTCTCCTCCTTTCTTCAACCAAGCTAACTTGTAAGGATTTGGATGCTTCTCCCTCTTCAACTTCAACTTTCTCACCGCTTCAGTAGAAATGATATTATCACAACTTCCCGCGTCGATCACAAATTTACAAATCTTCCCCAGAATAGTGCATGTCGACTGAAAGATATTACTCCTCAACCAACTAGCTTCTTCTTCTTGCTTTGGTGTCAAACAAGATCTCCTCATCATTAGATCACATCTTTCATCTCCTTACGCGATATCCTGTTCATCCTCCTCAACTGGACTAGAATAATCTTCCCCAACATCCTCACCTTCCGCTTCAGCAATCATAGTTCTCTTCTTCGCTTCGGACATTCATTACTCTTGTGGCTCACTTCCTGGCAATTATAGCATTTGAAACTATTGTTAACCTTTGCCTTCTCAACCTCTTTCACAACTGGTTTACTGACGACTTTAGGAACATTGGAACTCCCACTAGCACCCTTGTTCTGAGAATTGTAACTTGGAAACACACTACCTCCTCATCTCCCTTGTTTCTCCCAAGCAAGTGCTTTCTGATGTGCTTCTGCAACAGATCTCGGATCAAACATATTCACCATGTCCTGGATCTACATTCTCAACCCTCCAACAAATCTAGCAGTCAGCTGTTCCTCTGTCTCCATAATGTCATTTCGCGCAATCAGTTGATAAAATTCATCAGCATATCATTAACAGTCTTCGTCCCTTGCCTCAGATTCTGCAACCTCTGATACATGAGTGATTGATAATTATATGGCAAGAATGTAGCTCTCATCAACTTCTTCATTTTCTCCCATGATTCAATCTTTGACTTACCCATTCTCTCCCGTGTAAGTTTAGTTTGCTGCCACCATGCTAAAGCTCTTCCTCTCAACCTTGTAGCAACTAACTTCACTCTTTCTATGCTCATGCACTTCTTTAAAGTCAAAAATTTCTTCAACATTAGACAACCAATCCAGAAATTCTTCTGCTACCATTCCACCTTTGAATTCTGGAATTTCTGTCTTCATTCCCGACTCCTAATGTCGATCATCTTCTACCTCTCGATATTGATTCCGAACTCGGTCTCGATCTCGATAATGAATGCTAGCTCTATCACCATCTTCATCAAAATCAAATGTACGTTTATATCGATCTTGACCATCAATATCCCTTCGATCACGCATGTCTCTTCTACTATGTCTCTCTTCATCTCGATATGGCTCATCTTCAAACTCACGGGGAGTTCTTCCCTCTTCATGTCTACATTCATGGTGATCCCTTCTCGATGAAATTGATGTTTCTCTTCTTTCTCTAAAAGATTGTGGCGACACCCTCCTCGCTTCCTTAATCAATGGTGAAACTCTGTTTCCTCCATGGTTCGAGATTGGCGACCTTCTCCTCTGATTCATACCAATCATTAATTTCTCCAATCTACCAATGCCTTCATCCAACTTTTCATTGAATTATTGCTAATGTGTTGTTCCATCTGTTCAGCATCTTCTCTTTTGTACAAATCTTCAACATTCTGATGGCGATTAGCTCTTCTCAGAGGCATGATTAATCTTCAAAAAATTTCACAAACACAACCTTCGGCCTTGGACACTTGATGCACGGCTCAAACTCCCACTAGTTCGGCTCGCCCTAAGTCAAACTTCACTTTGGCGCGCAAAACTCCAATGAGAAAATTCAAACACTTTCCGAACTTTGATCCAAAATGATATGGATCGAAAACTCCCAACTTGTTGCAACTTCACGTTGAACACAATGAACACCAAACTTCTCAACAATGCAAACTTCAACTTCAAACTCCTTGGCTCCAAGACTCGGCTTAGCCATGATTGGCTAGACTAGCTCTGATACCAAATGATGCAGCGGATAATACGGATTGACGACGAAATGAAGATTTCGTCTCAAACTAATCGAAGAACGATTAGATGAAGTAATATGAATCGATGGATTGAAAGATACCGAATGCCCAAATTCGTTGATCTTCGAAAGATGCCGAATTCTAGCTATCTTCGACACGTTGATCGCGCACGATACCGTGAAAGAAGATCTACAATTCTTCGAACGTTGATCAAGCGCACTTGATACCGTGAATTGGCTTCAACAATCGTTGATTCGAGCGCACTCGAATAACCGAAAGTGGAGATAGAAGATCACACTCAACTACCAATTTCAAAACTGGCACAAAGCACACAAACAAAGTTTTATTCAAAAATCAACTCCCTCAAAGTTACAACTCACCCACTATTTATAGCATTTACAACACCCAGACCATTAGGTTGTTCACGCGACCTACGACCTTACATAGGTCACTAACGACCTAACCATATTTGCGGCCTATCAGTAGCGACCTAACAGACAACATATTACAACACTTATACACTTATGCGACCTAATCACAACACCAATACACTACGACATAGCTATACAACAAAGCAACATACAAGTTACGACCTAAGTAACAAAGCGGCCTAAGCTGCAGGAAAACCCAAGTAAGGTCGTTCGCGACCTAAGAATGGAAGGTCGTTCGCGACCTAAAGAAAACTGGCCAATAGCATCAGATACTTGTCCTGGTAGGTCGCTGGAACGACATAGCTACGTCGTAGCTCGCTTGAGTGACTTTCCAACTCATTTTCCTGCATTTTCATCTCCTTAACTCGTTCATTCTTCATCCTGTTAAGTCACACGCGACTCAAACTTAGCTCGTCTTCATCATTAGGTCGTTGGAGCGACTTGTAGGTGTACTTAGGTCGCTCTTGACCTAAGTCTTCATCTGGCTGGGCTGCATCAATATTAATCCTAGCCAGCATAGGTACCATGATACTATGCCTGCTATAGCTGCCACCTGAGGTGGCAGCTAATACAATTGCAATCGTAAAGGGCTCGTATTGTTTTGTTTGTATTTACAACAAATGGTCAGGCTATGGAACTTCCTACTGTCCTTGGGTACGCCTCTGGCGGGACGTCCCGAGAACCTAGCCGGATCTCCGCCAGCATGAGGCCGGGTTACCTCTGTAACTAGGTAACTACCACTCGAGCATTCCATCCCCCGATCCTTTGGGACCTTTATCCGAGGCGCGTCTAAAGCACAAAGCAATCATAAAGTAATAGATTGGCAGTATCCACATGAGTAAGTATCTGGGCTCCATACCATGATACCACCCTTTTCCAGAAGGGAATGACACACCCTAAAGGGCGCGACCCTCATAACCTTGCCGCATCTTTCCTGTTTCGACCATTTTCGGCGTGTGAGGTCCTAATGCAGTCTCGTCCACAAAGCTACGCTTTATACAAAAGCCATGCTTTGATCACAAATGATCATCAACACACAGAAGCACTCAGCATGCCACACTACCAAATTGGGAATATATCACTGATAAATATCAACTACATAACCTTTGAGCTTGTACGTCTCAGAGAAGGGTGTTAAGCTAAGTGAATAAATTCTCCACCACAAAGAGGAAATGTATTTAATAGAGATCAGTTTAATATCTCAAAGTGTAATGTCAGACATACAACCAAATAAGTCTGTTCTGGGTTCGAACGGAACCGAAGGCACTTCCGAAGAAGCCCTTGCAATCTGGATATCCACAATTCCGATCGGACTTCCCATCACATATGCAGAACTCTATACCGGAGCAACTCGGTGTAGAGTCAATCGACAGGTTATCCTATCGTTCTTAAAGACACCCGGTCTTCAACACCGGTCTTCAAATGCAATCCATAACGTCGTATCACTATTCGGAATGGGTTATATGACACAAGGTCCTCTCTCGGCTAAACCGAATAATGTGCGCCATATTTAAACATATGGATATGGGATTTTAGTTAAGTCACAACTTATCAAAATCCAAAACTTTTCTTTCAAATGGTTAAACAAATTACCATTTTAAATCTTTAAACCAAAAGATTTATTTCGCAAAGTTTCACCCAGTTTCGCAAAGATCCATTCATAGATTCCAAAACAATTCCCATTTCAATCGGATTAACTCATTTAATCTTTAAATTAAAGATTTAACTTTTAGCTTTCAAACCCGTTTCCAAGATTTATTCATAATTTTGAAAACCAAACTTGAATTCCTTTTAATACAAATTGGAAGTTCATTTCTAATGTGAAAGCTTTTATTATTTGAAAACAAATAGTTTTCGTTTTGGAAAAATCCGATGTCACTTATACAAGTTAAAATCTTGGGTTAAATTCAAATTCCCAAACAACACTTTTACAATGGTTTAAAAACCCATATAAACCCATTTATAAGTTGAATACCCTTTTTAAACCATAGTTCCCAAATCATAGAATTCGATTTCAAATATTGAATTCAAATTTAAATCAATTTATTTAAATTTCAAAACTCAATCAAGTTATTCAAAATAACCTTTATTTTTTTTGTAATTCATTTTCAAAGCTTCAATTCTAATCCCAAATCTATTTTGGATTCAAAAATTTAATCTTTAAGACAATTTCAAAAATCTGTGACTTAACCCATTTCCGCATGCAATCCATATTTGTATGTGTATAAGTGTGGTCCAGGGGTTCAACACAATAGTGCACAACATCAATCATTACAAATCCAATTATATCGATAAGCGGTATAATCCATAATACTTATCTTTATTCACAGATTCATAAATAAAATAAATTTGTCAATCATAAAGGTTTACTATTACGATTCGATGTGGGTTTCAGATAACCAACCGGAATCCGACACCCTATCGCATCGAAATTCAAATGTCGTTCTATGGGTCAAAAGGTCTGCATACTCATATAACAATATATCCATCACAGATATTACTGCTCATCACAAAGCATTACATAGCATCATATCACGTATCAAATATATCAATCCATCACATAGCATTCAATAACAATCAAACATCTTTAATTAGGATGAATAAATCATGTGGTTTTTAAATTTATCAACCACATAATTACTTTCATTAGCAATCTTTAATCAATGATTAATTATCATTAACTACAATTGATTAAGTCTTAACCACCTTCATTAATTAATCACTTCTTTAATTAATTATCTTAATTAATTAACCCTTAATTGTAATTAATTAAATCTTAATTACTTTTATTAATTAATTATTCCTTAATTAATTACTTTAATTAACAAACCTTTAATTATTGATTAAATAAATCTTAATTATAATTAATTGTCCTTAATTGATTAATTAATATATTTATTATGCCTTAATTAAATACAATAATTAATTACTCCTTAATTAATTATGATTTCTTAATCACTTTAAGTTAATTAACCTTATTTAATTATTCTTGATTTAATTTCCTTAATTAATTAACCACATTAATTGATTATGCTTTAAAGTAATTAACCCTAAATATTAGATTAATCCATCTTTAGTTTTTAATCATCTATTCTTAATTACTTTCACTATGTAATTATTATTTTTATTTAATCATTAATTAATTAATTGATTGATTTACTTGAATTATTAATCAATTTACTTTAATTACTTTAATTACTTTCAGTAGTTAATTATTTAAAATTTGGTCAATTGAAAGATAGCCATTTATCTTTATTCTTATTATTTTTCTTATCGTTTGATTCTTATTTAATAAATCTTGTTTAATTATCATCCTTATCACATTAGTTACTTTAAAAAGTTAAAATAGTTTAAATAACAT
The DNA here is from genome assembly GCA_030765085.1 of Allium cepa. Classification (NCBI taxonomy): domain Eukaryota; kingdom Viridiplantae; phylum Streptophyta; class Magnoliopsida; order Asparagales; family Amaryllidaceae; genus Allium; species Allium cepa. The sequence goes on from CM060928.1 coordinate 621,725,698, forward strand.
TTTATCTTACTTATCCCTTTAAATTACATTATTTATTTAATAAATAACTTTATAAAATAATGTAGACAAGATTAAATAAATTAAATTTAATTCCTTTAAAACATCTTACTTAAATCCTTAATTAATTTCAAAACTTTACTCAAGATCATCTTTTGAAAACATGGATTAAAATGTTTAAAAAGTTGGAATTTATTTTAAAGCAAAAAAAAACTGGTTTACAGGGCATACCCGAGACTGCTTCGAGTTACTCCCGAGGAAATTGCCAGTTTACTTCGAGTTTCGTCGAGAATCAACCTGAGTGCCTAACTTCAAATCTTAAATTTTTTTCCTAAGTATTCTTACCCGATAAATCAGAATTTTTACTTGAGTAAAATCTGCAGCTAGCAACCCTCTTTCCTGACGACAACTTCGAGAAATAAACCCTTTCATTCCCAACATGCTACTGATACACGCCAGGGGTTGTGCACGTGTACCCTCAGATCCCGGAGCTCCGGCCTCAAAAACCATCGTTGACCAGTCACCTTCAATTGCCCCAAGCCATCCAAACACCCATAAACTCGAATCAAATTTGAAAACGCGATCGAGTCGTCTCGACCAAATAAACCCAGCGAAGCATCATCAGGAAATTGCCCGACGCCATCACCTCAGGCCATCGTAGATCACGCGAATACACACGAACCTTCCACAATGTTCAACGCCTCGTTTGGCACTGGTACGGTGGCACTCGGTCCAACCACGACCACGCAGCAATCATGAGAACCCAACCTGTTACTAACCTGACTTAAAGCCCCACATTAAGCTTGCACGACCACCATAACGAATAATAAATTTACCCACTATTTTTCTAACAACCACCAACCCATCAGAATCCTACCACATCAATCTCGAGTCCCCTGATCACCATGATCGCCCGAATTTGAAGAAAATTACAATTCTATTCATCTCTCTCCTTCCCACGATTTAACACATTAAAAATTCTAATATAACTTTCTAAAATCATCATTTTCGAAGTAGTTTTAGATGATATAATCCAAATTTAATTCCATGCAAAACAAAAATTGGGTAGAACTTGAATTTTTCACTGTATCTCCACATCCAGATAAAACTATTTCATGTTATATCAAAATTATATTTTTAACATTACATTCTGATGATTTTGATCATATTTTATTTTTACATTATTGGCTAATAATGATCAGAACATTTAGAATTGGATTTTGAACTTCTAAATTTAAGCCTGTAAATCTTTTTTTACCAGAGGCCTTAATATCTATTTTCCAGATTTATGCATAAAGAAGATATATACACACAGGCATAACCCATCATCATACTAATCCATATTTTCCAAGATCATCGCATTCAACAGATATTCAAACAAATCTAAGGTTTAAGACTAAAGGGTTGCTCGCCTGGATCTAGGATAAGGCAGAGAACAAAGAGCAGGGAATAGAGAAGAAATTTGAGCCTGCACATTTGTTCTTTAATCTTTGGAGTTTAGATCTGTAAGTTGTAAACACGGATCTTTGTTTATTCCTTATTTTATTTATTTATTTACTTCAACAATAAGTAAAATTTTGATTTTTACTTACAGTTTAAATCCTTATATATATAACAGGGGCACTTTCCTGCATTTGAAAACAAAAACAAATTTGCCTTGCACTTGATTTGTTTTTCTGCAATTTGATTGACAAAGTTGTTTAAATCTTTGTTTTACTTACTGATTACAAACATCAAATTCAAATTTTAAAGAAAAGAAATTTACATGCCTTCAATTATTTTTAGGGAAAACTACATTTGATTTCCAGTAACTTTAAACTTACATTTGCTTCCAGATTGAAGTTTGATTGCTTTGTTTGATTTGTAACAGTGAACCTTTGATCTTTTCTTTGTTTTTAAAACTGTGATAATTTGCTTGAATTTGCTCCAGGCTCTTGTATTTGAATCTGAAATGCTTGGATTTTAGATTTGTACATTGCAGACTTTCTTTACTTATTTTTTTTCCTTTTGTTTTCAGATTTGAAATGCCTCAAATCTTTGATCACTGACTATTTCAGATTTGCTGATGGTAAACATGATTTCATATGGGAGATGGAAAGGTTTTTGTAATTTTTAATTTAATTATTTTATTCAATTAAATATGTTGGATTCCATTTGTTAAAAAATCATCATGAGGCCTAAACACTTGTACAAATGAGTACTTTTATGTTTAAATCCCTTGTCTTTAAAAATTTATGTTCATATCCTCGTATAAATTACATTTATCTATTATTATTCCCAATTTAATTTGAATATGTGTATACTTATGTTTATACAATTGCCTTGAATTCATTTGCAAACTACATTTTTCTTCCAAATATGAGAGAAAATACCTTTAAACCTTTTTATTAATTCTCAAAACTTTTAAATTTCTATTTTTACTTTTTTAAAATACTTATCCTTACATTTCAAACAAAAATCCTATTTATAATCTAAAATTTTGTTTATTCTAGAAATTTTCATATTAATTCACAATTAAATCTAAGATTTTATATCAATTATCTATTATTTCAAAAAATTTAAACTAAAAATAAATTGGAATTCATTTATATATTACTATCACTTACTTTATTTGTTTGAGATTTTTTAATATATTTTCTACCTAAATTTCAAAAGTTTAAAATATATTATTAATTTAAATTGATAAATTATGGAATATTACTTTTTATTTATAAGATTTTACATACACAATTTCAAATCCACGGTTAATTTTTTTTAAAAATCAATGTCCAGATAATTAAATATCCTATTTAATTTGAAAAATTCAAATTAATATACAAATTTACTCAAAATTTTATTCTAATTATCAATTTAAATCAAATCAAAATTTGGGTCGTTATAGTATTGTTTTAAAATGGGGTAAATGAAATAATTTTACCCAAATTATTTTTGTATAAAAGGAATAATTTTTCGAAAATTATTATTATAGTATATGGATGCTTGATTGCTAGGAAGTAGTAATATTAAATTATTATCATTGATTATTGAATAAGAAATTGAAAACATAACCGAAAGTTAAGAATATAAATTCCTATACGAATGAGATTTGTAAATGTAATTTGTAATATGAAATAGAATTCCAGAGAAATATTTGAAAGTGGATTGAAAAGATTTGAAATTTTGAGAAATTTAATCCCTTTTGAGTTTGAAAAGATTTTCAAAGGTTTGGAAAATGTTTTGAAGGGATAAAGGCACTAAACTCTTTTCGATCACTGGAAATTTACTTCGGCGATGACTACAACATCATTGATGTTCATTTTCGATTTTCCAGGAAAGGAATTGCTGCCAAATTATTTTAAAAGGAAGTTGTTTGGAAAACTAGGTTTGGATTTTGAAATTCAAAAGATAATTTGAATTGATTTCAAAAATGATTTTGAAATGTTGGAAAGACTCTGGAATCTAATAAAAATAGTTATGGAATAAAATTTATTAAGGTGGAAAATAAAATTGTGAATGAATAAATGATTTTACAATTGCAAGTAAATGAAAGTAAAATTGAATGTTGAAATTTATTTCAAATTTGTAAGTAAAGAGAACTGGAATTGGAAATTGAATTTGATTTGTGATAAACAAAATGAAAAGAATTTTTTTTTAAGTTGGACCAAATAAAACCAAGTATTGAAATAAAATTAGTAAGGGAAACTAATTGAAGAAATGACAAATTAAATATAGTTTAAAATGAATTGAATTCAATATTTATAAATGAAAGATAAATTGAATCCATATGGAATTGGAAATCAGTTTAAATAAAAGTAAGGATAAAACCAAAGTGATGAATTGAAAATTAAATATAAGAACTATATAGAATACTTTTATTGAACTTAAGAAACAGATAATGGAATTCTTAAGTAATTTTTGAGTGAGGAAATATTCTAAATTAACAAGTGAATGAAGATTAAACTGGAAGTGTAAAATGGATATTTGTGGACAAGTAATGAAAATCAAAATCAATGTGAATAAAAGAAAAGAGAATTGACATATCTAATAATCAATTGGAATAAATACGTAGGATGTACGTATATTATTTTATTCGCATAGTGATTCGATCCAAAATTCGAGCATAGAATTTCAAGATAGTTATATCGATCCGAGTTCGGATTTTGCATTCGATTTTCGACGGCGAACCTGGATATGGATTTTTGGTTGATTCTGGAAATTCTCTATCATAGTTTACAGTTATGCAAGGAGAATGACGGTTTCTTATCAAGAAACCTGATCAGAGTCCGCATTAGGAAGTCAGATGGACGATACTAGTTCGGAAGTGAAACTGTATGATCGAGTGAGCAATCGAAATTGGTATTGCGTACGAATGATGTATGTATATCGTACGGACTTGGATAAAAATAGATATTGAAACTATTATAAAGAAACGTATAAAAGGATTTTGAAAGCTATGATTGGATATTATAGCTAGTAGAATTTGCAGGTGTTATAAAGGAAAATGAAATTGGATTTTGATTTCGAAGATAAATTTGAATTGCTCGAAAAAGGTATGTATTTAAATTTCTATATGAAAATAGATGATTTTCTTGTCTAACCGCTTGGCTTTATGTTTTCTTTTGAAATTTGGAGGCCCGATGTGGCATTTTCCAGCCGTACCGAGCTAGCCGCGCAAAAGAGACATTGGCGAAATTTTTCGATAATTTAGGGAATTAGAAAATTTTTGAGAAAAATTTAAAATTTGAATTTAAATTTAAATTGTTGAGAAAACAATATTGTTGGGAACTTATGGTTAAGGTTGGAAAGTTAGTTGAAGCGATAATGGGTCTTTGATAAAAAGATTTGTTTTGGGCAAGTTGATAAAACTGTTTAGTTTTAGGAAAATGATAAATGGTTTAAGGATCATTCTTTTTAACTAGTAATTTGGGGACGAAATTATTTTAAGAGGAAAGAATGTGACGACCCAGAATTTTGAACGTTCGAAATTGAAATATTTAATTGATTTTAAATAATTGGAAGTTGGTTTAACTTGAATTTCAAAAATATCTGGTTATTTGGCAATGAAATTTCTGAATTTAATTATTGACACTTGGGTAAAATATTAAATTTTGAGTTTTATGCTTGTCAAAATATTTTCAAGGCTTAGAAAATTTATGTTGATAATACTGAAGATAATGGAAGCTTTAGAATTGGATTTGAAAATATTTTGTTCAGTTTTTGAATTTATATCGTTTAAATCGATATTTAAAAATAGCCTTCCAAGGCACATTCTCAGAATTTGACAAACCTGTTCCATTGGATTCGTAATATTGTATTATTATCGGATTTCAATTTTCGTAGTGTTTGGAGTGATTGTTTGGCCTACGAAAAGCAAACGCGCTGAAATTTTTATTGAAATTTAATATAAAAGCTAGGTCAAAAAAGCTATCTTCTAAATACGATCGAATTTGGACTCGGAACCTTTTCCATTGCATTCGGAATAGGCGCATAACATTATAAATACCTAGCGGCATGCCTCAATTGGAAATCGAGATTTTGAGTTGCGTTTATCAGAGCAATTTGAATTTAAATTTAAATTAAATAAATATATATTATCACATTAAAATTCTGGGCCAAGACAAATCTTACACGTATCTTCCTTTCAAACACTTGGTAGAAATTAATGACACGCATTTAAATAAAAAAAGAGTTGATTATCTCATAAAAACAAAATGAAATGAAAAGAAAAAACACACGAAATCGTAAGCTTAAACAATGGCCGCTTCCATTATTTTTTTAAAATACAGTCGATCGTCTTTCACAAAAATAAAAAAAATGAATTCGTGCTCTAGAATAGAGCGCAATGTAGATCGTGGAGCGCACAAGGCGAAGAGGGTCGGGGTCGCACGAATGTGTGGTCTGAGCGTCGAAATGGCGCATGTCTAGATGTGCGATCGACGTGGGCACGGCGGCGAGACTACTAAGGTTTCGTCTGATGTTCGTCACGATGGAGGCGTATTGGATCTGGGTGGGTCGCGCTCGCATGAGCGCGTATTGTGGAGGTTCGAGTCACTGGGTGGAAGCTCCATCGTCGTTCAAAGGTGAAGATCGCGAATCATGGGTCGCGATGTTTCGTTGCTACTAGGATTCACGATCATCGATCTCGAGGCGCGTGTAAAGGGTTGGCAGGCTAAGGTCATCGATGAGCAGATTCGCGATTGTGTGCGTGCTGTCAGAGAAAGGCATCGTCGACCAGGGGTTCAATCAGAGCAGCAAGGTATAATTTTTTGTTTTAATTAAAATGATATATATTTTAATTTAAATTCCAGAAACTACAGCAAAAAAAATGATTACAATATGGTGAGCATGATTTGGTTTTAATTCTGTACGTATAGGTATGTATATATATATATGTGTGTGTGTGTGTGTGTGTGTTAAGAAGAAATATATATATACATAGTTGTTATAACAGTTTGTTTTAAGTTTAAAGTAGTAAGATATAAAATGTTCTAGTTTTATTTAATAAATGTACATATATATATATATACATGCATGCTCTGGTTTAAAAAAAATGGGAGTTTAAAATGGTTGAAAGATTATATAAAATTTAATATTTGAATTTATATAAATTAATTTTTTTTATAAGTAAGGGTTTCAAATAAGAAGAAAAGAAAATGTTTTGTTAAAAAAAATTAGTTTAAAATCTAATTTTAATTTTTAAATTTAAACCATTGGTTAATTAAATTTATCCAATAGGAATTTAATTGTTCGATTTATTCGAGTATTAATAAATGATATAATTATTTATACAAGGTCAATATCTGAAAGAAATCAAGCTGGAATGAAAATGGATTGCATGCATAGGCAAAGGTGAGATCTTCTCACTCGAATTAAAATTGGAATTTTAGTTATTGATTGAATGTTTTGATGTCGTAGTATATATAGTAGTATGTGTGTGTCTATATATATATATATATATATATATATATATATATATATATATATATATATTTGGAGTGAGTGATTTCCTGCATTATATAGCGGATGAAATTCTATGTGCCACATAATAGAGGATGATATTATATAATCTCATATACCGCGATATTCCACCTCGAAGTGGAATTGGTATTTAATTGTTGTGTTAACATCTATGGATGCAGTGAAACAGGTTGGAAGGATCCAACTGGATTCCTCACATTGTTGAATTTATTTGTATATGTTGTGATGTGATAAATTATATTGGTGTGAAAGATTATGTTGATAATTGAAATTTACTAGATGGCTATGGTTTATCCGAACATATTTTTGGTATCGTAGGATACCAGAAATATATATGATTGGATTTTTGGAAATTAAAAAAGAGAATTTAAGTAAATTAATTTTAGATAATTGAATAAATTAAAAAGAAGGAATTTAAAAGTATAAAAGTTGATTTTCGTAATCTTATCAAGTCAATTCGAAAATATGGGAAAAAGATTTTAATAAATAGATTTTGAGTAAATTGATTAAAAGTTGGAGAATTTATTTAAAATTCAAATTTTAAATAGTTTGGAAAAAACAAAAAGATTTATTTTAAAAGCAAATAAATTTGGAAATAAATTTGGAATTTGATTTGTTGTTTAAATAAATGTTTGGAAATCGATTTGGAAATTTGTTTGGGGTTTGAAAATCAATTTGGAAATCAATTTGGAATTTGATGTGGTGGTTGTGGAGTTTGATTCGGTGGTTAAAAATAAATCTGGAAATCAATTTGGAATTTGATTTGGTGGTTGAAGGTGAATACTTAGAAATCGATTTGAAAATTGTATAATAGTGGATATTTGGAAATTTACATTCACAATGAAGATTTATAAAAGAAATGGAAAATTGTTTTATAAATAAATATGGGTTTATTTTTAAAAGTATGCAAAGAAATTTATGGATTTGGAAGGATGTATTGATTGATTTAAATGGACCATTTTGAAATGGAAAGTGTATTTTCCCTGGAAAGCCGAGTATGTTTTCAAAGTAGCTTTCAAATATAAATTAAAAGTTCTAAAATTGTTTTTTTAAAGGATATTTATGGAGAAATTATTTTCTTAAGTTGTTTTTAAATCTTTAAAGCAAAGATTTATTTAATTAATTAGAAGTGATTATTTAAAGATTTAATTGATATTTTATTTACAAAATGGTTATTTAAAGAGTTATACTCTATCAAATAATTTTTATTTTCTAAAATTAATTTTGGGCTTAAGTTATAAGAGATATTAGTACAATATTTTCATAACTAATATTTTAGATAAGTGTTTAAAAATAATTTTTATTTTAAATATACCCAAGTACATATATTTTTAGATAAGTGATTTAAATCATTTTGAAGTATTCGGACTCGGAAAATTTTCAATGGAAGTAAATGAATATTTGGAAGTTGATTTCGCATGAGGAAAGTGATTTGAAATTTGTTTTCAAAGTGTTGAAGTGTTGAAAATATATCTTGCGAAGATATTTTGAAAAGAATAATTTGGGAAAATTATTCAAAAATATGGTGATTGTTGTGAATATTGATTGATAATTTAATAACCGACTATTAATATTGGCCTTTAAATGGCATTTGATTTCGTTACGACCGGGGGTCGGATTCCAAACGGTTATCCGAAAACCACATCGAATCTTTGTGATGGATCTTTTGTTTAAAAGATCAAAAGTGGAAATTTGTTGTGATTTACTTGAAATCTGAATGTAACACTTATTTTTAAAATAAGCGCTCATTATTCGGATTAGCCGGGAGAGGACTTTGTGTCATAAAACCCATTCCGAATAATGATACAATGAAATGGCATTGCATTTGAAGACGGTGTTGAAGGCTGGGTATTTTCGAAAGTGAAAGAATTACCTGTCGAATAACTCTGCACTGAGTTGCTCCGTTATAGAGATTTTATCACCCTTCATGATGGGGAGTCCGGACGTGATTAGTAAATATCCGAATTTGCAAGGGCTTCTTTGAAGTGCCTATGGTTCCGTTCAAACCCGAGACGGACTTGTATGGATGTGTGTCTGACGTTGCACTTTGAGATGTGAAGATGGTTTCTATCAAATACATTTCTGTTGGTGGTGGAGAATTTATTCTCTTAGCTTTACGCCCTTCTCTGGGACGTACAAGCTCAAAGGTTATGTAGTTGATACTTACTAGTGATACATTTCCAATTTGGTAATGTGGCATACGAAGTGATGTTGATCATTTGTTGATTGAAGCATTGCTTTTGTGAAAAGCGTAGTTTTGTGGATGAGACTTCATCGGACCTCACGCCATGGAAATGGTCGAAACAGGAAGAATGCAGCAAGGTTGTTGTTTTGAGGATAGCGCCCTCAAGGAATGTCCATTTCCTTCTGGAAAAAGATGGTATCATGGTATGGAGCCCAGATATTTAACCTATGTGGTTGCTGCAAATTTATTACTTTGTGGTTGTTGTTTTGTGGTTGAGGATCCTCGGATAAAGGTCGGTAACAACCAGGGATGGTATGCTCGTGTGGGAGTTATCTAGTTACAGCTTCATTGCAGCGGAAGCGTGAGGTAACTTGGCCTTGTGTTTGCAGAGATCCGGTTAGGTTCTCGGGGCATCTCTCCAAAGGCGTTCCCATGTGGCATGGGAAGTTCCTTAGCCTGACCATTTGTTGGAAATCCAAAGAAACAATACGCGCCCTGTGCGGTTTTAGTTGTATAACCTTCCATGGAATGTGGCGGTAACCTGCTATTGAACATAGTAGCTATAGTAGGCATACCATAATGGTGGTATGCTAGCTAAGATTTAGATTATACTTTCGAAATGTTTTCCACACTACGAACTAATGATAATTTTAAAAAGAATTTTGTGTATCAAGCATGTTTAACTCTCATACGGCGAAATCTCCTCCAATAGTGCGCTTGCATTGTGTGAGTGGCGGGAGTCCTAATGATGGTTTCATTTTCCAAAAGCATAACGGATTTCTTTTCCTTTCTTTGTGAAAATAACTATTTTTAAGATCTCACACCAATCTCATGACTGGCCTGGAGTTTATTGTGCCCTTTCTAAGCTTTGGGTGCCCACAGTTTTCCACACGTGCAGCGTAGAGTCAGGTTATCGTTATTCTGGAGCGAAGTCGGGAAAGTATGCTGTAGAAATCTGGAGGCAAGCTAGATAGCAAGGCGTATCACTAGTATATAGTATTTCTTTTCCGCTATCGTGTTGTTGTAAACTCTGATAATGTGATGTATAAACTGATATAGTGCTTTTGTTTTAACAATTATTCATTTATCTATCATATTTGTTCCGCTGCGAAATTTGAGATTCTGTTATTATTTCTATTTCTTCTTCTATCTTCTTCTTTAATCTTAGCGGTTCGGTTTTCCAGCATTCGATTGTTCAATATTTGATGCAGTGAATGTATTGATGTCGACTTTCAAGTGTCGAAAAATTTGGTCATTACAGGTAAATAAGAAAATAAGAGAAAAGAAGGAAAAACAAAACATAGAATCTCACAGCGGAATGACAAAATATAATAATCAAATAAACAATTCATGAAGTTGTTTTACAAATAACATTTGATTACACATTTACAATATATCAGAGTTATACATACAGCAGGAACAATAATAAAATAAGGCGGCGGAACAACATGATGCAATGGGATAAAATTATAATATAATACTAAACTCCATTCGTCCTCTAGAATAATGTCTTCAACACTGAAAAACTCAGGCTGACCCGTGCATAATGAAAAACAATAGACTCGAGTTAGAACTAAAAAATTCCTATGTAAGTCAAATCAATCTCAAATAAAATATGAGAGCAATGGAAAAGCCATGTTTTAGGATTTTCCATCTCCTATCAGGTGTACAATGTGAATATATTTATTTAAGAGATTTCAAATTACTCGAAGTACTAATTATTAATCACTTTAATTAAAAATAATCCGAAGTTTAAATTAAAACTTAAACCTTTCAATTAATTCAATTCCAATACATAATTCAAATTCAAGAAATTGTATGGGCATACATCATTTTAACCCATAATTTAAATGTCTTAGTTATCCATTTCTTAAATGATTCAAATGACCATTATTTAAATGATATCGATAATATACACGGTGATAACGGGGACATATTAAAATAATAAAACAATCATACATCCAACATATCAATCAATAAGCATCCATTTCAGACAACATCCAAATCAACCAATATATTACAAAAATTAATAATTATCAATATTAAGGTTTTAACAATCAGTTAAATCCCATCATTAAATTAAATGTCAATTTAATTTAATGTAAATTCAAATTCAATATCAATTTAAATTTCAATTTAAAACAAATAGCAATAATTTTTTTATGTATCTCATTATAAATTTTATTTAACTTGCAATGAAAATTTAGTATTATGTGAGTGGGATGAATCACTCACCTTTTTAGCTTTCCTTCTACTAATCAGGTTTAGGTCCGCCACTGCTTTCTTTCTTTTAACTTTTATTTTCTTTCTTGTTTTTTTATTTTTGAAGGTTTTGAAGGAGACAGAGAAGTTTGTATAATCTAAATTTGAAGGAGAAATTTTAAAAAGAAGAAGAAGATGCAAAAAAATTAGATTTGAAGAAAAAAATTTGAAAAAGAGAAGAAAATGAAGAAGAAGGAGGGAGGAAAAAGGAAGGTAAAGAAATGTTTAAAAAAATTATACATATATAATATAAAATCAAACTTAGGTTTGGAAAAATGTAGCTTTAGAGAAAAGAAGAAGGAACAACCGAAAATGAAGAAACAAATGGAAATGAGAAAAGAAATATGGCAGGTATTAAATAAAGAATGAAAGATACACATTTGAATTTTAAAAGACGTATTTACAAAGAAAGAAAAAATTTGGTATAAAATTTCAAAATGTGTGCTACCTCGATTAATTTCATTAACAGGAAGCGTTTCAAGACAAGGCTCACGTGTAAATAAATGAAACTTACAGGAAAACCAAAGGAGGCATGTATTAATAAAAGAAATAATAGAAATAAATAAATGAAAGAGGTGGTTGAAATTTGACAAGATAAATAAATGAAAAGATTAATGAACGTGAATAGTGGAATATGAAATTCTAATATATTTAAGACTATTCATTATAGAAAGAAAATATAGAGCATTTAGTTCAGTTTAGACAGATGTGCTAGGTGAAAAGTTTTTTTTTCTGAAGGAAAACGAATGCATGCATGAGTGAATAGTGTATGTAAATGAATTCATGAATTAATGCACATACACATTTCATTTGAAATGCAAAGTAACGCCTCATTAGTAATTCAATTTATGGCAAGAAGTGAAAGAAAAAATGGAGTGAAAAAGAGAGAGGTCAACGAAAACGTGAGATAGCAGCAGAATAAAGTAAGGTAGTAAGTTAATGAGAATGGAACAATTAGTATACTGCAAACAACTTCTGAAATTTAATTTTAAAACGTATATTCCCTTCAATACATTTCATTAACTCCAAATATACACATAAATATATGTTACTTTAACCTTTTTTTTTCTTTTTTTCACACACAATTAATAATATTGAACATACCAATTAACTTAATATTTCTCATTAAAATACTTATTATATTTTTAAGACAAATGTAAGTTGCACATATCACTAATTAATTACAATTCACTTCTATTTCTTATTAATGGAAAGATTTAATTGCTATTATTCCAATGATTAAATTTCAAAACGTACGTTGATTACTGGAAAGATAGTTAATCCAATTGTTTTCCTTTAAATTGTAATTCAAACATATCAATTAACATTTTTGGTTACAAAAATGAGTTAGAAATTTACTTACAAATAATTAATTTGGATTTTCATTTTAAAAATGGAAAAAAGAAAAGGAAAAAGCTTTAGGTAAAGCACTTGAAAGGGGAAAATCAACAAATGAAAAGAATGCTGAAATTATTAATTATAAATAAATCAAATGAAGCAACTATTAATTAATAAGAAACGAATGAGTGATCTAACAATTAAATAGATGCTCAAATGAAACCTACACGATGAACTTGAAAATGAAAATAAAGAGAACATGGATGTGATAATTAATGTAAAGTAAATGAAGGGACCACTTATATACTGTAAACAAACCTTTGGGATCCGAATTCCAAAACTTTCACCTAATAATTCATTTCAACAGACCCAAATATACACCTATTTATCATTTGCTTCTTTATTAAAACTGTAACGACCCAGAATTTTTAATAATTTAAATTTGAATATTTAATTAATTTTAAATATTTATAAGTGAATTTATAAGTCGAATAAATTTTATTTTGAATTTTTGGATTTAATTGGATAATTAAATCGATAATTTAATCTGTTAAATTATGGAAATAATTAAAAATTGAGTTAAATATGATTGAAAATAATTTGGAAAATTTTATTTAATCATACTGGAGTTATAGAAATATTTTAGAACTTTTAAAATCGAATTAAAAGTTAATTTGTGAAAATTGAATATTTTAATATTTAATAATAGACTGTAAAATAGTCAATTTTTGAACAGTCTCAGAATTGAACGAGACCAGTTTCATTGGATCCGTAATAGTTAGTTATTACCGGGTTTCAATTTTCGTGTCAATCGGAGTTATCGTTTGATCGTGGCAGCTCGAAACGCATCGAATCGTTTTTAATTTAAATTTGGCGAGTCAAAATAGCCATTTTTCAAAAAGTCTCGGATTTCGACGAAACCAGTTTCATCGGATCCGTAATGTGATATTATTGTAAGGTTTCAAATTTCAAGTCAATTGGATTTACCGTTTGTCCGGTACAAATTAAAACGCCTAGAAATCGGTTTAAATCGGTTTAATTTAAATCGAACGTTTTCAGCCATAACTCGCACATACTTCCGAATTAACTTCCGAAACCTGTTCCATTGTGTCCGGAACGCGGGATAAACCCTAGGTACGCTGGTTACGGCATCTAAATCGGAGTTCGGAATTCCCGGGATGAATAGTGTTTACGCTTGCTTTTTCTATAAAAGGAGACACACACCCTTCATTAAAAAAAAAAAAAAATAACAACTCAAAACCCTAGCCGCCACCCATGGGTTCAATGGCCAGAAAACACCCAACTCTCCTCCTCGATATCTTCCAATCCGTCGACAATTAGCAAGAATGTTCAACACGAAAGATGTAGAGGACGTCAAGCTCTACAAGATCAACGGTTGAGATCGAGTTTGGAGCATCGGAGGAGAAGCTATGTGGGGCCGACACCTACAGGTTGCGCACGCAACCCTAGGCACATGATGAGGCCGAGTTTCATATGCTTGCAGCCGTGTGTAGCTTGTGGTGAGGCGATTCCATCGGTGTATCCTGATCATGCTAGAATTCAACGAAGAAGATGAATAATTAAACCCTAATATCTAAGTTTGGGTTTGATTTAGGCGTGTTCGGCTGTAACATGAACGAGAGGGAGAAGGAGGATGGCACGCACGGCTGTGATTGGGTTGGTGTTGGATCCTATGGCCTGGATTGAGCTAGGTTTAATAATAGTTAAATTTTATTGTAATTTGTATATAGATTTATTCGTGTAACTTCAAAAATCAATAACTTTTTCATACGAGGTCGAAAAAATGCAAACTCAGTTGCGTTGGAATCGTATGGACGAGCACTACGCGATGGAGTTGGTTTGGAGTCGTTTGGAGTTAGTGAGAATTTCGGGTAAAATTAAACGCGCGTTTAATTTTATTCGAAATAAAAGCTGAAACGGAAATTAAAATCAAGATGAGAATTTCTCACTCAATCGAATAGATTTCGATTTTATTTTAAATAGTTAGATTTAAAATATTTGAATGCATGTTTGAATGATGACTGTAAATTATTGATTGTTAAAATAGACATTATGCGCCGTTAGTAAGCGGATGTTATTTATAAAAACATATACCGCGAATATTTCATAAACAGTGAAATTGGTATTATATATAATATCAATATATATATATTGGCATATGTATATATTGCAGTTGTTGATTTCCCGCATTTTTTGTTTAGCGGATGAGACCCTATTACGCCGTTATTAAGCGGATAATATTTATTAAGAACATGTACCGCGATAATTTCGTACTGGAGCGAAATTGGTATTGTGCTAATGTTTTTGGATGCAGGAAACAGGTTGGAGGGATCCAACTGGATTCCTCAACAGTATTTATTTTATTCCAGATATTTTGATATTTGATTGATTATCATATCGATATATGATATCGTTGTTAGTCGTGATTGACTATTTGGTGTGTAGCATCATTGGACCCAGATTTTGGGATTTTAAAATGATTTTAAAAGTGATTTTGAAAATATACTATATTTTTGGAATTGATCCATTATAAATAAATAAACGTTATAATTTTTAAAGTTATAAAAATTATGGTTTTTGTGAAATATAGTTAAAAAGCTGATTTTTAGAAATACGATTAAAAGTCGATTTTTGAGAAATATGAACCAATGATTTTATAAAATAGTTTAAACTGGATTCTTGAGTTTATTATTAGAAGTTTGAATATAAGATTTATAAAATTTGATTATTTTATAAATCAAGAGAACGGTGAAATTTTAAAGGAATTTAATGACGTTTAAAAGAATAATATAAATTAATTTATATTAAGAGATTTATAAATGGATATTTATAAATTGAAATATGGACGTTATAAAACGAGTTTTTATAAGTGTTTGAATGTAGTGAAAATGAATTTCCTAAATGAATGAAATTTATGAAATTTTAAACTGTGAAGTTATAAATGAAATTTTATAAGCAATAGGTTTATAAAATTTATAAAGTTATCGAAAGAATGAATTTTGGATAAATAAACAATCTTATAAGTTAAGATTAATAATTTGGGAAGTTAAATGAACGATTTTGTAAAATAATCGTTTTATAAGTAATTAACTTATAATATGAACGTTTAGTTTATAATTTAGTTATAAACTGGAATATGTTAATAAAGGAATTTATAAAAAGGAAGTTTTTATAAATAAATAGAAATGGAATTTATAAACGTTGTTTTATAAATCCGCAAACGACTTATTTTGATAAGTTATTTGTTATAACTTATAAATGGAGTTATATTCACGTTTTAGACTGTGAATAATCCTTTAAGTTAAAAAGTATAAAAAAAAAAAGATGAAACTTGTAAACATAGTATATTCACGTATTTAAATAGTGAATAACATGTTAAAGAAATTGTTTTGAATGAGATGTTTAAATTGAATTAAAACGATCTAACGATGTTTTAAAGGTGTTGAGATTCGAAACCATAGATTTCAACATTCATTGTTGAAATAGATGTTTCGTGAAATAAAAGGAAATAGTGGACTATAACACTGTTGTTATAGTAAATGATTTCCGAAAGGAAATGTTTCGTATAATATTGGGATTTATATATCTATTTAATTTCGAATCCCTATACTAGTGATTTTGGGACGTTGTAACGATGTTTTACGCAACATTCGTTTTGGCCCAAATAAATATGTTTAAGTAAATGATTTCCTTAAAGAATGAAATATATACTTAATTCGATTTAAGTATATTGAATATTTTCTAAGTGTTGAAAATAAAAAGATTTGTGAATTACTTATTTTTAATAAGTATGGAATTGTTTCCAATATGAAGTGAATAATTAGAATTTATCTTTTTGAAGATAAATTGAAAATGGATAATTGAAATCGTATATTCATGAATATTTTGAAATATAAATTCATTATGAAATTTATAAATGAAAAGAAGAATTTGTTTAAAAATAAATGTTGATTTATTTTTGAGGTATTGAAATTTAATATCTAGTGAAGATATTTTGGAAAATAAATAATTTGGAAAATTATTTGGAAACTGGTGATGTGTGCATATCCAGTGATAGTTCAATAACCGACTATCAATATTTCCCTTTGAATGGGTATTTGATGTGATTTGTTTGAATGTGAATGCTACACTTATTTTTGAATAAGCGCTCACTATTCGGGTTAACCGGGAAAGGACCATGGGGTCGTATAACCCACTCCGAATATGTGATACGTCGTTGTGAATTGCATTTGAAGATCGGTGTTGAAGACCGGTATTTGCAAGAGTGATAGGATGAACTATCGATTGACTCTGCACCGAGTTGCTCCGGTATTGAGTTCTCCATATGTGATGGTGAATCCGATCAGGATAGTGAATATCCGGATTGCAAGGACTTCTTTGTAAGTGCCTTCGGTTTTGTTCGAGCCCGGAACAGACTTGTATGGATTGTATGTCTGACATTACAAGTTGAGATATAAAGCCGATTTCTTTCAAATATATTTCTGTTGGTGGCGGAGAATTTATTCTTTGCTTAACACCCTTCTTTGAGACGTACGAGCTCAAAGGTTATATAGTTGAAGTTATCAGCGATATATTCCCAATTTGGTAATGTGACATGCTGAGTGTTGCTGAAATGATCATTGTGTTGATTATTTGTGATAGGATCGTTTATTTGATCGTCTATCTTAGTGATCATTGTGTTGATCATTTGTTGACCCAAAGCATGGCTTTTGTATAAAGTATGTTTTTGTGGACGTGACTTCGTCGAGCCTCACACCCCGTGAATGGTCAAAACAGGAAAGAAGCAGCAAGGTTATGAGGGGTAGCACCCTTTAGGATGTGTCCATTTCCTTCTGGAAAAGGGTGGTGTCATGGTATGGAGCCCAGATACTTACTCATGTTGAAAACACTTTGTTATGATTGTGTGAATTGATTACGAGCGCTCGGTTGATAAAGGTCCCAAAGGACCGGGGGATGGCATATTCGGTCAGTTGTTGCTCAGTTAGGAGTAACCCGGCCTTGTGTTGGTAGAGATCCGGTTTGGTTCTCGGGGATGTCCATCCAGAGGCATTCTCAGTGGCAATGGGAAGTTCCTTGGCCTGACCATTCGTTGGAAATCCAAAGAAACAATACGAAACTTGTACGGTATTAGTTGTAGAACCTGCTATTCACTTATGGTGGTCACCACTGTTTGGATAGTAGCTATAGTAGGCATACGATAATGGTCGTATGTTGGCTAAGATTTATATTCTACTTTCGAAATGAATTTTTCCTACACTATACACTAATAATAATATCAAATATTATTTTAAATGCGTATCAAGCATCTTTGACTATCATAAGGAGAAATCTCCTCCGATTCTGCGTTTGCATTGTGTGTGTGTGCGGGAGGCCTTATGGTAGTCTCATTTTTAAAAGCATTGCGAATTGAGTTTAAAAATATTCCTCTATTTGATTTTTAAAGTTAAATAAACTGTTTTGAGTTCTCACACCAGTCACATGACTGACTCGGAGTTTATTGTTTTCCTTCCTAAACTCTGGGTGCCCACCAATTTCCACACGGGCAGTCAAGAGTTAGGTTTATCAGGATATTCTGGATATTCTGGAGTTGCTGGAGGCAAGCTGGATGGCATGGCGTATTACTAGTTTATATAATATTTCTTTTTCCGCTGCACTGTTTGTTGTTGTATGTTGTTGTACACTCTGATGTGATGATATGATGTAATGTAATGTATAAAATGTAATAACTGATATAGTTCTTTGTTTAAAGATTATTCATTTATTATTATATGTTGTTCCGCTGCGAATTGTGAGATTCTGATGTTGTTCTGTTGTTTTCTGTCCCGTCCTATTTTCTTCTGTTTTTTTTTTCTTTTTCCTCTATTCTCTATTCCTTCTATTTTTAAAATTTCCTCTCTTCTATTTTCTTCTATTTTAAAATTTTCTGTCCTCTTTTCTATTTTCTTTTCTCTCTATTTCCTATCTCTTCTCTCTTCTTTCTCTTTCTTTTCTTAATTCTTTTTAAAACCCATAACATTCCGTGTTTTCGGCCTTCGATTTCTCGGCAGTCGATAAAGTGAGTGTCGATGTCGGATTATCGAAGAACGAAAATCCGTTACTGTTACATTTGGTATCAGAGCTGATGGTTAAGCTGATGGTTAAGCTGATGGTTAAGCTGATGGTTAAGCTGATGGTTAAGCTGATGGTTAAGCGACAACCATGGTTCTGTAGGGTATTACTCGTTAGAGATAGAGTCAGTAGTACTCTAGAATGAGTTTGAGTGTAATAATAGCTATGAGAGCGTATTTGTTAGTGTATATAAAAATTGTTTTATATTGTGATGATTGGTTTATTGAGTGGCATATGAACTTTCGTCAGCGTGGTCCGCAAGACTATGCCGAAGGGGTTTCTAAACACTTGAATAGAACAATTCGGCACAATATTGATTTTTAAAATTGGGTAAATGAAATAATTTTACCTTGATTATATTTTATATATAAAGGAATAATTTTTCAGAATTATTAAAGTGTATATAAGTTAATTGTTAGGTTGTTTGAATAATCTAAATAAAGAGTAATTGCATAAGCAAATGAATTATAAGAATAGAATTATAATTAAAGTGATTTACAATTGTGAAATAAACTTATATATACAAGAAGTAAAACTATATGAATATGAGTTGTAAATGAATCAAGTGGATTAAAAGAAATGTGAACTTGAGTTATGAATGAAATTCAACTTTAGTAATTGAATTGAATGAATGGATTGGATGTTAATCAATTGAATGTGAATAATTGATATGGAATAATGAATGTAAGTGAAGCAAAGGAATTTGATTGTATTATATAAACGTTGGTTGTTATATGATTGTTGATTGATTATATGTAATTCATTAAGTGTTAAGGAAATTGAAAGCTATGTAATTGAATTCAAATTAGAAGTAAATAAATTCGAATAGAATTGAAAGTGAATTGGATTTAATTAGTGAATGCAAACTAATTAAAATTGAGAATGAATGTTGATAAAATCCAATGTAAATAAATCAAATGTGATTTAAATTGAAAACCCAAATTCATTGAATATGAATGAGAATATAAATGAATATTGATTGGTTATGGATGTAAT
The DNA here is from genome assembly GCA_030765085.1 of Allium cepa. NCBI lineage: Eukaryota > Viridiplantae > Streptophyta > Magnoliopsida > Asparagales > Amaryllidaceae > Allium > Allium cepa. The sequence goes on from CM060928.1 coordinate 621,745,562, forward strand.
TGGTTGATGGTTGAATATATATTGCTTTAGTTGCATTTGCTATGTGACATATATAGTTATTATGGAGATATATGTTGTATATTGAGATTATTTTCATATATGCATGATTCTCATGTTGTTTGTTAAGTGATTAGTAGGTGCGGATCGCGTTTGCTTCGCATTTGGAGTTCGCTTTTGCGCTATATTAGCCGTATATGCTTGCTAATAAAATATAAGGTACATATCTCGGATTAAATACCGTACTTTTACACTTTTTCCCTTCGGGATGCCTCATTACTTGATGAGATGTATATTTGTGATATATATACTGTCATTTTTTTTTTCGGATCGAGCCGCGCAAAGGAGACTATGGCGAATTTTTCCGGAAATTTAAGGCGTTAGAAAAATTTTGAGAAAATTTGGAAAATTTTTGAAAACTTTAACTTTGTTTTAGAGTTGAAAGTTAAACGATAGTAGTTGTTTTTGAAAACATAACTAAGTATGATTTGAAAACTTAGTAAAAGTTATCATAAGAAGTTTAATTATGAATTTTGGAAAATTAATAGATTTTGTAACCTTTCTTACTTGCAATTTCGAGGACGAAATTCTTTTAAGAGGGAAAGATTGTAACGACCCAGAATTTTTAATAATTTAAATTTGAATATTTAATTAATTTTAAATATTTATAAGTGAATTTATAAGTCGAATAAATTTTATTTTGAATTTTTGGATTTAATTGGATAATTAAATCGATAATTTAATATGTTAAATTATGGAAATAATTAAAAATTGAGTTAAATATGATTGAAAATAATTTGAAAAATTTTATTTAATCATACTGGAGTTATAGAAATATTTTAGAACTTTTAAAATCGAATTAAAAGTTAATTTGTGAAAATTGAATATTTTAATATTTAATAATAGACTGTAAAATAGTCAATTTTTGAACAGTCTCAGAATTGAACGAGACCAGTTTCATTGGATCCGTAATAGTTAGTTATTACCGGGTTTCAATTTTCGTGTCAATCGGAGTTATCGTTTGATCGTGGCAGCTCGAAACGCATCGAATCGTTTTTAATTTAAATTTGGCGAGTCAAAATAGCCATTTTTCAAAAAGTCTCGGATTTCGACGAAACCAGTTTCATCGGATCCGTAATGTGATATTATTGTAAGGTTTCAAATTTCAAGTCAATTGGATTTACCGTTTGTCCGGTACAAATTAAAACGCCTAGAAATCGGTTTAAATCGGTTTAATTTAAATCGAACGTTTTCAGCCATAACTCGCACATACTTCCGAATTAGCTTCCGAAACCTGTTCCATTGTGTCCGGAACGCGGGATAAACCCTAGGTACGCTGGTTACGGCATCTAAATCGGAGTTCGGAATTCCCGGGATGAATAGTGTTTACGCTTGCTTTTTCTATAAAAGGAGACACACACCCTTCATTAAAAAAAAAAAAAAAAATAACAACTCAAAACCCTAGCCGCCACCCATGGGTTCAATGGCCAGAAAACACCCAACTCTCCTCCTCGATATCTTCCAATCCGTCGACAATTAGCAAGAATGTTCAACACGAAAGATGTAGAGGACGTCAAGCTCTACAAGATCAACGGTTGAGATCGAGTTTGGAGCATCGGAGGAGAAGCTATGTGGGGCCGACACCTACAGGTTGCGCACGCAACCCTAGGCACATGATGAGGCCGAGTTTCATATGCTTGCAGCCGTGTGTAGCTTGTGGTGAGGCGATTCCATCGGTGTATCCTGATCATGCTAGAATTCAACGAAGAAGATGAATAATTAAACCCTAATATCTAAGTTTGGGTTTGATTTAGGCGTGTTCGGCTGTAACATGAACGAGAGGGAGAAGGAGGATGGCACGCACGGCTGTGATTGGGTTGGTGTTGGATCCTATGGCCTGGATTGAGCTAGGTTTAATAATAGTTAAATTTTATTGTAATTTGTATATAGATTTATTCGTGTAACTTCAAAAATCAATAACTTTTTCATACGAGGTCGAAAAAATGCAAACTCAGTTGCGTTGGAATCGTATGGACGAGCACTACGCGATGGAGTTGGTTTGGAGTCGTTTGAAGTTAGTGAGAATTTCGGGTAAAATTAAACGCGCGTTTAATTTTATTCGAAATAAAAGCTGAAACGGAAATTAAAATCAAGGTGAGAATTTCTCACTCAATCGAATAGATTTCGATTTTATTTTAAATAGTTAGATTTAAAATATTTGAATGCATGTTTGAATGATGACTGTAAATTATTGATTGTTAAAATAGACATTATGCGCCGTTAGTAAGCGGATGTTATTTATAAAAACATATACCGCGAATATTTCATAAACAGTGAAATTGGTATTATATATAATATCAATATATATATATTGGCATATGTATATATTGCAGTTGTTGATTTCCCGCATTTTTTGTTTAGCGGATGAGACCCTATTACGCCGTTATTAAGCGGATAATATTTATTAAGAACATGTACCGCGATAATTTCGTACTGGAGCGAAATTGGTATTGTGCTAATGTTTTTGGATGCAGGAAACAGGTTGGAGGGATCCAACTGGATTCCTCAACAGTATTTATTTTATTCCAGATATTTTGATATTTGATTGATTATCATATCGATATATGATATCGTTGTTAGTCGTGATTGACTATTTGGTGTGTAGCATCATTGGACCCAGATTTTGGGATTTTAAAATGATTTTAAAAGTGATTTTGAAAATATACTATATTTTTGGAATTGATCCATTATAAATAAATAAACGTTATAATTTTTAAAGTTATAAAAATTATGGTTTTTGTGAAATATAGTTAAAAAGCTGATTTTTAGAAATACGATTAAAAGTCGATTTTTGAGAAATATGAACCAATGATTTTATAAAATAGTTTAAACTGGATTCTTGAGTTTATTATTAGAAGTTTGAATATAAGATTTATAAAATTTGATTATTTTATAAATCAAGAGAACGGTGAAATTTTAAAGGAATTTAATGACGTTTAAAAGAATAATATAAATTAATTTATATTAAGAGATTTATAAATGGATATTTATAAATTGAAATATGGACGTTATAAAACGAGTTTTTATAAGTGTTTGAATGTAGTGAAAATGAATTTCCTAAATGAATGAAATTTATGAAATTTTAAACTGTGAAGTTATAAATGAAATTTTATAAGCAATAGGTTTATAAAATTTATAAAGTTATCGAAAGAATGAATTTTGGATAAATAAACAATCTTATAAGTTAAGATTAATAATTTGGGAAGTTAAATGAACGATTTTGTAAAATAATCGTTTTATAAGTAATTATCTTATAATATGAACGTTTAGTTTATAATTTAGTTATAAACTGGAATATGTTAATAAAGGAATTTATAAAAAGGAAGTTTTTATAAATAAATAGAAATGGAATTTATAAACGTTGTTTTATAAATCCGCAAACGACTTATTTTGATAAGTTATTTGTTATAACTTATAAATGGAGTTATATTCACGTTTTAGACTGTGAATAATCCTTTAAGTTAAAAAGTATAAAAAAAAAGATGAAACTTGTAAACATAGTATATTCACGTTTTTAAATAGTGAATAACATGTTAAAGAAATTGTTTTGAATGAGATGTTTAAATTGAATTAAAACGATCTAACGATGTTTTAAAGGTGTTGAGATTCGAAACCATAGATTTCAACATTCATTGTTGAAATAGATGTTTCGTGAAATAAAAGGAAATAGTGGACTATAACACTGTTGTTATAGTAAATGATTTCCGAAAGGAAATGTTTCGTATAATATTGGGATTTATATATCTATTTAATTTCGAATCCCTATACTAGTGATTTTGGGACGTTGTAACGATGTTTTACGCAACATTCGTTTTGGCCCAAATAAATATGTTTAAGTAAATGATTTCCTTAAAGAATGAAATATATACTTAATTCGATTTAAGTATATTGAATATTTTCTAAGTGTTGAAAATAAAAAGATTTGTGAATTACTTATTTTTAATAAGTATGGAATTGTTTCCAATATGAAGTGAATAATTAGAATTTATCTTTTTGAAGATAAATTGAAAATGGATAATTGAAATCGTATATTCATGAATATTTTGAAATATAAATTCATTATGAAATTTATAAATGAAAAGAAGAATTTGTTTAAAAATAAATGTTGATTTATTTTTGAGGTATTGAAATTTAATATCTAGTGAAGATATTTTGGAAAATAAATAATTTGGAAAATTATTTGGAAACTGGTGATGTGTGCATATCCAGTGATAGTTCAATAACCGACTATCAATATTTCCCTTTGAATGGGTATTTGATGTGATTTGTTTGAATGTGAATGCTACACTTATTTTTGAATAAGCGCTCACTATTCGGGTTAACCGGGAAAGGACCATGGGGTCGTATAACCCACTCCGAATATGTGATACGTCGTTGTGAATTGCATTTGAAGATCGGTGTTGAAGACCGGTATTTGCAAGAGTGATAGGATGAACTATCGATTGACTCTGCACCGAGTTGCTCCGGTATTGAGTTCTCCATATGTGATGGTGAATCCGATCAGGATTGTGAATATCCGGATTGCAAGGACTTCTTTGTAAGTGCCTTCGGTTTTGTTCGAGCCCGGAACAGACTTGTATGGATTGTATGTCTGACATTACAAGTTGAGATATAAAGCCGATTTCTTTCAAATATATTTCTGTTGGTGGCGGAGAATTTATTCTTTGCTTAACACCCTTCTTTGAGACGTACGAGCTCAAAGGTTATATAGTTGAAGTTATCAACGATATATTCCCAATTTGGTAATGTGACATGCTGAGTGTTGCTGAAATGATCATTGTGTTGATTATTTGTGATAGGATCGTTTATTTGATCGTCTATCTTAGTGATCATTGTGTTGATCATTTGTTGACCCAAAGCATGGCTTTTGTATAAAGTATGTTTTTGTGGACGTGACTTCGTCGAGCCTCACACCCCGTGAATGGTCAAAACAGGAAAGAAGCGGCAAGGTTATGAGGGGTAGCACCCTTTAGGATGTGTCCATTTCCTTCTGGAAAAGGGTGGTGTCATGGTATGGATCCCAGATACTTACTCATGTTGAAAACACTTTGTTATGATTGTGTGAATTGATTACGAGCGCTCGGTTGATAAAGGTCCCAAAGGACCGGGGGATGGCATATTCGGTCAGTTGTTGCTCAGTTAGGAGTAACCCGGCCTTGTGTTGGTAGAGATCCGGTTTGGTTCTCGGGGATGTCCATCCAGAGGCATTCTCAGTGGCAATGGGAAGTTCCTTGGCCTGACCATTCATTGGAAATCCAAAGAAACAATACGAAACTTATACGGTATTAGTTGTAGAACCTGCTATTCACTTATGGTGGTCACCACTGTTTGGATAGTAGCTATAGTAGGCATACGATAATGGTCGTATGTTGGCTAAGATTTATATTCTACTTTCGAAATGAATTTTTCCTACACTATACACCAATAATAATATCAAATATTATTTTAAATGCGTATCAAGCATCTTTGACTATCATAAGGAGAAATCTCCTCCGATTCTGCGTTTGCATTGTGTGTGTGTGCGGGAGGCCTTATGGTAGTCTCATTTTTAAAAGCATTGCGAATTGAGTTTAAAAATATTCCTCTATTTGATTTTTAAAGTTAAATAAACTATTTTGAGTTCTCACACCAGTCACATGACTGACTCGGAGTTTATTGTTTTCCTTCCTAAACTCTGGGTGCCCACCAATTTCCACACGGGCAGTCAAGAGTTAGGTTTATCAGGATATTCTGGATATTCTGGAGTTGCTGGAGGCAAGCTGGATGGCATGGCGTATTACTAGTTTATATAATATTTCTTTTTCCGCTGCACTGTTTGTTGTTGTATGTTGTTGTACACTCTGATGTGATGATATGATGTAATGTAATGTATAAAATGTAATAACTGATATAGTTCTTTGTTTAAAGATTATTCATTTATTATTATATGTTGTTCCGCTGCGAATTGTGAGATTCTGATGTTGTTCTGTTGTTTTCTGTCCCGTCCTATTTTCTTCTGTTTTTTTTTTGTTTTTCCTCTATTCTCTATTTCTTCTATTTTTAAAATTTTCTGTCCTCTTTTCTATTTTCTTTTCTCTCTATTATCTATCTACCTTCTTCTTCTACCTTTTCTTTTCTTAAATTTTTCTTAAAACCCCTAAGGGTTCGTATTTTCGTTCATCTTGAATTAAACAAAGGAGATTAGTGTCTATTCAAGGAGTACGGACTTACGGGTCTTTACAAAAACATTCGTTTTACATTAATGTATGTCCACACTCCATTAACGCAATCAATCAATTAACAATCAATTAATCAACCAATCAATCTATTCATTCATTTATGTTACTTAAATCAATTTTATTAATTAATGAATATATATCTATCTATGTATTATAAAATGGTTTACTTTACTCTTTCTTTAATTACTATAACGGTTACATTAATGAAACAAATTTAAAATTTTAACCACATATGAAATGGAAAAATAAATATATGTGAACATGTGTAAATAATGTTCAATTGTTATAATTTCTAATTTATTTAACACTTATACAACCATAAACCCACTGATATATTTTAAAATTTGAATGCTAATAAATGTGTTTATATATATTATTCTAAAATCTATTTTTTTTTCCAAAACCATACTTATTCAAATGAAAATTTTATTTTTATACGTCCCATAACATGCAATTATCTTAATTAAAATGTTCATTCCATATTAACACAAAATACAAGTTCCTATATTAACTCATTTATTATAGTTTCATTTATGTTTTCTTTTAATTGAAACATTTCAATTAAATCAAATTCTGATTCATTTTATTACTAATTCCAAACAAATTCTAATTATAAAACATTGTTTTCTTTTCATTTATACCACTTCAAACATGTTTTATAAAATTTCATATACAACAAAATTTACACACTGTTTACAAAGTAAATGTTTTATCTTATTGAAAATCAACTTCTCCAAGATGCATTTCAAATAACAACTTATGTTATTCTTTCATTAAAACATTCATTCCATCCTTTATTCAAATTCAACATTTGTTATTCTGGTTAGAGACAAACTGTAACGACCCGGAATTTTGAGCAATATCAATTTAATAATCTTTGATAATAATTAAATTAATTTGATCATTTTACATTATAAATTGATAAGTTAAAATTATTTTAAAGACTGATAATAATAATTTGTTAATATCTATCAACATTTTTCCTAACAATATAAATTGGCAAGTTTAATTCTTTTGAAAATTTATAATATTTTAACTTGGAAATATTTATTTTGGAAATTTAAAATTTGTAAGATTTATTTTTCAAAGGCTAATCAGATTATTTTCTATTTATCATAATATATATATTGATATATCTTGTAAATAGGAAATTTTAAAGTAATAAAAATTTTATATTCAAATTTTAATGCATATGAATATATATATATATATATATATATATTATGATTTAGTTTGTGTTTTAAAATTTAATACAGTAATTATCAAAACTAATGATTAAAAATGTTTTTCCATTTGAAATATATATATATATATATATTAGAAATGGGAAAATTGTATTGATTTGAATTTAATAAGTATTTACAAACTTTAATGTATATATATATATATATATATATATAATTTGTAATTTGAAATGTTAATTTTATTTAATACTTTTGAAATAATATTTGAGATTTAAAGTTTTATAACAAAGTTAATTTCTGATTTATTATAAACATATATTTTAAGCTTTTGTTTTAAATAAGATTTAAATTTAAAAGTTCAATTGTTTTAATAATCTTTTCTTTTAAAATATTAACATAAGTCAAGCTTGTTTTAAAAAAATTTACATAAAGAATTAATATAAGTTTCTCAAATTTATAAACATATGATAGATTAAATTGAATAAAATATAAATTATTTATAAATGATCACATGAATTTGATTTTGAATATTTATTAAAATCTAAAAGCTTGTTTATAAAGAGATAAGTATATACATATTACATAATTACTTATATATAACTTAAATAAATTATAAATAAGAAAATAACATTTGAAAAACATTAAAAACCACTTTTAAGTATATTAATATTTGTTAATAACACTTGTAAACAATTTGGTGAATATTAAAGGCACTTGTGAATCTTTGAGCATAGGTGTAAAATAACTAGGCATTAAAATGACAAATGTCAATCCTTTTTATTTAATTCAAAATTTAAATTGTAAAATAAAAGTAGAGTTTTATTTTCAGCTAAAGAATTCCTTTACTCTCTTCAACAAAAATGAATACTAATGCAAACCAAAGATCAGGAAAAAAAAATAAGAAAGGAAGAAAACTTGTAAAATCTGAAAACTGTGAAATTTGGAAATTCAATCAAAGGGCAAGAGAAATTCAACTTAAACCTTCAGCTTTTCAAATTCAATCAACATGCAAAGTTGGAATTAATGCAAGATGTAAAACTTCAAAAAATCCTCAGTAGTAGGATTATTTCAACATGTAAGAACTGGAATCAAACAATTCAAGAACATGCAGTGAATTTCTAAAGCCTGGAAACATTTCCAATCCTCTGAAATAAAGGTGAGTAAATAAAATCTTTTAAAAATTGTTTTAAACTTGGATTTAACTTGTTCTTATGATTGAATAACATGATGTTATCTGAAATTATTTGAATTATATTGGATGCATATTTGATTGATGAATTTTGAAATATCTGTGTTGTTAGAATTTAAGCTCTATGTAAAATAACAATCTCGAATTTCATAATAAAATTCAATAACTAAATTTTGGATTCGAATTGGCCTATGAATTGTAAACAATAGTTGTTTAATATCATGTAAAATTCCATCTAAAAATAGTTATAGGTTTTTAAAATGTATGATTAGCTCAAATTTCAAATTTACAGTAAATAATCAAATTTGGGACAAATTTTTATGATTTCAATTTTTAAATTCTGATTTCATAAATGAATTGCAAATAGTAAACCATGATTTTTTAAAACTTGTATCATGATTTTTAGATCAGTGGTTGAGGAGAATTTTCGAATTTTATGTTTTGTACATTTTGGTCATTTAGAGGCAGACGACGGCGAACTATGCAACGTCGTTAGGCATGGAGGTTGAGGGAATGTTGATGATCATCAAAAAAATAGTTTGGTGATTTATTATTGGATGAGGTGGCCGGAATTGATCGAGTTAGGGTTTAACTGCCTTGTTTTTGTCGTCACCGCCATTTTGGTTTTACGGCGTCGAGAGACTACTGGAGCCAATCACGGTTGGTTCTGGTGATGCTGGGGAGCAAGGCGGAGCTAGGGTTAAGGTGGTGAGGTGTCACGAGAGGGGGATGATCAACGTTGATCATTTTTCTGGAAGTGATGGGTTGTAATAGTTTGGGTTCGATAGTCAAATTTCGATTTTCGATAGAATTTGGTTTTCTGGGTATCGTTAGTTGTCGTAGTGGTTGAGGTCGACTTGTCGGAGGCATGAGGGGAGTTCGCCGTCGACCAGCGACGACGTGCACATTAACGTGCACAGTTTCGTTCTTCTGTGATGGGCTTTGGGAGAGACGAGGGGAGCTTGAAGCATGCATCGGGAGTATGATGTTCTGGCTCGAAGCAGGTTGTAGGTTAGGGGTGACTCGGGGTAAACATAGGGGATGTCAGTGGGTTGCTCGGGTTTTATGTTGAGTAGCTTTGTTGTTCAGGGTTTTTAAAATAAACAGTAATGTTTTAAAAAGATTTTGAATCAAAGGAAACTTGATTTTTGTAAATGATTAAAGTTAAAAACAAAGGTTGAATAATTTTTTATTTATAAAACTAAATTTGTCTCAAAATTAAATTTTAAACGTGTTTTAAATTATGAAGTTTTAAATAAAATAAGTAGATTTTGAAATAAGGTTTGTACCAAATTTTATTAAATAACTTTGGAAAAGTTTTAAAATTTTAAAGGTAATTTAAAATGTGTTTAATTATAAATTAATGTCTAAAATGTTACATTTTATTTTAAATAAAGTGTAATGATTAGAATTTGGAAATCAATTATAATAAAGATTGATCTTATGTAAATTTAGAATTTTGATTTAATTAAAGATAAATGATAATGATTTGGAGATAAATTTTAATGAAGATTTATCTTAAGAAATTAAGTATTGATTAATTGAAGATAAATAAATTTGTGAAGATAATTAAATTATTAACCATTGAAAAGTTATTTGTTAATATAAATGTTTTAATTAAGATAATAGTTTTCTTAATTAAGAATATTTTTAAAATAAGAAGTTAAGAATCATTTAATTAATTTAAATGATTAAAATAAATAAATAATTAAATAATTAATCAGTGATTAATTAATGATAATCACTTTGGAGTTAATTAAGTATAATTGCTTGGTAAAGTAATTAAGTAATTGATTACTGAGGTAATTAAGTAAAGGAAATTATTAATCAAAGTAATTAAAGGATAATTACTTTATGCAAATAATTAAGAAGAAGTGATTAGGAGTTAATCACTTGTGGTCTTAATTAAGGATTTAATTAATAAAATTAATTAAAAATGGTTAATTAATAAAAGGATTTAGAGAATTTAATAATGTGATTAATTACTCGTTAAAGTGATTAATTAAAAAAATTAATTTATGAAGTAATCGTTAATTAATGGAGATAATTAATTAATTGTTAATTAATAATTAAAGGATAATTAATTTATAATTAAGTTTTAATTACTAAATGTAATTAAAATGTAATTAATTAAATGTGATTAATTAAAAAGTAATTAATCAAGAGTGTTTAATTAAAAGCAATTAATCAAGTATGATTAATGATTAATTAATAAGATAATTAATCAAGTGTGATTAATTTTAAAAAGTAATTAAGAGATAATTACTTGATATAATTAAGAAGCAATCAATTAAGATGATTAATTAAATTTGTGATTAAGGAATAATTACTTAAAGTAATTAAGTAATCAAGGATGATTAATTAAAGAGAATAATTAAGTGATGTTTATTAATTAATTTGTAATTAATTAATGAATATGTAAGTTGGATTTATGATAATACAAGTGACAAAGTAAGGATTAATTTAATTAAGGATTAATTTAATTAATTAAGTTTGGATCAAACTTGTTATGGATGATTAATGATTGGTTGATAAGTATCATTGGATGAGTTAATGATATTGGATGATATCGTATGTCATTGGTTGATATGTGATGATATGAATATATATATATATATATATATATATATATATATATATATATATATATATATTTGAGATGTGACATATATGCTGCTTTGTGATATGTATGGATGAATTTGATAATAGTGAATTATCTATCTGTGTGTTATGAATCATCCATTTATGTTTAAGCGATATTCTGAATATCTACTGTTTAAACCCTTAAGTACAACTTGGACATTAAAATGGCGTTTGGATTCGGTGAGACCGGTGTCGGGTTTCCATATTTGGATATCCGAAAACCACACTAATCCAAAATAAACGTTAGGTCATAAATCCAAGTGGAGTGCAAGCGAAGACTCGAGGTGTAAGAACTATTCGTCAATATAACTCTAGGGGTGATTTCGTGATGAGTTTGACGGAAATAGTACTTACAGGTTCGAGATGGTGATTCAGAGTGCAAGGGCTATGGTTGTTGACTCTGAGGGTGATTCCAAAATGAGTGCAACGGGATAGTGCCTTCGGTTCCGTTCGAACCCGGAACGGACTTGTATGGATTGAATGCTTTCAGAACATCGTCAGGTGGACGATGAGCATTCTAAGATAGATGTGTCCTATAAAGGTAATCGCAGCCTCAAGCCTCATCAACCGAGAATGGCTAAAATAGGAGAGGTGCAGCAAGGTTAAGTGGGTCATGCCCAAGTAGGACGAGATTCATCCCTGTCTAGATGTCCCTTTTTATTTCGGCTTTATGGGCGGTTGGATCTGCAGCCAACTGCGGGGTGGTCATGTTCGGGACTGTTCAGTAAGGAATGGTCCTGGCCTTGTGTTGCAGACGAGTTAGGGTGGCTCCTCGGTACGGTGATCTAGGCCACGTACTGTGACGGACGGTACCCCAGTAGCCCTGCCATTGATGGAAACCCATTCTTCCTACGAGACCCTAAGGTTTTGTTTGTATTACCGACTTTTGTGGCTAATAGCTGGAATTTAATAGATATAACAATTTCGGCTATTTCATATTTAATTGAAAACCCTAGACACTATTATAATATCACTGGATTTCCTATCAAATGTTTTGGTTAGCGTAAGGTAAAAACTTTTCCATGTTTATGTGTGGGAAGTCTTACGTGATACCTTTCTTTTCCAAGGATTTTCTAAAGTTAAGCAATCTTAAACCGTTTACTCACACAAGACCCCTGTCTGACCCGAGTGTTTATTTTCTGTTTTATTAAAGTCTTGGGTACTCATATTATGTATGAGTAGTCAAGTGATTCAGGTTATCCTTGATGAAATCTGGAGGAGCTTTGGAGCAGGAGGCTTCAGTGTGTAGATATATAGTTAGAGTTTCCGCTGTGTGTTATTCTGTATAGTTGTTCTTGTATTGAATATTAGACAGAAATGTTATAACTGTCTAAATTGAGATGTATAGTTGTGTACTCTGATGTATATGATACTATGTATATGTTATATATTATAATTCATTCGTTCCGCTGTGAGATTTCTAATGTGTTGTTTTTCTTTCTTCTCTTTCTTTTCTTCTTCTATCTCTTTCTTTCTTAAATAGTGGTGCGTCTTTCTGGTGACAGAAAGTCGGGTCACTACACGAACATACAATTTCACCATTTATTACAACATTTGGTTTATTTAATTATTTTCAATTTATAACCAAATTTAACTTTACAATCATTTTAATCAATTGAAGTTGCATTAAAATAATTGTCAATTGCCTTAAATTAAGATTAATAGCATTACATTCTAGTTATTTCTCTCTTTATTAAATCTTAAATTTTTAATTTTTCACAACATTAAATTTCAGAACTTGTTAATTAATAAATTTAATTATCATAAATATACGGGTCGTTACAGTTAGAAAGGATGATTCTAGATTGCATCATAACATTTCAACGCTTGGAATTCTCTCGATTGAAAATTTTCAGGATGGTATCTATGTACAGGATTAGGATAATCCCAACAGCCTCTTAGATTTATATCTATAGATATTTATGCTTAGCATATAACCTGCTTCTTCCATGGAGAAATACTTAAGAAGCCAAGCTTTCACTTATTGTAATAACAAAACTCATTGCTCATCTACTGCAAATTGCCGATGTATTAAACTAAGAACACAATAGCACTTCCATATTTCTTTCTATATACACATGCTTCCTCTTGTGTTGATAAAAATCAAAATGTTATATTTCTTTATCAAAACATTTATTCCAACTCCTTGATGTTTGTTTAAGTCCATAAATGGACTTTAACAACTTGCAAGCCTTGCCTTCACTCTTGCGGACCTCAAAACCCTTGGGCTATGACATATAAATGGTCTCTTCAAAATCACCATTTGGAAATATTGTCTTTACATCCATTTGCCATATTTCATAGTTATAAAATATCGCAATAGGTAATGTTATTCGAGTGGACTTAAGCATTGCTATGGGCAAAAAGTTTCATCACAATCAACATCTAGGACTTAATGAAATCCTTTTGCAACTAAACTTGTTTTGAAAGTATCTACTTGACCATCTACATTTAGTTTTTTCTTAACAAATCATTTGCAACTGATGGGTTTTGTCCCTTCGGGTATGTCGGCCGAAGTTCGCACTTTGTACTTATATATACTATCCATTTCGAATTTCATAGCTCCAAGCTAAAGCGCAAAGTCTTTACTTGGTAATGCTTATTGGAATGAGAGAGTGATATCATCATCTAAGACACAGTCCTCTTTTTCGTTGTCCAATAGAAAACTATAGTATCTCTCCAAGTGACAAGGTTTCCTATTAGACCTTCAAATAAGGCACGTATACATGCAAATTTGGTTCTCCCACTGGTTCATCCTCCATGTACTTAGTTTCTTGGATCTCATCCAATTCTACAACTTCACTATTAATTTCTTTTGATTGAAATTCATTTTCTAAAGAAAGCGTCTGTGGAAACAACAATCTTTCATTCCTCTATGTTGTAGAGAATACATCCCCTAAATTTTTTGGGATATCCTCTAAACTTACACATGGCTGATCTTGCCTCAAGTTTGTTGGAGTTAACCTTCTTAAGATAGGATGGATAAACCCACACCTTCAAATAATCGACTTGGGATTTTTTCTATGTCACATCTTATATGCCACCTTAGGCACAGATTTAATGAGTATCAAATTCAATATATGCGCCATGGTTTCTAGCGCATATCCACAATGGGACAGAGTAACTTAGCTTTACTTATCATATAACGAACTATATCTAAAAGGGTTCGGTTCCTTCGTTCCAAAACACCATTGTGTTTCGGAGTATACCATGGAGTAACCTAAGAGATAATCCCATTATCTTTTAAGTATTATTAGAGCTCATATCCAAAATACTCACCTCCTTAATCGGATCAAAATATTTTAAACTTATGGTTCGTCTGATTTTCGACCTTGTTTTTATGTTCAATTTATCATAGACGTTGAATTTGTTCTTCATAAGATACACATATCCTAGTCTTGAGAAATCACTGGTAAAGGCTACAAAGTAAAAATAATTTTCTTTGGTAAGTATAGGCATTAGGTTATATACATCAGTATGCACAATGCCTAAGAGTTTGTTAACTCTTTTATTGTTCCCACTAAAGGGTGCTTGGTCATTCTGTCCTTTGAGACACGACTCACACTTATCAAATGATTCGAAATCAAATAATGGTAGAAAGCCTTTGGTTTTCAATTAGTGTAGTCGTTTCTCACTTGTATGAACTAGCCTACAATACCAAGATATTTATTGTTTATGTCAACATTAGAAGAGTTATGCATAGCATAGACATAATTAGCATTAATCTCATAAATGCAATTATGTAAAATAATATTGCAGACTAATTACTTTTAGATCAAAAATTGGTATAACACCCATAATGCCAAATATGATGAGCCAAAACTTGATTTTAACATCCTTGATGACACAAATAATCATGGCTTAGTTGGTGTTGATTAAGTAGTGCTAAGGAATCAAGAATGGACTTAGCATTTAAGGCCAAGTACAAGATGATATCATTAAGAAATGATTCCATGATGCCCATAGACTTTTGGAATATGATATTAGAATGCCCATGCCATATGGTCAAAGGAGCAAAAGAGTAGCTTAAGAGTATGCGTACTAGAACATTAAGCATGTTAATGGACTGGATAGGCAATCCTCATAGTTTATAGTCCAATATTCGTACGTAGTTGGCAAAATAGTGAATATGCATATAAAAACTAGTCTATACCGGTGCTCATGTGATTCTATATGAAGTAAAATCATGAAAATCTTTGGACCAAAAGAGCTTTATTATATGCATATCCATGTCCAATAATTTCCTGAAGGGACAAACAAGGTAATAAGCATGTCCAAGTCCTTATTCGTATAATTCTACAACGATTAC
Source organism: Allium cepa (assembly GCA_030765085.1). Classification (NCBI taxonomy): domain Eukaryota; kingdom Viridiplantae; phylum Streptophyta; class Magnoliopsida; order Asparagales; family Amaryllidaceae; genus Allium; species Allium cepa. The sequence goes on from CM060928.1 coordinate 621,761,162, forward strand.
AATCAAATCAAGTTTTTCTCCAATTCAATTTAGGGTTACTATTATTTAATTTAGAGATGAAAAAAAGAAATGATCACCCCTTCCTCAATGCCTCTTGGTCCATATTTATAGGGTAGAGCTATGGCGTGGCTGCTGTGCACTATCTCCAGCATGAGGGACTTTCGATATCAGCAGCAACTTTAATAGCACCAATTGATATGCTTTGTCTTAATAATCCACGGCATCCCTTAGTATATTGATGGATCATGGAATCATGTGTTAACGATTAATATCCACATTCTCCTTGATCGCTTTTATTGACATCCATGACATTTGGCATCAATGTTGTATTGAGGAGCTACAACATCCGTTAAAGGTTGATAAAGTGCGACATCACTAAGGTGCGGTGTTGATAAATAACGGCATTGACAATAGACAACCTTGAAGAGATATGGCATTCCATTAGAGGCGACATATATAAGAGTGGCATTGCTTAAGAGGTGATGTAAATGAGAGACAGACAACATTGGTGAGGAGCGGCATCAATAAAGGCGGCATTGCTTGGGAAGCGATATAACTAAGGGACAACATTGGTGGTAAGAGGAACCACTTGAAATGAAACCCCAAAGAGGTGCGACATTAAGTGATATCGGCTAGATGCGATATGGATTGGATGTGATATTTACCCTTGCCTTTATGAAGCATTAAGTCTCTTTAAGTGGTGGTTACGGTATACAGCTCTTTGACATCATTACCTCTTTGTTAACATGCGGCATTGCTATTGGGGACCTGCTATGTGTGTTTGTGTGTGTGTTTCAAGCTTTTAGATGCGATATCATTCGTTAAACATCAGCTTTTCTACATCATATGATATTTCTTTTAATGCGCTTTGTCATCCTCTCAACATCATGCCTTCGATAACATTTTTGTCATCATAATCTTCCCTAAAAATAACATTCGATATGCGACATGGAATCAATGAAATGTTAGTTGAGTGCGGCATGGATTACATGCGGTATCCTCTTTTACTTAATTGATGGAACGCGGGATTATTAACTATGACATCAAACTTTGAACTTTGGTATCAATCCTTAATTCTGACATGAATTCTTTTGCTTGTTTCCTTTAGAAAATATACGGATAACATTTGCCTCCCTTCTTAAGACTTTTTACACTTTATGGTAAAACCAAGATTTTCTTCATTTTTACCATTCTTCGCAAGACTTACTTCCTAACTCTGTTTTCCTGTAAACAAAAAAGAAGTGATGATTTTCATTATAAACTTTAATTTCACTTTTACCTTTTAAGCAATCCCTACGGGATTTAACTGAGCTATAAGTTAATATATGTTCTTTCGTATGGAGAACCATCCATATCTTCAATATAAGTTGTGATTACTCTTAAAATATTGTAAATTTTTTCTTGAAAAGGCCAAAAATTTATTTGGTGGCAGTTTACTTTAATTGAGTCACATTGAATCAAGATTAGAAAACTATCTGGAATTAATGATTTCACAAATAGAAAACTATAATTTCCTAATCTATAAAACATTTGGAAATATTATAGGAGGGAGGACTAGAAACTCTTCTGTCAATATTATGAATAGAAGACTATATTTTCATCTATCAGTAGTAATTTCTCACTCAGAATACCAGAAAACTTATCTGGTAATAAAGATCCTTTGATTAAATGCCTAGGAAATGTCTTAAATAAGAGAACACTGGAAAATCATATGGTATTAATGATTTCCTAAACAGGGAAAGACCCAAAAGTCATTTCAGCAGTTATAATCTCTTGACTTGAGACCATAAATCCATCTGAATATAAGACCGGAAAATCTATCTGGCAATAATAATTTCTGAATAGAAGACCAGAAAATCATCTGACAATAAACATCTGAAAAGAAGATAAGAAAATTCATCTGTAATAATAGTTTAAATAGAAGACCAGAAAATCTATCTGGCAATAATCATTTTTGAATAGAAGACCAGAAATCATCTAATAGTAAATATTTGGATAGAAGACCAAAAACTCCTTTTGGTAATAATAATTTGAATAGAAGGCCAAAAAAATTCATATGGCAATAATAATCTAAATAGAATACCAAAAAACCATCTGGCAATAATAATTTTTGAATAGAAGGCCAGATATCATCTGGCAGTAAATATTTGAACAGAAGACCATAAAATCTATCGGGTCAAATAATTTGAATAGAAGACCTAAAAATCTATCTAGCAATAATAATCTGAACAACATACCAGAAAACCATCTAGCAATAATACTTTCCTAATAAAAGACCGCAAATCATCTGGCAATAAATATCTAAACATAAGACCATAAAATCTATATGACAATAATAATTTCTTGCATGTTAACAGAGAAATCCCACTTTCTTTTCTTTGAAGCACCATAGCTTATATTTGATAGATATTCCACTAGAAGATTGCTTGATTTTTTGCTTTAGAGCCCGAATGGCTTAGTTTTTTATTAATCTTCCTCTAGAAGATTGATTTTGCTTTTGGAGCACAAATGGCTGATTTTTGATTGATCATCCTCTAAAAGATTGCCTCGATCCTTCTTTAAGATTGAGTTTGATTATGCTTATATGCTTAATCTTCTTCTAAAAGACTGCCTCTTAATCTCTTCGAGTAGTGATTCAGGCTTTGACTGATTTCTTTGTTACCATCTTTAGGTAATGATATCAACTTGGATTGAACCCCTTATCACCGTCTTAGATGATGATTTAGGTCTCTCGTCCATTGCGTTTAATCCAAGACTTACCCAACCTCCCTCTAGAAGGCACTACAAATAGGACTTAGATATAGGAATGGTGGCTGGTTTGGTAATCTAACCAAGCCATCTTAGACGAGACCAGAGGCTTTTTCCGTTCTCTTTCTAGAAAGCGCTCCGGCCAGGCCATGTAGGAGGGACCGAAGTCTTGTAGATGCTTTAGCCAAGACATTATTGGCGGGACCAAATGCTTACTCTAACCTTCCTCTAGGAGATGCTTTGACCAGGCCCTTGTGGTAGGATCAAAGGCTTTATTTCGCCTCTAACTACCATCTTAGGCATTGGTTTGGTTTTTCTTTTTAATTCATTCCTTTAATTGGATTATCATTTCCAAAGACATTCTTGTCTTAACTTCTTTATTTATCCATCATAGAAAAGTTTGGCCATAGAAGTTCAGTGTTCCAAGTTCTTGTTATAACATTACCATTTGGTTGACATAGTTGATAGGTTCCTAGTGGGATTACTTCAAGAATAACAAAGGGTCCTTCCCAATTTGATCCAAGCGGCCCATCCGTTGGATTTTTAGAATGTGCCATAACTTTCTGGAGTACCAAATCTCCTTTTCAGTATGATCTTTCCTTGACTTTGAAATTGTAATACTTAGTTATTCTACGTTGATATTTAGATATTCGCACGGACGCTTCATATCTTAGCTCATGGATTAGGTCTAGGGATTCTCTTTTCAATCCCTAATTTGGATTAAATGCATACACAATCCTTCGATAAGAGGGCACTTCAAACTCGATTGGAAGCTTGATTTCACATCCATATGTTAGAGAAAATGGGGTATGTCCCATTGTAGTTTTGGCAGAAATTCTATATGCCCACAACATAAGAGCTAGTTCTTCTACCCAATTTCCTTTTTCTCCGTCCAACAATTTCTTTAGGATAGTCTTAATAATTTTATTGGCAGCTTCAATGGCTACATTAGCCTTGGGCTATGCTACAGATGAAATGCTCTTGAAAATCCCATTTCTATTGCAGAACTTGGTAAATTCATCGCTTTCAAACTGAGTTCCATTGTCGAATATTATCTTATGTGGAATTCTGAACCCGATGATAGTATTCTTGATTATGAATTTAAGCACTTTTCCTTATGTGATATTCGGTAGTGATTCTGCTTCTACCCATTTGGTAAAATAATTAATAACTACCACTGCAAATTTAGCTCCTCCTTTGGATATAGGTAGTGTCCCTATCAGGTCGACGCCTCACACAAAGAAATGCCATGGACTTGAGATCGAAGTTAATTCACTTGGTGGAAAGTGCGGGATCTTAGAGAACTTTTTGCATTTCTCACATTCCTTCCCATAAACTAGAGCATGTTTTGTCATCTGAGGCTAATAGTAGTCTTATCTCGTGATCTTTTTGGCTAAATTTATGCCATTAGAATGGTCCCAACAGAATCCTTCATGGGCTTCTATTGATAATTTTTTTCCTTTTCGAGACTAACACATCTTAAATAAGGGAGTGAATACCCTTTCTTTTAAACTAATCTGTTTGCTATGAAAAAGGTTGGGGATTGATGTTTTATTTCTTCTTACTTCTTTTTTATCTGCTGGCAATTTTTTGTTGAATAGTCGACGATATATTTCGTCCAGATATCCTCTATTGATCATTATTTTCTATATAAGAGGATTTTTCGTAAAGGATTTCATTTCGATTTTCCTTTTCCTTGTGTGTTAGGGCTTGAGATATGGTTAATACCGAGGATTTTTTTTCAGACTCGGGACCCTTTTTCCTCTATAATAGGGTTAGATTGGTAGCCCACTAGCACAATCCAGGTTTCCGGTGCACCTTTGGATCTACCCAATTTGGCCAAAGAATCAGCTAGGGAGTTCTTCCCACTTGGCACTTGGTGTATTGAGAACTTCTCAAATAGGGTCAACATTTTTAACAGCTTCTTGACATATAAGATCAACTTGGCATCCTTCGTTTGATATGTCAACTGATTAACTATTAATTAGGAATCACTGAAAACCTCAATCCTGGGAATTTTCAGTTATAGGGCAAAAGTGAGTCCTGCCACCGTCGACTCATATTTTTCCACATTATTAGTGGCCACAAGTCCCAATTTCATAACATAATGCAGACGATTTCCATCGAGGGTAATTATTACATATCCTGCACCAGCTCCTTTTTCATTTGAAGCTCTATCTACGAATAGATGCAATTTAGGTTTTAGATTTTTTTCTTTTTCTGATTTCTCTTTGATGAATCCTATGTATTTATTAACAAAAATCAACTAGAGATTGTCCATTAATTGCCACCCGTGGTAGAAATTCGATATCATATTGGCTAAGTTCTATTCCCTATTTTAATCATCAACCCTAGGCTTTGGGTTTACTAAAGACTTGCTTAAGTGGAAAGTTGGTTAAGACCTTAATTGGATGCGCATGAAAGAAAGCTCTCAATTTTCGTGCTGTGAGCATCAAATAGTATGTCGGCTTTTCTATAACCGGGTATCTAGTTTCTACATTCTTAAGCCTTTTTCTTGTATAGTATAATGGAAGTTGGATTCCCTTCTCTCCTCTTATTAGAATAGGGCTAATTGCATGTTCTGAAACTACCATATATAAAGGTTTCCCCCATCCACACGGCTGGATAGAATTGATGGTTTCTCAAGATGATCTTTTAGTTCCTTAAAGGCTTATGACAATCTTCTCCTTGTTTGAAGTTTTTCTTCTTCTTAATCACATCAAAGAATAGAATGCATTTATCGATGGACTCGATTATGAATATGTTCAATGCTTCCACTCTTCCATTTAAGCTCATTAAATCTTTATCTGTATTAGGCTCCGCCATGTCATTAATAGCTTGAACCTGATTACGGTTGGCTTCTATTCCTCGAGCACTAACAATATATCCCAAGAATTTTCCAAATTAGATTTCGAGAGAACATTAATGTAGGTTGAGTTCTATTTGATATTTTCATAATGCCTCAAATATTTCTTCAAGATCGCTTAGATGATTGCTCTCCTCTCAGGATTTAACCAACATATTATCTTTGTATACTTCCATGTTTCAATGGATCTGCACTTTGAACATTTTATTTACCAAACTTTGGTAGGTGGCTTTGTCATTCTTCAATTCGAGATATATTACTTTGTAACAAAATATTCCCCGACCTATTATAAAGCTTGTGTTCTCTTCATCTAATTCAAACATTGTAATTTGATTCTACCCGGAGTATTCAACCATAAAAGACAAGTGTTTGTGGCCACTTGTCACGTCGACTAGTTGGTCTATTCCTAAGAGGGTAACAACCTTTTGGGTATGCCTTGTTCAAATTGGTATAATTGATACAAATTCTTCATTTCCCATTAGACTTTTAGACTAATACTAGGTTGGCCAACCAATTTAGGCAAAGTACTAACCTGATAAATCCATTTTCATGCAATCCCTTGACCTCCTATTTTAAGTGTTAGCGCGAACTTTATCAAATTGTCTCTTCTTTTGCCAGAAGGGTGTAATATTCAGGTCTACGTTCAAGGCGTGGTTGGATCAATTCCAACTATGTCTGAATGAGTCCAGGCGAGCACGTCTTTGCTAGACAGAAGAAATCGGATTAACTCATCTTTGAGCTTGCCATCTAGCCCTTTCTCGATTTTCACTGTCTTTGTTGGGTCAGCTAGATCCAAGCACATTTCCTTAAGATCCTCGGTGGGCTACAACCTTTCTTTTTCACCTCTATAGTCTAATTCGGTGATGATTTCCTCACCAACCACTTTATCTTCTATCAAATATCTTTCTTTCCCTTTTCTTTTCTTTTTAGAAAAGATAAGCCTTCTTAGTGAATGTTTAGCTTTCCCAGTGGTTTTCGCTTATACCATCACAACTAGAAAGACCATTTATTGTGACGTTGTAACATTCCTATCTGGAGGCCCAAAGCTAAGCGCTACAGATGCTACAGTCATCTATAGCATTAACTTCTGGCAACAAAATACAGCAATGTTAATCGTATCCATAATATTAGAAGCACATGAATATTATACAAAACCACAGATTTCAAAAACAACTTTTCTAATTACATTTCACAAAACGTGTTTCATATTCCATTACATAATCCCAAATGTTTCCCAGGTTCAGATCAAATATAATTATTACATAAATATGCCGAGAGCAACCTATGAAGATGCCCGCTTGTTGACCTGAGTACTAAATATTCATATTAGACTAACTACAACATAGAAGAAATGAAACAACTCCGAAATATAGCTAGCATCAGCCTCATGTTCGTCTCTGGAAGCTTTATTCGTCCACCTACTACACCTATACACCCAAACTCTCAATCTTCTCAAATTAATTTTGAGCACCCAAGAGTTTAAGGGAAAAAACATAAACTTCGAGTCAGACATAAAGCTGGGTGTGAATAATACTATTACATCTCGGTTTACTGATATTAAGTGAGACTACGCTGCTTAGGGCAAAGGGTTTCCCCTCACTAATACCCCTTTAAAACATATCTTTTTGCAAATCAAAACCCAACAACAAAACTAGTTAATCATACTAATTATATTAATAATAGAAAATATCATATATGCTAAAAAAAATAGGTAATAAGTGGACCATCTGTCCGAAACAATGCATTTTTTTTTTGCTAACTACTAACCTTTGGCTGACTCGAGCCTTCCAGACAAACTAAACAAATTATCTAACAACTGTTAGATATACTTTTAAACGTATATCCTTAACTTACTTCTCCAAGGGTCACCTGATCTGTAACGACGCGCTATTTTGGACTATTCGCATCCGCACATGTCGGACTTGAATAATTCAAAATACCGAATTGTTAATTTAAAATTTGGCAAAACTCAGATATACAGTAAATAAATAATCACAGAATCACAGACACAGAGTAATAATATGCAGCGGAAGTAAAAGAGATAGTAGTTCATGAAGCTACTATATAAATATATAAGATACATCAGGGTTTACAGCAAAAGAGTAACATGATACATCAAATACAAATCAAAATACATCACTGGAATCATCGAATACTGAAAGCAGAATAGATGGCTGGATCTTCAAGCAAAGCTCCAACTCCAAAGGTGAGTCTCGAAAGCTGAACCACTCGGTCTGACCCGAGCGTAAAGCAAAAACAAAACACTCGAGTCAGGATTAATATTCTCATATCAATAAATCCAACTCAAGTGAAATAACAATCGAAATACAAGTAACTCAAAGGATGTTGGAATCACCATCCTCTAAGGATCCGTTAAACTATCTACTATGTAGTAGTATACGCTAAATAGATAATGTCTATCAGTAATATAAAGTATCAAAATAGTGTTAAGGCGTTACCATTATCCCCCTTAAAACGTTTTTATAAGCGTCATAGTCTGTACAGCACTGTAAACTCCACCGTAAACTGACGGGATATCATGGAGTACTCCATAGGTATAACACAAAACAAATTCGTAGTGGTCACGTATATCGGGATACAAGTATGACAAGGCACATGAGGCAATACCCAAGGTAGTGAAACTACCGTTCGCCTGATCTGGACTGGGGAGAATGCATCGCCGCAGCGATCGCAACACCGCGAAACAACACTCCTGAAATTTCGAGGGTGCACCAATCAATCACAAGTAATGAGTAGTAGTTACGCAGAAGTGTGGCTGCTCGAGGTGGCTAACCTCATTTGGCCCGGCACGGCTCCTGATTTTAGTCATTTCCAGTTTGACACAAGTATCAAGGCTATCCATTATCGTTCTCTTTCTTCAGTCATCACGTACATCATTCCAACCACTTCATTCTGGATCATCACTCCGCGTATAGTTATTAAAGTGGTTTTCGGTTTAGATAGAGAGTATATCCATAACCGATTCCGGTCTCTTTAATAACTTCCGTAATTATTACACCGATTGGTCGTTTAATAAATTTCAAAACCAAATCAAATTCAATTTCAATTAGAATTCGTAATCAACATTTCGTTTGTCTTTCAATATCAATTTCCAAAATCTTCGTTTCAAAATCCCAAATTACCATTTCAAAGTCTTACAATTCAATTTCAATTTTATTTAAACAATTCAAATATTGATTCAAGTTCATATATATGTTTCATTCCGAAGACATTTTAATTAATTTAATTTAACATTCAAATTAATTTAAATTCATTTATCGATTTCATTCAATATTCGTTAAGTTAATTTATCATTCAAAACAATTTATTAATATTTTAATTCATTAAATCGATTTCTTAAGTTCAACTTCATTATATCAAAACTTCAAATTGAAATAAATTAAATTCGTCAAATCAATTCTTTAAATTACAAGTCTTACGTTAATTTCAATAAATCCCATTCATTTCAATAAATCACTTTTTATTTCTTGTTAAAGAAATTCAATTTTCACTTATTTATTAACTTCGTTACAAATTTCAAACTCAATTAATAAAAAACTAAATTCCACATAATCGAGAAGTTTCAATTTCACTTACTTAAATAATTTTTCCAAAACTTTAAAAAGAAAAGAAAACTCAATTTCATTTATTAACGAAGTTCAAATCCACTTATTCAAAAGTTCAATTTCTCTTATCAAAGAATTAAATTTTTATTCAATTATCAAATAATTAAATCTCATTCAATTATTAAATAATTTAAATCTTAATTATTAATAATTTCAAAACTTGATAATTACAAACTTGGTTATAAATTCAAACTTAATTATTAATTCATTTCCACTTAATTATGAATTCAAACTTAATTATCAAATCATTTCAACTTAATTATAAATTCAACTTAATAATTTCAAACTTAATTATGATTTCAAACTTAATTATAATTTCAAATTCAATTATTAAATGTTTTCAAACTTAATAATTTCAAAACTCAATTATTACTAATTTCAAATTATTTATTTATAATTCCAAATTTAATTATTATATAATTAAATTTCAAACAACGTCAATATTTGCTTCATATTTCAATCTTTACATTTTCTTTTCTAAAATTCAAATTCCAACTTCATTTCAAAACTAATCCTTTGCTCGAATAAAATTTATTATTATTATTTATCAAATTATTGACCAATCGGAATTATTTAATTCTCTATCCTAGGTCAAACTCATTGGGTATGTATCATTTCAACCCGATTCCAAATTCAATTCAAGATCAAGCATAATAAAGGGAACTTGCAGTGTGATAACTGGAATGGTGTCAAAGTAAATAAACAAACAATAACAACAATCAATAACAATACAATAATTCATTTAAATAATCCTGAAATAATCGTATTAATTCTCATTGTTGTTTGTGCGAATTAAAAAAATTATCTCTAGAATCTACACTATCATTTCATGTAGATTAAAGATTATTACAGTAATATTTATACGGTTCTTTACGAAATTTATTATTCAATTTCAAACTTCATCAATTTCTATAACATACATTTAAAAGGTTCAAGGTGTCGTTAACACTATTTCTACGTGTCAATTTATTTAACATTCAAAGGGGTCATATTATACAAATTTTACTAATCAACTTCAACCCATATCAATTTCAAATCGTTAACTATTCTACGTCAATTTCAATTTCATAATATTTATCACTTTATACATTACAATTTTACATCCAATATCAACAACAATCAATCAATCAATTATCAATCAAACGGTTATCATCATGTAAATAACAGATAACGGTGTCAGATGTCAAAGATGAATTGATACGTAAATAGCAGTGCAATAAATAACCGCAGCATATTTCAATTGTCGTTTCAATTGAAATCAAATTTAATAAATAAAAGAATATAAATCGTGAGTGATTGCTCACCTTTTGAGGCTAGAGGAACAGAAGATGACACAGATACGCACACTGATACGGACACTGAAATTGAATTATGAATCCAAGCATGTATTCGATGATCAAAGCTGATACACGGAATAGAAGAAATCACATCAGAATTTGGGTCGATGAAGATAAATGAGTATAAGTGAACGTATAGTCTTAAAACTAAAATTACATAATACTACTAATATATATATATTTACTTTGAAATCAATACTGTATATGTGTAAATAATATATAAGCATTTTAAAATTACTGTTTTATTCTTAAAATAAATATTGTTTTGCATATACACATCCCATTACTCCATAGAGAAATATAAATAATATGAGGTATATAACAAAGCCATGCTCCCTGTTGCCAAGGACATCATATAGACATAAATAAAAATATAGATATTCAATACTATATATATAAGCAATTGAAATATACATAATTTACAAAACTTCTATATATACATATAGTCTGTAAACTTACGGAGTAGTGAAAATTTGCATACTTAAAAACATATCATATATAACAAATGCAAAACTCACGCATATTTATACACAGATAACTTATATTTTATGACATTAGTGATATACGAAAAAAAAACAGAACCTTTATAACATATAACCGTATAAACTATAGCTTTCTACTAATAGATGTACACACTCTTAACACATATAAAAGGACACTAACGATGTATATACATAACAAGACACGATGCATGTATATATTCTTGAAATTATATTTACATACAAAATCATACAATAATTTATATATATATATATATATATTTATAAGTGCCACTGCAAATACAGTTGATTAAAACCTATAACTTCACAACTTATATAAATTCAAATATATACCAACAATTATGTAAACAAGCATATATATATATATATATATATATATATATATATATATATATATATATATATATGTTGCTTACCCATCAAGGAGGAGGGCTAGGCCATGGAGGTGAACAGACAGAAGGTAAGACAACATTGCTTTGGCCATAAAACAGGGGAGACAATGATGGTTTTCGGCCACACAAGCAAGGTGGTGGGGTCGAGGCGGAGAGAAGAAGATGAGTCGGCTGCCGTGAAAGATCAACGAAGGGGCTTGTGTGAGGATGTTGCGCGGATCTCTGGGTTGTGGCGGCATGGGCTGCGGGTGGCGAGGCTGACAGGGCAGAGGCGGCAGCAAACGCGGAGGGCAGCTGAAGTTCCGGCGAACTTGTGGTGAAGCAAGATCGGGTGGGGTTGCATGCAAGGCAAGGTCAGGCGAGGTCTAGTTGTCAGGAGGTGGCATGTCAGGTCGATGCGGAGGAGAGAAGGGAAAAGTAGATGAGGCTATGTGGAGATGTTGGTGGCTGTCGGGATGCTTGCGCATTGGAGGTGGCTGCAGAAATGGAGATGACGTGGCTTGGGTCGAGGTGGTTCAGGCGGCATGGGTGAAAGAATGAGGCGGAAGGAGGAGAGAGGGTGGCGGCTCAGGGGTGTCGGGTTTGGGTGAACACGGTGGAGAGGAAGATGGGTTGGAAGAGATATTGTTCAGGTTCCAACAAACAGATGTAGGCTAGTATAATATAATTCTGTTATTTTCCACTTCCTCCTTGAAAAATGAAGTGGCCACAAAGAAACGAAAGTGAAGAGGTTAATGCACAACTAAGGAATATGCAAAATTAAATAGTCGTATGCTGAATTCATGAATCATAAATGCTAGAGGCTGTTGGTTAGTATACGGTAGAAGTGATTAGACACTGAAATACTAAAAGCCATATTGCGGAACTAATACGAAAAATCGTTTCGTAGATTTCGCAGTCTCCCGGACTCCAAAATACACAAACATATATACCGTAGAGATCAGCACGACGAGACGATCAAAACAGTATACAGATATTAATGGTTCGATTGAATTATAAAAATTTCAAATTTTCTATCACGGAAAATGCATGAAAAACACAGAAAAATAAGATCGACGGAGCCAAAAATGTCCGAATTTGGAAAAACGACATACTTACAACTTGCTCAAAAGATGGTTTAGAATTTTTCTATGTAAAAATATTTTGGTTTCGAAAACTTTTTATTTCCATCGTTTTTTAACTGATTAGATTGAAGTAAATTTACGCGCGAAATAAACCTTCATATTTTCGGACGAAAATTTACCGGTTGCTATGTTTAACTGGACGCGTTCCAAATATAAAATTTATATTTCAAAATTTTATCGTTTAAAATTTCCACAAAATTTCAATTAATAACGTTATTAAAACCGGTTAAATTTACGGGTCGTTACATTCTCCCCCACTCAAAACTTTTCGTCTTCGAAAAGGGAGGAAGTAGGAGAATAGAAACAACCAAAAGAAAATAGACTGAAAACGAAATAAACAATTAGTTCAACCATATAAATTTCAGTTTAAATAAATTATATTCAACAATTTGTTTTTTTTCTTTTTCTTTAAATTCAGGATTTCATTAAATTGATTTGATTTCACATTCATTAGTGTTAGGTACAAAAGATTTCTTTCAAATGAAATTCAATTTAAGTTCAATTAATTCAAAATATCTCATTAAGTTGATTTAATTTCAATTTATTAACTTTCAAAACACAATTTTTTTTTAATATAATTACATCTATTATTTAGTTAACTTAGTATTCTATTTTTCTCCATAAACATTTTATAACAAAAATTTAGGTGTATAACATTTATTATACGCACTCAAGTTTTATTTATAAAGACATTTATATTGTATACTATCCCATTATCTTAAATTAATAATTTCAAAGATCATAAATTTGAACAGTCATTTATTATAATCATATTTTATTCGACAAATTTAATTCTTCTTTATTCAAATTATTGTTAAATTTATTCTACTTAATATATCTTATCACATATATATTAAGTATATTTACATTTGTTATAACTACTCAAATTTATTGATAAATTGCTTTAACTTCATTTTATACTGTATAACATTCAATTACATAGTTAACTTTTGAAAATTTAGGTAAGTTATATTGAATGCAATTTAGTATTATCCAAGTAAAATTTTACAATTCGCTTATTCAAGTTAAGTATTTAAAAAAAAATTGGCTTCATTTAAAATTGAAAATCATCCTTTAACAAATTTTTAAGAATTAATTTCCGATTAGCTTCAAACGACTTAGAGATAATATATATATATATATTCATAATATATCAAATCAAATTTAATTAAAAATAATATATCTATAAATATAAATCAAATCATACTTAAGAAATTTAAATCGATTTAATTTCCAAAACTGTAGCAAAGCTACGAATTGGTCTCTTCCTTTCGAAACTCGAAAATGAATGTCGATGATGCGGCCGCCATCACCGAAATTATTTTCCAGCGACATAAGAGAAGAGCTCTAATTTAATCAAAAATTCTTTGAAAATGGTTTCCATTTGAAAATGCTTTAAATACGATACGCTTTAAAACTTTCAAATCCAAGTTTGATATCACTGGAAATTAAATTCTCAAATTCTTAATTTTAATTCATTTCAAATTCCAAATCAAATTATAGCCAAATTTTATAAATTCATTTATTTATTTTATGAAATAGTCAATGATTTATAAAACAATAAATTAAAATTAAAATTTTCACATTTCGGACAACATATTCATTAACATTTTAATTTCAGAAGAAAGAAAAATTTATACTTATTTATAATATAATCGTTCAAAATTATTTTATTTACTAAATTTGAAAACAATATTGTGTCAGTTTGCTCTGCTCAAGCGTTTTGGAAATCCTTTCGATAGCGTTGATCAGACGAATCGATCGAAAATCCAAATCAACATCAACAACTCAAACAACACAATATATATATAAAACATTTTTAACATTAATTTACAAATACACCTTCTTTGCTCGACGATACAGGAATGAATTTCAAAATAAGGTTAGGGTTTCAAATTTGGTGGACTCAAATTAAAGAGAATTCTGATTCAAATTCAAGTTCGAAAGAAAAGATAAGATGGTTCAATTAACAGAATCAGAAGATGGATAAGCTTATTTAATTCACGGGCAACCTTAACCGGTCGATCGTGACCTAAAGAATAAGACCGGTGCAGAATTCTGAGGAAATCTACATTCGATCTCAAGAAACAGAATTTCGAGTATAGCTGGAGATAGATAGCATCGTAAACCGAGGATACAGAAATCTTCGGTAAATCGATGTCCATTGTAAAGGAGTTTTGCCCATTTACAAATTATTCGTCGATTGGCGAGACCGTCGATTATTATAAAGATTATTCGAAGTGGAGTTATGGAATACTCCAGAATTAAAAGCAGACGAGTGGTGAGGGATAAGAATTGAATTCCGGAACCGAGGGAACGTTCCAAAATTCGAAGGAATTGAGTCAAAAGGAGGTGATTGAAACTCGAGGGGGAGTGATTCTGTAAATACATTTACCCTAAATGCTAAGTTTTGCCTAGAGCTACCAAAAGCTCTGATACCAACTGTAACGACCCGCTATTTTGGACTATTCACATCCTCACATGTCGAACTTGAATAATTCAAAATACCGAATTGTTAATTTAAAATTTGGCAAAACTCAGATATACAGTAAATAAATAATCACAGAATCACAGACACAGAGTAATAATATGCAGCGGAAATAAAAGAGATAGTAGTTCATGAAGCTGCTATATAAATATATAAGATACATCAGGGTTTACAGCAGAAGAGTAACATGATACATCAAATACAAATCAAAATACATCACTGGAATCATCGAATACTGAAAGCAGAATAGATGGCTGGATCTTCAAGCAAAGCTCCAACTCCAAAGGTGAGTCTCGAAAGCTGAACCACTCGGTCTGACCCGAGCGTAAAGCAAAAACAAAACACTCGAGTCAGGATTAATATTCTCATATCAATAAATCCAACTCAAGTGAAATAACAATCGAAATACAAGTAACTCAAAGGATGTTGGAATCACCATCCTCTAAGGATCCGTTAAACTATCTACAATGTAGTAGTATACGCTAAATAGATAATGTCTATCAGTAATATAAAGTATCAAAATAGTGTTAAGGCTTTACCATTATCCCCCTTAACACGTTTTTATAAGCGTCATAGTCTATACAGCACTATAAACTCCACCGTAAACTGACGGGATATCAGGGAGTACTCCATAGGTATAACACAAAACAAATTCGTAGTGGTCGCGTATATCGGGATACAAGTATGACAAGGCACATGAGGCAATACCCAAGGTAATGAAACTACCGTTCGCCTGATCCGGACTGGTGAGAACGCATCGCCGCAGCGATCGCAACACCGCGAAACAACACTCCTGAAATTCCGAGGGTGCACCAATCAATCACAAGTAATGAGTAGTGGTTACGAAGAAGTGTGTCCGCTCGACGTGGCTAACCTCATTTGGCCCGGCACGGCTCCTGATTTTAGTCATTTCCACCTTGACACAAGTATCAAGGCTATCCATTATCGTTCTCTTTCTTCAGTCATCACGTACATCATTCCAACCACTTCATTCTGGATCATCACTCCACGTATAGTTATTAAAGTGGTTTTCGGTTTAGATAGAGAGTATATCCATAACCGATTCCGGTCTCTTTAATAACTTCCGTAATTATTACACCGATTGGTCGTTTAATAAATTTCAAAACCAAATCAAATTCAATTTCAATTAGAATTCGTAATCAACATTTCGTTTATCTTTCAATATCAATTTCCAAAATCTTCGTTTCAAAATCCCAAATTACCATTTCAAAGTCTTACAATTCAATTTCAATTTTATTTAAACAATTCAAATATTGATTCAAGTTCATATATATGTTTCATTCCGAAGACATTTTAATTAATTTAATTTAACATTCAAATTAATTTAAATTCATTTATCGATTTCATTCAATATTCGTTAAGTTAATTTATCATTCAAAACAATTTATTAATATTTCAATTCATTAAATCGATTTCTTAAGTTCAACTTCATTATATCAAAACTTCAAATTGAAATAAATTAAATTCGTCAAATCAATTCTTTAAATTACAAGTCTTACGTTAATTTCAATAAATCCCATTCATTTCAATAAATCACATTTTATTTCTTGTTAAAGAAATTCAATTTTCACTTATTTATTAACTTCGTTACAAATTTCAAACTCAAGTAATAAAGAACTAAATTCCACATAATCGAGAAGTTTCAATTTCACTTACTTAAATAATTTTTCCACAACTTTAAAAAGAAAAGAAAACTCAATTTCATTTATTAACGAAGTTCAAATCCACTTATTCAAAAGTTCAATTTCTCTTATCAAAGAATTAAATTTTTATTCAATTATCAAATAATTAAATCTCATTCAATTATTAAATAATTTAAATCTTAATTATTAATAATTTCAAAACTTGATAATTACAAACTTGGTTATAAATTCAAACTTAATTATTAATTCATTTCCACTTAATTATGAATTCAAACTTAATTATCAAATCAATTCAACTTAATTATAAATTCAACTTAATAATTTCGAACTTAATTATGATTTCAAATTCAATTATAATTTCAAATTCAATTATTAAATGTTTTCAAACTTAATAATTTCAAAACTCAATTATTACTAATTCCAAATTATTTATTTATAATTCCTAATTTAATTATTATATAATTAAATTTCAAACAACGTCAATATTTGCTTCATATTTCAATCTTTACATTTTCTTTTCTAAAATTCAAATTCCAACTTCATTTCAAAACTAATCCTTTGCTCGAATAAAATTTATTATTATTATTATTATTATTATTATTATTATTATTATTATTATTATTATTATTATTATTATTATCAAATTATTGACCAATCGGAATTATTTAATTCTCTATCTTAGGTCAAACTCATTGGGTATGTATCATTTCAACCCGATTCCAAATTCAATTCAAGATCAAGCATAATAAAGGGAACTTGCAGTGTGATAACTGGAATGGTGTCAAAGTAAATAAACAAACAATAACAACAATCAATAACAATACAATAATTCATTTAAATAATCCCGAAATAATCGTATTAATTCGCATTGTTGTTTGTGCGAATTAAAAAAATTATCTCTAGAATCTACATTATCATTTCATGTAGATTAAAGATTATTACAGTAATATTTATACGGTTCTTTACGAAATTTATTATTCAATTTCAAACTTCATCAATTTATACAACATACATTTAAAAGGTTCAAGGTGTCGTTAACACTATTTCTACGTGTCAATTTATTTAACATTCAAAGGGGTCATATTATACAAATTTTACTAATCAACTTCAACACATATCAATTTCAAATTGTTAACTATTCTACGTCAATTTCAATTTCATAATATTTATCACTTTATACATTAAAATTTTACATCCAATATCAACAACAATCAATCAATCAATTATCAATCAAACGGTTATCATCGTGTAAATAATAGATAATGATGTCAGATGTCAAAGATGAACTGATACGTAAATAGCAGTGTAATAAATAACCGCAACATATTTCAATTGTCGTTTCAATTGAAATCAAATTTAATAAATAACAGAATATTGATCGTGAGTGATTGCTCACCTTTTGAGGCTAGAGGAAAAGAAGATGACACAGATACGCACACTGATACGGACACTGTAATTGAATTATGAATCCAAGCATGCATTCGATGATCAAAGCTGATACACGGAATAGAAGAAATCACATCAGAATTTGGGTCGATGAAGATAAATGAGTATAAGTGAACGTATAGTCTTAAAACTAAAATTACATAATACTACTAATATATATTTACTTTGAAATCAATACTGTATATGTGTAAATAATATATAAGCGTTTTAAAATTACTGTTTTATTCTTAAAATAAATATTGTTTTGCATATACACATCCCATTACTCCACACAGAAATATAAATAATATGAGGTATATAACAAAGCCATGCTCCCTGTTGCCAAGGACATCATATAGACATAAATAAAAATATAGATATTCAATACTATATATATAGCAATTGAAATATACATAATTTACAAAACTTCTATATATACATATAGTCTGTAAACTTACGAAGTAGTGAAAATTTGCATACTTAAAAATATATCATATATAACAAATGTAAAACTCACGCATATTTATACACAGATAACTTATATTTTATGAAAGTAGTGATATA
Organism: Allium cepa; assembly: GCA_030765085.1. NCBI lineage: Eukaryota > Viridiplantae > Streptophyta > Magnoliopsida > Asparagales > Amaryllidaceae > Allium > Allium cepa. The sequence continues at coordinate 621,779,896 of CM060928.1, forward strand.
CGAAAAAAAAACAAAACCTTTATAACATATAGCCATATAAACTATAGCTTTCTACTAATAGATGTACACACTCTAACACATATAAAAGGACACTAACGATGTATATACATAACAAGGCACGGTGCATGTATATATTCTTGAAATTTTATTTACATGCAAAATCATACAATAATTTATATATATTTATAAGTGCCACTGCAAATACAGTTGATTAAAACCTATAACTTCACAACTTATATAAATTCAAATATATACCAACAATTATGTAAACAAGCATATATATATATATATATATATATATATATATGCTGCTTACCCATCAAGGAGGAGGGCAAGGCCATGGAGGTGAACAGACAGAAGGTAAGACAACATTGCTTTGGCCATAAAACAGGGGAGACAATGATGGTTTTTGGCCACACAAGCAAGGTGGTGGGGTCGAGGCGGAGAGAAGAAGATGAGTCGGCTGCCATGAAAGATCAACGAAGGGGCTTGCGTGAGGATGTTGCGTGGATCTCTGGGTTGTGGCGGCATGGGTTGCGGGTGGCGAGGCTGACAGGGCAGAGGCAGCAGCAAACACGGAGGGCAGCTGAAGTTCCGGCGAACTTGTGGTGAAGCAAGATCGGGTGGGGTTGCATGCAAGGCAAGGTCAGGCGAGGTCTAGTTGTCAGGAGGTGGCATGTCAGGTCGATGCGGAGGAGAGAAGGGAAAAGTAGATGAGGCTATGTGGAGATGTTGGTGGCTGTTGTGATGCTTGCGCATTGGAGGTGGCTGCAGAAATGGAGATGATGTGGCTTGGGTCGAGGTGGTTCAGGCGGCATGGGTGAAAGAATGAGGCGGAAGGAGGAGAGAGGGTGGCGGCTCAGGGGTGTCGGGTTTGGGTGAACACGGTGGAGAGGAAGATGGGTTGGAAGAGATATTGTTCAGGTTCCAGCAAATAGATGTAGGCTAGTATAATATAATTCTGTTATTTTCCACTTCCTCCTTGAAAAATGAAGTGGCCACAAAGAAACGAAAGTGAAGAGGTTAATGCACAACTAGGGAATATGCAAAATTAAATAGTCGTATGCTGAATTCATGAATCATAAATGCTAGAGGCTGTTGGTTAGTATACGGTAGAAGTGATTAGACACTGAAATACTAAAAGCCATATTGCGGAACCAATACGAAAAATTGTTTCGTAGATTTCGCAGTCTCCCGGACTCCAAAATACACAAACATATATACCGTAGAGATCAGCACGACAAGACGATCAAAACGGTATACAGATATTAGTGGTTCGATTGAATTATAAAAATTTCAAATTTTCTACTACGGAAAATGCATGAAAAACGCAGAAAAATAAGATCGACGGAGCCAAAGATGTCCGAATTTGAAAAAACGACAAACTTACAACTTGCTCAAAAGATGGCTTAGAATTTTTCTATGTAAAATTTCAATTAATTTTATCGTTTAAAATTTCCACAAAATTTCAATTAATAACGTTAGTAAAACCGGTTAAATTTGCGGGTCGTTACATGATCCTAATGGTTTTTTAGGCTTACCAATAACCTATTCTCCTTATATATATTTCATTCTGTGTGTAACCATCATTTAAGACTTATTTGTGACTAAGCCATACACTCTAGAATTTTGGACCAAATTAGCTATGGGCTAATAGCTAATGTATACGGCATGACCCTATATTAGTCCCATCTGGTATATAAATGCTTGAGTGATTTTACTTAGGGTTAACTACCCTTTAAATTTTCCTTGAAAACATTTCCAAAATGAATTAACCCTTTAAATCATATTATGCAAGGAAAATATACTATTTGCTTTACTCAAATCTCTTTTCCATGATATATGCTTTACTCAAAATGTTGTTGATGAAAACTTTGAAACCTTTGTTTAAACCTTTAAACAATCTCTTTCACAACAATTTGAATGTACCCCTTTGGATACAAGTAAATTACTTACTTTATAACCTTAGGCCAAAAGGCCAAGGCAAACCTTTTGAAACCTTTTACCACAGTCTTTTTGAAAACATTGAAAACATCTTATTTGATAGCTCTATAAACCTTAGACACCCATTTCTAAAACCCTTTAATATGCCTTTCGAAACCATTGGAATCCTTCCATTTAAACACTATGATAAATCTATCAAAAACATTGGGGAACCACCCCTTTTGAAACCTTTTCTTGTTACCTTTCAAAAGCATTAAAGTATACTACTTAAAACAAACCCTTCTAAAGCATTGGGTTTAATATAAAATACGTGGAACAATCTTTTGAAACCATTAGAAAACCATTCCTTTTGAAACTTTTGGGTTTAATTTTCAAAATATCAAAAAGGGCCTTAAAACAACTAAGTCGAAAATGACACTTTCAAAAGCAATTTCGTAAGTAAAGAAATGGATGGCGTCGAAGCTAATCCCTTTGAAAGTATTGGAGAAGCAACTCTAATTTTAAAACAAAAGGACCTTTTTTAAGGCACTGCTTCGAAAGGTATAAAAGTGGCTGGTAGGGGTTTAGACCCCGTCGAAAACATTTACTTAATAAAAGGCCACAATCTATTTCAAAAGCTCCTTTCTTCAAAATAAATTTGACCCAGTCAAAGGCTGACTAAGTCGATGGCTATCTTATTCGAAAGCAAAGCAGATGGTTTTTCTTTAGAAAACCGAACAAGGCTTCGACCCTTCGGAACCCCTTGTTTCGCCCTATACCTTTTGCCTAAGTTCAGCTCACTACATACCAAGTCTTTGATACCATGTGCATTGGTTTTGATCTGGTTAGAGGGGGAAGTACTTGGTGGAAATCTGGGTGCCGAAAGTGGCGAAATAGGTAAAGTAAGGTCAAACTGCATTTTTACTTTAAAAAATAATTCTATTCAACTGACTTTCCTTATTTGTCAACAAATGATTGGTTGCTAATTTCTTTTCCAAATTCTTTCCTAAAAGCGTTACCGACATTTCAGAAGTAACAATTTAAAACATTTACAAAATACCCCTTCTCCTTTCATAAATATATACAGCATTTAAGTCTCATATTTTAAATAATTTTACATATCTATTAAAACAATTAGGAAAATTCTATAAAAATTCACATAAATAATTTTTAATATGTTTTCCGACATAATTAAATTTATGACCCAAAACATATACAAAATTGTCGTAATTAATTTTTAAACCAAAATAACCATTTTCTTCACTAGAAAATTAATAATAAATCCACGTTAATTCAAAAAAATATAAAACTTGAAACCCATCTTTAAAATATCATTTATGACCATATATTAAAATCGCAAGGCATTTGGATATCATTTGATAGGTTTTTCAATTCAAAACATGGCATAAAATCAATAAGAATAAGCATAATCCATCAACAAGCATGTATATATCTAAACATCGTTCAAAACATGGATATATACTTACAAAGACATTCGGATCTGATTATAGAAACCAAAACATCAAAAATATTAGATAAACAATTTTTCACCTTAGCTTTGTTTTTAAGTAATTGAGATTTAATCTTGGATTGAATTTGATTAAGCTTTTCCTCTTAATTCTTACTTATCTTCCCCTTACTTCTCTTTAATGTGGTCGGCCTTTTGTTTAGCTTTAATTTGCTTGTAAACGTGAAAATGATATGGAATGAGGGTTTAGGGTATGAGAATATAGCTTATTCCTATATTGCCCTTAAATAATATTCCTTTTCTATTTCATTTTAATTCTATTTGCTTCATTAGTATAACTAGGCATGACTACCCTTTAAATTATACAAATCTCAATCCCTTAACCAACTTACATTATTTCATTTAATTTAACTAATTAAATGTCTTAAATAATGTTACATAAAATTAGGGTTGTTATGGACTCCTCTCCTTAAAGAATTTTGTCCCTGAAATTAGGATAATGTACTCATCAAAACCAATCAAAAAGGTAAAACATACCATGAAGCAAGTCAGGATAAGTATCTCGAATCCTGCTCTCAATTTCCCATGTATGATCCCTCTCGTCGTCACTCCACTGGATTTTAACTAATCTGATAGTCTTTTTCCTTAGCCTCTTCTTATCTCTCGCGACATACCAACTGCCTTTCTAACTATAGTAAAATTCGGTTGCACTACTAAGTTATCTAACACAGTCGGTGTTATGATAGTCTCTTGATCTTGAGTACACTTTTTTAGATAAGAAACATGAAAAACATCGTGGACTCCTACCAAACTGTTCGATAAGTCTACTCTATATGCGATTTTCCTAATCCCCTCTGCAATAAGAAATGGTCCAATGAACCTCGGTGCCATTTTCCTTAATCTTGCAAATCGAATTACACCTTTCATTGGTGATATCTTGACGAAAACATGATCTCCAACTGAGAGTTCTAAGTCTTTCATCTCTTATCGGCATAATTCTTCTACCTAGACTGAGCTTCATTCTAGTTCTAATCAACTCAATCTTTTCTGCAGCTTCTCTAACTAAATCTGGACCAAGGATCAACTTATCCCCGGTTTCTAACCAATAAACTAGAGATATGCATGGCCTTCCATACAAATCTTCAAACGGTGCCATCCCTCAAGCCTGATAACTGTTGTTATACGAAAACTTGACTATGTGTAAATGGTCTTCCCATGATCCTCCAAAGTCTAGTGCACGAGCTCGAAACAAATCTTCTAAGACTTTGTTAACTCTTTCTGTTTGCCCATCTTTCTATGGATGGTGAGCGGTACTCGTCTTGAGCTTGATACCTAAAATCTCATGTAAACTCTCTTAGAATTCGCTAGTGAATAAGGAATCTCTATGCCTTACTATACCACAAGGAATTCCATGAAGTCTAACTATATTCTTCATAAACAACTTAGCTAAAATAGGTGCCATCCTGGTTGACTTAACTGGAATGAAATGGGCACTCTTGGTCACCTATCCACTATGAGCCATATATTATCATTTCCTCTGTTTGACGTTGGAAACCCGTCTATATAATCCATCAAGATAGAATCTCATTTCCATACTGGAATATCTAAAGGCTGAAGTAACCTACTTGATTTCTGATGTTCAGCTTTTACCTATTGACAGTTCAAACACTGTTTCACCCATAAGCCTACATCCCTCTTCATTACCTTCCCAGAAGAAACTCCTCTTTATGTCCTGATACATCTAGTTCCTCCCATATGAATGGTGAACTACGAACAGTAGCATTCCTCAAGGATCTCTTTCCTGATGTTTCCTACATTTGGAACATGGAATCTTCCTTTCTTTTTCAACCACCCATTCAAGTTATTTACTGCCTCAATCTTAGTCGGATCTACAGACAACACTTTTTCTAGGACTACATGACCAAGAAACTTCACTTCTTTCTTTCAGAAATGACACTACAAAAACTTCGCCTTCAATTGATGCTGCCTCAATGTCTCAAGGACCACTCTAAGATTAACTTCATGCTCACCTTCATCCTTAGAGTATATCAAAATATCATCTATGAAAACTAACACGAACCTGTCCAAGCACTCTCGGAAATCTCGGTTTATCAAATCTACCAAGAATGCTGGCGCATTAGTCATTCCAAACGGCATTACTAACCATTTGTACGATCCATATCTGGTTCTAAACGTCGTCAACAGAATACTATCCTCTCCTACTCTAAGCTGATGGAAACCTGTCACTCAATCCAACTAGAAAAATACTTTGGCTCCACTCAACTGGTCGAACAAATCATCAATTCTAGATAAAGGATATCAATTCTTTATCATCTTCTCAGTCAACTTACGAGAATTGATACATAACCTCAATCATCATCCGACTTCTTGGCAAACATTGTGGCTGCACCCAAGGTGAACTGCTTGGTTGGATAAAATTCTTGCCCTCTAAATCCACCAACCACACCTTTAACTCCCTTATCTCGGTAGGTGTCATTCTGCTTGGCGGTCTATTCATTGGTTCTACTTGCGGCAACAAATCTATCTGAAATTCAACGGCTCATTTCGGTGGTAATCCAACTACAGGTTCAAAGACATCTTTGAATTCTCTCACAACGAAAAAGCTATTCGACTCGTCTTCTACCTCCATAACACCCAATAATGCATTAACCTTAAAACTAGGGTCATCTACAAAGTATATGATCCAATCTTTACAGTCATCGTGTCTAAGTGATATTTTCCTATCATAGAAAAATATCCTAGCATCATATTTACTGAACCAATCCATACCCAAAATAATTATGAACCCTACAGAATCAGACACATGCAAACTGCAAGCAAATACATGACCTAACAATTCAAACTCTAAGTGGTCACATCTCATCCCAAGAGTCTCATAACCTCCTATCAGATTTGCAACCCTTAAAAAAGTAACTAGGTATGAGGGTTCTAGGTTAAGCTTAATTACCAAACATTGAGATATAAAAGAATACAATGCACCGATATCAAATAGAACTCTAACTGATACACCATAAATCAAAAATGTACCTCCCAACAAAGCTTTTCCCCTCTCCTCTGCTGTTGATCTTGAGGTAATTAGTTCTAATGCATATATCATGCCCTTCTCATCCTTGATTGGCTCCTTGCACTGGTTCTTATAGTGCCTAATCTGATCATAGTTGAAACACTTTATTCCTTTCTTTTCAACAACTTTCTTTCCCTTGCCTGTCTGACACTCATAGGCATAGTATTCTTTCTTGTCACACAGACAACCTCTGCCTTTCCCTTCTTAGTAGCTCCACCCTTCTGAGCACCTTTCTTGTTGAAAAACTTTCTCTTCTGACTCTGCCCTCCTTGAGCTTCCTTGGCATTATTTCTTTCAAGAAAAGCTTGCGTCTCTTCATTCCTTAAGTCTCAACAACAACGTCACTTGGGTCCCTAATACGCGGTAACATGGCCTTAGCAAGCTTAGGTGTAACGACCCGGAATTTTCAATCCAGAAAATTCCAGATAGTTAGGAAAAGAAGAAAAGAGAAAGAAGAAGAAACAGTAACAAGTCACAGAAATTTCAACATTCGCAGCGGATCAAAATATAATATGACATAAATATCAGTTTTACAAAGAAGAACTGTATTAGTACACTTATATTTTTATACATCAGAGTTACAACGTTTACACAACAGGGGAAATTTTAAAATAACATGTCCTATATATACAACTATATATCACATCGGAAACACTCCATACGTTCCTGCCATCCAGCTCGTCTCCTGAGCTCCAGAACGTCCTTACCTAAAAATCTGTAATACTCGGTCTGACCCGAGAATTACATCAAAGTAACACCCGGGTCGGGCTGGAAACCAGTGTGAGTAAACCAATCTAACATGGAATGCAATAGCATAAAACTTACATAAAACCCGGGGTAACTCGCATCAGTTACAAATTCACAAATTTAGTATAGACAACACTTATTACACACATCAATTTCTAAATGCCAAAACTTAGATTAAATGGTCCAATCCACTTAAATCATTCCGTTCCATCCTATTGATTTCACATATCAAATCTATGAAGAATCGAAGTGGTTTCGGGTATTTATTAATACCCGTCCCCGGCCTCTTCGAATTCAATATTATCTTAAAACAAAGCAGTTCAAATATTAAACAATTCCATATATATATATATATATATATATATATATATCTAGAATTTCATATTTACATAGCCATTTATCATGGATAGATAAACCCTATCATCTCATTTCAGTCTAATTCATATCATGTCACAAAGCATCACTTATCAAGGATATCAGTAATCCAAGGCATACAATATTATTCAATTTTTCATAAGCAAGATTAGTTAATCACATTATTTCAATTAATTTAAATAAATTAAATCAATTCCTTTAATCACTTTTAATCCCACATACTTAATATAATTAATTAAAGTCATAAATTAATCATTCCTTAATTATTCATCTTAATTAATCACCCTTGACTAATTATCCTTTAATTTCAATAAGTAATTAGCTCCCAAATGATTATACAAATCAATAAACCTTCACCCACCACATTAATCACGTTGATTCAAAATTAATTACACGAATTAATTATTCTAAAATCGCTTATATTGATTAATTATCCTTAAATTAATCACACTCATAAATTAACTAACCTAAGTTAATCTCTTAATTAATCTATCCTCTAATTAATTGCATTTAGTAATTAATCCTTAATTAATTCCTTTAAGAAATTTTCTTTTGAAAAATCCTTTTGAATTAAATATTTTAAGTAATTAATCTCTAATAACTTCCAATTAATTAATTAATCTTAAATCAATTGACTATTAATTTCTTAGATTAATTGACTTTCTAATTAATTAAGTAATTACTATCCTGAATGATTAATTGATTTAAAGATTATTACACTAATAAGTACTCACTTAATTTAATTATTGGAAATACTTAGGTTCTATTTTGATGATTTAACTCGATATTGGATTTCCCAAATCAACAAATAAAATTTATAAAATCACTTAACTTATTTTGTTTTGATATCCTATTCATACTTTGCTCTTGAATGTCTGTTTAACAATTAATTAGAACTTGTATAAATCTAAGGTTTTAAAACATGATATTAACTTTGGTTACAACCCAAACCCCAAACCAATATACCCGAACAAACCCATACTTCTCTTCCCTCTCATCCACGTGACTCCTCGTGTGCAGCCTCGAGTCAACTTCGAAGCAAAACTATCTCTTTCCCAAGCATCAACACAAAGCAACATCAGATACAATTTTAAATGCATGCACGTGCACAAGGCGTCGCCGCTGCTTCGGTAGGCACTGGGACCTCAGACAAGTCGGCGATGATTTCACCGTTTCCCCCATCAACCCAGATGTAAGAAGCTACCCCAAACACGAAATCGAGCAAGTCACCGCAGCTAAACCTAAAACCAGATCATCAACCATCCCTCTACGCCAATGTCTCCGGTCGCCAGAGGTTACAATGTTCCGAACTAACCTACGTCAAAGGCTCACGCACCCATCCCACCCACACCGATCAACTCCAAAGAGCTACTGACGACATACGGTCACCAGAAAGCCCGACTACCAAACCCGGCCTCAAAGCCCTAATTTACCTTCACCAGAACACTATGGTGATAAAAAATACCAGACCATTTTTCTGATGATTCCCACTTCGCATACCTCCTCCAGCCCCTACCACGACACCCATCTCCCCCTTGATCACTGGCAAAAGCCAAAACCCCAATCTTCGGTCGACTAGAAAATTCCCAACACCCCAAGCTCTAAAAATCCAGAAATTCATTCCAAAAATCATGATCTTGATGGTCGAATCCATTTATGAATCCAAAACTTTAAATTTCAATATTTGATTTTTATGTCTAAAAATAAATTTAACTGTTATTTCTTATTTTCCACATCTTCTACTTAATATCCCTCCCGAAATACTTTTTAAAAATTGAACTATATTGCCAAGATCAATTTCCCTTTAAAATTCTTGTTTATTATTGTCTGTATAAAGAGAATTTAAGTTTTAAAAACTAAATTATAAGCCTGTATCAAGGAACAGAGGCTAGTAACAAATGTTAAGTCATACTTGATCAATAACTGCATATCTAACTATATACATACATATCTACAACATGCAAACAGGTTACCACAAGTTATTTCAATGATAAATCACAAGCATCATTGTTAACAGGTTTAAGCATTTAATAATAGTTGCAGTTTCACTCACCTGATTTCTGGAAAAAGAGAACAAAGCTACAGGTACTTCTTTGATCTGAATTTTGAAACAAAATTTTTGATTTTTGGTCTACTTCCAGATTTGCACTTGAAAACAGGTTTCTCTGATTGTTGTTTAAGCTTCAGGTTTGCAAAAAACTGATATTTGCACTTGAATTTGATTTTTATTTGTTTTGCTTTTGATCTGAGTTTGTCATTGCTTCTTTGGTGAGTATTTAAGTTTTCCAGTTTTGAAATTGTATAGGGTAGTTGTTTTCAGATTTTTTTTTCAAAAGAAAAGTGAAGCCTGGTTTGAATTTTAAATTAATTTTTTTTTGAAAGAGGAACATATCTTGCCACTTGTATTTTTATACTAAAAACAAGCTAACACTTGTAATTATAATTTTACACTTGTTTAAACTAGTATGAACACATGTAATAATTTTTTTTATGTATTTTGAGTTTAAATCCTTGTCTCATTCATTTATTACCCAATTTTCATATGTTATAAATCGTATTTATGTTTTATCTTATATATATGCATTATTTTTGCATATGTTCCATGTTTATATAAATTATGTAATTTTAGAAAAAGAGAATATCAACTCTTTTATTAAATCTTGTTAAATTTTATACTTAAGTTATCATTATACTTAAATTGATAACAATACACAAATGCTAGTGGTAAAGAAAATGTCCAATTTAGAAAATTCATTTATATTCAAATCAATGTTTTCAAATTATTTAACATACATATACACACCTATATACTTGTGCATGTATATACTTAGAATTCCAACATTATAAAGTTTACGCATATGAATTACTATAAAATTTATCATTTTAATATAACAATTATTATAGTTTTCAAATTTACTTATATACATCCCAACATTTTTAATTATCAATTTTTATTTATTTAATCCAAATAAAATCGGTATTGTTATAGTAAAAAAAATTAGTTAATTATCCAAATATATTATAATTATCCAAAGTTTTATTTGTTCAATAAAATTAGTTAATTATCAATTTTCATATGACAGAAACCCGGGTTATCACATTCCTTCCCCCTTTGAATCTTTTCGTCCTCGAAAAGGAACGAAGCCAGAATTTATTAAAATACTTAATATTAGTTAAATCACCTTTTTATCATTTTTAAAACACATTAAAATTTATATAATATTGCCAAAAAAATTTATAACTATACTTTTATAACTCGATGTTTCAACAAGTCCATCTTTGTTCTCACAAAAATTCGGTCAAACGTTGATCAGGCGTAAGACTGAAAACATATAAGTACTTAGCAGACCCATTTTTAACACCCAGTGAAAATACTTGGAAAATAATTTTATTGAAAATATAGAAAATGTTTTTGAAAATAGAGGAAACATCTTTGGTGAGAATGCTCTAGAAATCATCACACCCATCCATGGTCGCAGTTAACACAATGGTTACGTTGCCATCCCGACAAAACCCATAGATAACTGTAAGCCTCCGCGCACCTCGATTTCACCATGGAACCCGCTACAGATCGCAGTTACAATGGGGTTACGTTGCTATCACAGCAAAAGCCCATATAACTGTAGGCCTCAGCGCCCTCGAATTCCGCTGCCAAAAGAATGAAACTTCTCCACTCCACTTGACCATAGATCGCAGTCTACCAATGTTACGTTGCCTTCTCGGCAAAATCAAGACCAATGACACTCACCTCCACACGATTTCCGCTATGGTCCACTCAGTAGATCGCAGTGACATCGAGTTATATTGTCGTCACTGCACAACCCAAATGCCTCTGTAGGCATTAGTGCCCTCGACTTTCACTACCCAATAATCCTTAGGAACTAGTTTGTCCGGACTCCTCACAGGATCAACTTTAGAACCCCCCCCCCTTTAGAGGCTCAAGGCAATACCAACCTATAGTACTCCTGAGAAGTTCATCCCAAGGGAGCGCCTTTTTTCTCAGAGCCATTTTCAAAACACTTTATACTATATACATATAGTATCTTCCAAATCATACACCTAGTATGAATCTTATATAAATCTCCTTTCTCAAAATCGATTATCCCAAAATCGATAATTCTCAAATTAGGCTTTCCAAATCCAATATTGATTTTACCCAGAAATCAAAAGCCTTTCCAAATCCAAAGGTTCCAAAAACCTTTCCAAAATCATCCTCATGAAATCCTTTAAATTAAATATATATATATATATATATATATATATATATATATATATATATATATAATTTTCGAAAATCTTGGATTACTTCAAACATGTATAAATTCCCTTTTTATACTTTAAATACTCTTCAAAAATCCTTTTCTTCAGGAAATAGATTCAACAAGGGGAGATTTATCTTACATAACAAATATATATATATATATATATAACTTTGTTTATCAAATATTCAAATTTGATTACTCTACAAAGTAACTTACCAAATTACTTACTTCCATAAAGTAAATTTTTACCATAGAAATCTCCAATTTCCACTTTACTTCATCATATATTTTACAAAATATATTTGCACTTAAAAACCATTTCACATTTCTTATCCACAAATTCCCAGTATCAATTTTATTCAAACCCGTACGATGAACACATATCATCCATACGCTATACCAATCTGATCGCTCACTCGATCACATAATTTCATTTTCGAACTAGTATCGTCCACCCGACTTCCTAGTGTGGACTCAGATCTGGTTTCATGATCAGAAACCGTCATTCTCCTTGCATAGCCATAACTATGATAGAGAATATCCAGAACCAATCAACAATCCATATCCACGTTCACCATCGAAAATCGAGTGAAAAATCCTAACTTGGATCGACAATACTATCTAGAAATTCTATGCTCGAATCTGGATCAAATCACCATGCGAATAGAATAATATACGTACATCCTACGTATTTAACTTCATTGATTATTAGCCAAATCAATTTTCCTTTTCTATTCACATTTACTTAAATTTATACCCACTTATCCACAATTGCTTAAATTCTCATTTGGATTATCACCTCAATTTATATTTCAAATGGATGCTCAATCCTAAACAATTTGAACTCCGACTAGCTTATATTTAGAAAAAAAAAATTAAATAGATAAGTAGTTGAAAAATAATTATAAATCTGTAAAATAGTTAAGTAATTGTAAATAATTGAAAAATAGTAAAATAATTACAAAATAGTTGTGAAAAAGTAACTAGTTATAAAGTAGTTGAAAAATAGTAATCAGTTTATAAAACAGTTGAAAAATTGCTTAATAGTTCCAAAAATAATTGTAAAATAAGTACAAGATAGTTTGGCTTTTGAAAAGAAAGATTGTATAGTAAGTAGCTTGGAAAAATAGATTTATATTAAAATCATTTATTCTGGAAATAGTCCAGAGCCAAACTGTTCAATTCCCAATCTCCATTCTTATCAATTCAATTTAAATTTCCACTTCCATTTAAATTGACCCAATTCCAATTTAAATAACTCCAATTTCCATTGAAATTGATTTAACCCCAATTCAAGTTGAATTAACCTCAGTTTCTTTCCAAATTTAACTTTATTTAACTTTGATCTCAAATTCTACTAATTTAAATAAATTTCAATTGAACTAGTTCCAATTCTAATTCATTTCAACTCCAGTTTGAATTAATTCCAATTCCAAACTCCATTTCCAAGTCAAGTTGAATTATTCATGATTGCCTCCCAAATTCAATTCAAATTCCATTTGAATTTAAAACTATTCAACTTTAATTACAATTCCAAATTATTCAAATCAATTTGGACTAATTTCAAATTGAACCCACTTCAAATTTCAAATCATTTCAAATCAATCCAATTCAAATTTTCCATTTGTATTTTTAAACTTATACATCTTTAATCATAAATCCAATTAATTTAAATCAAATTCAATTTGAACTAATTCAATTCAAATTTCAAATTTAAACCATCCCGAATTATATAAATTCGAGTTAAATTTTTAAATGTTGATTTAACCCTTAAATCAAGTTACCCTTTATTTATTATATTTTTTAAAAAAAAACCAATAATCCAAATCTTTAAACTATTTAATTCTGAGTCCAATTCTCAAAATTCCATTTTAAATTATCTTTACTTAACCTTTTTCAAAGTTCAAAACAATTTTATCTTAAAGATTTAATTTATCACTCAATTTTATCTTCCAGTTTGAAACTAGTACCTTAAACAATTTTTAATTTACAAATGTAATTATTCAAAATTTTAGTTCAAAGTAATCCCATATCCTTAATTTCAAATTAAAGTTTAATTCCCCTTTTATCTCAATAATGGATATATTACCACACTTCATTCCTCATTCATTTAAACAAATCCAATTCACAATTTAAAGATTATTAGTAACAATAGGGTAATATCATCCAATTATTTTAAAACATCCATCCATTTCCAATTTTCGGATCTCAAACCCAATTTTGAGATCACTCAAACTCTCAATTCCAATCAACCATTTAACATCCCAAGTTAAATCTTAATTCCATCTTGAAATTTCCAATTCAGGTTGTTCATTCAAACTTATTTAACTTCTTCTAAGTTAAATTCAATTTAAATCCCATAGCCTTACTCAAATTCGAATTCCCACTTTAATTTACATCCTTTCTAATTTACAAGTTATTCTCATCAAATGGTTACTTCTTTAAAACATTTTATTTTTTATTGGAAAACAATCATCCTACAATAACCATTCTATTTTCTGGTTTGAAACCAATTCTAATTCATCTTATTTTGAAACTCTTCCTCAACTTCAAGATTTTAATTTCAGTTTGAATCCATTTCAAACTTATCTTTATTTAATTTCAGTTTGGTTGTATTTCTATTTCCACTTTATTTAGTTCCAATAGTTTAACAACCAATTACTTTAATATTAAAAAGAAATATTTCTTATGTATCAAAATATATTCTTATAAAATCATTCAAAATCTTTATATAAGAAAATAACAAGTACGCTCTCATATATATATATTCACTCAACTCATTCTAGGGTACCATTGACCCTATCCTTAATGAGTAATCCCACCAGAGCCAAGGTTCTCACTTAACCTCAGCTATGATACCAAATGTCACGACCCAGAATTTTCGATCCAGAAAATTCCAGATAGTTAGGAAAAGAAGAAAAGAGAAAGAAGAAGAAACAGTAACAAGTCACAGAAACCTCAAAATTCGCAGCGGATCAAAATATAATATCACATAAATATCAGTTTTACAAAGAAGAATTGTATTAGTACACTTATATTTTTATACATCAAAGTTACAACATTTACACAATATTGGACATTTTAAAATAACATGTCCTATATATACAACTATATATCACAGCGGAAACACTCCATACGTTCCTGCCATCCAGCTCGCCTCCTGAGCTCCAGAACGTCCTTACCTAAAAATCTGTAATACTCGGTCTGACCCGAGCATTACATCAAAGTAACACCCGAGTCAGGCTGGAAACCAGCGTGAGTAAACCAATCTAACATGGAATGCAATAGCATAAAACATACATAAAACCCGGGGTAACTCGCATCAGTTACAAATTCACAAATTTAGTATAGACAACACTTATTACACACATCAATTTATAAATACCAAAACTTAGATTAAATGGTCCAATCCACTTAAACCTTCCATTCCAGCCTATTGATTTCACATATCAAATCTACGAAGAATCGAAGTGGTTTCGGGTTTTTATTAACACCCGTCCCCGGCCACTTCGAATTCAACATCATCTTAAAACAAAGCAGTTCAAACATTAAACAATTCCATATATATATCCAGAATTTCATATTTAAATACCATTTATCACGGATAGATAAACCCTATCATCTCAGTTCAGTCTAATTCATATCATGTCACAAAGCATCACTTATCAAGGATATCAGTAATCCAAGGCATACAATATTATTCAATTTTTCATAAGCAAGACTAGTTAATCACATCATTTCAATTAATTTAAATAAATTAAATTAATTCCTTTAATCACTTTTAATCCCACATACTTAACATAATTAATTAAAGTCATAAATTAATCATTCCTTAATTATTCATTTTAATTAATCACCCTTGACTAGTTATCCTTTAATTTCAATAAGTAATTAGCTCCCAAATGATTACACAAATCAATAAACCTTCGCCCACCACATTAATCACGTTGATTCAAAATTAATTACACGAATTAATTATTCTAAAATCAATTATATTGATTAATTTTCCTTAAATTAATCACAATCATAAATTAACTAACCTAAGTTAATTCCTTAATTAATCTATCCTCTAATTAATTACATTTAGTAATTAATCCATAATTAATTCCTTTAAGAATTTTTCTTTTGAAAAATCCTTTTGAATTAATTCTTTTAAGTAATTAATTTCTAATTACTTCCTATTAATTAATTAATTAATCTTAAATTACTATTAATTACTTAGATTAATTGACTTTCTAATTAATTAAGTAATTACTATCATGAATGATTAATTGATTTAAAGATTATTACAATAATAAGTACTCACTTAATTTAATTATTGGAAATACTTAGGTTCTATTTTGATGATTTAACTCGATATTGGATTTCCCAAATCAACAAATAAAATTTCTAAAAACACTTAACTTATTTTGTTTTGAAATCCTATTCATACTTTGCTCTTGAATGTCTGTTTAACAATTAATTAGAACTTGTATAAATCTAAGGTTTTAAAACATGATATTAACTTTGGTTACAACCCAAACCCCAAACCAATATACCCGAACAAACCCATACTTCTCTTCCCTCTCATCCACGTGACTCCATGTGTGCAACCTCGTGTCACTTCCAAGCAAAACTATATATTTTCCAAGCATCAACACAAAGCAACATCAGATACAATTTTAAATGCATGCACGTGCACAAGGCGTCGTCGCTGCTCCGGTCGGCACTACGACCTCAGGGAAGTCGGCGATGATCTCACCGTTGCCCCCATCTACCCAGATGTAAGAAGCTACCCCAAACATGAAATCGAGCAAGTCATCGTAGCTAAACCCAAAAACAGATCATCAACCATCCCTCTACGCCAATGTCTCCGGTCGTCGGAGGTTACAATACTCCAAACTAACCTACGTCAAAAGTCTCACGCGCCTATCCCACCCACACCGATCAACTCCGAAGAGCTACTGAGGACATACGGTCACCAGAAAGCCCGACTACCAAACCCGGCCTCAAAGCCCTAATTTACCTTCACCAGAACACTACGGTGATAAAAAAATACAAGACCATTTTTCTGATGATTCCCACTTCGCAAACCTCCTCCAGCCCCGACCACGACACCCAACTCTCCCTTGATCACCGGCAAAAGCCAAAAACCCAATCTTCGGTCAACTAGAAAATTCCCAACACCCCAAGCTCTAAAAATCATGAAATTCATTCCAAAAATCATGATCTTGATGCTCAAATCCATTTATGAATCCAAAACTTTAAATTTCAATATTTGATTTTTATGTCTAAAAATAAATTTAACTGTTATTTCTTATTTTCCACATCTTCTACTTAATATTACCTCCTGAAATACTTTTTAAAAATAAAATTATATTGCCAAGATCAATTTCCCTTTTAAAATTCTTGTTTATTATTGTCTGTATAAAGAGAATTTAAGTTTTAAAAACTAAATTATAAGCCTGTATCAAGGAACAAAGGCTAGTAACAAATGTTCAGTCATACTTGATCAATAACTGCATATCTAACTATATACAGACATATCTACAATATGCAAACAAATTTCCACAAGTTATTTCAATGATAAATCACAAGCATCATTGTTAACAGGTTTAAGTATTTAATAATAGTTGCAGTTTCACTCACCTGATATCTGAAACAAAAAACAAAGCTACAAGTATTTCTTTGATCTGAATTTTGAAACAAAATTTTTGATTTCTGATCTGCTTCCAAATTTGCACTTGAAAACAGGTTTCTCTGATTGTTGTTTAAGCTTCAGGTTTGCAACAAACTGAAATTTGCACTTGAATTTGATTTTAATGTGTTTTGCTTTTTCTCTGAGTTTTCCATTGCTTCTTTGGTGAGTATTTAAGTTTTCCAGTTTTGAAATTGTATAGGGTAGTTGTTTTCAAATTTTTTTTTTCAAAAGAAAAGTGAAGCCCGATTTGAATTTTACATTAAAATTTTTTTTGAAAGAGGAACATATCTTGCCACTTGTATTTCTATACTAAAAACAAGCTAACACTTGTAATTATAAATTTACACTTGTTTAAACTTGTATGAACACTTGTAATAATTTTTTTTTATGTATTTTGAGTTTAAATCCTTGTCTCGTTCATTTATTACCCAATTTTTGTATGTTATAAATCGTATCTATGTTTTATCTTGTATATATGCATTATTTTTGCATATGTTCCATGTTTATATAAATTATGTAATTTTAGAAAAAGAGAATATCAACTCTTTTATTAAATCTTGTTAAATTTTATACTTAAGTTATCATTATACTTAAATTGATAACAATACACAAATGCTAGTGGTAAAGAAAATGTCCAATTTAGAAAATTCCTTTATATTCAAATCAATGTTTTCAAATTATTTAACATACATATACACACCTATATACTTGTGCATGTATATACTTAGAATTCCAACATTGTAAAGTTTACACATATGAATTACTATATGATTTATCATTCTAATATAACAATTATTATAGTTTTCAAATTTACTTATATACATCCCAACATTTTTAATTATCAATTTCTTTTTTCATTTAATCCAAACAAAATCAGTATTGTTATAGTAAAAAAATCAGTTAATTATCCAAATATATTATAATTATCCAAAGTTTTATTTGTTCAACAAAATTAGTTAATTATCAATTTTCATATGACAGAAACCAGGGTTATCACATTAGGCCTCAATCCCTTGATGAACTTCTCATTCCTCTTAATCGCAGTATCAATCGTAGCATAGCCATATCTTGCTGGCACCTCAAACCCCGTCGCATACTCGAGCACAATCAAATCCCCTTGCTCTAACTTGGCAAACTTCCTAAGCAGAGTGGAATTACCAATTTCTGACATAAACGTTTCCTCGAACCTCCTCTTAAACTCATCTTAAGTCATATTCTCCTCATTAGCTCCAATTGTCACACGGTTCCACCAAAACAGTGTTTCCCCTTGAAGCTGTCTAGAAGGGAGTCTTCTTTTCTGCTCATTATTGAGCGCAAAGTCAGCGAAAATCCTTTTGCAATAAAGTAGCCAATTCCCTACTTTGATTGCGTGTTCAGTACTAATGAATGGCTTTCCTCCCAACCGAGCAAAATCTCTACTCGGAATAGCATAGTTATTCACTACGGGAGCTTCTTGGTTCCCCCTCCAGCATTTCCTCCAACTACTCCAACATCGATTCCCACTTGCATCATGTTGAAAAAGAACTAAAACATTGCTCCCATGTCAACTTGCGGGACTCCGGCATCCATATTCTAGCTTGCCAAACCTTGATTTCTTCTTGTATTTAGTCTGGCATTTCACTTTGTAGTGGTGCTCCCCCTACAAGGTTAACTCTTCCACCTCTAGCATCCATATCTCCATTCGAGTCATCATAAGATACAGAAGAATAGCCTAAAAGAGGTAGGAGAATAGAGATATGGCATATTCTTATATGTAGGAAATACAAGTACGTTACTTGGTGTTATCCCATACCCCGATCTTATCTCAAATTCTAATATGTTTTCCAAAACCATTTTAGTTCAAAGTATTTCACAAACTTATGCCTGATACCAAGTTGTAACATCCCTTATCTAGAGGCCCAAAGCTAAGCGCTGCAGATGCTGCAGTCATCTATAATATTAACTTTCGATGACAAAATATGATAATATTAACGTTATCCGTAAAATCAGAAGCACATGAATATGAAATAAAATCATAGATCTCAAAAAAATTCTGATTGCATTTCACAAAACTTGTCTCATATTCCATTACATAATCCCAACCGTTTCCTAGGTTCAGTCAAATATAATTATTACATAAATATGCCAAGAGCACATATGAAGATGCCCTCTTGGTTGGCCAGAGTAATAAATAGTCATATCAGACTTAATACAACATAGTGAAAATAAAATGAAACAACTCCTAAATATATCTAGCATCAGCCTCCTACTTGTCACCGAAGGCTTTATCCGTCCACCTACTAAACTGTAAATCCAAACTCTCAATCTTCTTAAATTAATTTTGAGCACCCGAGAGTTTAAGGGAAAAACATAAACATCGAGTCAGACATAAAGCCTACTGTAAATAATACTTTTACATCTTGGTTTACTGATATTAAGTGAGACCACGTCGCTTAACGAAACGGTTTTCCCTCACTAATATCCCTTTAAAAAATATCTTTTTGCAAATCAAAACCCTGTAACCAAACTGATTATATCAATAATATAAAATATTATATATGCTAGAAAATAGGTAATAAATGGATCATCTGTCCAAAACAATGCAGTTTTGTTTGGCTAACTACTTACCTTTGGCTGACCCGGGCCTACCAGACAAACTAAAAAAATTATCTAACAACTGTTGGACAAACTTCTGGATGGTACGTCCTTAACTTACTTCTCTAAGGGTCATCTGATCCTAATGGTTTTTCAGGCTTACCAATAACCTATTCTCCTTCTACATGCATATATATATATATATATATATATATATATATATATATATATATATATATATTCCTTTCTGTGTGTAATCATCATTGAGTCTTACCTGTGACTAAGCCCTACACATTGGAATTTTGGACTAAATTAGCTAAGGACTAATAGCTAATGTATTGGCATGGCCCTATACCAGTCGCATCTATTATACGAATATCTGTGTCATTTTTCTTAGGGTTAAATACCCTTTAAATTTTCCTTGAAAACCTTTCCCAATGATTTAAACCTTTAAATCATACTTATACAAGGAAAATATAGTATTTTCTTTACTGAAATCTCTTTCCCATGATGCACGCTTTACTAAAAATGTTGTTGATGAAAACATTTGAAACCTTTTTTAAACATTTAAACAATCTCTTTCGAAATGTACACCTTTGGATACAAGTAAATTAATTTATTTATAACCTTAGGCTGAAAGGCCAAAACATACCTTTCAAGACCTTTTACCGTAGTCTTTTCAAAAATATTGAAAACATCTTCTTCGAAAGCGTTATAAACCTTAGACATTCATTTCTAAAACCCTTTAATATGCCTTTCAAAACCATTAGAACCCTTTCATTTAAACACTAAGGTAAACCTTTCGAAAACACTAGGGAATCACCCCTTTTGAAACCTTTTCTTCTTACCTTTCGAAAGCATTAAAGTATACTACTTATAACAAAACCTTCAAAAGCATTGGGTTCAATTTAAAATATATGGAACAGACTTTCAAACCATTGGAAAACCATTCCTTTCGAAACCTTTGGGATTAGCTTTAAAATATCAAAAAAGGGTCTTAAAACAATTAATTCAAAAGTGACTCTTTCGAAAGCAATTTCAAGTAAAGAAGTGGATGGTGTCAAAACCAATCCCTTCGAAAGTATTGGAGAAGCGGCTCTAATTTTTTTAAAAAAGGTCCCTTTCAAAGACACTGCTTCGAACGGTATAAAAGCGGCAGGTAGGGATCTCGACCACTTCAAAAACATTTATTTAAAACAAGGGCGCAACCTGTTTCGAAAGCTCCTTTCTTCAAAACAAATTTGACCCATTCGTAAGCTGACTAAGTCGATGGCTATCTTTTTCGAAAGCATATCAGGTGGGTTTTCTTTAGAAAACCAAACACGGCTTCAACCCCTTCGAAACCCCTTGTTCGACCTTATACCTTTCTCCTAAGTTCAATTCATTACGTACCATGTCTTCTATACCATGTGCATTGGTTTCGATTTGGTTGGAGGTGGAAGTACTTAGTCGAAAGCTAGGTGCCGAAAGTGGCGAAATAGGTAAAGTAAGGTAAAACTGCATTTTTACTTTAGAAAGTAATTCTTTTCATCTAACCTGCCTTATTTGTCAACAAATTATTGGTTGCTAATTTCTTTTTCAAATGCTTTTCTAAAATCCTGCCGAAGTTTCAGAAGTAACAATTTAAAAAATTTACAAAATATCCCTTCTCCTTTTATAAATATATAAAACATTTAAGTCTTATACCTTAACTAATTTTATGTGTATATTAAACCTCTTAGGAAAATTCTATAAAAGTTCACATAAATCACTTTTAATATGCTTTCCAACATATTTAAATTTTTGATCTAAAACACATATAAAATTTCCGTAATTAATTTTTAAACCCAAATAACCATTTTCTTCACTAGAAAATTAATAATAAATCCACGTTAATTAAGAAAATTATAAAATTTGAAACCTATCTCTAAAATATGATTTTGACCATGCATTAAAACCATAAGGCATTTGGATATCATTTGATAGATTTTTCAATTCAAAACATGTCTAAAATCAATAGGAATAAGCATAATCCATCAACAAGCATGTATATATCTAAACATCATTCAAAACATGGCAATATACTTACGAAAAAATTCAGATCTAAACCAAGAAAAAAAAAATATCAAAAATATAGATGTTACAATTATTCACCTTGGCTTTGTTGTTAAAGAGTTGAGATTTGATCTCGGATTGAATTTATTAAGCGTTTCCTCTTAATTCTTGCTTATCTTCCCCTTACTTATCATATAACGAACTATATCTAATAGTGTTCGGTTCCTTCGCTCCAAAACACCATTGTGTTGTGGAGTATACCATGGAGTAACCTAAGAGATAATCCCATTATCTTTTAATATTATTGGAGCTCATGTCCAATATACTCACCTCCTTATTTGGATCGAAATATTTTAAACTTATGGTTCGTCTGATTTTCAACCTTGTTTTTATGTTCAATTTATCATAGACGTTTGATTTTTTTAATAAGATACACATATCTTAGTCTTGAGAAATCATCGGTAAAGGCTACAAAGTAAAAACAACTGACTTTGGTAATTATAGGCATTAGGTTATATACATCAGTGTGTACAATGCTTAAGATTTCGTTAACTCTTTTATTGTTCCCACTAAAGGGTGCTTGGTCATTTTTCCTTTGAGACATGACTCACACTTATCAAATGATTCGGAATCAAATAATGGTAGAAAGCCTTTAGTTTTTAATTAGTGTAGTCGTTTCTCACATATATGAACTAGCCTACAATATCAAAGATATTTATTGTTTATGTCAACATTAGAAGAGTTATTCATCGCATAGACATAATTAGCATTAATCGCATAAATGCAATTATGTAAAATAATATTGCAGACTTAATTACTTTTAGATCGAAAATTGGTATAACACCCATGATGCTAAATATGTTAAGCCAAAACTTGATTTTAACACCCTTGATGACACAAACAATCATGGCTTAGTGGGTGTTGATTAAGTAGTGCTAAGGAATCAAGAATGGACTTAGCATTCAAAGTCAAGTACAAGATGATATCATTAAGAAAAGGTTCCATGATGCCCATAGAATTTAGGAATATGATATTCGAAAGCATATGCCATATGGTCAAAAGAGAGAAAGAGTAGCTTAAGATTTTGTGTAGTAGCACATTAAACATGTTAATGGACTGGATAGGCAATCCTCATAGTTTATAGTCCAATATTCGTACGTAGTTGGCAAAATAGTGGATATGCATATAGGCACTAGTCTAGGCCGATGCTCATGTGATTCTATAAGAAGTAATATCATTAAAAGATTTGGAACAAAAGTGCTTTATTATATGCATGTCCATGTCCAATAATGTCCTAAAGGAACAAACAAGGTAATAGGCATGTCCAAGTCCTTGTTCGTATAATTCTACAATGATTACAATCAAATCAAGTTTTTCTCCAATTCAATTTATGGTTACGATTGTTTAATTTAGAGATGAAAAAAAAGAAATGATCACCCCTTCCTCAATGCCCCTTGGTCCATATTTATAGGGTTGAAGTATGGCGTGGCTACTGTGCACTATCTTCGGCATGAGGGACTTTCGATATCGACAGCCACTTTAATGGAACCAATTGATATGCTTTGTTTTGATAATCCACGGCATCCCTTGGTATATTGATGGATCATGGCATCATGTGTTAACGTTAATATCCATATTCACCTTGATAGCTTTTACTGACATCCATGACATTTGGCATCGATGTTGTATTGAGGAGCTACAACATCCTATAAAGGTTGATAAAGTGCGACATCACTAAGGCTTGGTATTGATAATGAGAGGCACTGATAATAGACGACCTTGAATAGATACGGCATTACATGAGAGGCGACATATATAAGAGCTGGCATTGCTTGAGAGGTTATGTAAATGATAGACATACAACATTGATAATGAGCGACATCAATAAAGGCGGCATTGCCTGGGAAGCGATATAACAAAGGGACAACATTGGTGGTAAGCGGAACCACTTGAAATGCAATGCCAAAGATGTGCGACATTAAGTGATATCGGTTAGATGCGTTATGGACTGGATGTGATATTTACCCTTGCCTTTATGAAACATTAAGTCTCTTTAAGTGGTGGTTTACGATATACAGCTCTTTGACATCATTACCTCTTTGTTAACATGCGGCATTGCTATTGGGGACCTGCTGTGTGTGTGTATTTCAAGCTTTTAGATGTGATATCATTCATTCAACATCAGCTTTTCTACATCATATGATATTTTTTTAATACGCTTTGTTATCCTCTCAACATCATGCCTTCGATATCATTTTTGTCATCATAATCTTCCTAACAATCATGTGAATAACATTCGATATGCGACATGGAATCAATGCAGCGTTAATCGAGTGCGGCATGGATTACATGCGGTATCCTCTTTTACTTTAATTGATCGAACGTGGCATCATCAACTGTGACATCAAACTTTGAACTTTGATATCAATCCTTGATTCTAACATGAATTCTTTTTCTTCTTTCCATTAGAAAATATACAGACAACATTTGCCTCCCTTCTTGAAACTTTTTACACCTTATGGTAAAACCAAGAATTTTTTCATTTTTTCCATTCTTTGCAAGACTTACTTCTTAACTCTGTTTTCCTGTAAATTAAAAAAAGAAGTGGTGATTTTCATTATAAACTTTAATTTCACTTTTACCTTTTGAGCAATCCCTACGGGATTTAACTGAGCTATGAGTTGATATATGTTCTTCCATATGGAGAACCATCCATATCTTCTATATAAGTCGTGATTACTCTTAAAATATTATAAATTTTTTCTTGAAAAGGCCAAAATTTTATTTGGTGACAGTTTACTTTAATTGAATCACATTGAATCAAGATTAGAAAACTATCTGGAATTAATGATTTCACGAATAGAAAACTATAATTTCCTAATCTAGAAAACATTTGGAAATATTATTGGAGGGAGGACTAGAAACTCTTCTGTCAATATTATAAATAAAAGACTAGATTTTCATCTAACAGTGGTAATTTCTCACTCAGAATACTAGAAAACTTATCTGGCAATAAAGATTCCTTGATTAAATGCCCGGGAAATTTCTTAAATAAGAGAACACTGGAAAATCATCTGGTATTAATGATTTCCTAAATAAGGAAAGACCAAAAAGTCATTTCAGCAATTATAATCTCTTGACTTGAAGACCATAAATCCATCTGAATATAAGACCAGAAAATCTATCTGGCAATAGCACGTTCTGAATAAAAGTCCAGAAAATCATCTGACAATAAACATCTGAAAAGAAGATAAGAAAATCCATCTGGTAATAATAATTTAAATAGAGGACCAGAAAATCTATTTGGCAATAATCATTTCTGAATAGAAGACCAGAAATCATCTGATAGTAAATATCTGGATAGAAGACCAAAAAATCCTTTTGGCAATAATAATTTGAATAGAAGCCAAAAAAATTCGTATGGAAATAATAATCTAAATAGAAAACCAAAAAACCATATGGCAATAATAATTTTTGAGTAGAAGGCCAAATATCATCTAGCAATAAATATCTGCACAGAAGACCAGAAAATCCATCTGATTACAATAATTTGATTAGAAGACCCGAAAATCTATCTGGTAATAATAATACGAATAGAATACCAGAAAATCATCAAGCAATTATACTTTCCAAATAGAAGACCACAAATCATCTGGCAGTGAATATCTAAACATAAGACCAGAAAATCTATATGACAATAATAATTTCTTGTATGTTAATGGAGAAATCCCACTTTCTTTTCTTTGAAGCACCACAGCTTATATTTAATAGATATTCCACTAGAAAGTTGCTTGATTTTTTCTTTGGAGCTTGAATGGCTTATTTTTTTTGTTAATCTTCCTCTAAAAGATTGATTTTTCTTTTGGAGCACAAATGGCTCATTTTTTGATTGATCTTCCTCTTAAAGATTGTCTCGATCCTTCTTTTAGATTGAGTTTGATTATGCTTATGTACTTGATATTCTTCTAGAAGACTGCCTCTTAATACTCTTCGAGTAGTGATTCAGGCTTTGATTGATTTCTTTGTTACCATCATTAGGTTATAATCTCAACTTGGATTGAACCCCTTATAACCGTCTTAGATGATGATTTAGTTCTCTCGTCCGTTACGTTTAGTCAAAGACTTACCCAACCTCCCTCTAGAAGGCACTTCAAATAGGTCTTAGAGGCAGGAACAGTGGATGGTTCGGTGATCTAACCAAGCCATCTTAAACGAGACCAGAGGCTTTTTCCGTCCAATATCTAGAAGGTGCTCCGACCAAGCCACGTACGCAGGACTGAAGGCTTGTAGATGCTTTAAGCAAGCCATCTTTGGCGGGACCAAAGGCTTACTCTAACCTTCCTCTAGGAGATGCTTTAACAAGGCCCTTGTGGTAGAATCAAAGGCTTTATTTCGCCTCTAACTACCATCTTAGGTATTGGTTTAGGATTTTCATTTTAATTCTTTCCTTTAATTGGATTATCGATTCCGAAGACATTCTTGTCTTAATTTCTTTATTTATCCATCATAGAAAAGTATAGCCTTATAAGTTCAGTGTTTCAAGCTTTTGCTATGACATTACCATTTGGTTGACATAGTTGATAGGTTCCTAGTGGGAATACTTCAAGAATAACAAAGGGTCCTTCCCAATTTGATCCAAGCGGTCCATCCGTTGGATTTGTCGAATGTGCCGTAACTTTCTGGAGTACCAAATCTCCTTTTCGATATGATCTTTCCTTGACATTGAAATTGTAATACTTAGTTATTCTGCATTGGTATTTAGCTATTGGTACGGATGCTTTATATCTTAGCTCCTTGAATAGGTCTAGGGATTCTCTTTTCAATCCCTAATTTGGATTAAATGCATACGCGGTCCTTTGAAAAGAGGGCACTTCAAACTCGAACGGAAGCTTGATTTCATATCCATATGTTAGAGAAAATGGGGTATGTTCCATTGTAGTTTTGGCAGAAATTCTATATGCCCACAGCATAAGAGGTAGTTCTTCTACCCAATTTCCTTTTTCACTGTCCAACAATTTCTTTAGGATAGTCTTAATTGTTTTATTGGCGGTTTCAATGGCTACATTAGCGTTGGGGTGTGCTACAGATGAAATGCTCTTGATAATCCCATTTCTATTGCAGAACTAGGTAAATTCCTCGCTTTCAAACTGAGTTCCATTGTCGAATATTATCTCATGTGGAATTCCAAACCCGGTGATAGTATTCTTGATTATGAAATTAAGCACTTTTCCTGATGTGATATTCGGTAGTGGTTTCGCTTCTACCCATTTGGTAAAATAATTAATAACTACAACTGCAAATTTAGCTCCTCCTTTGGATATAGGTTGCAGCCCTATCAGGTCGATGCCTCACACAAAGAAAGGCCATGGACTTGAGATCGAAGTTAATTCACTGGTGGAAAGTGTGGTATCTTAGAGAACTTTCGCATTTCTTACATTCCTTCCCATAAACTAGAGCATGGTTAGTCGTCTTAGGCTAATAGAAGTCTTGTCTCGTGATCTTTTTGGCTAGCTTTATGACATTAGAATGGTCCCAACAGAATCCTTCATGGGCTTCTATTAATATATATTTTTCCTTTTTGAGGCTAACACATCTTAAATAAGGGAGTGAATACCCTTTCTTTCAAAGTATTTTGTTTGCTATAATAAAGGTTGGGGCTTGATGTTTTATTTCTTCTGACTTCTTTTTTTGTCTGCTGACAATTTTTTGTTGAATAGTCGATGATATATTTCATCCAGTTATCCTCTATTGATCATTATTTTCTATATAAGAGGATTTTTCATAAATGATTTCATTTCGATTTTCCTTTTCCTTGTGTGTTAGGGCTTGAGACTTGGTTAATACCAAAGGTTTTTTTCCGATTCGGGACCCTTTTTCCTCTATAATAGGTTTGATTGGTAGCCTACTAGCATAATTCAGGTTTCTGGTGCACCTTTGGATCTACTCAATTTGGCCAAAGAATCAGCTTGGGAGTTCTTTCCACTAGGCACTTGGTGTATCGAGAACTTCTTAGATAGGGTCAACAATTTTAACAACTTCTTGACATATAAGACAAATTTGGCATCCTTTATTTGATATGTTTTATTCAACTGATTAACTATTAATTAGGAATCACTGAAAACCTCAATCCTAGGAATTTTGTGTTGTAGGTCTAAAGTGAGTCCTGCCACCGTCGACTCATATTTTGATACATTATTAGTGGCCACAAATCCAAATTTCATAACATAATGCAAATAGTGTCCATCGAGGGTAATTATTACATATCCTGCACCATCTCCTTTTTCATTTCAAGTTCTATCTACAACAGATGCAATTTAGGTTTTAGATTTTTTTTCCTTTTTCTGATTGCTCTTTGATGAATCCTATGTATTCATTAACAAAATCAAGTAGAGTTTGTCCATTAATTGCCACCCGTGGTAGAAATTCAATATCATATTGGCTAAGTTCTATTCCCTATTTTGCTCATCTACCAGAGACTTCAGGTTTACTAATGACTTGCTTAAGTGGAAAGTTGGTTAAGACATTAACTGGTTGCATATGAAAGTATGCTCTCAACTTTCGTGTTGTGAGCGTCAAACAGTATGTCGGCTTTTCTATAACCGGATATCTAGTTTCTACATTCTTAAGCCTTTTGCTTGTATAGTATACTGGAAGTTGGATTCCCTTCTCTCCTCTTATTGGAACAAAAGTTGTTAGCACCAGAATTGGCCACTAACACCCTTAGGAGAGATTGTGTAGAGGGATTAATGAAGAAAGTCCAATTAAATAGAAAACAGTATGCAAATTTATATGCAGAAAGTAAGAACACCAGATTTATAGTGGTTCGGCGTAATTGCCTATGTCCACTTTGAGGTTAATCTTTATTGCTTTCCTCGATAATCGATTACAGATACAATCCGTATCTCAACTACATGATTACAATTTTTGAGCAAAAAAGATAAGTCTTGAATGAGTCTTGAAGGCGGTAGAGTCTCCCCAGTGTTCTCGAAAAAAGAGGTCCATTTCACTGTGCCCCTGCCTCTCTATTTATAGACGAAGATGGGTTGGACTTCCCTGGTGGGCCTGGTAGCTGAATTCCTCGGCCCAAAATGAATAAACTCTGCACGCCGACCCATATATGCCGAATGGAAAAATGCCGAACGGTATCTTCAAGCCGAGTCGAAATGACGTGTTGAATGGAGAGTGCAGGCCGAGCAGTAATCGAAGCCGAATGAGATTGGATGAATGCCAAACACCTCAGGATGTCGATCGATATCGAATGGCGAATGGGGCATGAATGCCGAACACCACTGGATGTCGATCCATCTCTAATGCCGAACGGGGCATGAATGCCGAGCACCATTGGATGCCGATCCATCTTGAATGCCGATCCAGATTTACGCTGAGCGGGGTTGAGTGCCGAACGTGGTCTGGATGCCGAGCAGTATGGAATGTCGAATGACTCTAAAGTCGAACGTCCAGAGATGCCGAACGCCACTGGATGGCGAACGTTCTTGCATGCCGAGCGTCCCTGGATGCCGTCCGAACTCGAATTCCAAATGAACCTTTTGTGCCGAATGACTCTGAAGCTGAGCGTCCAAAGATGCCGAACGCCACTGGATGTCGAATGCTCTTTCATGCCGAGCGTCCTTGGATGCCGACCGAACTCGAATGCCGAACGAACCTTTTGTGTCGAATGACTCTGAAGCTGACCCAGTACGTTATGCCGAATGCTCAGGGTGCCGAGTGGTAAGCGAATGTCGAGTGCCTGGTTGCCTGGTCAAATCTCCAAGTAGCACTTGCTTCCCAAAGTGCATCACGTGGTCGAACGTGGTGCGCTTTGAATCATGAGCTCTCCATGCTTTGCTTCGAGCCTCGGCTTAGTTTTCTCGATAGTATCTTCTCTCGAATACCAGGTGAGGTGATGCTCGTCGAACGACATGAATGCCGAACACCACTGGATGCCGATCCATCTCGACTGCCGAACAGGGCATGAATGCCAAGCACCATTGGATGATGATCTATCTCGAATGCCAATTCGAGATTTACACCGAGTGGGGTTGAGTGCTGAATGTGGTCTGGATGCCAAGCCGTATGGAATGCTGAACGACTCTGAATCCGAACGTCTAGATATGCCGAACGCCACTGGATGCCAAACGTTCTTGCATGCCGAGCGTCCCTGGATGCCAACTGAACTCGAATGACGAACGAACCTTTTATGCCGAACGACTCTAAAGCCGAATGTCCAGAGATGCCGAACGCCACTGGATGCCAATCGCTCTTGCATGCCGAGCGTCCCTGGATGCCGACCAAACTCGAATGCCGAACAAACCTTTTGTGCCGAACGACTCTGAAGTCGACCCAGTATGTTATGCCGAATGCTTGGGATGCCGAACGGTAAGCGAATGCCGAGTGCCTAGTTGCCTGGTCAAATCTCCAGGTAACACTTGCCCCCCAAAGTGCATCACGTGGTCGAACATGGTGCGCTTTGAATCATGAGCTCTCCGTGCTTTGCTTTGAGCCTCGGCTCAATTTCTCGATAGTATCTTCTCTCGAATACCAGGTGAGGCGATGCTCGCCGAACGACATGCAAATGTCGAACAGCATAGCCGATGCCGAACGAGGTCGTCTTGACCGGTTCTACCAGTCATTGTCCCTTCGACTTCCCCTCTTCTCCTATAAAGGTTGGCATTTTCCTTCTTCATCTCTTTTCACTTTTTACCTCCGTTATTTTTCAAGAACTCGCAACTTTCCTCCCTTGAATTTCGTTCACCTTTCCGAACTCCCCTTTCTTCCTTGAATCCAACAAGCCCTTCCTACAGCTTCTTCCCAAATTAAGCTCGAACAACTCCCAATCTTAAGCTCACAGACCTTCAAGCTCCTGTCGTTCTCTTTGGTAAGGACCTTTCGATCGCTCTCTCAAATTAGGAAGTATAACATATTACTCAAACTCGTGAATCCTCCATAGAACGTAGAAAGTGGGGGGGTGTGTGGATGAGGGAGATAAATTGAGGCTCGAATACATCCTAGGGCTAGAACTCAGTATGCTTTTAGGCGACTTCGAGGTGGATGGATTGGAGAAGAGGAAGGTGGAAGATGCATTGCAGTGGCTCGGCATGATCTTTTAATGCCGAGTGATCCTATGGGAGCATGGGAATGGAGTTAAAGTTAAGGCCTATTGGCGTGGATTGACATGGCCTTGGTTCGGCATGATCTCCCTATGCCGGACGAGGTTGGAGTGGAAAAATTGAAAGGAAGTGGAGAATGGACAGGATGCCAATCAATATTTTGACCGAAAAGCGCATAGGCTGAACGGCACGAATGCCAGTCGATACTTCGGCCGAACGATATTTCGGCCGGACGATACTTAGGTCGATCAATATTTTGGACAACGATACTTAGGCCGACCAATATTTTGGCCGAACGATACTTGGGCCGATTAATATTTTGGTCGAAGGATACTTAGGCTGATCAATATTATGGCCGAACGATACTTAGGCCGAACACCTATTCACTTTGCCTAATCATATGACAAAAACAAGGACAAGGACCCGAGAAAACTAGCATATCGAACTAGTCCGGACCGATAACTTCCTAGTTTCAGTAATCATAAGTCTGAACTTAAATCGACAAAAAC
Organism: Allium cepa; assembly: GCA_030765085.1. Taxonomy (NCBI): domain Eukaryota; kingdom Viridiplantae; phylum Streptophyta; class Magnoliopsida; order Asparagales; family Amaryllidaceae; genus Allium; species Allium cepa. The sequence goes on from CM060928.1 coordinate 621,811,660, forward strand.
GGATAATTGCCTTTAATATATGGTGCCAATGTCTGAGCCCGAAATTTAAAACATTATAGGGCAGGCTTTTGGAGACGGTTAGCGATGACGGTCTTCGAAGGCGACAACTCAAAGCTCAACTTTATACCATCAACTCTGTGACTTTCAATTTCTCCACACTTATATTTGAATTATCACACTAGTTTACACACCACATGGGGGGAATACTTGTGTTGTTAAGTCTAACGTCAATTGTTTTTCAAGTATCGTTCAAACAGGTGCTCTACTAGATTTAATCTCTATCAAAGATGTCTAGGAAATCTAGCTCCACCATGATCTCAGATAGGCCTGGGCCATCTTCTAGACAAGGAGTCGTAGATACTTCAAACTCGTCGACTTCCCCTGCTCATAACTTAGCTCCCGACGCCCTAGAGGCATCAATTTTCTTGGACAACGCGGTCGGTTCACAAGCTTCAAAGATTAATGAAAGTGCACTCCGTCGGATATGCTATGTCCACGGAATCCCCTTCGATGATATGTTAGTTCCATCGGGGCACGATCATCCACACTTGCTCGCTATTGGATACACAGCTTGTAATAAATTTATGTGCTAGGTCGGCAGCATGCCACCATTCAACTCATTTCTTCGGGACGTACTGCAATACATCGACATTGCCCCGTCGCAACTGCACCCGAACGGCCACGCATTCATCTACGATACCTACATCTCTTCATGAATGTCCTTTCTAGGCCTCCAACCCCGGGTGATATCAAATATATATATATATATATATATATATATATATATATTGCATCAAGAAGCGGAGAGATAGCCCCTCTTTCATGTTTCTCGAGCCGCCCAACAAAGGTCAAATTTTGACTGGGGAATGTAGCAAGTTTGCCCTGTATAAAAAGGAATGGTTTTATGTGTGTTGCCCTCCTGGTTTCGCGAGGAGATGGGTGGAAGGAAGTAGGTCCTTTCTTTGGATCGATATTCATGCTTCGTCAAAGCCGTGCCTTTTCTAACTCTTTTTTCCATTTTTCAGGTATCAATCCACGTCCTGACAGCCGTGGATATTCTTAAGTCGTCGAAGCTATTAGAGCCTTTCCTGCCGAAGAACGGGACATCCGAACTCTCATTTCGAATGAGTCACTTACAACATTGGACTGTTGGCAGAAGGCCATCGGATAAGCCTTCCTTAGGGCATTACTATACCAAGGCCTGCCTCTAGCAATGGGAAAAAACAAGCTGAGTCTTCGGCACGTAACGCTCCTGGCGCACTAGGAGAAGGAGAGATCAAGGAAACCGAAACACCCAAAGCACAAGATGAGAACGTTGGTCCTACTCAGGACCTGATAGTTGAAGTTCATGACATCGAAACATCATCTTCCCCTTCGAAGAGGAAAAAGAAACTGGCGTACAAGATAAGGAGGGAAAAAGTTGGCGCAACCTCTAAAGTTACTCTTATTCCAACAGAGAAAGAGGCTTCCTCACAACGTTTAGAAAGTTCTTTAAAGGGCCTCTCGAACCTCCCCATACCTGACGATCTACTTAATTCTGATTTTGACGATCCGGAGGCACTTAAGCTTCACTCGCCCATCAGAGGCGATGCAGGCGTTCAAGCCCAAACTCAGGGAGAAAAAACTCCCACTAGTAAAGAAACTGGTCCGTCGGGGGGAAACACTAGGACACACACAAACGCATGCACTCCACCTTACACTTAAATTTCCATCGTCACGCTACTCTTTGCTAATTCGTTGTTATTTAAATTCTATGTAGGTGACATGGGGCGTACATATAGAATCGATCGTCTCCGCGGGTCGTCTATCTTCCATCACTCTAGATGGGACTCAAGTTTTGGAAGACGTCGGGACAGAGACAGTGATGGCGATAGGGATTACCATTCCCAGGACTCATCATCTTGGAAGAAAACATATTATCAGTCCAAGTACTACCAACATCCCTCTTCTCACTCAAAGCAAAAGCAAAAATAAGCACGGCCATAAGGGGTCGCAATCCAATGTCCCCCGTGATCAACACTCTGATTCCTCCTCCACACGACAGTCTTGGGATCCTTACAGGAGAGCTGAACTTTCAAAGTCGTCTTCTCCCGTTCCCGCAACAGATCCAACAGTATCGGAGAGACTGGCCAAGCTTAAAGTTAAATTTCCAAAAATCTGCTTCGATGGTCTGAAGTTCCTCCCGCGATCCATCATATACCCGGACATGTTAAGTAGAGCGCTATCGCCTGTACCAACGACATCTATGTTCAACATGACGCGTTTGTTCATATTGCTGAGAAAGTGTCAGAAGTCTCCACAGAGCGCCAGCATGAGATTGATCGCCTAAAGCTTAAAGCTATCCATGAAAAGGATATTATCAAAGCTCAGGATGAAGAGCTCGCGTCTTACAAATCTCAACTTGAGGCCGCCCAGCAGAGCGCCAAAGATACCGCCGAAGCCGTAACTCGTTTGGAATCAACTCACAAAAAAGAAATTGACGAGGCGGTACAACGCTGTGGGGCTTTAGCTTTGGAGACAGACTCGGTGCAAAAAGAGAGGGATGCATTCTGCCTCCAAGTCAAAGAACTTAAGCAGCGACTCCGCAAAGAGCAAGAAGAAAAGATTGCTGCCCAAGAAGAGTCGCAACGATATTGCGATGAGATCGTTGCAACGCGACTCCTAAAGGCGAAACTTGAGGGCGACTTTCTAAAGTTGAGGCGCTGAAGAATGAAGCCCTTGAAAAGGGCAAAAAGACTTCATCTACGGAAATCGACTCCTGTCTTGAGGTAGCCAAGGAAGAAGGTAAGGAAGAGGTCAAAAGCATGTTCGACCCGCTTATTGCCGAATTCAATGCCCGCGTTCTCATGCATCGGGACTTAACTTTTCTGAGCGAGGACTATCTCGAATCTTTAGCCGAAGCGTGGGAGACCTTAATAGAGAACAAGAAGGCCGAACACGGCATCGAAGAGGTTGATGAGGGGGCTTTGATAAAAGAATTCCTTAAGGGAAATGAGCCTTCAGACCTTTCAGCAGCCAAAGCCCTTTATTGCAAAGGCTCCCCCTCAACGAAAGGGAAAGAAGTTATCGCCGGTCCATCCGGGATCGAGTCTCCAGCTCGTGTGCCAACCCAGCCGGCAGGTCGGACGATACTCGATCCCTTTGAACAGGACATCGGTTATGACCCGGAGGACCTCGGCCTTGGCGTTCCCATTTTGTCCCCTATTCCAGAGGGTGAGACCCCCCTGATGGCTGAGAGGAAGCCGAAACCTGGTAGGCAACTCTTTTGCTTTAACATTCCAAGAATTTTCGTTTTTCACCAGAAGCTATCGCATTCTAATACTTGCTTTTCGTGATTTTGTGCAGGTTGTCCTGATCTTGAGCCTACTTCGAGGAGCGATGTCGCCAAGGAGGTGAGGGAAAAAATGAGTGAAGCCACTCACGTAGGATAGGCTCCCGGTCCAGATGCTCAGGTGATTGAATCGCTTGATGTGGACAAATCCGAGACTTCCTCTCCCATCGATGGGAGTTATGAAGTTGAAATTACAGGCACCTCTGAACAAACGTCCAAACTGAGCATAAAGGAGCAGCTTGAGAAAGAGAAGGAAAAGACGGTAAAGATCAAGGTCGAACCTCAAGCTGTGGACCTGGACGATCCTTTAAACAAGCCGTTGAAGGTCATCCTCCCAAGCGGGTCCAAACCCATGGATGTTCCTCGTACTTCTTCAGCTGTCACTCCCCCATCAAAGAAAGCTATCAAGGGTAAACGCACTGGGGAGGAGTCATCTGGTAAAAAGTCGAAGAAGTCAAAGAAGTAGTCTTCGCTCTCGTTCAACAAGAGCTAGTTTAGATTATGTAATTATTTTTTGTTTTCGTAGTTCATGTAAATAAAATTATTTGTGATGAATAAAAATTAGTTATTTTCTCTCTCAGAGGACCGTTGTTGTTTGGTTTTTTGTATAACCGTGGTCAAAACCCGAGCTACTGCGAGTTACGTGAATTTCTCGATTCATCTTCAAACAAGTTGACAAATTTTTTGGTATTGCACACTCTTTTATCCCATGCTCCGGGGACTTAGAATACTTTCCAATCCGTACGCCAAGGGCTTGATGACTTCAAGTCGTTTGTATCTAGTCCGCCCTTAGGGGATGTGGACATTTAAATCGCTTATTCTCTGGTCCGCACTCTAAGGACTCATAGTACTCCAGTCCGCACTCCGGTGTCCTGGAGATTTTGAGTCATTTATACTCGAATATGCACTCTGGAGACTTAGAGTACTCCAGTCCGCACTCCGGGGACTTGGAGATTTTTAGTCGTTTATACTCAAGTCCACACTCTTGGGACTTAGAGTCCTCCAGTCCGCACTCCGGGGACTTGGAGATTTTAAGTCGCTTATACTCGAGTCTGCACTCTGAGGACTTAGAGTACTCCAGTCCGAGGACTTGGAGATTTTGAGTCGTTTATACTCGAGTCCTCACTCTGGTGACTTAGAGTACTCCAGTCTGCACTCCAGGGACATGGAGATTTTGAATCGTTTATACTCGAGTCCGTACTCTGGGGACTTAGAGTACTCCAGTCCGCACTCTGGGGACTTGGAGATTTTGAGTCGTTTATACTCGAGTCCGCACTCTGGGGACCTAGAGTACTCCAGTCTGCACTTCGGGGACTTGGAGATTTTGAATCGTTTATACTCGAGTCCGCACTCTGAAGACTTAGAGTACTCCAGTCTGCACTCTGGAGACTTGGAGATTTTTAGTCGTTTATACTCGAGTCTGCACTCTGGGGACTTAGAGTACTCCAGTCCGCACTCCGGGGACTTGGAGATTTTGAATCATTTATACTCGAGCCCGCACTTTGAGGACTTAGAGTACTCTAGTCCGCACTCTAGGGACTTGGAGATTTTGAGTCGTTTATACTCGAGTCCGCACTCCAGGGACTTGGAGATTTTGAATCGTTTATACTTGAGTCTACACTCTGGGGACTTAGAGTACTTCAGTCCGCACTCCAGGGACTTGGAGATTTTGAGTCGTTTATACTCGAGTCCGCACTCTGGGGACTTAGAGTACTCCAGTCCACACTCCGAGGACTTGGAGGTTTTAAATTGTTTATACGCATTCGTAAGTCAGACAAAGTAATGTATCTCTTAGTCATTTGTTATAGCGTTATCATACACAGAAACATCGACAACTCATGGGAAAAGGAAATGGCTTCAAGCATTTATTAATGCAAATAAGCTAAATTGTATTTTTACATGCCGTTAACTAGGAATAAAAACTTGCTGGAAATAAATGCAACTAAAATATGATAGAAATGAACTAAGTGTAATAATGCAGCAAATGTTCACCATTCCATGCTCGGGGGAGTGTCGCACCATCAACGGTCGCTAGCTTGAAAGTTCCTTCTCCAAGCTTACGTTCAATGACGTATGGACCTTCCCATGCGGGGCTCATGTGTGATGGAACTGAGAAAACTCGTTTCACAACGAGATCACCCATGCCAAAGATTCTCGATCGGACTTTTTCATTTTAATATCGAGAAACTCGTTGCATGTACGTAGCCGCTCTTAAATTAGCTTCTTCGCGTTTTTCGTCAATGAAGTCCAATTATTTCAGCAAGAGATCTTGATTTGACTCAGGGTCATAATAAGTTACCCGATGTGATGGAACTTCAAGTTCCACGGGTATGAGATCTTCTATGCCATATGCTAATGCGAATGGAGTGTGGCCAGTCACGGACTTGTGGGTGGTTCTATAAGCCCAAAGTGTTGTCGGAAGCTCATCCACCCACTTGCCTCTAGCCTTTTCCAAACGCTTTTTCAATATGGATTTGATTATCTTGTTTACGACTTCCACTTGTCCATTAGCTTTCGGGTGAGCAACTGCTGCAAACTTCTTCTCAATACCATATTTTTGGCAAAATTCCTTGAACTCTTTGCTGTCAAACTGAGTTCCATTATCTATGACGATGGTTCGTGGAAGGCAAAAATGGCATATAATATTTCGTACAACGAAATTAATGACCTTTTTGGTGGTGATAGTGGCCAAAGGTTCTACTTCTGCCCACTTGGTAAAGTAATCGACCGCAACTATCGCGTATTTTGCACTACCTTTGGATTGAGGTAATGAACCGACTATGTCGATCCCCCACATTGCAAAAGGCCAGGGACTAACCATTTGTGTGAGTTCCATCGGCGAAGCCCTTGGGATTTTTGCATATTTCTGACATTTTTTCACATCTTGTCACGCAGTTGCGGCATCCCAATTTACGGTTGGCCAATATTATCCATAGCGGAGGATTTTCTTTGCCAACATCTGACCTCCGGTATGGTCGCCACATTCACCTTCATGGACTTCCTTAAGGACTCATTTTATCTCATCATGGGCAATGCACCGAAGTAAGGGGGTCGAGAATCCCCTCCGATACATTTCCCCACCTTGCATCACATAACGCGAAACCTTACGAATGACTTGTCGTCTTTCGTTTCTTCTTTCGGGCACGACCCCGTGTAACAAGTACTGCTTGAATGGGGTCATCCATGACTCCTTTTTGATTTCTGTTTCCAACATGAAGTCTACCTCCATCATATTTATGCTCAGAACATGTAAGGTTTCGACAGGAAAGAATCCCATCTGTTGCGCATCACCAGTGCTTGCGAATTTTGCCAATGAATCGGCTGCTCTATTTTGCTCACGCGGGACATGTGAAATATCATAATACTCGAGATTCACTAGCAGCTCCTGAACTCGGACCAAATATGGGGCAAGTCTCTGCCTCCTTGCTTGGTAGTCTCAACGCACTTGGCACACCACCAGTTGCGAGTCGCTAATGATTTCAACCGATCATACTCCCAGTTCTTTGATGAGTCTTAAGCCAGCAATCAACGCTTCATACTCGGCTTCGTTATTCGTTGTTGTGAATTCGAGCTTCAAAGCGTAGCAAACTGATCGGTTCTCAGGAGTTACAAGAACTATGCCAACCCCCGAACAAAGGTCGTTAGATGCCCCATCGATGTACACCTTCCATCGAATGGGAGGTATGACATTGTGGTCGTTTGATTCGTCTGATACAGTAAATTCAGCAATGAAGTCAGCTAGTGCATGTCCTTGTATGTCCTTTCGCGGCAGATAGGTAATATAAAATTGACTTAACTCGATATTCCACTTTAACATCCTTCCGGAAGTTTTCGGTCTTTGGAGTACCAGTCGCAAGGGTTGATCAGTGTAAATACTGATTGAGTGTGCCTGAAAATATGGGTGAAGCTTGCGTGATGCAATCACCAAGCAATAGGCTAATTTCTCGATCTTGGGATAGTTTCTTTCTACCCCCATCAGACGTTTACTAACATAGTAAACTAGCTTTTGAACTCGATCTTCTTCACGAACCAAAGCTGTACTGATAGCATGTTGGAATATTGCCGAGTACACATAAAACATTTCATGGTCTATTGGTTTCGATAGCACCGGAGGGCTCTCCAAATGCTTTATCAAAGCTCGGAATGCTTCCTCGCAGTCAGATGTCCACTCGAAATTCCTTTTTCCCTTCTTTATCACATCAAAGAAAGGAATGCACTTATCCATGGCTCTGGATATGAATCGGCTCAGCGCTGCCACCTTTCCGCTCAAGCTTTGTACTTGCTATATAGTTATGGGCACTTGTTTGTCCCGAATAGCCTAAATCTTTTTCGGGTTAGCTTCAATTCCACATGCATTCACAATGAAACCCAAGAACTTTCCTGATGCCACGCCAAAAGATCACTTCAAGGGGTTGATCTTCATACCGTAATGTCTGAGTATATCAAACATTTCTGCTAAGTCTCGGATGTGGTCGTTTGACTGCCATGACTTCACGAGCATGTCATCCACATAGAATTCCATCGTTCTACCAATCTGGTCCTTAAACATTCGATTCACCAAAAGCCGATAAGTTGCTCCTGCGTTTTTCAATCCAAAGGGCATCACTACATAGCAATATAGCCCCATATTTGTGACAAAACTGGCATGCTCTTGGTCTGGAATGTGCATCGGGATCGGATTGTATAATGAATACGCATCCATAAATGACAATAATTCGTGTCCGGCGGTAGAGTCGACGAGCTGGTCGATTCTAGGTAAAGGGAAACTATCCTTCGAGCATGGTTTATTCAGATCGGAGTAATCAACACAAGTTCTCCACTTTCCATTTGCTTTCTTTACTAGCACTGGGTTAGATACCCATTCAGGGCAGAGGGCGTCGCGGACGAACCTATTGGCTTTGAGTGTGTCCACCTCCTCTTTAAGAGCCGCGGACCTCTCTGGGTCCATACCTCTCCTTTTTTGTTTTACAGGAACGTGTTTCGGGTCTATGTTCAACATATGACTCGCAATTGCTGGAGAAATGCCGCACATATAAGAGTGTGTCCAAGCGAAAATGTCCAGATTCGCCCGGAGGAAATCAATTAGATCCTCAGCCACTGAAGGGTCGAGTTGTGATCCAAACTTAAGAATTCATGATGGGTCATCCCGGCTGACTGGAATGTCGATCGTCAGCTCAGCCGGTGCTGCATTCATTTCCCTGGGTTCCCCATCATCATCTCTCGGATCTATGTCTCTAAGGATCCGAGAATGCTGCCCGAGCCAGGGTTCGGGCACTGCTTGTCAATCACGAGTCTTTAGGATGCAGACGGAGCTGTCTGCAACCTTTCCCTTCTCTCTCCGTTGAGCTTCTCTCAGTTCCGCCACATAACATGCACGACCGGTCACCTGATCGCCATGTACAACACCGACTCCTTTGTCTGTCAGAAATTTTAATGTCAAACACAATGGGTTGGGGCCAGAGCGGCCCTAAATTCTACCAGGGCTGGACGACCCAAAAATACGTATGGAGAGTCAACATCCACTACTATGAACGGTAGGACTCGCACTCTCCTACGCTCACCTTCCCCCAGTTCAACTTGTAACTCTATGTACCCCATTGCATCGGTTGCAGCACCGTTAAAGCCGTGGATACGGGCTTTGCATGGTTTCAAATCTTTTGTCTCCATCTTCATTTGGTCATAAGCCTTCTTGAAGATGATGTTGATAGAGCTTCCACAATCAATCAAAATTCTTTTCACATAGGTTGGCCCGATTGTTGCAGTTATAACCATGGGTCGATATTAGGAGCCTCCACCTTGTCCGCGTCTCGACTCCTAAACACTATATCATTAGTCATTATGCGTTGTTGTTTTGCAGGGCTACCATCTTCCACATTCGAACAACATTCATAATCCGCATGCCTCAAGGAGATAGCATATCATTCCATCTCCTGCCAATTCTTGTCTGCGGGATGAGGTCCTCCGACTATAGCGTTTATGATCAACCTACCTACAGTCCGGGAAGGTTCCTCTGGGTGACATGGAGCCGGCCCATGCCCGTGGTCAGACGCTCCTTGTCTACCTTCTGGTGGGTTTTTAACAAACTCCTGCAGCTTTTTCTACCTGATCAACCTTTCTATGGCGTCATGAAGATGTCTACACTCCTCGATATTGTGCCCATGGGTTTCGTGGAAGCGACAATACTTCCCTGTCTGTTTCTGCTCTTCAGTGGACTACTTTGGACCCAGCATTCAGTATTCAAAGGTGTTACAGGTAGATGGATGAATGTTTTCAAGAGAAGTATTCAGAGGAGTGTATTCGTTGTAAGTCGGAATCCTTGGCTTCCATTTCCCTGCTTCTTTTTTCTTTCTGGGATTTCCACTTCCGGATTCTTTGGACTGCCCAGGCTTGTTCTGGACGTTGACTTGAACTTTTCCCAAACTGTCGTCGGACTGCTTCACGGCGATGTTACTTTTCACAATCTCCTGAACAGGCCATGATGCCTTCTCTCGTCTTGTCCATCGAGCTTCTTCCCTTCGTATGAACTGATGAGCTTTGAAATAGAATCGTTTCAACGTAGCTGGGGGCTTTCCCGCCAACCAATCTCCAAACTCCGAGTCTGGATCTACACCTCGCATTACCGCCATCAAAATTGCATGGTCGTCAGGATTGCTGACTTTAGTGGCGGCAACATGAAACCTTTGTAAGTATGCTTTCAAAGACTCTCCAGGAGCCTGGATTACACTTGATAAGGACATCACGTCCTTAGGACGAGTAGCATGTATCCTGAATTGTTTAACAAATTTCATTGCTAACTCGTCGAAGCTGGATATAGATCGCGGAGAAAGCTGAGTAAACCACATAGTGGCGATTTCGGATAGAGTGATTGGGAAACACCTACACTTAGTCGCGTCATTTGCCCTTGCCGAATCCATCATCCATTCATACCTCATCACGTGTTGCCTAGGGTCAGTCTTCCCTTCGTAGGCTAGGATAGTCGGCATATTGAATTTCTTACGGTACTCAGCATGTAGGATAACATCTGTGAAGGGAGTATGACTCCTGGACACTCCCCAATCTTCGTTGGTCAGGCCTTGGTTCTCTCTCATCAACTGCCTGACCATGGCTGATAAATCTGGAGTTTGTATGGAAGGTGGGAGGTTGGGTTCCGCTCCACAGGACCGTGCGGGTTGATGTCCCACCTGTTGACGGTCGGTCAAACGTGCTTCCTAAAGGCCAACTTGATTTGGGTCTTGATGAGCCGGGCGTCCAGTCTCTTCACGTGCCTGATCCCTGGTGGATCGATCAGTGGCACCTGCCTGTGCAGCCTCTGTCTTGTGGCGTCTACGCCTAGGAGGTTCGTCACCTGAGGTCGAACTATCAGATGAAGAATAAGGAGCAGGACTACTTCCAGCATTCTGATGCTGCTGCTGGGCAAGTTGAGTCATGAGATTAGTATTGGCTTGGATCTGCTTATCAAGTTGCCTTCTACTTTCCTTGAGTTCTCTTATTAAGTCGTTGAATTTTTTCGGGAAACGACCTCCGCTTGGTTCTGGGTGGAGGTTCCTGCGTCTTGAATTGCTGGTTGGTTGCTAGGTCTTATCTGTTGTACACTGGAGTTTCATTGACATTTGCGTTGTGAGTGATTGATCTAGTTTGTGGTCTTCCCATGGTAGAGTTGTCGGTTGTAACTCTGAGTAGAATGAATAGATGTCCTGCAAATGATTTGGATCTCCTTCGAGGGGTTTTTCAATCCAGTAGCTATAAAGTAGATCTTATCGTCCTGAGAATTCGATTCTCAGTGAAAGCACCAAAATGTTTGCACCAGAATTGGTCACTAACACCCTTAAGAGAGATTTTGTAGAGGGATTAATGAAAAAAGTCCAATTAAACATAAAATAGTATGCAAATTTAAATGCAGAAAGCATGAACACCAAATTTATAGTGGTTCGGTGTAATTGCCTACGTCCACTTTGAGGTTAGTCTTTATTGCTTTCCTCGATAATCGATTACAGATGCAATCTGTATCTCAACTATTTGATTACAATTGTTGAGCAAAAAAGATAAGTCTTGAATGTGGCAAAGTCTCCCCAGTGTCCTCGAAAAAAGAGGTCATTTCACTGTGCCCCTGCCTCTCTATTTATAGACGAAGATGGGTTGGACTTCCCTGGTAGGCCTGGTAGCTGATTTCCTCGGCCCAAAATGAATGAACTCTACGCGCTGACCCGTAGATGCCGAACAGTATCTTCAAGTCGAATCAAAATGATGCGCTGAATGGAGAGTGCAGTCTGAGCAGTAATCGAAGCCGGACGAGATTGGATGAATGTCGAACACCTCTGGATGCCGATCGATATCGAATGCCGAACGGGGCATGAATGTCGAACACCACAGGATGTTGATCCATCTCGTATGCCAAACAGGGCATGAATGCCGAGCACCACTGGATGCCGATCCATCTCGAATAACGATCGAGATTTACGCCGAGTGGGGTTGAGTGCCGAACGTGGTCTGGATGTCGAGCAGTATGGAATGCCGAACGACTCTGAAGACGAACGTCCAGAGATGTCGAACGCCACCGGATGCCGAACGCTCTTGCATGCCGAGCGTCCCCGGATGCCGAACGAACCTTTTGTGCCGAACGACTCTGAAGCCGAACATCCAGAGATGCCAAACGCCACTGGATGCCAAACGCTCTTGCATACCGAGCATCCCTAGATGCCGACCGAACTCGAATGTCGAACGAACCTTTGGTGCCGAACGGCTCTTAAGCCGACCCAGTATGTTATGCCGAATGCTCGGGATGCCGAACGGTAAGCGATTGTCGATTTCCTAGTTGCCTGGTCAAATCTCCAGGTAACAAAAGCCAACTGCATGTTCTGAAACTACCATATGTAAAGGTTACCCCTCTACAGGGCTGGATAGAATTGATGGTTTCTCAAGATGAACTTTTAGTTCCTTAAAGGCTTATGACAATCTTCTCCTTGTTCGAAGTTTTTCTTCTTTTTAATCACATCAAATAATAGAATGCATTTATCGATGGCCTCGATTATGAATCTATTTAATGCTTCCACTCTTCCATTTAAGCCCATTACATCTTTATTTTACTTAGGCTCTGCCATGTCATTAATAGCTTGAATCTGATTAGGGTTGGCTTTATTCCTCGAGCACTAACAATATATCCCAAGAACTTTCCAGATTGGATTCTGAAAGAACATTTGCGTAGGTTGAGTTTTATTTGATATTTTCATACTACCTCAAATATTTCTTCAAGATCGCTTAGATGATTGCTCTCCTCTTAGGATTTAATCAACATATTATCTTTGTATACTTCCATGTTTCAACCGATCTATTCTCTGAACATTCTATTTACCAAACTTTTGTAAGTGGATTTGACATTCTTTAATTCAAAAGACATTGCTTAAAAAAAAATTCCCCGGTCTATTATAAATCTTGTGTTCTCTTCATCTAATTCAAACATTGTAATTTGATTCTACCCAGAGTATTCGACCATAAAAGACAAGAGTTTGTGGCCACTTGTCGCGTCGACTAATTGATCTGTTCCTAAGAGGATAATTACCTTTTGGGTATGCCTTGTTCAAATTGGTATGATCGATACAAATTCTCCATTTTCCATTAGACTTTTAGACTAATACTAGGTTGGCCAAACAATTTAGGTAAAGTACTTCCTGATAAACCCATTTTCATGCAATCCCTTAACCTCCTCTTTTAAAGCGTTAGCGTGAACTTTATCAAATTGTCTCTTCTTTTGCCAAAAGGGTGTAATATTCGATCTACGTTTAAGGCGTGGTTGGATCTATTCCAACCATGTCTGAATGAGTCCAGGCGAACACGTCTTTGCTAGACAGAAGAAATCGGATTAACTCTTCTTTGAGCTTACCATCTAGCTCTTTCTCAATTTTCACTGTATTTATTGGGTCAACTGGATCTAAGCACATTTCCTCAAGATGCTCAGTGGGCTTCAACCTTCCTTGTTCACCTCTATAGTCTAATTCAGTGATGATTTCCTCACCATCTATCAAATCTTTATTTCCCCTTTCTTTTCTTTTCAGAAAAGCTAAGCTTTCTTAGTGAATGTTTTGCTTTCCCAACGGTTTTTGCTTTTATCATCACAACTAGAAACACCATTTATTGCGTCGTTGCAACATTCATATTTGGAGGCCTAAAGCTAAGTGCTACAGATGCTGCAGTTATCTATAATATTAACTTCCGATGACAAAATACAGCAATGTTAGTGGTATCCATAATAATACAAGCACATGAATATTAGACAAAATCACAGATTTCAAAAACAACTTTTCTGATTACATTTCACAAAACATGTTTCATATTCCATTACATAATCCCAAATGTTTTCCAGGTTCAGATCAAATATAATTATTACATAAATACACCAAGAGCAACCTATGAAGATGCCCGCTTGGTTGACCAGAGTACTAAATAGTCATATTAGATTTAATACAACATAGTGGAATGAAACAACTCCGAAATATAGCTAGCATCAGCCTCATGTTCGTCTCCGGAAGCTTTATTTGTCCACCTATTAAACCTATAAAACCAAACTCTTAATCTACTCAAATTATTTTTGAACACCTGGAAGTTTAAGGGGAAAACATAAACTTTGAGTCAGACATAAAGCCTGGTGTGAATAATACTATTACATCTCGATTTACAGATATTAATTGAGACCACGCTGCTTACCGCAACGGGTTTCCCCTCACTAATACCCCTTTGAAACATATATTTTTGCAAATCAAAACCCTACAACCAAACTATTTAATCAGACTAATTATATCAATAATAGCAAATATCATATATGCTAAAAAAATGTAATAAATGGACATCTGTCCGAAACAATGCGGTTTTGTTTGGCTAACTTCTAACCTTTGGCTGACTCGGGCCTACCAGACAAACTAAACAAATTACCTAACAACTGTTAGACATACTATCCTTAATTTACTTCTCTATGGGTCACCTGATCCTAATGGTTTTTCGGGCTTACCAACAACCTATTCTCCTTATACACACACATATGTGTGTGTGTGTGTGTGTGTGTATTCCTTTCTGTGTGTAACCATCATTTAAGACTTAGTTGTGACTAAACCCTACACACTGGAATTTTCGACTAAATTAGCTAGGGTCTAATAGCTAATGTATAGGGCATGACCCTATACTAGTCCCATCTGGTATACAAATGCTTAAGTCATTTTACTTAGGGTTAACTACCTTTTAAATTTTCCTTGAATACATTTTCAAAATGAATCAACCCTTTAAATCATACTTATACAAGGAAAATATACTATTTTCTTTACTCAAATCTCTTTGCGATGATATATGCTTTACTCAAAATGTTGTTGATGAAAACGTTTGAAACCTTTGTTTAAACCTTTAAACAATCTCTTTCGAAACCATTTGAATGTACCCTTTTAGATACAAGTAAATTACTTACTTTATAACCCTATGCCAAAAGGCCAAAACAAATCTTTTGAAACCTTTTACCACAGTCTTTTCGAAAACATTGAAAACATCTTCTTTGAAAGCATATAAACATTAGGCACCCATTTCTAAAACCCTTTAATATGCCTTTCTAAGCCATTGGAATCCTTCCATTTAGACACTACGACAGACCTTTCGAAAACACTAGGGAACCACCCCTTCTGAAACCTTTTCTTGTTACCTTTCGGAAGCATTAAAGTATACTACTTAAAACAAACCCTTCGAAAGCATTGGGTTCAATATAACATACGTGGAACAATCTTTCAAAACCATTGGAAAACCATTCCGTTTGAAACTTTTGAGTTTAACCGTTAAAATATCAAAAAGGGCCTTAAAACAACTAAGTCGAACATGACTCTTTCAAAAGCAGTTTCCAATGTAAAGAAGTGGATGGTGTCGAAACTAATCCCTTCGAAAGTATGGGAGAAGCAGCTCTAGTTTTAAAACAAAAGGACCTTTTGAAGGCACTGCTTCGAAGGGTGTAAAAGTGATATGTAGGGGTTTAGACCCCTTCGAAACCATTTACTTAATAAAAGGCCGCAACCTATTTCGAAATCTCCTTTCTTCAAAATAAATTCGACCCAGTCAAAAGCTGACTAAGTCGATGGCTATCTTATTCGAAAGCAAAGCAGGCTGTTTTTCTTTAGAAAACTAAATAAGGCTTCGACTCCTTCGGAACCCCTTGTTTCGCCCCTATACCTTTTGCCAAAGTTCAATTCGCTACGCACCAAGTATTTGATACCATATGCATTGGTTTTGATTTGATTGGAGGGCGAGTACTTAGTCGAAAGCTGGGTGCTGAAAGTGGCGAAATAGGCAAAGTAAGGTAAAACTGCATTTTTACTTTAAAAAATAATTCTATTCAACTGACTTGCCTTATTTGTCAACAAATGATTGGTTGCTAATTTATTTTCCAAATTCTTTCCTAAAGCGCTAATGACATCTCAGAAGTAACAAACATTTATAAAATACTTCGTCTCCTTTTATAAATATATAAAACATTTGAGTCTCATATTTTAAATAATTTTATATATCTACTAAAACATTTAGGAAAGTTCTAATAAATTAACATAAATCATTTTTAATATGTTTTTCAACATATTTAAATTTATGAACCAAAACTTATACAAAATTGTCGTAATTAATTATTAAACCCAAATAACCATTTTCTTCACTAGAAATTTAATAATAAATCCATGTTAATTCATAAAATTATAAAACTTGAAACCCATCTTTAAAATATGATTTCTGACCATCTATTAAAATCAAAAGGCATTTGGATGTCATTTGATAGGTTTTTCAATTCAAAACATGTCATAAAATCAATAGGAATAAGCATAATCCATCAACAAGCATGTATATATCTAAACATCGTTCAAAACATGGAAATATCTTACAAAACAATCGGACCTGATTCTAGAAACCAAAACATCAAAAATATGAGATGAACAATTGTTCACCTTAGCTTTGTTGTTAAGGAGTTGAGATTTGATCTTGGATTAAATTTGATTAAGCTTTTCCTCTTAATTCTTGCTTATCTTCCCCTTACTTCTCCTTAATGTGGTCGACCTTTTGTTTAGCTTTAATTTGCTTGTAAACGTGAAAATGATATGGAATGAGGGTTTATGGTATGAGAATATAGCTTATTCTTATATTTCCCTTAGCTAATTTTCCTTTTCTATTTCATTTAATTCCATTTGCTTCATTAGTTTAACTAGACACGGCTACCCTTTAAATTATACAAATCTCCATCTCATAACAAATTTATATTATTTCATTTAATTTAACTAATTAAATGTCTTAGATAATGTTATATAAAATTAGGGTTGTTATAGACTCCCCTCCTTAAAGAATTTTGTCCTCGAAATTATGATAATGTACTCATCAAAATAAATCAAAAAGGTCAAATATACCACGAAGCAAGTCAAGATAAATATCTCGAATCCTGCTCTCAGTTTCCCATGTATGATCCCTCTCTTCGTCACTCCACTGAACTTTAACTAATTTGATAGTCTTGTTCCTTAACCTCTTCTCATCTCTTGCGACATACCAACTGGCTTTCTAACCATAGTCAAATTCGGCTCCACTACTAAGTTATCTAACACGATCGGTGTTATGATAGTCTCTAGATCCCGAATACACCTTTTGAGATAAGAAACATGAAAAATATCGTGGACTCCTGCCAAACTGTTCGGTAAGTCTACTCTATATGCGAGTTTCCTGATCCTCTCTACAATAGGAAATGGTCCAATGAACCTCGGTGACATTTTCCTTAATCTTGTAAATCGAATTATACCTTTCATTGGTGATACCTTGATGAAAACATGATCTCCAACTGAGAGTTCTAAGTCTTTCATCTCTTGTCGGCATAATTCTTCTACCTAGACTGAGCTTCATTCTAATTCTAATCAACTCACTCATTTCTGCAGCTTCTCTAACTAAATCTGAACCAAGAATCAACTTATCTCTGGTCTCTAACCAATAAACTAGATATATGCATGGCCTTCCATACAAAGCTTCAAACGGTGTCATCCCTATACAAGCCTGATAACTGTTGTTATATGAAAACTTGACTAAGTGTAAATGGTCTTCCCATGATCCTCCAAAATCTAGCATACGAGCTCACAACAAATCTTCTAAGACTTTGTTAACACTTGCCGTTTGCCCATCTGTCTACGGATGGTAAGCAGTACTCGTCTTGAGCTTGGTACCTAAAATCTCATGTAAACCCTTCTAGAACTCGCTAGTGAATAAGGAATCTCTATCGCTTACTGTACTAGAAGAATACCATAAAGTCTAATTATATTCTTCATAAACAACTTAGCTAAAATAGGAGTTATCCTGGTTTACTTAACTGGAATGAAATGTGCACTCTTAGTCAACCTATCTACTATGACCCATATACTTTCATTTCCTCTATTTGACCTTAGAAACCCATCTATATAATCCATCAAGATAGAATCCCATTTCCATACTGGAATATCTAAAGACTGAAGTAACCCACTTTATTTCTGATGTTCGGCTTTTACCTACTGACAGTTCAAACACTGCTTCACCCATAAGCCTACAACCCTCTCCATATCTTTCCAGAAACTCCACTTTATGTCCTGATACATCTAGTTCCTCCCATATGAATGGGGAACTACGAACGATGGCATTCCTCAAGAACCTCTTTCCTGATGTTTCCTACATTTGGAACACACAATCTTCCTTTCTTTCTCAACCACCCATTCTGGTCAAGACTGAAATCCTTCAAGTCATCGCTCTCCATTCCATCCCTTAACTTTCTGATCCGCTCAACTAATAATGGATCCTCCTTCTGCTTAGAAGCAATTGTTTCGATCATTACCGGTCGAACTTCTAAACATAACAACATAACAGTTTCTGTACTAGACCCACTATGAGATCTTCACCGTACTTTATACATTGTTAATGCTTCCAAATCCTTGCACTTAGCTGTCACCGATAACACTGCATTCTGATGTTTTCAGCTAAGTGCATCCGCAATCTTGTTGCTTTTTCCTATGTGTATTCAATATCAAAGTCGTATGCAGCTAAAAACTCTTACCACCTCTGTTGTCTCATATTCAACTCCTTCTGAGAGAATAAATACTTTAGTGATTTATGATCCGTATACAGCTTAAATCTTTCTCCCACAAGGTAATGTCTTCACACCTTCAATGCAAAAATTACCATAGCTAATTCCAAATTGTGAGTCGGATGCCTACCTTCATGCAGTCTAAGCTGTCGAGATGCATAGGCAATCGCGTTATCTATTTGCATTAACATGGCTCCTATTCTTGTTCTACATGCATCTATATATAGCACTAAATCTCGATTCCCTTCTAGTAAAACTAACATAGGTACATTCGTCAATGAGTGTTTCAGCTTTTGGAATGCCTCCTCACACTTACCAATCCAAACAAACTTCACATCCTTTCGCTTTAGCTTGATCATTGGTGTTGCTATCCATGAGAAATCCTTAATGAATCTCTGATTATACCCAGCTAATCCAAGAAAACTCTTTATCTCAGTCACTGTCTGGGTCTCTTCAAATTATTTACTGCCTCAATCTTAGTCGGATCTACAGACAACCCTTTTTCTATGACTACATGACCAAGAAACTACACTTCTTTCTTTTTAGAAATGACATTTCGAAAACTTCACCTTTAATTGATGCTACCTCAATGTCTCAAGGACCACTCTATGATGAACTTCATGCTCACTTTCATCCTTAGAGTATATCAAAATATCATATATGAAAACTAAAATGAACCAGTCCAAGTGCTCTCGGAATCTCGGTTCATCAAATATACTAAGAATGCTAGCGCGTTAGTTAGTCCAAATGGCTTACCAACCATATGTACGATCCATATCTGGTTCTAAACTTCATCAACGGAATATTATCCTCTGCTACTCTAAGCTGATGGAAACCTATCGCTCATCCAACTGGGAAAATACTTTGGCTCCACTCAATTAGTTGAAAAAATTATCAATTCTAGGTAACGGATATCAATTCTTTATCGTCTACTCCTTCAACTTATGATAATCGATACATAACCTCAACGATCCATCCGACTTCTTGGCAAACATTGTGGTTGCACCCAAGGCGAACTACTTGGTCGGATAAAATTATTTCCCTTTAAATCCACCAACCACACCTTTAACTCCCTTATCTCGGTAGATGTCATTCTGCTTGGCGGTCTATTCGTTGGTTCTACTTGCGACAGCAAATCTATCCGAAACTCAATGGCTCATTTCAGTGGTAATCCTACTACAGGTTTAAAGATATCTTCGAATTATCTCACAACAAAAATGTGATTCGACTCATCTTCTACCTCTACAACACCCAATAATGCATTAAACTTAAAACTAGGGTCTTGTACGAAGTATATGATCCAATCTCTATAGTCAGGGTGTCTAAGTGATATTTTCCTATCATAGAAGATTATCCTAACATTATATTTATTGAACCAATCCACACCCAAAATAAATCTGAACCCTACAAAATCAAACACATGCAAACTGCAAGAAAACACATGACCTAACAATTCAAACTCTAAGTGGTCACATCTCATCCCAAGAGTCGCATAACCTCCTATCAGATTTACAACCCTTAAGGAAGTAACTAGGTATGAGGGTTCTAGGTTAGGCTTAACTACCAAACATTAAAATATAAAAGAATGTGATCCACCTATATCAAATAGAATTCTAACTGATACACCATAAATCAAAAGTGTACCTCCCAACAAAGCTTTTCCCCTCTCCGCTGCTGTTGGTCTTGTGGTAAATAGTTCTAATGCAAACATCATGCCCTTCCCATCCTTGGTTGGCTCCTTGCACTGGTTCTTATAGTGCCTAATCTGATCAAAGTTGAAACACTTTATTCCTTTCTTCTCAACAACTTTCTTTCCCTTGCTTGTTTGACACTCATAGGCATAGTATTCTTTCTTGTCACACAGACCACCTCTGCCTTTCCTTTCTTAGTAGCTCCACCCTTCTGAGTGCCTTCCTTGTTGAAAAACTTTCTCTTCTGGCTCTTCCCTCCTTGAGCTTCCTTGGCATTATTTCTTTCAAGAAAAGCTTGCGTCTCTTCATTCCTCAAGGCCATCTGAACGACAACATCACTTGGGTTCCTAATGCGCGGTAACATGGCCTTAGTAAGCTTAGGCCTAAATCCCCTAAACTTGTCATTCCTCTTAATCACAATATCAATCTTAGTATAGCCATATCTCGCAAGCTCCTCAAACCTCGTCGCATACTCGAGCACAATCATATCCCCTTCATCCAACTTGGCGAGCTTCCTAAGCAAAGTGGACTTAGAAATTTCTGACATAAACCTTTCCTCGAGCCTCCTCTTAAACTCATCCCAAGTCATATTCTCCTCTTTGGCTCCAACTGTCACACTGTTCCACCAAAATGGTGCTCCTCTTAAAGCTTTCTAGAAGGGAGTTTCCTTTTCTGCTCACCATTGAGCGCAAAGTCAGCGAAAATCCTTTTGCGATAAAGTAGCCAATTCCCTACTTTAATTGCGCCTTCAGTACTAATGAACGGCTTTCCTCCTAGCCGAGTAAAATCTCTACTCAGAATAACATCGTTATTCACTACGGGAGCTTCTTGGTTTCCCCTTTGGCATTTCCTCCTACTACTACAGCATCAATTCCCACTTGCATCATGTTGGCAAAGAACTGATACATTGCTCCCATGTCAACTTGCGAGCCTCCTGCACCCATATTCCAACTTGTGCCAGACCTTGGTTCCTTCTTGTATTTGGTCTGGCATTTCACTTTGTAATGGTGCTTTTCGCTCTAAGGTTAACTCTTCCACCTCTAGCATCCATATATGCATTCAAGTTTTCATAAGATACAGAAGAATAGCCTAAAAGAGGTAGGAGAATAGAGATATAGCATATATTTATATATAGGAATTACAAGTACGTTACTTAGCGTTATCCCATACCTCTTATCTCAAATTCCTTAGTATTATGTTTTCAAAAACCGTTTTAATTCAAAGTATTTCACAAACCTATGCCTGATACCAAGTTGTAACATCCCCTATCTAAAGTCCCAAAGCTAAGCGCTGCAGATGCTGCAGTCATCTATAATATTAACTTCCAACGACAAAATACGATAATGTTAACGATATCCATAAAATCAGAAGCACATGAATATGAAATAAAATCATAGATCTCAAAATCAGCTTTTCTGATTACATTTCACAAAACATGTCTCATATTCCATTGCATAATCCCAAACATTTCCTAGGTTCAGTTAAATATAATTATTACATAAATACGCCAAGAGCAACATATGAAGATGCCCTCTTGGTTGACCAGAGTACTAAATAGTCATATTAGAGTTAATATAACACAGTGAAAATAAAACGAAACAACTCCTCAATATATCTAGCATCAGCCTACTACTTGTCTCCGGAAGCTTTGTTCGTCCACCTACTAAACTGTATATCCAAACTCTCAATTTGCTCAAATTAGCTTTGAGCACCAGAGAGTTTAAGGGAAAAACATAAACTTCGAGTCGGACATAAAGCCTGGTGTAAATAATACTATTACATCTCGGTTTACTGATATTAAGTGAGACCACGCCGCTTAACGGATGGTTTTCCCTCACTAATATCCCTTTAAAAAATACCTTTTTGCAAATCAAACCCCTGTAACCAAACTGATTATATCAATAATAGAAAATATTATATATGCTAAAAAATAGGTAATAAATGGATCATCTGTCTGAAACAATGCAGTTTTGTTTGGCTAACTACTTACCTTTGGCTGACCCGGGCCTACCAGACAAGCTAAACACATTATCAAACAACTACTAGACATACTTATGAATGGTATGTCTTTTACTTACTTCTCCAAGGGTCACCTGATCCTAATTGTTTTTCGGGCTTACCAATGACCTATTCTCCTTCTACATACATATATATATATTCCTTTCTGTGTGTAACCATCATTCAAGTCTTACCTGTGACTAAGCCTTACACATTGAAATTTTGGACTAAATTAGCTAAGGACTAATAGCTAATGTATAGGCCACGACCCTATACCAGTCCCATCTATTGTACAAATATCTGCATCATTTTTCTTAGGGTTAACTACCCTTTAAATTTTCCTTGAAAACCTTTTTAAAATGATTTAACCCTTTAAATCATACTTATACAAGGAAAATATAATATTTTCTTTACTCAAATCTATTTTCCACGATATACGCTTAACTCAAAATGTTGTTGTTGAAAACATTTGAAAACTTTATTTAAACGTTTAAACACTCTCTTTTGAAATATACATCTTTGGATACAAGTAAATTACTTTACATTATAACCTTAGGCTGAAAGGCCAAAACATACCTTTCGAGACCGTTTACCATGATCTTTTCGAAAATATTGCAAAAATCTTCTTCGAAAGCGTTATAAACCTTAGGCATCCATTTCTAAAATCCTTTAATATTCGCTTCAAAACCATGGGAATCCTTTCATTTAAACACTAAGGTAAACCTTTCGAAAACACTGGGGAATCATCCCTTTTGAAACCTTTTCTTTTACCTTTCGAAAGCTTCAAAGTATACTACTTAAAACAAACCCTTCAAAAGCATTGGGTTCAAGTTAAAATATATGGAACAAAATTTCAAACCATTGAAAAATCATTCCTTTCGAAACCTTTGGGTTTAGCTTTAAAATATCAAAAAAGGGTCTTAAAACAATTAATCAAAAGTGACTCTTTCGAAAGCAATTTCAAGTAAAGAAGTGGATGGTGTCGAAACCAATCCCTTCGAAAGTATTGGAGAAGCGGCTCTAATTTAGAAAAAAGGACCATTTCATAGACACTGCTTCGAAGGTATAAAAGTGGCTAACAGGGATTTCGACCCCTTGGAAAACATTTGCTTAAAAACAAGGGCGCAACCTGTTTTGAATGCTCCTCTCTTCAAAACAAATTTTACCCAGTCGTAAGCTAACTAAGTCGATGACTATCTTATTCGAAAGCAAAGCAGGCGGTTTTTATTTAAAAAACCAAACATGGCTTCGACCCCTTCAGAACCCCTTGTTTCGACCCTATACCTTTTGCCTAAGTTCGATTCATTACGTAACAATTCTTTGATATCATGTGCATGGTTTCGATTTGGTTGAAGGCGGAAGTACTTAGCTGAAAGCTGGGTGCCGAAAGTGGTGAAATAGGTAAAGTAAGGTAAAACAGTATTTTTACTTTAGAAAGTAATTCTTTTCAACTAACCTGCCATATTTGTCAATAAATGATTGGTTGCTAATTTCTTTTTCAAATTCTTTTCTAAAATCCTACCGAAATTTTAGAAATAACAATTTAAAACATTTACAAAATACCCCTTCTCCTTTTATAAATATATAAAACATTTAAGTCTCATACCTTAACTAATTTTATGTGTATATTAAACCTCTTAGGAAAATTCTATAAAAATTCACATAAATCGCTTTTGATATGTTTTCCAACATATTTAAATTTTTGATCCAAAACACATATAAAAGTTCCGTAATTAATTTTTAAACCCAAATAACCATTTTCTACACTAGAAAATTAATAATAAATCCACGTTAATTAAGAAAATTATAAAATTTGAAACCTATCTCTAAAATATTATTTTGACCATGCATTAAAATCATAAGGCATTTGGATGTCATTTGATAGGTTTTTCAATTCAAAACATGTCATAGAATCAATAGGAATATGCATAATCCATCAACAAGCATGTATATATCTAAACATCATTCAAAACATGGCAATATACTTACAAAAATATTAAGATCTAATCCTAGAAACCAAAACATCAAAAATATGAGATGTAACAATTATTCAATTTGGCTTTGTTGTTAAGGAGTTGAGATTTGATCTTGGATTGAATTTATTAAGTTTACCTCTTAATTCTTGCTTATCTTTCCCTTACTTCTCTTTAATGGTGGTCAGCCTTTCGTTTAGCTTTAATTTTCTTGTGAACGTTAAAATGATATGGTATGAGGGTTCAGGATATAAAAATATAGCTTATTCCTATATTGCCCTTATCTAATTTTCCTTTTCTATTTCATTTTAATTCCATTTACTTCATTTGTTTAACAAGGCACGACTACCCATTAAATTATAAAAATCTTAATCCCTTTACCAACTTACATTATTTCATTTAATTTAACTAATTAAATGATCTAAATAATGTTACTCAAAATTAGGGTTATTACAGACGTCCAGTTGTGACGATCGTCGATGGCTCGTCGTTATTTTTCGATGGCTAATAATCGCTGTGGCATTACTGAAAATAAAACAAACTAGCCGGCCCAAAGCCGTCGTAAAAATATCCATCATGGCCGTCGGTAGCAGTTGAAAAGTCATGAATGCTTCATCCCCAGGTCGACTCTTCTTTTTCATTACCTAAAACCCAAATTTCCTTCCTAAATCTCACTTCCACTGCCTCCTTCTCCTCATCCACGCCGTCAGCAAGCCTTCACGCCTCCAAGACTATCTCCATCTTCAATTTTGAATAGCTATTGCTCTACAAGAAGGTTCATTTTATAAACCATATTTAATTTTAATATGGTAAATTAGGGTTAATTTGTTGTTATGGTTGTTTATAATACCCCATTGATTATTTGCTATACCTTATTGAATGCTAATTAGGTCGTTATTATTATTGTTTGTCATTTAAATGCTAAAAAATAATTTTTTTAGCATATGTGTGCGTTAATTGATGTATATGTGTTGATTAATTATTTCATACGTACATTAAGGCTGGTTTGGATCAATTAGAGTCGATGCTCAAGATTTAATGTATGCGTTTTTAAGTTGACGAAAATAACAATTTAGTGTATGTGTTTCTTAGAGTGTAAATAACTTATTGTAAAAACTATTGTATAATATGTTTTACTTTTTATAAATCTCTTAGATAGATTTTGGCCCCGTCTGACAAGCATTGTAAATGATCGTTATATGGATATTCATTTTATCACAGAATGGACATTTATATTCATCCGATACAATATTTTTTGGGTTTATCCCTATATTGGACAAGTTACAAACATAATAAGTAATTATATTTTGCAAATCATTTCATTTCAAATGGTCATAAAATTTCAACAACACTTTCTTTTTTTTCCCTGTTGTACACACATATATGTACGATACAGGGAACAAAGGGGGAGTGCTGCCAAAAAAATTTTGAATTGTGTAAAATGAAATGATTTACAAAATATAATTCCTACTATGTTTGTAATGGGAAGTACGATGACCAACCATCTAAGTGAAAACAATAACCTAAAAATTTAAGATTATATTCATATAATTTGTGTAAATCCATTTGACAATAAAATTAATAGAATAATATTATATATTTGCAAAAATTTAAATGTGTGATTTAACTAAAAAATAAAGTTTCAATACGTAAATGATTAATATGTTTTTATGCTTCAAAGTAGGAAAAATGGTCAACTATTTTGTCAATCGGAGCTGGATGTACCAACAAAGAAGAGAAATTGGAGGCTCAATAAGTGAACATTTTCGAAATGGTGTACATGTCTTTATTGAATTCTCCTTAAGTAATAATGGAAACGATGAAGAAATTCGTTGTCCATGTAGTAGGTGCAAATTATTGAAGCATTTGATACCTGATATGGTAATAGTTTGTTTGCGCCAATATGGTTTTGAAATTGTGCCGAAATATTTGGTATGGGATCGTCATGGAGAACTTATAGCACCCAATCCCGTACATTCAGAGGAGGAGGTGGATAATGAAATTGTTCCAACGAATCTCATAGAAGATATTGTTGAAGATGTATCACGTTCAATGTTCCTAACTGTTGATGTTGATGGTAATGATGTTAAAGTCAAAGAAGAACCGAGTATTGGAGAAAAGAATTATTATTTATTGGATGCCACTAAGAAATCCCTTTAGAATGGTTGTATTAGCACATGCGAGATGCTCAAGCAAGTGGGAAGGGAGCAATTGAACACTGATGAGGAGGATGCTACCTTTGACTTTGTTATGGACCCAACACAGCAAAATAGACACTATGGCTACGACAATCAAGTGGTAATTTATAAAAATTACTTAATTTTTATAAAAGTTACGTAAATAACTTAAACATATTTCAACTTGTTTTGTAGGCTCGGGCCTCACAAAAGGCTTATCAAAAGGCTTAGGACAAAGCTGGGATTAATGAGCTTCGACAGCAGGTTGCACAACTGCAAGAGCAGGACCGCCTCCGAGCAGTGCAAATGGGGCAACTGAACCAGCGTTTGGTCGAGTATATGGAGCAGCATGGAGCATTCCCTTCATCTGGTGGTTCCGGAGCCAATGATGAATAATGAGGTACTTTTGCAGTATTTGTTTTTGAAACTTTTGTATATGTACAATGAGAGATGGTGAGGTTGACTTGTGGACATGTTGTGTTTGATGTTGATTTGTGAGTTGATTTGTTGGATTGATGTGTTTGGTTGGCATTTTAGACGTTGTATATGTTGTACATTGATGTTAGATGTACATATTGATGTTGGGTGTGTGAGATTGATGATGGATGGTTTGTTTTGTACTGATGGTAATGTTTGAGTTTGAGATTGAGATGGTAATGTTTGAGTTTTATATTTTTATTGATATTGATATTGATTTTATCTTACATATATGATATATATTGATTTTGATGTGTTCTGATATATATTGATATTAATATGCTGTTTGGAATTTGAATGGCAATTGTAATATAAAAAAATCACCCAGATTTTCGGCGGTTACCAATGTTTTCTGATGGCTTATTGACCAAAAATCAACGACGGCTCCAGATGGTTTTTTGATGATTTTTCATACCACGTGGATGTTTTAACCATCGAAAAGGCCATCGAAATTGCCGTCGAAACATCCGTTGGGAGCCGTCGAAAAAACGCCGTTATTTCCATCAGAAAAGGACGAAAATCGTGTCCTCTATACTGATGGCATTTCTGACGACTCCCGACGACCGTCAATGGCTCAGAGCAATCGGAAACCACTGTATTCCTTGTAGTGCATGATTAATTGGTTTGCAGGACCTTTATCCAATGGCTTTTTTATTTCAGTTGTGATCAATTCACCTTTCTTCGAGTCGTAACAAGAACGACTATCTAGTTTATATAGATCAAGAATGGAAAAGTACACTTCCTGATAGCTTAATTGTTCTCCTCTCACTGTTCCCCATCCACTCTTATTCAAGAATTTCACCATCAGATATTTTGGTGAGACAAAAGCATCGACTTCATCCAAAGTTGGCTTCCCAGCCAGTAAGAAGGTTGGTCCATAATCACAAATAGAGTCTTGAAAGTCCTGAAATGTGGTAGAATTCCCATCGGTGCCAGAAGCCTCATCTACCCTATGATAGTTGATCCTTTGTTATTGAACCCAATGATGGGTTCAAAGTTTGGCTCTAGCTTTTCCTCCAGAATTCCCTTTTAATCAAAGGCATGTTTGAAAATAACATTCAATGCTCTTCCAGTATCAATAAAGATTTTTAATCACCACAGAAAGCCCTGTCTGTGCAGCGATCATAACCAGGTCGTTATGTGGATGGGAACCCCTCTCAGCTCTTGTAGGGTTATGGTCAGATTATGCATCTAGATTTGAAATCTGGGGTTCTTAAGCAGAGGCTCTTCTTGAATGGAGAAAACCCCATCTCTTTCCTTCTAAATATATCGGTTTCTGGCTCCCTTGTTGTTTCCAGCCAAATGCGGGCCTCTATGAATTACATCAATTCGATTGATGGGTGCAATGAAATCTAGTTGATTATCTCTTTCTATACAGTTTGTAGTGTTGTTCGAAAGTCTTTGGTTGCATTTAGGATGGGTAGCTCTCTGATTATCTTTGATATACTCTTCCAAGTGTCCCGAATGGATCATCTCTGAATTATTCCTGCCAATAAACAGCATTCATCTGTTTTATGCCCATTTGCCTCATGATAGTCACAGTAATCCCACCCTCTTCTAGGTTTGGGTTGTTCTTAGGTTTGTAGGAAATTGAAAGATCATCACTTTCTTTTGCTATAGAAAAGGTGTAGGATATCAACTTGTTCAAAGCAATATGATTGGTCTTCTAGACCTCCTCCCATCTTGGTTTCTTATTATGGTGATTAAAGCCAGACCTTTCTGTTCCTTTCTTTGTTTGGGATTTCTTCTTGGCATGAAATATTTCATCCATAGATATGAACTTATCAGCTTGAAAATGCAAGTCTTGGAGATTCCAACATCTACAAAGATAATGTTCTCACCAAAAAGGTGTTTGGTCAATCAGCCCTAAGCGAACCTCTATTAATTTGTCTCTATTGGTCATATCTCTGCCTTTAGTGCCTCTTCTTTGAATCTCCTAAGATAACCACCCAACGATTCTTCTGGTCTTTGTATGATATTAGCTGATACACTGAAGTCAATCGTAGGATCCTTGCAAATGCAAAACTATGCTAAGAATTCATAAGATAATTGCTTCCAAGAGTATATGGTATTCTCCTGATAGTGACTGTATCACTTAGCAGCTAGTCTTTGGAAGGTGGTAACAAAAAGTTGACAGCGTATAGCTCATGAGGCGTTATGGAGGTCTATCTGACTTTCGAATGCCATTAGGTGATCATCTAGATCAGTAGTCCCATTGTATTTCAAGGATGGAATTTTAATGTGAGATGGAATCCTTGTGGACATGATCGTATTTGTGATTAGGGCTTCTCAAAATTGGCTCTAGCATCGACCGTTTTCTTTCCTTTAGGATTAACCATATCATTTGCATTTTTTCAGCCATGTCCCTCAATAAGCTTCATCGATGTGATAATGCTCATATCATGCTTGTACTTTTTGGAGATTGAACTTCCAGACTGATCATGTGACCACTCCATAAATCTTCCTTGATGATTTGCTTTTTCCTTATTATCAGCTAGTGATTTAGGGGAGAATTCTGTTGCTCCTGCTTCTTGGTCTACTTTTCTCTTTTGTGGAGTCATGGTGAGTTTGCCTTTTTTTGTGCTCCTAAGAAAAGAAACATTCAAATTTCTTCTTGGAGACTCGACTTCTTCTCCCACGATGAGCTTGGAACATTTTTATGCAAGGATCTTTTCCAATAACACCTGCATCATTGACATTTACTGGGTTAGATCTTTGGTCTTAGCTTCGCTACTGGTAGGCTTGCTGGTTTTGACAATTCTCCAACTTCCACATTTTCCAGTTTGAAGTTGGGGATGACATTTTCTTCCATTGTTTCCCTTTATATTTCTTCGTCATTTGAAGCGCTAACTCACTTTGGTCTTACCATTTTCCTAGAACAAAAGGAAATTTATGCAATTAGTTTAAAGAGAGAATTATAAGAAGTCGAAGGTCCAAGCCCTCTGTCTAGCACCGAAATGTTAGACTAAAAATTGGTATGACACACATGATGCCAAGTACGATGAGTCAAAACTTGATTTTAACACCCTTGATGACACAACTAAGCAAGGCTTAGTTGTTCTAAGGAATCAAGATTGGGCTTAGCATTCATAGTAAATTGTAAGATGATATCATTAAGAAATGGTTCCATGATGCCCATGAACTTTTGGAATATGATACTCGAAAGCCCATGTCATATTATCAAAGAAGAGAAAGAATATGTTGAGAGTATGTGTAATAGCCCATTAAGAAGGTTAATAGACTAGATAAGCAATCCTCATAGTTCATAGTCCAATGTTCATATGCAGTTAGCAAGATAATGGCTATGCATATAAATAATAGTCTAAACCGAAGCTCATGTGATTCTATATGAAGTATAATCATGACAAGTTTTAGGTCAAAAGAGCTTTATTATATGCATATCCATGTCCAATAACATCCAAAAGTCATGATTAAGGCAATAGGCTTGTCCAAGTCCTTGTTTATATAATTCCATAATGATTACAATCAGACCAAGTTTTGCTCCAATTCAATTTTGGGGTACAATTGTTTAATTTTGAGAGGAGAGAAAAAAAATGATCGCCCCTTCCTCAATGCCCCTAGGTCCATATTTATAGGGGTAAAGGTGTTGCATGGCTGCTATGCACTACCTTCGGCATGCGCGACTTTCGATATCAACAACCATTTTAATGGTGCCAGTCATTATGCTTTGTTTTGACAATCTACGGCATTCCTTGGTATATTGGTGGATTATGGCATCACGTGTTAACACTTAATATATACGTATGCCTGATAGATTTTATTGCCATTCATGACATCCGGCATTATTGTTGTACTGAGGACCTACGACATCCTCTAAAGGCTGATGAACTGCAACATTACTAAGGCGCGGTATTGATAATGTGATGCATTGATAATAGACGTCCTTGAAGATATACAACATTGTATGAGAGGCAACATCAATAAGAGGCGGCATTGCTTAAGAAGTGATGTAAATGAGAGACGACATTAATGATGAGCGACATCACTTGAAATTTAATCCCAAATATATGAAACAATAAGGGGTAGCATTGCTTGGGAAGCGACATAACTAAGAGATGACATTGGTTATGAGCGTCATCACATGAAATGCAATCCCAAAGATATGCTACATTAACTAGATGAGGTATTGGCTAAATGCGACATTGATTGGATGTGATATCTATCCCTGCCTTTATGAAGAATTTAATCTCTTTTAATGGTGGTATATCATATGCAACTCTTTGACATCATTATCATTTTATTAACATGCGGCGTTGCTTATGAGGACCTGATATATATATATATATAATATATATATATATATATATATATATATATATATATATATATATATTCCAAACTTTTAGGTGTGATATCTTTCATGCAACGTCAAATTTTCCGTATCATATGATATTTCTTTTACTGTGCTTTGTCATCCTCTCAATATCATGCCTTCTATATCATTTTTGTCATTATAATCTTCCTTAAAAATATGTGAATAACATTATATATGCGGTATGGAATCAATTTGGCATTAATTGACTGTGGCATGGATTACATGCGGTATCCTCTTTTACTTTTATTGATGGAATGTTGCATTATTACCTGTGACATCAGACTTTGAACTTCAGCATCAATCCTTAATTCTGACATGAATTCTTTTGCTTGTAACCTTTACAAAATATATGGATAACAGCTACCATCTAAAAAATGTTCATAAAATTATTAGCATAGTGAAATATATTACTAGTCTTGGACAATCCAAACACAGAAATAATATAAAAAATAAAGTCTTTTACATAATTTCAATTCTTTAATATTAAAAATAGTACATTTGACAAACCTAAATAAAAATCTTTGAACCTTGTTGTGTCTACCAGTGATCCATCAGCAAGTCAAAGCCTCATTTCTCCCTTTCCACATGACGCCTGCTCCTAAGTCCTTGTAAAGAATTACAGATGTGAGTTCCAGATCCAGTATTTAAAATCCAATTTAAATTATTGATTTCAAAATAATTTTAAATCATAAATATACCATAGGAGCAACAGAATTATTATGTTTCTTTTCTTTGACAATCTTTCAGTACCCCAGATAATTCTGTTTCCAGTAACCCTTTCTGTGATAGTGATAACGTTCATCCTCGTTGGCTAGATCAATTTTACTATTCTTCTTATTAACCATTATCCGCTTCTTTGAACCTTTCGAAGATGATGCGTTCCTCTAAACTGTGAGTATCATGCCCTTATCCTTTGATGAAGACTTGGTTGACCTTAATATATTGAGGAGCTGCATAAGGCTTATGTCCAACTGGTTTATATTACATCTTAATATAAATGACCCAAACTAAGAAGTAAGAGACCATTGGATCAAGTCCACTTATAATTCATCGCCTATCGTCACGTCCAACTAAGAAAGTCTGTCAAAATAGACTTTTATCATTAGGACGTACTCGTCCACTTTTACGCCCTTTGTTATTTTCATATTAAACAGTTTCTTTGTAAGCTCGTACCTTACAAAATGGGTCTATTCTCCAAACAAAGCTTTGAGGCTATTAAAAATTGATGGACATTCATGTTTCCATGTTGTCTTTAAACTGGTTTGTTTAATGTAAACATCACATCAACTTAGGCAATCTCAAGTTCTGAGACCTAATTGTTACAGGCCATGTGTAATTCTGCGTCTGCATAATCAGTGGCTTACTCCGTTGTAGGCAACCAACACATTTGTATGTTAGTGCTCTCTTTATCACCCTTAACCATTTTATGTAGTTAGGTTCGGTGAGTTTGTCGTTTTCATAGAAAACAACTTGAGTGCAGACTTTATTTGCAAATTTTAACTCTGTAAATTTGAACATTATTCATAGTAGATGTTCTTATAATATTAGTAAGGCTAAAATTTTCATTTTACTAATAAGCTCCAGATAGTGTTTTATGTTTTCTCAAAACCATAAGACGAAAGGTAGAAGCCTTTAGATGTCACTAGTGAGTTTTAGGACTTATATGTCTTAGGATTCTGATCTTGAGGAAATCTCAACAAATCATAATCCTGCATACGATGGCTAACTCCTTATTAATTATAACACATACAACTCCTAACCTTGTTGACTTTGTCCTAATCCCATCTTTACCTTAAGGAAAGCTCAAAAAATATAGAGAGATAATACACTCATACCTACCATTTCTCCGGCCTAAGTATAATGTGCATACCTTACGAAAAGCTCAACAAATATGTGCAGTTATATTACCTCGTTGATTTTATATATTAATAGTCTTCTACATAACATCGCTAGCTTGAGGAAAGCTTAACAGGTAAGGAGTGCGCAAGTAATCTATTGATATATAATGGCAGAGGACAACTTTATATTAAAGATTCACAATTTGTAGTATATTTAATTAAGTGATATCGACTTGTGGATTAAAGTATTTCTTATGGAACTCTCTCATGATTCAAGCGTCAAAGGCACCTAAAATCATGATATATATATATATATATATATAGACACACACGTATGTATTTATTCCTTAAATATAATCAGGGTTTCTTATTGTTCCGCCTTTTATTATACATTCTATTATATAGGTTTTAATTATTATATAGCATTTACAATTTAGTTTACTTATATAATTATCTTATGTATAATCTTACATTAATATTATTAATTAATTTTAATTAATTAATTAATTAATTAACATTTTAATTAATTTTATATTATTCAATTAAATATTTTATGTTGAATACGTATACTATAGCATTTATAGTTATACCCACATATCTTTATATATATATATATGTGTACGTATGTATGTATGTATTTATTTATTTATTTATTATATTATTTATTAACTAACATTTAGTTAATTTATCTAACTAAACAATTTTATTTAATTATTTTAATTTCAAAAAAATTATATATACTTACATCACCTTAATAAAAATTCATGATATTGTAACATATATCAATATATATTATAAAATTTAATTAATTTATAAATTTAATAATTAATTAATTAATTTTTAAAATTAATTTATAAATTTTCGAAACACTTTTGAAAATCATACTTCAACACTTATAATATTTTTCTTATTTTAATTTAAAAACCGATTTTTAAAATTAGCCCAAGGCCTAAAAATTAAATTAGGCCCCTTCTATTAGAGATAACCTCTTAGGCTCACTTCACCTTTCGATTGCTATGTAGGATAGGGTATTTATTACCTAAATCCAGCCTAGGCGCTATCTTTTTAGATAGCCTGCTAAATGGATAGGCTTAATTAATTGGCCCTAACATAGCTAATTTTGACCGCATGAGCTATTGGGCTCTGATACCATTGTTGGAACTGGGTTAACACGTGGTATGTAGATGGGTGAGTTTCAAATACTTTTACCATTCTGGATCTTATTAGGCCTTTGAAGTCCAATTGATTTAGATTTAATCTAAATAAATTTTAAATAAAATTAGTATTTTATTTAATTGATTAATAAATGAGTTTCATTCGATTATGTATGTGTGTGTGTGTATTATGCATATGTATATCATACATGTATACATGTGTATGCACGTGCAACATGCATTGTGTACATGGTTTAACATGTCCATATCTAAATGCTGGGATTTACACCGCAATGGACATATTAACCCCTCTATGCATATATGATGTCAATATTTTAGTGTTAATATAACATAAAACATTCTTATATCTACATGTTTGTATATTCTTCATATAATTATAAAAGTAAATGTGTTTAAATACACATACACACTTATATATACATATATATAATGATTATTCATAATATAAATATAAAATAACTTTAATTTGAAATACAAATTTCATAATACAAACTTTAAAATTAGATTTAGATTTATAATATATTTAAATTTAAATTTCAAAATCATAAATAAAATTATATTTATATATTTTAAATATCTATATATTTTTATTTTAGGAAATATGTAAATTTATTTTAAATTTCATAGTTTAAATCATTTATAAATATGTATTTAAATACCAAAGCATTATATATGTATGTGTGTGTGTTATATTTAATTTTGGTCAATCTATATCTGACAAAAACAAAAAAAATTATTTAAATAAATATTTACGAAGTTAATAAAGGTTTTATATTTAAAATACATATTTCATATGGACATAAAAAATCCTTTTTTCTATATAATTATGCTACATAATTATATAAATACGTTTAATTTATTTATTTATACACATGTGTGTGTATTGTAATTTAATGATTTTAAATGTATGTGTGTGTATATATATAATTTGAAATATATATATATAATTTTTTGTTGTGGAAAAGTAATGTTTATAAATTTATTAAATAATTTAGAAATACATCCATGTGTATAAAATAGTTTTAAAATTTTATTTTATTTAAAAATGCATTTTTGATAAAAATTTAAAGTTGAAAAGTTTTTTTTTACTTTATTTAGGCTGAAATCAAATGCATATGTATGCATAATTTTTTTGTAGCAATAATTTACACACGCACACTCTCTCTCTCTTTCTATGTCAACAACATGCACATACATAAGGATTCATGATAAAATGCCAATCTAAGGGATACAATAACATAATAAATGACATGTATAAATATAAATGGAACTATAGTAAAGTTTTACCTCAACTGAAGCCTAGTAATGACGCCTCACGAATCAATAGAACTCCAAGGATTGAATCTGATCTCTTTTAGAAAGCGCTACCAATCAAAGAGAGTTCTGTGCACCGTTCTTTTATTTGATTCAAATTTATGTTTAGATTGAAAATATAGAGGAAGAAGGCTATGGAGTTTTCGGCCAGAGTGGAGGAGTAGAGACCAAAAATTAAAATGTAAAAAGTGAGGGCTATAGAGTTATATAATTTGTTACATATATCTAACTCGATAACCAACCTTGTTCGAAATAAAAGGTGTTTTATCTTTATTATATACTTGATATAATGTGTTAGATTAATTAATTAATTAATTTAATTAAAAAAAATTAATAGAAAATTCATAAATGATATGTTTTGTAATAATAGTTACAAAGTGTTGTAACAATGAGTAATTTATCACAATGAAAATAAACATATTATTTTAAATATTCCTATTCAAGACTTATCGAGATTGAATATCGATACATCCACTGAGACAAGAGTTCGCAACGCTCTCCAAATTTTAGGCAGTGTATTACTCAAGGATGTTGGGGGAACTTAGAAATACGTACTGACAGTTATAGACAACTATGGAATGACTCGCTCGATCATTTTCCATTGGTTAATATAACTAAGGCTAAAAAGAAAATATCGATGTGATAAAATTACACAGTTCCCTTGACCTAAGAATACTATTAGAACCTACATTCTAGGATTATTATGACAACAACTACACAATCACATATAAAAGATATATCATATCATATTACAAGTATATACTAGAAGAATATCACTATGCACAACAAAATCATGGCTCAAAGAAAATTGAAGAAAGATGGATCATAAAATTAAGGTCATAATATTGTATTATAGTTATGGATAATTGTTGCACAATCTCCTTGAGTGATCTTAATACACACGATTTCATATCGACAAATCTTGATAACAAACTGCCAAAATTTTACACATTCAACAACAATGGACGTCTATCAATATGCCACAGACGCCTGTAATAAGTTTCTGGGTTTTGTTTTTTGGAATGCCATAGACTTCTAACGTACAATGACACATTTGACAACCCAGAATTTTTAGATATTTGAAATTGAAATATTTAATTGGTTTTACATATTCAAAAGTTTATTTTCAGCTTGAATTTTCAAATATCACAGGTTATTGGATAATTTAAATATTGAATTTAAATTGGGTAAAATAGGGAATCTGGAATTTCAAGCTTGTTAAAATATTTTAAAGGTTTATAAAATTTATGTTGATAATATTAGGGATAGTAGAATTTCTAAAATTGAATTTAACAGTGTTTTGTTCAGTTTTGAAAATATCGTTTACATCGATATTTAAAAATTACCTTCCGAGGCATAGTCTCGGAATTCGATGAAACCAGTTCCATTGGATCAGAAATATTGTATGATTATCGGATTTCAATTTTCGTAGTGTTTGGAGTGATCGTTTGGCCGTGCGGTAGATAAATGTGTTAAAATCTATATCGAAATTTAATATAATAACTAGATCCAAAAAATGTTGTCTTCTCCATACGATCGAATTTGGACTCGAAACCTTTTCCATTGCGTTCAGAATAGGGGTTTAACATTATAAACACCTAGCAACACGCCTCGTTAGGAGATTGAGATTGTGAGCTGTATTAATCGGGACGATTTGAATTTTAATTAAATATATATTTTTGTACAATCGACAAATTTAAACACGTTTCATTCCTTTGTACATGCGTCTTCTACCTTCTTTAATCTCTTATTAGATGTTCCTTTCCCCTCAATCTAAAATCAAAATGGCCGAGAGAAATCAAAGGATAGAAATAGAATAAAAACAAAAGAAACCCCCTTTCTTTGGTTCATCTAAAAAAATTAATAATGGTGGCTGCAATAATCGCGCTACCCTTCCTTCAGTCGATCTCTGGAACGAAAGGGAAAAATCGATTGAAGCTCACTCGCAGCCTCGTTCTCTCTCCCTCAATTTTCTTTGCGTTCGAAATTTGAGTTGATGCTCTCGTCCGTCGAATTCGAGAGAGGCAGGATGCTTGCGAGTTGGTAGGAGAGTTCGGCGAGTCAAGCCTTGGTTCGTAGCCGTATGGAGGAGGAGCATCTTGGCGCAAGCAGTTTGACATCTGGTGGCATTTGGGGTTGCGACTGTAGCGGGTCAGTGTGAGATGTGGAGGCGCGACTAGTTGAGGGAGGAGGGGGGTGTGGTGTTGGGCCGCGTTCGTTTGGTGAGGGTTTCTTTCTCTTTTTATTTAATTTGCAGTAAAGGATTGACAGACTGAGAGCTCTTTCTTGATTCTATAGGTGGTGGTGCATGGCCGTTCTTAGTTGAGTAAGTGTAACAACCCAAGATTTTTTTTGCAAATATTTCTTTTAGATTTTATTTCAAAATTTTATTTTCAAAACATTTTAAAGTGTAGTTGTAATTTTCCTATGTTAGTTGTATTTCATTTACAATTTTTAATTCTAGTTTCAATATAACAAACTATTTTCTTTATTTATGTTCCTATTTTCCATAAGTCATTATTTTATTTTCATTTCCACTTTATTTTGTGTCGACTATTATTTTATTTACTTGATTTTTTATTTGTTTATATTGAATTAATAGATTTGGAAACTCAAGGAGACAAAAGCTTTACACTTTAACTTGTGACTTTTCCTTTTCTGGTCTATTCATTGCCTTGGCTGTCCTTTCTCTTTAATAGCCGTGTATTTCATTTGCTTAATCACGTGAAAACTTTCTCACCTCTTCACCATTCATGGCTATTCTCAATTCTGAAAATTTTTGTAAGTCATGGCTTCTCTCTTCCCTTTTCTTTTTCATTTATATTGATTTTTTTTCCTTGCTCCTCTCTAGCTTTGCTCGGCCACAACCACCATCACCTTCACCGACCACCACCATCATCTCCTTCCCCTCATTATCCATGACTAACAACCCCACCCCTCTGTCTAGATCTGGCCGTGACCATCTGGGTGAACTTCCATCACAAAAACTTTGCAAAAAAACTGTAAACAATGCATAGCCAAGCCATATTCCAATCACCATCTCATGTTGTAGCTTCGGCCATCACCCCTAGCTCCACCACCAGCACATGACATCACTTCTGGACATCACATTAGCCTCTGACCTGACCTGTAGTGTCATAGCCGAGCCCAAACTTGAACCTAGGACGAGCCTTGTTGCACCAAAAACTCCTCTTTTTAGCCTTGTCTCTTGACATTCCTTCACTTGTAACTCCAAACCCTTCGCGTTCCTATGTAGTCGTGCCTATGTGATGTCAAACTCGAGCCTTGTTCCTCAAATTTGAACCATGGTCGAGCAAAAATAGAGGAGGACCGAGCCTATGTTCCATCAAGATCAAGCACTTTTGTGTTAAAGCTTGGTGATGTCATTTGTTGCTTCAAATTTCCAATTGTTTCAATTTAAATTTTTATGAATATATATTTATATTGCTTTGTTTTATTTGTTGTATACAAGATCAATATCTTGGCGCTCTCTCCACTTGAATCTAAAGCCGTGCTATCGTGCTTTCTGGAATTTATCTATGTGTTTTGATTTGCTAACTCCAACTTGAAAAGGTGAGTATTCACGCTTGACATTCAGACTTATGCAATTGTGAAGTGATAATAAGTGAATGTGTAGAATTGTTATATCATGTTATACCTGCCTGTGATATGAATATTATGATGTTAACCCTTGTTTATAAACCTGTCACATCATCTGATATTGTTATATTTTGTATATTGTTTATTTTATTCTGTTTCTCATACTGCAAGTTCCATGTAGAATAGAATCACTATGGGTTGAAATGATACATACCCAAACGGACTTTAGAATAAGGAAAAATAGTTACAGGCTGAAATGATAGGCCTGACGATTTTTATTCATTTTTATTTACTTGGGATTGCGGGTTTGAAATAATAGAACCCGGATTTTTCTTTGTAAATTTCGGATTGAAATGACATATTATCTGTATCACTTGACTTAGGTTAGAAAATATTACGCAGACCCGTGGTTATTTTATAATTTATTTGAAATTTTTAAGCATTTTTTATTTGCAAATTTATGATAATTTGATTTAAATTGATTTTAAACTGTTTTAAATAAAGAGTTAGTGAATTTTCTAAGTTAAAAATGTTAAATAAAGGAATGGTTAAATTATGGTTTAAAATATAATTTAATTTGAAAATTTGAGATTTGGTTTAAAAATGAAGTTTAAGTTAAGAAAAAAGAATCGAAATTAAGTTTTATATTTTGAAATGGTAATTTAAATTTAAGTATTATGTCAATTGTTAAAAATGCAATGAATAGGATATTTATACACTTGGATAGAATAAGTGAACTACTAAAAATTTGATTTTATTTATAAAACTTTACTTTATAAAAATCATACGTTAAAGGGTATTTAAATGAACATTTTTGAGTGGAAAAAATATGATTTTTTTTAAGTTAAATGGATAAAAATCGAAGTTTATTTGTTTCTGAAATTTTATTTTAAATCTGGAAATTGAATTTGTAGCACTTCAGAAATGCCATCATTTCTAAAACTAACTTAAAATTTGAAGTAAATGATACTGCAACACTTGGTAAGTGTTGTGGTTGCTATAAATAAACTATGGCTGAAATTTAACTAAGAGATACTGCAGCACTTGGTAAGTGCTGTGGTTGCAGAAAGAAAATTTAAAATCTGAAACAAATAAAACTGAACTACTACAGCAGTTTTTAGATGCTGTCTTTTCTGAAATGAATTGTTTATGAAACTGAACTGCTACAACAGTTTTTAAATGCTGTCTTTGCTGAAATGAATTATTTTCAAATAGAACTTACTGCAGCATTTTTCTAAGTGCTGTAAAAGCTGAAATTTCAATGTTTTGTAGCGTTTAGCTGAATAAATGAGCTCAGAAAAAGGCTAAGTTTTGGAAATTTAATATTTGATTTGTAAGTATAATGACTTCACTTTTAAATGGTTTAAATGGAGTATTTTGATTTGAAATATAAACTTTTCTGAAATGTATAACCACGGGTTATAATAACGATTGGTTGTTAAAGAGACCGGGATCGGATATGGACATACTCTCTGTTGATACCGAAAACCACTTTAACAACTGTGTACGTGGTGGAGTTTCTAAAATAAAGTAGGTTGGTGGTGACGGTCCTATTGTGGTATGAACGTGGACCCGACTCCCGTGAGTTGGCTTAAGGTGCCTAAAACAGGAGCAATCTCGGGCCAAAAGGGGTAGCTTGTGATATCCCAGAATTTCAAGGAATTTAAAATGTGATAATCTCTTAATTTAAATTATTGGAAATTGGTAAAATTATTATTTTCAAATATAAATAACCAAATAATAATGATGTGATGTTTTAATTATGGTTATAGATTGGTTTTGAAAAGAATAATTATTTCGTTTATGTTATTTTATAAATTTGATTTTAATAGACATGTTATTTTCAAATTTAATAAGTATTGTTTAAAATTATATATGTGTGTATTAAGTTGTTTTTAGATGGAGTAATCAATTTCAAACTTAACAATGTGTTTATTTTAAAATATAAATGTTTGAGTTGATTTTTAATTGGATTTTAAAAAAAAGTAAATTTGAATTTGAATCAGGATTTAAATTTAAATCTTTAGAGATAATTATTTTAATATATTTTGATATGAAATGTATGAATAAAGTTTTTATTTAAATAAGATTTTTATTTTATATTATTTTCCTCAAAGTTGTTATTTATATCAATTTGGAAAGCGTTTATTTAATAGTAAATAAATATAAAAGATTTATATTAACATTTT
Source organism: Allium cepa (assembly GCA_030765085.1). Lineage (NCBI taxonomy): Eukaryota > Viridiplantae > Streptophyta > Magnoliopsida > Asparagales > Amaryllidaceae > Allium > Allium cepa. The sequence goes on from CM060928.1 coordinate 621,852,850, forward strand.
AAAAAAAATGAATTTAATATATTATATATGATTTTATTTAAATCGTAATTGGTTTATTTTTTGTTTCTTTTAAAAAGTTTTATTTATATAAATTAGAAAAGGCATTTAAAGTATATTTATAAATTAGGAAAACTCATTATGAAGGCTTTTAAATCATTTAAAAATAAAATGAAAATAAATAATTACAAGTGTTAATATTATATGCATCCTACATACATGTGTATGGTAATCAAAGATTATAAGGACAAGTGTCATATTTCAATTTTGTTTTTCTTTCATTCAAAAACAAATCTAAATAAATCTATATAAATCTATATCCTCCCTCTCCTCCATTTTCTTTGTTCATTTTCACATTTTCAATACAAACCAAAACCATAAAATTTATCAAACCTGAAATCATCTTCAAGCCAAAAATGAAATCAAAACTAGAAATCTCTCAAACCCATCTACAGTTATTCTTAAAACCTGTAACCCTTCTCAAATGCAAGATCAAAACTTGTTAATCCTTTTATCTTCAACCTGCAAACACTCCTCAAAACAAATCTGCAATGCAACCCATAATCATTTGTCTTGGACCTAAAACCAAATTCAAACCCATCTGCAATGCTTTTTCCCCTGTAACCATTTTTATACTAAGGCTGTGAACATCCATCAGAACACCAAAGCCTTGTTAACAATCAAACCTGTAACCAGTTATTCTTTCAAAACCTGTAACCATTTGTTCTTCAAGTCAGTGATATTTTCAAGAATGCATGCAAGTAAATCAGAAGCAAAAGAAAAATTTCCAAAGCATTTCAGTTTTTAAAAGCAAATGAAGGTGAGTAAACATTTACATAAAAGTTTAAGTAAATGAAGTTGTTGCATGTGAATTTCTATGTTGAATGTGCTTTGCTTATGTGTATATATAAATAAATCTCTGTGCGTATGCATTTGATTTAAGTGTGCATGCTGGTTATCTGAGTACTCCTCTGCTCATCATATTTGTGAGTAAACATTTATGTAAAAATTAAGTAGGTAAATATTTGTTGCATATGGATTTCTGTGATGAAGAGTGTTGCATGTGTATCTAAGTATAACTTCTGTATATATGTATCTGGTTTAAGCATGCATGTTTGATTGCTTGATTTTACCCCTGTTTATAGTTCAGAGTTTAAGTTTGATCAAAAATTCAAAATAGTATCATCTGCTCTCTGTCACATTTTTGAATTCAAACAAGATTTGTTTGTTTAATCCTAATCTAAGTTTTGAAAATATCATTAAGTAAGAAAAGTGAGAATATCATCTGAAAAATTAAAGAAGGCAGTAAATATTTTAAACATGTTAAAAATCAATCATCTTAAGTTGCTGATTCAAGTATTTAATTTGAATCAATCTTGGAAAGTATGATTTTTAAGTAAAGAATCACAATTTTTAAAATGGTATTGAGAGTGCAGTTCATCGATGATCAGAATATGGATTTTTGGGATTTTCTGGTAGCCGGTGTATTTCTGGTGGTCGAGGCCATTACGGGAGGAGGTCGGGGTGTTGACGTGATCAGCAAAAATGGCTGGAAGATGGCTAATACACTGTGGCGATTGGGATTGTTCGATTAAGTTTCAAACCCTAATTTGGGATGTGACCAGAATTTGGACAATGGCATCATCTAGGGTGCATCGAGTGTTACAAGACTATGGGAATGGCGGCGTTGTTGTCTGATGAAGCTATTGTCGTAGCGGCGCAATGTCTAGTGATCGGAGACATGGGATTCGAGATGATTTCTGGTGATGTTTTTGGTTCTCGTTTCTGTTGAATGGCTCGATTTCGTTTGTGAGCCTCTACTTGAGATTGGGGTGTTTGGATTGATGATGCAGGCAATCCTGGTTGTGTGGGAAGTTTAAGCGATGGTCGGAGGCTCGCCGTGGATGGTGCACGGTGATTATAGTGTATTTGGATTTTGGACTGGTACTGACTCGAAGCAATGCTCCAGCGATTGAGGGAGGTGACTCGAGTTTATACTTGAGAAGTTCGGGTGATTTTTCGTGTCCAGATTTTAAACTAAAAATTTTAACTAAGTTTAAGAAAATGGTGGGAATGGAGAGAACCCGGAGTGGCTCTCGTGTTATATTCGGGTCAGTCCCGAAGTTAGATTAAAAGAATAGTTTTTCATAGTTTTAAAATGTTCCATAAAGACTAGTTTTCAAATTTAAATACAAGTAAGTTTTTAAAATTTTAAATAATCAAGTTAAAATCAATTTCTTGAAATTTCATTTCTTTGTAATGAATGGTTTGAATGAATTAAGTTGTATGATTTGTTTAACTTAAATGTATTAAGTTAAATCCTTAAGTTATTTTCAAACTTAATTTGGGATGTAATTAATAAAGGAAATGTTTTTATCTTAAAAACTTAATTAAAGTTTGATAATTAATGAGATAATTAAAAGGGTGATTAATTAAATTGGTTAATGATTAATGGTTTATTAATTAACAGTTAAGGGTTTCAAGTGATTTATTAAATTGTAATTAAGAATTGTTAATTGATAATTAGAAATAAGTAAATAATGATTATTTTATTTAAAAACTTAATTAATGATTTAATTAGGTAAAGTTAATTGCTAAGATAAAATGTTTTAAATCATTAATTAAAGATAATGTTTTATCTTAAAGTAAATTTAGATTTTAATAAGTGAGATTAATCAAGTTAATTAAGAGAATTTAAGTTTAATTAATTAATTTTATTAATTATTGATAAGGATTAATTAAGTAATTAATTAAGAATAATTAATTTAATTAACTAATAATTATAATTGATTAACTAATAATTAAAAATTATTTAATTTGTAATTAGAAATTAATTAATTAAGTGATTAAGGGTTAATTAAACTAGTAATTAAGAAGTACTGAATAAAGTTTTATTAAGTAATAATTAGGTTTTCTTAATTAATAATTAAGAGATTATTAATCTATAATTAAAGTTAATTAAGGATTAATTAACTTTTATTAAAGGTTAATTAATTGTTATTAATGATTGATTAATTGGTAATTATGGATTAGTTAATTTGCAATTAAGGTTGTTAATTAATAATTAAGTTTTATTAATTAATAATTAAGAGATAATTAATTAGTTCATTAAGGTTAATTAATTAATTATAAAAGTAATTAAGGATTGATTACTTTGTATTAAAGGATATTGATTAATAATTAAGGTTATTAATTAATAGTTGAAGGATAATTAATCTGTAATGAAGGATTAATTAATTTTTTTTAAAGGGTAATTAAGGGATGAATTACTCGATTATGATTTATGAGATGAATGTGATTAATTTAAGTTAATTAATTTGTTAATTAATTAAAGATAGTCACTTGGTAATTGATTAAGTATAATTACTTAATGAGATTTGATAAGTGTAATTACTTAGTGTAAGTAATTGATAAATATATTACTGGATGTAATTGATATAAGGGAAATTACTTAATGGGAAGTAATTTTAAAGGATGATTACTTGGTAGTAGTAATTAAGGATTAATTACTTGGTGTAACTAATCAAAGGATAAATAAAATTAAGTAGAAGTTAATTAAGAAGTAATTAAGAATAGTTAATTACTGTTATAATTATTTAGATTGATTAATGAAAGTAATTAATTGAAGTATAATTCATTAATGTAATTAATTAAGGACTAATGTAATTAATTACAGTTAATTAATTAATGAAGTAATTTATGGTTAATTATTGTAATTGTTTGTGAATAATTGACTTATGTAAATTAATTAAGGATAATTATTTAAAGTAGTTAGAGAATAATTAATCAAGGGTGATTAATTAAGATAGATGGATGATTGATTAATTAAATGGATTGTAATTATTTAATGGTTGACTAAGCAGGATTTGGTAATTAATTCTTAAGTAATTAATTTTATTTAAGTTAATTAAATTAATTATAATATGGATTAATAATGGTTTCTTATGGATGATTGTTTAAGTAGAATGTCTAATTTGGTAGATATCTGTTGGATGATAATCTAAGATATTCTGTGATATGATATTTGGATATATGTGTGATAAATGTGTGATATTTATCTGTGAATGCTCTGTGAATTCAATTATTGAATTGAATTGAATTGTTTAAATCTTAAACAACTTGGCCTTTAAGATACGTTTGGATTTCGATGAGACCGGAATCGGGTAACAAATTTGATTATCGGAAAACCACGTCGATCCAAGTTAAACGAAAGGTTGTGACATCTCAAGTGAAGATTCAGAGAAAGGCTATAGTCATTAACTCTTAGGGTGATTCCAAAACGAGTTAACGGAGTTAGTGCTTTGTATAGAGATGAAGATTTAAAGTGCAAGGGTTATTGTCGTTAACTCTCAAGGTGATTCCAAAATGAGTGTAACGAGATAATGCCTTCGGTTTCGTTCGAACCCGAAACAAACTTGTATGGATTGAATGCTTTCAGAACATCGTCAGGTGGACGATGAGCATTCTAAGGGATGTGTTATCTAAAGGTAATCGTAGCCTCAAGCCTCATCAACCGGGAATGGCTAAAACAGGGGAGGTGCAGCAAGGCTAAGTAGGTAGCACCCAAGTAGGACGAGATTTACCCCTGTCTAAATTCCCTTTTTATTCGGCTGTGTGGGCAGTTGGTTCGAAACAACTGCGGGGTTGTCTTGTTCGAGACTGTCCAGTAAAGGATAGTTCCGGCCTTGTGTTGCAGGGGATATAGGGTGGATCCTCAGTACGGTGATCTAGGTGACATACTGTGACGGGCGATACCCAAGTAGCCCTACAATTGATGGAAACTCATTCTTCCTACATGCCCTTACGGTTTTGATTGTATTACCCACTTTTGTGGCTAGTAGCTGGAAATTAATAAATGTAACAATTTCGGCTATTTTCTATTTACTTGAAAACCCTAGACACTATTATAATATCACAGAATTTCCTATCAAAGTTTTGGTTAGCGTAAGGTTAAAACTTACCCATGTTTATGTGTGGGAAGTCTTACGTGATACCTTTGTTTTCAAAGGTTTTCAAAGTTAAACAACTTTAACCCGTTTACTCACACCAGACCCATGTCTGACCCGACGTTTATTTCTGTTTTCCTAAACTCTTAGGTACTCAAATTTTTACGAGTAGCCATGGGATTTAGATTAGCTTTGACGAATTCTAGAGGAGCAATGGAGCAGAAGGCTTCAGCGTTTGCAGATATATATATATAGTGTTCCGCTGTATGTTCTTTGAGTCGTTTGTATTATGTTGTATATTGAGTTGTAAATAGACAGATGTTTGTAACTATCTAATTTGTGATATAAAGTTGTGTAACTCTGATGTATATGATACTATGTAATATTTATGTGATTAATATAATTTATTCGTTCCACTGTTGAGATTCTGATGTTGTTTCTTTCTTTCTTCTCTTTCTTTATCCTTTCTATCCCTTTCTTTATAATTAATGATTCGTCTTTCTTTGGAGTGAAAGACGGTTTGTTATAGGTAGTATCAGAGTGCTAGGTTGAGTGAATACCTGGGCTTTGGAATGATTTCTTCTTGAGAGAGCATACTTGTAATTTTGAAATATATACATACATACATACATATATACATATATATATATATATATATATATTTCTATCTGATTTGTTGGGTTACCTGTTTGGGTTTTCCAATATAAGAGTTAAAGGTCGAAAGGGTAGTGGTGTGTGTAGCACTACTACCAATGGAAGAGTATGTGTCGAGACTGTAGACCCAATACCGTCTCAAGTAAGTTTTGTAGCATGGTGTATGAATTTCACCAATCTCTGAACGAAACCTGTTAAGGTTCAGAGTCCAGCATTGAAGTGTAAGTTTGATCGCGCTTGTGTGAGTGAATTTTTGAGAGTTTGGATCTGTTAGTTAAGCAGAAGCGAGTGATGGTATTTTGGCTACCTTGAAATGGTAGCTGTGTGATGAGACACAGTGACTATGGATGTCTCCGATGATGTTTTCTTTTGGAGCAAGTTTAAGGAAGTGTGTCTGCATCGGTGATGTGGCTGAGTTCAGCATGATGTTTGTGTGTTTGGTCTAAGGTCCAAGTTTCTCTAGGAGCTTTGGATAAGAAGTCTTTGGCATTTGTGGCAACGGTGCAGTTGGGAGATTTTTGTGTTCCTGTTGGAAGATCTTTTGGCTTAGCAGTTTCTTAGAGGTGGAGTTCAGAAGCTACAAAGTGGACCCATTTCTTCAAATGGATTGGTCAAGCACTATGGCTGTTCTGATGGATAAAGAAAGAATAGTAATTTTTGAATATTGGACTGGGTAGGATCGCAAAAGTGACTTGCGATAGTTTGAGTGTTCTCTTGGGTAATCTTCTGCTTGAGTCGTGGCATCTCTAAAGGATGTAGGAGTTATAGAGATATGAGAGATTTTTTGGATGTCTTGTGGGAAGAAGTTTTAGGGAAGCAGCTCAAGATTTTGTGAGACTTCTATGTTTTCTCTTTATGGATCTAAGAAAACATAATTTCTGGATGGGTTGGTCAAGTTTGTGCTCGTATTCATCGACGGCATTGTTGTCTGCTCCAGATCAGAGTTGTGTAGTGGAAGCTAGGTGGTAGATGTTCTAGATTGGAAGAAACCAGAAGTTGCAGTGTAGGGATTAGAGGGTTTCTACAGGAAATTTTTAGGATTTGAGGCCAGATTGTCAAGTGCATCTGTTTTGTCTTTTCCGGATAAGAGAAGTTATTTTTCCACTGATGATAGTAGAGTTTGTGATCTTGAATTTGGTAGATCTTGAGATGATCCATTTTTTGGATTGTTTTTGATCCAATTTGGCCAAGAAGCATCAACCAAGGTTGAGCTGATTAGGAAGGATGAAGGCAGCCAGGATCGTCAGAAGAGTTCTATGGATCAGAGACGGAGGAATTTGGAATTCGAAGTTGGAGAGTACGTTGTTATTTCTTCGGTAAAAGGAAGCAAATAAGATTGGGTAAGACTAGGAAGATAGCTTCGAGTATATTGGATCTTTCTGAGTTTTTGTGTGGATTAGTGTTTTGGTCTGCAGATTTGAATTATCGTTTGGAAGACTAAAATTCAATGTATTTCACGTATCTCTGAGGGAGTACGTGTATGATCCATCACTGTTTATGGAATCAGCAGTTCAGGAGGATTTGGTAGTTGAGTTGATCTTGTTTGTGGTCAGATATCTTGTGTATATTGTAGATCTAGATGAGTAGGAGCTCAGTAGCATAGTGGTGTAGCCTGTTTGGATTTAGTAGAGCGAGTATCCCAGTATCTGTATTTGGGAAACTCTGGATAATTTTAGGAAGCTTATCCGGGTCTATGTCCAGATAGCTAGAGTTGTTTGTTTGAATGAATTGTTTGTTTGAATGAAATTTGTTTGTTAAGCAGAATGATTGTTTGATTGATGGTGTATAGTTGATGTGTATGCTTGGATTTTTGACATAAAATTAAAAACTTTTGGATTATCTTTTGTTTCAAATTTCGAGGACGAAATTCGTTTAAGGGGGAAGGAATGTGATATCCCAGAATTTTAAGGAATTTAAAATGTGATAATCTCTTAATTTAAATTATTTGAAATTGATAAAATTGTTATTTTCAAATATAAATAACCAAATAATAATGTGATGTTTTAATTATTTTTATAGATTGATTTTAATAAGAATAATTATTTACTTTGTGTTATTTTATAAATTTGATTTTAATAGACTTGTTATTTTCAAATTTAATAAGTATTGTTTAAAATTATATATATATACATATATATATATATATATATGTATGTATGTATGTATGTATTAATTTATTTTTAAATGGAGTAATCAATTTCAAACTTAATAATGTGTTTATTTTAAAATACAAATGTTTGACTTGATTTTTAAGTTAGATTTTAAAAAAAGTAAAATTTGAATTTGAATCTGGATTTAAATTTGAATCGTTAGAGATAATTATTTTAATATATTTTGATATGAAATGTATGAATAAAGTTTTTATTTAAATAAGATTTTTATTTTATATTATTTTCCATAAAGATGTTATTTATATAAATTTGAAAAGTGTCTATTTTTATTAAATGAATACAAAAGATTTATATTAACATTTTAAAAAAAAAATGAATTTAATATATATATATATGATCTTATTTAAATCATAATTGGTGTATATTTTATTTCTTTTAAAAAAAATTATTGATATAAATTAAAAAGGCATTTAAAATATATATATATAAATTTGGAAAACTCATTATAAAGGCTTTTAAATCATTTAAAAATAAAATGAAAATAAATAATTAGAAGTGTTAATATTATATGCATCCTACATACATGTGTAAGGTAATCAAAGATTATAAAGACAAGTGTCATATTTCAATTTTGTTTTTCTTTCCTTCAAAAACAAATCTAAATAAATGTATATAAATCTATATCCTCCCTCTCTTCCATTTTCTTTATTCATTTTCACATTTTCAATACAAACCAAAAGAGAATTTATTAAACCTGAAATCATCTCTCAAACCAAAAATGAAAACAAAACTAGAAATCGCTCAAACCCATCTACAGTTATTCTTAAAACCTGTTACCCTTCTAAAAGCAAGATCAAAACTTGTTAATCCTTTTAACTTCAGCCTACAAACACTCCTCAAAACAAGTCTGCAATGCAACCCAGAATCATTTGTCTCAGACCTGAAACCAAATTCAAACCCATCTGCAATACTTTTTCCCCTATAACCATTTTTATACTAAGCCTGTAAACATCCATTAGAACACCAAAGCCATGTTAACAATCAAACCTGTAACCAATTATTCTTTCAAAACCTGTAACCATTTGTTCTTCAAGTCAGTGATGTTTTCAAGAATGCATGCAAGTAAATCTGAAGAAAAAGAAAATTTTCCAAAGCATTTCAGTTTTTAAAAGCAAGCTCTCTGGTTTTAAAGAATGAAAGAAAATTCAGTTTCAAATTCCAGTTTTTCAGGCTCTGTTCATCTTTATAAGGTGAGTAAACATTTACATAAAAGTTTAAGTAAATGAAGTTGTTGCATGTGAATTTCTATGTTGAATGTGCTTTGCTTATGTGTATATATAAATAAATCTCTGTGCGTATGCATTTGATTTAAGTGTGCATGCTGGTTATCTGAGTACTCCTCTGCTCATCATATTTGTGAGTAAACATTTATGTAAAAATTAAGTAGGTAAATATTTGTTGCATATGGATTTCTGTGATGAAGAGTGTTGCATGTGTATCTAAGTATAACTTCTGTATATATGTATCTGGTTTAAGCATGCATGTTTGATTGCCTGATTTTACCCCTGTTTATAGTTCAGAGTTTAAGTTTGATCAAAAATTCAAAATAGTATCATCTTCTCTCTGTTAGATTTTTGAATTCAAACAAGATTTGTCCGTTTAATCCTAATCTAAATTTTGAAAATATCATTAAGTAAGAAAAGTGGGAATATCATCTGAAAAATTGAAGAAGGCAATAAATATTTTAAACATGTTAAAAATCAATCATCTTAAATTGCTAATTCAAGTATTTAATTTGAATCAATCTTGGAAAATATTATTTTTAAGGAAAGAGTCACAATTTTTAAAATGGTATTGAGAGTGCAGTGCATCGATGACAAGAATATGGATTTTTGGGATTTTTTGGTACCCGGTGTATTTTTGGTGGTCGAGGCCATTACTAGAGGAGTCGGGGTGGTAAGGTGATCGGCAAAAATGGCTAGAAGGTGGTTAATACACTATGGCGATTGGGATTGTTCGATTAAGTTTTAAACCCTAATTTGGGATGTGGGCAGAATTTGGACAACGGCGTTATCTAGGATGCATCGAGTGGTCCGATACTATGGGAATGGCGGCGTGGTTGTCTGACGAAGCTATTGTCGTAGCGGCGCAACGTCTAGTGATCGGAGACATGGGATTCGAGATGATTTCTAGTGATGTTTTTGGTTCCTGTTTCTGTTGAATGGCTCGATTTCGTTTGTGAGCCTGTACTTGAGATTGGGGTGTTTGGATTGATGATGCAGGAGATCGTGGTTGTGTGGGAAGTTTAAGCAATGGTCGGAGGCTCGCCGTGGATGGTGCATGGTGCACGGTGATTATAGTGTGTTTGGATTTTGGACTGGTACTCACTCGAAGAAATGTCCAATGATTGAGGGAGGTGACTCGAGTTTATACTCGAGAAGTTCAAGTGATTTTTTGTGTCTGGATTTTGAACTTAAAAATTTAACTAATTTTAAGAAAATGGTGCGAATGGAGAGAACCCGGAGTGGCTCTCGGGTTATGTTCGGGTCAGTCCCGAAGTTAGATTAAAAGAACAGTTTTTCAAGGTTTTAAAATGTTCTATAAAGACTAGTTTTCAAATTTAAATAAAAGTATGTTTTTAAAATTTTAAATAATCAAGTTAAAATCAATTTCTTGAAAATTCATTTCTTTGTAATGAATGGTTTGAATGAATTAAGTTGTATGATTTGTTTAACTTAAATGTATTAAGTTAAATCCTTAAGTTATTTTCAAACTTAATTTGGAATGTAATTAATAAAGGAAATGTTTTTATCTTAAAAACTTAATTAAAGTTTGATAATTAATGAGATAATTAGAAGAGTGATTAATTAAATTGGTTAATGATTAATGATTTATTAATTAACAGTTAAGGGTTTCAATTGATTTATTAAATTATAATTAAGAATTGTTAATTGATAATAGAAATAAGTAATTAATGATTTTTTATTTAAAAACTTAATTAATGATTTAATTATGTAAAGTTAATTGCTAAGATAAAATGTTTTAAATTATTAATTAAAGATAATGTTTTATCTTAAAGTAAATTAAGATTTTAATAAGTGAGATTAATATAGTTAATTAAGAAAATTTAAGTTTAATTAATTAATTTTATTAATTATTGATAAGGATTAATTAAGTAATTAATTAAGAATAATTAATTTAATTAACTCATAGTTATGATTGATTAACTAATAACTAGAGATTATTTAATTTGTAATTAGAAATTAATTAATTAAGTGATTAAGGGTTAATTAAACCAGTAATTAAGAAGTACTTAATAAAGTTTTATTAAGTAATAATTAGGTTCTCTTAATTAACAATTAAAAGATTATTAATCTATAATTAAAGTTAATTAAGGATTAATTAACTATTATTAAGGGTTAACTAATTGTCATTAATGATTGATTAATTAGTAATTATGGATTAATTTATTAGTAATAGGCCGTTAATTAATAATTAAGTTTTATTAATTAATAATTAAGTGATAATTAATTAGTTAGTTAAGATTACTTAATTAATTATATAAGTAATTAAGGATTGATTAATTTGTATTAAAGGACATTGATTAATAATTAAGGTTATTAATTAATAGTTGAAGGATAATTAATCTGTAATGAAGGATTAATTAAGTTGTTTAAAGGGTAATTAAGGGATGAACAACTTGATTGTGATTTGTGAGATGAATGTGATTAATTTAAGTTAATTAATTTGTTAATTAATTAAAGATAGTCACTTGGTAATTGATTAAGTATAATTACTTAATGGGATTTGATAAGTGTAATTACTTAGTGTAAGTAATTGATAAATAAATTGCTAGATGTAATTGATATAAGGGAAATTACTTAATGAGAAGTAATTTTAAAGGATGATTACTTGGTAGAAGTAATTAACATTAATTACATGGTGTAATTAATCAAAGATAAATAAAATTAATTAGAAGTTAATTAAAAAGTAATTAAGAATAGTTAATTGCTGTTATAATTATTTAGATTGATTAATGAAAGTAATTAATTAAAGTATAATTAATTAATGTAATTAATTAAGGATTAATGTAATTAATTATAGGTAATTAATTAATTATGTAATTAAAGGTTAATTACTGTAATTGTTTGTGAATAATTAACTTGTGTAAAATAATTAATGATAATTACTTAAAGTAATTAGAGAATAATTAATCAAGGGTGATTAATTAAGATAGATGGATGATTAATTAATTAAATGGATTGTAATTAATTAATGGTTGACTAAGCAGGATTTGGTAATTAATTCTTAAGTAATTAATTTTATTTAAGTTGATTAAATTATTTATAATATGGATTAATAATGGTTGCTTATGGATGATTGTTTAAGTAGAATGCCTGATTTGGTAGATATCTGTTGGATGACAATCTAAGATATTCTGTGATATGATATTTGGATATATGTGTGATAAATGTGTGATATTTATCTGTGAATGCTCTGTGAATTCAATTATTGGATTGAATTGAATTTTTTAAATCTTAAACAACTTGGCCTTTAAGATACGTTTGGATTTCGATGAGACCGGAATCGGGTAACAAATTTGATTATCCGAAAACCACGTCGATCCAAGTTAAATGATAGGTTGTGACATCTCAAGTGAAGATTCAGAGAAAGGCTATAGTCGTTAACTCTGAGGGTGATTCCAAAACGAGTTAACGGAGTTAGTGCTTTGTATAGAGATGAAGATTTAAAGTGCAAGGGTTATTGTCGTTAACTCTCAAGGTGATTCCAAAATGAGTGTAACGAGATAATGCTTTCGGTTTCGTTCGAACCCGAAACGAACTTGTATGGATTGAATGCTTTCAGAACATCGTCAGGTGGACGATGAGCATTCTAAGAGATGTGTTATCTAAAGGTAATCGTAGCCTCAGGCCTCATCAACCGGGAAGGGCTAAAACAGGGAAGGTGCATCAAGGCTAAGTGGGTAGCACCCAAGTAGGACGAGATTTACCCCTGTCTAGATTCCTTTTTTATTCTGTTGTGTGGGCAGTTGGTTCGAGCAAACTGCGGGGTTGTCTTATTCGGGACTGTCCAGTAAGGGATAGTTCCGGCCTTATGTTGCAGGGGATTTAGAGTGGATCCTCGGTAAGGTGATCTAGGCCACGTACTGTGACGGGCGGTACCCTAGTAGCCTTACCATTGATGGAAACTCATTCTTCCTACGTGCCCTTATGGTTTTGATTGTATTACCCACTTTTGTGGCTAGTAGTTGGAGTTCATTGAATGTAACAATTTCAGCTATTTTCTATTTACTTGAAAACTCTAGACACTAATATAATATCACAGGATTTCCTATCAAAGTTTTTGTTAGCGTAAGGTAAAAACTTACCCATGTTTATGTGTGGGAAATCTTATGGGATACCTTTGTTTTCAAAGGTTTTCAAAGTTAAACAACTTTAACCTGTTTACTCACACCAGACCCATGTCTGACCCGGCGTTTATTTCTGTTTTCCTAAACTCTTGGGTTGTTATTACCCAGAATTTTAAGCAATATCAATTTAAAAATGTGAATTAAAAATTAAATTGATTTGATAATCTTTGTGATAAGATTTGAATTAATTTAGTAATCCAATAAAATAAATATTTAATTGATAGATTTTTATCTTTTTAAATCTAATAAATTTTTTTCTATTTATAATGTATATAGGATATGTATATATTGTAAATAGATATAGTTTTAATTTAATAAATAAATAAATCTGGTTTTCTAAATAATATATATATATATATATATATATTTGGTAAAATTGGGTATAATTTTAAAATTAAACTTTTAAAAGCTATTGAATAAATAAAATATGGTTTTAGAAAAATTTAATTTGTTTAAATTGATTAATTTGATATTAATTTTTTAAAAGTATATAATAAATAACTTTATGATTTAAATACATAAGGTAAATATTGAAATGGTTTAAAATATGTTTTAACTCAAGTTTAAATTTAAATAAAAATAACAATAAGGGTTATTTTGATATAGTGTGATAAAATAAATAATTTATTAATAAAGAAACAATTTCTTTTATAAATTATTTATAGTTATCAACTTTGTTATTTTTAAAATATAATAATACATTGTTTTTAACAAATAGATTTCTAATAAAAATAATTGTTTTTCAAAATTGAATTTTGGAATTTGATTTGGATTTGAATTCAAAGCTTTAAAATTTAAAGTATAAATATTTTTGATTTTTTTGATTTTAAAATATTTGTATAAACTTTTATTTTATAAATAAATTTGGATTTATTCATTTTAAAAAAATTTCTACATGTAAATAAGTACCTAATAACTAATTAATTAAACAAAGATTTACTTTTATCTCATATTAATATATTAACTAAATAACTAATTAACATTTAATTATAACTAATTAACATTAAAGACAAATGTAAGCATTTTACAAATTAAAAGAACATGTGTTAACTAATTAACTTACCTTCATGACAAATGTTAAAATTGGAAGACAAGTGGCATTTTAAAATTAGCGTTTTCTTTTATTTTTATTTCAGTTTTTATGTATGTACAAATCTTCTTACAATTCTTTTTTTTTCCTATCTAAATCAAACTTAAGAGCAAAGAAAATCTGAAAATACTTCCTTTGAAACCAAAAATCTAAATCTTCTCCAACAAATTCTGTAAATCTGTAACATGCAAACCATTTCTCAAAACACCTCCACTAAAATCAAATGCATGAAATCAAATCATGCAAATCTGTAGCATGCATGCAATTGAAAAATCAAGGAGCAAATCTAAAACCTGCATTTTCTTCAGAATCTGGATTTCAAAAGCAAAATTGTTTTAAGACCTGCATTTCTTAAAAATCTGGGAATCAAAGTAGCATGCATGTAGTTTCAAAATTTAAGGAGCAAGCCTTCCAACATTTGCTGTGCAAAGTATACAAGCAATTCAAAATTTAAGCTAAGCACTTCAAGTTTTTAACAATGGACACTGCAAATTCCAGTTTTTCAAAACTTTTGCAAAAACAACTTGAGGCTCTGCTCATATTTTTATGACACGTGAGTAATTTTTAAAATCTAAAATTTTATTTAGTTGCATGCTAATTTTGTGATAAAATTTTGTGCTGTATATGTAAATGTAATCAGTGTATGCAAGTTTTAAGAATGTCCTCTGTTCATAGTTCCAGTCTTCCTGTTGTTTATAAATGCTTGTTCTTTTTGGCTAAATTTCTGTTAGGATTTAGTTACAAACAAAATTTTTTATTTAATTTCAAAGTAAGTTTTAGAATTTGATTAAATTAATATAACTTGTATTGTATTGGCTCTGGAAAATCATAGCAACTGTGCAAGCTCAAATTTAAATGAAAATTTAATCGTCTTATTTTCTGGATTCATGGATATGAATTAAATACTAAAATTAAAACATGATTTTTAGAACAAAAATTAGGATTTTTATTAAAGGGGTTAGAGAGAAGTTCTAGGTTCAACAGAAAAGGGAAAATTTGTGATTTCTGGTAATCTATTTGATTTTGGAGTATCGAGTTTCTTCCAGTGGGTAATGAAGTGATCAGTGATGCTTGAAAAATTATAGAATGGTGATGCAAATCACCATGGAAGCAGAGGTGATGGTTTCTTATCTGTAGCCCTAGTTTTAACTAGGCAACTTGTTTGGGTCGGTACGGCCTGTAGGGACGATCGAGTTCAACTTGGCTTTAGGTGTTGAAAGTTTGGTCGTAGGCGAGGTTGTGGTCGGTGGTGGAAGCTCTCTGGAGGATGCAGCGCCGTGGGGGAAGAGTTGACAGGTTTTGGAGGGTGTTGGTCTTTCTGTTCTAGGTTTAAGATTTGAACTCGAATTCGAATTCGAGTTGTATGTGAGCGATGTGATGATCGAAATGGAATGGGAGGTTGGTCGCCGATGTGGGGAGGCCACCGGAGGTGGCTGGAGTTGGCCGGAGGCACGGTGCATGTGCACCATGCACTTTTGGTTTCAGAAGTTTACCTGGTGGAAGCAGCATAATGAACTCGAGAATTACTCGAGTAATTGCTGTGTTGCTCGAAGATTCTTGCTTGTTGACTCGAAGTAGAATTGGCTCTGGCTCGGGTTAGAGTATGGTGATAGGTTTTGGGACAGAAACATGTTACTCTGTTTAAATTTTAAAATAAAATTCAAAACCTGATTTTAAATGAAAGTAAAGTTTTAAAATAAGGTTTAAATCTAGTTTTCAATCTTAGTTTAAGTTAAATCTAAGTCTAAAATAAATTCAATTTTAATTTGAATCTAGTTTGGAAATAAATGAGTTTTTAAACTCAAATTGACTTAATATTATTAAAGTATTTAAGAAGTTAAAGTGTATTTAAAAAGATTTTGAATTTAAATGGGGTTTGAAAGGTAAGGAAGGATTTAACAAAGTTAAATCAGAATTTTTAAATTTGAATTCAAATTTGATTTGAATCTAAAGTTTTGGAAATAAAGTAGAGTTTATAAATTTAAATATTGTAAATAAGTTTAAAAGTAAAGTATACTTTAATGATTTGAAACAAAAAGGAAATTAGTATAAAATCTTAAAATTTGTTTTATATAAGCACTCTTTAACACATGAATTTCAAAGTTTTAAATTGGATAAAGATAAATTGGATTTCATTTTAAAAATTTGAATTTTAAAATGAAATTTGAAATTGAATTTGAAATAAATATATCAAAAGTATTTATGAATGATAATTTAACCATAGATAAGGAAGGTTTTGTCTTAAAATATATTTAGAATTTAATGATTAATAATTTCATTTAATTATTAAGGTAATTAAATGAATAATTTATTTAATTAATTAATGGAATGGATAATTAATTAAGATAAATAAAGGTCATAATGTATTAATTAAGTTAAGTTAATTAATTAATTAAGGATAATTAAATATAAGGTTAATTAATTGAATGTTAAAGATTAATCAATTTGAAATTAATAATGATTAATGAAAATTAATTACTTAAGAAAAGTAATTAAAGTATGGTTAATAACTTAAGATTATTTAATAATTATTTAATATGATTAATTTCAAATAATTAATTAGATTAATTAATTAAATGATAATTAATTGTGAAATTTAAGTTAATTACTTAATAAAAGTAATTAAGACATTAATTACTTAATGTAATTGATGGAGTTTATTGTGATTGGTTTAAATTAATTAATTAATTAAGTTTAATTAATTTTAATCACTGGTTGATAATAATAACTTAATGTAATTAATGGAATGCAATTGCTCAGTAATGTAATTAATGATAATTACTGGATGTAATTAGTGGAAAATGATGGAATTGTGAAAGTAATTTGGATTAAATACTTTGTATAATTAATCAAGGGATTAATTATATATAATTAATTAAGGAGTGATTAATTTGATGAAGTAATTAAGGGTAGTTAATTACTGAATGTGATTAATCAAAGGTGATTAATAATTATGGTTTAACTGAGATTAATTACTGAATGTAATTAATCAAATATAATTAAGGATTATTAATTAATATAATTAATGATGTAATTAAGATTGATTAATTAAGATTAATTAATCAATAATAAATGATTAAGGGTAATTAATTAATTGTAATTAATTAAGTTTTAATGTAATTAATTATAGTTAATTAATTAATGAAGTAATTAATGGTTAATTACTATGTTTGGTTTAGAGTAATTAACTTGTGCAAATAATTAAAGGATAATTACTAGAATGTAATTAAAGTATAATTAATCAGGGGTGATTAATTAAGATGATAAATTAGAGGGTAATTAATTAATTAATTTGTAATTAATTAATGGGTATGTAAGCAAGAATTATATTGATATAGGTAATTAATTTAATTCAGTTTAAACTAATTAGAGATGATGTAATTAATTTAATTCATTTTAAATTAATTATAGATGGTATGATTATAGATCATTGCTTATGAATGGATGGTATTGGTTGCCTTGAATGGTTTGAAATCTCAAGTATGAATTAGTAATGTTGAGTGATATAGATGCATTGGTTGCATTGTGATGATGATATGGATTATCTTTTGATAATGTTAATGTGGATTATTTGTTGTGATGATAATGTTGGTTATCTATTGTGATATGTGAATTATCTATCTGTGTATATAGATAATTGTATTGAATTGTTTTAAACTCTAAAACAACTTGGACCTAAAAGACATGCTTTGGATTTCGATGAGACCGGGATCGGGTTTCCATATGTGGATATCCGAAAACCACATCGATCCAAATTAACGATAGGTCGTGAATCTCATGTGAAGAGTGAAAATTCGAGGTGCAAGGACTATTCGTCAGTATAACTCTGAGGGTGATTCCGAGATGAGTTTGACGAGGTAGTAATTTCAGATTTGAGATGAAGATTCAGAGTGCAAGGGTTATCGTCGTTAACTCTGAGGGTGATTCCAAAATAAGTGTAACGAGATAATGCCTTCGGTTTCGTTCGAACCCGGAACGAACTTGTATGGATTGAATGCTTTCAGAACATCGTCAGGTGGACGATGAGCATTCTAAGTGATGTGTCCTATAAAGGTAATCGTAGCCTCAAGCCTCATCAATCGGGAATGGCTAAAACAGGGAAGGTGCAGCAAGGCTGAGTGGGTCATGCCCAAGTAGGACGAGATTTTCCCCTATCTAGAGGTCCCTTTTTATTTCGGCTTAGTGGGCGGTTGGATATGCGCACCAACTGCGGGGTTGTCTTGTTCGGGACTGTTCAGTAAGGAATGGTTCCGGCCTTGTCTTGCAGGGGATTGGGAGTGATCCTCGGTACGGTGATCTAGTCCACGTACTGTGATGGCGGTACCCCGATAGCCCTGGCATTGTATGGAATCCAAAATCCAATAAGTGTAACGGTTTTGATTGTATTACCCACTTTTGTGGCTAGTAGCTGGAATTTAATAAATGTAACAATTTCGGCTATTTCATATTTACTTGAAAACCCTAGACCTATTATAATATCACTAGATTTCCTATCAAATGTTTTGGTTAGCGTAAGGTAAAAACTTTTCCATGTTTATGTGTGGGAAGTCTTACGTGATACCTTTCTTTTCAAAAGGTTTTTAAAATTAAGCAACTTTAACATGTTACTCACACCAGACCCATGTCTGACCCAGAGTTTATCTTCTGTTTTCTTAAACTCTTGGGTACTCAAATTTTTACGAGTAGCCAAGGGATTCAGGTTAGCTTTGACGAACTGTGGAGGAACAATGGAGCAGGAGGCTTCGACGTTAGATATTTTGTTTCTGCTGTGTGTTTTCTATATTGTGTTTTGAGTTGTAATAACTAGACAGGTGTTTTCTATATTATCTGTGTACTCTGATAATTGTTGTTGTACTATGTAACACTTATGTTACTAATATAATTTACTCCTTCCGCTGTTTAGATTCTGATGTGTTGTTTTCTTCTTTCTTCTCTTTCTTTCTCTTTTATATCCCTTTCTTTCTTATTAATGATGCGTCATTCTGTGGCGATGAATGGCGGGTCGTTACATGGGTACACAAATTTTTACGTGTAGCCAAGGGATTTGGATTAGCTTTGACGAATTCTGGTGGAGCAATGGAGCAGAAGGCTTCAGCGTTTGTAGATATATAAGTGTATATATATATATATATATTGTTCCGCTGTGTGTTCTCTGAGTCGTTTGTATTGTGTTGTATATTAAGTTGTAAATAGACAGATGTTTATAACTGTCTAATTTGTGATATAAAGTAGGTTAACTCTGATGTATATGATACTATGTAATATTTATGTGATTAATATGATTTATTTGTTCCGCTGTTGAGATTCTGATGTTGTTTCTTTCTTTCTTCTCTTTCTTTCTCTTTTATATCCCTTTCTTTCTTATTAATGATGCATCATTCTGTGGAGTGAAAGATGTGTTATTACAGATGGTATTAGAGCGCTAGGTTAAGTGAATAGCTAGGCTTTGGAATGATTTCTTCTTGAGAGAGCGTACTCGTAATTTTGATATATATATATATATATATATATATATATATATTTCTACCTGATTTGTTGGGTTACCTATTCGGGTTTTCCAATATAAGTGTTAGAGGTAGAAAGGGTAATGGTGTGTGTAGCACTACTACCAATGGAAGAGTATATGTCGAGACTGTAGACCCAATACCGTCTCGAGTAAGCTTTGCAACATGGTGTAAAGATTTCACCAATCTCTGAAGGAAACCTGTTAAGGTTCAGAGTCCAGCATTGAAGTGTAAGTTTGATCGCGCTTGTGGGAGCGGATTTTCAAGAGTTTGGATCTGTTAGTTAAGCAGAAGCGAGTGATGGTATCATGGCTACCTCAGTAAGTAGTAGTTGTGTGATGAGACGCAGTGACTATGGATGTCTCCGAAGATGTTTTCTTTTGGAGCAAGTTTAAGGAAGCGTGTCTGCATCAGTGATGTGGCTGAGTTCAGCAGGATGTTTGTGTGTTTGGTCTGAGGTCCAATTTTCTCAAGGAGCTTTGGATAAGAAGTCTTTGGCATTTGTGGCAATGGTGCAGCTGGGAGATGTTTTTTGTTCCTGCTGGAAGATCTTTTGGCTTAGCAGTTTCTTAGAGGTGGAGTTTAGAAGTTATAGAGTGGACCCATTTCTTCAAATGGATTGGTCAAGCAATATGGCTGTTCTGATGGATAAAGAAAGAGTAGTAATTTTAGAATATTGGACTGGGTAGGATCGCAAAAGTGACTTGCGATAGTTTGAGTGTTCACTTGGGTAATCTTCTGCTTGAGTCGTGGCATCTCTAAAGGATGTAGGAGTTATAGAGTTATCAGAGATTTTCTGGATGTCTTCTGGGAGAAGTTTTAGGGAAGCAGCTCAAGATTTTGTGAGACTTCTATGTTTTCTCTTTATGGATCTAAGAAAACATAATTTCCGGATGGGTTGGTCAAGTTTGTGCTCGTACTCATCGACGGCATTCTTGTCTGCTCCAGATCAGAGTTGTGTAGTGGAAGCTAGGTGGTAGATGTTCTAGAGTGGAAGAAACCAGAAGTTGCAGTGTAGGGATTAGAGGGTTTCTACAGGAAATTTTTAGGATTTGAGGCCAGATTGTCAAGTGCATCTGTTTTGTCTTTTTCGGATAAGAGAAGTTACTTTCTACTGATGATAGTAGAGTTTATGATCTTGAATTTGATAGATCTTGAGATGATCCATTTGTTGGATTTTTTTGATCCAGTTTGGCTAAGAAGCATCAGCGAAGGTTGAGCTGATCAGGAAGGACGAAGGCAACCAAGACCGTCAGAAGAGTTCTGTGGATCAGGGACGGAGGAATTTGGAATTCGAAGTTGGAGACTACGTTGTTATTTCTTAGATAAAAGGGAGCAAATAAGATTGGGAAAGACTAGGAAGATAGCACCGAGTATATTGGATCTTTCTGAGTTTTTGTTTGGATTAGTGTTTTGGTCTGTAGGTTTGAATTGTCAGTTTGGAAGACGGAAATTCAATGTATTTCATGTATCTTTGAGGGAGTACGTGTATGATCCATCAATGGTTGTGGAACCAGCAGTTCAGGAGGATTTGGTAGTTGAGTCGATCTTGTCTGTGGTCAGATATCATGTGTAGATTGTAGATCTATATGAGTAGGAGCTCAGTTGCTTAGTGGTGTAGCTAGTTTGGATTTAGTAGAGCGAGTATCCCAGTATCTGTATTTGGGAAACTCTGGATAATTTTAGGAAGCTTATCCGGGTCTATGTCCAGATAGCTAGAGTTGTTTGTTTGAACGAATTGTTTGTTTGAATGAAATTTATTTGTTTGGATGAATGGTTGTTTGATTGATAGTGTATAGTTGATGTGTATGCTTGGATTTTTGAAATAAAATTTAAAACTTTTAGATTATCTTTTGTTTTAAATTTCGAGGACGAAATTCTTTTAAGGGGGGAGGAATGTGATATCCTAGAATTTCAAGGAATTTAAAATGTGATAATCTCTTATTTTAAATTATTTGAAATTGACAAAATTGTTATTTTCAAATATAAATAACCAAATAATAATAATGTGATGTTTTAGTTATGGTTATAGATTGATTTAATAAGAATAATCATTTAATTTGTGTTATTTTATAAATTTGATTTTAATAGACTTGTTATTTTCAAATTTAATAAGTATTGTTTAAAATTATATATATATATATATATATATATATATATATATATATATATATATATTAAGTTGTTTTTAAATGGAGTAATCAATTTCAAACTTAACAATGTGTTTATTTCAAAATATAAATGTTTGAGTTGATTTTTAAATTAGATTTTTTTAAAAAAGTAAAATTTGTATTTGAATATGGATCTAAATTTGAATCTTTAGAGATAATTATTTCAATATATTTTGATATGAAATGTATAAATAATTTTCTTATTTAAATAAGATTTTTATTTTATATTATTTTCCTTAAAGATGTTATTTATATAAATTTGGAAAGTGTTTATTTAATAGTAAATAAATACAAAAGATTTATACTAACATTTTAAAAAAATGAATTTAATATATTATATATGATTTTATTTAAATCATAATTGGTTTATATTTTATTACTTTTAAAAAGTTTTATTTATATAAATTAGAAAAGGCATTTAAAATATATTTATAAATTAGGAAAACTCATTATAAGGACAAGTGTCATATTTCAATTTTGTTTTTCTTTCATTCTAAAACAAATCTAAATTAATCTATATCCTCCCTCTCCTCCATTTTCTTTGTTCATTTTCACATTTTCAATACAAACCAAAACCAGAAATTTTATCAAACCTGAAATCATCTCTCAAACCAAAAATGAAAACAAAACTAGAAATCTCTCAAACCCATCTGCAGTTATTCTTAAAACCTGTAACCCTTCTCAAATGCAAGATCAAAACTTGTTAATCCTTTTATCTTCAACCTGCAAACACTCCTCAAAACAAATTTGCAATGCAACCCAGGATCATTTATCACAGACCTGAAACCAAATTCAAACCATCTGCATTGCTTTTTCCCCTGTAATCATCTTTATACTAAGCCTGTAAACATCCATCAGAACACCAAAGCCCTGTAATCAAACCTGTAACCAGTAATTCTTTCAAAACCTGTAACCATTTGTTCTTCAATTCTGTGATATTTTCAAGAATGCATGCAAGTAAATATGAAGCAAAAGCAAAATTTCCAAAGCATTTTGAGTTTTTAAAAGAAAGATCTCCAGTTTTAAAGAATGAAAGAAAATTCGGTTTCAAAGTTCCAGTTTTTTTGGCTCTGTTCATCTTTATATGGTGAGTAAACATTTACATAAAAGTTTGAGTAAATGAAGTTGTTGCATGTGAATTTCTGTGTTGAAAGTGCTATGCTTATGTGTATACATAAATAAATCTCTGTGCATATGCATTTGATTTAAGTGTGCATGCTGGTTATCTGAGTGCTCCTCTGCTCATCATATCTATGAGTAAACATTTATATAAAAATTAAGTAGGTAAATGTTTGTTGCATATGGATTTCTGTGATGAAGAGTGTTGTATGTGTATCTAAGTATAACTTATGTATATATGTATCTGGTTTAAGCATGCATGTTTGATTGCCTGATTTTACCCCTGTTTATAGTTCAGAGTTTAAGTTTGATCAAAAATTCAAAATAGTATCATCTACACTCTGTTAGATTTTTCAATTCAAAAAAGTTGTTTGTTTAATCCTAATCTAAGTTTTGAAAATATCATTAAGTAATAAAGTGGGAATATCATCTGAAAAATTGAAGAAGGCAGTAAATATTTTAAACATGTTAAAAATCAATCATCTTAAATTGCTGATTCAAGTATTTAATTTGAATCAATCTTGGAAAATATGATTTTTCAGGAAAGAATCACAATTTTTAAAATGGTATAGAGAGTGTAGTGCATCGATGACCAGAATATGGTTTTTTGGGATTTTCTGGTAGCCGGTGTATTTCTGGTGGTCAAGGCCATTACTGGAGGAGGTCGTGGTGTTGAGGTGATCGGCAAAAATGGCTAGAAGGTGGTTAATACACCGAGGCAATTGGGATTGTTTGATTAAGTTTTAAACCCTAATTTGGGATGTGGCCAGAATTTTGTAACAACCTTGTATTTTGTGATTATTTTTATTTTATATTTTAATTGAAATTTCTGATTTAAAAACTTAATTATATTTATTAAAATAGATAAATTTTGTTATTTTAAATATAAATTTTTATTTTTGTGTGAATTATAATTTCAAACCTGAATAAATATAATATTTTCCAGAAAAGTGGATTTTTGGTCAATCTGGTCAAACTTTGACTTTTAAATTCAAAATTTAAATTTTGAGTTTTTGAGTTTTTGAAATTTATCTTTTATATTGAAAATAGATTAAATTTTAAGAATACTATTTTTCGTTTCGTTGAAATCCGATTTATATTGTGAAAGTTATGTTTTTTACAATATTGTGTGTAAATTGATTTATTTAACAATATTGTTTATTTTAAATTATATAAATAATATTTTTTATCTCTCATATCTTGCTCTAATTTTTATATAAGTGTGTAATATGACATTTAATATATATATTTTTTATTTTTAAAATATTTTTTAGAGTGTAGTTGTTATTTTTTCCAAACTTGTTATATTTTATTTTCAATTTTCAATACTAGTTTACATATATTAAATTATATTTTATATTTTTATATATTTTTCTAAAATTTATTTATTCATTTCATTTTTACTTTATCTGGTATTCATTTTATTTTTATTTACTTGTTTTTTATTTTTATTTTATTTGAATAAAGAAAAAGAGAAATATCAAAAGACTTTGGCCTTTAAACCTTTGACCTTCCATTTTCCACCTTTTCACTTTGGGCTGTCTTTTCCCTAACCATTAGCCATGATTTTTTTTATCATTCCACGTGAACATCTTTCCCACTTCACCTTTTCATGCCAAGCTTCAGATTTGAGAAAAATTTCAAGGTAATGTCATCCTCTTCTCTATTCTTTTTTACCTTCATTTCATTGATTTTCCTTTGTAAATTGCCTTGGAATCTTCATGTATTTGCTTGGCCATACTCCTCCACTACTTGCTAACCATGCCCATTTGGATCCATATCCTAGTCCGAAGCACCATGGTGGCTGAGCACACCTGCCCTAGGCCGAGCACTTGAATGACGGAGGCAATGGTCAGGTCATTCCTTTCATTGTTGTCTTTAAATTCAATTTGTTTTAAAGTATATTTGTGTTGAAATCATAAGAATATTTTGGTTGAAATCATATTTATATTATCTTGTTCTAGGGGTTGTGTACAAGATAAAAGCTTGGTTCTCTCCCCACTCAAGTCAAATAGTCGTGTTATCGTGCTTTCGGGATTCGTTTGTGTGCTTTTGTCTTGCTATCTCCAGCAGAAACAAGTGAGTATTTCTCACAAGGCATTTCGTACTTATATAACTAGTAAACTGATAGCATCTGAATCTGTAAACCTTATTATCATGTTATAACTGCCTATGCTATGATCATATGATGTTCACTTCTGTTTATACACCTACCATATCATCTGTTACCGTTATATAATGCCATTCTATTTATTTTTATCAATTTATCACACTGCAAGTTCCCTGTAGAATAGAATCACTATGGGTTGAAATGATATATACCCGAACGGACTTTAGAATAGGGAAAAAACATTATGGGCTGAAATGATAGGCCTGAACTATTTTTATTTATTGGCATTTACTTGGGATTCCGGGTTTGAAATAATAGAACCCGGATTTTTCCTTTGTAAATTACGGATTGAAATGATATTACCCGTATCACTTGATTTAGGTTAGAAAATTATACACGGACCCGTGGTTAATATATATATTTCTAAAATTTTGAAAGTATTATAGAAATGTAAATATTATGATATTTTGATTTAAATTTAAAGTAAAATTGAATTTTGAATGTATTGTTGATTTTCTACAAATTTATAAGTGAAATAAATTAATGGTAAAGTAGAAATTTGAAATAAAAGTTACTTTTGGAATTTATGATTTTATTTTTAAATGGAGTTTAAATTAAGTAAGAAAGTATGATAAATAGATTTAAATTTGAATTTAAAATGATTTTATAAAGTGTTATTTATATTTATAATGAATTAAAAATAGTTAAATAAATTAATGCGAAAAATGAAATTTGAATTATAATTTAACTTGTAAAATGGGAAATGTATTTTAAAAATAAAGGTTAAGTTATGAAAATAAAAATGGAATTCAAATTTAACTTATAAAATGGTAAATTTTAAAGAATAAGTAAATGAAAATGTTATGAAATGGTATATTGATTTTAATAAGTGAATTATTAAAATTTGATATTAAATTGTGAAATTTCACTTTATAAATCATGACTTAAAAGGGTATTTAAATGATCATTTTTAAAAGTATGAAAATATGATTTTTTATAAGTTAAAACTTGTTTAAATAAAAATTTAGTTGTTTATGAATTTTTTTTGAAAACTTGGAATTCAATTAACAGCATTTTTGAAATGCTATCATTCCTGAAGTAAAAGATATTACAGCATTTTGTAAACGCTGTAATTGATATAAATGAACTAAAAGACTTAATTGAACTAAGGGCTATTATAGCATTTTGTAAGTGCTGTAGTTGTAGAAACTAAACTAAAACCTATTATAGCATATCTGTAAATGCTATCTTTGTTAAAATGATTTGTTTTCAAATGTAAATTTACCGTAGCATTTTCTAAATGCTGCAAAAGTTGAAATTTCACTGTTTTAATAAATTGAAGTAAATAAATGAATTCTAAAAATGGTAAAATTGTAAGAATTTTATATTTGATTATTAAATATAATAACTTCACTTTTAATTGGTTTAGATGGAATATTTAATTGATATAATTGGAATATGTAATTAGTTTAATTGGAATATTTAATTGGTTGATTTAATTGGAATATTTGCTTTGATATATAAACCATTTTGAAATGTGATTTGAAATGGTATTTAAATTAAATAAAAATGAATGTGGTTTTGGAAAGATGTGATATTTTGATATTTTGAAATGAATTTGAAATGATATTGAATTTTGAAATGATATTTGATTTTTGAAGTATAAAATACCATTTTGGAATTTTAACCACGGGATGTATTTAATTTATGGTTTAAAGGATCCTTAGAGGATGGGCGATCCCAAGCATCCGTTAAGTTATTGTGCATTACTATTACAGTTCACTTGAGTTGGTTTACATTATATAAGTATGAATGTCCTGACTCGAGTGTTTTGTGTTTTACTTTACGCTCGGGTTAGCCTGAGTATTTACAGCTTAGCTTTGGATTTCTTTTCTGGAGCTAGGAATCGCTGGAGATTCTGCTTGTCTAGTTATCGTTTCCCTTTCAGTTTCAGTTGTTCTATTTCAGCTCTGGTATTTATAAACTTCTATGTATTTGAGATATCTATTGTATATGTTTTTCGAACTGATATTATGCATTATGTTTTGAGAGTTTGTTATAGTAACTTCATGAACTACTATGGTATTTTAATTTCCGCTGTGAGTTATCTAATAGTTCAGTGTCTGTGATTCTGTAATTCTATTTCATTTGCTCCAAATTTTATCACAATTCGATGTTTTGAGCAATTCAAGTCCGGCATGTGTGGATGCAAACGGCTGAAAATATCAGGTTGTTACATTTGGTATCAGAGCTTTGGTTTTTAGGCAAACCATAGCCTGCCGAGCAATAAAAACTCATTAGAGATAGGGTAGAAATACCCTAGAATGAGTGAAATCAATCTCAGAATCATTTCTTTGTGAGAGAACGTATTTTTGAAGTATAAAATGATTTCCAAATGATTTCAAAGGATTTTCAAAGATTATATTAGTATAAATTTTTCATATTTTTAAATCAAGATTTTCTAAACTTCGTCCCTTCGGTATCCACCTTGTTAAAAATCTCTTGGTTAGGATTCTTATTAGTTAGGATTGCTTCAACTTTGGAATGCTCCCACTAGTTCTGAAATTCAGTTTTACCTTCCCTATTTTATCCTTTTGATTTTGGGCATTCCGTAACTCCACTTTGGAATGACCTCTCTAAAGATCGGTGATTCTGCCAATCTTTGAATGAATTGTAAAGGGGTGAAACTCCTTTACAATTGGCATTGATTCACCAGGGATTTCTATATCCTCGGTTTACGATGCTATCTATCTCCTGCTCTACCCAGATTTTATCTCTGGCGATCGAATGTCGATTTGCCTTAGATTTCCGAATTGATTATATTCACGAAGTCACGGTTGACCGGTTAAGGTCGCCTGCAATTTATATAGGCTTATCCATCTTCTATTATTGAATTATCTAATCTTAGTTCAAGCTTATCTTCAAAACAGGATTCTATTTGATTAGAGTTCCTCTAATTCAAATTTCTGTTTGTTTTGAAATCCATCCTTGAATCATCCCTTGGAAAATTTGTGTTTGGTTGTATTTTGAAATTGTGCATACATCGAAATTATTATTTTGATAAGGATGACCACCTTTTTATATAAAAGTAAAATGTTTTTGATAAGGATTATATACCTTTTAAAACGAGAATTTGAGTTTCAGAAGGATTTGAAATTTTGAAAATTTATAAGAAATTTGATTTAAAGAAAAATGATTTATAATTGAAGGGTTTTGAATTTGAATTTCGAGGACTCGAACTCCGGTGTTTTGAAATTGGTTTTAAGGTTTTGGAAAATAATAATAATATGATTTAAAGATATTTTCTGAATAAGAAATGTTTCAAATGTATTCGAATGAATTTCAATGATTTCAAAGAGATTTCAAAGAAGTTTCAAGAAAATAGAATTATAACTTAACTTGTAAATGGGAAATGTTTTTTAAAAATAAAGGTTAAGTTATGAAAATAAAATGGAATTTAAATTTAACTTATAAAATGGTAAATTTAAAGAATAAGTAAGTGAAAATGTTATGAAATGGTATATTGATTTTAATAAGTGAATTATTAAAATTTGATATTAAATTGTGAAATTTCACTTTATAAATCATGACTTAAAAGGGTATTTAAATGATCATTTTTAAAAGTATGAAAATATGATTTTTATAACTTAAAAATTGTTTAAATAAAAATTTAATTGTTTATGAAATTTTTTTGAAAACTTGGAATTCAATTAACAGCATTTTTGAAACGCTATCATTTCTAAAGTAAAAGATATTACAGCATTTTGTAAATGCTGTAATTGATATAAATAAACTAAAAGACTAAATTGAACTAAGGGCTATTATAGCACTTTATAAGTGCTATATTTATAGAAACTAAACTAATACCTATTATAGCATATCTGTAAATGCTATCTTTGTTAAAATGATTTGTTTTCAAATATAAATTTACCGTAGCATTTTCTAAATGCTGAAAAGTTGAAATTTCACTGTTTTAATAAATTGAAGTAAATAAATGAATCTGAAAATGGTAAAATTTTTAGAATTGTATATTT
Organism: Allium cepa; assembly: GCA_030765085.1. Taxonomy (NCBI): domain Eukaryota; kingdom Viridiplantae; phylum Streptophyta; class Magnoliopsida; order Asparagales; family Amaryllidaceae; genus Allium; species Allium cepa. Next base: position 621,882,017 of record CM060928.1, read on the forward strand.
GATTATTAAATATAATAACTTCACTTTTAATTAGTTTAAATGGAATATTTAATTGGTTTAATTGGAATATTTAATTGGTTTAATCGGAATATTTAATTCGTTTAATTGGAATATTTGCTTTGATATATAAACCATTTTGAAATGTGATTTGAAATGGTATTTAAATTAAATAAAAATGAATGTGGTTTTGGAAAGATATGATATTTTGATACTTTGAAATGAATTTGAAATGATAATGAATTTTGAAATGATATTTGATTTTTGAAATATAAATACCATTTTGGAATTTTAACCACGGAATGTATTTAATTTATGGTTTAAAGGATCCTTAGAGGATGGGCGATCCCAAGCATCCTTTAAGTTATTATGCGTTACTATTACAGTTCACTTGAGTTGGTTTACATTATATAAGTATGTATGTCCTGACTCGAGTGTTTTGTGTTTTACTTTATGCTCGGGTCAGCCTGAGTATTTACAGCTTAGCTTTGGATTTCTTTTCTGGAGCTAGGAACCACTGGAGATTCTTCTTGTCTAGTTATCTATTCCCTTTCAGTTTCAGTTGTTCTATTTCAGCTCTGGTATTTATAAACTTCTATGTATTTGAGATTTCTATTGTATATGTTTGTCAAACTTATATTATGTATTATGTTTTGAGAGTTTGTTATAGTAGCTTCATGAACTACTATGGTATTTTAATTTCCGCTGCGAGTTATTCTGATATTTCTGTGTCTGTGATTCTGTGATTGTATTTCATTTGCTCCAAATTTTATTACAATGCGGTATTTTGAGCAATTCAAGTCGAGCATGTGCGTATGCGAATGGCTGAAAATATTAGGTTGTTACAAATTTAGACAACAGCGTCATCTAGGGTGCATCGAGTGGTCCGAGACTATGGGAATGGCGGCGTGGTTGTCTGACGAAGCTATTGTCGTAGCGCCGCAACGTCTAGTGATCGGAGACGTGGGATTCGAGACGATTTCTGGTGATGTTTTTTGTTCCTGTTTCTATTGAATAGCTCGATTTCGTTTGTGAGGCTGTACTTGAGATTGGGGTGTTTGGATCGATGATGCAGGCGAATGTGGTCGTGTGGGAAGTTTAAGCGATGGTCGGAGCCTCGCCGTGGATGGTGCATGTTGCACGGTGATTATAATGTGTCTGGATTTTGGACTGGTACTGACTCGAAGCAATGATCGAGTGATTGAGGAAGGTGACTCGAGTTTATACTCGAGAAGTTCGAGTGATTTTTCATGTCTATATTTTAAACTTGAAAATTTAACTGAGTGTAAGAAAATGGTGGGAATGGAGAGAACCCGGAGTGGCTCTCGGGTTATGTTCGGGTCAGACCCGAAGTTAGATTAAAAGAACAGTTTTTCAAAGTTTTAAAATGTTCTATAAAGACCAATTTTCAAACTTAAATAAAAGTAAGTTTTAAAATTTTAAATAATCAAGTTAAAATCAATTTCTTGAAAATTCATTTCTTTGTAATGAATGGTTTGAATAAATTATGTTATATGATTAGTTTAACTTAAATGTATTAAGTTAAATCCTTAAGTTATTTTCAAACTTAATTTGGAATGTAATTAATAAAGGAAATGTTTTTATCTAAAAAACTTAATTAAAGTTTGATAATGAATGAAATAATTAAAAGAGTGATTAATTAAATTGGTTAATGATTAATGATTTATTAATTAACAGCTAAGTGTTTCAAGTGATTTATTAAATTGTAATTAAGAATTGTTAATTGATACTTAGAAATAAGTAATTAATGATTATTTTATTTAAAAACTTAATTAATGATTTCATTAGGTAAAGTTAATTGCTAAGATAAAATGTTTTAAATCATTAATTAAAGATAGTGTTTTATCTTAAAGTAAATTAAGATTTTAATAAGTGAGATTAATCAAGTTAATTAAGAAAATTTGAGTTTAATTTATTTAGTTAATTAATTATTGATAAGGATTAATTAAGTAATTAATTAAGAATAATTAATTTAATTAACTAATAGTTATGATTGATTAACTAATAATTAGAGATTACTTAATTTGTAATTAGAAATTAATTAATTAAGTGATTAAGGGTTAATTAAACTAGTAATTAAGAAGTACTTAATAAAGTTTTATTAAGTAATAATTAGGTTTTCTTAATTAATATATAAGAGTTTATTAATCTATAATTAAATTTAATTAAGGATTAATTAACTATTATTAAGGGTTAATTAATTGTCATTAATGATTGATTAATTGGTAATTATGGATTAATTAATTTGTAATTAAGGTCGTTAATTAATAATTAAGTTTTATTAATTAATAATTAAGTGATAATTAATTAGTTAATTAAGATTAATTAACTAATTATAAAAGTAATTAAGGATTGATTACTTTGTATTAAAGGATGTTGATTAATAATTAATGTTATTAATTAATAGTTGAAGGATAATTAATCTATAATGAAGGATTAATTAATTTGTTTAAAGGGTAATTAAAGGATGAATTACTTGATTGTGATTTATGAGATGAATGTGATTAATTTAAGTTAATTAATTTGTTAATTAATTAAAGGTAGTCACTTGGTAATTGATTAAGTATAATTACTTAATGGGATTTGATAAGTATAATTACTTAGCGTAAGTAATTGATAAATAAATTGCTGGATGTAGTTGATATAATGGAAATTACTTAATGGGAAGTAATTTTAAAGGATGATTACTTGGTAGAAGTAATTAAGGATTAATTACTTGGTGTAATTAATCAAAGGATTAATAAAATTAATTAGAAGTTAATTAAGAAGTAATTAAGAATAGTTAATTAATGTTATAATTATTTAGATTGATTAATGAAAGTAATTAATTAAAGTACAATTAATTAATGTAATTAATTAAGGATTATTGTAATTAATTACAGTTAATAAATTAATAAAGTAATTAATGGTTAATTACTGTAATTGTTTGCGAATAATTAACTTGTGTAAATTAATTAAGGATAATTACTTAAAGTAATTAGAGAATAATTAATCAAGGGTGATTAATTAAGATAGATGGATGATTAATTAATTAAATGGATTCTAAATAATTATTGGTTGACTAAGCAGGATTTGGTAATTAATTCTTAAGTAATTAATTTAATTTAAGTTGATTAAATTAATTACAATATGGATTAATAATGGTTGCTTATGGATGATTGTTTAAGTAGAATGTCTGATTTGGTAGATATCTGTTGGATGATAATCTATGATATTCGGTGATATGATATTTGGATATATTTATGATATTTATCTATGAATGATGTGTGAATTCAAGTATTGAATTGAATTGAATTGTTTAAATCTTAAACAACTTGGCCTTTAAGCTACGTTTGGATTTCGATGAGACCGGGATCGGGTATCAAATTTGATTATTCGAAAACCACGTCGATCTAAGTTAAACGATAAGTTGTGACATCTCAAGTAAAGATTCAGAGAAAGGCTATGGTCATTAACTCTAAGGGTGACTCCAAAACGAGTTAATGGAGATAGTGCTTTGTATAGAGATGAAGATTTAAAGTGTAAGGGTTATTATCGTTAACTCTAAGGGTGATTCCAAAATGAGTATAACGAGATAATGCCTTCGGTTTCGTTCGAACCCGGAACGAACTTGTATGGATTGAATGCTTTCAGAACATCGTCAGGTGAACGATGAGCATTCTAAGAGATATGTTCTCTAAAGGTAATCGTAGCCTCAAGCCTCATCAATCGGGAATGGCTAAAACAGGGGAGGTGCAGCAAGGCTAAGTGGGTAGCGCCCAAGTAGGACGAGATTTACCCCTGCCTAGAGTCCCTTTTTATTCGGCTGTCTGGGCAGTTGGTTCGAAACAACTGCGGGGTTGTCTTGTTCGGGACTGTCCAGTAAGGGATAGTTCCGGCCTTGTGTTGCAGGGGATTTAGGATGGATTCTCGGTACGGTGATCTAGGCCACGTACTGTGATGGGTGGTACCCCAGTAGCCCTGCCATTGATGGAAACCCATTCTTCCTACATGCCCTTACGGTTTTGATTGTATTACCCACTTTTGTGGCTAGTAGCTGGAATTCAATGAATGTCATAATTTCGGCTATTTTCAATTTACTTGAAAACCCTAGACACTACTATAATATCACAGAATTTCCTATCAAAATTTTGGTTAGCGTAAGGTAAAAACTTACGCATGTTTATGTGTGGGAAGTCTTACGTGATACCTTTGTTTTGAAAGGTTTTCAAAGTTAAACAAATTTAACCCGTTTACTCACAGCAAACCCATGTCTGACCCGGAGTTTATTTCTGTTTTCCTAAACTCTTGGGTACTCAAATTTTTACGAGTAGCCAAGGGATTCAGGTTAGCTTTGACGAATTCTGGAGGAGCAATGGAGCAAAAGGCTTCAGTGTTTGTAGATATATATATATGGTGTTCCGCTGTGTGTTCTCTGAGTCGTTTGTATTTGTATATTGAGTTGTAAATAGACAGATGTTTGTAACTGTCTAATTTGTGATATAAAGTTGTGTAACTCTGATGTATACGATACTATGTAATATTTATGTGATTAATATAATTTATTCGTTCCGCTGTTGAGATTCTTTTGTTATTTCTTTCTTTCTTCTCTTTCTTTCTCTTTTCTATCCCTTTCGTTCTAATTAACGATTCATCTTTCTGTGGAGTGAAAGACGGGTTGTTACAAAGCTCCTCTGGTCGGACACACTTCTTCGATACTATACTCTTACTTTGTGATTGACTTGATGGCCATCTTCGATTTTGATTTGAGAGTGTGTTCCGAGATGGGCGGTAGCGGCTGCTATGCGTTACCACCAGCCCGTGTGCGTTTTAACCATACCCGCAGTCAATTGCGATTTCAGATGTTAACAAAATTCCATAATCGCTGTCTACTATCTTCGCTCTGAATAAATCAACATTTATTTTCATGGCCGCCATTTATCATTTTGTTTCCCTCCAAAATAAAGCAAGGACCATAATGGAAAACTTCTCAATTAGCGTTCGCTTTCAGCTTTCCATTCTCTCAATCTTATCATCCGCATGAAAACTCTAAATCATTTTCAGCCTCCGCAAGAAGCCCTAATCCAAAATCACAAATCCTTTCACCCTCCGCAAGAAACCTTAAATGAAAACCCTAAATTCTAGACCACTTCAGCTGCAATTTAGGGTGGTAATGGTGCCACCGAGCAATCCCAGACTATTTGAATAGGAACACTTCGGCTGGTTCTAGACCACTTCCAACCGTCATGCTTGAATCCGACTGCAATGTACAGGTAATACATTGGTATTCATTTGACATGTATCCTTACTACCTAATGTTGTTAACCATATTAAATATCAAACATTTATTGCTGTTATGCTTCAAAAGTTCACTTTGGAAACTTGGTTTTAAAAATTTTGTATGTAGAAAGAAATATTGGGGGTAGGAATAAAAATGTTGCAATTGAATATTGAGAAATATAATTACTCTATCATAGATTACATAGATGCTGTAGAGCCAAATATGTTTGACATTTGTCATTCTTTGATTATACACATGCTGGAACACGGAGTTAACAAAATTGAATTTTCTCATTTTTTCAAAATCGATTTTTTCAGTTTTGGAAAACTGGGTTTTACTCGGTTTTGAAAAACTGGGTTTTACTCAGTTTTTTCTTGTTTTTTCAATACTGAAAATGCCCAGCATTGCAAAGTTGATGTATCCTTCAGTATAAATCATAAATAAGTAAAATGTATGATTATTGCAGACTGAAATCGATAATAGTACTTTCTTTGCAGAAAGGGAATAAAGAACATAGTATTAGAATGATCAAGTGAATTGGGATCCTGTGGATAACTACGTGGGAAAAATGCATGGAGAGCCTTGGATGCACTTGGAGTAGGAGACTCCCTCGGCAAACACAGCCTATGGCTTCATTGGTATGATCTTTTTCTATTGCTAAGAGCATTCTTATTTTCTTATCTGTATAGCTGGATAATAAGATAATAAGAAATTTCAGTCTACTTACATGACATAGAAGTTGTTTAGGGACATCTACTTTGAATGTGAATGTATATGTGGGGGAACTACTACATCAGAAATTTCTAGAGCTTTAACCTTGAAATTGGATCTTATGACTCAAATCAAACGTTTGATTTATACATGCTAAATATGTTTAACATTTGTCATTCATTGATTACACACATGCTCGAACACCGATTTAACAAAAATGAGATTTTGTTATTTTTTCAAAACTGATTTTTCTCAGTTTTGCATTCTGAGTGTTGCTCAGTTTTGCAAACCCGAGGTTCACTCAGTTTCCTCAATATTGAGAATACCTAATATTGCAAAAATGATTTTATTCGGTTTTGAAAAACTAAGATTACTTAACTGAGTTATTTCAATTTCACAAAAATGAGTGTTTGATGTAATCAACATATGTATATTATTATGCTCAAGCACTTGTTGAAAAATGTTGTCCTTTCTGTTATAGCAAAAGGTTGAAAATGTATTTCGATTGTTACATCATAATTGCCAAGTTTTTGTAAAAGTTCGTGTCTATATAAGTGGATAACATGGTAAGTTGTTCGTTTATTTTTCACTTAAAGAGAACAATGGTCCAAGCTTATTGTTTCCAAATTGTTTGCAACCTCATTGAACAATAAGTGGACATATAATCGAAAAGTCTTGCTCATGCGGCCGCACTTTTCTCCTTATAGGATTTTATTAATTCACTATCTTTATCAAATATTCTTAGGTGCGACGGTCAACTATCAGGAGACGATGAATCATCGATGCTACTTTTCCAAATGCACTTACGCTTCTCCCGGTGATGCTCATTTGACCAACACCAATATTAAGAAACACCAGGCAATGAGTAGGTATAATTTTTCTAAACTACAAATCAATTTCATGTTTTTCATAGTTTGTTTGATTTTATCCTGAAATGAGGCCCAAAGCTCACGTGATAGAAGAACACGTTACGCCGGTAATCTTGTCGAGTATCCTTGGCCAAGAGCAGATTCTCCAACTCAGTAGCCTTTTGTGGGTAAGTTGTCTTCCACAAAAGCATCTTTGGTTATAATTTCATTGAACATTTGTTTCACAAAAACTTTTTTGGAACAAACTTCTCAAATAACTAATTTGAATTATAATATGAATATGATGAATTATAATATGAACATAGTAATAAATCCAGCTTTATCGACTTGAAGAACCAAAACCTAACAGTGTTTCGATAACCTAATAAAACATTGATAAGCATAGCTATATCATAGTTTTTTAACATCTTTAGTAAGTGGTAGCTTGTTAGCCCTTTGAGGACTTTTCATCCTCAGTACTAGTAGTTCAGTAAAGCTGTTGTCCAGTTGTCTGATATCATTTCAAATTAGAACCATTACAGCAAATGTGACTATGCTCAGCTCCTAAACACTACTTGTGCCATAATAATATTATCTGTTTCATCAAGTTAGAAAAGTACAAAACTGTTTAATATTGCTCAATGTGCAGCAGAAAAGAATTTGTTACAAGATAATTCATTGAGTAAATGTAAATATATCCTTTTGAGGCATAGTTTTTTTTCCTCTCAAGGGATAAGAAGGCCTTTTTTTATGCATTAGATCTGGGTGGCTCAAACTTCCTAATACTGAAGGTCATATTAGTGGGAGGGAAATTAGAGTTATTGATACTGAATTTGTGCAAACGTCAATATATTAAGAACTGATTTATGGTACTATAGAGGTTGCTGTCTATCTTTTCTCCATGTTTTATCTAATCAATTATATAAAATATGCATTCATTATTTTTTTAAAATATTATCTTCATTTGATAACATAGGAACTGTTCGACTTTATTGCCTCTATACTAAATAATTTTGCTACCAAAGATGGAAAACTTCATTCACTAAGGAGAGGCAAGGAGAGATTGGTTTCACATTTTTTTTTTCTAGTCAAGCAGACTTCAAAAGATTCAGGCATTTTGATCGAGTTGACCAAAAGTTTTGTTGTTTTTGGGAAGGTAACTTTTAACTTCAGTGTAAAATCTAGTTACATGTATACCGTTTATGTTTTATTTGGTGATCGAATTAGATTAAGTATTTTTGGCATAAAAATATTTTGAGTTTTACTATTTTATTAATACTTATTGAAACTAAGTTTTTCGCAAATTACAAAAATATACATATAAGAGTATTGTTTGACATTTAGTTATTTGAGTATACATATGCACTATATTCATGCCTAAACAAATTTTACTATAGCCTTTGATTACAAAGTTTCATTAACTTCTCATACACGTAGTCATACAAAGTATTTAAATTCACATTATGGTTTTTTCTATCTGCCTGCACATTCTTCATGGATGTGTTTTTATACTATAAGCAACTAATTCTAACTCTATATGTAAGTATGTATGTGTAAGTGTATTCTTTTGATAATAAAAATAAAAGTATTTGTAAGTGTATTCTTTTGCTTCAATCTCACTCCTAAGTTGGGACATGATCTTTGCCACCCTATAAAATGTCCTTATTGATAAGTCGAAGTGTGTGAAGGCTTTACACATATTTTTGTAAGTGCACAGACAGTAATTGATGGGTTTGTTCCTTTATTAATTTACAAAGTGCGACATTCTAAATCATTATAACATTATTTTTTTGAACATGGTTCATTATTGGCAACAAGTATCGATTTCAAGGATCGAATTCATTATCTTTAATCTTGTAGTTTGAACTACTGACCAATTGATACAACATTATTGCTGTTATTTAGTGTTTAATGAGTTATGACAAATGTTCTTTACTAACACTTCGATACATTTCAATTTCTCATGATGATTCATTTCTAATCACAGGCAGTGAAGATGGCATAATTTGTGTTTGGTCTACCATAATGTAATCGACATATCATATAGGTTTCATCACATTTTATTTTTTAAATTACATTTGTTTTACTCCTACAATCTTGAATTAATAGATCGACCACAAATTCACACTAAATCACAAGCTCATATCCTAATATTTCTATTCTCCATAGCCAAAAGTGCATGCTTCAAAGTGAACCTTTCTTCTCTCCTTCTCGTCATCTAAATCTGAAACCCACAAAATATTTTCTTAGTATTTAACTTACCTAGACTATGAAGCATGTTGCATGTATATAGACTAAGATGTGCTTGCAATAGTCTGAAATGGTTTTTTAATTTTATGCAGCACATTCTAATACCACTACAGCAAAGATACTAATGGGAAATAAGATTTGGAGAACGTAAGAGCTGTGTCAGTAGACAAGTCAGCCTACTTTTTTTTAATGAAAATGGCTGATATGCTATTGGTGGACTTACGGGTAATGAAGATAAGGATTCTTTTTAGCTTGTTGTAGCCCAGTGCACTGCCACACTGCCAGAGAATAAACCATGCTATGTAATGGTAATATTTTATCAGTATTCATATTTATTTATTTGGTTAGCTTGTGCAATAACTTCCATCTTACTTATTCTGACATACACTATCCAATTTTGTATTTGTAGTAGTTTTTGAAGAGGTTATGATTCAAAATTTTGAAGATTTTAGGGAGGTTGATGTTTTTATTGAGGTATATGGTTTAGATCCATAGTAGTTAAGAGGTCGGCAGAAAAAATTGTCTAACGTAACAAGTAGTGCATCAGATAAAGTTTTCTATGCTTATAATGAATAATATCCATGCTTCAACAATATTAGATTTTCTAGGTTTTTTTTAAAGTTTTGTGTTAATATATATTACAATAGTGCTTTATGAAATTAAATATCAGAAGCACTTTCTCTGATGTCTTCATTCTTTTATTTATTTTATACAGATTTTTGAAAGCAAGAAAATTTGATATTGAGAAAGCAATAATCATGTGGGCCGAAATGCTCAGGTGGAGGAACGAATTTGGTGCTGACACTATTCTAGAGGTAATTATAGCTTATTTGCCTTTTTTACTTGCCAAGTTTGATTGAGAAGCACTAGTTTTTTCAAGCTTAGGAGATTCTGCTTGTGTAATGATGTTATAAACAATACAGAGCAGTGTACTGGAAACACTAGCAAGTGGGATGATGCTATAAGCAACAAAGAGCTGTGTAATGGAACAGCTAGCAAATGGAATGAAGTTATAAACAACAGAGAGCAGTGTAGTGGGAACACTAGCAAATGGGATAATGCTCTTATTAATTATGAGCAATCAAATGGAAAGGAGATTGTACATTTGAATGAGAAGAATGCAAGCAGTCCTATTGATTTTGAAAGCCTATTTCCATTAAAGCGTATTCCTCAGGTAAGTCTAATATTGATCTTCTTCTTTATTACGGCTTACAACATGCCTTTGTATGGTAAATTATTCGTATACCTATTACCTACCACTAATGAGTTTACCCATTTTCTAATGTTTTGTATTATTATCTTTTCTTTGTAGGGCTGAGTTCACAAAACAGGTTGTAGTACCAGCACTTGGAGTATACGGTGTAGGTGGTGCACTGGCTGTTTATGGAGCCACGGATGCAATAGTAAGTTTAATTATTCAAGCTGTTACATGTTTACTTCCTTCAGTTGCATGTTTACTTCCTTCAGTTACATGTTTACTTCCTTCAGTTACATGTTTACTTCCTTCAGTTACATGTTTACTTGTTAAAAATTTCATAACTTGTGCAAGTGCGTATCAGTACTTTAATATAACTTTAAAAAGAAAAAAGTTGAAGGAACTAGTTGAATCATCAGCTGTAATCCTCAACTTCAAATATTGTCTGATATGTTTCTTGATGATAAGAAAGCAGTCTGATTTTGATCTATAATTCTCGATAGGGTTGGCTTAATTCTAGATGCTATGATTTTCGTGATGCCCTTGTATATTACAGAACAACAGGCTATCGATCGGAATTGATCAACAACAGTTGGATTGCTGATTTTCGGTATCATTGCAAGGTTTGTTGAGTTTACTCCTTTTAGAAGTTTATTTGTTTTGAAAAAAATGGTGGATTGCTTTACAAAATGTAGGAGCTATGTGTTTCCATGTATGTTTATAGAACAGCGTGTTGAATCCATCAGGACCACCAGTGCTTGTAGAATTTAGGCTAAAAAGCGCCTCTTTGATTTCTGCATCAGTAACAAAGGTTATGATATTACATGCTTCGGTGTTGCTTATTCTAGGAAGGCCGAGAGATGGAATTAAGGAGATGTCAATGGTGTCAGTGTTATCATTCATAGAGTGGTGGAAGAAATCAAGAAAAGCTCTGTTGATATTTGGGGCTTTAGTATGGAGTGTTCCCTGCATATCAGTGATGTCGGTAATCTTTACTTTTGCTTGGCTTATGATCCCAGTAATTATTTACTGTCAATTTAGACCCCAGGCAGGAACATTTTATAATACGTGATCAGTTAACGATTTGAATGAAATTATTTCCTCGCATGTCAAATGGAAAATGCAATTGTATCGTGATAGGCGAGACAGCTCAGTCCATCGATGCCCCCAGTAGCTTGCAGTAATTCTCCAGAGTCGGGTGAAACGTGTAAGTTGAGCACATTTTTCAGTTGTGGTAGCATAAAAGAAGCACAATCTCAAACAGCAAGAGGGACAATTTTAGTAACGTTCACATTAGTACATAGTTATTTTGGTGAATTTAACAAATTTAATTTTGCTACAATGCTGTAACTGTTTTGGGCAATTAGATTCCTGAGTGAACCACTGTTTTGGTTTAAAGCGGAGCATGCATACAAGTCCGTAGTTTTGTACTATAAATTTTGACTATCACAAGCACATTTTATTACTAATTATAATGTAATTATGACCAGATCTCATGTAGAACAGCTAACAGAAGAAGTCGCTTTCCACTTAATGGAACATATTTTCAAACAAATGAGGTAAGTGTACCGGTGTGTCATTTTCTTGATACTAAAAATTCAAAATTATCACTGAAATTTTTTATGCTTATATCAAATTTATTGTGCAGGTCTTTGTGGATCACGAATCAAGCCGTAATCCAATTGACGCACATAAGGATTGGATATGGAAACTGAAAAGATGAGCCGTCCGTTTTGGAACATCAGTAACATCAGTATGTAGAGGTATTTAATCATAAAAATTCAATTTTCATATCCGTGTTTGGGTCATACTTTTGTCCCTTGCTGTTTGATCATATATACATGCTAATTTGTGCATGCAAATTTTGTTGTAGATCTTACTACTGAAGCAATACGATGCTTTCAGAGTGGTATAAAACTGGTTTTATATTTAGAAATATCAATATCAAGGAGATTCTATGTTGAGATTAATATTGTTTTTTAAACCCATCATATAACATAGGTAGGGTTTGTTTGTGTAGGCAGATATGAGAGATAAAAGAGATCACCAAAACTTTTGATCGCAAGTGTCACGACCCGAAATCGATGTCCGATAAACAGTCCCTAAACCCTAAACCCTAGTATGCCAATTTCTAATCATCACAGACAAGAGAAAAATCCAACAGTATTTTTCCATCACTCTACCTTACTCCAACCTTCTTCGTGCCAAAACTCGAAGCTTCAATCGACGCCGTTCAACGGCAACACCCCAAAAACCTAAAACTCTTCATCCCTGATTTCCTTAGAATTTACTTCGCTAAAAATCACCATTCCAATTCCTAAAATCGTGAATTTATACTACTATTCAGAGTATGTAATCAGAAATTGAAATTTACTTGATTGATTACTGATGCATTTTAAGCTTGTTACTGACAGTGTTCATTTCATTTCATTTTTTTTAGTTGCTAATTATAAATACAAGTTATTATTCTTAAAATTCGTAACCCATTATGATTTCAAATTTTCATTTATATATTATAGCCCAAATCTGATTGTAGGGAAAGATACAAATATCTTTTTTTTTTATTTGAAAGTTGAGCCTGTAATTTTTTTTTTCAAAACAGAGAGATGTCCCTGTAAACAAGCATGCATACATCACATATACATATTCAAACATACGCACTCATAAATATGTATATATCCAACATGCAGGTATTTTAAAACGATCATACTTCAAGTATCAACCATTATATCAAAGCATATAAGCAGATTCCAGTGAGTTTGCTCACCTTCATGCTGAAGACAGAGGCCTGGTTTTGATTTGCAGGTTTGAACTTGCTTCTTTTTTTTATCAAACTTGTTTTTATCTTTTTTTTTCCCCCTGCTGAATGACCCTGAGTTTAAAAGGAGTAGGTGGCAATATGTTCTGGGGACGGATAGTTTCTTGCTGTTCCAAGTGTATGTAGAGCCAAATGTAGGAGCAGGGAGAATGGAAGCATTAGATAAGGTTCCTTTAAACTATGCTGATTCTAATTTGTCTAAAGTATCTGCAGTTGCATTTGTTGCCTTTGTTGTCGGTGCAGATATTGTGCCTTTGTCCATTTTCGTAGGATATTAGTTTATAAATATTATCGTTGTTTATGAATTTATGTAAACTTTGTTTATGGATATTGTATTCAACTTAATTTATTGAAATAGTTGATTGTTATGTTTTTATATGATATTTTTTAGTTTGATTTGTATATGTTATGTATATTATCCGGTTGAAATATAATAAAATGCTATTTAGATTAATGATACCTGTGTGTAAATATTGCAATGGGGCAACGCTGTAAAAATAGTACAAACAAACAACAGCGTTTAAACCGTGCTGTCAATTCTATGAAAAGATAATGTACATTGCTCCAACAACATAATAAAAATGCTGTGAAAAGGGGAGCAACAACTGTGGAACGGGAGTTATACAGCGTTATTAACAACGCTGTTATATCCTATTACAGCGTTTTTAGAACGCTGTTAAAAGTTTATTTTGGTGTAGTTATAAACGCTGTTGAAACATAAATACAGCACGTCTGAAACGCTGTAAAAATATTATTGACAGCTCGTAATAAACGCTGTCACAGAGATGTTTCAACAGCGTTTATAGAAACGCTGTTGTAAGTTATGTATATACGACAGCATGTCGTTATACAGCGTTTCTAATAACGATGTTGTATCATATTACAGCGTTTATCAAACGCTGTTAAAAGCCTTTTGTGGTGTAGTGTTGTGTTGCAGGGGATTTAGGATGGATTCTCGGTACGGTGATCTAGGCCACGTACTGTGATGGGTGGTACCCCAGTAGCCCTGCCATTGATGGAAACTCATTCTTCCTACATGCCCTTACGGTTTTGATTGTATTACCCACTTTTGTGGCTAGTAGCTGGAATTCAATGAATGTCATAATTTCGGCTATTTTCAATTTACTTGAAAACCCTAGACACTACTATAATATCACAGAATTTCCTATCAAAATTTTGGTTAGCGTAAGGTAAAAACTTACGCATGTTTATGTGTGGGAAGTCTTACGTGATACCTTTGTTTTGAAAGGTTTTCAAAGTTAAACAAATTTAACCCGTTTACTCACAGCAAACCCATGTCTGACCCGGAGTTTATTTCTGTTTTCCTAAACTCTTGGGTACTCAAATTTTTACGAGTAGCCAAGGGATTCAGGTTAGCTTTGACGAATTCTGGAGGAGCAATGGAGCAAAAGGCTTCAGTGTTTGTAGATATATATATATGGTGTTCCGCTGTGTGTTCTCTGAGTCGTTTGTATTTGTATATTGAGTTGTAAATAGACAGATGTTTGTAACTGTCTAATTTGTGATATAAAGTTGTGTAACTCTGATGTATACGATACTATGTAATATTTATGTGATTAATATAATTTATTCGTTCCGCTGTTGAGATTCTTTTGTTATTTCTTTCTTTCTTCTCTTTCTTTCTCTTTTCTATCCCTTTCGTTCTAATTAACGATTCATCTTTCTGTGGAGTGAAAGACGGGTTGTTACAAAGCTCCTCTGGTCGGACACACTTCTTCGATACTATACTCTTACTTTGTGATTGACTTGATGGCCATCTTCGATTTTGATTTGAGAGTGTGTTCCGAGATGGGCGGTAGCGGCTGCTATGCGTTACCACCAGCCCGTGTGCGTAATTGGTATATCTGCCCTAGCATTACCTTGTTGTGCCGTGTCACCTACCATAGCGAGCTTTACTATGAGTTAGGTTTTCTCCCCTAGCTCATGGAGTATTCATGGTAGCCTCCCGATCTGGAGGTATACTGATACTGGATGGACTATTGGGACTATTACGTGTTAAGGGCTATATGGGTAACCCCTTAACGCTATTAAAAAGTAAGTTTATTTTAATGTTAGACATTATTATAATAGCGAGATATTACTATATAGTAAATAGTTTAATGGATTCTTAGAGGATGGGCGGTCCCAAGCATCCTTTAAGTTACTTGTGCTTTTATTACAGTTCACTTGAGTTGGTTTACATTGTATAATTATGTATGTACTGACTCGAGTGTTTGTGTTTTATTTACGCTCGGGTCAGTCTGAGTATTCACAGCTTTGGATTTCACTTTCTGGAGCTAGGAATCGCTGGAGATTCTGCTTATCTAGTTATTTATCCATTTCAGTTGTTCTATTTCAGCTCTTGCATTAGTGGACTTCTATATATTTAGGATTTCTATTGTATTTGTTTTTTCAGACTGATATTATGTATTTGCTTTGAGACTTTGTTTTAGTAGCTTCATGAACTACTACGGTATTTTATCTTCCGCTGCGAGTTATTATGATATTTCTATGTCTGTGATTTCTATGATTGGTTTGATTTTCTCCAAATTTTATTACAATTTATTATTTTGAATTATTCAAGTCTGACATGTATAGATTATTGTCAATTTGAAAGGTCCAAAATAGTGGATCGTTATAGTTAGTATCAAAGCTTTGGTTTTTTTAGGCAAACCTTAGCCTTTGGAGCAAAAACTCATTAGAGATAGGGTAGAAATACCCTAGAATGAGTGAAATCAATCTCAGAATCATTTCATTGTAAGAGAACGTATTTTCAAAGTATAAATGAGTTTCAAATGTTTTTTTAAGGATTTTTCCAAAGATTATTTTGATATAAATTTTCTTGTTTTAAAAGCAATTTTTTCTAAATTCCCTTCCTTTCGTATCTACCTTGTTAGAGATTTCTTTAATTAGGATATTCATCCAAGTGATTTTATCTTGTCTTATCATATCTTATCTTATCTTTCTCTTCTATTTACCTTTGTCCTAAAATTCATTCTTGATTTTTCAGGACGAATCATGGAAATGCCAGAGGTAAGGGTCGTGGTATTGCCCTAGCTCCTCAGCCTACTGCACCTGTTAGGTTTACTGTTCTCTTTAAGGAATTTTCTCAACTTAGTAGTACCAAGTTTTCTGGTTCAGAGAGCATTATTGAAGCCCAGCAATGGTTACGGAGTTTAGAGAGGATATTTACCTGTCTCGAGATTACTGATGCCCAGAAGCGTCAGTTAGCAGCTTGGCTGCTGCAAGAGTCAGCCTTGGATTGGTGGGAGTCTGTTACAGCTCACACTGACGAGGGTGATGTTTCGTGGGAGCACTTTAGGTATCCTTTGTGTTATCTTGAATTTTGTTCCAATTTTTTTCTTCTCTTTCTTTTGAATCTATCTTAAGTTTGTTTATGTATCTTCTTTCCAGGGAGGCTTTTGTAGCAAAATGGATGCTAGAAGCCGGTAAATCTCAGCTTTATTGTGAATTCACGGATCTCAAGCAGGGTGCCATCTCCTTTTCTGAGTATGAGCGGAAGTTCAATGAACTTTCCAAGTTCAGTCCTGGCCTAATTGACACTCCTCTTAAGAAGAATGAGAAGTTCATAGCTGTTGCTCGTCCTGAGTATTATGATCGTCTCATTTCTCATGTTCATGGCACTTTTATCGAGCTTATGGATATGGTCATCCGTTATGAGAACCCTACTTCTAAGGGTCTCACTGTTGTTGGTGCTCCTTCATCTCAGACTTCCTCTACTAACTCTAAGAAGAGAAAGCCCAATTTCCATCAGTTGAAGAAGAATTGGCTCAAGAATCCGGGTTTGGGACCTTCATCATCTTCTCCTTCTCAGAGGCAGCATGTTGACCTTTCTACCATCACCTGCTTCAAGTGTGATCAAAAGGGACACTATTCTAATAGTTTTCCTAATTTTTTTGTTGCTGCTGTTCCTCCTCCTACTCAGTTGAATAGGCGTGATCTATGCCATATCCGTCTTCATCCTAGCCATTTCAGAAAGGATTGCCCTACCCAACAAAAGGGTAAGCCCTCCGGTATATTTGTTGTCTCCTTTGCATCTTCTCCAACTCATGCTCCTGCTCCTAGTGATGATCGAGGTACTCTTCAGGGCACCTTTTCTTTATTTCAGCATCATGTTCGTGTTTTATTTGATATTGGAGCTTCCCATAGTATTATTTCTGTTGATTTGTGTGATAAGTTCGAACATCTCTATTCTCCTGAGTATGTTTCTGTACCTCTATGTGTTTCTAATCCCATTGGGGGGCCCGCAAGCCTTAATAGGATTTGTAAGCAAGTGAAACTTCTCTATTTTGATCATCGCTTTAGTGGTGATTTCTATGTTCTGGGCTTCGATACTTTTGATTTATTGCTTGAAAGTGACTGGTTAGGAAGGCATGATGCCTATATTTCTTGTAAATCCCGGTCTTTTTATCTTGTTGATGATCGGGGAAATCCCTTGATTATTCGTTGTCGCATGCCTCAAGATTTTGCTGGCAGTTTTATTTATTCTCTAGATTCTTCTCCTGGCGATATTCATTCGAATCCTTTGGTCAGACTCTATTTCGACGTATTTGGTGAAGTCATTGCTTTACCTCCTAAGTGGGAAATTGATTTTCGTATTGATCTTATTCCTGGAGCTCGACCTGTAGTTCTTCCTCCAAGAAGAATGGCAAGAATGGCACCTCGTAAGAAGGTTAAGTTGGGAAACAAATTGAGGACTTGTTCTCCAAATGTCTGATCAGACCTAGCCATTCCGAATGGGGAGCAGCGGTGGTTTTCGTCACTAAGTCTGATGGTTCCTCGAGGATGTGTGTTAATTATAGGGAGCTGAACAAGCTCACTATGAAAAACAGATATCCAATGCCTCGTAACAATGACATGTTTGATCAGCTTTATGGTGCTACTGTTTTCTCTTAGCTTGATCTTGCCACACGTTTCCATCAGCTCAGAGTTGTCGAGGAAAGTATTCCCAAGACTGCTTTCCGTTTTGAGAATGGGTTTTATGAATGGTTAGTCGTGCCTTTTGGTTTGACTAATGCTCCTGATTTCTTTGTTGATTTGATGAATTGTGTTTTTCGTGATGTGCTTAATATCCTTGTCTTCTCTAAGACCAAGGAAGAGCATGAGTCGCATTTGAAATCTATTCTAGAGACTCTTAGAAATCATCAGTTGAAGGCTAAATATTTTAAATGCCATTTTTGGAAGGACGAAGTCTGATTCCTTGGGCATATTGTTTCTGGTAATGGAGTTTCTGTTGATCTAGTCAAGATCACTTCGATCAACTTAAATCTTTCTTTCTCTTTTCCTTTGACATTTAAGTATTCTATCCTTCTATTGTCTTTATTTCTCCCAATTCTGTTACAGGATTGGAAAACTCCTAAGACACCTTCTGATATTCGTAATTTTCTGGGCCATGCCGGTAAATACCGGAGATTCATTGAGAATTTTGCTCGATTTGTTGCACCTCTTACTGCTTTGACTCGTAAGAATACTAAATTTATCTGGGATAAGAAGTGTGAAGCTGCATTCGATGAGTTAAAGAGCAAGCTTACTTCCACACCAGTTCTTACTGTTCCGAATGGAAGTGAGGGATTGACGGTATACACTGATGCTAGTCGTGAGGGATTGGGTACTGTTCTCATGAAGGATGGTAGGGTCATTGCCTATGCCAGCCGACAGTTGAAAACCCATGAGGCTAATTATGTTGCTCATGATTTAGAGTTGCTTGTTGTGGTCTTTTCATTGAAGCTTTGGAGGCATCATCTTTTGGGAACGAAGTTTGAGCTTTTCACTGATCATCAGTCTTTGAGATATATCTTCACCCAGAAGGATTTGAATCAGAGGCAAGTCCGTTGGCTTGAGTTTCTGGCTTCTTATGACCTCGATATTAGCTATACTCCTGGTAAAGCTAATGTAGTGGCCGATGCTCTGAACCGGAAGAATGCCATGTTGTGTCTGCTTGTAGTTTCTTCCTCTCCTCTTTTGGATCGTATCAAGGCTAAGCAAGATGAGGATGGGATGCTTAGATTGATGAAGGAGAGTGTTCGAAGCAGGGTTGGTGGTAGTAGTCGGGGTAGTAGTGGATCTCAGATTGATGATAAAGGGATTTTGAGGATTAATGGTAGAATTTGTGTCCCGAATGTTGATGGATTGAGGCAAGAGTTACTTCGAGAGAATCATCGATCCAAACTTTCTATCCATCCTGGTGTAACGAAGATGTATCAGGATACGAAGAGTCTTTATTGGTAGAAGGGTATGAAGAGGGATATCTCTATCTTTGTTAGTAGGTGTGCGACTTATCAGCAAGTCAAGGCCGATCATCAGAAGACCCCTGGTTTGTTGCAGCCCCTTGAGATTCCCAATTGGAAGTGGGAACTGGTTTTCATGGATTTCATTGATGGATTACCGAGGATTAGGAGGGGAAATGAGGGTATCTAGGTTATTGTGGATAGACGGACCAAATCCTATCATTTTATTCTGGTCAAGTCTAACCGTTCTGCTTCTAGCTTGTCAGAGATCTACATGAGGGAGATTGTTCGTCTCCATGATGTTCCTCTCAGTATTGTTTGTGATCATGATCCTATCTTTACCAGTCATTTTTGGAAAGCTTTTTAGGAATCTTTGGGTACTCATCTGAATCTGAACACGGCTTACCATCCACAGGCCGACGGTCAAATGGAAAGAGTGAATCAAATTCTCGAAAATCTCCTTCGTGCTTGTGTGCTTGATTATGGAGGGTCATGGGAAGATCATATCCATCTTGTCGAATTCACCTACAATAATAGTTATCAGGTATAATCTAATCTTCTGTTTTAAATTTATCTTAATCCTTTGCCTATCTCATTCTATCTTTGAATTCAGGCCAGTATTAAAATGTCTCCATTTGCTGCTCATTACGGACGACCTTGCAGATCTCCATTTTGTTGGATTGAATCCGATAATCGTTTGGTTCTTGGTCCTGATATGATTTTGGAGGCTTCTAAGAGAGTCGATGAGATTAAGAGGAAGTTAAGGGTTGCGCAGGATAGGCAGAAGAAGTACGTTGATAGGCGTAGGCAGAGTTTAGAGTTTTCTGTTGGTGATCAGGTTTTCCTTAAGGTCTCTCCCTTAAGGAATGTCATTCGCTTTGGTCGTAGAGGAAAGCTTTCTCCTAGGTTCATTGGTCCTTTCCGCATTGTGGAAAGAGTTGGTTCTTTGGCTAATTGTCTGGATTTTCCCGTGAAGCTTTCTGGAGTGCATGACGTATTCCACATCTCACATCTTCGTCGGTATCTTCATGACTCATCTCTTATTGCTCAGCTTTCTGCTCTCGATAGTTTGGATGTAGAGCCTAATCTGACTGTCGAAAGGAAGCCACTTCGTATTTTCAACAGAGGTACGAAGCAGCTAAGATGGAAATCTATTAGTCTGGTCAAAGTACATCGGAGTACTGATGATCGGGATTGTTCGTGTTTCGAATCCGGAATTGTTCATTTTAGGTACTATTTGTTTTTCTATCTTACTTTTCCTTATTTTTCTTGTTTCATTTTTTTCGAGGATGAAAAGGTTTTAGTAGGGGAGATAGTAACAACCCAAGATCTTTTTTGCAAATATATTTTTTAGATTTTATTTCAAAATTTTAATTTCAAAACATTTTAAAAGTGTAGTTGTAATTTTCCTATGTTAGTTGTATTTTGTTTATTTGTAATTCTAGTTTCAACATAACAAACTATTTTCTTTATTTATGTTCTAATTTTTCCTAAGACATTATTTTATTTTCATTTCCACTTTATTTTGTGTCGACTTTTATTTTATTTACTTGATTTTTTTATTTGTTTATATTGAATTAATAGATTTGGAAATTCAAATAAACAAAAGCTTTACACTTTAACTTGTGACTTTTTGTTTTCTTGTCTCTTCATTGCCTTGGCCATCAATTTCTCTTTAATAGCCATGTATTTCATTTGCTTAATCACGTGAAAACTTTCTCACCTCTTCACCATTCACGGCTATTCTCAATTCTGAAAATTTTTGTA
This sequence comes from Allium cepa, assembly GCA_030765085.1. Lineage (NCBI taxonomy): Eukaryota > Viridiplantae > Streptophyta > Magnoliopsida > Asparagales > Amaryllidaceae > Allium > Allium cepa. Next base: position 621,903,132 of record CM060928.1, read on the forward strand.
AGTCATGGCTTCTCTCTTCCCTTTTCTTTTTCATTTATTATGATTTTTGCCTTGCTCCTCTCTAGCTTTGCTCGGCCACAACCACCATCACCTTCACCGACCACCATCATCATCTCCTTTCCCTCATCATCCATGTCTAACCACCCTACCCCTCTGTCTAGATCTGGCCGCGACCATCTAGGTGAACTTCCATCACAAAAACTTTGCAAAAAAACTCCAAACAATGCATAGCCAAGCCATATTCCCATCACCATCTCATGTTGTAGCTTCAGCCATCACCCCTAGCTCCACCACTAGCACATGACATCACCTCTGGTCATCACATCAGCCTCTGACCTGACCTGTAGTGTCATAGCCAAGCCCAAACTTGACCTTAGGCCGAGCCTTGTTGCACCGAAAAATCCTCTTTTTAGCCTTGTCTTTTGACATTACTTCACTTGTAACTCCAAACCCTTCACATTCCTATGTAGCCGTGCTTATGTGACGTCAAACCCGAGCCTTGTTCCTCAAATTTGAACCATGGCCGAGCAAAAATAGAGAAGGACCGAGCCTACGTTCCATCAAGATCAAACACTTTTGTGTTAAAGCTTGGTGATGTCATTTGTTGCTTCAAATTTCCAATTGTTTCAATTTAAATTTTTGTGTTGAATATATATTTATATTGCTTTGTTTTATTTGTTGTATACAAGATCAATATCTTGGCTCTCTCTCCACTTGAATCTAAAGTCGTGCTATCGTGCTTTCTGGAATTTATCTGTGTGCTTTGATTTGCTAACTCCAACATGAAAAGGTGAGTATTCACGCTTGGCATTCATACTTATGCAATTGTGAAGTGATAACAAGTTAATGTGTTGAATTGTTATATCATGTTATACCTGCCTGTGATATGAATTAAATGATGTTAAACCTTGTTTATAAACCTGTCACATCATCTGATATTGTTATATTTTGCTATATTGTTTATTTTATTATGTTTCTCATACTACAAGTTCCCTGTAGAATAGAATCACTATAGGTTGAAATGATACATACCTGAACGGACTTTAGAATAGGAAAAAATCGTTGTGGGCTGAAATGATAGGCCTGGGCGATTTTTATTTATTTTTATTTACTTGGGATTGCGGGTTTGAAATGATAGAACCTGGATTTTTCTTTGTAAATTTCGGATTGAAATGATATATTATCCATATCACTTGACTTAGGTTAGAAAAAATTACACAACCCCGTGGTTATTTTATAATTTTTCTGAAATTCTTAACCATTTTTTTCTTTGTTAATTTATGATAATTCGATTTAAATTAATTTTAAACTATTTTAATAAAGGGTTAGTGATTTTTCTAAGTTAAAAATGTTAAATAAAGGAATGGTTAAATTGTGGTTTGAAATATAACTTAATTTGAAAATTTGAGATTTGGTTTGAAAATGAAGTTTAAGTTAAGAAAAAGAATGGAAATTAAGTTTTATATTTTGAAATAGTAATTTAAATTTAAGTGTTACGTCAATTGTTAAAAATGCAAAGAATAGGAAATTTGTACACTTGGATTGAATAAGTGAATTACTAAAAATTTGATTTTATTTATAAAATTTTACGTTATAAAAATCATACGTTAAAGGGTATTTAAATGAACTTTTTTGAGTGGAAAAAATGATTTTTACAAGTTAAAGGGTTAAAAATCGAAGATTATTTTTTTTCTGAAATTTTATTTTAAATCTGGAAATTGAATTAGTAGCACTTCAGAAATGCCATCATTTCTGAAACTAACTTAAAATCTGAAGTAAAGGATACTACAGCACCTTGGTAAGTGCTGTGGTTGCTATAAATAAACTATGGTCGAAATTTAACTAAGAGATACTGCATCACTTGGTAATTGCTGTAGTTGCAGAAAGAAAATTTAAAATCTGAAACAAATAAAACTGAACTACTACAGTAGTTTTTAAATGCTGCCTTTTCTGAAATGAATTGTTTATGAAACTGAACTACTATAGCAGTTTTTAAATGCTGTCTTTTCTGAAATGAATTGTTTATAAAACAGAACCGCTACAGCAGTTTTTAAATGTTGTCTTTGCTGAAATGAATTGTTTTCAAATAGAACTTACCGCGGCATTTTTCTAATTGCCGTGAAAGCTGAAATTTCATGTTGTATAGTATTTAACTGAATAAATGAGCTCAGAAAAAGACTTAATTTCGTAAATTTAATATTTTATTTGTAAGTATAATGCTTCACTTTTAAATGGTTTAAATGGAGTATTTTGATCTGAAATATAAACCGTTTTGAAATGTATAACCACGGGTTAAAATAACGATTGATTGTTAAAGAGACCGGGATCGGATATGGATATACTCTCTATCGATACTGAAAACCATTTTAACAACTATGTACGCGGTGGAATTTCTAGAATGAAGTGGGATGGTGGCGACGATCCAATTATGCTATGAACATGGACCCGACTCCCATGAGTTGGCTTAAGGTGGCTAAAACAGGAGTGATCTCGGGCCAAAAGGGATAGCTACTTTGGTCGAACACACTTCTTCGATACTATACTCTTACCTTGTGATTGATTTGATGGACATCTTCGATTTTGATTGGGGAGTGTGTTCCGAGGTAGGCGGTAGTGACTACTACGCGTTACCACCAGCCCGTGTGTGTAATTGGTGTATCTACCCTAGCATTGTCTTTTTGTGCTGTGTCACCTACCATAGCAAGCTTTACTACGAGTTTGGTTTTCTTCCGTAGCCCATGGAGTATTTAGGGTAGCCTCCCGATCTGGAGGTATGCTGATACCGGATTGACTACTATGACTATTACGTGCTAAGGGCTATATGGGTAACCCCTTAATGCTATTAAAAAGTAAGTTTATTTTAATGTTAGACATTATTATAATAGCGAAATATTACTACATAGTAAATAGTTTAACGGATCCTTAGAGGATAGGCGGTCCCAAGCATCATTTAAGTTAATTGTGCTTTTATTATAGTTCACTTGAGTTGGTTTATATTGTATTAGTATGTATGTCCTGACTCGAGTGTTTGCGTTTTATTTACACTCAGGTCAGCCTGAGTATTCACAGCTTTGGATTTCACATTCTGGAGCTAGGAATCGCTAGAGATTCTGCTAATCTAGTTATTTATCCATTTCAGTTTCAGTTGTTTTATTTCAACTCTTTTATTAGTGGACTTCTATGTATTGGGATTTCTATTGTATTTTTGTTAGACTAATATTATGTATTTGCTTTGAGAATTTGTTTTAGTTGCTTCATGAACTACTATGGTATTTTATATTCCGCTGCGAGTTATTCTGATATTTCTGTGTCTGTGATTTCTGTGATTGGTTTGATTTGCTCCAAATTTTATTACAATCTGTTATTTTGAATTATTCAAGTCTAACATGTGTGGATTATTGTCAATTTGAATGGTCCAAAATAGTGGTCATTACAGTAAGGATTTACAGTTCCGATTTAATTCAATATTTTGATTTAATGTTAGTGAAAATAATTAATTTAATTTTTGTTTATTATGTGAATTATCAGAAATTTTCAGCAAGATAAAGCTCTTATTTTGAAAATAATAATAATACTAAGAAATGTAATAATAGGTATGAACCAGAAAACCTATCATAAAATTAATATAGTAGGCAGAAAAGGAAATTTAAACCAGATTAGTCTATATAGGTAGACACATATTTTAATATATATTTAACAGGAAATTTATTTTATTTACTGTAAAATATATATATAGGGTTGTACAGGAATTTTTAAACGTTTTATTTGAATAGTTTATATAAAAATAAATTTGCATTTTTAAACCTACCTGTTATTTTAAAGATATATATTTCGGTGATTAACCTATTTAATTTATTGTGGTCACTAAAAGATTCTAAAGGGAAGATGTTCTAATTGAATTATTAGTCAATTAAATTTATTAGAAAGGATAATTAATCGTTCATTTTATTTAGAATACTAATGAATTGAATAAATATTTATACAAGGTCGAAATCATGGAGAAACGAGTCGAGATGGAATGGATTGCAAATCAAAAACAAAGATGAGTTCTTCTTACTCATTTGGATTGCCTAAATAATTGAAATGAATAAATTTAAATTATTGGATGTGCTTGGATGAATTTAATAATTTATCTATTGGACGATATTATATATAGTGATATATACACACATTGGATTGATTGATTTCCCGCATTATATAGCGGATGAGACCCTATGTGCCCCGCATAATAGCGGATGACCCCATATACCGCGACATCCCACCTTAAAGTGGGATTGGTATTTTTATATTGTGCTAACATCTGTGGATGCAGGGAAACAGGTTGGAGGGATCCAATTGGATTCTCAAAATATTTAGATTGTTTTAATATCTGTGATATGATTTAGTTGGTAATCTGAGATAGATGATATTAGTGATTGAAAATAACGAATGCTGGTTTGATTGAATATATTTGGGTATACTGAGTAATCAATGATAAAGATTGAATTTTTAAAGGAAAATAAAATAGGGAATTTTTAAGTAAAATAATCATACAGAATTTGGATAAATTAAAGAATGAACTAGAAAAGGATAAAAGTTGATTTCTAAATTCTAAAAATAAGTTCCAAGTGTGGAAAAGGAGATTTTTGAATAAATAGGAATAAATGAATTCTTAAACTTAAGTCATAATATTTAAAGGAATAAAAGATTTATTTTTAAATTCAGAATTTAAATGGTTTCGGAAGGAGTAAAAGAAGAATTTTGAAATAAATATGAAATTGGTATTTTCAGTTTAAATAAGATTTTAAATCAAAATAAAGAAGTTAAATCTGAAATTAATGGGTTTTGAAATAAAATTGAGTAAGTAAATAAATTTATTTTAAAATGGAGTAAAATCTGAAAAACGATTTGGAAATTGATTTAGAGTTTGAAATTGTGTTTTAAAAGAAGATGGGACAATGGAATTTATAAACTGGGTTTATAAAGTAAAATAAGATATCAGTGGATATTTGGAAGTATAAATTCACGATGGGAATTTATAAAGGAATGGGTAAATTGTTTTAAAAATAAATAGTGGTTTATTTTTAAAAGGTGTGAAAGAAAAGTGCATTTCCCTGAAAGCCAAGTACATTTTCAAAGCAGATTTTTCTTAAGTATAAGTTGAAGTTTTGAAATTGTATGAAGGAATGTTTTAAGAAATGATTATTTAAGTTGTTAAAAAATTTAATGGTAAATATTTATTAAATTAGTTATAGTGGTAATTATTTTAAAAGGTTAATTGGCATTATGTTCTAAAAAGATAATTATTAACATTTATATTTTATAAAGTAGTTTTATTCTAAAGATAGTTTGGTTAAAGTTTTATTTAAAAACTTGTATAGAATTTCGTAACTCTTATTTTAAAATTTTGATCGGCTTAAATTTTATTTCAAAAATTATTTTTATATTTTATAAAGTAGTTTTATTTTAAATATTTTTAAAATATATATTTTTGAATAAAGTGTTTAAGTAGTTTTAATTTAAATGTTTTAAAGTATATTTTAGAATAAGGTGATTAAAGTTATTTTAAAATCTAAATTATTTGGACTTGGTGAATTTCAGTGGAAGTAAACAATATTTGAGAAATTTTTCCGTGAGAGAAAGGCGGTTTGAAACTGTTTTCAAAGGGTTGGAGTATGGAAAAATAGCTTGCGAAGTTGTTTTGAAATAAATAATTTGGGAAAATTATTTAAAGCCTGATGGCTGTTTATGAATGTTATTTGATAGTTAAATAATTGACTATCAATTTTGACCAATGCACTGATCGTTTCGAAGAGACCGGGATCGGGATTTATTTTCGAAAACCACTTCGACCCGGTTTGAACGTTTCGTGAGGAAGGAAAGAACTGAAGTGAAAGGGAAAATCGCTACTAATCCTGAGGATGATTCCAAAAATGGATATAGTAGGAGTAGTGCCTTCGGTTCCGTTCAAATCCAGAACGGACTTGTATGGATAAATGCTTTAAGAACATCTTATAGGGGACGATGAGCATTCTAAGTGAATGTGTGCAAAAAAGGTAACGCATAGCCTCGAACATCATCAACCAGAAATGGCTAAAATAGGGAAGGTGCACACAAGGCTAAATGGATAGCAACCAATTTAGGAAAGGTCACCCCTGTCTAGATGTCCCTTTATTTCGGCTGTGTAGGCGGTTGCTGATCCCAACTGCGGGGTGATCTTATTCGGACTATCTAGTAAGGGGTAGCTCCGGTCTTATGATGTAGGGGATCAGGGTAGATCCTTGGTACGGTGATCTAGACCGCGTACTGTGACAGGCGGTAACCCAGTAGCCCTGCCATTGTATGGAATCCAATCTCCAACAAGCGCCTGTACAGTTTTGATTATGCCCAACTATGCTAAAACGTGTGATGCAAGTATTTCAGCTAGATTCTATTTTACTTTCTATAGACACTATTATAATATCAGACGGATTTTGGCAAAAAATGTTTTGGTTTTCGTAAGGCAAAAACCTGGCATGTTTATTTGTGGCATGATCTTACGAGATACCTTTGATTTCAAAGGATTTTGGGAAATTTAATAATCCACTTGAGTGTGTTTTCTCACTCTAGTATTCCAGACTGAATCGGCTGTCATTTAACTATAATGCTCGGGTCAGACCAAGTATTATGGAATACAGATTCTGGATGGACTGTTATGGAGCTCAAGAGACGGGCTGGATGGCGAGACGTACCACACGTATTTGATAAATATTCTGCTGTGTATGATTGATTATATAGTCATTTTTGTGAGGACAGGTTATGATAACTGTCCAGTTGTGTGCTATTAATTTCGTTGTACTCTGATGTTGTAATGTATAAACAGATATAGGTTCTTTTGTTTAAAAATTAGTCACTTATCTATTATATATTGTTCCGCTGCGTTTGTGAGATTCTGATATTGTTTTATATTTCTTCTTCTACCTCCTTCTTCTTTAACCCTAATGGTTCGGTTTTCCGGCATTCGATTGTTTGACATTTGATACAGTGGACGTATTAATGTCGATTTTCAGGCATCGAAAAATCGGGTTGTTACAGATTAGTATCAGAGCTGAAGGTTAAGCGAGAACCTTGGATCTGGTGGGGATTACTCTAAAATGAGTTTGAGTGTATTAATAGATATGAGCGCATATTTGTTAGTGAATATAAAAATTATTTTTATATTGTATTGACTTATCGGTTGAGTGTTTATAGATTCTGGTCGATATATGGGACGCTGCGCCATCGATAGGGGTTTCTAAACTCTTGAACAAGATAAACCTCACCCTCTCTCCCTCAATTTTCTTTGCATTCGAAATTTGAGTTGATGCTCTCATCTGTCGAGCGAGGCAGGATGATCGTGAGTTGGTGGGAGAGTTCGGCGAGTCATGCCTCGGTTCGTAGTCATATAGAGGAGGAGCTCTTGGCGTAGGCAGTGTTGACATCAGGTGGCATTTGGGGTTGCGACCTATAGCGGGACGACATGAGATGTGGAGTCGTGACTTATTGAGGGAGGAGGAGGGTGCGGTGTTGGGCCACGTTCTTTTGGTGAGGGTTTCTTTCTCTTTTAATTTAATTTGCAGTAAAGGATTGACATACTGAGAGCTCTTTTTTGATTCTATGGGTTGTGGTGAATGGTCGTTCTTAGTTGAGTAAGGATTTATAGTTCCGATTTAATTCAATATTTTGATTTAATGTTGGTAAAAACTTTAATTTAATTTGTGTTTATTATGTGATTATTAGAAATTTTCAGCAAGATAAAGCTCTTATTTTAAAAACAATAATAATACTAAGAAATGTTATAATAGGTATGAACCAGAAAACCTATCATAAAATTAATATAGCGGGCAGAAAAGGAAATGCAAACCAGGTTAGTCTATATAGGTAGATACATATTTTAATATATAGTAAATAGGAAATTTATTTTATTTGCTGTAAATATATATATATAGGGTTGAACAGGAATTTTTAAACGTTTGATTTGAATAGTTATATAAAAATAAATATGCATTTTTAAACCTACCTGTTATTTTAATAATATATATTCGGTGATTAACCTATTTAATTTATTATAGTCACTAAAAGATTTTAAAGGGAAGATGTTCTAATTGAATTCTTAGTCAATTAAATATATTAGAAAGGATAATTAATCGTTCATTTTATTTAGAATATTAATGATTTGAATAAATATTTATACAAGGTCTAAAATCATGAAGAAACGAGTCGAGATGGAATGGATTGCAAATCAAAAACAAAGGTGAGTTTTTCTCACTCATTTGGATTGCCTAAATAATTGAAATGGATAAATTGAAATTGTTAGATGTGTTTGGATTAATTTAATAATTTATCTGTTGGACGATATTATATATAGTGGTGTATATATATTAGATTGATTGATTTCCCGCATTATATAGCGGATGAGACCCTATGCGCCCCGCATAATAGCGGATGACCCCATATACCGCGATATCCCACCTTGAAGTGGGATTGGTATTTTTATATTATGCTAACATGTGGATGTAGGGAACCAGGTTAGAGGGATCCAACTGGATTCCTCAAAATATTTAGATTGTTTTAATATTCTGTGATATGATTTAGTTGATAATATGAGATAGATTATATTGGTGATTGAAAATATTGAATGTAGGTTTGATTGAATATATTTGGGTATACTGAGTTATCAAAGATAAAGATTGAATTTTTTAAAGGAAAATAAAATAGGGAATTTTAAACTAAAATAATCATAGAGAATTTGGATAAATTAAAGAATGAATTGGAAAAGGATAAAATTTGACTTTTAAATTCTAATAAATAATTTCCAAGTGTGGGAAAGGAGTTTTTTGAATAAATAGGAATAAATGAATTCTTAAACTTAAGTTATAGTATTTAAAGGAATAAAAGATTTATTTTTAAATTCAGAATTCAAATGCTTTAGGAAGGAATAAAAGAAGAATTTGAAATAAATATGAAATTTATTTTCAGTTTAAATAAGATTTTAAATCGAAATAAAGAAGTTAAATCTGAAATTAATGGGTTTTGAAATAAAATTAAGTAAGTAAAGAAATTTATTTTTAAAATGGAGTAAAATCTGAAAATCAATTTGGAAATTGATTTAGAGTTTGAAATTATGTTTTAAAAGAAGATGAGATGATGGAATTTATAAACCGGGTTTATAAAGTAAAATAAGATATCAATGGATATTTGGAAGAATAAATTTACGATGGGAATGTATAAAGGAATGGGTAAATTGTTTTAGAAATAAATAGTGGTTTATTTTTAAAAGGTGTGAAAGAAAAGTGTATTTCCCTGAAAATCCAAGTACGTTTTCAAAGCAGTTTTTTTTAAGTATAAGTTAAAGTTTTAAAATTGTTTGAAGGAATGTTTTAAGAAATAATTATATAAGTTGTTAAAAATTTTAAAGATAAATATTTATTAAATTAGTTATAGTGGTAAGTATTTTAAAAGGTTAATTGGTATTATGTTTTAAAAAGATAATGCTTGATATTTATATTTTATAAAGTAGTTAGTTTGGTTAAAGTCTTATTTAAAAACTTATATAGAATTTCGTAACTCTTATTTTAAAATTTAGATTGGCTTTAATTTTATTTTAAAAATTAGTTTTATATTTTATAAAGTAGTTTTATTTTAAATATTTTTAAAGTATATATTTTTGAATAAAGTGTTTAAGTAGCTTTAATTTAAATGTTTTAAAGTATATTTTAGAATAAAGTGATTAAAATTATTTTAAAAAATAAAGTATTTGGACTTGGTGATTTTCAGTGGAAATAAACAATATTCGGGAAATTTTTCCGTGAGAGAAAGGTAGTTTGAAACTATTTTCAAAGGGTTAAAGTATGGAAAAATAGCTTGCGAAGTTGTTTTGAAATAAATAATTTGGGAAAATTATTTAAAGTTTGATGGTTGTTTGTGAATGCTATTTGATAGTTAAATAACTGACTATCAATTTTGGCAATGCGTTGATCGTTTCGAAGAGACCGGGATCGGGATTTATTTCCCGAAAACCACTTCGATCCGGTTTGAATGTTTCGTGAGGAAGACAAGAGCTTGGAATCGAAGATGGAGTAGTGAAGTGCAAGGGCTAATCGCTAGTAATCCTGAGGGTTGTTCCACAAATGGATATAGTAGGAGTAGTGCCTTCTGTTCCGTTCGAACCCGGAATGGACTTGTATGAATGAATGCTTTTAAAACATCATCAAGGGGACGATGAGAATTCCAAGTGAATGTGTGCTAAAAAGGTAATGCATCGCCTCGAGCCTCATCAACCGCGAATGGCTAAAACAGTGGAGGTGCACACAAGGCTAACTGGCTAGCAACCAATTAGGGTAAGGTCACCCCTGTCTAGATGTCCTTTTATTTCGGCTGTGTGGGCGGTTGTTGATCCCAACCATAGGGTGATCTTATTCGGACTATCCAGTAAGGGGTAGCTCCGGTCTTGTGATGCAGGGGATCAGAGTGGATCCTCGGTATGTGATCAAGACCACGTACTACGACGGGCGGTACCCTAGTAGCCCTACCATTGTATGGAATCCAATCTCCAATAAGCGCCTGTACAGTTTTGATTGTGCCCAACTATGCTGAAACGTGAGATGCAAGCATTTCAGCTATATTCTATTTTACTTTCTATATACACTATTATAATATCAGACAGATTTTGATAAAAAATTGTTTTGGTTATCGTAAGGTAAAAACTGGCATGTTTATTTGTGGCGTGATATTACGAGATACCTTTGATTTCAAAGGATTTTGGAAACTTTAATAATCCAATTGAGTTGTTTTCTCACTCTGGTATTCCGGACTGAATTGGGTGTTATTTAACTATAGTGCACGGGTCAGACCGAGTATTATAGAATACAGATTCTGGATGGATTGCTATGGAGCTCAGGAGATGAGGTGGACGGCGAGACGTATCACACGCATTTGATAAATATTCAGTTGTGTATGATTAACTGTATAGCCAGTTTTGTGTGGACAGATTATGATAACTTTCCAGTTGTGTGCTATTAATTTCGTTGTACTCTGATGTTGTGAAGTATAAACAGATATAGGTTCCTTTGTTTAAAAATTAGTCACTTGTCTATTATATATTGTTCCGCTGCGTTTGTGAGATTCTAATATTGTTTTCTATTTCTTCGTCTACCTCCTTCTTTAACCATAATGGTTCGGTTTTTCGAAATTCGATTGTTCGACATTTTATATAGTGGACGTATTGATGTCGATTTTTGGGCGTCGAAAAATTGGGTCATTACAACACGTCTGAGAGGAGATTCGGCCTGCATATGCTAAGCTGCAACTGTCATTTTTTTAACGGATGCTTTTTTTCTACTTTGAACAAGCATCGTTCTCCTTCAACAATTGCACCTATTAATCAAAGAGTAATCTTTCAAGAAGTTACAACTTTTCAAATACAAGTCTTTGGTTCTACAAATACTCTAATCAATTGAGATTTAACTCACTTTTGATTTACTACAATCTAACTTCTATATTCATATTCTCTTAAGCTATCATTGATTTAATATTCTCAATCACTTACAATCAAAATCTATATTTTGGTTAAATTATTTCCTACAGATCCAAGCAATTCATACTCACTATCACTCAAAGAAGATTATAGGAAGAATGGCACTAGCAGTCAATATCCATGTTGTATTGAACACAAGATTGTCAATGGAATATGTTTGTATTAGTATGTCCCTCCAAGCAAAGCGAGGATTATTGTTTAGTGAACGAAGGGGAGCTTCGGGACTAGACGTAGGACGGGAGGTCTGAACCAGTATGAAAGCTGCAGTATGCTTGTTTTTATACTTTGCTTTTTATAATATGTTATATTTCTATATCTAGCTCATATATTGGAATACGCTACACCAAAATAGGCAAATCTTAACATTTATGTGTTACAAATAATTTCAGTAACACTTTTTAAGTGTTACTAATGGACTGTGAGGAATGGAGCGGTCAAATTTGTAACACTTCTAAGTGTTACGAGCATACCTATTACTAACACTTATAAGTGTTGGTACCTAAATATACAGTAACGCTTATAAGTGTTGGTACAGAAATATACGGTAACACTTATAAGTGTTGAAAAATGATTATTTAGTAACACATATATGTGTTGTTGCACATAGATTGCTTTGCTTATCATTTAGGTTTGTAACATAGCTAAGCGTTGTTATCCAAAATATTGGTAATATTTATATGCGTTACTAATTGAAATTATGTTTTTACACTATTTTATGCACAATTAATATTAATTTCTTAAAAAACGAATATAATATCTCATAAATGATAATGTCTATGTCACATATATAATTCATCATATCAATTCAATATGAAGTCTAAAATGCTTCTATATCTCAAATGCAATGGTATCATATTTAGATAATACAAACTTTTAAGTTTCAAAATATCACAACATCGTATCCAAATTACAAAATCATATCCAATTTTAAAAATCCAATATAATATAAGCTAGTGATAAATAAAATTTTAGATATTGCGAAGAAGAGATACGGGTCATATCACAAAGCCTCCATCTGAAAATTCACAAAGCTTGCAATGCCCATTTTGAGGACCATCGTAAATTGGTGCTTCTTGTTCTAAAACTTCCGTTATCCAGACAACTTTTTCAACATTTGAAACTATCTCTCTGAAATGACACATAATTTGTGTTCCGATACAAGCTTTTGCTACATTCTTCTTCATATCTTGTGATAGTAGGATTACAAATTGGTTAACTCTTGTAGATGATCCAACATCAATTTACAGAATAAGCGAACTAGCAACTCCAATATTCAAAGGATATTTATCCAAGTTAGAAGCGGTTTCTGTCATAGGCATCACACTACCACCATTAAGGTTACGCTGTAACCCCGGTGCCATAATTAGGAAAGATGAAGCAATTGATTTAAGTGCCTCACTAATTTGGCTCGACGCTTGATTCGCCACTTGAATTGGAACTTGATTTTCCACTTGGTTTTGTAATTCTGATGACCATTGACGAAAATCTTCCTTTTTATTCTTATCGGCAACTACTTTTGTAGCTTGCATCAACTTTATTTGTTTTGCAGAGGAAGTGGAGCTAATTGCAAGACAATAGTTTTTCTTTCTATTGGAGCCAAAAACTTTAGAGATGGGATCCTTGTCAAGATCATATGTGTTTGCTCCTTCGTTGCTGCTACATTCCAACTTCTGTTTTGCTTCCTCTTCCTCCATAAGTACCTGCATTCAATATGTGCAGAAAATAGAACAATCAGTATCGTAACTAGAAATGTAAAATGACTACAAAAATACAGCTGTTATTCAATGCTTTGTTGTTTATCACTCCGTTATAAAATGAAACAATCAGTGCATTCAATACTCTGTTATTTATCACCCACACAGGCTCATGCAAAGGGACAAACAAAAATGCATGTACAGACACACCATCCAAGAATACAGCACTGGCGAAGAACTCATGCAATACATAGACAAATATACAGCCTAACCCACACACAAGTATTCATTTTTCAAACACAGAGCCACTTTACTTCTTTCCATAATTGTGCCTATAGGGGAAAACACAAATGTATGTATACAACATGAACTCTGACTAGACCTGACCCATACACAAATGTATGTATATTATAATTTACATGTACTATTTAATTGTGTGGCCAAGCTAACGTGTGTTGCGGTAATAGTAAAACAATAAAAACATCGGTAGGAATGAAATGGAAAAAAATGAAATAGCATTGCCCTTATCAACTTCATACAAACAACGTTATATGGGAACAGATTAAAAAATGGGAACTTCAAGGATCTACTATTTAATTATTGAAAACAATGTAGGGATCCAAGAACGTTATTTGCAATAATAAGGATTTTGCATGGCTTCCGTGGGCTTAAGTAAATTCGGTTAAAGTAAGCAATAGCATCCTATATGAACAGCCTAAATATTATTCTATCAGATTTAAGGCAAATAAGTAGAAACTTATGGATAGAAATCATCATAAGTGAACTGCAAGTAAACAGACATAATTCTTAAAAATGAACCAAAAGGTTGAGCTAATTATGTTTTGGCAATCAAAAATCTGATTTGAACATGCCTTTCATTATACTGCAAAGCATGTAATTATCTAACCCAATGAAATCTAATACTTCAATGATTACAGTGAATAAGGCTGATTATTAACTTCTTACAAAGAATAATAAGCACCGATCTAAATATTATATATGTCTATTGCACGTATGCAAACAGGATTGCAATGGATGTTTGGAAATAGAATTTAACTATAAAAAGTATTGTCTATTCAATATGAAAGGACATGAGAAGGTAAAAAAGAGAAATGGATAACGAGGAATCAGAACGCACTCGGATGGAGAATTCTGAACAAATAATAATATAATACTGCATCCTGTTTTACAAAACTGCCACCTTTTAAGATTTCTTTTCTTAAAAAATTACTTATTATATGATTAAACATTTTCAATTTAAATTACTTTTTGAACTCGTCTAGAATTAATAGCCCCTTTTTCTTTCAATCTCATTATTGCCTTATTAAACCTGACTAAATATTTCCTTTGTACAAGATATGTATTTCATAACCAAGCTTGAAGCTGGCAGGAAACATCAAACACCACATAAACAACGTTAAAAGACAGTTATACACATTTGCACTATACCTGATGTAGAGCTAGGACAAGCACTTCAACCTTTTTAGGAGTTGATCTCGTATTTGGAAGAGAAATTCTAGCTTAAGGAAAAGGAGATCTCAGATTTATCTAAAGTGTCTTTTTGTAGAAATCAACTTAGTGTTGTGATAGGAAGGTGTGTTTTCTAGTTCGATAAGCTGAATGTTAGTATCCTGTTAATGACCTGCAGAGAGATTGATAATCCTGGTTGACTATGAATAACGATCGTTCACGATCATATGTAGTTCGGGAGGGTATGTGACCATTCACAGTCGGGTGTCGTTCAAGGGGAACTATGACCATTCGAGGTCGGGTGTCCTTCGATGCGAGTTGTGACCGTTCATGGTCGGGTGCCGTTCGAGACGAATTATGACCATTCACGGTCAGGTGCCGTTTGTGTAACGACCTGTAATTTTTGATAATTAAGACATTAATTTAATAAAAAAATTGAATAAATATTGGAAGATATAAAAAAATTGTAATTTATTTAACGAAATAATAACTAAAGTGAAACTCAACAGTGTTATTTATAGTTAATGATTTACAACTTGAATGGATTTCCAATTAGTTGAAATAAGGTAAATGTATACTTGGTAATAAATTTAATATAAAAAGCGAACGTAAATATTGAATTAATTAATGAATTAATAATAATAATAAATAATTGAATAAAATCAATGTTCTGTAAGTAATTATAATATTATTTGAAAATGATAACTTATAAAAGTATGATTAAGAGTTAGTGGCAATAATTATTATAAGTTACCGATATATTTTGAATCCATTAAATTGAATTGGAATCAATTGCAATAAATCTAAATAAAATATTACGTTAATGTTAATTAAGTTAATATTTGGAAATAATGTTAATGTTATTCATAATAGGACAATTTGTTGAATTGAAAGAATGGAAATAAAGATTTATCAATTTATTGGGATTAGAACTATAATAATTGGATTAATTGCAATTAAATGAAATTAAATATCTAAATATTATGTTAATTGAAATTAAGATCGAATTTGAGAATATTAATATAATAAATCGGGAATCCAATGTTAATTTCATCTATTTGACAATAATGAATTGAATAATAGAATGAAAAGTAAATTAAATGGAATTATTGGAAATTAAATTTATAATTTCTGAATTTAATGAAATTGAGGTTAACACGGAAATTGATAAATTAATCAACTCTAAATTGACATCTAAATTTGTTTAAATTAGTGTAAATGATTAAGAAATTTAAAAATGATAAAAATTGACAATTATAGAATTGAAATTGAAAATTTGATTAAATTAATTAATTATTAATTTATTTAATTAATGTAAAAATAGCCATGTTTGCCAATGATTCGAATTTTGACGGAACCAGTTTTTTCGGATTCGTAACGGTGAATTATTGTAGGATTTCAAGTTTCGTATCGATCGGACTTGTCGTTTAATTGTACGGGCGCGAAACGCCTAGAAAATCAATTTAATCGAAATCAATTGAAATCAATTTGAAATAAGCTAATTTTGGCATAACTTCTTCATACGATGGAATTTGGACTTGAAACATATTCCTTTGATTTTTAAATATTCAAAAACATCTATTTTGATATATGGGTTGACCCATTTTTGTTTCGGAGTCAGAACAGGCTTTTCGGGCCATTTATCGTTCAACTTTCAATCCAAATCAATCCAATCCATTCTAATTTCAGCTTTTCCTATATATACCTTGTTATAAACCCTAGCCTATTTCTTATGTTTATTATTCTATACGTACAATTCCAGTGCTCCTCTTCATTCCAATGGCAGACAAAAACAAGATTCCAATTGCAATTTCAAATAAACATTCAAAGTCAAAAATTCAAACTCCACAAATAATATCAAATTACATATCGATTCGAAGCTCTCGACGAGCGTAATCCACCACAATAATTCGTTTTTTGATTCGATGCGCTATTTTTCCTGAATTCATCGATGTACCTTAGTCGTCCGTAGAGGGGTTTGTCGATTTGAACGGTAGATCTTCATCTTTACGACGATTAGAGGGTTCGGGTGTGTTGAGATTGGCAAGCTGAGTGCATCCATGGGTTTTATTCACCTCGAAGATGGTCAGATCGTTGGCAAAGGGGAGATTAGGGTTTCCCACCTATAGCGGCAGCGGCTCCTCAAACCTCGATCGAAAATGGCGAAGTTCAGGCCATGGGCACGCCCTTGGTTGGAGGTCGCGGGGGGGTGCTCAGATCGTGGAGGTAGGCAGCGATGGTGGCGTAGTTTTGGGGGAAGCGGCGGCCGTTCTGTGCAGTTCGATGATGTACAGCGTAGTCGCGAATTTCTGTGCTAGGGTTTCATGAGCGTACGCTCTTCCAGGCGATGACGTGGCTTCAGTAGATTGGTTCGTTTTTTTTGGTTTAACTTAAAGTTTTAAATCCTTCTAACGTATGTATCTTTTGCATACGAGGTCGAAATTACGCGCGATTTTCACCGCTAGGATCGTATTGATATTCTGCAAATTGTGGCACTGGTTTGGACGAATTGTAAGACTGTTCAAATTTTGGGTTTAAATTGGATTTAAATTCAATTTACATTCAAAGGTGATTATTTTAACCCACTCACTTCTAACATTTCTTATGTTTGTTAAATTGATTTATGATGTGATTAGAAATTTATTCATGACTGTTTGGCATATTTTGAATCATAATCTCAGTTTATTTGAATTTATTTGGATAAAATAGTTATTTAGTTTATTATTGAATATAAACTTCCAGTAAATACCTGTTATTTATTATCTGTTCTATATTGATGTTATTGATTGAATTGGATGATGATTGTAATAAATGCTTGATGATTGACATTGGATGAATGGATGTTGTATTTTATATTGTTATAAACTGCAAGTTGTTATGGATTCTATTTCATTCGGGATTGCGGTTTGAAATGATATATAACCGTATTTATATTTTAAATTACGGATTGAAATGATAAATATCTGTATCACTTGACCTTAGGATAGAAAATTATATACAGACACCGTGGTCTAGATATGAAAATATTTTGAAATGATTTCTATGGTTTCGTAAAGAAATATATGGTTTTAGATAAATATTGATTTTAGAAATTATACATAAATGTTATTTATCCTTGATTTAAGCTATGTATAATTTGTTTTAATATTGAATAGGCTTAATAATAAGTTGATTTTTATTGGAGATAATATGGTTAAGTATTTAAATTATATTTTAATATAAAGTTTATAATGATTTAGATAAAATTAAGGTTGGAAGATAAATTTGAGATTTATTTGAAGTTGAATTTATTTAAGAATTAGACTCAAATAAGCTTGATGTGAAATTTATTAAATTTGAAATTTTAGAAGGTTTGATTTTTATAACTTGATTTCGGTTTAAGGTGAAGTAAATGAATATTTAAAGTATAAATAAATTGAAGGAAATATTTAGTTATTTGTAATTTGGGTTTTATTTAAATGATACTGGATGTATTAAGTAAAATATTTCAAAACTAAATAATAAAAATTTGAATTCGATATATATATATATATATATATATATATATATGAAATTACCAAACTTAGTTTTGAAATTATTGAATACTTAAAGTTTGAATTATATTGTGACGCCCCACCTCTATACCCACGCTAGACAAGAAAATTACGGTGAATGCTGTCGACTAGCGCGGAGAATAAGGCTGTTGAGGAGCGACCATCCATGTAATTTCTTTGCGCGAGCACCAATATGTCAGATAATATAACATGCATTCTATTTCAAGAGGAAATCCGACATACCGACACAAACTCAAAGCTACTACACGGTGGCTATATAAATCCTTCGGAAAACAAATATAGAAATAAGCATAACACAAATCAGTCACGGACAATTCATATCACAAAGGCGGAAATAGATATGAATATTACACATGAAAGTGTACATCCGAGTAGTGGTCTAAAAAGATCCACAATATCACAAAAGAATAGTTACATGAGCTACACAAAAGAATAAGTATACATTATGGAGTCTACATCTCAAATGTATACAACAAAAACTACTAATCTAAGTAGTTAACCAAAAGCAAGAGAAATCAATCCCAAGAGAGAAGTCAAGCAGAAGCACCTGTAACATCTCGGTCTGACCCGAGTATTATTTAATAAGAAAATAATAAATGGATCAGTCTAACTATAGATATCAGATGAAACGATATAGAATCAGAGTTATGACTAAACACATAATAATCACAAGGCCAAGCTGTGATATATAAGTAGTTGATAATCAACAAGAGATTAATCAATATTACAAAATCTACACAAGAATCCAAGAAGTGTCATACTCTTTATTTCGTTCATCAAACCACAAATATTGACGATAATATCAATGTCAATCGCAAAAGTCAATGACGCACAAATTCCAGAAGACTACACAAGAAATCCAGAAATCACAAAAGTCAATGACACACAAATTCACCAATGCACAAATATCGATAAGACTTATCAATGGAAATCACGAAAAATTGGTGAAACACAAATTCTAGAAATCTACACAAGAAATCTAGAAATCACAAAAATAGAGGGGGGGAGGCCTATCACAAACGAGAGCATAAAGCTCACCAACACGTGTATCACAAACGGAACGCTAATTCCATGGTCGCTAACCATCACAAATTGAGCCGAAGCTCCACAACCGGCCCGAAGACCATGGGTTGCTACCCCATCACAAATTGAGTCGAAACTCCACAAAACGGGGTTTAGTCTCCCTCGCAGACAAAGAGACATCGCACATTGCTAGTCCAAATCACAAAGATGATCGTCATGATCAACGAGAAGTGTCAATTACACTAAGCTAGTAAATATATGAGTTTAGCTTCATGTCCCATAACCACTTGCTTAACTTAAATATTTACGAACAAACTGTAAATCTCCACTAGAAAATTGTCACAAGAGGTTCAATCGAACAAGTCCAAGAATTAACCGACAAAGTAAACGCAAGCGTTTCATACCACTTGTTTTACTAAGCCGTTTAATTAGATTTCTCATACGAGTGAGGTAAAGGTTTGTATATACTAATAGATTGGAAAACGTTTTTATAAACGAGTTTGGTATTAAAATAGTATTGAAATCGTTGAGAAAAGGGTTTTGATATTTACTACTAGTATAGAAAACCTTTATATTTTTAAAGTGACAAATCACGAAGAAGATTGTAAGAACAATCAATCACAAAAATTCACATACGAAGACGTGAATAAAATCCAACGAAATCGATAAAGGATCCATCGAAATGGATATTCAAAAATCCCTAAAAAGAGTCATCAAAGTCATAATAGATGATAACAACAAATAGGATTATCACGAATCGATTTAAATTGGAATTTCAATCCAAAAAGGCAAATTGGACTCAAACAGCAGGTTCAGTCGACTGAACAGAGATTTTCAGTCGACTGACCCTGTACCTGAAAATTTTCCAGGTTCAGGAAACTTTCTGTTTCCAGTTTCAGTCGACTGTGCAGAGTTTTTCAGTCGACTGAATCATGCCTGGAAACTCTCGGGTTTCAGGTTCAGTCGACTGAACAGAGTTTTCAGTCGACTGAATCATGCCTGGGCTGTTTTTCAGCCTTATTCAAATGAAGAGCAAACTCTTCCAAAATGCAACCGGACGAACATTGGCTCTAAGGGTTTATGCCAATCGGCAACCCGGCCCTATATGCTCCTCGATGCATCACCATAAGCATGATCAAACATCCATAAAAGGATTTCACACAAATTTGACTTAAAAACCCAAAAATTGGAGTATTCACAAAATCAATCCAAAACAAGAGCAAATGCACATGAAGAAGTGTTAGGAATTCATACCCAACAACCAAAGATAATTATAGTCCTAGATGTGAGATAAAAATCTCACCTTTTCTCAAAATCAAACAAGAAGAAGCTTGAAAGCAAATGGAGAATCAACCTCTCTTCAACACAACCTAAATGAGCTTGAATCTATGCAAAAAAACAAGAACATTCCCAAAATTAGGTTTAGGAATTTCTGAAATTGGTAAGAGAACAAGTTGGAGAAGAAGAAGAGAAGCTTACCAATGGGTTCTTCTTGAGTTTGGAGCTAGGAATTTGATTTGCAAGAGAAACTAGGGTTTTGGAGTTTTAATTTCCAATCTCTCCCACCATTAAAGCTAAGAAAACTGAAAAGAGAAAGAAGTGAGGGAGAATGGGGAGAGTGGTTCAGTTTTGGAGTATAAGTTAACATAGGGCTGAGCCCAAAAACCAAACCCAAAGTAAAAAGGTAGCAGAAATCAACTTTCTCCAAACATATCGAAGCTTATACTCAAAAAGGTCGCAAACGGCATTTTAAACTCAATGGTAGTGGTCCCGATCCCTAATTCGACCGTATGCAAAAAGTAGCTTTTCGGACTAAAATCCGACTAACGATAAAATATTTAAATAAAATATTTAAATATAAAATCGATAAATATGCGGGTTGTTACATATATTGAATTTGAAAGGGTTTATTCTGTGGATCAGATTGTTTTGAAATCGATATAATTTGGAATAGTTTATTTGGAAACTGAATTGAATTGAAATTTATGATTGGGATTGAGTTAGATTTAAAATCTAGAAATTCGAGTTGCTGTGGAATTGATTTGTGAAATTGAAGAAGCTATTATATAAAGTATTTTAATATTTAAACCGTTTAAGTGGTGGAAGTTACGTTTCAAAGTTATGAGTTTCAAAGTATTATGATTTGGAAGTGTTATATGTCAAGTGTTTGTGAATTCGGAGTGTTATAACAATGAATGTGCTATGATTTTGGAAAAGATATATTTGAAGCGAAAAATGATATCGTATTGATTTGGTTTTGAAAAGGCAATGATATTTGGTTTTAAAGTATAAACTATTTTAAAAATGACCGCGGTGTTATAATAACATTTGGTTGTTAAAGAGACCGGTATCGGAAGTTGTCATACTCTCTGCCAACTCCGAAAACCACTTTAACAATCGTGTATGCGGTGGAGATTCCAAAATGAAGTAGAATGGTGGCGACGTCCTTTGAGGTATATACGTGGACCCGACTCCCGTGAGTTGGCATAAGGCGGCTAAAACATGAGCGATTGACGGGCTAATGAGATAGCTCCTTTGATCGGACACTACCCTTCAATATTATACTCTGACTTTTGTATTGATTCGGTGGCCACTTTTGATTTTTTTTATATGGAGGTGTGGCTCGAGGTGGGCGGTAGCTGCGCGCTATGCGTTACCACCGATCCAGAAGTGTAATTGATATATCTACCTAGGCATTTCTCAGTCGTGCCGTGTCGCCTACCCTAGCGTGCCTTATACGATTTTGGTTTTGAACTATGCCTATGGAGTGCCCTATGACGACGCACAGTAAGGGGGAGATTACGGTACTATATGTACTATGGGAATATAAAAGTGTGTTAAGGTGGAAAATGTAAAGCCTTAACGCTATTTTAAATTTATATTATACTTTATTGTAGACACTATTATAATAGCGTATATTACTATAGATAGTTTACCGGATCCTTAGGAGATGTGAATCCCGAGCATCCCTTAAGTTACTGCACTCACGTTAGACACTGGATCGGAGATGTCAAATCCCGTAAACATCTCTGACGTCGTTACACTCATATTTATTTCTGTTGATCTAACTCACATAAGATCTTTTAGTTCCGACTCGAATGTTTTGTCCTTTCAATTCGCTGGGGTCAGCCTAAGCATTTTAGGATTTGAAGACCTTACTTTTGGAGGACGAAGACGAAGATTTTATTACTATTATTTACTATTGTTCCACTGCATTGTTATTTATTATTTCTTGGTATGTGTAACTATGATTCTATGTTGTATAAGTATAATCAAAGTTTTGTAAAACAGCTTCATGAACTGTTATTTGATTATTATATTTTGGCATTCCGCTGTGAGATTCTGTTTTGTTTTATTTCTTTCTCTGCTTTTCTTATTTACCCCAATAACAATCCGTTCTTTTGTATGGTTTGAGTCTGACGTGTGTGGTTTATCGTCGATTTAAAATGTACAAAAAGGTGGGATGTTACATTTGGTATCAGAGCTTTGGTTTAGCGAAAACCATAGCTTTGTGGGTTTGACTCTTTACTAATAGGGTAGTAATACCCTATGATGAGTCGCTGAGAGTATATATATGAGATAGCATATTTGTTAGTGTTATAAAAGATTTTGATATTGTGTTATTTTGTTCCGTTTTGTATTTTTAATTCTGGTTGGTGCATAGGACGCTATGATATCAATAGGAATTTCTAAACACTTAATAGGACAGACCGACATAATATTTGTTTTGAAATATAGGTAAATGAAATTATTTTGCCTATTATATTTTCTATATACAAAGTAATAAATTATATGAAGGTTATATTTGGTTGTAATATATTGGTTGTTAGGTAGTGAAATTTATAAATATTGATTGGAAATAAGATTTGAAGAAATCAAATAAAAGGAAATTTGAATTTTAGAACTTAAGTTCCGGGATTTTTGAAAATTTATGTCGAATGATTTTGGAATATAATAATAATTTTATTAAAAGTATTTTCTGATAGAAATATTTCAGTATAATTTGAAAGAATTGTTTAAAGAAATTATGAAAGGAAATAAGTTCAGTACTCCCCTCTTTGTTGCTGGAAAATAATTTCGGTGATGAGTGCATGCATCATCGACTTTCATTTTCGAGTTTTTAAGAGGGAAGGCCACTGTAGTAGTTTTACTACAGATTTATTTTGATAAACAAAATTGAATTTTAAATTGTTTTAAATATACTTGGATATATATAGGTTGTAAATATATACATTTATCTATTATTTTAAAAATGATTTGAAATTTAACCTGACATTTAGTTCTTAAGTTCCGTTAATTAATAGTTCAATTATGGTGGTGAAATAGAACGTAACTAATTAATAATTGGAACCTCTAAATGAAATAAGAGATTAAACGCTAGGTTATAAATGAAATAACAAGAAAGTTGAAATTTGTAACCTACAAAAACAAAATATATGATTTTTGAACATTAAATTAATTTAAAAGAAATGAGATAAACTTGTATAAATTTCAATTGCATTCTTATAAAGCATATATATAACTTATCAAAGATTTAAAAGTTGAAATGTCTAATAAGAAAATGTAATGGAAAAATTTACAAGTAAAACTTATGTAATAGAAGGTTCAATGAATTACTTTTATAAATAAGAATTTGATGTTATAGTGGTTATAAGCTTAAGTTATAATTGAAATATTACTATAATAAAATGTGATATAAAGTAAATATTGCAAGTTGATGACTATAAACTTAAGTTAATGAAAATGCTAAGTAACTGAATTGAACATGAACACTATTAATAAATGAATGTAAATAAATGAAATTAAGTAGTGAATAAATGAATATAATGCAATAAAAAGAAACTGACATGATATGAATAAATAAGAATGAGATTTTATAAGAAATGGATAAAAGTAAATGAAACTGTCAGAAATAAAATGTAAATTAAAAATAAAAATTATTATATGAATGAAAAGGAAGTGAAACAATAAGTGTTATGAAATGAAATTGATAAGAATGAACTTGATCTATTGTTTGGAATTGTTGTTGGTTTGGTTTATGGTTGGCTGGGCAAGGATACTTTAAATTGTTTGGATGAATGAATAATATATTTAGTTTCATCTAAGACTATTGAGTAAATGGTGCACTTAGTAGTTT
The DNA here is from genome assembly GCA_030765085.1 of Allium cepa. Lineage (NCBI taxonomy): Eukaryota > Viridiplantae > Streptophyta > Magnoliopsida > Asparagales > Amaryllidaceae > Allium > Allium cepa. The sequence goes on from CM060928.1 coordinate 621,927,543, forward strand.
ATTTTCCATTATGTACAATTTAAAGTTTTTGAACCCGAACAACTATTTGTTTTGTTTGATATGAATGGCTAATTGATTGTGTTGATTTTTTATGACGATTGTATATTGTTGCAAGTGATTGTTGTTTATATTGATTTGTTTGTTAGTGGTTGAAACAACTTTAAATATTTCATTTTATATAACTATTAACACTTTTTGGATTCTGTAAGTGAAATACAGGTTATGGAAGCAATCGCTACTGCTTTTGGTTTCATAATTAAACGTTGTTTTCCCGACAAATAGGTACATTCTTGGATTACGGTTTTCTAGCACTATTATATTATTTTTTCCGTTGTTGGGATATATTGTTTTGAGATATTGTGATATGTATTATTATATTTCATATTATATTTTCTCTCGATCCTCTCCGTACAAAGGAGACTTGTAGGATCAATTTCACCCTAGAGGAGGGGTGAATAGGGTGATGTTATTAATTATAAAAATTTATTGCGGAACTTTATATAATATAATTTCAACACAGATAATAGTCAGCAGCACAGATAACAGTAAAAAAATAAAAACGCACAAATAGAACAACACAGAATTTACCCAGCTTCGGCAAAACCCTGCCTACGTGCTGCCTCCATGGTTTCTACTAGAAATTAAGCAGTCAGACGCTTACACACGTAAACTGGCGACACCCGCTAGCCTTAACTCTACGCTCAAAACCCTGCCACAACTCAGCCACTGAGTTGCAAATTCTCGAACTACACCACCGTAGCTCGTCCTCTAGTCATACGACTAGTAATTATAAGAGTTTAAAAAGGAAAAATACAATAAAAACAAATTAAATATCACAAAATCCTAATTTAAAAACTTAAAGCCTTATATAATTAAAAAACCTAAAGATAGGCCGGCCTAAATAAAAGTTAAATATGAATCCTTTTTCGTTTATTTCTTTGGCCCGTCCTTCTTTCCTTTTCCTTTGGTCGTTCGTTCCTCTGTACGAAAACTATGGGCTTGTGGATGAAGTCGCCATTTTGTCAAATTGAATGCGATGATGCTTCGAATCCTTTCTTTGGTTGATTATATGTTCACGGCAGCTTCAACTTGGTTTGCGATCACATCCAATTAGTCGAGTTTGATTGTTGAAAGAATTGGTACGTTTGTTCCTTTTTGATTTATACAGCACTCGACTTTGATTCGAGTTTTATGATTTATTCTTCTCTGTTTAGCTAGAACTCAAATGATTTTTTGCCGATGATGTTTAGGGTTTATATAGGATTCAATCTCCTATAATTTCATTCGTATATTGTATATGAATTCGTCTGATACTTTTATGCTTGATACTGTGATAATGTTTGACTTCGGCCTTCATGGTTGAACTTGCTACTGTTGGTTTCTGACTTGTTCCAATTTTTGCTTGTCGTTCCATGATTTTTTTCTCTGCGACTTCGGCTGTTGAACTTGTCTGGAGCATTGATGATGTTATGCACTTGTTTTATACATTCACTGTATATTAATACATGTTGTTCACCGGTTTTGGTTGCCTTTGAGTTCTGATAGTACTTGAGTCAGTGTATACTTGTAATTGCATATGCATATCAGTTTGGTTTCATTGTGGTCTACTGCACCACTATTGTCATCTATTGCAGTTTTTCATGTTGTTGTAAGTTGTAAGCGTATTACCTGAATCTTGTGTTCTTTACTTTGATATTGCAGTCTGGTCAGTTTCAATTCTTTGATTTTTTGTTCTTTTGATTCCACTGTACATATATGTGCTTGATGTCTCATTGATGCATGCGTTCATGTGTCTGCTGTGCACTTGGTTTGCATTATTGGTCTAGTCTGGAGTATTTGATTGATATTGTTCATTAGTTCATCAAAATCACAATGGCATTTGCATATATATTCATCCACTTGTGTACACATATTTATGTATATATGTATGTGATTTCATCTTGTACCTATGTCATTTACTGGTTCACTTGATTTTATGGTTCACCACTATTTTTGGTGCTGGTCTTTGGGTCAGGTCTTTGATGTTGAGTTTGCTATTTCATAACTTCGACATATATGCTGTTGAACTTCATGTTAAGGCCTGGTGAACTATTTTGACACAACTCTATACTTTTATTCATGAGTTGGTCAATGCAGTTTCATTGTGACTTCACTTGATTTGAACTGTAGTTTGAATTATGATGTTGTTGCCATTTTGGTGGAGACTTTATTTATGTTTCTTGACCATTTCGTTTGGATTTGCATCCGTGTTGAATCCAGCTTTAAAGCTCGGGTTTGACCTTGTGCTTGTGATGTGATTTTATTTATATTTCGCTTAAGTTGAACCCGGCTTTTAATTTCGGTTTGACCTTGTGCTCACCTGTCCATGTAAATTAATCAAGTTTATATCGGTGTGCACGGCCTTGTGGCATGTACAGTGATACATTGTGTATGTCACAAGCTGTTCGTGTATGATGAATTCAAAAACAAATGATGACAAACAACCCAAATAACTGAGGCAAATAATATTTTTGAAATTACATTTTCTTTTACACTGCAAAAATATTTTCTTTCAATTTTACTGCGTCATATTTATTTTTGTAGATTGCTCAGATGCTGGATTCAAGTTAAAGATAAAATACGAGTGAATGAGTGAATTGTAGTGAGGTGCATTTGTAAATGATAAATTGTGATGTAATCGAATTGTTATTGTCATTGAATTTGTATATATATAGTGAGAGCTCAAATTTGTACTATTCAAAATTGTAATAAATATTTGTTTAAATAAAATATCTGTTTGGATTTAAATTCTATGTTATTTATATTATTCACCAAATATTTATTTAATTATGTGAAAAATAAAATAGTACATTAACAAATACATTTAAATGAATATATATATGTTTATTATCATCAAACAAAAATCATATACTCGCATATTCAATAAGACTCTGCCTAAATTTTCCGTAAATTTTGGACTTAGAAAATTTTTGAAAAATGTTTTCCAAACTTTATTAATTTGAGTACAAAAAGGTTTAATGGTTGTAAAATTGGTATATTTTATTCAAATTAATTAATTTTCTAAATTTACTTGTTTATAAAGTTAATATTTTTGAATAAGATGTATTGTTTACTCAATTCCTTCTTTTCACGTCTCTTCCTTTTCGAGGACGAAAAGTTTTAAGCAGGAGAGAGCGTAACGACCTGTAATTTTACGACCTGTAATTTTCGATAATTAAGATGTTAATTTAATAAAAATTTGTGAATAAATATTGGAAGATATAAAAAATTTGTAATTTATTTAACGAAATAATAACCCAAGTGAAACGCAACAGTGTTATTTATAGTTAATGATTTACAACTTGAATGGATTTTCAATTAGTTTAAATAAGGTAAATGTATACTTGGTAATAAATTTAATATAAGAAAACGAACATAAATATGGAATTAATCAACGAATTAATAATAATAAATAGTAATTGAATAAAATCATTGTTCCGTAAGTAACTATAATATTGTTTGGAAATGATAACTTATAAAAGTATGATTAAGAGTTAGTGGCAACAATTATTATAAGTTGTCGATATATTTTTAATCCATTAAATTGAATTGGAATCAATTGCAATAAATCTAAATAAAATATTACGTTAATGTTAATTAAGGTACTATTTGGAAATAATGTTAATGTTATTCATAATAGGACAATTTATTAAATTAAAAGAATGGAAATAAAGATTTATCAATTTATTGGGATTTGAACTATAATAATTGGATTAATTGTAATTAAATGAAATTAAATATCAAAATATTACGTTAATTGAAATTAAGATGGAATTTGAGAATATTAATATAATAGATCGGGAATCCAATGTTAATTTCATTCAGTTGACAACAATGAATTGAATAATAGAATGAAAAGTAAATTAAATCGAATTATTGGAAATTAAATTTATAATTTTTTAATTTAATGAAATTGAGGTTAACACTGAAATTGATAAATTAATCAACTCTAAATTGACATATGAATTTGTTTAAATTAGTGTAAATGATTAAGAAATTTAAAAATGCTAAAAATTGTCAATTATAGAATTGAAATTGAAAATTTGATTTAATTAATTATTAATTTACTTAATTAATGTAAAAATAGCCATTTTTGCCAATGACTCGGATTTCGACGAAACCAGTTTTATCGGATCCATAATGGTGAATTATTGTAGGATTTCAAGTTTCGTATCGGTCGGACTTGCCGTTTGATCGTACGGGTTCGAAACGCCTAGAAAATCAATTTAATCGAAATCAATTTGAAATAAGCTGATTTTGGCATAACTTCTTCATATGATGGAATTTGGACTTGAAACCTATTCCATTGATTTTTTAATATTCAAAAACATCTATTTTGATATATGCGTTGACCTATTTTTGTTCTGGAGTCAGAACAGGCTTTTCGGGCCATTTGTCGTTCAACTTTCAATCCAAATCAATCCGGTTCATTCTAATTTAAGCTTTGCCTATATATACCTCGTTATAAACCCTAGCCTATTTCTTATGTTCATTATTTTGTACATACAATTCCAGTGCTCCTCCTCATTCCAATGGTAGACAAAACCAATCCAATTGCAATTTAAAATAAAAATTCAAAGTCAAAAAATCAAACTCCACAAACAATATCAAATTACATATCGATTCGAAGCTCTCGACAAGCGTAATCCACCACAACAATTCGTTTTTCGATTCGATGCACTTTTTGTCCTAAATTCATCGATGTACCTCGACCTTCCGTAGAAGGTTCGGTTTTTTGTTTTTGTTTTGTTTAACTTAAAGTTTTAAATCATTCTAACGTGGCTTCAGTAGATTGGTTCATTTTTTTGTTTTTGTTTTGTTCAACTTAAAGTTTTAAATCATTCTAACATTTGATTCTTTTGCATACGAGGTCAAAATTACGTGCGGTTTTCACCGCTAGGATCGCATTGATATTCTAGAAATTGTGGCACTTGTTTGGACGAATTCTAAGACTGTTCAAATTTTGGGTTTGAATTGGATTTAAATTCAATTTAAATTCAAAGGTGAGTGTTTTAACCCACTCACAACTTCTAAAATTTCTTATGTTTGTTAAATTGATTTATGATGTGATTAGAAATTTATTTATCACTGTTTGGCATATTTTGAATCATAATCTCGGTTTATTTGAAATTAATTGGATAAAATAGTTATTTAGTTTATTATTGAATATAAACTTCCAGTAAATACCTGTTATTTATTATCTATTCTATATTGATGTTATTAATTGATTTGGATGATGATTGTGATAAATGCTTGATGATTGATATTGGATGAATGGATGTTGTATTTTATATTGTTATAAACTGCAAGTTGTTATGGATTTTATTTCATTCGAGATTGCGGTTTGAAATGATATATAACCGTATTTATATTTTAAATTACGGATTGAAATGATAAATATCTCTGTCACTTGACCTTAGGAAAGAAAATTATATACAGACACCATGGTCTAGATATAAAAATATTTTGAAATGATTTCTATGGTTTTGTAAAGAAATATATGGTTTTAGATAAATATTGATTTTAGACATTATACATAAATGTTATTTATCCTTGATTTTAAGCTATGTATAATTTGTTTTAATATCAAATAAGCTTAATAATAAGTTGATTATTATTGGAGATAATATGGTTAAATATTTAAATTATATTTTAATATAGAGTTTATAATGATTTAGATAAAATTAAGGTTGGAAGATAAATTTGATATTTATTTAAAGTTGAATTTATTTTAGAATTAAACTCAAATAAGCTTGATGTGAAATTTATTAAATTTGAAATTTTTGAAGGTTTGATTTTTATAACTTGATTTTGGTTTTGAAGTAAATGAATATTTAAAGTATAAGTAAATTGAAGGAAATATTTAGTAATTTGTAATTTGGGTTTTATTTAAATGATACTGGATGTATTAAATAAAATATTTCAAAACTAAATAATAAAAATTTGAATTCGATATATATATATGAAATTACCAAACTTAATTTTGAAATTGTTGAATACTTAAAGTTTGAAATATATTGAATTTGAAAGGGTTTATTATGTGGATCAAATCTGTTTTGAAATCGATATAATTTGGAATAGTTTATTTGGAAACTGAATTGAATTGAAATTTATGATTTAGGATTGGGTTAGATTTAAAATCTAGAAATTCGAATTGTTCTGGAATTGATTTATGAAATTGAAGAAGCTATTTTATTATATAAAGTATTTTAATATTTAAACCATTTAAGTGGTGGAAGTTATGTTTCAAAGTTATGAGTTTCAAAGTGTTATGATTTGAAAGTGTTATATGTCAAGTGTTTGTGATTTCGAAGTGTTATAACTATGAATGTGCTATGATTTTGGAAAAGATATATTTGAAGTGAAAAATGATATCGTATTGATTTGGTTTTGATAAGGCAATGGTATTTGGTTTTAAAGTATAAACTATTTTGAAAATGACCGCGGTGTTATAATAACGTTTGGTTGTTAAAGAACTGGGATCGGAAGTTGTCATACTCTCTGCCAACTCCGAAAACCACTTTAACAACCATATACGCGGTGGAGATTCTAGAATGAAGTAGGATGGTGGCGACATCCTTTGAGGTATATACGTGGACCCGACTCTCGTGAGTTGGCATAAGGTGGCTAAAACAGGAGCGATTGACGAGCAAATGAGGTAGCTCCTTTGATCGGACACATCCCTTCGATATTATACTCTGACTTTTGGGTTGATTCGGTGGCCACTTTAGATTTTTTTATTTGGGGGTGTGGCTCGAGGTGGGCGGTAGCTGCGTGCTACGCGTTACCACCAGCCCAGAAGCATAATTGGTATATCTACCCTGGCATTGGCTACTTGTGTCATGTCACCTACCCTAGCGCACCTTATACGATTTTGGTTTTGTACCATACCTTGGAGTGCCTTCTGATGACGTCCAGTACAGGGAAGATTACAGTACTGACGATGGGAATATAAAAGTGTGTTAAGGTGGAAAATGTAAAGCCTTAACGCTATTTTAAATTTATATTATACTTTACTGTAGACACTATTATAATAGCGTATATTACTACATAGTCGATAGTTTAATGGGTCCTTAGGAGATGTGAATCCCGAGCATCTCTTAAGTTACTGCACTCACGTTAGACACTGGATAGGAGATGTCAAATCCCATAAACATCTCTGATGCCATTCCACTCATATTTATTTCTGTTGATTTAACTCACATAAGATCTTTTAGTTCTGACTCGAGTGTTTTGTCCTTTCAATTCGATTGGGTCAGCCTGAGCATTTTAGGGTTTGAAGACCTTACTTCTGAAGGACGAAGACGAAGATTTTATTACTATTATTTACTATTGTTCCACTGCATCACATTGTTCTACTGCATTGTTATTTATTATTCCTTGGTATGTGTAACTCTGATTCTGTGTTGTATAAGTATAATCAAATTTTTATAAAATAGCTTCATGAACTATTATTTGATTATTATATTTTGGCATTCTGTTGTGAGATTCTGTTTTGTTTTATTTCTTTCTCTGCTTTTCTTATTTACCCCTGTAACAATCCGCTCTTTTGTATGGTTTGAGTCTGACGTGTGTGGTTTATCGTCGATTTAAAATTTACAAAAAGGTGGGATGTTACAGTTTGAGGCGAGTTACATGTGCCCGGAGGGACTTAGTATCATTAAGTCAGATTTCACGTTCGAGTGAGTTTCTGAATTGTTTATGGTGGTGGTTTATCGCCATCTCAGAGCATGTTTGAGGACCGTTCGCGATCTCGTACGTGTGTGAGTGGCTTGGCCTTTATGGAATTACAAATAGCATATTTACATTCAAAATGAGTCTTTCAACAAAAATGTGCAACAAAACCAAATTCAAACATGAGGAATAGAAAAAAAGCAACATAGAGACGTCAAAGTGCAAACACCTATACCGATGCGATTAGTAGTCATATCAGAGCATGACTGAGGATCGTTTGTGGTCCTGTACACATGTAAATGACTTAATCGTGCTGGTGTGGAGTTTGTCACTTATTCGTCATTATTTCAATCAGTTGATGACAAGCTGACGCCTCGATCCTGAGCCTTTCCGGTTGATGTAGGTGGTGGCCGCTCTTGTTCCACCGTTGTTGCTCCCGTTCTCACATACTGCGATAGCAGACCATTCCGGATATGCCCCTCAACCTCATCCTTCAAGTTCCTGCAATCATTCATGCTATAACCATTCAGCTCATTGAATAAGCTATACTTGTCAGATCTTCCTTCATTGCTGGTCGGATACCTTCTCGTTGGCTCTCATTAAGGAATCTGCCTCCGGTATCCTTGTAGATTCGCTCCAAAATCTCGTTCAACTCCGTATAAGAGGTGAATCTTGGTTTCTTTCATGGTTGCGTTGGTCCGTCACCGTTATCCTTGGCCTTCTGTTTCCCTTTATCAGCTCTCAAATCTTTTTCAAGATAATTTTCGCCTTTGACTGCATAAACATCAACTCCTTCTCCTTCCTCTCTTTCAGTATTTGCATCCTATAATCGTAAAAATCCTACAGCCTCATGATAAAATTCTCCTAGATCCATAAGGGGATCCCTTGTCAACGAATTCTTGAATTATACGCCACCATCTATGCCAGATACAACTGCCATCAAAACCATGGGTGGATCTGGTCGATCTATCGATGCTGCCGCTGCATTGAATCGCGTCAGAAAGCTCCTCAAAGATTCCCCAGTTCTTTGCTTTAGCATTGCCAAACTCATCACATCTTGGGTCTCGAAATGTGAACTCTGAATTGCCTCATAAACTTCTCAGTCAAATCCGTCCATGTTCCAAATGGAACCACATTCCAGTTGTCTAAACCATAGTGCTGCAATGTCTATCAAATACATGGGAAGCACCGGGCCATGACCTCCTCTGATGCCCCTAACACCTCCATATGCCTCATGTATTGTGTCAGATGAACTGCAGGATCCATCCTCCCATCGTACATATCCAGTGTTGGTAGCTTGAATTCTGGTGGGTTCCTAGCCTGTCTAATTGCGGAAGCGAAGGGGCTCATGTTCACGTCTTCCAAATCTCTATTCACCAGTCCGCCTCCCATGGCACGTATGACCATCTCCGCCAATCTGTCACCATCGCCAAGCCGTAGTCCTTGTCCGTTGCCTCTGGTCTACCCCCCAAGTTCACGAGGGAGTCCCAGAATCCATTCTCCTGAATGAGCATCCATTTCTCTATCAACGTTATATTGAATATTCCTATCTGGCATCCTGCCTAAGGATGGATCAACATACTCCATGGAAATTCCCCCTAGCTCTGGGGCTGCTCCTAATGGTCCCGCTCCGTTCTAAATTCTGGTTGCTCCGGGATCCCGATCCCTATCTCCAACATCCTTGTGGTTGCATTCCCTTGATTTTGTGCTCCAAGCTGCCCAACCTGTCGGAACAAATTATGGATCATCTCTTCTTGTCTTTTCAACATCGTCTCTATCTCAGCCCTGGTAATGAAGATCGAGGCTTGGTTTGCTCCTGAGGAGACCTCCTGACTCCCTTCATGCTGACTCCTTTCAGTCCCCTGTCTTCTCGTTAATTGATTGCCCATGATTGCTTCTAGATCTGATCGTCTATCTTTTTAAATCCGAACTCCGAGCTTTAGAATCCCTGAGTTTAGCCTTCTTAGTGGAAGCACCAAAATGTTTGTGCTAAAGTTGGTCACAAACACCCAATTGTCGATGAAAGCACCAATTCACAATCACAGAACACAGATCACAAGTATATAGAGAATAACAAATGAAGATAACTTAGAAAATTAAGAGGAAAGTAGTAAAGAACACAGTGTTTATAGTGGTTCGGCAATCCGGCCTACGTCTACTTTGAAGTTGATCACTTTATTGAAGCTTGCTTGCTGATTACAATGAGTCACAGCATATTACAACAACAGAATTCGAGTACAATGATGATTCTAGCAGAGTCCGAACGTAGAAGATCCAAATGATCCCCTTTCTGAAGCCTTTGGGATCTATTTATAGGTGTAGGCTGCAAATATCTCGCTCAGATCTCGGGAGACTTCTTCTGGCACGTGAGTGGGCCCACGCGATTGATCCCAAGTGGTTCCGACTCGATCCGTGATCGATACGAACGAAATTCGTGTTGATCAAGATCTTGTTCAAACGAGTCGAGATCAATTATGGAAATTCTTTAGGTTGTGCATAAGCTCCTCCAAAAATTTCATAGCATTTGGACTTGTAGATTGTGAGATTTGATCGATGCAAGTTTGTAGTTTTCAATGGTTGTTTGGTTCATATCGATCCCCCTCGCAACGATCTATTCATATCGCTTTTTGGGCATGTGCTTGCAGGCTGACGTGGTGCTAACTCCTTAAATCGATCCATTTTTTGTGCCGAACGATCGAGTCTCCCCTACGTATATGCCATGTTCGTATCGACCCAGTTGAGCTTTGTTCGTATCGATCGAAACTGTCCTGTTCGTATCGATCGTCAAAGCTCTGTTCATATCGATCGCTTGCATTTCACTTTATATCAATTTTATGCACTCCACTTCATATTGGCGAGAGATGTGGATTTCATATCAATGACCTATGTTTGTGTACTTTCGTATCGATCAACTGACATAAATTATGGGGCACGACGATCGATACGAAATCATTGCTTATGATCGATAAGAAGTAAGAGACTTTGTATCTATACGAAGTACCTTGGGCGATCGACACGAAATGATGCTCTACAACCGATGCGAAGCATACTTGAGATTGGATCGATACGAAATGGGCTACCGTACTACTACTATTGGATTCGAACAAGGCCGATGTTGTTGCATTCGAACAAGGTCCATGCTAATGGATTCGAACAAGGCCGATGCGAAGAAGGACTTCCTTTGGTTGCTTGATGGATACGAAGAGATACTCGCTGATGGACACGAACAACAGATTACGCAGAGACTTGATGGACACGAATAGATGGATGCGATTGTAACGAATTCTTGACTTGTATCGATCATATCTTGAGCATACGAACTCGAATTAACTTGAAATTTGAACATTGGCTTTCATGGCTTTGCTTGTATTATCATATCAATTATAGCCCGATCGAGACTCGGATAAAATTTACCGACGTCCATAACTGACCTGTACATAATTGGCAATCGAGGAGAACTGTCTTTGGTTTCCAATCAATCTTTTGGTGTCACGTCCTTGCCAAAAGGCGGGATAACAGTGTTCCTCTTACCTTTGTCGAATAATCCAATTCTAATCTTAGAGTACTCTACTGAACCACTGAATTATGGGCCTAAAAGATAGTTTACAAAGATTGTAGAACGAATGGCAATCGTTTAAGCTTCTGTAAATGAGGAGGACTGCCATCTTCCTATGCCAACCCTTAAATCTGCATCTAAAAGGCAATCCCTTCTCGTTGTCAAAAAATACGCAATGTCAGTTGTGCTGCTTTGACATCAATTCATGAATATCTTTGTGAATGATGCATAACTAGTTGCTAGTGTAATATCTATCCATCAAGTAGTTTTCCTTCCAACCTTGAACCATTCCTTTATACAATGATCCATTGAGAGTTATTCTATAATGGTTTTTTTTCGATCACCCTTTTGGTGAACATCATCTTGTTACCATCTTATGTGATTCGTATTGCCAGCCACACTTTATTCCAAATGGTTGCCTAAGCCAGCTATAAGCAGCATGATTAAAAGCTTGTTTGATTCAAGAATTTTTCTTATTAAGCTTATTTAAATGACTTTTTTAATTCTATGTGCCTTATGTGCTTTTCAAGCATGAATTGTACTATCAAAATAATGCTACATAAGGCAATCAAATTTTTACAATTGATGGGCAATTCATACCAAAGTAAAAATACTTACATAGGCTTTTGCTGCAGATGGAAGAACTTGTCCAGATTTCTTATTTATACTAGTATGGGCCCGTGCTTCGTACACGGGCTGTTTGAGTTATTGTATACGTTAATAATTTTTTTGAGCGCAAATATGTAAATGGAAAGCAAGGGAAATTTTGGAATTTCAAAGAGACACCGAGTAAATTAGTTCAACGAATTTTCTTTATTAGTAGAAGACATGTTCCGCCTTCCAAACCATTGTCTGCATAACTTTCTCTTTTGGATTTTCCATGACCAGCAAGAACAAATGTTTTTAAACTAATTAACTATTCATTATTAATATTTACAAGAAATATTTTTTATACTATTTCTTACCATTTTATCATCAACTCTACGATATGATTTTCTTCCTAGTGTATGAGTGATAGTATTTTTAGCTTTGGCTTTGACATTTTTCCTATGTTGCTTTTTTTATCCGAATATTCATTGCCTGTAAACTATTCCTTCCATACTTTGTCAATGTCTGTGGTACATTAAGTAATAGCAATGTTCTTGGGTATGGTGGTTTCTTCGACTTTGAGCAATTTATTCCTCAAAGTAGACTTTATCTTACGATAATATCTTGGAAACGTTTTTTCTAAAATTAGCCGAGCTAGATCGGGATCTATATCCATGTCAAATTCATTCTATTTAAAGAAATTTTAATATTAAGGATAAATCTTATGCAAAACATAAATGAGTAAATAAGGTGAATTTGTGATAAACCAATAGTTCTTGCCACAAAATGTTCTTGTAGTAATCATCTACATTTCTCCACTTATCATAGCCAATGGGTATATGACAACGAATTATGGCTCCGCATCTGGAGCCCCATTTACCATTAACGCACTCAAAATAAATAGTTATTAAGTATTTTCATCACTTGTAGGAGGAGGTTATATGCTTCAAGATCTACATTTGTAACTTTAGATGCACTAGCATTGCAATTGTTCGACATTTAGACCTGCATAAAAAATATTTTAGTATATAATGAAACTTAAAACGTCGTTTCAATAATTATAGTAGTCATGACGTGGTATATATTTATTGTTGAAAGACCTAAGCAGTTCCTGTTGCAAAACACATATATTGTTGAAAGACAAGAAACGATGTCTTAATGACTAAAAAACACATATATTGTTCACAATCTACCTAATATGAAGAGTTGTGGAAACTGTCCAGGCATGAGATGAGCAAGAGCAAAGAATGCGGCACTAATTGCGGTAGAAATTAGTGTTAGTACCCTGCATAATGAATGGAAATTTTAAATTATAATATGTGTTAATAATAAAATAGAAAATATAAGATATAAACCGCTAAAAACATTCAAAACGGCGAACTGGGTTTCAAATGGGAAGTAACCCTACCACTTAGTCAGTGAGGCCATTAAAAATCCTTGGAATACGGTCTCCTCAAAAACTGATGCTAAAACTTCAAACAGTAATATATCATTTTCCCAAACATATCTTTGCATTTTAATTGTAACATCTTGGTATTTTCAACCATTCGCATCCACACATGTCAGACTTGAATTGCTCAAAATAACAGATTGTCAATTTATATTTAGCAAAACTCAGCATATACAGTAAATAAAATAATCACAGAATCACAGACACAGAGTAATATAAAAATAATGGTAGTTCATGAAGCTACTATAGATATAACAGAGTTAAACAAGATACAACAGAAGTCTCAAATACATAGATGTCTCGATACCATAGTCAAATACAAAATCTGAATGCATCACTGGAATCAACTGAAAGCAGAATCGATAGATGGATCTCCAAGCGAAGCTCCAACTCCAAAGGTGTGTCTCGAATACCGGTACACTTAGTCCGACCCGAGCATAAAGCAAAACACATAACACTTGAGTTAAGATTAACATTCTTATATCAATAAATCCAACTCAAGTGAAATATCAACTAAAATAAAAGTAACTTAAAGGATATTTGGGATACCCGTCCTCTAAGGATCTATTAAACTATCTACTATGTAGTAATATACGCTATTATAATAATGTCTATAGTAAAGTAAACTAAAATAGCATTAAGGCGTTAGCCATATCCCCTTAACACATTTTATATATTCTCGTAGTCTATACGGTACCGTTATCTCCCCCGTACGGGACGTCATCAGAGGATACTCCATAGGTATGGTACAAAACAAACTCATAGTGGGCTCGATAGGGTAGGTGACACGAAACATCTAGGCAATGTCAGGGTAGATATACCAATTACACTTCCGGGCTGGTGGTAACACATAGCAGACACTACCACCCACCTCAGAACACACTCCTAAATCAAAATCAAATGTGGCCACCAGATCAATCATAAAGTCAGAATATAGTATCGAAGGAATGTGTCCAATCGGAGGAGCTACCTCACTTGGCCCGTCAATTGCTCCAGATTTAGCCACCTTAAGCCAACTCACGGGAGTCGGGTCCATGTATATGCCTCATATAGGATCGTCGCCACCATCCTACTTCATTCTAGAATCTCCACCGCGTACACAGTTGTTAAAGTGGTTTTCAATATTGGCGGAGAGTATGACAATATCTTATCCCGGTCTCTTTAAAAAAATTGTTATTATAACAACGTGGTCATTTCAAAATAGTATATACTTAAAAAACCAAAATATCATTTCCATTTTTAAATATTCACTTCCAAAAATCATAGCACTTCAAAGTTATAACACCATCAAAATTATAAAGCTTCTAAAACCATAGCACTTTAGAAATCATAACAACTTGGAAATCATAACACTTTCCTTTAAATCGTTTAGATATTAATAATAGTACATATAATAAAATAGTTATAAGTTAAAATAGTTTATATTAAAAACAGTTTATATGAAAATAATTTATAAAGTAAAATATATAAATAGTTTTAAATATAATTTAAAAATACTTTATGTAATAAAATGGTTTCCTAAAATTTCACAAATCAATTCCAAATCAACTCGAATTCCAAAATTCAAATTCAGTCAGATCTCAAATCATCAATTTCAGTTCAATTCAGTTCTCAATAAACCATTCCAAATTGTATCGATTCAAAAACAGATTTGAACCACAAGATAAACCATTTCAATTTCAATATATTTCAAAGCTTTAAATATTCAACATTTTCAAAACTAAATTTGATAATTTCATATATATATATATATATATATATCAAATTCAATTTACTATTATTTAGTTTTGAAATATTTACTTAATAAATCCAATATCATTTAAACAAAACTTCAAATTTCAAATAACTGAATATTCCTTCAAATTATTTAAACTGGATATATTCATTTAATCATCTGAAACCAATATTAATTTATAAAATCGTATCCTTTAAAAATCTCAAATTCCATAAATTTCAAATCGGTTTAATTAAATAAATTCGTAATTAAATACCATTTCAAATCAATTTCAAATCTATCTTCCCAACCTTAATTTATTAAAAATTATTATAAAACTCTATATTTAAAAATAAAATTTTAAATAATACTTAAACATATTATATATAAATTAAATCAAACTTTGTTAAATTAAATCTTATTATCAAACTTCTTTTATAATAAAACTAATTTATACATATTTTAAAATAGTAAAATTATAAGCAAATTCTTAAATTTTATAATTTCAAAACCAACTTATAATTTTAAAATTTTCAAAACATATAAATTTAAAATCAAGAATTCAAACTTTATAAAATACATTTATATATAATATCTTGAAATCAATATTTATTAAACCATATATTTCTTTCGAAAACCATAGAAATCATTTCAAAATATTTATATATGTAGGCCAACGTGTCTGTATATAATTTTCTATCCTATGGTCCAGTGATACACATATTTATCATTTCAATCTGTAGTTTGAATTATATATGGTTATATATCATTTCAACCAGCAATTCCAAATTCAATTCAATGAAAATCGCTTGGGTTTATCATTTCAGCCCATAATAATTTTCTCCTATTCTACAGATCGTTCGAGTATGTATCATTTCAAACCATAGGGAATTCTATGCTAACATGGAAGTTGTAGAGTGACAATAGATATGACTATAATAAAATAGGCATATATCATCAATATAAATAACAGATAATGGTGTGAGATGTCACATGTGAACAGATAGCATATATATAGCAATGTAAATAACTAACAGCATCATATTTCAATTGTCGTTTCAATTGAAACCAAATTTAATAAATATAAGAACATTAATAGTGAGTGATTATTCACCTTTCGAGGCTAGAGATGAATAAGAATGAGAGGAGTTACGAATCCAAGCAAGAATTCCAAAGAAAATAAGATTGGCACAAACTCGACGAATAGAGCTGATAGATAGGAATTGACGATATCAAATCAGAATTTGATATCGTCAATGATGATAAATGGTATAAGTTAACTTATATAGATATAAAATATATTCAACACATATTAAACTAAATATATATACACACATTTTCAAATAAATACTAAATCTAAATACCTATAAATAAAAATCTCAATATATTTATTAAAAAGTCAAACTCTCGTATATTCATCTATATATAAATGTATAGCATATACAACTCACATACCTAAAAATAAAATACATATATATTAATTTCAAATCAATGCTTAAACTCAAACACATAAAATATCCATATATTTAAAATCAGATTCACCTGTACTTACAAATAAATTAATGTATACAGACGACTGGTTGTCTACCTTAAAAAAATATAATACCAAACTACTTCCATGCTTATATATAAACTGTCCATTTTAAACATAACCAACATATTAAATTATCATAATCAATGCAACAAATTATATAATTGACCAACATAAGTACAACAGATTGTAAAGAGTGCTGATATAATCATACAATAGATAAATACATATATATACACACACACATATATTCAATATATTATATATAAAATTTTAAAACCGACCCAACATATGTGTAGACATAGATATGTGTAGACTAATACAAATCCTTATGCAAAGATATATATATATATATATATATATATATATATATATATAACTTTGATTCTATCTATACTTACAGTATAAAAAAATACTGTATAAACCTTTAAAACAAACATACTAGTATATGTGTATACAAAATTTAAACATATTGTATGTAACAAAATAGCTTGCTTATATAAAACATAACGTACATAAACTTGTTATATAAATACGGCAACATATATGCATAGAACGAACAAAATATATCATATTAATATAACTTAAACTAACAGAATATATAAACTAAAATATATATAAGACTTACAAAATATAACACTAGAACAAGTTATACCTTTAAACATTTAAACACCGATGCATATAATTCAATGTATAACAGACGTATGAAATAAAGTGGGAAAGAAGTAAAACTAGGCATGCAAACCTGCAGTTGCTCATGGCTAGAGGAGAGGTAAAAGAAGGGGTGAAGGTAGCGAGTAGAGGAGGGGAGGTCGAGGCGGACTTGAGTTGCTGTGTGGTAGGAGGGGTGCATGCTCGGTCATTGGTGAGCAAGGCAATGAAGTGGTCAAGTTTCTCTGAGCAAAATAGCTCAGCCATTGCATTTGGTGAAGGCTCTCACCCTGGAAATGGAGGAGCGGCTGGTGCGAAGAGGTGGACGTGGTGGAATGGGCGGCGACATGGGCTCAGAGTTGGATGGCAAGGAGGCCCTGGCATGAGGCATAGGGAGGCCGAGTGGGTTTCATGACGATGAGCTGGGTTCGGCCAAAATATGGTTCGAGCATGAAATAGTGGAATGGAAATTTGAGAACAAGCATATTTAATTTTTTTTAGAAGAATACGAATGAAAAGAGGGCAGAGCGATGTATATGAATTCAAGAAATAAATCAACTAGGGAATAGCAAGAGGTTGGCCCGAATTTAAGGAAACAATAAAAGCAATCGACTGCTCAATCTCAACAGTGGATAGCTGAATAGAAACAAGGAAGCCAAAAGTTTAACAATGTGTACCAATACAGAAATCATCTTATTGCTATCGTTGCGTATAGGACACTGAATTACACAAATGAATATACTATAGAGATCAGCATGACGAGACGATCAAAAAGGTACATAGATATCAATGATACGACCATCCGATCAAAAGTCGATATTTGGTACCGAAAATGCTGCTAAAACGCCAAAATTAAGATAAAAAGGCAATAGCAGTCCAAATTTGATGAAACGAAATATGACGTCTCACTCAGAAGATGATTTACAAATTTATTGTATAAAAATATTCAGGTTTGGAAAATATTTTATTATCAACAATTTTTAACAGATTTGAATTGAAATAAAATTACATAATAAAATAAACTTCCATATTATTAATTGAAACTTTACTATTTGCTATGTTTTTAAATACATATTCCAAATATTAAATTTTATTTTCAAATTCAATTATTTAAGATTTTCACAAAATTTCAATTAATTAAATAAATAAAACCACGAAAATTTACGGGCCGTTACATTAATGATTATATCCTAAAACATATAACCATAATAATGATTTGACTTTTTTAACAGAACAATTAATAAACATTACATGTTTGAATATTTCTCTTGAGTAAAACTTATAAATAGTGTTGTGCTGAATTACTTGATAATATCACAACCAAAAATAAAGATGAGTGGTTGAAAACACAACAATGACTAACTTCTTTTCACACATGTTAAAAGCAAATCAATGTACAAAACAACACAAATATTCATTCCAAAATGGTATCTATTTCATTTCAACACATTTCAATAATGGTCCTAAGTTGGGTTGTTCTTTTATAACAGACTGAAAATCGAATGGTATGGTGTAGTCATCTATGTTGTCTGTCATGTGCTTCGGAGAACGTCGAACAATGGGCCAATCAGGATTTTAAGTGTCTTTTGCGTAGAAAACTTGACCTGCTTCGGTTGCTAGAATAGCTGGCTCATTATTCTCTCCATTAGAATTTTGAGCTTTTTCAAGTTCACCATCAAAAAATGTGAATCAGTACAAATCTTGCAACCATTTGTCTTATCCGTGATATTTATCCAATCATAATAAAATATTACATGTTGAGAATCATAATAATCAACTTCTATGATATCTTTAATGATACCGTACCAAGTAGTGTCATTGTCTATACGATTTATATCCTTTGCACTTGCAACAATGTGGTGATTGCATCCATGCAAGCACCGCTATCTTGGGTTAAAAGAGTGTCATCATGATGTCGAGGAGAGGATATATATCCATTCACTCTATACTTAGATAACTTTTGGCTTCCCACTTTGGACCACTAACATATTGCCACAACATTGTGTTCATGCATTTTTCTTCTAGTAGCTGTTAGAAACAAACAAATTTGCATGACTAGCATAAAAGGAACAAAACATACAATTTTCATATTGAAATAACTTACTTTTTTGTGCAACCAATCAATAAATTCAGTTTATACAACTACTTCTGCCATTGTAACTTTTCTTTTACCACGAGACATGCCTTCTAAAGAAGAGTGATATGCACTATAAATTAAATATTATAATGTGAATACATCCGCTATTTTATGTCATCGATATTTATCATAATATAGAGAAAATTCATACTTGTAATAGTCATCTCTCTCGGAAACATCGATTCTGAAAAGAATCCACCTTCAAATTTGAACACATTGCATCCTTGTTAGCTTAATGTATTTGCCTTCAATGATGGGGTGTTTGTATATATCATTACCATCGTCTAAAAAGGATGCTTTGTAGAACTATGATTTCCATCATGTGGGTTCAAAATATATTCCATTTCATATCTAACTGATTCTAAAACAAGATATGCTTCGGCGATTGATCCTTCTTTATAGCGTTTATTACTAGGTATATTTTTGCATTCTTTCATAGCCCTAAACACATGTATACATGCATATATATTTATAAATTGTCATTTTGAAATAATATTTACAAACCTTGTAAAAATAATATCTCATCTTTCAAATGGATACATCCATATTTTGTAGGTCCGCATAGCAAAGCTTGGTCAGCTAGATGCACCATAAGATGAATACTTATATCAAAGAAGTTTGTAGGAAAATAATATTCTAGCACACACAATGCCTCAAAAATCATATCTTTTGCGGCTTGAACATGTTCTCGAACTAAAACTTTCGAGCATATTATGTTAAAATACTAACTCACTAATAAAATAGCTCATCGTAACTCACGAAGCTTCGGATATGCATGTTGAACCATTATAGGAAGCAAGTATTGCATAAAAATATGATATTCGTATTTTTTTATGTGCAAAGTATGTGGTTGAATAGTAACATGGCTACCAAATCTTGTCGCAAGACACGATGGAAGTTTGGCATCTTTTAGAACTTGACAACATTTCATTTTATGAATCTTGTCCCATGCAAACTTAGATGATTGCTTTCCCTTGTAAAACATTAAGTTGATAAGATGCTCTACAACATTCTTCTTGAAATGCATCACATCAACAGTATGTTGAACTTTATGACCACTCCAATAAATTAAATTATAGAAAATTGACTTCTAATATCAAGACCATTTTTCTATGTTACCATCTCCAACTGTATAAAAACTTTTATAGGTAGCTTTAAATATCATTCACTTCTTATTCTTCAGTAATTTCCAAGGAAATATTTTATACAATTAATCTTTTCCAAAAGGGATGGTCCCCTTAACCTTATTGGCGGTTCTTTATCTTCGATATCCTTATACCATCCATTTTTACTAATCTATATGGATGGACATCCTTCAAAAATCTTCTATACTTTGAATAAACAACCTTGTTACCAATGTACTCTGACTCGGTCTCCATAGCACAAACTGGACATGCTTTATAACCATTTGTCCTGCAACCAGATAAATTTCCAAATGCTGGTAAGTCATGGATTCCCTATAATAGTATTGCCAATTTGTCCTTGAGATGATGGTTTTGATGACAACAACCTTAGAATAAGATTATAAAATACAAATACTAACATTATATTCTAGATATATGTATATGCAGGATTTAACCATGCAGGTACCAAGAATGAAGACTATACAGCACAGAGATTCAAGATATCAAGATTGAAGACCCATGAGTATCAAGAATATCAAGAGTTCAAGATTTCAATAATAAGTAATTTAATTAGGAATTTTGTTAAAACTCCTAGAAAAGCACTAGCATCTTAAAATCCAATTTATTCGTGGAATGGAATCCACTTCGAGCCTGTTAAAGGGATGGAACCCTAAGTAGGATGGAACCTACGAAAAATCTAGTGGAACATTGTTTTGTATCCGTTAACCTTTATTCAAATGATTTTACAAAATTATATCTTATTTTCAAAATGATTTCAAAACCTTCCTTTTAAAAGAATCAAAAACATCTATCCTGGTTTTAAATACTTTTATCCTCAAAATAATCTTTATTTTCAAAATCAAATTATCCTTAGTTTTAAACTATCTTTTAATAATAATATATTTAACTTTTAATATTTATACTTAGATTTAAATATAAAATTATAGTAAAATTTTATATATATACCAAAATATTATTCTCTATATTTACTTATGTATTTTAACTATAATTAAGTATACTAATAAAGTTTAAAATAGTTTTAATACAAGATGAAAGTTATTTTCAAAGAAAAACAAATTACCAAAATTTCCTTAGGCATGTCGACATCCTCAAGTACCCCATGTCGATATGGTAGCAGTTTACTTCAAAATTTTGAATTTCAAAGGAAGCGTCTGTTCGTTATATCCTTTCACGAATGGACATGGCTGTTGTTCTACTATAAATAAGGGCAGTTCTAAACAAATTTTCACATATATTTTTCCCTGATTTCACTTCTCTTCTTCTTCCACATTTCTTTATACACATTTTTACCATTACTCTGCCGAAATCAACATTGAATCTAACTAGATCGTTTCTGGTTTGATTCTCTATCACTATCTCAACAAGATCTCAGTGCTATTCAGAGTTATAGGCTTCTTTGTAATAAAATAAGCGAGAAAAGGTGTGATTGTAGCCTATGAAGTCAATCAAGTGAGAAAAGGTGTGATTGTAGCCTTGGAAATCCATTGGGTGAACTTGTTGCCCATGAAATCAAGTATCTCTACACAGAGGATTGTGAATCTGGAGTGGTGTACCTCGTGGCCTTGAAATCGAGGGTGTAATTGTACAATTTCTTTTGAAAGGAAATCTATACTTATGTGCGGGACTGGATGTAGGGTAACTCCAAACCAGTCTGGTGTGTTCTTTCCTTTATTGCTTTTACTTTATTTCTACATCTATGTTTGATCCTGTGATCATATCTGTGTCTGAATATTGCATACACTTGTGTTCAACTTAACAAAAAATCAAAAAGATTTAGTAGTTCCTTTAAACACTATTCACCCCCCCTTTAGTGTTAATCCTAGCCTTAAGATCCGTATTCTTCATTTCCCACATTTACTATCAAAGCTAGGTTTTCAAAGTTTTCATAATCTGAATTTTGAATAATTTTCAAAATGGCTACCAACACTGGTACTGTTAACACTACCAACACTGGTTCGATTATCCCTGTCACTAATTCATTTATAGAAGGTCAGTCTACTGTCAGACCACCATTTTTTAATAGCAGTAACTATGCATATTGGCAATGTAGGATGAAAATATATTTACAATCTATAGGACTAGACACTTAGAATGTCACATAAACTGAATATTCTGAACCCACAACTGATTTTGCACAGTGGACTGCTGACCAAAAGACTGTTGCACAAAATAACTCTAAAGCTATGAATATTTTATTTTGTTCACTTGATAGAAATGAATTTAATAGAGTGCCAGTTTGTAAGTCTGCATATGAAATTTGGAAAACTTTGCAACTTACTCATGAAGGAACAAGCAAAGTTAAACAGACCAAAATTTCCATGCTCACAAACTAGTTTCAATTATTTAAAATGAATTCTAATGAGTCTATTTCAGATATGTATAGTAGATTTCAGAACATTGTGCATTGTCTAATATCCTTGGGAAAGGAATGTTCAGAAGAAGATCAAGTTAGAAAAATATTAAATTCTCTTACTCCGGAATGGGATCAAAAGACACTTGCGATCGAAGAGGAAAATGATATCAGTACTTTAAAGATAGAAGAATTAATTGAAAATCTAATGTCGTTTGAAGTCCAAATGATTGAGAGAAGAGAAAGCAAAGCATCTGAAAAGAAATTAATGGCATTCGATGCATTGACTGATGGATCAGACTCAAACAGCGATAATGATGAAGAGATGGCCCTTATGACAAAGAATTTTCGAAAATTCCTGAAATACAGAAAGATGAACAATCTCAAGAGAAACCACTATATGAACTCTGGAAATTAGAATGTAGAGCCAAATAATATAAAAAGTTTCAACTGTGGTGAAACAGGCCATATCAAAAGAGACTGTCTGTATTCAGATAGGCAAAATCTTCTATAAACAATGATTCCGTAAAGAAACGAAAACGTGCATTTACTGCTACTCTAGATGACTCAGACTCGTCCTCAAGCGATGATAATCAGAAGACAGATGATTCAAATATGTGTTACATGGCAGTTCACGACTCTGACGAATTCAGAGAAACGGACTCAGAAAAAGGTACCCATTTACAATACAATTGGTTGAAATTTCATAGAATTGGATGCTTAATTGGTTGATTTTGAATTGATATGTTGTTTGAATTTTAAAATTTTTATTTTACTATTATTTTATTATTATTTTTATTTTCATTTTTAATGGTATCATAATATTTTATAGAATATACAATAATTCTAGTAATATTCCAAGTATATGTATAGACATTAAAAATAATATATATATATAAGAATACTTAAGAAAAACAATCATGGAAATTCAAAGACACATGTCGACATGGTCCCCACCATGATGTCGACATGGGTATAGAAATTTGAAATTCAAAATTTGAATTTAAATATTGAATTTCCCACCATCTTTGCACTTCATTCAAT
Organism: Allium cepa; assembly: GCA_030765085.1. Classification (NCBI taxonomy): domain Eukaryota; kingdom Viridiplantae; phylum Streptophyta; class Magnoliopsida; order Asparagales; family Amaryllidaceae; genus Allium; species Allium cepa. The sequence goes on from CM060928.1 coordinate 621,951,422, forward strand.
TCTCTGAAAAGCTACCTTTTGACCAGAGAATATGTCCTTTAAGAATCTATTTATTCACTATCTTTTATCACAACTTTTCACTCTTATTTTCAAATACAAACTCTTATCTCAAAACTTCAAGCACTCTACTCTCTACTCTAATGGCTTCTTCAAGCAACCCCTCCACTACGAGAATTTCCAGAAAGATAAAAGAGCAACTCCACAATGATCCGGAGGCTATAAAAGCATATATCAACTATGCTAACTATGGAAAAGTCCATCCCAGGAAGTTTGCTCTATTTCAGGATTTTTCTACTTATGAAATCGATTCTCTTTTTACAAACAATCAAGTTCTTAGTCTAGTTGATGCTTCTCAAAATGATTTTGTTTGTTATCCAAGTCTTGTTAAAATTTTCTATGCAAATTTTAACCGTAGATTTCATAATGGAAATGATGATGAAATTTGGAGTAGTGTCAAAGGCACTAGAATCGTTTCAAATTGTGATCTTTTGGGTACCATTCTCAATTGCAAAAGCACAGGAATGGATCTTTCTAGTTTTAATATCGATGAAAATGATCGTGAGACATTTCATCACATTTTCGAAGGAAATGATAATTTTGAATTCAAAAATCGAAACTTTCGACCAAAAGCTAGAATTGTTAATCTTGCAACATACTTTGACCCAAGATCGGGAAATTTTAACAATCCAACTTCAAAAGTTTGTAAAGCACTTTTTTCTATTTTTGGAAATTATGATATTAATTGGGCGTAAGTTATTCTGGATGAATTTCGTCCCAAAAATCTTTAAATGGGTGAAAACATTTTGTATCATGAAATCTATCTCACTCGGATTTTAAACTATTTTGGAGTAGATTTCAAAGGAGAAGAATTTGTTTCAAGAAAGTTTTTTAATCACCTAAACATTTCTCTTATGAAAATTCTAATCACCTAAACATTTCGCTTATGAAAATTCCACTTGTTTTTCAACCTTATGAGACTCTTGCCGAAAAGGAAGAGCGTTTGGCTCATGAGGAGATGGAAGAGGAGGAAGAGGAAGAAGAAGAAGGGGATGAAATGGAAATAGAAGAAGAAGAAGGTGAAACATCTTTGGAAAGAATTGACTATCCTCCTAATCCAACCAACAAAATCTTACTCAAAAATCAAATGACTATTGTCGATAATCAACGGATTCTTAAACAGTCTGTTAGTAAGAAATTGGATAAAATATCATCAAAGATGAACAAGTTTTTCTCCAAAGTCAGCAAGAAGCTTGGATTATCTTCATCTTCGTCATACTCTAACTAGTTCTACCTTTCTATATCTCATTGTATTTGTTTTGTTTTATTTTGATTTGAATGTTCGTGTAGTTTTTAATGTTTAATCATTGTATCGTTCTATTCTGAAGTGAAATTGAATTACTTTTCTGTTATCTAGCTTATCTTATCTCCAAAATAAATGTTAGAATATTATATAAATATATATACACACACACAATTATTCATAAAATCAAAATAAGTCATCAAAATTCACTGAACCATGTCGACATCCCCCCTTGACCATGTCGACATGTACTGGTCAGAAATGAAAAGTCATTTTAAATTTGAAATTTGAATAACTACCTTATGTCTATTCATTTCAAACGAATTTCTACACCTGTAAATACCTATTTCTTCTAGAATTCATCACTCAAAATCATTTCTTATCTACTTTATCTACATTTCTTCTCACAAACTCAAAAATGGCCAATCCAATTCATAATTTAACCGAGAATCTTGAAGAAACCCTTAATTCTTTCAAGAACATTCTCTCTTTCATTCTTCGTAACCAATGACACTTAGAGTTGAGTCAAATGCAGATGATCAAGGAGCAAGAAAAGCATTTCGATAAGATACGATGCATGATTTCCTCCCTGCACAAAGATGATAATGAAGCACATCCTCTTGTCTCTCTCACCAATGATAATGAAAATTGGGATGCCATTAAAGCAGACCCTATATTTGGAGAAGAAGGATGGGTGGAAGTTCCTCGTAATGTTTGATTTTATTTGATTGCATTGTTTGATTTTAATTGATTTCTTGGATTGATTTTATTTGATTTGTTTTGATTTGGTTTGGTATTGATTGATATTTGGTGTGGATTGATGTTTGGTGTGCAAAACATGTATAAAAACACATTGATATTTATATGATCTTCGATTAGTTATCAGTATAATTATCTCTTAATCTATCTATTATATACTCCATTGAATATAATATTAATGCAGGTATTTTAGTACAAGAATAGGGGGGGTTCTATAATTTGGGGTTAGTTTTTGTTGATGACAAAAGGGGAGAAGTATAAAATACGATAGTTAGGCATAGATTAAGGCGGAGTTATTAGTTTTAGGGGGAGTTATTAGGATAGAAGTATTATTTTATAAACAAAGGTTGTCATCATCAAAAAGGGGGAGATTGTTAAAATATAAATACTAACATTACAGTTTAGATATATATGTATATGCAGGATTTAACCATGCAGATACCAAGAATGAAGACTGTACAGTATAGAGATTCAAGATATCAAGATTGAAGACTCATGAGTATCAAGAATATCAAGAGTTCAAGATTTCAATAATAAGTAATTTAATTAGGAATTTTGTTAAAAGTCCTAGAAAAGCACTGGCATCTTAAAATCCAATTTATTCATGGAATGGAATCCACTTCGAGCCTATTAAAGGGATGGAACCCTAAGTAGGATGGAACCTACGAAAAATCCAGTGGAACATTGTTTTGTATCCGCTAATCTTTTATTCAAATGATTTTACAAAATTATATCATGTTTTCAAAATGATTTCAAAACCTTCCTTTTAAAAGAAACAAAAACATCTATCCTGATTTTAAATACTTTTAGCCTCAAAATACTCTTTATTTTGAAAATCAAATTATCCTTAGTTTTAAACTATCTTTTAATAATATATTTAACTTTAATATTTATACTTAGATTTAAATTTAAAATTATAGTAAATTTTTATATATGTACCAAAATATTATTCTCTATATTTACTTATGTATTTTAACTATAATTATGTATATTTATAAAGTTTAAAATAGTTTTAATACAAGATGAAAGTTATTTTCAAAGAAATACAAATTCCAAAATTTCCTTAGGCATGTTGACGTCCTCAAGTACCCCACGTCGACATGGTAGCAGTTTACTTCAAAAAATTGAATTTCAAAGGAAGTGTCTATTCGCCATATCCTTTCACGAATGGACATGGCTGTTGTTCTACTATAAATAGGGGCAGTTTTAAACGAATTTTCACATATATTTTTCTCTGATTTCACTTCTCTTCTTCTTCCACATTTCTTTATACACATTTTTAACATTACTCTGCCAAAATCAACGTTGAATCTAACTAGATCATTTCTAGTTTGATTCTCTATCACTATCTCAACAAGATCTCAGTGCTATTCAGAGTTATAGGCTTCTTTGTAATAAAATAAGCGAGAAAAGGTGTGATTGTAGCTTGTGAAATCAATCAAGCGAGAAAAGGTGTGATTGTAGCCTAGGAAATCAATTGGGTGAACTTGTTGCCCATGAAATCAAGTATCTCTACCTAGAGGATTGTGAATCCTAAGTGGTGTACCTCGTGGCCTTGAAATCGAGGGTGTAATTTTACAATTGCTGTAACGACCTGATTTTACGACTTTCGAAAGTCGACATTAATACTTCCACTGCATCAAATGCCGCACAATCGAATGCCGAAAAATCAAACCGTTAGGGTTTAAGAAGAAGAAGATAGAAGAAGAACAGATACAATAACATAATCTCACATTTTGCAGTGGAACAATATATAATAGACAAAGAATAATCTTTAAAACAAAAACACTATATCAGTTTATACATCACATTATCAGAGTTTGCGACAACAAACAACGGAAAAGAAATATTACATATATAAGTGATACGCCTCGCCATCCAGCTTCAACTCCTGATCTCCACAGCAACTTCTTGACTTCGCTCTAGAATATTTGACAACCTGACTCTAGGCTGCCCGTGTGGAAAATTATGGGCACCCAGAGTTTAGAAAGGGAACAATAAACTCCAGGTCAGTCATGGGACTGGCATGAGATCTTAAAAACAGTTATTCTTTTACAAAAGAAAACAAAGGAATTTAAAATAAATCCGCAATGCTTTTTGAAAAATGAAACTACCATAAGGCCTCCCGGCACACACACAATGCAATCGCACACTTAGGAGAGATTTCTCCTTATGATAGTCAAACATGCTTAATATGCAAAATCTTCTTTAATATTATTATTAGTGCATAGTGGAAAAACATTTGCAAGTATAATATTAATCTTAGCCAGCATACATACCCTTATAGTATGCCTACTATAGCTACCATATTAGATGGCAGGTTCTACAACTAAAACCGTACAAAACGCGTATTGGTGATTGGATTTCCAACAAATTGTCAGGCTAAGGAACTTCTTGGGCCACATGGGTACGCCTCTGGAGGAACGTCCCGAGAACCTAATCGGATCTCTGCCAACACAAGGCTGGGTTACCTCTGCAAAAATAGGTAACTACTACACGAGTATGCCATCCCCTGGTCGTAAACAACCTTTATTCGAGGATCCTCAATACCAACAACCACAAAGTACTAAATTTGCAGCAACCACATAGGTTAAGTATCTGGGCTCCATACCATGATACCACCTCTATCCAAAAGGAAATGAACATACCCTAAGAGGTGCTACCCCATATAACCTTGCTGCATCCTTCCTGTTTCGACCATTCCGGGGTGTGAGGCTCGACGAATTCTCGTCCACAAAGCTAAGCTTTTCACAAAATCCATGCTTTGATCAACAAATGATCAGCAGTACTTCGTATGCCACATTACCAAATTGGGAATACATCACTAGTAACCATCAAGTACATAATCTCTGAGCTCGTACGTCTCAGAGAAGGGTGTTAAGCTAAGAGAATGAATTCTCCACCACCAACAGAAATGTATTTGATAGAAACCAGCTTTACGTCTCAAAGTGTAACGTCAGACACACATCCATACAAGTCCGTTCAGGGATTGAACGGAACTGAAGGCACTTCCAAAGAAGCCCTTGCAATCCGGATATTCACTAATCACGTCCGGAATCCCCATCACAAAGGGTGATAAAATCTCTATACCAGAGAAACCTGGTGCAGAGACATTCTACAGGTAATCCTTTCGCTTTCGAAAATACCCGATCTTCAACACCATCTTCAAATGCAATCCCATTTCGTCGTATCATTATTCGGAATTGGTTTTATGACACAAGGTCCTCTCCCGGGTAATCCGAATAACAAGCGCTTATTTTAAAAATAAGTGTTAAATTCAGATTCAAACAAATCACAACAAATTCCACTTCGATCTTTTAAATTAAGATCCATCACAATCACAAAGGTTCGATGTGGGTTTCAAATATCCATTTGGAATTAGACTGCCGGTTGCATCGAAGTTCAAATGCTATTTAAAGGCCAATATTGATAGTCAGTTATTTAACTATCAATCATCATTTACAACAGTCACTGGATTTCAAATAATTTTCTCCCAATTATTATTATTTTCAAAATATCTTCACAAGATAAAATTTCACTTTTCAACACTTTGAAAATAAATTCAAATCAATTTTTCACACTTCAATCCTTTGAAAATAAATTTCAAATCAAATTTTCCTTACGTGGAAATATTTCCAATATTTGTTCATTTCCACTGAAAATCTGCCGATTTCAAATATTTTAAAATAATATAAAATACTTCTTCAAAATATACTTGGAAATATTTAAAATAAACTATTTTAGAATATTTGCTTAAATATTAGTTATGAAAAATATTATACTAATACCTTATATAAAAATTCAAGTCCAAAACTAATTTTAAAATAAAATCAGTAGATAGGATATAACTATTTAAATATCCAATTTCTAAAACAAATATAAATTTAACACTTTAAATAATCACTTCGATAATAGTTTAAAATATATTTTAACTTTAAAGATTTTCAAAATAACTTAAGTAAATAATTTTTCGAAAACATTCTTTCCTTAAAACCATCTTTACAACTTCAATTTATATTCATAAACTATATTGAAATCATTCTCAGCTTTCAGGGAAAGTTCACATTTCACTCTAAAATGGTTCATTCAAATCAATTAATAAATCTTTCTGGACTTATTTTAAATTTACGTCCCAAATCCGTAAATTCCTTCCACACTTTTAAAATAAAACAATATTTAATTCTAAAACAAATTCCCCTTTCTTTTGTAAAATTCCCATCGTGGATTTTATTCTTCAAATATCCATAGATATACAATTTTCAAATCGTTTTCCAAATATTCACTTTCAACACCAAATCAATTCTCAAATTGATTTCCAAATTTATTTCAATTACCACATCCAATTCCAAATTGATTTCTAATCAATTTTCATATTGATTTCCCAAGGGTTTTATTTTTAAAACACCACATTAATTTTCAAATTTAATTTCTAGATTTATTTCAACACCAAATCGATTTCCATTCAAACACTAAATCAATTTTCATATTGATTTCCCAAATATTTATTCTTTTAACACTAAATCAATTTCCAAATTTATTTTTAAAATAAATTCCTTTATCTTTTCCAAATTATTTATTTCTAGTTTCCTACGATACCAAAAATATATTCGGCTAAATTTTAGCCTTCAACGGTTTCAGTCACAAATAATCACACACAGATTATAAATAATCAACACACAATTTTGAAAAACAAATCAAAATGTTTTGAGGAATCCAGTTGGATCCCTCCAACATGTTTCCCTGCATCCACAAACGTTAGCACAACAATTAAATACCCATTCCACTTCGAGGTGGAATATCGCGGTATATGGGATTTATAAAACATCATCTGCTATTATGCGGCACATAGGGTCTCATCTGCTATATAATGCGGGAAATCAACAACTCCAAATACATATATAATACCAATTCCACTTCGAGGTGGAATATCGCGGTATATGGGATTTATAAAACATCACCCGCTATTGTGCGGCGCATAGGGTCTCATCCGCTATATAATGTGGGAAATCAACAAACTCCAAATACATATAAAATACCAATTCCACTTCGAGGTGGAAAATCGTAGCATATGGGTTTAATATAATATCATCCATTATTATGTGGCGCATAGGGTCTAAACTAATATAACTGATTATAAATCAATCATCCAAGCACAATCAATTTTAAATCGAACTATTCAAAATTTAAATAAGAAAAATATTTGATTGAGTGAGAAGATCTCACCTTTAACAATGCATGCAATCCATTTCCAATCCATCTTGACTCGTTTTCATGTCTTTTTACCTTGTATAAATAATTTATACAATTGAGTGATATTTGAAATAAATCAGATAATAAATTTCCAGTTAATAGATTTATTTAATTTAAACTAATAATAATTTTTTTTATTTAAACCCATCTTCCTTTAATAAATTTAATAACTAACAATTTTTATTTTAAACCAATACTTTTAATTTCTAAACAAATCCCTTTTAACAAATTTATTTAACTAAAAGTTAAATTTAAAAACTGAATTTCCTTTTTAAATAATATGGGGTAACTAAAATAAATTAAATACACTAATAAAACAAATTAATCACTAAATCCATTATTCTTTAATATAAACTAGTAATGTTAAAAATGTAGATATTTATTATTATTATTTTCTGAAACTACGCATATGTATATATACTTGTAAACTATTCCGCGTATGTTTTATGTGTATATTTACTATTTTAAAATAGACTACCGGATTCCTTTACTGTACAATTTTTTTTATTGAAGAAACAAACTGTTTCAACATTTTACAATAAATATTTTTCTTTTCTCTGTTCAACTTTTTTTCTTTAAATACGTATAAACATTTTATTTATCCAATTTAAATCAATAACGAAAGGAATCGTAATACATTACTGACTTCGATAATCCCCGACCCTCATCCCACTACGACTTCCAGTGCTGCCTTCACCTTCCAATCGAGCAAGCCAAGCTCCAAGTCCCTCCACCCTCGTTGATAACGAAGTTGACTCGAATCTTCACTCCCAGGTCACCGTGCGACCTCATGGATACCCAACGCGTGCCGCCGTGTTTCCAACGCTATCGCGATACCACTAAATCCTAACTACTCTGATGTTGTATCGCGCCGCTCGACCTTGCCCTTACTGCCTCGACTCGACCGCCTTCGAAGTCTCGAGCTTCACCAGAGATTCCAATTGTAATATCCCGGAATTTTTGACAATAACAATTTAATAATCTGTATTTAAAATTTAAATTGATATTGATAATTTTTTTAATTATAATTCAAATTGATTTAATAATCTTCTTCAATAAATATTTTGATTGGTTATTTTATCTTTTAAAAATAATAAATTGGTTTCTATTTATAATATAAATATATAGTTTATATTATAAATAGATTAGCATTGTTTTAATTTTAATAAATAGAGCATATTTTCTAATTCTAATATTTGTAGTAATTTGAAAATTTGTTTCTATTTAATATATAAACTTTTCAAAGTTACTAAATAAATGATCTTGGTTAAAATTTAATAAATGAATCATGATTTAGAATTAAAATATATACATTAATAATTTGGAAATTTGGATTTAAATTAATATTGAGTTTTCAAAGCTATTTAATAAATAAATATATGATTTTAAAATTGGTAAGAAAAATGTTTAAATGTTAAAAATAATTTTGGCTTGAGTTTTAAATTTAAAATAAATTAACAAAGAATTTTATAGATTAATAAAATAAGTAATTTATTAATAAAGACATAATTTCTTTTATAATTATTTTAATTTAATAATGAGATATTTCTAAAAATATTATCAATGGTGTATTGTCTTTACAAATAGGTTTTGAATAAGAATAGCAACTGTTATTTTAAAGTTTAATTTGTATTCATAACTTGATTTTTAAATATTAGATTTTGAATTTAATTTGAATTTAAATTCCAAAGTATAAATTTTAATTGTTTTAATTTTCATATGCATAAGCTTTATTTATAAACATAATTTGTTTTTATTTCTTTTATAAATTTATATACATATTAAATATTAACTAACAAATTAATTAGGCTTAACATATATATTAACTTATGAATTAAGTACAAATTACTTTTACAAAGACATGTGTGGCATTCTTAAAGCCTCATTAAACAAGTGTACAAAGATTAACCATTTAAGTTGACAAATGTAGAAATTTTATACAAGTGTCATTTTATTTTGTATTTTCTTTTATTTGATGAAATCTGAAACTACATCTATATAAACATGCATTTTCTTCTTACTTGTTTTTTTTCTCATTTCCTAGATCAAAAGAGAACTTCAAAACATCTTCATATCAAAAAAATCAGTAAACTCCTCATTATCAAATGCAAGTTAAATTTTTCATATCAAAATCAGTAAGTCACTCCACTATAAACAAATCATGCTCAACACAAATCTGAACATATAAACCCAAAATCAGTTGCAAAACTCTTCAAATCTGTAAATCTTCAAAACCCAAAATCAGTAAACTTCTCATGTCAAAAGATCTTTTCCCTGTAATCCACTTTCAGAATTCAAACATGCAAGCCTATAATTCATTTCAAATGCAAACCTGTTCTCATGAAAATTAAAATTCCTCATACTCAAAAAGTCCTGCATCATTTTTTATAAAATCTGGAAAAAAATGATTTCTGCATGCAATCTAGAAGCAAAAAGCACCTGCATTCATTCTTCCAACTTGAAATTTAAAAGAAGCTTTGAATTCAATCAAGTTGATTCTGGAACTTTGATGTTATCTGCATATTCAAAAAGCATATCAACTAAGGCTCTGCCTTCTTCTAAAAACGGTGAGTAACTTTAAAATCTTAAATTATTAATTAGGTTGCATGCTAGTCTGTTTTTATATAAATAAGTATTGTTTGTTGTATTGATAAAGTCTGATGTGAAATATTTCTGTAAATCACTTTGTTCTGTTCTGTTTTCCAAGCAGAACTTTGATTCCAATCTTTATCATCAATTAAGTTTCTGATAAAATGAAATTTATAAAATAAAGTTGTTTGATTTTCTTAAGATAATATCTAAAATTGTAAGCAAGTTAAAACATAAGTAGTTGTCTCTAGAAACACAGAAAGAAACATCAGTGCATGTTAATTTAAAAAAAAAAATCCAAACATGTTAATTTAGTAATTCAGTATCATAAATCAAAAGTATTAACTAGTGCTTGATTTTTAAATCAAGAATTAGGATTTTTAGTATTTAGTTAAAGGTGCAGTTTTGAAAATTCATTTTTAACCCTAGTTTTAATGGGTTTTGAAGAATCGAACATTAGGGCTTGAAGGGTTGATTGAGTGTCATGATGTTTTGGGGATTGGTAGTTGGTGCATAGTTGAGGTTGAGGCCGGAGGGGCTGATCTTCAGGTGGTCGGAGCGGTGAGAGTTTGCCGTTCACAGGTTTGAGGGGAAACCTGATTTTTCTGTTTCCAGGTTTGAAATTTGAGTTCGATTTTGATTTCTTGGATGGTTGTTCGATTCGATGGTCATGGGTGGTTGCTGGGTAGGTTTCTGGGGTGTAGCGCTCATCAGCGACGACCAATGGTGGCTGGAGTCACCGTGCATATGCACGGTGATGAGATTTTCTGATGATGTTTTTGGGTTAGTTTGGTAGCAGGGTATGTTGTTTGTGTTGCTCGATGTAATAGGGTAGATGACTCGGGGGAGATGGGTTGCAGACTCTAAGAATTTTAGGTTGTTTCTCGGGTTGTTCTGAGTTTCAGGTTTTACAGTAACCTATTTGCTTTTTGTTTTATAATTTTTAAAACTGCAGTTTTTAAAATGAAAGTTAGAATTTAAACCTAGTTTAAAATTCAAAGTTTAAAATTTTTGAATTCGGGTTAAATTTAAAATCTCAGTTTTAAATAAAAATAAAAATAAAAGTTTTAAAACTTTAACTTAACTAACTACTTTATTTTGGTAAGTAGTTTGAACTTTTTTAGAAAATGAAGTTTTTAAAATATGAGAAAGATTTGAAATTAAATTTAAATCTGGAAATCTAAAATTAAATATGAATTTCAGTTTTTGAAATTAAAAGAAGATTTAAATTTGAAGATTTAAACAAAATGTAAATTGAAATTATTGAAATTTTGAAATGAATTTAGTTTCAAAATTCTTATAAATTTCATTTCTAAGACAAGCACTTGTTTGTCTTGTAATTTTAAAAGGTTTTAAATTGTTTAAAACTTTGTTAAGTTTAAAGTATATTCATTTTAAATCTTGTATTTGAAATGAAATTTAAAAGTAAATCCAAAGTAATTTGTTTCAAAATAAATTTGTTTTTAAACATAATTAAGAAATTTTTTATCTTAAAATTGAGTTAAGATTAATGTTTTGAAATTAATTTAATTAATGAGGTAATTAAGGAATAGTTAATTAATTTAATTAATTAATTAATTAAGGTTTAATAAATATTGATTAAGGTTAATCAATTTTAAATTAAAGATCATTATTAGATATTTAATTAATGATTAAAGAATTATTAATTAAGTAATTAAGTTTTAATCAAGGTTAATTAATTAAATAATTAGACTTTAATTAATGGATAATTAAAGACAATTTAATTTTTGATTAATCTAAGTTAATTACTTAATGAAAATAATTACAGAATGGTTAATGAAGGTCATTAACCAGGATTATTTAATAATTAATTAATGTGATTAATTTTTAATAATTAATTAGATTAATTAATTTTATAATAATCAATTGTGAATTGTTGAGTATAATTACTTAATAAAGTAATTAAGAAATTAATTACTTAAGGTAATTAATTGAGTTAAATGTGATTGTTTAATTTAATTAATTAAGTTTAATTAAATTTAAACACTGGATGTTTTAATGATAATTATTTATGGATTGGAAATTACTTAGTGAAGTAATTGATTGATAATTACAGGTTGTAATTAATGAAAGGTGTTTAATAATGTAAGTAATTGGATTAAATTACTTAGTAATTAATCAAGGGATTAATTAAGAAAATTAATTAAGGAATAATTAATTTGTTTTAATAAAGTAATTAAGTTAGTTAATTACTGAATATAGTTAATCAAGAAGGATTAATGATTATGGGTTAATTACTTAAGGTAATTAATTTAAGAAGATAATTAATTAAATATAATTAAGGATCATTAATTAATATAATTAATGATGTAATTAAAGTTGATTAATTAAGATTAATTAATCAATGATAAGCGATTAAAGGTAATTAATTAATGTAATTAATTAAGAATTAAGGTAATTAATTATAGTTAATTAATTAATTGAAGTAATTAAAGGTTAATTACTGTTTTTGATTGAGAATAATTAATTTGTGAAATTAATTAAGGATAATTACTTGAATGTAATTAAAGGATAATTAATCAGGGGTGATTAATTAAGGTGATTAATTTGAATGATTAATTAATTGATCGTAATCAATTATATGGTTGAGTAAGCAAGATTTTTATTGATGAAATAATTAATTTAATTTATTTTAAATTAATTAAAGATGAAGTAATTAATTTAATTCACTTTAAATTAATTAGAGATGGAGATAGTTAATTTAATTCATTTTAAATTAATTATATTGTGATTAAGTAAATCATTGTTTATGTATGAATAGGTGATATTGATTGCCTTGAATGGATGTGATCTCAGAAATGAGATAAGTAATGTTGTGTGGTATGTATGCTTGGTTGCATTGTGATGATAATATAGATTATCTATTGTGATGATATGGATACCTATTTTGATATGGATCATCTGTTTATTATGATAATGTTGATTATCTATTGTGATTTGTGAGTTATCTATCCATGTGAATATAGATAATTGAATTGTTTTAAACTTTAAAACAACTTGGACCTAAAAGATGGCGTTTTGGATTTTGATGAGACTGGGATCGGGTTTCCATATTTGGATATCCGAAAACCACATCGATCCAAATTAACGATAGGTCGTGAATCTCAAGCGAAGACAGAGTGCAAGGGTTATTGTCGTTAACTCTGAGGGTGATTCCAAAATGAGTGTAACGAGATAATGCCTTCGGTTTCGTTTGAACCCGGAACGAACTTGTATGGATTGAATGCTTTCAGAACATCGTCAAGTGGACAATAAGCATTCTAAGTGATGTGTTCACTAAAGGTAATCGTAACTTCAAGCCTCATCAACCGGGAATGGCTAAAACAGGGGAGGTGCAGCAAGGTTAAGTGGGCCATGCCCAAGTAGGACGAGATTTTCCCCTGTCTAGAGGTCCCTTTTTATTCGGCTGTGAGGGCGGTTGCTAGTTACAACCGCGGGGTTGTCTTGTTCGGAACTGTTCACTAAGGAATGGTTCCGGCCTTGTGTTGCAGGGAATTGGGAGTGATCCTCGGTACGTTGATCTAGGCCACGTATTGTGACGGGCGGTACCCCGGTAGCCCTGCCATTGTATGGAATCCGAAATCCAATAAGTGCCAACGGTTTTGATTGTATTACCCACTTTTGTGGCTAGTAGCTGGAATTTAATGAATGTAACAATTTCGGCTATTTCTTATTTATTTGAAAACCCTAGACCTATTATAATATCATCGGATTTCCTATCAAATGTTTTGGTTAGCGTAAGGTAAAAACTTTTCCATGTTTATGTGTGGGAAGTCTTACATGATACCTTTCTTTTCAAAAGGTTTTTTAAAAGTTAAGCAACCTTAACCTATTACTCACACCAGACCCATGTCTGACCCGGAGTTTATTCTGTTTTTCTTAAACTCTTGGGTACTCAAATTTTTACGAGTAGCCTAGGGATTCAGGTTAGCTTTGACGATTTATGGAGGAGCAATGGAGCAGGAGGCTTCTACGTGTAGATATATAGATTTCCGCTGTGTTGATTTCTCTGGGTTGTTCTTTGTACTGTATTGAGTTGTATAACTGGACAGGTGTTTATAACTATCTAGTATGTGATGTGTAATCTGTGTAATCTATGGTAATGGTTGTAAACTATGTAATATTTATGTCACTAATATAATTTATTCGTTCCGCTGTTTAGATTCTACTGTTGTTTCTTTTTTCTCTTCTTTCTTTTCTCTTTTCTATCCCTTTCTTTCTTCAAGATGATACGATTTTCTGTGGTGAGAAAGTTCGGGTCGTCTTACTTGGTATCAGAGCATTAGGTTGAGTGAATACCTAGGCTCTGGAGTGGTGTCTATCTTGAGAGAGCGTATTTGTAATTTTTATATATTACTATATATATATATATATTTCTACCTATTTGTTGGGTTACCTGTTCAGGTTTTCCAATATAAGTTATAACGGTAGATGGGGTAGTGGTGTGTGTAACTTGACTACCATTGGTTGGAGTTTGAATATTTGAGGTTGGAGGTGTATTTGTCGAGACTGTAGACCTAATACCGTCTTGAGTAAGCTTTGTAGTGATGAAGGATCTCATCGATCTCTGAAGGAAACCTATTAAGGTTCGGAGTCTATCTTTGAAGTGGGATGAGTAGAGTTTGGATCTGTCGATTGTGTAGAAGCGAGTAATGGTATTTTGATACCTCAGGAAGTAGTAGCTGCGTGATGAGATGCAGTGACTATGGATGTTTCTGAAGATGTTTTCTTTGGAACAAGTTTAAGGAAGTAAGTCTGCTTCGGTGTTGTGGCTGTGTTCAGCTGGTGTTTCTGTTTGGTTTGAAGTCCGAGTTTCTCGAAGAGCTTTGGAATAGGAATTCTTTGGCATCTGTGGCAGCAGTGCAGCTTGGAGTGTTCTGTGTCGGTAGGAAGTTTTTTGGCTTAGCAGTTTCTGAAGGAGAAGTTCAGAAGCAGCAGAGTGGACCCGTTTCTTCGATGGATTGGCTAGTTAAGTGTAAGTTGTTCTATTTGATAATGGGAGAACATTTTCTTTGAATTTGATCTGGATTGATCGCAAAAGTGACTTGCGATTGTTTGAGTGTTCTCTTGGGTTATCAGAGTTTTACCGGATGTCTTCAGAGAAGTCAGAGTCTTGTTCGCATCTGGAGATTGAGTTTCCTTATCGACTAGGATTCCAGGAGTGCTACGGTGGTTCAGCTTTATACAAGAATGGTTCCAAGAGGTTGAGTTGGTGTAGCAGCTCAGGGTTTTGGAGAAGTTTCTGAGTTTTCTTATGGATTTGTTGAACCATATTTCTGGGATGTGTTGTCGAGTTGTGCTCCTCGGCATTCTCTTCTACTTCGGATCAGAGTTGTGCAGCAGAAGCAGTTTGGAAGTGTATCTGTTTTTCTTTTCCGGATAGGAGAAGTTGTTATCTTCTGATGTTTGAGGAGTAGGGTTTGATCTTGGTTGATCTTGAGGAGATCATTTTGTTGAGTTGATTGGTCTAGTTTATTTCTAGAGACATCAGCGAAGGGTGAGCTGATCAGTAAGGGTGTAGGCAGCCCAGGATCGTCTGGAGACTTTTGTGGATTAGAGACGGAGGAATTTGGATTCCGGAGTCGGAGATTTGATTTGGATAAGTTTTCTCCGATCTAAAAGAAGCTATAAGATTGGGTAAGGCTGGGTGGCTAGCTCTGAAGTATTTCGGATCTTTTCTGAATTCTTGTAAGAATAAGTGATTGATCTACAGGATTGAATTTCTAGTTTGGATAACTGGGATTCGATGAGTTTCACGTATCTCTGAGGGAGTACGTGTATGATCTATCTCTGGTTGTGGAACCAGCAGTTCTGGAGTTTTGGTTGTTGAGTCAGACTCGTCTGTAGTCTGATATCCTGTCTAGTGTTATAGATATAGTTGAATAGGGGCTTTGTAGCTTCATAGTATTGATTGTTTGGATTCTATGGAGCGAGTATCCCGGTATTTATACACTTAGGGAAACTCGAGGAAATTCTATCCAAAATTTTGTCTGGATAGTCAGATTTGTTTGATTGGTTAAATTGGTTGCTATGGTTGTCAGCATATGTTTGATATATGCTTGTGTTTTAAAATTAAATCTTGAATGAGATTATTAAATTACCTTTGTTTTAAATTTTGGGGACGAAATTCTTTTAAGGGAGGAGGATTGTAATATCCCAGAATTTTTGACAATAACAATTTAATAATCCGTATTTAAAATTTAAATTGATATTGATAATTTTGTTAATAATAATTCAAATTGATTTAATAATCTTCTTCAATAAATATTTAATTGGTTATTTTATCTTTTGAAAATAATAAATTGGTTTCTATTTATAATATAAATATATAGTTTATATTGTAAATAGATTAGCATTGTTTTAATTTTAATAAATAGAGCATATTTTCTAATTCTAATATTTGTAGTAATTTGAAAATTTGTTTCTATTTAATATATAAACTTTTCAAAGTTATTAAATAAATGATCTTGGTTTAAATTTAATAAATGAATCATGATTTAAAATTAAAATATATACATTAATAATTTGGAAATTTTGATTTAAATTAATATTGAGTTTTCAAAGCTATTTAATAAATAAATATATGATTTTAAAATTGGTAAGAAAAATGATTAAATGTTAAAAATAATTTTGGCTTGGGTTTTAAATTTAAAATGAATTAACAAATAGTTTTATAGCTTAATAAAATAAGTAATTTATTAATAAAGACATAATTTATTTTATAATTATTTTAATTTAATAATAAGATATTTCTAAAAATAATATCAATAGTGTATTGTCTTTACAAATAGGTTTTGAATAAGAATAGCAACTGTTATTTTAAAGTTTAATTTGTATTCATAACTTGATTTCTAAATATTAGATTTTGAATTTAATTTGAATTTAAATTCCAAAGTATAAATTTTAATTGTTTTAATTTTCATATGCATAAGCTTTATTTATAAACATAATTTGTTTTTATTTCTTTTATAAATTTATATACATATTAAATATTAACTAACAAATTAATTAGGCTTAAATATATATTAACTTATGAATTAAGTAGAAATTACGTTTACAAAGACATGTGTGGTATTCTTAAAGCCTCATTAAACAAGTGTTCAAAGATTAACCATTTAAGTTGACAAATGTAGAAATTTTATACAAGTGTCATTTTGTTTTGTATTTTCTTTTATTTAATAAAATCTAAAACTACATCTATATAAATATGCATTTTCTTCTTACTTGTTTTCTTTTCTCATTTCCTAAATCAAAAGAGAACTTCAAAACATCTTCATATCAAAAAAATCAGTAAACTCCTCATTATCAAATGCAAGTTAAATTCTTCATATCAAAATTAGTAAGTCACTCCACTACAAACAAATCATGCTCAAAACAACTCTGAACATATAAACCCAAAATCAATTGCAAAACTCTTCAAATCTGTAAATCTTCAAAACCCAAAATCAGTAAACTTCTCATGTCAAAAGATCTTTTCCCTGTAATCCACTTTCAGAATTCAAACATGCAAGCCTATAATTCATTTCAAATGCAAACCTGTTCTCATGAAAATTCAAATTCCTCATATTCAAAAAGGCCTGCATCATTTTTATAAAATCTGGAAAAAATGATTTATGCATGCAATCTGGAAGAAAAAAGCACATGCATTCATTCTTCCAACTTGAAATTTAAAAGAAGCTTTGAATTCAATCAAGTTGAATCTGGAACTTTGATGTTATCTACAAATTCAAAAAGCATATCAACTAAGGCTCTTCCTTCTTCTAAAAAAGGTGAGTAACTTTAAAATCTTAAATTATTAATTAGGTTGCATGCTAGTCTGTTTTATATAAATAAGTATTGCTTGTTGTATTGATAAAGTCTGATGTGAAATATTTTTGTGTGCATGATGCAAATCACTTTGTTCTGTTCTGTTTTCCAAGCAGAACTTCGATTCCAATCTTTATCATTAATTAAGTTTCTGATAAAATGAAATTTATAAAAGAAAGTTGTTTGATTTTCTTAAGATAATATCTAAAATTTTAAGCAAGTTAAAACATAAGTAGTTGTCTCTGGAAGCACAGAAAGAAACATCGGTGCATGTTAAAAAAATTTTAAAAAATAAACAAATATCCAAACATGTTAATTTAGTAATTCAGTATCATAAATCAAAAGTATTAACTAAAGCTTGATTTTTAAATCGAGAATTAGGATTTTTAGTATTTACTTAAAGGTGCAGTTTTGAAAATTCATTTATAACCCTAGTTTTAATGGGTTTTGAAGAATCGAACATTAGGGCTGGAAGGGTTGATCGAGTGTCATGATGTTTTGGGGATTCGTAGTTGGGGCATAGTTGAGGTTGAGGCCGGAGGGGCTGATCTTTAGGTGGTCGGAGCGGCGAGAGTTTGCCGTTGACAGGTTTGAGGGGAAACCTGATTTTTCTGTTTCCAGGTTTGAAATTTGAGTTCAATTTTGATTTGTTGGTTAGTTGTTCGATTCGATGGTTATGGGTGGTTCCTAGGTAGGTTTCTGGCGTGTGGAGCTCATCAGCGACGACCAATGGTGGCCGGAGTCGCCGTGCATATGCACGGTGATGAGATTTTCTGATGATGTTTTTGGGTTAGTTTCGTAATAGGGGATGTTGTTTGTGTAGCTCGATGTAATAGGGTAGATGACTCGGGGGAGATGAGTTGCAGAGTCGAAGAATTTTGGGTTGTTTCTCGGGCTGTTCTGAGTTTCAGGTTTTACAGTAACCTGTTTTCTTTTTGTTTTATAGTTTTTAAAACTACAGTTTTTAAAATGAAAGTTAGAATTTAAACCTAGTTTTAAATTCAAAGTTTAAAATTTTAGAATTCAGGTTAAATTTAAAATATCAGTTTTAAATAAAAATAAAAATAAAAGTTTTAAAACTTGAACTTAATTAACTACTTTATTTTGGTAAGTAGTTTGAACTTTTTTAGAAAATGAAGTTTTTAAAATATGAGCAAGATTTGAAATTAAATTTAAATCTGGAAATCTAAAATTAAATATGAATTTCAATTTTTGAAATTAAAAGAAGATTTAAATTTGAAGATTTAAACAAAATGTAAATTGAAATTATTGAAATTTTGAAATGAATTTAGTTTCAAAATTCTTATGAATTTCATTTCTAAGACAAGCACTTGTTTGTCTTGAAATTTTAAAAGATTTTAAATTGTTTAAAACTTTGTTAAGTTTAAAGTATATTCATTTTAAATCTTGTATTTGAAATGAAATTTAAAAGTAAATCCAAAGTAATTTGTTTCAAAATAAATTTGTTTTTAAACATAATTAAGAAATGTTTTATCTTAAAATTAAGTTAAGATTAATGTTTTGAAATTAATTTAATTAATGAGGTAATTAAGGAATAGTTAATTAATTTAATTAATTAATTGATTAAGGTTTAATAAATATTGATTAAGGGTTAATCAATTTGAAATCAAAGATCATTAATTAGATTTTTAATTAATGATTAAAGAATTATTAATTAAGTAACTAATTTTTAATCAAGGTTAATTAATTAAATAATTAGACTTTAATTAATGGATAATTAAAGATAATTTAATTTGTGATTAATCTAAGTTAATTACTTAATGAAAATAATTAGAGAATGGTTAATGAAGGTCATTAACAGGATTATTTAATAATAAATTAATGTGGTTAATTTTTAATAATTAATTAGATTAATTAATTTTATAATAATCAATTGTGAATTGTTGAGTATAATTACTTAATGAAGTAATTAAGAAATTAATTACTTAAGGTAATTAATTGAGTTAAATGTGATTGTTTAATTTAATTAATTAAGTTTAATTAAATTTAAACACTGGATGTTTTAATGATAATTATTTATGGATTGGAAATTACTTAGTGAAGTAATTGATTGATAATTATAGGTTGTAATTAATGGAAGGTGTTTAATAATGTAAGTTATTTGGATTAAATTACTTAGTAATTAATCAAAGGATTAATTAAGAAAATTAATTAAGGAATAATTAATTTGTTTTAATAAAGTAATTAAGTTAGTTAATTATTGAATATAGTTGATCAAGAAGGATTAATGATTATGGGTTAATTACTTAAGGTAATTAATTTAAGAATATAATTAATTAAATATAATAAAGGATCATTAATTAATATAATTAATGATGTAATTAAAGTTGATTAATTAAGATTAATTAATCAATGATAAGTGATTAAAGGTAATTAATTAATGTAATTAATTAAGAATTAAGGTAATTAATTATAATTTAATTAATTAATTGAAGTAATTAAAGGTTAATTACTGTTTTTGGTTGAGAATAATTAATTTATGAAATTAATTAAGGATAATTAATCAAGGGTGATTAATTAAGGTGATTAATTTGAATGATTAATTAATTGATTGTAATCAATTAAATGGTTGAGTAAGCAAGATTTTTATTGATGAAATAATTAATTTACTTTATTTTAAATTAATTAAAGATGAAGTAATTAATTTAATTCACTTTAAATTAATTAGAGACGGAGATAGTTAATTTAATTCATTTTAATTAATTATATTGTGATTAAGTAAATCATTGCTTATGTATGAATAGGTGATATTGATTGCCTTGAATGGATGTGATCTCAGAAATGAGATAAGTAATGTTGTGTGGCATGAATGCTTGGTTGCATTGTGATGATAATATAGATTATCTATTGTGATGATGATATGGATTACCTATTTTGATATGGATCATCTATTTATTATGATCATGTTGATTATCTATTGTGATTTGTGAGTTATCTATCTGTGTGTGTATAGATAATTGAATTGTTTTAAACTTTAAAACAACTTGGATCTAAAAGATGGCGTTTTGGATTTCGATGAGACTGGGATCGGGTTTCCATATTTGGATATCTGAAAACCACATCGATCCAAATTAACGATAGGTCGTGAATCTCAAGTGAAGATGTAGATTCAGAGTGCAAGGGTTATTGTCGTTAACTCTGAGGGTGATTCCAAAATGAGTGTAACGAGATAATGCCTTCGGTTTCGTTCGAACCCGGAACGAACTTGTATGGATTGAATGTTTTCGGAACATCATCAGGTGGACGATGAGCATTCTAAGTGATGTGTTCACTAAAGGTAATCGTAACCTCAAGCCTCATCAACCGGGAATGGCTAAAACAGGGGAGGTGCAGCAAGGTTAAGTGGGTCATGCCCAAGTAGGACGAGATTTCCCCTGTCTAGAGGTCCTTTTTTATTCAGCTTTGTGGGCGGTTGCTAGCTACAACCGCGGGATTGTCTTGTTCGGAACTGTTTAGTAAGGAATGGTTCTGGCCTTGTGTTGCAGGGGATTGGGAGTGATCCTCGGTACTTTGATCTAGGCCACGTACTGTGACGGGCGGTACCCTGATAGCCCTGCCATTGTATGGAATCCAAAATCCAATAAGTGCCAACGGTTTTGATTGTATTACCCACTTTTGTGGCTAGTAGCTGGAATTTAATGAATGTAACAATTTTGGTTATTTCATGTTTATTTGAAAACCCTAGACCTGTTATAATATCATCGGATTTCCTATCAAATGTTTTGGTTAGCGTAAGGTAAAAACTTTTCCATGTTTATGTGTGGGAAGTCTTACGTGATACCTTTCTTTTCAAAAGGTTTTTTAAAAGTTAAGCAACCTTAACCTATTACTCACACCAGACCCATGTCTTATCCGGAGTTTATTCTGTTTTTATTAAACTCTTGGGTACTCAAATTTTTATGAGTAGCCAAGGGATTCAGGTTAGCTTTGACGATTTGTGGAGGAGCAATGGAGCAGGAGGCTTCTACGTGTAGATATATAGATTTCCGCTGTGTTGATTTCTCTGAGTTGTTCTTTGTACTGTATTGAGTTGTATAACTAGATAGGTGTTTATAACTGTCTAGTATGTGATGTGTAATCTGTGTAATCTCTGATAATGGTTGTAAACTATGTAATATTTATGTCATTAATATGATTTATTCGTTCCGCTGTTTAGATTCTGCTGTTGTTTCTTCTTTCTTTTCTCTTTTCTATCCCTTTTTTTCTTCAAGATGATACGATTTTCTGTGGTGAGAAAGTCGGGTCGTCTCACCAATGGCACGAGGCTTCCAAACGATTGCGAAGTTCGATACCCGTGCAAAGAAAGAAAAAAAACTCGATCACGATTTTCCCATAGCTAGGCCGGTCGTGAAAAAATCGAAGAATTTTGGGGTTAGAGAACGTTTTAAGAGGGGAGGAACGAGATTTATGGGATTTGATTTCAAATGGGAGGGCTCGGCCATTGTTGGATTTGAAGAGAGAAAAGTTTCGTTCAATTTTTTTTATTTAAACATACGGCTATGATTTTTATATAAAAAAACGCATGTAACAACAATCTTTTGCATGCACGACAAATGTTGCGACTTAGAAGACAAGTGGCCAAAGTAAATAGTGTAACTATATGTATTATATTTAAATTTTAAATTTAAACCGTCTTAAAATCGTGACTCAAAATCTCAACTTCCTATCGAGGCATGCCGCCAAGCGTTTATAATGTTAAACCCCTATTCCGAATGCAATGGAAAAGGTTCCGAGTCCAAATTCGATTGTATAGAGAAGATAGCTTTTTGGACCAGTTAAAACATTGAATTTTCAATTTAAATTTCAACACGTTTTCTTATGTCCACACGACAACCCCGAATGCTACGAAAAATTGAAATTCAGTAATAATACAATATTACAGATCCAATAGAACTGGTTTCGTTGAATTCTGAGACTGTGCCTCGAAAGGCTATTTTTAAATATCAATTTAAAGGATAAAAATTCAAAACCAAACAAATTGCTTTCAAATACAATTTTGAAAGTTCTATTATCTTCAGTATTATTAATATGAATTTTCTAAGCCTTGAAATTTTTTTTAAAAGCTTAAAACTGAAGATTCAATTTTTTACCCAATCTTAATAAATTAAATTTTAACAATTAAATTGCCAAATTTATTCTGATATCTGAAATTCAAGTTAAAATAACTTTCAAACATTTAAAATCAATTAAATATTTTAATTTTCAAATGTTTAAAATTTTGGATCGTCACATCCTTCCCCCCTAAAAGAATTTCATCCCGAAATTACTAGTTAAGAAGAATGATCCTTAACCCATTCGCTATCTTTCCAAAACCAAATAGTTTTATCAACTTGCCAAATAAATCCTTTTATTTAAGACTCATTCACTTCTACTAACTTTCCAAGATCTTCCATAGTTTCCAAACAATATTATTTTCTCAACAATTCAAATTTAAATTTAAATTCGGAATTTAAATTTTCAAAATTTTCTCAAAATTTTTCTAGCTCCCTAAATTTTCAAAAACTTTCGCCAGCGTCTCCTTTGCGTGGCTAGCTCGGTACGACTACGAAATGGGCACCACGGCCCCCAAATTTCAAAAATAAAACGGAAAGCCAAGCGGCTGGACAAGAAAATCATCAAATTTCATATTGAAATTCAAATACGTACTTGTTTGTCGAGCAATTCAATTTTATCTTCGAAATCAAAATCCCAATTGCATTTCCTTTAGCACACCTGTATATCCTACCTATCATTTTTGCACATTCATTTACAAAATTTCAATATATACTTCTTATACCATTTTTTACTTTACTATTGAAGTTATATTTCAATTTTCATTCTATCTTGCATTTTCACTTTCGTTTGAATTCAATTTACAATTTCAATTCTATTTGGATTCAACTTACCTTCTGAATATTGAATTTTTTATCAACTTTTTTTTTATTCACAACTGTTTCATATCACTATTTTAAATTAGCTTCATTTACTAATTCATAACAAATTCTAATTCATTTTATCTCAAACCATTTTTTTCATTTCTATATGAATTCAATTTACTTTCATCTAAAATATTAGATTCAATTCATTTTAAACCTTATCCACTTGGTCATTCATCAATTAGTTTCACTTACTAATTTTAGTTTAATACTTCACTTTGTTTATCACAAATCAATTTCAATTCTAACTCCAGTTCTATTTACTTATAAATTCGAAATGAATTTCAACATTCAATTCACTTTCATTTACTTGCAATTGCAAATTTATTTATTCGTTCGCAATTTATTTTCCACCTTAATAGATTTTATTCCAAACATTTAGTCTATAATACTTCTCAAATTCACATTTGTTCAAATTAGCTCAAGTTAATTTCAGTTTAAATCTGAATTTTCTAAGTTTTCAAATTTATTTATTATTCCATAACTATTTTTAATAAAATTCCAGAGTCTTTTCAACTTTTCAAAACCATTTTTGAAATCAATTCAAATTATCTTTTGAATTCCCAAAAGCAATCCTAGTTTTCCAAACAACCACAAATTTTAAATAATTTGGCAGCAATTCCTCTCTTGGAAACTCGAAAATGAACACCGATGATGTCGCGATCATCATTGGAATTATTTTCCAGCAACCGAAAAGAGTTTAGAGCTTTTATCCCTTCAAAAACATTTTTTTCCAAAACCTTTGAAATTCATTTTCAAACTAAAAAGGGATTTAATTTCCAAAATTTCAAATCCTTTCAAAAACATTTTTTTCCGATATTCCTTTGGATTTCTATTTCAAATTATAAATCACATTTACAATTTATATTCTCAAATTTCACTTGTATACGGATTTTATTTTAAAACTTTTGATTCTGATTTCAATTTCTTATTCAATTTCAATGATAATAATTTAATATTATCACTTCCTAACAAACAAGCAGCCATATACCATAATAATTTACAAAAATTATTTCCTTTTATATACAAAATAATTTTGGGTAAAATTATTTAGTTTACCCTAATTTAAAACAATATCGTGTCGAATTGTTCTGTACGAGTGTTTAGAGATCCCTATCGATAGAGTTGTACAGACTATATCGACCAGAATCCATATACCACTCAACAAACCAATCATCACAATATAAAATAATTTTTTTTATATTCACTAACAAATACGCGCTCATATCTATTATTACAATCAAACTCATTCTAGAGTACTATTGACTATATCTCTAATGAGTAACTCCCGATAGAGCCAAGGTTGTCGCTTAACCAAATGCTCTGATACCAAATTTGTAACGACCCGATTTTACGACTTTCGAAAGTCGACATTAATACGTCCACTGTATCAAATGCCGCACAACCGAATGCCGGAAAATCGAGCCGTTAGGGTTTAAGAAGAAGAAGATAGAAGAAGAACAGATACAATAACAGAATCTCACATTTCGTAGCGGAACAATATATAATAGACAAAGAATAATCTTTAAAACAAAAACACTATATCAGTTTATACATCACATTATCAGAGTTTACAACAACAAACAGCGGAAAAGAAATATTACATATATAAGTGATATGGCTCGCTATCCAGCTTCAACTCCTGATCTCCTCGGCAACTTCTTGACTTCGCTCCAGAATAATTGACAACCTGACTCTAGGCTGCCCGTGTGGAAAATTATAGGCACCTAGAGTTTGGAAAGGGAACAATAAACTCCAGGTCAGTCATGGGACTGGTGTGAGATCTTAAAAACAGTTATTCTTTACAAAAGAAAACAAAGGAATTTAAAAGAAATCCGAAATGCTTTTTGAAAAATGAAACTACCATAAGGCCTCTAGGCACACACACAATGCAATCGCACACTTGGGGGAGATTTCTCCTTATGATAGTCAAACATGCTTAATACGCAAAATCTTCTTTAATATTATTATTAGTGCATAGTGGAAAAACATTTGCAAGTATAACGTTAATCTTAGCCAGCATACGTACCATTATAGTATGCCTACTATAGCTACCATATTAGATGGCAGGTTCTACAACTAAAACCGTACAAAGCGCGTATTGTTGATTGGATTTCCAAAAAATGGTCGGGCCAAGGAACTTCCTGGACCATATGGGTAGCCTCTAGAGGGACGTCCCGAGAACCTAACCAGATCTCTGCCAACACAAGGCCAGGTTACCCCTGCAAAAATAGGTAACTACTACACGAGTATGTCATCCCCCAGTCGTAAACAACATTTATCCGAGGATCCTCAATACCAACAATCACAAAGTAATAAATTTGCAGCAACCACATAGGTTAAGTATCTGGGCTCCATACCATGATACCACCTCTATCCAGAAGGAAATGAACATACCCTAAGAGGCGCTACCCCCTATAACCTTGCTGCATCTTTCATGTTTCGACCATTCCGGTGTGTGGGCTCGACGAAGACTCGTCCACAAAGCTAAGCTTTTCACAAAAGCCATGCTTTGGTCAACAAATGATCCGCAGCACTTCGTATGCCACATTACCAAATTGGGAATATATCACTAGTAACCATCAACTACATAACCTCTGAGCTTGTACGTCTCAAAAAAGGGTGTTAAGCTAAGAGAATAAATTCTCCGCCACCAATAGAAATGTATTTGATAGAAACCAGTTTTACGTCTCAAAGTGTAACGTCAGACACACATCCATACAAGTCCGTTCCGGGATCGAAAGGAACCGAAGGCACTTCCAAAGAAGCCATTGCTATCCGGATATTCACTAATCACGTCCGTAATCCCCATCACAAAGGGTGTTAAAATCACTATACCGGAGCAACGTGGTGTAGAGACTTTCGATAGGTAATCCTTTCGCTTTCGAAAATACCTGGTCTTCAAAACCATCTTCAAATGCAATCCCATTTCGTCGTATCATTATTCAGAATGGGTTTTATGACGCAAGGTCCACTTCCGGCTAATCCGAATAACGAGCGCTTATTTTAAAAATAAGTGTTAAATTCAGATTCAAACAAATCACAAAAAATTCCACTTCGATCTATTAAATAAAGATCCATCACAATCACAAAGGTTCGATGTGGGTTTCGAATATCCACTTGGAATTCGACTCTCGGTCGCATCGAAATTCAAATGCTATTTAAAGGCCAATATTGATAGTCGTTATTTAACTATCAATCATCATTTACAACAGTCACTGAATTTCAAATAATTTTCCCCCAATTATTATTAAATATCTTTGCAAGACAAAATTTCACTTTTCAACACTTTGAAAATAAATTCAAATCAATTTTTCACACTTCACTCCTTTGACAATAAATTTCAAATCAATTTTTCCTTACGTGGAAAATATTTCCAATATTTATTCATTTCCACTGAAAATCTGCCGATTTCAAGTATTTTAAAATAATATAAAATACTTATTCAAAATATACTTGGAAAAATTTAAAATAAACTATTTCGGAATATTTGCTTAAATATTAGTTATGAAAAATATTATACTAATATCTCATATAAAAATTCAAGTCCAAAACTAATTTTAAAATAAAATCAGTAGATAGGATTTAACTATTCAAATATCCAATTTCTAAAACAAATATAAATTTAAAACTTTAAATAATCACTTCTATAATAGTTTAAAATATATTTTAACTTAAAAGATTTTCAAAATAACTTAAGTAAATAATTTTTCCAAAACATTCTTTCCTTAAAACCATCTTTACAACTTCAATTTAAATTTATAAACTATATTGAAATCATTCTCGGCTTTCAGGGAAAGTACACATTTCACTCTAAAATGGTTCATTCAAATCAATTAATAAATCTTTCTGGACTTATTTTAAATTTACGTCCCAAATCCGTAAATTCCTTTCCACACTTTTAAAATAAAACAATACTTAATTCTAAAACAAATTCCCCTTTCTTTTGTAAAATTCCCATCGTGGAATTTAATCTTCAAATATCCATAGATATACAATTTTCAAATCGTTTTCCAAATATTCACTTTCAACACCAAATCAATTCTCAAATTTACTTCCAAATTTATTTCAATTACCACATCCAATTCCAAATTGATTTCTAATCAATTTTCATATTGATTTCCCAACGGTTTTATTTTTAAAACACCACATTAATTTTCAAATTTAATTTCTAAATTTATTTTAACACCAAATCGATTTTTTCAAACACTGAATCAATTTTCATATTGATTTCTCAAAGATTTATTCTTTTAACACCAAATCAATTTTCAAATTTATTTTTAAAATAAATTCCTTTATCTTTTCCAAATTATTTATTTCTAGTATCCTACGATACCAAAAATATATTCGGCTAAATTTAGGCTTCAACGGTTTCAGTCGCAGATAATCACACACAGATTATAAATAATCAACACACAATTTTGAAAAACAAATCAAAATGTTTTGAGGAATCTAGTTGGATCCCTCCAACCAGTTTCCCTGCATACACAGATGTTAGTACAACAATTAAATACCGATTCCACTTCAAGGTGGAATATCGCGATATATGGGATTTATAAAACATCATCCGCTATTATGCGGCGCATAGGTTCTCATCCGCTATATAATGCGGGAAATCAACAACTCCAAACACATATATAATACCAATTCCACTTCGAGGTGGAATATCGCGGTATATGGGATTTATAAAACATCGCCCACTATTATGCGGTGCATAGGGTCTCATCCGCTATATAATGTGGGAAATCAACAACTTCAAATACATATAAAATACCAATTCCACTTTGAGGTGGAATATCGCGGTATATGGGTTTAATATAATATCATCCGCCATTATGCAGCGCATAGGGTCTAAACTAATATAACTGATTATAAATCAATCATTCAAGCACAATCAATTTTAAATCTAACTATTCAAAAATTAAATAAGAAAAATATTTGATTGAGTGAGAAGATCTCACCTTTAACAATGCATGCAATCAATTTCCAATCCATCTTGACTTGTTTTCATGTCTTTTGACCTTGTATAAATAATTTATACAATTGATTAATATTTGAAATAAATTGGATTATAAATTTCCAATTAATAGATTTATTTAATTTAAACTAATAATAATTTTTTTTATTTATACCCATCTTCCTTTAATAAATTTAATTAACTAAGAATTTTGATTTTAAACCAATACTTTTAATTTCTAAACAAATCCCTTTTAACAAATTTATTTAACTAAAAATTAAATTTAAAAACTGAATTGCCTTTTTAAATAATCTGGGGTAACTAAAACAAATTAAATACATTAATAGAAAATAAATCACTAAATCTATTATTCTTTAATATAAACTAGTAATGTTAAAAATGTAGATATTTATTATTATTATTTTCTGAAACTACGCATATGTATATATACTTGTAAACTATTCCGCATATATTTTATGTGTATATTTACTATTTTAAAATAGACTACAGGATTCCTTTACTGTATAAATTTTTTTTGGTTGAAGAAACAAACTGTTTCAACATTTTACTTTAAATATTTTTCTTTTCTCTTCTCTGTTCAACTTTTTTTCTTTGAATACATATAAACATTTTATTTATCCAATTTAAATCAATAATGAGAGTAATCGTAATATCTTATTGACTTCGACAGTCCCCGACCCTCATCCCACTACGACTTCCAGTGCTGCCTTCACCTTCCAATCGAGCAAGCCAAGCTCCAAATCCCTCTACCCTCGTTGATAATGAAGTCGACTCGAATCTTCACTCCCAGGTCACCGCGTAACCTCACGGATACCCAACGCACGCCGCCATGTTTCCAATGCCATCGCGATATCCTAAATCCTAACTGCTCTGATGTTGTATCGCGCCGCTCGACCTTGCCCTTACTGCCTCGACTCGGCCGCCTTCGAAGTCTCGAGCTTCACCAGAGATTCCAATGGTATGAGGCTTCCAGATGATTGCGAAGTTCGATACCCGTGTGAAGAAAGAAAAAAAAACTCGATCTCGATTTTCCCATAGCTGGGCCGCTCGTGAAATCGTGACCTAGAATCTCGATACGAAATCGAAGAATTTGGGGGTTAGAGAATGTTTTAAGAGGGGAGGAACGAGATTTATGGGATTTGATTTCAAATGGGAGGGCTCGGCCATTGTTAGATTTGAACGAGAGAAAAGTTTCGTTCATCGTTTTTTTTATTTAAACATACGGCTATGATTTTTATATAAAAAAATGCGTGTAACAACAATCTTTTGCATGCACGACAAATGTTGCGACTTAGAAGGCAAGTGGCCAAAGTAAATAAAATTTTGACTAGTATAACTATATGTATTATATTTAAATTTTAAATTTAAACCGTCTCAAAATCGTGACTCAAATTCTCAACTTCCTATCGAGTCATGCCGCCAAACGTTTATAATGTTAAACCCCTATTCCGAATGTATTGGAGAAGGTTCCGAGTCTAAATTCGATCGTATGGAGAAGATAGCTTTTTGGACCAGCTAAAACATTCAATTTTCAATTTAAATTTCAGCACATTTGCTTATCGTACGGCCACACGACAACCCCGAATGCTAAGGAAAATTGAAATACGGTAATAATACAATATTACGGATCCAATAGAACTGGTTTCGTTGAATTTTGAGACTGTACCTCGGAAGGCTATTTTTAAATATCGATTTAAACAATAAAAATTCGAAACTGAACAAATCGCTTTTAAATACAATTTTGAAAGTTCTATTATCTTCAGTATTATTAATATGAATTTTCTAAGCCTTGAAATTTTTTTAAAACAGCTTAAAACTGAAGATTCAAATTTTTCACCCAATCTCAATAAATTAAATTTAACAGTTAAATTGCCAAATTTATTCTGATATCTAAAATTCAAGTTAAAATAACTTTCAAACATTTAAAATCAATTAAATATTTTAATTTTCAAATGTTGAAAATTTTGGATCGTCACAATTGCTTTTGAAAGGAAATCCGTACTTGTGTGCGGAACTTGATGTAGGGTAACTCCGAATCAGTATAAAATCCGGTGTGTTCTTTCCTTTATTTCTTTTACTTTATTTCTTCATTTGTGTTTGATTCTGTGATCATATCTGTGTCTGAATATTGCGTACATTTGTGTTCAAATTAATAAAAACTCAAAAAGATTTAGTAGTTCCTTTAAACACTATTCACCCCCCCCCCCTCCAATGTTAATCCTAGCCTTAAGATTCGTATTCCGCATTTCTCACATTGCCTTCATTGTAAATTTTTCTCCCTTGTTCATGTCAAAAGAAGCTACTCCTTCCATCTAAAGTTTCTTCAACTCATCAACAAGAGGTTCTAAGTATACATCAATGTCTTGACTTGGTGGTTTCGGTCTAGGAATTAATAAACTTAGCATTTGAAATTATAATTTCATGCATAATGAAGGGGGTAGATTATAAGGAATCATATATACGGGCCAACAACTGTAACTATTGGAGAGAGCCCCATTCGGATTAAATCCATCACTAGCGATATCAAGCCAAATATTACGTTCTTCATTTGCAAATCCTGGCCGCTTGCATTTGATTGATCTCCATTCAGCTGAGTCAATGGGATGGCACATGAAATTCAAAGAAGGATCATCATGCTTATGCCACTGCATTTTACGAGCTATCCATGGTATAGTGTACAATCTAGTCAGACTTGGAATTATAGGAAAATGTCTTAGAACTTTCCTTGGTTGGGTTGTCATTTTTTTATGCCTTGCGCATTTGCCTTATCTTTAAATCTTGGTGTATGACAATGATGACATTCTACCATGTTAGCGTTCTCTTTCTAAAATAAGATGCAATTGTTTTTGCATGCATGAATGCTTTTTACCTTCATTCTAAAAAAAATTTAACATTTTTTTCATCGTGGGATACTTTTCGGGTAATGTGTTTTCTTTTGGAAGACATTTTTTAAATAATTTCAACAATTTTGTCATGCTATTTCCTGACTAGTTAAATTCTTTCTTCAAGTTATAAAGCTCTACCATTGCACCTAAAGTTGTAAGTCCATCTTCACAAGAAGGATATAGTTTCTCATTTGCTTTGCTTTTTGTATTCATAGTACATTTTCTGAACATGTATCTCTTCAAAGTTCACTTCACCACTAGCCTATGGCATATCATGCACTCTAAATACATCATTATTGATATTTCCAAGAGCGCCCTCAATAAGCTCTTCTACTTGCATTTGGTCTTGAATAGGAAACTCTTGGGCGGAATTTGATGTACTAGTCATTTGTACTGTAGCATTGTTTCTCTCCCCATGAAAGAACCACACATCATATGTTGAAAGCATACCAAAAAATATCAAGTGTTTCTCTACTATTTCTATTGAGACTTTTTTGGAGTTTTTACACTTCTTACATGACACACACATAATTGGATATCTTATGGTGAGTGTTGCCTTACAAAGTTGATGAAGTTCTGAACACCTTGCTTATATTCATCCTCTTTTCTACATGGATTTTTAATCCACCCTCTTGATGTTTTGTTCTATCATAACTTAATAATATATAATATTACGTTAGTGTCATATAGATTTGCTAAGAAAAATGTACAAGCAGTGTGTCTTTTTATTACCAGTATAACAAATGATTTGATTTTACAAGTATTTTCCCACAAGATTTTATGTTAGGAAAGAGCCTAGGAAAGCATCATACCATAGAGTAAACACATATGCCAAACCAAGAATGAAACATAAATAATCAAAATGCAGTCCAAAAAGCATGAATTAGACATAGTTAAGTTGTTCTTAGTTATAACAATACAATTAAGCTCATGCATGGAGAATGAGTTATCTTATATTATCAGTAACAAATATATCAATTTTTTTGATTCTATAAGAATTTCCTTTCCTACTAAATTTCTAAATGTATCACGTTTATTTTGATTGCAAGACATACAACAAACATGCTGAATGATAATTTTTTAAATCATGGATTAACCATAAAGATTTTCATAGCTGTGTATTGCAGGTATGGCAGGAGGTTATATTTGGGAATCCTATGTATATTCTCAAAACAAAGCTTCAAAGGTTAAAATATAAACTCAAATTGTGGGCAAAAGAAAAGTTTGGTGATGGCACAAAAATCTCTGATGGAATAAGGAATCAGCTTATTAAAATTCAAAATCAATTGCAAATAAATCCTCTGAATAGAAGTTTAGCTTGCAAAGAATCTGAACTTTCAAAAGCTTTGTTTGAGGCACTAGAAATTGAAGCATTAACGAGGAAAGAAATATTGCATGAATCTTATGTAAAGTTTGGAGATAGGAATACAAATTTTTTTCATGATTCTATTAAAATCAAGCAGGCTAAAGAGAGGATTTTGTCCATTAAAGATATGAATGGAGCATTGCAGGAGAATGAAGTTTTCTATTACTAAAGCTTTCATAGATTATTTTTCATCTATTCTAGCAAAGTCCAAGCCTTTAATTCCAAATCTCCTACCTCTGTTTGTTTTGCAAACTCCAAGCTTAGTTGATCAACAAGCTAATGAAATGATACAAGAAATATCATCAGAGGAGATTGAAAAGGCAATTTTCTCTCTTAAATCAGATAGTAGTGCTGGCCCTGATGGATATAATGCATTTTTCTTTCAAAATTCATGGAAAATTATTAAAGTGTATGTTATCAAAGCTGTCCAATACTTCTTCTCTCATAATAAATTGCCATTTAGTGTAAATTCCACAAACATAGTTCTGGTGCCAAAGTGAAATAATCCAAGTAATGTTGCTGACTACAGACCAATATCATGTTACAATGTCTTATACAAAATCATAGCAAAGGTTATTGCAAATAGATTGCAAAATGTGCTGCCATCTATTATTTCCAAAAATCAAGTTGCTTTTTTGCCGCATAGAAATATCAGTGATAACATCTTACTAACTCAGGAAATTTTAAGAGGATATGGAATTTCAAATATCTCTCCTAGATGTATGTTGAATCTTGATAAACAAAAAGCTTTTGATTCAGTTTCTTGGAATTCTATTGCTGCAATCCTCTCCAGAATGAATTTCCCAAAGCCAATTATAGCCTGGATTTATACATGTATCTCCACATCCCACTTTTCAATTATTATAAATGGAAGTGCAAGAGGTTTTTGCAAAGGCACCCAAGGTGTACGTCAAGGTGATCCTATTTCTTCTCTGTTATTCATAATAGTGATGGAAATATTAAACTCTCTTTTTCTTGAGCAAGTGAAACTTAAGAAATTTCAACTACATCCAAAGTGCAGTAATCCCCTCATAACACATCTTTTTTTGTTGATGATTTAGTTATCTTTACTAAACCAACTTCAGCTAATGTTGCTTCTATTTTGGAGGTACTGAAGGTATTCCATGAAATTACTGGTTTAAAAATAAATTTCAACAAATCAAATATTTTATTAGCAGGGCTAAATGATAATTTGAAGACTCACATCATAAATCAATCTGGATTGAAGGAAATGAAGCATAATGCTAATTATTTGGGCTTACCTCTTATCACTGCTAGACTTACTAAAAATGATTGTCTTCCTTTATATGAGAAAATTACTCCTAAACTTTCTTTGTGGCCCAACACACAACTAACTCAAGAAGGAAGATTAGTAGTAGTTCAAAGTATAGCTAGTGCTATGGCAAACTATTGGATGAGACACTATATTCTTCCTAATAAACTCATTTCTATGGTTAATAGTGCTTTGAATAGATTCTTTTGGCATGGAGACCCTTTTTCAAAAAAACTCGTTCCAATTTCTTATAAAAAGATTCAACTTCCAAAAGATAAAGGAGGTCTTAGTATTACCAATTTAAAACTTTGGAATATTGCTGCGGTTTCTGTTCATTTTGATAAAATATTATCGGATAGTAGTGATCTCTGGACAGAGTGGATTAAGAAAAATCTAATTAAAGGAAAGGATTTTTGGTCT
The DNA here is from genome assembly GCA_030765085.1 of Allium cepa. NCBI lineage: Eukaryota > Viridiplantae > Streptophyta > Magnoliopsida > Asparagales > Amaryllidaceae > Allium > Allium cepa. Next base: position 621,986,005 of record CM060928.1, read on the forward strand.
ATGAACATCCTAAGTCTTTGCAGCTGGAGTTGGAGGAATATATTACAACTCAGGCAAACTCTTCTTCCTTTGATTCAGTGTAATCCCCTAGAAAATAAAGACTTATCTTTTTGGTCATCTCCTTAGGCAAAAACTGGTTTCATAATTGAAGATATCCTACCTTACTCGTTACAAAGACAGACCGGTATCCCTCAAAATGCAAAAGTTTCAGCATATATTAGTGGAAATATAATTGTCTTACCTTACTGCAGCTCTAATCTGGTGAGGCAATTGTGGCAACAAATTTCTTCAATGAAATTACCATCTACAAAGAATAAAGTCCTCTGGTCATTTAAAAGTAAGCCACACTCAATAGCATTGGTATATAAATCACTGATTGGAAATTCAAGTTCAGATAATTTTCCATGGTATAAAGGAATATGGAATGATAAATCTCCTGCAAAAGAGAACTTATTTCTATGGAAAGTTATGGAAAATGCATTAAACACAAAGCAGAAGTTGACTATGATGGGAATGATAAACAATACAGATTGTGTATTCTGCAATAATCAGATGGAATCAAATACTCACTTATATTTTGAGTGCAAATTTATTTTTGCAATCTGGTGTAGGTTTCTTATTAATGGCAAATTTCACAAGCTGGTCAGATCTTCTAGAATTGAATGGTACAATATCTTTAAAGCAACAAGGTGGAAATCTCCAAATGCTATGATTCTTTTGATTGTTTTGAAGACTTTTGTTTATGAAATATGGTGTGAAAGGAATAGGAGGATTTTCAATGTGTAGTTGGAAGATGCAAGCACTTTGTATAGAATTATTAATAATAGAATAATAAGAAGAATTAAGAGTCTGCATTGAAAGGAATTAGGAAAAGTCTTGATATCGGTCTTGTATATAAATGTGATTGTGTTATGTTCTTTTATATGTAAGGTTCTTTGTTTCTGTTTTTCGTGTATTGTGCTGAACTGTTTTGTATATCACTTGAGTTTAAATATAATGGGTAGGGCTCCCTTAGCCCATTTCTTTTCAAAAAACAAACATGCGAGTAATGTAATAACAGGAAATAGTTAGCAAAGTAATCACCAAAGCCAGTTCAAATAGTCTAAAAATTTAAAAATAGCATGCATAATTGCATACAGACATCCATTACTAAAAATAGTTAGAAAAATAATCACCAAAGCTAACATAATTGCATGAATTAGACATAGTTAAGTTGTTCTTAGTTATAACAGCACAATTAAGTTCATGTAATGAGAATGAGTTGTCTTCATATTACCAGTAATAAATATATCAAGTTTTTTAATTTTGTAAGAATTTCCATTCTTACTAAATTTCTAAATATATCAAGTTTATTTTGTTTGCAAGACATACAATAAATATTTGAGTAATGTTATAACTGAAAATAGCTAGCAAAGTAATCGCAAAAGCCAGTTCAAATAGTCTAAAAATTTAAAAATTGCATGCATAATTGCATACAGACATCCATTACTAAAAATAGTTAAAAAATAATCAGCAAAGCTAATAAGGAGGAGGAGGCACGCACGCACACACAGATATATATATATTTATATGTGTGTGTATGTATGTATATATATGTATATATGTATGTATGTATGTATGTATGTATGTATGTATGTATGTATGTATGTATGTATGTATGTATGTATGTATGTATTGAAATGTATGCTACATTCTTTATTAGATCTCTTATGAATTAATCTCTGTAATTATTATTAAGTTTGAACGTTAGTTAGAAATTTCTTCACTGAATGAAAGAAAGTTCCAAATAGGGCTTGGTGACAAATCATGGATTATTTAATAGCTAACAAAATTTTACTTTCATGAAGATATTGCCAAGATATAGTATTTGATAACACCACTATTTGAAAGTGAGGTTTTTACTTTTGATCTGAATGGTATATTTGATGTGGAAAGCGTTTTTGTGATGCAATCCATATACGACGATACTCATCTTACAATCTTAAGGACAAGGTAGATTTTTGAGGAGATGAGAATGATACGGCTAGACTTAGGTATTAACTAATAATGGGTTGATACATGTACTAGAATGGTCTGATCTTCACAAACTTAAAGTAGCACATATAATGTTTTAGCATAGGATCTTATTTTTCTTCTAGAAATATAATTGATTAGTAAATGTTAGCAGTAGTTATTACTGTTCAGAAGGATCTTACTGAAACAATATGCAGGTACAAGAAACGAATCAATCTTTACATAGATGGTTTAATGCATGGGAAAACTAAGGAAGTTATTACATAAATTTCCACTTTTTATCATATTTCTTATATCTAGCTCGTTCTTTTCTTCACCATTTTCTTGCTATTCCTCATATTCTTCATCTTTTTTATCTTTTTTATCACTCACTTCACTTTATCTTCTAACCCTCCCTTTACTTACTTTCAAATAAGATCTTGTCCCTATCATCACCTTTACTTAGTGTGTTGACTTAAGCTTAAAGGCCAAAGCCGCATAATTTAAGAGTCCAAAATTTATTACATTATATAACATCTAGTAAAGCAAGCTTATAAGTTCATTTTTGGAGGTGGAAACACAAATTCAATTTTATTATCTTTTAATTAATAATCCTAACTAATATTGTACATAGGGATAGCCAAAATAAATAAATAAAATTTAACAATGGACTACTTGCTAACTCTAAAATCTCATAGCATGTAATAAAAGGTTGTAAAGGTTATTTGGTATCACTAATCACTAAGATTAATATGTAAACAAATCAAAACAATAAAAAATAAAGATCAGTTTGATATTTATGTTTGTAGATCAATATATCACTATATTGTAGAAAATCAAAACCATCACCCAAAATCTCATCTTTTATATCTTTTATCCAAAATAATCCCTGTATTGTAAAATTTTAAGACAAGTGCACCAAAGAATGTCTATGACTGAAAATGAAAATAAATTGATATAGTAATTCTATCTGTTATGGCTCTACAACAAATGTGCATAATATATGACTGATAATTTTCTTTTCTCCATATGAATCATTCTTGTTGTTCCAATATCATTCTATTTGCATATTCATGTGTTTCAAGTGTATGATTAAATGCACCAAAACATGATGTCATCTTAAATTCTTAACATAATGTATCTGGCACAGAACGCTATAGTGAAGCACCATATATGAATGCTTCTTTAATCAACAAGGATTTTTTCCCAAAAAAATCAAATTCAATGCAGCTAAAAATCGATTAAAAGGAATCACTTAAGAACTATACCAAGTGTGGCATAAATATCATAAAAAGAAGTACGCTTAAAGGTAGCAGTCAAAGTCTCGCATCCATCGACCATGGATATTTCACTTTGACAAAGGCTTCATACTCGCTTTGGGTAATCTATCGAAAGTATAGTCGTACTTCAAATTTTTCTAATACGGTTCGTAAATTTTCGTATTTAATTTCATTTTACTTATAAGTAACTAGAAATAGTACTCCATCGCAGTAAATAATTATTAAAATCTAGATTCTTTTTCCTATTTATTCAAATATAGCGTCCATAAGACAAAATCACATTGCCCTCTCAGCAAAAATACTCCGTTCAAATATCCAGTTAAAATATCTAGTTCAAATCACACATTCGACAAAGGGCACTCTTCATTGCTGACAAATACCAGCCTTCTTTATATTAGTACTATTATTTTAACTTAAAATTAGTTTGTCTAAGCCCAGTCATTTTATTTAACACCCCGAAAATAAACTAAAAATTCTAGTCTGAAGTAATTCGGCTATTTTCTATTCATTTCTGACAAATGAAATACAAGGTCTTTCTTGTTATATATGATTGTCATCTTTTTAACTAAATCATAAACTGTCAGAGCCTAGAACAAGGGACCTTTGGCATATGAGAATATTAAATGAAGGTATTAATAAATAAATTAAGGATTAAATGAATAAGGAGAAGACATGCGTTAATGATAAATGCATATATCCTAATGTTTATATAGAAGATTAATATTATTGAGTTCATATAATGTTTATTAAGAAGACTAATATGGAAATTATTAAGTTTAATTGTAGATTCAAAAAACTTCTGTTATACACATTCCCAGAATTATCAAGTTCGGCCACATTATTGTTTATCTCTATCATGGAATTCAAAAATTGCAGAATCGTACAATTCAAAACGCATTTCAACTCAAATCGTACCATCTTTGATTCAAAATTCAGTTTGAATCGCAATTGTTAAAAATCAGATGCGTCAAAGTGAAATCGAAAATATGGATACCTGAAATTAAATCGCCATTCAAGTCTTCACATCATAGAAGCAAATTTTGGAAATATAAACTGCCTTCTTTTTTCGAAATCTGAGAATGGTTGTTGAAATTGGGCAAGACGAAGCATCAATTTGAGCTCAATTAATGGCAAACGGCTTTGGAAAATTCAAAGGAATCGATCAGATTCATTGTAAAGGCACCATTTATTCCTCGACAGACTATCACTCAAAAGTTCAAAGAAAGAAAAAAATAGAGTAGAAGAAGAACCTGCAGCAAAGCAAAGAAATGAAAAAAAAAATAGAGAGGAAGAAGAACCTGCAGCAAAGAGAATTGAAGTCGACATTCGATATTAGGAAGTGGATGAAGTCGCCATTGATTTTAGGAAGTGGTTGAAATTGACGTTGATTTTGGGAGGAAGAGAAAACCCTAAATTAAATTTTACACGACCGAAATATGTCTGGGATTGGATGGGTAAGCGTGAGAAGAGAACGCATATGTCTAAGTTATATAAGACTCCACTTGTGAACAAATTATTTACGTTTTTACCAACTATGGTAACACTTATTTGTTTTGCAAAGTTTATTCAAAAAAGTATTTATTTTCACCAAAACTTTTCAGGTATCCTAACACTTTTTTTACTGTTAGGAGTTTGTAGCGTTTATAAGTGTTAGCAATTAACAGATATAAACTGTTGCAAAATCACTGATTTGGTGAACTAACACTCACATAATAATACACAAGTCATATTAACTACGATCAACTAGACTTTCATTTGGTACCAGAGCAAGGTTATTTCAATTTACAGTAACACATGATTGAAAACTTTTTAATATTGTAAGTACATTTCAAGAAGGTCAATCAACTGCTCGTTCCCTCCTATTTACCAGTTCTAATTATGCTTATTAGTTGATACGTATGCGATTTTTGTGGATGCTAATGGTTTAGAAATATAGCAAACTACTCAAAGTAGATATGATGCACCTACCACTGACATAAGCACTTGGATCGATGCACAAAAGAACATGGCAACTAATGGTGCCAAAGCCATCAATGTTTTATTTCGCTCATTTGATAATAATGAATTTTCATGAGTTATTCTTTGTACTACTGCATATGATATATGGCCACTTTATAAGTTACTCACGAAGGCACGATAAAAGTCAAGCAAATAAAATTTTCTATTTTTTAAAATCAATTTTCATCATTTAAAATGAAAGCTTATGAATCTGTAATTCACATGTATGCTAGATTTCAAACTATACAACATGATCTCATAGCACTTGGGGTCAAATTCACTAACTTCGATCTAGTTATATGAATTTTAAATTCTTTGAATATTGAATAGGAAATTTTTTTATAGCCATCGAAGAAGCTAATGATCTTTCTCAACTCAAAATTGAAGAACTAATAGGAAATCTAATGTCATATGAAACTAATTTGCAGGCAAGAAAGGAGCAAAATCAAGAAAAGAAGAATATTGTCTTACAAGCAAATAATAATGGTTCAGATTTGGATGAGGAAGAAATTATGTTCATCACCAAAAACTACAATGAATTCAAGAAATTCAAAAGGATGATAAAATTTCAAAGGGGCGGCAATTCGAACTCATCAAATCAAACATCAATCAAATGTTATGGTGTGACAAGTTCGGTTATATGAAGAAAAATTGTCTACAAATCAATATTGGAAAAAATAAAAGAAAATTCAAGAAATTCGGGAAAAAGCGAAGAGCCTTTCAAGTAACTTGGGATGACTCCGATTCTTCCTCTTCCTCTGGCAGTGATAGTGAAACCGACTCAGAACAAGCTAATGTCTGTTTTATGGCCAACACTGATGAGGTACATCCTGAACAAACATATGATTAAATTTTAGAAACTAGCATAAAATTAGATGATAAATATAGAGAATTTAAGAAACTAAACAAGGAACATGTAGGGAAGTTAAACAGAGCAGAGCTAGAAATTGATTTATTAAAAGTGAGAGAATACTCTTAGAAGCCGAATTAGAAATGGCTCAAACAGAGTGTAATAAATATCTTCTTAAAATACTACTCTAATACATGATTTAGAAAATAGAAAATTAGAAAATGCAAAACTTGAAAAAGAAAAACTAGAACTAAAGACAAGTTTAGGTTATAGCAATATAGAAATTTTTGATCTTAAGAACAAGTTAGATAAAATGACTAATAATGTATCAAAATTCAATAAGGGAAAACAAAATGTAGAAAAATTAACTAAAATATCTAAACCATCTAGAAATCAAAATGGATTAGGTTTTAACTGTAAGCAAAAAACCTACGAACTATAGTGCACTATATACTTAGATCAAAAAGAAAAAAAAATCTAAGACTAAGATTAAGGCTTCAAACTCAAAAACAGTCAACATATGGATTCCTAAAACAAACAACAAGTTAATTAGATAGAAACACATAAATGCATGTTTAAAAGATGTTGTCTACAATGTTAATTATATTTCTAAAGGTCCTAAATCCTTTTGGATATGGCTACCTTCTCCCACAAGCACATGGGACTCTAATGAAGAAAATGGGTGCCAATTAAATCTTTATTATTTTACAGGTACCCAAAATCAAAGCAAGGAGAAATGGATACTCGATAGCGGATGCTCCAAGCACATGATAGGAAATGCATACATTATCCAACATAACATAAATCGATGGCGACACCGTGACATTCGAAGATAATTTAAAAAGTTCCGTCATTGGCACTGGTGAAGTCATCAACGTCGAAGATAGCATGATATATCTTGGCTCGATCCTTCAGCACCTCATCAAATGCATCATACTGCATTTCAAAGGTTGCCTATTCATGAAGATGAAGAATATATTTAATGGTCGGAAAACTATCAATCTAATTCTTCCACCTGCTATGAGTATAATGATGATTTCTCCACTTATAACTATTACGACTATCGGTAATTCTTCTTTGCTTTTTTTTGCTTTTTCTTTAGGTGTTGTTTATTTCTGCTTTTATAGTTTGTTTTCATCATATTCGTACAAGTACTTTGCTAATTAATATTTACTATTTCCTTATCTACTATTGATATTTCTTGCTTTCATATCTCAGTAACTATTCCATCATACTTCTTATGGCTCTGTTTTACTCCAGTTACATTATTATTTTTTGATAATGATGAAAGGGAGATAAATGTGTATATATAGAGAGGGAGATAACATTCAGGGGGAGATAACATTTAGGAGGAGCTATTTCTTAAAGATATCATTACTAACTATTGTATAGTTGTCATCGTCAAAAAGGCAGAGAATGTTAGAATCTCCATTCTAGGATTTAATGACAACAACTATACAATCACATATACAAGATGTGTCTTATCATATTATAGGTATATACTATAAGAAGATCACTATGCTCAACAAAATCATGGCTCAAAGACAACAAAAGAATGATGGTTCATAAAAGTAAGGTCACATTATTGTATTATAGTCATTGATAAATGTTGTACAATCTCCTTGGTTGATCCTAATACACACGATTTCATATCGATAAATCTCGATAATGAACTGCAGAAATTTTGCACATTCAACTGTGATAGACGTTTGACATATGATGACAGACATATGAGAAGAGTTTCGGCCTGCATATGCAAAACTACAACTGTCATTTTTTGAACAGACGCTTCTCTCTGCTTTGAACAAACATCCTTCTCCTTCAGTAGCCATAACCATTAGTCAAAGAGTAATCTTTTAGGAAGTCGTAACTTTTCAAATACAACTCTTTAATTCTATAAGTACTCCAATCAATTGAGATTCAACTCACTTTTGATTTACTACTCTCTAACTTATATATTCATTTTCTCCTATGCAATCGCTGATTCAATATTTTCAATCACTTACAATCAAAATCTATATTAGGTTAAATTATTTTCTACAAATCCAAGCAACTCACACTCACTATTACTTAAAGGAGATTATAGGAAAATTGTACTAGCAGTCAATATCCATGTTGTATTGAATACAAGATTGTCAAAGGAATACTTTTGTATTAGCCTATTCATCCGAGTGAAGTGAAGGTTATTGTTTAGTGAAATACCGAAGGGAAGCTTCGGGACTAGACAAAGGACGAGAGGTTCGAATCAGTATAAAAAAACTGGTGTGCTCATTTTTATACTTTGGTTTTTATAATACATTATATTGCTATATTTAGTTCATATATTGGTAAACACTCACATACTAATACACAAGTCATATGAGATATGATCCACTAGACTTTCAAATGTTATCGATCTTTAATATGGAAGCTCTTTGATTATAGTTAAATCATGGCATGGCATGGCATCCATCGAATGACTATAGTTCGGTTGAGTGGAAGCATTGGAAGTTAAACACTATTCAAGAGTGGACTTTTATCCTGAGTTATATGAGGTTAGTATCACGATCAATTAGAGTTAACTCAAAGTCAAAGTTTCTGACCAAAGCTGTATGGTTAATAGTAAGTTATTATTAGACCAAGGACTTTATGTTTGGACTATAAAGTTTAATATGAACGATATAGGAATTTTGACCATTATCAAATTTCATAAGTCCTAATGTAATATAGTTTTAACAAAGAAAATTGGTAAATAATTATCACTAATGGTTACCGCTTAAAATAGTAAAATTAGATTTTACCAAAAATGTAAAAGCGATAAATTCGGCCAAACTTCACACCACTAGCTAAGATGACATATGAACGTTAATATTTGAATTATTCGATATTAATCATTATTGAATTTACAACCACAAGTTGCATGACTGCATTTATAGATTCTTTGATATACCAAATGATTTAATTGATTTATAGTTATTATAAATTAATTAATAATTATAAAATATTAATTATTTGTTTATTTAACGTATCGAATGTCATTAGTCTTTTCTATGTGCCAATAGTAATTAATTAGGTGCATATATAAAAGTTATGTATGTACAAATCGATATTTGATGTCGACATGCATTTAAATTGGATTTAAATGTGATTAATTTCTAATGGGTTTGGAATGATTTAAGGCCTATATAGACTTATATAGCAGCTATAAGAGAGCAAGAGAGGGGCTAAAGATTTAAAAAAGTTAGACCTAGATTTGGTAATATACACGGAGTAAACCAGGGAGAGAATATCTTATTTACTCTCTCTATAAAAGGCCACACACAACCCCTCATTGTTTAGATTACTTTTTGCTTTCCCTCTCCAATATGATAGCCGCCATTTCCAACCTCCTTAGGCTAAAGATATCAAATCCAAACATCAAATAAAAAATCAAAAGTTGTTCTCCAAGCAGTTGCAAAGCTAGGAGCTCGAATCAGTTCTAGAAAAAGTTTGCCAATAATTGTGCAAATCTAAGGCAATATTTTAAGGTAACATCCTATAACTTATGATCAATATGTCATTATGTTAATATAGTAAATTAACATATATATTTGAACACATTTATATGCACAATTGTTGTCCTGTTTAATCATATTGTCATGCATATGTATATGTAAATATAAATCAACAAATTTCACTATCTTTCAATTCTATTTGTTTGAATTAATAAAATTAAATTTATTTTTTATATATGTCACACAAAAAAAAATTAAATATAATTTAAATAACTTTCAAAACATTAAAACTATTTTAAATTGATTTAGCACTATCTTAACTACAAATATAAATTAACAAATAAATATGTGTAATTATATCTCCAAAATTATTTTATTATGTATCATAAATTAATGTTACAGCCAAAAAAATCAAATTTTATTTTTATTTTATTTAAATTTAAAGTTCATATATATATATATATATATATATATATATATATATATATATTATTGTTAATGTAACATGTATTAACTAGTATTATATATATAATTATACTTTATTATTTACATAATTAGAAATAACAATATATATGTATATAATTTTTAATTTTGGTTGGTAGGCATTTTATTTAAATACATAGATTTTAATTATATTATTGATTAATTTAAAATTTATGATTATATATATATATGTATATATATCATTTTCAAAAATTATATGATATAAATATATTATTCTTCTATTTACATTGATATAATATATATATATATATATATATATAGATCCATATATCCAGATCCGTTTTTAAACTTTTTCACTAATTAAACAAATTAGATATTTTGCAAATGAATATTGAATTTCAAAATTATTTACTTATTCTAAATTATTATTTTGTTTGTATTATAGTATTTTTCTTAAATTTATAATATACACACACATTTATTTATATGTTTGATTTAATTCAAACCTATAAATCCAAATCTGTTATTAAACAGTTTTACCAATTAAAAAAATTAGATATTAAAATGAATTTTGAATTTCAAAATTATTGACTTATTCAAAAGAACTTATTTCATTATAAAATAAATATTCAAAATTTTAAATATTATGTGTGTGTGTGCGCGTATGTGTGTGTCTATGTGCGTGTGTGTATTGTATATTTGTAATTTAAATTTGTTTTAGACGGAGTGTGCATATATAGAGCCAATGTGTCTGTTGCGGTGTAAATCCCAACACTTATATATGGACACATTATATCATGTACACATTAATATGTTGCACGTACACTTACATGTATGTATATATGTGATACACTTATACACTTTGCATATTACATATTTATAAAGAAATCAAATCTTTATATAAATTAATTAAATAAAAAATATTCCATTTAAAATTATTTAGATTAGATCTAAATTAGTTTAAACTTCATAGGACAAATAAGATCTAAAATAGTTAAAAGAAATTGAAATTCATACACTTAACCCATTATGTGCTGGTCCAATACCAACAATGGTATTGAAGCCAAATAGTCTATGCAGTCTAAATTAGCAATATAAGGACTAACTTATTAAAGCATACCTATAATAGGGTGTCTAGAAAAGTAGTGCCTAAGGTTGAGTTTGGGTAACTAAGCACTCTGCCCTACCTAGCTATTGGCCTTGGCCGAAAGGATAAGGTAAACCCAAAGTTATCCCTAGTATAAAGGCCTAAACTGAATTAGGATAATTTCAAATTTTTCTTTGAAATTAAAATAAAATTTTAAATATGAAAGGTTAAATTTAAAATAAATAAAAATAATATTTAAAATTAAAATTAGTAATGGTTTTATAAATGTTATATGATAATTTTCAAAATTCTTTTGAAAGTAAAATAATTATTTTCAAAAATTATCAATTATTATTTAGATTAATAAACTGAATAATTAACTAAAAGTTTATTAATTAAATCAACTAACATATATACTGATATATGTAACTTATCCTAAAATTTTAAGGTAATATATAAATATATATAATTTTTTGAATTAATTAAAATTAAATAAATAAATTATGTTAATAAATAAATAATATACTGTACGTATATGATATATATGTATAATAATAATTGTTATAGTCCACATATTCAATTTAATTGTTTTAATTAAATAATATAAAATTAATTAAAATGTTAATTAATTAAATAAAACTAATTAATAAAATGTTACATACAAGAATATTATATGAGTTAATAAATTATAAAGTTATATAATAATTAAAACTTATATAATATGAGTGTATAAACTAAAAGTGGAACATTAAAGAAACCCTAAATAGACTTAAGGAACAAATACATATGTAAATGTATGTATACCATGATTTTCAATGTGTCCGACCCTTGACCCACAAAGGTTTTCATAAGAAATACACTATTCCATTAGACAATATCACTCTTTATAATATATTGAAAATTATGAATCTTTAATATAAAGTTGTCCTCTACATTTAAACATTAATAAATTACTTTCATACTATCTTGTTGTTGAGCTTTTATCAAGCTAGAGATGTTATGTGTAGTATTATAAGACTAGACGAGGTAAAATACTTATACATATTTGTTGGGCTTTCCTCAAGGTATGTATAGTATACTTAAGCCATCATAAAATGGTGGGTATAAGTGAATAATCTATTTTTACTTGTTGAGCTTTCCTCAAGGTAAAAATGAGATTATGATAAGGAACCACGAGTTAGGAGTTGTGTATGATATAACCAATAAAGTTGCCCATTGTATATGGGAATATTATTTATTGAGCTTTTCCCAAGCTCAGAATCCTAAGATATACGAGTCCTAACATCTATCAATGAAGTTAAAAGATTTCTATGTTCACCTTAGGGTTTGGAGAAACATACAAGACTAATGGTAGCCTTATTAGAAGAATGAAATAGTAACACTTAACCTTTCTAATACTGTAAGAACGCATACTATATAAAGTTATAATAATCTATATTGATAAATTTGCGTGGTTAATATAATTGATAAAATGGTTGTCAATTAAAATATACTAATGAGCTAAATTAATACTGACATATAAAAATATAAAATATACTTAACAATAAAAAATTTCATGTTGACCCAAGCAAGCACCTGATTATACAACCACTAAATACATTCGTAAGTTGGTCACTTATGAGTTTACTTGCTCAAGACTATGTATTATCTTCGATTAGTTTTGAACTCTATAAGAATGCAAGAATATGGATATTTGATCCGTATATGATCTCATATAAATGTTATATGGCGAACGACCATAGTTCGTAAAGTACAAAACCTCAATGAAATTAGTTCATCGAAACAAGCAAGTAAAATGTAGTGTGGGACTATGTATTCAATATGATTGATTACAGTAATGATCTTATTGTGTTAAATGTAACAATAATCAAAGGCTATACGATGGATCTAAGAATTCAATCACTGAATTGTCGGCTTGATCGGTTTTGTAAAGTGTAATTTATTTGATGTCCCTAAAAGTTAAGGATGACCAAATGTACTTTTCTAAAGTGTTCGTTATGATATTTTAGTAAGGTTTTTCCATTGAATGACTCGATGGTTTAGAAAGGAAATTGAATATGTACAAGTGAATGTAACCAAAGACACAGTTGGACAAAGAGAGTGACCGGTCACTTCTACTTTATAAAAAACATAGGAAACAAGAATGGTAAAATAATAATTGATACTTAACATTGGAATGAAAAATATGATTTCTATTCCAAAATGTATTTTCAAATAGCAAAATTGTTTTCTATGAGATTTATTTCTTTGAATTTAAGATACTTGATCTGGAAATTATCGATTGTAAAGCCAGTTACAGTAAATGAAATAAATAGCCTATATTAAGTGGGTGAATATTGCTTCGTATTTCATAAGCTACTGTAGTAATGGTAGAAATAGTGAGAGCATACCATATAACCCTTAGTGGTCACATCAAGTTAACGAAAATAGTTTTCATAAAATATACCAAACATTATTTATGAAATAATAAGTATTTTCCAGTGTTGACTAAAAATTATATATAGTTTTATTTCAATAAGAATATTATGAATATTCATTATAAAATAAAACTATAACATTTTTATTTGTGATGCATTAGAAAATATAGAAATATCTAAATTTATTTACAATTATTTTAGAATTATCGACTAACCCACGGTTTGGAGAAAAAATTATTTGATTACACGATTATGAATCATATGGTAGCGATAAATTGTACCTCAAACAATAAAGGAAAAGGACCCATTGAGTGGAAGCATCATAAGGGTTGATGAACTCTTTGGATTAATACATATAGATGCATGCCATCATAAGTCTAATAATACCAAAATGTTTTCATATATTTCGTTGTATTTAATGATAAGTTATCATGGACATGAAGTGTATTTAATGATCGAAGGGATGGGATAGATATTCCATGATTGACTCCAAGTGCAAGTAGGTTATTGACAAAGTTAGCGGTATGCCTTAGGGGCAATTATGTAATATGTTACATATATCTAACTCAATAACCAATCTTGTTCGAAATAAAAGGTGCTTTCTTTTTATTATGTACGTATTATAATGTGTTAGATTAATTAATTAGATAATTAAAAGTCGCTAATCTTGGTGTAAATAATTGTCACAAATGGTTACCGCTTAAAATATTAAAATTGAATTTTACCAAAAAAATGTATACGCGATGAATTAGGCCAAATTGTCGCACCACTAGTCTAAATGACGTGTGAACGTTAATATTCACATATGTACAAATCAATATTTGATGTCGAAATGCATTTATATTGGATTTAAATATGATTAATTGCTAACGGGTTTGGAATAATCCAAGGCCTATATAGCCTTATTTACAACTACAAGAGAGCAAGAGAGGGGTTATAGTTTCAAAAAATTTGGATCTAGATTTGATAATAGATGTGGAGTAAATCAAGGAGACAATATCTTCTTTACTTTCTCTATAAGAGACCATGATATCCCCTTATTGTTTAGATTGCTTTTTGTTCTTCTTCTCCTCTATTATATTCTCCATTTCCAGCCCCTTATGCCAAGGATACCACATGCAAACATCAAATAAAAAATTAAAAGTGGTTCTCCGAGCAGTTGCAAGTTAGGAGCTCGAATCAAGATCGATTCCAGAAAAGTCTGAATCGAGGTGCAAAACTAAGGCAACATTTTTGAAGTAACATCCTACTATCTATGATTAATATGTCATTATGTTAATATAGTTAATTAATATATTTTTGAATGAATTTATATGCATAATCGTTGTCTTGTTTAATTTTATTGTCATACATATGTATATGTAAATATAAATCGAAAAATTTCACTATCTATCAATTATATTTCTTTGAACCAATAATTTTCTAACAATATATTGAAAGAACCATATATATGGTGTTTTGATGATAACAAGCATACAACAAAGCTACCAACGTGTTTATTGAGTTTATTTCTAGTCAAAATGATGATGGGAAAGTTGGTAAACAAAATGGCTAAAAATATGCAAAGTTGGTATTCAAACGCAGGTGGGTTAAGACAACAGCACGTTCCTTTACCAGTACACCATTCAAGTTTTTGAAATTTATAGTGATTCGGTTGACTAAATAACGCTTCAAATCGAGTTAACCTAGTCAACTAAAACCATATTTAGTCCTTTTTTTAGGCCATGTTCTCGGATTTGATTTTTGTGCTAGTTTAGTCAACTGAACCTTTCTCTCAATCGACTGAATTAGTATAAAACGATTAGTTTTTTAAAGTGGTATCTTCATATCACTTCGTCTACAATTGCATCTCTTTGCTCCAGCGGTTGCTTCCCTTCGTTGACGGTGATTCTAGAAAGTTACATGCCTACTTTAGTACCCCTATAATAACTATATGTACCCCTAAGACTTTAAGAATCATAATACAACTCAATGTTATTCTTAAACTCTCAATTTCGAAAGCAGTATCCCGAACTTGAAGAAATTCATGTGATTCAAAGATTTTGACTAGTTTGCATGATCTCCACATCCTATGTTCTAGTTAAATAAACTCCTTACCCTTTAGACATCCACTTATTATAGTTTGGTTGGGTTATAGGAGCCATTGTACACCAAAGTGACATTTTGTACATCATGATATGTTATGTCAGCAAGTAACAATTTTTACATCACTTATAATTGTTATTGAAGCCCTATTAGGTTATTCAGGCACTATTTATAAACATGTTCCTCCGAGTGAAGTGAGGGTGCTTTGGTTAGTAATATCGAAAGGGAGCTTCGGGACTGGATAGGATGGAAGGTTCGAACTAGTATAAAAATCAACTGTGCGATCTACTATACTATTCTGGTGCATTTAAATTGTTTACTACTATTTGTCATCTTCGATCCAGTACGTAGCGACTAACAAGTGGTATTAGACGTGGTGTTCTACTGATCATAACAACATCCTAGAATAATAGTTAGAAAGAGAAGACCCAATCGGAGCTCAAAAATAGGCAAGAAAAGGAAAATTTCTAGAAGCGAGCAACAACTTATAGAATCAAGGTACATGTGTTGTATGGCTGATCTTTGATCAAAATCGATAAGATTAGATTCTATATATAGTGATCTTTTACAAACATATGAGAAGTTATTAAAAGATGTTAAAGTGTCACAAAAGTTCAATTTTATTGCTTTAGCTAACCTAGATGATTATGAGCGTAAAATTAGCATCTTAACGGAAGAAAAAAAAAATTAGTAAAACAAACTGAAGTGTTTGAAAATACACTAAAATAGCTTGTTTTACACAAAGATTTTCTATTAAAGAAAATGAGCATTTAAATGATAAAAATATTGATCTTTTAAAGGAAATCGATGTTTTGCATAATAAAAATATATTTTTGAAAAATTCTTTAAACGATTCTAGTTCTAAACTTTCATCTCCTGAAAAAGAGAATAACACTTTTAATGATAGAAATATATAATTATTTAAAGAATGTAAACTTTTGAAATATAATATATTATTTTACGAAAAGATATTTGTGATTCTAAAGCTGTTTTTGATAAATTAAATGAGAAAATCATAAATTTTAATATAGGAAGAGATGATTTATCTTCCTTAATGACGAATACCTAAGTTCACAATAATAGAACTGGTTTAGGCTATAAACAAGATAATTACAGAAATAATACTAGATATGCATTCATATTTACACATTTTAATGCTAGTGCTAATAATCAATATTAACCTAAAACCACTTTATGTCGTGATAGTATTACGCTTAGAAATAGAGAACATCCTGTGAATACTAAATCAATGACAATTAATGTTGATATATGGGTTCCTGCTAATCTAACCGATCATGATAGTATTACGACACTATGATTAATAATGAAAATTATTTTTTCAAGGAATCAACTACATCCAACTAGATATGATTTCCTAAGTGCTAAATCTCATATTTTTGTAAAACAAGGATCGTTTTTCTTACATTTGACATATATATTAGATACTCATCACTTTGCACTAATTTTGAATTATTTAACATATTTATGATACTTCATATCTCTTCTTACAAAGGGAAAGAAAAATTGTAGACATATATAAGAAAAGTACATAGAATCATTTCTTAAGAGAAATATTATATTTAGAGGAGAGTTTTTAAAATATAATATGTCTATGCTCTTATTCCTTTTTGTCGATGACAAAAGGGATAAGAACATGTGATTTACATATTTTATATTAGCATTTATATAAAGTTGAGGGAAATAAACTTATATAACATATAACTAAGGGAGCTATTATTTTATATTATAAAGTTGTGTGGTTGTCATCATCAAAAGTAGGAGAATGAAAGAACCATATATAAGGTATTTTGATAATAATAAATATACAACGATGCTACCAATGTGTTTATTGAGTTATTTTAGGTCAAAACGATGATGGAAAATTGGAAGATAAAATGTCTAAAAATATGCAAAGTGGGATTTAAACCCAAGTGGGCTGAGACAGTAGCACATGCGTTTACCACTATAGTTTTCAAGTTTTTGAAATTTATAATAATTCAATCGACTGAATAAAGCTTCTAGTCAACTTGATCGGTTGACTAAAACCATATACAGTCATCTATTTCTAGTTTATGCTCTCGGGCTTGATTTTTATACTAGTTCAATTGACTGAATCTTTCTTCCAATCGACTGAATTAGTATAAAATGACTAGTTTCTTGAAGTGGTTTCTTCACACCTCTTCGTCTACAGTTGCATCTCTTCACTCCTACAGTTGCTTCCCTTCGTCAATGGTGATTCTGGAAAGTTGTACCCATACTTTAGCATCCCTACAACAACTATGTATACCCCTAAGACTTCGAGAATCACAACATAACTCAATGCTATTCCTAAACTCTCAATTCCTAAAATAGTACTTCGAACTTTTAGAAAGTCATGTGATTCAAAGATTTTGACCAGTATGCTTCATCCCCACATCCTATATTCTAGTCAAATAAACTCCATAGCCTCTACATATCCACTCAATATAGTTTGGTTGGGTTATAGGAGTCATTGTACATCAAAGTGGCTTTTTGTATATCAAGATACGCTGTGTCAAAATGTAACATTTTTTATGCTACTTGTAATTATTATTGAAGTCTTGTTCGGTTGTTAAGGTAGAGTTTGTAAACCCTTTCCTTCGAGTGAAGTGAGAGTGTTTTGGTTAGTAATACCGAAGGGGAACTTCGGAGATGGTCGTAGGACGAGAGGTCCAAACCAGTATAAATATCGACTATGTGATCTACTATATTATTCCACTGCGTTTACATTGTTTACTACTATTGGCCATCTCGATCCAGTGCATAGCGATTAACATACACACACACACACAAACATATATATATCATAGTAATGAATTTTTAAATATAATTTTTAATAATTTTTTAAAACACTAAATACTATTTTAAATTGGTTTAACTCTGTCTTAACTGCAAATATAAATGAACAAATAAATCTATGTAATTATATATCCAAAATTATTTTATTATGTATTAAAAATTAATGTTATCGAAAAAGTAAAATGTATTATTATTAAAAATATGTATATGAAATAAAAATATTTTAGATTTATATAATTATATTTATGATATTTTTATTTAATTTTAGATATCATATATATAATTTAAATCCATAAATTTATATATGTTTTTAAACTATTTTACTAATTAAACAAAATAGATTTTTAAGGCATTTTAGTTAAATACATAGATTTTAATTATCTTATTAAAATGTATTGTTTTAAAAATATGTATATGAAAAAAATCAACTTCGGATTTTATATGATAAAAATATATTTATGATATTTTAATTTAATTTAAGATATAATATATATATATATATGTACACGTACATTAATTAATTTAAATCCATAGATTTATATCTGTTTTCAAACTATTTTACTAATTAAACAAAATAGGTATTTCGAAAATGAATTTGGAATTTCAAAATTATTAACTTATTCAAAATAAATTATTTTATTTATGTTTATGATAGTTTATTAAATTTATAATATATACGTTTAATTTAATTATATCGATCTTGATCTTTTTTGAACTGTTTTACTAATTAAACAAATTAGATATTTAAATTGAATTTTAAATTTCAAAATTATTGACCTATTCAAAATAACTTATTTTAATACAAAATGAATATTCAAAACTTTAAACATTGTATACATACATACATATATGTACTTATAATTTAAATTTGTTTAGACAGTGGTATGCATTTAAAGGGCCAATGTGTCCTTTATGGTGTAAATCCCAACACTTGTATACTAGAACATTATACCATGTATATATTTATATGTTGCATGCACACTTACACTTACGTGCGTATTTAATACACATATACACTTTATATATTACATATTTAATCAAAATCAAATCTTTATATGAATTAATTAAATAAAATAAAGATTTTATTGAAAATTATTTAGATTGGGTCAAAATCAATTTAGACTTAATAAGTCCATCAAATCTAAAATGGTAATTTTTTTAAATTTACTCATCTACTAGCTGCGTGCTGGCCTAGCTCCAACATAGATGACTTAATTATTATGGCCAAGTGTAATCAAAATGTAGCTCCCAGTATTAAGGAAAATTTCAAAAAAATTATAGCAATCCATTGTTCTAAAGCGAATAACTTAAAAGTCGAAATGGTATTTTAATAAATTTAATTAAAGAAAATCAATCTATTCTATCAATACTTAATGTTAAAGAAGGAGACCTCCCAACAAAGTGCCTAGATGTTCCACTATCCATAATTGTGATAACAAGTAAGGAATGTGGAGAGCTAGTTACTAACATCATAGAGAATCTAAACGGTTGGAGTTCAAAATTATTATCTTTTGTAAGCAGAATATAGTTAGTACGTATTGTGACTACTATTAAAGTGAGATTTTGGATTAAAACTTACCAAATCTCCAATTGCTCTATAGACAAAATTGACTCGTTAGGTGCCAATATCATTTGGAGGGGGTTACATAAAGTCATCTATGATGTTTCAAGTTGGCTAAAAACAGAAGGTGCAGTGGTTTGATAAATGTAAAGAACTCAAACAAGTTTATAGTCTCAAGTTAGCATGGAAAATAATAATAGCAAATTCACCATGGGATACATGAATGAGTAATATGCATATTAAAGATAATATTTGGATTATGCAAAGTGGCAAAAATGCTTCAAGTGTTTGGAAACCCACTGTAATGACCCATATTTAATCATTATTTAAGTGAATATTTAATTATGTTTTTAAATAATTAATAAATGAATTTTTATTAACAAACAAAGCTATTTTAATTAATATCTAATTATGATAAAATCATTTTCAAAAATGATTTACCAATATATGTAGTTCATAAGAAATAGAAAATATGACCAAAAATTATTTTTCGAAATATTGATTTTTATTGGTTAAAAGTTATTTAAAATGTCATAACACTATTTTAAACACATATGCACACACTACAAACTATTTATACATGATGAATACATTGTATATATGCATGTATGCACCTCTCTTTAAAATGTATATATATATAAGGATAAAAGAAAATAACTTATAAAGAAAAATGGGTGTGTGTATATAAAACTCTCTTTTTCAACACAAGTACAAGGGGATATGGGAATAGTGCAAGAGAGAGGTGGGCAAGTACATGGTAGACAGTAACGGGGGGAGTGGAGATGCATGCATACACATATATTTAATATAAGCACTTATATAATTTTTAAATAATTTCCTAAGCCTATATATACCCCTTAACTTTCATGTTCTCTTTTTTACAACCCTCCGTCCCATTTCAAACTTCCTAAAAGCTTAAGTAAACATATCCATGGCCTCTCTTTATATTCTCTAAGTTGAAGAAAAAAATCACTTCTTTCAGCTTAAAACACTTCCAATTCTTGCTAAACCACTTCTATATATACTGCAACACCTCATCTTCCAAATTTCATGCCCACAATTCCCAAAACCCATGATGGTTGGCCCAAGCTTCCCATGGCCGAGCCCTACCAGCCTTTGGCCGAGCCCATATAGGTGTTCGAGCAACCAAGAGTTTCAAATTTCACAATATCCTAGGTCGTATTCAAGTTTTGGAAAAAGTTTGCCTTGATTTAATAAAGTTTCGGTGAGTAAAACTCTTGTTTTTGAAAAAAAAATATGACTTGATTTTAATAAACTATGTGTTGTGAAATTATATTTATGATGTGTCGAAATATCATGTTGTTATGATGGTATGTGATAATAAGTTGTGTTGAACTTGGATTTTATGATTTGGGTGTTAAATGATACGTTGGATATGGATATGTGAATGGTTGGTTATGATATGATGGTAATGTGTTTATGGAACAAAACCAAGTGTATGTAATGTAAATGTTGTCAAGTTAACACCTTGAAAAGTCGCAAAGGACTTGAGCATCTGATTTGAAAACAAAAGCTCGTTTTCTAGCTTCGAAATAGTGAATTTTTTTTTAAGTTTTCACCTTTTAAAAAAAATTAAAACCCTTACAGTGTTGTTTTCAAACATGTATTAGCTAGATTCAAAGTGAAATTTTCACATAGAAATCAACTCTAGCGAACTGCTCTTATGGCGATAGTCGCGGTGGATGCAGTTCGGGAAAATTTCAAGATTTCAAGTTTTAAGTGATTTCTTTTTTATTGTATTTTTAAAACTCATTTTGAATTAATTGAGTAAGTCAAAATTTAAGTTTTAATTATTTAATAATTTATTTATTTAATTTATTAATTAGGGTAATTGTTGTTTAATTAACTAATTGGGTAATTAGGTATATAATTAGAATTTAAGAAAATTATTAACTAAGTTAATTATTTTTAATTAAGAAAGTTTTAAATAATGATTAATTAAGGTAAAAGAAAATTTATTTTTAATTAATCAAATTTATTTACTTAAATTAATTATTTAATTGGAGTTAGTTATTTGATTAATTATTATTTAATTAAAGGTTAATTATCCACTTAATTTGGGTTTTAATTTTTAAATGAATGTTATTTAATAAAAGTTTAATAATAGATAAATCTTTAATTAATTAAGGTTTAAAGTATGATTTTTGAATTAATTAAGGTAAGTTAGAATTTAGTTATGTTTTAAACTTATGATTTAATTAAAGTGTGTTTATTTTAAAGTTTCTTCCAAAACCCTATCAGTTATTTATTTTAACCAACTTTCTTGTTTAAGTAAATTATTTTTAAAAACAGAGGATCTGTTTTCCATGCTATTATGTAGCCAAATGAATTAAAGTAGTTGTAATAAAACGATGACACGTTTTATTTAAAGTAAGTTGACTTATACTTATCACAAATACCACACTTTGGGAACATGATGAATACAAGGGGTTAATTTCGATAAGCGGGTCATGATAATCTAAGCATATGGAGCGTATATTCATATGTAATCTTTACGCCCAGATAATCAGATGATCCACTATAAAACAACTTTACCTCTTGAAATTATTGAATGTTGGTTTGGAGAGACCGGGATAGGATATAAGTATTATCTGAAAACCACTTCGAACTAACGTAAACGTTTGAATTGGAAATAGTAAGGGCAAGGTCCAAGATGAAGACTTTGAAGTGCAAGGGCTATTGGGTACTAACCCTGAGGGTGTAGTGGAAATAGTGTCTTTGGTTCGTTCATCTCCTGAACAACTTGTATGGATGAATGCTAACATTGTGTCAACATCCGTAAGGCTATGTTAGTATTCCAAGTGAAATGCTATAATAAAGGTAAACGTAGCCTCAGGCCACATCAACCGGGAATGACTAAAACAAGGAAGATGCAGCAAGGCTAGGTGGGTCGCTCCAATGAGGGTAAGGTCATCCATGTCTAAAGTCCTTACAATCAACTCATGTATGCTTCGGTACAGTTATTGATCCCAACCAAGAGGTGATCTTAATCAGTACTATCCAGCAAGGGGTAGGCCGGTCTTGTGTTGATAGGGGATCGAGGCGAGGTCCTTGGTGTTATTTTATCTAGAGATGCACCGTGATGGGTGGTACCTCGGTAACCCAGTCATTGTATATAATCTATTTCCATTTAAGTGCCTTCGGTCTTAGTTGTATACCTTTTATGCTAGAATTTTATCAATGTAACAATTTCGTCTATGTTAATTATTTACTTGAAAACCCTATACATTATTATATTATCATCGGATTTCCATATAAAGTGTTTTTTGTTATCGTAAGGTAAAACTTGTCCATGTTTATGTGCGGCGTGGTCTTACGGGATACCTTTGATTTTCAAAGCGTTTAAAAATTAAGTTGTTTTGAGTTCACTAAAACCAAACTCATGTTTGACCTAGAGTTTTATTTTCTTTTCCTAATACTCTTGGGTACTCAAATTTTTATGAATAGCCAAGTGATCTTGGTTTCTTACGAAAGCATTTTGAAGGTGCTGGAGCAAGTGGCCTCAACGTTAACTAGTCATCATCTTATTCCACTGTGTTTATGTATGATCTATGTATTTTTTATATGGGCTGGTAGTTATAACTGTCCAGTTGAAGGTTGTAATGTGTTTACTCTGATGTATTATTATGATGGAAATGACTATGTAATATCCTGTTATTTATTATATGTTGTTCTAATTCGTGGTGAGATTCTATGATTGTGTAGTTTCATTTTATCTTTCTTTTTCTTCTGCCCTTAATGGCTTGTCTTTCGGTGCAAGAAAGGCGATCATTACAGCCATTGTAAAGAGAAAAAATGAACTCAAAAGAAACATACAGAGAAGATTTGCTGACGGGAAGAACACCAAGGTTTGGAATTATCCTGGCTTAATATTCAGTCTCTTATTTCTAAATTGGGTTGGACCCACTTGCAAATAATCGAGGGACAAGGACTAGAACAAAGTCCCTATGATTATTGCTGATAGAGTTAGGGGTATTCCCTAGGAGCAATTCTGTAATTTATTGTAAATTAATTAACTCTGTAATCAATTCTCATTCGAGATAAATGTGTTTCTTCTTTCTATTATATATTTGTTATTAAGGGTTATAAGTAATTAAACGTCTAATTAAAATATATTTAATAGAAAAGCCATAAATGGTGTGTTTGTGATAGTAATTACAAATAGTTGTAATCATGAGTATTGTACCATAGTCTTATAAGAAAAATCATTTCAAATATTCCCAATCGAGATGCATCTAGACTGGATATCGATGTATCTGTTAAGAATAGAGTATGTAATGCTCTCCAAATTTTGGGCGGTGCATGGGTAATTGCTGGGGGTACCTAGGGGTTATGTACTAATAGTTATTGGATAAATATGGAATGACTCATTCGATAGTTTTCTGTTAGTTAATATAACTAAGGTCAAATAAAAAATATTAATGTGACTAATTTACATAGTTCTCTCGACTAGAGAATAATGTGAATCTTCAATATGAATGCTTTGCTTTGATTATAGTCAAATCATAGCACAGCGTCTATCAAGTGGTTATAGATAGGTTGAATGGAAGTACTGGAAGTGAAGCACCCTTCAAGTGAGAATTCATCTCTTCGGTTATATGAGGTTAGTATCATGGTCAACTCAAGTCAACCCAAAGTTAAAATCTCTGGCCGTAGTAATTCAGTTAATAATAATTGTTATTATTGAATCAAGGATTTTGTGTTTGGACTATAAAGTTTATTGGACGAGGTTGGAATTTTCACATTACCAAATTCAACAAGTCCAAAGTGATATAGTTTTGAGGAAGAGAATTGGTGTAAATGTCACAACTTAGTAATGCTTAATAAGGTAAAATTGGATTTTACCAAAGCTAAGTACGATAAATTTGGCCATAATGTTACACCACATGCTAAGTGACATGTGAATGTTAACATTCGAATAGTTTAATGTTAATCACTGATCGAATTTACGCCTAAGAGTCACACAACCAAAATGATGAATTCTCTTTAGACGAAATGATTTAATTTTACTGCACCAATTCGTAAGACCATTGAACCCTACATACATAGTTCATAATTGTTATAAATTAATTAAACTAATCAATTTTTATGAACTAATAATTATAAATTTTGAATATGATTTGAAAAATAAATATTATTATGTATAAATATATCTATCAATAAGAGATATTGATAATAGGTTAAATATAATTGTATATATTTAATTTGCGCTAAAATGGGCTGATGACCCATGATGTTTGGACTTTAAGATTTTGATTCATGACAAGGAGCTCAAGACTTCTCAAACATTTGACAAAATAGAGTTTAAAGTTGGTATAGTTTTAGTATTCATTATTAAAATCTTTCCTCAAGTTCAAACCTGCATATTTTGAAAATCACGTAGATTTAGTCGACTAAACTCCTACATTCAGTCGACTAAACTATGTTATATATTTTTTAAAAAACTATAAGATTTAGTCGACTAAATCAAATAATCAGTAGACTAAATACTGAATTTCAAACTAGTAATTTTCTGTTCCACCTTAGTGTTCAAACTGTCATATTTTTGAATTTTCTGAAGAGATGTCTCTTCTACCTAAAGAGGAATCTCTTGCAGGAAGAGTTATGATCATTTCCAATTCAACGGAACTCTTTGCAAACAGTTATAACTCTTCAATCATTATATACATGCATTTCATTCCAAATCAAATCATTTAATTTTCTACTCTCTCCAATCTTGAATATTCAGTTGTTAAATTTGCGAAATCAAGTTTAAAATTCCTTTTCTAAGGCAATATATACTTCCTTTATCTTAACGAGCACTCAAATATTCATATCATACTTGAGGAAAAGATTATGGGAAGGGTGTATTTCATTTGACAAATCTATGTTGTAACAAGAACATGCAAAGTCAAGAAATCATTTCATTTGTATCAAGGTCATGTTCGGTTGCTCGGGTAGGAAAATCCTGTTCAGTTTCTCAGATGGTCAAAAGTCTTGTTCGGTTGCTCGGCTGGTGTAAACCTATTCCTCTGGGTTAAGTGAGGGTTGCTAGCTTAAATCCAAAAGAAGTTTGGGACCGGACATAGAACGGGAGTTCGAACCAGTATAAAAATCTCTGGTGTCATTTTATTTTACTGTTATATTTACTTACTTTATATTCCGCACAAGTAGTTTAGATAATATCTATATTATACGATCCTACAGACACTTTCATTTGGTATCAGAGTAAGATCATCCTATAACCGTAACATGGTTATTTGATATAGTAGTGATATAGAAAACAACACTGCCACAACTTTTACTGAAGATCAATCTACTGCTCGACCGCCATTATTTAACAGGTTGAACTATAACTATTGGTTTACTAGAATGAGAATTTATATGCAAGCCAATGGTTATGAAACCTGGAATATTACTCAAGCAGAGTATAACATACCTACTACTGAATATTCATATTGGCTTAACACATAAAAACTAGATTCTACTACAAATGTCAAAGCAATGAATACGTTATTTTGTGCATTAAACAAAAATTAGTTTAACAGGGTTAGCATGTGTACTACTGCTTATGAAATTTGGTGTACACTTAAAGTTAAACATGAAGGTATTAACAAAGTAAAGCAGAGTAAGATATCTATGCTCAAGAATCAGTTCCATAATTTCAATATGAATCAAGATGAAACAATAAATGAAATTTACTCTAGGTTTCAAGACATATATCATTCTCTCTTAGCATCAGGAGAAAAATATTCAGACTTTGATATTGTTTCAAAAATCCACAACTCTTTAATGGGTGAGTGTGAACGAAAAGTCTTAGCGATCGAAGAAGCTAACGACATTTCAGCCATTAAACCGGAAGATTGATAGGAAATCTAATGTCTTATGAAGTTAATCTCCAGGCAAAACGAGTACAGGTGCAAGACAAGAAGAATATAGCATTCCAAGAAGAAAATGATGAATCAGATTCAGACGAAGAAGATATGGCATTTATTTCTAAGAATTTCAAAAGGTTTTTGAAATTCAAAAAGAGGAACAAATTCAGAAACAATAAGAATAGCTTCAGCAGTAATAATAACAACAACAAGCCATCGTCTTCTGCTCTTGATGTTATGAATGTCACAAGAAAGGGCACATCAAGAAAGACTTTCCTGATCAAAAGAGAGACAAATTTAAGAATAAGATAGACAGGTCAAAAAGAAAGCCTTCTCTGTGATATGGGATGATTCAGAATCATCTTCATCATCGGACAGTGACATAGACAGTGATTCTGAACAAGTCAACGTTAGTTTTATGGCCATAAATGACGAGGTGAGTGATTTAGTGGGTATAAATTCAGAATAACTTGCTAAGCTAAGAGACATCAAAAGAAAATATAAAGACGCTCTTGAAAAATTGAATAGGACTGAAATTGAGGTAGATATGTTAAGAAATGAAAAGAAAATTTTAGAAGAAGAACTTAAAACATCTCAAGAATCTTGTTCTAATACAACATCCCAACTTTCTATTGTAGTCAAGAAACAGAAACTCAAAAGAAAGGGAATGATGCTTTTTTAGTTAAAAATCATGATTTAAAATTTAATGTTAAAATATCGTAATTAGATATTTCTAGTCTTAAAACAAAATTAGATGATGCTAGTAAACATGCTAATTTTAACAATGGAAGAGAAAATCTTTCTAAAATTATAGAAAATTCTCAGACCGTTTCAAATAAAAAGGGACTAGAATATAAGCAAGTATCAAAAGGTATTCCTAAGGAAAAGAACTCTTTATATAATAATTTTAAAAGCAACAATGATATTATAGCAAAATTAGTTTCAAAAGTTCCAAATCATTCTAAATCAATTAAGATTTGGGTCCCTAAAGCCAATAATTCTTTGATTAGAAACAAATATATAAAATCTTTTATAGAAACTCTTCACAAAAATAAAGATTTTATTTTCAAGAGGAATTCTGAAACTTCTTGGGTTTGGTTTCCAAAAACCTAAGTTTTAGGACCCTAACAAAAGGTGGGTACCAATGTTAATTCTATATTTTATGCAGGTACCACTTAAAAAGAGAGGAAAATAAATATTGGACAGTGGTTTATCATTGATATTGTTATAAGCTATCTTATGTTGTGTAAATATAACCCTGTATATATCCCTCTCCTTTTTGTCGATGACAAAGGGGGAGAAGGAGTATCTCAAACGCACTAACTAATTTTACAGGATTATACGATACCAGCACAGATTGAGGGGGAATTATAGTCTACAGATTTTTGTTGAAATTTATCTCGTATGAGGTTGTCATCAATCAAAAAGGGGGAGAATGTTGGACTTCAATATTTTGATTCATGACAAGGAGCTCACTTATCAAATATACGACAAAATAGAGTTTAAAGTTGGTATAGTTTTACTATTCATTTGTGAAAATCTTTCCTCAAGTTCAAACGTGTATATTTTGAAAATCACATAGATTTAGTCGACTAAACTCCTACGTTCGGTCGACTAAACTATGTTATATATATTTTTTAAATGATAAGATTTAGTCGAAAAACAAATAGTCAGTCGACTAAATACTGCATTTTCGAACTACTAATTTTATGTTCCAACTTAATGTTCAAACTGTCATATTTTTGAATTTTCTAAAGAGATGTTTGTTCTTCCTGAAGAGGAATCTCTTCTAGGAAGAGTTGTGACCATTTCCAATTCAACATAACTCTTTACGAACAGTTGTAACTCTTCAATCATTATATATATGCATTTCATTCAAGGTCAAATCACTTAATTTTCTACTCTCTGCTATCTTGAATATCCAATTGTTAAATTTGCGAAATCAAGTTTAAATTCCTTTTCTAAAGCAATATATACTTCCTTTATCTTCGTGAGCATTCAAATATTCATATCATACTTGAGGAAAAGATTATAGGAAGGGTGTACTTCATTTGACAAATCTGTATTGTAACAAGAACAACAAAGTCAACAAATCATTTCATTTGTATCAAAGTCCTATTCAGATGCTCAGGCAGGAAAATCCTGTTCAGTTGCTAAGGTAGTCAAAAGTCCTGTTCGGTTGCTCAGGAGGTGTAACCCTATTCCTCCAAGTTCAGTGAGGGTTGCTAGTTTAAATCCAGAAGGAGTTTGGGACTAGATGTAGAATGGGAGTTCGAATTAGTATAAAATCTCTGGTATCATTTTATTTTACTGTTGTATTTACTTACTTTATATTCCGCACAAGTAGTTTAGATAATATCCATACTATACGATCCTACGGTCACTTTCAATGTTTTAAGAGAAAATTCATCTGGTTTGGCATGGGTTAGGGGAGGCAAAAACTAGCGTCAAGGGCTAGGAGATGTGTGGTTAAGATCAAGTGAGAAGGATGTTTGATGTGAATTTTTGTTTGATGATAACAAATATATATATCAATTTATATATGTGTTTGCACATTGTACTATATACATATAGGAATAAATATTCATATTGAATAATAATACTATTGCATAGAATGTATATAATTCAATCAGTATTTTTATTCAATATAATATTTTAATTCAACACTTATACAATACAGTACAAAGTTTTCAGCTCTCTCTATATACATACACTAGTTTATACATTACATTTTCATATTTTCTCTCACTACAACGCACAACACTGTACATTTTACAAAACCATTAATCTGCATTTATCTGCATTGTCCAGCTCCAGTTCTTGCCATGTCTCCTGTGTACCTGTATAATTAGCAACTACAGCAGTAGTCTGAAAATAAACAAATTTGAATTTGCAAAAATATAAATTTGTTTTTATTGGTGCCTCGGTTATTTGGGTTGTTCGTCATCATTTACATTTGAATTCATCATACACAAAGTCGTGCACATAGATATATACACTCATATTCTTATCAGGGACAGGTAATCATGAGTGGCTGCAATACACACGTGTACATTTATACACGTGTGCACTGCCTCGCCAACTCAGGTGCGCAGTCAACATAAAGCTGAATCATGCACAACATAGACATAGTCAACAGAGCACATGCAAACTGAAACAAGTTCAAATACAACAATGTGTAGCAGCAATTACAAGGAACCAAATACTCAAGACAACATGAAGTGGGCAGCACTGACTCAGGTACACAAACAACAAGCAGCAGTACGCAAGTGCATACACAAAGAGGCAACAAATGCCATCAGACCAAATGCAAGACCAAAGTGCAACAGACACACATGAATGAGAAGACCAAGTTCATATGTACAGTGTGGCAATGCACCAACTAGAAATTCAAGGCAACAGAGACCAAGCAATGAACAACAGAATACATGCAAATTCGACAAGCACATGAAACATATATACAAGCAATTGAAGGCAACATGACCAAAAGATCAGAGACAATACAATGCTCAACACAATTGAACAACTACAAGTACAAAATGCCATCATATGTTCATGAGCAAACAAGTGATACAAATGCACAACAACATGAATACTGAAACAACCAAGGGCCGAGCAACTGATATATGCAAACGAATGGAATGCAACTACAGTGATCAAATAGACTGCAAGAAGTATGCAAGTGCAGAATCAAGGTGAAAAATGTACCAGTGAAGCAAGTACAGGTTAAACCAACCAGAGGAGATGACCAGAGTCGAAGCTCACAGGCCAGAAAATCAAAGCCATAATTCACAGTGAAGTAATAAACAAGCTATGTTCGAAATCATGGAAGCATACAGTGTCAACAAGGAAATTCATGTGAAAAATGGAAAAATCAAATACGTATCTTTGAAAAAGTCAAAAATCAAAAGAGGAAAGTTTCTGCCGTATGACTCAAGAAAAATCGAACGCGTCAAAATCAAAGTCGTGCGCATCAAGTCAAAACTATATCAGGAAAGCAAGAATTAGGAAAGTATTGAATTGATACGAACAAATTCTAGGGTCTCGGAATTTATATAAATACATCGCCCAAATCATCATCAGAAAGGGGGGAAAATTCAATCAAATCCAAATATAAACCCAAAACGGCATCATCGGCAATGGGTACTGAGTTGAAGTATTAAAACCTCAAAAGTCATCATCTGCAGATCACAAGGGTTCAAGCATTAACAATCAGAAATCAAACGCAAAAATCACGTACCCGATACAAAGCAGAAACGAAGCCAATCAAGCAGCCGATCTCAAGAGAAGATCAATTACAAAGCAAGGAAGTCAAGCAATTGTAATCGCCATCAACTAAACCCTAGTTTCTGAAGAGAAGAACGAAGCTCTAATTTCAGTTGCAAAGAGGAACGAAAGCCGCCATTCTTTCAAAACCCTGAAATTGCATCAGATAATAAAATAAAGGGAAGTGGCCGTAATTTTTGGGTCGGGTTATTTTAGTTAAGGGCAAAAAAATTTGTACTAAAGTTTATTCTTTATTTTTGCTCTTATTTCTAGTTTTTAAGTTTGTTTTTTTTTTGAATCAAATCTTGGTAAATCACCTCCTAGGTTGTAGGTTGTGTCAGATTGTCTAGTTAGAATTAGTTCAGTGAGCAGGGTGTGCGAGTTTGCAAAACTCTATAGGCGGTAGCAGGGTGTGCGAGTCTGTTAGAGTGTTTGTAAGCGGGAGACTGTTTAATTCTAATAGAAATCTGGGAATGCAGTAGTAGGCAGAGGTTGCCGAAGCTGGGTAAATTTTGTGTGTGATTTACTTTTCAGCATATTTATTTTTCTACAGTTGGTTTTTGCGTTTAACTCGAGAAAATTTGCTATAACCCTATTCACCCCCCTCCTCTAGGGTTAATCTAGATCCTACAAAGGAGTATTAGATACTCGCCTATTTTCTCTCTTATCCAACCATTATTTACAATGATCTCAAAGCTCTAATCTTAAAACTTTTGGCTACCATATCTATCTTCTCCTCGGCTGAAATATATCTCCAATAAATTCTAAATAACTCAAATCAAATTCAAGTTAAAACAAAAGCTATTCGATAGTGAAAGGTCGATGATTCAAAACTAGCAATCTAACGGATCAAAGAACATTCAACGGAAGAGAATTCACTATTTCAACGTGGACTTTAGGGCATCTATATTACATAATATTTATTTATTTGTTAACTATATTATCATATTTTTATTATCTATTAATCATGTAAATCTTTATTGTTATTTAATTATTTAGGTGAGATTTTTGTATGTGCTGTTGTTGTCATAATGGAGATCGGATATGTTTAAAAATTTATTAATCATAATCATAATATATATTTGTAATCTGATATTATATGTTAAATAAATATTAGTTTACTATTATATTAGTTTATATATATAAGTTAATTTATGAATAAGTATTCATACACAATTTCTACTAAAGTATATATGCTCATATATAACATGTAATATTGATCTAAAAAATTTCTATTACATGTTTATGTTTATTATGAATTATAAGTGCCAAAAATTATTTTTTTATTATTTCTATATATTTATTATCAATACGAGCATTAGCGCATGCGCTTCGCATGTGATGATGGCTCGCACTTTGTACGTGAATTATTTTTCTACAAATTATATATGTTTAACACTTCAAGATGAATCTTGTGTACCTAGTTTGAATTTTTATTTCAACATCACAACATCTAGTTTTTGGTTAGTTTGAATTTTTATTTCTATTATTAATTAACAAAAAAAATTTGTAAAAAAAGTTTATTCATTAGATCCTACTTTTAAGTGATATTAAGATTTGGTAATACTAACAGATGTGTGTTTTGAATTTATAATAGAAGTTTATATATTAGACGTTATTTTCAAATAATCGTAAGATTTGTAATATTCATAAAGGAGCATTTTGAATTGGTAAAAGAAGTCTATTTATTAGATCATATTTTTAAGTGATGGCGAGATTTGGTAATATTAGAAAGGATCATTTTGAATTGGTGAAGAAAGTTTATTTATCTAATCTTATTTTTAAGCGATAATAAAATTTGATAGCATATGTAGAGAGGCATTTTTGTAATTCGCACTTACACTAAAAAAGTTTGACACTAAAGGTATTACAACTATCAGTAAAGATTTAATGAATATATGGTTTAATAAATTTATATAAACTAAAACATGATTTGAAAATTCGATTTAATAATTTTTAAAATTAATTCGTCATATCATATGCTTTCAAAAAAAATTCAAAATTTTTTCACTTAATTTACATTTCGGCCGGTTATTAATTATTTAATTAAAAATATTATCATAATTGAAAAAATTTGAATTTTTTTTGTAACACCTAAAACATGATCCTAAATTTTTCAAAAATTTAAAACTTGGATTTTTGTTACATAATTACTTTATACTAATTAATTAAGGCTGAAATAATTTAATAATTAATAATATATATGTATTAAATATTAAAATGACAATTTTAAATCTGTCATGTTTTCGAATTGAAAAGTTAAAAAAATGGTATTATATATATATATACACACACATTTATATTTATGTAAAGAATACAATATTAATTAATTTACCATTAATTATTACATTTAATATTTATGCATATATGTATAGTTTTAAATGGTTTATTTAAATTCACAAAAAAATTAGTTTATTATAAATACACACACATGCATGTATATTTGTTGTTATTTATAATATAACATGTAGTTATATAATACGTAGATATATTTTTCTGTGATATTTTAATAAAAAAAATATTGTATACATACATATACACACATATATATAAACATTTAGAATTTATAACTATATGTACATGCACATATTTGACAATATACAATACATATAAAATGAGCTAATGTGTCCGTTACAATGTAAATCCCAACATCTATGTACGAACATATTATATCTTACATGGATTATTATGTTACACATGCGCACGCGCACGCGCATACGCGCACACACACACATATACACACACACACATATATATATGTGATACACACACAAATATATATATATATATTAAGTAAAACCATAATCAAATAAATTTCAAACAATAATTTATAAATTTAAATAAAATACATGATTTTATTTGAACTATGTTTAGAAATGTTCTAAATGAATTAGACTTCATAGGCACAATAAAGATCCAATAGAGTAAACAAAATTGAAATTCATCCATAACTTCTGCTACGGGCTAGCCTAGTTCCAATTATGGTATCAAAGCCCAATAGCTTATGCCTTCTAAATAGGTCATGCTAGGGTCAATTATTAAGCACGCAGCCCAAATGTTGCCCCTAATAGAAGAGGCCCAATTTGAATTGGATCTTAAACTAATTTTCAAAATTATTTGAATATTAAAAATGTATAAGATTTTAAATTTAAAAGTTAAATTTAAAATAAGATACAGAGTACTATAAAAGTTATAGTATAATAAAGTTTTTCAAAATGTTTGAAAAATAATATAAAATTAATTTCAAAAATTGTAAATCTATTAGTAATATTAAATAATTAAATTAATTAATAAGTTAATTAATAAAATATATACATGTATTAAATATTATGATATATGTTATGATATTTTAAAACATTTAAGCTATCATAAATATACGTGTATATATATGAATGATGATTTTTGAAACTAAGATAGTTTAATTAAATAAATTAATTAAAAGGTAAATTAATTAAATAATATACACGTGTATACTATATAGATTGTAGTATATAATACACAATAAATATAAATTTTATATAAATATAAAATTAATTAAAATTTTAGTTAAATAAGATTTACTTAATATAGTATTAGCATAAGACTATTATATAAGTAATATGAAATATAAATGTTATATAATAAATAAACTTTATATATTATGAATGTATAAATTACACGTGGAACATTGAGACACCCTAAATAGACTTAAGAGATAAATACATATGTAAATTGTACGTATATTGTGATTTCCACTGTGTTTAACACTTGAATCATGAGGGTAATTCATAAGAATTACATTATTTCATAAGTCAATGTCACCCAATATAATATGTTGAAGATTATGAATCTTTAATATAATGTTGTCCTCTACCATATATATATATATATATATATATATATATATAATAAATCACTTGCATATTTTTTAGTTGTTAAGCAAACTCAAGCTAGGGATGTTATGTGTAGCATTATTAATACATTGAATAAATAAGGTAAGACAACTATATGTATTTGTTGAACAAACTCAAGGTACATATATTATACTAAGGCCATTGCGATTTGGTAGGTACGAGTGAATAATTTCATTTTGATTTGTTGAGCAAACTCAAAGTTGAAGTGAAATTAGGAGAAGGTACCAAAGGTTAGGAGTTGTTACGATACAACTGATAAGAAGTTATCCATCATTTGTGGAGTTATGATTTGTCGAGCAAACTCAATGTCAGAATTCCAAGACAAACGAGTCCTAACAACTACTAGTGAAGTCATAAGACCTATATGTTTCAACTTAGGGTTTGGCGAAGCATAAAAGACTAGTGAAAGCTTATTGGTAAAATGAAACATATAGTTTAACCTTTCTAATATTATAATAACATCTATTATGATTTGTCCTAATAATGCATTACTTAAACTTGTAGAAAATGTCAACTCCAAAACTGTTTTTGAAAACGACAAGCTCACCAGACCTAACTATAACGACTGACTAAGAGCAATCAAAATAGCATTGACTTATGAACGCCTTTGGACTGCTATTACATGCGAACCCAAAGAGGAACTCACTAATGACGCAGATGCTAAACTACGACTTGCTTTTAAAAATTGGGTGTCAGACCAAGAGATCGTCCAAGTTTTTGTGTTGTTTATGTTAGACAAGTGCAACAATCGCCTTTTCGATCCCAAATGTCAACACTAAATACATCCACGGTATTCGTGTGCCGAGCACCCAAGTACTGAAAAGATAGAAAGTTAGTATAAAATAAAAGAAAAAAGAATATAACAAGAAAGATGAACACAACATCAGAATCTCACATGCAGAACGATAACATATAATATACCAAAAATGTAGTACGAAGAGTTACTCCAACATATATGTATCTCGGAGTTACAAAATGACTAAGTATTACAATCAGCCTGGATAGTTATAACTGCCCATCCTCACAATGTCGAATACATACATAATAATGAACGAAAATGAAAATAGGTAGATAGATAGATAGGTGGGAGCATCCAGCTTGTCTTCATAAGCTTGAAACATCCAACCCTAAGACTTGCTTTACTCAATCTACTGGGAAAGTAACGAGGGGTTTTGAGAAAAGAAACACCATGTGTTAGACATAAGTCTAGCATGAGAAACTCGTAAACGCGTATAAACACATAATAGTACTTTTGAGACCAACTAAATTACTGAATTGGTTTCCCCTCGAAAGAACCCAACTCAGTTGATATTTACATTAAGTGATATTATAGATAATGTCTGAGTTATGTAATATAAATATGAAAATAGCTGTGATATTTACATTAGTCACAACACAACATATTAGAGTACATTTAAAACAGCTAGGATACGTTCATATAGATGGATTTTCCACAGGGACCTCCTTGGTAAAGTGAGATCGATCAACTATGGTAAGGATCATAAACTACCTTCGGAGCATCGTATATCTCTATATAAAATATACCATAAGGTAAAAACAACTGGCCCAACATCTGAACGCTTTCGTGATAAGTATGAACCGAGTATCAATAAGTCCCGCTAGCAACATCTATAAGCATACTCTAGATAATGGAATTGATGTACCCCCAAGGGTTAGCTAAACCTGGGATCATGCATCCTACTCTGTCTTTAGTTATTTTCTGATGTTGAGGCTATGTTCGGCATCTTTCATATGAATCTTCATTACTCAAATAGAATCCATATCAATAATCTCTTCAAAAACTGAATCGCATATTAGTTTTGAAGTGGTATTTGACAAGTAAAAACACTTACCGATCCCGGACTCCTCAAAACTAGTCGATGAATTTTCGACTAACTTAATTCCAGTTCTTTTCGAAGTAACCGAAAGCTAAAGGCATTTAGTACCAATGCTCCTCCCCAAGGGTTCTCATTGGTATAAATCTATAAAGCCTTTTGTATACATCATAAGTTAAGTTTGGTCAAGATCGATAGTCGACTAATCGACTATCGAGTCTTAAGCGCTAGTTTATAGAAATCAAGGTTCTTATACTTAATGTTGAATCATAAGTTTTGATTCATGACAAAGAGCTTAAACAAATCAATGAATGGGACTATATGAGCAAGCAACAAAAAGAGAAAGAAATATGCTGTTAATACTACAAAGAAGACAAGACTACAAAACTGAGTATAGTATGTTTATTTTGTTGAATTTTTTAGTCTTAGAATTGTTAAAATCTATCCTCAAGTAGTCCACACAAATCAAAGTTGTTTTAAGCTTCAAATTATTTACCATATATGAAAACTGTGCACTAACAGTCAGGTCAGTCGACTGACAACATATGGCCAATCGATTGAATCTGCACAGTTGCACAGATACTCTCTGTTTTGTACCAACTTTGAACATTCAGTTGACTGGTCGTTATGGGTCAGTTGACTGAATTTTTCCAACAGCTATTTTTCTGAACAGACACTTCCATTTGTCAAGAGATACGATCTAAAATGAAGAGTTATGGATGCTTCTTTTGGTCAGAACACTTCGTGAATGGTTGGAGCTGTTTATCTACTATATAAACACAAAAGATTCACTTCACAAATCATCGAATTTCTTTTTATTTTCTGATCATACTCTCTACTATCTCTGCATTTTGAAAAGCAATCACAACTTAAATATATTGCTTGAATCCCTGAATCAATTAACGTATTCTTCGATTCAAATCAATATTCTCCTTTCTAAATCTTTACACACACATATATACTTGAGGAAAAGACTATAGGAAGGTTGTATTATTAAAGACAAATCAGTGTTATCAAGAACACAAAGTGTCAAAGCAATTTTATTGAAACTGTTGAAGTCCTATTTGGTTATTCAGGCGGGTAAAGTCCTCTTTCGGTTGTTAGAGGCAGAAAAATCCTGATCAGTTGCTCAGGTATTGTTTACCTATTCCTCTGGGTTAAGTGAGGGGTTATCGTGAGAAATTCCAGAGGGAAGTCTGGGACTAGACGTAGAACGGGAAGTTCGAACCAGTATAAAAACTCCTGGTGTGCTTATTCTTATTTACTTTACTATTATTATATGATTTCATATTTAGATTATAATACATTCCATATTACATGATCCTAAGTGATAACTAGCCACACAGTAGTCATTTTCATTTGGTATTAGAGCAAGACATCCTATAACCGTAACACGGTTATTTGATAATCTTTTGCTAATATGGAAAATAACACCAGCACAAGCACTGTCACTAACACTAGTTTTATTGAGGGTCAATCTACTGCACGACCTCCTCTATTTAATGGAATGAATTATAAATACTGGTCAACTAGAGTGAGAATATATATGCAATCTAATGGTTTTGAAACTTGGAATATTACTCAAAAGAATATACTATTCCAACAGAAGATTTTTCAACTTGGACTGATGCACAAAAAGCTGATGCTACTTCAAATGCTAAATCTATGAACATGTTATTTTGTGCATTAGATAGAAATGAGTTTAATAGAGTCAGTATGTGTACAGATGCTTATGAGATATGGAGAACTCTAAAAGTAACTCATGAAGGAACTAACAAAGTTAAACAAAGCAAAATTTCTATGTTGAAAAATCAGTTTTAAAATTTCAAAATGAAATCAAATGAAAATATAAATGACATGTACTCTAGATTTCAAGATATATATCATCCACTATTGGCATTAGGAGAAAATTTTTATGACTTTGATATAGTATCAAAAATCCTAAACTCTTTAAAGGATGAATGGGAAAGAAAGGTTCTAGCTATTGAAGAAGCAAACGATCTTTCTACTATGAAACCAGAAGAGTTAATAGGAAATCTAATGTCATATGAAGTAAATTTGTAGGCAAAGAAAGTTCAAGTACAAGATAAGAAGAATCTATCATTTCAAGCAGAACAAGATGACTCTGACTCGGATGAAGAGGATATGGCACTTATTGCTAAGAATTTCAAAAAGTTTTTGAAATTCAAAAAGAATAACAAGATCAAGAGTTACAAAAATATCTCTAGTAACAATAATAGCAATAAACCATCATCTTCTGTCATGGAATGTTATGAATGTCATAAAAAAGGTCATATAAAGAAAGATTGTACAGAGAAACAGAAAAATAAATTCAAGAAGAACAAATTCAACAAGAAAGCGTTTTGTGTGACATGGGATGATTCAGATTCTTCATCATCAGAAAGCGACAGTGACAGTGACACAGAGCAAGCAAATATATGCTTCATGGCTATAAATGATGGTGTAAGTGAACTAAGTTCTGAAGATTTAGTTGAACTTAATTCAGAATTGGTGGATTTTGTAAAACAAACTAAAACCAAAATAAGGAGTTACGAGGAAAACTGAATAGATCTGAATTAGAAATTAGTATGCTTAGAGATGAAAAGAAAATTCTCGAAGAAGAACTTGAAAAATATCCAGAATCTTATTCTAATTTAGCATCTCAACTTTCTATGATAACTTAGGAATTAGAAATTCAGAAGAATAAAAATGATGTTTTATCAGTTTAAATTAATGATTTAAAATCTAACATTAAAGTATTAGAGTTAGAAAAATCTATTCTCTAAACTAAGTTAGAAGATATTAATAAAAATATTTTTAATTTTAATAAAGGATGAGAAAATCTTTCTAAAATAATAGAAAATTCTCAGTCTACTTCAATTAAATGGAATTAGGATATAAAAAAATTGAAAATCCAAAAAAATATGGAAAGTTTAAAAATAAGTTTGAAAACAAAATTAGGAAAGACTTAAAGAAAACAGTTTCTAAAGATTTTAAAACTATTGAAATATGGATTCCTAAAACAAATAATAGCTTACTTAGGAATAAGCATATCAAAAAATTTATGGAAACTGTTCATAAAAATGAGAATTACATTTATAAAGGGAATTCTGAACCTTCTTGGGTTTGGTTTCCTAAGACCTAACTTTTAGGACCCTAAAAAGAAAAGTGGGTACCATCATAATCTTTATTTTTTGCACGTACCACTTAAAAAGAGTGGAAACGGATTCTAGACAGCGGTTGCTCGAAACACATGACTGGTAATAAAGGCATGTTAACAAACATAGGCTACTGAAATGGAGGATAAGTCACTTTTGGAGATAATTGAAAAGGTTATGTCATCGGCAAAGGCGATGTGAGAAATAACGATATCTCTAACTCACCTCTCATTACTGATGTTTTATTGGTTAGAAATTTTAAACATAATTTACTAAGTATAAGTCAATTATGTGATAAAGGTTTTAATATATATTTTTTAGAAAATAAATGTAATATTTCTGATAAAAATCAAAATTTAATTTTCGAAGGTATAAGAGATAGAAATATTTATATAAATATAAATTATAACACAAATATGTGTTTAGTAGCTATAGATAATGATTCTTAGTTATGGCATAAAAGATTTTGTCGTATAAATATTGATACTATTAATAAAATAGCTAAAAATAAACTTATTAAAAGACTACCTGATATTAAACTCAAAATTGATAATATTTGTGATGCATGGCAGTTAGGAAAATTAACAAAATCTTCTTTCAAATCTAAGAAAGTCATTATCTACAACACAACCACTTGAACTACTACATATGGACCTTTTTGGACCTACTCATGTTCAATCTATTAATCACAATAGATATGTGTTCGTTACTGTAGATGATTTTTCAAGATTTACATAGACTATTTTTTATGAAACATAAAAGTGATACTTTTGATAATTTTAAAATTTTTGTAAAAAGAATTCAAAATTTAAAGAATTTAAAATTTAAAAATATTAGAAGTGAATTTAAAAATGAAGCTTTCGAACATTTTTGTAACAAGAAAGGAATTAATCATAATTTATCCTTTCCTAGAACACCACAACAAAATGGAGTTGTAGATAGGAAAAACATAACATTATAAGAGGTGCACGAACCTTATTAAATGGAAGCACTTTACCTAAGCATTTTAGGCAAAAGCTGTTGCAACTGCCTGCTATGTTTTGAATTGTGTTTCTATTCGACCATTAACAAAACAAACTCTATATGAACTTTTAAAAGGTAGAAAACCAAATATATCATATTTCAAAGTTTTTGGTTCAAAATGTTTTATACTTAAAACTAAAGATCAGCTTGGCAAATTTGGTCCAAAATCCGATGAAGGAATAATCATAGGATATTCATAAAGAAGCAAAGCTTATCGAGTTTTTAATGCAAGAACTAAAGTAATCGGAGAAACTCTTCATGTTTCATTCGATGAAAATGTGAAAATTTCTTCTAAAATTACAAATTTAGAAAATAATTCAAATAAAATTCTAACAAATAATTCAGAAGATGATGATATTATTTTTTAAAATAATAATTCTGATATTTCTATAGAAAATGTAAACACTATTAATAATGATAATATAGTAAGATCTCCTCCAAAAATTCTTAGAGATCGCCCTGTTCAAAATATAATTGGAGAAGTAAATTCAAATGTAAGAATAAGACATCAATTAAATCAAACGGTTCATATAGCTTTTCTCTCTAATATAGAACCCAAAAATATTAAAGAAGCCTCAACTGATGACTATTGGATTATAGCTATGCAAGAAGAGCTAAATCAATTTGAAAAAAATGAAGTTTGGGAATTAGTTCCTAGACTAAGTGATCAATCAGTCATTGGTACAAAATGGGTTTTCAAAAACAAAGCTGATGAACAAGGTAACATTACTAGAAATAAAGCTAAATTAGTAGCACAAGGTTATAATCAAGAAGAGGGAATAGACTATGAAGAAACGTTTGCTTCAGTTGCAAAACTAGAAGTTATATGTATTCTACCGGCTTTTGCATGTTTTCATAACTTCAAAATATATCAAATGGATGTTAAAAGTGCTTTTCTAAATGGATTTATAAAAGAAAATGTTTATGTTGAACAACCTCCTCTTTTTACTTATGAAAAATTTCCAGATCACGTTTATAAACTTAAGAAAGCTTTATATGGTTTAAAACAAGCACCTCGTGCTAGGTACGATCGTCTTAAAAGTTATCTACTAGAATCTGGTTTTGAGACTGGAAAAGTTGATCAAACATTATTCATTAAGAAAACTAAACAAGATATTTTAATTATACAAATATATGTTGATGATATTATATTTGGTTCAACAAATGAAAAATTATATCAGGAATTTTCGACTATCGTGACAAATAAATTTGAAATGTCACATATGGGAGAACTATCAATTCTTGGATTGCAAATCAAACAATTACAAAATGGCATTTTTTATTAATCAAGAAAAGTATTGTAATAATCTAATTAAATGGTTCGGTATGGAAAACACTTCTGCCAAATCAACTCCTATGAGTACAACTATACATCTCGATAAAGATGAAAATGGTAAGAGTGTCGACCAAAAACTATATCATAGTATGATTGGATCATTACTTTACTTAACTGCTAGTCGACCTGACATTATGATGAGTGTATGTTTATGTGCTCGATTTCAAGCAAATCCTAAAGAATCACATATGCGAGCAGTTAAACGTATAATTCGTTATCTTAGCAAAACCAAAAATTTAGGATTATTTTATCCAAAAGAATGTCCTTTTGAATTAGTATCATATAGTGATGCTGATTTTGGAGGAGGTCGGACAGATAGAAAAAGTACAAGTAGAACTTGTCATTTCATTGGACGATCCTTAGTATCTTGGTTTAGCAAGAAACAAAATTGCGTTTCACTATCGACATGTGAAGCAGAATATATATCTGCAGCTTTAGCATGTGCTCAAGTAATCTACATGCAACAAACATTACAAGATTTTGATATAAAATTAAATAAATCTATAATGTGTTGTAATAACACTAGTGCAATAAATTTATCTAAAAATCCTATCAATCACTCAAGAACAAAACATATTGACATTCGTCATCATTTTTTTCGTGATGATATTGAAAAGGATATAATAAATTTAGAATTTGGAAATTCTGAAAATCAGTCGGCTGATATTTTCCTAAACTACTCAATGAAAATTGTTTTATAAAACTAAGAAGAGAACTAGGTATAATCTCTTTAAAGGAATTATAAAATTTCTAAATTAATTAAAAAAATCTTTGGTACTCGAACTCTGCACCTCGAGTTTGATAAGCCTATGTCTCTGCCATTTGACCACTTAATATTTCACAACTACTTCTTCTACAGTTTTCTCCTTATCTTTTTTTTACTTTTTATGGAAAAAAATTCAGCCAAATTTTTTTTTCCGTCCTTTATTTTTTCGGTTTGTACGTAAATCCATCAACTTCTAATTGTTTTATTCCACTATATATATCTCAGAGTTCTGCAGTTTATTCTTTCGTCAATTTTAATTTCAAACATATTTTATCTTCTCTCTACCACTATGTCTTCTTAAGAAAATTCATCAAATGGTTTCGCTTACTCTACTATTGATTTTTTGACGCCTTCATCTGGTTCGTCAAGCTTACCTACACCTACACCTTCTAGTAAACCGGCTAGATCGTCGAACTATCGCACAGGCCGTACTCCCGAGAAAAAGAAGGCGAGGCATTTTCTGTTCTTTGGTTCTCCTCAAACTAAGCAAAAAATTGATGATTTACATCATTACCAGAGGAAATCTATAGCTATTCAACGCGAGATGTACTATGAGTAGAAAATGAATTTAAGACGCCTAAGTTTTCTAAAACAAATTGGATGGAAGTTCTGCGGGTCATCTTCATCTGCGGTTCATCAACCTACACCATATTCCTCTCATAATCCATGGGATCAGTCGCCACAAGCTCCACCTGTCTCTCCGAATTCATGGGAGCGTGGAAACCGTTGGTCACCATTGAAATTATATAAAGAGAAGACAAAGGATGAACCGACCAACTCCAAGTCTCCATCCACTCCTTCTTCCAACTAAATATTTTTTTCTATTTTTTTAATTTATCTCATTC
The DNA here is from genome assembly GCA_030765085.1 of Allium cepa. Classification (NCBI taxonomy): domain Eukaryota; kingdom Viridiplantae; phylum Streptophyta; class Magnoliopsida; order Asparagales; family Amaryllidaceae; genus Allium; species Allium cepa. The sequence continues at coordinate 622,030,006 of CM060928.1, forward strand.
CTACTTTGTATGCATTATTTTAAAATATATTGAATATATTATTTCTATGCAAAAATATTCTATAAATGTTGTAAATTAGAGTATTCAGTCGACTGAATCTGAAAACAGTAAGCTTTCAGACTATATTCAGTCGACTGGACAAATACAGCCAGTCGACTGAATCATGAAATAGAAAGCATTCAGTTGACTGATTGTCATTTGAAAATATGGCCAGTCGACTGAATCTGAAATAGAAAGTTTCAGGTTACCATTTCAGTCCTCTGACCATATTCGACCAGTCGACTGAATCGTAATCTGAGCCTATTTTACATCTTTTTACGTTCCTTTTTAACCCACCAACTCTCTATCTCCTCTTTCACTTTTTACCTTTACCTTCTCACTTAAGAATTCTAAAACCCTAGCTCCCACAATTTTTCAAATTCCTTCACTATATTATAAATTCCAATGGCTCCACGTCAACCCTAGAGATCTAGACATGCCTTTACCTCCTCCTCCGAGCCAACTGACATTCAAATTGCTCAATGGATCTATGATGCTATAGCAGTTCAAAGGTGGAATAAAAAGAAAGAATCATGATCTTTTAAAGGCTCTTTTGTTGTGTCTCCCGATTTTTCTGTATATAGGATTCAAGAGCTAGCTAGGAGAAGCCGTCTAGAGTCTCTCTTAGATCACAATCTGAATAATATCAAGATAAATCACACCTTGGTAAAACTTTTCTATGCAAATTTGAATTTTGGCCATCAAAACCCATGTAATCGTGATAATTGCGTTTGGAGTTTAGTCTGCGGTCGACAAGTTTTTCTTTCTTTGATAGAATTGGTCATATTCTTCATACTCCAACTGATGGTATTCATTTGGAAGAATTAAATGTACCTATAGGTGAGCGAGACAAAGTAAGTCATCGGTTCTTAGAAGATGACATGACCGAACTTAAGTCTATCGCCTTATGACCTACAGCTAGAATTATGCATTGAGCTTTAATGCACACGGTTCTTCCCCGTACTGGGTCTTATGAGCTTGTATATCCAAACAACTTTAACGCATTGTATGCTATTTGGGGAGAAGTCCAAATAAATTGGTCGAAACTTATTCTAAAGGAGTTCTTATCATTTAACCAAGGTAGTATGAACATTATTTATTATGGAGAATATATTATGCGACTACTTATGAATCTCCAGGTTCCTATTCCAGAATCTGATACTTCTATTTCCAAAACTCTAAATAGACGCACAATAAGCCTTATGAAATTGCCATCTAGACCTCTATCGATCATGACTTTTCAAGAATGGCAATCACGACCTCGTCAACAAACTTCTACTCCGCAGCAGCAACAATCAAGAGATGACATTCAAACACCAACTCCATCCCAAAGCACTTGAGAATCCATTGATTTAATTGTATGAAATCAAGTCATTTTGGATTCTCGCATCAAAAATCTCGATAAGAAAATTGACAAAAAAATTTGACAAAATAAAGATCTTTTTCGGGATTTTATGGGATGTGATATCTTATTCCTCTTCCACCACTACGGAAACTTCACACCGTGATCTAGGCAAACATCCAGCTCGTCGCTTTACTTGGTCAACGTCAGAAGAACATACAAGTACCGATACAAGCGGCAATGGAGGTGGTAGATAGTTTGTGGGAAGTTCCTCCAGAGGAAAAAGTCCAATACAAGTGGAAGAAGAAGAAGACACAGAGTCTGACTTTGATTGATGTTGTTGTTTCTTGGTAGTAGTAAGCTATCTATTTATTCCAAACATTTTATTTATGAGTTTGTATAAGTAACAATTTAAAACCTTTTTTTTCTATGATTGCAATTTTAGTTAGTTCAATGATGGAATTATTATTTTTGCAAATGACAAAGGGGGAGAAATTTGTATGACTAACCATTTCTTGCAGGGATTAAATATGTCGCCATATATTCAGGGGGAGATATATATAACTCATGTTATATATTTCTCAAAATATAGTATCATCTATAACAGGTTGTCATCAATCAAAAAGGGGGAGAATGTTGAATCATGATTTTTGATTCAAGAGCTTAAACAAATCAGTGAATGAGACTATATGAGCAAGCAACAAAAAGAGAAAGAAATATGTTGTTAATACTACAAAGAAGGCAAGACTACAAAACTGAGTATAGTATGTTTATTTTGTCGAAGTTTTTAGTCTTAGAATTGTTAAAATCTATCCTCAACTAGTCCACACAAATCAAAGTTGTTTTAAGCTTCAAATTCTTTTTACGTATATGAGAACTGTGCACTGACAGTCAAGTCAGTATGACTGACCATATATTGCCAGTCGACTGAATCTGCACAGTGCACAGATACTCTCTGTTTTGCACCAACTTTGAACATTTAGTTGACTGGTCGTTTTAGGTCAGTCAAATGAATTGTTCCAACAGCTATTTTTCTGAATAGACACTTCCATTTTCCAAGAGATACGATCTAAAATAAAGAGTTATGGATGCTTCTTTTGGTTAGAACTCTTCGTGAATGGTTGGAGCTGTTTATCTACTATATAGACACATAAGATTCACTTCACAAATTACCGAAAAAATTTTATTTTCTGATCATACTCTCTACTATCTCTGCATTTTGAAAAGCAATCACATCTTAAATATATTGCTTGAATCCCTGAAGCAATTAACGTATTCTTCGATTCAAAGCAATATTCTCCTTTCTAAATCTTTACACACACATATATACTTGAGGAAAAGATTATAGGAAGGCTGTACTATCAAAGACAAATCAGTGTTATCAAGAACACAAAGTTCAAAGCAATTTTATTGAAATTGTTGAAGTCCTATTCGGTTGTTCAAGCGGGTAAAGTCCTCTTTCGGTTATTAGAGGCCGAAAAATCCTGATCAGTTGCTCAGGTGTTGTTTACTTATTCCTTTGGGTTAGGTGAGGGGTTATTATGAGAAATTCCAGAGGAAAGTCTGGGACTGGACGTAGAACGGGATGTTCGAGCCAATATAAAAACTCCTGGTGTGCTTATTCTTATTTACTTTACTATTATTATCTGTTTCCGTATTTATATTATATTACATTCCATATTACACGATCCTAAGTGATAACTAGCCACACAGTAGTCACTTTCACTTAACACATTTGCGATCTTCCAACTTAACTATTCCACGGTCAAGAGGGAAGCTGGTAGGTCAGAGCTCTTTGCTTCGTCCTTACTCGAACATCGATCTTGACTCTCATAAATAAAGAAGCTTACCTCGTTTGGCTTTTAGTGTTAAGCACGGTAATACTAAAATTTCATAAACAATCAAACTAAGGTCAATACATAGGTGTTACTTTTCATCCCTTCTTCTAAAACAATAGTATTTTGAAATTACATGTATAAATAAGTTAGAAACTCTTTTTAAAGTGATATAGATGTGTATAATTTTTTTATTTAATAAAAATATATAATTTAGAATAAATTAAGAAAGGAAAGCGTATAAAAGTTCTTATTTTAATAAAAGAGTTAAAATTGATTTCTAGACTTACATATAAATAAAATACCTTTAAATTACTTATAAATAGGATATAAATCGTTATAAGAATATCATCTTAAAAATAGTTACTTAATATCGATTTTGAAAACCTTTACTATTTTAATAAAATAAACAAATTTTATTAAATTACAATAGGAATAACCTTCACTTTAAATCTTCAGAATAACCATTTAGGAAAATATTTAAACTTCTAACTACTTTAAAATACTTATATATTTTTAAAAAAAAGTCCCTTGAAAAGGTTTCATAGAATATCCACATTAGTAACATTTTTAAACTTCGTGAAAAAATTGTTTTCCAAAGTGCATCCATAGCAACTATCGCTATATGAACCATGTTGGCGCTAAAAATGGGCATCAACATCCAATAGAATCTTGTAGAGATTAAATGAAGAATGAAACTAAAATAGAGCAAATATCATAAAGGAATGCATTGATTTTTATAGTGGTTCGGCAATCTTGGCTTACGTCCACTTTATATTTTTATTGATCTTCCACTTGATTATGATTACAAGAATGTTTAGATCGGTTGGGATCCATTAGCACAAAAGTGAAGAACAAAAATGGAAAAGCCCTGGCAGGGAAAGTCGGATTCCTTTTATGATGCCATGTCTACTATATTTATAAGGGATGACATGCATGTATTGGACTGAAATTTCGATAGAAGGTTCGGAAGACCAAGACGAGGCAACCCAAAAATTTGCAGGCTCATAAAGGCTCATAAAAGGGATCGGTACTGATCCCTTTTAGTGCATCTAAATGGTTGCAATCCCTATGAGGGATGCCGCATGATGTTAGCCTCTTGCTCTCTAAATTTCATGCAATTTTGACTTATGGTTTGTGATATATAGCATTTTCCGCGAAGTAGTGTTGCTTGAATTCTAATTTCTATCGATCCCTCTACAGGGAGTTATGCCGATCCCTCCAACTTCCTATAATTAGAATGAGATCTGTAAGAGGTGTTCCATATGTTGTAGTAAGTTTGTACTCTAAGTTTCATGTATATGTATATTTTGAGTTATTGACCGATCATCGCTGCAAACTTGAGTTATGAAATCGATAGGGTATGATTCGTAATGTTGAATATGGATCGTACCTGATCCATCTTCGGGGAGTAGTGAGCTTTCATGCTTCTGCTTCATATTATCATATATGCTTGATTCTTGGACCCCACAATCATCGCTCTGGGCTATTGGCCTTGATGACAGTCGAGTCTAACTTTTCCAATTAGTTTGGATATAGCCGGGTCAAAATGCTGGATAACATTTGCCCCCCAAAGTACGTATTGTTGCAAACATGACATGCTTTAAATTGAAGCAAGTTAGAGTCACCGGAAAGAAATCCATCCGGTTTCATGAATAGTCGCTATCCTTTGGTTGAATTATTTTCCCAAAGTGTTTTATTCCTCTTTGATCGTCATAATGCTTGGTCGATTTTTAATAGGATAAATTCAAGATTATATTCCATTATTTGCTATCTATTTCCTGTTCTATAGGGCCAGTAAGCTTTGGCTATCTGATCCAGTCTTTTCTTTAATAACTCCAGGTGAAAATTCAATTTCTTTGATTTCAAGAAATCGAATTTTTTTAATATACATGTTCACGTTCAGGAACACGTTCTTGTCATTTGCTCTCGAATGCGTTTGTACGCTCATGAATCATCACCAATTCCTTCTAGTTTAATTGCAATTTGGATTGAAATTTCTTGTTTATATATTATTTTATAATGAAATAGGGGTTGTGATAAGTTATTCAATGAGAGGGGACTTCAAGTTCTACAGGGATGATGGCCTCGGAGTCGTAAGCATGGGTGAATGGAGTATGGCCAGTCGCGGACTTGTGGTTGGTTCTGTAAGCCCATAATGCTATTGGGAGTCCATCCACCCACTTGCCTCTAGCCTTTTCTAAACTTTTCTTTAGAATGGACTTTATGATTTTATTCACAGCTTCAACCTGTCCATTTGCTTGAGGGGGAACAACTGCCGCAAATCTCTTTTCAAAATGATGCCGACGGTAGAAGTCTTTAAATTTATCTTTGCCGAATTAGGTTCCATTATCAGTTATAATGGTTCATGGAAGGCCAAAACGACATACGATGTTCCTAGCAATGAAGTTGATTATTTTCTTCATCGCGATCGTAGTTAAAAGTTCTGCTTCAGCCCATTTGATGAAGTAATCAACTGCTATGATGGCATATTTTGCACCACCTTTAGAATTGGCAAGAAACAGATGATGTTGATAACCCAAGTGGAAAAAGGCTATGGCTAGTCATTTGAGTAATTTCTATCAATGGGGCTCTCAGAATTTTTGCAAACATCTAATACTCATCGCATTGTCTAGCGTGATCAACTGCATCTCGATTGACAGTTAGCTAGGAATACCTTTTAGCGGACTATTTTATTTGTCAGGGTTTGCCCCTCTGGTGTGATCGCCACATTCTTCTTCATGGACATCACTTGAGATTCATATGATTTCATCATGGGCGATACACCAAAGCAACAGAACGAAGAAACCCTTTCTATACATGACTCCTTCTTGGATGATGCAGCATGCAGCTTTGAGGAGGATCTATTGTTTTTCATTCCTTCATTTAGGAAGGATCCTTCATTGTAGATAGTCTTTGATAGGAGTCATCCATGACTCCTTTTCTAGTTCCGTCTCTAAAATCTAGTCGATCTCCATCTTTCAATGCTTGGAATGTTAAGTACTTCAACCAGGACAAAGTCTATTTATTATGCATCCCTAGGACCGGCCAGCATGGCCAGTGACTTGGCTTTTTCATTTTGTTCTCTGAGGATGTGTGTAATGGCGTAATACCCGAAGTCGGTTAGTAGCTCTTAGACCCAGTCGAGATAAGGAACAAGGCGCTTCCCCCGGTAAGATAATCTTCCTTGATTTAGCATGCTACTAACCAAGAATCACAAAAGATATGTAAAGTTTCCACTCCCGGTTCTCTAGCAACTTTGAGCCTGGCGATCAAGGCTTCACACTTATCTTTGTTGTTTGTTGCAAGGAAGTCGAGTTTCTTGGCGTAGCAGATTGATCGTTCCTCAGGAGTCATTAACACAACTCCGATGCTAGAACATGATCATTGGAAGCTCCATTCATGTACAGTTTCCATCGGTTGGTCGATTCTCCCCTGCTTTTCGGATAGTCGTCAGATGTCGTGAATTCAGATATGAAGTCTGCTAATGTCTATCCCTGGTTAGCTCTCTAAGGGAGATAAGTGATATCGAATTGCTTAGCTCGATATTCCATTTGAGAAACCTTTCAAATGTATAAGGTTGTTGTAGGACCTGTCGTAATGGTTGGTCGGTGTAGACATTGATGGGGTGAGCATGGAAGTAATGGCAAAGCTTTCGTGATGCAATCAATAGACAGAATGCGAGCTTTTCCAGCTTTGGGTAGTTTCTGTCAACACCCGTCAATTGCTTGCTAACATAATATACAGGCCTCTGGATTTGATTCGCTTCACGTAACAGTGTGATACTTATGGCGTGTACCGACACCGCTAGATAGATATATAGATCTTTACGATCTAGTAGCTTGGATAAGATGGAAGGTCTCTTTAAGTGCTGTACGGGAACTTGAAAAGCATCTATGTAATCCTACGTCCATTCAAAGTTCCTCTTTCCTCTTCTGATCAAGTCGAAGAAAGGAATACACTTGTAGTGGCTCTAGAAATAAAGCAGATTAGGGTACCAACCTTCTCATTTAAGCTCTATACCTGCTTAATCGTCTTCGGCACTTGGATGCTTCAAATTGTTGAATCTTCTCAGGATTGACTTCGATTCCGTGAGAGTAGACGATGAAACCCTAAAATTTTCCCAATGCAACGCCAAAAGAGCATTTAAAGGGATTATTTTCATTCCATATTTTCGTAGAACACTTAACATCTCAGCTAAGTCATCGATGTGGTCGTTTGATAGTCGTAACTTCACGCGCATATCATCCACATATACTTCCATCGATCGTCCGATCTAATCTTTGAACATCCCGTTGACTAGTCTTTGATAAGTAGCTTCAGCATTATTTAGTTCAAACGACGTCACAAATAATAATAATAATATAGCCTTAGATTGGTAAAGAAGCTGGTGTGCTTCTGGTCTGGGGTGTGCATTGGGATCTGGTTGTATCCAGAGTACAAATCTGTAAATGAAAACAGTTCATATCCAGTGGTGGGTTCTACCAGCGGGTCGATCCTCAAAAGTAGAAAGCTGTCTTTTGGGCATGCCTTATGCACATCTGAGTAGTTGATGCATGACCGCAACTTTCCATTAGTTTTTTCTCACAAGAATTAGATAGGATACCCATTTCGGGCAAAGGGCATAACGGGTAAACATATTATTTTTGAGTTTATCCACCTCCTCTTTAAGTGCAGTGAATCCCTCTCCATTCATGTCGTGTTGCTTTTGTTTCACGGGTACATGCCTCAGGTTGATATTCAATGCATCACTCGCGATAGTCGGTAAGATCACACGCATGTCAGAATGGGTCCAAGCGAACACATCAAATGGGTCCAAGCGAACACATCAAGATTCATTCAGAGAAAGCTAGCTAATTCCATCATCATCATTGCACTAAGCTGCGATCCGATCTTTAAGACCTACGAAGGGTTGTCGTGACTGACTAAAGTCAATCGTTAGTTCAATGGATGCAGCCTTGGATTCTTTGGGATCTGCTTCTTCATTCTCAGGTCTATATCTTTATAGAACTAAATGTGGTGTTGTTGCTTGATATTGGCCTTGTGTTGTGAGCTGAAAAATGCTTAAATAGATTTTCCCAAGTATTGGAATCGGTTTTGATCCCTTGTTTTGGTGGAACTTAAGCAGTTTTTGATTTGACACGAACATATTAGACCATGTGAACTCAAAATCGAACAATGGGATATACCATATATGACTTACATATTTGAACTAGCATAGGCCTTGAATCGGATGTTTACCATTTTAGACTTGAATAGATTAGCATATTTGTGCTTGTATTGATTGTAATATGCGCCTTGAATGAACTTGAATATGAATGTATGATTCTTAAATGCTAATAGATGATCATTGAGTTCAAACGTAACTGTACCTCGTAACTATGAGTGTGAAATCCAATAAGGATGGTCAAAAATGACAGTCACTCTAGTCGAACCCCAAATTCTTGTCATAAGCTATTGATTCTGATAATGATGGGTTCTAGATGCTTTTATCGATTACTTGCGATGGTTGAAGATCAGGCTTAAAGGAGCACAATGAATCAAATGTCGACTAGGGTTCAGCTTTGTGTTGTGTGCGCTGCATAGTTGGCTCTTCTTTTGGGTTTGAATCTGCTTGTGTACTCGAGTAACACGCTTTTCATTCACTGTATTTGTGATCTATTGCTCATCATTTAGGTTGGAATGATAGTCAGTTGCTCATGAACTTGGGCATTGATTCGATGATTATATCTCTAGGCATCCTTAGGTCGTAGCCTCGAGTCATCGTAAACACTAGATATGAGTCACAATATTGAGCTATTATGGTCAGTCTTCGGATGATCACATTTCTATCCCTGATCTTGGGTTGATAAATGTACTGCATGTACGGTTGAGTCTCATCCTAGTCATATTCATACTCCCACTAAGCTCCAAAGGGTTAGAGTTGATCAATGAACGGTCAGTTCACATTTATCTTGTTTCTCGCTCGTGACCCCAAGTTTGGGGCATAAATCGATAAGCAGGAAGGCAAGTCATGACCAATCAATGATTGATGCTCTCCCTACCGGACCAATGGCCAGGATTAGTGTGGGGACAGTCAAGCACGTCCATTTCGTATTGCTCTTCTAGAAGGATCGTGAAGAACTGGACGGTCAGTCGCGTCCATGTTGATTCATATTCTCCCACCAGATATAGGATAGAGTTGGCTCAGGTGCAGTCGGTTCATGCACATCTGGTTTTATACTCCTCTTGTCGGATCGAAGGAGCATGTTGGAGAATTGATGTTCAAGTCACATTAAATTGTGGTTTATTCTCCTATCTGCACTCTGGTGATCGAAGTTATTCGAAGGACATCCGGGCCACGTCCATTTGTATTTGGTATGGATCAATATTGACCGTCAACCTAGCGGGACAATATGGAAAGCTTGGATTGACCTAGTCATATGATATAGAGGGTCGCCCATAACTTTGGACATAATTTTGATTGGTTTTGTATGGAGGCCTCCTTGCAGTCATTGACTTGAGATGTAAAGACCACTCAGCTATAGCTATAATAGGACGTTGTACTCGGCTTTCAGTAATTTGTACTCCTACCCCTAGTCTTGAGTTAGTAGAGTTAGTTCATGAGTGGTCGAATTCCATCCGTAGTGAGTTTATACCCCTTCTGTCGAGTTCAAGTAGGAGTTTATGGAATAGTGAGTAGTTGAACCGCACTCACCTATTTATTCATATTCATATCCGCACTCTGGAAATAAATGTTCATTGGCGGATGGCCGAATCGCACCCAATTTGTGTTTATACTCCAGTCCGCACTCTAGGGACTTAGAGTTATTCTGGAAAATGGCTGAACCACATTTTCCTTAGTCATTTAAACTACCCCCAAATCATGGGTAGAAGTCGAAGAGTGGTCGGTCGAATAACGTTCACTCTTACTTGGAGTTCTTCACGTCGAATCATGGAAATGAGTTGATTTGCAGATGGTCTGGTCGTATCCGATTTAAACTTGGGCTCTCAAACTGCCCCTTGCATCTAAGGCAGGAGTCTATGCATGGATAGTCATATTACATCCACTTTCATTTAGATCATGCTTCTGTTGAACCCTAGGAGTGAGATGATTGTTTTGGCGAAATCCGTGCTTGAGAAGGGGAGCGGATGGTCGAACCGCATCCACTTTGAGTTATGTCTTTGCCCCTAAGCCAGGGGGAAGAGTTGGAGAGAGGATGGCTGAACCGCATCCACATTTTGTGTTTATGCACTTATCTATGCTCTGAATATTTGAATTAGTTGGTGGATGATCGAACTGCGTCCATCTCTTTGTGTTTATACTCGAGTCCGCACTCTAGAAACTAGAGTTGATCGATGGATGGTCGGACCGCATCCATCTTTTTGTGTTTATACTCCAATCCACACTATGGGAACTAGAGTTGAGTAATGGATGGTCGGACTGCATCCATCTTTTTTTGTTTATACTCCAGTCTGCACTTTGGGAACTAGAGATGATCGATGGACGTTCAGACCGCTTCCATCCTTTTGTGTTTATACTCTAGTCTGCACTTTGGGAACTAAAGTTGATCGATGGATGGTTGGACCGCGTCCATCTTTTTGTGTTTATACTCCAATCCGCACTTTGGGAACTAGAGTTAATCGATGGATGGTCTGACTGCACTCATCCTTTTGTGTTTATACCCCTGTCCACACTCTAGAAACTAGAGTTGGTTGATGGATAGTCGGATCGCGTCCATCTTTTTTTGTTTACACTCCAGTCCGCACTTTTGGGGGACCATATATAATGATCCTGACTCATAACAGAGATATGTGTTTATACATACTCATACATTTACATCCATAAAAATGTATAAATTCAAACATGCAGTCATATAACCATCATACTTCAAGAGTCAACCATAATATCAGAAACAAATAGGTAGATAAATGAATTTGCTCACCTGGAAATTCCAGAAAGACAGAGGGGTGTTTGACAGTTTCAAAGAAGGAAAGCCTGAATATCTTTTTTTTCTTTTCTTTAAATCTTTCTGAAGCTTTTATCTGCAAAGTTTATTAATACAAAACTCCAATTACTCTTTGTTGTATTCATCCACTTAATCCTTTAATAACAATTTTTGATTTTTTACTTACAGTTTGCATTTCTTTTATGTAACAGAGGAGCTTTTTTTTCTTTTCTGCAATTTGGAAACTGGAAGTAGATTAAATCTTTGATTTTGATTTTTTTTCTCCTGCAACTTAGATTGTCAAAGTTGTTTAAATCTTTGCTGTAATACTGATTAACAATATTAAGTTCAAATCTTTAAGAAATTTCTTGCCTTTATTTGATTTCCAGAGGGAAAAAACTGCACTGCCTAGTTGAACCTGATTTGCTTGTTCCAGATTTGAGAATCTTTTCTTTCTTCCTGTCTTGATATTGAAACATTTTGTTTGATCTTTTGCATTCACCTGAATTTTCTTTGAATTTGCATGCTGTAGTTTGATTGCTATTTCTTCCCTCTTTTTTTTGATTTTTTTTTATTTGCTTGAATCTGAAAATTTGGAATTTAATTCTTAGTTACTTCCTTCATTTCTTAGGTTTTTTTTTTAGGGGAAAATGAAGAGATTAAAGAAAAACTGGTTTGCAAATTTTCCTCCCTTCATATTGTTTATGTAATTAAATTTTCAAAAGAAAATTTGATTCTTTTGCCACTTGTAAAATTTCAAGTTGCACTTGTCAATTTTTAAGCCATATGGATCTAACACTTGTAAATTTATTTTTAACACTTGTTGAAATATAAATTTTTTTTATGTTTATATCCTTACTCTAATTTATTTTATAAATTTTGTTTTAAGCCTTACTTCATTTTTAATTTACAAATCATGTTTTCATGTTTTTCTTATTCATACTTTTATATATTTATTTTCAAATATGAAAGAAAGTGTTTTTAAATCCTTTGCTAAAGATTAATTTACAAATTGTGTTTTAAGCCTTGCATAATTTTAATTTATAAAACATACTTATCTATTTTATTTTCTTATGTATTATTTATACTTATACAAATTAAAGTAAAATGGTTTGAAGTAAATTAATACATTACTAATTAGTATTTATAATAAATACAAATTTTTTTATTTTCAATACATTTATATTTTTAAACTTAAGATATTAAACTTATTAACAAATAGTTATTTTAAAACTTTCATTTTAAACTTAAGTAATCATACTTATTATACCTTTGTATAAAATTTTCTTTAAGTCTAATTAAATTTCAATATATTAACATTTGAATTTCAAATTCACATTTTCAAATTATAATCTATTTATAAATATTCACTTTTGAATTCCAAATCATAAATTTTTATTTATTTTAAAGATAAAAACTTTTTTTTTCTTCTTATTAATGAATCAAGTTATCAGTTTGTTGAATTTTTCAAATTCATTTCTTTATTTACAATCTTTATATATATATATTCATTCAAATTTCCAAATTAATTCTTAATTTAATCAAGGAATCAAATTAATTACAAATTTAAATTTGTTTAAAAACAGGAATGTTACAGATTTCCCCCTTAGAAAATTTCATCCTCGAAATTTGAAAGTAGGGAGACAACAAAAGAATATAGAAAGATAGAGAGATGAATCACCAGATCAAATTGAATATCTGTTCTGAATTTGGCTTCCCAAATCAGAATATCAATGATGGTTACAAGAACGAATCAAGATACTTGGGTCACCAGAACTATGGAATATACAGGGGTATTGGTTAGTTCAAAAGATAACTAATCATTCGTAGAATATACTTGGACCCAACAGAATGAACAGACATATGGATGCAATCCAAAACTTTTAGTTTAAACAACCAAAATATGCTTATCAACCAAAGCAAACAATTCATCCAAACAAACAATTCTGACCCATCTAGAGTTTGCATCCCATGCACATATATCAAAGCTTCTTTCTGGAGCTACCAGGAACCATTAAAGAATTGAAAAGATATGATGAACAAAAGAGATTGATAGAGAAAAGACTGTTTTGGCTATTCATGGTACTGACCATTTGTAGTCGTATTCCCCTGTCCCCTATCTCGTCCTCGTCTTTCACTCATACTCACTATCAGTGGATAGTAAGAGAATTTACTGAGGCATTCGAACGGATATCTTAGGGATATACTCATTCTAGGGTATATTTCACCCTATCTCTAATGAGTTACTTAATGTTTTATACTCCTGAGCTAAAGTTTCAACCTTCAGCTCTGATACCAATTATAACGATCCTGACTCATAACAGAGATATGTGTTTATACATACTCATACATTTGCATCCATAAAAATGTATAAATTCAAACATGTAGTCATCTAACCATCATACTTCAAGAGTCAACCATAATATCAGAAACAAATAGGTAGATAAATGAATTTGCTCGCCTGGAAATTCCAGAAAGACAGAGGGGTGTTTGACAGTTTCAAAGAAGGAAAGCCTGAATATCTTTTTTTTCTTTTCTTTAAATCTTTATGAAGCTTTTATCTGCAAAGTTTATTAATACAGAACTCCAATTACTCTTTGTTGTATTCATCCACTTAATCCTTTTATAACAATTTTTGATTTTTTACATACAGTTTGCATTTCTTTTGTGTAACAGAGGAGCTTTTTTTTCTTTTCTGCAATTTGGAAACTGGAAGTAGATTAAATCTTTGATTTTGATTTTTTTTTTCTCCTGCAACTTAGATTGTCAAATATGTTTAAATCTTTGTTGTAATACTGATTAACAATATTAAGTTCAAATCTTCAAGAAATTTTCTTGCCTTTATTTGATTTCCAGAGGAAAAAAAACTGCAAAGCCTAGTTGAACCTGATTTGCTTGTTCCAGATTTGAGAATCTTCTTTTTCTTCCTGACTTGATATTGAAACATTTTGTTTGATCTTTTGCATTCACCTGAATTTTCTTTGAATTTGCATGCTGTAGTTTGATTGCTATTTCTTCCCCCTTTTTTTGATTTTTTTTTTTTGATTTTCTTGAATCTGAAAATATGGAATTTAATTCTTGGTTACTTCCTTCATTTCTCAGGGTTTTTTTTTTGTTAGGGGAAAAATGAAGAGATTAAAGAAAAACTGGTTTGCAAATTTTCTTCCCTTCATATTGTTTGTGTAATTAAATTTTCAAAAGAAAATTTGATTCTTTTGCCACTTGTAAAATTTCAAGTTGCACTTGTCAATTTTTAAGCTATATTGACCTAACACTCGTAAATTTATTTTTAACACTTGTTGAAATATAAACTTTTTTATGTTTATATTCTTACTCTAATTTATTTTATAAATTTTTTTTAAGCCTTACTTCATTTTTAATTTACAAATTATGTTTTTCATGTTTTTCTTATTCATACTTTTATATATTTATTTTTAAATATGAAAGAAAGTATTTTTAAATCCTTTGCTAAAGATTAATTTATAAATTGTGTTTTAAGCCTTGCATAATTTTAATTTATAAAACATACTTATCTATTTTATTTTCTTATGTATTATTTATACTTATACAAATTAAAGTAAAATGGTTTGAAGTAAATTTATACATTACTAATAGGTATTTATAATAAATGCAATTTTTTTATTTCCAATGCATTTATAATTTTAAACTTAAGATATTAAACTTATTAACAAATACTTATTTTAAAACTTTCATTTTAAACTTAAGTAATCATACTTATTATATCTTTGTATAAAATTTTCTTTAAGTCTAATTAAATTTCAATATATTAACATTTGAATTTCAAATCCACATTTTCAAATTATAATCTATTTATAAATATTCACTTTTGAATTCCAAATCATAAATCTTTATTTATTTTAAAGATAAAAACATTTTTTTTTCTTCTTATTAATGAATCAAGTTATCAGTTTGTTGAATTTTTCAAATTGATTTCTTTATTTACAATCTTTTTATATATATATATATATATATATATATATATATATATATATATTCATTCAAATTTCCAAATTAATTCTTAATTTAATTAAGGAATCAAATTAATTACGAATTTAAATTTGTTTAAAAATAGGAATGTTACACCATAGTTTAATGATGGGTAGTCAGTCACACCCATTTGATGTTTATACTCCGGTCCACGCTCTGGGAACCAGAGTTGGTCGATGGACGATGGACCATGTCCATGTGTTGAAGGCGGTGGTTAATGAATAGGCAGTCAGTCTACTTTAAGTCGAGCTTCAAGACTGATTCCTGTTTTCAGGGCAAGAGATAGTGTATGGACGGTCAAATCACGTCCACTTTAGTTGGACCTTAGTCATGCTAACCTTTGGGAGAGGCATAAGTATTTTGGTGAACTTCAAATATGTGCTGGAAGTGGATGGTTGGGTTGCATTCACTCCAAGTGTTTCTCCGGTCTTCAAGTCAAGTGTAGAGGTTGACAAGTGGACGGTCAGTCATGTCCACTTTATATAAGATTCTGATCTTTTTCGGGCTTTGAGTAAGGCATAGATGTTCTGTCAGAATTGAAGCACGGAGTAGGAAGTGGATGGTCAAGTCACACCCATTTTCCATTTCCAGTCCTTGCCTCTAAGCCAAGGGCATATGGTAGCCAATGAGCGGTTGAATCATGCTCGCCTTGATGATCTTCCAAAGGTCCGATCAAGGTCCATGGAGGTTGGTTGGCACCCAAATATAATTACTTGGCCACCTGCATCATTTGGAAGTAGTTTAGTTCAAGTTATTCGTATCTCACGGCATAATTTAAAATGAAATAAATCTTATTGATAAGTGAAGCAGAGTCAAATGCTCACTATTCCACTTTGCCCCAGCCCTCCTCAGTTGAAAGTCGACTATAGGTTGTCCAATTGATAATCAAAGGTCATTATTGGTAAGTGTCGGATGTTCCCTGCCCACCATCTGCGGGGATTGTTATCCCGCTTTTTGGCAAAGCCGTGATACCAAAAGATTGGTCGAAAACGGGAAACAGTTCATCTCAGAGATTGGATATACTTCACTTAGCTATGGATATCGATGAATTTTGCCCGAGTCCGGATCAGGCCACAATTGATAGGACACGACAAGAAAGGTTGTAGGAGCCATCATTTCAAGTTTCAAGTCAATCCGAGTTCGTATGCTCAAGATATGATGGATTCAGTGTGAAGAGAAATAGTCATTGTCTGGTTCGAAACCATGAAGTTCGAACCCATCCTTTTCGAACCCATCCTGTTCGAAACCATCCACGCCCTCTCCTTCGAACCCATGCTGTTCGAACCCATCCACGTCCTCGCCTTCGAAGCCATGGAGTTCGAACCCAAGCCACGTTCGAACCCATCGGCTAGTACCTGCCTCGACTCCATCGCTTTCGACTCCATCGCCTTCGAATCCACCACAGTGGCGTACCTTCGAATCCATGACTTCACTCAGCCTCGCATCCTCACTTCGAACCCATCGAGTGACCCAGTTCGAACCGATCAAGTTCGAACCCATAAGGATTCCTGGATTCGAATCAGTCACGTTCGAAACCAGGAATACTTCCTATTTCGAATCCACCGAGTCAATCGGTTTGGATGACGTGTTCGCCGTAGTTCACGGAGTCGAAGCGGTCCATTCGGAGATAAGTTAGGATCGATTCGAGGAATGCGCGCCACGTCACTGCAAGCCCACGTGCACTGATGGATTCGAAATCATGGGTTCGAACGACACAGCCAACCGAAAATGCTAATTTCGAACCGAGCATATCTCCTTAACCACACATCCAAATGCAACCAAATTTTCACAGTAGTTTCCATATGAGGTAAAGATTGTTCCTGCCAAGTTTCAGCTCGATTGGACCATTTCTTGATGGGTTCGAAATCACTTCGAACCGATGTCAGATCAAGACGAAACTTGGTGGGGTCGGTCGCGTGGGCCCACTCACGTGCCAGAAGAAGTCTCACGAAATTTCAGCAAGATCTGGGCCTCCAACGCCTATAAATAGCACCCTGAAGCCTTCAGAAAGGGGGGGAACTTCTGCCATTGAACGCCAAGACTCTGCCGGATTCAAGTTTAACTATCAGAATAGTTGTTGTATTCAGATTTCAGAGCAATTGTCAGCTGTAATCCATTGTAATCGATTGAATCGAGCAAAGCAATAAAGAGAAACCCTTCAAAGTGGACGTAGGCACGAACGCCGAACCACTATAAATCCTGTGTTTGTGATTGTTGCTTGTGAATTACTGTGATTTGTTATCTAGAGCTGAATTCTATATTGATTGTTGCTGAGTTCTGTGTTGATTATTATCAAGTTGAGTACGTAAACGGGTGCTTTCGTGATATTGGGTGTTTGTGACCAATTTTGGCGCAAACATTTTGGTGCTTTCACTGAGAAACTAATTCAGGAAGAAGTTGAATTTGAAAATTCAGGAGTTCAGATCTAGGAATTATGGCAAGACAATCGAGTAGGAGGCCAAGGCCTGAGAGAAGCGAACCACAAGGAAGCCAAGAGGCTTCCTCAGGAGCAAATCAACCATCGATATACATTACTAGGGACGAGATGGAAACTATGATGAAGAGGCAAGAGGAAATGATCCAGAGTTTATTCCAACAGATAGGACAGCTTGGAGCACAAAATAGGGAAGCCAATGGAGTCC
Organism: Allium cepa; assembly: GCA_030765085.1. NCBI lineage: Eukaryota > Viridiplantae > Streptophyta > Magnoliopsida > Asparagales > Amaryllidaceae > Allium > Allium cepa. The sequence goes on from CM060928.1 coordinate 622,047,800, forward strand.
AGAACGGAGCGGGACCGTCCGGCGTAGCACCAGAGCTAGGGGGCACACATATGGAGAATGTTGACCCAATCTTGGAAAGAGAAAGAGAAGGATCTGCGCAACCTAGGAGTAGTAGAGGAGTGAACGCTCAGTCAAGGGGGCAGATCCCGGAGTTACCTCGTGAACTCGGGGGGCAGGTTGGAAGTAGTGAACGAGGATTACATCTCGGAGACAATAACCGATTAGCAGAGATAGTTAAGAGAGCTTTGAGAGGTGGTATGGTGAACAAAGATTTGGAAGATGTCAATAGAAGTCCTTTTACTTCAGCAATCAGGCAAGCTAGGAACCCGCCTGATTTCAAACTACCATCATTGGATATGTATGACGGGAGAACGGACCCCACGGTCCATCTGACAAAATATATGAGGCATATGGAAGTACTGGGGGCATCGGAGGAGGTTATGGCCCGATGTTTTCCATTGTACTTGACAGATATCGCTGCACTATGGTTTAGACAGCTGGAGAACGGATCCATCGGAACATGGAATGGTTTAGTGGAGAGATTTATGAGGCAATTCAGGGTCCATATTACGAGACCCAAGAACGTGATGACTCTGGCAACCCTAAAGCAAAAAGCCGGAGAGACCTTGAGAAGTTATTTAGCACGATTTAATGCAGCAGCAGCTTCAGTGGATAGAGCGGATCCGTCCATGGTGGTAATGGCAGCTGTGTCCGGAATAGCTGACGGCACAGAGTTCAAGAATTCATTGACTAAAGATCCACCCATTGATCTAGAGGAATTCTATCATGAAGCAGAAAAGTTTTTACGATTAGAAGATGCGAATGCCGAGAGAGAAGAAGGAGATGGGATAGAAGTTTTTGCATTTAGAGACGAAAAGCCTCTTAAAAAAGATTCGGATAAAGGTAAAAGAAAGATTGAGAATGACAGAGACAGATCAAAGCGGCAACGGAGGGAGCCGCGATTCACCACCTACGCTGAGTTGAACGAGAGCCTGGAACGAATTTATCAGGATACCAAAGAACAGATTCCGTATCGTAGGCCAATGCGAAGGGATCCTACTTCTGACGAAAGGAAATCAGATAAGTTCTGTGTATTCCATGAATTAAATGGTCATAACACTAATGATTGTAGGCACCTGAAGGACGAGGTGGAAGGGCATATCAGGAACGGTATGCTCCTTCAATATGTAAGGAGACGAGCTCCTGTGGCGGAACCAGAACGACCACCGTCCACATCAGCTAGGGGCGACCCCGAATCAAGGCACCGTATGGTTATCAATTGAGTAAGATAACGATGAACAAGTTGTAAGCTTCCACTAACGCAATTAAATCATTTACACATGTGCGAGATCGCGAACGATCTCCAGACATGCTCTGAATGATCGTTGACCGTTTTGTAGTGGGAACTTACACTTTGACATCCATGCTTTACTTTCATTTCGCTTTAATTTGAACATTTAGACTCTGTTTGTTTGGACAATTGTTTTTGAAACTCATTCGTGTAATAGATATTTGATTCTGATAACTCTGGAATGGCTAAGCTACTTACACATATACGGGATCGCGAACGATCCTTAGGCATGCTCTGAGATGGCGATGAACCGCCCTGACAAACGATCCAGGATCTCACCCGAACGTGACCCTGGCATCGATAACACCAAGCCCTCCCGGGCACACACACAATCCGCCTCGAACGGCACCCGACTTCGAACAGTCATAACTCACCTTACCTCAATGGCTTGATCGCGAACGGTCGTCACTTGAGGTCCGACATCCGACCACGAACGGTCACTAATTCGCCTCGAACGGCACACGATCGCGAACGATCACTTTCTGCCTTGAACGGCACAGACCGCGAACGGTCACAGATTTGCCTCGAACGGCACACGATCGCGAACGATCACTTCCTGCCTCGAACGCCATCGATCGCGAACGGTCATGGCTCACTGATTATGAAATCCGACCTCGAACGGTCACCATTCGCCTTGAACGGCACTTGGTCGCGAACGATCATCATTTGCCACGAACGGCAGTCGACCGCGAACGGTCCCATCTCATCATTCGCCGCGAACGGCATCGACCGCGAACGGTCCTATTCCATCTTATGCCACGAACGGCACGGACCGCGAACGGTCCCGATTCACTTCAAGCAGCATACGATCCCGAACGATCGAAGCATGAATTTATACGCTCGACCGCGCACGGTCGCACTTCCCCTCGAATGACTCGATCATGAACGATCGTCATTTGAAGTTGAGTGCTTGACCATGAACGGCCGCACTTCATCCCAAATGGCTCGATCCCGAACGATCGTCATTTGAGGACATATGAAACTATTGAGTTCTTTGCAGGTTGATGATCGGATACGAACATCCAACTCAAGGCATTACAAAACACACCTTCCTACAGCAAGGCATGTTTTGGGGGGCAAAGTGTTATCCCGCTTTTTGGCAAAGCCGTGATACCAAAAGATTGGTCGAAAACGGGAAACAGTTCATCTCAGAGATTGGATATACTTCACTTAGCTATGGATATCGATGAATTTTGCCCGAGTCCGGATCAGGCCACAATTGATAGGACACGACAAGAAAGGTTGTAGGAGCCATCATTTCAAGTTTCAAGTCAATCCGAGTTCGTATGCTCAAGATATGATGGATTCAGTGTGAAGAGAAATAGTCATTGTCTGGTTCGAAACCATGAAGTTCGAACCCATCCTTTTCGAACCCATCCTGTTCGAAACCATCCACGCCCTCTCCTTCGAACCCATGCTGTTCGAACCCATCCACGTCCTCGCCTTCGAAGCCATGGAGTTCGAACCCAAGCCACGTTCGAACCCATCGGCTAGTACCTGCCTCGACTCCATCGCTTTCGACTCCATCGCCTTCGAATCCACCACAGTGGCGTACCTTCGAATCCATGACTTCACTCAGCCTCGCATCCTCACTTCGAACCCATCGAGTGACCCAGTTCGAACCGATCAAGTTCGAACCCATAAGGATTCCTGGATTCGAATCAGTCACGTTCGAAACCAGGAATACTTCCTATTTCGAATCCACCGAGTCAATCGGTTTGGATGACGTGTTCGCCGTAGTTCACGGAGTCGAAGCGGTCCATTCGGAGATAAGTTAGGATCGATTCGAGGAATGCGCGCCACGTCACTGCAAGCCCACGTGCACTGATGGATTCGAAATCATGGGTTCGAACGACACAGCCAACCGAAAATGCTAATTTCGAACCGAGCATATCTCCTTAACCACACATCCAAATGCAACCAAATTTTCACAGTAGTTTCCATATGAGGTAAAGATTGTTCCTGCCAAGTTTCAGCTCGATTGGACCATTTCTTGATGGGTTCGAAATCACTTCGAACCGATGTCAGATCAAGACGAAACTTGGTGGGGTCGGTCGCGTGGGCCCACTCACGTGCCAGAAGAAGTCTCACGAAATTTCAGCAAGATCTGGGCCTCCAACGCCTATAAATAGCACCCTGAAGCCTTCAGAAAGGGGGGAACTTCTGCCATTGAACGCCAAGACTCTGCCGGATTCAAGTTTAACTATCAGAATAGTTGTTGTATTCAGATTTCAGAGCAATTGTCAGCTGTAATCCATTGTAATCGATTGAATCGAGCAAAGCAATAAAGAGAAACCCTTCAAAGTGGACGTAGGCACGAACGCCGAACCACTATAAATCCTGTGTTTGTGATTGTTGCTTGTGAATTACTGTGATTTGTTATCTAGAGCTGAATTCTATATTGATTGTTGCTGAGTTCTGTGTTGATTATTATCAAGTTGAGTACGTAAACGGGTGCTTTCGTGATATTGGGTGTTTGTGACCAATTTTGGCGCAAACAGGGATTGCATAAATTATTGAAGCTTTTCTTTCTGGGTCTGCATTTTGATCACATCTCAAAGGTGTATACAATCTCTGGTATTATGACCATGTGTACCTTAAAATATATAACATATCTCGAATTTCTTTTGGGTTTTGGTGGAATCTCTCGAGGCTGGTTTCCAGTACAGCTTTGAATCATGAGTCTCCAAGTAGTTGTTTTTGATTGAATCGTTCAAAGGAGTATATGAGTCGGATTTTGGGATTCTGGGTCGTCTCATAGAATCTGAGTCCTTGCCTAAGGCCTCAATGCTGCCCTCGCTTTGACTTCCTTTAACTAACGAGTTTGCATCGTTCTTTCTCCTAGTCTGTTATACCTCCTCATTTCTTAGGTTCTGGTTCACTTTATAACATATATTATTCAAGGTCACACGAGGCTCTCTAGGTAACCAATCGCTAAAGTGTGTCTTAGGGTCGATTCCCCTTAACAATTGCCAAAATCTGTTATACCTCCTCCTTGCTTAGTAATGACGGTGTTAAATCTTTGCCAAAAGTCTTTAAGCGGTTCGCCTGACACTTCAGACAAATTAGAGAAACTCCTTATCCAAGTGATTAAACGAGGAGATGGACCTCGGTGGTGATTGCATAAATCACATGACCAATCGCTACCCCGAGGAATATGGGACAGAATCAGCATTTAATTACGTTCTTGCTCTAGCGGAATTCATGTGCCCTTCTTTTTTCATGAGATGCTCTTAGGGGTCTATGTCTCTAGAATACACCGGCATAATTGGCATATTAAATCTCTAGGGATATTCTGCATATTAAATGGCTTCAACGAATAGGCTTCGACTGGGCGAAATGCTCCAGTCATCGTTAGTTCGATCTGTTTTCAAGTTACTGTTGTTTGTAATGCTTGTGAATGTTGTATGCATGATTGTCCAACGTTTGACGGATTGGTGATAATTTACTTGGAGTCCGACATAAGAAAATTTTCTATTTGCTTGGAGAAAATCTTGGTTTACCCGAGTTTGACCTTGGGCCAGAACTTCCTCGGTTTGCTTCGGCCGAATGTGTGACTACTTCAGGTTCGACTTTGATGATGGATAGCTATACTTTAAGATAGTATAATAAGCGACGTGAGGCGGTCGTCACACAAGCCATCATATCATAGACGACAAGTCAGGCGTTTGGAAGCTGGTTAGTTAAGAGCAGTCATAATCTACCCTAGAAGCCTAATCTAGTAACAAATCCCGGTTCGTGTCATATCATCTTGGTACTCCAGCCTTTGGGTGTAACGTTTGAGTAGCGGTTCCTTGTTCATTCCTTGGATGCAATTCAGCAGCTGTCACTTGACCCCCGATGCCTCGGTCAGTCACAGGATGTAAGGGAAGCAGATAGAACGTACCGCCCTTAAGTCGAGCTCCAAATCCACATAGGGATCAGCTGAATTACCATGGTGAGGGATCGGTGGTATAGGGTTTGGTTTTGGACGAATGTGACATAAGGATTGGCAATGGATAGATCGATCATACAAGGGATCGTAATATGGAGGGATCAGACAGATGGAGCGATCAATCATGTAAGGGATCGGTCATATGGAAGGATCGGTCATATGAGGGATCGGTCATATGGTGGGATCGGTAGTATGGAGGGATCGGTCATATGGAGGGATCAATCATTTTTGCTAAGGCATCGGTATATACACCTTATAGAGGGATCAGTATATATACCTTTTAGAGGGATCGGTACATATGCTTTACAAAGGGATTCGTATATATACCTTAAAGAGGGATCCGTATATATACCTTGTAGAGGGATCAACATATATACCTTTTGGAGCGATAGGTATAGATGTTGGAGGGATCGGTATTAACGTCTTTGGAGGGATTGGTATTGAGCATTTATATATATTTAGGAGTCGGCTGAATTGCCTTGGTGAGGGTTTGGTCATTTAGGCTAAGGGATCAGTTGCAGTTGAAATTGGGGATCGACCATCTAGGCTTTGAGAGAGGGATCGACCATTTTCGCCTTAAGAGAGGAAACGACCATCTAGGCTTTGAGAGAGGGATCGACCACTCTAGCTAGCTTGAGTGAAAAATTCAACATCTGATCCCAAGAGCTTACATACATGAGTGAATCTGATCCTTCAAATCCTCCAAAAACATGGGAAGTATACTTAGTTCCTCTATCCATGGCTATCAACTTTCTTTAGGTTTCCTTCAAATCTGAGTAGAATAGGAAGTTTGTAGGTAAATAACTAAATCTATCTCATGAATATGGGAATCCACAAGTAGATGATGAGATCCAATCAAGATGAGAATTCGATTCCCGGTGAAAGCACCAAAATGTTGAAGCCAAAAATGGGCTTCAACACCCAATAGAATCTAGTAGAGGTTAGATGAAGAATGAAATTAAAATAGAACAAATATCCTAAAGGAATGCATATATTTTTATAGTGGTCTGGTAATCTTGGTATACGCGCACTTTATATTTTTATTGATCTTCCACTTGATTATGATTACAAGAATGTTTGGATCAGTTGGAATCCATTAGTGTAAAAGTGAAGAATAAAAATGACAGAGCCTTAGTACAGAAAGCCGAATCCCTTTTCTGACGTGATGCCTATTGTATTTATAGTGCATGGATCGGACTGAAATTTCGGTAGAAGGTTCAAGAGACCAAGATGACGTAACCCAAAAATTTGCAGGCCCATCGAGGCCCACAATAGGGATCGGTACCGATCCCTAGTAGTGCATCTAAATAGGCTGCGAACCCTATAATGGATCCCCCTTTATGTTAGATACTTGATCCCCACATTTCGTGCAATTCTAACATACGGTTTATGAGATATTACATTTTCCATGAAGTAGCATTGCTTGAATTCTGATTTATGTCGATCCCTCCAGAGGGAGTTAAGTCGATCCCTCCAACTTCCTCCAACTGGAACGAGATCCCTAGAGGGTGTTCCACATGTTGTATTAAGCTTGTATTCTAAGTTTCATATTGATAGCATATGTAAATTTTGAGTTATTGACCGATCATCACTGCAAACTTGAGCTGTGGAATCGAAATGTACGATTCGTGGTGCTGAATATGGATCTTACATGATCCATCTTCGAGGAGTAGTGAACTTTCATGCTTCTGCTTCATATTATCATCTATGCTTGATTTTTGGACTCCACAATCATCGCTCTGGGTACTAGCCTTGATGACAGTCGAGTCTAACTTGTCCAGTCGGTTCGGATATAACCGGGTCAAAATATCAGATAATAGACCATAACTCTGCTAACTTTGTTTTATAAACAAAATATCTTTTAAACTTCACTTCTTACTACCTTTTGTACTTTTATAAGTATAGAAAATATTTTATATCAAAAACAATAAAAATTGTGGAGTTTAAGAAGTGAGATAAAAGGAAGGGATTTCAAAGTGCGTTTATAGCGACTATCGCTATAAGGACAATTCTGTATTCAATTCAACATTAACATTATTCGATTTTATACACATATATGATTCCAAATTCGAACTATATATTAAATATGTATTAACATATGTGCCAATTAACATGCCCATATCAAATGTTCAAATATACTTAATTTAAACAACACGATTCAAAGCTTTTTTAAGGCAAGCTATTTGAAAAATCACATGCTTTGTAGAGCACATAATTAAGAGTTATAACTTGTAATGACCCATATTTTTAACTATTTCAAATTATTAAACTTAACATAATTTTTGAGCAAAAATAGTTAGCAATAAAAATTTAATGATTTATCAATGTAATTTACTGGGTATGAACTTAGATAAAAAATTTGAATAACAAAATTCCATAATATAAGAGATGATAACTTATATTAGAACGTAAATTAAATAATATTCAAATGTAAATAATTGTGTTGATGTTGAATTACTATAAAATGGAGGTAGTCGTTTTATTATTTGAATTCGTTTTAAAAGTTAAATTTTAAAAGTTAAATAACTTGTATTTCATATGATTTATATGATAATTATTTTTTTTTAATTTTAATATTGGAAATAATTTAAATAATTGAATCCTAAATTTAATATGAATGAAAATGATGTCGAAAGTTAACTTAAACTTTATTTAAACAAGAATGAAGATTGTTAACTTTTAAAATTGAATTTAAAGCGAATAAATTGATTTTGGAAAATAGCCTATTTTAATTAACATGTAAAAATAGTCTTTTAGGGCACTGTCTTGGATTTTGACGAAACCAGTTTCATCGGATCCGTAATAGTGAATTATTATTGGATTCCAAGTTTCGTAGAGATCGGACTTGTGTTTGGCCGTGCGAGCTTAAAACGCGTAGAATTTATTTTCAGAACTTTAATTAGATTAATTTGATTTTGAAAAGCTATCTTCTCAATATGATAGAATTGGCTCTCGAAACTAGTTTCATTGTGTTCAGAATAGGGGTATAATATATAGAATGTCAGGCGGCATGCTTCGTTTGGAGTTAAAAAATTTCACGGATAAATCGGGTTAGAAATTTATACATAAGGCCACGTTATATTTTCATTTGCACAATCAAAACCCTAAAAGCTTCAGCGCCGTTCCTTTTATCATTAATGATCGAAAATTCGTCTCCTTTCTTCCTCGTTTCTCTCAATCCACTCAGCGAAATCAAACGACACTAAAAAGAAAATTGTAGATCTCATCGACCTCTACAAGATAGACGATTGGATCGTGACGAAACGACCCGAGTTCGCCAGAATCGAAGCATGAAGTGCGGCGGGTGTTTCTCAAAGTTCGTGAAGAGGGCAGCGGCGGAGTCGATGATCCTTGGGGTGGTGGCGGCTCTAAGGTGGGCACGCGTCGTGGTGTGGTCGGATGGAACTTTAGTGGTCTAGGGTGGCGCGCGCAATGAATTTTTGGATGGCGTAATGGGTTCGATTAAGTGTTGCTTGGGAACGAAGATATGTGGTGGGTTAAGTTTTAATTAGTTTAACTGTTAATTAGTTTATTAATAAATTTAATTGTCTCGAATGTTTATAATTATATAAATTTCTCATACAAGGTCAAATTCGAGCGAATCGAGTCGCGTTGCAATCGTATCTACGAAGGCTGCGACATGGAGTTGGATTGGAATTTATTTGAAGCTGAAAATTTTTCAGTTTCAAATAAATGCAAGTGTTTTATACCGCTCACGAAATACTAAAATATTCTGATATTAGTTAAATTGAAATCATGAAGTGGTTTTTATTTTATTTACGATTATTTGGTGACTTAACTGACATTTAAATTGACGTGAATAGAATTGATAGGAATTTAAATTGACAGTTAAATTGAAATTGAAATTGAAATTAAACTGCTAGTTAAACTCCCGATTATTGACAACTAGTTGGCTATTATGATTTATTGGTTATTTTGGATCTTGATTGTGATGGATGGCTATTGGTTGATATTTTGGGTGATTGGATATTATTTATTTTTATATATCCCTGTTATCACCTTGTATATTATGGGCAGAATATAAAATCATTATTGGAATTATTTCAAATAATTAAGAAATAGGTTGAAATGATTTATACTCATGACACATTGATTTGGATTGAAACGATACATATCCATCTCTGAAATTAAAATTGAAATATCTGATCACTTGGCCATAGGATAGAAAATTATATACGGACACCGAATTGGTTAAATTAAACGGTTTTAGATTCTTGAATTTGAATTTATTTAAATGGTTGTGATTTTAAGAAATAAAATTTGAATTTATGAGAATTGAATTAATTTCGAATTCGACTTTTGAAATGGTGAATTTAAAATTTGTAAAAGAAATTATTTACGAAATAAATTTGAAATTGTTTTAAAGGTTTGAACTTTTACTTGAACTTCGAAGTTATTTAGTAAAAGTAATATAAATGGGTATTTCTAATTTGGTCTCGGAATTGAATTATTGTGAAGATTTGAACCTTAAATTGAACGCTGAAGTTTAATCTGATTTAAGTGATTTAAATTGGTAAACTAAAATTGGACTTAAAATCTATATAAGTTGAAATGATTTAAAATAAGAATTGAATTAAATTTAAACCATTGAATCAAATTGTTGAGTTGAATTTGAAGTTAAAAATGAACGTTTCGAAATTGAAATTAATTTTAATTGAATCGAAATCGAACTTAATTTGAGCTAAAATTGAAACTGAAGTTGATTTGAATTGAAATCAAAATTGAGTCCATTTGAATTGAACTGAGATTGAAGATGATTTGAATTGAAAGATTTGAAATGAATCGTTTTGCTGGAAATTTGGACCTGAGTCCAGATTTATGGGAAAGGAAAGAAATAGTTTGATTTGAAACTATTTTCAAAACAAATTATCTTAATATAAACTATTTAAAATCTATTTTTTTATATTCAAATTATTCGAATTTACAAATATTTTGCTATATAACCATTTTAATACTCAAACCATTTTATATCTGACCATTTTAACTATTAAACTATTTTAACTTTTAAAACTATTTTAACTATTCAAACTATTTTCTAAAAATTCAAACTGTTTAAGTGGGAATTGTTTATATTTAAATTGTGGATTTAAATGTGAATTGGGTTAAAATGAAGTTATAAACCTAAGTTGAAATTCGAAACGATTTTGGAAGTGAAATTAAGATATAAGAGCGAAAATGATTTTCAAGTGAAAGTGATATATTTTAAGTAAATATGATGATTTTGAAATAAAGAATATTTTGATATGAATATGATATTCCGATATCAAGTATGAATCATTTTCGAAATGTAAAAGAACCAACCGGTGTCTAAAACGACGTTTAGTTGTTAAAGAGACTGGGGCCTTTTATTGGCATACTCTTTGTCAATACTAGAACCATTTTAACAACTGTGTACGCGGAGAAGACTCCATGAACTGGTTGGATTTGTGTACGTTGTTGGATTTGAAGAAAGAGAATGATGATGGATAGCCCCAACACTTATGTCAATTTGTAATTACTAAAATAGGATAGCTTGACAGGGCCAATGTGGGTAGCTACCTTTAGCGGCCATTCGTTCTTCGATTTTCTTCTTGGATTTGGTCTATACTATTTCCTTTGATGTTGGTTTCGATTGGTGCACCTTAATTTGGGATGACTTCCCTTTGACTCGAACTGGTAGTATCCTACCTTGGGCATTGCCTCACGTGCTTTGTCATACTTTTATCCTTATATGAGACCAATACGAGTTTGGTTTAGTGTTGTCGTATCACGGGACATCCCTATCCCCCGACAGGCTACTGAGGAATTATATGCAAACTATACGACAATGCTTAAAAACGTGTTAAGGGGGATTAACGTAAAGCCTTAATGCTAGGAAAAATATTTATTTTATTGACTAGACATTACATATATAGCGTATTCTACTACATATAAATATGTTGACGGATTCTTAAGAGATGGAAAATCCCATAACATCTCTTGAGTCATTGCACGCACGTTATACACGGGATAGGAGATGTAGAATCTTGTAAACATCTCTAACACTATTACACTCATGATATACATGATTTGATTTGACTCACATATGAATATTTAGTTTTGACTCGAGTGTATTGTTTTACTTTATGCTCGGGTTAGCCCTGAGTATTTCAGTGCATTGAAGATTATTTTCTAGAGGACGAAGATGAAGATTTGGCATATTATATTACTAGTATTGTTCCACCGCATTGTTGTTCTACAGCATTATTCTATTGTTCTATTATATATATAACTCTGATAGAAGTTGTAAATTTTAATCAAATGTATAGTATAAACAACTTCATGAACTGTTTATTTGATTATTATATTTTGTTATTCTGCTGTGAGATTCTGTGTTTGTTTTCTTCTTTTCTTATGTATCTTAATTCCCATTGATTATTTATGTTTTGAATTATTTGAAGTTGGACATGTGTGGTTATTTTCGACTTAAAATTTTGGAACTGTGGATCGTCACATAACTTAAGTAGTTAAGGATATTATCATAGTTTATAACAAGCAATTTCAACAAAGTTTTTGGCTTAACTTGTGATAAGTATATAATTTCATTTTAATGAGTGAGATAACTCACTTTTTTAATCAATTAAAGCTAATTCTCTTCAACCTCTTCCTAACAACGCCGCAATAACTTCCTTACTTCAACACACAAGCACATAAACAAGCACAAACAAGAGAAGAGGGGGACAAGAAGTGTACGACCAATCCCCAAACAACCTTAATTGGGTACGGTTATGGCTTATAAGGGGAGGATGGATCCAAATTTCTTAGTTTTGAGGTGATGGAACGGTGTTATAACCTTTATTAGGTTGACAGCTTGAGTTTTGAGGAGTTTGAATTAGTTTAGAGTTGCTTTGATTTAAGAATTTTATAAAGAGGAAGAGAATGGAAGTGTAGAGATTTTAGGAGTCTTGAATTGTGAAAACAAAGAGAGTCTCTCATCATCTATTTACAGGCTTACGAATTAGTGGTAAAAGACCACCAATACCCTCCTAGGTCAGCCATGAAACTATATGCAACCATACCTCTTACGCAGCATGCTTTTCCTAAATCACTCCATCTTTTCCTCTTTAAATCAATGGTCATTTAAATCCTTCTTTGTAGAAAATTTTAGATTAATTAATTCACATTAGTGATGACAAGGTTTAAGCACTTGTTAATGTTTTCATATGTTTGTTACATAAGCCCAAAGATCTTGGACAACTTTTATTAAACAAAAAATTAATTTTTTTACAAAATGTATTTCGGTCACATTTTCAATATTTATTCAAAGAATATATTTTTGTAAACACATTTCAAAAAAAGTTTTTATCTTAGTTGTTAATTAAAAAGTGTTTAATAAGGTTATAAAATCATATTTTTAATATTTAACTATTTTCCAAAAGTTGAGATATTCGAAGGTGAAGTGTTCGAATTTCCGGGTCTTTACAATAAGCCATGCAGAGGCAGCACGAAAACATGTATGTCCATGAAAAGTTTGATAGTCTTAAGGCCCTGTTTGGTGAACAGTCACATTTTGCAAGGTATGAGCTTACGAAGAAGCTGTTCAATACCAAAATAACCAAAGGACGAAAAATGGACGATTACGTGCTAATGATGGAAGGCTATATTAATAGGTTTTCACAATTGGACGTACAGATAAGCAATGAATTGCAAGTAGATTTGATCCTTTGTTCACTTACTCCTTATTATGAATCGTTCATACTGAACTATAACATGAACCAATTGAATGTGAATATTGTGGAGCTCCTTAATATGTTGAGCTCAGTCGAATCACAATTAAAGGATCAAGGGGTTGTACTTGCTATAAAGGGTAGTGCATCATCTTCAAAGAGTTCAAATGAGCGAAAAAGTGGAGGCAAGTAAAAGGAAAGTAAGAAGACCGATGATAAGGGTTAATGTCACCACTGCCACAAGAAAGGTCACTGAAAAAGGAATTGTCCCAACTACTTGAAGATTGTTAGAGCAAAGAAGCAAAATGGTTCTACAGCTCCATCTGGTACATTTATGCTTCAAGTATTTTTTACAATCATTAAAATGTCTTGGATCTTAGATACCGGATCTGGTACACATATATATAATTTGTTACAGGAGCTTGAAAACTGGCATCGCGTGGTAAAAGGAGAAATGAGACTCCAACTAGCTGATGGATCTATAGTAAATGCAATGGTAGTAGAAAATTATCATTTAGTTTTATTAAGTGGATAAGTATTAATATTAAATAATTACTATTTTGTAAAAGACTTCATTTGTGGGATTATTTCTATTTCTAAATCATTATTGTGCAAATAATGTTATGAACATTAGTTTGAATGGAAATAAAGTCAGCAATGGCGTTCTTTAAAATGGCATTTATGTCATTAATACTAATTATGTGTGTTCCATGAACAATACTTCTAATTATAGAAATGATAATTATCTTTGTATTGTAGCTAAGTCATATTAGTGAGAAACGACTACACAAACTAAAAACTGAAGGTTTTCTATCGTTAGTTGATTCTGAATCATTTGACACGTATGAGTCATCCTTAAAGGAAAAATGACTAAGCATCCCCCCTATGGGTGCAATGCAAGAGTTGATGATCTCTTAGGGTTAGTACATAGTGATGCATGTGACCCGATGCCTATACCAAAGATAATAATTCTTACTTTGTTACCTTCATTAATGATTACTCAAGATTGGGATATGTGTATCTTATAAAGAACAAATCCGACGTCTATGAGAAATTTGCTAACTATTAAAATGTAATAGAGAATCAAACGGATCGTAAGATTTAAATTCTTCGATCAGATCAAGGAAGTGAGTATGTTAGATAGGATTTCCAACAATACCTAAAAGATAATGGGATTATCTCTTAGATTACTCCACTATATACTCCACAACACAATGATGTGTCGGAGCGAAGGAACCGAACCCTATTAGATATGGTTCATTCCATGACGAGTAAGGCTGAGATACCTTTGTCCTATTGGGGATATACGCTAGAAACTGCAGCACATATGTTGAACTTGTTAACCATTAAATATGTGCCCAAAACCTCTACTCTAATATCTTAGAATATGGAGTTGTCCGGCATGCGTTAAGAACGTAAGACCGAATAAACTAGAGGGAAGATCGGTATTGTGCAAAATGTATAGGATATCCCAAAAACTTAATGGGATATATATTCTAGAACACGGAGGAACAAAAGGTCATTGTTTCTCGACACGCTGTCTTTTCAGAAAAGAAATTTCTATCAAAAGAAATTAACAATGAAGTTGTAGACTTGGATGAGATCCAAAAAACTAACGCCGAAGCCGAACCAATTCACCCGTATACGATAACATACAACCTATTAGAAGGTCCAAAAGGGAATCTAGCGCACCAGAGAGATATTATGGTTTTCTTATGGATGGTGAGAAGGAGGACTATGTCTTAGATGACGACACTTCTCTATCTTTCCAACAAGCACGGCAGAGTAAGAACTCGGTGCTCTGGCTTGGAGCTATAAAATATGAGATAGATTCCATGTATGGAAAAAAAGTTTGGACTTTGTCGGACGTACTGAAGGTATAAAACCTATTGGCTGCAAATGGATTTTTGAGAAAAAGCAAAACGTAGATGGGGAAGTAGAGACTTATAAGGCAAGGCTAGTTGTGAAAGGATTTCGTCAAATTCAAGGTGTTGATTATGCTGAGACTTTTTCACCCGTAGCCATGCTTAAATCTACTTGGATTATGCTAGCCATTGCTGCATTCTATGACTACAAATATGGCAAATGGATGTGAAGACGGTTTTTTCTAAATAGTAATTTAAAAGAAACCATTTGTATGTCGCAGTTTGAGGGTTTTGTGGTCAGTGGGAGTAAAGGCAAGGCTTATAAGTTGTTGAGGTCCATTTGTGGACTCAAACAGGCTTCAAGGAGTTGGGACAAGTGTTTTGATAAAGTAATTAAACATTTTGAATTTTATCAAAACATAGAGGAAGTGTACGTATACAAAAAGGAACAGGGCAACCCTATCGTATTCTTCGTACTTTATGTTGATGATCGATTATTGATTGTTAATGACACTTCATTATTGCAATCAATGAAAGCTTGGTTTTCCAAAAACTTCTTCATGAATGATTTAGGAGAAGCAATCTACATATTTGGTATTACAGATCAATGGAGATAGATCGAAGAGGCTGTTGGTATTGTCCCAATCTCTGTACGCAGACAACATACTAAAAAGGGCCAGTATGGAGAATTCCAAGCGTGGAAATGTTCCGATGCAATCTAGAACCATCTTTCTAAAAAGAATGCCCCTCATACCGATGAGGAGAAGGTGCGTATAAAGAGCATTCCCTATGCTTTAGCCATAGGATCCATATGTACGTCATGCTATATACTAGACCAGCTGTGGCATACATATTCGGATGCGTACGTCGATACCATTCTAAACCCAGAGCAAAAAATTGGATGGTCGTAAAATATATACTTAAGTATTTGGAAAATACTAAGGACTTGCTCTTCATATATGGGAATGGAGATCTACTTATGAAGGGGCATACAAATTCGAGCTTTCAAAGTGATATAGATGATAATAAGTCTGTATCCAGATATTTCTTTACACTAAACGGCGGAGCAGTTAGTTGGAAAAGTTTTAAATAAGAAATAGTTGTTGATTCCATGATGGAAGCCAGTACATCACCCTCAAGGAAGTAGCAAAATATGCAGTTCGGATGAGCAAGCTTTTTAATGAGCTTGGAGTGATTCCTGATATTGAGAATCTTGGCATTGTTCAGTGACGACAATGCGGCGATACAAATTGCAAAGGAACTGAGAGTATACAAGAAGTCTCGACACATTCTTCGAAAGTTCCACCTAAGTAGAGAGTTTGCTAAGAAGAAAGAAGTCACGATTCAAAGGGTAAATACCATGGTCAGTTCTTGAGAAACTGATCGAAGGGATGGGATTGAGATTTCATAACTAGCCCTAAGTGCAAGTGGAAGATTGATAGTGTTAGGGGTATGCCCTAAGGACAATTATGCAATTTATTGTAAATTAACTAACCCTGTAATCAATTCTCGTTCAAAATAAAGGTATTTCTTCTTTCTATTATATATTTTAAAATGTGTTGTAAATAATTAAATGTTTAATTAGAATATATTTAATAGAAAATCCATAATGGTGTTTGTAGTAGCAATTACAAATAGATGTAATCAGGAATATTGTATCACAATGTTATAAGACACATCATTTTAAATGTTCCTAGTTGAGATGCATCAAGACTGGATATCGATGTATCTATTGAGACTGGAGTACGTAACACTCTTCAAATGTTGAGCAATATATTACTCATGACCACTGGGGCACCTAGGGGTTATGTTCCAATAGTTACTGGATAACTATGGAACAACTCATTCGATAGTTTTCTGTTGGTTAATATAACAAAGGTCAAATAGAAAATATCGACGTGACTAATTTACACAGTTCTCTCGACTTGAGAACACCGTGAATCTTCAATATGACAGCTCTGCTTTGATTATAGTCAAATTATGGCAAAACGTCTATCGAGCGACTATAATTGGGTCAAGTGAAGTATCGGAAGTAAAGTACTATTTAAGAGAGGATTCGTCTCCTTGGTTATATAAAGTTAGTACCACAGTCAACTCAAGTCAATCCAAAGTCAATATCTCTAGCAGAATAGTTCGATTACTAATAATTGTTATTATTAAACTAAGGACTTTGTGTTTTACCATAGAGTTGAATATGGACGGCGTTGGAATATTGACCATTACCAAATTCAATAAGTCCAAAGTGATATAGTTTTGACAAAGATAATTGGTGTAAATAAATCTCACAGCTGGGTAATGCTTAATAAAGTAAAATTGGATTTACTGAAGCTAAGTAAGCGATAAATTTGACTACAATGTTACACCACCAGCTAAGTGACGAGTGAACGTTAACATTCGAATAGTTTGATGTTAATTGCTAACCGAATTTACACCCAAGAGTCACAGAATCGAAATGATGAATTTTCCTTAGACCAAATGATTTAATTAGTTTATAATTGTTACAAATTAATTAACTAATATTCATGAAATATTAGTTATAAAATTTAAATATGATTTTAGAAATAAACAATATTATGTATAAATATATTTATAATAGTTAGGAATATATCGATTAATATGAGATATCGATAACAGATTAAATATAGTTGTATATATTTAATTTAGCCTAAAATGGGCTGATGACCCATGATGTTTTGAGAGAAAAGTTTGCTGGTCTAGCATGGATTAGGGACGGCTAAAACTAGGATCAAGGTATAAGAGATGTGCGGTTAAGACCAAGTGAGAAGGAGTATTAGATACTCATCGATTTTCTCCCTTATCCTACCGTTATAAATAATGATCTCAAAGCTATAATCTTAAAATTTTTGGCTGCCATATCTATCTTCTCCCTAGCCAAAATATATCCCCAATCATTCCCAAATAACTCAAATCAAATTCAAGTTAAAACAAAGCTATTCGATAGTGAAAGCTCAGCGATTCCAAACTAGCAGTCTGACGGATTTTTAGAGGAAGAAAATTCACTATTTCAATGTGGACTTATGGGCATCTATATTAGGCAATCTTTGTTTATGTGTTAAATGTATTATCATATTTTTATGATCTATTAATGTAACGACCCGGACTCGACCTTCAAAAGTCGGCATCCAATACATCACCCGTATTCGAATGTCGGAGATTCAAACGTTGAGTCTGGTTCACCGGAGTTTATAACACATTAGATGAAAATAACACAGCAGAAACAAAGAATGAATTTTATTGATACACAAAATGGATACAACAAGCTAGTGTGTTATTTTCATCGAACAAAGAAAGAATGCAGCTGTGTTGTTTTGTGTATCAATGAATGGATACAAAGCTAATTTTATTGATATACAAATGCAGCGTGTTATGTGAAACAAAGAAAGAATTTTATTGATACACAAAATTAGCTTGAAACAAAGAAAGAATTTTATTGATACAACAAGCTAATGTGTTATAACACATTAGATGAAAACAACACAGCTGTATCCTTTCCTGTTTCGACCATTTCTGGGGTGTGAGGTTCGATGAAGTCTCATCCCACAAAGCTACGCTTTTCACAAAAGCCATGCTTCGATCAACCAATGATCAGCACTTAGCATGCCACATTACCAAATTAGAAATATATCACTAGTAGCCATCAATTACATAACCTATGAGATCGTAGGTCTAAGAGAAGGGTGTTAAGCTAAGAGAATAAATTCCCCGCTATCAAACAGAAATGTATTTGATAGAAACCAGCTATACATCTCAAAGTGTAACATCAAACATACATCCATACAAGTCCATCCTAGGTCTGAATGGAAACGAAGGCACTTCGTCCAACTAAGGAAAAATTCCTTGCAAATCCGAATATTCCCTAATCATGTCCGGACTCCCCATCACATAGGGTAATCAAAATCTCTATACCGAGGCCATTCGGTGCAGAGACATTCGATGGGTAATCCTTTTGTAACAACCCGCATATTTATCGAGTTTGTATTTAAATATTTTATTTAAATATTAACTCGTTAATCGGATTTTGGTCCGAAAAGCTACTTTTTGCAAACGGTCAAATTAGGACTCGAGACCACTTCCATTGAGTTCGAAATGTCGTTTACAACTTTTTAAGTATAAACATCGATAGGTTTGGAGTTAGTGAAATTTCACTAACTTTTCCCGCTTTGGACTTTGGGTTAGTTTAGCCTATTAAGCCCAAGTTCCAACCCTCTTCCCCTCACTCTTCATAAATTTCCTAACTAATCAAGCTTTGGCATTAATGGTGGAGGGAATGGGAAATTAAAACTCCAAGCACAAATTCAATTGCAAATCCAACATTCAACTCCAAATTCAAGTAGAAGATATTGGATTCAAGCTTTGGATTGCTTCTCCTTGCTTTCAAGCTTCATCTTCATAAACTTTAGTGCAAAGGTGAGATTTTTATCTCACAAATCTAGTCTATAACTATATTGGACTGTTGGAAATGATTCCCTATCACTTTTGCATGCACATTTGCATTTGGTTTGGATTGGATTGGCGAAAAACTCCAATTTTTAGCGTTTTGGTGAATTTTCTGCACTTAGGTCGTTCTGGCCATTTTCGTGTGTTCGGAGTTAGGTCGCTCGCGACCTAACCCTTAGGTCGTTCGCGTGTTAGCGCGCTAGGTCGCACTGCCTTGAATTTTCACTTCGGAGTTAGGTCGTTTCACGTTAGGTCGTATGGGGTTTAGGTCGTAGGTCGTTTCTGGCATTAAATCCCCTCTGCAGCGTTAGGTCGCTCAGCCTTTCCTTGTTAGGTCGTCACCACTTAGGTCGCGACAAATGTTAGTACGTTAGGGCCTTAGGTCGTAGGCCTTAGCTCGCATTTGAGCTTAGGTCGTAGGTCGCTAGCTCGTAGCTCGTATTTGAGCTTAGGTCGTATGGCGCTTAGGTCGTAGGTCGCATCACCCTTAAGTCGTTCGACCTGATGCCTCCCTTAGGTCGCGCCATCTTTTAGGTCGCGTACCATACTTTAGCCCGTTGTCCCTTAGGTCGCTTGCACCTTAGGTCGGCCTCGTTAGCTCGCAGATCCTCTAGGTCGCGTGGCCTTTAGACCGTAGGTCGTTAGGTCGTAAGACCTTAGGTCGCCTGACCACTTAGGTCGCTTGACCTATTCAAATGTTAGGTCGCGAGTTCCTTAAGTCGCTCGTCTCTCTTAGGTCGCTCGCTTCGGCTACTCGTGAACACCACTAGGTCGTTTGACCCTTTAGACCCTTAGGTCGTGAGCAGATAGGTCGTTAGACCTAGGTTGCCTTTTCCCCTTAGGTCGTTGGACCGATAGGTCGCTTCACCTGTGCTCACGTTAGGTCGTTCGACCCATTCATCTTTAGGTCGTTCCACTTGCCTATCTCGTAGGTCGCATTCCACCTAGGTCGCGTGAACCTATAGGTCGTTGGACCCTTAACTTTTAGGTCGTTAGACCTCATTTTGTCTTCACTAGGTCGTACCGTTTTGGACGGGGCGCTGCCCCCTGGACCCCCGCGACCTGACCGGGCAGGTCGAACCCCGTAAGCGGTGGCGTTGTCCCCGCACCCCCACCTTGGGGGGTTGCCACCCCCCTGGACCCCCCCTCCGTAGGGGATCTTATCTGAAAAACATTAAGCTGATTTCCTTGGATTTTATTCGCATCTCCGTATGCGATCTTTGTGACTGATTGTTTCTACACTTGCTTATGTGTTTTGTCACTTTATAATATAAAGGTTTCAATACTAGTAGTAAATATCAAAACTCTTTTAACAAACAATTTCAACTCTATTTTTAATAACAAAGCTCTTTTCTTAAACCGTTTTCCATTCTATTAGTATATACAAGCCTTTACCTCACTCGGATGAGAAATCTAATTAAACGACTTAGTAAAACAAGTGGTATGAAACGCTTACGTTCACTTCGTCGGTTAATTCTTGGACTTGTTCGATTGAACCTCTTGTGACAATTTTATTAGCGAAGATTTACAGTTTGTTCGTAAATATTTAAGTTAAGCAAGTGGTTATGGGACATGAAGCTAAACTTCTATATTTACTAGCTTAGTGTAATTGACACTTCTCGTTGATCTTGATGATCGCTTTATGAATTAGACTAGCAATTGCGCGATGTCTCTTTCATTGCAAGGTTAGACTAGACACCACTTGTGTGATTCCATTCACACATACCTTTCTGCTTTTTGGTTAGTCTTGACCTCAATCTGTGTGATTCCATTCACACATGCGGGGTAGCTCCCCTTGGTCTTCGGACCGTCATGTGATAGGCCTCTTTCCCTTTTTATGATTTCTGGATTTCTCGTGTTGATTTCTGGAATTTATGTCATTGACTTGTTATGAGTACAAGTTTAGGGTATGATGCCCTCTTCGAATCTTTGAGAAGATTCTTGTGATATTGATTATCTCTTATTGATTGATCTTCTGTTGATCATTATTTACATACTTATAGTGGTATGTCGTTATGGATGTTTATGTTTATGCCATATCTTTTATGTTATATCATGTCATCTGATATTTATAGCTAGACTGATCCGTTTATTATTTTCTTAAATAATACTCGGGTCAGACCGAGATGTTACAGGTGCTTCTGCTTGACTTCTTCCCAGGGATTCATCACTCTGACTTTTGGCTAACTGTTTAGATTAGCAGTTTTTGTTGTATACACTTGAGATATAGACTCATAGTTGTATTCTTTTGTATAGCACGTGTTGCTATTCTTTTGTATTATCGTGGATCTTACTGACCACTACTCTGATGTACACTTTCATGTGTTAGTTATATATTCATATCTTCTTCCGCCTTTGTGATATGGATATCTGTGACTGATTTGTGATATGATTATTTCTATGTTTGTTTCCGAAGATTATTTATAGCCACCGTGTGATAAGCAATTACATGGATGGTCGCTCCTCAACAGCCTTATTCTCCGTGCTAGTTGACAGCACTACTCCGGAGTGTTCTTGGCTAGCGTGGGTATAGAGGTGGGGCGTCACAGCTTGGTATCAGAGCCAAACTTCGGAACAATGTAGAATAACTTAACAAGGATCATCGTCCTAAGTCTATCTTAGGAGTCATACCATAGGATTAATTCGAGTCTTCGTACCGATTCATCCTATTTCCTTTATGATTCCTTGTTTTATCTATCAAGATTGCTTGGTGTTCATTGGTGAATAACCTTCTTCCTTCTCTTCTTTCTTTCTTTAAGGAAGAGAATGTCTAGACCAGGCCGTCCCAGAACTGGATCATCTGGTGCTGCTCCTCCGGATGGAGTTTTTATGACTGCTCAACAGCTTCTTGATTTAGTAACTAATGCTCAAGCAGCTGGAGCTAACCCAGAACCCACTCACCCAAAGTCGGGATTTGCACGCTTGTGCAGCGATTACACCAACTTGGGTGGGAAGCCCTTCAAAGGTTCGGAAAATATCATCGAGGTCCAGGCTTGGTTAAAATCATGTGATCGAATCTTCTCTCGCATGAACCTTATCGATCTCCACCGCGTTCAGGTGGCTTCCAGCATGCTCCAGGAGAGAGCATTGGACTGGCACGAACTCCTTATTTCAGAAATTAATGAAGCGGATCTCACCTGGGAGCAATTTCAGGGACGCTTCGAGTTAAAGTTTGTACCAGAAGCTGGGAAAGTAACCTTGGCTCGACGTTTTATAGACCTTGTTCAAGGTCAATCCTCTGTGACTGATTACGTCGCAGCCTTCGAGTCGCTTTCCAAATATGGGGTTGAATACATCAACACCCCATTGAAGAAGAACCAGAGGTTCGTTTATGGCTTAAATAAGAATCTTAAGAAGCCACTGCTCCTGAAACTAGAAGTCGCATTTGATCAACTCGTTGATATCGCTCTTCGTCTTGAAGAGGCTGATCGAGAGAGTGATGCTGAAGTGGAAGGCGCTAAACCAAACTTCAACAACAAGAAGAGGCCAAACAAGTTCAAGGGTCCTTATCCCAACAAAAAGGGTAAGCAGGCAACCTCTGCGGCAAAGTCTCCTTCTCCTAGTGGTGCGAGTTGCTTCAACTGTGGGTCTGGGGATCATTATGCGAATAAGTGCTCTAAGCCCAAATCTTGTCGCTATTGTAAGAGCCCAGATCACTTTATACATCAATGCCTCAAACGTAAAAGCAGGAATGAGGGAAAGTTAAATGTGGCTCAAGCCCCTGGCAACACATCTCGTGGCCAAGGTATTTCTCATTCCATTCTTGATGGCATTATTTTATTTCATGATCAACCTATTAGAGTTCTCTTTGATACGGGTGCATCCCATTCTTTTATATCAAAGGAACTGGTAGACACTTTTTCCTTAAGTGTTACTGCATTGATGACTTCTTTAAAAATTGCGAATCCTGTTGGTGGATCCGCAACTCTTAGTTTGCTTTGTAAAGATGTGGAGATTATTTTTTGCGATCTTTCTTTCCTAGCCGATTTGCATGTCATGCGTTACTTAGGCTTTGGAATAATTTTGGGAATGGATTGGCTTAACCGTTATCAAGCCCATATCCTATGTCCTGAACGGGCTATTCATCTCCGTCATCCACTATCCGTTAATCAGATTTCTGTTAATCTTAAAGATTCAGAATCCTGTTTGGTGGCATCTTTATATTCTTTAAATCCTCGTGATAACGATGATGATGATGATGATGAAGATGATATTATTTCTCGTATTCATGTTGTTCGTGAATTTTCCGACATATTCGAGCCCGTTTTAGGTTTGCCACCTAAACGAGCAATTGAGTTCAGAATTAATCTTGTTTCTGGAGCTCAACCTATTACTCGTCCTCCTTATCGCATGTCCAATAAGGAAAATGAGGAGATGCGTAAACAATTATCTGAGTTGGAGACGAGGCAATTTATTCGCTCTAGTTCCTCGCCTTGGGGAGCTTCGGCTATTTTCGTAAAGAAATCCGATGGTACTCTGAGGCTCTGCGTTGATTATCGCAAGCTTAACGATCTTACTATTAAAAATAAATATCCTTTACCTCGGATTGATGATCTATTCGATCAGCTTAGTGGTGCTAAGGTCTTTTCACAATTGGACTTGGCTACCGGTTTCCATCAGCTTCGTATCGCTGAGGATAGCATTCCTTTGACATCATTCCGTACTCGATATGGATCTTATGAATGGCTTGTTATGCCATTTGGGTTAACGAATGCTCCAGCTTATTTCGTTGACCTCATGAATCGAGTTTTCAAAGATTTCCTCGATCGGTTTGTTCTCATATTCATTGATGATATTCTAGTGTATTCAAAAACCGAGGAGGAACATGAGAAACATCTTAGGATTGTATTGGAAACACTTAGGAGTAATCAATTAAAGGCGAAATTTTCTAAATGCCACTTTTGGCAATCTCGTGTGAAGTTTCTCGGTCATATTATTTCCGAATCCGGGATATCCGTGGATCCTTCAAAGATCGAAGCGATTCAAGATTGGAAGAGACCGGAGAGTGTGACAGAGATTCGTAATTTTCTCGGATTGGCGGGCTATTACCGCCGTTTTATTAAAGACTTTTCTAAGATTGTCGTGCCTCTTACTGGCTTGACTAAGAAGGGAGTTAAATACATTTGGTCGGACAAATGTGAAGCCTCTTTTCAGAAATTGAAAGAACTCCTTTCCGATGCTCCTATTCTTGTGATTCCCGAGGGGAATCAAGATTTTGTTGTTTATACCGATGCTAGTCACGTTGGGTTGGGTGCCGTTCTTATGCAAAAAGAACGTGTTGTTGCTTATGCTTCTAGGCAATTGAAGTCGGCCGAGACTAGATATGCCACACATGATCTAGAGCTCGCGGCTATTGTTTTCGCCCTTCGAATGTGGCGTCATTATCTATTGGGAGAGAAATTTATTCTTTACACGGATCATAAGTCTTTGAAATATTTATTTTCTCAAAAAGAACTTAATTTACGTCAACAGCGTTGGCTCGAGTTCCTTGCACCTTATGATCTTGATATTCTTTATACCCCCGGTAAGGGTAATCGTGTCGCCGATGCTCTTAGCCGTAAGCAACAAGCAGTTGTTTTTATGATGATATCCGAATGGAACGATCTCGAGATCTTATCCACTTGTGAGATTCGAGAGCGCGTATCCGATTTATGCTCATCGCTTGTTTTATGTAGCCTTGAGGCTCATCCTTCTCTTTTAGACCGCGTTCTTGAAGCTCAAGGGCTAGATTCTGAATTGGCTCTTCTTGGCAAAAATGTTAAGGATAAAATTGATATTGAAGGTTTGAAAGACTTTGATATTGATTCTCGTGGCGGCATTCGAAAATTTGGTAGACTTATCGTACCAAATATTGGAGATCTTCGTAAAGATATTTTAGAAGATTCCCATCGTTCTAAATTCACCATTCATCCTGGTAGTAGTAAAATGTACGCTGATATGAAGCGACTTTATTATTGGGAGGGAATGAAATCTGATATTGCTAACTTTGTTAAGTGTTGCATGACTTGCCAACTTGTCAAGGCCGAACATCAAAGGCCTGGTGGGTTATTGCAACCTTTAGAAATTCCAATTTGGAAGTGGGATCAAATTTCCATGGACTTTATAGATGGCCTTCCCCGTTCTCGTTCGGGTCATGATAGCTTATGGGTGATTGTTGATAGACTTACTAAATCCGCCCATTTTATTCCGGTTCGGTCTAACCGAACCGTTCCTCTTTTGGCCAAACTATTTGTCAAGGAAATTGTAAAATTGCATGGAGTTCCTACTTCTATTGTTAGCGATCGTGATCCATTGTTTACTAGTGGATTTTGGAAGAGTCTTCAAAAAGCTTTAGGAACGAAGCTTAATTTTAGCACCGCTTATCACCCCCAGTCCGATGGACAAACCGAGCGTGTGAATCAAACTCTTGAAGATCTTTTTCGTGCTTGTGTGCTTGATTTTGGTGAAAGTTGGGAAGATCATATTTCACTTGTTGAATTTTCCTATAATAATAGCTTCCAATCTAGTATTGGTATGGCACCTTTCGAGGCACTCTACGGAAGGCCATGCCGATCTCCTTCTTGTTGGCTTGAGGCCGGTGAGAAGCTGGTTTTAGGTCCAGACTTTATTCGTGATTCCACGGAAAAGATTGAACTTATTCGACATAGGATGAAAGAAGCCCAGAGTAGACAAAAATCCTATGCCGATAATCGAAGAAGGAAATTAGAATTTTCTGTTGGGGATCCTGTTTTTATTCGTGTTTCACCTATGAAGGGTGTTGTACGTTTCAGTCGATCGGGGAAGTTAGCGCCTCGATATATTGGGCCATTTCCTGTCACTGAACGTATTGGTTCCATGGCTTATCGCCTTGCATTGCCGGCTCAGTTTTCTGCTATGCATGATGTATTTCACGTTTCTCAATTACGGAAATGCCTTCGGGATTCCGATTCTATTCTTGAGCCTGCTGTTGTGGAAGAAATTGAAGTTTCGCCGAATTTAACTTATGAGCAGCATCCTATTCGAGTTATAGCTTCTGAGGTTAAACGACTTCGAAATAAAGATGTTCCGCTTGTGAAGGTTCAATGGTCATCAAATCCTAAGGATTGTTCTTGGGAATCCAGAGAATTCATCGAGCGTACACATCCGGACTTGCTTACTCCTTCTCCTAGAGGTGAACTTCTTATTTCAAAATTCCTCTTGTGTTAATATGCTTTTATGGTTGTTACTTTTTATTTCCATCTTATATATATTGCGAGGACGCAATTTCTTTAAGGAGGGGAGTCTGTAACAACCCGCATATTTATCGAGTTTGTATTTAAATATTAACTCGTTAATCGGATTTTGGTCCGAAAAGCTACTTTTTGCAAACGGTCAAATTAGGACTCGAGACCACTTCCATTGAGTTCGAAATGTCGTTTACAACTTTTTAAGTATAAACATCGATAGGTTTGGAGTTAGTGAAATTTCACTAACTTTTCCCGCTTTGGACTTTGGGTTAGTTTAGCCTATTAAGCCCAAGTTCCAACCCTCTTCCCCTCACTCTTCATAAATTTCCTAACTAATCAAGCTTTGGCATTAATGGTGGAGGGAATGGGAAATTAAAACTCCAAGCACAAATTCAATTGCAAATCCAACATTCAACTCCAAATTCAAGTAGAAGATATTGGATTCAAGCTTTGGATTGCTTCTCCTTGCTTTCAAGCTTCATCTTCATAAACTTTAGTGCAAAGGTGAGATTTTTATCTCACAAATCTAGTCTATAACTATATTGGACTGTTGGAA
Source organism: Allium cepa (assembly GCA_030765085.1). NCBI lineage: Eukaryota > Viridiplantae > Streptophyta > Magnoliopsida > Asparagales > Amaryllidaceae > Allium > Allium cepa. The sequence goes on from CM060928.1 coordinate 622,074,875, forward strand.
ATGATTCCCTATCACTTTTGCATGCACATTTGCATTTGGTTTGGATTGGATTGGCGAAAAACTCCAATTTTTAGCGTTTTGGTGAATTTTCTGCACTTAGGTCGTTCTGGCCATTTTCGTGTGTTCGGAGTTAGGTCGCTCGCGACCTAACCCTTAGGTCGTTCGCGTGTTAGCGCGCTAGGTCGCACTGCCTTGAATTTTCACTTCGGAGTTAGGTCGTTTCACGTTAGGTCGTATGGGGTTTAGGTCGTAGGTCATTTCTGGCATTAAATCCCCTCTGCAGCGTTAGGTCGCTCAGCCTTTCCTTGTTAGGTCGTCACCACTTAGGTCGCGACAAATGTTAGTACGTTAGGGCCTTAGGTCGTAGGCCTTAGCTCGCATTTGAGCTTAGGTCGTAGGTCGCTAGCTCGTAGCTCGTATTTGAGCTTAGGTCGTATGGCGCTTAGGTCGTAGGTCGCATCACCCTTAAGTCGTTCGACCTGATGCCTCCCTTAGGTCGCGCCATCTTTTAGGTCGCGTACCATACTTTAGCCTATTGTCCCTTAGGTCGCTTGCACCTTAGGTCGGCCTCGTTAGCTCGCAGATCCTCTAGGTCACGTGGCCTTTAGACCGTAGGTCGTTAGGTCGTAAGACCTTAGGTCGCCTGACCGCTTAGGTCGCTTGACCTATTCAAATGTTAGGTCGCGAGTTTCTTAAGTCGCTCGTCTCTCTTAGGTCGCTCACTTCGGCTACTCGCGAACACCACTAGGTCATTTGACCCTTTAGACCCTTAGGTCGTGAGCAGATAGGTCGTTAGACCTAGGTTGCCTTTTCCCCTTAGGTCGTTGGACCGATAGGTCGCTTCACATGTGCTCACGTTAGGTCGTTCGACCCATTCATCTTTAGGTCGTTCCACTTTCCTATCTCGTAGGTCGCATTCCACCTAGGTCGCGTGAACCTATAGGTCGTTGGACCCTTAACTTTTAGGTCGTTAGACCTCATTTTGTCTTCACTAGGTCGTACCGTTTTGGACGGGGCGCTGCCCCCTGGACCCCCGCGACCTGACCGGGCAGGTCGAACCCCGTAAGCGGTGGCGTTGTCCCCGCACCCCCACCTTGGGGGGTTGCCACCCCCCCTGGACCCCCCCTCCGTAGGGGATCTTATCTAAAAAACATTGAGCTGATTTCCTTGGATTTTATTCGCATCTCCGTATGCGATCTTTGTGACTGATTGTTTCTACACTTGCTTATGTGTTTTGTCACTTTATAATATAAAGGTTTCAATACTAGTAGTAAATATCAAAACTCTTTTAACAAACAATTTCAACTCTATTTTTAATAATAAAGCTCTTTTCTTAAACCGTTTTCCAATCTATTAGTATATACAAGCCTTTACCTCACTCGGATGAGAAATCTAATTAAACGACTTAGTAAAACAAGTGGTATGAAACGCTTGCGTTCACTTCGTCGGTTAATTCTTGGACTTGTTCGATTGAACCTCTTGTGACAATTTTATTAGTGAAGATTTACAGTTTGTTCGTAAATATTTAAGTTAAGCAAGTGGTTATGGGACATGAAGCTAAACTTCTATATTTACTAGCTTAGTGTAATTGACACTTCTCGTTGATCTTGATGATCGCTTTATGAATTAGACTAGCAATTGCGCGATGTCTCTTTCATTGCAAGGTTAGACTAGACACCACTTGTGTGATTCCATTCACACATACCTTTCTGCTTTTTGGTTAGTCTTGACCTCAATCTGTGTGATTCCATTCACACATGCGGGGTAGCTCCCCTTGGTCTTCGTACCGTCATGTGATAGGCCTCTTTCCCTTTTTATGATTTCTGGATTTCTCGTGTTGATTTCTGGAATTTATGTCATTGACTTGTTATGAGTACAAGTTTAGGGTATGATGCCCTCTTCGAATCTTTGAGAAGATTCTTGTGATATTGATTATCTCTTATTGATTGATCTTCTGTTGATCATTATTTACATACTTATAGTGGTATGTCGTTATGGATGTTTATGTTTATGCCATATCTTTTATGTTATATCATGTCATCTGATATTTATAGCTAGACTGATCCGTTTATTATTTTCTTAAATAATACTCGGGTCAGACCGAGATGTTACAGGTGCTTCTGCTTGACTTCTTCCCAGGGATTCATCACTCTGACTTTTGGCTAACTGTTTAGATTAGCAGTTTTTGTTGTATACACTTGAGATATAGACTCATAGTTGTATTCTTTTGTATAGCACGTGTTGCTATTCTTTTGTATTATCGTGGATCTTACTGACCACTACTCTGATGTACACTTTCATGTGTTAGTTATATATTCATATCTTCTTCCGCCTTTGTGATATGGATATCTGTGACTGATTTGTGATATGATTATTTCTATGTTTGTTTCCGAAGATTATTTATAGCCACCGTGTGATAAGCAATTACATGGATGGTCGCTCCTCAACAGCCTTATTCTCCGTGCTAGTTGACAGCACTACTCCGGAGTGTTCTTGGCTAGCGTGGGTATAGAGGTGGGGCGTCACACCTTTCGTTTTCAAAAACACCCGGTCTTCAACCACCGCCTTCAAATGTTATTCCAATTCGTCGTATCATTATTCAAAATAGGTTTTATGACCTAATGTCCTCTCCCGGCTTAACCGAATAATGAGCGCTTATTTTAAAAAACATGTGGATATATTCACAACAAATTTCCATTCTTAACCTTTTAAACAAAAGATTCATCTTTAAGATTCGATGTGGTTTTCGGATAACCATTTGGAATCCAACTCCCGGTCGCATCGAAATTCAAATGTGGTTTTAAAGGCCAATATTGTTTAAGTAAACAAATTCAATTCAATTCAGAATTTCGCATTCACACCGCAATTTATCATAAATAATCATAGCTCAATCCAAAGCAATTCAAATCACAGAACATCACAAATCAGAGATATCAAACAATTCAAGGCATTCAATATAATCCAATTATCCGCAAGCAAGATTAATTAATCACCTAATTATAATTAATTTAATTAACTCAAAATAAATTAAGTACTTATGAATTGATCACCTAATCCTGCTTAATTACAAACCATTGGCTATTATACTAATTAATTAATTACCCTTAATTAATCGCATAAATTAATTAATCTTTAGTTAATTACATTAATTAATTACATTAATTGATTAATCCTTAATTATTAGTTAATTAACCTTTAGTTAATTAACTTTTAATTACTTATATTAAGAATTAACCATTAACAATTAATTAACCTTTAATTAATCTTATTAATTAATTAACCCTTAATTAATTATATTAACAAATTAACCCTTTAATTAAGTAATTATCCTTTAATTAATCACATAAATTAATCAACCATTAATTAATTACATCAAGTAATTAACCTTTAAGTAATTATTCTTTAATTACTTACATTAATTAGTTCTCCTTTAATTAATTACATTAAGTAATTAAGCATTAATAACTAATTAACCTTTGATTCATCCCATTAATTAATTAATTAATGATCCTTTAATTAATCAAGACCCCGTATTAATTTTAAAGATAAACCTTTGAAAATAATTATCATTAACATACGAATTAACTAAGATCTTAAATTAATAATTAAAACATTTACCTTAAACACTCACTTAATTACATCATTAAGATCTTTGAAAACACTTAGTGATTTAAATCAAATAATTACCCTAATATATAATTTTTTAAAAACCAAATCAATTAATCTTAAAAACAATCAACTTTAAAATTTAATCTTTGAAATATATTTTTTATTAATCCACAAATTAACTTAGACCTTTAAGTCAATTAATAAATTAAAAACACTTTATCTTAATTAACTTCTTAATTACACCATTTAACTTATTTAAATAAACTTGAAAATTAACTTAACTAATTCAAATTAAAATAAATCATTCAACTCTTATCTATCTAAACCTTTAAATCAACATCAATTATTTAAAAGAAATTTATTTAAGAAGATAATTCAAAACTTGGTTGATTAAAATTTAAAATCTTGATTTATTTGAAAATTGAAAACCTGTTATTACTTGTACCCAAGATAATTCGAGCATTAACCCGAGCCAGTTTCAATTTTTCCCGATTACACACCCGAGCCATATTTTTTCTTCTTTGTTTTGTTTAAATTTTTAAACTGGTTAAAACCTGTAACACTCACGTATACTAACACGAGCCAAAATCACGTTTCCTCGAGTACAAACCCGAGACACAACTTTCTTTTCATATCCAACATCAACAAACCTATCTCTTGATACACACTGACACACATTCATGTGCATACGCCAACGCTGACGCTTTGATCAAAACCAGACATCGAACCCTAGTTCGACGTCGCCCGACCACCACGTCGATCTAAAATCCATCGATCATTTTTCCAATGATCTCCATCATGCCAGCTTCCTTCAGACCCAAGCTCGACCAACCTAGACCAGCCGATCGCCAGTAATAAACAGAGAAACCAAAACTGTTTAACTCAAGAAATCTCCACATTCCCATCCTTAAAAATCATGAAACGATTATCAAAATTCATATTTTTCGAGTAAGATTACAATTATATAATCAAATTGTGGAATCCAGATAATCGAATTTCTTATTTAAATTTATCATCCCTCTAAATATCCCATTTTCAAAATATTTACTTAACATATTCACTTGAATTTATTTTTAAAAATGAATTCTGGTTGATATTAACACATTTCATTCAAAGATCAAATCCTAAAAGGGATTGGAAGAAGAGGGATTGAATTTTGAACTTTTTAAAACCTGTATAATTTAGAACAAAGGCATTTTTGTTTGTACACAGACATGCACACGCATATATACATATATATAGGATTGCAGGCATATTTAACAACTTTACAAACATTTCTCATATCATACTTCAAGTACAAATCCAAACATCAAGATCCATAACAGATTTGAGTTAGTCTACTCACTGTTAAAGAACAACAGAGAACAGCCTGGAAATGATTTTGAAAATATGGAAAACTTGACTTTTCTGATTTACTTTGATCTAAACCTGATTGTTGAAGTTGAGTTGAACTTGCTTGTTTTCTGATCAGGTTGATGTTTAAAAAGAAATTGTTGCTTGATTTTAATTCTTCTCTGGTTTATAACTTCCAGGTTTGATTTTCTTTTGCATAGCTTTCAGGTTTGGATTTTTTGAACAGGTTTTGAATTTGGAAAGGTTGTTGTTTTCAGGTTTTTAGAATTGAAAGAGTTTGAATCTTTTCTGGTTTTGCTTTGTTGAGTTATCAGGTTTTTATTTTGAATTTATCACAAAGAAATGAGAAGGAAGGAGTAGATATATATATAGCCTTAATTTCCTTTTTATTATTATTAAAAATGAAAAGAAAATTTATGACACTTGTATATTGGCATGATGAAATTGTTACAAATGTTTGAATGCATGTTAATATCCTTTACACTTGTCAACTTCATGTATTACAAAGCTTACACATATTAATTTGCATATATTTAACATTTAAATATAATTTATATTATATTTTCAAATTTAATTAATGCATTTCCTTTTATTATATTAACATTGTTATGTATTTATATATATATATATACACACAAATTGTTTTTCTATATCATGTATAAATTTAAAAGAAAGTATTTAAACCTTTTATTAAATCTTTTTCAACTAAAACTATTATATCCAATATTAATAAATAATTATCTATGGAGTTTTTAAATATAGAATTTAACTTTAAAATAGCTTTTGAAAATTATTATATTACATTCAAAACATAACTTTCAAATCTCAATATATATACATATATATCCTATAATTAGAAAAAAAAATTAATTTTTAAAATATAGAGTTTTTAAATCCAATTTATTTTTCAAGATATTTATTCTTAAATTCCAAATCAAATTATATTTACAATCTATATACATATATATACATGAACTGTGATATCCCAGAAATTTAGCAATATAAATTTAATAATCTGTGTTAAAAATTAAATTGATTTGATAATAAATTTTGAATTAATCTAATAATCTTCTTTTAATAAATACTTAAATTGGTAGATTTTATCTTTTTAAAGCTAATAAATTGTTTTCTGTTTATAATATATATAATTGTATATATTGTAAATAAATAAACTTTGATTTGGAATTTAGTAAATGAATTAATTTTCTAACTCTAATTTATTTTGGTAAATTGAAATTTGATTTAAATTCAAACATTTAGCTTTTCTAAGCAATTTAATAAATAATTATATGGTTTATACTTATGATAAATCTTATTTGTTTAAATTTATATTTTAATTAGTTTAAATATGAAATTTAAATTAGATTAACGTAAAAGCTTTGTTTTTTTTTTAAATATTGCTTGAATTTATATATAAGAATTTAAAATACAAATTACATATGATCTTAATTTATTGAGTAATGGAAGTAAATTACAATCTCTTTTATAAATTATTTAATACTGTTTAACTTGTTATTTTCAAATAATAATGATGATAATACTTAGTTCTTATGAACATAAATAGATTTTTATAAAAATAGGTTTTGTTATTTTTAAATTTAATGGTAGTTATATATGTATCTATATATAACTTGATTTTTTAAATTAGGCTTTATAAATTAATTTAAATGTGAATTTAATGTTGTGAAATTTAAAAGAATAAATACTTAAAAATATTTGAATAAGCTTATATTTATATTTGTTTTGTTTCATTTCTTTTTAAATTACAAAGGGAAGGAATTTATATATACATAAGAATAATAAATTAAGATCTAAAAGTTTATAAACAATTTTAAATTAAAATAAAAATACTCTTAATACATGTGTCAATTTATTAACACTTAAAAGACATGTGTTAAGTTATAAAATTATCAAAGTGACAAATGTTTAAAATTTGAACAAGTGTCCTAATTTATCTTTTTCATTTTCTTTTAATTAAATCAAAAAAAAATTCTTATATAAAAACTTTGCTTCTCATTTTATCTTCTTTTCTATTCTTTTTCAAAACCTTGAGAAATCTTCAGCTAAGAATTCTGAAATCAAAATTTAAACAAAAATGAAAATCTGCAAACTTCTTCTTCAAAACAGAAAACAAAATCTGTCCAAACAAAATCTGTTTCCCCTCAAAAACCCAGCTGAAACTAATGTTACCTCTAAAACCAAAACCATCTGAATCATAAACCTGTAGCCCTTGAAATACATCAACCTGAAATCAATTTGCAACTGAAGATCCTTCATTTCTGTTTTGAAACATCCAAAAGCCTGCATTTTTCTGGAAACATGCAAATGAATTAGAGAGCAGAGCATTGTGGAAAAACAAGATGAATGTTTTTAAAACCAGACTAAAGTTTTAAAAAGCATGTATGCAACTGTAAATCTGGAAGCAAAAGCATTTGCAGTAACATCAAGACTAAAGTTTTTAAGAAAAAAATAAGAGAAGCAACCTGAAGCTTTCAAAGGCTCTGCTCATCAAATTTTCAAGGTGAGTAACATTTATTAAATAAACTTAAGTATAAATTTAGTTGTTTATTTACTCTGGAAATAAGAGTGTGTGTATGCTCCTTATAAATTCATTTCTGAATGTATGTAATGGTGCATGTTATTGTGAATTTATGTTTCTGTACTTAAGTTTCCAAAACCTAGAATTTATTAAAATTCTATTACTTTGGATCTAATCTGTGTTAAGGTCTAAGATTTAAGCAAAAAAAATGTAGCTGTGTAACATAACTAAAGTTTTAATTTTTTATAAAACCTGTAAGGTCTCTGAAAAGAAAAAAAATACAACAAAACTAATTATATGAAAGTGGTAATTTAATTTGCCAGATTCATTGATTAAAGTTTATAAATCAGCTGATTGTTTTTGGGAAGAAGGGGTACTCGTTTATGTATCGGGTTTATTCGTGAGTTGCTCGAAGCTTTAGGTTGTTTGACTCGAAGTCAGGGATGTATGGGCTCGGGTAATTTTTTAGTTGTTACAGGTTTATGCATTAAACCTGTCAGTATTTTAGTTTAAATAAATTGCAAGATGAAATGATTCTCGAGTTACTCGAGTGGTTTTGAGTTTTGCTCGAGCTAGTTTGTTGTAGTTAGAATTTGTCATGTTTCAAAATTTTAAACTGAAATTTAAAATACTAAGCAAAGATTTAAAATATGTTTTAAATCTAATTTTAAATTATGAATTCAAGTTAATTTGAATCATAGCAGGAAATGAATGAAGTTTTTAAATTTCAAATTTCTTTAAAATACTTTAAGGGATTTATTGTTTAAAAATGTTTTCAAAGAAATTTGAATTTAAATTAGAAATTGAAATATAAGGAAATGTTTTAAACAAAGTTTAAATTTGATTCAAATCTGGATTTGAATCTTTATTTCAAAATAGATTTAAGTTTTTATAAATGTAAGTGTAACAATTTTGAATGATTAAGTAAAATTTAAATATTTTGAATTTAAAAAGAAATTTGTTTTAACTCTTGTAAAATTTCTTTTATAACAAAGTATTATTTGTCATTTAAAGGTTTCGAATTGATTTTAAAACTTGTTAAAGTTAAATTAGAATTTAATGATTTGTTATGCATTTAATTATTAGGGTAATTAAATGGATAATTAATTTATTTTATAAATTAATGAAATGAATAATTACTCAAAGTAATTAAGGGGTTTGATCTTAAAGGTTTAAGATTAATTATTCTTAGAATATTTAACTTGTAATTTTAGAATCATTAATTAAATAAGATTTTATTTTTAATTAATAATTAATAATTAATAATTAATTAATCAAGTAATAAAGGATTAATTAAGTACAGTTAACACTTAATTAATTAATTAGGGGTTAATTAATGGATTATTAATGATTAATTAAATTTCAATTAGTAATGATTAAAATAGTTAATTACTTTAGAAAAATAATTAATGAATTGTTATTTAGTTAATGAGGTTATTAACTAAGGATTTTTAATAATTAATGAATGTGATTAATTTTTATTATTAACTAGATTAATTAATTTTAAAGATAATCGTGTATGTAAATTGTTAAGTATAATTACTTGTGGAAGTAATTAAGGAAACTAATTACTAATTGTAATTAATTGAGTTTAATTTGATTAGATTAAGTTAATTAATTTAGTTTAATTAATTTAAATAATCATTTGATGATTGTAGAGTATAATTACTTAATGTAATTAAATGAAGAGAAATTACTTAGGAAAGTAATTTATGGGTAATTACTGTATGTAATTAATTGAAAGTAATTTGAGTATAATTACCTTGTGAATTAATCAAGGGATTAATTAGAGATAATCAATTAATGAATAATTTATTTATTTTGTGAAGTAATTAAGGGAAGTTAATTACTGAATGGAGTTAATTAAGGGTATTAACAATTATGGATTAAATAATGATTAATTACCTAATGTAATTAATTCAAATAGAAAATAATTACAAATCATTAATTATTATTCAGTTGCAAATCCACCACCTGTTTTGGGTCCGTCTATTTCTAGGCCTGCATCCCCTTCAGTTGCTGCGATTGGTCCCCCTGCTCTTCCTATTCTGGCCCCTATTTCTGACCGGATTGCTTGGGTTGAGTCTGAGAGATGTTGGGTTTATCTCATCTCTGATGTGAGATTTAATCCGGTGGATGATACGTATTTCAGATTTGTTTCCGATGATCAGGAGGACCTTCGTTGTCTTTATTACAGACCGTCTGATGGGTCATTAATTCTTGATTTGGAGGGTGTGGATGCGAGTAGGAATTGTGCTATGCTTGAAGACCAATCTTGGGATCGTTCTTTCATTTATTCTTCAAACGTCTTGGGTTATGATCCGAGTCTTGCTATCTGTTTCAGTCCATATGCTGGACTATGTGGGAATGTCCCTTTGGCTTCTCCCGAGGATGGTGATTCTTCCTCTTTTGAGGAGTCCTAGTTCTTGGTGATTTTCTTAGTTTTTGTGGCAAGGCTGCCATAAACCTGTGCTGTATTTTTCTTTCATAGTAGTGTAGGTGCTCTTACCTACCTCCTGTACCGCAACCTTATTACTTTCGTAATAAAAGTGGACGGCCCACTATAAAACCGGCTTGCTTTGCAAAAAAAAAGAATAGATTTATTCAAAAATAATTAATAAATGAAGGGATTAATTAATGTAATTAATTAAGGATTAATGTAGTTAATTATAGTTAATTAATTTATGAAGTAATTTAAGATTAATTACTGTATTTGGTTAAGTATAATTAATTTGAAAAATTAATTTATGGGTAATTACTTGATTATAATTGAAGGTTAATTAATCAGAGATGATTGATTAAAATGAATAATTGATTGATGATTAATTAATTGATTGATAATTAATTAATAGTGATGCAAGCAAGATTTATATTGGTGAAATAACTAATTTAATTTACTTTAAATTAATTATAAATGATGTAATTAATTTAATTTATTTTAAATTAATTATATTTGGTGTGATTATTAATCATTGCTTATATGGATGGATGATATGAATTGCCTTAAATGGTTTGATCTCAGATATGAGATAAGTAATGTTGAATGATATAGATGCATTGGTTGCATTGTGATGATGATTTGGATTACCTTTTGATAAGGATAATATGGATTATCTGTTGTGATGATAATGTTGATTATCTATTGTGAATTTGTGATTTATCTATCTATGTATATAGATAATTGAATTGTTTTAAATCTTTAAAACAACTTGGCCTTAAAAGACACGTTTTGGATTTCGATGAGACCGGGATCGGGTTTCCATATTTGTATATCCAAAAACCACATCGATCCAAATTAACGATAGGTCGTGAATCTTATGTGAAGAGTGAAGACTCGAGGTGTAAGGACTATTCGTCAGTATAACTCTGTGGGAGATTCCGAGATGAGTTTGACGGAATAGTACTTTCAGATTCGAGATGAAGATTTAGAGTGCAAGGGTTATCGTCGTTAACTCTGAGGGTGATTCCAAAATGAGTGTAATGAGATAATGCCTTCGGTTTCATTCGAACCCGGAACGAACTTGTATGGATTGAATATTTTCAGAATATCGTCAGGTGGACGATGAGCATTCTAAGAGATGTGTTCTCTAAAGGTAATCGTAGCCTCAAGCCTCATCAACCGGGAAATGGCTAAAACAGGGGAGGTGCAGCAAGGCTAAGTGGGTCATGCCCAAGTAGGACGAGATTTTCCCCTGTCTAGAGGTCCCTTTTTATTCAGCTTAGTAGGCGGTTGGAACGTATGCCAACTACAGGGTTGTCTTGTTCGGGACTGTCTAGTAAGGGATGGTTCCGGTCTTGTGTTGCAGGGGATTGGGAGTGATCCTCGGTATGTTGATCTAGGCCACGTACTGTGACGAGCGGTACCCCGGTACCCCTGCCATTGATGGAATCCAAAATCCAATAAGTGCCAACGGTTTTGATTGTATTACCCACTTTTGTGGCTAGTAGCTGGAATTTAATGAATGTAACAGTTTCGGCTATTTTCTATTTACTTGAAAACCCTAGACCTATTATAATATCACTGGATTTCCTATCAAATGTTTTGGTTAGCGTAAGGTAAAAACTTTTCCATGTTTATGTGTCGGGAAGTCTTACGTGATACCTTTCTTTTCAAAGGTTTTTCAAAGTTAAGCAACTTTAACCTGTTGCTCACACCAGACCCATGTCTGACCCAGAGTTTATCTTCTGTTTTCTTAAACTCTTGGGTACTCAAATTTTTACGAGTAGCCAAGGGATTCAGGTTAGCTTTTGACGAATTGTGGAGGAGCAAATGGAGCGGGAGGCTTCTGCGTTGTAGATATATAGTTCCGCTGTGTGTTCTCTGTGTTGGTATCTCTTGTTTGAGTTGTATTGAGTTGTAATAACTAGATAGATGTTTATAACTGTCTAGTATGTGATGTGTATTCTGTGTAACTTTGATTTGTGTTGTATACTATGTAATATTTATGTTATTAATATAATTTATTCATTCTGCTGTTGAGATTCTGATGTTGTTTCTTCTTTCTTCTCTTTCTTTTCTCTTTTCTATCCCTTTCTTTCTTCAAGATGATGCGATTTTCTGTGGTGAGAAAGTCGGGTCGTCACAGGTGGTATCAGAGCATTAGGTTAAGTGAATACCTAGGCTTTGGAGTGGTGTCTATCTTGAGAGAGCGTATTTGTAATTTTTATAAATATATATATATTTACTTCTACCTATTTGTTAGGTTACATGTTCGGGTTTTTCCAATATAAATTATAAAGGTAGATAAGGTAGTGGGGTGTGTAACACGACTACTACCAATGGTTGGAGTTTGAGTGATGAGGTTGGAAGTGTATCTGTTGAGATTGCATACCTAATACCGTCTCGAGTGAGTTTTGCTTGGAGTAAGGATTTCATCGATCTCTGAAGGTAACCTGAAAGGGTTCGGAGTTCATCTTTGAGTTGGATGATTTGAGTTTGGATCTGTCAGTTGGGCAGAAGAAAAATATGGTATCTTGATACCTCAGGAATTAATAGCTGTGTGATGAGACGCGGTGACTGTGGATGTCTCCGAAGATTTTTCATCGGAACAAGTTTAGGAAGTATGTCTGCTTCGATGTTGTGGCTGGGTTTAACAGGATGTTTCTGTCTGGTTTGAGGTCCGAGTTTCTCGAAGAGCTTTGGATTAGGAAGTCTTTGGCGTCGGTGTCAGCAGTGCAGCTTGGAGTGTTCTGTGCTAGCAAGAAGGTCTTCTGGTTAGCATTTTTTCTGAAGGTGGAGTTCAGAAGCAGCAGAGTGGATCCATTTCTTCGATGGATTAGCTAGATAAGTGTAAGCTGTTCTGATTGGTAAAGAGAGAACAGTTTTCTTTGGATATTGGACTGGTTAATCGCAAAAGTGACTTGCGATAGTTTGAGTGTTCTCTTGAGTTATCAGAGGTTTGTCCGCATCTGGAGGGTGAGTTTCCTTATCGACTGGATTCCCAGAGTGCTACCGGTGTTTCAGTTTAGTAGAAGGATCAGGTAGGGCATCTGAGTTTTCTTTTATGGATCTGTTGGACCATATTTCTGAGATGTGTTGTCCAGTTTGTGCTCGAGTTTTTCATCTACTCCAGATCAGAGTTGTGCAGCGGAAGCAGTTTGGAAGTGCTTTTGTTTTTTCTTTTCCGGATAGGAGAAGTAAGTTAGTCTTCTGATGTTTGTGGAGTAGAGTTGGTGTTCTTGGTTTGGGTTGATCCTGAGGAGATCATTCTATTGGGTTGTTTTGGTCCAGTTTGTTTCTAGAGACATCAGCAAAGGATTGAGCTAATCGGGAGAGATGAAGGCAGCTCAGGATCGTCAGAAGTGTTTTGTGAATAAGAGACGAAGGAATTTGGATTTCGGAAACGGAGATTTTATTTTGGGTAAGTTTTCTCCGATCTAAGGAGCTATAAAATTGGGTAAGACTGGGTAAGTCAGCTCCGAGGTGTTTTGGATCTTTTCTATGTTCTTGTGAGGATTGGTGTTTGATTTTCAAGGTTGAATTATCAGTTTGGATAATTGGGATTCGATGTGTTTCACATATCTCTGAGAGAGTACGTGTATGATCTATTTCTGGTTGTGGGACCAGCAGTTCAGGAGGATGTGATTGTTGAGTCAGACTTGTCTGTAGTCTGATATCCTGTTTAGTTTTGTATATCTAGATGGATAGGAGCTATGTAGCTTAGTAGTATTGATTGTTTGGATTCTGTAGAGTGAGTATCCCGGTATTTATATTTGGGAAACTCTAGAAAATCCTATCCAGAATTTTGTCTGGATAGTTAGATTTGTTTGATTAGATGAATTGGTTGCTATGGTTGTTAGCATATGTTTGATAATATATGCTTGTGTTTTAAAATAAAATCTTAAGATAGATTATTAAATTACCTTTGCTTTTAAATTTCAGGGACGAAATTCTTTTAAGTGGGGGAGGAATGTGACATCCCGGAAATTTAGCAATATAAATTTAATAATTTGTGTTAAAAATTAAATTGATTTGATAATTTTTGATAATAAATTTTGAATTAATCTAATAATCTTCTTTTAATAAATATTTAAATTGGAAGATTTTATCTTTTTAAAGCTAATGAATTGTTTTCTGTTTATAATATATATAATTGTATATATTATAAATAAATAAACTTTGATTTGGAATTTAGTAAATGAATTAATTTTCTAACTCTGATTTATTTTTGGTAAATTGAAATTCGATTTAAATTCAAACATTTAGCTTTTCTAAGCAATTTAATAAATAATTATATGGTTTATACTTATGATAAATCTTATTTGTTTAAATTTATATTTTAATTAGTTTAAATATGAAATTTAAATTAGGTTAACATAAAAGCTTTTTTTTATTTTTCTTTTTAAAATATTGCTTGAATTTATATATAAGAATTTAAAATACAAATTACATATGATCTTAATTTATTGAGTAATGGAAGTAAATTACAATCTCTTTTATAAATTATTTAATACTGTTTAACTTGTTATTTTCAAATAATAATAATGATAATACTTAGTTCTTATGAACATAAATAGATTTTTATAAAAATAGGTTTTGTTATTTTTAAATTTAATGGCAGTTATATATGTATCTATATATAACTTGATTTTTTAAATTAGGCTTTATAAATTAATTTAAATGTGAATTTAATGTTGTGAAATTTAAAAGAATAAATACTTAAAAATATTTGAATAAGCTTATATTTATATTTTTTTGTTTCATTTCTTTTTAAATTACAAAGGGAAGGAATTTATATATACATAAGAATAATAAATTAAGATCTAAAAGTTTATAAACAATTTTAAATTAAAATAAAAATACCCTTAATACATGTGTTAATTTATTAACACTTAAAAGACATGTGTTAAGTTATAAAATTATCAAAGTGACAAATGTTTAAAATTTGAACAAGTGTCCTAATTTATCTTTTTCATTTTCTTTTAATCAAATCAAAAAAATTTCTTATACAAAAACTTTGCTTCTCATTTTATCTTCTTTTCTATTCTTTTTCAAAACCTTGGGAAATCTTCAGCTACGAATTCTGAAATCAAAATTTAAACAAAAATGAAAATCTGCAAACTTCTTCTTCAAAACAGAAAACAAAATCTCTCCAAACAAAATCTGTTTCCCCTCAAAAACCCAGCTGAAATTATGTTACCTCTAAAACCAAAACCATCTGAATCATAAACCTGTAGCCCTTCAAATACATCAACCTGAAATCAATTTGCAACTGAAGATCCTTCATTTCTGTTTTGAAACATCCAAAAGCCTGCATTTTTCTGGAAACATGCAAATGAATTAGAGAGCAGAGCATTGTGGAAAAACAAGATGAATGTTTTTAAAACCAGACTAAAGTTTTAAAAAGCATGCATGCAACTGTAAATCTGGAAGCAAAAGCATTTGCAGTAAAATCAAGACTAAAGTTTTTAAGAAAAAAATAAGAGAAGCAACCTGAAGCTTTCAAAGGCTCTGCTCATCAAATTTTCAAGGTGAGTAACATTTATTAAATAAACTTAAGTATAAATTTAGTTGTTTGTTTACTCTGGAAATAAGAGTGTGTGTATGCTCTTTATAAATTCATTTCTGAATGTATGTAATGGTGCATGTTATTGTGAATTTATGTTTCTGTACTTAAGTTTCCAAATCCTAGAATTTCTTAAAATTCTATTACTTTGGATCTAATCTGTGTTAAGGTCTAAGATTTAAGCAAAAAAAATGTAGCTGTGTAACATAACTAAAGTTTTAATTTTTTATAAAACCTGTAATGTCTCTGAAAAGAAAAAAATACAACAGAACTAATTATATGAAAGTGGTAATTTAATTTGCCAGATTCATTGATTAAAGTTTATAAATCAATTACATTTTCAAAGATTTGAAGTTTAAAACTAAAATTAAAAAATTTAGTTTGAATTTGATTGGGCATTACTAGTTTTACCAAAAATGGAGTTTTGGGGTGGTTCTGTCAATTTGAGTGATCGGGGTTGTCAGCGTTGTTTCTGGTGATGGAATGGTGATGGTTGAATCATGGAAAAATATTGGGAGATGGATTAAAGCAGTGTGGCGTTGGTGATTTTGAATCAAAGTATTTAACCCTAGTTTATATTCATTAGTAAAATTGGGTCGACGCTAACTCTAGAAACGATCGAGTGCTTCCAGATTTGTGTGGATGGTTGATGGAGTGTGGGGGAGTTCGTGGCCGGAGACGTAACTTCTCAGATGATCGGATTTTGGAATTTGAAGTGGATTACAGTATCGACATTTTCCGAATTTTAAGCTCGAAAGCTCGTTTTTGAAATTGGGGTTCTGCATTTGATTTGAGGGTCGGAGTCGAGTTAGGAGGCGACCGTCGATTTGCGCAAGTGGTCGCGAAGGGGTCGGAGTTGATGGCGTGACGGTGTAGGTGCACGGCGATCTTGGTGTATCAGTTGATTGTTTTTGGGAAGAAGGGATACTCGTTTATGTATCGGGTTTATTCGTGGGTTGCTCGAAGCTTTAGGTTGTTTGACTCGAAGTCAGGGATGTATGGGCTTGGGTATTTTTTTAGTTGTTACAGGTTTATGCATTAAACCTGTCAGTATTTTAGTTTAAATAAATTGCAAGATGAAATGATTCTCGAGTTACTCGAGTGGTTTTGAGTTTTGCTCGAGCTAGTTGTTGTAGTTTAGAATTTGTCATGTTTCAAAATTTTAAACTGAAATTTAAAATACTAAGCAAAGATTTAAAATATGTTTTAAATCTAATTTTAAATTATGAATTCAAGTTAATTTGAATCATAGCAGGAAATGAATGAAGTTTTTAAATTTCAAATTTCTTTAAAATACTTTAAGGGATTTATTGTTTAAAAATGTTTTCAAAGAAATTTGAATTTAAATTAGAAATTGAAATATAAAGAAATGTTTTAAACAAAGTTTAAATTTGATTCAAATTTGGATTTGAATCTTTATTTCAAAGTAGATTTAAGTTTATATAAATGTAAGTGTTTAACAATTTTGAATGATTAAGTAAAATTTAAATATTTTGAATTTAAAAAGAAATTTGTTTTAACTCTTGTAAAATTTCTTTTATAACAAAGTATTATTTATCATTTAAAGGTTTCAAATTGATTTTAAAACTTATTGAAGTTAAATTAGAATTTAATGAATTGTTATGCATTTAATTATTAGGGTAATTAAATGGATAATTAATTTATTTTATAAATTAATGAAATAAATAATTACTCAAAGTAATTAAGGGGTTTAATCTTAAAGGTTTAAGATTAATTATTCTTAGAATATTTAACTTGTAATTTTAGAATCATTAATTGAATAAGATTTGATTTTTAATTAATGATTAATAATTAATTAATCAAGTAATAAAGGATTAATTAAGTACAGTTAACACTTAATTAATTAAGTACAGTTAACACTTAATTAATTAATTAATTAGGGGTTAATTAATGGATTATTAATGATTAATTAAATTTCAATTAATAATGATTAAAATAGTTAATTACTTTAGAAAAATAATTAATGAATTGTTAATTAGTTAATGAGGTTATTAACTAAGGATTTTTAATAATTAATGAATGTGATTAATTTTTATTATTAACTAGATTAATTAATTTTAAAGATAATCATATGTGTAAATTGTTAAGCATAATTACTTATGGAAGTAATTAAGGAAATTAATTACTAATTGTAATTAATTGAGTTTAATTTGATTAGATTAAGTTGATTAATTCAGTTTAATTAATTTAAATAATCATTTGATGATTGTAGAGTATAATTACTTAATGTAATTAAATGAAGAGAAATTACTTAGGAAAGTAATTTATGGGTAATTACTGTATTTAATCAATTGAAAGTAATTTGAGTATAATTACTTTGTGAATTAATCAAGGGATTAATTAGAGATAATTAATTAATTAATAATTATTTATTTTGTGAAGTAATTAAGGGAAGTTAATTACTGAATGGAGTTAATCAAGGGTGATTAACAATTATGGATTAAATAATGATTAATTACCTAATGTAATTAATTCAAATAGAAAATGTAATTAGAAATCATTAATTATTATAATTAATGATGTAATTAAGAATAGATTTATTTAGAAATAATTAATAAATGAAGGGATTAATTAATGTAATTAATTAAGGATTAATGTAGTTAATTATAGTTAATTAATTTATGAAGTAATTTAAGATTAATTACTGTATTTGGTTAAGTATAATTAATTTGAGAAATTAATTTATGGGTAATTACTTGATTATAATTGAAGGTTAATTAATCAGAGATGATTGATTAAAATGAATAATTGATTGATGATTAATTAATTGATTGATAATTAATTAATAGTGATGCAAGCAAGATTTATATTGGTGAAATAACTAATTTAATTTACTTTAAATTAATTATAAATGATGTAATTAATTTAATTTATTTTAAATTAATTATATTTGGTGTGATTATTAATCATTGCTTATATGGATGGATGATATGAATTGCCTTAAATGGTTTGATCTCAGATATGAGATAAGTAATGTTGAATGATATGGATGCATTGGTTGCATTGTGATGATGATTTGGATTACCTTTTGATAAGGATAATATGAATTATCTGTTGTGATGATAATGTTGAATATCTATTGTGAATTTGTGATTTATCTATCTATGTATATAGATAATTGAATTGTTTTAAACCTTTAAAACAACTTGGCCTTAAAAAACACCTTTTGGATTTCGATGAGACCGAATCGGGTTTCCATATTTGGATATCTGAAAACCACATTGATCCAAATTAACGATAGGTCGTGAATCTTATGTGAAGAGTGAAGACTCGAGGTGCAAGGACTATTCGTCAGTATAACTCTGAGGGTGATTCCGAGATGAGTTTGACGGAATAATACTTTCAGATTCGAGATGAAGATTCAGAGTGCAAGGGTTAACGTCGTTAACTCTGAGGGTGATTCCAAAATGAGTGTAACGAGATAATGCCTTCGGTCTCGTTCGAACCTGGAACGAACTTATATGGATTGAATGCTTTCAGAACATCGTCAGGTGGACGATGAGCATTCTAAGAGATGTGTTCTCTAAAGGTAATCGTAGCCTCAAGCCTCATCAACCGGGAATGGCTAAAACAGAGGAGGTGCAGCAAGGCTAAGTGGGTCATGCCCAAGTAGGACGAGATTTTCCCCTGTCTAGAGGTCCCTTTTTATTTGGCTTAGTGGGCGGTTGGAACGTACGCCAACTGCGGGGTTGTCTTGTTCGGGACTGTCCAGTAAGGGATGGTTCCGGTCTTGTGTTGCAGGGGATTGAGAGTGATCCTCGGTACGTTAATCTAGGCCACGTACTGCGACGGGCGGTACCCCGGTACCCCTGCCATTGATGGAATCCAAAATCCAATAAGTGCCAACGGTTTTGATTGTATTACCCACTTTTGTGGCTAGTAGCTGGAATTTAATGAGTGTAACAATTTCGGCTATTTTCTATTTACTTGAAAACCCTAGATCTATTATAACATCACTGGATTTCCTATCAAATGTTTTGGTTAGTGTAAGGTAAAAACTTTTCCATGTTTATGTGTGGAAGTCTTACGTGATACCTTTCTTTTCAAAGGTTTTTCAAAGTTAAGCAACTTTAACCTGTTACTCACACTAGACCCATGTCTAACCCAGAGTTTATCTTCTGTTTTCTTAAACTCTTGGGTACTCAAATTTTTACGAGTAGCCAAGGGATTCAGGTTAGCTTTTGACGAATTGTGGAGGAGCAAATGGAGCAGGAGGCTTCTGCGTTGTAGATATATAGTTCCGCTATGTGTTCTCTGTGTTGGTATCTCTTGTTTGAGTTGTATTGAGTTGTAATAACTAGATAGATGTTTATAACTGTCTAGTATGTGATGTGTATTCTGTGTAACTCTGATTCGTGTTATATACTATGTAATATTTATGTTATTAATATAATTTATTCGTTCCGCTGTTGAGATTCTGATGTTGTTTCTTTTTTCTTCTCTTTTTTCTCTTTTCCATCCCTTTCTTTCTTCAAGATGATGCGATTTTCTGTGGTGAGAAAGTCGGGTCGTTACATGAACAACACATATCTTATTTTATTTTGGAAAGTTTCAAATTAATTCACAATTTAATCCAAAAATTATATTAATTACTAAATTAAATTAGCCTTAAAAACGGGATCGTTGCAGATTCCTCCCTTATGAAAATTTCGTCCCCGAAATTTGCTAAACAAGGAGACAAACAAAGAACACATGAACACATAGAAAGATAGAGAAATGGTTTACCAGATCAAATCGAAATATCTATTCTATATTTGGCTTACCAAATCAGAATATCATCAATAAATACAAGAATGAACTTATTCAATACTTAATGAAATATTCGGGTCATCAGGTCTACGAAATATGCAGAGGCATTGGTTAGTCCGAAGGGATAACTAAACATTCGTAGATTGTATCGAGACCCAAAAAACAGACAAATGGATACAATCTTTAGCAATTCTCGGTTGATGGAGTCCTTGGGCTAATGTAGATGGTGCTCGGTTCTTTTCCAAGATGGACCTAGCCCATGCAATTGATCAAATAGGTCGACGATTAGGGCAAAGGAAATTTAGTTTTAAGGTTAACCTATTAAGATCACAATAATCTATGCACAGCCTCAAAGATCCATCGGACTTGACTACAAATACTACATCTGAACCCCAACTGGAACGACTGGGTCGAATAAATCCTTTCTCCAATAAATCTTGGGTCTGCTCAATTAGCTCTGCTCTTTCCCTTGGTGACATCCCACGACTTGTATATACAACTGGACAGGCATTGGAAACTTCTTCAAATATGACAGAAAATTCCTGAACAATAGGCATGGATTCAAAACTTAGGTTGGAATACCCTAAAGAATACATTAGTTTGTCCCTCTTCGGACTTCGATCCTCATAAGAAATCACAACAAAATTTTCAAATTTGGTTTTTTTGATCAAAATCGTTCTATTGATACAATCTAATTTAGTTTCATGTTTTGTTAATCAATTTATTTCAAGTCAAATTTCAAATTCATTAAAGTCAAAAACGAAAAGACTGATAGGAAACCGATGAAGAGAATACGAAATAGGAACCTTTCTACAACATAAACAAAGATTCGCAGGGCCTCTTACCGGATTCTTCACACAAATAGGTTCATTTACGAATTCGGGTTCAAGATTTAACTCGTCAACGGTTTGCTGGGAAATAAAACTATGCTTGGCTCTAGTGTCGAATAGAACTCTAATAACTTTTATCCTAAATAATAAAATTAGGTAAGAAGTAAGGTGATTTCTTGATACATCCTGGAAATACAAACGAAAGGCATATAACACTGCTCCAACACTTGCTTGACTCAATCCCATGTGAACTCATCTCCGATTCGGCCAAAGTAATGGTCTCCCACCAAGCCAAAGCTTCTTCCTGGAGCTTCCAGGAAGCCATCAAAGAATTGAAATTGGATGATGATCAAGAGAGGTTGATGGAAAAAAGTTATTTCTACTATTGCTGTTGTAGGGTATCAGCCATTTGTAGTGGTACTCCCATGTCCCTACCTCATCCTCTTCTTGCACTAAATTGACTTAGGCATACGGACAAGATACCTTAGGGATATTCATTCTAGGGCATTTATAACCCTATCTCTAATGAGTCGCCTAATGAGTTATACTCCAAAGCTAAAGTTCTTACTTAACCTTTAGCTCTAATACCACCTGTAACGACCCAGGCTCGACCTTCGAAAATAGGCACCCAATACATCACCCATATTCGAATGCCGGAGATTCAAACGTTGAGTGTGGTTCGTCAGAGCTTATAACACATTAAGTGAAAACAATACAGCAGAAACAAAGAAAGAATTTTATTGATACACAAAATGGATACAATAAGCTGATAATAATGCCCAACAATATCAGAGCACTATATATGATACAACAGAATACAACAGAAAAGAAATAACAACAACAGTGGAATATAGCATCAATAGAGATCAACAAGAGAGAGAGAGAGAGAGAGAAAATCCACCGGACTGCATCTTCATTGCCAAAGCTCCAAAAACTCCAAACCAAAAGCTCAAAAACAAAAGCTCCAAACCAAAAGCTATCATGCTGTAATAAAGCGAATGCAATCCCAAAACCAAAGACTTCAAACACTGCCAAAAATGTGAAGGTCTAGGCTTGCAACCAAAGGCTTCTCAATCGAAATCTATATCTATACTGCTCCAGAACCTACTGATAATCTGACTCTAGGCTTCCCGTGTGGAAAATTATGAGCACCCAGAGTTTAGAAAGGGAGCAATAAACTCCAGGCCAGTCATGAGACTGATGTGAGCAAACAAAACAGCTGTTTTAACAAAAAGAAACAAAAAGAAATCCGCTATGCTTTTTGAAAAATGAAACTACCATAAGGTCTCTCGGCACACACACAATGCAATCGCACACATAGGGGAAGGTTTCTTCTTATGATAGTCAAACATGCTTGATATGTGAAAATCCTTTTGATATTATTATTAGTGCATTGTGTGAAAAACATTTCGAAAGTATAATATTAATCTTAGCCAGCATACATACCATTATAGTATGCCTACTATATCTACCATGTTAAATGGCAGGTTTTACAACTAAAACCGTACAGGGGTCGTATTGGGTGATTAGATTTCCAACAAATGGTCAAGGCTAAGGAACTTCCTTTCTAAAAGGGTACGCCTCTGGAGGGAGGCCCTGAGAACCTAACCGCATCTCTGCCAACACAAGGCTGGGTTACCTCTGTAACTAGGTAACTAACTGTCACGAGTATGCCATCCCCTAGTCGCCACCGACCTTTATCCAAAGCCTCACCAACAAATTCCAAAAACTACATAAATTAAATATCTGGGCTCCATACCATGATACCACTTTTTATCCAGAAGGAAATGCACATACCCTAAGGGGCGCGACCCCCATAACCTTGCTGCATCCTTTCCTGTTTCGACCATTTCCGGGGTGTGAGGTTCCATGAAGTCTCGTCCCACAAAGCTACGCTTTTCACAAAAGCCATGCTTCGATCAACCAATGATCAACAATTAGCATGCCACATTACCAAATTGAAAATATATCACTAGTAACCATTAACTACATAACCTCTGAGCTCGTACGTCTCAGAGAATGGTGTTAAGCTAAGAGAATAAATTTTATGCCACCAAATAAAAATGTATTTGATAGAAACCAACTTTACATCTCAAAGTGTAACGTTAGACATACATCCATACAAGTCCACCCTGGGTCTGAATGGAACCGAAGGTACTTCGCCCAATTAAGGAAAAAGTCCCTGCAAATCCGGATATTCCCTAATCACGTATGGACTCCCCATCACATAGGGTAATCAAAATCTCTATACCGGGGCTACTCGGTGCAGAGACATTCGATAGGTAATCCTTTCGTTTTCGAAAATACCCGGAATGAGTTTTATAACTTAATATCCTCTCCCGGCTTAGCCGAATTGTTAGCGCTTATTTTAAAAAACATATGGATACATTCACAACAAATTTCCATTCTTAATCTTTTAAATAAAAGATTCATCTTTAAGATTTGATGTGGTTTTAAGATAACCATTTAGAATCCGACCCCCGGTCGCAACGAAATTCAAATGCCGTTTTAAAGGCTAATATTGTTTAAGTAAACAAATTCAATTCAATTCAGAATTTCGCATTCACACGGCAATTTATCATAAATAATCACAGCTCAATCCAAAGCAATTCATATCACAGAACATCACATGTCAGAGATATCAAACAATTCAAGGCATTCAATATAATCCAATCATCCACAAGCAAGATTAATTAATCACCTAATTATAATTAATTTAATTAACTCAAAATAAACTAATTACTTATGAATTGATCACCTAACCTGCTTAATTACAAACCATTGGCTATTATACTAATTAATTAATTAATTACCCTTAATTAATTAACCTTAATTAATCACATAAATTAATTAATCTTAAGTTAATTACATGAATCAATTACATTAATTGATTAATCCTTAATTATTAATTAACCATTAGTTAATTAACTATTAATTACTGATTATCTTCTAATTACTTATATTAAGTAATTAACCATTAGTAATTAATTAATCTCATTAATTAATTAACCCTTAATTAATTATATTAACAAATTAACCCTCTAATTAAGTAATTATCCTTTAATTAATCATATAAATTAATCAACCGTTAATTAATTACATTAAGTAATTAACCTTTAAGTAATTATTCTTTAATTACTTACATTAATTAGTTCTCCTTTAATTAATTACATTAAGTAATTAACCATTAATAACTAATTAACCTTTAATTCATCCCATTAATTAATTAATTAATGATCATTTAATTAATCAATACCTAAATTATTTTTAAAGATAAACCTTTGAAAATAATTATCGTTAACATATGAATTAACTAATATATTTAAATTAATAATTAAAACATTTACCTTAAACACTCACTTAATTACATCATTAAGTTCTTTGAAAACACTTAGGGATTTAAATCAAATAATTAACCTAATATATAATTTTTTTTGAAACCAAATCAATTAATCTTAAAAACAATCAACTTTAAAATTTAATCTTTGAAATAAATTTATTATTAACCCACAAATTAACTTAGACCTTTAAGTCAATTAATAAATTAAAAACACTTTATCTTAATTAACTTCTTAATTACACCATTTAACCTATTTTAAATAAACTTGAAAATTAACTTAATTAATTCAAATTAAAATAAATCATTCAACTCTTATCTATCCAAACCTTTAAATCAACATCAATTATTTAAAAGAAATTTATTTAAGAAAATAATTTAAAACTTGGTTGAATAAAATTTAAAATCTTGATTTATTTGAAAATTGCAAACCTGTTATTACTTGTACGTGAGATAACTCGAGTATTAACCCGAGGCAGTTTCAATTTTTCCCGAGTATATACCCGAGCCTCATTTTTTTCTTCTTTATTTTTGTTTAAAATTTTAAACTGGTTAAAACCTATAACACTCACGTATACTAACTCGAGCCAAATCACGTTTCCTCGAGTACAAACCTGAGATACAGCTTTCTTCCCAAATTCAACATCAACGTACCAATCTCTTGATACACACCGACACAAATTCACGTGCACACGCCAACGCTGATGCTCCAACCAAAAACAGACATCGAACCCTAGTTCGACGTCGCCCGACCACCATGTCGATCTAAAAATCCATCGATCATTTTTTCAATGTTCTCCATCACGCCAGCTTCCTTCAGACCCAAGCTCGACCAACCCAGACCCACAGATTGCCAGTAATCGACAAAAAACCCAAAACTGTTCAATCCAAGAAATCTCCACATTCCAATCCTTAAAAATCATGAAACGATTATCAGAATTCATATTTTTCGAGTAGATTCCAATTATATAATCAAATTGTGAAATCCAAATAATCGAATTTCTTATTTAAATTTATCATCCCTGTAATATCCCATTTCAAAATGTTTACTTAATATATTCACTTGAATTTATTTTAAAAAATGAATTCTGGTTGATACTAACACATTTCATTCAAAGATCAAATCCTAAAAGGGATTGGAAGGATTGAATTTTGAACTTTTTAAAACCTGTATATTTTAGAACAGAGGCATCTCTGTTTGTACACAGACATGCACACTCATATATACATATATATACAGGCATTGCAGGCATATTTAACAACTATATAAACATTTCTCATGTCATACTTCAAGTACAAATCCAAACATCAAGATCTATAACAGATTCGAGTTAGTCTACTCACCTGTTAAAGAAGAATAGAGAACAGGCTTGAGCCTGGAAATGATTTGGAAAATCTGGAAAACTTGATTTTTTTGATTTACTTTGATCTGAAACCTGATTGTTGAAGTTGAGTTGAACTTGCTTGTTTTCTGATCAGGTTGATGTTTGAAAAGAATTTGTTGCTTGGTTTTAATTCTTCTCTAATTTATAACTTCCAGGTTTGATTTACTTTTGCATAGCTTTCAGCTTTGAAAATTTAAACAAGTTTTGATTTTGGAAAGGTTGTCGTTTTCAGGTTTTTAGAATTGAAAGAGTTTGAATCTTAGCTTGATTCTTTTCTGGTTTTGCTTTGTTGAGTTACCAGGTTTTTATTTTGATTTATCAACAAAGAAATGAGAAGGAAGGAGTTAGATATATATATATATATATATATATAGCCTTAATTTCCTTTTTATTATTATTAAAAATGAAAACAAAATTTATGACACTTGTATATTGGCATGATAAAATTGTTACAATGTTTGAATGAGTGTTAATATCCTTTACACTTGTTAACTTCATGTATTACAAAGCTTACACATATTAATTTGCATATATTTAATGTTTAAATATAATTTATATTATATTTTCAAATTTAATTAATGCATTTCTTTTTATTATATTAACATATGTTATATATATATATATATATACAAATTATTTTTCTATATCATGTATAAATTTAAAAAGAAAGTATTTAAACCTTTTATTAAATCTTTTTTCAACTAAAACTATTATATCTAATATTAATAAATATTTATCTATGGAGTTTTTAGATATAGAATTTAACTTTAAAATAGCTTTTGAAAATTATTATATTAAATTCAAAACATAACTTCCAAATCTCAATACACACACACACACACACACACACACACACATATTATAATTAGAAAACAAACTTTATTAATTTTTAAAATATAGAGTTTTTGAATGCAATTTATTTTTCAAGATATTTATTTTTAAATTCCAAATCAAATTATATTTATAATCTATATACACATATATAGATGAATAACGCGTATCTTATTTTATTTTGGAAAATTTTGAATTAATTCACAATTTAATCCAAAAATTATATTAATTACTAAATTAAATTTGGCTTCAAAACGGGGTCGTTACAGTTAATCATGTAAATATGTATATAAATATATTATTGCTATTTAATTATTAGTTAGGTGAGGTTTTCGCATGTACTATTGTTGTCACAAAAGTGATTAGATATGTGTATAAAATTAAATGACCATATTCATAATATATATTTGTAATCTGATATTATATGTTAATAAATTTTAGTTTAATATTATATTAGTTTATATATAATATATAATATTAATCTTTCTAATATATGTTTAGGTTTATTATGTATTATAAGTGCTGAAAATAAATTTTCCATTATCTGTATACATTTATTATCAATATTTAATGAATACATGGTCTAATAAATTTATATAAAATAAAACATGATTCGAAAAATTTAATTTAATAATTTTTAAAATTAATTCATCATGTCAGTTGCTTCTGAAATTTTTTCCAAAAATTTTCATCTTAATTTTATAATTTTAAAAATTAATTTACATTTTGGTCGCTAATTAATTATTTAATTAAAAATATTATCATAACTGAGAAAAATCTAGAAATTTTTGGTAACCTCTAAAACATGATCTTAGGTTTTCACGAAATTTAAAATTTAACTTTTTATTATATAGTTATTTTATTAAGGCCGAAACCATTTAATAATTAATAATATTTATGTATTAAAACATTAAAATCATAACAATTTTAAATTTGACGTATCCTCGAATTGGAAAGTTAAAAAAGGTATACATACATAGGTATGTACACACACACACACATATATTTATATTTATACACATATTTATTGAAATGATATAATATTAAGTAATTTACCATTAATTATTATATTTATATTTATGCTTATATATATAATTTAAAGCTGGTTTATTAAATTCATAAAAAAATAAAATATTCTACTATATATATATATATATATATATATATATCTTTATTGTTGTTTATAATATAACATGTAGTTATATAAATAGATAAAAAAAATTTGCAATATTTTAATATAAAACATATTTTATACACACACACACATAATCATTTGGAATTTAAAACTATATGTTTATGCACATAATTGACAACATACAATACATATAAAATGAGCTAGTATGTCCGTTGTAGTGTAAATCCCAACATCTATATACGATATATTATACGTTACACGGATTACTATGTTACACATGCACACACACATATGTATATGACACACACACATATTTATATATTAAGTAAAACCATAATCAAATAAATTTCAAACAATAATTTATAAATTTAAATAAAATACATGAGTTTATTTAAACTAAATTTAGAAATACTCTAAATGAATTAGACTTTATAGGCCCAATAAAGATTCAATATGGTGAAAAAATTGTAATTCATTCATAACTTCCGCTGCGGGCAGACCCAGTTTTAACAATTGCTAATGGCGAATGATGTATAAAATGACTCAATGGCATGCATGCTAGTAAAATAGTTCTAACATACATTCATATTTATACATATCAACATAATGGTATATGGATTTTGAATCTTGTTAAATATGTCAACTTTTCTACCAATTCACCTTGGAACACAATTAGAACAAAGCATAACCCTAAAATTGTAGGCAAAGGCGGTCTGTAACAAAGCAAACGACCCTAAGATGGCTTTCACAACTTATAAAGCAATTAATTCTCAGTTGCCGACCACTGATAGATTAGAAAATTAGGGAATAAACGTCGGTCCAACATGTAAACCATGTATAATATAGAAAGAGACTCCTTAGCACTTTTTCTTGGCCATATAGCAACTATATAGCTAAAGAAGTAAAAATGAAAAATAGAGAAATGCAACCGATCCAAAGCTTGGAAAAAGTAGGTATACTTGAGCAAACATTAGAGAGAGTCGGATCTAAACCAGCAAGTGAAGCAGATAACCATCCGTGGTCCACCATGAATGGAAGGAGAGAAGCAGAAGAGTATTCTAGAACAAATCAAGAAGCAAAGTGAAAATTAACAAAATGATAGAGATGGTCATCAAAATCATCAACAAAAGAATTTAGAGCAGAACACTTAACAGTCCCGAGTAGGAGAACACGCAAAATCTGAAGGCATGGGACTTGGATAAGGAATACAATTTTTTGCCTCCACAGATTGTGTGAGAGGGAAAAGAAGAAAAGTGGAAGACTAAAAGTAAAGTCGGCTTAAAGATGGAATATAGTTTCATTTTACTTTTGTATTATATGTGATTTGATTCAGGTCGAATGTGTTTGTATTTGAGTTTGGACCGCTGGGCTCAGTGGCCTTACAAGCCCATATCAATTATGTTAACCACACACACATGCATGTATATTTATGTGTTGTAAGAGAGAGATAGAAATGTGAAAACTATACAAGTAATAAATAAAGTTAAGCCAACTTCTTGTTCTCAATCATGACACAACAAACATCTCTAGTTTACTTGGTTTTGGATGTATAATACTTATATACTCACATTATACCTTTTCTATGCACACACAAAGTGTGTTGTTAATGACATCTAATTTTTCTTTTTCTAGTGCCATTGCTAAAAAATATCATAATTTTTTTCATCATACTCTTCTTACCGCCAGACTTTTTAAGGGCTAGCAAAGACATCATTTTTGACTTTTTTATGTAAGACGAACAACCGCTGACCAAATCTATTTTCCACAACGGTTAATCACTGAACAACAGCAGTTCAGTGGTAGATGACCATCAAATGGTGTTGATCGGTGATTGTTTGCTGTGCAAAACGACTTTACGCGGTGGTTGATTGACATGTGAAATGACTTTCATACAAATGAACAAATAAATTTTGACAAGCATCATTGTCTTATTAAGTGATTCGGATTTGATGCGAAAATCACAAATTCTAAACTTGCGTAGCGTGATTCAAATATATATTAACAAATGATTTATGATACGTTGTCCCCCGTTGAATCCAAAAAAAGGGGATTTGCTAATTAAACGTTTTTAATCTGTTTTAAGTTAGCGTTCGCCATTACAAACACACAGTACTAAATTCAATAACATGTACAACAGCACAGTACTATTTAATGGAAATAATGTGCTGAATAGGATAATCAAAATCATTATTTGCAGGCCAACAAAACCCAACAAAATCGAAAACCAGAAATTAATCTATTATAATCATGGCCGCAGACCTTGCTGGTGGCGGCGATATAGACGGCGTACGAATGACATGGAACTCATGGCCGAGATCCAAACTCGAAGCTTCAAAATGCGTCGTCCCGATCGCCGCATCCTTTTCTCCTATCCGATCGACGCCAGATCTCGTTGTTCTTCCCTACGCTCCACTCCGCTGCAAACCACCTTGCTCCGCCATCCTCAACCCCTTTTCCCGCGTCGATTTCCACGCCTTGATCTGGATCTGTCCATTCTGCTTCTCCCGAAATCATTTCCCTCAGCATTATTCTTCTATCTCCGAAATCAATGTCCCTGGCGAATTATATCCGCAATGCACGACCGTGGAATACAAGGAAACTGAGGTTGCTGGGTTTAAAAACCGGGTTTTGCCACCTGTGTTTTTATTTGTGATAGATACATGTATAATTGAGGAGGAAATGGAATTTCTGAAGGTAGAAATGAGGCGGGCAGTGGGATTGCTGCCGGAGGATGCATTAGTGGGGCTGATTACGTACGGGACACAGGTGCACTTGCATGAGTTGGGGTTTTCGGGAGTGAGCAAGATTTATGTGTTTAGAGGAACAAAGGAGATGTCGAAAGAAGAGATTTTGGATCAGCTTGGTTTAGGCGGTGGAGGTGGGAGAGGGGTTAAGGGAGGCACACAGGGGAAGCAGCCACAGCAGCAGCTTCAGAGTTCTGGGGTTAATCGGTTTCTGTTGCCAGCTTCGGAATGCGAATATGCTCTTAATGCTGTAAGGTTTTGTTCAGTTTCGACTTTGCAATTGTATTTGGTTTAGATTGATGACATGTTTTGGTGTAGAATCGAGAGTACGAGGGAGTGAGTCATTGTCAGTGATGAAAAGATTTGAAATTTGATCAATGGCAGTTACAGAAAATGATCAGTTAATTCAGCTGATTTGTTTCATCTAAGCTATGGTCAAAATGAACAATAAGCAATATAACGCACTTTTGACTAATTTTTTAATTCATTACGAGTCTTGAGACGGGGTATTGCAGATGCGTTAGTCAATTTGACTTGGCCAAACTGTTTAAAAAAAAATAGAACAAAACCTAAAAATATTAAGTACTGTCCTCCAGAGAACTTTTTTGCTGGGATTTTCTTAGAAAAACCAACCAGAAATCAACAAAACCAAAACCTAAAAAGATCCACACGTTTTAAGGTAGTAAAATCAACAAATACTCGGTAGAAGCAAATGTTATGATCCCTATACTGATTAAAAGGTGCGTGGATATGAACATTACAATATTTGTTATGAATAAAAAGAATTCATGCAAAACAAACACCCACAAATGATTTGTGCTGGAAATGTTTTCATTTGTAGCTTTACTTCAGAATATAATACTTATTACCCTTGTCATTTGGTTTGGTAGTTGTTGGATGAGTTGCGAACAGATCAGTGGCCAAAGGAGTCTGGGAAACGAGCCATAAGATGTACTGGTGTTGCTTTAAGTGTTGCAGCTGGATTATTGGGAGCATGTTTGCCAGGTACTGGTGCCAGGATTATGGCACTAGTTGGTGGCCCTTGCACTGAAGGTCCTGGAATGGTGGGTGGAATGTAATTTATTTGAGGTTCATTAAAATTTATGTATAGCATAATGTTTGATTAACATGAGATTTATTGAGTTAATTTCAGATTGTTTCTAAAGATTTATCAGAACCTGTGCGATCCCACAAAGATCTTGACAAAGATGCAGTTCCACATTTCCACAAAGCAGTGAAGTTCTACGATAACCTTGCAAAACAGCTGGTTAGCCAGGGTCATGTTTTAGACCTCTTCGCTTCAGCGCTTGATCAGGTTTGAAGTCTTATTTTTATGCTCTACATGCATAGGTCGTATGTCATAAGTACGAAGAGCTATGATACAGCGAAGGAAAATCTCATATACATAGACTAGCAGCGTTCTTTGTTATGTAACAACGACGTAATTGATGCTTAAGGGCAAATTGTTAGTTTTATTGTAACATCAGGAGCCTTAACCAGTCTACTCTTAAGTGCATTTAATTTGTGCCTCATCTATGCTGAAGCAAAACTCGAGTGGAATTGAGCGAAAAAGTTCATGTTGGATTTTTGAAAAGGAAAATGAAGTTTTTTTTTTTTTGGGTGTGTGTTTGGGGGGGGGGGGTGGGGTGGGTTTGTTATTGCAAAAGTAGTCCTTCCACTAAAAAAAACCCCATCTTTACCTGTTCCTTGATGTGGAGTTGTGGTGCCATTGCAAATGATAAGTGAAACGTGGCTTTGTAAACGTTCGTTTTTTTTCTTCCATGGATTCCTGCTACTGAGGCAACAACCAGAAGGGGATCGAATCTTTGTTCTTTTGCCTTGCTTTGTAAGCATGAAGCAGGTCTTGTTCATCATCAGCCCTTCACTTGATAGCTTGAAAGGAAGCTTCTGAGTCCAAGCTATGGCTTTGTAAACATTCGGTTTTTTTTCCATGTATTCCTGCTACCGAGCCAACAACCAGAAGGGGATCAAGTCTTTGTTCTTTTGCCTTGCTTTGTAAGCATGAAGCAAGTCTTGTTCATCATCAGCCCTTCACTTGATAGCTTGAAAGGAAGCTTCTGAGTCCAAGCTTTCCTATAAAGGGAAAGGAGTGAATGATTTGATTGCTTCTCTCTTTTTTCCTTCATCTCAAAGCTTATACTCACCATATCAGAAGTCATAATGTGCTTTGGCCTAATTTTGCCGTTTCCTGTATTAGTCGGACTGCTCTAATTGTGTATGCTTTTACAAACAAACTTTACCTGTTATGTGACACACGTAACGAATGATGAAAGAAAAGAGTGTACTAAACCAAACAGAGACCGGCCACATGAAACCTTGGTCTACTATGGAAGCCGCAGTATTGGACATTGGTTTTTCCTTAGTTTTCTAAGCTCGTGATACTCAACACATTCTACGCTCTGAAAAATTCATGGTAAAATTGATCATTGTTTGAATACAATTAGAACTATTCAACACTCATGTAGTATTAGGCCTCAAATTTTTGGTAATGTAGTCGAAAAACAGTAGACCTTTTTTCTAGTCATTCTATCAAGCAAGATTCCGAATCTCTCAGATTTCACACGAGAACTCAAACTAATACTTTGATCCATATCCCAGATTGAAATCTTAATATATTGGGTGTAATGAGTGTAAAACTAAATAAGATTTAAGATTTACGTTTGAAGTCTCGTCTCGCGTAAATGAAATCTCGAGCTAGATGAAGGGGATTTAAAAATCTGTTGCAGTTTTTGTGTAAGAAAGTAGAATCCATAAACTTTTCATACTTTTCTTTCAAACAAAAACAATTATATTTCTCCATGGCTTAATAAAAAAGAAATCAACCATTTTATATTTGTCATGCTTACGCCAAGCATATGACTTGTTAGTTTTTTCTTTAGAGTTCTAGTAGATTCAATGAAAGACCTATTCCTAGCATTAACTCTGTATCCATGGTTATTATATAAAAATAAATTAAAACATAACAACTAGCTTAATTTCATATGTCGAGATCCAGAAAAGCAGAAGATCAAGAAAGACACACTAATCATGTTACTAGAAAAATATAGGGCTAGCAATACTGCTACGTCCTTAGCCAACTATGGAACAACGACTATATCCAAACTTTATATCCTAGGAGAGATGGTCCATTTGTTATAGAACAAACTCGAGAGGCAACAAAGAAACGATGAACATAAAGCATCTAGAACAGAGAGAACATTATAATTACTCGATCGAAAGCTAGAGTGGGGTGGGCTATGAAATAGAGGTTCAACCTAAGGTAAGGGAGAAGCAATAAACAATCTTCGTATCTGTCAGCAAAGTCAGGTTAATATGCTTCCTTAAGTCGATTGCTTACATTTCTTGGCATGAATCAATCTATCAACATGACATGGGAGAATCAAGTCAACCAATGAGACTACCAATTCTCGATCAACATAAATATTCAATGTTTCTCTTCCCATTCACATCCCTTGGTCCAAGTATACATCTTTGTCTTTCCTCGTATGTAGTAACTGTTAGTCCTTGAGATGATGGTTTTGATGACAACAATCTTAGGACTTGTTATAAAATATAAATACTAACATTATAGTTTAGATATATATGTATATACAAGATTTAACCATGCATGTATCAAGAATGAAGACTGTACAGTATAGAAATTCAAGATTGAAGATATCAAGATTGAAGACTTATGAATATCAAGATATCAAGAGTTCAAGATTTCAAAATACAGATAAGTATTGAGTCTAGAAATATGTTAAAATTTCTTGAAAGCACATACATTTTTATTCGAAATTTATTCGTGGATGAAATCCACTTCGAGCATGTTAAAGGGATGAAACCCTAGTGGGATGTGGGATGGAACACACGACAATATCTAGTGGAACATATAATGGTCCTATTTTGATATCCACTAATTTGATGAAAATGCTTTTAAAAAATATCTCTTGTTTTAAATGTTTTCAAGACCTTCTTTTCAAAAAGACATCTCTGTTGTTTGAAATATTTTAGCCTCAAAATTATCTTTATCATTTTTAATATTTTGATTTCAGAATTGTCCTTGATTTTAAACTATCTTTTGTTTTAAATATTTAGCTTTTAAATATACTCAGATTTTAAATCACATTATAAATTAAGATTATATATATTAAAAATTATTTTTATATGTTTAAATTATATTCAAATATATTTATAAAAGTTTAGAAATTGTTTTAAAAAACTATAGAAACCAATTTTAATAAAAAAATCAAAATCACCATTTTTGCCTAGAGCATGTCGACATACTCCTACCTCCATGTCGACATGGTGCCCTTAAAATTCAAAATTCAAATTTGCAAAAGAATTGTCTATTCGTCGTATCCTTTCACGAATAGGTATGACTGTTTCTTCTATAAATACCAGTAGTTTTAAACGAATTTTTAATCGGATTTCACTTATTTTCTCTTCTCTTCATCTTCCATATTTATTCTAAAGAATCTCAAACTATACTCTATCGAAATACCAAGTGAATCAAACTTGATTATCTCTTGTTTGATTCTCTGTCACTCTCTATATAAGATCTCAGTGCTATTCAGAGATATGATTATTTGTAAATCAAACTGTTAAGTAAAAGGTGCAGTTGAGCCTTGAAATTAATTAAGTGTGATTGTTGCCTCGGAAATCGATTAGGTGATCTTGTGGCCTGATAAATCAAGAGAGTTTGCCCCAAATTTAAATACAGGAGGGTGTACCTCGTAGTCTTGAAATCGAGGATGTAATCTGGAAGATTATTTGAAAAGAAATCCGTACGATTGTGCGGGACTGGATGTAGGGTAACTCCCAACCAGTATAAAATCCTGGTGTGCTATTTCCTTTACTGCTTTTATTTATTATTTGCATCTGTATCTGATTCTGTGATTATATCTGTGTCTGTGTATTGAATTTATTGGTGATTAAATTACATAAATTTAAAAAAAATAGAAAATCCACAAAACACTATTCACCCTCTAGTGTTATTCTAGCCTTAAGATCCGTAATCCGCATTTCTAACATTTGGTATCAGAGCGAGGTTCTCAAAGTTGTCATAATCTGAATTTTGAAAAGTTTTTAAAATGGCTACCAACACTGGTTCTGTTAACACGATCACTAGTTCATTTGTAGAGAGTCAGTCTACTATCAGACCACCACTTTTTAATGGCAGTAACTATGCATATTGGGCATGTAGAATGAAAATATATTTACAATCAATATGATTAGACATTTGGAATATCACACAAACTGAATATTCTGAATCCACAACTAGTTTTGCACAGTGGACTGCTGAGCAAAAGACTATTGCACAAAATAATTCCAAAGTCATGAATATTTTATTTTGTTCACTTGGTAGGAATGAATTCAATAGTATCTGTTTGTAAGTCTGCATATGATATCTGGAAAACTTTGCAAGTTAGGAACAAACAAAGTCAAACAGACTAAAATATCCATACTCACGAATCAGTTTCAATTATTCAAAATGAATTCTAATGAGTCCATTTCAGATATGTATAGTAGATTTCAGGATATTGCATTCTCGAATATCATTGGGAAAAAGTTTCTCGGAAGAAGATCAAGTCAGAAAAATTCTAAATTCTCTTACTCTGGAATGGGATCAGAAAACTCTTGCAATCAAAGAAGCAAATGATATCAGTACTTTAAAGATTGAAGAATTGATTGGAAATCTAATGTCATTCGAAGTTCAAATGCAATGGAGAAGAGATAGCAAGGCATTCGAAAAGAAGTCAATTGCGTTCAATGCATTAACAGATAATCAGAAACGGGTAGTGATGATGATGAAGAAATAGCTTTCATGACAAGGAATTTTCGGAAGTTTCTAAAATACAGAAAGATGAACAATTTCAAAAAGAATAATAATAGGAATTTTAGAAATCATAATGTAGTACCAAATCACGTCAAATGTTTCAACTGTGATGAACCGGACCATCTCAGAATAGACTGTCCGTATCCTGATAAGCAACAGTTTCCTGCAAGCAATGATTATACAAAGAAAAGAAAAAGAGCATATACCGCTACTCTAGACGATTCAGACTCAGACTCATCCTCAAGCGATAATGATCAGAAGACAAAAAATTCAAATATGTGCTTTACGACTATTCATGATTCCGATGATCTCAAAGATACGAATCTAGAAAAAGATACACGTTTACAATATTTTGGTTGAGATTGTTTGCTTAAAATTGATTGATTGTTTGATTGCTTTTGAGATTATGTGTTTGAATTTTAAATTTTTTGTAATTATTATTATTATTGTTATTATATTTTATTTTTGAATATTATAATATTTTTTATTAAAAGAGTATTATTATACTTAATAATTACTTTAGAAAAATATATAGACATTGAAAATTATATATATATATATATATATATTTAAGTATTTAAGAATAGATAGGTCACATGAATTCTCTGACCCATGTCGACATGGCCCTTACCCATGATGTCGACATGCCTGTCAGAGATTTGAAATTCAAATTTAAATTCGAATCTTTAAACATTCCTCCACCTTTTCACCAACTCCAATGTTCTGGAAATGTACCCATTGACCAGAGAACATGACTATTGGATATCTATTTATTTCCTTTATCTTATCATATCTTTTCACTTTTATTTCAAAACTCACTCTCTTTTACTCTTTCAAACTCTTTGCTCTCTTTAAAAATGGCTTCTTCAAACACTCCATCCACAATGAGGCTGTCAAAAACCATTAAAGAGTATCTATAATGATCCGGAAGCAATCAAAGCTTATATAAGCTATGCTAATTATGGAAAAGTTCATATGGAAAAGTTTGTTCTCTTTAGCGATTTCTCTACATATGAAATCAATACTTGAAGAAAACCATATTCTTAGTCTTTTTGACAATTCTGAAAATGATTTTGTTTGTTATCTAAATCTTGTTAAAATGTTTTATGCGAATTCGAATCGCGGTTTTCATGAAGAAAATGAAAATGAAATTTGGAGTAGTGTTAAAGGCACTAAAATTGTGAAATTTTGGGCAACATTCTCAATTGCAAGAATTGGGGAATAAATCTTTCTACTTTTAATATTGATGACCATGATCGTGAGACATTTCATCACATTTTCGAAGGAGATGACAACTTTGAATTTAAAAATCGTAACTTTCGTCCGAAAGCACGTATTGTTAATCTTCTTTTGCAATATACTATCACTCCTAGATCGGAAAATTTCAATTACTCGACTTTAAAAGTTTGTAAAGCTCTTTTTTCTATTTTTGGTCATTATAACATTAATTGGGCGCAAGTAATTGTGGATGAACTTCGTCGTAAGAATTTGGAAATGGATGAGAATACTTTGTATCATGAAATCTATCTCACTCAGATTTTTAATTATTTTGGTGTTGATTATAAAAGGGAAGAATTTGTTTCAAGAAAAGTGTTTAATCATGTTAATATTTCTCTTATTAAAATTCCTTTCATATTCCAACAATATGAATCTCTTGCCGAAAAGGATGAAAGGTTGGCACATGAAGAGATGAAAGAAGAAAATGAGGAAGAAGAAGAAGGAGAGGAAATGGAAAATTTGAAGAAGAAAATAAAGACACCTTCTTGGAAAGTATTGATATCCTATCAATACTAACAATCATTCCAACAAAACTCTCCTCAAAAATCAAAAGATCATACTGGAAAATCAACGGATTCTCAAAAGATCCATTAGTAAGAAATTGGATAAAATGACCACTGATATGAACAAGTTCTTTGCTAAAGTTGATCGGAAATTTGGCTTATCATCATCCTTCTCATCCTCTAGCACATTCTAAGAATTAGGATGTGATGTACTAGTTTATTTTGTATGAACTTGTATTGCTCTTTTATTATGCTATGAAGTAATTAGCTCATCTATCTATACATTCTTTTATCTATTTTATGTTTTTCTACCTTATCGTGTCTCTGAAATAAATGATAGTATAGTATATAAGTTTATATATACATACTTATGCATAAAACAAAGAAGACACATAGATCAACATACCCATGTCGACATACCCCAACCCCATATGTCGACATATAACTATTTGATTTAGTTATTTTTTGAATTTTGAATTTAAAATAACTAACTTGTGTCTATTCATTTTAAACGAATTACTGCCTATTTAAACACCTGTTTCTTTCAAAAATTTGTAACTTCTTTATTTCTACTCATCTCTGTTTGCATCTTTTAACTATTTATCAAAAACGACATCCTCTTCTCAAACTCTAAGTGAAAATCTTGAAGAAACTCTCAAGTCATTCAAGAATATACTACTTTTATTCTCCGCAATCAAAGACACTTAGAACTAAGTCAAATGTAGATGATAAAAGAACAAGAGAAGCATTTCGATGCCCTTCGTTGGATGATTTCTGCCCTAAACAAAGATGATTTCGATGCAAATCCTGAAGGAACTTTGATTTAAGATAATAAAGATCGGAAATATATTAAAAAGGATCATATTTTTGAAGAAGAAGGATGAGTTGAAGTTCCTAAAATTATTTGATCTCCTTATGGTTTGAATTGCTTGTTTTTGAATTGTTTGATTTGAATTGTTTGATTTGATTTGGTTTGCTTTGATTAGAATTGATTTGGTTTGAATGGAATATATAACATTATATGAAGCATGGTATATGGTTATTGGATTTAAACTATCATATTTGTTATGTTTTCATTAAGTAACTCATGTTATTATATATGTATACATTTATTCTATCTTAATTTGTCACAGGTACTCCAGTATTAGATTACGGAGGAGTTATATTAGTTTAGAATTAGTTTTTGTTGATGACAAGGGGAGAAATATAAAATATAGTTAGAATAGTTAGGCTTAGATGAATGAGGAATTATTAGTTTTAGGGGAAGTTATTGTGAGAGTGAAGTATATTTTATAAACATAGATTGTCATCATCAAAAGGGGGAGGGAGATTGTTAATCTTTGAGATGATGGTTTTGATGACAACAACCTTAGGACTTGTTGTAAAATATAAATTCTAAAGATTCAAGATTGAAGACCAAGATTGAAGATATCAAAATTGAAGACTCATGAGTATCAAGATATCAAGAGTTCACTTCTTTATTCGAAATTTATTCGTGGAATGGAATTCACTTCGAACATGTTAAAGGGATGGAACCCTAGTGGGATGGAACCCACAATATCTAGTGGATATAGTGATCCTATTTTGATATCCACGAATTTTATGAAAATGCTTTTCAAAAATATATCTCTTGTTTTAAATGTTTTCAAAACATTCTTTTCAAAAAAACATCTCTCTTGTTTGAAATATTTTAGCCTCAAAATTATCTTTATCATTTTTAATATTTTGATTTCAAAATTGTTCTTGATTTTAAACTATCTATTGTTTTAAATATTTAGCTTTTAAATATACTCAGATTTTAAATCACTTTATAAATTAAGATTATATATATATTAAAAGTTCTTTTATATGTTTAAACTATATTCAAATATATTTATAAAAGTTTAGAAATTGTTTTGAAAAACTATAGAAACCAATTTTAATATAAAAAAAACCAAAATCATCATTTTTGCCTAGTGCATGTCGACATACTCCCACCTCCCATGTAGACATGGTGTGTTAAAATTCAAATTTTCAAAAGAAGTGTATATTCGTCATATCCTTTCACGAATAGATATGATTGTTGATCTTCTATAAATACCAGTAGTTCTAAACGAATTTTTAATTCGATTTCACTTGTTTTCTCTACTCTTCATCTTTCACATTTATTCTAAAGAATTCCAAACTATACTCTGCCGAAATACCAAGTGAATACTTAATTATCTCTTGTTTGATTCTTTGTCACTTTCTTCATAAGATTTCAGTGCTATTCAGATTTATAGGATTATTTGTAAATCAAACTGTTGAGTAAAAGGTGCGGTTGAGCCTTGAAATCAATTGGGTGTGATTGTTGCCCCGAAAATCGATTAGGTGATCTTGTGGTCTGGTAAATCAAGAGAGTTTGCCCCGAACTCGAATACAGGAGAGTGTAACTCGTGGCCTTAAAATCGAGGATGTAATCTGAAAGATTAATTTGAAAAAAAATCCGTATAATTGTGCGGGACTGGATGTAGGGTAACTCCCAACCAGTATAAAATCTTGGTGTGCTATTTCCTTTACTGCTTTTATTTATTATTTGCATCTGTATCTGATTCTATGATTATATCTGTGTCTGTGTATTGAATTTATTGGTGATTAAATTACATAAGTTTCAAAAAGATTTAGAAAATCCATAAAACACTGTTCACCCCCACCTCTAGTGTTATTCTAGGCTTAAGATCCGTAATCCGCATTTCTAACAGTAACTAAATGACTTTGTTCCTTTCTATCTCGTTGGTCGTCCCACTCGTTAGATTTATCCGTATACCTTGGTCTATTGGTATGTGAGTATTTTTATCTTTTCATTATATGAATTGGAAATGGCTAGTTGCATGACTTGTATCAGTTTGTATTTAGCCAGTTGATTCTCTTGCTTTTTTCTTGCTTGGGACTCATCTTCTCAAAAATGGTTAATTTTAGGTCTAAAACCCTTAAAATCATGATTTTCAAAACAAAATTAAAGCTTAAAATATTATGCGCTATTTAAGCATCATCAAGCCTTGCAAGAATTTTCTCTCCTTTGCCTCATTTAAAGCGTATTTATTGATTAATATAAACTAGTGTGAAACCATGCTACGCACACAAGTGTTATTGCAAATGTTAATCAAAAAAACATGTAGATAAATTTGTATTTTCTTGACTTAATTCAAGTAATTGTCGTGGTGCAAACATTGTTAGATACAATCTAATGACATTGCATCTAGCGAAATATATGATGAATGAGTTACTAAGCATTTTTTGCTTACTTTTCTTATCCAAAAATTTGTAAATAAATAACACAGCAGTGTATACTATTATTAAAACCCTGCACATTTGTCATGTAGGACTCGTGTAGAACGGAGCAAATTGGACAAAGATTCTATAATTGAACTTAAAATTAGGTGTAGTCATCAAGAATCAATGGCTCAAGTGGTAAGATCTTTAAACTGTGATTTAGAGCTCGTGGGTTCGAAATCCTAAAACATCAAAATGAGTGTGTTGCTGCCTGCTTGAATGAAGTATTACTCTCCGTCTTAAAAAAAGGGCATATTTCCTCGTAACATAACTCACTGAAGAAATACCTAGATTGTCTAAAATCAATATGAGGAAAACATTGTACAACTATCACATCCATGGTTTTAGTTCTAAACTGTGAATGAGATTATAGAAGGTTTCAAGTCAAGTTTTATATAGTTACATTAGACTAGTAGATACCACATTATTTGCGAACCTTATTGATTCATGGGAGCATCTGCAATGGGACAATTTTGCGAGTATTCATACTCACATGCCCCACTAAGGATAACATTTGGGTATTATTACTCAGACTCTTCCTATCTGGTAGCTGGATATTGCTACTGAGTTGGTAACACACACCCGAGATTCAGAGCATGAGATAAGTGATGTTTTATGTATTTGTACATAAAGTATTAATATTTGTATACATTTTCAACCCTGTTTATTGAATATATTTCAAATGTTGTATATATTCTCAACTTAAACACACCTTTTTGTTTTTTTTATTATTTTTAAAATATGTTTTATATTGTTTTCATATTTGTGTTCAGTTATTTTCATAACATTGAAATAACAAAAGTAAAACATAAACTTTGTAAAAATTGTAAAATCAAAGCATAGCGTTGCATAAATTTTAAACTAAAGTTAAAAATGTATAAAACTAAAATAAACTGCATGTTTAAAAAAGATAATTTAACACTATATTAAATTATAAGTCATTTTTGCGCTTTCTTGCAACCTTTTCTGGTATGTTGTCATGTGTGCGAGCAAGTAATTCATTGATGTAATCGATATTCTACGGCAATATCTTAGTTTAGACTTTGCAGCAAGTTTTCTTAGAACTCTGACCATTTCCCGTTGTCCATTTGTTCATGTTGTTTTCCATTTTCAATATTTGCATTTTTCATTTTCAAATTTTAAAAAATGATTTGGATGGAATAGAATTTGGATCGAGTAATATTGATAGAGTGTAAAATAAATCCTGTGGAAAGTAAAAAAGGATAAATTGGGAAGAAGACTTCGTGCTTACTCTTCAGAACATCTGGTTAGTCCATATGTGAACTACCTCGGTTTGGGGTCGCAATCAGTGGTAAACATACTGTTTTGGATTGCTACCCCAACGCAGTATAGATTGGTTGGGATGCTTTAAGCAAGTTATAAGTTCTTCATTTGCATTTTACTTCATATATGACTACAACCTTTACCTGTTTTTAAGGCAAACTAATACTTTACTTTGTCAACATTCGTAAAAAAAATTTTAAACTGCTTCCAGGTTGGTGTTGCTGAGATGAAAGGTGTTGTTGAAAGAACAGGCGGCCTTGTTGTTCTTGCGGAGAGTTTTGGCCACTCAGTTTTTAAAGACTCTTTCAAGCAAATATTCACTAATGGTGAAGAATCACTTGGCCTTTCGTTTAAGTAAGCCAGGAATATTTTGAATTGATTCCTTTTTAGAAATATCATGTAAAACTTCTGTGCTTTTACTTGTCCTATTGAACCCATTGATTGATGAACACAAATTATCGACTATCCCTTTATTATGTTGTGGGCTCACAAACTTTTACGATATAGGTTATTTTTGAAAAATTTCATCATGTGTTGATTCTTGACAATACCACATCACTGTTCTGTCATATATTTCTAGGATGCGGTGTTCTACATCTCCCAATACGTGTCGCTGTTTATATTTTATTATATGATGCAAGTCGAAATTTAAACTTTTATCTGCTTGAACTCAATTTTTGATTCTACAACTCCAGTCAATGCCAAAGTCATGCACTCAATTCCTTGTATTTTCAAAAATATATTCTTGAACTGAGATTTTTTGTTTTGTTTTTATAAACCGGGTGAATTTAGAAATAAACCGTGTCGACCTTGCTTCCATCATGTTAATGATATTGTATTTTCTCGGTCTATCTTATAAACTAATCAGATATCTTTTTTAATGTCACCTTGCAATTGCCAAATTGCTGAAGAAAGCTTGAATTGAGGATGAGGATATAATTCATTTAATAGCAGATCAAGATCTTATTTCCATAATTTCTTTGACTTAATTATCGCTGAGAGTATACAGTTCTTAACTCATGTTGAAGTACTCAGCTCACAAACCCTTATTATATCTGTGATCTTACCTTGTAGTATATCAGAATGCAAGCTTTTCCACAGCTCTATTATAAACATCATATTCACAATGTTTCTAAATTTACTTTTAGTTCCCCCACGGTTCAATTGTAAGTTTTACCTTCCTTGTCATTGCCTCTTCTCAGTTATCGACTTTGTTTATCTGTCTTTATTTGTTTCGATAATACACAAGTCTCTTATGTAGGCATTATAATTGCATTTGACATAATAAATATGCTGTCCTGGTTATTTTCTTATTATCTATCCAGGTTCTTTTCTTTTAACCTTTTGTTTGATGGTCGAAGCGAAAAGATGGATTTAGAACCTGTAGCTTCTCT
Source organism: Allium cepa (assembly GCA_030765085.1). Classification (NCBI taxonomy): domain Eukaryota; kingdom Viridiplantae; phylum Streptophyta; class Magnoliopsida; order Asparagales; family Amaryllidaceae; genus Allium; species Allium cepa. Next base: position 622,119,003 of record CM060928.1, read on the forward strand.
CTGTATCGTATTAGAAGAAAATGTGTCATAGAAACAGAAAATATACATCCATTTCCAAATTTAAGGTGTCATGTATGCCTACATGCTGGAATAAGTCCTAATGGTTTTTCAATGAATATTTCATCAATTCATTACCACTCTTTTCGATGCCCTTGTTTTTTATATGTAGAGTGCTTGATCATTCATTCATGTATGTACCATTGCATTTTTTCCTTCCTTCCCAATCCAATACATGCTTAAATATCGTGTGAAGGTTTTCTGGTGAATATTTCATCAGTGCACAACCACCCTTTTCAATCACCCTTTTGTTTGTAGGCAGCTTGATCATTCACCCATTAATGCGTACCATTTCAGTTTAATTTTTATTAAGCACGGTTTTACATCTTACGAGAAGAATTAGTAACATGTGTGTGTGTGTGTAAGGTGGACTGGGTTCCACCTTACAGTCCACCTTACACACACACACACACATAATATGATTTGTCGCACTTATATTTACTTCTCAATTCAGCGGTACACTTGAAATTAATTGTTCAAAGGACATCAAAATTCAGGGAATCATTGGGCCATGCACATCGCTGGAAAAGGTTTGTTTTCCTGGGCAAATTTCATTAACGTTTATGGATGAAAATGTAGCTTCAACAATATGAGTATGTTGTTTCACATGCAGAAAAGTGCTCTTTGTGCCGATACTGTAATTGGACAAGGAAGCACAACTGCATGGAAAATGTGTGGTCTGGATAAGCATACTTGTTTGACAGTTTTCTTTGATGTATCACCAAGCGATCGAAACCAGTCAGCGACGCCTAATCCTCAGTTGTACCTTCAGTTTGTGACCAAGTACGTTCTTTCTTTTCGCGCATACATACATACACACATACACACACACACACACACACACACACACACACACACACATACATACATACACACACACATACACATGTACACACACATATGTATATATTCTGTATTGCTTGAGGATCATGTTTTTATTCAAGGTCTGTTTAATTTATGCAGTTACCAGAATTCTCTGGGTGAAGCAAGGATCCGAGTAACAACTATTGCACGAAAATGGGTTGACGATTCTTCCATTAAAGAGGTTGGACAAGTATTCTCTCAATTATTCGTTTGCTTGCACTTGTTCCTTCAAAACATCAATATCTTTGTTATATTTTTTTTGATAAACTGACGATCTAAAACATATATCTTGATAAGCGAAAACTATTCTGGAAATTAGGATCCGTCTCTTGTTTTCAAACTTAATACCCGAAAAACCCTTCTCCAAAAAAGTTTCACAAAACACCCTTAACGATATTTTCAGCGAAAATATGCAGTGTAGACTGCAAATATTTGCAGTTCTAACTGCACATTTTTGTAAAATAAATATTTGCATTGTAGACTAAATTTTATTTTACAGAAATGCGCTGTTAGAATTGCGAATATTTACAGTATAGAATGCAAATATTTGTAGTGTATATTGTAAATATGAGCAGTGTAGAATGCACATTTTCATTAAAAATGACGATGAATTGTTTTTGTGGAATCTATTTTTGACAAGGAGCAAAAGTGAATTTTGAAACTAAGGGTGTTTGAAAAAACATCCCAAAATTATTTCCTCACTCAAAAATACTATGTCAGTGCCTTTATATATTTGAAGGAAACAAATCAAGATAGTTGTAACAGATGTGGAATTTTTTCCGCTTGCACTGTGAATAATATCCCTAGTTATGATCTTTTTTGTGTTATCCATTCGAGTTCAAGTCAGTTATTATATAACTATGGCACTACCGTGCATCAATACTATATACAAATTGCACGTAATATGCTCTAGTTGCAGAAGTTTAGAAGCAATGCTGTTATCAAATCCAAATCGAAACTGAAGTAGGTTCTTCGCTAGCAAAGTTGTTGTAAAACACCTAAAATAATCACCTTTGAAAGTCAGTGGCAGCTCAATTGGAAATTGCATGCATGGTTGTTGATTCCCAACTGTATAAATACTCTAAAATGAAGTAGGCATGTTTATTTGGGTTCATCCTTGCATTAAGCTCAGCTCAATATGTTCCTACTATTAATATTGAAGTTCGTTGCACCTGCAGGAATTGGTTGAAGGTTTTGATCAGGAAGCAGCAGCTGTTATTTTAGCAAGATTTGTTTCTTTGAAAATGGAGACAGAGGTAAGATAATCCAGCATTGCCAGAGTTGAAAATTTGGTCTTTGTACAATTTCTTTAACTTCAATCTTCAAGGTTATATTATTTACACCATTGCTATCAGCAATACTTTAACACTGTATTTATCACAAAATGTAATCAAAACTCACACACACACACACACACTCTATCACTGTTTTATTAATATTCAAAAAATATTTCACCTTCAATTAAGATAAATTGATTCTTAACTAAATTTCATTTATCGTGACCTTTCAACTTATTTTTGTTTAGCTGTCTTATAATCGAAAAACTTCTTTTTTTATCAGGAAGAGTTTGACGCGACACGGTGGTTGGACAGATCTCTTATTCGCATATGTTCACGCTTTGGTGATTATAGAAAAGACGATCCCTCATCATTTGTAATTAATCCAAATTTCTCAATATTCCCACAATTTATATTTAATCTTCGGCGATCTCAATTTGTACAGGTACTGTATACTTTTTTTTTGTTTGTTGGTTGTTAAGTATTTGTGTTCTGTAATATTTTTTAATTCTGTGTAGTGTTGCAGGTTTTCAATAATAGTCCAGATGAAACAGCATACTTCCGGATGTTGTTGAACCGAGAGAGCGTAACAAATTCCGTTGTCATGATACAGCCTTCATTAATTTCTTACTCGTTTAATTCACCTCCCTCGCCCGCTCTATTGGATGTGGCATCCATAGCTGCAGATCGCATACTCTTACTAGATGCATATTTTAGTGTTGTTATATTTCATGGCATGACTATTGCTCAGTGGCGCAATATGGGTTACCAGAACCAACCCGAGCATCAGGTAATTAATGATAAAACTGACTAGTAAATCTGGCAAACCTTTCTTGTTCGGTAGGCAGTCCGGTTGCTTTTTTCTCAAGATTTATCTTGCAACTTATTATCATATATTCAGTTAATTTATTGTATATCATCCTATCATGAATCTTCTTTTTAATTTTCTTCTGCTGTTCAGGCTTTCGCTGATCTACTGCGTGCTCCCCAAGAAGATGCACAAATGATTATTAAGGATAGGTTTCCTGTCCCAAGATTAGTTGTGTGTGATCAACATGGATCTCAGGTATATTTTATTTTATCTTCTCCTGTCAAACCAAATGCAATATTCATAGGACTGGTCCATTCACTGTTTAGTCATTAGAGTTCCACTTCATTAAATGACCTGCATAAAATATTTAAGTTTATGTTTATATTGCATAGATCATTTTAACTACTCCTAAAAACAAGGGTGGCTAAATTAAGCAATTTTACCACTCTCCATAAATTGGAGTTTTTCTGGGTTAGCTTGAGGCACCATAATTTACTAAAACCTGGAAGAATGTTCTTCATACTATTATTATAATTTTTATCTGTAATAAGAAATCCGTAAGTTTTTTATTTTTAATTCTTCATTCCGAAGTTATATCAGTAAAAGCAATAATTCGTTACCCTTTTTATATAACATCTGCGAAATTCAGTCCCTGAGTTGAAATAGTACAATTAAAGTCAATGCTAAGAATCACCAATCCATGATTGTATCGTGAACGTGCAGGCAAGATTTCTATTGGCGAAGCTAAATCCTTCGGCTACATATAACTCATCAGATAATATAGCTCCAGGTTCAGATGTTATATTTACAGATGATGCCAGCCTTCAAGTATTTTGCGAACATCTTCAGAGGCTAGCTGTGCAGACATGAGAATGGTTTAAAATGTTGGACATGTTTTATCGGCTTCATTTTTATATAGACTTAGAATTGGTGGTTGGAATTTGTAGATACAGACTTGTTCAAGTAATTATTTTGCTTCACCATTTACCACCCTCCATATTTTTCTATGTAAAGTAAGTTCTGCAAAATATTAATTTTTATTCTATTTTGTTTATTTATGTAAGTTATATGTGAATTTTAATGCTATGATGATGATTAGGATTAATAATTGAGATGAACTTTTGGTCCTTTGGTTTTCTGAGCATTGCATTTCAAAACGCTTTACAGACGTCCAAGCTCAACTGCACAAACAGCCAAATTTAATACATCGGAATGCTATACAGATATGTTGCAAGTGAAGCATAACAAATGGGACTTGAACAAAATCTTCTGTCCAGAGCCTATCCGTCCTTTTCACATGTCACCGTTTTCCCATTTTGTACAATATGTTTTGCTACATAACATATCATATTCCAGATGTTTTCTTTGGCTAATCTAGAATTGGGAGCAGTTATGTGAACAAAAATTTAGATACAATCGGCGGTTGGTGACATAGTGAATTTCAAACAAATGACCTCAATCATTGTTGGACACAATTAGTTTGCTTTTTTTTTTTTTTTTCATTTATTTATATATTTTGTTGGAATTGTACTTTATTCGAGCAAAAGTCTCAAGAGTTTGAATTCACCATTTCTAAAACTTATGTTTAAAGCATCATACCATTAAAGTTATGTTCCTTGACGATTAAGTTATTTTGTGACCATTGACATAATGTTTGTTTCTTTTATCTTTAAATATGTATCGGAGTTAACATAATCAATTGGTAATTGGTTTTATGTTTTGTTAAATAATTGTTTCTAGTTGTTCACCTTTAGGGATTAGTATATTTATAATTTAGAGTGATTGTAATTCGTAGTAGTAGTAATAATAATATACCTATTTAAAATATGTTTTCGGTAAATATTTGCAATTTTGTTACGTTGTATACTTTTTTGATAATCTTACCAAGTGGTTAACTTATTTTTGCAATTCACTTCCTCTTGTGTTCATTCTTGTATGGTTTAAGTTGGATAACGAATATCGAAATGATATCAGCAAACGATAGACTGACTTAAATCTTATAAGTTGGTAGGTGATTTGGCTCCTTCAACTCTTGAATTATCAATGTGAGAGAGATGATAGGAGAAAAGTTATTGAAACAAATTCTAATTTGCTTTCAATATTGTTGTTATGCGCTCTTAATCATGAGGAGTACCTTGTTATTTCTGCTAACTTTGTCATATTCTTATTGTAATGATGTCAAGGATAGCAGTTCAACTTCTATTAATATTACGTGTACTTATACTGTTAGTGATGGTATCGAGAATAATGTTATATTGGACAACTTTTACGCTCTATTGTAAAATCCTTCTAAGCTTCCATCTAGGCCTTGCATAAGCGTCAGGCTAGCCTTACCATTCAGGTTTTTGCCTAGGCTGTCTAGATAAGGCTTATTGCATTATTTAACCATATAAAAGAGTTTGTAAGCATCATTTATGTACCAATTTAGGTTTGATGTCTCTTATAAGCATCAAAATGTTTGTTTCTAACGATTTTGTCTCCATCATTGCTTCCAAATCCAACCAAATCCATGATATCCCACTGTGGATAAGTTTAAAACGTCTTGCTCTGATCAATCTTCGATTAATCCCTGCCTAGGTGATTAATCTACAGTTCATGCTTACCGTCTAGCAATTTTTACAATCTTGCTATTAAATAATGGTTTCGATCACGTTATTTTCATGGGTACTGGAAAAGCATTTTTTGTTGTTGATGTTATTAAGTTTCATCTTTGCATTTGTATTAAGAATTGTTATGGTAATATTTTGTTAAGAATGATAGAGAAACAATAACTATATGTAAATTGGATTCTAAGTCTAGGATTCATGCATCTTCTAACTTTAATATGCCATGATATCTCATTATTTGCAACCTCATTGTTCTTGTGATGTTTTTTTCTCTCCTCTGTATTGCATCTAATGCATGCCTAATGGATGGAACACAAGACATTGAGCAACACCTCAAGATACAAATTTTACCACTAGAGATGGTGATCAACACAGGACATTGAGCAACAACTCAAGATACAAATTTTACCATTATCTCTAGTGGTCATTGGCTTCTTTTTGCATTGAAATTACTAATGCAAATCATCTTCCCATGTCAAGTAATATTTTAAGATCATTGTAACGACCCGTAATTTTCGATAATTAAATTTTGTTAATTTATTAAGTTTTGGGTAATTTAATTCGGATTGAAAAATAAAAACCTGTAATTTAATAATGAAATCAGTAAAACAAAATTAATAATGTTAATGCAAGTTGATAAATAACTAATTTAGTGCAATTCCAATTAATTGAAAACAATTGTAAGGTTCTAATTGATTGTATTTAGTAAATTGGAAAATAAATTTCAATAAATGTAATTAAATATCATGTTAATACAAATTAAGTTAATATTTGGAATTAACGGATTAATTGCAAATAAATGAAGTTCAATATTTAAGTATTACGTAAACAGAAATTAAGATGAAATTGGGAAATATTAACGTACTAAGATATAGACCAATGTTATTTAATCCTTATTGTAATAAAAGACGTGAATAACAAGGTTTAAAATTTAATAAATGAATTTCGGGAATTTTAATTTATAATTTCTGAATTTAATGAAATTGAAATTAAACACTGCAATTGATGGATTAATCAACTTTAAATTGAATCTAAATTTGTTTAAATTATTGTATCGCTTAAGAAATCAAAAATGATAAGATTTGTTAATTATGGAATTGAAATTGAAAATTTGATTTAATTAATTAATTTTTAATTTATTTAATTAAGGTAAAAATAGCCATTTTGGCCACTGACTCGGATTTCGACGAAACTAGTTTCATCGGATCCGTAACGGTGAATTATTATAGGATTTCAAGGCTCGTAGCGATCGGGCTTATCGTTTGATCGTACAGACTCGAAACGCCAAGAAATCAATTTAATTGAAATCAATTTGAAATAACTTGATTTTAGCATAACTTCTTTATACGATGGAATTTAGACTTGAAACATGTTCTATTGATTTTAAAATATTTAAAAACATCTATTTTGATATATGAGTTGACTTATTTTTGTTCCGGAGTCAGAACGGGCTTTTCGGGCCATTTGTCGTTCAACTTTCAATCCAATAGATCCGGTCCATTCTAATTTCAGCTTTGCCTATATATACCTCGTTATAAACCCTAGCCTATTTCTTATGTTCATTTTTTTGTACGTACAATCCCAATTGCTCCTCTTTCTCAATGGCAGACAAAAACCAAAATTTCAATTGCAACTTCAAATAAAATTCAAAGCCAAAATTTCAAACTCCACAAATTATATCAAATTTTATATGGATTTGAAGCTCTCGATGAACGCATCTCAGAACTGCAATTTGTTTTTCGTTTTGATTCATCGTTTGATCAGTAATCATCGGAGAATTCTAGGCCATTCATCGCGTCATGATGAATTGTGACCGATCGCCAAGTTGTCTGAGGGGTTTTGTAGAGTGGACCAAGGGGACTTCATCGGTATGGTTCGTTCGTCGAATCCTTGGCTGGATCATCGAAAATTGGTGGATTAAGATTCGTTTGGAGGTGGCGTCCGACATGAAATTTTCGTCGATCGTGGTTCTATGGCGCCGCGTGGGTTTGAGTGGGGATCGCCTGATGCCACGGCGACCTTGGGTGGCGACACGCGTGGCCGCGACTAGCCTAGGAGCGAGGCTATTGTGAGTAACGGCGGCGGTCTTGGGTTTCACGCGATTGGCTGGGAATGGGTTCGTCGCTTATTTCTGGAAGATGATTCACGTGTGCTGACGTGGCGAGGTATGAGTGGCCTGTTTTCTTTGTTTTATTTATTTCATATTTCAAAATCATTGAACTTCTAACTTTAATAACTTTTACGTACGAGGTTCAATTCACGCGCGGTTTTCTCCGCTAGGTTTGTATTGAAATTCCGGACATTTTGACGCAAGTTTGGTCAAATTCCGAGACTGTTCAAATTTTGGGTTTAAATTGAATTTAAATTCAAAAGGCAAGTGTTATAACCCACTCACAGCTTCTAAAATTTCTTATGTTTGCTAAATTAATTTATGATGTGATTATAAATTTATTTATGACTGTTTGGTATATTTTTAATCATCATCTCGATTAAATTGAATTTATTTAAATTAAATAGTTATTTAATTTATTATTGCATATAAACTGCCAGTAAATGCCTGTTATTTATTACCGTTCTATATTGATGTTATTGATTGAATTGGATGATGATTGTGATAAATGTTTGATGATTGACATTGGATGAATAGACGTTGTATTTTGTATTGTTACAAACTGCAAGTTGTTATGGATTTTTATATTTTTGGGATTGCGGTTTGAAATGATATATAACCGTATTTATGTTTTAAATTACGGATTGAAATGATAAGTATCTGTATTACTTAACCATAAGATAGAAAATTATATACAGACACCGTTGTCTATATATATAAAAATATTTTGAAATTGATTTCTATGGTTTTTGGAAAGAAATACATGGTATTATATAAATATTGATTTTAGATATTACATAAATGCTATTGTACATATACAGTCAAATTCTTGACTTGAGCTATGTATAAATTTGTTGATATACATAAGTTAATAATAAAGTTTGATTTTGTTTAAAATACAATATGGTTAAGTATTTATTTAAATTATATTTTAATATAGAATTTATAATGATTTCAATAAATTAAGGTTGAAAGATAAATTGGAAATTGTTTGAAATTGTATTTAATTGAGAATTTTATTTAACAAAAATCGATTTGGGACTCATTGAATTTGAAGATTTTAAAGAATATGATTTTTAACTTGATTTTGTCTAAGGTTATATAAATGAATGTATCAAGTTTGAATAAAGTGAGGGAAATATTCAGTTATTTGAAATCAGAGTTTATTTGAATGATATTGGAATTATTAAGTAAATATTTCAAAACTAAATAGTAGTAAACTGAATTTGATATATAGAGTTGACAGATTTGTTTTTAAAATGTTAAATATTGAAATGGTTTATTTGGAGGTTTGAATCTATATTTGAAATCGATATAAATTAAAATGGTTTATTGAAAACTGAAAGTGAGTTGAAAGTTATGAATTGAGATTTAATTTAAAGTGAATAAAATTGTGAAGTCAAGGAAATTATTTTACTTTATAAAGTAATTTTAAAATTAAATTATTTTATTTTATGTACTGTTTAAATATCCAAACCGTTTAAGTGGTGGAAGTTATGGTTTAGAAGCTATGAAATTCAAAGTATTATGTTTTGAAAGGTTATATTTCAAGCGTTTGGTTTTGAAATATTATAACTTTGAAAGTGTTATGGTTTTAGAAAAGGATATATTTGAAATGAAAATGATATCGTATTGATTTGGTTTTGAAAAGGCAATGATATTTGGTTTTAAAGAATAAACTATTTTGAAAATGACTACGGTGTTATAATAACGTTTGGTTGTTAAAGAGACCAGAATCAGAAGTTGTCATACTCTCTGCCAACTCCAAAAACCACTTTAACAACCGTGTATAGGTGGAGATTCCAGAATGAAGTAGGATGGTGATGACGTTTCCTTTGAGGTAAATACGTAGACCCGACTCCCGTGAGTTGGCATAAGGTGGCTAAAACATGAGCGATCGACGGGCTAAGAAGGTAGCACCTTTTATCGGACACACTTCTTCGATGCCATTCTATTACTTTGTGATTGATTTAGACCCTTTTGATTTTGGGGGTGCGACTCGAGGTGGGCGGTAGTAGCTGCTACACGTTACCACCGGTCTGGAAGCGTAATTGGTATATCTACCCTGGCATTGCCTAATTGTGCCATGTCACCTACCCTATCGCGCATTGTACGAGTTTGGTTTTCTCCCGTAGCCCATGGAGTATTTAGGATAGTCTTTCGATCTGAAGATACGCTGATATTGGATGGACTATTGGGACTATTACGTGTTAAGGTGGAAAATGTAAAGGCTTAATGCTATTTAAAAGTAGTTTATTTTACTATAGACATTATTATAATAGCGTATATTACTACATAGTAAATAGTTTAACGGATCCTTAGGAGATGTGAATCCCGAGCATCTCTTGAGTTACTGCACTCACGTTAGACACTGGATAGGAGATGTCAAATCCCGTAAACATCTCGGACGCCGTTCCACTCATATTATTTACTGTTGATTTAACTTACATAAGATCTTTTAGTTTTGAATCGAGTGTTTTGTCTTTTCAATTCGTTCGGGTCAGTCTGAGCATTTCAGGATTTGAAGACCTTATTTCTGGAGGACGAAGATGAAGATTTTGTTATTACTATTATTTATTATATTATTCCACAACATTCATACTATTCTGCTGCATTAATTATTATTCTCTGGTATGTGTAACTCTAATATGTATTGTATAAGTATAATCAAATGTTTGTAAAACAGCTTCATGAACTGTTATTTGATTATTATATTTTGTCATCCCGCTGTGAGATTCTGTTCTGTTTTTTTCTTTCTCTGCCTTTTCTTATTCACCCCAATAACAATCCGCCCTTCTGTATGGTTTAAGTCTGACATATGTGATTTATAGTCGATTTAAAGCGTACAAAAGGCAGGATGTTACATCTGGTATCAGAGCTTTGGTTTAGCGATAAACCTTAGCTTTGTGGGGTCTAACTCATTATTAATAGGGTAGTATACCCTATGGTGAGTTGCTGAGTATATATATATGAGAGAGTATATTTGTTAGTGTTATAAAAAGGTTTTAATATTGTGTTAATTTGTTCCGTTTTGTATTTATAAATTCTGGTTGGTGCATAGGACGCTATAACATTAATAGGGATTTCTAAACATTTAATAGGACAGGCCGACACAATATTTGTTTTGAATATAGGTGAATGAAATAATTTTGCCTATTATATTTTCTATATATAAAATAATTTTTTTTATAAATGATATATATTTGGTTGTAATTTAATTGTGTAGGTATTGAAATTTATAAATATTGGTTGTAAAATAAAATTTACAAATAAAATGAGAATAAATTGGAAATTTTAGAACTTAAGTTCCGGGGTTTTGAAAATTTCTTTCGAATGATTTTGGAATATAATAATACTATTATTAGAAGTATTTCCGATATAAATATTTCAGTATAATTTGAAGGAATTGTTTTAAAGGAATTTTGGAAGAAATAAGTTTTGTACTCCCCTCTCTGTCGTTGGAAAATAATTTCGATGATGAGTGCATGCATCATCGACATTCATTTTCGAGTTTCGAAGTGGGAATGCCGTTGTAGTAGTTTTACTACAGATTTATTTTCATAAACAAATAAAAAATTTAATTTTTTTAAATATAATTGGATATATAAATTGTAAGTTTATACATCTATCTATTATTTTAAAATGATTTGAAACTTAACCGGTATTTAGTTCTTAAATTTCCGTTAATTAATAGTTTCAATTATTGTAGCAAAATGGAATGTAACTAATTAAAATTGGAACTTCTAAATGAAAATAAGAAATTAAATGTTAAATTCTAATTGAAGTATGTAAGAAGTTGAAATTTGTAATCTATAAAACAAATGATATGATTATCGAACATTTAATTAATTTAAAAGAAATGAGATAAACTTGTATAATTTTCAGTTGCATTCTTTAACATATAGATAACTTACCGACTATAAAATGTTAAATTGTTAAAAGAAAGCATAATGGGAAATTTTACAAGTAAAATTTGAAGTAATGAAAAGTATTCAATGAAATTCCTTAATAAAAAAGACTTTGATGTTGTAGTTGTTTTAAAATTATGTTATAATTAAAATATTACTATAACAAATTGTGATAGAACGTAAGCATTATAAGGAAGTAATTAAAAACTTAAGTAAATGAAATTGATATGCCAAGTAACTGAATTGAATGTGAATACTATGGATAAATGAATGAAAGTAAAAACGAAATTGAGAAAAGAATGAATGTAATGCAATAAAAAAAGGGAAAATTTGCAACAAATAAATGTAAATTAAAAAGATAAATCATTATATGCAACAAATATTATGAAATGAAATTAATAAGAGTGAACTTGATCTATTGTTTGAAATTGTTGTTTGTTTGGTTTATGGTTGTTTGGGCAAGGATGCTTTAAAATTGTTTGGATGTATGAATAATCTATTTAGTTTCATCTAAGACTGTTGTGTAAATGGTTCACTTAATAGCTTATTTTCCATTATGTACAATTTAAAGTTTTTGAACCCGAACAACTATTTGTTTTGTTTGATATGGATGGATAATTGAATGGTGTTGATTCTGTATGATGATTGTATGCTGCCGTTGCAAGTGATTGTTGTTTTATATTGAATTGGTTGAAACAACTTTAAATATTTCATTCTATATAATTATTAACTCTTTTTGGATTATATAAGTGAAATACAGGTTATGGAAGCAATTGCTAATGCTTTTGGTTTCATAATTGAGCGTTTGTTGCTCGACAAATAGGTACGTTCTCGGATTACGGTTTTATAGCGTTATTATATTATTATTTCTCGTGTTGGAATACATTATTTTGAAAAATATATGTTGTATATTGTTATATTTGATATTATATTTTCTCTCGAGCCTCTCCGTACAAAGGAGACTCTGCCGAAATTTTCCGTAAAATTTAGACTTAGAAAATTTTTTGAAAAATGTTTTTCAAACTTTATTAATTTGAGTATAAAAAGATTTAATGGTTATAAATTTGTAAATTTTATTTAAATTGATTAACTTTGTAAATTTATTTGTTTATAAAGTTAATATTTTTGAATAAGATGTATTGTCTACTCAATTCCTTCTTTTCCCTTCTTTTTCCTTTTCGGGGACGAAAAGCTTTGTGTGGAGGAGAGTGTAACGACCCGTAATTTTCGATAATTAAATTTTGTTAATTTATTAAGTTTTGGGTAATTTGATTTGGAAAGAAAAATAAAAACCTATAATTTAATAATGAAATCACTAAAATAAAGATATTAATGTTCATGCAAGTTGATAAATAACTAATTTAGTGCAATCCCAATTAATTGAAAATAATTGTAAGGTTCTAATTGATTGTATTTAGTAAATTGGGAAATAAATTTCAATAAATGTAATTATATATCATGTTAATACAAATTAAGTTAATATTTGGAATTAATGGATTAATTACAAATAAATGAAGTTCAATATTTAAGTATTACGTAAATAGGAATTAAGATGAAACTGGGAAATATTACTGTACTAAGATATAAACCAATGTTAGTTATATCCTTATTGTAATAAAAGACGTGAATAACAAGGTTTAAAAATTTAATAAATGAATTTTGGGAATTTTAATTTATAATCTCTGAATTTAATGAAATTGAAACTAAACACTGCAATTGATGGATTAATCAACTTTAAATTGACATCTAAATTTGTTTAAATTACTGTAATCACTTAAGAAATAAAAAAATGATAAGATTTGTTAATTATGGAATTAAAATTGAAAATTTGATTTAATTAATTAATTTTTAATTTATTTAATTAAGGTAAAAATAGCTATTTTGGCCACTGACTCGGATTTCGACGATACTAGTTTCATCGGATCCGTAACGTGAATTATTATAGGATTTCAAGTTTCATAGCGATCGGGCTTGTATTTTGATTGTACGGACTCGAAACGCCTAGAAATCAATTTAATTGATATCAATTTGAAATAACTTGATTTTAGCATAACTTCTTCATACGATGGAATTTGGACTTGAAACCTATTCCATTGATTTTAAAATATTTAAAAACATCTATTTTGATATATGGGTTGACTTATTTTCGTTCTGAAGTCAGAACGGGCTTTTCGGGCCATTTGTCGTTCAGCTTTCAATCTAATCGATCTGGTCCATTCTAATTTTAGCTTTGCCTATATGTACCTCGTTATAAACCCAAGCCTATTTCTTATATTCATTTTTCTGTAGGTACAATTCCAATTTCTCCTCTTTTTGGATGGCAGACAAAAACCAAAATTCCAATTGCAATTTCAAATAAAATTCAAAGCCAAAATTTCAAACTCCATAAACTATATCAAATTTTATATGGATTCGAAGCTCTCAATGAACGCATCTCAGTGCTGTAATTCATTTTTTGTTTTGATTCATCGTTTGATAAGTAATATTGGAGAAGTCTCGACCGTTCATAGCGTCGTGATGAACTGTGACCGATCGCCAAATTGTCTGAGGGGTTTTGTAGAGTGGACCAAGGAGACTTCATCGGTATGGTTCGTTCGTCGAATCATTGGCTGGATCGTCGAAAATTGGTGCATTAGGGTTCGTTTGGAGGTGGCGCTGGCATGAAATTTTCGTCGATCGTGGTTCTGTGGCGCCGCGTGGATTTGGGCAAGGGTCGCGTGATGCCACGGCGACCTTGGGTGGCGACACGCGTGGGCACGACTGGCCTAGGAGCGAGGCGATAGCGAGTAATGGCGGCGGTCTAGGGTTTCACGCGATTGGCTGGGAATGGGTTTATCGCTTATTGCTGGAAGTTGACTCATGTGCGCTTACGTGGCGAGGTATGAGTGGCCTGTTTTCTTTGTTTTATTTATTTCATATTTCAAAATCATCGAACTTCAACTTTAATAACTTTTACGTACGAGATCCAATTCACGCGCGGTTTTCTCCGCTAGGTTTGTATTGAAATTCCAAACATTTTGGCGCTTGTTTGGTCGAATTCTAAGACTGTTCAAATTTTCAGTTTAAATTGAATTTAAATTCAATTTAAATTCAAAAGGTGAGTGTTTTAACCCACTCACAACTTCTAAAATTTCTTATGTTTGTTAAATTGATTTATCATGCGATTAGAAATTTATTTATGACTGTTTGGCATATTTTTAATCATCATTTCAGTTAAACTGAATTTATTTAAATTAAATAGTTATTTACTTTATTATTGCAAATAAACTGCCAGTAAATGCCTGTTATTTATTACCTGTTCTATATTGATGTTATTGATTGAATTAAATGATGATTGCGATAAATGTTTGATGATGAATGGATGTTGCATTTTGTATTGCTACAAACTGCAAGTTGTTATGGATTTTTATATTTTTCGGGATTGCGGTTTGAAATGATGTATAACCATATTTATGTTTTAAATTACGAATTGAAATGATAAATATCCGTATCACTTGACCATAGAATAGAAAATTATATACAGATACCGTGGTCTACATATATAAAAATATTTTGAAATTGATTTCTATGGTTTTTGAAAAGAAATACATGGTTTTATATAAATATTGATTTTAGATATTACATAAATGCTATTGTATATATATAGTCAAATTCTTGACTTGAGCTATATACAAATTTGTTGATATAAATAAGTTAATAATAAAGTTTGATTTTGTTTAAAATACAATATGGTTTAAGTATTTATTTAAATTATATTTTAATATAGAATTTATAATGATTTCAATAAATAAGGTTGAAAGATAAATTGGAAATTGATTTGACATTGTATTTAATTGAGAATTTTATTTAATAAAAATCGATTTGGGACTCATTGAATTTGAAGATTTTAAAGAATATGATTTTTAACTTGATTTTGTCTAAGGTTATATAAATGAATATATCAAGTTTGAATAAAGTGAGGGAAATATTCTGTTATTTGAAATCGGAGTTTATTGAATGATATTGGAATTATTAAGTAAATATTTCAAAAATAAATAGCAGTAAACTGAATTTGATATATATATATATATATAGAGTTGACAAATTTAGTTTTAAAATGTTAAATATTGAAAGCTTTGAAATCTATTGAAATGGTTTATTTGGAGGTTCGAATCTATATTTGAAATCGATGTAAATTGAAATGGTTTATTGAAAACTGAATGTGAGTTGAAAGTTATGAATTGAGATTTAATTTAAAGTGAATAAATTGTGAAGTTAAGGGAATTATTTTACTTTATAAAGTAATTTTAAAATTAAACTATTATATTTTATGTACTGTTTGAATATCCAAACCGTTTAAGTCGTGGAAGTTATGGTTTAGAAGCTATGAAATTCAAAGTATTATGTTTTGAAAGGTTATATTTCAAGCGTTTGGTTTCGAAATATTTTAACTTTGAAAGGGTTATGGTTTTAGAAAAGGATATATTTGAAATGAAAATGATACCGTATTGATTTGGTTTTGAAAGGGCAATGATATTTGGTTTTAAAGAATAAACTATTTTGAAAATGACTGTGGTGTTATAATAACGTTTGGTTGTTCAAGAGACCGGGATCGGAAGTTGTCATACTCTCTGCCAACTCTGAAAACCACTTTAACAACCGTGTACTCGTGGAGATTCCAGAATGAAGTAGGATGGTGGCGGCGTTTCCTTTTAGGTAAATACATAGACCCGACTCCCATAAGTTGGCATAAGGTGGCTAAAACAGGGGCGATCGAACGGCTAAGAAGGTAGCACCTTTTATCGGATACACTCCTTCGATACCATTCTAGTACTTTATGATTGATTTAGGCCCTTTTGATTTTGGGGGTGTGGCTCGAGGTGGGTGGTAGTAGCTGCTACGCATTACCACCGGTCCGGAAGCGTAATTGGTATATCTACCCTAGCATTGCCTAGTTATGTCGTGTCACCTACCTTATCGTGCCTTGTATGAGTTTGGTTTTCTCCCGTTGCCCATGGAGTATTTAGGGTAGTCTCCCGATCTGGAGATACTTTGATACTGGATGGACAACTGGGACTATTACATGTTAAGGTGGAAAATATAAAGCCTTAATGCTATTTAAAAGTAAGTTTATTTTACTATAGACATTATTATAATAGCGTATATTACTACATAGCAAATAGTTGAACGGATTCTTAGGAGATGTGAATCCCGAGCATCTCTTGAGTTACTGCACTCACATTAGACACTGTATAGGAGATGTCAAATGTCGTAAACATCTCTGACGCCGTTCCACTCATATTATTTACTGTTGATTTACTTACATAAGATCTTTTAGTTCTGACTCGAGTGTTTTGTCTTTTCAATTCGCTCGGGTCAGTCTGAGCATTTCAGAATTTGAAGACCTTATTTCTAGAGGACGAAGACGAAGATTTTATTATTACTATTATTTATTATATTATTCCACTGCATTCATACTATTTCGCTGCATTAATTATTATTCTCTGGTATGTGTAACTTTGATATGTGTTGTGTAAGTATAATCAAATGTTTGTAAAACAGCTTCATGAACTATTATTTGATTATTATATTTTATTATTCCGCAGTGAGATTCTTTTTTTTCTTTTTTCTTTCTCTGCGTTTTCTTATTCACCCCAATAACAATCCGTCCTTCTGTATGATTTAGTCTGACGTGTGTGGTTTATCATTGATTTAAAGCGTACGAAAAGGCGGGATGTTACAATCATATTCGTGCTAATCTCTTGAACAAGATTAAAGCTATTATTATTATTATTATTCTTTATCAAACTGAATGTAGTATAGATTTTCTAAAAGGTCCAAAGGAAAAATGACCCGACTGAGCTTGGGAATGATCCGAGTTTCAACATTTATTCCTCTCGAATTCTAGTCGTGCCATTATATTTCACATACTTCCGCAATTAATTTTTTGGGCTATGTAGCAGAGCCCAATGTTGTGTTATATGTAATCAATCACATTGTACTAATATGTTATCCTACCATAATTTGAAATCGTTTTGTAAAGCATTGGTAGAATCTAATGCTGGTAATATAGTTGTATGGGAACGCGACCTCATTTCTTGTGAATCATAAAGGATTTTTATAGGATTTGAAGTGTACCTTTGTGGTTTTACATTTTGCCATCCTCTTATATTTTTGGATGGTACATATACGCCATAGGAAGCTCTAGGTCAATAAGAAGGCAATTTAATTAATTTTCTTTATCAATTATGATCTTTGTTTTTAGTTCATATATTTGCTCTTACATTCTCATGTATTTGATATTTATTGCAAATATAAAATATATTTTGACTGTCTTTACACTATAATTTTTTACAAATAATTTACATTTTATCATGGAACATTCCCATGGTATTTGTTCAAATGATTTCATTTTATGAAGCATATACATAAACTGTATGACTAATTTTTTTGAATTTTACCTTGCAGTTTTATATACTTTAATGTATGTTTTTTACTTATCTTTTTGTGAAATTAATTTCGTTTCAATGTTATTTTCACTTGTTTTCCATACTGTTTCCGGTGAGGTATGTTTTGTTTTGATAGTAAGAGTTTCACTTTTATATCTGCTTAACATCCTTAGTTTTTATTACTATTGTTGAAGCGTTTCCAAATCTCGTTCATGATTCTTGGCTTTGGTAGTAAAATAAAATTTTGACAAGTGTTCTCAGTATTCACTTTTCTAGAGGAAAGAAGTGGATTGTTATTTTATTTGCACATATTTCTTACGCTTCTAATTTAATAAATTTGAGACAACATAGGTATAATTCAAGCAAGCATATGGTGTTCATGGATCGAATTTTCTAAAGCGAGATACCTTTTGGAAATTTCAAATGCAATTTTAGCCGGTTTGCATTATGGGAAATGACTTTAAATGATAACGAGAGTTTTCGTCTATTGCTTCTTGCATCGATAAATTTCGAATTAAATTAATGAAAATTATGTTAGATGTTAGAGAATTTATCCAGTACATGAAATAGTCAGTTATGTCCATGCGGTAAAGTGAAATTTAAAAAGAGACATGGAATGAAACTGTTAGTGAAAGAATAATGCATCGTCGCATTGCAAAACAAGCATTTGAAAAGAATTTTTGAATGGGCATGAAAAAAGATTATTAATTTATTATTGCTAAGTACATTGTTAACGTGTTTTTATTGTTTTAAAGTAGATATATTTTCAGAATGTAGCTTAATATGCAAATTTAATAATTCGACTACAATACTGGTGCAAGTACGCTTATGTTGATTTTGGTGATACAAAATCACAAATAGAAGAAAACAAATATGCAAAAGAAAGAAAGAGAAAATTTTGTTTTTCCTAATCAGTAGACATATTTGGTTACGTTTATTTCTCTCTTAAATTGGCTAATCAATTTATTTTTCGCTATATAATATTAAATTGGGTATTAAGTAATTGATGTTATAAATAGAGCCTAGAAGAGAGAGTGGAAAAGAGTGGAAAAGTATTTGGTATTTCTCTTTCCTTCCATCTTTGTTCTTCTTCTCCAAACACTATGAAGTCGTTGTTATAGAATTCAAGGCTACTTCTCAATTAGGTTATTGATTTTATTTTTGTTTTGTTTACTTTTATTTGGTGGGTTAATTGTAAACAATAATTTTTGAGAATCAATATAAATGGTTGTTGGGTGGAATCTTGTGTATTGTTCTTTTGATTTTTTTGTGTTTTAGATATATCTTCACCATTTTTTATCTTTAAATATTATTATTTTCATTCAATATTATCCCTTTGTACTTGGGTAATATAAGATTCTAGGATAGGCTTCCGTAATAATTTTATCCTTTGTTATTTTTACGCAATAAAAATCCTAACAGATTGGTATCGAAGCTAGATCATCACAAGAGTAAGGTAATTTTGGATTTATATAATCGTTGAGATGTCACATTTAATTTCCTTCTTGAAGATTGCTCTTCTAAATGGAAAAAATTGGGGTATTTGGAAGGCTAAGATGGATGCTATTTTATACCTCAATGATCTTCATGAGCCAATTAAAGATGATGAGAAGAGATGCTTAAATATAAAGGAGGATAAATGGGAGAAGATAGACAAGAATGCGGTTGCTTTGATTTGTCAATATCTTGATGATTTGTTTTTCTACCAAGTGGCTAGTTATAAATCCACGAACGCTTTTTGGGATAAGTTGGTATCTTTATATGAGTCAAAAAGTACTACCAGTAAGGCTTTTCTTATTTGAAAATTGGTTCAGCTGAGGCTGGATGAAGAGAAATCTATAGCAGAGCATTTGAACGAATTTCAAGATGTAACAAATCAGCTGTCTAGTATAGATGTCAAATTTGATGATGAATTACAAGCATTTTTGTTGATGAGTTTGCTTTTAGAAAGTTGGAAAATATTGGTTGTGTCATTAAGTAACTCCAATGTCAATGGAACCATCTCATTGTATATTGTCCAGAATAGTCTCTTGAATAAAGAACTTAGAAGGAAAGGGTCAATCTTGAAATCAATTGAAGATGAGGCTATCGTAGCAAGGGACTCAAAGTGGGATATAAAACTGAAGAAAAAACTCGCTAATGGAAAGGTATCTCGAAAAGTATCTTCTGTTATTATTGTCATAAAAAGGGTCATATGCGCAACAGGTGTGAAGTGTATAAAAAGGATCAAAAGAAAGCTATACATAATGACAATGATAGTGATACATGTGTGGACATTGCTGAATGTAGTGATAGTGACACTTCTTGTGATGTCCTCATTAGTGATGTTAACCTTGAAAGATGGATTCGGTTGCTAGTTTTTATGTATGTAGTGATGTGGGGTGTTTTTCTTCTTATAAGAAGACAGACGACATGATTAGGACCGCCATTGGAGTAAAATTATCAGTTCATGGTATTGGATCTATTTGGTTTTGTATACATGATGGTGGGGTTAGAGAATTCTTGGGATTGAGGCATGTTCCTACTAGGTCACATAATCTCATTTCTCTTAGTCAGTTGGACTACCATGGTTGCACTTATGAGACTCGAGGTGGAGTCCTAAAAGTGAAGATGGGTGGCCATATTTTGATGATAGGGGTATTAAATGATGAAAAGCTTTATAGATTGATTGGTCGTGTGGTCAATAATAGAAAGCCAGCGATAGTTGAAGAGCCTAATTCACAGGTAAGTGGTGAGTTGAATATGTGCACTACTTTTGAGGATGTGTTAGTAGTCATATTTTTGATAGGGGTCTTTATTTTGATGATATTCGGGGTATCTATGGTGATCGTGTGGAGAGCTTGGGTCAAGTGGTAGGCATGTGTCAAATTGGAAAATCCACGAAGACTTTATGGAGGTTTTTAAGGTATTATGAATGCTTTTGAGGCCAATTATGTGGTGTAGCTCACGGTGGAGGATGCATCACTTGTAGATGGTGGCAGCGGTTTATGATTTGGTATGATTAAGAAGAATTGAGTGGTGATTGATCTAAAGATGGTAGGCTTGTGAGTTTTACTTGATGAGGCCATTTTCTTATTTTTATCATTGAAGAGATGATTTGATTGAAAGTGGAGATTGAGGATGTGTTGGGTATGTGATTTAGCATCAAGGTAGAGTGTTAAAATTTGGTGATACAAAATCACAAATAGAAGGAAATAAATATGCAAAAGAAAGAAAATAAATTTTTTGTTTTCATGATTAATAGACATATTTGGTTATGTTTATTTCTCCATCTAATTGGCTATTCAATTTATTTTTTGCCATATAATATAAACTTGGACATTGAGTAATTGATGTTATAAATAGAGCCTAGATTTTCCCTGATTAATAGACATTTTTTACTTTTATTGGTGGATTAATTGTAAACAATTGTTGTATGAGAATCAATCTAAATGGGTGGAATTTTGTGTGTTGTTCTCTTGATTTCTTTGTATTTTAGACTATCTTCTCCATTATTTATCTTAAATTTTTTTTTCATCTAATATTATTCAGGATAGCTTCCGCAACAATTTTATCCTTTGTTAGGTTGTGCGCAACAAAAATCCTAACAACTTATACTGGTAGAACAATTTCGAATTACAGATACAATAACAAATATTGCCCAAGTAGCGGATGGGGAAAATTCAAATTTCTACTATTTAAAACTAAATGAAAAAATTTAATTTTGCTTGCTTACAAACTTTAGCCTGTCGTTACAAATATAAGTGTTAAATCTGACTGCATATATGCATAATATTTTGTATAGCAAAGCCTTTACATCCAATATATTGTTGCATCTCTGATGTAGGCACATGTGTACCATCATTAGTCCTGATACAATTTTTAAAGAATGGTAATATCGATGTGATGTCCTAATTTGTTTTAGGGCTATTAAATTGAGGGCCGGCCGACCTAATAATATCTTTGATCATTAATTCAATAATTTTCAGAACTTCATGAAAATAAACACAAATTTTGTTATTTGATCTTTGAAATCTTTTGAAACATGCCATGTACGAAGAGCCAAAACAATTATATACAAAAAGATGCCTACCCTTTCTTTAACGAACAAATCATATGTTGACTTCAAACCTTAACCTTCCAACCGCTCACACAATATCAGAAAATAAAGACTTTTCAATCGGGAGTTTCATTGATAATGTTCTACATGTCCACACAGTATATTGTTAACCTAGTGAATTCATTTATATTTAAAAGTGTGAATTTAGTCCATTAGAGCTTTTTGTAGCGCTCTAATTATTCTAATAGCTTCAGTAAAATCTTCGGCTTTAGATCTAATTATCACTTTCATCGTATTGTTCAACCATTGATATTTATTCGGAGTTAAGCAAAGTGGAGATAAACCGAAGATGAAAAAATGATGGAATTGAGATGAAGGGGAAATAGAGGAAGGAACGTGGTTTATATGGGGTAATTAGCCATTTGTAGTAGTTAGTCGTTGGCGTGGTCGGACACGGTTGATGCCAATCATTGATTTTCAATGGTTCTTCCTAATGGATATGTAACAACCAGCATTTTTTACGATTATATATTTAAGTTGAATTTAAATTCCAAAACATGATTTTTTGTAAACAGCCGAATCCGGACTCGAAACCACTTCCATTGAGTTTAAAACATCGTTTACAACTTGTTTAAGTATATCGATATGTTTGGAGTTGGATAGGAATTGGTATTTTCAATTGGGATTTGGGTTGTGTCATAGCCCACTAACCAAACAAGATAATCCAAACTTTCTACCTAATAACTCCCACTCCACTCCTCTTCCTTCCACTCATAATTTCCTAACACTCAAGCCTTAGAAAGAATGGTGGGAAGAGGAAATTAAAATTCTTAAGCCCTAGCTTTTCTAGGAACTCAAATTCAAGTTATAAATCAAAGAGAAGCTTAGGTAAGCATCCCTTCATCTTTTTCATCTCAATCTCTCTTCAATTTTCAGAATTTCCTATAACCTAACTTAGGAAATCTTTGCATGTAATGATAGATTGAAGAACTTTGAGGTGTAGTTAAAGAGGAGTTGATCTTTCCTTATTTTAGAGCTTCTCATTCCTTGTTTTTGAGTTTAAAGATGAGATCGTGAACTCACATCTATGTCTATAGCTTTCGTTGTTGTTAGGTATAAATTCCTAACATCTATTTCATGTTCAATCGCTTTTGATTTGAATTAGCTTTGGTGAATTTTTCAATTTTAGTTTTGAAGTCAAAATTTATGAAAATCCTACTATGGATGTTTGGACATGTTATTTAGGTGTATCGAAGAGCTTATAGGACTGGGCTGTCGCTTAGCATAAATCCCTAGCCTCCATCGCTCGTCCGATCGCCTCCAAATTGATCTGGCCATTATTGGCCTAGGCAAATTCTTCCCAGGCCTAGGCAGCCAGACGTCTGGTTGAAAAATTCAGACGTCTGGTAGGGGTCTCTAGAAAAAATAATAATGATAACGACTATAGAAAAAATGGCAGAGCCTAGGGTCAGACGTCTGGTCAAAACCAACCAGTTGTATGGTCCTGTTGAATTTTGCCTGTTTTTGAGTGGATTTCCAATTTTTATCAATTTTTGTTGATCCGGTTAATTATTGTCATTTATTATTGACTTTTATGACTTCTTTTCTGGATTTTTAGGAACATCCATTTGATGGATTTGATATCGATTTTTATGTTTTTAATTCACGTCATCGAATGTGGATTTTTGGCGATAGATTGTTTTTACAATCTGTGATTTTTCACTTTAAAATACAAAGGTTTTTACACTAGTAGTAAATACTCAAACTCTTTTGCAAAAATGATTTCAACATTACTTTTAATATAAAGCTTGTTTTTAAATCCGTTTTCCAATCTATTAGTATATACAAACCTTTACCTCATTCGTATGAGAAATCCAATTAAACGACTTTGCAAAACAAGTGGTATGAAATGCTTGCCTTTACTTTGTTGGTTAATTCTTGGACTTGTTCGATTGAACTCTCATGACAATTTTTGAGTGGAAATGTACAATCTATTTATAAATATTTAAGTTGAGCTAGTGGTTATGGGACATTAAGCTAAGCTCATTTATTTACTAGCTTGGCGTAATTTACACTTATCAATCAATGATGATCATTTTGTGATTTAGACTAGCGATGTGCGATATCTCTTTGTCTGTGTGGGGGACTAAACCCCATTTTCGTGGAGCTTTGGCTCAAATTGGTGGGGTAGCGATCCATGGTCTTTGGGCCGTTTGTGGAGTTTCAGCTCAAATTTGATGGGTTGGCGACCATGGGATAGCGTCCCGATTGTGATACACATATTGGTGAGTTTTTATGCTTCCATTTGTGATAGGCCTCCCCCTTTGTGTTTTCTGGATTTCTAATTATTGATTTTTAGAAGTTGTGTTTCACCAATTTTTGCGGGCATTGGTATGTTTTGTCGATATTTGAGATTTGGTGAATAAGCCAAAGAATATGATATTCTTTTTGGATATTTGAGTAGATTTGAGATATTATATGATTTTCATTATTATCAAATATATACTTATCGCAGTATGACATTATTGTTATCATATATTTTTGTCATATCCCTTATCCTATCTCATCTTATGTGATATTTATAGCTAGAATGATCCGTTTATTATTTTTTTCTTAAATAATACTCGGGTCAGACCGAGGTGTTTTAGGTACTTCCACTTGACTTCTTAGCATGGACTAGCTTTTGACTTTTGGCTAACTACTTTAGCTCAGTAGTTTTTTTTATACATTCGAGATAGAGACTCCTTGATGTATAATTATCCTTTTGTCTAGTACTTGTACCTATTATTTTATAGTGTAGTGGATCTTGTGTGACCACTATTTTGATGTTCACTTCTATGTGTTATATTCATATCAGTTTCCGCCTTAGTGATATGAATATGTGACTGATTTTATGTTATGCTTATTTTATATTTGTTTTCGAAGGCCACATAGCCACTGTGTAGTAGCTTTGAGTTTGTATGTGATGTGTCAGATTTCCTCTTGAAATGAAATGCATGACCTTCTATCAGGCATATCGGTTTTCGCACAAATCAATTACACAGATGGTCGCTCCTCAACAGCCTTATTCTTCATGCTAGTCGACGGCATTACTCCGTAGTGTCCTTGGATAGTGAGTATAGAGGTGGGGGTCACAGCTTGGTATCAGAGCCAAACTTTGGAACAATGTAAAATAATCTAGTAAGGATCATTGTCGTAAGTCTCTCTTAGGAATCATGCCTTAGGATTTAATTCGAGTCTTAAGACCCATTCTATCCTATTTCCTTTTATGATGCCTTGTTTTATCGATCAAGTTTGTTTGATATTCATTCTAAGAATAACCTTTTTACCTTCTTTCTTTCTTTCTTTCTTAAAGAAGAGAAATGGTTAGACCAGGCCATCCTAGCATCGGTCAATCCAGTGCTACTTCTCAGGATGGCGTATTCATGTCTGCCCAATAGCTTTTGGATCTTGTAAAATAGTCTCAAGCTGCCAGATCCATTCCTGAGCCTACTCACCCAAAATCTGGGTTTGCATGCTAGTGTAGTGATTATACCAATTTGGGTGGAAGGCCATTCAAGGGTTTCGAAAGTGTTATAGAAATCTAAGTTTGGCTTAGAACATGCTATCGCATCTTTTCTCGCATGAATCTTGTGGATCTACATCGAGTCCAAGTGGCTTCTAGCATGCTCCAAGAGAGAGCATTATATTAGTATGAGCTTTTGGTTTCGGAAATTGTTGAAGCAGATCTTACTTGGGAGCAATTTCAGAAAAGGTTCGAGTTGAAGTTTGTGCTGGAAGCTGAAAAGGTAACTTTAGCTCGATGCTTTATTGACCTTGTTCAAGGTGAATCTTCTATGACGAATTATGTCACATCTTTTGAATCCCTCTCTAAATATGGGGTCGAGTATATTAATAACCCATTGAAGAAAAATCAGAGGTTTATCTATGGGTTGAGTAAGAATCTCAAAACGGCTTTACATTTGAAACTAGAAGTACCTTTCGATCAGCTTGTAGATATCGATCTTTGACTTGAAGAGGCCGATAAAGAAAGTGATGGTGATGTTAGAGGTGCCAAATAGAACTTCAACAACAACAAGAAGAGGCAACTCGATAGTTAGTTCAAAGGCCCTACCCCCAACAAAAAAGGGAAGCAAGCAACTTCAGTGCAAAGACTCCTACCTCTAGTCATGGAGAATGCTACAATTATGGTTCTAAGAACCACTATGCAAATAAGTGTCTGAAGCCCCTTACTTATCGCTGTTGCAAAAGTTCGGATCATTATATATCTTCATGTCCCAAACTTCAAAACAAGAAAGAGGGAAAGCTAAATGTTGTGCAAGCCCCTAGTAACTCTTCTCTTGGTTAAGTTATTTCTCATTCTGTCCTTGATGGAATTATTATGTTTTGTGATCATCCTGTTTGAGTTCTTTTTGATACAGGTGCATCTCATTCTTTTATATCAAAAGAACTTCTTGATACCTTTTCTTTAAATGTTATGAGCTTGATGACTTCATTAAGAATTACGAATCCGGTTGGTGGATCTGCAACACTCAGTTTATATTGTAAGGATGTTGAAATTATTCTATGTGATTATGCTTTCCTTGCTGATTTGCATGTTATACATTACTTAGGTTTCAGAACGATTTTGGGAATGGATTGGCTTAATCGTTATGAAGCCCACATCCTATGTCTCTAGAGGACTATCCATCTTCGACATCCCCAATCTATTAAGAAGATTTCTATTGTTCTTAAAGATTCAAAATCCAATTTGGAGGCATCCTTATATTCTCTAAATCCACATGATGACGATAATGATGATGAGGAAGATGTCATTTCCCTCATTCACATTGTTCGTGAATTTCCTGTTATATTTGAGCATGTTTTAGGATTACCACCTAAACGAGCAATTAAGTTCATAATTAATCTAATCCTTGGAGTTCTACCTATCACTCTTCCTCCTTATTTTATGTCCAATAAGGAAAATGAGGAGATGCGTAAACAATTATCCGAATTGGAAGCAAAACAGTTTATTTGTTCTAGTTCCTCTCCTCGGGGAGCTTCAACTATCTTTGTGAAGAAATTCGATGGTATACATAGGCTTTGCGTTGACTACTGGAAGCTTAACGATCTTACCATCAAGAATAAATATCCCTTGCCTCAGGTTAATGATCTTTTCAATCAAGTTAGTGATGCTAGAGCCTTTTCACAGTTAGACTTAGCAACAGGTTTTCATCATCTTCGTATTACAGAGAATAACATTCCTTTGACATCGTTCCATACTCGTTATGGATCTTATGAATGGCTTGTTATGCCATTTGGTTTAACAGATGCTCCAGCTTATTTCGTTGACCTTATGAATCGAATATTCAAAGACTTCCTCGATCAATTTGTTCTCATCTTTATAGATGATATTCTTGTTTATTCTAAAACCGTGGAAGAGCATGAAAAACATCTTTGAATTGTGTTGGAAGCCCTTAGAAGCAATCAATTGTAAGCAAAATTTTCTAAGTGCTACTTTTGGCAATCTTGTGTGAAAATTTTAGGACATATTATTTTTGAATCCGTAATTTCCATGGATCCTTCAAAGATTGAAGCGATTCCAAATTGGAAGAGACCGGAGAGTGTGATGGAAATCCATAGTTTTTTTGGATTGGTGGGCTATTACCGTCGTTTTATAAAAGGCTTTTCTAAAATTTCCATGCCTCTTACTAGTTTGACAAGAGAAGGAGTTAACTACATTTGGTCAGAGAAATATGAAGTTGTGTTTCAGAAATTAAAAGAACTCCTTTCCGATGCTCCTACTCTTGTGATTCCTGAAGGGAATCAAGACTTGATTGTTTATGTTGATGTTAGTCGTGTTGGTTTGGGATCCGTTCTCATGCAAAGGGAACATGTTATCGCGTATTCTTAGCAATTAAAGCCTGTCGAGACTAGATATGCTACTCATGATTTAGAGCTCACAGCCATTGTTTTCTCCCTTAGAATTTGGCGTCATTATCTTTTGAGAGAGAAATTTGTTCTCTACACCGATCATAAATCTTTGAAGTATTTTTTCTCTGGAAAGGAACTTAATTTGCATCAGCGACGTTGGCTCGAATTCCTTGCATCTTATGATCTTGATATTCTTTATACTCTCAAAAAGAGAAATCGTGTTGCTAATGCCCTTAGTCGTAAGCAACAAGTGGTTTTTTCCATGATGATATCCGAATGGAATGATCTTGAGACTTTGTCCACTTGTGAGATACAATATCGTGAATTCGATTCATGTTTATCTTTTGTTTTATATAGCCTTAAGGCCCATCCTTCTCTTTTAGACCGCATCCTTGAAGCTCAAAAGCAAGATCCTGAATTGGCTCTTCTTAGCCAAAGTTGTAGGGATAAAAATAAGGCTGATGGTTTGGAAGACTTTGAAATCACTACTTGTGGCGGCGTTCGAAAATTTGGTACGCTTATTGTGTCAAATATTAGTGATCTTCGTACAGATATTTTAGAAGATTCTCATCGTTCTAAATTTACCAATCATCCCGATAGTAGTAAAATGTATGCGGACATGAAAAGACTTTATTATTGGGATGTAATGAAATCTGATATTGCTAACTTTATTAAGCGTTGCATGACTTGCCAACTCGTTAAGGCTGAGCATCAAAGGCCCGACGGGTTATTGCAACCTTTGGACATTCCAGTTTGGAAGGGGATCAAGTTTCCATGGACTTTACTGACAGTCTTCTCCGTTCTCATTTGGGTCATGATAGTCTATGGGTGACTGTAGATAGACTTACAAAATCTATCCATTTTATTCCCGTTCAGTCCAATCGGACCGTACCTCTTTTGACCAAACTCTATGTTAAAGAAAATGTTAAATTGCATGGAGTTCCTGCTTCTATTTTAGTGATCATGATGCATTATTTACTAGTGGATTTTGGAAGGGTCTTCAAAAAGCTTTGGGAACGAAGCTTAACTTTAGCACCGCTTTTCATCCTTAGTCCGATGGACAAACAGAACGTCTGAATCAAATTCTTGAAGATCTCCTTCATGCATGTGTTCTTGATTTTGGTGGAAGTTGGGAAGGTCGTATATCTCTTGTTGAGTGTTCTTATAATAATAGCTTCCAATCTGGTATTGGTATGGCACCTTTCGAGGCACTCTACGGAAGGCCATGCCGATCTCCTTGGTATTGGCTTGAAGCTGCTGAGAAGCTGGTTTTAGGTACAGATTTTATTCATGATTCCACTGAAAAGATTGATCTTATTCGTCATAGGATGAAAGAAGCTCAAAGTAGAAAAATATCCTATGCTGATAATCGAAAAAGGAATTTGGAATTTTCTATGAAAGATTTGGTATTCATTCGTGTTTTACCTATGAAGGGTGTTGTGCATTTCTATCGATCGAGAAAGTTAGCACCTCGATATATTGGTCCATTTCCCATCACCGAACGCATTGGTTCCGTGATTTATCGCATTTTATTACCGGCTCAATTTTCTGCTATTCAGGACGTATTCCACGTTTCCCAACTGCATAAATTCCTTAGAGATTCTGATTCTATTCTTGAGCCTAGTGTTATTGAAGAAATTGAAGTTTCACCTAATTTGACTTATGAGAAACATCTTATTTACATCATTGCTACGAAGGTTAAATGCATTCATAATAAAGATGTTCCGCTTGTGAAAATTCAATGGTCCGCAAATCATAAGGATTGTACTTGGGAATCCAGAGAATTCATCAAGTGAACACATTTAGACTTTCTCTCTCATGCTCCTTAAGGTGAACTTCTCAATTCAAAATTTTCTTTTGTGTTATTATTCCTTAGAGTGGTTGTTACTCTTTATTTTCTTCTTATGTATTGTGAGGATGCAATTTCTTTAAGGAGGAGAGTCTATAATAACCCGCATATTTTACGATTATATATTTAAATGTTTTATTTAAATATAGCACCTTTAGTTGAATTTAAAGTCTGAAACGTGACTTTTTGTAAACAATTGAATCCAGACTCGAGACCACTTCTATTGAGTTTGAAACGACGTTTGCAACTTGTCTAAGTATAAACATCAATATGTTTAGAGTTGGTTAGGATTTTGGTATTTTCAATTAGGCTTTGGGTTGTGTTCTAGCCCACTAACCCAAACCTTCTACCTAATAACTCCCACTCCACTCCTCTTCATTCATTCATTCCACTCATAATTTCCTAAAACTCAATCAGGAAGAATGGTGAGAAGAGGAAATTAAAATTTCCAAGCCCTAGCTTTTCTAAGGAATTCAAATTCAAGTTATAAATCAAAGAGAAGCTTAGGTAAGCATCTTCTTCACCTTCTCCATCTCTATCTCTTTTTAATTTTCAGAATGTCCTATAACCTAACTTAGGAAATATTTGCATGTAATAATAGATTGAAGATCTTTGAGGTGTAGTTAAAGAGGGGTTGATCTTTCCTTGTTTTAGAGCTTCTCGTTCCTTGTTTTTAAGTTTGAAGTTTAGATCTTGATCTCACATCTATGTCTATAGCTTTCATTATTGTTAGGTATGAATTCCTAACATCTATTTCATGTTCAATTGCTTTTGATTTGAATTGGTTTGGTGAATTTTTCAATTTTGGTTTTGAAGTCAAAATTTATGAAAATCCTACTATGGATGTTTGGACATGTTATTTGGGGTGTATCGAAGAGCCTATAGAACTGGGTTATCGCTTGGCATAAATCCCTAGCCTCCATCGCTCGTCCGATCGCCTCCGAGTTGATTTGGCTATCATTGGCCTAGGCAAATTCTTCCCAGGCTCAGGCAACCAGACGTCTGGTTGGAAAATCCAGACGTCTGGTAGGAGTCTCTGGAAATAATAATAATAATAACGACTATAGAAAAAATGGCCGAGCCTAGGGTCAGACGTTTGGTCAAAATCAATCAGATGTCTGATCCTGTTGAATTTTGCCTATTTCTCCTATTTTTGAGTGGATTTCCAATCTTTATTGATTTTTATTGATCCGGTTAGTCATTGTCATTTATTATCGACTTTAATGACTTTTTTTCTACATTATTTTGGGAATATCCATTTGATGGATTTGATATCGATTTTTATGGTTTTAATTCACGTTGTCTAATATGGATTTTTAGGGATAGATTGTTTTTACAATCAATTCTGTGATTTGTCACTTTAAAATAAAAAGGTTTTTACCCAAGTAAAAAATACTCGAACTCTTATACAAAAATGATTTCAACATTACTTTTAATACAAAGCTCATTTTTAAATATATTTTCCAATCTATTAGTATATACAAACCTTTACCTCTTTCATATGGGAAATCCAATTAAACGACTAAGCAAAACAAGTGGTATGAAACACTTGTATTTACTTTGTTAGTTAATTCTTGGACTTTTTTGATTGAACTCTCATGACAATTTTCGAGTGGATATCTACAATCTGTTTGTAAATATTTAAGTTAAGCTAGTGGTTATGGGACATGAAGCTAAACTCATTTATTTACTAGCTTAGTGTAATTTATACTTATCGATCAATGATGATCATTTTCTGATTTAGACTAGCGACGCACAATGTCTCTTTGTCTGCATGAGGGACTAAACCCTTTTCGGTAGAGCTTTGGCTCAAATTGGTGGGGTAGCGACCTATGGTCTTCGGGCCGTTTGTGGAGCTTCGGCTCAAATTTGACGGTATTAGTGACCATGGGACAGCGTCCCGAATGTGCTACACGTGTTGGTGAGTTTTCATGCTTCCGTTTGTGATAGGCCTTCCCCTTTGTGTTTTCTGGATTTCTAATTATTGATTTCTGGAATTTGTGTTTCACCAATTTTTGCGATTTGCATTGATATGTTTTGCAGATATTTAAGGTTTAGTGAATAAGCTTAAGAATATGATATTCTCTTTGGATATTTGAGGAGATTTGAGAT
The DNA here is from genome assembly GCA_030765085.1 of Allium cepa. Taxonomy (NCBI): domain Eukaryota; kingdom Viridiplantae; phylum Streptophyta; class Magnoliopsida; order Asparagales; family Amaryllidaceae; genus Allium; species Allium cepa. The sequence continues at coordinate 622,150,977 of CM060928.1, forward strand.
ATTATATGATTTTCATTGTTATCAAATATATACTTGTCACATTATGATGTTATTGCTATCATATATTTTTGTCATATCTCTTATCCTATCTCATCTTATATGATATTTATAGCTAGACTGATCCGTTTATTACTTTTTTCTTAAATAATACTCAGGTCAGACCGACATGTTTCAGGTACTTCCACTTGACTTCTTAGCAGAAGCTAGCTTCTGACTTTTGGCTAACTACTTTAGTTCAGTAGTTTTTATTTTTGTACATTTGAGGTAGAGATTCCTTGAAGTATACTTTTCCTTTTGTCTAGTACTTGTACCTATTCTTTTGTGATGTAGTGGATCTTTTATGTCCACTACTTTGATGTTCACTTCTATGTGTTATATTCATATCTGTTTCCGCCTTAGTGATATGAATATATGTGACTGATTTTGTGTTATGCTTATTTTATATATGTTTCCAAAGGCCACATAGCCACTGTGTAGTAGCTTTGAGTTTGTATTTGATATGTCAGATTTCCTCTTGAAATGAAATGCATGACCTTCTATCTGGTATATCGGTACTCGCACAAATTAATTACATAGATTGTCGCTCCTCAACGCCACCCTTCTTCGATTCGATGACTTCTGTGAAACAAACCAGTCATGGAACAAGAGAACTAGCCTTATTCTTCGTGTTTGCCGACGATATTACTCCGTAGTGTCCTTGGCTTGTGTGAGTATAGAGGTGGGGCATCATAGGATCATTTATATGAGCTCCACATGTAATGCGTCATCCGACGCGTCAGACACGATGCTAATTTAACCTAACAAAAAATGTGCTGCGAACGCTACTTGAAAGCATATTCATTTGGAAGGTGTTAAATTGCATATTACAAAGCCCATCATGCATATTTTTAAATTCATCATCCTATAAACATTATGTTAAGCTTTATTTATCATTGTACTTGTAGTATGTGGTGTAATGATGGGTTTTCTTATGCTCATGCTATTTAATGTATTCTATGTTGTGATGAATTGATGTGTACGATTTCATTAGAGAATATTTTTGAATGTCTGACTTTCGATCTAGGTATTTTGATCTGATTTATTAACTTTTATATAGATGAATCATACCGGGGAAATTGATGCCGTGTCCATAAAGGAAAGAAGTGGTCTTATTCACCCATCGATGGAATCAAGTAAATTGGAGAACTCGGCAAGTTTCTTAATTGTAGCTGGTTACTGACACTAGAAAAGTGGGTATGAGGGGATAGTTCAAGAAATAAAATTCTAGCATATCCCTATTAATTTTTTTTTTCTTATGCCGCGATTAGTGCACTCCAATCGAATTTCTGACTTCAATTCGGCATACTACCGCCGAATTTCAATCATAAATTTGACTGACCATCTGTCATCCCCCTATCTACATTTGTAGCAAAAATATATTCTCCTAAATTTTAGTAGTGTTCATCGTTAACAAGTTAATCTTTTGATTTGATCTGATATCGTCCGCATGAAGACTTCCTTTTTATTGCGTATGTTGATCTGATAGTCCATGTTCTGCTATTAGTACTTCAACTATAATTTTTTAATAATAAAATTGACATTTATTTCAAATAGAGCACTTGTTATGATGTCTATGTTAAAATGGACACTACCTCAACTTTCAACTATAAATTTCACTACAACAGTTGCTTTTATATTCTATTTGTATTTTGTAGTCTTTCCTCATAACATTTCAAATAATATTAAAAAATTTAAAATTAACTTCCACCCTATCAGAAACATGTTTCATGAAAAATTTCTTTCAATGTTTCCAACAAATATGTACATTTTAAAATGCACATATTTGCATTTAGAATTGTACATAATTGCATCCACACTATACATATTTGCAGTTCTAATTATACATTTTTTGTTAAATAAAGATTTGCAGCCTACATCGTACACACTCTACACTTTAAATATACGCGGTCGACATTACAAATATTTATTTTATAAATGCATGCAGTTTAAAATGGACACTGGAAACATTGACATGGATGTTTCATGAAATTTATTTTTGAATTTTTTTTCAGATATTAAATTTTAAAATCAGAGATGGATACTAATTTCCACTTTTTTTAATTTATGCGGTGTAATTCCATTTTATTACTAGTGCGAACAGTATCAGCATTCAAACTTCTTTTCCTCTTGTTATACTATAATAATTTTGATTTTAAATATAGGTGTTTACATTATTTTTATATTTTAAGATTATACTTATATAAATATTTTCAATTTTAACTATATATGTTATATTTTTCACTCAATAATACATAATGCAAAATTTTCCCCATTATATAGAAATATATTCAAAAACATTCAACGGTTTTAAAAAAAATATTGTCTTTCATTCATGAAGATCTTACTGGAAGAGTTAACGGCATGCCCTCGGGACAGTCATGCAATTTGTTGTGTAATCTTAACTTTGTACAAAATCTTATTTGAAATAAAGGTAGGTTTTTTGTTTTATTTTCTATTATGTGTTACATATATGGTATAAATAATAATTAAAGCATTAGACATATATAAATAGAAAGACCTTAAGTAGAGTATTATATCGATTGCAGTTGTGAATTTATCTTAACCACGAGTATTGAATTGATCTAGTAGTAATACTTAACTCTAAAAGTTCCTAGTCAAGACGCACCGAGAAAGAGATATTGATGTATCCGTTTAGACTAGTAACGTAACGCTCTTTATGCTGGATGGTGAATTACTCATGATTGTTAGAGGCACCAAGACATTATGTATTTGTGATCATCAGATGGTTGCAGGATGAATCAACCGAGAGTGTTATGTAGGTTAAATATATCTAAGTCAAATATAGAATTCCAAGGTGACAATGTGCGGTAGTCTTTACGCTTAGAACTATTGTGTAGCTTAAACGAGGAGACTATGCTTTTAATTTTAGTCTACTCATGATATTGCGACCATGGTACGACTCCATTCGGATATATCCCAAATCATTTCGAGTGAAACACTATTCAGTAGTTGATACGTCGCCTTCGATATATGAGGTTTGTATCACCGTAAATGGAAGTCAACTTAAAGTCAAAAATCTATAGTTGTAGCACTTCAAGTTATCCAATATTTATCGTCTAAATTAAGGACTTTGAAGTTGGTATTCGCAATTAACTAGAGATATAATTGGAGCGCACAAATCATTGCTCCAACCATCGGGGCAGGCATTTGAACACCAGCCTCAACATTAACATTTTGTGCCGCCTCCCTGGTTGGTCATTTGTTTACGTACTTGTAGTTCCCATACTAACATTTACCCTAGCAACTCCCAAATTTAATCGCCCGCTTTTGGTTTTCATTCTTACTTTCTGTATAAGCAAGTTTTTGTAAGAAATGTAAGTAGAGGGAGTGAAAGCAATAGTAGAGAAATAGATATATCTACCTGTGTATCCACATCAATGAAACAAGTATGTTATATATATATATATAACATAACAATAGTAGATAAATAAATATATCTACTTGTGTATGCATACATACATACATATAACATATACCCTTTGCTAAATTTTCTTTTTCTACTATCTAGCTTCTGCATAGATTTCTATTTAACTATGTTTTATTTAGATATCCCCTAACCTGAGCTATGATACTAAGTTGTAAATTCCTCCATTTCGAAACCCAAAATGAACATATATGTACCATTCCCGGTTTTTAGGCCAGAATTAATCTAATGATTAATACAGATTTTGGGATTAATTGAGAATAAATTTGAATATTTAGGAATAAATATATATAAGTAGATTGTGGAAGTAAATTTGGATTTCAAATTTTGGAAATAAATTGGGTGGAAATTTAATTGAATAAAAATAAAATGTGTTTGGATATAAAATAGAAATTTGATTCGGAATTCAAGGATAAATATCTTATGAATAAAATTGGATTTATTAAATTTATATTTTGAAAAAACTAATATATATAAGATTATTTATTATGTATAATTAGATATTTAAATCATTTTCTTTAAAAAGGTTAAATAAATATAATAAGTATGATTACTTAAGTTTAAAATGAAAATTATAAAATAAGTATTTATTAATAAGTTTAATATCTTAAGTTAAAAATTTAAATGAGATCTGATAAAAAGATTTAAAATGCTTTTCTTTTATATACATGAAAATAAATATAGTAGTATATATGTAAATAAATATAAAGCTTTAGCATGAATATATCTTTTAAAAGTATAAGTATAAAAAGGCCAAACAAATAGTTTGTATATACATAAAGATTTAAAAATACAAACTTATGTAAATATAAGATATAATTCATTAATTTATAAGAACATTAGAGATAAGTTAATTCATAAATTATAAAATGATAAGGTTTAAACCATAATTTGTAAATAAAAGATTAACAAGGGTTTAAAACATAATTTTAAAAATGTTAAAAAGTGTAAGAAAAATAATAAGACATTGTACAAGTATTAACATAATTTAACAAGTGGCAAATTGGTTAAATTTAAAATTTAATATCATGTTTAAGAATGAGAGAAACCTACTCATTCATTTTCAGTTCAATCCTTTTACTCTTCATCTTCAAACAAAATCAAAAGCAACAGCTCAAACCTGGAAACAAAAAGAAAATCAAACAAAGCAAACAACTTCAACAAAATGAAAGCCAAAAACAATAAAACCTTAGCAACAACATCAGGTTCAAGCAAAGCAAAAATATGGATTTAAATTCAAACCTGAAGCTATTGATCATCTCAAAAGCTGAATCAAAGCCAGATCATGAAGCAGATTCAAATGTATCAAGATTCCACATTAATTCAAGTATCAAGTTCTCAGATTTAATCAAAATTCCAGTCCTCTGTCTTAATTTCCAGTTCTTTGCTTTTTCAAAACAAATTTGTGAGTAAACTAATCCATTAGACATTGATCTGTTTAAATCTTGAAATATGCGATTCATGCTTGAAGTTGAGTGGTGAAAAAAAATGATGTGCTTCAATGTTTTAACTGGATTAGAATTTTGAATTAACACTGCTCCGTGTATATGCAAGTATGTGTATATATACACACACATATATACACATATACTGCTCTGTTGAATCCCAGGCTTGAAGCTACTAAAACAAAATGTAAACTGCTCCTTATACAATCAACTTTAGATTTTGATTTATAAATAGAAAATGATTATAAGACTATGACATTGTTTTTAAAAATATTTTCAGATGAAATTATTTACTATTAAATTTAACAACAGGAAATGACTGGAATAATTTTCAAGTCAAAAATGTATGGTTTTGATTTCATGTTTTAACTATACAAATAGGTTCGTACTTCAAAATCACGATTTTTGATAATCATTTTACAATTTTTAAGTGAGTATCCATAGAGAATGCTCGAGTTGAACGAAATTTGTACTTTGGTCAATTCCTGTTGATCGGCAGAGTGTTATGTGTTGAGATTAATGATGAAGGAGGCTGGAAGGTTGGAGAATACTAGAAAAATAATCGAATTTTTTTAGTTCACCAGGGAAGTGGCTCGACGATGAACTAGGGTTTTTAACCCAGTTTTGTTCAATGTTGAAGAGTCGACGATTTTATCGTCGACGTTGTACCGAGTTCGATCGCACCCAGGGGAAAAGCTTCGTGGGTTGTCGGTGAAGCTTGGGTCAAGATCGCGTGGTCGTCAGTGGTCTGTAATGTCGGAGCGAGGCGATTTAGTAAATGGGTTTGGGTTCCAAAAAATCGATCGACTTGGTTGTTTTTGATTTCGTCGTCACAATATATGATGTTATAATCTTCATCAAAATTATTTCCAAGCGATAATATGAGATTGTTTTTTTTCAACGATATTAAGTAAATAGAGCAACTAAATATATTTTCATTACATAAATTGTATTTACATACTTATTTTACAATAAATGCCTGTGCAGGGGGAAATATTATAAAACACAACGTGCCGACGTATGAAGATGCCAACATATCCACTTACCTGATTATAGATCTTGGTTGTTCATCGGTGGAATGAAACAAAATATGAATAACACCAATCCTCTTGTTTCATCTTTGGGATTTTATCTGTATCCAAAAAGTGACATCCTAATCCCATAAACTCAGGCTAATAGAATGATTACCCATAAGTTTATGGTGGAAAAAAACACATATGTCAGACATAAAGCCTTGTAGGAGTAATATTTCCCCTAAACACATAATGTAGTAAGACCACGCCGCCTATGGAATGGGTTTCCCTCTCACCAGTTCATCAACATAAATTACACCATATCATGTAATATTAAAGGCATCAACTCATGAGCACAATCATATAAGCATCATTTAAATCATAGGTATGCCCTGTACTTACCAAAATACTATGGACAATGTCACACAATCATAATTTTCTACATAAGTATACCCTATACTTATCAACACATTATGAACCATGCCATAGAGTCATCATTTTCAATCTAGTACTACCCAATCTCTTATTCAGGTGTCCATTTACTATCCTCAATCGTATTTAGAGAATACTGAATGAGGTTTATCTATAACAATCCATCTTTCTCAAACAATGTTATTGATGAATTACCACTCATCCACCTTGGGAGCCACCATAAAGGCGGTCACTGTATCAACCCGCCATTTACGACGTCTGGACCTACATTTAAAGTTGAAACTAGCACCAGGAACCTCGTAGCCAGTGGATCCTTTTTTAAATAAATTATAAAATAGACCATAGAGCTATTTACAAAATTCTACACTTTCTGAAACTCACAACGGAAGAAACCAAATGTAATACTGAAAATAAAAGTACTATAATCCCATATAAATAGATAAACTATAACTGATAGTCTCTTGTTTCTAATTATCTCTAGATGTTGAAAATAAATAAATAGTTTGAATATTTGGGAAAAATATCAAATAAGTAGTAGATAGCTAATAAGAAGACGCGCATCTCCACCGTACTGCCACGTTTCTGAAATCACTGCCGATCCTCTCTACTACCTATCAGAGTAAACAAAAATGGGAAAGGAATAAAGGAGGACATATGTCTGGTTAGTGATATGCATCATATGGGTGTATAATATTAGTAAGCTAGTAAAACAACACATATACTCGAAAACTATACCTTAACCTGTGCCACCTGCACCTAACGAGTCAGCTAAATATAATATAATACCATAGTAACAACATAAGATAAGATCTCATAAAAACCTAATCCATATCTAATCATATACACTCGATCAAATTCAAAGTCCCAACTCGTTATTGCCGAAAACTTGTGCGACTCGCTATTGGGGAACTATATATGTTAATCCACTATTGCAAAATCATAAGCGACTCACTATTGGGGAACTACATGTCCCAGCCCAATTATTGTCAAATCATGAATGACTCACAATGGATGAACTCAATGTCTCGCTCACTATTGTTATACCACAAGCGATTCGCTACCAAGGAACGCCAGGTCTTAGCCTACTATTGCCAAATCATAAGCAACTCTCTACAAAGAAACTACATGTCCCAATCCATTATTACCATATTGTAAGTGAATCGCTACCAAGGGACAAGATGTCTTAGCCCACTATCACTTAATTGTAAGTGACTCACTACGGGGAACAAAATATCTTAGCCCATTGCCGCCATATCGAACAACGTATAACGAATCTACTAAAACAAGGGACTTTTCAGAAGTATCTCAAAACACAACAAAAAATATACTAGAACATTCCTTGTCTCGTTACGATCGCAATGCCATTAACGCACATAAAATGCATATCGTATGTGAGAGTTATAAACGTTTTAATGTCAAGGGCCGTAATTATTAAATATATTTATATTATTATTAGTTATTATCTTTTCTACCGCTTTACTACAATAATTGAATTTGCTTGATGCCTAAGGAAACCCTTCAACTGTCGCAAATCTTGCCTTGCCGCCATCACCAAAGCCTTCCAGCACCAAATCTGACTATGCCAATGAGCTCACCTTATCGTGCTCCATTCAACCTTCTACTTCGATCAACCAAATTGTTATAGACGGCGACACCACCGTCGGCCACTCCCTAGCAAATTCTGGCCGCTTCAAATCATTTCCAGATGATCATAGACCATCGAGAGCCTCTACGCAACCTCCTTTACATGCCTATTACTTTCGATCGTCATATAGTAGTCGTTCCATCGTTGGATCGAAATGAATGATCTATGTTTAACAAACTTTTGATGTGTTTTCTAATTAATCCATACACTCAATCGATGAACGAACACCACCAGTGGATTCGCATCATCGAGAACTATAGTAGTAATGTATGATAAGTTTGGTTTGAAACACTTATATATTACACTTTTTTGTAACTTTTCCTTATTATAATCGTTATTGATTTTTAATCATCTATCCATGACATGTTAGATTTTAATTACGTGTATATGTAAAAAAAAAAATTGATTATCAGTTTCATCGCATGTATTTTGACTTACGAATATAAGATGTGATTTACTATAACCTATAAATATATATATGCATATATGAAGAGTCCCACTCACCGATTAGCCTTGCCATCCTTTTCGATTTGATTATAATCTACCTCCTTCCTTGCTGGCTTGATATATTACCCTACCAATTCACCTTGATTTTCTTTGTAATTCCTTGTTTTGTAATTCCTCGTTTTGTAATATCCTATTATTCCCTTTTGATTTGATGAGGTATTAGTTTGATTTTGTTAAAAGATTAGATTAAAAAGAAGAAAGGGATTAATAATAGAATGCTTAGGATGAAGTATAATCAGAGAATAGGGCTTTAGTTCCTATTTGTGGGCTGAAATGACTCTAGGCTAAAATCCCAAAATTAATATATTACGAAAATGCCACTGGATTTGGCTTCTAATTTCTAGCCTATTTAACCAAAATCAACGAGTTGCATATGTTTTCAAATTAAAATCGTTATTACAAACGCAATGGAATAGGCCTTGAGGCCTAATATCAACTCGTGTAAAAATTTACCATTTTACCTTTTATGTGAAATTACAATTTTACTCCTTTAAAATTTATTATTTAATTTATGGGGGTTTACATTCTCTCGCTTAAATGAATTTCATCCTTGAAATTCCAAGCATGGAAAATGAAATCATAAACATCCAAAAATACATAAAAAATTACGCAACTGTGGTATATATACATTTTAGCCACACACACATGTATAATATAAGGGAAATACTCAAAGTCACAAGGGACATAAAAGTGACTAACAATGCACAAACATCAGATATAAGCATTATATATATGGTGGGTATGATATGATGGTAATGATGAACAAAATGCAAGACACAATTAAATCAGATCCTCCTATATGTAAGCAATCATCATGATAACCTTTTATGGATGTAAGTCCTAACATATGCATAAATGTCTACATGTATGCACTCAAAATAGCAAGTAATCAGAAGCATGTATTCTACAAACCATCAATATAGAGTAACATCCATGTACGCACACAAAAAAAAATCTAGCATTGATCAAACCCAACATATGAATCAAACATATCGACTAATCTAGCAACCATTCTCAAAAATATTTAAGCTAAAACACTCGATTAAAAAAGAGGCATACGTGAAAAAAATTTGGGATAGAAACCTCGGATTTTCTCCTCAAGCTCCCAAGTACTCTCGGTGGGTCGCTTCACCACTGAACTCAAACTAACTTCACCATCTAATCCCAAAGCTACTTTACATTGTGCTCCAAAATACAAATAGTCCCATGCGGTGCCATCTATTCTGACTACCTCCACTTCCTCTATTTGACTAGGCTACGCTGCTACAATTGTATCATGAATGCATTTACGTAGATGCGATGTATGGAACACATTGTGAACGTTCGCCAACTTTTTGGAGAATTCTACTCTATAGGCTAACTTCCCCACTCTCTCTAAAATTGGAAAAGCTGCAACGAATTATGGCACTAAATTTCCTGTGCTACCAAAATGCTTAACATATCTTAAGGGAAAAACTTTTACATATACCATGTCGCTTACCTCGAACTCCAAATCCATCCGTCTCTTATCAACGTATGACTTCCACCTATGCTATGCGGCCTTCATTTTTTTGTAGGTCGATTCTGCTTTCTCCAAGGCTATTGAGTTAAAGCCCCATAAAAGCCTGTAAAATCCCACTGTAGTGCATAGCACTCTTCAACTGCTACACTGTTTTAATTTAGCACTATTTAACAGTAGATATGCTTTAAGCCCCACTACTTCTACATCTGCTAAATCAAGGCTTTTTATACATGCTTTAATAATAGTAGTATACAAAGCTTGATTTGACTAGTTCTCTTTTAAATCAAATCAACAATGTTATGGTAAAGACCTAATTTTAAGGCTTAAGTGCTCAATATAAGTTAGAAATATATTTTAGTCACCAAATCTAGTCTGAATAAATCTTGATATTCTTCAGTTTTATTGTATAAGATCAAATAATATTTATTTTTCTACATAAATGATGTGAGAATGAGAATAAATTAACTTTAAATATTTGGTTTTATATCCAATGAAGCTTTTTGCACCTCAGCTATTCTCTGCTATGTTCCTGCTTTATCTCGCTATAATTTTTTGCATCTCCATCGCTATAGAACCGCTAAGTGCTTTAACTACACAACTCTAAGGTATCTCTAATCATGTCTGGTCCAAGTATAGCCCTTTCTGTTGCCTCCCACCAACATGAAGGAGACTTGCATGGCATCCTGTATAAAGCCTCAAAAGGTGTCAAGCTTATTCTAACTTAATAGATATTGTTATAGGTGAACTCCACTAGTGGTAAATGGTCTTCCCAAACTCCATCATTATCTGTTATGCAAGCTTTCAACAAATCCTCCAACATCCTATTCACCCTTTTGGTCTGCTAATCCGTTTATAGATGATCAACGATGCTCAAATTCAACTCTATACCTAATGCATGTTGAAGGCTTCTCCAAAATTCGCTCGTAAAATTAGGTCTCGATTGCTAATGATGCTAGAATGCATCCCGTGCAAGCGAATAATCTCCTTATCGTATAGTGCAATCAATGATGTTTCTGTCCTCGCGCTCTTCACCGGAATGAAACGTGCGCATTTAGTCAAGCGATCCACCATAACCCAAATGATTTCATTACCCCTCTTACTCCTATGTAGCCCATCAATAAAGTCCATAGAAATGTGCTTCAACTCCATTGTGGAATATCCAAAGGAAGCAATAATCCACTAAGCTTCTTTTGTTCTGCCTTCACCCTATGACAAGTTAAGCATCTAGCAACATATTCTGCCACTTGCCTCTTTGTCTTCGACAAATAAAAAATCCCTCTTCATATCATAGTACATTTTATTGTCATACGGATGAATAGTCATCTTCGAACGATGACATTCACTAAGAACCTCATTTTTCACTCACCAACTATCAGCATACATAACCTTTCGTCTCACCAAATCCTACCTTTTTCATCGATGGAATAACAGTCCAAATGAGTAGATGGCTTACTTTCTCTAGCTATTGAAAGATACTAATCAACGCTGCATCTTCCTTCTACCTAGCCCTGATATGGTCAATAAACGGTAGCCCAACTTCCAACACTGCTAATGAATTAGGCAATCACTTCGTTGAAGTTCAAAAATCAAAAATTTCAATATACTATAACTATTTCTACTCTGTAAACATTAACCCAATATAACATGCCTCCTACTTAAGGCATCTGCCACCATATCGCCTTTTCCCGATGTATACGAAATATCAAAATCATATGAGGCTAAAAACTCCACCTTTACCATCTCAGATTTAGGTCTTTATGCGACAATAAATATTTGAGCGACTTGTGGTTCGTAAATAATTCAAACCTTTCACCCAACAAATAATTTCTCCATGACATCAACGCAAACACAACAGCCGCTAACTCATGATCGTGCATTGGATAATTCTTATCATGGACCTTCAACTATCTACTAGCATATGCATAACTCTTCCTTCTTACATAAGAACAGCTCCCAGCCCCATGCCGCAAGCATCGATATACACAGTAAAAGGCTTCGTACCATTAGGGTTTACCAAAATAGGTGAACTCATCAAAAGTTCCTTCATGCATACGAATGCATGTTCACACATTGCAGCCCAAGAGAAGACAAAAAATTTCTTAGTATGGCGAGTTAGGGGTGCGAAAACCTTTCCAAAGTCCTTAATGAACTTTCGATAAAACCCCACCAAACCAAGGAAGCGCTTAACTTCAGTGGCATTTTTGGGTACCTTCCAATCTTGCACAATGACCACTTTGCTTCGATCAACTACTAATCTATGCTCCAACATGACATGTCCAAAAAAACATACCTCTTTTCTCTAAAAATACTACTAAGGTAATTTTCCTTCAGCCAGTGCTTTCTTAAGGTATCAAGCAACTCTTCCTAATGAGCTTTATGCTCCTCCTCAATCTTGGAATGAATGAGGATGTCATCCACAAACATAACTACAAATCGATTCAGCAATTTCCAAAAAACAAGACTCATAAGATCCACGAAATAGATTGAAGGGATTGGTTAGTCCGAAAAGCATGACTAACCACTCATAAGAACCCTTCAGCATGCGAAAGGCAATTATCAGTATGTTCTTATTTTCCACCTTTAGCTGATGGAAGCCTGTGGCGAGATCCAACCTAAAATACTCTCGCTCCAATTAATTAGTCAAAACAAATCATCATTGCATGGTAATGGATATTTATTCTTCCTCATCAACTTATTTAGCTTACGGTAGTTGGTACACAACCATAAAGATATATCTATCTTAGTAGCAAAAACAACTAGTGCTTTCCACTCAGATGCGCTTCTTCATATAAACCGCTTATGTAAGAATTTGAAAACTTGGCGTCTAACTCCTTTCTTTCTTGAGCCTCCATTCGCCTAATGGGCAGTACAACTAGCTTCGTATCTTCAACCAAATAAATACAAAACTCTATTTCTTGTTTGGGAGGAAGATTAGTAATCTCCATAAATACATTAGGAAATCTCTATATGACATGAATGAATGCCAACTCATCTTAGGAAAGATACAACGAATATAGGTAATTCAACATCATCAATCCACTGGGCTTACAATAAACATCTAGGTTATGTACCGTGTCACTCCTCATACAAATCACCCTCCCATCACAATCTAGTACTGCTTCGTTGCGTGACATCCAATCCATTCCCAATATCATTCCATACCTCGAAAACCCAAGCGCAAAATCATTACATATAAATTCCACACCACAAATCAATAATTTCATTTCTTGGCAAACCATAGATAAGTTGGCCGATCCCCCAACGGGATTCGACACCACTATGGGGTTAGGCAAAATGTGAGTCTCTAATTCTAACCTATCAAGAATAAGGCGCTCTAGTATTAAATAAAACATGAATAGGAAAATCAGGAATAAGTAACACACCTTCCATAGTGGATGTAGAAGCCACGTTTCCGTTCCCTTTGGCTGGTGGTGCACTAGCACTAGGAGCTACTTCTAGTGCATAGGCCTTCATAATCTAACTATTTATGGAAACTTTCCCAAAAAAGGGCACACATTCTTTATATGCCCAATCCGATTGCAATTATATTACTTTGCCTTTGTAAGATGTACTCTACATACCTTAGCAATGTGACCATTCCTTTACAACATTTGCAAATTATATCTTGCTTATTCCCTTTGCCATGCTAATCCTTTGCACCTCCATTCTTACGCTTTCCCTTTGAATGTGCTTGTTCACCTTCCTTTTTAGGCTCATCCTTGGTGTCTTCCTTTGTGATGGTATTAAGCAATGCCATCTCCACTAATCTCTATTAGGTAGCCTCCATCAAAATTTGACTCAGTGTTAGATCCTTCAGTGATTGGTTCAAGCCATTTGCAAACCTCTTTGCCTTTTTCATTGGTTTACTGATTAGCTCCATGCCAAATGCTGGAAGATCGTTGAATTGATTCATATATTCCTTTACCGTCATGTTGTCATGCTGTAGATGAATGAACTTCTCAATCTGAACTTCCTTCTCTACCTTTGAGATAAACTTGGCCTCGAACCTTTGCTTGAAGTTTCCCTAAGTGATGTCCTCCTCATATGTTACAGCCACTACTATCTCCTCATAGTTTAAGGCCTCTCCCTGTAGGTGTCATGCATCAAGCTAATCCTTGTAGCATCCCCAAGACCTAAAACTCTAAAGATATGCTGACATGTGTGAAGCCATACCCTCGTATCCACATAAGACTCGGTTCCCAAAAAAGGATTTCCACCCATGCCCGCAAAATGTTTGCACAATTTCGAAATGCTAGCGGAGGGTGGATGATTGGGAACCACCATAAGTGTATGGGATACGACTGTAGAGAGGCTAATGTGGGTTTTGCCAATGGCTTATAAAAACTTATGGAACCATATGGGTATGTTCATGCTAGGTACATATGGCAACGCATACTCAGAGCACTATCCAGTTTGGTTACTCATCTCTATTATCTGTAAAAAAGGATCATTAGCAGCCGTTCGTTAATGACAATAAACTAGACCAAAATAAATATGGTGTGTGCTTCATGCCATTATATACATATACATATACATATACATATACATATACATATACATATACATATACATATATATATATATACCCATAAACATACAAGTACGCTTTCTCAATAATTCCTAATCTAGCAGGAACTGCCTAAACTAAGCTCTGATACCAAATGTAACAACCCTCCATCTACGACATCTCGACTCACATCTAAAAGTGGAACTGGCATCGTGGACCTCGCAAACAACGGATTGTTTTCAAATAAATTATAAAATAGATCACATAGCTATTTATAATATTCCACATGTTTTAAAACTCATAATGGATGGAACCAAATATAATAGTGAAAACATAACCCCAAATAGATATAATAAACTATAACTGATAGTCTCTAGTTTCAAAATATCTCTAGATGCTGAAAATAAATAAACGGTCTGAATATCAAGGAAAAATATCAAGTAAGTAGCAGATAACTAATAAGTAGGTGTGCATCTCGTACGCCCATATCTTTGAAATCACTACTAATGCTCTCTACTACTTAACAAAGTAAACAAAAAGGAGAAAGGAATATAGCAGTCAGACATATGTCTAGTGAGTGATACACATCATGTGGGTGTATAATATTAATAAGCTAGTAAAACAATACTTATATACGGGAACCATACCTAAACATGTGTCACATACACCCAACAAGTTAGTTAAATATAATATAGCACCATAGTGACAACATAGAATAAGGTTTCACTAAATTTAACCCATATCTAACCATATACACTTAATCAAATCAAAAGTTCCAACTCGTTATTGCTAAAAATACGTGTGACTTGCTATTAAGGAAGTATATGTCTCAGCCCACTATCGCAAAATTGTAAATGACTCGCTACTAGGAAACTACATGTCCCACTCCACTATCTCTAAACCGTGAAAGACTCACTACAGAGAAACTCTATGTCTCAGCTTGTTATCGTCATGTTGTAAGAGACTCACTACCGAGGAACGCAATGTCTTAGCCCACTATTGCCAAAACGTAAGCGACTCGTTACTGGAGAACTACATGTCCTATCCCACTATTGCCAAATCGTAAGCAACACTCTACCGAGGATCAAGAAGTCTTAGCCTACTACCACTTAATCATAAGTGACTCACTATTGAGAAGCAAAAAGTCTTAGCCCATTATCGCCATATCAAAAAAAGTATAACAAATCGACTAAAATAAGGCACTTTTCAGAAGTGTCTCAAAACATAGCAAACAATACAATAGAACGTTCATCATCTCATGCTGATTGCAACATTGTGAACCATTCTTGAAACGAATATCGTATGCGATAGTGTAACACCACTAATTTTTATTTAACATTTTTCAGGCAATTTAATTGGATAGATTAAATAGAATAATGCAGTGGAATATAGAGATGAGGTTTAATAATGACCATTGTCAAGCCTTAGCTAAATAAGTAAGAAGATTGTTTTAAACTTAACATAAGAAAGAGTAAATGAGAAGGGGAAAATTGGAATAGACTCCCTTTTAACCCTTAAACCCTCACCCTCTCATTCATTCCCATTTTACAATCATAAACAATCACAAAGAAATATAAGGCTGACCATTAATCAAGATAAAAGGAAGAAGAAATCAAAGTGGGTTTAAAAGATAAAGCTTAGGGGAACTAAACCCCATCCAATCTCAACTCTAACATATAATTTAAGGTGAATAATAATAAACCATCTCTATTATTTTGTGTTTAAATTCAGTTATTGGTAATATCTGAATTATTTGATTTTGTTTGCCATGTTATGGATGATCACTATTTGGATAGAATAATGATTTATAAAAATTTTATGGAATTATTTAGATGGGTTTCAAGAGTAAAACCTAAGTTTTTTAATCTGTAATGTATATGATTTTCTGGTATGTCGTGTTTACATTATTTTGGAGATGGATTTTTAATTTCATAATTTTTCAAATTAAAATGAATATTTTATTAATTTCCTAAGAAGGAAGTAGTGTTTATTTCGGCCATTAATTATTAAAAATAACTAAATAATTATTTTGGTCCTGAAATTTTTATAGATGAAATAATATGTTTGTTATCCGGCCATTTAGTCCGGCTACACAAAGGTGACTATGAGGACCAGACTTGATTATTGATGAGAAGATGGCCATGGGATGACAATAATATGACCAGAGCATGATATCCGAATAGTTATATCCAACCTAGGGTAAATAAGATCAACAGATAGGTGATACAGGATGTCAGAATGATGAAGGTTAGCTTGGTGGAATAGGTGTCGACATAGATGTTTCATAAGTTGAAGAGTGTATAAGTGAGGTCAACATAGTGTATTGGGCTGAGCATTTCTTATGGTGGGCGTAAGTGGTCAAAGGGGTCTAGGCTTAGAGATGTCAGTTAGGCTAAAGGCTACCTTCATCTATAAATACAGGGGTAGGGGGCCATTTTCGGGAGCTTTCTCTCTTTTGGGGGGACTTCATCATCTTCTTCATCCTACTTCAAATACTCTACCATTGCTATTTTTCTTATAAACTTGTATCAGTGGATTCTTGCCAATCCAACAACTCATGTAATTGTAACCAAATGAAGAATGAATAAAATTTGAAGTGGATGTAGGCCGAGATAGCCGAACCACTATAAAATCTTTGTGTCTATTTACTTTTATGCATTTTTCTCTAGCTTCCATTAATTCTCCGATGTCCATGAAATCCTACGGGTGTTAGTGACCAATTTTGGTGCTAACAAAGTTAATTCTGATTTTGGTGGATTTTGGGAATTTTTCCCAAGTGATTATGAATTTCTATGTGTTTATTATGCAAGAAAAGCATATAAATTTATATTAATTAAGGGTATTAATTAATTGAGTTGATTAATGTTTTTGGAAGTGTAAAACTGATTTGCGGTAGCTCTTTGAAGAAAAATTGGTGAACTTTTTTTCTTAACCAAAAGAAATTTGACAAGAAATAAAAGGTTGTAAAAAGAAATTACTTTTAATAGGAATAAAACAGTTTTATGATAATTGCGATAATGCTCCTGATATGCGGCAATGCGATGGCGTTCGACATTGATAATAGGCAGTATCACTTTATAGTTGCAAGTGTAATCAGAAATAGGTAGCATTGACATGAAGTAATGCATGTGATACTTTTGCCGTAAGTATGTGATTCATTGAGTCATGCATCCATCATTGATGCTATGGGAGTATCGCATCTCGTGGGTATATGATATATTGATGTCCTGAGTAATCAATGTTGATAGGTTTTAACATTCCTAAACTTATACCGTAAGTCTTCTCCATGGTTTTAAATGATGCCGCACATCACCGATGCCCATACCATTATTTTTAATATTAATTATTTTTGATGTTAACTATATTTTGATAGCAAATGCCTCATGAGGGAAACCCTTAAGTTGCAACATTGTTTAAAGAAGCCAAAATATTAACATGTTAATGGTATTGATGCCGCATGTCATCAATTTTGGTATAAATTGTTTTATAGCAATGTTGCCGCTAATTTTCCTACGTATGCGACATAATAACCGAAGCACTGTGTTTACAACATTATAGTGTTAATGCCATAAGTAATCTATTTCGTGCGGTATTGATGTCGTATCTCTTTATTTTAATGCCGATGAGGCCTTGTTTTATGTAAATAAAAGGGAAGATTTAAATGGCGTGATAGCCTATGTTCTAAGAAGGCAACCTTATTAGTTTAACAGTTAGCCTTATGATAAAAATTTAAATTTTTTTATAACCTTGGATAGAGGTTCGATATTGTTATTATGGCATGAATGTTGTAATTCCTTTATATTGCTATATTAATGGTGGGGAGCTATAGGATTATGATTTAGACATTATTCAGTGGGGATATCAATGTTTTATATTTTTATATGCCATGAGTTTATGAATTTGACATTATTCATTAGGGATGCCAACGTGTATTATTTTGTAATTTGGACATTAATCATTGGAGATACCAATGAATATCTATTTGAGATGTTATAAGTTTAGGGGTTGTACAACCTAATTGGGGATATCAATGGACATAGGTTGAGCACTTAGGAGAAGAAAGTTATACCCTAATTATAAATTGATATATTATAGGTTTATAGTCATCTTAGGAAAACTATGGAATGTGTGATGGATAATATGCATGATGCCATAGATGGATAATCTCTATATGGTTAATGAAGTGTTCATAGTTATCCTAGGAAAATTAGAGTTTTGTGATGGGTAGTCCACATTATTTTAGATAAATGGAACATGTATGATGGATAGTCCACATTTAAATAGTAAAACAATTTGTGAAGGGTAGTCCATATGGTAGGGGATAGATAATCCATATAATGTTTATATGTGAGATGAGTTGTCAACATAAATATAAGATGGTCAATTATTTGAAGTTAAGACAGATAGTCAGATGAAATTAAGATGGATAGTCAAATAAATTGGAATGGGTAGTCCATTATATGTTGCATATTTGCAAATGATTGTTTATTATATTCAAACCATTATGGATGCAGGAGCATAATATATGTTTGATTTGTTTTGGTTAAGATACTAGTGAGGGGAAACTTGTTTCTCTCAGCAACATGGTCTCACTAAATGTCTATTTTGGTTCGAGATGGTAGGTTATTTTTCACACCCGACTATTTGCCTAACTCGAAGTTTTTGTTTTCCCCCTTAAACTCTTGGGTACTCATTTGAGTAGGTCAAGAGTAAAGGATTTTAGGTGTCCAGTTGGACGAATAAGCTTCTAGAGACGTGCATAAGGCATGCTAGCTATATTAGGTGTTTTATTTAATCTGCTGTGTAGTTTATCATATTTGAATGGATGTAATGATAGAAATTATAACTGTCAAGTAGTAGTTGACTCTGATCAATTAAAGGGGCATCTTCATATGTCGCTATTGTAGTATTTTGTAATAGTTATATTTTCTTTAAACACGGGGTCGAATGAGATTATGTAATGAATATGAAATCTTAATTATGAAATGAAATGTGAAAATTCATTATTATATTGTGTTTGAAAATTTTCATATGTTACCTCGCTTTTTGGTCAAGGCCGGAATATCAACAAATTGGCTAAAAGGGATGGATATCAGGATTGGAGATCGATTGAAAACAAGGCTATGATCGATACCATCAAAATTGGACCAAGCTCTAATCAAGATGGGATTGATTGAGAATGATAAACAAGGCTCAGTGAGGCTACCATTCAAATTTCAGATCAATCGGAGTTCGTACGCTCAAGTTATGGATGGATCAATATTGATGAGAAATGCTTTCTTATCGATCATTGTGGCATTTAGTTTGGATCGATCGACATTCGTATCGATACATCTCGGAGCGGTACAATTTGTATCGATTATGCAGCTCCAGGATGGGTACAGGTTGATGGATGTGGACTTCGTATCTTTACGTGCATATCGATTGGATGGATATGGCAAAGCATGTTGGTACGCTTTGTATCGATCAAGGCTGGGATCGATACAAGGAATGAAGCAACCGATTGATATGATAGCATATGCTTCTAGAATGCTTGGGACCGATACGAAGGAAGGATGTTGGATGGATACAAAAAGCACTCGGGAGCCATTTCGTATTGATCGCATTCGTATCGATCGATACGAAGGAATAGGTCAAGGGAAGGAGCCCATCGCATGAATCGAAGCGTAAAACTTTGATCGATACGCAATTGATGGATGCATGATTGATGGATACATATATGATGGATATGAAGCTCTTTATGGATACCAAATCACTAGTCTACATTAGCAAAGGCAAACTTGGATCGATCATATCTCCAAAACTAACACTGGAATTTCATGAAATTTGAAGAGCGAGGACTTTGCACTATCATCTTTCACCATGATCGATCTTGGCCCAATTGGAGCGATTCCTGATCGATACGAAATCGATATGGATCGATACCGAACCACCTTGGATCGATTATGTGGGCCCACCTATGCATAAGAAAGGGTATTCCGGGATTCAAGGAAGATATTTCCAGATCCACACCTATAAATAGCGCCTCCATTGCAACTAAGCGGGAGATCTTCTTTGTAAAACTTTGTCAATTTTGGTTATTCATAGGATTGAAATTGTAATCACAGTATAAAAGGAATAAAAAGATCAATTCAAAGTGGATGTAGGCCGAAGATAGCCGAACCACTATAGATTTGTGTCTTCTTTTACTTTCTTTCATTTCAATTTTGTTATTTCTTCATTTTTTACTCTATACATCATCTGGATCTAAGATATGTGATTGGATACTAAGGATTTGTGTGTAAACGCTGGTGCTTTCATTACATTCGAGGTTTGTGAGCATTTTTGGTGCAAACACTTTGGTTCCTTCACTGAGAAGGCTAGAACCCGCTATACCAGATTCAAAGTTCAGATTTGGAAAGCTGAAGGATTGGATCTAGGAGGAACCATGGTTATGCAATCAACTAGAAGGATATTACCAGAAAGGAGCCATTAAGTAGGAAGTCAAGAGGCTTCCTCCAGAGCTAGAGCAGATCAAGCGTCTATCTACATCTCGAGAAATGAGTTGCAGACTATGATGAATTCTATATAGAAGCGGTTGCTGAAATGAGAGGAGTAGATGATGCAGGATCTTCTCAGACAGTTCAGAAAGGCTGGAGCTACATGAGTTGTAAGAGGTCAGGTCCATGAAGCTGGATCGAAGGACTTAACAAGGAATCGGATGGAATGATTCAATAGGGGACAACCCCCAATCAACGAACAACTATCAATCGGGATAGATCTAGACTCGGGGGTACACCCTCGTGTAATACTAGACCAATTCATGGAGGAATACCAGGTAACACTGCACAACTTGGAGCCGGAAGGAATACAGGAGTGCATGACGAGGAGTACGTATCACAATTCCCTCGAGGACTTGGGGTGACTTATGAAATCAAGATGGGAGACAAACTTTGATGGACAATGCTGGGTTGGTAGAAATTATCAGGAAAACCATTGGCGAAGGTCTGATAAACAGAGATCTGGAAGGAGTAAATAGGAGTCCATTTTCCCATAACATCAGAGTGGCTTAGAATTCGCCAGAGTTCAAGCTGCCTACTTTGTAAGCATAAAACAGTAGGATGGATGCTACCAATCATTTGATAAGGTATACAAGACACATGGAAGTGCTGGGGGGCATCGGAGGAGTTTATGGCCCGATACCCTATACTTGACAGATATAACTGTTATGTGGTTCAGGGAGTTGGAAAATGGTTCTATCAGGATATGGACAGAATTGGTGGACAGGTTTCTAAAGTAGTTTCGGGTTCCATCAAGAGGCCGAAGAATGTGATGTCACTGATATCGGTCAAGCAGAGGACATGAGAGTCGCTCAGGGCTTTTCTAACCCGGTTTAATGCAATGGTTACTTTGGTAGATCGGCCGGATCCATCAACGATTCTGATGGTGGCCATGTTAGGATTCAGGGATAACTTAGATTTCAAGATATTATTGATGCGAGATCCACCAACGGATCTTGGGGAATTCTTTAATGAGGCTGAAAGGTTTCTTTGGTAGAAGGATGCAAGCTTGGATATGAAGCCTAAGGAGGTGAACGTGGTTACGTATGGAGGACAATCCGATGAGAACTCAAGTAAGGATAATGATAAAGGGAAGAGAAAGTCGGATGGCGATTCTGGCAGGACAAGGAAGCAGTGGAGAGAACCAAAATTCTCCACTTACACAGGACCGAGTGAGACATTGGAACAGATATACATGGAAACTCAAGATCGATTCCTTACCAAAGACCGACAAGGAGGGAACCCTCGGAATGCGAGAGGACATCGGGAAGGAACTGCCTCTTTCATGACTTGGATGAGGATGATACGAACAGCTGTAGGCATCTAAAGGATATAATCGAGGAGCACGTAAGGAGTGGTCAGTTGCGGCAATATATCGAGACTCGAAATGTGGTGGTGGAACAGGAGCAACCATCGTCTGCCTCAAACAATGACAGTGCGAGGCCCAGAAATGATGGTTGGTTGGTCATCGACTAATCATAATGGTATGAAATAAGTAGCAAACTCTAGACAGATTGCTAAGTTACTTATTCGTGTACGGGGATGGAGATAGCCCCTAGGCATGCTCCAAGCTGATGATAAATCGTGATGCTCTAATTTTTGAAATCTACATTTTCTTTCTAGTTTGGACATTTGCTTTTTCTGGTTTGGTTTTGGACTCTTAGTTTTGTTAATTTTCTGGTTTAGATGCTTGGATCTTTGTTTGGATTTTGGATATGGATTTTTTATTTTCTTATTTGATCTGGGTTTTGGATTGGATATTTATTTTATTTTTATCTGGTTTTTGGTAAAAGGTCATCGGCTATGGATTATGCCTGACAAGGGGTAAGTTGCTTCGTCCAAATGTGGCAGATCGACTTATTCAAGTCGTCGAGAATGTACTATGCTTGGCAAGGGTCTGAAGAGACCAAGATTTATCTTAAGACTTAAGCTATGGTATTACTCAACGTTCAATGACACTGAACCAGGATCACTGTCAGTCTAGGACTTAAGCCATGACATTACTCAGTGTTCAGGGACACTGAACTAGGATCATTATCAGACTAGGACTTATGCTAAGGCATTACTTAATACAGGTCGTCGAGTGTGGATTACGATTGGCAAGAACCCAAAAAGGTTATGCATTCAGATATTGGCTATGAACAGCTAAGAATTTGGGCATGAACCTGGAGCGGTCCCGGATTTGGCTAAGGTCCCGGAGTGGTCCAAGATTTGTATATCGACCCGGAAAGGTCATAGATTTGGGTATTGGTTACTGGATATGGATGGATTAGGACTTAGTTGTCGGGTTCAGATGGATATGGATTTGGCTAAGGATTTGTTATAGGATTCGGAATTGGATATCGACTCAGAGCAGTCACGGACTTGGATAATGATTTGGCTATGGCACTTGGATAGAATGGCTTGGTAGTGGATTGATTATAGATCGGATGATATGGCTATGGATGGAATATGGACTTTGGATGTCAGATTCAAAGCTATTTAAAACACACCTTCCTCCCGCAAGGCACGTTTTGTTACCCCGCCTTTTGGTCAAGGCCGGAATATCAACAAATTGGCTAAAAAAGATGAATATCAGGATTGTAGATCGACTGGAACAAGGCTATGATCGATAACATCAAAATTGGACCAAGCTCCAATCAAGGTGGATCGATCGGGAATGGTAAACAAGGCTCGACGAGCTACCTTTCAAATTTCAAGTCAATCGTAGCTCGTATGCTCAAGTTATGGATGGATCAATATTAGTGAGAAATGGTTTCTTATCGACACTTTCTTATCGATCATTGTGGCATTTAGTTTGGATCGATCGACATTCATATCGATACACCTCTGATCGATACGATTTGTATCGATTAGGAAACTCCAGGATGGGCATAGGTTGATGGATGTGGACTTCGTATTGATACGTGCTGTTAGCACAAAAATTGGTCACTAACACCCTTGAGTAGAGTTATGTAGAGAGATGAATGAAGAGAGTAAATTTAAACATAAAAGTAATGCAATCGAATGCAAAAGGATCAACAAAAATGAGAACACCATGTTTATAGTGGTTCGACATAATTGCCTACATCCACTTTGAGTAGAATCTTTATTACTTTTTCAATCACTTGAATACAGAAAAAATCCGCAAACAAATCACTTGAATACAAGTTTGAGAAGAAAGAAAGTCGGTACAGGAAAATGGTAAAGTCTCTCTAGAGTTCTCCTAAAAAAAGGTCCCTTCCACTGTACTTCTACCCCTACCCCTCTATTTATAGACGAAGATTGGCTGGTTCCCTTGTGTAGGCCCATGACCAAGATAGCTCGACCCATAAGCGTCAATTCAAACTGACCAACCCAGGCAATGCCAAACCACTCTAGCCGAACCAGGTGTTGCCGACCCTCTATGGCTGAACTGGGGTTGTCTAGTAGTTGACTCAAAGCAAGCTTTCAAGGGACTGGGAGCAACTTATGAAGTATCTTGAACCAAAACAATGTTGATCGCATCATCTTGCTGTAAATCCCAAAAATATGCTAACCCCCTTATTGTGCACCGAACCAGGTATGCCAATCCATACGTGCTAAATCATTATGATCGAACCACGAGCGCCGAACCAGGCCCGAACAAACTACCTTAGCCGACCCATGCATGACCTTTCTTCCTTGACCGAGCGGCATCTACTGAACCACATAGACCGAGCCACGTGTGACCTTTGTCTCTGGCCGAGCCATGTATTTCGAACTACCTTATCCTTCATACCATGACCGAACGACATGCTCCTCCTTCCTTTCACCGAGCCATACATACCGACCCTCTTACGCTTTTGCAGTATGGCCTACCTCGACCATGCCATGCATTTCCTTTCTTCTTAGACTGAGCCATATATGGCCGAGCCACTCTGAGTAAGCGGCCCACATCTGATCGACCCAGCCCAATTCACTTGAATAGAGCCGACCCATCTAAGCCGACCCAGCTAGGCCAACCCTATATGATCGAACCACTTCAACTCACCTACCTTGGACCGAGTCTCATCTAGATCTAACTATAACCCCTGTAACTATCGCCTTGTAGCCAGGCCAGGCTGTCGAGTAACATTTTCCCTCCAAAGTGCATTGTTTGAATCAACATGATGCGCTATGAATCAGCGAGTAATTTCTGCTTTCAAAAACTAGCTCATTTAAAATGATGATTGACCGCCACTTTTTCGTCAGTTTTTTGACGAATCTCCATGTCGTTCAGATATACAGTTCAATCTCAAAAAAAATTCAAAATCTTGTTTTAAATTTTTCAAAAGCTGAATGTACATAACCTTTCGAAGGTTAAATCCTGTTGGAATTCATGAACCAATGTTTCTCCATCGACTCGATATCATTTGTCTCTTCGTACAGTTTCATTTAACTTTCATTGCCATGATGTGTGTGTATGTTTATGTACACATGTTCTATATTATTATTATTGTCGTCATTTCGTCGATTATATATATATATGTGTGTGTGTGTGTGTGTGTATTAAATAACAAAATTGGGTCAGCATATGGAGGCCAACCCACTCGGTCGGTTCCTTCGGCAAAGAGGTGGGCTGGCATATCGATACTGATCCACACGATCGGTAGTTGCTTCACCAACCCAATAAGCACGTGCTGGCCGATACTATCAGGTACGGTCTGTTCATCTTCCCCTTCTTGTCATATAAAAGCTCCCGCCCTTCCTTTTTCTTCCTTTCTCATTTTTTTACTCTCAAAAGTTTGCAAACCTTTCTCCTCTTGATCCCTGTCCACCACTCAATCCATTCTCCTCTTACCTGAACCCAGATCTCCAACCTTGCAACTCTAATCACCCTCTAATTTGAAAAACACTCAGCTCTTAGCTCAACAGTTGCTTCCTGATCCAAGCCCCTTGCATAGATATGAATTTCTTATCCAGTCCACCCCCTTGAGCCGAGAGCTTCATTTTGCGTTCGAGTCCATAGGTTCGACGGGAAATGGTCTAGAGGAGAGAGAGCAAAAAGGGAGTTCGTGCTTTAGGATAGTATAGCTTTAACCTTGGGGTCAGTTTTGTGGAGAGCTAAGAGGCGGAGTCGATAAGTTTTT
This sequence comes from Allium cepa, assembly GCA_030765085.1. Classification (NCBI taxonomy): domain Eukaryota; kingdom Viridiplantae; phylum Streptophyta; class Magnoliopsida; order Asparagales; family Amaryllidaceae; genus Allium; species Allium cepa. The sequence goes on from CM060928.1 coordinate 622,177,119, forward strand.
TGCAGGGTAGGGATAAGTTGGCAAAACCCAGTTGGGAAGATTGCTCAGCATTTTTGAGGAGGATGAGCGGGTCGGTATTCCAAGTGAGTGGATCGGCCGGTATTGAGAGAGAGTGATGAGTCGATAGAAGTTTAGGAGTGTGGGTAACTATACTGAGTGAGGGAGTCATTCGGTGTTGAGGGTGAGAATGTGGGTCAGTACGGACTTAGGAGAGTGGGTCGGTGATTAGAGAGAGAGAGAGAGGAATGAGTGGATTAGGGTAGACTTTAGAGGTTCGTTCAACGGCTTGGAAATGAGTGAATCGGCACCGAGCGAGGCAATGTGGCTTGTTAAATATAGGCTTGAATAGACGAGCGGTATTTGGTATGGGGATCGACATTGGCAATCAAAATCACCTCATCTTGAACATGGAATATAACTGGACAATACATTTCCATGCCTAAAACAATGGACTGATAAAAACCAAAGCATATGAACATATAGACCTGATTCGGACTAACAATCTCACAATTTTAATGAATGTAAATGCATATTTGACTCAATAAAAGCAGGCCATAGCCTTCGCAGCATATGATGCCAATGTCTAATCCCAAGACTTCAGCTTTCATTCATACGACAAACTTTGGTGACAATTAATGATAACGGTCTTCAAAGACGATAATTTTAAGCTCCAACATGCTTATATTATTTTTTAGAACCTTAATTTATCTATACTCTTGTTTGAATCGTCGCACTACTGCACACGCCACATGGGAAATTCTTTGTTGTTATATCTGATATCTATTAACTTTCAAGTATAGCTTAAATAGGTATCTATTCATACTAATCGCTTGTTGAAGATGTCCAAAAAATCAAGCTCCGCTACCATTTCCGACAAGCCCGAGCCAAGTTCTCGGAAGAGGCAGTAGGGATTCTGAAGCCATTGTCAGCCTCCATACCTGGCATTTCGGACCCATTTGCTATGATTATAGGCATGGCTCCCGATGCTATAGGCGGGGCCATCGTTTTGGATGACCCCATCGACTCTTAAGCCTCAAATATTGGCGAATCTTCTCTCCTTCGATTATGCTTTATCCACGGAATCCCCTTCGAAGATGTTCTAGTTTCATCGGCACAAGATTGGCCTCACTTGCTTCCAGCTGGATATACTGCTTCCAATAAATTTATGTGCTAGGCCAAAAATGTGCCACCTTTCAATTCATTCATCCAAGAAGTGTTGTAGTATATAGGAATTGCTTTAGTACAACTACACCCTAATAGTCACGCATTTATCCATGGTACATGCGTTCTTTTCATGAGAGTCTTACTCAGACTCCTGACTCCCGAGGATATCTGTTATATTTACCACTTCAAGAGATGTACCAACAGCCCATCTGATATATTCCTCGAGCCACACCCCAAACATCAAGCTTTGATGGATGCGTGGAGTAAATTTTCTCAATATAAACAAGAGTGGTTTTACGTACGCTGTCCTTCCGGTTTTGCAAGAAGATGGCTTAGTAAGTCTCATTTTTATTCCAATCTTCGTCTTAAGGCTCAAAGTGCATCTTTTCTAAAATTCTTTCAATTTTTATAGATATCCGCCCACAACCCAAAAGCACCTGGTATTCTGAGGCCATCGAAGCTATCCGAGCTATCCCCATGGGAGATTTGGACATTAAATCTGTAATTACTAACAAACAGCTCTTAAAGTTTAGATTACAGGAAGAGGGGCGACAAACTAGCCTTTCAATTGGTGCCACTATACCGAGAATGACTGCGAAAACGGGCAAAGAATAAGTTGGACCTTCTGTGCCCCCTGTCGAAGGGGCCTTCGATACATCCGAGGAAGGTGAGATTAAAGAAACCGAGGTGTCAGTGACGACTGACAAGAATGTAATTTCCGGCCAAGCTTGGGTAGTTGATGTACTCAATGCCGAAGAACCACCGCCTGCTTCAAAAAAGAAAAAGAGTCTAGCTTACAAGCTAAAAAAAAGGTTGGTGGAAATTCAAAGGTTACGATAACTCCGATCGAAAAGAAGTCATCTTCCAAAAACTTAGAAGGCTCATTAAAAGGCCTATCTGACTTGACCATTCCTGACGACATACTGGATTACGGTTTCAATAACCCTGAGGCTATGAGATTCAATTCACACGTGAGAAGCGATGAAGGCGTTCAGACTCACCATCAAGGAATGAAAACTCCAATAAGTAAAACCAAAAACACTGGTCCGTCGGGGGGAAGCACTTGGACACACACAAACACTTACACTTCACCCTACACTTGAATTTCACTCATCATGTGATTCCTATTAACTCGTCCTCATTTAGTTTCATTTGCAGGCGATATGGGGCATACACATGACATTGACCGCCTTCGCGGATCCTCTATCTTCTACCATTCTAGTTGAGATTCTAGATAAGGTAAAAGACGAGATAGTGACGACAGTGGCGATAAAGATTATCGTCCCAGAGAGTCGTCGTCTTCCAAAAGGAGAACTTATAATCATTCTTCATATCCAAACGATCCTCTCCCTCAGTCGGCATAGTAAAGAGAAGTCTGCTCAGAAGGTATCCCAGTCTGAAGCTCCCTACGACCAACATTTTGGCTCATCGAGTACTAAGCAATCCCATGAACCTTATAAGAAATCTGTGACTTCGCTTTGGCAGATTCCTCCAACCTCTGCACACTATCCATCGACAGCGAAAAAATTAACTGAGCTTAAGGCTACATTCCCGAAGGTTTGTTTCGATGGATTGAAATTTCTCCCCACGATTCATCCTATCCTCGGACATGTTAAACAAAGCGCTATTGCTTGCAACAACGATATTTATGTTCAACACGATGCGTTCATTCACTTGGTGGAGAAAGTTTCAGAGGTTTTCATGGAACGTCAATACGAGATTGATCGCCTCAAACTCGAAGCTATTCATGACAAAGATATCATTAAGGGCCAGGATGAAGAGCTATCCTCATACAAATCTCAACTCGAGGCTACCCAGGAAAATGCCAAGGAGACAGCCGAAGCAGTTAGTCACTTGGAGGCCACTCACAAGAAAGAAATCGATGAGGCAATCCAACGCAACGACGCTTTAGCTTTAGGGAAAGACTCTATCCAAAAAGAGAAATACGTTCTCACTCGATAGGTCAAAGAGCTGTAGGAGTTTCTCTTTAAAGAGAGAGAAGAGAAGATTATAGCACATGAAGAGTTACAAAAATACTATGATGAGATCATTGAGATGCGGCTTCTAAAGGCAAAACTCGATGATGAACTTTCTAGGATTGGAGCATTAAAAGAAGCAGCTTGGGAGAAAGGAAAGAAGATGGCGCTCATAGAGGCGACTCTCATCTTGAGGCAGCCATTAAGGCCAGTAGGGAAGAAATCAAGTGTTTATTCGACCTGCTCATCGCTGAGTACAATGCGTGAGTCCTCATGCATCATGACTTATCTTTCTTAGGCGATGTTTATCTCAAATAACAGGACGAATCGTGGGATACTTTAGTGAAAATCAAAAGAGTGGAGCTGGGCGTCGAAGAGGTTGATGACAATGCTCTCATGAAAGAAGTGCTCCGAGGAAATAAGCCTTCAGACTTATCCATGGCTAAAGCACTTTTTGGAAAAAAAATCCCCATCATCGAAGGGTAAAGGTGACATCGCTGGGCCGTCCAACACCGAGTCTCCGATTCCTCCTCCCATTTAAACGACCGATAGTCCATCACTTGGGCTCCCAATCAGCACATCGGTTATGACCCGGAGAAGCCCGGACTTGGCGTTCACATTTTATCTCCAATCCTTGAGGGCACACCAAGGACCACTAAAAGTCAGTTGGAAGCTGGTACATAGCTGCACCTTTTAGGGTTCATGAAATCATTGCTTTTGGCAAGTAATAATGTATACTAACATTTTCTTTTTATTAATTCATATAGGCTATTCTGGTCCCGAACCGAATCCAAGGAGCGATGTCGCCATAAAGTGGAAAGAAAAAGTGGCTGATGCGCCTCACACCGGAGATACCCCTGGTCCCGATGCTCAAGTGATCAGGGTGCTAAATGAGGATAAAATTGAAAATCCCTCGCCCGTAGATGAACATAACAAGGCCGAAATCATAGGCACTTCCGAACATACTTCGAAGCTTAGCATAAAGAAGAAAATCGAGGAAGAGGATAAAAAGAAAGCCAAAGTTAAGATAGAACCTCAGGTGGTGGAACTCGATGACCCCCAAATAGGCCCCTGAAGGTCATCTTCCCCGGTGGGACCACACCTATGGAGGTCCCCCTTCCTTCCTCGGATACAACATCGTTGGGAAGAAAGGGGTCGATGAGAAAACGTTCAGCTGAGGAGACTTCAAAGAAGCCGAAGAAGGAGAAAAAGTCGAAGAAGTAGCAATCGTCTGGTCATGCCTCACTCGGCTTAAATAAGTTAAAATCATGTAGTTGTTTCTCTTCTTATTTATAGTCGTCATAGATAGACTTTGGCTTCGAACTTCGAAGAAGTTGCAATGGAACTTAATTTCTGACTAGTAAATAATATTTTGTTTCTTTGTATTTCCTAGACTCTCATCGCTTAGTTTATTATCTAACATGTAATTGAAATTCAGAGTCCTGTAGGTCGTGTAAAATCCTATCTGATTTCACAGGACTTGGGGATTTTTGAATTATTTATACTCTAATCCGCACTCTGTGGACCAAGAATACTCTTGTCCACACCCCGAGGACTTTGAGATTTTTTGAATCACTTATACTCCAGTTCGCACTGGGGACTCACGGTATTTTAGTCCGTGCTCAGGGAACTTCGAGTTTTTTGAATCGTTTATACTGCAGTCTGCACTCGGGGGGACTCAGAGTACTCTAGTCCACTCTCCAGGGACTTAGAGATTTTTTTGAATCATTTATACTCCAGCCCACGCTCCAGAGACTCAGTGTACTTTAGTCCGTGCTCCGAGGACTTAGAGATTTTTTGAATCGTTTATACTCCAGTCCGCACTCTGGGGACTCAAAGTGCTCTAGTCTCATTCTAAGGACTTAGAGATTTTTTGAATCATTTATACTCTAGTCCCCACTCTGGAGAATCAGAGTAATCTAGTCCATGCTCTGGGGACTTAGAGGTTTTCTGAATCGTTTATACTCTAGTCCGCACTCTGAGAACTTAGAGTACTCTAGTTCGCGCTCCGTGAACTTAGAGTTTTTTTTTGAAACATATATACTCTATTCCGCAGTCTGGGGACTCAAAGTACTCTTGTCCATGCTCTAGGGACTTAGAGGTTTTTGAATCGTTTATACTGTAGTCCACACTATGAGGACTTAGAGTACTCTAGTCCGTGTTCCAGGGACTTAGAGGTTTTTTTAATCGTTTATACTCTAGTCCATACTCTGGGGACTTAGAGTACTCTAGTCCACGTTCCAGGGACTTAGAGATTTTTTGAATCGTTTATACTCTAGTCTGCACTCTGCGGACTTAGAGTACTCTAGTCCACATTCCGAGGACTTAGAGATTTTTTGAATCGTTTATACTCTAGTCCACATACTAGGGACTTAGAGTACTCTAGTCCATGCTCTGAGGACTTAGAGATTTATAATTTTGTGTGTGTGGACAGATTAATGCAATTTAATTTTTCCATAGAATTATAATGGAACATCAATAGTTCATAGAAAAACAGCTTCAAGCCTTTATTGATTGTAAAAAACAGGGACAAATTGAATTGTGTTATTACATGTCGGAAACAGAGAACAACAAAAGAAACACATATTAATTGCTACTAAAATGCAAAAGAAATGGACTAAGTGTAATAATAGCGCAATTGCTCGCCATTCCATGCTCTAGAGAGTGTCACGCCATCAACAGTTGCTAGCTTGAAGGTTCCTTCCCCAAGCTTCCGCTCGATGACATAGGGACCTTCCCACTGGGATTCATATATGACGGGACCGGAAAAACTCGCTTCAAAACTAGGTCTCTCACATCGAAGGTTCTCGGACTAACTTTTTCATTATAATATCGAGCGACTCAATGCCGATATGTAGCCGCCCTTAAATCAGCTTCTTTACTTTTCTCGTCGACAAAGTCCAACGATTCCAGTAAAGATCCCGATTTATCCTATGATTATAATGAGTCAGCCGGTGAGAGGGAACTTTAAGTTCCACGGGTATAACAGCTTCAGTGTCGTATGCCAAGGTGAATGGAGTGTGGCCAGTCCCGGACTGTGGGTGGTTCTGTAGGCCAAGAGTGCTGTTGGAAGTTCATCCACCCACTTGCCTCTAACTTTCTCCAGACATTTTTCAATATGGACTTGATTATCTTATTTACGGCTTCAACTTGTCCATTTGCTTTAGGGTGAGTGACTACTGCAAACCTTTTCTCGATGCAATATTTTTGGCAGATCTCTTTGAATTCTCTACTCTCAAATTGAGTTCCTTGTTAGTGATGATAGTTCGTGGGGGGGCCAAAGCGGCATATAATGTTTCGCGTAACAAAATTAATGACCTTTTTGGTGGTGACCATAGATAATGGCTCCACTACTACCCATTTGGTGAAGTAATGGACCGCGACAATTGCGTACTTCGCACTACCTTTAGAGATTTGCAAGGAGCCGATTATATTGATCCCCTATGTTGCAAATGCCATGGACTAACCATTTGTGTGAGTTCCATCGGCGGTGCTCTCGGTATTTTTGTGTACTTTTGACATTTCTCGCATCTCCTTACATAGTCCGCGACATCCTAATTCACGGTCGGCCAATATTATCCATAGTGGAGGATCTTTTTGGCTAGCGTCTTCCCTTAATATGGTCGCTATATTCTCCTTCATGAACTTCTTTTAAGACCCCCTTTATCTCATCGTCGGCGATGCACCTAAGTAAGGGAATTGAGAATCCCTTCCGATACATTATTCCATCCTACATTGTATATCACGAGGTCTTGTGAACAACTTGTCATCTCTCATTCTTTCTCTCGAGCAAGGTTCCATGTAGCGGTATTCTTTGAATGGGGCCATCCATGACTCCCTTTCATTTTTCGTCCCTAATATAAGATATACTCCATTTCGTTTATACTCGAGGCATGTAAGGTTTCGAGGGGAACCAAGCCGATCTGTTGTGCATCACTAGTACTGGCGAATTTTACCAACGAGTCGGCTTCCCCATTTTGTTCATGCGGAATGTGCGAAATATCATAGTATTCAAGGTTCGCCAACAATTCTGGAACCTGAGCGAGGTATGGGGCAAGCCTTTGCCCCTTTGCCTGATAATCTCCCTGTACTTAGTACACTACCAATCGTGAGTCATAGAAGATTTCAATCGATTTTATGCTAAGTTCTTTGGTAAGTTTCAAGCCCGCAATCAACGCTTCGTACTCAGCCACGTTGTTCATAGCAGGAAAACCAAGTTTCGAAGCATAAAAAATTGATCGGTTCTTGGGAGTTACAAGAATAACACCAGCCCTAGAACAATGGTCGTTGGTTGCTCCATCGGTGTATAGCTTCCAACGAACAGTGGGGACTACACCACCACCACTTGGCTCATTTGATATGGTGAACTTTGCAATGAAATCTGCTAGCGCGTTCCCTTGGATAGCCCACCATGGTAGGTAAGTGATATCGGACCGACTCAGCTCAATGTTCCATTTGAGTAACCTTCCAAAAGTCTTTGGTCGTTGGAGGACCTGCCGCAAAGGTTGATCGGTATAGACACTGACCAGATGTGCCTAAAAACACGGATAGAGCTTGTGTGATGCGATCACCAAGCAGTAGGCTAGTTTCTTAATCTTAGGATAATTTCTCTCTGTCCCCGTTAAATGCTTACTAACATAGTACACTGTCTTTTGGATTCGGTCCTCTTCATAAATCAAAGCCGCATTGATGGCATGCTGAGATACGGCCAAGTAAACATATACAACTCTTCATAATCTATAGGCTTTGACAGAACCATGGGCCTCTCCAAGTGTGTCACCAGAGCTAGGAACGCATCCTCATAGTTCGTCGTCCATTCAAAATTTCTCTTCCTTTTCCTTATCACATCAAAGAAAGGAATACACTTATTGGTCACTCTGGATACAAATTGACTCAACGCGGCGACTTTTCTATTCAGGCTTTGTACTTGCTTTATAGTTCTAGGTGCTTGTATGTATGAATAGCCTGAATCTTTTCTGGGTTTGCTTCGATTCCCTATGCATTGACAATGAAACCCAAAAACTTCCCCAATGCAACACTAAAGGAACATTTTAGTGGATTGGTTTTCATTCCGTAAAATCCGAGTATATTAAACATCTTGGCTATGTCTCGAATGTGGTCATTTGACTGTCGTGACTTAACGAGCATATCATCCACATAGACTTCTATCATTCAACCAATCTGGTCTTTAAATATCCGATTCACCAAACGCTGATAAGTTTCCCCTGTGTTCTTCAATCCGAAAGGCATCACTACATAACAGTACAGTACAACGTCCGTGACAAAAATGGTACGCTCCTGATCCGGATTGTGCATCAGGATCTGATTGTATCCTTAATACGCATCCATAAATGACAATAATTTGTGTCCTGCTGTCGAGTCGACCAGCTGATCAATTCTTGGCAAAGGAAAACTATCCTTAGGGCACACCTTGTTCAGGTTTGAGTAATCAACACAGGTCCTTCACCTCCTGTTTGCCTTCCTCACCAATATGGGATTAGATACCCATTCAGGAGTGAGGGCACCGCGGACAAACCCATTGGCTTTGAGTTTATCCACCTCCTCTGAGAGCAGCAGACTTCTCCAGGTCCATGCCTCTCCTTTTTTCTTTTACTAGCACATGCTTCGGGTCAACGTTTAACATATAACTTGCGATGGCGGGAGAAATCCCGCACATATCAGAGTGGGTCCAAGCGAAAACCTCCAGATTCGCTTGGAGGAAATCGGTAAGATCCTCAATCATCGAGGGGTTAAGTTGTGATCCAATCTTAAGCACCCGTGACGTGTCATCATGGCAACTGGAATGTCAATCGTCAGTTCAGTTGATGCTGCCTTAGCCTCTTTGGGTTCTTCATCGTCAACTCTCGGATCTATGTCTCTATAGATCCGACCCTGTTACCCATAGATCCGACCCTGTTTCCCAAGCCAAGGCTCGAGCATTACTTATCAATTTTCAGCAACACTGATGCAGACAAAGTTGTCCACACCCTTTCCCTTCTCCCATCGCTCGGCCTCTCTCAGCTCAGCCACATAACATGCATGTCCAATCGCTTGATCGCCATGCACTACACCAACTCCTTTATCCATTGGAAATTTCAAGGTTAAATACCACGGGGCCAAAGCTGCCCTAAACTACGCTAGGGTCGGTCGGCCAAAAAAACATTATACGGGGAGTCAACATCCAAAATAATGAACGGTATGATCTGTACCCTCCTACGTTCACCTTCTCCTAATTCAACTGGCAATTCAACAAAACCTATTGCATCAGTGGCTACGCCATTAATGTCGTTAATGCGGGATTTAGATGGTTTCAGATCCTTCGCCTCCGTCTTCATTTGGTTATACGCCTTTTGGAAAATAATATTAACTGAACTCTCAAAATTAATCAGTATCCTACTCACAAGCACCGGCCCAATCGTAGCTGAGATAACCATTGGGTCAATATTAGGGCCCTTCACCTGATCAGCATCCCTGCTCCTAAATACAATATCATCCGTCGTCGTTTGCTGCCGTTTTGTTAGAGTCCTGACTTCTATATTTGAGCAGCATTCGAAATCCTCATGCTTCAGGGAACTGGCAGAGCGTTCCATTTCTTGCCAACTTTTGTCTGTCGGATAGGTCCACTAATTATCGTGTTTATGACCAGGCTTCCTCCAATCTGAGCAGGTTTCTCAGGTCGGTGTAATGCTTGCCCGTGATTGGGGTCGGATGTCCCTTGTCTGCCTTCCTACGGATTCTTAACAAACTGCTGTAACTTCTTCTGGCGAATCATTTTTTCTATAGCATCATGGAGGTGCCTACACTCCTCAGTATTATGCCTATAGGTCTCATGGAACCGATAATACTTTCCAATATGCTTTCGTTCCTCAGTTGATTCCTTTGGGTGTGGCTTTCGGTATTGGAATGTATTACAGATGATAAATAAATATTCTCAAGAGACGTGTTTAGTGGAGTGTATTCGCCATAGGTTGGGATTTTTGCACTACTACAAAAAGTGCATATTGCTTCGCCCTATTTGCATCAGTTGAAGTAAAAACTGATGCAAATAGAACTATTTGCATCAGTTCCATCTTAATAACCGATGCAATTGGTACGTGAAAAGCAATAGGTAATAAAAAATTAAATTTGCATCAGTTGTCACCAACAACCGATGCAATTGGTACGTGCAAATAGTTTTAGTCGCATTGGTTTTAAATTCAACCGATGCAACTACATTAGTTTGCATTCATTTTCCATCGGTTTGCTACTCCAACTTTCATTTTCCCTCTTCTTGACTTTTCATTTCCCGCTTAGCTTTCATTTATCCCTCCACTTCCCCGTAAAGAAAATAAAAGCAACTTTATACTTGAACGACTTCAAATCAAATTGAACGACTTCAAATAAAATGAAATCTAATGTCAATTTATAAACTTATGTCTCGATTCGAATTCAAAAGCAAATCTCAAAGCCAAATCAAATTGTCGAGTTGCAGCGGGTGATTTGAAGATAGTCACGATGGTTGCAGAAGAAGCGGCGAGGTGATTTAGGGTGATTGCAGTGTTCAGGAGTGGTCGCGTAGTGATTTGGGTTAGTTTGATTTTGGTAGCAGTGTAGTATGGAGGTGGCTGCTGTGATTCGTGGTTACCGAAGTCGATTTAGGGGATTGGGTGCTTGTAGTTTGAATTTTGGGATTCTGTGATTTTGTTTGGACTTTGAAGAAGAGGATAAGGCTGCGGTTATGGGGATGCGGCTATGAGTAGTTCAGATGTGGGTAGCAGTTTGATTGTGAAAGCAAGGACACTGGCAGTGATGCGTTTTGGATATTTGATGTATATGGACCTTGTTGGATGACTGGTAGAATGAACTGAATGTGTTAAAGTGAAGAGATGTTTGTAGTGGAGGCTTGTTCGAACCACAGTGGGTTTGTATTTCTTTGGTTGCTGTGGAAAAGACAGGGGGATGGTAGGAGGAGAGGTTGAGCAAGTGGAGTTTGCAGCAGTGGATAGACTGATGTGTGGGTTGAGTAGTGGTTATCAGGTGTAGTTGAAGTGGAGGATGTTATGTGAAATAGGTGAGTTTGACAGTGAAGTCGGTGGGAATATTGATTAAGGCAGTAAGTTGATGGTGAGTTTGGCAAGGAAGTGCAGTTGTAATGGGAGAATGGTTGGGTTGCTATATGTTCGAAGGCAGTGTGAAGATATAGGGGATGGCAGAAATGTATGTGATGTTGAGATGAAGACTGTTGTATGTATGGTGCAGATGTCAGAAATGTATGAACGTTGATAAAAAAAAGTGTAGCAGGTGGTCAGAGAATGTTGTGGTGAAGATGATGAGTGGTGATGGAAGAACTGATAGGAAAGGCTTCCTTCAGGTGTGCTTATTTTACATGTTCTTATCTATATATAATAGGAATACATCCATTTGAAGCTTTTGAAATTACACATTTTCTCTTCTATGTTTTTGACGACCGAAGGATATTTTTGTCAAATCCTAACTCACATTTGCATGAACTAAAATGACTACTCCTTTCCTGTTTCCGACCATTTCATTTAATATCTTTTCAGTTATTTTTTTTCTTCTTTGTACTTCCAATCTTGAGTCTAAGATCTGCCAGTGGAAATTAAAGCGACTTCAGAGGAAATATGTGCGATTTGAGATCATTACGGTTTGGTTAGTTAGTTTTCTATTCCGTGTTCACTTGATTGTTGGAATTTACTTTGTTGTTTCTGCACAATTAAATTCATATCTTAAAGTGAGATGTGTAATTTATTTGTTTGATTTAAGATTAAACAAATTTTTACTCCTTTGTGAGCGAAAATTGAAATAGACATATTAAAAGATGAAATGCATTTTAGGTAGAAATGCCACTCTTCTGTAAGTTGAACATCGTTGTTCCTGTTATTCTGATTTCCTTCTATTTCCTGATGAACTGTGACTTTGATTCTATTATCTTGGTATGTTTAGTTTTGATGTCAAACAAATAGATCAAAAAAGAATTTTTAGATACCAATAACTTTTCTTTTGTATAGGTTCGCAATGATTTTGTAAAGATTTTTCTTTTCTTTATTTTGATAATGCACCGTTTTTGTTTGATGAATTGTGCTTCAAGCATCGGGCTGAAAAATTGAACATATTTACTACTTGCTCCTTTGCATCACACCGTCTTTTTTATAGAGTTACATCTCCATGGAAGAAGCTGCACCCCAATCTGACTTTGAGCTTCCTGATTTTAGCTTATTCGATGACTTCTGTAAACTATTGGGAGACATTGATTTTGACTGTCAACAAGCTCAAACTTTCAACAAGCTCAAACTTCTCAGTCTTCTGATAATGCTGATTCATTTACTTGGTAAGGTCATATTCAAATGATTATTAGTCTTAACTACTTATCACTTATAAGCTATCTAATGATGTAATATCAACTCCAGCTTTGAACAAAATGTGAATGCTGATTTTTCCGAAAATCAAGCTGAAACATGCGATGACATATCAACCACAACAGAAGGGATGGTTCCACTGAAGGATATGGAAACTCAAAGTAATTTAACTCATTTATTCTTCTACATTTTCTACACTTGCTCTGTTTTATGAAATCATTTTTAACAGTGGTCCATCATTTTTAGTAGTTATAATTAATTTAACTTATCTTACCTGCGTCAATAGACTTTTTGTATTAAATTTTTTAGTAGTTATAATCATTTTTAGTAGTTTTCCTTCTTTTGTTGTTCCTCCGCAGTTAATAGACTTTTTGTGTCCATTGTTTGACATGTTGGGATGAATTCTTGATGTTAACTTGCAAATTGAAAATCCAAAAAGAATCGTGTTAAGACCTATAGTTTTGTAAAGTAAATATCAAAATGCAATCAATTTTGGTTGTTTAGGCTTCGTGTTATTTATTAGGTTTAATATGTGTATATCTATTTTTCACCTAAAGCTTAATTCCCCCTTACCAGGGTGGGTAGTCTAGCATTATTTTTAAACCAACGTTAAAACAACTAATGGCAACCTATCAAGGTTACAAAGAATCTTACGTTAGTTTGATTTACTGATCTGAAAATCTTAGCATTTTTTTCCCATCGTCTTTCATTTACAAGTAGCAAGTTGTAAATATAACATAAGGGTTTTCCTTACTAAAACTATACACAGAATCATTTCCTAATTTTCACAACTAGTGGAAAATGTAATCTATAATTATGTGTGCTGAAGTTAAAAACACTAAATTATATATCATGCAAAATTGTATATCCTTACATGCCACATGATGGTCAAAAGCTTCATGCTCTGAATATGAAACTAACTGTATTAACCCATTGAAAGCATATTTTTGCGGTTAACATACCTCTGCTAATATTGGCATAGTACAATGAAAGGTCATCATGCCCAAGTCTTTGACAAATGTTATTCTTCAGTGAGCAACAATGTAAGGCACATTAGCTGAGTTGCCATTGGATGTACAATTGGTGCACCTAGCTGGAGCAAAGCTTTCTTCATCATATCCAAGAGTAGTCGCTGCTCTTGGTTCATTAAATGTCATTCAGTTTTTCACTCTATCATCAAACATATTGCAACAGAAATCTGCATAGTCCTTCACTACTCTTTTGCATTTGTGCGGTACAAGTTGCGTTTTTATTGAAAATCACTGCAATGATAAATAATGGATGAGAAATGCGCAAACTACTTTATTATTAAGACAAATTGCAATTTCATTAAAACTTAACATCAAACTGACGCAGGAAAGATAAGGGAAAAGTTAAATTAATTATAACCACTACTAAAAAACTGCTTAATTTTTAGTAGTTAAAATTAATTGAAAATCATTTGTTGCTTCAAGTGAATAATGACATTGAAAGCTTACTAAACAAAGTACAAAGCAAGTTTAAGTTTTTTTTGTTGTTGTTAATCATGTGAAATGCTTGTGAGCAAATATTGATCGGTAACAATTGTGTTATATATGTTTGGATATGTAGGAATATAGAGGAGATTAAGTCAATATTGCAGATGAAAAGCAAAGATGATGATCAGACCAAATCCCTCTGCAATAAATTGCCGATTAGATAATTTTCTTCTATCATTAAATTTGCATACGAGTTGTATTTTGTTTTTCTTCATAAAAACAATGTCATAGGTGTATGCACATAATTAGTAATATAACGATTAGAACTTAAATTTTGAATAAGTGTATAACTGAAGTGTTCATTTGTGAATGTGCGGTCTCTATGAAACTGATATATGAGCCCTCATCTCTTTCAAGCCTCTATATTCTCTAATGAAGCTCGGAGCTCGACAGGTTCTCATCAGGTGCACTATCAATTATCCATTATCTGCTCTGCATCCAGCTTCAGGATCAGATATAGCTACAACAATATCACATATTTACAGAATGGTCCAAGCTCAAATCTGAAAATTGCAGCACGAGGACATGAACATTCTCTACAAGGCCAATCTCAAGCATTGAATGGCATAATCATCCAAATGGAATCTCTTCAAGAACAAAAGATTCATGTTATCAAAGGAGAAACTCCTTACATGGAAGCATCAGGTGATGAAAACTCAAACCATGATCCTTTCCACACAATTTGTTTAAACCCAAAACATGTAACAAAAATATCTCATTCCATACTTATCTTCATCCCAATTTTTTGAAATTTTCTTGACAACATCAGGGTGGGTTTTATCGAAGATATTAGTTTGAAAAATTAAGGTGATGGTTTTATGGAAAAAATGGAATTTTAGTGTTAGTTAACATATATGTGTGTTATGCAGCTGTATAAACATCACTTTACTCGTAAATATTAGGAAGGACCGCACCTTAAATTACCGAAGTACCATTGAATTCCTCTTTTACGCTGTTTTGCACATGTTGACAAGAAAAGGTGTTGGTCACAGCAACAAAGTTCTTTATTATGAAACTAGTTTGGAAATATAAATATGTTTAGATGGTTAGGAGTTGGTATTTCGTTTTATCCTACGATAATCAATTTCTTATTGTCTTGGATTAGGATGGGAAACTACTGGAATATTTGAATGACAAATTTGAATTGGTTAGAATTATTTATTAAATCAATTATCGGACACATGAGTAATTTGTGTTAAAGTCGGTTTTATTATCCTGCAAATTACGTTTACATCCCATGCTCTGTTTTAGAATAAAAATATCCAAATTTAATTATCATAGCATAGATAATTTGTTTTAAACTATTAATTTTGTTGTGTTTTATTTACCACATCTTACCGAATTTGTATGCTCTTACAAACTTATTTTTGGAACATAATAATAATCCAGTTTGGATAACTAATGAGACATTTTTCTGACAAAAATTAAGAAACATATAGATATCAGTGACCGCAAACGCAATGGTGATGGTCTTAAAGTGAGTTCATGTGGCAATTTCTTTATTATAAAGGAGCAACTAAGCATATAAAATAAGCAGCTTATACATAAACATATATTATGGATTGTACACATAATGGTAAAGACTTTAAAGTGAGTTCACGTAGCAGCCAATATGCATATCAGTGATGAAGGTGGTAAAATAAGGCAGTTAAAACCATGAAAATGAGAAATAGGCAAGTATAGAAATAGTAAATTAAGAACACTGAAACAAAATAAAACACGAAAAGAAGAAGAAGAAAAATGCAGATAAGGAACAAAATAAAACACGAAAAGAAGAAGAAAAAAAATGTCAGATTCCCTCTGCTAATGTCACTGTAAGTGCATTCAGTAACAACACAGGCAGTGTGTGCTTATTTATGGTCACCATTTAATTATTATTATTATTACAATTTCTTCTTGTGCAGGGGTTAGATCTTTCTCCTTACTTTCTTGCTGTAGCCCTATACAAGGAAAAGCAAGGGTCTAAATGGACTAATCCCATAAAATGGACTCATGCCAATGGCGAGAGTACAAGTTTGCCTGCAAAGTCCTTTGATCTTGTTTCACTTGCTTATGTGGTCAGTTCCCATCTTTTGTTCCTCTCTTCCCACAGGTGGCAGGTCGTTGTAACAAGGCAGCATGAAGCGAGTTGGCTTATCTGGTACTTGGCGGAGAAATTGCTTCTGGTAATATTTACTTCGTCGTTAATATTCAGGGAAGTAGTTGTGTTGGTAATCTGATTTAATTTAAGTTTGATAAGCGTCCATGTATATCTGCTGCAGCTACAGTTGAAAAACAAGCGGTTGATAGTTTCTGATTGATCGTCACATAGCACGCACCGATCATCTAAGTCCGTCCTCTATTGTCGTAGTTTATCTCTTGTGTTTACTCTTCCTAGCATGATTCTGTAAGCGCAATATGACATTTTCTTGCTGTTAATATTGTTCCAGATGACTGAGCACCAACTGTATTGATCATTCATCTGTCTGCATAGTTGCCATGTTTTGGAAAAAGAGAAATCTTGTTGTCCCTACCATTCCCATTAATCTCTAGTTTCGTCTAGTTGTATGTGAATTTGACTGATTTATGTACTACGTTCTCTTGTTTTTGATAGTACAGTAGTATTTCGAATTTTAATTCCCAGGGATACCCTCTTTTAGTTGGCATGATTCTCCTAAGCCATTAAAAATGGCATGTTTGTGAATGATTCTTACCAGGCTATTGCCCTTGTGGAACACAGCAACATCCCTTGCTGTCTGCATTTTTATTTATCCTACTCGTACATCTTATGCATGGTTCTTCATTTTAAGCAGCAAACTAGCATGGGGAAGCGTTCAAAGGATTGAAGCTTGGGAACTGGTATGTCTATTTAGACCATATTATCTTATGCGATCTTATTGGAAAGTTAGGTCTAATAATCCAATTAACATATAAATGAGGTTATCTTAAGGAAACCCAATGCAATCCTATACAAGAATGATATTTGTAAAGAGTACCTCTGGTGCTGATGCTGAAGAACAGTTGGTGATATCATGATAATAAATTATCTCAACTGTAGATTTATATCCATGCATACATCATACACAAATGCTTCTTTTATTTAGATAGTTGTACATGATACAGAACTCCTTACAAATGCGCTAGTGGGAAAGGTAATATAGATGGTTAAATTTATTTTATGCAATATAGACAAATGATCACACCAGTAAATAAACATGATGGTCGTGAGTAGCAAAAATGAATGTATTGTACTTTATGAGTTGATATAATATGAATTCTTTAACAAACTTCCAATTCAGTACAAATATTTTCCGCAAGTATATTGGCCCCATGGATATCTGGTTATCAACATGGATTCAGTCTAGCCAGCAGCAAGGAAGCACTTATTGCTTGATAAATGGCCAGCTTTCAAGAAGCTATCGTGCAATGGCTGAACATTACAGTCAGTGGATATGGTACTACATATTCCATTACTTTTCATAATGCACATAAAAATGTTGCAGTACTTGATTTTCCTTTGCTTTTTTCTTAACGTTTTCCGGGCAGGGTGGTTGAAGGTGAGTGAATTGTTGAAGGAACAGTGGTGGTTTGTAGCAGTAAATGATTGGTTGTGAAAGTGTAGGAGTCGTCGGAGGATAGGTAGTGGTTAATGGTTAGAAGTGCATTGTTGTTGGAAGCAGTTGCAAGTAGACTGGGAGTCGGCTTTAGTGTTGTTTTTGTATGAGCTTTTTAAGAAAACCAGGAATATGTGTTTCTGTGTGTCTACATATAACACGCTGCATTTATTTTTTACTACTGACTGTCTGATTATGTACCATGGAATTTATTTATGTTTTTCATTCTTTTGTAGAATTATTAAATATGATTATGTATTTGCAATCAAATTTAATTTTGAATGATAGTAATATTGAATGCAATAATTGTTTGTTATAATCAATAATATACATAGTCTATTTGAGCACTGTAATAATGGTATCTGAGAATGGTTTTTTTGCATCAGGTGTAAATAGCTGATGCAATAGAGGGATTAGTTTGCATCGGTTGTTATAAAAAACCGATGCAATTGAGGGATTGGTTGCATTGGTTTTCATTACAACGGATGCAACATGGAGGCTGTGTCCAAGCAACCAACCATGATATTTTGCATCAGTTGTTAGTAACAACCGATGCAAAAAGGACCTTTTTGCATCGGTTTCAGAACTGATGCAAAAGTGTTAAACCTGTTGCATCGGTTGCATATGCATCGGTTGTTGAACTGATGCAAAAGGGGGGTAAACAACCGATGCAAATGGCCTGTTTTGTAGTAGTGTTGGTTTCCACTTTCCTGCTTCCATCTTTCTTCCTGAATTTCCTCCTCCGGATCCTTTTGACTGCTTCGGCTTATTTTGAACATTGACTTGGACCATGCAAGATTTTTCGCCAGATTTATTTACCGCAATATTGCTTTGCCCTGCTGCCTTGCTGGACCCTGGCGCACTGCTTCGTCTTGATCACCTATCCCCTTCCTTTCTCATGAATTGATTTGACTTTGAATAAAATCATTCCAGGGTAGTCGGTAGTTTTCCAACCAGCCAATCACCAAATTCTGTGTCCGGATCTACTCCTCGCATCACGACCATAAGGATAGCATGGTCATTTGGATTGCTAACTTCAGTAGCAGCAACGTGAAATCTTTGCAAATAATCCTTTAATGACTCCCCCGAAGAGTGGATCACACTGGATAAAGACATCATGTCCTTTGGGCGAGTGGCATAGATCCTAAACTGCTCCATAAATTTCACCGCTAACTTATCAAACCTGGAGATCGGTCACAGGGGAAGTCTAGTGAACCACATAGTAGCGATTCCAGATAAGGTTATTGGAAAGCATCTGCATTTGGTCGCATCATTTTCTCGAGCCGAGTCCATCATCCACTCGTATCTCATTATATGATGTCGGAGATCAGTCTTCCCTTCATAAGCTGGAATAATAGGCATACTGAACTTTCGGGGGCACTCGGCCTGTAGGATAGTATTGTGAACAGAGTATGGCTCCTAGATACGCCCTAATCGTCGTTGGATAAGCACTGATTCTACCTCATCAGTTGTTTAACCATAGCTGATAAATCTGGAGTCTGGATGGGAGGTGAAAAGCCGGAATCCTTCCTACGTGCTTCCAAGTGCATGTCCTGAGGACCCGCTTTGCTATGACCCTGGCGAAGCGGTGGACTAGCTTTCACTCATGCTTCAGATCCAACATTTCCCACTCCATCTTGAGTGCGATCTCCTAGGTGTAGGTGAGGGGCCACGGTTCTAGGTAGGGAACCTGGACCATTTCTATTGGATTTCTCTACTGCACCTGTTTGTGGCGTTTCAATCCTACGGCGTTTATGCCTGGGATTTTCATCTGATAAAGTAGAGCTGTCGGATAATGAGTAGGAAGTAGGGCTTCCCCCAATGTTCTGATGCTGTTGCAGAGCAATCTGGGTCATGAGGTTAGCATTTGTTTGAATCTGCTCGTTAAGTCGTCTCCTACTTTCCATGAGCTCTCTCATCAACTCATTGAACTCTGCCCTGGTGATAACTTATGATTGGTTTAGGACGGTGGCGATCACTGCACCTGGATTAGCTTATTGATTGTTGGGTCCCACTTGCTGGACGTTGGCGGTCTCATTAGCATTCGCATTGTGGGAGGCTGATCCGGTACGTGGTCTTCCCATCTTAAAGTTATCGGTAGGAACTATGAATAGAATATGTGAACTCTTGAGAATGAACTCGGATCTCCTTCCGGGGATATTCTCAATCCACTAGCGATAAAGTAGATCCTAACAGTCTGAGAATGAACGTTCTCAGTGAAAGCACCAAAATGTTAGCACCAAAATTGGTCACTAACGCCCTTGAGTAGATTTGTGTAGAGAGATTAACGAAGAGAGTAAATTTAAATATAAAAGTAATGCAATCGAATGCAAAAGGAACAACAAAAATGAGAACACCAAGTTTATAGTGGTTCGGCGTAACTGTCTATGTCAACTTTGAGTAGAATCTTTGTTACTTTTTCAATCACTTGAATAAGATACAATCCGTAAAAAATTACTTGAATACAAGTTTGAGCAGAAAGAAAGTCAGTACAGAAAATGGCAGAGTCTCTCTGGTGTTCTCCTAAGAAAAGGTCGCTTCGATCGTACCACTGCCCCTCTATTTATAGACGAATATAGTAGGTTCCCCTGTGTAGGCCTGTGACCAAGATAGCTCGACCCATAAGCGTCAATTCAAACCGATCGACCCAAGCAATTTCGAACCAGGTGTTGCCGACCCTCTATGGCCGAACTGTGGTCGTAGCTGACTCGAAGCAAGCTCTCAAGGGACTCGGAGCAACTTATGATGTATCTCGAAGCAAAACAATGCTGATCGCATCACCTTCCTGTAGACCCCAAAAATATGATAACTCCCTTATTGTGCACCAAACTAGGTATGCCGATCCATAGGTGCTAAATCGTTATAACCGAACCACGAGTGACAAACCAAGCCTAAACAAACTACCGTGACCGACCCATGCATGACCTTTCTTCCTTGACCGAGAGGCATATGCTAAACCCTCTAGACCGAGCCACGTGTGACCTTCGTCTTTGGTCAAGCCATGTGTTACGAACCATCTTATCCTTCATACCATGACCGAATGACATGCTCCTCCTTTCTTTGACCGAGTTATAAATACCGACCCTCTTAATATTTTGTAGTATGACCTACCTCGACTGTGCCATGCATTTCCTTTCTTCTTAGACCGAGCCATGTACGGCCGAGCCACTTTGAGCAAGTGGCCCGCATCTGACCGACCCAGTCCAATTCACTTAAATAGAACTGACCCATCTAAGCCGACCCAGCTAGGCCGACCCTTTATGACCAAACCACTTCAACTCACCTACCTTGGCTCGAGTCTCATCTGGATCTAACTACAACCCCTATAACTATATGGAATGGCAAAACATGTTGGTATGCTTTGTATCGATCAAGGTTGGGATCGATATAAGGAATAAAGAAACTGATGGATATGAAATCATATGCTTCCAGAACGCTTGGGAGCGATACGAAGGAAGGATGCTGGATGGATACGGAAAACACTCAAGAGCCATTTCGTATCGATCACGTTCGTATCGATCGATACGAAAGAATCGGTCAAGGGAAGGATGTAGGATCGATTTTACCCTAGAGGGGTGGTGAATAGGATGATACTATTAATTATAAAAATTATTGTGGAAGTTTATAAAATAATTTCAATACAGATATAGAGGAATAATAGTAGCACAGATAATAGCAGAATAATAAAAGCAGAAAATAGAACACACAAATTTACCCAGCTTCGACAAAACCCTGCCTACATGTTGCCCCCAAGGTTTCTACTAGAAATTAAGTAGTCAGACACTTACACATGTAAACTCACGACACCCGCTATCGGCTAACCTAACTCTACGCTCAAAACCTTACCACAACTCAGCCATCGAGTTGCGAATTCTCGAACTACACCACCGTTATTCGTCCCTTAGTCACACGACTAGAAATTACAAAGGTTTAAAAGGAAAATTACAATTAAAAAACAATTTAAAAATTAAAACCCTAATTAACCAAGCCTTTATAAATTAAACACTAAATAAAACAAGGTCGGCCCCTTTTATTTTCTTTTATTTTTATTCCCTGCTTTGCTTTGTGAAAATGGCATCCTCGTTCCTTTACTCGCTCGTTTCTCTTTCAATAATTTGGGCTTTGTAATCTGAAGAAGCGTCGACTTCAAATTGATCGATCGAATATGTGATTTCGCTTTCTTTGCTCTGTTGACCGACCGTCTCTTCGTAGCTTAGTTTTGGTAGCTTCGACTTTTACTAATATGTTATTCCTTTTGCTTTTCTGGTTGATATGCTTGAACTCGATGATCTCGCAACCGATGATGTTAATCGTTTATATAGGATTTGAATTCCTATAATTACGTTCGTATATTTTACTTGAATTTGTCAATTGATTTTTCTCGGCTGTATGATTTTTCTTGAATGCTATGATTTACTTCTGATTTGTTCAAAACATGTATCTTGTGTTACTTGATTCCCACGGCTTCGATTGATTTCTTGGCCACCACAGCTTGTTTGATTTGGTTTTTTTTGACTTTGACTTCGGTCGCTTTGATTTTTATCACTTGGCTTTGACATGGATTTGTTTGAACTTGCCTTGGTTATCTTTCTTTGTGCTTGTTGACTTTGGCCAGTTTATGCTGTGATAATTTTTACTTTGGCACTGACATTGGTTTGAACCTGTATTTGTCTGACCGTGTGTATATATGTGCATATCAACTAGTCTTGGTTTGATGTTGAAATCACAGTGTCATTTTGCTATCTGATGCATATGTATTCATCCACTTGTGTACATACATTTATGTATGTATGTATGTGATTTCTTCTTGTACATCTCCGTCTGGAGTAGTTTTGAACTATGTCTGCATTGTTGACAAATATGTGAACTTGAAATCTTGTGCCTTATCTGGTTTATCTCTATAGCATATTCACCGATTCATGTTTAGACTTCATGTATTCTGATATGCACTGTTGAAGTTTGTTGCAGTTTGAATTATGATGAGTTGCTTCTTCATGTAGCTTGACTGGATGCTTTGTTGACTCCAAGTTGCACTGTCCACTTTGTTAAAAAAAACCGTTGAATGTTCTTTAGTGTTGTATCCATTCTTCACTTTGATAATGCAGTCTAGTCTTGGTCGAGTTGGAATGTCTAGCCTCTGTTTCATGTGTACGACTTGAACTTTGCTCGAGGCTTGATTTATGTGTCTTAACCGTTTCATTTGAATTTGCACCTGTGTTGAATCCAACTTATAGCTCGGGTTTGACCTTGTGCTCATGTCGTGACTTTATATTTATTTCACTTGAGTTGAACCCGGCTTTTGATTTGGGTTTGACCTTGTGCTCACCTGTCTTTATAATTTTATCAAGTGTATATCGGTGTACACGGCCTTATGGCATGTACAGTGATCACCCTATGCATGTCACAAGTTGTTCGTGTTTGATGAATCCAAATTTAAATGAGACGAACAACCCAAATAACTAAGGAAAATAATATTCTCAAAATTACATTTTATTTTACATTGAAAAAAATATTTTATTTTCAATTTTACTGCATCAGTGTATGTTTTTGCAGATTGCTCAGATGCTGGATTCAATCTGGAATAGAGTTGAAGATAGTTATGAGCGAATGAGTGATATGTAGTGAGGTGTATTTGTACATGAAAAATTGTGATGTGATTGAAATTGTAATGTAATTGAAAATTTTGTGTGTGTGTGTATATAATATATAGTGAGAGTTCAAATTTGTACTATTCAAAATTGTAATAAATATTTGTTTGAATAAAATATCCGTTTGAATTTAAATTCCGTGTTATTTATTTTATCCAGCAAATATTTATTTAATTATGTGAAAAATAAAATAGTACATTAACAAATACATTTAAATGAATATATATATATGTTCATTATCATCAAACAAAAATCATATACTAGCATATTCAACAAAGGAGAGCATCGCATGAATTGAAGCGCAGAAATCGGATCGATACACAATTGATGGATACAAATATGATGGATACAAAGCTCTTGATAGATATGAAAACCGATGTGCACGTAAATGTGTATATTTTTACCACCATATTTATTCTATTTAAATTAAATAAATGATCATATTGGGTATTTTAACTTGTTTTAACCAAAATCCATATTAATTCCAAATTGTCACATATCCATCTTCATATAAGAGCAAAACGGTCATTTGTGTGTGTATATTTCTTTGAGAAAAATTAATTGAAAATTTATATATATTTATGTAGGAATTTGATCTCAAATAGGAGTGGTTTCATGAAGACACATACATGCACAAAATGAATACAATGGAATGAAGATGAAAATAATTCAAAGTGAAGAACATGGAGGACTCCAACTACCCACCTACCTTAATATACAAATTAGAGGCTAATGCACATGCTTATGGAATTAATGGCTTCATGTACACTTAAATGATGATTAGTAGAAGCTAATAATTACTTGGCATTCACACTTTCTCAAGGGTAGTTCGGTTATTCTCCAAATTATGGATTAGAATTTCATGCTTGTATAAATAACTCATTATGTTCATGTAACCTCTTATACCTTCTCTTAAGCCTTCTTATGGAGGTCATCTCTTCTCTTACTTTAGCTTAGCTCTCTTTGTTCTCTTTTCATGGCTACTTAGTCATTTATTTTTATTTTTATGTAATTTCCTTTTTATTGCAATTTAATACATGCTCTTTCCTTTCCATTGCTCGTTTACTTTAATGCTGTAGTGTAGATTTACTTTCATGCAAATTAGACTAGTGTTAATTCATGCTAATTAGTTCTCTTCTTTCATTTAGTTTTCATTTTCCTTTCCTTTTGCTTTCATGTTGCTAGCTACATATATTAATCAAATGACAAATATGAAAGGCTAAACCGCTTCAATTTGGGGGTAATGAAGCTCTCTACTTATGTACCTTCAATTAGTTGTTAATTCATGCTCTCTTTTTGTGCTTAGTAAGAATGATTGAAGTGGTTTTATTATTTTTTTGCTTTGAATATGATGGCCTATGTTGTTGACACCAAATAGGATATGCTTAAACAATTACCAACACTAATTTCCACTTCGTCAAAATATGATTATGGAAAAAGAAAGTGAATTGAAATTAAAATTTGATGGTCTATATTTCTAATCAATAGTTAATTTACTATACTTGAAATAGATTTCATTTTCATTGTCAAGTTTCATGAAAGTTAATAAGTAATTTAAGGGGTGTGCTATAGTTTGATGGCTTATGTTGGCTAATCAATAACACAAATATGTCATACTTATGATAAGCACATCAATTAAAACACTAATGACCATAAAAGAGAGATTATGATTTCATATATGTTGAACTATATGATCTAAAGAGTGGATTTATTCCCTAAATTGTCACTTAACTCTTATATTTGCTTCTCTTTTCTTTTAGTTAGTTAGTTAATTCTCTAATTCTCTAGCTTAACTTTCATTCGACTTTGGTTTACTTTGATTGAAAAGAATTTTAAAATCTACAATTTCCTGTGGATCGACCAGTATTCACCACGTACTACAAGTGTATGCCGTATGCTTGCGGTTATTTTATTTTGAAATTTATCGACTATTTTCTAAACCGATATAAAACTAGTCGATTAACAAGTTTTTGGCGCCGTCGCTGGGGAGTTGTTTTGATTTTAAATTTCTGTTCTTCGGCTTATTTTTCTTCCTTTGATTTTTTTGTGTTTTAATTTTTGTGTGTATTGCATTAAAAAAAATTGTGTTTGTGAGTGCTCTTTGTGACATTTTGTTTGTGTGCATGTTGTTCTAGTTTTCCATTTGCATTGAATATTCTATTAAAAAAAAACACCCACAATTTCTTTTCAAAAACAAAAAAAGTTTCATTTCATTTGCAATTTACATTTCAGATGTTTACATTTACAAGTTTCTGAAAAAAGAAAAAGAAAAAAAATATACACTGTGCATTGCTGCACATACACAGTGCACACTGCCTCTGTCCTTCCCCTTCATTCTCTGTTTTCCTATTCTCTGATTGTCCACATAATTGCTTGCCTCTATTTGCCTATACCAATTTCTGTGTACTGACCATACGAACCATACAAGACAACAAACTTCTCTACATTCCTCCACCATCCACCATCATACAAGACATCATGGCTCCACTTCCTACTTCACCACATCCCAACTGCCATACTTTCTACTCCGCTCTGATCAACATTCCTCAACAAACTCACATAGCTAACGACACTGCCCATAGCACATCATTTCCACCAAACATCGACATACCCTCAGCTACCCCCAATTCACAACTTACTGTTCACTGCCCATCTTCCCTCTTCTCTAGACTTCCAACATCATACCATTTCCCCAACCAATATCGTTCCAACACACCCTATCAAACCAAGTCCGCAATCACCATTTGTTCACTCTGGCCATACCTCAATACACTGCCTATTTCCCCGACATTACTGCCTCTTCACACACGTCCATATCAGTTCATCAAACAGCAGTTCACCACCACATCATTGCCTTTAATCCACTCCAATGCACACAAATCTGCTCTACACAACATACATTTCATCTGCGGCCTACATTTCACACCACTGCCACATTCACATTCAGCTACATTTGCCCACTGATCAACATTACAGCCAACAACTCTGCCATATTTCCCATCACTGCAATAACAATTTGCATCATAACTACCCACCATTACATAGCATACCACCATCTCCTTCTAATGCACGACAGTCAACCATACCCAAACTTCGGCCATACCTCAACTACAGTCGAGCAACAACAACAAAAAAAGTAAAGATGACACAATTCATCGCCTGAAGCAGTCGAACAACCCCTCATCCTCTGCCTCATCTTCACAAAACAACCGCCATCCCTGACTTGCCTTCCACTTCATTCAAAAACCAGACATCACCATCCATTCACTGCTACCACCACTCCACGTCTCCTGTAGTTACATCAAACTCCTCAAACATCACTCATCATTTCGCAGGCTATACCAGCAACCACATCTTCATACAACTCTGTTCGAACCCTGCCACATCAATCCACAAACCAAACACCTAAATCCCTACTGTTCCACACAACCCTCCGACACTACAACATTGCCATACAACATTGCCGTTCACAACTTCAAAGCTTCGACGCGAGCAATCGCCTCGACATCCCCTTGCCGGTCACTTCTGCAGAAACGCAATCCCCAAATTCGCAGTAACCTGCTTCGTCGCCTGCAACGGAACCACTGTCAACATCCACACTTCCGCAACATCGAATCCATCAATCGCACTTCCTCCTCTGGCATACAAAACCACCGTCACCAATAAGAAAATTGCCAGCAACGCCTCATCCTCTAAACCACGACCACAACCTCTCAATTGAATTCGAGTTGAAGGCGCCGCCAATCCAAGTATCGACTAGTACCATCACTTCACAATAATCGCCGAATCAAATTGGGCGTGAATTGAATTTCGATCCTAAAAATTGAATTTTGATTTGCGAAGGGAAGTTAGTCAGTGTGCTTAAAAGAAATTTTTTTTGCTGTTTGTTCACAAATCAACGAAGTAGAGGTAGTAATAATTTTGGGCCTGGTGAAATTAGTGTGGGCCATATGTTTAATTTATTTTTGTGGGATTTGATTTATAAAAAAAGGGGAAACTTTTCTTTGTTAAAAAAAACTTCTTTTGTTTAGTTTTGTTGTCTTGTTTTAAAAAAAGAAAGAAAAGAAAACGAGTCTATTTTGGTTTTCCCCTATTTTTACAATTGGTTTAGTTTTAGTTTTACTTTGTTTGAAATCTCCTTTTGTTATTTCTTTAAAAATAGGTAACAAGTGTTTCATTTGTTTTAGTTTTATTTGTTTTATTTTTCTTTTGTTTCAATTTCTTCTTTAACACACACACACACACACACACACACACACACACATATATATATTCAAAACAAAAGAAAAAAGCTGTGTGTGTATCGTGTTTTTATTTTCAGGTTGCCCAAGAAAAGCGTAAGAGTTGCTTTCTTCGCTTGGCCTGCCAAAATAATTGCCGTTCTGCTTGCCCAAAAAATAAATAATAATTGCTTGTTTGCTTATAAAAAAATTCTGCTGCTTGTTGCAATATGTTTGATAAATTCAAATTTAAATGAGACGAACAACCCAAATAACTGAGGAAAACAATATAAAGCCGGATTATGTACAATGATAACCCTATGCTTCAAGGGTAGTTCGGTCATTCTTCAAATTATGGATCAGGATTTCATGCTTGTATAAATAATCCATTATGTTCATGTAACCTCTTATACCTTCTCTTAAGCCTTCTTATGAAGGTCATCTCTTCTCTTAATTTAGCTTATCTCTCTTTGTTCTCTTTTCATGGCTACTTAGTCATTTATTTTATTTTCATGAATTTCCTTTTTATTGCAATTTAATACATGCTCTTTCCTTTCCATGCTCATTTACTTTAATGTTGTAGTGTAGATTTACTTTCATGCAAATTAGATTAGTGTTAATTCATGTTAATTAGTTCTCTTCTTTCATTTAGCTTTCATTTTCCTTTCCTTTTGCTTTCATGTTGCTAGCTACATATGTTAATCAAATGACAAATATGAGAGGCTAAACCCCTTCAATTTAAGGGTAATGAAACTCTCTACTTATGTAGCTTCAACTAGAATTCATGCTCTCTTTTTGTGCTTAGTAAGAATGATTGAAGTGGTTTCATTGTTTTTTTGCTTTGAATATGATGGTCTATATTGTTGATACCAAATATGCTATGCTTAAACAATTAACAATTCTACTTGCCTCTTCGTCAAAATATGATTATGGAAAAAGAAAGTGAATTGAAATTAAAATTTGATGGTCTATATTTCTAATCAATAGTTAATAGGCCATACTTAAAATAGATTTCATTTTCATTGTCAAGTTTCATGAAAGTTAGTAAGTAATTTAAGAGGTGTGCTATAGTTTGATGGCTTATGTTGGCTAATCAATAGCACAAATATGTCATACTTATGATAATCACATCAATTAAAGCACTAATGACCATAAAAGAGATATCATGATTTCATATTTGTTGAACTATATGATCTAAAGAGTGGATTTATTCCCTAAGTTGTCACTTAACTCTTATATTTGCTTTTCTTTTCTTTAGTTAGTTAATTCTCTAATTCTCTAGCTTAACTTTCATTCGACTTTGGTTTAATTTGATTGAAAAGAATTTTAAAATCTACAATTCCCAGTGGATCGACTCGTATTCGCCACATACTACAAGTGTATGCCGTACGCTTGCGGTTATTTTATTTTGAAATTTATTAACTATTTTCTAAACCGATAGAAAACTAGTCGATTAACAAGTTTTTGACGCCGTTGCCGGAGAGTTGTTTTTATTTTAAATTTCTATTCTTCGGATTATTTTTCTTTCTTTGATTTTTGAGTGTTTTAATTTTTGTGTATTGCATTAAAAAAAATTGTGTTTGTGAGTGCTCTTTGTGACATTTTGTTTGTGTGCATGTTGTTCTAGTTTTCCGTTTGCATTGCATATTCTATTAGAAAAAAAACATCCACAATTTCTTTTCAAAAACAAAAAAGTTTCATTTCATTTGCAATTTACATTTCAAATATTTCCATTTACAAGTTTCTGAATATATATATATATATATATATATATATATATATATATATATATATATATATATATATATATATATATATATATATATAGACACACACACTGTGCATTGCTACACATACACAGTGCACACTGCCTCTGTCCTTCCCCTTCATTCTCTGTTTTCCTATTCTCTAATTGTCCACATAATTGCTTGCCTCTATTTGCCTATACCAATTTCTGTGTACTGACCATACGAACCATACAAGACAACAAACTTCTCTACATTCCTCCACCATCCACCATCATACAAGACATCATGGCTCCACTTCCTACTTCACCACATCCCAACTGCCATACTTTCTACTCCGCTCTGATCAACATTCCTCAACAAACTCACATAGCTAACGACACTGCCCATAGCACATCATTTCCACCAAACATCGACATACCCTCAGCTACCCCCAATTCACAACTTACTGTTCACTGCCCATCTTCCCTCTTCTCTAGACTTCCAACATCATACCATTTCCCCAACCAATATCGTTCCAACACACCCTATCAAACCAAGTCCGCAATCACCATTTGTTCACTCTGGCCATACCTCAATACACTGCCTATTTCCCCGACATTACTGCCTCTTCACACACGTCCATATCAGTTCATCAAACAGCAGTTCACCACCACATCATTGCCTTTAATCCACTCCAATGCACACAAATCTGCTCTACACAACATACATTTCATCTGCGGCCTACATTTCACACCACTGCCACATTCACATTCAGCTACATTTGCCCACTGATCAACATTACAGCCAACAACTCTGCCATATTTCCCATCACTGCAATAACAATTTGCATCATAACTACCCACCATTACATAGCATACCACCATCTCCTTCTAATGCACGACAGTCAACCATACCCAAACTTCGGCCATACCTCAACTACAGTCGAGCAACAACAACAAAAAAAGTAAAGATGACACAATTCATCGCCTGAAGCAGTCGAACAACCCCTCATCCTCTGCCTCATCTTCACAAAACAACCGCCATCCCTGACTTGCCTTCCACTTCATTCAAAAACCAGACATCACCATCCATTCACTGCTACCACCACTCCACGTCTCCTGTAGTTACATCAAACTCCTCAAACATCACTCATCATTTCGCAAGCTATACCAGCAACCACATCTTCATACAACTCTGTTCGAACCCTGCCACATCAATCCACAGACCAAACACCTAAATCCCTACTGTTCCACACAACCCTCCGACACTACAACATTGCCATACAACATTGCAGTTCACAACTTCAAAGCTTCGACGCGAGCAATCGCCTGGACATCCCCTTGCCGCTCACTTCTGCAGAAACGCAATCCCCAAATTCGCAGTAACCTGCTTCGTCGCCTGCAACGGAACCACTGTCAACATCCACACTTCCGCAACATCGAATCCATCAATCGCACTTCCTCCTCTGGCATACAAAACCCCCGTCACCAATAAGAAAATTGCCAGCAACGCCTCATCCTCTAAACCGCGACCGCAACCTCTCAATTGAATTCGAGTCGAAGGTGCCGCCAATCCAAGCATCGACTAGTACCATCACTTCACAATAATCGCCGAATCAAATTGGGCTTGAATTGAATTTCGATCCTAAAAATTGAATTTTGATTTGCGAAGGGAAGATAGTGTGCTTAAAAGAATTTTTTTTTTGCTGTTTGTTCACAAACCAACGAAGCAGAGGTAGTAATAATTTTGGACCGGGTGAAATTAGCGTGGGCCATTTGTTTAATTTTTTTTTTTCCTTGTGGGATTTGATTTATAAAAAAAGGGGAAAATTTTCTTTGTTAAAAAAAAAAAGAAAAAAAAACTTCTTTTGTTTAGTTTTGTTGTCTTGTTTTAAAAAAAAAACAAGAAAAGAAAACGAGTTTATTTTGGTTTTCCTCTATTTTTACAATTGGTTTAGTTTTAGTTTTACTTTGTTTGAAGTCTCCTTTTGTTATTTCTTTAAAAAAAGGTAACAAGTGTTTCATTTGTTTTAGTTTTATTTGTTTTATTTTTCATTTGTTTCACTTCTTTAACATATATATATATATTCAAAACAAAAGAAAAAATCTGTGTGTGTGTATATATATATATATATATATATATATATATATTTATATATATATATATATACCGTGTTTTTATTTTCATGTTGCCCAAGAAAAGCGTAAGAGTTGCTTTCTTCGCTTGGCTTGCCAAAATAATTGTCGTTCTGCTTGCCCAAAAAAATAAAATAATAACTACTTGTTTGCTTATAAAAAAAATTCTACTGGTTTTAGCACATATCTAGTTTTATTTGAATTGCATTGTTGTTTGCCTGCATTTAAAAAAAACTCAAAAACCAAAAGCCAAAGAAAAAATTCATTTGTAGTTGCATTGTTAATACACGTTTATTTTTTGCTTTGCATTTCGTCTTAGAATTTGATTAATAATAACGGTTAGACATCAATAACACTTAATTGTATATTAACAAATTTCCTTCTTTGAACAATTTAATTTCTTGGAGTCTAGGATATGGCGGGTTTAGATGGTTTCAGATCCTTCGCCTCCATCTTCATTTGCTTATACGCCTTTTGGAAAATAATATTAACTGAACTCTCATAATTAATCAGTATCCTACTCACAAGCACCGATCCAATCATAGCTGAGATAACCATTGGGTCAATAGTATGGCCCTTCACCTGATCAGCATCCCTGCTCCTAAATACAATATCATCCGTCATCGTTTGCTGCTGTTTCGCTAGAGTCCCGTCTTCTATATTTGAGCAGCATTCGAAATCCTCATGCTTCAGAAAACTGGCAGAGCGTTCCATTTCTTGCCAACTTTTGTCTGTCGGATGAGGTCCAATGATTATCGTGTTTATGACCAGGCTTCCTCCGATCCGAGCGGGTTTCTCAGGTCGATGTAAAGCTTGCCAGTGATTGGGGTCGGATGTCCCCTGTCCGCCTTCCTACGGATTCTTAACAAACTGCTGTAACTTCTTCTGGCGAATCAGTTTTTCTATAGCATCATGGAGGTGCCTACACTCCTCAGTATTATGCCCATAGGTCTCATGGAACCGATAATACTTTCCAATATCTTTTGTTCCTCAGTTGATCCCTTTGGTCGCGGCTTTCGGTATTGGAACGTATTACAGATGATAAATAAATATTCTAAAGAGATGTGTTCAGTGGAGTGTATTCGCCATAGGTTGGGATTTTTGGTTTCCACTTTCCTTCTTCCATCTTTCTTTCTGAATTTCCTCCTCCGGATCCTTTAGACTGCTTCGGCTTATTTTGAACATTGACTTGGACCATGCCAAATTTTTTGCCAGATTTCTTTACCGCAATATTTCTTTGCCCCGCTTCCTTGCTGGGCCCTGGCGCATTGCTTCATCTTGATCACATATCCCCTTCCTTTCTCATGAATTTATTTGACTTTGAATGAAATCATTCCAGGGTAGTCGGTTGTTTTCCTACCAGCCAATCATCAAACACTAAGTCCGGATCTACTCCTCGCATCACGGCTATAAGGATAGCATGGTCATTCGGATTACTAACTTCAATAGCAGCAACGTGAAATATTTGCAAATAATCCTTTAACGACTCCCCCGAAGAGTGGATCACACTGGATAAAGACATCATGTCCTTTGGGCGAGTGACATGGATCCTAAAATGCTCCATAAATTTCACCGCTAAATTATCAAACCTGAAGATCGATCACAGAGGAAGTCTAGTGAACCACATAGTAGCGATTTCGGATAAGGTTATTGGAAAGCATCTGCATTTGGTCACATCATTTGCTCGAGCCGAGTCCATCATCCACTCTCATTATATGCTGTCGGAGATCAGTCTTCCCTTCATAAGCTGGAATAGTAGGCATACTAAACTTTCGGGGGCACTCGACCTGTAGGATAGTATCTGTGAACATAGTATGGCTCCTAGATGTGCCCCAATCGTCGTTGGATAAGCACTGATTCTCCCTCATCAGTTGTTTAACCATAGCTGATAAATCTGAAGTCTGGATGGGAAGTGAAAAGTCGGAATCCTTCCTGCATGCTTCCAAGTGCATGTCTTGAGGACCCGCTTTGCTATGACCCTGGCGAGGCAGTGGACTAGCTTCCACTCGTGCTCCAGATCCTAAGTTTCCCACTCCAGCTTGAGTGCGATCTCCCAGGTGCAAGTGAAGGGCCACGGTTTTAGGTAGGGAACCTGGACCATTTCTATTGGATTTCTCTACTGCACCTGTTTGTGACGTTTCAATCCTATGGCGTTTATGCCTGGGATGTTCATCTGATAAAGCAGAGCTGTCGGATAATAAATAGGAAGCAGGGCTTCCTCCAGTGTTCTGATGCTGTTGCTGAGCAATCTGGGTCATGAGGTTAGCATTTGTTTGAATCTGCTCGTTAAGTTGTCTCCTACTTTCCACGAGCTCTCTCATCAACTCATTGAACTCTGCCTTGGTGATAACTTCTGATTGGTTTAGGATGGTGGCGATCCCTGCGCCTGGATTAGCTTATTGATTGTTGGGTCCCACTTGCTGGACGTTGGCGGTCTCATTAGCATTCGCATTGTGGGAGGCTGATCTGGTACGTGGTCTTTCCATCTTAAAGTTATCGGTAGGAACTCTGAATAGAATATGTGAACTCTTGAGAATGAACTCGGATCTCCTTCCGGGGATATCCTCAATCCACTAGCGACAAAGTAGATCCTAACAGTCTGAGAATGAACGTTCTTAGTGAAAGCACCAAAATGTTAGCATAAAAATTGGTCGCTAATACCATTGAGTAGAGTTATGTAGAGAGATTAACGAAGAGAGTAAATTTAAATAGAAAAGTAATGCAATCGAATGCAAAAGGAGCAACAGAAATGAGAACACCAGGTTTATAGTGGTTCGGCGTAACTACCTACGTCCACTTTGAGTAGAATCTTTTTTGATTTTTCAATCACTTGAATACAGATACAATCCGTAAACAAATTACTTGAATACAAGTTTGAGCAGAAAGAAAGTCAGTACAGAAAATGGAAGAGTCTCTCTGGTGTTCTCCGAATAAAAGGTCGCTTCGATCGTACCCCTGCTCCTCTATTTATAGACGAATATAGTAGATTCCCCTGTGTAGGCCTATGACCAAGATAGCTCGACCCATAAGCGTCAATTCAAACTGATCGACCCAAGCAATGTCGAACCAGGTGTTGCCGACCCTCTATGGACGAACTGTGGTCGTCTAGTAGCTGACTCGAAGCAAGCTCTCAATGGACTCGGAGCAACTTATGAAGTATCTCGAAGCAAAACAATGCTGATCGCATCACCTTCCTGTAGACCCCAAAAATATGCTAACTCCCTTATTATGCACCAAACCAGGTATGCCAATCCATATGTGCTAAATCGTTATAACCGAACCACAAGCGCCAAACCAAGCCCAAACAAACTACCTTGACCGACCCATGCATGACCTTTCTTCCTTGACCAAGCGGCATATGCTAAACCCCTTAGACCAAGCCACGTGTGACTTCGTCTTTGGTCAAGCCATGTATTCCGAACCATCTTATCCTTCATACCATGACCGAATGACATGCTCCTCCTTCCTTTGTCCGAGTTATAAATACCGACCCTCTTAAGCTTTTATACTCTGACCTACCTCGATTGTGCCATGCATTTCCTTTCTTCTTAGACCGAGCCATGTACGGCCTAGCCACTTTGAGCAAACAGCCCACATCTGACTGACCCAGTCCAATTCACTTGAATAGAACCGACCCATCTAAGCCGACCCTTTATGACCAAACCACTTCAACTCACCTACCTTGGCTTGAGTCTCATCTGGATCTAACTACAAGCCCTACAACTATCGCCTTGGAGCCAGGCTAGGCTGTCGGGTAACACGTGCGTATTGATTAGATGGAATGGAAAAACATGTTAGTATGCTTTGTATCGATCAAGGTTGGGATCGATATAAGGAATAAAGCAACTGATGGATATGAAATCGTATGCTTCCAGAACGCTTGGAAGCGATGCGAAGGGAGGATGCTGGATGGATACGAAAAACACTCAGGAGCCATTTCGTATCGATCACGTTCGTATCGATCGATACGAAGGAATCGATCGAGGGAAGGATGTAGGATCGATTTCACCCTAGAGGGGCGGTGAATAGTATGATACTATTAATTATAAAAATTACTGCGGAAGTTTATAAAATAATTTCAATACGGATATAGCAGAATAATAGTAGAACAGATAAGCAGAATAATAAAAGCAGAAAATAGAACACACAGATTTACCCAGCTTCGACAAAACCCTACATACATGCTGCCCCCAAGGTTTCTACTAGAAATCAAGCAGTCAGACGCTTACACACGTAAACTCGTGGCACCCGCTATCGACTAACCTAACTCTACGCTCAAAACCCTACCACAACTCAGCCACTGAGTTGCGAATTCTCATACTACACCATCGATGTTTGTCCCTTAGTCACACGACTAGAAATTACAAAGGTTTAAAAGAAAAATTACGATTAAAAACAATTAAAAATTGAAACCCTAATTAACCAAGCCTTTATAAATTAAACACTAAACAAAACAAGGTCGACCCCTTTTATTTTCTTTTATTTTTATTCCCTGCTTTTCTCTGTAAAAATGGCGTCCTCGTTCCTTTACTCGCTCGTTCCTCTTTCAATAATTTGGGCTTTGCAATTTGAAGAAGCGTCGACTTCAAATTGATCGATCGAACATGTGATTTCGATTTCTTTGCTAAGTTGATCGACCGTCTCTTCGTAGCTTAGTTTTTGCAGCTTCGACTTTTACTGGTATGTTATTCCTTTTGCTTTTCTGGTTGATATGCTTGAACTCGATGATCTCGTAGCCGATGATATTAATCGTTTATATAGGATTTGAATTCCTATAATTACGTTCGTCTATTTTTACTTGAATTTGTCAATTGATTTTTCTCGGCTGTATGATTTTGCTTGAATGCTATGATTTATTTCTGACTTGTTCAAAACGTGTATCTTGTGTTACTTGATTCCCACGGCTTCGATTGATTTCTTGGCCACCACAGCTTGTTTGATTTGGTTTTTTTTTGACTTTGACTTCGGCCGCTTTGATTTTTATCACTTGGCTTTGACATGGATTTGTTCGAACTTTCCTTGGTTATTTTTCTTTGTGCTTGTTGACTTTGGCCAAATTATACTGTGATAATTTTTACTTTGGCACTAACTTTGGTTTGAACCTGTACTTGTCTGACCGTGTGTATATATGTGCATATCAACTTGCCTTGGTTTGATGTTGAAATCACAGTGGCAATTTGCTATCTGATGCATATGTATTCATCCACTTGTGTACATACATTTATCTATGTATGTATGTGATTTCATCTTGTACATCTCCGTCTGGAGTAGTTCTGAACTATGTCTGCATTGTTGTCAAATATGTGAACTTGAAATCTTGTGCCTTATCTGGTTTATCTCTGTAGCATATTCACCGATTCATGTTTAGACTTCATGTATTCTGATATGCACTGTTGAAGTTTGTTATAGTTTGAATTATGATGAGTTGCTTCTTCATGTAGCTTGTCTGGATGCTTTGTTGACTTCAAGTTGCACTGTTCACTTTGTTAAAAAAAACCGTTGAATGTTCTGTAGTGTTGTATCCATTCTTCACTTTGATATTGCAGTCTAGCCTTGGTCGAGTTGGAATGTCTAGCCTCTATTTTCATGTGTACGACTTGAACTTTGCTCGAGGCTTGATTTATGTGTCTTGACCATTTTATTTGAATTTGCACCTGTGTTGAATCCAATTTATAGCTCGGGTTTGACCTTGTGCTCATGTCGTGACTTTATATTTATTTCACTTGAGTTGAACCCGGCTTTTGATTTGGGTTTGACCTTGTGCTCACCTGTCCCTATAATTTTATCAAGTGTATATCGGTGTGCACGGCATTATGGCATGTACAATGATAACCCTATGCATGTCACAAGTTGTTCTGTTTGATAAATTCAAATTTAAATGAGACGAACAACCCAAATAACTGAGGAAAACAATATAAAGCCGGATTATGTACAATGATAACCCTATGCTTCAAGGGTAGTTCGGTCATTCTTCAAATTATGGATCAGGATTTCATGCTTGTATAAATAATCCATTATGTTCATGTAACCTCTTATACCTTCTCTTAAGCCTTCTTATGAAGGTCATCTCTTCTCTTAATTTAGCTTATCTCTCTTTGTTCTCTTTTCATGGCTACTTAGTCATTTATTTTATTTTCATGAATTTCCTTTTTATTGCAATTTAATACATGCTCTTTCCTTTCCATGCTCATTTACTTTAATGTTGTAGTGTAGATTTACTTTCATGCAAATTAGATTAGTGTTAATTCATGTTAATTAGTTCTCTTCTTTCATTTAGCTTTCATTTTCCTTTCCTTTTGCTTTCATGTTGCTAGCTACATATGTTAATCAAATGACAAATATGAGAGGCTAAACCCCTTCAATTTAAGGGTAATGAAACTCTCTACTTATGTAGCTTCAACTAGAATTCATGCTCTCTTTTTGTGCTTAGTAAGAATGATTGAAGTGGTTTCATTGTTTTTTTGCTTTGAATATGATGGTCTATATTGTTGATACCAAATATGCTATGCTTAAACAATTAACAATTCTACTTGCCTCTTCGTCAAAATATGATTATGGAAAAAGAAAGTGAATTGAAATTAAAATTTGATGGTCTATATTTCTAATCAATAGTTAATAGGCCATACTTAAAATAGATTTCATTTTCATTGTCAAGTTTCATGAAAGTTAGTAAGTAATTTAAGAGGTGTGCTATAGTTTGATGGCTTATGTTGGCTAATCAATAGCACAAATATGTCATACTTATGATAATCACATCAATTAAAGCACTAATGACCATAAAAGAGATATCATGATTTCATATTTGTTGAACTATATGATCTAAAGAGTGGATTTATTCCCTAAGTTGTCACTTAACTCTTATATTTGCTTTTCTTTTCTTTAGTTAGTTAATTCTCTAATTCTCTAGCTTAACTTTCATTCGACTTTGGTTTAATTTGATTGAAAAGAATTTTAAAATCTACAATTCCCAGTGGATCGACTCGTATTCGCCACATACTACAAGTGTATGCCGTACGCTTGCGGTTATTTTATTTTGAAATTTATTAACTATTTTCTAAACCGATAGAAAACTAGTCGATTAACAAGTTTTTGACGCCGTTGCCGGAGAGTTGTTTTTATTTTAAATTTCTATTCTTCGGATTATTTTTCTTTCTTTGATTTTTGAGTGTTTTAATTTTTGTGTATTGCATTAAAAAAAATTGTGTTTGTGAGTGCTCTTTGTGACATTTTGTTTGTGTGCATGTTGTTCTAGTTTTCCGTTTGCATTGCATATTCTATTAGAAAAAAAACATCCACAATTTCTTTTCAAAAACAAAAAAGTTTCATTTCATTTGCAATTTACATTTCAAATATTTCCATTTACAAGTTTCTGAATATATATATATATATATATATATATATATATATATATATATATATATATATATATATATATATAGACACACACACTGTGCATTGCTACACATACACAGTGCACACTGCCTCTGTCCTTCCCCTTCATTCTCTGTTTTCCTATTCTCTAATTGTCCACATAATTGCTTGCCTCTATTTGCCTATACCAATTTCTGTGTACTGACCATACGAACCATACAAGACAACAAACTTCTCTACATTCCTCCACCATCCACCATCATACAAGACATCATGGCTCCACTTCCTACTTCACCACATCCCAACTGCCATACTTTCTACTCCGCTCTGATCAACATTCCTCAACAAACTCACATAGCTAACGACACTGCCCATAGCACATCATTTCCACCAAACATCGACATACCCTCAGCTACCCCCAATTCACAACTTACTGTTCACTGCCCATCTTCCCTCTTCTCTAGACTTCCAACATCATACCATTTCCCCAACCAATATCGTTCCAACACACCCTATCAAACCAAGTCCGCAATCACCATTTGTTCACTCTGGCCATACCTCAATACACTGCCTATTTCCCCGACATTACTGCCTCTTCACACACGTCCATATCAGTTCATCAAACAGCAGTTCACCACCACATCATTGCCTTTAATCCACTCCAATGCACACAAATCTGCTCTACACAACATACATTTCATCTGCGGCCTACATTTCACACCACTGCCACATTCACATTCAGCTACATTTGCCCACTGATCAACATTACAGCCAACAACTCTGCCATATTTCCCATCACTGCAATAACAATTTGCATCATAACTACCCACCATTACATAGCATACCACCATCTCCTTCTAATGCACGACAGTCAACCATACCCAAACTTCGGCCATACCTCAACTACAGTCGAGCAACAACAACAAAAAAAGTAAAGATGACACAATTCATCGCCTGAAGCAGTCGAACAACCCCTCATCCTCTGCCTCATCTTCACAAAACAACCGCCATCCCTGACTTGCCTTCCACTTCATTCAAAAACCAGACATCACCATCCATTCACTGCTACCACCACTCCACGTCTCCTGTAGTTACATCAAACTCCTCAAACATCACTCATCATTTCGCAGGCTATACCAGCAACCACATCTTCATACAACTCTGTTCGAACCCTGCCACATCAATCCACAAACCAAACACCTAAATCCCTACTGTTCCACACAACCCTCCGACACTACAACATTGCCATACAACATTGCCGTTCACAACTTCAAAGCTTCGACGCGAGCAATCGCCTCGACATCCCCTTGCCGGTCACTTCTGCAGAAACGCAATCCCCAAATTCGCAGTAACCTGCTTCGTCGCCTGCAACGGAACCACTGTCAACATCCACACTTCCGCAACATCGAATCCATCAATCGCACTTCCTCCTCTGGCATACAAAACCACCGTCACCAATAAGAAAATTGCCAGCAACGCCTCATCCTCTAAACCACGACCACAACCTCTCAATTGAATTCGAGTTGAAGGCGCCGCCAATCCAAGTATCGACTAGTACCATCACTTCACAATAATCGCCGAATCAAATTGGGCGTGAATTGAATTTCGATCCTAAAAATTGAATTTTGATTTGCGAAGGGAAGTTAGTCAGTGTGCTTAAAAGAAATTTTTTTTGCTGTTTGTTCACAAATCAACGAAGTAGAGGTAGTAATAATTTTGGGCCTGGTGAAATTAGTGTGGGCCATATGTTTAATTTATTTTTGTGGGATTTGATTTATAAAAAAAGGGGAAACTTTTCTTTGTTAAAAAAAACTTCTTTTGTTTAGTTTTGTTGTCTTGTTTTAAAAAAAGAAAGAAAAGAAAACGAGTCTATTTTGGTTTTCCCCTATTTTTACAATTGGTTTAGTTTTAGTTTTACTTTGTTTGAAATCTCCTTTTGTTATTTCTTTAAAAATAGGTAACAAGTGTTTCATTTGTTTTAGTTTTATTTGTTTTATTTTTCTTTTGTTTCAATTTCTTCTTTAACACACACACACACACACACACACACACACACATATATATATTCAAAACAAAAGAAAAAAGCTGTGTGTGTATCGTGTTTTTATTTTCAGGTTGCCCAAGAAAAGCGTAAGAGTTGCTTTCTTCGCTTGGCCTGCCAAAATAATTGCCGTTCTGCTTGCCCAAAAAATAAATAATAATTGCTTGTTTGCTTATAAAAAAATTCTGCTGCTTTTAGCCCCTATCTAGTTTTATTTGAATCGCATTGTTGTTTGCCTGCATTTAAAGAAAAACTCAAAAACCAAAAACCAAAACAAAAATTCATTCGTAGTTGCATTGTTAATACACGTTTATTTTTTGCTTTGCGTTTCATCTTAGAATTTGATTAATAATAACGGTTAGACATCAATAACACTTAATTGCATATTAACAAATTGCCTTCTTTGAACAATTTAATTTCTTGGAGTCTAAGCTATGGCAGAGTAATAACCATTTATAAATATTACGGTGATTCGTAAATATTATAGTGGTTGTTCCTTTGAAGTACTTAAACCTTCGACTGCATTGCTATGGTGATTCGTGGTGCACCGATAACTCATGCCCGTTACCTGCCTGAGAATTATCTTGTTGAATTAAGACAATGTGGATTATACAATTTTGAGTTAACTTAGGGTAAATCATTTGTAATTAACCACTGCATTCATTTAGTTGCATTAGTTCATGCATATTTTAAAAAAAACAAAACAAAAAATTCAAAATCCAAAACTATCAAAAATTATAAATATTTCTTAACTTAGTTTTTTTCCTTTGAAAATTTTCACATCAAAATTCCAAAAATTCAAAAAACAAAAAAAATTACTAAGTTCTTTTAGAAAATAAAAAACAATCTGAAAAAAATGTAAAATCTTTTCAAAAAAAATTAAAAAATCAAAAACAAAACAAAAATCAATTTTCCATTTGAAAAATAAATTTTATTTGTAAATATTTTTCTTGAAAAAATCAAAAACATTCTTGAAAATGTTTGAGTTTCCCCACTCACTTGAATTTTACAATAGTTGTGAAAATCAATATAATTCATATGATTTCACTCTGAATCCTTATGGATATTTCAACAACAACTATTGTCTATATAATTCGAATTTCGAACAACAAAAATTTCAAAATGACGAGCAACCCTTGACTCTTGAAAATAGCATTTCATCTTTACTTGAATTCTCTACACAACAAAATTAAAGTATAAATGATTTGTGTAATTCATATTTGTGCAATAATTCGAGTCAAGGGTTTCAAAATTTGAATTTAATTCAAAATTCAAACGATTTCGATTATAACCCATGCCAATTCGATTTCGAACTCCAAAATGATTTTTAAAATAAAAAAAATGTGATCCACTTTTCAAATAATTTTGGTAATAGGAATAATCTCGATTACGATACGAGTGAAAATTTGTTCTCAACAAATCCAAATCAAAAATTGTCAAGTTGATATCTATAAATTGGATTTTGTTGAGAAAATGAATGAAATTTATGATGATCACACGGATTTGTTGTTTGAAACATATATGAAACAACGTAAAAAATAAAATCAAATTCCAATGTGTGACGAGTCAAGTGACAATCCACCTTTTATCCAAATCGATGATTTTCAGATAACAACTTTTGAAACTGAAAATGACAATCCTAACGAAGTTGTTGAAAACACGGTAATTGAGTTGAATTTCAATTCTTTTGAGGGTGTGGAACCAAATTTAAAATTCGATCTTCCTTTTCTAGGTTTCGAAAATTTGAATACAAAAACTTTGGATTTTGAACTTGAGATACGCAACGAAGTCGTTGATAATCCAACAAAGGAAGACGAATTTAATGAACACGAATTTTTTGGACTTATTGATGAAGAATTGTTAAATTTCGAAGGGAAAGATTTAAATCACCACTTTGATTTTGAAATCAATAATTTCGAAGAATTTTTCAATGACAAACTTGAATTTCAATTTGTTCAAAATAAACTTGAATTTCAATCAATTGTTATATCTACCACAAAATCATCGAAAATAAAACAACTCGTACGATTTTTAGTAAAACGACATTTGTTTTTCCAAATCCACATTCGACTCCAAAATCTTTTACGGTTTAGTTTTCTGTGCTTAAGTTGTGTCTCGCATACTTGACGTGACAAATGAACCGGTCTTTGAAAGACCGTTTCATTTACTCTTTCACAACATACTTTCTGATGTCATGTAAATAATCACCTTTTCATTTTCATTTAAATAAAGGTTATGTTTTTATTTTTCTCCTTCCAATTGGGTTGACCGTGGGGATACAGTCAAAATCAAGTGGGGGGAGACTCATCTTCTTTTTGATTTTTCATGATTAATTTTTTTTTTTTATTTTTTTTTTCTTCCAAAACTCAAAAAAATATCAAAATTTTAAAGTACAAAAAAATTCAAGCATTTTGATTTATTTTTAAAGAAACACTATAGGATAAATATATGGCTTTGGTTTATTAAATTGAAAATTTTGAAAATTTATATGTCTTAACAAAAATTTAAATGAAGTTTGATTACAAATAACGATAGTTTAACTAGTATATAGGATGGTTCATACGTAATAATTATGAAATATATCCTAACTGAAAATCTTTGTTTAAAAAAGTGGTTGATTTAAAGTAAAGGATATAACATTTTATTTGCCTTCTAAGTTAAGTGGTGCTAAGATTATTTTCCAAAACTCTCTCTTTGAAAAAAAAACATTTGTATACATGTAAATATTTTCTATTAACACCTACGGTCGACGGGTGTACTTACTTGTGTGTATACTCGCCATGCACTGTCTCTTTCTCATGTAAGCTCGAAAGGCAGTGCAGGATCGGTATATCTGACCTCAGTTTATCTGAGCTAGGTGTATGTATATAAAAATTATTTTATTAATAATGCCTACAGTCGATAGGTGTTCCCCACTCGTGTGTTCACTCGCCATGCTCTGTATTCCCCTCACATAAGCCCGAAAGGCAGGGCATGGATAATATATCTGGCCTCGGTTTATCTGATTTAGGCATATGTAAATATTGTAAATATCAATAAAATTTTCAAAAAGAGAGAGTAAGAAAATGAAATCCAAGCACTATTTTAACTTATTTGATTTGACTTGTTATTGAAAAGAAATGAAAAAAACCACTTTGATAAACGTTGATAATCAACTAAGGATCTACTTCATAATTACACTTTGTTATCAACCGAAATAACGAGTTAAACTATAGTCTATTTGTTATGATAACTTCGTTTTTATTGAAATTTTTTATGAGTAAATGACTTAAATTTCAAGATAATGACCGAAATCTATATCTAAATTATTTGTGTTGAATTAAAAGTAAATCATTCGTTGT
This sequence comes from Allium cepa, assembly GCA_030765085.1. Taxonomy (NCBI): domain Eukaryota; kingdom Viridiplantae; phylum Streptophyta; class Magnoliopsida; order Asparagales; family Amaryllidaceae; genus Allium; species Allium cepa. The sequence goes on from CM060928.1 coordinate 622,221,208, forward strand.
AAATATTATCAAAAATGCGCATTCATTTCTTTGTAAATAAATCTTGCATTTGTAAATATTTTCATCCTGCATTTGGATTTTGTGGGTAGTATCCCCTGAAAATCCTCATGAGACAACACTCGTCCTACTGGAGACACCCAGAGGTTTAACGGTTTGTTGTATACGCTCAATGCAATCGTGCTCCCTACGAAAACAGTTTTATCTTAATTTTTTCTTTATTCGAGGACGAATAAAAAGATAAGTGTGGGGGTATTTGATGTGCACGTAAACATGTATATTTTTACTACCATATTTATTCTATTTAAATTAAATAAATTATCATATTGGATATTTTAACTTGTTTTAACCAAAATCCACATTAATTCCAAATTGTCACATATCTATCTTCATATAGGAGCAAAATTAATTGGAAATTTGTATATATTTATGAGAAAAATTAATTTGAAATTTGTATATATTTATGTAGGAATTTGATCTCAAATAGGAGTGGTTCCATGAAGACACATGCATGCACAAAATGAATACACAGGAATGAAGATGAAAATAATTCAAAGTGAAGAACATGGAGGACCCCACCTAACCACCTACCTTATTGTACAAATTAGAGGCTAATGCACATGCTTATGGAAGTAATGGCTTCATGTACACTTAAATGATGATTAGTAGAAGCTAATGATTACTTGGCCTCCACACTTTCTCTAGGGTAGTTTGGCCATTCTTAAAATTATGGATTAGGATTTCATGCTTGTATAAATAACTCATTATATTCATGCAACCTCTTCTACTTTCTCTTAAGTCCTCTTATGGAGGCCATCTCTTCTCTTAGTTTAGCTTAGCTCTCTTTTTTCTCTTTTCATGGCTACTTAGCCATTTATTTTATTTTCATGTAATTTCCTTTTTATTGCAATTTAATACATGCTCTTTCCTTTCCATGCTCATTTACTTTAATGTTTGTAGTGTAGATTTACTTTCATGCAAATTAGATTAGCGTTAATTCTTGTTAATTAATTCTCTTCTTTCATTTAGCTTTCATTTTCCTTTCTTTATTCTTTCATGTTACTAGTTACATTTGTTAATCAAATGACAAATATGAGAGGGTAAACCACTTCAATTTGGGGGTAATTAAGCTCTCTAATTATGTAACTTCAACTAGTTGTTAATTCAAGCTCTCCTTTTGTGCTTAGTAAGAATGATTGAAGTGGTTTAATTGTTGTTTTTGCTTTGAATTTGACAGCCCATATTGTTGACACCAAATATGCTATGCTTAAACAATCACTAACACTAATTGTCTCTTCATCAAAATATGATTATCGCAAAAGAAAGTGAATTGGAATTAAAATTTGATGGTCTATATTTCTAATAAATAGTTAATAGGCCATACTTAAAATAAATTTTATTTCATTTTCATTGTCAAGTTTCATGAAAGTTATTAAGTGGTTTAAGGGGTGTGCTATAGTTTGATGGCTCATGTTGGTTAATTAATAGCACAAATATGCCATACTTATGATAAGCACATCAATTAAAACACTAATGACCATAAAAGAGAGATTATGATTTCTATGTGTTGAACTATATGATCTAGAGAGTGGATTTATTCCCTAAATTGTCACTTTAATCTTATATTTGTTTCTCTTTTCTTTTAGTTAGTTAGTTAATTCTCTAATTCTCTAGCTTTCGCTCGACTTTGGTTCAATTTGATTGAATAGAATTTTAAAATCTACAATTCCCTACGGATCGACCTGTATTCGCCACGTACTACAAGTGTACGCTTTGCGCTTGCGGTTATTTATTTCAAAATTTATCGACTATTTTTAAACCGATAGAAAACTAGTCGATAAACAAAAGCACTTAGCCTACATTGCCAAAGATAAACTTGGATCGATCATATCTCAAAAACTATACATTGGAATTTCATGAAATTTGGAGAGCAAGGACTTTGCACTGTCATCTTTCACCGTGATCGATCTCAGCTCGATTGGAGCGATTATTGATCGATACGAAATCGATATGGATCGATCAGGGATCGATCCAAACCACCTTGGATCGATTATGTAGGCCCACCTTGTTAGAATTTATGCCTTAGAGGCAATCTATTGGATGTGATTGAATAACATTATTAATGTTATGTTTTATTTGAATAAATGATTTTATTAGTTATATTTACTACGTAATATAAATATTAGCATAATGAAAGTCCTTTGAATAATGATATGGATTAAATGGTTTCAAGTAAGTGACTTGAACATGAGATTATATAATTATGATATGAATCGTGAATCTTAAAAGTCCCTAGTCAAGTTTTATTGTAAATAGGACAACAATGATACATTGAGACTAGTATGTTAATTGACTGATGATCATATATCATTGGTCATTAATATGTGAGATATTAACGTCCATACATAAGTACATGTTAGAGAAAAGTGTACTGGGAAGATCCAACATGAGATTTCTTCATGGAGCATAATAAAAAAAAGTCTCATAAGTAATTCTCATAGTGATAATGATGTAATGGTCCTATGACCTGAAATCATTATATTTTTAACACGAGGATCACGTGCTTTGATTTCATCAAAAGTTACTCTTAACAGGGTAGACGATAAAAGTGATTATTGGGTATGTATTGAATCGAGGGAAAAGTATGAATGATCTAGATGGAATTTAACCCTACAATACAAGTAGTTATATCCATGGGCCTCTTGATTGAGTAAGACTATGAAATGCATGGCCATGCTCAAATACTGATTTGTTTCATATAGTCTGCTCATAGATCAAGGTAAAAGGATTAAATTATAAAGAGGATGACACGTTTCATGCCTCGAATTTAATCTTGGATATAGTGGTTTAATGGATTAAATTACAGTGAATCATTAGTCATAGACAAGGTTGTATCGAATCATCGATCTTATTATAACTTGGGTAAGAGTGATGTATTACTAGATGCCGTTCACCATTTATAATTTTAAATGTAATTTAAAATCATTACCAACGTTATGATAACCTATAGGGTCGCACTCTAAGAACGTTCAAAAAACTGATTTGAGTGATTAAAATATCAAACATTTAATATTTTAAATTGTGAAAAAAAAGGTCGTCCGCATTTTTGTTCTCATCTAAGTTGATTACGGGTTATTAAAAGGGCTCTCTCTCGACTATAGAATAAAAAATTCGATCTTCGTGGCTAGTACCTCCTCTTTCTTTTGAGATCGAAGAGGCGTTCGTGTGGATACTATAGAGACGCTGTCCATTAGGTTTCGCTGCATCCCATATCTTTATCCCCATCACGTATTTCTACACAAATTAAATTGGTACATCTTTCTCAATTTATTTATTTTCGCTTAGATCCTAGTTTTGGGGTTTTAAATAAATATTTCCGCTGCAAAATTTGTTGATAAAACCTAACAATGGTACCAGAGCGAACTTGTGAAATGATTAATTGAGATTAAATATTGTATTCGATTTTAAATGTATAACTTTGTGCAAGAATACATATTACTGGTATTGAGAATTTGTTTAATTGTGGAAAGAATTTTGTTAACTGTTAACAAATGTTACGACTGTTTTATTTGTATGATTCTTCTGATGTTATGAACACTGTTGGCAGTATGGATTAATGTAGCTGACTAAAATAGAAAATACGTGATATGTGTTTTGAAAAAATAAAGTTAATGTTAATTTTATGCTGATAACTCTGTTATATTATCTTTAATTATGTCTGTATCCATGTAGCTATGTGCTATGAAAATCCTTGATTTAACTTCCTGAAAGATGCACGAATGAATCTTTAAATATTGATTTTATACAGGATGCTTCATGTTCTTATGTTAATCCTAAAATCAATTGATAGACCTTCAAGTTGTAACCATTAGATTGACATTCAAGTCCAATGTTGATACACACTTAACCATTTGGTAATTCTTTTTTTTATTTTTCTACGATCAATAATTTTTGAATTTATAGAACTGTAAAACCTACGCACATTAGTGTAGGATACCCTGTATACTACTGAGAGCAATAATGTTCAATAAAGTGTATATTTTTGTTTACATAATTTGGTATTTGAATACTGCAAACTTCCATCATATTCATTTCAATGATCATATTCATTCTTTGATCGAAGTAAACTTAAATGGTACCACAATTTAGTTCTGCATCATATGTAGCAAAGAATCCCTCAAATTTATATATACTAAGTCTGAATCAGATGTCTTCCAATAAATAACACTCATTGTTAACGCTAAAAATTGAACGCTAACACCCCGGTGTATGTAGAGATTAAGTGAAAGCACCACCCGTGAACACGGGAATTAAAAACAAGTAGGAAAGCCACAGAGAAAGCAGTAAAAGACAACAATTTAATAGTGGTTCGGCTTCAGGTTAAGCCTACGTCCACTTTAATCCTCTTTATTACTGAATCAATTACAACTTTACAACAATCTTCAATTACAATACTGATGAGACAAATAACTAGAACTCCGATGTAGAAGAATTCTTTGAATCCATGTTGATTGTGTTAGATTTCCTCTTGAAGTTAGTTGAGATGTCTTTCGCGTTTGAAGTGTCGAGTGAGTCGAGAATTCAGCAGAGTATCGGCGTTCCAGGAATGAGCCAAAAAAATCCCCTTTTTAGTTAGAGTAAGTGGGGTATTATAGGAGAGTTCGGCATTAGGTCGTAGGTCGCAAACGACCTTGGATAGGTCGTAGGTCGCTCGCGACCTAGTGGGAGTCGTTCACGGCTTATACATGGTACACTTGATCGTTCTGGAGAAGCTAGCAAGTCATAGGTCGTGGTCGACCTACGACCTAATGCCGAACTCTCCTATGAATACCCCACCTACTCCAACTAAAAAGGGGATCTTTTTGGCTCATTCCTGGAATGCCGATACTCTGCTGAATTCTCGACTCACTCGACACTTCAAACGCGAAAGACATCATGGATTCAAAGAATTCTTCTACATCGGAGTTCTAGTTGTTCGTCTCATCAGTGTTGTAATTGAAGATTGTTGTAAAGTTGTAATTGATTCAGTAATAAAGATGATTAAAGTGGACGTAGGCTTAACCTGAAGCCGAACCACTATAAAATTGTTATCTTTTACTGCTTTCTCTGTGACTTTCCTACTTGTTTTTAATTCCCGTGTTCACGGGTGGTTCTTTCACTTAATCTCTACATACACCGGGGTGTTAGCGTTCAATTTTTAGTGTTCAATTTTTAGCGTTAAAATTTTTGGTGCTTTCACTGAGAACCTAACTCAGGCTATCTTCGTCATTGCTTCGCAAAAGTTTGTGGAAAGAGTCTCTATCAAAACCAGAAGTCTATCAGAAATAATGGCTCCTGGAACAAAGCGTGGATATACAAGACCTAGTAATGTCCATGAAAATAGTGCCACTTCTCCTTCGTCAAGTCAAGCAGCACCAAGTGCCAGAATTACACGAGCGGAGTTAGATGCTGCAGTATCTGGATTATACCAGCAGATGGAAACTCAGAATGCTTTAATGCTTGAGAGGATAAATGCGTTGCTCGGAGCAAACCGTCAACCGGTGAATAATAAAGAAAACCTTGCAGATGATATTCATAATCCTGAGGAAAGGAATATTCCTCAAAGGCCAGCTAACCCCGTCAAAGAAACACCTCCTCAAGCTGGAGGATCAAGACCACAGCCAACTCTCCCCGAACGTTTGTCCAGACAAACTTCCGAGAAAATGGCCGAAGTCTGTCCTGCAGATCCTTTAAATGATGAGGAATATCTTTCGGGCATGGTGCGACAAATCATGAAAGAAAGCATGCAAAGGGATGTAGATGAGAAGGAATGTGGATTCGCTCCGAGCAAAACTCCGTTCACTGAAAAGATTCTAAAGGCGGAATTCCCAAGGAAGTTTGTTCCTCCTACCATCCCGGCCTATAAGGGAACAAGCGACCCCAATCAATTCCTGTATAAGTACGATTGTCACATGATTGGTGCTAGAGCGTCTGATGAGATCAAATGCCGGTACTTTCCGGTATACTTGGAAGGAGTGGCTTTGCTCTGGTTCACAAAGCTTCCAGTCCGATCCATAGACCAGTTCACCGATTTGACTCGGAAGTTTAAAGAGCAATTCAGGTTGTATGCTTCAAAGGCAAAGGATATTATGTCTCTATCAAGCTTGGAACAGAATCCTGGGGAATCTATCAGGTCTTTCTTGAACCGCTTCAACATAGCTTTGGCTGAAGTGGACAATGCAGAACCACAGATGGTCTTGACATACTTGATGAGGGCAATCGACAAATCAAGTGAATTTGGGAAGTGGCTGAAGATGAAAGAACCGAATTCACTTGAGAAATTCTATAAGAAAGTTGATGAATTCATGCGCTTGGAAATCCTTCGGGCACCAGTCAAAGTGGCATTGACATAGGTTAAAGATAATACTGCTGCCCCTATCAAAAAGGAATCCGGAAGTCAAAAGAGGGAAAATAACGGCGGGAAGAAACAGAAAGATATGAAGAAACCTCGCTTCTTAAAATCTTCAGATTTCACTCCTTTGACTGACACTCCAGAGAATATCTTCTTTGCTACCAAAGATGAGATAGAATACCCTAAACCGCCTGAGATGAGAGTTAACAAAAAAGCTGCTCAAAGTGGGAGATTCTGTCGGTTTCATAATCAACCCGGTCATGATACCAACGAATGTCGCCATCTGACAAATTTAATTGAAGAACTATTGAGAGAGAACAAGTTGCAGCAATATGTTAAGAGAAGTAGAAATGACCTAACTTCGTCTACTAAGGGTCAGCAACTTCCTGCTCATCCATCTGGCTCGGGTGAGAGGAATACTGTGCATGAATCAGAAAGGCCTGTTATTAATGTGATTACAGGAGGTCCTCACCCAAAAGGCAGAAGCTGGGGCAAGATGGAAAGATATGCCCGTGCCTTGAAGTATGCACCAATAGAAGAGAGTGTTTTTGTGCTAGAAGACGCTGCACCTTTGAAGCAGCAGAAAACTTTTAACGTTGGTATTGTGTTCAGAGCCAGGGACTCTATGGGTATTGAAGCTCCAACCATGGATCCTTTGGTCATCTCTGCGGGCATTGGGCCGGCTATTGTGAGAAGAGTGCTTGTAGATTGCGGCGCTTCTTGCAATATTCTCTTCAAAAAGACGTTCGACCAAATGAAAGTTCCAATGGATGACGCTCAAGCTTCATCTTAAAAAACTGTTGGATTTACTGGGGAACCGAAGCAGCCCATTGGAACTATTGACTTGTTCGTAGAGCTTGGAGAGGGGCAGAAAAAGGTAGTTCAGAAATAGACTTTTGTAATTGTTGATGAATTTTCTGCCTACAACGCCTTCCTAGGCCGACCAACTCTTGTGGCTTTTAAGGCAATTCTCTCCCCGTGGCGCCTCACTATGAAATTTTCCACAGATAATGGCGTTGGAGTTATTAAAGGGGATCAGAACGTTGGGCGAGAATGTTATCTAATAGAGCTACGTAAAGCCAGGAAAAGAGAGATGGGAAAAGATGCGGCAGCCCTAGTCCGCATCAAAGAACCAACCTTGTAGCAATTACAGGGTGGACCCTGCACTGGCGAGCATAGCGGGGCACAAAGAGAAATGGATCCCAGAAAAGCTAGTGCAGGGGAGAATAGAGTGGTGCCAGTGGAAGTAACGATGCCAGTACCCGTTGACCCGAAAGATCCGAACAAAGTGGTGAATGTGGGTTCGCAACTTAATGTGACGGTTCAAAATTCCTTAATATCATTCTTGAAGGCAAATCTGGACGTATTCGCTTGGACTCGTGCTGATATGTGCGGAATATCCCTAGAAATTGCAGTACATACTCTGAATATTGATCCGAAGTTTACACCGGTAAAACAGAAAAGAAGAACCCAGGGTCCTGAAAGGTCAGCAGCATTGAAAGAAGAGGTTGACCGGCTTATGGAGAATGGTTTCATCAGGGAGTCTACTTATCCGAATTTGGTTTCAAATTCAGTATTGGTTAAGAAAGCTAATGGGAAATGGAGAGTTTGCATTGACTTCTCAGATTTAAACAAAGCCTGCCCCAAAGACTGCTTCCCGTTACCCAGGATAGATCAGTTGGTGGATGGAACAACGGGTCACGAATTGTTATCTTTCATGGATGCTTACTCCGGATACAACCAGATTATGATGCATGAGCCGGATCAGGAGGATACAAGCTTCATCACCGATGTTGGTCTCTACTGCTATAGAGTCATGCCTTTCGGACTTAAGAATGCAGGGGCAACTTACCAAAGACTCGTCAATGCTATGTTCAAACCGCAGATTGGCAAAACTATGGAAGTTTATGTTGACGATATGTTGGTAAAGTCAAAGAAGGTGGTAGACCATATGGACCACTTGGAGGAAATGTTTGCAATCCTCTGAAAGTATGGAATGAAACTTAATCCTTTGAAATGTTCGTTTGGGGTGGAGTCCGAAAAGTTTCTGGGTTTCATTGTGACTGCTAGGGGCATTGAAGCTAATCCTACTCAGATTGCTGCCTTAAAAGAAGTAAAAGCTCCTAGAATGAAGAAGGAATTGCAAAGTCTTAATGGAAAAGTCGCTGCCTTGAGTCGAATCATTTCCAAAGCTACTGATAAATGCATTCCATTCTTTGATGCACTGAAGAAAGGAAGGAAGAATTTTGACTGTACTCCTGAATGCCAGGAAGCTTTCGATGAATTGATTCGTCATATGGAGACGCCTCCAATACTTTCCAAGCCCGACGATGGTGAGGATCTTTTCGTATATTTGGCAATCTCATCTCATGCTCTTAGTGCAGCGTTGGTACGGGAAGACGCAAAAATTCAGCGCCCGGTTTATTATATCAGCAAGAGGTTCACCGGGGCAGAGATGAATTATTCAAAATTGGAAAAGCTTGCATATTGTCTACTGATTGCGTCAAGAAAGTTGAGGCCGTATTTTCACGCTCATCCTTTCAAAGTCCTCACTGATCAACCTCTAAAGCAAGTCCTGTTTCGCCCTGAGACTTCGGGTCGTCTTCTGAAATGGAATATTGAACTCAGCCAATACGACATCACTTATCATCCACGGAGAGCAATCAATGGACAAGCTTTGGCAGATTTCATCGCAGAATGTATAGATAAAGGTGTTAGTGAGGAAGAAGTGACTGATAATCCCCCAATTCGATGGAAATTATATGTTGATGGTGCAAGAAACGATTACTGTTCCAAAGCTGGGGTTGTGCTTGAAACCTCTGAAGGGTGGTCATTGTGCTATGCATTAAGATTGGAATTCCCTTCGACAAACAATGAAGCAGAATATGAAGCTCTTATTGCCGGCTTGAGAATTACTAAAGAATTGAATGTCAAAGTGTTGCAGATCTTCAGTGATTCACAGCTTATTGTATGTCAAGTCAAGAAAGAGTTTCAAACTAAAGGAGGAAATCTGCCTGCTTATTTGTCAAAAGCCTGGGAACTTCTCGATGATCTTGACCATTATACGATAAGTCATATACCCCAAGAAGAGAACATGAAGGCAGATTCTCTCGCAAAGTACGCAAGCACTGGTGAAGCTCAATTATTGGGATTAGTTCCTGTGGAAGTCCTGTCTTCTCCAAGCACTGATGAGATGGATATTGACTGGATCATGACTATATCTCAAAAGCAAGAATCAAGGATGACTCCGATAATGGAATACCTGCTCAACGGTTCTCTACCAGAAAGTTCAAAAGAACGTCAAAAGTTGCTAAGAAAAGCCTCCAGATACATAATTCAAGATGGTCGATTGTACAGGCGGGGATTCTCAATGCCATTACTCCGGTGTGTGACCAAGGAAGAAGCTAAGACAATTCTACCTAAAGTACACGGAGGAGAGTGTGGAGACCATTCAGGTGGTCAAATTCTAGCAAAGAAAATTCTCCGTTATGGGTATTTTTTGCCAGATATTAATCGTGATGCTGCAAGCTACGCCCGAAAAAGTGACCGATGCCAGAGATTTGCAAAAATCCCAAGAGCACCTTCCACTGAGATAACACAAATGGTCAGCCCGTGGCCATTTTCTATTTGGGGAATAGATCTCATCGGGCCTTTGCCAACTGCCAAGTCCGAAATCAGATATGCTATTGTTGCTGTTGATTATTTTACTAAACGGGCTGAATCTGAACCATTAGCCACTATTACCTCTAAATAGATGATAAACTTTGTAACTAAGAATATCATTTGCAGGTATGGTGTCCCTCAAAAGATAATCACAGATAATGGAACCCAATTCGAAAGTGAAGAGTTCCAAGATTTTTGCAAGCGATTCAAGATCCAGAAAAGCTTCTCAGCAGTGGCTCATCCGCAGGCAAACGGGCAAGTGGAAGCAGTAAACAAAATTATCAAATCAACCATCAAAAAACAGCTGGAAAAAGCGAAAGGTGGTTGGGTCGATAAGCTTCCACTAGCACTATGGGCATATAGAACTACCCACAAAACTGCAACCGGGCACACTCCATTTTCATTAGCATATGGATCAGAAGCAATGATTCCGGTGGAAATAGAAGTCCCTTCACATATAAGAATTCATTTCAACCAAGCTGAAAACGAAGAGTTGCAATTTGAAGCACTTGACTTCCTTGATGAAAAAAGGGAAGAGGCTCAGCTCATAATTGCAGCCCATCGGCAAAGAATTGCCAGGCATTTCAATTCCAAAGTTCACCAACGCAGCTTTGAGATTGGAGATCTAGTCTTGAAAAGGGTCATGACAGCAACATGAGTGTTTGCGCCAAACTGGAAAGGGCCATATGTCATAGGCCAAAAACTTCTTGATGGCACTTTCAAACTGACAACTGTCGAAGGAGATCCAATTCCAAGAGCTTGGAACAGCAATCATTTGCGTCCATATTTTACTTAAAAGCTTTGCTTAAGTTTGTAAAAAGAATTATGAATGTATGATTCTTGTATTGAAAGCCATTGTAAAGCCAGTGCAAATGAATAATAAGAACTATAAAATGGATGTAGGCCCAGTTCTTGGCCGAACCACTATAAATATTGTGTTCTCTACTGCTTGTTTTATTTCGATATATAAAGTACTTCAATTGTATTGCTAAAATGTCGATTTAATATTGCAGGCTATTAAAACAAAGCTTACCCGTCATAAGACCAAGCGATCCCTGACATCACTCAACAAATGAATATATAGCCACAAAAATTCCAGATTCAAATCCTATATAAGAAGTGCTTCAAGCAAACAGTTAGTGGTTCCGCCAGGACTAGACCCTTCCTAACTAATTGTGATTGTTTATGCAAACAAACATTTGATTAATTAGCCTGTGTCTACCCCTGCGAACTCATTTAACAATGAAGTACACTTCTTTGGATAGAATAAGCTACCAGCAAAAGAAAGGAATGTGCGCTTGGAAATGATAACAGGGAACCGCTGATATGAGCAAATGGCGAAAAGACATGGGCAAGCAGGCAGCAAACATCAAAAGACCTCCTCGGAGGCACAAGCCCTCTTCGGAGGCACAACTCTTCGAAGGATAAAGACCTCTAATGGGACTTTCCAGAAAAAGAGAGTTCTCTTTCTCGATAGAAAGTTGTGGACTGACCGGTGGCACAGGACACTCGTTAACTAGCTGAGAACGTTTGTGCAAACAAACAATCCAAGCTACTTGTGTCCGCCCCGTGAATCCATCCAACCAAGAGAAGGAAACTCCAAACTTCCAGGCAAAGGCCCTACTCGGAGGCACGCATTCCACCAAGATCTGAAATAAAACTTCACAAGTGCTGGAATGTGAAAAGCCCTCTTCGGAGGCCCATTTCACCATAGTTGAAATGCTAAAAGACCTTTAATGGGACTTGCCAGAAAAAGAGAGTTCTCTTTCTCGATAGAAAGTTGTGGACTGACCGGTGGCACAGGACACTCGTTAACTAGCTGAGAACGTTTGTGCAAACAAACAATCCAAGTTACTTGTGTCCGCCCCGTGAATCCATCCAACCGAGAGAAGGAAACTCCAAACTTCCAGGCAAAGGCCCTACTCGGAGGCACGCATTCCACCGAGATCTGAAATAAAACTTCACAAGTGCTGGAATGTGAAAAGCCCTCTTCGGAGGCCCATTTCACCATAGTTGAAATGCTAAAAGACCTTTAATGGGACTTGCCAGAAAAAGAGAGTTCTCTTTCTCGATAGAAAGTTGTGGACTGACCGGTGGCATAGGACACTCGTTAACTAGCTGAGAACGTTTGTGCAAACAAACAATCCAAGTTACTTGTGTCCGCCCCGTGAATCCATCCAACCGAGAGAAGGAAACTCCAAACTTCCAGGCAAAGGCCCTACTCAGAGGCACACATTTCACCGCGATCTGAAATAAAACTTCACACGAGTTGAAATGTGAAAATCCCTCTTCGGAGGCCCGCTTCCCAGCGGACAGGGAAAAAATAAAAGCCTCTCCTCAGAGGCAGAAATAAAAAAAGCCCTCTCCGCGGAGGCACAATTACACCAAAAAGCCCTCTTCCTAGAGGCACAATTAAATAAAAAAGCCCTCTTCCCAGAGGCACAATCAAACAAAAGCCCTCTTCGGAGGCACAAACAGGTCGAAGCCCTTTTTCGTAGGCCCACTGTACCATGAAGGAAAATTCACTTGCCGAAATAAAAGTGACTTTCTCCAAAAGTGAAGTGTAAAAACTTCGCGACAAAAAAATAAGAGAAAACTTCTCCAATACGAGGCGCATTCTACTAAATCAGAAAAATATTTCCTTAAAACGGAAATATTATCTTATAAAGTACAGATGCAAACCTCCTTCAAATGGAAAAGTTGTTCTCTAAAGAAAGAGTACAAGTCTTCTCGAAACAGAAGAGTTGTTCTCCAAAATTCTGCCAATGTGAAAGAGATTGCAATAAACCATGGTATAGGGGCAATATAATATAGTCGCAACAATAAAAACAATGCTCAAGCAACATACCGTAGGTTTACTGCAACATCACACAGGGAAAATAAAGAAACTTGTATAAAAAAAAGAATAAATGCATTCTCAAATACAGACAGAAGTTTGTACAAGTAAAAGAATCATTTTATTCCATACTATAAATTTTTTATACATGTGCAGGTTTCAAAACATAAGAAGGCGGGGACCGGTATTCGCACAATCGCCAGTCAACATAAGTCTTTGTATATACAAGCAAAAAAGCGAAAAGCAAGACAAGAAGCATAAGTCCCAAGCCCATCATTTCTTCTTCCTTCCACCTTTCGAGCCTACGCCTGCCGGATGATCAATTTTTTGGGTCGGCTTGTGAGAATAGGGGAAGAAAGTGGAAGACGTGCAATTGGACGTTCTTCTGTTTTTTCCTCGCCAGCAGAAGCTTCTCTCTTTTTCTTTGAGACTCCGCGTTTCCCCCTCTTCTTAGAAGAAGATTCACTGCCCGGAGAGAAAAGTGTGGATAATGTTATGTCATCAGAAGCAGTCTATTCTGGTGTTCTCTCGCCTTCTTCGGGTTCTTCGGCCTTCTGTTCTTGAGAAACGACTGGGTCATCCAAGCCTTGAAGAGCTTCTATCTGCTCCTCTTGTGACCCCGGTTGAGAAACGGAAGGGGGAGTAATCTGAAGAGGCGGAGAAGAAACAATTGGAAGAGGGGAAGGCTGAGCAATACTTGGTGCTTTCTCTACAGGAGAAGAAAAGTTAAAGTCAGTATTCCTCATAAAAAGAGGGGATAATGGCTCATCGACACTTAAGAAATAAGCAAGAAGCTCATCGAACTCGGTCGAAGCGAACAAGCAGTCCACTTGAGCGAGATCAACATTGAGGTTACCTGGAGAAGTAGACTTTACTATGTCAACTTCGAAGTCCTGCGCTTCAGCGCTTTCTTGAGTCTCATCTCTAGTGTGGGCGGTGACACTTTCAATAGTGGCTTTAGCAGGAGGAGGAGAATGGGAACTGAAGCCGGCAATATCGATATCGGCCGAAACTGAAGGTAGAACTGGGTCGGTTGAGATTGTCTTTCCTAAATGTTCTCCTTCTGTCGTTTCAGCTCTCTCTTTGGCAAGCTGCTCCTTTCCCCTGGCAAGAGCGGCACATGCATCGCCATCTAGATAATGCGCCATTAAATCTACTTTGGCATATCCGGCTTCTCCAAACATATCAAGTATGGCCTCCCACACTTTGGCCAAAGTGATTTCATATGACGGCCCCAAAAACTTAAGGCTACCGCGCCCCAGAACGCTATGGATGTAAAAATCGAATAGAGTGGAGCTGACTTCAGCTTTAATTGCCATATGAGATTCGTCGGCTGCAGCTTTGCCGGCAATAGCTTCATCACGCTCCTTCTCAACTTCATAAAGTCGAGTTTTGAGCAGTTTAATCTCCAAGTTCTGGGCATTGGTTTTCTCTCGAAGTTGAGCAACATCAGCCCGGTAGCTTTCTACAGCTTGCTGCTGCGCTTCAAATTTGGCTTCAACATCTCTCTGCGCCGCATGAGCGTCTCTCGCTTGTTTTTTAAGCACTTCCTCTATCTGGGAGTAGGAAGTGGAAGAAGTGGCGAGCTCTTCCTTAAGTTTCTCATTATAAGTGGCTATGCTCCTCATTTCCGCGTGATGCTGCTCAAAAGTTTTCTGCCATTCAGATTTGTCATTTTCCATTGTTAGCATGGCCTCATGATTTGCACGGTTTACCCTCTAGGGCTCGTCGACAAGCTTTTTCCAACCCGACATTCTCTCAATATCGAGTTTGACGGCATCAAGATTGCGCAGCATAGCCTGCTTGTCAATCGGGACCAAATCAAGGTCAAAGCGCACTCCCTTCAAGCACCAATGCGGAAACCGACTTTGAAGAGTGGCCGGGCCTTGTCCAACCTGATATGAGGGCCTTCCAATAATTGTTTGAATATCAGTACGAGTAAGGGCAGGAGATTGAGAAGGTACAGGAGCAGCGGCCCTTTCAGAAAGTTCGGACGCCGGCTTTTCGCCATGTTTGGCCCTTTTACTCACATCTTCAGGGATGTGGCTTTTCCCTTTATCATCATGGGATTTCCATTTATGAAAATCATCTTCCCTCTAGGAAGAGTCATGTCGCTCATCTCGTATTTCGTGGCGTTCTTCATAGGCGCGCCTTTCACGAGCCTTCCTCGCAGCTCTTTCTTCATCAGTTTCCCAAGAGGCAGGAAGATACCTCCTGGGGTCATAAGTACTGCGCTTCCCATAACGCTAGAAATCGTTGTAGTAGGAGCCACTTCTTCCCATTGGAGAATCTGAAAATGAAGAAAAGATAAACTCAGAAATCTTGAAAGCAAGAGAGTTGAATGCATATAAGTGCTGAAAAGTCCTAAGTGTGTGTAACGTGCAAATTACATGCGTCGAATCACGAACCACTCCTGGGTTGGGAGGTGATGATGGATTTAACAGCCAGTGTCAACTCTTGGCCTGATGGAGTTTGTTGCAGAACGGATGTCACTTCGAGTGCTGGAGAAGTGACTTTAGCAGTGATAGGATCATCTTTAAAAAGCTCCTGTGAAGTAATCATCAGGTCGCTCAACCCCTCAAAAGTATCATCACCGCTGTGCCTAGCGGGACTTGTTCTCTCAGCTCCTTCGTCACCAGATTTCCCGGGTTGTTGAGGAGGCTCCTCTTCTTCGATGACCGGGGCAAGTGCATGTTTGCCGGATGACCCCGCAACATCAATTGAAGTAGAACACTTTACCAAGGAAGCCTCAACAGTATGTTCTTTCGGTGTAAGTTCTCCAACGGGAACTGGGGCATCCGATGTTTTTACTGGAGAGTCGGAACTTCATGAGTTTGGGTAGAACGAGAAGGGTGCAAAAGCCCGTATTGGTGCAGAAGTTCATCTTTCAGCAAAAACTTAATACTTCTTTCTTCAACCGGCACGACACTTAATCTATCAAAAGTCGTCTTGTGACTGGGATTTCTAGAGGGAGGAGGAAGTGTTGTAAAAGAAAAGAATGAAGTTAGCACTTAGCAATTCGGATCTTGAAAAGATGAAATGGAAAGAACGGGGATGAGCAATCTTACTTCCTATTCTCCAGATGGCATAAAACCCTAGGGGGCAGCAGACGAAGAAGAATTGATTCAGAAAACCGTGAGCACTTTCGGAAAGATCGGTGATAAGTTTACGATTTCTGGCACTTCTCACGAGTATAATGGAGGGGTGGTCTTTATTCTTTGCGAATGTGCATAAGTAGCAGATTTCTTCGAAGCTTGAAAGACGGTTAAGTGTCCGCCTGAATAAAACACACAATCCCATCAGGATGGCATAGCCATTGGGATGCAGTTGAAAGGGAGAAATGGTTAGTCGGAAAAGGAGTTGATGAAGAAATTCATTGAAAGGAGGAATGGCACCACAAAGGCACATCTGACGGTTGACGGCGACAAAAACGAGAGGTGGCCTATCCGCAGTATCATTTGGGCCAGGAAGTATAGCATCCGTTTCGGCAATCCCAAATTGGATACGTAATTGGTTGAATGCCCGTTGACTCAGGGTTGTTGGAGTTCTTTTTGGAGGATTATCCAATGGGTCGGCTATCGGGAAGACTCCTTCAGATTGCTCGATTATCTCTTCTTGAGAAGACATTCTACACAAGGAACTGGATATTCAAATATGAAGGTGCACGTTTCCTAAATGTGTGAAGTGTTGTGCAGAACTAATAAAATGACAAGCAAATATAACTGAAATTAAACTAACAGACATTTGTCAGTTACAAAGTTTCAGGTTTTGTTGTTTTAAGTCCAAAGGCAAGTGCAGTATTGATGCAAATAAATCAGTTTTAATTGATTAATATTGCTTTGCTTTAATACTTCGCTTGAATTTGTTGACTCATAGCACTTCGTAAAGTTTCTTTAAGTTGATTATCTTTTATCGACTAATCTGTCATTCGATGTGGGCAATCAATGGCAGTATATTCGCCCTAGTTTTCTGCAAATGTTGTGTTCAGCAGGTTGTTAACTTACAAGTGAATATGATCTGTAAAGAAGTCCAGACAGTTCAAAGTTCAAACAGTTTAAAGTTCAGACAGTTCAAAGTTCAAGCAGTTCATTCTAGCAGTTCAAGTTAGAAATACAATCGAGTTCTACCAAAATTCTGAAGCTTTCAAGTTTTGTTCAAGTCCTTAAGTCACAATCCAAGTCAAAAAATTCTCTAAGTTCTAGGTCGCTCATGACCTAACAGATTGGATTGGGATTGGTCTAGGTCGCAAGAAGCAACTCAAAAATTGTTTAAGTCCTAAGTCGTTCGCACAACCTAGGCACTAAGTCGTTCACATGTCCTAAAGACTAGGTCGCTCACGCGATCTAAAGTTTAAGTCGCTATGAGTTAAATCGCTCAGTCTCTTTTTTGGGTCGTAAGGATTCTTAGGTCGCACTGATTCTTTAAGCCGTTTGCCGAGTTAAGTCTCATGATTCACGTCTCGAACCGCTAAAGCCCTAAGTCGTTCAAGGTTCCTAAGTCGAGCACGACCTAACTCTCCTTAACTCGCTAACTCTTCTCCTCTCGGCAAATCACCTAACCCGTTAACCCAATAACCTGTTAACCCCTCTATAATCAAATCTACCGTATCTCCACGCCACCAAATCACCCAAAACCAATGCAAATCGCCTCTGATCCATTACAAACCCAATGCGCTGTTGTACTCTCGTGAATCACAGCGACAACGATCAAAGGTTAATCGTGACATGATCCACGGCGAAATGCAGCATGCAAGATCGGGATAGGGCCGAAAACTGGGGGATTCACAATTTGATGGTGGTCGTGGTTGAACAATGGCGAGTTCACTTACGTAATGAGATTGAGAAGATGATGATCAAATCAACAGGAAGATTGGCTTTAAAAGTTCTCGAGCTCAAAGATGGTAATGGCGGCAGCAGAATGCTATAAGGTGAAGGAAGAAGAAAACGACCTAACGTCTTATATAGGGGAGAGAAAGGAACACGAATCGACACAAGCGACCTAACTCCTTCATAAGTCGCCCGCGACTTAACGATCTAAGCTTGCATGGGTTAAAAGATATCGAAGCACACGACCTAACTCTTAGGCGTATACTTCGAGGGGCAAGTGTTAATCCTCTTCTTTCTACGACCCTGCGATCTAGAGAAAGCAACGACCTAGCGACTCAACTCGTCAGCGACCTACAGAGCTCAGCAACCTAGAGAATTGAAAGGTCCAGCGACCTAAAGGAGTAGATGGTCCAGCGACCTATGAGTCAACGAGTTAACGACTTATGTGAAGGTGTGACCTAACTACCTAAGGGAGTAAGCGACCTAACACATAAAGCGGCTCAGCAAGTTAAACGACCTATGGACTGAGGTGACCTAGCAACCTAAAGGTGTATGCGACCTAACGAGTTAATAAGGGGAACGACCTAACAGGGATAAAGTTCTGCAGCGAGCTAAGGCATTACGACCTAACGGACCAATGGACCAACAACGGGTTAATGACCTAAAGTGTGAACGAGTTAACTTAGACGCGACCTGATAGGAATGAAACTCTCTAACGACCTAGCGACCTAGTGAGCTATACAAAGCCGAGGTAACTTGTCTTCCTTATGTCGTTCCTACCCTAAGTCGCCCACGATGTATGACTTGTTCGAATGATCAAGGGTGCTCCTGTTAGGCCGTAAACCATGTCTACTAAGTCGCCCACGACCTACAACCTATACCTAAGTCGCTCACAACCCAAACATACCAAAGGAGCTTTCTATGCCGCTACCTAGGTCGGCCACGATCTATGACTTGCTAGCTTCTCCAGAACGATCGAGTGTACCATGTATAAGCCGTGAACGATTCCCACTAGGCCGCGAGCGACCTACGACCTATCCAAGGTCGTTTGCGACCTATGACCTAATGCCGAACTCTCCTATAAATACCCCACCTACTCCAAGTAAAAAGGGATCTTTTTGGCTCATTCCTAGAATGCCATACTCTGCTGAATTCTCGACTCACTCGACACTTCAAACGCGAAAGACATCTCAACTGACTTCAAGAGGAAATCTAACACAATCAACATGGATTCAAAGAATTCTTCTACATCGTAGTTCTAGTTGTTTGTCTCATCAGTATTATAATTGAAGATTGTTGTAAAGTTGTAATTGATTCAGTAATAAAGAGGATTAAAGTGGACATAGGCTTAACCTGAAGCCGAACCACTATAAAATTGTTGTCTTTTACTGCTTTCTCTGTGACTTTCCCACTTGTTTAATTCCCGTGTTCACGGGTGGTGCTTTCACTTAATCTCTACATACACCGGGGTGTTAGCGTTCAATTTTTAGCGTTAACACTCATCAATGCCTTGATCAAAAGATGTAGGTTATGCCAAAGCATTAATACACTGTTTATTTTAGTTATATGCGATAGTGTAATTGTGATACTCAAATTGTTAAAAAATTGGGTCTGACTTAACTAGGCTGTCATAATAACGTTATGGGCTTAGAGACATTGAGCATGAACAAATCCATTGGATGGAAATGAACAAAAGTTGTTAATCATGCTATCCAAGAATTATATATGATATAATTGACATGAATTGTCTATCCAAACAGTGATGTTTTAGGGATTAGCCAAAGCTAACTCAAAGCATAATGAAATATGGGGCTTGGCTCACTAAAATATTTATAAGAAATATTTTTTTAATAGAGACGACTGTTAATTTGAGTGGGAGCATGCACATATATATGTTTGTATGTACTGTTACCAATCACATTAATATATTTGATCTGCAATATGACTTATTGGATTTTACTTATATTATGTAGATATTAAATGGCAAGCAACACAAATAGCTTATCATTAGATCAGTCCTTGAGAAGGAAAAACTAAATGGGATTAATTTCCTTGACTGGCATCGAAAATAGAGGATTGTCCTCAAATAGGAAAGGAAACTATATTTTCTTGATGGCCCTATTCCACAGGCACCTGCAGGTACAGCAACTCGAACAGAGCTGAATGCCTATAAGAAGCATCAAGATGATGCTCTGGATGTGTGCTGTCTTATGCTAGCAACCATGACCCCAGGGCTTCAGAAGCAACGTGAGTTGATGGAAGCATATGAGATGATCGAGCACCTTTAGAAACCGTTTGAAGGGCATGCTCGACAAGAAAGATATGTTACAAGCAAGGTGCTGTATCACTGCAAGATGGGTGAAAGAGAACCTGTTGGTCCACATGTGCTAAAAATGATTGGATACATTGAGTATCTTGAAAGGTTAGGCTTTCCAATCATTCCAGAAGCTCAAACTGATCTGGTTTTGCAATAATTAAACAACGGCTATTCTCAATTCGTTATGAACTATCTCATGAACGAAATAGAAAAACCACTAACTAAGTTGTTAAGTATGTTGAGAAATGCTGAAAACAATATGAAAAAGGTAGAAACTGTTGCCGTGATGATGGTATAAAAAGGGGCTGCTAATGGAAAAGGGAAAGGTAAGTAAAAGAGTTTAGAAAATTACTACCAAAACCAATTTCAAAAAGGCGCTGAAGCCTAAAGGTGGGATGGCAAAAGAAGGTGACTGTCACTATTATGGAAAGGCATGCCACTGGAAATGCAACTGCTATACATGTTTGGAAGATCTGAAAAAGAAAATGGGAGGTGTGACTTCAACTGATTCAGGTATAAATGTTATAGATGTCAATTTATCTACTTCTACATCTTGGGTATTAGTTACTAGATGTGGATCACATATTTGTGTTAATTTGCAGGAAATGCAAACGAGTAGAAATTTGGAAAAAGGGGATGTGGACTTAGGAGTTGAATGGAGCAAATGTTGCTGCAT
Organism: Allium cepa; assembly: GCA_030765085.1. Lineage (NCBI taxonomy): Eukaryota > Viridiplantae > Streptophyta > Magnoliopsida > Asparagales > Amaryllidaceae > Allium > Allium cepa. Next base: position 622,241,914 of record CM060928.1, read on the forward strand.
GAGCTATTGGAAGTTGTCACTTATCTTTGTCCACCGGGCTTGTATTAGAATAAAAGACTGTTATTATGTGCCTGCCATTAGAAAAAAATATTATTTCTATTTTTTGTTTGGACAAGATTGGTTTTTCATTTGTAATAAAGAACAGTAGATGTTCATTTTATTTAAATGAAATATTTTATGGCAATGCACAATTGCTTAACGGTCTTTATATACTTAATTTTGATATGCTTATCTATAACATGGATACTAAGCGGTTTAAATCAAATGATTTAAATTCAACAAATCTCTGGCATTGTCGTTTGGGCCATATAAATGAGAAACACATATCCAAGCTCTATAAAGATGGAATTTTGGATTCATTTGATTTCGAATCATACGAGGAGTGCAAATCTTGTTTATTAGGCAAGATGACTAAGCCTCTTTTACTGGACACGGTGAACGGGCTAATGATGTACTATGCTTTATACATACTGATGTACGTTGATCCATGAGTACATTAGCAAGATGTTGGTTTTATTATTTCATTACATTTACTGATGACTTTAGTAGACATGGTTATGTGTATCTTATGGAACACAAATCTGAATCCTTTGAAAAGTTCAAAGAATTCAAAAATGATGTTCAAAACCAACTTGAAAAAATATAAAGGCTCTTCGAACAGATCGAGGAGGAGAATTTTTAAGCCAAGAATTTAAGGACTATCTAAAAGAGTGTGGGATTATATCACAACTCACTCCACCTGAAACACCACAATGGAATGGTGTGTCCGGAAGGAGGAATAGCACTATGACCAATGATGAGTCATGTAGATCTTCCAGTAAATTTCTAGGGTCATGCCCTTGAAACTACTGCATTCGCACTTAACCTTATTCCTACTAAAACAGTTTTGAAGACGCCATATGAGATATGGATTGGGAAACATCCTAGTGTATCTTTTGTGAAGATTTGGGGATATGAGGCGTTTGTTAAACGTCTTGCTTCTGACAAACTTGGACCCAAATTCGATAAATGTTATTTTGTAGGATACCCAAAAGAAATAAAATGATATTATTTCTACAAACCTTCCAAGGATAAAGTGTTTATTTCTCGAACGGGTGTTTTTCTAGAAAGAGAAATTATCTCTAAAAGTAACAGTGGGAGGAAAATAGAACTCGAAGAGACTCGAGAATCATAAGATACCATTGAACATGAGTTGGAAATTGAGCAGGAACCAAAAACTGTTATGAATACCGAACTTGCTCAAATTACACAAGATGTTTGTAGGTCTGGTAGAATACGTCGTGAGCCTAATAGATATTTCGGATTTCTTGTGACTTAAAATGGGGACGTAATGCTCATAGACCAAGATGAGCCCACCTCTTACCAAGAAGCTATGAATGGACCATAATATGAGAAATGGCTTGAAGCCATGAGATCTGAAATGGACTCCATGTATACCAACCAAGCGTGGACTTTGGTTGATCCTCCTAAAGGGGTAAAATCAATCGGGTGCAAATGGGTTTTCAAGAAGAAAACTAACATAGCTGGTAATGTACAAACCTATAAAGGCCGATTGGTGGCAAAAGGTTTCAAACAAGTTCAAGGAGTTGACTATGATGAAACCTTATCTCCTGTGGCAATGGTTAAATCCATTAGGATTATGCTTGTAATTGCAGTCTTTCATGATTACGAATCTGGCAAATGGATGCCAAAGCTTCCTTCCTTAATGAAAATCTTATCGAGGATGTGTACATGACACAACCTGAGGGTTTTGTCAATCCAAAAGATGCTAGAAAAATATGTAAGCTGCAACGATCCATTTATGGATTAAAGCAAGCATCTCAGAGCTGGAATCTTCGTTTTGATGAAATGGTCAAAGAGTTTGGCTTCATTAAGAATGAAGATGAACCTTGTGTATACAAGAAGGTTAGTGGGAGTAACATTGTATTCCTAGTATATATGTTGATGACATATTACTTATTAGGAATGACGTTAGTTCATTGCAACCAGTCAGATCCGGGTGAAGGTCACTGGACAGTGGTCAAGAATATCCTTAAGCACCTTAAAAAGACTAAAGACTCAATCTTGATATATAGAGGTGAAGAGAAATTGGTGGTAAAAGGTTACACGGATGCTAGTTTCCAAACTGATAAAGATGACTATAAGTTACAGGTGGTGCTACAAGCTGGAAAAGTTCAAAAGAAGATATAGTCGTTGATTCTACAATGGAGGCTGAGTACATAGTTGCTTCTGAAGCAGCAAAGGAGTCTGTTTGGACTAAGAAGTTCATTACTGAACTTAGTGTTGTTCCATCCGTTGATCCAATAGTTCTGTATTGAGATAACAATGGGGCCATTGCACAGGCTAAGGAACCTAGATCTCACCATCGATCCAAACATATACTTAAACGACACCATCTCATCCATGAAATTGTTAATAGAAGAAATATACATATCTATAAAGTACCAACAGATAATAGTGTTGCAGATTCACTGACTAAGGCTTTGTCATAGCAGAAGAACGATAGCCACATTAGTTTCATGGGTATACGATATATGAGTGATTGGCTCTAGGGCAAGCGAGAGATTGTTAGAGTTTATGCCCTAGAGGCAATCTATTTGATGTGATTGAACAACATTATTGATGTTATGTTTTATTTAAATAAATGATTTTGTTATGTTATATTTACTCCGTAATATAAATGTTAGCATAATGAAAGTCCTTAGAATAATGATACGGATTATATGGTTTCAAGTAAGTGACTTGAACATGAGATTATATAATTATGATATGTATCGTGATTCTTAAAAGTTCCTAGTCAAGTTTCATTGTAAATAGGACAATAATGATACACTGAGACTAGTATGTTAATTGACTGATGGTCATATCTTATTAGTCATTAATATGTGAGATATTAATGTCAATACATAAGTACATGTTAGAGAACAGTGTATTGGACATACCCAACATGAGAATTCTTCATGGAGCATAATAAAAAAAGTGTCATAAGTAATTCTCATAGTGATAATGACGTAATGGTCCTATGACCTGAAATCTTTATATTTTTTACACGAGGATCATATACTTTGATGTCATCAAAAGTAACTCTTAATAGGGTAGACGATAAAAGTGATTATTGGGTATGTATTGAATCGAGCGAAAAGTATGAATGATCTAAATGGAATTTAGCCCTACAATATAAGTAGTGATATCCATGGGCCTCTTGATTGAGTAAGACTATGAAATGCATGGCCATGCTCAAATACTGATTTGTTTTATATAGTCTACTCATAAATCACGATAAAAAGATTAAATTATAAAGAGGATGAAACGTTCCATGCCTTGAGTTTAATCTTGGATATAGTGGTTAAAAGGATTAAATTACATTGAGACATTGGTCTAAGACAAGGTTGTATCGAATCATCGATCTAATTATAACTTGGGTAATAGTGATGTACTACTAGATGCCGATCACTGTTTATAATTTTAAATGTAATTCAAAATTATTACCAACGTTATGATAACCTATAGGGTCGCACACTAAGAACGTTCAAAAGGGAGAACTGATTTGAGCGATTAAAATATCAAACATTTGATATTTAAAATTGCGAAAGAAAAGGTCATCCGCATTTTTATTCTCATCTAATTTGATTATGGGTTATTAAAATGGCTCTCTCTCTTGACTACATACATACATACACACACACACACACAAATAAGAGAAAGCGATGACTAAAGAATAAAAACTTCGATCTTCATGGCTAGTACCTCCTCTCCCTTCTAAGATTCGTAATATGATTGAAGAGGCGTTCGTGTGGATACCGTAGAGACGCTGTCCATTAGGGTTGCATTGACGGTTCGCTGCATCCCAGATCTTCATCTCCATCACGTATTTCTACACAAATTAAATTGGCATGTCTTTCTCAAATTACTGTTTTTTCGCTTGGATCCTAGTTTCAGGGTTTTAAATAAATGTTTCTGCTGTAAAATTCGTTGATAAAACCCAACACAACTAGGCATAAGAAATGGTATATTCCGGGATTCGATGCAGATATTTTCAGGTCTACTCCTATAAATAGCGCCTCCATTGCAACTAAGAGGGGCATCTTCTTCTTCTCTTTTGGTAAAACTCTGTCATTTTGGGTATTCAAAGGATTGTAACGGTAAACACAATATAAAAGGATTAAAAAGATCAATTCAAAGTGGATGTAGACCGAAGATAGTCGAACCACTATAGATCTTGTGTCTTCTTTTACTTTCTTTCATTTTAATTTTGTTATTTCTTTATTTTTATTCTCTACATCATTTGGATCTGAGACCTATGACTGGATACTAAGGATTTGTGTGTAAATGCTGGTGCTTTCATTACATTAAGGGTTTGGGACCATTTTTGGTGCAAACATCATATTCATGTGGTTCTGATTATTAATATGATTAACATAGTCGCATTTTATCATCGGAAATTAATACTACGGATGATTATAGCATTTGTAGTGCTTAGTTTCGGACCTTAAAATGAGGTACGTTACAAGTTGGTATCAAAGCCTAGGTTTATGTAAAACTTAAAAGATTAAAATATTTTGAAAACATAATCCAATGAATTAGAGAATAAGATTTGGCTATGGGATAACGCTATTGTATTTGTATTTTCTACATATAAGTATGTATTCTTCCTCTCTCTTAGACCATTGTTTGTATCTTATTAAAGCTTGTATGCAGATTACGAGGAAGCAAGATATGAAAGCAAGAAACGAAAGAGTGAATCTTGGTGAAAGAAGCACGACAACCAATGATATGTTTGACCCAATACCAGAAGAAACCAAGGTCAACAAGAAAATGCTAACCAAATTTCAAATTCCAATGTAGGTTGTGAAACCCCACCAGCAGATATTAGGACTATGTATTAGTTCTTTGTCAACATGATGCAAGCCAGAGCTGCTGCTGATTTGGCTGAAGGGAATGTTGCTAATGCGGGAGGAGCTGATCCCATGGTGCTAGTTGGAAATAACTATGCCAAGCTGAACTATGATTATGCTAGTCTCGAAGGAAACCCTTTTCTTGGAACTGAAGACGCTATTGAAGTAGAGAACTGTCTATTGCACCGTGAGAGGATTTTGGTTGACCTAAGATTAAATGATGAGTAGAAGAGGAGGCTGGAATCAAGGGAGTTGCAAGGAACAACATTATACTGCTCGAACGGGGTAACCATAGGTGTACCAGAAGAGATACTAACTTAGACTGAATTTCATAGGAGATTTGAGGAGAGGTTCTTATCTGAAGTAGCCACATCAAGCTTGCTTGGAAAGTTTATGGAATTGGAGCAAGGGAAAATATTGGTGTTGCAATATGTTACTAAGTTTGATGAGTTATCCAGGTATGTATATGCCATAATTGATACCGTGATTAAGAGGAATGAGAAGTTTATCCTAGGTTTGAGGTTGGAGATTTCTATAGTAGCTATGCCATATCTCAAGGGTTCGTGTAATGTAGTGGTGGAGATGGAAATTAGGAATAAGGAAATGCTTTCGACTTTTGGGAAGGAAAATTCAGTGGAAACCCAAAGTTCTTAGGGTAAAAAGAAGAAGCTCTTCAAGGGAAAGGGGGCTCAGAAGGATGGAGCTACCAAGAAAGGGAACGATGATATTATCTGTTATAAGTGTGATAAAAAGGGGCACTATGCTAATGAGTGTCGATCTGGTGATGACAAGACAGCTATAGGGAAGAAGAATATGAAGTGCTTCAACTGCAACTAAGTGGGGGCATTATAAGAATAAATGTCCAATAGCTCCAAGGCGGTAAAAGGAAAGGTCTTTGCTTTGGAACCAACATCTTCTAGACCGATTGCCGCTATGACAAGAAAGTCTATGATGGAAGGTACATTTTTGATTCACAGCATACCAGTTAGAGTATTATATGATACGGGTGCATCACATTCTTTTATCTCTCAGTGTTTGGTAGACAAGTTAGAACTAGAACCATCATACCTTGTTAGTTCCTTAAGGGTTGCTAAACCAATAGGAGGGTATGCAACTCTGGGGATGAGATGTGTATAACATCCCATATCTTGAGGCCCGAAGCTAAGCGCAACAGATGCTGCAGTCACATATGGTATTAACTTCCGGTGATCGGATACGCTAATGTTAATGGTATACATAATATCAGAAGCACTTGAATATGAAATAAAACCATCACAGATTAAAAACTTTCTTTTGATTAAATTTCAAAATAACATTTCATATCCAAATTGCATAATCCCAAACGCTTCCCAGGATCAGATCAAATATAATTATTACATAAATATGCCAAGAGCGACATATGAAGATGCCCCCTTAGTTAACCATAGTAATATATAGTCATAACGGCCATAATACAACACAGCGGAATCAAGTAAAATAAAACAACAAGACCTAAATAACCATCCGTCAGCAACCTGCTCGTCTTTGAAATCTTTATTCGCCAACCTACTAAAACCTAAAAATCTCAACCCTAAGCCTACTCAAATCAATTTTTAGCACCGAGAGTTTAAGGGGAAAAAACATAACTTCAAGTCAGACATAAAGCCTGGTGTGAATAATACTATACATCTTGGTTGTTTGATATTAAGTGACACCACGCTGCTTAGCGGAACAACTTTCCCCTCACTAATATCCTTTTAAAGCATATATTTTGCAAATCATAATCCTGCAACCAAAGCTGGCTAAAACTGTAAAGCATTATCATATAAACATACATGTCAGGTAACAAATGAACTATCTGTCTGAACACTATAGTATTGTTTGGCTAACTACCAACCTTTGGCTGACTCGGGCCTACCAGACAATATAAACAAAAAATCTAACATCTGTTAGATACTCTTCTTCTGGACGGTCCGTCCCTAACTTACTTTCTCTAGGTCAACTGATCCTAATGTTTTACGGGCTCATTAATAACCTACCTCTATACAAATATATTCCCTTCTATATGCAACATCTTTTTTGCCTTACCTCTGACAAAGCCCTACATACTGGAATTTTGGACTAAATTAGCTAGGGGCCAATAGCTAATGTATAGGGCGCAACCCTATACTAGTCCCATTTGGTATATAAATATCCGAGTCATTTTACTTAGGGTAATCTTCCCTTAAATTTTCCTTGAAAACCTTTTCTTCTCGAAATGATTTAAACCTTTAAATCAAACTTAAACAAGGAAATATCTACTCTATGATTTACTCAAATCATCTTGCCATGTTATAAATAAACTTTACTCAAAATCTTTGTTGATGAAAACATTTAAACATTCGAAAGTTCCCCTTTTGAATCCATTGAAATTATCATTTCGAAACTAAGTACACCTTTCTTTATAATCTATGCCAAAAGGCCAAAACATTCCTTTTGAAACCATGCATAGTCTTCCTTACGTAACCATTGAAAACCTTTTCTTCAAAAGCTTTAAAACCTAAGATATCCCATTTTTAAAACCATTAACATTGTCTTTCGAAATCATTGAAAAAACATTTCCTTTAAAACCTTTCGAAACTATTGAGAAACTACCCTTAACCTTTCTTTAAAACCTTTCGTAAGCATTAAAACCTTCACAAATAGAAAACCTTTTGAAATCATTTGGAGTTCAATTTAAAACATGAGGAAACCTTTCGAAATCTTTTAAATCTATCTTCTTTGAAACCTTTGGGTTCTACCTTCAGCAGAGCAAAAGGGTCATAAAACATTTAAGTTGAAAGCACATTTTCGAAAGCTATTCCTAAGTAAAGAAGTGATGGTGTCGAAACCAAACCTTTCGAAAGCATTAGAGAAGTGGTTTGGATTTTAAAACAAAGTATACCTTCCAAAACCATTGACTTCGAAGGTAGAAAAGCGGCAGCTAGGGGTTTCGCCCCTTCGAAAGCATTTACTTAAAACAAAAGGCGCAACCCATTCGAAACCTTTCCTTTAAACAATTAGACGCGGTCGAAAGCCAACCAAGTGAAAGCAAACACTTAGAAAGCAAAGCAAGCGCTTTTTCATTTAAAAGCAAAGCAACGTTTTGACCCTATCAGAACCTGATGTCTCGACCTAGTACCTTTCGCCTATGTCCAATTCACTATGTACCAAGTTATTGATACTATGTGCAATGGTTTCGATCAAGGAGGAAGCGGATGTACTCCATTGAAACCTAAGCTGCCAAAAGAGGCGAGACGTGCTAAAAGCATGTAAAAACTGATTTTTACTTTAAAAAAAAATTCTTTTCCACTAACCTGCCTTGATATTATTGGTTGCAAAGTTTCTTTTATAAAAGAACTGCCAAGATTTCAAAATAAACAATTTAAACAATTTACAAAAATCCCTTCTCCTTTTATAAATATATAAAACATTTAAGTCACATACCTTATATAATTTTATATATTCATCAAAACACTTAGGAAAATTCTGCAAAAATTCTAGAAAATCATTTTTAAATATCTTTTCTAACAAATATCAATTTTAGACCCAAAACATATATTATTTTTCCGTAAATAATTTTAAACCCAAATAATCATTTTCTTCAATAGAAAATTATTATAAAATCCACATTAATTTAGAAAATTATGAAAATTGAAACCCATCTCTAAAATATCATATTTGATCTAAATCTAAAATCGCAAAACATTTGGATGTCATTTAATAGGATTTTCACATTAAAACATATCATAAAATCTATGTAAATAACCATAAATCATCAACAAGAATATATAAACATTTAATCCTTCAAAAAATGGCTAAACATTGCAAAATACTTCGAACTCATCTTAAAACTGAAAATAATTAGAAAAATGAGATGCAGTCATTATTCATCTTAGCTTCGAATTAAGGATTTGAGATTTGAATGGATTTGAATTGATTACTCTTCTTCCTTTAGCTTTTCATCCTCTTATTCTTACTAATGGTGGTCGGCATCTACTTTATTTATATTGCAAATGGAAGTATGGAATAAATTCCTAAGGATTTTGGGTATTAGAATACTCTTATTCGAACTTTGCCCCTCACCAATTTCCTTTACCCATTTTATTTTAGTTCATTTTAGTTCATTTACTCTATTGGGCACAGATTCCCCATAGTAATCACAAATCTTAATCCCCTAATCATCACATTATTTTATTTAATGTAGCTAATTAAATATCTTACATAATGTTACTAAAAATTAGGGGCCATTACAGACTCCACTCCTTAAAGAATTTCGTACTTGAAATTACAACAATGTACACAACAAATCGGTCACAAAGGTAAAACATACCATCAAACAAATCAGGATAAGTGTCTCTAATCCTTCTCTCGGTCTCTTAAGTACAGTCTCTCTTATCATCACTCCACTGGACTTTTACTTATCTGACTGTCTTATTCCTTAGCCTCTTCTCATCTCTCGCGACTATAAGAATCGGCTTCTAACTATAGTCAAGTTCGACTCTACCACTAAATCATCTAACACAGTCGGTGAAATTATAGTCTCCAGTCTCTAACACACTTCCTTAGATGAGAAACATGGAAAACGCTATGGACTCCTGCCAATCTATTCAATCTATTCGGTAACTCTACTCTATATGCGAGTTTCCCGATCCTCTCTAAAATAGGAAATGGTCCTACGAATCTTGGTGCCAACTTTCAAGATTTCCTGAATCTAATTACAACCTTCATCGGTGATACCTTAATGAAAACATGATCTTCAACTGAGAACTCTAAGTATTTTCGTCTTCAACTCTAAGTGTTCGGAATACGGGTAAAACCTTATAAATGTCTGGCGGCATGTCTAATTCGGAGTTCGAGTTATGCTTAACGAGATATTTTGGAATTAAATAATATTATAAAATTTCTAAGTCAAACCCTATTACGTCTCCATCAGCCACCCCTACGCGTACAAGCCGCCTTCCTTCACATTTAAGTCGCGTATGCTTTTCTTCCTGCTGAATCCAATTCGAAACTCATACTTATATAAAAAAAGGGAACTCAGAGGAAAACCCGTGTCTCCCTCTTTTTAATTCGTGTTCAATTCGAACTCGAGCTAGGGGATTCAAGGCAGCAAGGTGATTAAAGGGAGTGGAGGTCGGCGCGTTTGCGAGCAGGCGAGAAGAGGAGGTCGATGTTAGAAGCGGCGCACGATTCGAAGGCGGAGGAGCTTGGTCATCCGAAAAAGGTGATGGCGGCTCGAGTGGCGCTCGCAAGGCAAGGAGCGTTCATGCACGCGAGGGTAGAATCGAGGCCGAGATTTTAGGGGTTTCGCGATGCTGGGAGAAACGTGATGACCGGAGGTAGGCTTGGTGATGGGTCGTGGTAGCGGCCGATGTCAATGGTGGTTCGAGCGTGGCGATGTTTTGAGGTCTGTAGTCTTATTCTTTTCTTTTTCTTCTTGTTTTCTTTTAATTTAAAATATAGGCAAATAATAGAATATATGTATATGATATACAAGACAGTACTATTTCAATTTAATATATATAAGATATTTTATTTTAAATTATTTCGTTAAAATCACATATGTACATTTTACAGAAATAAATAAATAAATATAACAATAAGGTTTCTGTTTTAAATATATGCATATATGTGTATAGGTTGGGAAAAAGATTTTATTTGGTTAATTACAGAAAAGGAAAAGTACATAAATATGTTGCAGTAAGTTTTATAAAAATCCCGTTTCTAAATTAATATATATATGTATATATAATTTGAAAGGATTTTTATTTTAATTGAAAATAGTGTATTCAGGAGACTAATTAGTGTAATTAACTTATATTAATTATTTTTAAACAAAGGGGATTTTTATAGGAAAATTATTAGTTAAATTAAAATTAATAAATAGTATGGATTATCTGATTATCTCAGATATTAATAAATTATGTAATGTTGTACAAGGTCTAATACTATGAAGAGAACAAGTAAGGATTGGATGGAATTGCAGATAAAAAAAGGTGAGTTAATCTCACTCAACTGGGTTTTTATTTAAATCTAAATGGTTAAATTTAAATGATTGGTTGAATGGTTGAATTGAATTGATGTGCTATACTATATATAGTAGTATATAGTATATATTGGTGTGATTGATTTCCCCAATTAGCGGATGAGACCCTATGCGCCGCATAATAGCGGATGATATTATATTAATCCCATATACCGCGATATTCCACCTCGAAGTGGAATTGGTATTGTGCTAACATCTGTGGATGTAGGAAAACATGTTGGAGGGATCCATTGGATTCCTCACAATATAGAAATTATTTTCATAATTGATGATGCATTTTATTTATATACTGTAAAAGATTAATCTGGGAATTAAATTGTGCTGTGTTATGATTGGATAAGTATAATTTGAGATTTAAATATAAATAGAATAAATTGGGTGGTTTGATAGGTAATTACTTAATGTAATTAATAAAATATAATTACGTAGGAAAGTAATTAATAAATAATTACTGGATGTAATTAGTTGAATGATGATTTTTTAATAGAAGTAAATTGGGTATAATTACTTTGTGTAATTAATCAAGAGATTAATTAAGATAATTAATTAAGGAGTAATTAATTTGTTTAATGAAGTAAATAAAATGGTAGATAATTACAGGTTGAGATAAATCAAGAGTGATTAATATTTATGATTTAATTAATGATTAATTATTTAATGTAATTAAATTAGATTGGGATAGATTGAAATGTAAATGATCGTTAATTTATATAATCAATGATGTAATTAAAGATTGATCAATTAAGATTAATTAATCAATAATAAATGATTTATGAGAGATTAATTAATATAAGTAATTAAGGATTAATGTAATTAATTATAGTTAATTAAATTATGAAGTAATTAAAGATTAATTACTGTTTTTGGTTAAGAATTATTAATTTGTGTAACTAATTAAAGATAATTACTTGAATGTAATTGAAGGATAATTAATCCAGGGTGATTTATTAAAATGGATAATTAAGGGATGATTAATTAATTGATTTGAAATTAATTAATGTTAAATGAAGGAATCTAAGTGATTGAGGTTAGTAATTCAATTAGAATTAATTAAATTAATTTGGAAGTGATCAAGTTTGCTTATGGATGATTGAATGGTATTGGATGCCTTGAATAAGACTCGAAGAGACCGGGGTCGGGTATGGAAAATATCTGAAACCACTTCGAATTTTTATAGATTGATATGTGAAATCAATAGGCTGGAATGAAATGATTTAAGTGAATTGGACTATTTAATCTAAATTTTGGTACTTAGAAAATTGATGTGTGAAATATGTGATGCCTATAACAAATTGTGAATTTGTAAACTGATACAAGTTACCCCGGGTTTTATATAAGTTGTATGCTTTGTATTTCATGTTGAATGGGTTTACTCACGCCGGTCTCTAGCCTGACCTGGGTGTTACTTTGATTTAATGCTTGGATCAGACCGAGTATTGCAGATTTTTAGGTAAAGACGTTCTAGAGCTCAGAAGGCGAGCTGGATGGCAAGAACGTATGGAGTGTTTCTGCTGTATTATATTGTTGTATATCCGAGACATGATGATTGTGTATATCCAGCGTCAGTATATATGTGCAACTCTGATGTATTATAAATTTATTTGACAGATACAAAATTATTTTGTATACTGTTATTATTTGATATTATATTTTCATCCGCTGCGAATGTGAGAATCTTCGTGGTGTTTCTTCATCTTCTTCTATCTCTTTCTTCTTTTTCCTAACTATCTGGAATTTTCGAAATCGAAAATTTCGGGTCGTTACAGTTGGTATCAGAGCTGAAAGTTAAGTGAGAACCTTGCCTCTGTTGGGATTACTCATTAAGGATAGGGTCAATGGTACCCTAGAATGAGTTTCGAGTCGTTACAGTTGGTATCAGAGCTGAAAGTTAAGTGAGAACCTTGCCTCTGTTGGGATTACTCATTAAGGATAGGGTCAATGGTACCCTAGAATGAGTTGAGTGTGTGTGTGTCTATATGAGAGCATACTTGTTATTTGCTTATATAAAGATTTTAAATGATTTTATATAAGAATATATTTTGATATATAAAGCAATATTTCTTTCTAATAAATATTAAGATAATTGGTAGTTATATTGTTTGAAAAATTTAATAACGAGAATTAAGTGGTAATAGAAATACAACCAAATTAAAATTTAATGAAGATAACTTTGAAATGGATTTAGAATTAAATGGTTTAAAGAGATAACTTTATTTGATTTAAAGGATTAAAATAAAAATTAAAAATTTAACTCGAATTAACGACTCGAAAATTTCGAGTCGTTACAGTTGGTATCAGAGCTGAAAGTTAAGTGAGAACATTGCCTCTGTTGGGATTACTCATTAAGGATAGGGTCAATGGTACCCTAGAATGAGTTGAGTGTGTGTGTGTCTATATGAGAGCATACTTGTTATTTGCTTATATAAAGATTTTAAATGATTTTATATAAGAATTATTTTGATATATAAAGCAATATTTCTTTCTAATAAATATTAAGATAATTGGTAGTTATATTGTTTGAAAAATTTAATAACGAGAATTAAGTGGTAATAGAAATACAACCAAATTAAAATTTAATGAAGATAACTTTGAAATGGATTTAGAATTAAATGGTTTAAAGAGATAACTTTATTTGATTTAAAGGATTAAAATAAAAATTAAAAATTTAACTCGAATTTATATAATTCGGAATGGTTTAAATTTGAAATTTGAACTGAATTCGTTCAAATTGAATCTGATTTGAAATTGAAGTGGGTTCAATTGATATTAGTCCAAATTGATTGGAATAATTTGGAATTGTAATTAAAGTTGAGTAGGTTTAAAATAAAATGGAATTGATTTGAATTTAGAAAGAAATCAAGATTGATTCAACTTGAATTGGGGTTAAACAATTTCAATGGAAATTGAAGTTATTCGAATTGGATTTGAGTCAATTTAAATGGAAGTGGAAATTTAAATTGAATTGATGGGGAAGTGAACAGTTTTGACTCTGGACTAGTTTCAATATAAATTGTTTTAATATAAACTTATTTTTCCAAGCTATTTAATATATACAACCTTTCTTTTTAAAGCCAAATTATTTTATATTTGTTTTACAATTATTTTGAAACTATTTAACAATTTTAAAATGGTTTTATAAACCAATTACCGTTGTTCAACTATTTTACAAATTAGTTACTATTTTACAACTATTTTGCAATTATTTAAAATTTCTGAAACTATTTAACTATTTTCCAACTATTTTACAATTACTTAACTATTTTATAGCTATGTTACAAATTAATAATTATTTTTCAACTACTTATCTATTTTTAAAATTTTCAAGATTTTTTCTAAATATAATCTGGTCGGAGTTCAAACTGTTATTGATTAAATATCCAACTGAGATAAGAATTGAAGTGAATAAAATCAAAGTGAGGTTGAATTGAAAGGAAATTGATTTGGCTAATAATCAATGAAGTTAAATACGTAGGATGTACGTATATTATTCTATTCGCATAGTGATTTGATCTAGATTCGAGCATAGAATTTCAAGATAGTTATATCGATCCGAGTTGGGATTTTTCACTCGATTTTCGACAGCGAACCTGGATATGGATTGTTGATTGGTTCTGGATATTCTCTATCATAGTTATGGCTATGCAAGAAGAATGACAGTTTCTGATCAAGAAACCAAATCTAAGTCCGCACTAGAAAGTCGGATGGACGATGCTAGTTCGTAAGTGAAATTGTATGATCGAGTGAGCGATCAGATTGGTATAGCGTACGAATGATATGTGTACATCGTACAGATTTAAATGAAATTGATATTGAAAATTTGTGAATAAGAAATGTGAAATGATTTCTTTTGAAAAGAAAGTATATTTTGTGAAATATACAATGGATAAAAGCGAAAGTTGGATATTTTTATGATGATAAATAAGATGGAAACAACTTTATAACAAAAAAAGAAATAATCAAATTTGAATATTTGATTTTGAATAAACAAGGTTCTATGTCTTTGTTATATAAGATAAATCTCCCCTTATTGAATCTATTGCCGGAAGAAAAGAATTTTGAAAGTGTTTGAAGTATAAAAGGAGTTTTATACAAGTTTGAAATGATCCAATGTTTAAAAAGAAATTATATATATATATATATAAAGGATCTTATGAGGATTTTTGAAAAAGGTTTTGGGAACCTTTGGATTTGGAAAGGCTTTTGATTTTTGGGTAAAATCAATATTGGAATTTGGAAAGCCTAGTTCGAGAATTATCGATTTTTGGGATAATCGATTTTGTATAAAGGAAATTTATATGAGATTCATACTAGGTGTATGATTTGGAAGATACTATATGTGTATAGTATAAAGTGTTTTGATAATGGCTCTAGGGAAAAAGGTGCTCCCTTGAAATGAACTTCTTAAGAGTGCCACCGGGTGGTACTGCCTTGAACCCTAAGGGGGTTTCTAAAGTTGATCCTGTGAGGAGTCCGGACAAAACTAGTTCCTGAGGATTATAAGCAGCGTGTAGCGAAAGTCGAGGGCGCTGATACCTACAGAGGCATTTGGGTTATGCTATGATGACAGTGTAACTCGATGTCACTACGATCTATGCAGACCATAGAGAAAGTCGTGTGTGCCGCTGAGAGCCAACAGTCTACGTTTGATTTTATATCGGTAGACTGCGACCTATGGTAACATAGCGAAAGTCGTGTGTGCTGCTGAGAGCCAACAGTCTGCCTTTGATTTTACATCGGTAGACTGTGACCTATGTGGGAGTGGAGAAGTTTCATTTTTGGCAGCGAAAATCGAGGGCGCTGATGCCTACAGTTACATGGACTTTTGCTGCGATGGCAACGTAACCCTAGAATGTAACTGCGATCTGTTGTGGTTTCCATGGCGTAATCGAGGGGCGCGGAGTGCCTACAGTTACATGGACTTTTGCTGCGATGGCAACGTAACTCAGGATGTAATTGCGACCATGAATGGGGGTGATGATTTCCAGAGCATTCTCACCAAAGATATTTCCTCTATTTTCAAAAAATGTTTTCTATATTTTCAATAAAATTATTTTCTCAAGTATTTTCACTAGATGTTGAAAATGAGTCTGCTAAGTACTTATAGATTTTCAGTCCTACGCCTAATCAACATATGATCGAATTTCTGTGAGGACAAGGATGGACTGGTTGAGACATCGAGTTATAAGAAGTATTTTTATAAAAAACTATTTTAATAGTATTATGTGAATTTCAAAGTATTTCTAAAATTTTAAAATGAAATGAGTAAGTTGAAATAAAAGTGTTGGAATTTTGGAAGATGAAAGAAAATCCAAACTGGAATTATTAAAAAAAAAAATTTGAACTCGGGAAAATTTAATGAAGTGATTTTTGTAATAAAATCGAATATTGATTTAGAAGTTGGAAGTAAGCTAATTAGCTAAATAATTATTTGATAGAGTATATTAATAAAATTTAACTCGGTTAAATAAAATGGATTGTAAGTTAATAATGAAGTTTGGAAATAAACTCGAATTAAAATAGAGTTTGATTTGAATTGATAACGAATTAAAATAAGTGGAGATGTTGTAAAAATAAAATAAAATGGAATTGGATTATGATAGGAATGATTTGAGTTACAAATAAAATCCAATTCGAGTATAAATGAGTTAAATATGTGCGTGGATATTATTTTTTATAAATCGAGAATGTGAATTAAACTTAAAATTAAAATGTATGGGCTAACTGAATTAAATGGAATTTGATTAAATGAGAACCAAATAGAAGTGAACTTAAGTTTGATGTTGAAATAAATTAAAGTAAATTAACTTAAGTTTAAAATTTATGAAAGCTTGGCTTCGAATAAGGGTGAAAGCCCATTAAATAAAAGCTTGGGTTGAGTTAATTTGGGAATGGTTAGTAGTACACAAGCATGGAATGTGTCGAGCTAAATAAAATGGTTATGAATAAGCTAAAATGGAATTTAATTAAATAAAGTTGAGTCGGAATCGATTTAAATTGGTTATAAAACTTAAGTAATTGTTTATTCACATGGATATCATCAAATTGTGTAGAAATGATTGTCGTTTGACGTAAACGAGATTTAATTAAATTCTATGAATTAGTGGATGCAAATATACTTGATTTTTGAATCAATTTATATGAATATGAGTTTGTTTGGAATTATAAATGAATTGAAGGTAAGTAAGTGAGTTGTACATCACTTAAATTGAATGCAAGGGTAAGAAAAGCGAGTGAAAGCAAATGAATTCGTGATTGAAACCTTATTAATTACTTTTAAGTGCTGTTTGGTAGGTATGGCTTATGAAATCCATGTGTTAGCTATTGAAAATGAGTGAAATGTAAATAAATTTCCTATATATGGCACTTAAATATTTAAATTGAGTAAGTACAGGTACCTGAAGGCCGTTTGGCTGGATTTGAATGCGCTAATTGCGCCGCTTGCTTAAAATGCTAAATAAAGGTACGCCACGCAATGAAAATAGGAAATATGAACTGTTTTTGTTTTCCGACCGTGTGGGTCGATGTATATATATTTATATCTCTTGTCAAATTGCAAAAGCTCCTCCGTACAAAGGAGACTCTGCCAAAAAATTTCGAAAATTTTAAGAGTGAGAAAATTTTTGGAAAAATTTTCATTAGCAACAAAACGATTTCAAATTGGAATTTAAATAAGGGATTTTGGAAATGGAAATTGAAACTAATTTAAAATAATGATATGAATCAGTTATAAATGGAAGAAAAAATTCAATATTCAGAATTGAAGATAAATTGAATTCATATGAAAATGGAAAAATTAATTTGAATAGAAGTAGATATGAAAACTTCTGTAAGGAAATGAATAAAATGACTTTAAAAGCTATGATTGGATATTATTGCTAAGTAGGATATGCAGGTATTATAAAGGGAAAGGAAAATTTGTTTTGATTTCAAAAGATAAATTTGAATTGCTCGACAAAAAGGTATGTATTTAAATTTCCGTATGAAATTTGATTAGGTTTTTGATCTAGCCACTTGGCATTTTGTTTTCTTCTGGAATTTGAGAGCCTGTGGAGGCATTTTGTAGTTGTACCGAGCTAGCTACGCAAAGGAGACGCTGGCAAAAATTTTCGAAAATTTAGGGCGTTAGAAAAATTCTGAGAAATTTTGATAATTCAAAATTTGGTTTTAAATTGAAATTTGAATGATTGAGCAAAAAGGCATTGTTTGAAAACTGTGGGAGAGTTTGGGAAGTTAGTAAGAACGATAATGAGTCTTTTATAAAAAGATGGTTGGTAGGATGTTGAACTGTTGGTTTTGGGGGAAAAGTAAACGGGTATTGGAGTATTCTTCTTAACTAGCAATTTCGGGGACAAAATTCTTTTAAGGGGGGAGGAATGTGATGACCCGAAATTTTTAGGCATTTGAAATTAGAATATTTAATCAATTTTAAATATTTGAAAGATAGTTTAATTTGGATTTCAGATATCAGTTTGAATTTGATGATTGAATTTATTGAATTTAATAATTTGAATTTGGGTAATTATTGAATCTTCAGTTTTAAGCCTGTTAAAAATAATTTGAAGGCTTATAAAATTTATAATGATGATACTGAAGATAATAGAATGGTTGAAATTTAATTTAAAGGTGATTTGTTCAGTTTTAATAATATATCATTTAAATTGAATTTAAAAATAGCCTTCTGGGGGCACAATCTCGGAATTCGACGAAACTAGTTCCATTGGATCTGTAATATTGTATTATTATCGGATTTCAATTTTCGTAATGTTTGGAGTTGTTGTGTGAGCGTATGATATACAAACGCGCTAAAATTTATATCGAGAATTTAATGTTATAATTGGATGCAAAACGCAATTTTCTCCATATGACTAAATTAGGCCCTGAAACACATTCCATTGTGTTCGGAATACAGATAAAATCTTATAAACGCCTGGAGGCATATCTAATTCGGATTTCGAGATTTCGAGTTATGCTTAACGAGATATTTTGGAATTAAATAATATTATAAAATTTCTAAGTCAAACCCTATTACGTCTCCATCAGCTACCCTACGCGTACAAGCCTCCTTCCTTCACATTTAAGCCGCGTATGCTTTTCTTCCTGCTGAATCCAATTCAAAACTCATACTTATATAAAAAAAGGGGGAACTCAGAGGAAAACCCGTGTCTCCCTCTTTTCAATTCGTGTTCAATTCGAACTCGAGCTAGGGGATTCAAGGCCGCAAGGTGATTAAAGGGAGTGGAGGTCGGCGCGTTCGCGAGCAAGGGAGAAGAGGAGGTCGATGTTAGAAGCGGCGCGCGATTCGAAGGCGGAGGAGCTTGGTCATCGGAAAAAGGCGATGGCGGCTCGAGTGGCGCTCGCAAGGCAAGGAGGCGTTCGTGCACGCAAGGGTAGAATCGAGGCCGAGATTTTGGGGGTTTCGCGATGCTGGAAGGAACGTGATGACCGGAGGTAGGCTTGGTGATGGGTCGTGGTAGTGGCCGATGCTGATGGTGGTTCGAGCATGGCGATGTTTCGAGGTCTGCAGTCTTATTCTTTTCTTTTTCGTCTTGTTTTCTTTTAGTTTAAAATATAGGCAAATAATAAAATATATGTATAGGATGTACAAGACAGTACTATTTCAATTTAATATATATAGAAGATATTTTATTTTAAATTATTTCGTTAAAATCACATATGTACATTTTACAGAAATAAATAAATAAATATAACAATAAGGTTTTTGTTTTAAATATATGCATATATGTGTATAGGTTGGGAAAAAGATTTTATTTGGTTAATTACAGAAAAGGAAAAGTATATAAATATTTTGCAGTAAGTTTTATAAAAATTCTGTTTCTAAATTAATATATATATATATATACATATATGTATATATAATTTGAAAGGAGTTTTATTTTAATTGAAAATAGTGTATTAAGGAGACTAATTAGTGTAATTAACTTATATTAATTATTTTTAAACAAAGGGGATTTTTATAGGAAAATTATTAGTCAAATTAAATTTAATAAATAGTAACAGATTATCTGATTATCTCAGATATTAATAAATTATGTAATGTTGTACAAGGTCTAATACTATGAAGAGAACAAGTCAGGATTGGATGGAATTGCAAATAAAACAAAGGTGAGTTAATCTCACTCAACTGGGTTTTTATTTAAATCTAAATGGTTAAATTTAAATGATTGGTTGAATGGTTTAATTGAATTGATGTGCTATATTATATATAGTAGTATATAGTATATATTGGTGCGATTGATTTCCCGCATTATATAGCGGATGAGACCCTATGCGTCGCATAATAGCGGATGATATTATATTAATCCCATATACCGCGATATTCCACCTCGAAGTGGAATTGGTATTGTGCTAACATCTGTGGATGCATAAAAACAGGTTGGAGGGATCCACTGGATTCCTCACAATATAGAAATTATTTTCATAATTGATGATGCATTTTATTTATATACCGTGAAAGATTAATTTGGGAATTAAATTGTGTTGTGTTATGATTGGATAAGTATAATTTGGGATTCTAAATATAAATAGAATAAATTTGGTGGTTTGATATGTAATTACTTAATGTAATTAATAAAATATAATTACGTAGGGAAGTAATTGATAAATAATTACTGGATGTAATTAGTTGAATGATGATTTGTTAATAAAAGTAAATTGGGTACAATTACTTTGTGTAATTAATCAAGAGATTAATTAAGATAATTAATATAGGAATAATTAATTTATTTAATGAAGTAAATAAAAAGGTAGATAATTACAGGTTGAGATAAATCAAGAGTGATTAACATTTGTGGTTTAATTAATGATTAATTATTTAATGTAATTAAATTAGATTAGGATAAATTGAAATGTAAATGGGAAATCGTTAATTTATATAATTAATGCCGTAATTAAAGATTGATTAATTAAGATTAATTAATCAATAACAAATGATTTATGAGAGCTTAATTAATATAAGTAATTAAGGATTAATGTAATTAATTATAGTTAATTGAATTGTGAAGTAATTAAAGATTAATTACTGTTTTTGGTTAAGAATTATTAATTTTTGTAATTAATTAAAGATAATTACTTGAATGTAATTGAAGGATAATTAATCCCGGGTGATTTATTAAAATGGATAATTAAGGGATGATTAATTAATTGATTTGAAATTAATTAATGTTAAATGAAGGAATCTAAGTGATTGAGGTTAGTAATTCAATTAGAATTAATTAAATTAATTTGGAAGTGATCAAGTTTGCTTATGGATGATTGAATGGTATTGGATGCCTTGAATAAGACTCAAAGAGACCAGGGTCGGGTATGGGAAAATATCCAAAACCACTTCGAATTTTTATAGATTGATATGTGAAATCAATAGGCTGGAATGAAATGATATAAGTGAATTGGACTATTTAATCTAAATTTTGGTACTTAGAAAATTGATGTGTGAAATAAGTGATGCCTATAAAAAATTGTGAATTTGTAAATTGATACAAGTTACCCCGAGTTTTACATAAGTTGTATGCTTTGTATTTCATGTTGAATGGGTTTACTCACGCTGGTCTCCAGCCTGACCCGGGTGTTACTTTAATGTAATGCTCGGGTCAGACCGGGTATTACAGATTTTCAAGTAAGGACGTTCTAGAGCTCAGAAGGCGAGCTGGATGGCAAGAACGTATGGAGTGTTTCTGCTGTATTATATTGTTGTATGTCCAGCGTCTGTATATATGTGCAACTTTGATGTATTATAAATTTATTTGACGGATACAGAAATCTTTTGTAAACTGTTATTATTTGATATTATATTTTCATCCGC
This sequence comes from Allium cepa, assembly GCA_030765085.1. Lineage (NCBI taxonomy): Eukaryota > Viridiplantae > Streptophyta > Magnoliopsida > Asparagales > Amaryllidaceae > Allium > Allium cepa. The sequence continues at coordinate 622,263,674 of CM060928.1, forward strand.
TGCGAATGTAAGAATCTTTGTGGTGTTTCTTCTTCTTCTTCTTCTTCTTCTTCTATCTCTTTCTTCTTTTTCCTAACTATCTGGAATTTTCGGAATCGAAAATTCCGGGTCATTACAAACATAGATATCTCTCCCTACTCTAACTCAGCAAACTTTCTGAGCAAATCAGACAGCGCATCATAGACATGAACCTCTCTTGGAACCTCCTCTTAAATTCAGCCCATGTCATTGTCTCTTCATCCGCTCCCGCCGTCACACTATTCCACCAGAATAAAGCTGCTCCTTGAAGCTGTCTTGAAGCTAGTCTTCTCTTCTGCTCATCATTGATCTCCAAGTCTGCAAACATTCGCTCACAATGCAGCAACCAGCTCTCCACCTCAATAGTTTCCTCAGTTATAATAAATGGCTTCCCTCCAAGCCTAAAATAGTCTCTACTCAAGACATCATAATTGTTGACCACCGGAGCTTCCTGAACTTATCCTACAACATTTCATCCAACCACTCCTGCAGCAATTCCAGCTTGCATCATATTGGTGAAAAACTGATACATAGCCCCCATATCCACTTGTGGGATTCCAGAATCAACATTTCATGCTTATGCCTGACCTTGATTCCTTCTAATATTCGATCTGGCATTTCCATTTGTGGTGGTTCTTCCTCCAAGATTCACTCATCCACTTTTAGCATCCATATCTGTGTTCAAGCCTTATGAGATACAAAAGAACAGCTTAAGAGAGATAGGAGAATAAAGATATAACATATGCTTACATATAGAAAATACAAGTATGTTACTATAGCGTAATCCCAAACCCCGATCTTATCTTTAATTCCTTAGGATTATGTTTTTAAAAATCATTTTAGTTTAAAGTTTTTTATAAACCTATGTTCTGATACCAAGTTGTAACATCCTCTATTTGGAGGCCCAAAGCTAGACGCTACAGATGTTGCAATCATCCATAGTATCAACTTCCAGTGATCATTTACGATAATGTTAATGGTATTCGTAATATCAAAAGCACTTGAATATGAAATAAAACCATCACATATTAAAAACATTCTTCTGATTACATTTCAAAATAACATTTCATAACCAAGTTACGTAATCCCAAACGCTTCCTAGGTTCAGATCAAATATAATTATTACATAAATAGGCCAAGAGAGACATATGAAGATGCTTCCTTGGTTGACCAGAGTACTATATAGTCATAACTGAAATAATACAAAACAACGGAATCAAATAAAATAAAACAACTCCTAAATAGCTATCCGTTAGCCACTTGCTCATCTTCGAAAGCTTTATTCGCTAATCTACTAAAACCTAAAAATCCTCAACCCTCATCTTACTCAAATCAATTTTGAGCACTTGAGAGTTTAAGGGGAAAAACATAAACTTTGAGTCAGTCATAAAGCTTGGTGCAAATAATACTATAAATCTCGGTTATTTGATATTAAGTGAGACCACGCCGCTTTGCAGAACGGGTTTCCCCTTTGTAACATCCTTTTAAAGCATATCTTTTGCAAATCATAATCCTGCAACCAAAACTAATTAGAATTGTAAAACATTATCATGTGAAAATACATATTAGGTAACGAATGAACTATTTGTCCGAACGCTATAGTTTTGTTTGGCTAACTACTAACCTTTGGCTGACATATGCCTACCAGACAACATAAACAAATAATCTAACATCTGTTAGATACTGCTCTTCTAAAAGGTCTGTCCCTAACTTACTTTTTCCAGGTCTGCTGATCCTATTGGTTTTGTGGGCTCACCACTAACCAACCTCTATACAAATATATTCCCTTATGTGTGTAACATCATTTTAGTCTTTTAGTGTGACAAAGCCCTACACACTAGAATTTTGGACTAAATTAGCTAGGTGCTAATAGCTAATGTATAGGGCACGACCGTATACCAGTCCCATCTGGTATACAAATATCTGAGTCATTTTACTTAGGTAATCTTCCCTTAAATTTTCCTTGGAAACCTTTCTTCTCAAAATGTCTAAACCTTTAAATCAAACTTAAACAAGGAAAATATATACTTTGTGCTTTATTCAATTCATCTTTCCACGTTATATATATACTTTACTCAAATCTTTGTTGATGAAAACATTTAAACCTTAAAAAGTACTCCTTTCGGATTCATTGAAAGTACCCCTTTCAAAACCAAGTAAACCCTTCTTTATAACCTAGGCTGAAAGGCCAAAATATTCCTTTTGAAACCATGCATAATCTTCCTTTCGAAACCATTGAAAAAACTTTCATTCGAAAGCTTTAAAACCTTAGCTCCTATCTTTAAAACCTTTAACATTATCTTTCAAAATGACTGGAAAAAACTTTCCTTTAGAAACTATTGGGGAACCACCCTTTCGAAAACGCATCAAAACCTTTACAAACAACAAACCTTTCAAAAGCATTTTGGGTTCAATTTAGTACATGTAGAAACCTTTCTAAATCTTTTAAATCTATTTCCTTCAAAACCTTTGGGTTCTACCTTTAACAGAGCAAAAGGGTCATAAAACAATTAAGTTGAAAGCACTCTTTCGAAAGCTATTCCTAAGTAAAAAAGTGATGGTGTTGAAATCAACCCTTTCGAAAGCATTGGAGCAGTGGACTGGATTTTAAAACAAAGTATACGTTCCGAAACCATTGACTACGAAAGGTAGAAATGCGACAGCTAAGGGTTTTGACCCCTTCGAAAGAATTTACTTAAAACAAAAGGCGCAATCCATTCGAGACCATTCTTTTAAACAATTAGATCTAGTCGAAAGCCAACCATGTAGGATCGATTTCACCATAGAGGGGGAGGGGGTGAATAGGGTGATACTAATAACAATTAAAATTTATGCAGAAATATATATATAATAATTGCAGCACAGATAATAGTAGAATAATAAAAGCAAAAATAGAACAACACACATTTACCCAGCTTCAGCAAAACCCTATCTACGTGTTGCCTCCAAGGTTTCTACTAGAAATTAAATAGTTAGACACTTACATACGTAAATTTGGGACATCAGCTAACGACTAACATAACTCTACGCTTAAAATCCTGCCACAACTTAGCACTGAATTTCGAATTCTCGAACTACACCATCGTAGTTCGTAACCTAGTCACACAACTAGAAAGTAACAAAATTTAAAATAGGCATTACAAAATAAAAACAAAATTAAACAAAAACTTTTTATAATAATTATTGCCCAATAAAAATTGAAGACCGACCCAATTCTAATTAAAAGAAGATGTTGACTCTCTTTTCTTTTCTGTGTAAAACTTCGACCTTTTTTTCTTTGTTTCTCTTCAATAATTAGGGCTTTGTGAAATTTGAAGCGTCGATTCAAAAATTGATCGATTAAGTGATGAATTCACTTCAGCTTTGCTTCATCAATTGATCGTAGCTTTGATTAATATGTGGCGGCTTCAAGTTGCGTCGAGCTTGAATGCTATGATTTGGTATGTGATTTTCTTGTTCGATTTTGAATTTGCTCGACTTCGATTCGAGTTATAGATTTGTTCGTGATTTAGCTAGCTACGGTATTTGCTTGAACTCGAATGATAACATGTCGATGATGATATGGGAATTTATACGGTTCGAATCCCTTAATTTTCGTTCGTATATTTGAGTTTGAATTCATTAGTGATTTTCACTTGTCCATTCGATTTTACTTGAGTGCTTATGATTGATCTTGACTGGTTCATTTGTTTACACGTTACCGATACATTTTTATTTGCTTGAGTCGGTTCTTTATTTTTCTCCTACGATCATAGACATTTTAATTTTGAGACAATCTAGAATTTGACTTGTTCACAATTGACTTGCAGCAATTTTTGAACTGCTGTTTTATTCTCTTTTCAAACTATGACTTTGTTCATGACCCACGGCTTTGAATTTCTTCATTTTTACATACTTTCACTAGTTCGAACTGCGTTCATTTTGCTGGAGTCTTGTGAAGATTGAAATGATCTTCATGAGTATACATATATACATACATACATACATGTATGTATATATGTGTGTGTGTCTGCACTTGAAATTATTCATGTCTCCGTTACATGTTCACTTATATGTATTCACAACTGTTTTGTTACAGTTTGATTGGTATGTTGATCCTGTTCACTACTTTGAATCTTCATGTGTATGTTTGGACTGCTGCATCTCTCGGTAAAGTTGTATTTATGAACTCTGGTTGCATTGTGAGGTTTCCACTGCTCTATTGCTTTGCACTTTGGTCCCTGGTTTCGTTCATGTCTTTGAAACTAATATACATACACACACACACACACATATATATATATATATATATATGCATACAAGTCTGGTTCAAGTGTGTTCATCATATGTATACACACATACATATATGTATGTATATTTGTGTATGTCCTTGCATGTTTTCATGTGTGTTCGAGCTTGTTCTAGCCCGAGTTGCATTTGCAGTCTGAAACTCGAGATGCTGTCTTGTTCCAGTGTCTACACATGTACGCTCCATTGTCATATTTCTCAAGTCCTTGCTTCCATGTATGATTCCGATCTAGGTTACGTTACTTGCTTGCTTCCTTGCATTGCTTCAAGTTGACTGGTCTAGCATAATTTTTACTAACTATTTTATAACTTAAGATAGTTTATAATAATAGCAGAACAACAATGAAATATCAGATCAATAAAGAAACTGTCAAAGAAATTTACTAACTATACTGTCTTAAGTCAATTTACTAACTATACTTTGTTGCATTGCTTCAAGTTGACTTAAATTTTTAGAGAAATTTACTAACTATACGGTCTTAAGTCATAATATATGCTTAATATCGACACTTATCACTATTTCAATTATTATTTATCTTTTCGATAATCAGTAGGAAGTCAGATTAGTTAATGTAGTCATTAAGGTCAAATCCAAAAATAATTTTAAAATCAAATTTTCTAAAATGACTAATCGGAAACCAAGTCAACAAAATCTATTTTCTGGAAGGGTTTTATAAAAAAATTGTCTGCTAATTGAAAATCAGTTGAAATGAAAAACATGTAGATATTTTCTTTAAAAATGATGCGACTAACGAATGTTTCAACATAAAACACGTTCCACCAGTACTTTTTCTATCAACTAGGCTACCAGTGTAATTTGCATCTAAATTCTCCTTTAACTCAAGGTTATCATTAGATAGATATCATGGACCAAATCATGGAGTGTGCCACAAATGCCTTAAAATCCTTTTTACAGCTTTTAAATGAAATTCTTTTGGATTTGAATTGAAACCATGCAAATAAACAAACAGTGAACATAATGACAGGTCTAGAATCAGTTAAATGAACAAATATATCCATGAGTATCTTGAGTAATCATCAATCAATACAAAACAACATTTCCTACTACCTATACTTTTAATATCGTTAGTCCAAACAAATTTGTGTGAACTAGTTTAAGGATGAAAAGATGACTGGTCAATATTTGCACAAATCAGAATCAAAATCAATATTTATTTCCTTATCACATACTAGCTGAATTAATCAGATTATGGTGTAGATTGTCACATTTAATATATCATTCAAGATAAATGTACTGTTACCTATTTTACCTTTACCGATAATTTTTCGTTGTTGCTTATTGTGATTTTGCCACCATTGTGCTTGGCTAAGGACTTTGATTTTGTAGCCCATTGTGTGCCTGGAACAGCCAGAGTCTAGGTAAACCTTTTTTTTCCTTAGCCTGCCACCACACCTACACGAGGAAAGATTTATGTGATCAATTTGTTTTTATAGGTACATGGTTGTTAGTGACAAAATATTTTGAAAAATATGTTTGTGTAGACCCAAAACAATCTATATTTGTTCCTTTCAGCACCCAGATTTGTTTAACTTTAAGGGATTTTACATTTGTGCCTTTAGGAACCCAAATTGATATTTTTTTCATGTGTTTGGGTCTATACCAACAATTATTGTGATTGTGTCCAGTTTTTCCATAAATTGTGCACTTGGGATTGAGTTGATTAATTTTTCTCCTAACACGTTCAGATTGAGTGCACCCAAGTCCTTGTCTAACAATATTAACAGCTTGTTTCCCTATTAGCATATTTAGTGATTTTGCTCCTCTGGAGGATTTTCCTAAAGTTGTAGACAATTGTTGGACTTGTTTTTTGGGTGGTTCATTTTCATTCAATAACAATGTACACTTTTTAATAGCATTTTCTCTCCTAGTGTTTTCACTTTCTTTCATAATTAGAATTTCATTTTCAAGTGATTTAATTTTAATTTCTGATTTTTTAGTTTCTTCTTCAAGTGATGGACACTTATCACACTTGGGGCTCTTGTTTCGATAGTTTTTAACCAATTGATCAAGCTGTTTATTTAATTCTATCAAATTTTCTCTTTATGATTCAATTTTAGCATATTTCTCCCTAAGTCTTTCAAAACAACCATTTACTTCATGAAAATATATGAGTAATTTCGAATGAGTAAGTTTTGATACCTCGTTTGGCTCGTCACCATCACTATCAGTTATTTCTCCTTGAAGATACAAATTTTCTTTTTCACTCTCACTGCCAGTGCTTTTATCAACTTGATCAGTTTTATCCCAAGTAGCTGCGTAACTTCTCCTTTTCGGTTTCTTTCCTCAGCTTAGTCGATTTTGAGGACAACTTGGCTTGATATGACCGGATTTATTGCAATTATGACAAATGATCTATTGCTCTTCTGGGTTGTTTAAAACATTGACTATTCTGCTTTACAGTTATTGATTTAGAGTTGGACTTCCATACTTATGATTCCACCTTTTGAATTTCTTTTTTATCAGCGCCAGTTCTACTGCACTATCATCATCATCATCTTCTTCACTTTCAGTTGTTCCTTTGAGAGCTATTGATTTCTTTCGAGTATCACCTCCTTCACGTTCTTCCTTGAATTTCATTTCTAGCTCATAAGTGGTGAGATTTCCAATGAGTTCTTCAGCTTTAACTTGTTTCAAATCCTTTGATTCTTGAATAACAGTAACTTTTGCTTCAAAAATTTTTGGAAGGACTCTGAGGATTTTTTGGACTATTTCCAATTCTGTATATGGTTTTTTGAGAGCTTTTGATTTGTATATAAGATTAGAAAGTCATCCATACATCTCTTTGATATTCTCATCCTTGGCCATTGTGAAGTTCTCGTATTGGCTACTAGGCATGGAAAGGCGAGATTCTTTGACTTGGGAGGTTCCTTCATGAGTCACTTCAAGTGTTAGTCAATTTTCCTATGCAGTTAGATAATATGAGACACGATTAAATTCAATTTGATCTAATAATAAATAATAGAATTCATAGCTTTAGCATTGGAATTTTGTAGTTTATTTCCAAGATCTATCCATTGATCCATCGTTTTTTCAATTTCTTAACCACTGTAGTTGGTGTCCTATATCCCGTCTCAACAATATTCCAAGAATAAATGGTTTTCAAAAAAAATTCATTCTATTTTTCCAATAAGCATGTTCACAATCGAACATGGGTGGTCTAACTATGGACTGACCCTTAGCAAAAACATTATTAAAAGAAGCCATTTAAAAAATAAATTTTTAAAACAAAAATTGGTTTTTTAAAAACCAAAATTTTAAAATAAAAAATGTTTTTTGGTTCCTGGCTCCGATACCATTTGTAGGATCAAATTCACCCTAGAGGGGGTGAATAGGGTGATACTAATAACAATAAAAATTTATGCGGAAATATATATATAATAATTGCAGCACAGATAATAGCAAAATAATAAAAGCAGAAATAGAACAACATAGATTTACCTAGTTTCGGCAAAACCCTGCCTACGTGCTGCCCCCAAGGTTTCTACTAGAAATTAAGTAGTGAGACGCTTACACACGTAAACTTGCGACACTCGCTAACGACTAACATAACTCTACGCTTAAAACCCTGACATAACTCAGCCATGGAGTTGCGAATTCTCAAAATACACCACCGTAGTTCGTAACCTATTCACACGACTAGAAAGTGTCACGATTTAAAATAGAAATTACAAAATAAAAACAAAATTAAACAAAACCGTATTATAAAAATTATAGCCCAATAAAAATTGAAGACTGGCCCAATTCTAATTGAAAAAAGACGTCTCCTCTTTTCTTTTCAGTGTTCGGCCGTTCTTTCTTTGTTTCTCTTTAATAATTAGGGCTTTGTGAAATTTGAAGCACCGATTTAAAAATTGATTGATTGAGTGATGAATTCACTTTGGCTTGGCTTCATCAACTGATCCTAGCGTCGATTAACATGCGACGGCTTCAAGTTGCGTCGAGCTTGAATGCAATGATTGGTACATGATTTTTTTGTTCGATTTTGAATTTGCTCGACTTCGATTCGAGGTATAGATTTATTCGTGATTTAGCTAGCTCTGGTATTTGCTTGAAGTTGAATGATAATATGTCGATGATGATATGGGAATTTATAGGGTTCAAACCCCTTAACTTTCGTTCGTATATTTGAGTTGAATTCATCAATGATTTTCACTTGTTCATTGGATTTTGCTTGAGCGCTTGTGATTGATCTTGACTGGTTCATTTGTTTACACGTTACTGATACATTTTTATTTTCTTGAGTCGGTTCCTTATTTTGCTCCTACGATCATGGACATTTAAATTTTGAGATAATTTGGACTTTGACTTGTTCACAATTGACTTACTGGCAATTTTCGAACTGCTGTTTTATTTTCTTTTCAAATCATGACTTTGTTCATGACCCACGATTTTGAATTTCTTCATTTGTATATACTTTAATTTGTTTGAACTGCCTTCATGTTGCTAGTGTCTTGTAAAGTTTGACATGGTCTTCATGAGTATATACATATATGCATACATGTATGTATATATGTGTGTGTGTATGCACTTGAAATTATTCATGTCTCTGTTGCATGTTCACTTATATGTGTTCACAATTGTTTTGTTGCAGTCTGGTTGGTATGTCGATCTGGTTCACTACTTTGAGTCGTCATGTGTATGTTTGGACTACTGCATCTCTCTATAAATTGTATTTATGAACTCTATTTACTTTGTGAAGTGTGCACTTCTCTATTGCTTTGCACTTTGGTCCCTGGTTTTGTTCATGTCTATGAAACTTATATATATATATATATATATGTACATATATGTATGTATGTATATATATATATATGTACATATATATATATATATATGCATACAAGTCTGGTTCAAGTGTGTTCATCATGTGTATACATACATACATACATATATATGTACATATATGTATGTATATATGTGTATGTCGTGAGCATGTTTTCATGTGTGTTCGAGCTTGTTCTTGCCTGAGTTGCATTTGCAGTTTGAAACTCGAGATCCTGTCTTGTTCCAATGCCCACACATGTATGCTCCATTGTCATATTTCTCGAGTGCTTGCTTCCATGTATGATTTCGGTCTAGGTTACATTACTTGCTTGCTTCCTTGCATTGCTTCAAGTTGACTGGTTTGAATGCGTGTCTTGATATGTGTACATTTGAGCATGTTGTTTTCATTTGCACCCGACCTTGCCATGTTGAGTTACTTTAACATTTTGATTTGATCTTCACATGTACACTATGTTGAGGCCTTTTTGGTTGAGACTTTTGAAGCTCTGTTGTCACCTCTTGAAATCTAGTTCACTTCAGTTCTGTATATTGAATTCGTTTTGTCTCGAGTTTGAATGGTCTGTACAAGTCTGGGTTGCCATGTATTTTGGTCTGAATTTCATATTGATCATCATCTCTCTAGTTTCATGTGTACTCAAGTCTCATTGTTTCGTATGTATGCACTATGTATATACATGTGTGAACATACATGTATATATGTATGTTGTGGCTTGATTTTAGAGTGGTCTGCATATCTAGGCTATATTGTATGTGGTTCCATTATGCTTTGCACTCCTGTATATATGCACTGAAGTGTGGTCTCGATCATGCTTATGTTATTTTTATGCATATATCTTGTTATTTCATTGAAGTAGCGCACTATCTATTCATGGCTTCACATCTGGTTTCATATGCTGTTGATGACTTTGTACATTTGTTGTCTTGTTTGGTTCTTGTTGCCCTTTTGAAGTCTGGTTTAGTTCAATTGCATTGTTCTAACTGTACTATTCCATTTGAAGTGGTCCTGGTTTGGTTTTGAAATTTGGATTTGCTCGATCCCTTGTACATGTGATTGAGGCCGTTGTCATATTTGTTGGACCTGAGCATGTTTTGTTATTTTGGTCAAGACTTCATGTGTACATTAGTTAGAGAACTTCCTTGAGTCTTTTGTTCTTTCTGAACTAATTTTTTTTTTGCATGCACCTGAGTTGAATCCAACTTTTTCTTGGGTTTGACCTTGTGCTCATCTGTCCCTACAACTTTATCAAGCAAGTATATATCGATGTGCATGTCTTTGTGGCATGTACAGTGATCCACTGTGCATGTTACAAGGTGTTCGTGTATGATGAATTCAAAAAAAATGACGACGAACAACCCAAATAATTGAGGCAAATAATATTTTAAAATGCTTCATTGTACACTGCAAAAATATTTCTTTTTCAATTTTACTATGTCGGTGTTTATTTTTGTAGATAATTCAGATGCTGGATACAAACTGGAATAGAGTTGAAGATAAATACGAGTGTTTGAGTGATATGTAGCGAGGTCAAAATTGTAAATTGAAATTTGTGGCGTAATTGGAATTGTAATCTAATTGAAATTGAATTGTAAGTGAAATTATGTAAATATAGTGAGAGCCGAGGTTTGTACTATTTAAATTTGTAATAAAATATTTGTTTGAATAAAATATTTGTTTGAACATGAATTCTGTGTTATTTATTTTATTCATCAAATATTTATTCAATTACGTGAAAAATAAAATAGTACAATAACAAATATATTATATGAATATATATATATATATATGTTTATTATCATTAAACAAAAATCATATACTAGCATATTCAACAAACCAAGTCGAAAGCAAACACTCCGAAAGAAAAACAAGCACGTTTTTATTTAAAACAAAGCAACGTTTCGACCCTATCAGAACCTGATGTCTTGACCCAGTACCTTCCGCCTCTGTCAAATTCACTATGTATCTAGTTATTGATACTATGTGCATCAGTTTTTATCAAGGTGGAAGCGGAAGTACTCCATTGAAACCTAAAGCTGCCGAAAGAGACGAAACATGCCAAATGCATGTAAAAACTGATTTTTTCTTTAAAAAGAATTTATTTTCAACTAACCTGCATTGTTTGTCAAAATATTATTGGTTGCAAATTTTCTTTTATAAAAGTACTGCCAAGATTTCAGAAATAAACTATCTAAATAATTTACGGAATACCCCTTCTCCTTTTATAAATATATAAAACATTTAAATCCTATAACTTAAATAATTTTATATATTCATCAAAATAGTTATGAAAATTCTACAAAAATTCCAAAAAATCACTTTTTAATATATTTTCTAACATGCACCAATTTCAGACCCAAAACATATATTATTTAGTCGTAAATAATTTTAAACCCAATTAATTATTTCTTCACTAGAAAATTAATTTAAAATCCACCTCAATTTAGAAAATTATGAAAATTGAAATCTATCTTTATAATATCATCTCTGATCTAAATCCAAAATCGCAAGGCATTTGGATGTCATTTAATAGGGGTTTCATATTGAAACATATCATAAAATCTATAATGAATATGCATAATTCATCAGCAAGCATATATAAATATTTAATCCTTCAAAAACATTGCTAAACATTGCAAAATACTTCATATTCATCTTAAAATAAAAGCAATTAAAAAATTAAATGTAGTCATTATTCACCTTGGCTTTAAGATTAAGGATTTAAGATTTGAATTGATTACTCTTCTTCCTTTAGCTTTTCTTCCTCTAGTTTTTGCTAATGGCGGCCGACCTCTATTTTTGTTTGATATTGCAAATGAACATATGGAATAAATTCCCAAGGGTTTAGGGTATTAGAGTACTCTTTTTCCAACTGTACCCCTCACCAATTTCCTTTACCCATTTTATTTTAGTTCATTTATTCTCTTTGGCATAGCCACCCCTTATTAATCACAAATCTTAATTCCCTAATCATCACATTATTATTTTTTATTTAGCTAAATAAATATCCTAAATAATGTTACTATAAATTAGGGTCATTATAGTGTTCGATTAGAGATTGAGTTATTAGGTCATGCATTTGCCTGTAAGCTGTATGTTTATAATTTTGCGGGTTTTAGGATTATCTTGGGTATTGATTGGTTGAGTATATATGAGGCTAGTATATTTTTCCTAGATAGGAAGATATCACTAAGACACCTTAATAATCGCGATCGAATTATATACATAGTTAAGAAATCGAGTTTGGATGCTTGTGTTTCATTGGGTGAAACAAGAGTAGAGGATGAGGTAAATTGGGTTTTTGTTGTAAGAGAGTACGCAGATGTGTTTGAGCCTATTATAGTACTAGCACCAAAATGATCTATTGAGTTTCAAATAGATCTTGTGTCTGAAATTGAATCTGTAAGTAGACCACTAGAAGAATGACACCTACCAAGATGAAGGAGGTAAAGGTGTAGCCCCTGGACTTAGAAGGAAAGATTTTTAATAGGCCAAGCAGTTTTCTTTGGGGAGCGGCGGTAGTGTCATAAAGAAACCGAATAGATCATTGAGATTGTATATTGATTATCATAAGTAGAATGAGAAGTAGATAAAGAATAGATATCCTTTGCCGAGAATTGATGATTTATTTGATCAGTTGAGTGGAGCCAAATTATTTTCCCTATTTGATTTGGCAATAAGGTTCCATAAATTGAGGATGTTGGAGGATGGTATTCCTTTTATGGCATTTCGAATAAGGTATGGTTCGTACGAGTGGCTAGTAATGCCATTCAGATTGACTAATGTGCTTGCTTTCTTTATGGACTGATGAATCGAACTTTCCGAGAGCACATGGATAGGTTCGTGCTGGTGTTCATTAATGACATTTTGATATATCTTAAGGATGAGAAAGATCATAAGATTCTTCTTAGAATAGTTCTTAATACGTTGAAGCAACATCAACTAAAAGCGAAGTTTTTGAAGTGTCATTTCTAGAAAAGAGATATTTCTTAGGCATGTAGTCTCAGAAGTAGGGTTGTCTTTTGATCTATCTAAGATTGAAACTGTAATTAATTGGTAGAGCCCCGGGACGGTGACCGAAATAAGAAGTTTTCTTGGATTAGCTAGCTATCGCCGGAGATTCACCAACGATTTCTCATGGATAGCAACACCTTTGATTAAACTAACCAAGAAGGACATAAAGTTTATTTGGTCAAATAAATGCGAGGTGGAGGTCCTTAAAGCATTTGTCAACCAATGTGTCTGTGTTAGTTGTACCATATGGTAATTAGGATTTGGTGGTGTACATAGATGCGTGTGGAACATGATTAAGATTTGTGTTGATGCAAAGAGCTAAAGTGATTGCTTATGCTTCTCGAAAGCTCAAACAATATGAAGTTAGATATTCGACTCATGATTTGGAGTTGGCAGATGTAATCTTTGCTTTGAAGGTGTAGAGACACTATCTTTATGGAGAAAGATGCGAGTTGTATATGGATCATAATTCCTTGCAGTATTTATACTCTCAGAAGGAGTTGAATATGAGACAGCAGAGAAGGCTGGAGTTTATAGTTGCTTATGATTTTGATATTGAGTATATGCTAGGGGAAGGAAACAAATTTGTTGATGCACTTAGCAGAAAACATCAGAATGAGGTTTTAGCTATATTGGCAGAATGGAATGATTTTGAGGCATTGACTACTTGTAGTGTGCAGTTAAGATAATCAGTTTACTACCATATTATCGTGTTTAAAAGTTTGGCCAGTATTGATTAGAAGGACTACTTCAAAGCAAAGAGACGATCTATTACTCATTAGAAAGTTTAGAAGATCAGGAGATGGAATTGAATTGATGGTTTAAAGGATTTTACTCTTGACCAGAAAGGGTGGTTAAGAAAGAAAAGATGATTATGTGTTCCATATGTTGGTGACCTAAGGAGAGAAGTTCTTAGGGTGAGTCATCGATTGAAGTTTACTATTCCTCCTGGAGGAACTAAGATGTATCGGGATATGAAGAGAAGTTTCTTTAGGAAGGTATAAAAAGGGATTTAGGCTTATTGGTAAAGCAATATTTGAATTGCTAGCAAGTGAAAGTCCAACATCAAAAGCCAAGTGGTTTGCTTCATCCTTTAGATATACCAGTTTGGAAATGAGACTCTATATCCATGGATTTAATTGACGGGTTGCCAAGGTCGAATAAGGGAAATGAGAGTACTTGGGTTATAGTGGATAAACTGACCAAGAGTGCACACTTTATTTCTGTTAAGTCAACAAGGACGACACATGTATTGGTTAAGTTTTTTATGAAGAATATTGTTAGACTACATGGAATTCCTAGTAATACAGTCAGTGATAGAGATGCATTGTTCACTAGTGATCTTTGAAAGAGTCTACAAGAAACTTTAGGTACCAAGCTTAAAACGAGTACCGCTTATTACCTACAAACAGATGGGCAGATGGAGATGGTCAATAAGGTACTTGAAGATTTGTTGAGAGCTTGTGTACTAGATTTCGGTGGGTCACGGGGAGACCATTCGAACTTAGTTGAATTTTCCTATGATAATAGCTATCAAAATAGTATAGGAATGACACCTTTTGAAGCTTTATATAAAAGGCCGTGCAAATTACCAGCGTGTTGGTTGGAGACCAGGGACATATTGGTTTTTGGTCTAGATATGGTGAGAGAAGCCACTAAAAAGTTTGAGTTGATCCAAGCACGGATGAAGGAGGGCCAGTCTATGTGGAAAAGTTACGTGGATAAGAAGCGTAAAGATCTAGTGTTCTCAGTTAGAGACCTTGTTTTTGTTAAAGTATCATTGATAAAGGGTGTGGCATAGTTTGGAAAGACAGAGAAGTTAACATGTAGATATGTTGGACCATTCCCTATTATAGAGAGGATTAGGAAACTCGCATATCGAGTAGTTTGGTAGGATTCCATAATGTTTTTCATGTCCCTCATTTTAGAAAGTATGTACATGATCCAAAGATTACTATTACTCCGACTACTTTGGAAGATTTCATAGTAGAACCAGATCTGTCTTTTGTTAGGGAACTACTTTGTGTTGTAGCGAGAGATGAGAAGAAGCCAAAGAACAAGACAGTCAAATTAGTGAAATTCTAGTGGAGTGACAACGAGAAAGACTATACCTAGGCGACAAAGGACAAACTTAGGGATGCTTATCCAAAGTTATTATGATGGTATGTTTTATATTTGTTATATGGACTTTGTAGCTGGTAGAATATACCAGCATGGTTTGTACAGTTGTCTGCATGTTTGGTGTACTTTTTGTGTGGCCCATACTGAATTTCGAGGATGAAATTCTTCAAGGTGGAAAGCCCATAACATCCCTAATTTTATTTTAACATTATTCAAGAAATTTAATTGGATAGATTAAATTAAAAAATGTAATGTAATATGGGGATGAGATTTGATAATTAAGAAGGTTGGGGCTTAACTAATTAAATAATAAGGTTGTTTTAAACTTAACATAAGAAAGAATAAATAAAAGGGAAAAATACGAATAGATCTCCCTTTTATCCCTTAAGCCCTCACCCTCTCATTCATTCTCATTTTACAACCATAAACAATCATAAAGAAATAGTCGGCCATTAATCAAGGTAAAAGGAAGAAGAAATCAAAGGGGATTCGAAAGATAAAGCTTAGGGAAACTAAACTACATCAAATCTCAACTCCAACATCTAACTTAAGTTGAATAATAAACATTCTCTATTATTTTGTGTTTAAATTCGATTGTAGGTAATTTTTGAATTGTTTTCATTGCCTTTTCCATACTATGGATGTATGATCATAATTCTGATAGAATAATTATTTATGGAATTATTTAGATGAGTTTTAAGGGTAAAACCTAAGTTTCTGATCTCTATTTGATATGATTTTCTAATGTGTCAACATTATTTTAGAGATGAGTTTTTAATTTAATAATTTTCGAAGTTAAAATGAATATTTTATGAGTTTTCTAAGTAGAAAATAGTTTTTATTTCAGGTTTTAATTATTGAAAATACATAAATAATTATTTTGGCCCTGAAATTTTTGTAGACGAAAGAATATGTTAATTCTAATTTTGATAAATTTTGGGAATTTTCCCCGAGTGATTATAAAGTTCTATGAATTTATTATTTTAGAAAAGCATATAAATTAATATTAATTAAGGGTATTGATTATTGAGTTGATCAATCCTTTTGGAAGTGCAAAACTGGTTTGCAGCAACTTTTTGAAAATAAATCGATGAAGTTTGTTTTCAACCAATATAAATTTGACAAGGAATGAAAGTTGGTAAAAAGAAATTGCTTTTAATAGAAATAAAACTGTTTTTATGATAAATACGACAATGCCACCAATATGCGGCATTGCCATAGCATTCGGTATTGACAATAGGCGATACCACTGTATAGTTGTAAGTGATATCGAAAATAGGTGACATTGACATGAAGAAATGCATGTGATGCTTATGCCGTAAGTATGCGGTGCATTGAGTTATGCATCCATCATTGATGTAATGGGAATACGACATCTCGTGGGTATATGATATATTGATGTCGTGAGTTATCAATGCCAATAATTTTTGGCATTCTTAAATTTATGCCACAAGTCTTCTAGATGGTTTTAAATGATGCCTCATGTCATTGCTATTTTCAGTATCAATTGTTTTTGCTGTTAACTATATTTAGACAGTAATGTCACATGCCGACAACTCTTAAGTTGTGGCATTGTTTTGTAAAGCCAATATTAAAGTGTTAAAGGGTTTGATGCCGCATGTCATCAATTTTGGTATAAATTGTTTTATGGCGATGATGCCGTTGATTTTCCTATGAATGCGGCATAATAGCCAAAGTACTATGTTTTCAACATTATAGTGTTAATGTCATAAGTAATCTATGTCGTGTGGTATTGATGCGTCATCTCTTTATTTTAATGCTGACGAGGCCTTTTTTTATGTCAACTAATGGGAAGTTTTAAATGACATGATAGCCTATGGTTTAAGAAGGTCAATAACCTTTTGATTTTAGCAGCTAGCCTTGTGATAAAAATTTAAAATTTCATTTTCTAACCTTGAATAGAGGTTCGATATTGCTATTGCAGCATGAATGGCGTAAGTCCTTTATATTTAATGGTAGGGAGCCATAGGCATATGATTTTAACATTATTCATTAGGGATACCAATGTTTTATATTTCTATAAGCCATGAGTTTATGAATTGACATTCTTCATCGGGGATACCAACGTGTATTATTTTATAATTTCGACATTAATCATTCAGGATACCAATGCATATCGCTTTGAGATGATATAGGTTTAAGGGTTATACAACCTAATTGGGGATACCAATAAACATAGGTTGAGAACTTGGTGGAATAAAATTATTATAAATTGATATCTTATGAGTTCATAGTCTTCCTAGGAAAACTATGGAATGTGTGATGGATAGTCCATAGGATGCTAGAGATGGATAGTTTATAGTCATCCTAGGAAAACTACAAGATGTGTGATGGATAGTCCATATATTTTATATAAATAGAACATGTGAGACGGATAGTCCATATTATTTAAATAATAAAACCATGTGCAATGGGTAGTCCATATGGTAAGGGATAGATAATCCATACAATATTTATATATGAAATGGGTGGTCCACATAAATATAAGATGATCAGTCATTTGAAGTTAAGAAAGATAGTTAAATGAAATTAAGACTTGTAGTCAAATAAATTGGGATGGGTAGTCCACTGTATGCTGCATGTTTGCAAATGTTTATTTATTATGTTCTAACTATTATGGATGCAAGAGCACAGTATATGGTTGATTTGTTTTGGTTAAGATACTAGTGAAGGGAAAACCCATTCCACTCAATGGTGTGGTCTTACTAGATATATATTTTGATTCGAGATGGTAGGTTATTATACACACCAGACTGTCTGTCTGACCTGAAGTTTTTTTCCCCTTAAACTCTCGGATCCTCATTTGAGTAGGTCAGGAGTAAGGGATTTCAGGTTTCTAATTTGACGAATAAGCTTTCGAAGACGTACAGGATGCAAGCTAGCTATATTAGGAGTTTTATTTTATCCGCTGTGTAGTTTATTTTATTCGAGTGGATGTAATGATAGAAATTATAGCTGACACGTAGTAGTAGATTCTGATCAACCAAGAGGGCATCTTCAAATGTCTCTCTTGGAATATTTTGTAATAATTATATATTTTTTGAATGTGGGATCAAACAAGATAATGCAATGAATATGAAATCTTGATTGCGAAATGAAATATGAAAACTCATTATTAAATTGTGTTTCAAAACTTTCATATTCATGTGCTTCTGATTATTGACATGATTAAGATAGCTGCATTTTGTCATCAAAAATTAATACTATAGATGATTGCAACATTCTTAGCGCTCAGTTTCGGGCCTCAAAATGGAGGGATGTTACAATGAGTTATAAATGTTTTAAGGTCAGGAGCAATATCGTAATTACTAAATATATTTATATTATTGTTAGTTATCTTCTTGACCACTCTGCTACAGTAATTGAATTTGACTGATGCCTAAGGAAACCCTTCAGCAACTATAAATCTTTCCTGGTCATCGTTGCCAAAGCCTTCTGGCACCAAATACGACTATGCTATGAGCTCACCTTGTCGTGCTCCATCCAACTCCTAAGTCCAATCAACCCAATTGCCGTGTATGACGCCACCACAGTTAGGCACTCCTTAGTGAATTCAGGTTGTTTCAAACCATTTCCAAGTGATATCGAGAGCCTCTACTCTACCTCTTCTACACGCCTATAACTTCCAATCGTCATGTAGTTGCTATTTCACTATTGGATCAAAATGAACAATCTACTTTTACCAAACTTTTGATGCGTTTTCTGATCAATATGTAAACTCAATCGATGAACTAACACCACTGGTGGATTCACATCGTCGAGAACTATAATTTTGATATATAATATGTCTGGTTTGGAACATTTGTACATTTCAGATTTTCTGTAATTAGAAGGAGATTAATTTTTGCTGATTATAATCGATAAAAATTTAATTTATAATCATCTAGCCATGACATGGTAGACTTAATGTGGTGTATGCAAACTTTTTTGATTATCTATTTCCTTGCATATATTTTGATTTATGAATATTAGAGGTGATTTACTACAGCCTATCAATATATACGTAGATATAAAGAGTCCCACTTACCGATTAGCCTTGCCTCCTTTCCGATTTGATTAGAATCCACCTCCTTTCTCGTTGGCCTGATGTGTTACCCTCTCGATTCACTTTGATTTGTTTTGTAATTCCTTGTTTTGTAATGTCCTACTATTCCTTTTTGATTGGATGTGGTATTAGTTTGATTTGTTGGGAGATTAGATAATGGAGAAAATAGGGATCGGTAATAGGACGTTTAGGATGAAGTATGATTAGAGAACATGGCTTTGGTTTATGCTATAGGCCGAAATAACTCATACTTAGGCTAAAATCTCGAAATTAAGATATTATGAATATGCCACTGGATTCGATTTCTTCTAATTTATAGCCCATTTAACCAAAATCAGAAAGTTAAATATATTTTTTAACTGTAAATGACATTCAAGATGTAAGGAATAGGTACAGAGGCCTAATTCCAGCTCATGTGAAGATATATTATTTTTCTATTTATGTAAAGTTATGATTTTGCTCATTTTAAATTTATTATTTAATTTTGAAAAAATACAGCGTGCAACAGTCACCCCGACTCTCCTAGAAGATTGAATGTAAACACTTTGAATATATTCTAGCAAGCGTCCTTACTAAGCGTCATTAGCCACTCGTAGTACCGCAAACACTTTCGATTCACATTGCTGATTCATTCATTTATTTGGTAATTTCATCCATTTTGATGTTGCTTTTCTCACACTGGAGTATTTTTTGCAATTGAACCATTTAGATTTTCCAAGTCTTGGCATCCTACCATATACCTATTGAATTTGGATTTCACTAAGCCTTGGAACCCTGCAACTCAATATATCCATGAGTGAGCGTATTTATACATTTGGGTTCATTTGGTTTCTTAGATTATCAATTACCATACCAATTCCATAAACCCTTTCCTTTTGGTTAAAATTTTCTAATACTTTCAGATAAAACATTATTTTCTTTCACATTGTTTAAATGATATAACTTCAATCCTTAGTATACCCTAAGCTTTAGCCATTTTTGTTCTTTGCATAAGTTTTTACATTTTTAACCTATCATTATTCATTTGTAGCTTCAGTATTAATAAATTTAAGTCCTTTTACTCAACAAAATGTCCAACAGAAGCTAAGTTATCATTACATTCAACTCTACTTTAGCTAGTTGGTTCAGACGAAAACATAATGCAATTATGAAATAAATTCTTTAATTGATTGTCACAGTTTGCAAAGTGGCATCTTTATTTCTTTTCATATAACAAATCAAATCAGTAAAGTCAACATAGTTCTTGAATTTCAGTTGCTTGCTCTCTCTTATTGTTTGAAAAATTTATTGGTATTAACATTATTTACATATGCCTAACTTAGAAAACTAAGGCCAGATATACCATTCATGCACTGCCTTTCGGCTTATGTAAGGGGGTACAGAGCGTGACGAGTGAACACACAGGTGTGTACACCTATCGACTATATGCATTATTAATAAAAGAATTTTTACATACATACACCTAGCTCAGATATACTAGGGCCAAATATACCATTCATGCACTACCTTTCGGGCTTACGTGAGAAGAAAATAGAGCGTGGCGAGTGTATACACTTACGTTTGTACACCTGACTCTAGGTGTTTATTATTTATATGCAAACTTGTTTTTTTTGTATAGAGAGAGTTTTGCAAAATAAACTCAGCGCAACTTAACATTAATGATTTAAAATGTTAACTTCTATACTTTAAAATTAACTACTCCTTAAAAAAAGACTAAATTCAGAATATAGTTCATACTTAACATCCATGAACCTTCCTATATACTAGTTAAACCATCGTTACTTATAATCAAACTTTATTTTTGTTAAGTTTTCAAAAATTTCAATTTAATAACCAAAGCCTATACTTATCCTATAGTGTTTCTTCAAAAATAAATCAAAATGCTCAAAAGAAAATTTGTTTTCGGATTTTTTTTGTTTTCTTTAAGTTTTAAGTTTTGGAAAGAAAATGCAAAAAAAAACCATGAAATAATTAAAAATGAAGATGGGACTCCCCTCACACTTACTTTTGACTGTGTCCCCACAGTCAACCCAAGCGAAGGAGAAAAGTAAAAATAAAAATATGACCTATATTTACATGAAAATGAAATGATTATTTTTTACACGACCTCAGAAAATATACCGTTAAAGAGTAAGTGAAACGGTCTTCCAAAGACTAATTCATTTGTCTTGTCAAATATGAGAGACATAGCTTAAGCACAGAAAACCAAAGCATAAAAAATTTCAAAGTTGAATGTTAATTTGGAAAAAAGAATGTCGTTTTATTAAAAATCGTATGAGTTGTTTTATTTTCAATGATTTTTGGAGTAGATAGAACAATTAGTTGAAGTTTATGTTTTTAATCAATTTGAAAGTCAAGCTTATCATTGAAAACTACTTTAGAATTATTGATTTCAAAATCTAAGTGGTGATTGAAATCTACCCCTTCAAAATTCAACAACTCATCTTCGAAAAGTCCAAAAAATTTGTGTTCACTAAATTCGTCTTCCTTTGTTGAATTATTCACAACTTCATTGCAAGTCATATTCAAAATCTAAAGTTATTGTATTCAATTTTTCAAAATCGAAAAAAGGAAGATTGAGTTTTAGGTGTGTTCCACACTCTTAAAAGAATTGAAACCCAACTCAATTACCATATTTTCAACAACTTCATTAAGATTGTCGTTTTAAATTTCAAAAGATGTTATATGAAAATCATCTATTTTGGTAAAAGATCGATTATTATTTGACTCGTCATAAGTTGGGGTTGATTTTATTTCTTACGTTGTTTTATGTATGTTTAATACAACAAATACGCGTGGCTTTTCTGAATTCTTCCATTTGCTCAACAAAATCAAATTTATAATTATTAATTTGAGGATTTTCAATTTGAAATTGTTGAAAACAAAAATTGTCCACTGCACCATAATTGAAATGATTCTCATTACCAAAATCATTTAAAAAGTGGTTCACATTTTCATTTTGACTTTAAAATTCATTTTAAAGTTCGAAGTTGTATTGGCATGAGTTATAATCAAAATCATTTGAATTCTGAAGTGAATTCAAAATTTGATTATTTTGAAATCCTTGACTTGAGTTATTGCACAGATTACTCAAATTATTTATCATTTGATTTTGTTGTTTAAGTAAAGACCAAATCGTTTCAACACTATTTTCAAGAGTTGAGGGTTGGGCATCGTTTTGAAAATTTTATGGTTCAAAATTCTAATGGTTTGTACAATAATTGTTATTAAATATCCATAAGAGTTTGATGTGAAACTATATCGATTATATTGATTTTCACAACTATTGTAAAATTCTTATGAGTAGGAAATTCAGACATTTTCAAATAAAAATTTATAAAGGAAAAATATTTGCCAAAAAGAAGTTATTTTTCAAAAGGGAAATTTGATTCTTTTTTTTTTGAATTTGGGATTTTCATTTTTTTCTTTTATATGTTTTGTTTTTGAAAAGATTACATTTTTTATTTTTCTAAAAAAAACCAACTTAATTATTTTTTGGATTTTTGATTTTGGTTGAAAAATTTCAAAGGAAAAGATTTAAAAACTAAGTTAAGTAAAATGCAAAACTGTTTTTTTAGTTTTGGATTTTG
This sequence comes from Allium cepa, assembly GCA_030765085.1. Classification (NCBI taxonomy): domain Eukaryota; kingdom Viridiplantae; phylum Streptophyta; class Magnoliopsida; order Asparagales; family Amaryllidaceae; genus Allium; species Allium cepa. Next base: position 622,286,572 of record CM060928.1, read on the forward strand.
ATTTTTTTTAAATATGCCTGAACTAATGCAACTAAATGAATGCAAGGACTTAATTACAAATTTTGTGTTCTTAGTAGCTCCTAACACAAAATTGTATAATTATATTTTTTCTTAATTCAACAAGATAATTCTTAGCCAGGTAACGGATATGAGTTATCGGTGCACCACGAATCACCATAGCAATGCAACCAAGGTTTAAGTACCTTTAGATAAACAATCACTATAATATTTATGAATCACCGTAATATTTAGAAATGATTATTGCTGTGTCGTAGCGTAGACACGAAGAAAAATAAATTGTTCAAAGAAGACAATTTATCAAGATACAATTAAGCCCTAAGTGAGCTCGTGACTCCCTTTTGTCCGATGTCTAATCGTTATTATTAGCATATTCTAAGATAAAATACAATTTACGGACCAAGGAAGGTGTGATAAAATCCTCCACTTTATGTTGATTTGGGTGTTGCCCTTAGAAAACAAAATAAGATGAGATGAATGCAAAACAGAAATTAAACGTGATTCTAACAATGCAACTACGAGTTAAATTTGTTTTTTTGAATTTTTTTTAAAATGGAAGCAACCAACAATGCAAAATAAATAAAAAAGGGAAAATGACACGATATTAGAGTGAAGAATTATTAGCAAATTATTTATTTTTCAAAGCAGCAAAATTTTCCTTTTAAGCAAGCAATTTGGCAAGAAGAGCAAACTAGCAAACGATTCTTGCTTTTGAATTTCCGTTTTTGCAATCTGAAAATTTGAACAAGAATAATTTTTTTTATATATATTTTTTTCAAAGGCAAGTGATTTTTTGTAAAGGAGGCACAACAAAAACAAAAACAATTTTTTTTCGTTTACCCCAGAGAAAATGTAATATTGTTTCTTTTAAGAAGAATTGAACAAAACAAACTAAAACCTTTTTTTAAAGGAAAGAAGAAAAAAAGAAGAAGTAGGGAATGAAAGACTAAAAAAAATAAAAATAAATTAAATGCACCTAGCCCTCCTGTAAATGGGCCGAGCCCAATACAAGCCCAATACAAATTAAAACACAACAACTTAATTTACAAACAAACTTTTCCCCAATCGATTCTCTCTTTAAAATAAAAATAAAATAAAAATTAGAACATGAACTGAAACAAGTCAGCGATTTGTTGCGATTTGCAAGCGAGTACGGTGCGAGATGGTCACGGCTTGCAGAAGTGGGTGGAGATGGAGGCGGTTCATTTTGATTTGGCGATTTGGGGATGAGGCGATTTTGGGTTAGCGATTTGAGGATTTTGGGGGTGGTTTGCAGGCGAGTTCGGTTGTGGTGGCGTGGGTCGACGTTGTTGTCAGGTTAGAGGACGTGATTGAAGTTTGGTTTAGGAAACGGCTACTATGGAAGGAGGAGCTGCTATTGGAGTTCGATTTGAAGGCATAGGTTGATGTAAAGGTGGGTTTTGTTTTGCTGATGAGTGAGTAGTTGATGTAGCAATTCGGTGGGTGGTTGGCAAGGAGGAGCAATTGTGGGTTTGAGGGTACGTAGGGGTGATTGTTGTAGGAGGCAGGGTAGGAGACGGAAGTGTGCAGTGTGGTCATTGGTAAGTGTTGCTGATACTAGTTGCAGTGCACAGTTTTTTGGCAATGAGATGGTTGGAGTGTTTGCAGAAGTGGCCAGTGATGAGGAGGTAGTTCAAGTGAATTTAGGTGGAAGTGTAGACAGTGGACAGGATGGTGATGTATATGATGTAGAATGTGTTTACAACCGATGGTTGAAGTCGTGAAGGCATGCAATGGTGTACATGGGAACTGTTGGTGATGGCAAGCAAGTGGCAGAAATAGGGGACTGTGGAAAGCAGTGCAGTGTTTATTATGGTCGAAGTGTAAGTAGTTGTAGGTTTGGTTTGCTGTGACGAAGCAATTCAAGTGGTGAGGAAGTTGTGGAATGGTATGAAAGATGAGAGTTGAAGTTTGTATTCTGTCAGGGGCAGCAAGGTAGTATGGATGAACTTGCAGTGGTTGTGGTTTTAGTGAATGGAGGTGGTGGCAGATTGTAGAGGGTGTGGCAGGGGAAGTTTGTAGAGGGTATGTTTATATGCACAGGGACAGTTTGTTGAACTGTGTGTTTGTTTGTTTGTGCAGGGGCAGTTTGTGCATGGGGACAGTTCGTTTGGTGGTTGTGTATTTGTTTGTTGGTGGCTGTGTGTTTGTTTGTTGGTGGTTGTGCACGCTTGATGGCTGATGGCTGCACAAGCACAGTGAGTTAGTTTGTTTGTGCATTGGTATTTGTAGGTGAATGATGATGGTGCTGATGAGTTGTTGAGGTGTGCTATGTTGATGGTCACTGGAGTGTTATGGTCACTAGAGTGCTATGTTGTCGAGGTATGCTATGGTGGGTTGTAGGTGAATGATGAAGTGGATGTGTAACTGTTTCGGTGATGATTTTGTGGAAAGGTAGATGACAGGTAAGGTGTAGTTGACAGGCATAAGTTGTAATGATGTATGAAATGTACGGAAAAAAATAAAAGCAAAAGAGAATTTTTTTAAATATATGAATTGTAAATGAAATAAAAATTTCTTTTTTATGTTTGGAAATGAAGTTTCTTTTTTTTTGGTTGGCAATGAAGTTGTATAATTTTTTAGCAATGCAAATGCAAATAGAAAAACAACAAACACGCAAACAAAATGAAAACAAAAATTACACACAAACACACAACGATAATTTTTTTTAAATGCAATTCAACACACAAATGAAAATACAATAAAATCGAATAAAAATAATTCAAAGAATAGAATTAAAATAAAATTGCAATTTCCTGACAATAGCGTCAAAAACTTGTTTAGTAACGGCAAAAATTCATACGGGTTAGAAAATCGCCACTAAAAATTATGATAAAAATAACCGCAAGCGCACGGCGTATAATTTTAGTACGTGGTGAGTACGGGTCGAATCGCAGTGAATTGAATTGATTTTAAAATTCTATACAATCAAATTAACCTAAGATTTGAAGTTGTTTTAAACTAAAAATGTAAAGACTAGTTAAACAAAGTGAATAAAAATATGAAAGTACAAGGCAATTTAAAGGCAAATTCCTTCTTATAATCACAAAAATCAACATAATGAAATTATGATCTCTCTTTTTGGTCATTTGTGAATTTAGTTAATGTGTTTATCCTAAGTATGGTCGATTTATGCTATTAATTAGCCCAACATAAATCATCAAACTTTAACACACCATCTAAACCACTTTTTAATTCTCATGAAAATGATAAGAAATTAAAAATAAAATATATTCTAAGCATGATCTATTTACTATTGATTACTAGTATAGATCGTCAAATTTTGATTCTAAAATCCACTTCATTACCAAAATCATATGTAGATGAAGAGTTAATTTGTTTTTATATTTGTTTAAACATAGCCTATTTGGTGTCAACAAACATAGATATCAAATTCAAAGTTAAACAACAAAATTTTTACCACATCAAAAATTTCCATTAAACACAAAAAAGATCATAAATTAACAAATATATTGAATCTACATGATTAAGAGAGTTTCATTAATCCTAAATTGAAGGGGTTTAGCTTCTCGTATTTGTTATCACTTCAACACATGTAGATTGCAACATAAACATAAACAAGAGGAAAAAGAGAGCTAACTAAATCGCATGTAAATAAATCTAATCTACTTGCATGAAATAAAACTACACTAATTGCATAAAGTAAAGAACGATGATTAAAAGAGCATGAAATTAAATTGCATGAATAAAATTACATAAGAGTAAAAGGCTAAGAAGCCATGAAAGAGAGAACGAGAGTTATTTTTACAATTAGTGGCTACCATTAAACTAACTAAAGAGAATGTGGTAAGATCTCTCTACATGAAACATAAAGGATATTTATACATGCTTAAAACCCTAATCCATATTTTAGGGGATTACCCAAAATGTCCCTTTAGGAAATGTAACCTCCAAGTAACCATTATCATCTAATTAATCCTCCATTAAGTATGCATGTGACGTTAATCCCCACTAACATGTGCATTAGCTACTAATTGAAGTTCATAGTTAGTGGGTAGTTAGGGTCCTCCATGATTACATTAATTCTTTTATTTTTTCATTCCTTTGGTTTTCAACTCTTGTGTATGCATATTTCCATGAAAGCTTCTTCCATTTTCCATCCAAATTTCTATAAATATAAAATATAAAATGTGCAAGTGAATATTCTCAAAATTAAAGCATGCACAAAATTACCATTTTCTCCCTAAATAAAGGTGAATGAATGATGATTTGATGACATTTGGATTTCAATAAAAACATGTAGAAATACCTAATTATGACGTTTATTTAAATAAAAGTAGGTTAAATATGGAAGTAAAAATATGCAGATTTATGTGCACATCATGGACCCCTATCAGGATACCACCTAACATGCCTAATAGCTATCCCCTTGGCCATTGGATATTCCATTTTGGGAAAAGAAGTAAACCCTCAAACAACCACTTAGTCCTTGAAGAAGGCCCTTCATATTATGATCCGTAATTATAATGATGTCTTACATTAGTCCACTATTTGTAGGAACTGGTAGCCAGATTAGCTGGGAAGCTTTAACCTAAAGAATTTAGGACTAACCTTACGTCACTACAAATGCTTATCATAAGAGATGCCTCACATCAGCCCCAACGTCACACTGCAAGTAGCCAGATTAGCTGGGTGGACATCTGTGTGCCTTTCGACTGACATCACATCCATATAACTTAGCCATAATTTAAATACTCTCTATATACAATACACATCTCAACGTTCCATAATTAAGGCCTCATAAGGAATCTTCCTTCTTACGCCTTAAAGCATCAATTACTTTCCTAAGGGGGATTTAAAGACAATTATTACATAATTAACTATGCAATGATACATTATAATTATATCTTTATTATGCTAATTAATAAATAAGTATATACACACTTATTATTCAATGCATGTGGAGATTACGCTCTAACCAACATTAAGTGTCAATTCCTTTTTAGCCATTATAATACAAGTCTTTCCTTTTTCTTCCAATTTACCAATAATGTCCATATTCCAATATCCATAACAGTGGATTCAAATATCAATAATAAGGATTCAATACTCATATCCAAAATTGTTATAAATAGACTTGTATATAGAATTTAAATCCAACTTACCTCATATTAAACAATGGAATGAACCAAAAATGAAAACTTACCGTTCGATCAATTCTCCATGCCATTCAACTTCCTTTAGAAAGTAAGAAGTGGAATAGAAGGTAGAAAACATAAATTGCAAAATCCATAAAACTCCATTGTTTTAACACTAAACAATTAAGATTCCAATCCTAAGAATTGACGTTTTGCTTTGAGGGAACTTTGGAGATTTTTTAATATGATGTTTTTGTAATCCAAAACTCCCCTAGGCATATATCAAATCCAAACTATACTGTTCAACTACTAAAATAGAAAAACTAAAATTTTCACTCACAGTCGATCCTTAGCTTTGCTTCTCTTTGGATTTGCAACGCCCATTATAATCTCCTTCAGATATCTTCTTTTGATATATACAACAGGGGATTTGTGTGTGTGTATATATATTAGATTTAGAAAGGTTGGAGGAAAAGAGGTTTAGAAATTAAATAATAAACAAAGATAAGTGCATACGATTTCTTACCCGAAACCCTAATGAGATTTTTTGAATCTAAGAAGAGATGAACTGACAGAGCTTCCCTGATGTTCCCATAATATTTGCGAATAAAAGTGAGGTGCCTAGGGTCTTATTTACAGTAGTTGAAACGCACCAGAACCATAGGATGAAACTAGGTCAAAATGGATAAATCTAAAGTGTTTAACATCACAAATCCCTAGCCGCCACGGTGCAGTAGTGGTCGGCTGCCCTTTATGGACCGATCGACCACTAAGGGTAGACCGATTGGGTTGCACTGGTTGATCACTCCATTATTTTTGGAGTGTATTATTTGTCTCCATTCTTTGATTATTCTAGTCCCTAATTAACTTTTAATGTTAACAGTTTAACTTATTGTTTACTTAACACACAAGTCTAATCATAGTTAAATTTTTTACATTCAAACTCTAAATTTAAATAATCATTTGAACTTGAATTTGAATTTGAATTCGAACTACATTAATTTAAATCTAAAAACTTTAAATTCTCATAACTTCTTTGTTCGAGCTCCGCTTTTAGCATATTATATACGACAACAGATCAGAATTTCTCCGTAAACGCAATGTAATAACTTTATGGTCAAATTCCTACTTTTATGAAATTTCCATTTTTGTCCCTAACCTAATTAATTGAATTTCTCTTAATTTACTTATTTAATTAGGGTTAATTTTACGGGATGTTACAACTGTGTAATTTTATTACATCACTATTTCTGTTTGGTCTTTGTTATATTAATCAACAGAAAACTGTCGAGTAAGTCATTCCATAATTATCCAATAACTATCAGTATGTAAACCGTTGGTGCCCACCAGCAGCCACGAGTAAGACACTGCCTAACAATTGGAGAGTGTTACGTAATGCAGTCTCAATACATTTTCAAAATAATATTTAAAACGGTATGTTTATTTTATTTTGATAAATCACTCATGGTTACAACACATTGAAACTATTATGAAAAACATACAATTTATGGATTTTCTATTGAATATACTTTAAATTAAATTAATTAATTAATGTATAACACATTATATCAAGTATATAATAGGAAGAAAATACCTTTTATTTCAAATGAGATTAGTTATTGTGTTAGACATATGTAACAATTACCTAATTATCCCTAGGACTTACCCTTAACTCTGTCAATTTCCCACTTGCACTTGGGTCTGATTATGGAATCTCATCTCATCGATTAGTTTGATGAGAATTTACCGATTTAGACCTTCGTGAATGGATCTGCTACGTTGTTTAGTTATCTATTCTACTAATCAACTCTCTTCGATGTTGATAAACTACCATTGTCATGTGGAACTATTCAAAGTATGTTCCTCGACGTATAGTGAGCTCTTATTATTACGTTGTTATCATGATAATATTGATTAGTATTCTTAATACTTGGAATCACCCCTAGCGTAGTTATAAATTTATGCATTTATATTTATACATTGCTTTTATCCTGGCACTATTCAAGGAGATGTATTTAGACATTTCATTGAATTAGCCATAATATTTTATTTGGAAACATTTCCAATTTAAATCTTATTAATTAAGATTTGAACGTGAATTTAATATTGACATGTTGTACTCAATATCACTCACAAAGTTTGAGTTTAGACACATCTTCATAAGGAGTACGTTTTTTTATAAATAATTCTCCAGTATTCCATAAATACCCGAGAATACTCTAAACTACCATTTAGCGCTCTTAATTTGGATTTGATATTTGTTTCATGTATCAAATACATAAGCAAATTACGATATTATAGATAGTACAACATGAATGATAATTCCTATTGCTAAAGCATAAATAATCCATCTTACATCTTCCTTATCAAACATTTGATAAGGTGTCTTTGCTTATCTTTTGGATCGTTCCCAATATCCTTTATACTTACTGTAAGAGAAATAATTTACAAATCCAACATTGAGTATTAAAAAACCAAAGTATTACTGATTTTAACATAAGTATATTGTTAACAATCAGTAGTACACTGTTTACTTATAATTAGAGCATAAGCCTTTTAGTGGTCTTATGGACACACCTTTCCTCCGCACTTGGGTGAAAATCAAACCATTTGATATTTCTATCAAAATACTTATTCAATTCCGATGCTTATAACATGATACTTTCTTCGATCATATCCTAAAACCCACAAAACTTAATATCGCTCCCACTATTTTGAGACACTTTGGTTGTTATATGCAAATATTCCATTCTAAATCATTTTTTAGTATTTTTCCATTTCAAAACATATGTACCGAACACAAAGTCTAACTACGTGATAATTTTGTAAATAAATTGAATTTAACTTGAGCCCATTGAATAACGAATCCATTACATTAATTTCAACAGTTGAAATTTACGATATTATTCTTATTAACATTGCTAATTATTATTCCAACTACATTTGTCTTGCTCTTGAAGACCCATTCACAGCTGATGTATCATATCCCTTCAGACACAACTATCAAAATCATATTTTGATAATGTACTTGGAATCCTTTTCGGATTTGTGCATCCTAACTTATTGTAAAATCAATATTCTTAATGGCTTAATTGACAATTTTGGATTATCTATTCTCAACGTTGATAGAAACTCATAGTTTCTCCTTAATGTGTGAGAACACCTATTAGACACTCTAATGCGTTGTGTTCGCTTAAGTTAGGTTAATTTAATTTTATCCTACATAATCATTTTTATCTTTGGATCGTATCCAAATCCATTTTACTATCAATAATTTCTCAAAGAAATTCCTTTGCTATGAAATTGATATTCCTTAAACAATGATTATTTCTCATTGCAACACAATAGGTATCCATAAACGCATTATGAGTTGCCTTATATGTACAACTGATTTGGTTTTAGTTTACAATACTTATGTTCAAAACATAAGTTAGTCATCCAATGATAGTTGTTACCAAACTTTATTTTGTGGAGATTCATACAAGATCCCTCATGAAAAATTATTACATATAGTCTTTTGACTCGCACAACCTGCCAACTCCTTAGCCTAAGATATGTTGGGGTTTCTTATAAACTCTTATCTTGTATGATTTTGTAAACTAATATTTAGATAAAATTAATTTTAATCTTATATACTATTCCAAAGTACACAACCTTATAGAAATAACTCAACTTCATTCATAATCAGTATTATATACTTTTGTGACGACCCGGATTTTGGCAACATTATTTTAATAAGTATTTAATCTAATTAAATAAAATACAAGCTTGTCATTCTTAAAACAAATAGTACTTTTTGCCATTTACCATATATATATATATATATGTATGTATGTATGTATGTATGTATGTATTGTGAAGGAAGCTTTGATTTGAAAATTCAAAATAAAATCTTTCAAACATGTTTAAAATAAAATCTACCTTATTCAATTTAATTCTCTACCTTATTAACATTTAATTTAAGTATATGCAGATGAATGTAATATAGATAATAATGTTTAAAATAGAAATCAATCCTATCAATATTAAATATAAGTATAAAAATATATGAATATAAATTTAATGTTGATAGTTAAACTTTAAATAGAAATAAAAACTAAGGATTTATGTTAGTAATAAATTGTATGATTATATGGAGACATAAGATAATTCGGGAAATATACAACCTATGAAATACATGTATATGCAAGGCAATAATAAAGGAAAAAAACAAATACAAAATATTTACATACAAAATATCTATCTGCATATAAAATAAAATTAAAGATAATAATGAGGCTGTAAACTTGTAAGGGGACATGCATTTAATATTATCATCTCAAGCACATAAATGATCCCATCTCAACTTTAACAAATCATTTCATTTCTTCAAAAATATCTTATCTGGTTAAGAGTAAAGAGCTGGTCAAAAGAAATGTAGAAGGAAGCTTGCTGTGAAATACAGAGCCTACCCTTTTCTATTTATACCTCCACTTGCCAGTTTTCCCTTCATTCGATCCTAGTGAAAAAAAATAAAGCTAAAAACTTCACTGCCGTTCATGACTAAAGCAAAATAAAAACAAGGCAAAGAGGATCAAATCGTAGCAATTCATCTTCAACCAAGCAGGATTAAAAGCAAAGCAAAGAAGCAACTCAGTTTTTGGGGTCTAAAGCTTTTCAAAATTTAAGAGCTCTGTCCTCTGCTTTTACAAGAACAGGTGAGTGAACAATCTTCATAGAGGCTTTAACCTATTTTCCTTAATTTTTTTTGAACGCATGCAATAGGTATCTGGAAGTAATATATGATAAGAATTTTAATAGTTTTAAAAATGAACTGTATATATATGATCTGGTAAGGGATGTGCATATCTGAATGTTATTCTGTTCTTGATTTTTCAGATAAAAAAGAAGAAGAAGAGAGAGTCAAAATCAAGTTCTTTTTCTTTGGTCTTCTTTAGATCATGTGGTATAAACAAAACTAGTTTGTTGTAGTAAGAAACAAACTAAAAAAAAAATTAAGCTAAATCTGGAACTAGATTTAGTAAAGAGGAGGAAGAACAGTAAAAATGAAAACATGTCAAAATCTAAATCTTAATAATTGGGTGATTCGAGTATGTAATTTGATTCGTTATCAAAATTGATGATTTTAAAATTTAAATCATGATTTTTAAAATTGTAAATCATGAGAAAATGCGTATTGACCGTGGTTTGGGTTTTCATCATTATCTAGTGATAGGAAGAATCGGGGTGGTCGGCACCACTACTGGAGCAGGTTGAGGGTTCACAGGTTCGGGCAAAAATGGTTGTGGGATTTTTCGATGACCGAGGCGTCGGCGAGGGGTTAATTTAGGGTTTAGTGGGGGTTTTTGTGCGATGTTGTTGTCGAGGTGTTTTCGACGTTGGAGATGAACCGGGATCGATCGCGATAGGGGAAAATCGAGGCAGAATTAGTGGCATAGCTTCTGATTGATGGGCGAGGGGTCTCGTGGTCGAGATCAACGGCGAAGGTGGGTTTTCTGTTCAAAGGTTTCTGATCCTGTTCGATGACATAGGTTCGATTTCGATTTTGAGATTGATGCTTTGGTGGAGTGGTCGAAATCGAAGGTAGGGTTGGTCGAAGATTTGTCGCCGGTAGAAGCAGGGGTCAGATCGTCGGCAACCTCCTGTACACGTGTACGCGTATGTTCGAGTATCCATTTTTTTGTTTCAAGGAAGGTGAAGTATCTTTGGGAAGAGAGCTCGGGGAAAGTTAGGGATGGCACGAGACTGTCTTCGGTGTTCGAGAGCGTTTTGTTGTTTGATATTTGAAGTTTTTAAATATATTCAAACTGGAGAAAAAAAGGGAGAGGAGTTCGACTCAGGGAAATATTGGATGGGCTCGGGTAAGATTCGGGTTAGACACGAAGTAAAATTTTCAGTTTTTAAAATTTAAAAATAAGGAAGTTTTCAATATTTAAAAATGAATCTTGTTTGAACTATTTTATAAATCTATTCCTTATATAATACATGTTATTTAATAATTGATTAAAGAAGGTTATATAGTTTGTTTAACTTTAATTTGATAAGTTACTTTTTTTAAGTTATTTTAAAACTTAATTCAAAAATGTATTTAAGGGTGAATTAAAAAAAGTAAAATGTTTTAAACATACATGTTTTGTGATAATTAAGTTATTAATAAAGGAAATGATTTATCTTAAAGATAATTAAGGTTTTAATAATTAATGAGTAATTAAGTTAATAATTAATGAGGTAAAGATAAAGTAATTAATTCATTTATTAGATAATTAGAGATTTTAAATAAAAATTAGAGATTAATTACTTAAATGATGATTACTTAATTAAAGAATTAAACTGTTGAGGGATAGTTAATTTAATTAACAGTTAAAAGTTAAATAAGTTAATAATCAAGTAAATTAATGGAGGTTAATTACTTAAGAAAAGAAATTAAGGATTAATTACTTAGTGTAATTAATTAAAAGATTTATTAAGGGTTAGTTAATTAATAAGTGTGATTAATTAGAGGATAATTAATCAATGTAAGTGGTTATAGAATAATTAATTCGAGTAATTAATTAAGTATAAAATGTAGTTAATATTGAATGGGTAAAGGTTAATTAATTTATATAATTAATTAAGGGCTATTACTTAATATAAATGAAAGGATAATTATTCTAGGGTGATTACTTAAGATGGAAAACTGAGAGATGATTAATTAATTGATTTAAAATAAATTAATGTTAAGTAAAGGAAACTAAGCGATTAAGGTTAGTAATTTAATTTGAAGTGATTAAATTTATTTTGGAAGTGATCAAGTTTGCTTACGGATGATTGAATGGTATTGGATGCCTTAATGAGTTGATATCTCTGATATGAAATGTTTTGTGGTATTATATGTTTGGGGAAGACATGATATTTTGGTTATCTATCAATGATGAATTGTTGTGTAAGTGACATCCTGTATTTAAAATGTGAAGTGTATTTCATTTGGATACCTTGGGTTAGGATGACATGAGACTCGAAGAGACCAGGGTTGGGTATTAGAAAATACCCGAAACCACTTCGAATTTTTATAAAATTGATATGTGAAATCAATAAGCTGGAATGAAATGTTTTAAGCGAATTGGACTACTTGATCCAAATGGTGGTACTTGGAAAATTGATGTGTGAAATAAGTGATGTCTATAACAAATTGTGAATTTGTAAATTGATACGAGTTACCCCAGGTTTTATATAAGTCGTATGCTTTGTATTCCATGTTAGATGGGTTTACTCACGTTGGTTTCCAGCCTGACCCGGGTGTTACTTGATTTAATGCTCGGGTCATTACAGACTTTCAGGTAAGGACATTCTGGAGCCCAAGAGGCGAGCTGGATGGCAAGAACGTATAGAGTAATTCTGTTGTATTATATTGTTGTATATCTGGGATATGATGATTGTGTATATTCAGTGTCTGTATATATGTGTAACTCTGATGTACTATAAAAGTATTTGACAGATACAGAATTCCTATGTAAACTGTTATTATTTGTTATTATATTTTATCCGCTGCGAACGTGAGATGTTGGTGTTTCTTTTCTTCTTATTCTTCTATCTCTTTCTTCTTTTTCATAACTATCTGGAATTTTCGGGTTTGAAAATTTCGGGTCGTTACAGTTGATATCAGAGCTGAAAGTTAAGCGAGAACCTTGGCTCTGGTGGGATTACTCATTAAGGATATATAGGGTCAATGGTACCCTAGAAGGAGTTGAGTGTATATTTATATGAGAGCGTACTTGTTATTTTCTTATATAAAGATTGTAAGTGATTTTATATAAGAATATATTTTGATATATATATATATATATATATATATAAAGCAATATTTCTTACTAATAAATGTTAAGGTAATTGGTTGTTAAACTATTGGAATTAAATTAAGAGGTAATAGGAATACAACCAAATTGAAATTAAATAATGGTAAGTTCTAAAAGGATTCAAACTGAAATTAAATCTTGAATTTGGGGAAAAGCTTCAGAATAAGATAATAATGAATTGGTTTTCAGATATGATAATCTTGGCTATTATCATAAATAGTTATTGTGTTTAATAATGTTAAAATTTGTCAATAAGTAAGCCAAATGAAGCAAACTTTTAAGTCGAGTATAACTTCTAAATAGAAGTGGGTTTTAAATTGTGGAATTTTAAACCTAAGTCTAGAAATATTTGAATTGTTTCAAAATGTTGAAGAAAAGAATAAATAATATAATTCAGACTATTTTGAATATAGTCTTATTTTAAAATAAGAAATGTTTGGAAATTTTTTAAGAGATTTGTTTTGAAATTAAAACCAAAGGTGGTTTAAAATTTTAAAGCATGGCTGGGAGGGCCAAGAAATAAATATGTATATATGTTTGGATATACATGATATCAAAGATAATTTGAAATAAACTCTAAGGTATTGAGTTTTGATTTTCCCTGAAGTATGATGTAAATACCCAAAGTGATATAAGTTTTGAACTTATGAGAGGGAAAGAATTTTGAAATTTGAAGTGGGAATTCAAATTTGAGTAAGGTTGACTGGATTAAGTAAATTGAATTTAACTTTGGGAAAGTTAAATAAGTGTAGAACAAACAACCTGAATCAGAAATTTCAAGATGAAATTGGAATTTAACTTGGAAAGTTAAATGGTTAATTTGAATTGGGAGTTTGTGTGATCTCAAAATGGGTTTGAGATCTGGAAATTGAAAATGGATGGATGTTTTAAAATAAATTGGATGATATCATCCTATTGTTATTAAAAATCTTTAAATTGTAGATCAGATTTGTTTAAATGAATGAGAAATGAAGTGTGGTAATATATCCATTACTAAGATGAAAGGAAAATTTAACTTTAATTTGAAATTAAGGATAAGGAATTACTTTGAACTGAAAATTTGAATAATTGCATTTCTAAATTAAAATTGTTTAAGGAACTAGTTTCAAAATGGAAGATAAAATTTAGTAATAAATTAAACTTTTAAAATAAAATTGTTTTGAACTCTTATTTGAACTTGGAAAAAAGTTATGTAAAGATAATTTAAAATGGAATTTTGAGAATTTGACTCAAAATTAAATTGTTTAAAAATTTTGGGTTATTGATTTAAAAATAAAGGTTAATTAGATTTAAGGGGTTGAATCGACGTTTGGAAATTTAACTCGAATTTATATAATTCGAGATGGTTTAAAGTTGAGATTTAGATTTCATTAGTTCAAACTGAATTTAGTTTGAATTAATTAGAATTGAAGATGGATAAGTATGGAATTCAAATGGGAATTGGGATTAATTCATATAGAAATTAAAATGATTTGAAATTGAAGTGGATTCAATTAGAAAGTAGTTTAAATTAATTTGAATAATTTGGAATTGTAGTTAAAGTGAATATGTTTAAAATCAAATGGAATTTGATTTGAATTTGGAAAGAAATTGAGGTTAATTGAACTTGAATGGAGAATAAATCAAGTTCAAAGGAAATTGAAGTTATTCAAACTAGAATCGAGTCAATTTAAATGGACTGGAAATTTAAATTGAATTGATGGGATTGGAGATTGGGAATCAAACAGTTTGACTCTGGACTATTTTCAAAATAAATTGTCTTTGTACAGATCCATTTTTTTCCAAGCTATTTATTATATATACAACCTTTCTTTTTAAAAAACTAGAACTATCTTATACTTGTTTTACAATTATTTTTGAAACTATTTAACAATGTTTTTTGACTGTTTTATAAACTAATTACTATTTTTCAACTATTTTACAAATTAATTACTATTTTACAACTATTTTGCAATTATCTAAAATTTCTGAAACTACTTAACTATTTCCAACTATTTTACAATTACTTAACTATTTTACAGCTATTTTACAAACTATTAATTATTTTTCAACTACTTGTCTATTTTTAAACTTTTCAAGCTATTTTCTAAATTTATGTTGGACAGAGTTTAAACTTTATGATTAAACATCCATTTGAGATAAGAATTGAGGTGATAATCCAAATGAGGGTTTAAGCAATTGTGAGTTAGTGAATGAAATTAAAGTGAATGTGAATAGAAAGAGAAATTGATTTGGCTAATAACTAATAAAGATAAATACATAGGATGTACGTATATTATTCTATTCGCATAGTGATTTGATCCAGATTCGAGCATAGAATTTCGAGATAGTTATATCGATCCGAGTCGGGATTTTTCACTCGATTTTCGACGACGAACCTGGATATGGATTGTTGATTGGTTCTGGATATTCTCTATCATAGTTATGGCTATGAAAGGAGAATGACGGTTTTTGATCAAGAAACCAGATCTGAGTCCGCACTAGGAAGTCGGGTGGACGATACTAGTTCGGAAGTGAAATTGTGTGATCGAGTGAGCGATTAGATTGGTATAGCGTATGGATGATATGTGTACATCATACGAGTTTGAATGAAATTGATACTGGGGATTTGTGAATAAGAAATGTGAAATGGTTTTTGAAATGGAAGGAATATTTTGTGAAATATACAATGAATAAAGGTGGAAATTGGATATTTCTATGGTAAAAATTTACTTTATGAGTGAGTAAATTTGGTAAGTGACTTTGTTATATAAGATAAAACTCCCCTTGTTGAATCTATAGCCAGAAAAATGGTTTTTGAAAGTATTTGAAGTATAAAAAGGGTTTTATACAAGTTTGAAATGATCCAAAGATTTTTATCAAGGATTTTATATATCTATATATATAAAGGATCTTATGAGGATTTTGGAAAAAGGTTTTGGGAACCTTGGATTTGCAAAGGCTTTTGATTTTTGGGTAAAATCAATATTCGAATTTGGAAAGCCTAGTTTGAGAATTATCGATTTTGGGATAATCGATTTGTGTGAAGGAGCTTTTTATGAGAATCATACTAGGTGTATGATTTGGAAGATACTATATGTGTATAGTATAAAGTGTTTTTAAATGGCTCTGGAGAAAAAGGCGCTCCCTTGAAATGAACTTCTCAGGAGTGCCATAGGTTGGTACTGCCTTGAACCCTAAAGGGGGTTCTAAAATTGATCCTCTGAGGAGTCTGGACAAAACTAGTTCCTGAGGATTATGAGTAGTGTGTAGCGAAAGCCGAGGGCGCTGATGCCTACAGAGGCATTTGGGTTATGTTGTGACGACAGTGTAACTCGATGTCACTGCAATCTACTGCAGACCATAGCGAAAGTCGTGTGTGCCGCTGAGAGCCAACAGTCTATGTTTGATTTTATATCGGTAGACTGCGACCTATGGTAACATAGCAAAAGTCGTGTGTGCCACTGAGAGCCAATAGTCTACATTTGATTTTATATCGGTAGACTGCGACCTATGGTAACATAGCTAAAGTCGTCTGTGCCGCTGAGAGCCAACGGTCTACGTTTGATTTTAGATCGGTAGACTGCGACCTATGTAGGAGGGGGAGATGTTTCATTTTTGACAGCGAAAATCGAGGGCGCTGATGCCTACAGTTACATGGACTTTTGCTGTGATGGCAACGTAACCTTGGAATGTAACTGCGATCTGTTGTGGGTTCCATGGCGTAATCGAGGGGCGCGGAGTGCCTACAGTTACATGGACTTTTGCTGCATGGCAACGTAACCCAGAATGTAACTGCGACCATGGATGAGGGTGATGATTTCCAAAGCATTCTCACCAAAGATATTTCCTCTATTTTCAAAAACTGTTTTCTATATTTTCAATAAAATTATTTTTTTTCAAAATATTTTCATCAGATGTTGGAAACGGGTCTGTCAAGCACTTATAGATTTTCAGTCGTACGCCTGATCAACGTATGACCGAATTTCTGTGAGAACAAGGATGGACTTGTAAAAACATCGAGTTATAAAAGTATTTTTATAAAAATTATTTTAGTATTTTTAAAGTAGTTTAAAAATGATTAAAGAAAATTTATCCGATTTTAAGCATTTTCATAATTCTGGCTTCGTTCCTTTTCGAGGATGAAAAGATTCAAAGGGGGGATGAATGTGACGACCCGGATTTTGGCAACATTATTTTAATAAGTATTTAATCTAATTAAATAAAATACAAGCTTGTCATTCTTAAAACAAATAGGACTTTTTGCCATTTACCATTTATTTATATGTGTGTATATATATGTATGTATTGTGAAGGAAGCTTTGATTTGAAAATTCGAAATAAAATCTTTCAAACATGTTTAAAATGAAATCTAGCCTATTCAATTTAATTAATTCTCTACCATATTAACATTTAATTTAAGTATATGCAGATGAATGTAATATAGATAATAATGTTTAAAATAAAAATCAATCCCATCAATATTAAATATAAGTATAAAAATATATGAATATAAATTTAATGTTGATAGTTAAACTTTAAATAGAAATAAAAACTAAGGATTTATGTTAGTAATAAATTGTATGATTATATGGAGACATAAGATAATTCTAGAAATATACAAACTATGAAATACATGTATATGCAAGGCAATATAAAGAAAAAAAATACAAAATATTTACATACAAAATATCTATGTGCATATAAAATAAAATAAAAGATAATAATGAGGCTGTAAACTAGTAAAGGGATATGCATTTAATATTATCATCTCAAGCACATAAATTATCCCATCTCAACTTTGACAAATCATTTCATTTCTTCAAAAATATCTTATCTGGTCAAGAGTAAAGTGCTGGTCAAAAGAAATGTAGAAGGAAGCTTGCTGTGAAATGCAGAGCCTACCCTTTTCTATTTATACCTCCACTTGCCAGTTTTCCCTTCATTCGATCCTAGTGAAAAAAAATAAAGCTAAAAACTTCACTGCCATTCATGACTAAAGCAAAATAAAAAAAAGACAGAGAGGATCAAATCATAGCAATTCATCTTCAATCAAGCAGGATTAAAAGCAAAGCAAAGAAGCAACTCAGTTTTTAGGGTCTAAAGCTTTTCAAAGTTTAAGAGCTCTGTTCTCTGCTTTTACAAGAACAGGTGTGAACAATCTTTATAGAGGTTTCAACCTGTTTTCCTTAATTTAATTTTTTTTGAACGCATGCAATAGGTATCTGGAAGTAATATATGATAAGAATTTGAATGGTTTTAAAAATGAACTGTATATATATGATCTGGTAAGGGATGTGCATATCTGTATGTTGTTCTGTTCTTGATTGTTCAGATAAAAAGAAAAGAAGAGAGAGTCAAAATCAAGTTCTTTTTCTTTGGTCTTCTTTAGATCATGTTGAATAAACAAAACTGGTTTGTTGTAGTAAGAAACAAATTAAAAAAAAAAATTAAGCTAAATCTGGAACTAGATTTAGTAAAGAGGAGGAAGAGCAGTAAAAATGAAAACATGCCAAAATATAAATCTTAATAATTGGGTGATTCGAGTATGTAATTTGATTTTTTATCAAAATAGATGATTTTTAAAATTTAAATCATGATTTTTAAAATTGTAAATCATGAGAAAATGCGTATTGACCGTGGTTTGGGTTTTCATCATTATCTGGTGATAGGAAGAATTGGGGTGGTCGGCACCACTACTGGAGCAGGTTGAGGGTTCAGAGGTTCGGGCAAAAATGGTTGTGGGATTTTTCGATGACCGAGGCATCGGCGAGGGGTTAATTTAGGGTTTAGTGGGGGTTTTTGTGCGATGTTGTTGTCGAGGTGTTTTCGACGTTGGAGATGAACCGGGATCGATCGCGCTAGGGGAAAATCGAGGCAGAAGTAGTGGCATAGCTTCTGATTGATGGGCGAGGGGTCTCGTGGTCTAGATCGACGGCGAAGGTGGGTTTTCCGTCCAAAGGTTTCTGATCCTGTTCGATGATATAAGTTCGATTTCAATTTCGAGCTTGATGCTTTGGTGGAGTGGTCGGAATCGAAGGTAGGGTTAGTCGAAGATTTATCGCCGGTAGAAGCAGGGGTCAGATCGTCGACAACCTCTTGTACACGTGCACGTGTATGTCTGAGTATCCCTTTTTTTGTTTCAAGGAAGGTGAAGTATCTTTGGGAATAGAGCTCGGGGAAAGTTAGGGATGGCACGAGACTGGCTTCGGTGTTCGAGAGGGTTTTGTTGTTTGATAATTGAAGTTTTAAATATATTCAAACTGGAGAAAAGAGGGGAGAGGAGTTCGACTCGGGGAAATATTAGCTGGGCTCGGGTAAGATTCGGGTTAGACCCGAAGTAAAATTGTCAGTTTTTAAAATTTAAAAATAAGCAAGTTTTCAAAATTAAAATGAATCTTGTTTGAACTATTTCATAAATCTATTCCTTATATAATACATGTTATTTAATAATTGATTAAAGAAGGTTATATAGTTTGTTTAACATTAATTTGATAAGTTAATTTTTTTAAGTTATTTTAAAACTTAGTTCAAAAATGTATTTAAGGGTAAATTAAAAAAGTAAAATGTTTTAAACATACATGTTTTGTGATAGTTAAGTTATTAATAAAGGAAATGATTTATCTTAAAGATAATTAAGGTTTCAATAATTAATGAGTAATTAAGTTAATAATTAATAAGATAATGATAAAGTAATTAATTCATTTATTAGATAATTAGAGATTTTAAATTAATAATTAGAGATTAATTACTTAAATGATGATTACTTAATTAAAGAATTAAACCGTTGAGGGATAATTAATTTAATTAACAGTTAAAAGTTAAATAAGTTAATAATCAAGTAAATTAATGGAGGTTAATTACTTAAGAGAAGAAATTAAGGATTAATTACTTAGTGTAATTAATTAAAAGATTTATTAAGGGTTAGTTAATTAATAAGTGTGATTAATTAGAGGATAATTAATCAATGTAATTGGTTATAGAATAATTAATTCGAGTAATTAATTAAGTATAAAATGTAGTTAATATTGAATGGGTAAAGGTTAATTAATTTATATAATTAATTAAGGGCTATTACTTAATATAAATGAAAGGATAATTATTCTAGGGTGATTATTTAAGATGGAAAATTGAGAGATGATTAATTAATTGATTTGAAATAAATTAATGTTAAGTAAAGGAAACTAAGTGATTAAGGTTAGTAATTTAATTTGAAGTGATTAAATTTATTTTGGAAGTGATCAAGTTTGCTTATGGATGATTGAATGGTACTGGATGCCTTGAATGAGTTGATATCTCTGATATGAAATGTTTTGTGGTATCATATGTTTGGGGCAGATAGGACGTTGTGGTTATCTATCAATGATCAATTGTTGTGTAAGTGACATCCTGTATTTAAAATGTGAAGTGTATTTCATTTGGATACCTTGGGTTAGGATGACATGAGACTCGAAGAGACCGGGGTCGGGTATTAGAAAATACCCGAAACCACTTCGAATTTTTATAAAATTGATATGTGAAATCAATAAGCTGGAATGAAATGATTTAAATGAATTGGACTATTTGATCCAAATAGTGGTACTTGGAAAATTGATGTGTGAAATAAGTGATGTCTATAACAAATTGTGAATTTGTAAATTGATACGAGTTACCCCGGGTTTTATATAAGTCGTACGCTTTGTATTCCATGTTAGATGGGTTTACTCACGCTGGTTTCCAGCCTGACCCGGGTGTTTCTTTGATGTAATGCTCGGGTCAGACCGAGTATTACAGACTTTCAGGTAAGGACGTTCTGGAGCCCAGGAGGCGAGCTGGATGGCAAGAACGCATAGAGTAGTTCCGCTGTATTATATTATTGTATATCTGGGATATGATGATTGTGTATATTCAGTGTCTGTATATATGTGTAACTCTGATGTGTTATAAATGTATTTGACAGATACAGAATTCCTTTGTAAACTGTTATTATTTGTTATTATATTTTATCCGCTGCGAATGTGAGATGTTGGTGTTTCTGTTCTTCTTATTCTTCTATCTCTTTCTTCTTTTTCATAACTATCTGGAATTTTCGGGTTTGAAAATTTCGGGTTGTTACAACTTTGTGCAACAATGTTTAATTACTTATACAACATTATGAATTTTAGGGAGGCATGACTTTGGAGATTGAATCCTTATTCATTTTTAGGTACGTTCGGAGCATTTCCAATATACTCAACTATTCGATTAAATTAAATCAATTTTATATTCTATTGCACATTTTTTTATTTACTTCCATTTTATATTCTATGAGCTTATCATAAACATCCTACATGTATACCAAATACACATTTTCATATTGGTGATAACTCATCAGTGAATATAACGAAGTATTTTGAACCATTTTGGTATTAACCGACTTGCGATTTCATGCATCTATGTGTATCAATTCAAAGAGTTCATCAACTCTTATATCACTTCTACTGGGTGCTTTGCCCTTTATTTTTTGAGATATAATTAACTAGTATTATATGTCATATAGCTAAATTGTTTTCCAAAACTATAGCTTAGTCTAGAATCCTAAAATAATTGCAAATAAATTTTGATACTTTTGTATTCCCAATGCATCACAAATACCAGTACTATAGTTTTATTTTATAACAAATATTCTTAATATTCATATTGAAATAAACCATGTCTACTTTTGTAACGACCTGGAATTTTGGGTCGCCTAATTTGAACATTTAATTCATTTTAAATGTTGAATATGTGTTATAATTTGAATTTTTAAATAAAAGACTTTGGTTAAGTTAATAAAATTAGTTAAATTTCGAATACGATAATTTAATTGAAATTTGAATAATAATAATTTATTATTAGAATTGGGGTAATTGGTAATTTTGAGTGTAAATAGATATAAAATTAGATTCTAAAGTTTATTTTAAGTTTAATCGGATTTGAATTTTAATATTGGATCATTGGATGGAATTAATAGTCGATAGATTAAATCTGGAGTTTTATATTATTTTAATAATGGAATTTAATGATATAATAACGCAAATAATTAGATTTTGGTTCGAAATGAGTTAGAATGATCTTTAATGTGATTATAAATTTTATATGATTTATTATTAAGTTAGTAAAATTTTAAAAGTGACATTTTAAACGTTTTCGACAATTTCAGAAATCGCTCGATTTAATCGACGAGTTAAAATAGCCTTTCGGGGCACAATCTTGGAATTCGATGAAACTAGTTCCATTGGATCTGTAATAGTTAGTTATTATCAGATTTCAATTTTCGTAGCAATCGGAGTTGTCGTTTGACCCCGGCAGCTTAAAACGCATAGGAAATACTTTAATCGATCTAATTTAAAATTAATCGTTTATTTCCGTAACTTGCGTATATGATCGAATTAGCTTCCGAAACACGTTCCATTGTGTCCGAAACATGGGTAAAACCGTAGGAACGCCAGGCGGCACGTGAGATTTGGAGTTCGTTTGTAAAAGCTTGTTAAATCGGAGATAATATTAAAATAGTATAAATTAACGTTTATATATATATTAGGGCCGAAAACCTAATAAATTTCACGGTCGCCGCTTCTATATTTTAATGGCCGATAACGATTTCTCTTCTCCCTCAATTATCGATCAATCCACGCATTTATTCACGAATCTTCCAACATGAAGATTGTAGATCGTGGAGAGATCTACAGATCCAACGGCGGGAATTGTGAATCGCGCAGCAGAGAGAGAGAGAGGAATATGGCCGCGTTCATCTATGCTTTGCGTTCGTTTTTCTCGTCGAGCCTAGCACCGAGCTTGGCCGCATCTTGACCGAAGGTGGAGGGAGCAACGAGCGTCGTTGGGGTGATCGCCGATCAAGCTAAAGCTCGTCATGGTGGCCGCGATTTTCAACCCTAATTCGCATTATTTGGGTTCGTTTTGCTGTAGATGCACGTGAGGAAGAAGGGTTTAGGTATCGGCCTTGATTTTTGAACTGGGCCGTGATTCGTGGGTAATAAATTTAAATTCAAAAGAAATTTATTTTAAAATTTGTTTTGAAATTTATATTCAAGCCTTAAAAATTCATATCTAATGCATTTGTGGTCAGAATCAGATGATTTTGGAAGCGTCAGGATCGCAGCGACGTAATCTACGCAAATCCGGAGACGATCGGAGAAAGTAGAAATTTTAGATAAAATCGAACGGTTCGATTTAATTTGAAATTTCAAACGCTCGTCAAAATTCAAGGTGAGTTTAACTCACTCACATCTGGGGTACTAGTTAATTTAAATAGTCGATATTTAAATGAATTGCTTGATTGGTTGAATATGATTAAATCGATATATGTTGTTGTGCTAATATCCGTGGATGCAGGGAAACAAGTTGGAGGGATCCAACTGGATCCCTCACAAATAGAAATTAGTTTATATTCTGTGATATACATTATTTATTGTTCTGTGGTAATTTGCTTAGATCTTGATATGCTGCATTTTATTTATATGCTGTGATGCATTAAATTTAAATTTAAATTGTGTTGTGCTGTGATTGGGAGAATACAACCTGAAAATTTTAAATATAAATAGATGAATTGGTTTAAAGGATATTAAAGAAATTCCTTAGTAAAGAATTTAAAAGGAATTAAATTCAAGGAATTTATTGATAATTTGAAATGTTTGGGAATGTGGTCTATAAAGGAAATGTGAATTGTTTAAAGAATAGCGAGATTTATTTTAAAGAATGTGAAGTGTGCTTTCTCCTGAAAATTTTATTTTGTTTTTAAGAAAAGCTTTCAAATATAAATTTGTAGCTTAAATATGTTTAGAATATTTTAGAAATAAATATTATTTTAAAATGTTCAAAGTGAAAGCAAATATTTGATTTAGTAATTATGGTATTTATTATTTTTAACTGGTAAAGTAGTATTAAGTTTCCAAAAAGAAATTTTAATATGAACATTAGATTTAATAACCCTATTTTAAAAGTTAAATTTTATTTAAAAATACTTTGGAAACCCCTATATATTTCCTTAAGTATTATTTTCAATTAAATAATTTTCAAAGCTTATTTTAAATATTTAAACCATATGTTGAAAATGATTTCCAGGAAATAACAATGTCTTTAAAATAAACGGAGCTATTTTAAAAGTATGGAAATGAATTTTACGAGATGAACGTAAAATTGATTTAGGATAAATCGTGTTGAATTGATAAAAAAATGCTTTGGTTATTCTAAGATGGAAGTGTATTTCCCTGAGATGCCAAGTACATTCTTAAAGCTGATTTTTGAAAAGTTAAAAGTCTACAGTTTTATTAAAGAATGATTTCAAGAAATATTTTAAGTTGTAAGAATTTTAATAATAAACATTTATCAAAGTAGCTATAGAAGTAATTATTTTAAATGGGTAATTAGAACTTTGTTTTAAAGAATATTAGTAATATTCATACTTTATAAAATGGTTCTATTTTAAAGATAATCAAACAAAGTTTTATATGAAACTCGTATAGTATTTCATAGCTTTATTTAAAATTTAGTATGACTTAACTTATTTTAAAGATAATAGTTTTTATTTTATAAAGTAGTTTTTATTCGAAACATTTTTAAAGGTATATATATATTTTAAATTAAGTATGTAAGTATTGTTAATGTAAATGTTTTAATGTATTTTCAAAAATAAAGTATTTAAATTATTTTAAGCCTTAAATATGGGTACTTGGATGTTTCAGAGGGAATAAAGATTTGAGAATCTATTCCATGAGGAAATTGGATTTGAAAAGTGTTTCAAAAGAAATTTTGAAATTGGAATTATATCTCGTAAAGATATTTTGAGGGAATAAATAATTGGGAATTATTTATTATGTGATGGATGTTTGTGAATGTTGATTGATAGTTAAATCACCGACTATCAATATTGGACAAATGCGTTGATCGTTTCGAAGAGACCGAGATCGAGATTTATTTCTCGAAAACCACTTCGATCCGGTTTGTAAGTTTCATGGAAAAACGTGTTCGGAGTCAAAGATGGAGTAGTGAAGTGCAAGGGCTAGTCGCTACTAATCCTGAGGATATTTCCAAAATGGATGTAGTAGGAGTAGTGCCTTCGGTTCCGTTCGAATCCGGGACGGACTTGTATGGACGAATGCTTGCGGAACATCGTTAGGTGGGCGATGGGAATTCTAAGTGAAACGTTCTAAAGGTAACGCTTAGCCTCAAGCCTCATCAACCGGGAATGACTGAAAATCAGGGGTTATGCGGCAAGGCTTCATGGGTAGCCCCCACTTGAGAGTAAGGTCACCCCTGTCTAGATGTCCCCTTTTATTTCGGCTTAGTGGTGCGGTTGCTGATCCCAACCGTGGGGTGATCTTATTCGGAACTGTCCAGTAAGGGATGGTTCCGGTCTTGTGTTGCAAGTGAGCGGACGTACTCCTCGGTACTGTGATCTAGACCACGTACTGTGACAGGTGGTACCCCAGTGCCTAGTCATTGTTGGAAACCCATTCTCCCTACGAGCCTTGTACGAGTTTTGTTTGTATTACCCACTCTGTGGCTAGTAGCTGGAATTTAATCATGTAACAATTTCGGCTATTTTATAAGTATTTGTGTATAGACCCTATTATAATATCAGAGGATTTCTATAAAAAGTGTTTTAGCTATCGTAAGGTAAAAACCAGACATGTTTATTGTGGCGTGGTCTTACGAGATGCTTTTGTTTTCAAAAAGGACTTTTGAAACTTTAATAATCAATTTGGGTGCATTATTATCAGCTGGTATTTCAGACTGACTCGGGTGTTATTTCATTATAATGCTCGGGTCAGAACGAATATTATATGTTCAGGATAGGTTGCTATGGAGCAGGAGAGGAGCTGGAGTCCGAGACGTATTATCCTGTGACGCCCCACCTCTATACCCACGCTAGTCAAGAACACTACGGTGTAATGTTGTCAACTAGCACGGAGAATAAGGCTGTTGAGGAGCGACCATCCGTGTAATTTCTTTGCGCGAGCACCGATATGTCAGATAGTATAACATGCATTTTATTTCAAGAGGAAATCCGACATACCGATACAAACTCAAAGCTACTACACAGTGGCTATAATAATCTTCGGAAACAAAAATAGAAATAAACATAACACAAATCAGTCACAGATAATTCATATCACAAAGGCGGAAGAAGATATGAATATATATATAACACATAAAAGTGTTCATCAGAGTAGTAGTCAAGAAGATCCACAATAATACAAAAGAATAGCAACACGTGCTATACAAAAGAATACAACTATGAGTCTATATCTCAAGTGTATACAACAAAATAAACTACTAATCTAAGTAGTTAGCCAAAAGTCAGAGTAATGAATCCCTGGGGAGAAGTCAAGTAGAAGCACCTGTAACATCTCCGTCTGACCCGAGTATTATTTAATAAGAAAATAATAAACGGGTCAGTCTAGCTATAAATATCAGATAACATGATATAGAATAAGAGGTACGACTAAACACACAATAATCACCATGCCAAGCTGTGATATATATATATAAGTAATTGAAAATCAACAAGAGATTAATCAATATCACAAAAATCTTCACAAAGATCCAAAAATGTCATACTCCTTATTTCGTTCACCAAACCATAAATATTGACGATTTTATCAATATCAATCACGAAATTCAATGACACACAAATTCACCAATGCACAAATATTGATAAAACTTATCAATGAAAATCATGAAAATTGGTGAAACACAAATTCTAGAAATCATCTCAAGAAATCCAGAAATCACAAAAAGGGGGAAGGCCTATCACAAATGGGAGCATAAAGCTCACCAACACGTGTATCACAAATGGAACGCTAATTCCATGGTTGCTAACCATCACAAATTAAGCCGAAGCTCCACAAACGGCCCGAAGACCATGGGTTGCTACCCCACCAATTTGTGTCGAAACTCCACAAAATGGGGTTTAGTCTCCCTAGCAGACAAAGAGACATCGCACATTGCTAGTCTAAATCACAAAGATGATCGTCATGATCAACGAGAAGTGTCAGTTACACTAAGCTAGCAAATATATGAGTTTAGCTTCATGTCCTATAACCACTTGCTAAACCTAAATATTTACGAACAAACTGTAAATCTCTACTAGAAAATTGTCACAAGAGTTTCAATCGAACAAGTCCAAGAATTAACCGACGAAGTAAACGCAAGCGTTTCATACCACTAGTTTTACTAAGCCGTTTAATTAGATTTCTCATACGAGTGAGGTAAAGGTTTGTATATACTAATAGATTAGAAGTCGGTTTGAGAAAACGAGCTTTGTAATAAAATAGTGTTGAAATCATTTGAAGAAAGAGTTTTGATATTTACTACTAGTATAGAAAACCTTTATATTTTTAAAGTGACAAATCACAAAGAAGATTGTAGGAACAATCAATCACTAAAATTCACGTACGAAGATGTGAATAAAATCCAAAGAAACCGATAAAGAATCCATCGAAATGGATATTCAAAAATCCCTAAAAAGGAGTCATCAAAGGCATAATAAATGATAACAACAAATAGGATCATCACGAATCGATTTAAATTGGAATTCTCAAGCGAATAGGCAAATAGGAAAAAAGAGTGCAGATTCAGACGTCTGAAATCAAGGATTCAGACGTCTGAATCTGGAAAATAAATATTTTCCAAAGACAAAATTCAGACGTATGAGTCCTTGAATCCAGACGTCTGAAATAGGCACTTTTTAGCCTATTTCCTTTCTGGTTCAAAATGAACCAACTCAGACGTCTGAAATCATATATTCAGACGTCTGAATCTGGGAATAGAAATCTTCCCAGAACAATATTCAGACGTCTGAATCTTACGTTTCAGACGTCTGAATGAAGGGTTCAGGGCATTCCCTGAACCTAGGCCAAAAATGGCCAAAGGGATACCGAAAACGATCGACCGAGCGTCAACCCAGCCTTAACGGCTCTTCGATACGCTTGAAATATCAATGTCCAAATATCCATAATAGGATTTTCATAGATTTTGATTTCAAAACACCAAAAATTGGAATATACACTAAATCAATCCAAACCAAAATCAATTGCACAAAAATAAGTGTTAGGAATTCATACCTAACAATCGAAGATAATTATAGACTAAGATGTGAGATAAAAATCTCACCTTTGAACCCAAACGATTGAAGAAGAAGCTATAGAGCAATGGTAAGAACAATCACTCTTCAATTCCAACCCAACAAGCTTGAATCTAAGCTTAAAGGAGAAACATTTCCTAAATTAGGTTTAGGAAATTTCTGAAATTGAATGGAGAAAGAGTTGGAGAAGATGAAGGAGGTGCTTACCAATGGGTTCTGTTGAATTTGGAGCTAGAAGTTGGATTTGCTAAGGAAGACTAGGGTTTTGGAGTTTTAATTTCCCATCTCTCCCGCCATTGATGCCTTAGAACTGAAATGAGGAGGAAGTGAGAGTGAATGGGGGGAAAGTGGTTCAGATTTGAGTATAAGTTAAACATAGGGCTGAACCCAAACCCAAAGTGAAAAAGTAGCAAAACTTGGCTAACTCCAAACATATCAAAATTTACACTTAAAAAGGTCGCAAACGACATTTTGAACTCAATGGGAGTGGTCCCGAGTCCTAATTCGACCGTATGCAAAAAGTAGCTTTTCGGAAAAACTTTCGAGTATCGATAAAATATTTAAATAAAATATTTAAATATAAAATCGACAAATATGCGGGTTGTTACAGACTCCCTTCCTTAAAGAAATTGCGTCCCCGCAATCCTTAAGAAGAAGATATATAGTAACAACCATAAAAACATATTCAACACAAAAGAAGTTTGAAACGAGAAGTTCACCTCAAAGAGCATGAGAAAGTAAGTCCGGATGTGTTCGCTCGATGAACTCTCTAGATTCCCAAGAACAATCCTTAGAATTTGGAGACCATTGGACTTTAACAAGCGGAACATCTTTATTTCGAAGGCGCTTGACCTCCGAAGCAATAATACGAATAAGATGTTGCTCATAAGTTAAATTAGGTGAAACTTCAATTTCTTCCACAACACCGGACTCAAGAATAGAATCGGAATCTCGAAGGCACTTCCGTAAATGAGAAACATGAAACACGTCATGCATAGCAGAAAACTGAGCCGGTAATAAAAGGCGATAAGCCACAGAACCAATACGTTCGGTGATAGGAAATGGCCCAATGTATTGAGGCGCTAACTTTCCCGATCAACTGAAACGTACAACACCTTTCATAGTTGAAACACAAATGAACACAAGATCTCCCACAGAAAATTCTAACTTCCTTCTCCGGTTATCGGCATAGGATTTTTGTCTACTCTGGGCTTCTTTCATCCTATGTCGAATAAGTTCAATCTTTTCTATGGAATCACGAATAAAGTCTGGACCTAAAACCAGCTTCTCACCGGCCTCAAGCCAACAAGAAGGAGATCGGCATGGCCTTCCATAGAGTGCCTCGAAAGGTGCCATACCAATACTAGATTGGAAGCTATTATTATAGGAAAATTCAACAAGTGAAATATGATCTTCCCAACTTCCACCAAAATCAAGAACACATGCACGAAGAAGATCTTCAAGAGTTTGATTCACACGCTCGGTTTGTCCGTCGGACTGAGAATGATAAGCGGTGCTAAAATTAAGGTTCGTTCCTAAAGCTTTTTGAAGACTCTTCCAAAATCCACTAGTAAACAATGGATCACGATCACTAACAATAGAAGTAGGAACCCCATGTAATTTAACAATCTCTTTAACAAAGAGCTTGGCCAAAAGAGGAACGGTTCGGTTAGACCGAACGGGAATAAAATGGGCGGATTTAGTAAGTCTATCAACAATTACCCATAAGCTATCATGACCCGAACGAGAACGGGGAAGGCCATCTATAAAATCCATGCAAATTTGGTCCTACTTCCAAATTGGAATTTCTAAAGGTTGCAATAACCCACCGGGCTTTTGATGTTCGGCCTTAACGAGTTGGCAAGTCATGTAACGCTTAACGATGTTAGCGATGTCAAGTTTCATTCCCTCCCAATAATAAAGTCGCTTCATATCCGCGTACATTTTACAACTACCGGGATGAATGGTAAATTTAGAATGATGGGAATTTTCTAAAATATCTTTACGAAGATCACTAATATTTGGCACGATAAGTCTACCAAATCTCCGCATGCCGCCACGGGAATCGATATCAAAGTCTTTCAAACCTTCAATATCAATTTTATCCTTAATATTTTGGCCAAGAAGAGCCAATTCAGGATGTAGCCTTTGAGCTTCAAGAATGCGGTCTAAAAGAGAAGGATGAGCCTCAAGGCTACATAAAACAAGAGATGAACACAAATCGGAAACACGGTCTCGAATTTCGCAAGTGGATAAAATCTCGAGATCGTTCTATTCGGATATCATCTTGGAAACAACAGCTTGTTGTTTACGGCTAAGAGCATCGGCGACATGATTACCCTTACCGGGAGTACAAAGAATATCAAGATCATATGGTGCAAGAAATTCGAGCCAACGCTGTTGACGCAAATTAAGCTCCTTTTGAGAGAATAAATACTTCAAGGATATATGATTGGTATAAAGAACAAATTTCTCTCCTAAAAGATAATGACGCCAAATCCGAAGAGCAAAAACAATAGCCGCGAGCTCTAAATCATGAGTGGCATATCTAGTCTCAGCAGGCTTTAATTGCCTAGAAGCATAAGCAATAACACGTTCTTTTTGCATAAGAACGGCACCCAAACCAACGCGACTAGCATCGGTATAAACAACGAAATCTTGATTCCCATCGGGAATAACAAGAATAGGAGCATCAGAAAGAAGTTCTTTTAATTTCTGAAAAGAAGTTTCACATTTTTCCGACCAAATGTATTTAACACCTTTCTTCGTTAAGCTAGTGAGAGGCACGACAATCTTAGAAAAGTCTTTGATAAAACAGCGGTAATAACCCGCCATCCAAGGAAACTACGAATCTCCGTCACACTCTCCAGTCTTTTCCAATCTTGAATCGCTTCAATCTTTGAAGGATCCACGGAAATTCCGGATTCGAAAATAATATGACCGAGAAACTTCACACGAGATTGCCAAAAATGGCATTTAGAAAAGTTTTCTTTTAGTTGATTACTCCTAAGAGTTTCCAACACAATCCGAAGATGCTTCTCATGTTCCTCTTCGGTTTTTGAATACACAAGAATATCATCAATAAAGGTGAGAACAAACCGGCCGAGGAAGTCCTTGAAAACTCTATTCATAAGGTCAACGAAATAAGCCGGGGAATTTGTTAACCCAAATGGCATAACGAGCCATTCATAAGATCCATAACGAGTACGGAACGATGTCAAAGGAATGCTATCCTCTGCAATACGAAGCTGATGAAATCCAGTAGCTAAGTCTAATTGTGAAAAGACTTTAGCACCACTAAGCTGATCGAATAGATCATCAATCCGAGGTAAAGGATATTTATTTTTGATAGTAAGATCATTAAGCTTGCGGTAGTCAACGCAAAGCCTAAGTGTTCCATCAGATTTCTTCACAAAAATTGCCGAAGCTCCCCAAGGCGAGGAACTAGAGGGAATAAATTGCTTCGTCTCCAATTCAGATAATTGTTTGCGCATCTCCTCATTTTCCTTATTGGACATACGATAAGGAGGACGAGTAATAGGTTGAGCTCCAGGGATAAGATTAATTCTGAACTCGATTGCTCGCTTAGGTGGTAATCCTAAAACGGGCTCAAATATGTCGAAAAATTCACAAACAACGTGAATAAGAGAAACTATATCTTCCTCATCATCATTATCGTCATCACGAGGATTTAAATAATATAAAGATGCAACCTAGCTGGAATCCGAATCTTTAAGATTAATAGAAATCTGCTTAACAGATTGAGGATGTCGAAGATGAATAGTCCGCTCAGGACATAGGATATGAGCTTCATAACGGTTAAGCCAATCCATTCCCAAAATCATTCCAAAGCCTAAATAACGCATGACATGCAAATCGGCTGGGAAAGAAAAATCACACAATAATCTCGACATCTTTACACAATAAACTGATTGTTGCGGATCCACCAACCGGATTCGCAATTCTCAAAGAAGTCATTAAAGACAAAACATCCAAAGAAAAAGTATCAACAAGTTCTTTTGATATAAAAGAATGGGACGCACCCGTATCAAAAAGAACTCGAATAGGATGATCACGAAATAAAATAATGCCATCAAGGATAGAATGAGAAATACCTTGATTTCGAGATGTGTTGCCAGGGGCTTGAGCAACATTCAACTTTCCCTCCTTCCTGCCCTGAAGCTTGGGGCATGGAGATATAACATGATCGGGACCTTTGCAGTAGCGACAAGAGAGAGACTTTAGGCACTTGTTCGCGTAATGGTCCTTCGAACCACAATTATAGCATTCCCCACGACCAAAGGAAGAAGTCTTTGCCACGGGGGTTGCTTGCTTCCCCTTTTTGTTGGAATAAGGACCTTTGAATTTGTTAGGCCTTTTCTTGTTGTTGTTGAAGTTTGGTTTGGAACCCACCACTTCAACATCATTCTCCCTATCCGCCTCTTCAAGACGAAGAGCGATATCAATGAGTTGGTCGAAAGAAACTTCTAATTTTAGAAGTAATGGCTTCTTGAGACTCTTGTTAAAGACATAGACAAATCTCTAATTTTTCTTCAATGGGGTGTTGATGTATTCAACCCCATATTTGGAGGGAGATTTAAAAGACGCGACATAATCTGCCACGGAAGATTCACCTTGAATAAGGTCTATGAAACGCCGAGCCATTGTCACCTTCTCTGCTTCTTGCACGAATTTTAATTCGAAGCGTTCCCAGAATTGCTCCCAGGTGAGATCCGCTTCATTAATCTCAGAAACAAGAAGTTCGTACCAGTCCAATGCTCTTTCTTGGAGCATACTAGAAGCCACCTGAACTCGGTGAAGATCAATGAGGTTCATGCGAAAAAAGATTCGATCGCATGTCCTTAACCAAGCCTGGACTTCAATAATAGTTTTAGAACCATTAAATGGCTTCCCGCCCAGGTTGGTGTAATCATTGCACAAACGTGCAAACCCAGATTTAGGGTGAGTAGGTTTCGGATTAGAACCAGCTGCTTGAGCATTCGTGACAAGGTCAAGAAGTTGTTGGGTAGTCATAAAAACTCCATCTTGGGGAGTAGCACTAGATGGTCCAGCTCTGGGACGACCAGGTCTAACCATTTCTCTTCCTTTAGAAAGAAATAAAGAAGAAGAAAAAGGTTATTCACAAAATGAATATCAAGCAATATTGATAGACAAAACAAGGAATCATAAAAGAAAATAGGATAGGACGGTACGTAGACCCGAATAAAATCCTAAAGCACGACTCCTAAGATGGACTTAGGACGATGATCCTTGTTAAATTATTCTACATTGTTCCGAAGTTTGGCTCTGATACCAAGCTGTGACGCCCCACCTCTATACCCACGCTAGCCAAGAACACTACGGTGTAATGTTGTCAACTAGCACGGAGAATAAGGCTGTTGAGGAGCGACCATCCGTGTAATTTCTTTGCGCGAGCACCGATATGTCAGATAGTATAACATGCATTTTATTTCAAGAGGAAATCCGACATACCGATACAAACTCAAAGCTACTACACAGTGGCTATAATCTTCGGAAACAAAAATAGAAATAAACATAACACAAATCAGTCACAGATAATTCATATCACAAAGGCGGAAGAAGATATGAATATATATATATATATATATATATATATATATATATATATATATATATATATATAACACATAAAAGTGTTCATCAGAGTAGCAGTCAAGAAGATCCACAATAATACAAAAGAATATCAACACGTGCTATACAAAAGAATACAACTATGAGTCTATATCTCAAGTGTATACAACAAAATAAACTACTAATCTAAGTAGTTAGCCAAAAGTCAGAGTAATGAATCCCTGGGGAGAAGTCAAGTAGAAGCACCTATAACATCTCGGTCTGACCCGAGTATTATTTAATAAGAAAATAATAAACGGATCAGTCTAGCTATAAATATCAGATAACATGATATAGAATAAGAGGTACAACTAAACACATAATAATCACCATGCCAAGCTGTGATATATATATATATATATATATATAAGTAATTGAAAATCAACAAGAGATTAATCAATATCACAAAAATCTTCACAAAGACCCAAAAACGTCATACTCCTTATTTCGTTCACCAAACCGTAAATATTGACGATTTTATCAATATCAATCACGAAAGTCAATGACACACAAATTCACCAATGCACAAATATTGATAAAACTTATCAATGAAAATCACGAAAATTGGTGAAACACAAATTTTAGAAATCATCTCAAGAAATCCAGAAATCACAAAAAGGGGGAAGGCCTATCACAAACGGGAGCATAAAGCTCACCAACACGTGTATCGCAAATGGAACGCTAATTCCATGGTTGCTAACCATCACAAATTGAGCCGAAGCTCCACAAACGGCCCAAAGACCATGGGTTGCTACCCCACCAATTTGAGTCAAAACTCCACAAAACGGGGTTTAGTCTCCCTCGCAGACAAAGAGACATC
Source organism: Allium cepa (assembly GCA_030765085.1). Classification (NCBI taxonomy): domain Eukaryota; kingdom Viridiplantae; phylum Streptophyta; class Magnoliopsida; order Asparagales; family Amaryllidaceae; genus Allium; species Allium cepa. Next base: position 622,321,099 of record CM060928.1, read on the forward strand.
GCACATTGCTAGTCTAAATCACAAAGATGATTGTCATGATCAACGAGAAGTGTCAATTACACTAAGCTAGTAAATATATGAGTTTAGCTTCATGTCCCATAACCACTTGCTTAACTTAAATATTTACGAACAAACTGTAAATCTCCACTAGAAAATTATCACAAGAGTTTCAATCGAACAAGTCCAAGAATTAACCGACGAAGTAAACGCAAGCGTTTCATACCACTAGTTTTACTAAGCCGTTTAATTAGATTTCTCATACGAGTGAGGTAAAGGTTTGTATATACTAATAGATTAGAAGTCGGTTTGAGAAAACGAGCTTTGTAATAAAATAGTGTTGAAATCATTTGAAGAAAGAGTTTTGATATTTACTACTAGTATAGAAAACCTTTATATTTTTAAAGTGAAAAATCACAAAGAAGATTGTAGGAACAATCAATCACTAAAATTCACATATGAAGATGTGAATAAAATCCAAAGAAACCGATAAAGAATCCATCGAAATGGATATTCAAAAATCCCTAAAAAGGAGTCATCAAAGGCATAATAAATGATAACAACAAATAGGATCATCACGAATCGATTTAAATTGGAATTCTCAAGCGAATAGGCAAATAGGAAAAAAGAGTGCAGATTCAGACGTCTGAAATCAAGGATTCAGACGTCTGAATCTGGAAAATAAATATTTTCCAAAGACAAAATTCAGACGTATGAGTCCTTGAATCCAGACGTCTGAAATAGGCACTTTTTAGCCTATTTCCTTTCTGGTTCAAAATGAACCAACTCAGACGTCTGAAATCATATATTCAGACGTCTGAATTTGGGAATAGAAATCTTCCCAGAAAAATATTCAGACGTCTGAATCTTACGTTTCAGACGTCTGAATGAAGGGTTCAGGGCATTCCCTGAACCTAGGCCAAAAATGGCCAAAGTGATACCAAAACGATCGATCGAGCGACAACGACTAAGGAATTACGTCGAGCGTCAACCCAGCCTTTACGGCTCTTCGATACGCCTGAAATATCAATGTCTAAATATCCATAATAGGATTTTCATAGATTTTGATTTCAAAACACCAAAAATTGGAATATACACCAAATCAATCCAAACCAAAATCAATTGCACAAAAATAAGTGTTAGGAATTCATACCTAACAATCGAAGATAATTATAGACTAAGATGTGAGATAAAAATCTCACCTTTGAACCCAAACGATTGAAGAAGAAGCTATAGAGCAATGGTAAGAACATTCACTCTTCAATTCCAACCCAACAAGCTTGAATCTAAGCTTAAAGGAGAAACATTTCCTAAATTAGGTTTAGGAAATTTCTAAAATTGAATGGAGAAAGAGTTGGAAAAGATGAAGGAGGTGCTTACCAATGGGTTCTCTTGAATTTGGAGCTAGAAGTTGGATTTTCTAAGGAAGACTAGGGTTTTGGAGTTTTAATTTCCCATCTCTCCCACCGTTGATGCCTTAGAACTGAAAAGAGGAGGAAGTGAGAGTGAGGGGGGGGGGGGAAGTGGTTCAGATTTGAGTATAAGTTAAACAAAGGGCTGAACCCAAACCCAAACCAAAAGTGAAAAAGTAGCAAAACTTGACTAACTCCAAACATATCAAAGTTTACACTTAAAAAGGTTGCAAACGGCGTTTTGAACTCAATGGGAGTGGTCCCGAGTCCTAATTCAACCGTATGCAAAAAGCAGCTTTTCGGACTTACTTCCGAGTATCGATAAAATATTTAAATAAAATATTTAAATATAAAATCAACAAATATGCGGGTTGTTACAGACTCCCCTCCTTAAAGAAATTGCGTCCCCGCAATCCTTAAGAAGAAGATATATAGTAACAACCATAAAAACATATTCAACACAAAAGAAGTTTGAAACAAGAAGTTCACCTCAAAGAGCATGAGAAAGTAACTCCGGATGTGTTCGCTCGATGAACTCTCTAGATTCCCAAGAACAATCCTTAGGATTTGGAGACCATTGGACTTTAACAAGCGGAACATCTTTATTTCGAAGGCGCTTGACCTCCGAAGCAATAATACGAATAGGATGTTGCTCATAAGTTAAATTAGGTGAAACTTCAATTTCTTCCACAACACCGGACTCAAGAATAGAATCGGAATCTCGAAGGCACTTCCGTAAATGAGAAACATGGAACACGTCATGCATAGCAGAAAACTGAGCCGGTAATAAAAGGCGATAAGCCACGGAACCAATACGTTCGGTGATAGAAAATGGCCCAATGTATCGAGGCGCTAACTTTCCCGATCGACTGAAATGTACAACACCTTTCATAGGTGAAACACAAATGAACACAAGATCTCCCACAGAAAATTCTAACTTCCTTCTCCGGTTATCGGCATAGGATTTTTGTCTACTTTGGGCTTCTTTCATCCTATGTCGAATAAGTTCAATCTTTTCTGTGGAATCACGAATAAAGTCTGGACCTAAAACCAGCTTCTCACCGGCCTCAAGCCAACAAGAAGGAGATCGGCATGGCCTTCCATAGAGTGCCTCGAAAGGTGCCATACCAATACTAGATTTGAAGCTATTATTATATGAAAATTTAACAAGTGAAATATGATCTTCCCAACTTCCACCAAAATCAAGAACACATGCACGAAGAAGATCTTCAAGAGTTTGATTCACACGCTCGGTTTGTCCATCGGACTGAGGATGATAAGCGGTGCTAAAATTAAGCTTCGTTCCTACAGCTTTTTGAAGACTCTTCCAAAATCCACTAGTAAACAATGGATCACGATCACTAACAATAGAAGTAGGAACCCCATGTAATTTAACAATCTCTTTAACAAAGAGCTTGGCCAAAAGAGGAACGGTTCGGTTAGACCGAACGGGAATAAAATGGGCGGATTTAGTAAGTCTATCAACAATTACCCATAAGCTATCATGACCCGAACGAGAACGGCGAAGGCCATCTATAAAATCCATGGAAATTTGGTCCCACTTCCAAATTGGAATTTCTAAAGGTTGCAATAACCCACCGGGCTTTTGATGTTCGGCCTTAACGAGTTGGCAAGTCATGCAACGCTTAACGAAGTTAGCGATATCAAGTTTCATTCCCTCCCAATAATAAAGTCGCTTCATATCCGCGTACATTTTACTACTACCGGGATGAATGGTAAATTTAGAATGATGGGAATCTTCTAAAATATCTTTACGAAGATCACTAATATTTGGCACGATAAGTCTACCAAATCTCCGAATGCCGCCACGGGAATCGATATCAAAGTCTTTCAAACCTTCAATATCAATTTTATCCTCAATATTTTGGCCAAGAAGAGCCAATTCAGGATCTAGCCTTTGAGCTTCAAGAATGCGGTCTAAAAGAGAAGGATGAGCCTCAAGGCTACATAAAACAAGAGATGAACACAAATCAGAAACACGGTCTCGAATTTCGCAAGTGGATAAAATCTCGAGATCGTTCCATTCGGATATCATCATGGAAACAACAGCTTGTTGTTTACGGCTAAGAGCATCGGCGACACGATTACCCTTACCGGGAGTATAAAGAATATCAAGATCATATGGTGCAAGAAATTCGAGCCAATGCTATTGACGAAAATTAAGCTCCTTTTGAGAGAATAAATACTTCAAGGATTTATGATCGGTATAAAGAACAAATTTCTCTCCTAAAAGATAATGACGCCAAATCCGAAGAGCAAAAACAATAGCCGCGAGCTCTAAATCATGAGTGGCATATCTAGTCTCAGCAGGCTTTAATTGCCTAGAAGCATAAGCAATAACACGTTCTTTTTGCATAAGAACGACACCCAAACCAACGCGACTAGCATCGGTATAAACAACGAAATCTTCATTCCCATCGGGAATAACAAGAATAGGAGCATCAGAAAGAAGTTCTTTTAATTTCTGAAAAGAAGTTTCACATTTGTCCGACCAAATGTATTTAACACCTTTCTTCGTTAAGCTAGTGAGAGGCACGGCAATCTTAGAAAAGTCTTTGATAAAACGGCGGTAATAACCCGCCAATCCAAGGAAACTACGAATCTCCGTCACACTCTCCGGTCTCTTCCAATCTTGAATCACTTCAATCTTTGAAGGATCCATGGAAATTTCGGATTCGGAAATAATATGACCGAGATACTTCACACGGGATTGCCAAAAATGGCATTTAGAAAATTTTGCTTTCAGTTGATTACTCCTAAGAGTTTCCAACACAATCCGAAGATGCTTCTCATGTTCCTCTTCGGTTTTTGAATACACAAGAATATCATCAATAAAGATGAGAACAAACCGGTCGAGGAAGTCCTTGAAAACTCTATTCATAAGGTCGACGAAATAAGCCGGGGCATTTGTTAACCCAAATGTCATAACGAACCATTCATAAGATCCATAACGAGTACGGAACGATGTCAAAGGAATGCTATCCTCTGCAATACGAAGCTGATGAAATCCAGTAGCTAAGTCTAATTGTGAAAAGACTTTAGCACCACTAAACTGATCGAATAGATCATCAATCCGAGGTAAAGGATATTTATTTTTGATAGTAAGATCATTAAGCTTGCGGTAGTCAAAGCAAAGCCTAAGTGTACCATCAGATTTCTTCACAAAAATAGCCGAAGCTCCCCAAGGCGAGGAACTAGAGCGAATAAATTGCTTCGTCTCTAATTCAGATAATTGTTTGCGCATCTCCTCATTTTCCTTATTGGACATACGATAAGGAGGACGAGTAATAGGTTGAGCTCCAGGGATGAGATTAATTCTGAACTCGATTGCTCGCTTAGGTGGTAATCCTAAAACGGGCTCAAATATGTCGAAAAATTCACGAACAACGTGAATAAGAGAAACTATATCTTCCTCATCATCATTATCGTCATCACGAGGATTTAAAGAATATAAAGATGCAACCAAGATGGAATCCGAATCTTTAAGATTAATAGAAATCTGCTTAACAGATTGAGGATGTCGAAGATGAATAGTCCGCTTAGGACATAGGATATGAGCTTCATAACGGTTAAGCCAATCCATTCCCAAAATCATTCCAAAGCCTAAATAACGCATGACATGCAAATCGGCTAGGAAAGAAAAATCACACAAAATAATCTCGACATCTTTACAGAATAAACTGATTGTTGCGGATCCACCAACCGGATTCGCAATTCTCAAAGAAGTCATTAAAGACAAAATATCCAAAGAAAAAGTATCAACAAGTTCTTTTGATATAAAAGAATGGGACGCACCCGTATCAAAAAGAACTCGAATAGGATGATCACGAAATAAAATAATGCCATCAAGGATAGAATGAGAAATACCTTGATTTCGAGATGTGTTGCCAGGGGCTTGAGCAACATTCAACTTTCCCTCCTTCCTGCCCTGAAGCTTGGGGCATGAAGATATAACATAACCGGGACCTTTGCAGTAGCGACAAGAGAGAGACTTTGGGCACTTGTTCGCGTAATGGTCCTTCGAACCACAATTATAGCATTCCCCACGACCAAAGGAAGAAGTCTTTGCCACGGGGGTTGCTTGCTTCCCCTTTTTGTTGGAATAAGGACCTTTGAATTTGTTAGGCCTTTTCTTGTTGTTATTGAAGTTTGGTTTGGAACCCACCACTTCAACATCATTCTCCCTATCCGCCTCTTCAAGACGAAGAGCGATACCAATGAGTTGGTCGAAAGAAACTTCTAATTTTAGAAGTAATGGCTTCTTGAGACTCTTGTTCAAGCCGTAGACAAATCTCTGATTTTTCTTCAATGGGGTGTTGATGTATTCAACCCCATATTTGGAGAGAGATTCAAAAGACGCGACATAATCTGCCACGGAAGATTCACCTTGAATAAGGTCTATGAAACGCCGAGCCAATGTCACCTTCTCTGCTTCTGGCACGAATTTTAATTCGAAGCGTTCTCGGAATTGCTCCCAGGTGAGATCCGCTTCATTAATCTCAGAAACAAGAAGTTCGTACCAGTCCAATGCTCTTTCTTGGAGCATACTAGAAGCCACCTGAATTCGGTGAAGATCAATGAGGTTCATGCGAGAAAAGATTCGATCGCATGTCCTTAACCAAGCCTGGACTTCAATAATAGTTTCATAACCTTTAAATGGCTTCCCGCCCAGGTTGGTGTAATCATTGCACAAACGTGCAAACCCAGATTTAGGGTGAGTAGGTTCCGGATTAGAACCATCTGCTTGAGCATTCGTGACAAGGTCAAGAAGTTGTTGGGTAGTCATAAAAACTCCATCTTGGGGAGTAGCACTAGACGGTCCAGCTCTGGGACGACCAGGTCTAACCATTTCTCTTCCTTTAGAAAGAAATAAAGAAGAAGAAAAGGTTATTCACAAAATGAATATCAAGCAATATTGATAGACAAAACAAGGAATCATAAAAGAAAATAGGATAGGACGGTACGTAGACCCGAATAAAATCCTAAAGCACGACTCCTAAGATGGACTTAGGACGATGATCCTTTTTGAATTATTCTACATTGTTCCGAAGTTTGGCTCTGATACCAAGCTGTGATGCCCCACCTCTATACCCACGATAGCCAAGAACACTACGGTGTAATGTTGTCAACTGGCACGGAGAATAAGGCTGTTGAGGAGCGACCATCCACGTAATTTCTTTGCGCGAGCACCGATATGTCAGATAGTATAACATGCATTTTATTTCAAGAGGAAATCCGACATACCGATACAAACTCAAAGCTACTACACAGTGGCTATAATAATCTTCGGAAACAAAAATAAAAATAAACATAACACAAATCAGTCACAGATAATTCATATCACAAAGGCGGAAGAAGATATGAATATATATATAACACATAAAAGTGTTCATCAGAGTAGCAGTCAAGAAGATCCACAATAATACAAAAGAACAGCAACACGTGCTATACAAAAGAATACAACTATGAGTCTATATCTCAAGTGTATACAACAAAATAAACTACTAATCTAAGTAGTTAGCCAAAAGTCAGAGTAATGAATCCCTGGGGAGAAGTCAAGTAGAAGCACTTGTAACATCTCGGTCTGACCCGAGTATTATTTAATAAGAAAATAATAAACGGATCAGTCTAGCTATAAATATCAGATAAAATGATATAGAATAAGAGGTACGACCAAACACATAATAATCACCATGCCAAGCTGTGATATATATAAGTAATTGAAAATCAACAAGAAATTAATCAATATCACAAAAATCTTCACAAAGATCCTAAAACGTCATACTCCTTATTTCGTTCACCAAATCATAAATATTGACGATTTTATCAATATCAATCACGAAAGTCAATGACACACAAATTCACCAATGCATAAATATTGATAAAACTTATCAATGAAAATCACGAAAATTGGTGAAACACAAATTCTAGAAATCATCTCAAGAAATCCAGAAATCACAAAATGGGGGAAGGCCTATCACAAACAGGAGCATAAAGCTCACCAACACGTGTATCACAAATGGAACGCTAATTCCATGGTTGCTAACCATCACAAATTGAGCCGAAGCTCCACAAACGGCCCGAAGACCATGGGTTGCTACCCCACCAATTTGAGTCGAAACTCCACAAAACGGGGTTTAGTCTCCCTCGCAGACAAAGAGACATCGCACATTGCTAGTCTAAATCACAAAGATGATCGTCATGATCAACGAGAAGTGTCAATTACACTAAGCTAGTAAATATATGAGTTTAGCTTCATGTCCCATAACCACTTGCTTAACTTAAATATTTATGAACAAACTATAGATCTCCACTAGAAAATTGTCACAAGAGTTTTAATCGAACAAGTCAAAGAATTAACCGACGAAGTAAACGCAAGCGTTTCATACCACTAGTTTTACTAAGCCGTTTAATTAGATTTCTCATACGAGTGAGGTAAAGGTTTGTATATACTAATAGATTAGAAGTCGGTTTGAGAAAACGAGCTTTGTAATAAAATAGTGTTGAAATCATTTGAAGAAAGAGTTTTGATATTTACTACTAATATAGAAAACCTTTATATTTTTAAAGTGAAAAATCACAAAGAAGATTGTAGGAACAATCAATCACTAAAATTCACATACGAAGATGTGAATAAAATCCAAAAAAACCGATAAAGAATCCATCGAAATGGACATTCAAAAATCCCTAAAAAGGAGTCATCAAAGGCATAATAAATGATAACAACAAATAGGATCATCACGAATCGATTTAAATTGGAATTCTCAAGCGAATAGGCAAATAGGCAAAAAGAGTGCAGATTCAGACGTCTGAAATCAAGGATTCAGACGTCTAAATCTGGAAAATAAATATTTTCCAAAGACAGAATTCAGACGTCTGAATCCTTGAATCCAGACGTCTGAAATAGGCACTTTTTAGCCTATTTCCTTTCTGGTTCAAAATGGACCAACTCAGACGTCTGAAATCATATATTCAGACGTCTGAATCTGGGAATAGAAATCTTCCCAGAACAATATTCAGACGTCTGAATCTTACGTTTCAGACGTCTGAATGAAGGGTTCAGGGCATTCCCTGAACCTAGGCCAAAAATGGCCAAAGGGATACCGAAAACGATCGATCGAGCGACAACGACTAAGGAATTACGTCGAGCGTCAACCCAGCCTTAACGGCTCTTTGATACGCCTCAAAATTCAATGTCCAAATATCCATAATAGGATTTTCATAGATTTTGATTTCAAAACACCAAAAATTGGAATATACACCAAATCAATCCAAACCAAAATCAATTGCACAAAAATAAGTGTTAGGAATTCATACCTAACAATCGAAGATAATTATAAACTAAGATGTGAGATAAAAATCTCACTTTTGAACCCAAACGATTGAAGAAGAAGCTATAGAGCAATGGTAAGAACAATCACTCTTCAATTCCAACCCAACAAGCTTGAATCTAAGCTTAAAGGAGAAACATTTCCTAAATTAGGTTTAGGAAATTTCTGAAATTGAATGGAGAAAGAGTTGGAGAAGATGAAGGAGGTGCTTACCAATGGGTTCTCTTGAATTTGGAGCTAGAAGTTGGACTTGCTAAGGAAGACTAGGGTTTTGGAGTTTTAATTTCCCATCTCTCCCACCATTGATGCCTTAGAACTGAAAAGAGGAGGAAGTGAGAGTGAATGGGGGGAAAGTGGTTCAGATTTGAGTATAAGTTAAACATAGGGCTGAACCCAAACCCAAAGTGAAAAAGTAGCAAAACTTGAGTAGCTCCAAACATATCAAAGTTTACACTTAAAAAGGTCGCAAACGGCGTTTTGAACTCAATGGGAGTGGTCCCGAGTCCTAATTCGACCGTATGCAAAAAGTAGCTTTTCGGACTAACTTCCGAGTATCGATAAAATATTTAAATAAAATATTTAAATATAAAATCGACAAATATGCGGGTTGTTACATATCCGTACTAGTATAAATATCCGCTGCTATGATTGTATGATTGTCTGACTGGTAATATGCTTGTATGAGATACTCTGATGATATGATGTGTAAAACTGATATAGTTTCATTTTGTGTAAAGAGCTATTAAATACTATTATATTTTATTCCGCTGCGATTGTGAGATTCTGATATTGTTTAGTTTCTCCTTCTTCTATCTCTTCTTCTTTAATCCATAATGGTTCGTATTTCTGTTCCACTTGATTTAATTGATGTAGAATAGTGTTGACTCTAGGGATACGGATTTGCGGGCTGTCACAATTTTCAGCCAATACTAAAAAATAATAATTATTTCATAAATAATTTTTGGTATGTTTTACGAAAATAATTTTCATAACTTGTTGGGACCAATGATTGTTATATGGCATGCTCCACTATCTCCATAATTACTATAATAGCATATCAAATACGAAGCTCCATTCAACCACTTAATATATGTTATTTGTTTCGTTTATCATAACCAATTTATAGTTGAGAATTTTCAGACCAAACTTCTCAAATTCAAAGAAATAAACCTTATAAAAAACAACTTTCTATATGAAAATACATTTCAAAATAGAAATCATGTTTCTCACTCTGATGTTAAGTATCTATTACTATTTTACCATTCTCGTTTCCAAATTTCTTAATGAAGCAGAAGTGACCATTCAGTCTCTTCAACCTAACCGTGGCGTAGGTTACATCTATACTTATGCATTTGATTACCTTTCTAAATTGTCGAACTTCCTTACTACAATATCATAATGATATAAAAGTGCACTTGATCATAAATTGCACTTTACATAAACCGATAAAACCGACATTTTGATAATCGAATTCTTTGATCAATCTCATAGTCTTTGGTCCAATGTTACATTTAAAACAACAAGATCATTATTATAATCAATCATATTAAATACGATCTTACATTACAATTTACTTGCTTATTTAATGAACTAATTTCTTCGAGGTTTCATACATTACGAATTATGATCGTTAACCATATAACATTTAGATGTGGTCGTATATGGATCAAGTATCCCTATTCTTATATTTCTTCTAGAGTTTGAAGCTCACTAAAGACAATATAGTCTTAGGCAAGTAAAAACATAAGTAGCCAAGTTTTGAACGTATTTTTGGTTATATAATTAGGCCCTTGTATGAGTCAACAGGCAAAAATTTGTTGGTAGGTATATTTTATATTTCTATTTTTCAATATTAATTCAGTTCATTTGTATGTTTTAATTGATAAATATTTTATCAATTATATTGATCGCACAAATTTATCAATGTAAATTATTATAACTTTAGACAGCGGATGTTTTTATAATATTAGAAAGGTTAAATGTTACCATTTCTTTCTTATAATAAGGCTCCTACTAGTCTTTTATGTTTCTCCAAACCCTAAGATGAACATAGAAGTCTTTTGACTTCAATAGCGGGTATTAGGACTCATCGCTCTTGAGATTTTGATCTTGAGTTTGGTCAACATGTCATAGCCCTACAAACAATGAATAAATCCTTAACCGTTGTATCATATAAAACTAATAACCCATTGTTCTTTGTCCTAATCTCATTACAACCTTGAATTTTCTCAAGTCGAAATAAATTAATCATTCGTGCCAAACATTTCGCCACGGTTTAAGTATAGTAAATGTACCTTGAGTTTGCTCAATAAATATGTATAGTTATCTTACCTCATCTATTCAATATATTAGTAATACTACACATAACATTTCTAGCTTGAGTTTGCTCAATAACCAGAGAGTACGCAAGTAATTTATTAATATATAAATAGAAGATGACAACAATTATATTAAATATTTGCATTCTTTAATATATTTAATTGAGTGATATCGACTTATGGAATGATGTATTTCCTATGAAATTCCCTTGTGATTTAAGTGTTGGACACATCATAAATCACGGTATACTATACATATGTATTTATTCCTTAAGTCTAATTGGGTTTCTTACTATTCCATCTTTAGTTTATACATTTATATTATATAAGTTTTATTATTATATAACTTTTGTACTTTATTTAACTTATATAATATTTATGTATAACATTATATTAATTAAATCTTATTTAATTAATTTAATGAATTAACATTTTAATTAATAATTATATCATTTAATTATAATACATTAGATTGAATATATATAATATAACCTTTACAGTATTACACATATATGTTATATACATAAATATATATATATTTTAATTTGTTAATAAACTTTTAATTTATTTAATTAAACAATTTTAATTAAATTTTATTAATTTTGAAAATTCTTTTATACGCACATGTATACCCATATTATCTTAAACAATTAAAGACAACATTACGTATACCATCATATATATATATATTAAACTAACCAAATATTTAATTAAACCATTTATTATATTAATGTTATTAATAAATAATATTTTCGAAATTAATTAGATTACACTTTCAAACATTTTGTTATATTATAACTTTTATAATATGTGTTTTATTTTGAATTTAGCTTTTAAATTTAAAACTTTTATTTTAATTTTCAAAGAAATTTGAAAATCTATGTATGACATTTATAATATTTTTCCTATTTCAAATTTAATTTTCAATTTTATTTTATTTTTTATTTTCAAAACAATTTTGAAATCAGCTCCAGGCCAAGTTCAAAATGGGCATTTTCCATTAAAGGCAACCTTTGGGCACATAACTGCATATGCGTGGCCGGTGGCCAGGTTGGACAAGGTACTTGATTACCCAACAATCCGGCCTAGACACCAAATTTTTTAGGCATCCTACTAACTGTGTTGTAAGGTTAATTAGTGAGCCCTTAATATGACTAATTTATATCGCGTAGGCTGTTGAATCCTGATATAATTGTTGGAACTGGACCAGTATGCAGCTAGGTAAATGAGTAAATTTCAAAAAATTTATCCCATTCGGATCTTGTTGGGCCTATCAATTCTAAATTTATTTTAAATAAAATCAATATTATTTAATTTATAAATAAGGTTTTAACTATTATTATGTTTGTATATTATATAGTATAATATGTGTATCATATACACATATGTGTGTATGTGCACGTGCTACATAAGTCGTGTGCATGGTTAAACATGCCCATGTATAGATGTTGGAATCTGCACCGTAATGGACATATTGGCCATTCCATATAAATATGCACCATCTAAAATATATGTTTATATATACATATATATAAATAGTTTTATAAATAATATTAAATAATGTTTGTAAAATATGAATGTTTTTATATATATATATCTATGTGTAATTAAAATTACAATATAAATAACTATATATATTGTTACAAGTGCTTTAATATAAAATCAAATTTGAATTTCAAATTTCGAAGTTTAGATTCAGATTTATATAATAAAATATCTAGATATTTCAAATTCATATTAATATATTAACATTCTTTATATATTATATGTTTCAAAATAATAATTTTTATTTTTAATTTATATACTTGTTGTATATATATTAATAGCATTAGTATGAATATATAATTTAAAAATATATATTAACTTATATACATAGCCTAAGAGTAAATATTTTTTTATAATAGGTTTTTGGTCTGAAAAACAGTTTCTTAATTAAGATTTTTGTATGGTAATCTTGATATATATTTTGAAAACTATTTAATACATATCTATAATTTTATTAGATACTTATATTTATAAATTTTATAATATATATTTCTACAATATATAGAATTAAGTAAAATAACTAAAATGAATTATATATATGTAATATATATAGATTCAAAACATATATATATATACATATAAAAAGATAAATATTTTTTAATATTTTCTAAAACTATAATGTGTATATTTTAATAAGATTAACATACACATATTTAATAAAATTATGTATGTTTTTTAAAATCATTCTTTGTTAAAAAATAATTTTTTTCAATATTATTTAAATACAATATTTTTTAAACTACAAGCTATGAACTATATGTTATTATATATATACACAATTTTTTAAAATGTGTATACATGTTTATATTAATACCAAATATAGTAATACATAAGTATGAAAATTTGTGATATCAATTACTAACCATGCTAGCATATGACATGAACGAGCATATTAGACATTATAAACAAGTATTATTACTTCTCACCCAAGCCTAATTGTTCATACCTTGAAAAGAAGAATCTAACTCCCTGAATTGAATTCTGTATCCAGAAGCTGCATGCTTCTCGAACATAGCTACCACCGACGATCAAAGCGACTTTAATTTGATGTTAAAAATGCTTGAAAAGGTGAAGGGGTGAGGTAGAATTTTCGGCCAGACAAAGAGATGGAGAGGAGGCCAAAAATAAAAAAAAAGAGTGAGGGTTTAGGATGTTTAAATATAGGAGATACCAAGGAGAAAAAAGAGGATCGGGATCCCTATTTCTCTTTTACCTTTTCTCCTCCTTTTTAATTCAGACCCAACCTCTTCTTAGCCATCTTTATAGCCACCCTTCCCTTGCACATTCCATTCAAATTCAAGCCCCCATATAAGACTCTAAATCATTTCATGCATGAACAATATTCATTGCATTTAAATCCGATTCAAATGCATTCTGATATCCTATATCGATCAGTATATTTACAACTATTATGAATAAATTATTTGACATTGTTCAACACATCAAATAAAATTTTATAACTAGTATCTCATAAATATTAACTAATTTATAACAATTACAAATTAATTTAAGTGGGTGGTAAATGAAGTATTCAAAATTTTGGTTGTATGACTCTACGGTGTAAATTTTATCAGCGATAATATTGAACAATTCGAATATTAAAGTTCACACGTCACTTAGCAGGTGATGTGACATTTGGCCTAATTGATCGCTTACTTAGTTTCGGTAAAACCAATTTTACTTTATTAAGCATTACCCAGCAGTGACAATTATTTATACCAATTCTCTTTGTCAAATCTATATCACTTTGGACTTAGAAATTGGTAATGTCAAAATTCTAATATTGTCCATATTCAACTCTATAGTCCAAACACAGTCCTTTATCCAATAATAATAATTATTATTAACTGAACTGCTCTGGCCAGAAACTTTGACTTTGAGTTGACTGTGATACTAACCTCATATAATTGAAGAGACAAGTCCTGTCTTAAATAGTATTTCGCTTCCAATGCTTACATTCGACCCAACTATAGTCTTTTAACGAACACCATGCATGATTTAACTATAATTGTAACGGCCAGATATTTTCAACCATTCGCATCTGCACATGCCAGACTTGAATTGCCCAAAATATTAGATTTGTTAATTTATATTTGGTAAAACTCAACATATACAGTAAATAAATCAGTCATAGAATCATAGACACAGAGTACAGAGTAATATAATGCAGCGAAATAGATAAATAGTAGTTCATGAAGCTACTATATAAACAACGGAGTTGGAAATAAAATACAACAGAATATCTCAAATACAGACCGATGACATCTCTGAACAAATCAACTGGAAAGGCTGAAAGCTGAATCGATAGTTGGATCTCCAAACGAAGCTCCAAGCTCCAGAGGTGAGTCTCAAATGCTGTATCACTCAGTTTGACCTGAGCGTAATGCAAAACACAAAACACTCGAGTCAGGACTAACATTCTTATATCAATAAATCCAACTCAAGTGAAATATGAACTGAAATACAAGTAACTTAGAGGATGTTGGGATGACCATCCTCTAAGGATCCGTGGAACTATATACAATGTAGAAATATAAGCTATCAACAACCAACCGTCATTACAACACCGTAGTCCTTTCAAAATATTTTATACTTCAAATCCAAAGTATCATTTCCATTTCGATTATATATATATTTCCTCAATTTCAAAAAAATTGATTCAAATAAACTCGAGTTCCAAATTCCAGTTTAATTCAATCCAAATTTTTTCCATTTTAATTCAATTCAGTTTCTAAATAACAAATTCAAATTATATTGATTTCAAATACATATCTGAATCACAAAATAACCATTTAAATTCTGATATATTACAAAGCTCTAATATTCAACATTTCAATGTTAAATTTAATAGTTTCATATAGATCTTGATTTAACTTCATTATTATTTAGTCAGGGAATATTCATCTAATCAATTCAATATCATTTAACTAGCCTTAAATCACATTTTTACTAAATATTTCCTTAAATTTATTTAAACGAGAAGTATTCATTAACTTACTTAAATCAAGACCAAGTTATAAATCATGTCTTAAATCTCAATTTCAGTGAGTTTCAAATCGGTTTAACTAAATAAAGTTCTTTATTGAATACAATTTCAACTACATTCAAATTACTTTCCCAACCTTAACTTATTCAAATTATTACCAAAATCTATTTTGAAATATAAATTTAAACACTTAAACATATTATGTGTATTAGATCAATCTTAATTAAATTAAATATTATTATTAAATCTATATATATCATTACCATTTATGTATAATAATTTAAGAATCAACATTTATCAAAACCGTACATTTCTTTCCAAAGCCAAAGAAATCATTTCATAGTATTTATATATAGACCAACGGTGTCTGTATATAACTTTCCATCCCATGGTCAAGTGATACGGATATTTATCATTTCAATCCATAATTTAAATATATATGGGTAGATATCATTTCCATCCGTAATCCCAAATTTAATGAAAATCGCTTGGGTCTATCATTTCAACCCATAACGATCTTCTCCTATTCTAAAGTTCGTTTGGGTATGTATCATTTCAACCCATAGTGAATTCTATACTAACAGGGAACTTGCAAAGTGATAACAGGTATAATTTAACATGTAATAACAAGCTTATATCATCAGTAATTAAATAGAATATTAATAATAGGACATGGTGTCATATCCATAGGTGAACAGTTATAGAAAATAGCATATATAACAATTTAAGTAACAACAACAGCATATTTCTATTGTCGTTTCAATTGAAATCAAATTTAATAAATACAAGAAAGTTAATCGTGAGTGATTTCTCACCTTTCGAGGCTAAAGATGATAGACAACGCAACAGGTTACGATTTGAATTGCAAAAATTGACCAAATCCAAATGAAAATTTCCAAAATAAAGCAAGATTGGCATGAATATGACAGATAGAGTTGATAACGGAAATTGGTGAGACAATTAGAACAACTAGGTAGAAACAACAAATATATATATTATTATTACCACAAAATCAATAATTTAAATTTTAAAACAAATGTCAAATAACATACATATAATTAAAATTATTGTCATAAATAATATATTTGATATAAATACTCATATAGATATAACATATCACATGTATATATAACATAAAACAAAAATCTTATATAATCATACACACACACACACACACACATACATGCAAATTCAAAATTAGGAACAAGCCTAAACAACATATGTTAACAACTTTCAAAATATACCCATATACAAAACAGTAAATATAACAGAATATATTTACTTATAAATTTTTTATAACGGTAATCAAAACAGACTGTAATATATAATATATGCATTTATATACAAACAATAATGTCGTTGATACCCATCTATAATATAAAATACGCTTAACCTATATAAGCAACATACAAATATATAACCTTAAAATAAAACTCGTCAGACCGCATATATAAAGTAATACATATATACATACATATGTGTATGTATGTATATATAAACATCATATATTATACCTTTAACTAATATAAACTTACATACAATGACACAAACTGACATACAACTATAACCACAAATATATAATATAAATAGGTGGACCGATAATATACCAAAGCTATAATATAACTATGTAATAGAAAGGTAACCAAATAAACACGCAGCTTACCCGAACTTGCACACATTGACATATACAGTATCATATATAATAAAAGAATTAGACTTTAAAAACCATATGTATATAATACCCATATATATAAACTGATGTTCTTATTATATTTAAAAAATCAAGTTACTTTGAACACAACAATGTAAACATACCAACCTACTTTATCATAAAATACTGCAATATAACCTATATCATATTATACGAGACTAGCACAAATATTTATATATATATATATATATATGCAATATATAGAAACACACATATTTTATACACGGTATATCTATATTCTGTAAAAACATACAGTTGTAAATATATACACATATATACTAATATAACTAACCTATATACGCATTACTGTAGGTAAGTAAGGTATAAAACAAAAGAACCCAAATATATAAAAGCTTACAGAACCCAAAATATATAAAAATCTATAAACACACCAAAGGAAAAATATATATACCGTTGAACCCCATGGCCGCATAGGCTTGGGTGTCAGAGGCGGGTGATAAGGTGGCCTTGGAACTCGTGCACAAGATGGGAGGTAGATGGGTGAAGAAATGAAGGAGGGTGAGGCTCGGCACAGTTGAGGCACAAGAGGGAGGAAGGACGACCATCGAGTGTGGTGGTCGATGGGTTTCATGGCTCGGTCTGTTTGGGATACGTGCTCAAGCACAAGGCCGAGAGAGGGGTTTGCTGCATGGACAATGAGGGGCGTGGCTTCTATGTGGCACGAGGTGAGTGGACGAAATAGGCTACAGGAAAAATAAGGGAGGTGGAAAAATAATGCTAGGCTAATGAAAAGGAGAAGGGAATAGGAGGAAATGTGAATGGGAGAGGGAAGGAAGAAATGGAAGGTGACAGCACACAGGAACAAAGAAATTTGTATTCCAAAGGAAACGAAGTTATAAAGGGAAAAAATAAAATAAACTGAACTGTTTAAAAGATAATAATTGCAACGTTTAAAATTTTTCATATTTCAAAACTGGTGGGAATAAAGGCAGTCATCAATGCATTGAAAAGGTGGAAAGGTAACAGCCGATAATAAATGCCTCCAGCCGTTTGAAATCTGAATGGACACCAAAGGTGGTACAGCTACGACGAGCTATTTTATCGTTTCCGTCGTACGTCGGACTTCAAAATATAGAAATGAATATACCGTAGAGATCAGCATAAAGAAATGATTAAAACGGTATACATATATTAGTGGTACGATCGTCCAATCAAAAGTCGAATACGGACACTGACATACGTTTCTATTCCGTACCAAAAAATCCAAACAGAGCTAGAAACGTTCGAAATTTGCAAAACGAATTACGCAGTCTGATTCAGAGTGTTCTAAATAAATTTTCTTATGTTGACACATTTAGGTTTCAGAAAACTTTTAAATTCAGCTGTTATTAACTGGTTTAAATTGAAATGAAATTTCGCAAGAAAATAAACTTCAATATTATTAATTGAAAATTTACCAGTTGTTATGTTTAAACAGATGTATTCCAAATAATAAATTTTTATTTTCAAATTTTATTGTTTAAAATTTCACAAAATTACAATTAATTTAATAAATTAAACCTTTAAAATTTATGGGTTGTTACAATAATCAAAGTGAAAGCTTCCACATTGAAGATCAATAGCGCTCTTAAGTCGAGAGAATCGTGGAATTTTATCACATTGGTATTTTCTGTTTTACCGCAATTATATTAAATAATAGAAAAGTATTGAGTGAGTCATTCCATATTCATCTAATAAATATCAGTACATAACCACTTGGTGTCTGCAGCAGCCATGAGTAATATGCTGCGCAACATCTGGAGAGTGTTACGTACTCTAATCTCAATAGATGCGTCGATATCTAGTCTTGATACATTTTGACAAGGAATATTTAAAAAAGTATGTTTATTTTATTGTGATAAACCACTCATGATTACAAAGTATTGTAACTACTATAAAAATATCATTTATGGATTTTCTATTCAATATGCTTTTAGTTAAATTAATTAATTAATAGCATTATATCAAGTATATAATAGAAAGAAAACACTTTTTATTTCAAACAAGATTTGTTGTCGAGTCACAAAACATAGAAATTGCCCCTAGGGCATACTCCTAACTCTATCATGATTCACAAAACATAGAAATTCTAATCAAATAAAAAAGGCCGATTCTCATTTTTATCTCCTCCATTATGGAAAAGTTCTCCTTTTCATCTCCTCTATTAGAAAAAGCTTCTCCTTTTCATCCCCTCTATTAAAGCACTTTAATCTACATCTTAGAAACCATAACTTAAATCGAAAAGGAGTTTTTGATGGTTGATCAACAATTCCGAGGCATACAACACTAGGCCCTTTCATGCTAAATTAAACATATATAAAGGCCCTATTTAATAAGGAAAATACCTTAATAAATATTACCTAAAATATATCTCATATAAAATATAAGTATAAATATAAATATAAATATTAATAAATACGTATATATATTCAGAAATAATATATGTATGTATGTATATGTTATAATTCATTAAATATATTTTTAAATTAATTGAAATAAATAATTAAATGAACTTACATACATATACATACACACACACATTAATTATAGTTAAATAGAATTAGAATATGTATATGAGCTTGTATATAGTTTTTATACATGCGTGTGAATGTGACGACCCGCCTTTTCGACCCCCAAAATTATGACATTAATACATTAATGGGATTCATGTGCTGAGCATCCAAGTGTTGGAATGACATATTGTTGGGCTAAAAGAAAAGAAAAGACAAAACAAAATCTCATAATATGATGGGTAATATATAATATATAACAGATCGTTACAATTTTTTTATATATATATGGATATCAATCAGAGTCTAATCTATCATCAGCCTGAATAGTTATAAGGACTATCCTTGCAAATGCTTATAAATACAAAACAAAAAATATAGTGGGAAGTAAAATACATCAAGTCTTGGGGGAATCCAGCTCGTCTCCTGAAGCTTTAAAGCGTCTAAAGCTAACCCTGGAAAAATACTTTAGTCCATCCTAAGTATTATAAGAAAATAACACCCGAATTAGTCTGGTAAACCGGCGTGAGATACTAAACCATATGGATGGTAATATTTATAAAACCATTTCAAAAATAATGGTATCTTGTAAGACCACACCACACATAAAGACGTGCGGGTTTTTACCTTACGATAACCAAACCATTTCAAATAGAAAATCTAGTGATATTATAATAATGTCTAAGGTTTAAAATAAATATATAACGTAGTTGAAATGCTTGCATCTCACATTCCAACATATTAGGTATACAACTAAGTCCATAAAGCATGTATTGAAGAATGGATTTCATACAATGACAAGGCTACTGGGATACCGCCTGCCATAGTACACCTCTACCAAAATGTATACTCCTTCCTGGATAGTACTGAATATGTCATCACCTCGATTGTAGCCAACAACCCTAATGGTCCCCGAGCAAACATAAATATATAAATATCGATCTAGATCGGGTGATGAACATACCCTAATGGTAGTGAACCACATAGCCCTGCCACATATCCCCTATTGTAGTCATTACCGGATGTGAGTTTGAGGCTATGTTTTACGTTTTTAGGAAATCCCACTTTGAATGCTAACGTTGCCCTCCAGGAACCAATATAATGCAAGCATTGTGAAGACCTAGAATTCAGCACTCGAAAATCGACATCCAATACATCACCTGTATTCGAATGCTGTAGATTCAATCATTGAGTCTGGTTCGCCAGAGCTTATAAAAACATTAGGTGATAACAACACTGCAGAAACAAAATGATTAATTTTATTGATACAAAAAAACTGATACAACAATGATACAATATGAAGTGATCAGCGTTATTAGAGATGAATACAACAGCGGAAAAACAAAGCAGCGGAAAGATAACATCAATGCCAAAGCACCAAAACTCCAAACTAGAAGCGAGAACCTCTAATCATGCTGAAGTGAAGCAGGTTCGGTGCATTCGCCAACCAAAGACTTCAAAGATTTCCAAAAGCTACACTTACTAGCTGACTAGCTGATAACTTGACTCTAGGCTACCCGTGTGGAAAATTATGGTCACCTAGAGTTTAGAAAGAGAACAATAAACTCCAGGTCAGTCATGCGACTGGTGTGAGCAAACAAAAACAGTTTTATTTGAACAAAAGAAATAAACAAAGGAAATAAAAAGAAATCCGCTACGCTTTTTGGAAAATGAAACTACCATAAAGCCTTCCGCTACATACACAATGCAATCACACACTTGGAGGAGATTTCTCCTTATGATAGTCAAACATGCTGGATACGCAAAATCCTTTTGATATTATTACTAGTGCATAGTGTAGAAAACATTTCAAAAGTATAATATTAATCTTAGCCAGCATACGTACCATTATAGTATGCCTACTATAGCTACCATGTTAAATGGCAGGTTCTACAACTAAAACCGTACAGGGCTTGCATTGGGTGATTGGATTTTCAACAAATGGCCAAGGCTAAGGAACTTCCTTTATCCGAAAGGGTATGCCTCTAGAGGGACGCCTCGATAACTTAACTAGCTCTTTGCCAACGCAAGGCCGGGTTACCTCTGTAACTAGGTAACTAACTGTCACGAGTATTCCATTCGTCGGTCTAGACCGACCTTTACCAAGGCGCCAACGACAACAAAATTCCAACAACCACATAAGTTAAATATCTAGGCTCATACCATGATATCACTTTTTATCCAGAAGGAAATACACATACCCTTAGGGGAGCGACCCTCGTAATGTTGCTGCATCATTCCTGTTTCGACCATTTTCGGGGTGTGAGGTTCGATGAAGTCTTGTCCTACAAAGCTACGCTTTTCACAAAAGCCATGCTTTGATCAACCAATGACCAACACTTAGCATGCCACATTACCAAATTGGGAATATATCACTAGTTGCCATCAACTACATAACCTCTGAGCTCGTACGTCTCAGAGAAGGGTGTTAAGCTAAGAGAATAAATTATCTGCCACCAAACAGAAATGTATTTGATAGAAACTAGCTTTACATCTCAAAGTGTAATGTTAGACATACATCCATACAAGTCCATCCTAGGTCTGAATGGAACCGAAGGCACTTTAAAAGAAGCCTTGCAAATTCGGATATTTACAATCCCCACCGGACTCCCCATCACATATGGAGATCTATATACCGGAGTAACTCAGTGTAGAGACATTCGACAGAAAATCTTTTCGTTCTCGAAAATACCCGGTCTTCACCACCGTCTTCAATTGCTATCCATTTCATCGTATCATTAATTCGAAATGGGTTTTATAACAGAAAGTCCTCTCCCGGCTAATCCGAATAATGAGCGATTATTTTTTAAAAAGCATATGGATAAATTGGGATCTTAGTTAAGTCACACTTTTTATCCCTTATTTCCCAAATCCTTTCTTTTGAATGGTTTAAACAAATTTCCATTTCAAATCTTTTAAACAAAAGATTCAACCTTTTAAGATCCTTTTCAATTTGAGACAATGTTCACCAAATCTTTAACAAAGATTCATTCATAGCTTTCAAAACTATTTCCATTCCAAATTCAAATTTTTTTCGACAAAACTAGAAATTCATTCTTTTTATGAAAGCTGTTATCGTTTAAAAACAAAAGTCTTTCATTTTCAAAAAATCCGATTAAATAAGCACAAGTTATAGTCTTTAAAAGTATAAATCGAAAAATTAGCGAACCGCCATATCCTTGGCAAGTTCTATTTGGGTTAAATTTAAATTCCCAAAATAATTCATTTAAAATACTTTTAAAAATGGTTTAAAATCCATATATATACATTGTATAACTGTATAACCCTTTTTAAACCATAGTTTCCAAAACTATAAATTATAAATATATATAGAATTCAATTTCAAAATCTTGAATTCAAATTCAAATCAAATTATTTTAATTTCAAAACTTTAACAAGCCATATTATATTCAAAATAATTTTAAATTTCAAAACTTCCTTTTCAAAAGTCTTTCTTTCATACTTAACCCAATTTTATTTCCAAAACATTTTGGATTCAAAATTCAACTTTTAAATTCTTTCACCATTTTGAATAAAATAATATTAAATTCAAAATATTCATGACTTAACCAATTTTCCGTGAAATCCATATTTGTGTGTATGTTGTGTGCAGTGCAGGGGTTTTGCAGTCAACAATAAAATATCAACCACCATAAATTCAAGCACAACAATATCAATAAGCGGTATAATCCTATAACGCTTATCTTTCATTCACAGATAAATAAGTAAATTCATCGCAGATAAATAAATCACAGTTCATAGCTCAATTCAAAGCAATTCATATCATAGAACATCACACATCAGGGATATTAAACAATTCAAGGCATTCAATATCATTCAATCATCCATAATCAAGATTAATTTATCACACAATTGGTAATTAATTTTAATTTAAACCAATTAAATTAATTACTTAAGAATTAATTGCTTAACCCTGCTTAATTAACATTGATTAATTACAAACCATTTGTTATTATTTTAATTAATTAATGAAATTAATTAATCAACCTTAATTACCCATCTTAATTAATTATTCTTAATTAATAAATTAATTAATTTAATTATCCTTAATTAATCACATAAATTAATTAACCTTAAGTTAATTATATTTATTAATTAACCTTAAGTTAATTATATTTATTAATTAACCCTTAATTAGCTACATTAATTAATCATCCCCTAATTAATTAATTAACCTTTAATTAACCTTTAATTATTCATTAATTAACATTTTTATTAATTAATTAACCCTTAATCATTAATTAATTATCCTTACTTATTAAGTAATTATTCCTTTAATTGCTTTTATTAATTATTCTCTAATTACTTCCATTAAGTAATCTTTTAATTAATCGCATTAACAAATTATCCATTAATTAATCACCTTGATTAATTACACTAATTAATTAACCTTTAATTATTAACTAATTAACCTATTACTACTTAATTAACCCTAAATTACTTACAATGAGTAATTATTCTTTAAGTACTTTCATTAAGTAATTCTTCATTTAATTACTTTAGCTAATTAACATTTAAATCTTATTTAATACCCTTTGGAATAAATTCATCATTAACCTATTTACTTAAATCTTTAAGTTGAATTAATGATTAGAAAACATTTCATCCTCTTAATTATTTACTAATTACAATATTAAGTTTATTAAATAAACTTTTAAAATAAGGATTATACATATATATATATTAAAATACTTTAAACTTAATTAATTTAAAATAATTTTATTTTAAAACCTTTAATTAGTCCAAACTTAATTAGACATTCACCATATAAAAGAATTAATTAAGAAATTGTTTCACCTTTAAAATTTGTTTAATTTTAAAATTTTAAAACTGTAAAATCATAAACCCGAGATAACTCGAGTTCCTTTCCATGCCAAACAACAAAATCTCCGAGCCACTTGCATCCCTCACTCTACATCGAGACCACACGCATCTGACTTCGAGACAAACCCGAGAAACCTTCATCTTCCCCACATCAATCAACAATCCAGGCACCTAAGTGCACATGTGCATGTGCACGTCCACCCTGACCCCATCCGATCATCGTCGTGACCTTCAACATGTGGTCGACATCACCGTCGACTAGCCTGACCTTCCAGATCGACGAAATCGCCAAGATATCAAAATCGATAAATTCGATCAATTTTTGGAATCAAACCCATCGACAGAATCGCCTCACACCACCGTGTAACGACGCTAGAAACCTTGCAACTCTGCATGAACCTCCACCGCAGTCCCTAGCTTCAATTCCCCTTGGTCCAATCCACACTATTTCACCCACGACGATGAAATCACCATGCAAACGATCGTCAACCAAACTGGCTTCGAAACCATATTTTGACGGTGTACGGCCACCACGACGAACTAGAAATTCCTTCACCATTTTTCCATCGATCCCTATTCTTCCCTCTACCTTCAGCAAAAATCATGACCAACATCACTTTGCCGTTCGTCGGAAATTGACGAATAAGCAAAATCCGATCATCTTAGGAATTCTCGACACTCACAATACTAAAAATCATAATTTGTCTATCTAAATTCATCATTTTACACTACGATTCTGTTTAGATAATCAAAGCATGGAATTATGAATATTGATTTTCGACATATATTTGTTTTTACTGTAATTTCTTATTTTTCAGAATATTTACTAATTATAAATACTTGAAATTATTTTACAATTGAGATCTTATTAATTTGAACACATTTTTTTTAAACATCCAAGCCTAAAAAGGATTATGGGATGAGATCTTGAATTTTGAACAGGTTTGGAAACCTGTAACTAACAACAGGGCCATATACTCATATGTACAGACATGCACCCTCATCATTTGCGTATATACAGACATGCAATGATAATTTACATCCAAACAAATCTTTTCCCCAACATACTTCAAGTATGAAATCAAGATATAAACCGATTCTTGGTTTTTTATAGGGTAGTTTACTCACAGTGTTTTATAGTAGAGAACAGGCTCTGGAGCTTTGAATTTGGTTTGTTGATCTGCTACTTTGATTTGAATCTACTTGAGTTAAAACTGAAATTGATTGTGTTGAGTTGAATCTGCTTTGCTTACTCAGATTGTAGATGCTTCAGGTTTGAATTTTGTTTGATTTGATCTGTACTTGCATTTGATTTTGAGTTTTCTTTTCCCTTGAATCAGGTTGCAAACTTGATTTCATTCCTTAAGTTAAAACTTGTAAAGCTTTGAAAGTGATGAAGTAGTTTGATTCTCTTTTGGTTTTAGTTTAGAAAAATGAATGAGAGAAAATAGAGAAGATAACTTGGTTTCTCACTTTGATATTTACATTATAATCTTAAAAGAAAAACATACCTTGCCACTTGTAAATTTCATGTTGTAATTATCTTCCATTTGTAATTGCAAATCATATTAAACTTACACATGTTTATTAAGCCTACTCTTGTTTAAATCCTTTATCTTTATCTTATAAATGTTTAAATGTAAGTATTTTATGTTTAAACCCCTTTTGATTAATTACTTATGTATTATCTTTATATTAATATGTGTTATCTTTTAAATGTTTTATATACATATATATGTATAAATTACATTTAGTTATGTGTAAATTTAAAATTAAACTTAAGTTATTATACTTAAATTTATATAAATAAACACTAGTGTTGAAAATGTTCAATTTTAACTTTAATTAACTTTTAGAAAATTATTATATTGAATTCAAAACATAACTTCCAAGTCACGATGTATGTTATATATTAGTTTTTTTAAAACATAGATTTTAAAAATCCAATTTATTTTTAAGATATTTATTATTGAATTTCAAATCACATTTCAAATTACAATATATATATATATATATATATATATAAACAAACACATACCTTATTTAATTTGGAAAAATTCAAATTAATTCACAATTTAATTCAAAATTTTATATTAATTACCAAATTAAATTTGACTTAAAAAGGGGATCGTTACAAGCATTCATCCATACAAGTTGTTTAGAATATAAACAAACCGAAGGCATTACTTCCATTACTTCCATAGGATTAGTAGCAAATAGTCCTTGCACTTCAAAGAACTCCGTCTTCGATTCCATTATCTTCAAGATGTCATCAATTCGAATGCTTATGTCGGTTCAAAGTGGTTTTTGAATAATCATGCTTATGTGATCCCGGTTTCTTTTAACCAACAATCGATAGTTCCTCGTTGACTTAATCTCGTTTCTCTTAGAAGCCAACAGACTATGTAAGAGTCTAAGGGGATCTCTAATATACCCTTTAAAGCGAGAGACGTTTCATCGTAATGAGTTATCCTAGGGGATCTTAAACCATGTGAAATTGCGAAGCTTTCATATACTTTCTAATTCAAAATTGGTTAAGTTATCGATGGTGGACAAACTACTATCTGGTGTAAGTACAGTTTGCATATGAGAAATTATACATCTTATATTCAACATTACTTTCTGATTTCAAACAGTACCATCCCTTAATTAACAATGAAATCAGACAAGTAAGAAAATTATTCTTGCCTCGATATACATTTTAAAAGATAGAGACGAGTTTTCGTACCTCGGAATTTGGTGTCAAGTATAAGATGAAGTACCTTCCATATACTTAATTAATCATCACCAATTTATCAAAATTAATCCTCTCATACTTATCATGTTGCCGACATTTGGACTTCTCTGTCCCTCGCTGAGAATCAAAGTGAGGTAAGTTAGAGCACTAGTTACTCATGGCCTTACCTTAGTTAAAACACTTTAATTCTAGATCTTGCAGATAAAGGAATGTCTACTTGCTTTTAATGCTAAAAAACGATGACTTACTTTCCATAAACGTGTCAACATTTTGACATTGCTTTATCATATTTGTATTGTTACTTAATGGCACTAACAAAGAAATCCCTTGCATAAAATAAAGTCCTTTTAAAACAAATACGAAAATCCATTCCAAAAACTTATTTCCATTCTTCGATTTCAAACTAGTACTTTTCATGTAGAAATGAAACTGTTCAAGTTGGGGTATTATTAACTTTCAAATCTTGACTCGACATTCACTTCTAACTTCAAAATAGAAACATGTTTCCATACCTCAAAGTCTGAAATTAAAATAAGATCAAAGAATTCCAATATACTTGTTATTAAAAAAATTTCTAAAAATAAATTATTTAAACCAAAGTCTGATTTAAAATGGAAAAATCTTCCCTTTTTAAAATTTAACACCTTTCAAAACAATGAATTCCAAACCCTTTTAAACATTTTCCCTTTTATAAAAGTAAACAACTTGATTAATAATAAAAATTGTTATAAATTAAATTCCTTTCCAATTTCTTGAAACCATTTACTATAACAAAAATAGTATAGTCCATAACTTCTTTTACTTTCTCGGACACATTTATTACAACAATAGTGTTGTAATCCATGATTTTTTCCTCTTTTAAAACATATCTTTAAAGACGGTCTCTTTTAACAAAGGCGTAAAATATAAACTTCTTGTTAAAATAAATAAATAATTTTTTAAAAATATATAGATTTAAGACTTCAAATGCCTTTTTAAATACTTATAAACACATTTGAAAAGAATTATCAAAATATCTAAAATAGATCACTCTTTTTACTTTACCGAAAATCGATTTTTTTTTTCAAAATGCATCCATAGCGACTATCTCTATATGGCCCATACCTTTTAAAACTTGTTTTTGTAAATTAAGTTACTTTTAAACCACATTCTTTCTATTCTAAACCACTTTAGTACCTTTGATAAAGGTTTGGAACAAAAGTCAAGTTTGGAAACCATTTCAAAACTATTAGAATAGAAGTAGAAAATTGCTAAAAAGCGAGCAAGAGATTTCAACGTCGCAATAAACTAACAACAAGTAGGTTTACTATAACTACGCAACATTCACTTTCCATATGCACAATATTTAAATAATGAATATTATATGTAAATAATAACCAATAAGGCAAGGAATCCTTTAAGATCCCACTATAAATTTTCCAATATTCAAAGTGCTTCAATAGCAACCTATTCACTACAAAGACCTTCGACTTCCAATCACTTAGCCTTTGTCCCCTGCAACATGATGATTATTTATGTCGTCCTCTTCTAAGCAGGAATCAAAGTCAAACAACAACATAAGCTCATCACAATAAATACATGCAACCTTATAAGCAAATACTAAATTATTATAACATTTTTTCATTTTTAAAACCAATTATAAATTGAGAAATCTCACTTTAATTCACTACCACTTGTTACCACTTCTTCCTACAACCAAACAACCTATACAAACCTTGGTTAGCATTAGAAAATACCTTCCCTACCCTCCCCATGCTCACGAAACCCCCTTCCTCTCTTTACTCGCAGTCTTAGGCCTATTTTTGGTTTTGAAGACAAAGTTTACATCTTTGTGGTGGTAGAGATGTTAGCAATATTATTATGAACTTGTTTTATGAATTTTGGAGTGGAAAAGATGTGAACTTAGGTGATTTTCTTTCATGAGACTTGAGTGGAAGAGTGGCAAAGAAGGAATGAAGAAGAGAGAGAAAAAGTGAAGAATTAAGTAAAGTTAATAAAAAGAGGTAAAGTGGTCTTTTTGTAGAAATGAGAAAAGTGGAAAATGACCATAATACCCCTTAGCCAAATTACCAAAATATCCTTATTTTTTCATTCACTTTTACCACTTTCCAAAGTGCCAACTCATGCACCACTTCCCCTCCACATGGCCTTTTACCGATGCACTTAAATTTATGTGCATTTTGCATTTTACACTTAAAATAAGAAAGAAGTGTCATATCATTACGTTATTAACTTAATTAATAGCCGTTTTAAATTCTTAAACCATATTTACTTTTAAACGTCCCTTCTTTTTGTGCGCTTTAAATCGACGATAAACCACACACGTCAGAATTAAAACATACAGAAGGGCAGATTGTTATGGGTAAATAAGAAAATCATAAAAAGAAAAAGAACAAAATAGAGTCTTGCAGCGGAACGGTAAAATATAATAATCAAATATACAGTTCATGAAGCTGTTTTACAAAATATTCGATTATACTTATACAATATATATCAGAGTTACACATCCCAGAGAATAATAAATAATGTAGCGGAACAGTAAGAATGTAATGGAATACTATAATAAATAATAATAAATCTTCGTCTTCGTCCTCCAAAATATGGTCTTCCACATCCTGAAATGCTCAGGCTGACTCGAGCGAATTGAAAAGACAAAACACTCGAGTCAGAACTAAAAGATCTTATGTAAGTTAAATCAACGAAAATAATTATGAGCGGAATGGCGTAAGAGATGTTTACGGGATTTGACATCTCCTACCCAGTGTCTAACGTGAGTGCAGTAACTTAAGAGATGCTCGGGATTCACTTCTCCTAAGGATCCGTTAAACTATTTACTATATAGTAATATACGCTATTATAATAGTGTCTAAAGTAAAGTATAATATACTGAAAATAGTGTTAAGGCTTTACATTTTCCATCTTAACACAGTTTTATATTCCCAAAGTCTATACAGTACCGTAATCTCCCCCGTACTAGGCGTCGTCAAAGGGCACTCCATAGGTATGGTACAAAACAAAATCGTATAAGGCGTGCTAGGGTAGGTGACATGGCACAACTAGGCAATGCCAGGGTAGATATACCAATTACGCTTCCGGACCGTTGGTAATGCATAGCGCGCAGCTACCGCCCACCTCGAGCCACACCCCCAAATCAAAAATCAAAAGTGGCCACCGAATCAATCCAAAAGTCAGAGTATAATGTCGAAGGGATGTGTCCAATAAAAGGTGCTACCTTCTTAGCCCATTAATCGCTCCTGTTTTATCCACCTTATGCCAACTCACGGGAGTCGGGTCCACGTATATACCTTAAAGGAGACGCCGCCACCATCCTACATCATTTTGGAATCTCACCATGTACACGGTTGTTAAAGTGGTTTTCGGAGTTGGCAGAGAGTATGACAACTTCTGATCCCGGTCTCTTTAATAACCAAACGTTATTATAACACCGCGGTCATTTCAAAATAATTTATACTTTATAACCAGAATATAATATCCATTTCAAAACCATATAAATACTATATCATTTCCATTTCAAAAACCAAATCAATATGATATCATTTTTATAAAAACCCAAATCAATATAATATCATTTTTATTTCAAATATATCCTTTTCCAAAATCATAGTACTTTCAAATTTATAATATTCGAAACCAAACGCTTGAAATATAACCTTTCAAAACATAATGCTTTGAATTTAATAGCTTCTAAACCATAAATTCCAAAACTTAAATGGCTTAGATATTCAAACAGTATATAAATAGGATAGTTTGAATTTAAAATTACTTTATAAAGTAAATAATTTCCTCGACTTCACAATTCACTTTAAATTAAATCTCAATTCATAACTTTCAACTCACTTTCAGTTTGGATAAACCATTTCAATTTCAATATATTGCAAACTTTGAGTAATAAACAATTTCAAAAACTAAGGTTGGTAATTACGATTCAACAATTCAATGTTCTATTATTTAGTTTGAAATATTTGCATAATAAATCCATTATCATTTAAATAAAACTCAAATTACAAATAACTAAATATTTCCTTCAATTTATTTATACTTGAAATATTCGTTTAATTCATCTTAAACCAAAAATCCAGTTATAAAAATCATACCTTTAAAATCTCAATTTTATTTAAATTTCAAATCAATTTCATATTTATCTTCACCTTATTCTCATTTAAGTTATTATAAACTCCAGAAATATAATTTAAATAAATACTCAACCATATTATATCTCAAAAAAATCAAACTTTATTATTAAACTTCTTTTATAATTTAAACCAATTTTATACTTTAAACCAATTTTATACTTTAAACCAATTTTATACATAGCTTAAAACCAAGAATTTAACTACACATAAAATAACATTTATAAAATATCCAAATCAATATCTCATAAAACCATATATTTCTTTGTAAAACCATAGAAAATCATTTCAAAATATTTTTATATATAGACCACGGTGTCTTTATATAATTTTCTACCCTATGGTCAAGTGATACAGATATTTATCATTTCAATCCGTAAATTAAACTAAAAATACGGTTATATATCATTTCAAACCGCAATCCCGAATGAAATAAAAATGCATAACAACTTGCATTTATAACAATATAAAATACAACATCCATTCATCCAATATCAATCATCAACCATTTATTACAATCATCATCCAATTTCAAACAGTAACATCAATATAGATCAGATAATAAATAATAGGTATCTACTGGCAGTTTATATTCGAAATAAATTAAATAACAATTTAACTGGAAGCTTATATGCAAAATAAATTAAATAAGAATTTAACTGGCAATTTATATGAAATACTAAATTAAATAATAATTTAACCGGCAATTTATATGAAAAATGAATTAAATACCAATTTAATCCAATAAATCCAATTTAATGATGATTAAAAATATGCCTAGCAGTCATAAATAAATTTCTAATCACATCAAACATTAATTTAACACACATAAGAAATTTTAGAAGTTGTGAGTGGGTTAAATCACCCACCTTTGAATTTAAACCCAAAATCCAAACAGCTTTCGAATCCATTCAAACCAGTGCCAAAATTTCTGGAATTTTGATACGATTCCAACGCAAGAAACTGTGTCTAATCCGAGCTCGTGTGAAAAAGTTATAAGTGTTAGAAGCTCGACGATTATAGATTAAATTAAGTCGAAGAAATAAATTAATTACTTAACCTTTACACGTCATCATCCCTACCGTTCTCACGCAACATCACCAGACGAAATTCGACTCAACCCCGAAGCCCAAAATCGCATGCGATGATCAAGCACGCGAGCCCACCAGAGCCGCCGATCGAGCAACCTCCCCCTAACGGCACGCGAAACCGACCCTTCGATGACCTCCGCGACTTCGACTCGAGCCAAAACACACAGTCGCCACCCCTATAATCGAACCCTATTTGTAATAACTTGCTCGATCCATCTGTTAACTTCGCGAACGAACAACTCCGATGTACTACGCTCCATCCCCTCTGCACGATGGTACCCTTGATTCAGCGATCGGGCGAAGTTCAACAACGTGTGATGGACCGCCGTGAATAAGTGGAAAATTCCTGGTCAAACCGTGCTTGCATTGAAAAATGAATCTCAGAATTGAAATGCGCTCTTCGAGAGCTTTTTGACGATATAAAATATGATATTGTTTGGAGAGTTTGAATTTTTGGCTTTGGATTTGATTTGGAAATTGTATTTGGGAATTAGGGTTTGCAGCCATTAAAATGAGGAGGTGAAAAGAAATTGTACGTACAAACAAATGACAATGAGGAACAATTAGGGTTTATAACGACGTTTTTATAGACAAAGCTGTAAAAAGAATAGATGGGCAAGGTTTACTTACATGTTGAACGATATAATGGCCCAAAAAGCCTGTTTCAACTCCGGTACGAAATTGAGTCAACCCATGTATCAAAATAGATGTTTTAAAATATTTTAAACATGTCGGAACCGGTTTCAAGTCTAAATTCCATCGTATGAAGAAGTTATGCAAAAATCAATTTTTTTCAAATTAGTTTCAATTGATTTCAATTAAATTGGTTTCAAGGCGTTTCGAGTCCGTACGATCAAACGACAAATCCGATCGTTACAAACTTGAAATCCTACAATAATTCACCATTACAGACCCGATAAAACTAGTTTCGTCGAAATCCGAGCCAGTGGCAAAAAATGGCTATTTTCTAGTTAATTAAATAAATTAAAAATAAATTAATTAAATCACTTTTCAATTTCAACTCTATAATTAACAAATTTCATCAATTTTAACTTTCTTAATCATTTACACTAATTTAACAAAATTCAAATGTCAATTTAGAGTTGATTAATTTATCAATTTCAGATTTAAATTTTCAATTTCATTATATTCACAAATTATAATTTAAATTCTCAATAATCCCATTGAATTTACTTTTTATTCCTATTATTCAATTCATTATTATCCAACGGATGAAATTAACATTGGTTCATGGTTTATTACATTATTATTCTCAAATTTCATCTTAATTTCAATTAACGCGATAATTAAATATTAAATTTCATTTAATTTTAATAAATCCAATTATTAAATTTAAGTTAATAAATCTTGATTCTCACTCCTTTTATTAAATCAACCATTATCTTATGGATAACTTTAATGCTACTATATATCCAATTGCCTTAATGGTTTATAGTTATCAGCTAAATTCATATTAACTTGTAATTAATTACGTTTAATTGCAATGGATTTAGATCTAATTTAATAGATTAAATAAATGGGTAAACAATTAATAATTATTACCATTTGCCTAATTTAACCCCATTCCTACTTTATTACCAGTTAACAAATATTATAATTTCTTACTAAACATTGATTTTTATTCAATTACCCTTGATTACTTATTATTACATCAATTTATATAACTTTGAATTCATTCCCAGTTTACAAATTTCAATCAATCATAACTTTACAATTTGTTTCCAATAGTTGGTATTGCCCTAAATTAGTTATTTATCAACTTGCATAAACCTTATTACCTTTAATGTTACACAATTTTTCTTAGTTCTAATCATCGTAATATTGAATTTCATTTGCTACAAAATTTCCATTTATTATAAATTAAGTTTCAATAAATTGGTTTGTTTCAATTTCAATCCTTTTATTAAGTTCATTACTACTCTAAAATCTGGTTAACCTTTGTTTAACCTTTCATTACTTTACTATACTCAAATTTGACAACTCTTGACATTGTATTACATTCCCCATTAATGTAACATTTATTTATTTTATTAAAATTTATTTCCAATTCCATCAACTAATTAAACATGTAACTTATAGTAATTGTTTACAAGCCAAGGTTACACTTAAGTTTATCCTGCTTCAACCAATTATTATAATTACCTATTTAATACCAAATTCATTTAATTACTATAAATTATATACAAATTCTTTTATTTACACCACCCTTACACTTATTTACTTATTTTAAATTTTATACCCAAGTGCAACAATTTACGCTCTTTCACTTTTATTGATTTCACTTCAATTGTCAACAATTGGTTTTTTTTACAACCATTGCTACAATTCATTCTTAACATTTACTTAAATAAAAATTATAAAAAAATTTCTATTTCTTTCTAAATTAAATTACAAAGATCTAATTAAATCGACCAATTTATTTATCAAAATTTACGGGTCGTTACACTTACTAATTCTCTTTTCATATATTTGACTTATTTATATATTTGTAAATGTGTGTGACTATGTACGTAATGACGTTATGACAACTTTCGTTCAATAAAAAGTCAAAAATCCAAAAATCGATTTTCGGTCACATTTTCAATTTTTCATCGAACTATTTATTTTTGTAAACGAACTTCCAAAACAACTTTACCATTATTTTTTATTAATTAAAAGTGGTTATTTGACCATGAAAAACCATTAATTGAGTACTTAAAATTAATTAAATATTCACAAATCAAAGCAGCAAAATTTCAGGTCGTTATATTATAATTGCCTTTGCTATATGCATTTATATGAAATAAAAAATATATATGCATATAGTTCTTTCTATGAACATAAATACATAAAAACACGCGCATGCATGCATACACACACACAATTATATATATATATATGTGTGTGTGTGTGTGTGTATGTGCGTTCGCACATGCGTTAGTAAGAAATCCTAATAAATGTATATATATTGTATCATCTATTATCATATTGTTATGTTCACATGAAATTAAACTGATACGTATGTTGAGTATATTGATACTCACATAATATAATTAGTCGTATTTACTTCAAGTGATTCAATGCATACCCAACTATGGTTATAGCATGAACTTCATGTCCTGTGGCCGATACTTAAGATTACAGTACTCTTTCATTGAGTTTTTTTTGTGATTTTTCCAAACAATCACATGTACATAATTCCTTGGTGTCCCCAACAGTTATGAGTAATTCACTATCCATTGTATGAAAGGCATTATGTACATTAGCCACAACAAATATGTCGATATCCTCTTCTCGATACATCTTGAGTAGGAACATTTTACAATAAATATTTTGAACATTTGATTTAGTACTCATGGTTATGAATACATTCGTAGCTACAATCATTTGAATAATATTTCTATGATTTTTCTATTTTTGTATGTATATGCGTGTATATGTATTATGTATGTCATAATATAATAATACATACGGTAGAAAACAAAACCAAAAGGGAATTTTATTTTGAACAAGATTTCATGTGCTAAGTTATATAATAAATTACATAAGCATTCCTTATCTCCACGACACCTCCAAGTACTATAAGTAGAAGTCTTGGTCCATTAAGAAAAGGACTCATGCAATACTTCTGCTACCAAAATTTATTAAGAACTCATTTTAGTTTCCTTGGAATACAACCAATCAATATTTTTAGGGGACTTAAAATGACCATCAAACTAATTCTAGTTTTCTCAGCCTTTTAGTGGCCAATAAAAATATAACTTATAATGAATGCAGGGTTAATCCTAAACCACTATAAATCTTTGATGTTTTTTTTTGTCTTTTTTCCTTCTTTATTTTTTCTACGATCTTAACCAATCTTCGACTTTACTATCTTGAATTTATCCTTAAATTCAAGGATATTGCTTTAGCCTTTGACTTTTTTTAGGCATTGAGGCGTCAGCGTCACCAAAAACCACACTAAGTTCTATTGGACATAAAAGTTAGAAAAAGCAGCACCAAGTATATAGTAATTTTACCAATTGAAATCAAGTTTAAATGAAATGAAAGAATATTAAACACATCCTTAAGCGTGACATTATGATAGAAATAGATATTTACAATGGATGTAATAAAACCTGGCGACCTTGTATCTAAGTTGATGCTTGATATAGAGGATTACTTCATTACACAAAAAAAATCTTGAATCATAAGTGATATGGTCAATTGCTTCATTGTATAAACCGAATCAAATGAAACATAAGTAAGTACAAACTTGATATTTGCAAAAACATCATTGTTATCTTGATGATTGAAAGGATGGTGATGGTACACCGCGTAGTTGTTTCGATGGAGTTTTGTCTTTGTTAAGGTGATAGAAGTTCATGTCTTTATTGCTCATTTGATGTTGCAAATCTTTTGTACCATAAGAGAGATGATGAATTGAGACCTGGAATTATTTCTGGGATTTTTTGACAGCAGTATGAAGATTGTTTGATATTTTTTAAAATTAATGATAAAAGAATTTTTAGTGTCCATAAAGAGTTTGATCTTTCAATGAATAAGAAACTTTATTTTATGAGAGTATATGGTTATGAATTTTGATTGGAAACATACTCCAAAGAAAACTTCGTTGTGATACCATGCCAAATTTGAGAGTAGAGAGAAACATAACTAAAGAAGATAACATTATAATAAAATGAACATACTTCATATTTAGTTCATTATATGGATATAGTCTACATTTATGTACAAAATGTGAAGATGATCTTTGTTTAATATAAACTTTAATCAACAAAAAATGTGAAGATGGTCCTTGTTTAATGTGAAGATAATCCTTGTTTATTATTGTTATCTAGATTTTTAACCAAATAACCTTTAGATGAATCTGCATGTCAGGACGAAAACGAAATGATTCGTGCGCTTGGAAACATGCTTGGAAGAACAATAAGAAGGGTCTTAAGAGCTTTGAAAGTTATGGGAATTGAGGAGAGTGATCAGTACTAACTAGATCCTCTCGTATCGAGCTATTTCTAAGGCAAATTTCAGGTTTTGGAGCTAAGGATTATGGAAACTTGGCCTAAGTGATCGTAGTGAAGTACATTTCTCAAGGAATATGCGAAAAAAATCTAAGAGAATTCTAAAGGAAAGGGGACACGTATAAGTGATATCAGCACCTCTTGGAAATAATGTAGTATATAAGGAAAGGTACTTGGAGTACGATGGATCAAGGATAGAATACCAAAAGAGGGAAGGAGGAGTCGCTTCCCCTTAGAATTTAGGACGGTACTAACCACTTTTGGTTGGTACCGAGTAGAATTTATGTCTTAATGGACTCCATGTTCCTCTCCTGCATGCTCGGATCTGGATCTAAACCTGGTATTTCATAGATTTTTGACTTTGCTAGATGTTTTCCTTATAAATACAAGGCCTATAACATTTGTAAAAGGACTTTTGACCTTTTTGTTCTCTTCATCTTCTATCTCCTCTTACCATAGTCACTAAGGTAGACATTATTGGCTATTATAGGCTGTGAGAATTTTTCAATCCATTATATAAGCGACTCTCAATCAAATAATGAATAAATTATAGTGGACATAGGCCAGAAATTGTCGAAGCACTAAAAATTTTGGTATTTTATATGTTTCTCATATATTTTCTTCTAGATTTCTATTTTTCTACAGGATTTTGGGTGTTGTGCCATTTTCAGGCTCAACATTTTAGTGCTTTAACTGAGAGAGCAGATTCTCACCCATAGATCTAGCTTTCTACTTTGGATTGGAGCATTTAGAGGTTAGATGTAGAAAGTTTTCATGAAGGAACTTGAAGGATTTGCTTATAGAAATCAATGGCACTTAGGAGATCTGAAAAATCATTTAGAGCAATAGTTGGTGTAGATGAAGGAGCTTCTCATCACATAGAGGTTAGCAACCTACAGGTGTTACAAGGACCATCTTCTCCTCAAGAGATGGTTACCAAAGTGCAGTTTGACAAAATGATGCAAGAGATGAATCAAAAGCTGGTCGATAGTTAAAAAGCTCTATTGGAAAATATGGATGCTAGCATAGCTCTATCGACCCAACAATCAAAGAGGACTAGGAGGAATAGAAGGGAGTTTCACCTGTAGGATCTGAAGAAGAAAACTCTTATGTATCTGGTCAAAACAGGCGAGATGGAAACAAAAAGAAAAGGAAAAGGTTACTTAAGAAGTAGTGGAGTTGTTAGAAGAAGTGAAGTGTCCCCTCTAAAGGAATTCAACTTGGTACTAACCAGAATCAGGTCGGTACTGAGAAGAATTTGGATACTATGAGAAGGCAAGAAGCTGAAGTCATGGACTTGTCTGATTTAGAGGATGACTTGCGATGATTATAAGCTTGATATTGTTGTTTGAGATGCTGGAGTGCAGACGATCGCATGGAACTGAACATGTGTCAGAAAAGATCTGAAGGAGTGGTTCTACTAGATAACGGAGGACCTAGATGTTAGCGAGCAAACTGAAGCCGTTTGAGGAATTAAACGCTTGACGTAGCTCCTGATAATTAACATTCAGAGTTCCAGTTGGCGAGGAGTACATAGCGGGTATGATTAAGCGGCTGGTAGAAAATAATAAATAGAGGAAGAATGAGAAATAGGGTTCTACGCCAAGTAGAAATCCATTCTTGGAGAAGGTTCTAAAGGAGTGCCCTGGAAGGTTTATAATACCAAAGATGCCATCGCACAATGGAACAACCAATCCTAAGCAACACTTATTTAAATATGTATGGTGCCAAGGCGACAGATGCAATATGATGTAAATGTTTTTCTATCTTTCTAGAAGGAGTTGCATCAATATGGTTTACTTCGCTCATGCAGAAATCCATATCTACTTTTGATGAGTTGACAAATAAGTTTATGAAGAAGATTAGGCTCCATACCTCTTGGTCTAAGGATGTGATATCCTTGTCGAGTCTTTCTGAAGGACATGTAGCACTCTAGAAATTTAGCAAAAAATTTAATAAGAAAGTTGAATTTAAATATAACAAGGGCTAAAATGAAATTTTAACAAATGTTCGAATTTGGCTATGAACTTGCACCATTGCATTCAAAGCAATTTTTCGGATAATTTTCATAAATAATACTTTGAAATCGGAGTTATTAAGGAGAAGTTACTACTGTTTGAAAATAGATTAAATTAAAAATAAAATGTTTCCTAATAAAACATTGTCACCAGTCAATATCCCCAAGTGTGCCGGTCGACATGAAATAGTCGACCGACCAACCCTGTTAGTCAACCAGTGAACATTGATTTTCGTATCTAGAGCATGAAGACGGAGACAATTGAACCGAATATTTTTCTTCAAAACCAATTAATCGATGTGTATCCAATATGAAACTACAGATCACCTAAGCTAAATCAAATGCTCCAAATTGACCTCAAACCCCTAAAATAAACACCTAAGCTAACCTTAATTTCATTACAAAATTACCACATGATGAAACTGTACCGAAATTTATTCTCTTTACTTAATTTTTTTTTTTTTGAAAACAAATCAAAAAAAAGTAAGAGAGCACCAGTAAATCTTATTAAGAAGGGGCAAGCTAATGGATGACGATTCTATGAGAAGTTTAGAGTTAGTGCTTGGATTTGAGGGTAGTAGGAACAAGTTTAATAAATTGATTATTTATAGTTAATTTTAACTTATTCTGTCTGATTAGGATGTTAGTAGTCAAACTATAAATCCTATTTGTTTAAATCTAAAATTTGGATTAGAAATTGAAATTGGTATAAATGGGCTAATATCATCTTTACCCAAGTTAAACCCCCTTCTGTTATTGAATAGAAACTCTAAAAATTGGTTAATCCTAAATAATTTTTT
Organism: Allium cepa; assembly: GCA_030765085.1. NCBI lineage: Eukaryota > Viridiplantae > Streptophyta > Magnoliopsida > Asparagales > Amaryllidaceae > Allium > Allium cepa. Next base: position 622,361,589 of record CM060928.1, read on the forward strand.
TAATTATAATGGAATAAATATATGAATTTGATATAAATAAATAGTAGCATTTAAATTGCAAAGACTAATTAGTGTAAATTGATGCTTATGGTTCACTATGTAACTCCAGAATTTATTAGGTTAACAAATAATTGAAATCAAATAAACAAAAATCAAAAACCCTAAACTTTACACTGCAACCAGTCGACCATTCGACCCGAGCAGTCGATCGCAAGCAATCGGCCGCAGTCAACCGGTTAACGATCGAGATGCATAATCTGAACCTCGGCATAAGGCTTAGGTTTGAAATTATTGTTAATTTTTTATACATTTCTTATATAAACGGACATTTGGAATAGTAGGGGAGCTAGTTTCCTATGAAACAACGTTAGGACGTTGCACATTGGTAAATGTAGTTTATCCAGTAGAGGATCGATTATTTGACTAGGAGCGATTCTATCGCAAATGGCACTCATAGGAGGTTAAACGGTGGACACGCGACACTAACTGATACTTGATGAAGTGTGGGGGTCTAGCATAATGGGATTTCCTCAGTATTCATGATTTTCGACGTGTGTGGTGCTGTGTTGTTGAGGGATCCCAATGCGTGCAATACGAGGCGTATGCTACAATTGAGAGGTGGACACAAATGTAGACAATGAGACACTTTGACAATTTAGCGTTATAGATTCCCCCCTAAATGGTAGCTAGAGTACGTGTAGTCATGGTTATGAGAAATTTAATAATAAAAGGAAATTTTAGGACCAATATGAAGTAGTTACATCTAGTCATAATGTGTGAAGTGTAATCCCATAAGGGAAATGGTAGGATAACCTATGTTGGAAAAGCCCTAATATCTATTAGCCAATCAGTTGCTAAGTTTAGATTAGTTGTTCGATCCTTGTAAAAGCCTATACAAGTTACTAGTGCAGGTGTGTGTTAAGTCAAACTCTTAAGCAAAATGACCAAGTAACCCGCGGAAGCTTGTAGGACACCTTAGGTTACATATGGTAGTGTTATAGTCAACGGCACATGATCATTATATACTAAACCTATACTCATTCACTAGACTTTTGTCCGACCCACCCTTTTCCCTCTCTTTTCACACTTTAGAAGGATAGGACAACCAATGATTTGGCCCGATTTCATTGTGTGGAGAGGTGAGCTCATCATAGGAGTTTCTTATCTTTTTTATTTACTCTCCATGTAACTGTCTATCTTATAAATACTTAGTACTTCATCTGATCATGAGTGGTATTTCTGTGTACACTATATTTGACTACGTACTATTTTCTAAGACTGTTTTTTGAGATGGTTATTTTTGTATTTATATTTTGTCTTCTTTCATTGTGAGTTCTAGATGCATAGTATATCTTAGATTATATCTGTTTATTTTTAGGCTTCTTAACGTTATAAAAACCCGATAGCTCGTACTTTTTGGCACCATCACGAGTCCGAAAGTCTTCCTAGGCATTGGATCGGTGTGTCAAGGGGTACAGGTTGTTACATTTAGCATCATACGCAAGTTCAAAATTCCTTAAGGATCAGGAGCATATTAAGAGAATGTACTCGAAAAGTTTTTGAAATAAAATGGGTTTCTGTAAAGGTTTTCAATTTTTTTTTGAAAAGCTCTCAAAATAGGTTTCCAAAGTGTGTGTGTGTGTGTAAAAGTTTTGAAAAAGTTTCAAATAAAAAAATTCTGTATCGTAATCTCTCTTTCCTTTTTGTGCTTGTGCTATCTCTTATTCATGCTTATATTATTGGTGGGAAGTTACTAATAAATTCTTAAAAATCACAGACTGAAGATGAGTGATCCTACAGATTCAGCCTTAGGTGATGCAGCAGAGCTCCTAGGCATGAACGTAATGATTGGGTTTCGTCTGTATCTTTAAACGAGGGGACAAGCCGAGCTTATTCCCACTAGAGGACCTATCGAGAGAGCAACAAGTGCAGTTCCTACCCACCAATCCACCATAAATTTTGCTAAGTTGTGTAAGGATTTCTCTAGCATTGGAGGACCACCATATGTAGGGACTAAGTTATATGTAGATTCGAGGACATCGATTCATTTTTATGAGAGGTTTTTTGAGTTGATGGGTCTTACGGATGAGGTGAGGAGGCAACTAACTACATAGGAGTAGTAGAGGTAGGCCTTGAGTAGGTGGGAGGTAGTGGAGGCAGAGACTGATAGAGGAGAGATCACCTGAGGAAAGTTTCAGAGATGCTTTGAGATAAAGTTCATGTTTAGAGTCGAATAAGGAGTGAATTTAGAGAAATTTATTCATATAAAGCAAGGAGACATTTCAGTAATGGAGTATGTCAATCAATTTAATGAGTTGTCTAGGTTTGGGATGGAGTTTATCAATAGCCCACACAAAAAAGCTATGAAGTTTTTTAAAAGGCCGAACTAACCCCTTCAAGGTTAAGCTCTGAGTCATATTCCTATGGGTACAAAATATAAGAGTTTAGTGGAGATGGCCTAGTCGAATCCCTTCTCCAAGGCGGAAGGGAAGGAAGAACCCCAGAACGCTAGAGGAAGACATTGTAGTAGAGCCAACGCAAGGGAGGATTTGGACCCAAGAGAAAATTCAAGACGTAGGATTTGCATTATAGAAAGTGTGCAAAAAGGTACATTTTTTGAAGGTGTGCCAAACGGATAGTTCAAAGATCAATTGTTACAATTGCAATCAATTCCGACATATGAAGCGGGAGTGTCTAATAACTCAGAAGACGTCTACCTAAGTGGTCCTAGCTAAAGCACTGCATGTAGTACCTAGCTCGAGTACTCCAGTAATTATGTGTAGTTGAAGATAGTATTACGAAGATTGCTTTTTATACACCTAACGTACTTTATGATTGGTTAGTCATGCCCTTCAGACTGACCAATGCACCCTCTTACTTTTTTGATTTGATGAGTTAAGTTTTCAAAGGGATGCTTCATAAGTTAGTTATGGTGTTTGTGGATGATATTTTAGTTCATTCAAAGAGCGAGAAGGAGCATGTACTGCATTTAGAAGAAGTGCTCAATACATTCTATGAGCCTAAAATGAAGACAAAGTTTTGAAGTGCCACTTTTGGCAAGAGGAGGTACGTTTTCTAAGCCACGTTTTCTCAAAAAGTGGGCTGACGGTTGATCCCAGTAAAGTTACGGCAGTTCAGGATTGGCATGTGTTGAAGAATGCCAAAAAAGTAAGGAGTTTTCTTGGTTTAGTAGGCTACTACTGGAAGTTCATTAAGGACTTCGTAAAGATCTCTACCTCTCTGACCCTCCTCGCTAAGAAGGATCTAGTTTTCTTATGGGATGTAAAGTATGAGGATGCTTTTATTAAGCCGAAGGAGGTGTTGACTAGTGCACCTGTATTGGTATTGCCCAATGGTGCTGAGCTATTCACAGTAAACACTAATGCATGTAGTACAGGGTTGTGCATGGTCTTTATGCAAGAAGGAAGGGTGGTGAGGCATGCTAGTCGATAGTTGAAGGTCTATATGAGAACTACCCTACCCATGATCTTGAGTTAGTGGCCATTACCTCTATGCTCAAGTCATAGAGGCATTATCTTTTAGAGAGCTATTTGAGATGTATACATATCATAAGTCTCTGAAGTATTTTTTCCCCAAAAATGACTTAAATTTAAGGTTATAGAGATGGATAGAGTTCTTAGCATCGTATGCTTTTGATATCTCATAAATTCTTGGCAAGGGCAATTTAGTGGCCGACGCCTTGAGCTGACCACATACAACACTAAGTCTTTTGTTCTTGGAGTGGAGGCATTTGGAGTTCATTTCTACATTTTATTTTTGAACATCACCATATTACCTAGTGCTAGCATCTTTAGATGTGCAGCCTACACTTACGAAAAGTATCAGATCCAGTCAAAAACAAGATAAGGAGCTAGTAGATATTTTTTAGTATTCTGATAGAGGATAGCAGTCGAGTCATTTGAGGCGTTATACCATTGACTCGAAGGGATGGTTACAAAGAGATGGTAGACATGTGATCCTCTTATAATGGAGTCGATCGATATGGTACTAGCCAAGTCTCATCATTCGAGGATGACCATTCATCCCAATAGAGGCAATATGTACCGTAACATGAAGATAGTCTTTCATTAGCATGGTATAAAGAAGCATGTGGCAAAGTATGTAGCTTGATGTATCACGTGTCAGAGGTTAATGGCAGAGCAGAGGAAGCCAGGAGGATTATTGCAGCCGTTGGATATTCCTATGTGGAAGTGAGACAATATTTCTATGGATTTTGTTAGTGGTTTACCGAAGAGTAGGAGAGGGAATGAGAGTATTTGGGTCATAGTTGATCAACTGGTAAAATGCGCTCATTTTGTAACGAATAGAAGCACAAGGACGGTGGCATCTTTGGCAACTCTATACTTGACGAAGGTCGTTAGGTTACTCGGAGGTCCTAATAGCATAGTTAGCGACTGAGATCCACTTTTCACAAATGAATTTTAGAGGAGTCTATAACAGGCTTTGGACACCAAGTTTATTTGAAGTACCGCTTATCATCTACAGATGGACGGGCATACATAGATAGTGAATTGGGTTTTAGTGGACTTGATTTTAATATGTATATTGGATTTTGAAGTCTCTTAGAAGGATCATTTGTCATTGGTGGAGTTTACCTATAATAACAGCTATCTTGTGAGCATTAGGATGGCACTATTTGAGGCATTATACGGTAGACCTTGTAGGTCACCGTCGTGTAGGTGGGACACTACATATAAGATTATTCTTGGACTAGATATAGTGAGAGAGACATCAAAGAAAATAGACTTGATCCATAGAAGAATGAAAATCACACAAGATGGACAGAAATCTTATGCTGACAAGAGACATACGGAGTTAGAGTTCGCAGTGGGTGAGATGGTATTTGTGTAGGTTTCACTGCTTAGGCACGTTATGAGATTTGGTAGTTTTAGGGAAGCCAGCATTGAAGTTTGTAGGACCTTTCTTGATTATTGGTAGGATAGGGAAGTTGACATATCAAGTAGAGCTTCTTATGAAGTTGGCGGGGGTACACGATGTTTTCCTTGTATTGCTCTTGCGAAAGTGCTTACATTATTCAGCTACCATGGTCGAGCTGAGTCAGCTAGAAGAGGTGGAGGAAGTGAGGGAGTCACTTGTTCTCCGTGCATCCACTTGTATTCTTGAGCATTGTACCAAGAGACCCCGCAACAAAGAAATGAAACTTGTTAAGGTTTAATGTAATGGGGATACGATATAGCGAAGAGTACATAGAAGCTTAAGGAGGAGATCCAAGCTACCCACCCACAATCCTTTTTATGGTATATTTCCAATTTAAGTTAAATAAGTAGAGATTATTTATGCATTAGAAATTAGCTTGGCATCCCCTTTAGGTAGAGACCGTTGTATAGTAGGGATAGTTGTAAATTTGTCATTAGGACATGTTATGGATGATGGATGCTAGTGGATATATTAGTTGTATTGTTTCTATTACACATTTAGGACAATATATCCTTTAGATGGCACACGCGCATTCACATCGTCTCTTGTTTCTTTGTTTATGTTATTGAGCATTACACATATGAATGTTGCATATGGATTGAATGACTATGCATACATGTAGAATTGCAAGTCTTTCTCTAGGACATGTCACTCACAAGAAATTTAACGGAAAATTTAATAAGAAAATTTAATTTAAATATAATAAGGACTAATATGAATTTTTCACAAATGTTCCATTACATTTGTAGCATTCTCTAGATAATTTTCATATATAAAACTTTGAAATCGGAGTTAATACGGAGAAATTATGGACTTTTGAAAATTTGGAAATAGAATAAATTGAAAATAAAAAGTTTCATAATTAAACATTGTCACCGGTCGACACCCTAGGGTGTGTCGGTTGAAATAAAGTAGTTGACTGATCAACTTTAGCGGTCGACCGGTAAACGTTGATTAATGGATGTGGAGCATGAATTTGGACATAAACAATTAGACCGAATATTTTTCTTCGCTGCCAAGTAATTGATGTGCGTCTAAGATGAAACAAAAGATTACCAAGGCTAAATTTAACACTCTAAATTGACCTCGAACCTCTATAAATAAGCACATGAGCAAACCCTAGTTTCATTAGAAAATTTACTGCATATTGAAACTCTGCCTAAATTTCTCCTCTCCACTCTCAAATTTTAATTTAAAAAAAAATTAGAAACAAAGTAAGAGGGAACTAGTAAATCAGATTAATATGGGGCAAGCTAACGAGTGATAATTCTCCGCGGAGTTTAGAGTTAGAGCTTAGATCCAAGGTGAGCAGGAACAAGTCTACTAAGTTGATTATTTATAGTTAATATTAACCTATTCTATCTGTTCTAGGATGTTAGTAATCAAACTGTAAACCCAAATTGTTTAAATCTAAAATTTGAATTAGAAATTGAAATATCATTTTTACCCAAGCTAAACCCCTTTCTGTTGTTGAATAGAAACCCTAAAAATTAGTTAACCATGAATTAAATAAGTGTAATTAAACTCGTATAAACCAATTAATTTGATATCGATAAATAGTAGGGTAAAAATTGCAAAGGCTAGTCAGTGTAAATCAACGCCAAAGGTTTATTGCGTAATCCCAAAATTTATCAGATTAACAAATAATTAAAATCAAATAAATAAAAATCGAAAATCCTAAAATTAACACTACTATCAGTCGATCGTTCACCTTGAGTGGTCAATTGGAAACCGTCGACCAATAAGGTGTAGCGTTCAACCAGTTGATAATCGAAATGCAAAATCTGGACCTCGACCTAAGATCCAGGTTTTAAATTATTGTTAATTGTTTATATATTGCTTATATAGATAGACGTTCAGAATAGTAGGGGAGCTAGTTCCCTAAGAAATGACACTAGGACGTTGTGTATTTGGTAAATGTAATTTATCCAATGGGGGTCGATTATTCGACTGGGGGTGATCCTATCACAAATGACACTCACACGGGGTTCTATAGTGGACGCACAACACTGACTGATGCCTGATAAAGTGTGGTGGTCTGGTAAAACGGAAGTTCCTTGGTATTCACAATTTTTCATGCACATGATGCTATGTTCTTGATGGATCCCGACATATGCTACAATTGAGAGGTAAACATGGATGTAGATGATGAGATACTTCAACGAATCAGTATTATAGATTCTCCCCTCAATGTTAGCCAGGATACGGGCAATCATAGTTATGGAAAATTTATTTCAATATTAAATTATAGTACAATCTATGCGAAGTAGTAACGCGTAGTCATAATGTTTGAAGTGCAATCCCACAAGGGAAATGGTAGGGTAACCTTATGTCGAAAAATCCCTAATAGCTATTAGCCGATCAGTTTGTTAGACCGAAAAATGGTATAAAACTTCAAATGCTTCTTATGATAAGTTAGTTCTTGATTCAAGTACATGCAAAGATCTAATCGAGCATGGGTTAATCATGTCGACTTAGCCTTGATATTTGCAATGATATGATCAAGGCTGTTGACAATGATTCAAGGTCTAGCTCATCAATTAGGATTAATCTCGAGTTAGACTCTATTAATTGATGGATGCCAATCAACCCTTGAGGAAGGGTATATGATAGTTCATTTTATCTCCTTGAGTCTTTGGGTTCGAACTCCTCTTGGGCCATTAGGATTTTTGCATATGGATCTACATTAGTCATTGAACAATGTTGTCCATATGGCTAATGATATGTCATATTTCCAATAGACATAGATGATAAGTCACGAAGTCATATTGAAGTGCGTTATGTGTAACAATGAGTTATGTGTTTTGCCCTTATGTTCAAGGTCCATAGACCATATTTATGCATATAGGAGTTCATCATAGTCCAAGACACTTCAACTAGATTCATGTCAAATTGGTCATGACAAGTTTATATTATGCAAGTCCAAGTCAATAATGTTAAATAAGGTCATAATCGACGTCAATATGCAATGTCAAATCCATGTTCATTCAATTCGAATATGATTATATTCAAATAGTGCAAATCCATGTTCATTCAATTCGAATATGATTATATTCAAATAGTTTTATCCCCAATCTAATTTAGGGTTACAAGGCTTTGATTTAAGAGGAGAGAGAGAGAGATGAAAATTCGACGCCTCAAATGGCGCCCCTAGTTTTGTACCTACAGAAGCAGGCATCCCTCCTGACTTTGCATCTCATATCTTCGGCAGGGTAGACTTTGAAGGCATTTGACTTCGACAACATAACCCCGGCTTTTACTCTTTAAGCAGGTGGCAGTGCCTTATTCCCATGTCTTTGATGTTGTCGACTATCTGCGCTAATGTAAGATGGTTACATCGAGGCGATATAGACCATGTGTCCGACTTTATGTAATGTAAGGTCATCGACATTGCTTTGCTTTAACTTGCAATGACCTATGAATGGCAAAGTAAGTCTATGGTCAAAGAACAGAGTGTCGATGAGCCTACTTTGGTTTTTGGTTAGCAGATAGATGCGCTTGTTGATAGTAGCATGCTTTTAATGAGCTGCATAAACGCGATGTGGTTATCGACGAAGAGTGATGTGACTTTGTTTGACTTGGGTATTTTTGAAGAGCCTGTAGGGTGGGATGCCGTCGTGGTATTAGCACCCCAGTGAATTCTAACAAGACCGAGTCTTCAATCCTAATTTATCTTTGGTATTCAACACCTTCGAAGTCATTTGAGTAGTAGTGTGATATGTTACAGAAGATGGGCGATCTTGAAGTGGTGAAGTACATCATAGAAGATGCACGTTTCCAGCTTTGAAGAGAGATGTTGTTGACGAAGTGATGAAGTGCGAAGAGAAATCCTCAAAGAGAGATATTGTTGATGAGGACTGGTTTTATTCTTCAACATAGAACTCTATAGTTTCAATCCTTTTATGATGTCACGGTTTATCGCTTCATCCCGATATTGGAATTATATGGTTAACATAGTTGTTAAGGTTTGATTAGCTATTCGATCCTTGTAAAAGCCTATACAAGCTACTAGTGTAGGTGTTTGTTAAGTCTAACTCTTAAGCAAAATGACCAAGTAACGTATGGAAACTTACAGGACACTCTAGATCGCACAGGGTAGTTTTAAAGTCAATTGCATATGATCGTCATATATTAAACTTGTATTCAATCACCAGATTTTATTCTAACCCACCCTTTTCTCTTTATTTTCCCTACCATAGAAGGGCAGGGCAACAGGTGATATGGCCTGATTCAGTGCATGGAGAGGCGAGCTCATCATAGGAGTTTCTTGTCTTTTTATTTACTCTCCATGTAACTGTCTATCTTATCAGTTCTTATTATTTTATCGGATTATGAGTGGTATTCTGTGTACTCTGTATTTGACTATATACTATTTTCTTAGACCGTGTTTTGAGATATTTTCTAAGATAATTATTTTCTGCATTTAAATTTGTTACCTTCCGATATGAGTTCTAGATGTGTAGTGTACCTTATATCTTATTTGTTTATTTTTAGTCTCTGTAATGTTATAAAAACCTGATAACTTGTACTTTTTTGCACTGCCATGAGTCCAAAAGCCACCGTAGGCTTTGGATCGGTGTGTTAAGGGTGCAGATTGTCACATTTAGAATTAGAGCCAGGTTCAAAGTTAATTAGAGATTAGGAGCATATTGAGAGAACGTACTTGAAAATGTTTTTTTTTCAAAAAGGTTTTCAAAATGTTTTCTGAAAGCTTTTCAAAATGGGTTTCCAAAGTATACGTAAACACACACACACACATATAGAGTTTCCAAAAAGTTTCAGAATTTTTTTACATATCGTAATCTCTCTCTTTTATTCATGCCTATGCTATCTTTTTTTCATGCCTATACTATGTATGGGAAGTTGCTAATAAAATTCTTAAAAATTAAAGATAAAAGATGAGTGATCCACTAGGTTTAGGCTCAGGTAACGCAACCGAGATTTCAGGCGTGAACGTCCTGATTTTGTTCCGTTTGTATCTTCAAGCAAGGGGACAAGCTGAGTTTAATCCTTCTAGAGGACCTACGGGGAGAGTGACAGTTGTAGTTCCTGCTCACCCACGTACCATGGATTTTACTATGTTATGTAAGGATTTCATTAGCTTTGGAGGAAAGCCGTAAAATATGTTTTCGAAGAAAAAATTGTTTGGTATGAGTTATTGAATGTTTTGAGTATAAAATCCTACTATTAAAAGAAGCAAATCTATGTTGTAGAAAGTCATTAAATGATGAGTAGGAAATTTTTACGTCTCCTTTCTTGAAACCAAGCATTTTTTAAAAGGTTTCTGAATTTATATTCTCAAAGACCAATTTTTTGAATTGGGTACTTCATTATTGTGAAGTTCTAATTTTTAAAGAGTGGTAAAACCCAAATCAATTTTCGATACGGTGTAGATAGGGATGACTTCCTAGGTAAGATGGAGTAAGGTTTAGGCTATGAATAAAATGGCTGTGATGCTCGTAAGATAGTGACAAGGAATCCCTATTGAATATAAGGAATATCGACATGTACCTAGGAACATCTAATTAGAGGTGTGCGGAAGATCAAAGAAGAACTTACAAATGAATGAGGAATAGTATCAAAGTACATTTCTACGAGTCATAGGATGTACTCGCATGAAAGATAATGGGAAAAGAAGGTAAATACCAAAGTTGAGGAAACCATCAAGAGATATTGACATAATAAAGTGTCATCGCCCATAAACAGAATGCTACTCCAAAATTACGAAATCAACAACAAATGGATGAATCATTTATATTCAAAAATCGTCATCAAAATAAATACACACATTCACACACATATAATTTGAGATAGCCTATCAAATCATCCAAAACGTATCCAACATCACACAAACCATAAATTTAAATCATCCACAAACCAAAGTACTAATAATAAAGTAAGGCTATGTAACGACCCGTAATTTCGCTACTTTGAAAATGAGAGATTTTGCTTATTTTTAAATTTAAAAGGAATTTAAAACTTAAATAAATAATTTATATATGATAAATAATAATAGAGAAATTATTTACTCTTATAATTACTAATTAAAGAGTATAGATTTGAATTTTAGAACAAATCAGCAAAGTTAAGTTTTATTAAAAATAAATAAATGCTTAAATAAATAGGTTTAAATGTTTATTTAAAAAGATAAATCTTATTAAACAATCTAATAAAGATAATAAAAGTATATTAAAATATTTAAAAGTAGGTTAATAATCGTTTTACAAAAATATCCAAATTTTGTCGCATTTTGTCAGTTTTACATACATTGTAAAATTAGAGATTTTGGTATTATTTAAATATAATTTTAAAATATAAATAGACATGTTTTAATTTATTTAAAAGAAGTAAAAACATCATTTTTAAGTTTGGTTTACTTTAATATGTAGTCTAACAAAAAGGTCAAATTTTAACTGTAAAATATGTCAACAAAATCACTGTTTTCAACCAAAACAAGTTGTCGTCAAGTTGCTGCAACATGATATATTTTCTTACACATATACACAACTTTAAACTATATAATTCTTACATTTATAACATATAAAATTAAATGCACTTTGAAAATTCAAAATTTACAAATAATTCAAAAAGTAACATGATTTGACATAGACCTATAAAAAAATCTATACTACACATCATCATTAGACTAACCTATCTCCTCACCATTAATGATTAAGTCATATCACTTATGGAAAAGGAACAAAAGGGATTTTATATATTTTCTAAATTATAAAAAAAGTACAACATCATTACTACTTCAAATCCAAGGATCTTATCTCATTAATGCCAAGTCTCTTCATGCATGGAAAATAAGCAAAAGTATATTTAAACATTTTAGAAATTTATAAAAATGAGGCATAATCATTTCATTAAGTACAAACATACATCCTACCATCATTTCACCATTAATGCACTTTATATCATGCTTAAACAAAAGTCAAAAAGTAGCCAAGGGTATTTGAGTCATTTACTTTCCAAAAATCAAGTATAAATAGCACACTCATTTCTCACGAAAAATTACACTTCATTCCTTACTTCCTTCTTCACTTTCTTCTTCTTCTTCATCTCCATATCCATAGCTTCTCACCTCTCCATTCTCTTCCACCACCTCAACCAAGCACGACTACACCATCACCATCCCCCAACCCCTCGGCCAACCACCTACCTACCTCTCTATCCTCGGCCACACCACCCTACATGCCTCCAACCCAACCAAAAAAACCCCAAACCCGAGCCAAATACCCCACCTACACCACCTCCTTGCCTCCTCCAAGCTTTCCACACCACCTACCCAAGCTTCAAACTCACACACCCTCCTCCCCACCCCACTCTAAGGCCGTATCCTCCATATACCCACCTAGAAAGCCTATACACGCACATACTCCCTCCCCTATAGCTCACACATTCATATAAAAAGAAAAAAGAGAAAAAAAGAGAGAAAAATAGAGAGAAGGAAAGGAAAGCGACAAATTCGAGACGTTCAAAAAATAGCACGTTAGCCGTAAGCACGCCAATTTCCTAAAGATTGATGGAGTGGAAATAAAGGTGAGAAAATTCTCATCGCTTTTTAAAAGATCGTATTTTGATTTTGTTATAATAATCATCTTATCATATGCAAGTATACACCTTTTGAAATGTTGTCATGGATGGTTGGATATGCTTGTGTTATGTTTGAATACTTGTAAGTGTTTATGGTTGTGATTATTTATCATATTAGTTGTGTGTGGACCATAATTATGTTAGTGATAAATGTTAAACTTAGTTATGCTCATTTTGATTAAGTATTCCTTTTATCAAATAAGAAATTTTTTGGTAATATGATATACTTTGGAAAAATAAGTCTCTTTTTAAGTGGAATTGAAGTTAAAGTTAGAATAAAAGAGAATTTGAAATTTGAAATGAAACGGGATTAAAAAGGATAGTTAAAGTGAAATAGAAATTGAGATGAATAGTGAAACTGAAATCGATTTTAAAAATTGAAATTGAGATCAAGGTTGAAATTTGAACTAGAATAGAAATTGGATTTGAAATCTAAGTTTTAATTTAGTTTAATTTGAGGTTAGAATTGAAATTGAATTGGAATTTAAAATTTAATATTAAAATAATAGGAATTGAAATCTCAGCAGGATTCTTGGGAATCTACCTAAGGCGGAGCCTACCATCAGGAGTGTTATCGGATCTTGGGCAGATGTTATATCTGGAAACACGTATATAGATGTGGGGATTACCCAATTCGAATCTATGAAAGATGATGAAGGAGAGTATGCTGATCTGGATGATGATAATGCGAAGAATATGTGGGGTACCTCGTTATACATGTATGTTGCTAGTAAGAAACCTTACTACATTCATCTCAATGCATTTATTAAAAGAGAATGGAAACCAACTGGAAAATGGGATGTCTTCCCTCGGGAAAATGGGTTTTTATCTTATTAAATTTAGTAATGAAGCAGACTGCAACAAAGTTTTAGAGGGAGGTCCCAGGTTCATAGACAGTAAACTTATTTTCACTAAAAGATGGGAACCAAACCTAAGACTTGAAAGAGATATGTTAGAAACACACCCGGTATGGGTAAGACTGAAAAATTTAGACCTATCTCTATGGAACACATGTGGAATCGGTAAAATTTCTAGTCTAATTGGTAATCCCCTGGATATGGATGATAATATAAGACATGTTAGAAGATTGAAATATGCTCAAGTCCTTGTAGAAATTAAAGCAAGTGACAATATTAAAAGACAGGTGAGAGCAAAGGATAGAAATGGCAATATTTACATCCAGGAAATAGAGTATGAACACATCCCACCAATATGCAGTAATTGCAAATGCTTCGGCCATTCATTAGAACAGTGTGAAACTGTGTCACCCCCAATAAAGCAAGTATGGAGGCAAAAAACAACAACTGATCAAACTTTACAGAAAAAATGACACAGAGTGATATAGAAGAAACATATACACATACTGAAACAAACTTGAAGACTACAGACCAGGCGGATAATAATAATGGGACTGTGGAAGCACCCCAGGATGCAGACCATTCATTGGATGAAGAGGAGGTGGATAATGCAGTGCTTCATAGCTTGGAAGAGGCCACAGCAAAGAATTCATCTGTAATGTCAGAGGAAGAGGATGATATTAGCAATGTTGAACTTGATAAAATGGATTCAGAAACTGAATCTGATGGAGAAAAAAAAATACACTAAATTTAACATAAAATATGCAAATCAGTTTAAAAGTAAAGAATCAAAAGAAAAGGCGATTTCAATTCGCGAGGTGTCTCCTATGAAATTGAGGAGTCGACCTCCTACACCGAAATGTCCATAATCAGCAGGAACATAAGAGGTCTAAACAATGATACTAGACGTTCAAACCTCTTAAACCTTAGGAGAAAGTACTCTCCTACCATCTTAAGTATCTTAGAAAATAAACTTTCTGCTGAAAATCTTATATTCTTTATGGACTCATTAGGCCCTGAATGGGATTACATACACAATACTGAAGCAGGTGACAAAGGTCGAATTCTACTTCTATGGAATAAAAAAGTATGGGATGTTAACTTGATGGAAAAAGATGAATAACAATTGACAGTAAAGGTTAATAACCTGGGAGGCCTTAAGTTTACTTTAAGTTGTGTTTATGCAAACATTTTAGCCTCTCAATGAACTCAACTTTTGAAAGTTGTCACAGAGAATAGAAAATTGATTAATGAACCTTGGGTAGTCATGGGAGACTTTAACTCTATTCTTAGAGCAGAAGAAAAAAAAGGTGGTCTTACTAAGAGTATCCCAGTTGGAAGAGTTTAATAACTGCATCATTGGAGCTGGACTGTTAGAACCCATCCATTGCAGCCTGAAATATACATGGAGAAGTGGTGAATGTAAGAAGATATCCTGTAAGTTAGATAGATCCCTAGTTAATGTTGCATGTATAAATAAACTATCTAACATTAGAGTCAGTGTTCTTCCCCCCGTGAACTAGTGATCATTGTCCCATTCTTATAAACCTAGTTGAAAAGAATTTGACTAAGAAAGGTAAGCCTTTTAGATACTGCAATCATTGGCATGAAATAGAAGGATGCACAGAAGCCATTCAAATCAAAAATATTACTCGGGAGGAGGGTACACAATGCTATAAACTTGTACAGGTCCTTAAGAAAGTCAAGGAAAATCTTAGAGAGTGGAACAAAAAAAGAACAAAAGAAGGAGAACAGATCAGCTCTCTATAGAAACAGTGTGAAGAACTTCTAACATCTATTGATAGTGGTGAGGGTACAGATGAAACTTGGAGACAATATTATCAAATACAAAGAAAACTAAAGGAGACACTTAGAATAAATGCCATTAAACTTAAGTAGAAGGCTAAAGAAAGATGGTTGACTGAGGGGGATGAGTGCACTAAATTTTTCTATACAAAAATGGCTTTCAGGAATAACACTAATTATACTTATCAGCCGATGGACTAGGATGGAAATATAACTAATAGCTTCTCATACATAGAAGAACAAGCTATCAAATTTTACTCTGACATGTTCAATGGGGAAGTCAACACTAACTTACCAGAAATTCACTACAGGAGGGTGATAAATGCCAAAGGGAGAAGGATTTTGTCCAGGAACATTTCCATGAAAGAAGTCTGGGAAGCTTTGCATTCCATACATGTTGATTCCAGCCCAGGGCCAGATGGCCTGGGTTCCAAATTCTTCCTGACCCACCGGGAAGACCTGAAAGAAGACATTTCATTAGCAATGCAGGATATTTTCCAAAGTGGTAAATTTGTAAAAGAAATTAATCATACATTTATATGTCTTATTCCTACGAAGGATAATCCAGCTAAAATTGAAGATTACCGACCAATTGCTTGTTGCAATATGGTATACAAAATTCTAAGCAACATTCTATGCAACAGAATGAAACTCATATTACCTGATCTTATATCAGAATGTCAAAGTGCGTTCATCAAGGGCAGAAGCATTTCTGAAAACTCACCGATGGCACATGAATTGATAAGAAACTTCAACAAACCAGGTGTGGATAAATTCTGTCTAAAGGTGGATCTTCACAAAGCATACGATAAAATAAATAGAAATTTCATCATACATATGCTAAAAGCTATGGGATTTCCTTCTAAATTCATAAACATATTCAAAGAATGTATTACTACACCGACCTTCTCGATTCTGATAAATGGCATACCAAAAGGTTTAATAGGGTCTAATAGAGGTATCAGGCAGGGTGATCCTCTCTCCCTTTATCTGTTTGCTATTGCCATGGAATATTTTTCATTATAGATGGAGCTGGCTACATTCAATAGACTAATCCAGCCTTTATACAACTTCCAGCCTATTGTGACCCACTTACTCTATGAAGATGACTTACTCATTTGTATAAAATCCAGTCAAACATCAGTTAGAACTGTCAAGGAAATATTCTGCAAACTAGAGAGATTTTCAGGTCTCAAACCGAATGAGCAAAAAACCAAATGCTACTTTAATAAAACATGCATCAAAAGATATGAAATCCTGGATTGTTAAAATGTGAAAGAAGGTATACTTCATGTTAAATACCTAGGTGTTCCACTATCATCCAATAAAATTACTGGCAGAGAATGTGCAGTTTTAATCACTTCGATAAAGGATAGACTACAAGGATGGAGTTCCAGACTCCTATCGCTAGCAGGCAGAATAGAACGAGTGCATACAGTTATTCACTCCAAAGTTAATTTCTGGTTACAAACATTCCAACTTCCTGATGCATCATTACAAAAAATAGAAAAAGTTTGTCCAGACTTTATATGGAAAAGAGGCTTACACAAGATTAAATTTTAGAATTTGTGTCGACCTAAAGAGGAAGGAGGTGTGGGACTTAGAAGACTTGCAGACATGAGGCTGGTCTACACTCTAAAACAAGCTTGGAGAATTATTAAAGGAAAAGGTTTGTGGGAAACTGGACGAGGAAAAGATATATCAGAGGAAACTTCTGGTGCATGCAAATGGATAATAATGCTTCTTCTGTCTGGAAAGCAATTATGAAAGTGCGAAAAACACTAGCATCTTACTGTACAAAGGAGATTGCTACAGATAGGGAGACTAACCTCTGGAAAGATCCTTGGATCTTTGGAGAATCATTGATTGATATCCTAGGGCTTAACACCTTCTCAGACTATGGTTGTCCAGATAAAAAAGTGGCAGATGCAATCAACAATAATGAATGGAACTGCTCTATGATACCAGTGAATCAAGGAAATAAAGAAAAAATACAATATATGCTGATCTTCAGTGGACGAGACAATGACTTATGGGTATGGAAGCCTAATGGAAATGAATTTACCACTAAATCAGCTTGGAATGAGGTCAGACAAAGAGATAACAAAGCGAATTGGAGCAAAATCATCTGGAATCGAGTCAACATCCTTAAAATGGCCTTTACCACGTATAAAGCTGTGCTCAAAAGATTACCTACAAAAGATAGACTCTCAAAATGGGGGGATTATAACCGAAAAGATGTGTGTGTTATGTGACCAAGAAGAAGAATCTCATGAACACATATTCTTCTCCTGTAAATACTCGGTAGAGATATGGAAATCGTGTAAAATCACAATTAATTCAACGACGTAAGCAAAATTACTAGCAGAAGAACTAAATTACCTGATCCAAAAAGGGAATGTCGAAGACATGGAATCCAAATTGACAGTATCACCATTACTATTGCAGTTTGGAGTGTGTGGAAGGAAAGAAACCGAAGATTATTTCAAAACAAACAAAGAAGAACCTCAGAAGTCAGCAAGCTTGCAGTAAATGACTTAAGATTAGTTCAACGACGCATTCAAGAACTCATCTCTCGGGGACGAGACGAATAACAAACTGGAGTGGGGGATCTGAACTGTTCATCGGTAAATACCCCAAGTACAAGCTATTCTGCTCACCGGCCGCCATGAACGAAAGGAGAAGTAGATAGCTGTCGGTTTTACTTTATTTTTGATAATGACGAGAGAGTGCTTGTACTTAAGTAAATATAAAAATCTGTACGTCTTCTAGGGCCAGAATTGGGCCTTATTCTTGGGCTGAAATGCCTTAATAAAGTTCTTACCTAATTTCCAAAAAAAAAATATATTGAAAATACATTTTAAATACTTTAAAAAGTGAAATTTTGATTTAAAACGATTTGTAATGATTTTACAAGTAATAAAGTTCAATTTGAATAGATTATTTCAAGTATTGAAAAATAAGTTGAAACTAGGCGCGTTGCGCAAAGGTGGTTCGCGATTTCGCGTCGAAAAGTTCAAATGAGTTTAAAAAGTGGAATATAGCTCGAAATTCTTCGAGATAAGAAAATTTCGAACTACTATATCCATATCTTCTAAATGAAGAAAGAAAACCAAAATTTCGTTGAGTAGATTTTAATTATGTCCAAATCAATTTTCTGGAGAAATCGCGCTAGTGCAGTTAAGTGACCATAATAGTGAAATCCGTTTAAATAACGTTTTTAATTATGGAAAAATATGGAATAAATTTGATAAATCTATTTAAATAGTTAGAAGAGATTTGGAATGAAAAATATGAATTTTGAAATATTAAAAATCTGTTTAAATCAAATAGGCTTATATAGCACTTTCCGCATCACTTTTATGCTACAAAATTCTATAACTTTTGGAATATAAGTAAATGTAACGATTTTTCCTAGAATGGATTGTGAATGTTTTTAAAAGTAAAAGTAAGCGTTTAAAAGATAATTTCGAATTTTTATAACCAATTCCAAAATAAAGTTGATAACTGAGTAGCGGAAACGACTAGTACATTTGTCCCCCCTGTGAGATCTAGGAAGATAAAACAAGGTGTTTAACTAAGGTTAGGGATGGAGCAATCAGTGCCCCAAACTTATCTAGCCTCTTTTTTCTCTTCTTAGGCGAGGGGTGAAACAGATCGAAAGGAAAGCCCGGAAGCTCTAAAATAAAAAGATTATATTAAGGTTTTCCAAAATAAAAGAAGATTGGTATTATCCAAAATTTAAGCAATCTCCAAAATTTAAGCAATCTCCAAAACGAATAATTTCTTTGATCTTATTTACTCAAAAATGTTTGCTAAGGTTGATTTTATGGTTTACTATAAACGATGTCTTAAATAAAATTATTTTTGACCCGCCTAAAAGTTAAGAAATTTGGATCGAGAGTTAAGTGAGGAAAATTGAGATATTATCAAAGCAAAAGAACGAATTACTTAGAATTATTCTAAGACAAAAGAAAGATATTTCGAAATCATCCAAAAATAATTAAAGTGAAAAGAGACTTAATGATCCTATATACTCATATTCACTTTTTATCGATAATTGGATTATGAAGAAACCAGGGTCGGATTTGGGTGATTCCAATCCGAAAACCACTTCGAACTAGTTTACGCGTTCGAAGAATGAAGATATTTGAAAATGGAGATACTGAGATGAATAATAACGAGGGACTACT
This sequence comes from Allium cepa, assembly GCA_030765085.1. Classification (NCBI taxonomy): domain Eukaryota; kingdom Viridiplantae; phylum Streptophyta; class Magnoliopsida; order Asparagales; family Amaryllidaceae; genus Allium; species Allium cepa. Next base: position 622,381,003 of record CM060928.1, read on the forward strand.
TGTTGATTAATTGGGGATAAACTCCCGATTCACTATATTGTAGCAGTGGTCTCTTTGTTATGAAAAACCTCAAAACCACAAGGGCTTCTCGCCTAGTAATGGCCGAGGAAAGTGCCTTTGGTTTCGTTCAGTCCCAGAATGAACTTGTGTGGATAACTGTCTGACATTGTATTCCAAATCATAATGAGTGATCTCTATAAAAGTATATCAGTCGGTGGCGGAGAAGACACCTTCTCTTAACACCCTTTCTCGCGACATACGAGCTCAGGAAGTTATACGTTTATAGAAATCAGTCGTGTGAATGTGGAATTGCAATGTGACATTCAAAGTGAAGAAGATGTGCTATGTGAAAAGCTAATCGTTGCCTCGAGCCTCATCAACTGGAATGACCGAAACATGGTTAGATGCGGCAAGGCTAAGTGGGTTATTCCTAATTAGGGTATGCTCATCCCCTTCTAGATATATTTCTTCCCGCTATGACATTCGGGATGTAAATTAATGTGGTTTGTATGCTAGAGCGCATTCGGTTAAAGGTCGGCAACGACCGGTGGATGATATATTCATACTATCTTGTTATAGAGATAGACCGGTCTTGGTTGGTAGAGGACCCTTTGTGATGGTCCTCAATACATTCCTTTAGAGATGTACTGCCGAAAGGTAGTCCCTTAACCTGGTCATTTGTATGAAAATCCATTCTCCAATAAAAACCTACGGACTTGATTGTAAATCTGTTATGCTGGAATTAATCAATGTAATAATTTCGGCTAGGATTAATAAGTTTATCTGCAAATGTTTTCAAAGAGATGTCATTAAAAATAATAACAAATGTTTTGATATAAAAGTGTTTTAGTTATCATAAAGTAAAAGCCCATCCGTGTTTATGTGTGGGCGTGAACGTTGAGATACTCTTTCTTTTCAAAGGATTTTATTCAAAGGCTGATATATGACACTCTCATTTATTATTGAGTTTTTCTCATGCTGGTTCATCAAGCCTGATTTGGGTATTTTCAATACTCGAGTCAGATCTGAGTAGCTTTAGGTTTAGTCGAAGATGATTGAAGTTTCTAGAGGAGAGTTGGAGATATTCATCTACGTATGGACATATTCTATTATTCGCTGCTGTCTGTTTGTCTTTGTTTGATTTTTTTCAGCAATTGTAAGGACAGATGTATATAACTGTCCAAGCTGAATTTAGGTTGGACTCTGATATATGCATTTTAAAAGTTTTTCGCTGTAAAGATATTGTTCAATATTATATATTATTCCGTTCATGTGAGATTCTATTCTGTCTATTTTTCTCATTACCCTTCATGTTCCGTCTTTTCGTGCAATTTGAGTTGGACATGTGTGGTTTATTGTCAATTCAAAGGGTACGAAAAAACGGTTCGTGACAGGCTATCTCAAAACAAATCATCAAAGAATATGAATATACGGAGACCTACTACACTTTACACTCAACCACTGTCTAGTCTAGTCAACTCATTGTAGGAACGAGACATATCAATCCACCATACATACATAAACCCAAACCAGAAAGGGTGACTAATAGTACAACATGCTCCAAGAACCTAGGACTACTTGCCTCCCGTAGAGTACCATCTGGTCCTACAGTTTTTAGTTTCCTCAATGGACATCATGACCTCATCCAGCATCTGCTCGTCTACGCGTACCCCGGTTATGACCCTGCTTTACCCCTAATGGTAAAAGATTATAGGCTTATGCGACACAAGGGGCTATGGGAAACATCTCATCTGTTACTACCACGATGAGTAGCAAATATAATAACCAACAATGGTGTCATAGATCGGGGGCATCACCCCACGATTAGGCTGCCAGGGTGGACACTGGCTAATCCGGTTCACTTCCGAAACATAAATAGAGTTGGGCACAAAGTAGATGGTCATATACTACTCATACCCTATAGCTACGCATAACTCTAATAGTACACCGATTTACGGCTCTCATAAGTCACAACCTGACTATACAAATATTTCTCATCGAGTATAATATATATATATGTATGTATGTATGTGTATATATATGTATGTATGCATGCATGCATGCATGCATGAGTTATTTCAAAATACACACACACACACATATATGCATGAGTACCTGATTATTCAATAGCCCTCATCGAGTATCATACACACACATGAGTTAATCCCCATTTGAGTGACATTTACTTACAATAAATAATTAAATGAACAACATAACGGTGTCCCATATATGGAAAGTTCAATGAATAATCATACCAGCGATATCACTAAACCTTTTATTCAAAATTCTCGTCACATAAAAATAAAATCACACAAAATCAATAGAAAGATATCATCGCCATATCATTTCACAACATTAAACAAATAAACATCAATAGTGAATCATTCATAATATTAAAATCAATGTTGAGAAGATAAAAATCAGAAATAAAAAACACATATAAAAATATATTATCCAAATAAATACAAAGTAAATGTAACATTCACAACATATAATTTTTATATAACAAAAGAAATACTGAAAGATGGATACTAAGTACATTTCCAGATTTAATTAAATAATTATCCAACTTAAATATAGTTTAATATATACAATAAATAACTAATTTATCAATCTTATATAAAATTAATCTGATTATTAGATATTTACTAATAATGTAAAAAGACTTAATATTATATAAATTAGATAATAATTGAATATATAAATTAATAAGAAAACTCATTTCTTCCCTTTTGTATCCTAAAGATGGTGTGTAAGCAAAATAATGCACATAAGATTGGTTCTACAATTATTAACAACTGAATACAAAAAAATTATGCGATAACTTATTAATTTCACATCCTTAGATACATTTAAATATATATACCTATATTTCATACACATCATTAACTAAAGATTAACTGTAGGCTATAATAATATACTTAATCTTATATTATATATGTATGTATGTATGTATGTATGTATGTATGTAATAATTTACGGTGCAAGTTCATAAGGTTTATATAGTTTAACATCATCAGCAAATATGAAATCAGTTGTTTTTTAAACTTCCTTTACATGACTTAAATAAATTATGAAACCTTTAACAGGATCCTTTATCATCCTCTGCCTAAATAAAGCTAAATTAGATTATAAGAACCTATACTAAATATATAATCTATACGTATGTATAGATACGATCATTATAATTCATCTAAATGGAAATAAAAGTGTGCGTATTAGGATCTAATTAAATTTAACCTAGTTTATTTTAAAAAGAATGTGTGTGTGTGTGTCTATGCACACACACACATATAATTATTGACGTAAGTGTTGGATTTACATTCAAGTGGTGAAAACTCAATGAAACGACAAGATAAAATACAGTTGTCCTTTTTAAATGATAACATAATAAACTAATAATATTAAAACCCCATCTTATGAAGCTAAGAACAGAAAACATTTCAACACCAAAACAGTTAACAACAACTGTACACACAAGAATAAACACACACATCTACACACATATACACTAATGTGCGCATACCCTAGTTTATGCATTTTCCATTTTAAAACATGACCTGCTCATGCTTTGTACGGTATGTATATATATGTATGCATATGTACGTATTTATGTATACAAATGGTTCGCTTTTCATTGTAAAACGTGACCTTCCCATGCTTTGTACAAATATATATAAGCAAACGGTTTACTTTTCATTGAGAAATGTTATTTACCTATGCTTTGTACAAAATATATAAGCACATAGTTTGTTTTTCATTGCAAAATATGACTTGCGCTTATGTATATATTGACTTATAGACCCACACATAATTATATACATACATACGTACGTACGTACGTATGTATGTATATAAAGACATGCTCACCCAAACTGAACTCAACTCACACATACACAAATGCTTGCATACATAAACTCTATAACACTCACATACACACTCCAGTAACACCAGTTTACAAATGCAACACACATTTATATATATTTTGAACATACACATAATAACACAGCATCCTACCTCATGCACACATATAAACAAGAATGCACACACATACAAATATTCACATAGTCCACACAGGGCCGGCTCGGGGGGCAGGCCCAGCAGGCAGCCGTCTAGGGCAACCCTCCTCGACGGGGGCAACCATACAGAAAAAATTATACTAATTATGAATAATACATTTTTAACTTCTATATTTTTTGTACATTATTTAACAAAGATCTATTAGCTCAAGTAGTTGTGCATTTGGCTGACCTACATGAGGTTAAGACTTCAATTCTTGTTGGCAAAACAACTTTTTTCCCCATTTTCTGTCCCTTCCGCCTAGGGCAACCCAACTGTCAGAGCCGTCACTGAGTACACAGAAGCACATAATCACATAAAAAGTAGATACACACCCACCTCTATTAACACAACTGCACATTTATATACAGCACACATACTCATGCAACATGCACTCACTAACGCAAAAGCAGCCTGCACACACAAACATTTACACTAACACACACTCATGCATGGACATGAGAACAAGGTTCCACCAAGCCTTGTTTGATCAATTCCAACATCTAATCAATTTCTGGCAACATACAATACCCAAGCACCCTACACCATTTGTTTTCCTATAAATTTATTCTTTCAGTAGATCCAACACATAGAACAAAGGAAATGATAACTTGGACATAGAAAATGTGAATGTAAATACTCATCTGAACACTATCGTCACCTTCTTTTACCTGCCACATGCACGTGAGACTCCATGCATCGATCAAACTTTTAATTTCAGTATTCGGCGATGTATAGAATATGGAGATTATCATATTTGGTATTTATAGCGATTTACTAAATTTTCATTTTAATTTATTTGTGTGGTAAGGATTAGTGATGGAATGGATTTTCTCCAGGCTCTGTAGTTGTTGATAGTGTATTTTTATAGAATAAGAAGACAAGTCTGGAGAAAGAAAATTCTAGTCTTAGAAATGTCAGGATATACTAATTTGGGTTTGGGCTTGGGCCACAATAATAACATAAAATAGGTAAGTATATGTATATGTGTTTATATATGTATGTATGTATGTATTTGTTTCCCTTTTCTTCTTTATAAAACCATTTTTATATTTAAAACAAATTACCATAAAATTTTAAACAAAATTTTATATTTACAATATTCAATTATTTACTCGATACAATAAAATTCCTAGAATTTATTTTTCCAAATTTCAGCTCATATATATTGCTCATTTTAAATTCGATATTATACAATTTCAAATTAATTAATTTCTCAATTCTTAAACAAACATTTATTCTCAAGATTATATAATTTCATCCTTATCATGTTACGAAGTTTCGATATTTTGAAAAAGATTCAAATCATTAAATTAAATTTCTAAAAATCCAATTTTAATTAATTAAATATTTATTATGCATTAGCCCTAAACCAGGTTGTTGCAAGATGAATCATCTACTAAATAGTGTTTCACTCTAAATAATTATGCATATGCACAAAAGGAGTCGTAGAATGGTCGCAATGCCATGAGTTGACTAAAATCAAAGCACAACCTCTTCGTTTATGTTACACAATATTCTCAAGTCCAAAAACTATCTCATATCATCACATTGAGATATTATTTTTGACTTAGATATATTTAACCTACATAGGAATCTTGGTTAACTTTCTGCGATCATCCAAGGATCATAATATAAAACCTGTAGTACCCTAACAGTCAAGAATAATTCAGGGTCGAATATCTGTAGAGAATTAAATGCATCGATATCCCTTCTCAATGCATCTTGACTAGGAATTTCTAAACTTGATTGTTGTTATTAGATTGATTCAATAACATGTTAAGACCAATTCAAAAATACAATCAATATAATACTCTACTTAGAAATTATATATTTACATACGTCGAATGCTTGCAATCATTATTTATGTCATAAATATACACCAAACATGAAAAACAGAAAATAATAAAAAAAAGAAAATAATATTTTATTTGTAAAAATTCATTATAAATTTAAGGTTATATAATGAATTACGTAATTAGATCTAGAGCATACCCCTATCTCTCCCATAAATGAGAATATGCTACTCCGTGTTCTCGGTATGTAATCAAAAATCAAGATTAGGAGTTACTATAAGATGTACAAGAGGGAACATGTGGAGAACATTATGGTGATCTAAAACTCGACAAGATAGTGCTTCATCAAGGATATTGTTGGCCAATTATGAATGCGATGCTCTAGACTGTATCTAATGGTTTGACCGATGCTAGATATTTTCTAAGATACTATAGGAACCTGTTCATTTAACAGTGGGTAAAATGGGTAAATTTCAAAAAAATAAAATCCAAATTGGATCTTAATGGGCCTATGAAGTCTAAGATTAACATTATCAACTACTCTAGTAAGTTTATGACACATTCAGAGAAAATCTTTTAAGACCGTTCGTTAACATTGCCAACTCAATGATAAGATTGTTTTCATCATCGTTGTCAAGAGTATTACTGAGTGCAATCGATTTCTTTTTGAAGTCTTAATTGTCACGGTCTTCCCTGACTTTCAATTCTATTTCGTAGGTCATAAGACTTCTAGTCGATTCATCCATGCTTTGTTTGCTCAGATCTTTGGACTCTTGTATAGTTATCACCTTTGCCTTGAAACTCTTTGGAAGAATTATCATTATTTTTGAAATAACTCAACTTCTGCATACACCTTGAAGTTCTAGATTTATATACCAATACTGAAAAGCATTCGGACATCTCTTTTATGCTTTCGTCCTTTAACATCAAAAAATTCTCATACTCATTGCCTAGCAAGGCGAGACGTGATTCATTGACTTGAGATGTTCCTTCATGCATACCCTTCAAAGTTTTCCAAATTCCCTGTGCAATCAAACAGTTAGAAATTTGATTAAATTCAATTTTATCATGGGTACAAATAAGGGAAGTCATAACTTTAATATTTAATGAATGTAGTTTCTTATCAGCTACATCCCATTTGTCCGCGGGCTTAGAAAGATCTACATCATTGATTATCATCATAGATAGTGTATACCATGTTTCTAATATATTTCAAACATTGTAGTTAACAAAGATTAGATATATTTTCATCCCAACCTTCCAGTAAGCATAATTGATAAAATTGAACATAAGTGGCCTAGCTATTGACTAACCCTCAAAAAAGAATTATTCGAAACAGACATGTATCTATATAGAGGTAAATAGGATCGAATAATACACCCTAGAGAAGAGTGGGTGAATAGATTATTCAAAAATATTTCACACATTTAATGATAAAATATAAAATAAAGTATTGAAATGTATAATGTGGAAAAAAATGAACATAAGATATACTCGGCTTCGGCCTAACACCTGCTGCTGCCCAAAAGTTGTTAGAGTTAAATGTTCAAAATGCTTACAACTGATAAACTTGCAGAAACTACTAACAAATAATCTAACTTTATCCCATATAACTATGCCCGAACTCAATGCCCCAAGATCAAAATTCCTAAGATACGGCACATAAGTCCAAAAATAAATTATAGGATTCAAAGCACAGTAGAAATGAAAATAAACAAGACAAAAAAGGAGTTAAAATAAAATGACACTCCCCTCTCACATGATTTAGCTACTTCAATATTCACCCCTTTTATCTTATTTCCTTTCCAAATTTAATTTCCAAAAAAAGACTTTCGACAAAATAAATTGACTTCAACCATCACTCTGATGCCGCAACCACCGTCATACCAGGCTTTGCTTGAGAACCCTTCTAACACTACCGCTACTTAAAATTAGCTTGACGCAACATGTATCAAAATTTTCCGCTTAGAGGATTTTCCCCGCCATTGCTTCTTGAGAATTTATTTTAAAATGTGGAAAACGAGTTCGATGCTGCCGTTGATAAATAATCGCCGCGATCTGGAGTTTGAATTGTTACTACTAACCTCTTCTTTGCCGCAGTATCCGCTCTCCACTAGCTGAAGTGATTGTTGAGTTGGAAATGGATGCACTGGCAATGTTAAAAAGTAGGTTGCTGATGATTGTTGGGAGAACTTGAGAGATGCCGATTCAGATCATGGTATTTCATGCTGATAAATTCTCGTCAACTGTCGTGAGTGTTTGCATGGGTTTTTGATGTTGCTTGGATTTTATCTGATGACCAATAGTCAATGTCACATGGTACTCCACTCCTATTATTTCCGCAAATAACTATAAAGGGGCATAAAATTCAAAGCTCTATTAGACCACTTATTGTGTTCTATTTATTTCATCTATTATAACTAGATACAGTCGAGAGCTTTAAATCAAATCTCCGACCTTAAAGAAATAAAATCAAATAGAAAAAAATTCCATGAAAATACACTTGGAATATAAATCAAAATTCTCATTTTATATTAAGTATCTACTCATATATTATACAATTCATCTTTTCAATATTTCTTCATGAAATAGATGTGACCATTCACTCTCTTCAACCAAATTATGCTTATTTTACATTCACTTTCGGGCATTTGCTTTTTCTAAATGATCGAACCACTCAAAAGGAAATTCTTACCACAAGACTGCACCGAATCTTTGCAAAAGCACATTCGAACATCCTTAACACTTCTAAGGATATAATAGGATGTACTTAAATGAACGAATCAAAAAAAAACATTTCAATAAACAACCCCTAGGTCGTTCTTTAGTCCTTGTCTAGTGTCGTTTTCAACATAACAAGATTCGATATATCCAATCATATTGATCACATGATCTTCCACTATAGTTTACTTGCTCATTTCAAGCCAAACACATTCATCGAGATTTCGCATAACATGAAGGCGACCATTCACTATACATCCTTTTATTTAGTTGTAATTTAATTAAATACATTAATTAATTAAAAAATTTAAATTATTATCTCAAACAATTTTATGATTAATATACAACTTCAATAATTATACTTATTTACATATATTAAGTTATATGTTTTTAATTAATTAATTCTTAATTAATCTTTTATTTTATTTTATTTTTCTTATTAATTAAACATTTTGAGATTTTGAAATTAAATTTTTAGTTTCTCAAGTCAATTTTGAAAATTTTAAATTTATTTTATAACCTTTATAATTTTTTTCTTTTACATTTTAAATTTAACTTTTAAATTTAAGATATATTTTATAATTTCAAATTCTAATTTGAAAATTTGCCCAAGGCCCAAATAACTCTGCAGAAACCTTTTGGACTTACTCCACCCATTGTGCCAAGCTAGTAGAGCAAAGGAGAGGATCTACTTTTCATTTTTCCCCAAGCCTAGGCACTACTATTCTAGACACTCATCAGATAGAAATGTTTATTTGTTGGCCCCTGATGCTGGCTAATTAGACTGCATAGACCATATGGCCATGATACCATCATTAAGTCTGGGGAGTTGTTTTAATGAGGATACTAAAACCTTTCCAATTCTCCTTATTAAAACTTCCCTTCTTTAAATCCCATTCAATTATCATGCCATATCATCCCTATCAAGCATGATCGACAATTCCTTCCCTAATTGGAGATAAATTTCCAAAAGCCTGTGTGAGTAATTATCTCTACTAATATCTCATTTAAATATATACTGATATCGTATATCGATACATATATACATACACACACACATATACACATCCAAAATTACTAATAACACCCAAAATATCAAATAAGAAATAATTAATATTTCTTAAATTATAAATGATTTAAATTTTTTATAACACTTTATAAATTAATTAATCTATGTGGTTTTTAGAGAATTCACAAATGAGCTTGTGAGGGTTAGAGGTGTGAATTCAGTTAGCGATTAATGTTGAACAGTTCAAGTATTAACATTTACTTGTCACCTTAACTAGTGGTTTGAGACTGAATTTACTGTTTACAAACATTTCTAGTAAAAATCAAATTTTAGTTATATTAAGCAGTACTAATAGTGATAATAATTTACATACACTCTATTCCTAACACTATAAGACATTGGGATGCGGTATTGGTCAAAAGTACAGTATTATCCACATTCAGCTTGATTAGTCTATAATAAAATTCTTGGTTCAATAATAACATTTATAATCATCGTTTTACTCTAGCTAGAGATTTTGACTTAAAATCGATTTAAATTGATTGTGAAACTAACCTAATACAAATGAGGAGATGAATTCTCTATTGAATAATGCATCACTTTTAATGCTTCAACTCTAACCTAACTATAGTCACTCGATGGATCATCGTACCAGGATTTAACTATAATCAAAGTGGAGTATTTACACTGAATTTTCATAGTATTCTTAAGTCGAGGGAAATGTGTAACATCATCACATTGAACTGTCCTGTTTGATTTAGTTGTTATCAACCAATAAGAAACTCACAAATGAGTTATTCCATAATGATCCAACAATATTTAAGATTAGTAACCCCTTAATGTCTCCAACAACCATAAGCTAAATACTGCCCAACATATAGAATTTAAAATTAGAAACATCATTTACCATGTGATTGATTACGTTTGACTATAACTATTTGCAAGTAAATCGCATAACATTTTATTTAATTACTTTGTTAGTTATACCATAATATAAACAAAGTATATAATTGAAAACTATTATTGTTGCCATAAACAAGGTTGACTATAGAGTTAGATTGTTAACCCACCTTTTGGCAAGGTAGTACAAAGGCGAATTTAACCCAATAGACTTCATGATCATCAAGGCAGTGAGCCCGAAGAGATTGTTAGCAGGATTGAAGATTGATTATGGATAAGACTATGGACGACAGTTGTACGGATTCAGATGAATAATACTCTGGAATTGGCTATGTATGAATTTCACCCTTCAATTGAAAAAACGATCGGGTATGATCGTTTTTCACAATGGATCGGCTATGATCCTTCTCCAATATGGATCAGCAATGATCCATCTCCAAAATGGATTGGCTATGACTCATCCCCAATGTGGATCGGATATGGGCATCTCCATTGTGGATCGACTATGATCAATCTCCAAAATGGATCGTTATGATCCATCTCCATTATGGATCGACTATTATCCATCTCCAAAATGGATCGGCTATGATCCATCCTCAATATGGATCAGATATGGAACATCTCCATTACGGATCGACTATGATCCATCTTCAAAATGGATTGGCTATGATCCATCCCTAATATGGATCGGATATGCACATCTTCATTACGAAGTGGCGTGAATTGATATGGATACAGATCGTTTGGATTGGCAGTATAATTAACAATGGTCGATTTATAACTTAATAACCACAAGGGCAATCGACGAAGCAAATTTCAAAAATAGGAAGTTGAGGACATGGAGGAGCCACCATTTCGATCATTGGGCTCTATGTGCAAACAAAAATAATCTACGCCAATAATTCTTTTGGTGTGCGGTCGACTCTAAATTTTGTAAGTCGGGTCGTTTGGCTCTACAGGTTCATTTAGCAAAATTTTAGCTCAAACCATGCAAGGCTTCACTTATAAATACAGACTTGACTGTTCATTTTGGGGGATCTTCTTTCTGCTTCACTTCATCTTTTACCTAGTCTATACTCTGCCATTTTTAGTATTGGTTTTCACGAATTTGTAACTGTAATCAACAGTATAAGCTAATAAAACGAGAATTTTTAGAATGGACGTAGGCATGAGTTAGTCGAACCACTATAAATCAGTGTCTTTCTTTACTTGCTTTCTTATTGTTTTAGTTTTTTCTTCATTTATTTCTCTTCATATTTCTATGATTGGATTGGATATTGGTGCTTTCATAAACAACTGAGTGTTGGTGGCCATGTTTTACACCAATAATTTAGTGCTTTCACTAAGAGAGATAGACCCCATAGATTTGGAATTTAGATTCAGAGTTTGGAAAGGATCTATACCTTATATTTGGAACAATATTTGGGCAATCAACAAGGAGAATGCTATCGGAAAGGAGCCACCTTGGAAGGAGCCAGGAGGCTTTCTTAGGAGCTAGAGCTAATCGAGCATCTATCTACATCACCAGGGATGAAATGGAAACGATGATAAATGTTATGTTGGAAAGGATGCTGAAAAGACGTGAGGAGATGTTTCATAATTTACTCCAACATATTGAACAAGATGGAGCACAAAACCAAAGGATTGGAGTAGCAGGAAACGCTAAAAACACGGATCATGAAGTTAGAGCCGTGGGAGCTGAAGGAAACCAGAATCAAGATCATGGAAATGGAGAAGTTGGACTAAGGAATAAATAGGAGCAGCCGGGAGAAATTCTTGGTCAACAAGGAACGATCGGTGCCGATCCATCCATAAGGATCGGTGCCGATCGATCTAGACTCTTTGGTGTGCCCCCGGGTCAGGTTGGATCAGTCCCAAGCACGGTGTTGGATGATGCACCATAGTTTAGTGCTAATCGAAATTTGGATACCCGTCCGAAGGAGTACGTTCTAGAATTCCCCCGCTTATTCAGGGGGTAGTTTGGAAATGATGATAGGAGATTATCGCTGGATCACAATGGTAGGTTTGCAGAGATGATCAGGCGAGCTATGCGTGGAAGATTGGTAATTAAGGATCTGGAGGATGTAAATAGAAGTACATTCACTTCTAATATCAAGAATGCTAGGAATACATCGGAGTTTAAACTACCAACGCTAGAAGTATATGACGTAAAGTGGGACACAACTATTCATATGATGAGATATATACAACACATGGAAGTACTGGAGGAATTAGTGGAAGTCATGAAATGATGCTATCCCCCATATTTAATGGATATAGCTGCACTATGGTTCAGGCAGTTGGAGAGCGGTTCTATTGGCACATGGATAGAATTGGTTGAAAGATTTATGAGGTAGTTTAGGGTTTACATTTTAAGTGCCAAAAAAGTGATGAGTTTGGCAACACTGAAAAAGAAGACCAAAGAGTCCCTAAGGACTTTTCTAACATGATTTATTGTCGCCACAACATCAGGGGATCGGGCCAGATCCATCCATGGTTTTGGTGGCAGCTGAATCAAGAATTGCTGATGGCATGGACTTCATGGATTTATTGGTATGGATCCATTTATGGATCTTGGGGTGTTTTATCATGAAGCAGAAAGGTTCCTGCAGTAGGAAGATGCACATGCTAACAAATCGGAGGTAAACACGGTGCAAAGTGGAGGATCATCAGGAGATGTAAACAAGAATGATAAAAGAAAACGGAAAATGGATGATGGATATAATGGGACAAAAAAAGCGATGGAAAGAGCGAGAGACAAAATTCTCCACCTACTTGGATTTGACAGAAAGCCTAGAGTGGATTTATCTGGACACTGGAGGGTAACTCCCCTATCAGAAACCAGCAAGGAGAGATCCCACAGAGCAGGAGCGTATGCCTGGAAAGTACTGTCTTTTCCACGAATTAAATGGGCACACCATGGATGAATGCAGGAATTTAAAGGATATGATCAAGGAGCATGTCAAAAATGGTAGACTATTGCAGTACATGAAGAATCAGACAACGATAGTGGAACAGGAGCAACCGCTGTCCCCATCGAATGGAAATAGGAATGGCCCTGGATCGGGGTCATGGATCATCATCAACTGATCTTGATGGTAAGGGCCAAGTTTAGGACTTGGAATCCGAGAATAATAACAATAATAAACTCTATAATAAGGTGGCTAAGTCACATACACATGTATAGGATCGGGGATGGACCCTAGGCAATCTCTGAGATTATGATGAACCGTCGTGCCCGGAGAGGCACCCTTTGGCTTTATTAGTTTTTTGATTTTCTTTTTTAGTTTTTTGATTTCAGGATATACGAACTCTATTCATTAGGTCATTTATGATCCGCATTACTGTGATGAATGAAATAGGATGCGACTATTGTCCCGTCGGAGCGACAACGTGGTAACCACAAGGTGCGAGTCCCTTTGCCGAAGGGTGACATAATGGACTCGTACGTGGATTAAGTCCTCGATTGGCAAGTTAAGACCGAAGAATAAAACCTAAAGGTTGTCAGGTATGGATTATTCCTGAGAAGGAGTAGGTCGCTTCGTAGGAGAGTGACCGGATCGACCTACTTGGGTCGTCGAGTATGGATTATGCTTGGCAAGGGTCCGGAGAGACCACGATTGGCCTAGGACTTAGGCCAAGACATCACTTAATGTTTAGGGACACTGTACCATGGAATAGGAAGTAATGTCGCTTCGCCGGAGAGAGATAGGATCAGCTTACTTGGACGTCGAGTATGGATTGTGCTCGGCAAGGACCTAGAGAGGTCATGGATTTGAATATCAAATTTGAAGAGCTATGGATTTGGACATTGATTCAGAGTGATTGCAAACTTGGATATGGACCCGGAGTTGTCCAAGATTTGGATAACAACTAAAGAGGTCACAGTTTGGATATCAGCCTCAAACAACAATGGATTTGGCTTCGAATGGATATAGACTTGGATAAAATGACCTGGAGGGAACGTGGATTCGAATTGGATAATATGGCTGTCGTTGGATCTTCGTATTTTGGATCTATGGCAATTCAATACACACCTTCCTATCAAGACATGTTTCGGGGGCAAAGTGTTAACCTGCCTTTTTGCAAGCCAGTATACAGGTGGATTTAACCCAGCAGACTTCATGATCATACAAGCAAAAAACCCAAAGAGATGGTTACCAGGATTAGAGATCGATTATGTACAACACTATGGATGATAGTCGTACGAAAGCGAACGAAAAACACTTTGGAATTGGCTAAATATGAATTTCACACGTCAATTGAAAAAACGATCGGGTACGATTGTTTTTCACATTGGATCAGCTATAATCCTTTTCTAATATGGATCAGCAACGATCCATCTCCATTATGGATTGGCTACGGACATCTCCATTATGGATCGACAATGATCTATCTCCAAAATGGATGGCCTATGATCCATCTCTATTATGGATCAGCTATGTTCCATCTCCAAAATGGATCGGTTATGATCCATCCTAAATATGGATTGGATATGGAACAACTCCATTTGGATCGACTATGATCCATCTTCAAAATGGATCGACTATGATGCATCCCTAATATGGATCATATATGGAACATCATGGATCAATGTGAATCGATATGGATACAGATCGCTTGGATTGGCAGTACAAATCAACTATGGTTGATCTATAACCCAATAACCACAAAGGCGATCTATGGAACAACTTCAAAAACATGAAGTAGAGGACATAGCGGACCCACCATATCGATCGCTGGCCCCATGTGCAAACAAAAACGATCGGCAGTGATCATTCTTATGGTGTGTGATCTACCCCAAATTTTATGGGTTGGGTCGTTTGGCCCTGGAGGTTCTTCTGGCGAAATTTCAGCACGATCCATGCAAGGCTTCACTTATAAATACAGACTTAATTGTTTACTTTTGGCGATCTTCTTTCTTCTTCACATCATCTTTTGCCTAGGCTATACTCTGTCATTTTTATAGTTTTTTTTCATGAATTTGTAATTGTAATCAGAAGTATAAACTAATAAAAGGAGAATTTTCGGAGTGGATTTAGGTCAGAGTTAGCCAAACCACTATAAATATATGTCTTTCTTTATTTACTTCCTTGTTGTTTTAATTTCGTTCTTCATTTTTTTCATATTTCTTTGATTGGATTGGATATTGGTGCTTTCACATACAACTAGGTGATGGTGGCTATTTTTGACACTAATATATATATATATATATATATATATATATATATATATATATAATACAAATTACATAATCACCCCTAGGGCATACCACTTACTCTTTCATATACACACAATCATATTATTATAGAAATAAGCCAAAAATTATACATATTTATATAATACTATAATATAGTAATTGTCATATGATGTTCATTATATGCATTATCTATAATTTACTTAAACTAATCACAATAAAATTAATTTAATAAAAAATGATTTTTATTTTATCAAATTAGATGTTAAGTATGGTTTAAAGTGAATTAAATATTCGTGATATGTAACGACCCGTATTTTTAGCTATTTTAATTAGAAAATTTAAGGTGATTATTGAAGGAAAATGATTATTAATGTAATTTGTTGAATAATTTAATATTTGAAATTATTTGAATAATTGGATAACGGGTTTAATATGATTAAAAATGATTTGTAAAATTCTATTTTATCATATTAAAGTTAGAATGATGTTGTAGAACTTTTAAAACCGAATTAAAAGTAAATTTGTGAAAATTGAATATTTTAATATTTAATTGACGAGTTAAAATAGCCATTTTTCAAACAGTCTCGGATTTCGACGAAACTAGTTTCATCGGATCCGTAATAGTAAATTATGGTAGGATTTCAATTTTCGTAGCAATTGGACTTGTCGTTTGGCCGTGCGAGCTTGAAACGCGTAGAAATTTAATTTCGAATTTAATTAAAATAATCGACTTCGAAAAGCTATCTTCCAGATATGATCGAATTAGGCCTTGAAACTAGTTCCATTGCGTCCGGAATGGGGGTAAAACCTTATAAACGCCTGGCGGCACGTCTCGATTGGAGTTCGGATGATTTTGGACCTACCTATATAAATACGCACGCAAACCGAGACAGTTTTATTATTATTTTAACCCAGAAACCCTAATTCTAAATCATGGCCGCCACCTATTCCATGGTCAGAAATTGCCGATCTTCTTTCCTTAATATCTCTCAATACGTTCGACGAAATCGAAAAATTCCAAAAGCAAAAGTGTAAATCTCGACGAGCTCTTCAAATCCATACGGTTGATGTATGCTAATTTTTCATCGATTCGTCCAGATCTAACTTGGAAGTGTGTACGTATTTCCTTGGATTGCGTGCAAACGACGGCGAATGACAGGATGAAACTTGGCGCGTAGGTGGCTCTGGTGAAGGGCTTCGTGGTGGCGCTAGCTGATCGTTCTGGAAGTCGACGAGCTGGTCATGAAAATTGCTTGAAGATCGGCGGCTAATGGGTTTGCATACGTGAATTTCACGTTGGGGAAGAAGCGCCGGAATCACGGAGATGAGAGCTGCGCTGCAGTGCAGATCCGAAAGTGTTTGGAGCTCATTAAAATTTTATGTTAAATCGAACGTCGTTCGATTTGATTTAAAATCGTAAAATCAAGGTGAGTGTTTTATAACGCTCACAACGTACTGAATATCTTTATGCTAGTTAAATTTGACATTATGCATAGTTATGATTTTTATTTGTTGTTGTTTGATAAAATTTAATTATCATATTGATTGTCATTTGAATTCACCGTTAAAAAAATTAAATTGACAGTTAAATTTAAATTAAAATTGAATTGCGATTAAATTACCTGACATTGATAAATATGAAATTGCCGTGAATTGTATTGCCTATTGGATGATGTATTTCGATGGATGTTATTGGTTGATATTTAAATGTTTGGATGTTTATTTGTTTATATATATCCTGCTATGCATACATATGACACTGTGATTGATTTAAATGATATATTCATCCCTGACATTTAATTGTAATAACTAATCACTTGGCCATAGGTTAGAAAATTATATACGGACACCGAGTTGGATAAATTAAATGATTTTAAAAGTTGTTTTGAAATTATTTAAATGAATTGATTTTAAGAATAAAATCCAATTTATGGAAATTGAATTATTTTGAATTGGAGCTCGAAATGTTAGAATTTAAACTTGGTAAACGAAATTATTAAATAAAATCGAAGTTTAGATTTAAATTGAAAATTGAAATACGGTGTAAATTTTTGAAAGTTGATTTGTTTTAAAAGATTGGACTTTTAATCGAACTCTGAATATTTCTAAGAAAATTGATATGAAATGATATTTCAAGTTTGAGTTTGGAATTGAAAATTTATTTGAAATTTAGATTTAAATTAATTTGGAATTGAATTGAAATTTAAAGAAATTTGTGAATTGAAATCGAAATTTACGTGGAATAGAAATTTATTCAAGTTGAAATTGGAATAAATCGATTAAATCGAAATGGAATTTGGATTTGATTTGGATAGGAAATTTGGGAAGTTGACCGGTTTGACTTTGGAATTATTTATCAAATAATTGTTGATTTTTTCCAAACTATTTTATATATAAACCATTTTATATTCAAATTATTTTCGATTAAACTATTTAAATATTTTCTATTAAACTATTTTGAATTATTTAACTATTTTAAACTATTTAAACTATTTTCTTAAATTCAAACTGGTTAAAGAGACGGAAATGTTTATATTTAAACCTTTGGTTTAAATACGAACTAGGTTAAAGTAGAGATTATAACCTAAATTGAATTCGAATCAAATTTTGAAGTGAAATTGATTTATCGGACAAAATTGATAATTTTGAATATATGATGATTTTGAAATGGATTTGTTTTTAAAGAGAATATGATATTTTGTTATCAATCATGAATCAATTTGAAATATAAAAGAGCCATCAGTGTAATAATACGTAGTTATTAAAGAGACCGGGATCAGATATGGACATACTCTCTGTCGATACCGAAAACCACTTTAATAACTATTATACGTGGAGTGTTGATCCAGAATGAAGTGGATGGTTTGGTGAACGCGTTGACTGAAGAAAGAGAACGATATTGGATGACCCCTGACATGACTAAAACAGGAGCCGCGCCGGGCCATTGAGGTTCGCCACCTCTAGCGGACACACTTCTTCGATACCATATCTATTACATTTGTGATTTGATTTGGGTGCACCCCTTGATTTGGGAGTGTTGTTTCGCGGTGTTGAGGTAGTAGCTGCTATGCTCAACATCCGTCCGGATCACGCAACTACTAGTATCCTAGTTGGTATCGCCTCATGTACATTGTCATACTGATTATCCTATTCGCGACCACTACGTTTTGGTTTGTACCTTGAGTATATGGATTGCCCTCTGGTGACTTCCGGTTTTGGAAAAACTACGGTCTTGTATATGCTTTTGGGAATATAAAATGTGTTAAGGGGGATTATGGTAACGCCTTAACGCTATTTTGATACTTTATATTACTGATAGACATTATCTACTTAGCGTATATTACTACATAGTAGATAGTTTCACGGATCCTTGAGAGATGGAAAATCCCGTAACATCTCTTGAGTTATTGCACACACGTTGACACTGGATATGAGATGTCAAACCCCGTAAACATCTCTGACGCCGTTACACTCATATTTATTTACGATTGATTTAACTTTCATAAGGATATTTTAGTCCTGACTCGAGTGTTTTGTCTTTTCATTACGCTCGGGTCAGTCCTGAGTTTTTCAGATTTTTGAAGATCTATTCTGGAGGATGGAGACGAAGATTTGGTATACTATCACTATTATTACCCTTGCATCATGCTATCTGCTGCATTATTTAATTGCTCTGCTGTATTTGTATAACTCTGATAAATGTTGTATAAATAATTGTCAAAGTATAGTAGACAGCTTCATGAACTGTTTATTTGACTATTATATTTTATCGTTCCGCTGCGAGATTCTGTGTTGTTTCATTTCCTTTATTTCTTTTCTTTTCTTTTCTTATTTACCCCAATAACTATCTGCACTTTTGAATGGTTTTGGAATCGACATGTGTATTTGATCGTCGGTTTAAACTATCCAAAAAGGCGAGTCGTTACAGTTGGTATCAGAGCTTTGGTTTAGCGATAAACCTTGGCTCTAGTGGGGAATAACTCATTGAAATAGAGGTAAACTATATCAATGAGTTGAGTGTATATGAGAGAGCGTACTTGTTATTTGATATAAAATGGTTTTATATCGTGTTAATTTGTTCCGTTGAGTATTTATGAATTCTGGTCGATACTTGGGACGCCAAGGCGTCGATAGGAATTTCTAAACACTCGAATAGGACAAACCAACACAATATCATTTTGGAATATATTTTATATAAAAGAATTATTTGAATATTTATTCATTTTGATTGAATTGATTGTTAGGAGATGATAATATTAGATTATTATCGTTATTGTTTGATCAGTCAATATTTACAACAATTGATTAAATAACAATGGATTTAGGAAAATGAAATCTTGTAAACACAACTGATAATGAATATAAATGAATTTTAACTTGGATTTGGGAATTTAAATTCCGGTGTTTGAGATTGACTTACAAGAATTTGAAAAATATAATATGAGCATTATATGATAGTATAATTGAGATGAAATTGTTTTCGAAGGATATTTTTTTATGATAAGTGTTATATTCCCTTCTCTTGACGCTAGAAAATGATTCCGATGATGTGTGCACGCATCATTGGCGTTTATTTTCGAGAGTCCGAGTGTGGGAGACCACTTAATAGCTTGTCTAAACATTGTTTTGACTCAAATTTTATTTTGTTTTGCATTCTCTATAGTATGATTTGATATATAAATTATATAAGTATATATTATTTCAAACCTTGATTTGAAATGAAACCGGGATTGGAATTCTTAAGTTCTTTAATAATTAATGATTTTTTTTTTATGATTGAAATGAATTTAGACTTGAATCATTAAGGAACTTCTGAATTGTGAAATGAGAAATGAACCTAAGAGCTAAGTGAAAATATCAATTGAAGTAGAAATCCTTAGAATTAGGAAATTATGAACTTAAAATAAAATTGAAACTGTAAAACTCGCATATTATTAAATTTCATTCTATAGCTTAGATATAACTTACCAAAATACTTAAGAAGTTCAAAAATGTTATATGAATTGTTAATTGGATAATATACAAGTATAGGTTTGAATAATGAAATATGCATTTAATTAATGGTTTGCAAATATAAATAAAATTGTTAGTAAATAATTGGAATTTAAATTAACATTTAAAGGTGATTCACAATTATGTTAATATAAAATGAAAATACTATATGTGAATGTAAATGTGAAATTAAATTATAGTGAAATTTAAGTAATGACTTAAGAATTGATAAATTGAAAATTCAACTTTAAATGAAAAGAAGTTGTATGTTGTTTAACTACATTCTATTTGCATAACTATAACTTACCAAATACTTAAAGGGTTTAAAATGCTAATAAGGATAAGTAGAGAAATAATATACCAGTGTGAGAGTGAAAAATAAAATGTAAAGATCTATTGATAGTTGTAAATATAAAAGAAATTTAAGCTGTAAAATGAATGATACATGTATAAGTGAATGAATAAAATTTAAACTTAATGAAATATAAAATTGGTAAATGGAAACTAATTAAATTTGAATATAACTAAATGTCAATAAACTTGGAAGTGTATGAAATTAAAATTGACTTGGAAATGTATAATTGATTTAGTGTAGATTTAGGATGGATGTTAATGTTTGATATGCATTGGTTGTTAGATGGATGATAATTGATTAAGTAGAATTCATTAGTGTTAATGGAATTGAATAAACGGAATAAAATTTTAAATAATTAAATTCAAATTGGGAGCAAATTGACTTGAATTAAAAATGTGAATGAAACAAACTTGAATAAATCGGAAACAAATTGAATGTAAACCTATTGCATGGATGAATAAGAAAATAGATGACTTTGTGTTTATGATTGTTCTTTAGAAAATTTGAAGTTTTGATGTTTTGTACTTTGAAATAATAAAAGCAAATTTTTGGAAAAAAAAAAATCCAACATTGTCCAATATATGCTGAAACGAAAACAACCATAACTTTTAAATAGCTGAACGGAATTCGACGATTTTGGACTTTTCGGAAAGCTTAGAAACTATAGCACAACTTTTGTTTAGCTAACTTGAGAAAATTCCTTCGTCTGCTTGGTTAAAAACTTGAATGTTACTCGCTGTCCTGTGTAAAAATAAGTAAAATCAGCAGTATACACTCTTAGTATTTTTGCCATATCTTTTGACTGGTTTATCAGATTTTGATGATCTTGCACTTTATGGAAAGCTAAGAACTTAAGCTAAAACTTTTGTTTTAAGTGTTTTGTGTTTTGATATCGTTTAGAAGGTCGAAAACGTGGATGAACGTCGCTGACCTGCGCAATTCATTGCCCAGGCTGAGGCGTATCCTCTAAGTAAAACGGCCGTAACTTTTGAATGTATGATCCGAATTCGATGATTTTGGACATTCCGGAAAGCTTGAAATGAATACAACATCTTTTGTTTAGAATCTGTTGCCAAATTTTATAGTTTAGGTGACTTAAAACTGAGATTTGTTTGCTGTCCTGAAATTGGAATCTCAGTTTTGAAGCTAAATAGGTTATATATATGTTGTGTAGGCTAAATATATAGATCTATCTTTATATGCATGGTTCTAACTTAGTTATTGAGCATTTTAGTAGGTAGCAAAGGGGTTGCGCTTCGTTGTAGAGCTCGCTTCTGTGCTAAATAAAAAATATAAGTAAACTGCTAATAAATGCTAAATAAAAGGTACGCTTATGGTTTTATATGGTATTGGTGATATATATATGTTGTTTCCCCAGATATGGGATGCCTCATCATTGTGATGAGATGTATATTTGATATATATTGGTTATATTTGTGTTATATATTGAATTGTAAAATTTTTCGATCGAGCCGTGCAAAGGAGACCCTGCCGAAATTTTCTGTGAATCCGGGTGTTAGAAATTTTTTCAAGTTTTTAAATTTTATAACTTGTTTTGATAACTAACTTTTAAATTTAGAAAGCCGTTCGGAGTAACATTGTGGAAGCGTAGTTATGACTTTATAAATGGAATTTCATTGTTTTATAAGTTGGTAACTTTGAATAAAATATATCTAATGTTGAATTCTATACTTAGTTCCTTTTCCCTTCTTTTCCTTTTCGGGGACGAAAAGTTTTGAGTGGGGGAGAGTGTAACGACCCGTATTTTTAGCTATTTTAATTAGAAAATTTAAGGTGATTATTGAAGGAAAATGATTATTAATGTAATTTGCTGAATAATTTAATATTTGAAATTATTTGAATAATTGGATAACGGGTTTAATATGATTAAAAATGATTTTTAAAATTCTATTTTATCATATTAAAGTTAGAATGATGTTGTAGAACTTTTAAAATCGAATTAAAAGTAAATTTGTGAAAATTGAATATTTTAATATTTAATTGACGAGTTAAAATAGCCATTTTTCAAACAGTCTCGGATTTCGACGAAACTTGTTTCATCGGATCCATAATAGTAAATTATGGTAGGATTTCAATTTTCGTAGCAATTGGACTTGTCGTTTGGCCGTGCGAGCTTGAAATGCGTAGAAATTTAATTTCGAATTTAATTAAAATAATCGACTTCGAAAAGCTATCTTCCAGATATGATCGAATTAGGCCTTGAAACTAGTTCCATTGCGTCCGGAATGGGGGTAAAACCTTATAAACGTCTGGCGGCACGTCTCGATTGGAGTTCGGATGATTTTGGACCTACCTATATAAATACGCACGCAAACCGAGACAGTTTTATTATTATTTTAACCCAGAAACCCTAATTCTAAATCATGGCCGCCACCTATTCCATGGCCAGAAATTGCCGATCTTCTTTCCTTAATATCTCTCAATACGTTCGACGAAATCGAAAAATTCCAAAAGCAAAAGTGTAAATCTCGACGAGCTCTTCAAATCCATACGGTTGATGTATGCTAATTTTTCATGGATTCGTCCAGATCTGACTTGGAAGTGTGTACATATTTCCTTGGATTGCGTGCAAACGACGGCGAATGACGGGATGAAACTTGGCGCGTAGGTGGCTCTGGTGAAGGGCTTCGTGGTGGCGCTAGCTGATCGTTCTGGAAGTCGACGAGGTGGTCATGAAAATTGCTTGAAGATCGGCGGCTAATGGGTTTGCATACATGAATTTCACGTTGGGGAAGAAGCGCCGGAATCACGGAGATGAGAGCTGCGCTGCAGTGCAGATCCGAAAGTGTTTGGAGCTCATTAAAATTTTATGTTAAATCGAACGTCGTTCGATTTGATTTATAATCGTAAAATCAAGGTGAGTGTTTTATAACGCTCACAACGTACTGAATATCTTTATGCTAGTTAAATTCGACATTATGCATAGTTATGATTTTTATTTGTTGTTGTTTGATAAAATTTAATTATCATATTGATTGTCATTTGAATTCACCGTTAAAAAAATTAAATTGACAGTTAAATTTAAATTAAAATTGAATTGCGATTAAATTACCTGACATTGATAAATATGAAATTGCCGTGAATTGTATTGCCTATTGGATGATGTATTTCGATGGATGTTATTGGTTGATATTTAAATGTTTGGATGTTTATTTGTTTATATATATCCTGCTATGCATACATATGACACTGTGATTGTTTTAAATGATATATTCATCCCTGACATTTGATTGTAATAACTAATCACTTGGCCATAGGTTAGAAAATTATATACGGACACCGAGTTGGATAAATTAAATGATTTTAAAAGTTGTTTTGAAATTATTTAAATGAATTGATTTTAAGAATAAAATCCAATTTATGGAAATTGAATTATTTTGAATTGGAGCTCGAAATGTTAGAATTTAAACTTGGTAAACGAAATTATTAAATAAAATCGAAGTTTAGATTTAAATTGAAAATTGAAATACGGTGTAAATTTTTGAAAGTTGATTTGTTTTAAAAGATTGGACTTTTAATCGAACTCTGAATATTTCTAAGAAAATTGATATGAAATGATATTTCAAGTTTGAGTTTGGAATTGAAAATTTATTTGAAATTTAGATTTAAATTAATTTGGAATTGAATTGAAATTTAAAGAAATTTGTGAATTGAAATCGAAATTTACGTGGAATAGAAATTTATTCAAGTTGAAATTGGAATAAATCGATTAAATCGAAATGGAATTTGGATTTGATTTGGATAGGAAATTTGGGAAGTTGACCGGTTTGACTTTGGAATTATTTATCAAATAATTTTTGATTTTTTCCAAACTATTTTATATATAAACCATTTTATATTCAAATTATTTTCGATTAAACTATTTAAATATTTTCTATTAAACTATTTTGAATTATTTAACTATTTTAAACTATTTAAACTATTTTCTTAAATTCAAACTGGTTAAAGAGACGGAAATGTTTATATTTAAACCTTTGGTTTAAATACGAACTAGGTTAAAGTAGAGATTATAACCTAAATTGAATTCGAATCAAATTTTGAAGTGAAATTGATTTATCGGACAAAATTGATAATTTTGAATATATGATGATTTTGAAATGGATTTGATTTTAAAGCGAATATGATATTTTGTTATCAATCATGAATCAATTTGAAATATAAAAGAGCCATCAGTGTAATAATACGTAGTTATTAAAGAGACCGGGATCGGATATGGACATACTCTCTGTCGATACCGAAAACCACTTTAATAACTATTATACGCGGAGTGTTGATCCAGAATGAAGTGGATGGTTTGGTGAACGCGTTGACTGAAGAAAGAGAACGATATTGGATGACCCCTGACATGACTAAAACAGGAGCCGCGCCGGGCCATTGAGGTTCGCCACCTCTAGCGGACACACTTCTTCGATACCATATCTATTACATTTGTGATTTGATTTGGGTGCACCCCTTGATTTGGGAGTGTTGTTTCGCGGTGTTGAGGTAGTAGCTGCTATGCTCAACATTGGTCCGGATCACGCAACTACTAGTATCCTAGTTGGTATCGCCTCATGTACCTTGTCATACTGATTATCCTATTCGCGACCACTACGTTTTGGTTTGTACCTTGAGTATATGGATTGCCCTCTGGTGACTTCCGGTTTTGGGGAAACTACGGTCTTGTATATGCTTTTGGGAATATAAAATGTGTTAAGGGGGATTATGGTAACGCCTTAACGCTATTTTGATACTTTATATTACTGATAGACATTATCTACTTAGCGTATATTACTACATAGTAGATAGTTTCACGGATCCTTGAGAGATGGAAAATCCCGTAACATCTCTTGAGTTATTGCACACACATTGACACTGGATATGAGATGTCAAACCCCGTAAACATCTCTGACGCCGTTACACTCATATTTATTTACGATTGATTTAACTTTCATATGGATATTTTAGTCCTGACTCGAGTGTTTTGTCTTTTCATTACGCTCGGGTCAGTCCTGAGTTTTTCAGATTTTTGAAGATCTATTCTGGAGGATGGAGATGAAGATTTGGTATACTATCACTATTATTACCCTTGCATCATGCTATCTGTTGCATTATTTAATTGCTCTGCTGTATATGTATAACTCTGATAAATGTTGTATAAATAATTGTCAAAGTATAGTAGACAGCTTCATGAACTGTTTATTTGACTATTATATTTTATCGTTCCGCTGCGAGATTCTGTGTTGTTTCATTTCCTTTATTTCTTTTCTTTTCTTTTCTTATTTACCCCAATAACTATCTGCACTTTTGAATGGTTTTGGAATCGACATGTGTATTTGATCGTCGGTTTAAACTATCCAAAAAGGCGGGTCGTTACATGATAACACGTTATAAAGATATAGTTTATAATGAATAAAAAGAACTTTTTGAAATTTACCTTTTCTACCCTATGTCCGATGCACCGGATCAAATAGAAAGTAACATAAAATTATATATGTACCTTATTATATATTCTACGCTTACTTATGATGATCACTTATGTTATATGATAAATGAATAAATTATGAATATCATAGAAAGTGAGTATAATTAAGGCTAACTCTCAAGTAAGTTATTGCATCTAAGAGACCAAAGGGATCTAAAAAAGGATGCAATAACCAAATATATTGAATGAAGTATAATAGAACCTAACAGGTTTTTGGGATTAGGGAAGTGTTTTAGATGCTGATATTTAGGATGATTTCTAAGTGGCGATAACCAAAGGTTGTTAGCATGCAACAACTTCTGTAACACCCTGTAATTTTACCAACCTAAACAATTAAATTTAAAAGGGCAAAACCATAATTTTTCATAATGGCGAAAAAATAATTTTTTATAGGAGCTTGAAATAGGCTTTGGGGGTTATCCCGTTGAGTCCAAAATGCCATATTACAGTAAGAAAACATATATAACTTGCTGGGTATGTTTAAACAGATTATAAATTATAGTATGTCAAACCCAACAATATATTTGTAATATAATATTATGAGATTTTAAGCTAAATATGTGTTATTTCCAACCTATAAATAGAAATGCAAACTGTATTTTCTAGTTCTATTTTAATTTAAACACTTTGACACTAATCCCCACTAAATCCTAAGAAAATACAAAATAAATGTTATCCCACCTTTTGGCAAGGTCTAGATATCAAAGAACTGGTTACAAGCTCAGGATCAATCGTCTTGGGTATCGAGCATGCATAGGTTCGCTATGCACGCCGATGATTTTTTTCCGACTCCGAATCAAGCTACAACTGACAAGACATGACAGACTAAGCCATGGAAGCCTGCATTCCAAATTTCAAGTCAATCCGAGTTCATATGCTCTAGTTATGATCGATTCAAACTAGAGGAAACAACCTCGTTTTCGTACTCATCAGTAAGCCACGGTTCGACTCGATCCGGTTCGCATCCATCACCCACTTTGCATCGATCAGTTCCTCTTGGTTCGTATCGATCGAGCTATCATTTTTCGAATCCATCATCTTCGTATCGATCGGCTGGTGACTACTTCACATCCATCAACTATGATAAGTCACTATTTCATATCCATGAAGTAACTGCCCTGTTCGTATCCATCCACCTTTGTTAGCTCGTTTCCATCATAGAGAAGATGTTCGTATCTATTAGATACCCGATATTCGTATCCATCAGATAGCCACTATTCATATCCATCCGATGGTTACATCGTATACTTGGAGACCTCTGTTCGAATCCATGGATAATGGCTTGTTCGTATCCATCGGGTCAAACAGGCCTGGGATGACGCGTTAGTTATGGACGCGAACGCGGCGAAATACTCGGGGTGACTCGATCAAAATGGAGTTAAAAGCGGATCGACACGAAGAACGTGACCACGTCAACTTACTCACGCGTGCCATCATCGAGTCGAATTGGTCAATTCGAATTAACCGATTCGAAGGAAGCATTACAGTCGAAGATCCCAATTCGTATCGACCATAACTCGAGATCCGCCTACCTAAATGCTATGAAATTTTCATAGAAGATTACATGCAAGCTAAAGAATGTTCTTGCCAAGTTTCACCTCCATCGAATGCAATCTTGATCGATACGAATTGATTTCGTATCGATCACAAAACGAGTCAAGGCTTCTTGGGATCGGTCGCGTGGGCTCCCTCACGTGCCAGAAGGAGTCTCCCAAAGTATGAGCGAAATATCAGTCTCCTACACCTATAAATAGAGCACCAGAGCCTACAGAAAAGGGATTTTTCGATTCTCAAGCGCCCAGACTCTGCTGGATCGAGATTTGCATCCTACCCTTGCTGTTGAATTCGAATTTCAAGTTGTACTTGACTGTTGTTCACTATATTCACTTGTAATCATTCAAAGAGAATCAATAAAATCATAAAAACTTCATAGTGGATGTAGGCAACACGCCGAACCACTCTAAATTGCTTGTCTGTGCATTTGTATTATTGTTTGTTGGAGTTTTTGTTAGATGATCTTCATTTTACGTTTATATTCTTCACTTTTATCTCTTCATAAAACTTCCAAAGAGTGTTGTGCCCATTTTTGGTACAAACACTTTGGTGCTTTCACTGAGAGAACCCAGATTTTCTCCTGCTCCTTGGATCTATCGTCGATTCCAGATTGCATAAATCTAAGAGAAAGATCCAGCTCACTAATCCGAATTCCTTTAATCCTATTCAGATTTGCACAAAGTCTTGGAAAGGAGTCCAACCGTCAAGATGGTTAGCACAAGGACCACCTCCAACGTTGGCGATCAAGAAGGCTGGGATAGGCAAAATCCCACGCAGTTGCAACCAACCAACCAAAACGAAGCCGGACCCTCAGACTCACAAGGCCCGATTACCAAGCAAGAGTTCCAGTTGTTGCTACAGGAATGAACATAGAGTCGTCAATAGTTGACAAAACAGCTGCACGCAAATGCCGAGCTGACCAACCAGCTAAACCGCCAGAAGTGTAGAAGGCATAGAAGAAATCAGGTTTCTCACTCCTCCATAGAAAGTTGTGCCTCATCTGGCTACAACCAAAGATCCGTTCGTCCTCTACCGGATGAAGGTCACACACAGGCCATCGGACATCAACCCACATTGACTGTTGGACAGCTGAGAGTTAGTCCATTGGCCAGCTTTCATACTAGACCCACTTCTCGGGGAGGGACTATTCCTCATTACACCGCAGATAACTGTGCCACCACTGCCGTGGTTGAGACAGAGATTAATGTTCGGAATCAACATGCACGTACTCCTGAACCTTACGTCCTAGAAGACGTCGAGCCAAGGAGACGAGACGTGGATCATCGACAGCGCCCGGTCCAGCCTCGCACCGTGGAACCCGACCACACCTTGGCTCCACGTGCGCAGAACGTTCAAACGCCAGACCTCCCAGCTATGATACGTCAAATGATCCGTGAAAGTCAGGGTCTTACCAACGACAACTAGGGAATCTCCTGTAGTCACACCCCCTTTACAGATGACATACTCTATGCCGAACCTCCTCGACGGTTTAGAATGTCTACTTTACCGGTTTATGAAGGAAATTCAGACCCAAACCAGCACATCCTGAAATATGAGTGCTTGATGAACGCTGCAAGAGTGGATGACGCGGTAAAGTGCCATAGTTTTCCTATCTCTCTGGGGGGCATTGCCACTATGTGGTTTACGCGATTGCTGCCCCGATCCATTTCTTGTTTTGTTCAAATGGCCACGAAGTTTGTAGAACAGTTTCGTATGCATGTAGCTAGGCCTAAGGATGTTAACACTTTGTCTAGCGTCAGTCAAGCTCCCGGGGAGACGCTTAGACGCTACTTGGAAAGGTTCCATGCTGCATGCGCAGAGATCAGTAACCCCAATGAAAACTCAATTTTGATGGCACTGACTAAGGGAATTGACCCTGACTCCCAGTTTGGAAATTGGTTGGCCGGGAAGCCTCCCGCATCGTTGGACCGTTTCTACTCCAAAGCCGCCCAATTCTTAAGGCGAGAGGACGCGAAACAGTCTAGGAAGCAGGATGACATGGGACCCAATAGTGAGGGGATTCAGAGCAATGTGGCAGTTAAACAGTCGGGTGAGAGTTCTAGGAAAGTACAGCTGAATATACAGAACAAGCAGTCTCAACCGAGAAACAATGATAATCAAAATAAAAAAGGGGATCAAAACTGTGGCCCGTGACATAGGGCTCCAATGTTTGACAACTACACACCATTGAATACGTCGCTAGAGAACGTATATTTGCAGACTTGCAATGCTATGCAATACAAGAGCCTGCTCCGAAGCCATCATCGGAGAGGCAGATTCAAACGGGAAAGTTCTGTAGATTCCATGAGAGTTATGGACACAATACCAATGAGTGTAGACATTTGCAGGACCTCATTGAGAAGTTGATCTGGGAGAGAAAGTTAGATCAGTTCGTGCGGGCACCGCAGTCTGGTGGTGCGGGCCCGTCAAACCAAAATCGTACTCGGAATCAAGAAAGACGAGAGGAACCCGCTCGTACGGGTGGGAGATTGGTAATAAATACACTCAGTGGTAGTCCCCATCCAGTAGACCGAAGCTGTAGGGAAATGGAGTCGTATTCCAGTTCTATCAGGCATGCAGACTTCGAGTATTGCAGTACTTTTGATGAAGGGGCTCCGGCCAAACAACAGAAAACAATGACTGATGACATCATGTTCAGAAGCCGGGATGCTAATAGGGTCAAAGCCCCCACTATTGACCCACTGGTCATATCTGCCCTGGTTGGTCCGGCTTGGATGAAGAGGATCCTGGTTGACAGTGGGAGTTCAGTAAATATTTTATTTAAGAGAGCATACAATCTGATGAAAATGGAAGCCAAGGATTTAAAATCTTGCCAATCTAGAATTCATGGCTTCGATGGAAGTGCCAATATACCCACTGGAGTAGTGGAGCTGCCTATGGAGCTAGGAGTTGGGGAGTGCCGGAGAGTCCAAATGTTGTAATTTGTTGTGTTAGACATTCAATCCCCCTATACTGCATTTTTGGGCCGACCAGCCCTCGTAGAATTCAGGGCAGCAATTGCCCCTATGGTGTTTAACTTTGAAATTCCCCACCGATTGTGGGATTGGAGTCATTCAAGGAGATCAGGCTGCTGGGAGAGCCTGTTATGATGCTGAGTTGCGCGAGGCGCAGCGAAGAGAGAAAGGAATGGGCGTAGAGGAATCTCTCAGCGTCCGCTTTGCGGATAATTGACAATTGGTGCCTGGGCCTCGGCCTGGGCACCACAACCAATTCCAGAGGGATCTTGACCCTAGAACAATGAAAACAAGGATGAATCTATAGAAAGTCAAGATTCTCCGCCCGAACTGACAATTGATGTTCGATCGACGACGACGATGATGGTACGAGAATGTTAAAGATTGGGTCTCAGTTAAGCCAAGAGACGCAGCAGGAATTGGTTGAATTTCTTTGGGAGAATCTCGACGTGTTCACCTGGACACACTTTGACATGTGTGGGTTCTCGCCGGACATTGCGAGCCACACCCTGAATATTGACCCGCGGTGTATCCCGGTCAAACAGAAACGGCGTGGTATGGATCCAGAGAGATCTGCCGTCCTTAAAGAAGAGGCCAGTAAGCTAAAATCAAATGGATTTATTCGAGATGCTTTATACCCGGAGTGGGTATCCAATCCCGTACTTGTCCGAAAGCCGAATGGGAAATGGAGGACATGTGTTGATTATTCTAATCTAAATAAAGCTTGTCCAAAAGACAGTTCGCCACTTTCCAGGATTGATCAGCTTGTAGATTCAATAGCTGGACACAAATCATTATCTTTCATGGATGCTTATTCCGGCTACAATTAGATATCCATGCATGTACCCGACCAAGAACACACTAGCTTCGTAACCGACATGGGACTCTACTGCTACAAAGTTATGCCTTTTGGACTAAAGAACGCCGGAGCAACATACCAACGTTTAGTCAACCGGATGTTTGCTAACCAGATCGGGAAAACCATGGAGGTTTATGTAGATGATATGCTGGTAAAGTCGCGGTTCTCCACTGATCACATCAAAGATTTGGAGTCAATGTTCAACATCCTTCGAAGGTACGGGATGAAGTTCAATCCGCTGAAGTGTCATTTTGGAGTCGCATCCGGAAAGTTCCTTGGGTTCATTATCAATGCTCGAGGAATAAATGCCAATCCAAAAAAGATCCGGGCAATCAAAAACTTGCAGACTATGAGAACAATAAAGTAAGTTCAGAGTCTCAACCGAAAGGTAGCGGCGTTGAGCAGGTTCATATCGAAATCTACCGAAAAATGCATCCCCTTCTTTGATCTGATCCGAAAAGGAAAGTGAAACTTCGAATGGACTACATAGTGCGAGGGCGCATTCCAAGCACCGGTCAACATCTTTCCACACCGTCGATTTTATCAAAGCCCATCGACCATGAGCAGTTGTATATTTACCTGGCGGCATCAGAAAATGCAATCAGTGCTGCTCTAGTTCGAGAGGAAGACCGAGTGCAGAAACCGGTCTATTATGTAGCAAGCGACTAATCGAAGCTGAGAGAAACTATCTAAAGCTAGAAAAGTTGGCATACTACCTAATCATTGCCTCGAGGAAGCTCCGTCCATATTTTTAGGCTCATCCTGTAACTGTGTACACCGATCAGCCGTTACGATAGGTCCTTACGCGGTCTGTGACGTCTGGTAGGCTGCTTAAGTGGAATATCGAACTGAGTCAGTTCGATATCACCTGTACCCCAAGAAGAGCCATTCAAGGTCAAGTCCTAGCGGATTTTATAGCTGAATTCGCCATCCTAGAAGACTTGCCTGAAACCAGTCAATCTCCCGAATACATCTGGAAGCTGCATACCGATGGTGCATCCAACGATCGGTGCTCAGGTGCTGGGGTAGTACTTGAAACCCCCAAGGGCCGGTCCATATGCTACGTTGTGAAACTTGAGTTTCATGCGACCAATAATGTAGCTGAGTATGAAGCTTTACTTGCTGGGTTGAAGCTAGCTCGTGATTTGAGAATTATTGCTGTTGAAGTTTACTGTGACTCTCAGTTAGTCGTATGGCAGGTTTGGGGTGAATACCAAGCCAAGGATCGAAGACTAGCGGCTTATCTAGCTCGAGTCTAGGAAACACTTGATCAATTCGATTCCCCGTGAGCACAACCAGAAGGCAGATTCATTGGCCAAGTTAGCAAGTATGGGCGAAGCACAGTAGATGGGACTCGTTCCTGTTGAAACTCTATCTTCTCCCAGCATTGATCAGATGGACACAGATTTTATATTTGAAATCGTTCCTGATAAGGAGTCGTGGATGACCCCATATCGAAACTATATCGAGCACGGAACACTACCTGAGTTAGGAGTGAAAGAAGATAGATTCTTCGAAAAGCCTCGCGGTTTACCATTTAGAATGGAGTCATGTATAGAAGAGGATATTCCGTTCCTCTCCTTCGATGTTTCGCACATGATGAAATCAAACGAGTATTACATGATGTGCATGAGGGGGAATGTGGCGATCATGCTGGGGGGCAAGCTCTCGCTAAGAAAGTACTCCGATATGGATATTACTGGCCAACTGTGAACCGTGAGGCATCAGACTATGCAAGGAATTGTGATAAATGCCATAAACATGCTCGAATTCCAAGAGCCCCGCCTGCTGAGATAACCCAAATGGTCAGTCCCAGGCCGTTTGCAGTATGAGGCATTGATATCATTGATACTCTACCTCTTGCTAAAGGAGGAGCGAAGTATGCCATCGTCGCAGTTGATTACTTTACTAAATGGGCTAAAGATGAACCTCTTGCGACAATCATGACGAAAAAAGTAATCAACTTCGTAGTTCGCAATATCATCTGCCGATTTGGTCTCCTGAATACCATTATCACTGATAACGGAGCCCAATTCGACAGTGTTGAATTCAAGAATTTCTGCCAACGATTCCATATCCACAAGAAATTCTCTGCGATTGCACAGGCGAATGGCCAAGTTAAAGCTGTTAAAAAGTTTATCAAATCTATTCTGAAGAAGCGACTGGAAAAGGCCGGGGGTAAGTGGGTTGATGAACTACCTATAGCTTTATGGGCTTACCGAACGACCCACAAGTCCACGACCGAACATACTCCATTTTCTCTATCTTACGGCTCAGAAGCCGTTATTCCAGTTGAAATGGAAGTATCTTCTCATCGTGTGACTTATTATGACCCGGAAACTAATGCCATATTACTCGCTCAATCTTTGGACTTACTAGATGAGAAGCGTGAAGAGGCTGATTTGAGGGCAGCCGCATATCGAAATCGAGTCGCCCGATTATACAATGCCAAGGTTCAACCACGAATCTTCGAACTTGGCGATCTCGTTCTGAAAAGAATTTATTCGGTTCCTTCACACGTGAAGCCAAATTGGAAAGGACCGAATGTGATCACCCAAAAGCTCGAAGATGGCATGTCCAAGTTATCGACCGTTGATGGTCTTACTTTGCCGAGAGCTTGGAATAGTGAAAGCCTCCATCGCTACTACATATGATAGGCTTTATTTATTTGATTCATTCTCTTATTTGCAATTTGTTTTCGCATTTTGAAATTTGAATTTGTAATAAGGCAACTGACTTTGCCATGTTTTCTCATTTCAGCAATAAAATGCCATCTCTTCGAGCTAGAGCTATGATTTATTGAGTATGACGTATGACATCACGATGCACGGAGAGCTAAGTTCCATCGAACGGTGGAATTTATTCAAATAGGGAGTGACTGTGATATGACCAGTCACTCACTAAATGAAACCCGAGCTCGGGGGCAAGTCACTACGCTAATATCAAAGAGGATTGATACACAACAATCCTTAAAACAACTCCAAGCTCCCAGAGTGTGAGTCGGAGCATAGAAATCCTAAATACAGTTTTGGAGAGGGTAGGCTCGTCTGCCTAATGACTTCGACCGTATCCTAACCAAGTTAGAGGAGGATGGAACCGTCCATCTAACAACCTCGCTTGTTAATTTGGGGTAGATGTGATCCGACCATCCACGATCCTGATAAATCTATTGTTCCCAGAGTGTGAACGACCTCCTAGACGGTCCAAATAGATGTGACTAACCATCTGTCGACTAACTCCAAATTCCCGGAGTGCGAATTAGAGTATAAACATCAACTCTAGGTTCTCGGAGTGCGAACCGGTGTATAAACACTAACTTCGAATTCTCGAAGTGCGAATTGGAGTATAAACATCAACTCTAGGTTCCTGGAGTGCGAACCGGAGTATAAACACTAATTTCGAATTCCCAAAGTGCGAATTGGAGTATAAACATCAACTCTAGGTTCCCGGAGTGCGAACCGGAGTATAAACGCTAACTCCAAGTTTCCAGAGAGTGAATTGGAGTATAAATACTGAGTTGAAGTTCCCGGAGTGCGAACTGTGCTACAAACGTCGATAACTCTCGGATTCCCAGAGTGCGAACTGCGAACACACACATATATAAGTATTTATGTATGTAAGGATTAAACCAATACTTTCCAATCAATTCAAAACAAACTTCCGTACTACACTAAAATTTTCCGTAGCACTTGTAAACTTATGTATACTTAAATTAGTTGACAAACAAACATACACACACATATATAAATAATTGTTTAACCCCAATGAAATTTTGTTTTTTGCTACAAAATAATGTTGGAATATAAAAAATTAAACAATATATTAATAATCCTTTCAAATATTTAAATAAGGACATTTGACACAATAAAATGGGTAATAAATTTAGAATATCAATGTAATTAATTTTGGTTATTAGTACCATTATCAAAAAAGTGTTTTTCATATGAAAATCTATATTACAGTTTATCAGATTTAGAATAAAAAACTTATCCAATAAAGTCTTCAGATTGCATGATTATTCTCAGTTTAAGGTGTTGACAACATGTGTGTATAATGTTTCAATTTCAACAAAAATGTGGATATGTACATACAAATTTTTAGATCTTAAAACTACACTTGGATTTGAGAGTTTAAAATGTAGATCTATAATTGGAACATTTTTAATCATATATAAATTGTTATTTTTATTTATCAAATTAAAATTCAAATCAATTCACTCAACAAACGATTCAAATTACGTAAACAATTTCAAATTAAATGAGGGAATAATGTATAATATAAACTATAGTAACCATATTATAATTCATAGGACATTTATATAGAAGATACCTCTCAGATCTATCCAAAAGTCACGTCTTGATTTTTGCTTTCACATCAGATTGCCAAAATCCACATCCAATCCTTGCAGTTGATAGAGGAATCATCTTTTCTTTAACTTATTTTTATGTTTGATTTTAAGTTGTTAATGGTTTTTATTTTTTTAAAGGAATATGGTGGCAGCGCTATTTTTGAGAAGTGGAGGAAGAATTTTGTGTAAAAAGAAAGTAAAATGAGATTTATCTTCAATGGGACAAAACAATCAATTCTCATTCTCCTTATTTAACTTCCTTGATTAATTCAATCAATCAATCCTTTCATTTTCTCCATGTATTGGCTAGTCTTAGCGTTCATCTATAGTAAGAAAAGTTTCCAACAGCATAAAACCTCGATGTAATTATTTATTTCAAACCCCATTTAAACGTGTACCTATATCGAATATCGGTATTTGCAAATATAACTTTTACACATGCATTTATATCATTACTAATAACTTCAAAACATCTAGCAAATTAATTATCACTAATGATTCAAAAATATTAATTAATTCAACAATCTACAAAATTTCATGAATTAAATAATCATATGGTTTTCCGAAGAAATCACAAAAGTGGTTGTGCGACTCAGAGGTGTAAAATCAGTCAGCAATTAATATTGAAAAATTCAAGTACTATGGTTCACACATCACGTTATCTAATTATGTGATTGTTTGACCGAATTCATTGCTTACATATCCTTTTGGTAAAATCCAGTTCAAATTTTTCTTAAGCAGTACTCGGTAGTAACGATTATTTACACCAATTCTCTTCATCAAGTAATATCACATTATGACTTGTAGAATTTGGTTTTGGTCAAAATTCCAATATCGTCCACATTCAACTTTGTACTTCCAAAAGAAGTCCTTGGTTCAATAATAACATTCACTATTAACCATACTACAAGGCCTAAAGATTTTTACTTTAAGTTGACTGCAACTGACCATGATACCGACTCCATATAAATGGGGAGACGAATTCTCTATTAAATAGTGTTTTTGCTTCCAATGCTTCAACTCAACCCAACTACAATAGTTCAATGGACATCAAGCCACGATTTAATTAAAATAAAAATGGAGTGGCCATATTATAGTTTCCTCAGTTCAAGAGAACTATACAACATCATCATTTGAAGGTTCTCGATTTGACCTTAGTTGTATTAACAATAGAAAATTCTTGAGTAAGTCATTTCATATTTATCCAATAAGGGTTAGTACGTAACCCCTTAGGGCCACCGGCAGTCACGAGTTATACACCACTCAACATTTGGAGAGCATATATACTCTAGTCTCAATGGATGTATCAATATCCAGTCTCGATACATCTTAAGTAGTAATACTAAAAACGATATGTTTATTATATTTTGGTAAATCACTCAAGATTACAATACGTTGTAATTACAATTAGAAAAAAAATACCATTTATGGATTTTTTTAACATGTCTAAATTGTATAATCAATTATTTACAACACACTATAATAAGTATATAATAGAAAGAAAACATCTTTTATTTTAAGCAAGATTAGTTATCCAGTTAGATATATCTAGCAAATTACATAATTGTCGCAAGGCATATCCCTAACTCTATCAGTCACCTACTTGCACTTAGGGTCAATTATATAATCTTATTTCAACTTCTTCAATCGGTTTTCTCAAAACTAATTAAGTCAGTCCCTTTACAAACAGGTAGCTAATTTGTTTTAATTATCTACTATATCGATAAACTCCTTCCGATGCTGATAAACTATCTTTATCATGTGGAACTATTAAGAGTATGTTTCTCGACTTCTAGTGAGTTGTCATATAATAATGATGTAGTATACTCAATATTTGGAATCAACCCTAGCTCAGTTTTAAGTTTGTGCATTTATATTTGTAAATTGTTTTTATTATGACACTATTCATGGTGATGTACTTAGCTTTTTCATTGAATCGGCCGCAACCTTTCATTTGGAACATTTCCAACTTAAAGCTCCTTAACGAAGGCTAGAATTCAGAATTTGATATTGACATATTATACTCAATATCACTTATGAAGTTTGAATGAATACCCCTTCATAAGGAGTTTGTTGTTTCTGGTATTTCGTAAATACTTCAGGACCCTCTAAACTATCATTAGTGATCATAATTTAGATTTGATATTTTCTACATGCATAAAATCATATGCAAACTACGATAATGTAGACAATATAAAATGTGTGATAATTCTCATTGCCAATACATAAGGAATCCATCTTACATATTCCATATTAAACATTATAATAAGATGTCATTGTATCGTTTGGGACATTCCCAACATCTTTTATGCTTATTATAGTACATACAATTTACAAATCCAATATCGAGTATTAAACAACCAAACCAGTACCGATTTTAATATAAACACATCATTAACAAACAACAGTTCGTTGTTTACTTTTAGTATAGAAATATTATTGTAATTTTTAATGTTCTTTCATATGGATACATGCTTCCCTGCATTTTGACTGAAAATCAAACTATTTGATATTTCTATCAAAATGCTTGTTTAACTTAGACGCTTATCAGACGATAAATTCATACTTGTTCTTGGTTATCCTAAAACCCACAAAATTACCCTAACTTCAAGATATATTGGTTATTATGTGCAAATAGTTTATTCTAAATTATTATTTAGAAATTTTTATTGCAACACATATGTGTCAAAACACAAAGTCATACCAAGTGATAAATTTGTAAGTAAAATCTGAATTACCTAAGCGCATCGAATGATGAATCTATTATATTGACTTTAATAACTGATATTTATGGCGTTACTCTTATCAATGTGGATAGAAATATACCAACTACATTAGTCTTTTCCTTAAAGACATATTTGTAGTCGATGGACCATATCCCTTTATATACATCTATCAAAATCATATTTTCATAATACGCTTGGAATTTATTTTGGATTTGCAAATCAAACCATATCGTAGAGTTAACATTCTTAATAGTTTTATTGAAAATTGAGGAATATCTATTCTCAACATTGGAAATTCATAGTTTTTCTTTAATGTGCGAGAATACTTATTAGACATTCTAGTGTGTTGTATTCATTTAGGTTTGGTTAATTTCATTTCCGTAACAACCTTAATTTGAAGCTGTAGTATTAAACTAATTTAATTAAAATGGAAGTGTTTGAATTTTATTTTTACAATTATTATTTTTGGAATCAAATATTTATTCAATTAGCCTATTCAATAAAGGATTTTGTTACAATAAAATTGAATTGGTTAATAAATTCCTTTTCAAATAATATATTAAAACTTTAAACTAAACGTTTTAATATTGAATAACTAAATAGAGAAAATATATTGAATTGAATAAAATTAAGCAGCTATCGCAATATATATCTTCTAGAATAAAGTGTGAATTGATTTCAATTCGATCAAAATATAATTGCAAATAATTATAAGGAGATTTATTTGATGAAAAAGAAAGAAAGTATAAATAAATAAGTAACCTCATAAAATATAAGAGCCTAAAACCCAAACAAATTAGCCCACACTCCCTTAATCTCTCTTATGCATCCTGGTTATTTCTCTTGCCAGGCCCGTTCATAATTTATCATGCCCTAGACCTAGTTCAAAATAGAAAATAAGAACTCAAAATAGGCAACATGATTTGCGACTATTGGGTGAAGTCTTGCGAATTGAGGGACAGCATGCTTCAAAAGGTGGATCATGAGCTTGCGTTGTAGGAGCAGCATCTTCGTTAAGTCAGTGATGTATGTTAGCATTTTGAGTACTGGTTGAATAGCAATATTGGAAGTTTCATCATGCTAATGGTTAAGATGAGTTACTTTAATTAACTCACACAACTATATCTAAATTAGTTAAATTCCTTTTTGTATGCCTTGCTTAAACTATGAATTGCGTAAATCTTTAGTGGTGATTGAATGATAGGATTGAATTTTTTTTATATTCTAGTTTCAATTGGATTGGTGTTTGAATTGGTTGAATTATATGTTTGAAATGTTGGATTTGAATCGGTAGTTGAAAATGAATCAAATGGTTAAAATAAGGTTACATGTTAAGATTATATTGTTCATTGCAAATTTATGTCGATGGCTGAAAATACATTCATTGTTTGTACAAGTGAAGTTCGTCGAAAAGCAACTCGGATTGATAAATAATTTTATATTTGAAATGACATTTTATAGAGCGATGATGGTTCTCGAAGTTGAATTTTTGATGGATTTATTGTTTGAATTATTTAAATGTTTTGAAAAGAGTTTCAAAACGAGATTTTATCTATTTTAATCCTTATGGAATTCAGTTATAAAATATAGTTAAATTATATTATAATCCTAACTTATTTCTTATTTCAGAATTTATATTTAAAGCTTTTAAAAATGTGTAATAATTAATTATAGAGCCTTTTTAAATTTACCAATTTAAGTATATAATTATGGAAATGTTTTAGAGACAAAAGATAAAATATAGTATTATTTTATAGAAGATGTTATGAAAGTAATAATTTCAATTTTAAGTATAATAATTACAAAAGAGGTTTTAGGATTTTGAAAGACTCCTAAAGCTTTTGAAAATAAGCAATTCTTCTTTACAATGAGTTTATGAATTTAAAAGTGACTTGGGAAAATTATATTTATATATATATGTGTGTGTATATTTAAATATATTTTCAAAATAAAGGAAGTTAATATTTTATGATAACCATTGGTTTGATTTCTAATTTTAGAAAGAAAATTCTATTTTTAAATTAGAAATCTTTTAACTCTTATCTTGTAGAAACATAAGTGAACAAGTTTGAATTGATTTTCATGATTTTCTATGAAACAAATAATTTTAATAAACGATTGAATTGTCAGATTGGTATGGGACATTTCATACAATTCTTTCGTTTATTATTATAATTTGTTAAATGGAGTTTGAGTGGAATTTACTAGCTTTTAGTAAATACTTGAATTTACTATCTAGTATGGGATAGTTAGTTAAATTCTTGTGATTACTTAAGTGACTGTAATGAACACTTAGAGTTATACTATCTTGGAGGTTCGGATTTCAGGCTGATAGATCCTTGAGAGATGATGACTCATTTATCATCAGCCTGCAAATTGATACATTTTTAGATTTGGGTAAATAGACCTATTTTAGAGGATTAAGTTTGTTATGGTATGATACGACTGCCCTTTTGACCCTTGGACAGGTGTTATATGCAGACCTATCAGTTTATTTTGTGTATGATAGACAATGTTTGCCTATTTTGTGGGATTAGGTAAATTCACATAGTAGTCTATTTTGTGGGATTAGACCATTACACTATGTGGTGGAATCTTTCTGGTTTATTAGAATGTTATCAGTTTATTTGGGTTTGTTAGACTCCATGTCGCTATTTTTAAACTAATAGATGACTACCATTATTATTTCATTATTGATGATTATTTCTTCAAATGTTTTGGGATAGATATTTAGTATCTTTTGGGCCCCGAAGAATTTTGAATTGTTATCACCATATTCTTGATGATGGACCATTGGTGACATGGCATGGATTTATGAAATAGTGATTCTGACTAATATGCCTTAATTTGATTACTTAGTTTTTGGGCATATTTATAGTATGACTTATTTGATAGTGAAGTCATATATGTATGATATCGGAAATGAATGATTATTTTGATTGATATGCCTTATTTGGAGTCAGGCATATTCCCATATGGCTTATTTTATTGTTAAGTCATATATATTATGATAGCATTATCTTATCCCTTTTTTAGATACAATATGACCCATTTATTTTAAAATACTTGGGGTCAGGAAGAGACTCTACAGATACAAGTACTCTTTGACCTCGAGATTTTAGGCTAGCATTGAAGTAGACTATTTTGACCATTTTAGTTTACTTCATACCTTTTTATATTGACATTTAGGAGTTATGTCATGTATATTATCTAGTAGTCGTTGTTTATCTGATACAACACTTTTGGATGCGATGTATATATTTTGTGGGTCTAGTACCGATATTTGTAGACTCGCGTTCTATTATGTATATGATGTGTATTACTCCGTTGACATCTGCAATTCTGAAACTGATTTATTTTATATTATATACCATTCTGAATATTTTAGTCGGTGTTCTTATTGCTTTGTATTATACTGTACACGTCAAAAATTTCAAAAGGTAATAGAGACGTGTTAGTGTTTGTATAAAGATATATTCACATTCGATCGCCTTTAATTGGCTATGTTCTCTGTATTATTGGACATCATCACTTGTATTGTTCTTTAATAATATAGGTATAGAGGCGGAGTTGTTATAATTTCATCGCTCGTGATTAGTTTTATCTTTAGATCTTATCCAAATCCATTTTACTACAAAAAGTTTCTAAAATAAATTTCTGTGCTACGAAATTAGTATTTCTTGAAACATTAATTTCTTCTCGGTGCAACAAAATCAGTATTCATAAACACTTTATGATTTGCCCTACATATAAAAATGATTTGGTTTTAGGTTATGATAGTTATGCTCGAACATAAATTGGTTATCCAATGATGGTCATTCTCAAAATGCCATTTTGGGTTGATTCATGCAAGAACCCTCACATACAGTTATTACACATAGTCTTCGAGTCATAGGTCCTTGGCCTAGGATATGTTGGGGTTTCTCATAAAACCTTATCATATATGATTTTGTAAACTATTCTTTGGATGAAATTAATTTTTACCTTGTGTGCTATTCTTGAAATACAACCTTACATAATGAAGTTAACTCAACTTCACTCATCATTAATCATTCTTTCTAATAAAGTTCGATAACTCTTTCAATACATCATTATGTATCATAGGAAGGAGTGGATTTTGAGATTGAATCTTTATTCAATTTTAGATACATTCCAAAATCTTTCCAGTATACTCACTTATTCAATCAAATCCAATTATTTCTATTACCTGTAATTTCATTTATTTCCATTTTGTATTTTATGAACTTATCATAGACATGCTACATGTGTATCAAATGCACATATTCATGCTTATGAAAATTCATTGATGAATACAATGAAGCGCGTGGAACCATTTTGGTATTATTAGACTTAAGATAACATGCATCTATACGTATTATTAGACTTAAGATTGCGTGCATCTATACACATCAATCTGAATGGTTCATTAACTCTTATGTGCTCCCACTAAATGGGTGGTTGCCCTTCTTGGAACTAGGTCACCCCTTAGCAGAAGTAATAGGGAAATTTCAAATATTTTTGCCATTTTGAATCTTTATTGGGCCTATGAATCTAATTTAGACAACTTCTAAAGTTATTTTAAATAAAATAATTATTTTATTTAAATT
Source organism: Allium cepa (assembly GCA_030765085.1). Taxonomy (NCBI): domain Eukaryota; kingdom Viridiplantae; phylum Streptophyta; class Magnoliopsida; order Asparagales; family Amaryllidaceae; genus Allium; species Allium cepa. Next base: position 622,424,589 of record CM060928.1, read on the forward strand.
TATGAAATAATTTTATTTTATGAAATTAATATTATATTATATTAGATATTTGTGTGTATCACATACACATACGTATATGTGTAAGCATGCGTAAGATAGCAATCCATGTGAGGTATAACACGCCTATATATAAGTGTTTGGATTTGCACAACAACATAAATATTAGATCATCTAATATACAAATATATTGTCCAAATGTATGTTTATATACTTTAATTTATGTATACAAAATATTGTAATATACATGTTGAAATTATTTTATGAAAATACACACACATATGAAGCTTATAATGCACACACACACATGCACACATATACATATAAATATGTATAGGTATATAGAAAATCATTTAAATAATATTAAATTTATTTATTTTACCGAAAATCCGAAATCGAAGTATAAATTTTATGTATATTTATGTATTAATATCTTACAAAATTAATAATATATATCTCTGTGTGTGCCTATTATATTGCTTAAGGCAAATAATTTTTTTTTGTTTTTTATAGTTTTATCATTAGAAGGATATGCGAGTAGACAACCGTACATAACATAAAGTAAAATATAATATCTGACTAATAGACCTTATTGATAGCCTACGGTTTACAAAATCAAAAATGGCTTTTACCCATTGTGTTTTTAATTTTAAATATGAAAACAGATATTTTCGTACGAAAATTTAATATAAATTAGTAAAATATTTTTGAAGGTAATTTCCATTTTAAATATTTCAACATAAATAACTCAAAGATATTTTTATATTTAATTATTATTATATATATATATAATAATTTAAACGAATTTGAAAATAAATCTATTAGTTTTGGTAATTATTACCGAAAGTGATATTAGATGTAAATTTAATTTTATGAAGTTTACAACATATTTTATAATATATATGTTTTAATATTATTATGGTTATAGAATTAAATGATTTATATTATATTTAAATTATAAATTTAAATATAAAATTATTTTAATTCCACCGAAAATGTTTTATGTATAATTTTACTCATATTAAGTTTTAATAGCATATTTTATACAATGAAGGATTTAATATTTAAATCATCAAGTTTAGAAAAATTAAATAATAAATAATAAATTAATTTTTAATTAAAAAATTTATTATTTGTGCCCTAAGCATTATATACTTGATAATATTTTATATGTTTAAAAATATAAACGTATAACTAATCTGATTATGACAATATATTGATATAATAGAATTGTCACCTGACCAACACAACAATGTACATGATATAAATATTATCTACACATTAGTATTCATTAGTAGTTTAGAGAATTTACCTTACAACCAACATTAATAAGTACACTTTAAAATGATGGGATTTGCTTCTTAAACTAGTTTCTAATCCATTAGAGTGCTAGTCCCAGAACCAATGACCACCAGCTATAGAACAGTATATTTTTACTTTAATTTGAGTTGGGAATGAAGGGGCAAGGAGGTTTAATTTTCGATCATAGGTTGGGGATTTAAAGGCTACCAAAAATAATCAAATAAGTGTGGGTTGAGATGCTTTTATAAGGGAGAGATTAGAGATAAGTTAGGATCTACATCCTCTTTTATCTCCTACCAATTTGCTATCCCTTATCCATACAAAACAAACCCATTTAGCCATCATATGGTCACACCCCTTCATGTCCTCATCATGGCTAAAACACATGATCCTTATATGGGCTTCAAACCCATTTAGATCTCGAACAAACTATTTTTGCATTTAAAACCAATTTAAACGTGTATCAATATTATATATCAAGTAATATATTTATACTATAAATATATTCAATAATAATTTTTCATCAAATAAAAATAAAATTTTACAACTAATATTTCGTAAATATTTATTAATTTAATTAATTTATAATAATTATAGATTAATTAAATTGTTTGGTCAAAAGGTTATTCATTGTTTCAGTTGTTCGGCCCGTTAAGTGCAAATTTGGTCGGCGATTAATATCGAACTATTCGAATATCAACGTTTACATAACATTTACAGGTGGTGTGACATTTTGGCTAAATTTGTCGCTTATTTAGTTTTTGAAAAATCCAATTTTACTTTGTTAAGCATTGTCGGTTGTGATTATTATGTACACCAGTTCTCTTTGTCAAAACCATATCACTTTGAACTTATGGAATTTGGTAATGGTAAAAATTCCGATGTCGTCCATATTCAACTCTATAATCCAAAGAAAAAGTCCTTAGTTTGGTAGTAACAATTATCATTATCTAAACTAGTATAGCCAAAGTTTTTAACTTTGAGTTAATTTCAATTGACTGTTGTTTGCACCAAAATTGGTCACAGACACTTAACTAATATGATAACACTGCAGATTTAATCACAATATCTGGGCAGAGAATTAAATGCGCAGATCATAGATTCGATCGTAGAAAGTGAATGCACGAATTTTATAGTGGTTCGGCAAACTCTTGTCTACGCCCACATCAATTATCTTTTTATTATAATATGGGATTACAAATATAGTTTGTTTTAGCCTATGAAAATTAATGGAGGAAGAAAAGAGAAACAATAAAGAAGAGCCAAAAAAGATCCATTGCAATGAGCCAATGATCCAGTATTTATAGGAGAAGTTGTGCATACATCTAGCTGAAATTTGCATGCAGATGACCAAAGCTAAGATGTACTGATCCAGAAAGTTAGGGCCCACCTATGCCTTCCCTAAGGATTGACACCAATCGGTGGTGCTTGCCACATGGCAAGCTAAGATCGATGGTGGTCGTCCCATCCACTTCTCCTTCGTGTTTCCATAGTTGTTCGCTTGATTCCCCTGGTATTTGTTGAGTTATTAAGCGATCATCATTGAGTTGAACTACCAATCCGAGTGATCCATAGCCATAACGATCCGATCCCATCCCCTGCCTAGGGGAAGTGCAAATCCATACTAAACCATTTCTTGGACGCTATTTGCTTGAATTCGCTTGACTATCATCCATAGCTTTGCTTATATCTGATGTCCGAACCTGATAACCGTCTCTCCGGACTTCCTGCCTTGATGATTATGAATCCATTTAGCCAACTCTATGGTGTCACGTCCTTGCCAAAAGGCAGGATAACAATCCTGATACTAACCTCATATATCGAGCAGACGAATCCTCTATTGAGTAATGTTTCATTTTTATTACTTCCACTCGACCTACCTATAGTCACACGATGGATTTCATGCCATGATTTGACTATATCAAAGTGGATCTTTATACTAAAGCTCGAAGGTATTCTTAAGTTATAAGAACCATATAAATTAGTCACATTAATATTTTTTATTTGACCTTAGTTATATTAACCAATAAAAAATTATCGAGTGATTCATTTTATAGTTATCAAATAACTATCAGTACGTAACCCCTTGGTACCACCTAACAGTCATAAGTAATACACTGCCCAACATTTAGGGAGTGTTACATACTCTACTCTCAATGGATACATCAATATCTAGTCACGATGCGTTTTGACCACGAATATTTAAATGATATGTTTATTATATTGTGATGCAATACTCATGATTACAACTATTTGCAGTTACTCTCACAAAGACACTACTTATGGGTTTTTGTTAAATATATTTTAATTAAATGTTTGATTATTTGTAACACATTATAACAAATATATAACAGAAAGAAAACACCTTTATTACGAATGAGAATTGATTACAGAGTTAATTAATTTACAATAAATTAAAAATTTGCCCCTAAGGCATACCCCTAACTCTATCAATCTTCTACTTACACATGGGGCCAATTATGAAATCTCAATCTCATCCCTTCAACCAGCTTCTCGAGAGCTAACCAAGCCTGCTATGTTGTTCTTGACATCTACACTTTGTATCATGACCTCTTCTTTCTCAACAAATTCTCTAATATAGTGGAACTTTCGAATAATATGTTGTGTCTTCTTGTGTGCTTTGGTCTCCTTTTGATTTGTATCACCACATTGTTATCAAAGAACAATGCCATTGGATTTTTACTATCATGAGTCACTTCAAGCTCACTCAAAAACTTGTTCACCCAGACTATCACTTTAGCTGCTTCATTGAGGACGATGTACTCGACCTCCATTGAATCTACTACTATTTCTTGCTTGGAAATTTTGAACTAATGGTTCCGCCGTTAAGCATAAAGACATAAGCGGACACTGATTTACGATCATTTATATCACTTTGAAAGCTCGAATTCGTATATCCCTTCATAAGGAGGTCATCCTTCGTTTAAATGAGGAATAACTCTCGAATATTTCTTAAATATTTCAGTATACATTTTACAGCCATCCAAAGTTTCTCTTCAAAAAATCCTAGTATAGGCCTACGCATCCTAATGCATATAACCCATCCGATATGGTACATAGTGTAGCATACATTGTGGATACTACAGCTGAAGCATAGGGGATCCTCCTCATATGCTCTTTCTTCTCATCGGTATGAGCAACATCATTCTAAGAAATGATGATTCCATACTGCATTAGAATCTTTCCATGCTTGGAATTCTCTATAACCTCTTCACTATGGTATCTATGTGAAGGGATTAAGACAAAGATTTATCTCAATAGATCTATATACCTAGTATATATGATGCTTCTCTCAAATCCTCATGGAGAAGTTCTTTGAAATCCAAGTTTTCACCAATTGTAACAACGAAGTGCCATTGCCAATTAGTAATAGTTCATCGACATAAAGCACTAAGAATATGATAATGTTGCACCGTTCCTTTTTGTGTACGCGTGCTTCCTCTTTATTTTAGAAAAAACCAAAATGTTTGATCACTTTATCAAAACATTTTGTTCTAACTTCTTGAAGTTTGTTTAAGTCCATAAATGGACTTTAATAAATTTTAAGCCTTTCCCTCATCTCGCTGACTACCACATCCCCGGGCTACGACATATAGGCGGTTTTTTCATATCACCATTTAAAAATGCCATCTTTACAACCATTTGCCATATTTCGTAGTCATAAAATGAGGTAATGGCTAGCATAATCCGAATGGACTTAAGCATGGCTACGGGTGGAAAGGTCTTGTCCTGATCAACTCCTTAAATTTGATGAAATCCTTTCACAACTAGCCTTTCCTTATAAGTATCAACTTCTCTATCTGCATTTAGTTTTTTTTCTTAAAAATCCATTTGCAGTTGAAGAGTATTATCCCTTCGAGTATGTCCAATGAAGTCCTACTTTTGTTTTCGCACATGGAATCCTTCTTGGATTTCATTGCTCCTAGCTAGAGTGTAGAGTCTTTACTCCACTAAGCCTATTCGAATGACAAAGGAATGTCGCCATCTAAGACACATTCCTCTATATCGCCATCCATGTGAAAAACATATTGTCTCTCTGGTGCATAAGATTCCCTACTAGACCTTCTAATAGGTTGCGTGCTTTTGCATACAGGTGAACTCGGTTCTCCCACTGGTTTGACCTTAGTATTAACTTCTTGGATCTTATCTAAATCTACAGCTTCGCTATTATTTTCCTTTAATAGAAATGCCTTTTCTAAAAAGATAGCATGTCAAAAAACAACAAACTTTTATTCTTTGGTACTATAGAATATATATTCCATTAAATTTTTGGCATATCCTATAAATTTAGATCTTGCCTCTAGTTTATTCAGACCAATGTTCCTAATGTATGCCTGACAACCACACAACTTCAAATATTTAAGTTGGGGTTCCTTTCCATACCAAATCTCCTATGGTATTTTAGGTGTAGATTTAGTGGGCAATAAGTTTATCATATGTGCTACGGCTTCTAGCACATATCCCCAATAGGATAGAGGTAACTCAGCTTTACACATCATGGAACGAACCATATCTGATAGGGTTTGATTCCTTCATCCCAACACACCATTATGTTGCGGAGTATAGGGTGGAGTAGTATAGTAGATTATACTATTATCTTTTAAGTGTTACTATATCCAACTTACTCGCCTTCTCGATCTGACTGAAGAATCTTAATTTTACGACCCGTTTGGTTTTTTACAACATTTTTATATTCAACATATTTCTTATAGACAATGGATTTATCCTTCATAAGATACACATATCCTTATCTTGAGAAATCACTAGTGAAGGTAACAAGGTAAGAAATATTATCTTTGGTTATTATAATCATTGGGCCACATATATTACTATGTACTAACCCTAAGGGTCGATCAACTCTTTCATTACTCCCACTAAAGGGTGCTTGGTTATTATACCTTTGAGACATGACTCACATGTGTCATATGATTCAGAATCAATTGATGGGAGAAAAACTTCGGTTTTCAGTTTGTGTAGTCGTTTCTCATTAATATAACCTTGCCTATAATGCCAAAGATAATTATAATTTATATTGTTAGAAGAATTATTCACGAAGTACACATAATTAGTACCGATTAACAAATTCCATTTCAAGAATACCATTGTAGACTTTATTTCCATTCAAACTAATGTTCATAACATTATTTGTACAATGAAATATATATCCAGTCTCAAACAATCTAGAAATGTAAATAATCCCACAAATAAAGTCTTTTACAAAATTTCACTTATATAATATGAAAATTACCACACAGGTAAACATAAATGATAGTCTACTACTGTCGTTGCATCTACAAAATATCCGTAAGCAACTTGGAGCCTCGTCTCACTTTTGTATGTGCTGTCAGTTCCTAATCTCCTATAATGAATAACAAATATGAGTTCTAGATCAAGTTTCTAGGACCCAAGATATTTTATTGATTACAAAACAATTTTGAATCATAAATGTAGCTGATGGAGCCATATAACCATTCTTACTTCTTTCTCTAGCAATCTTCAAGTAATCAAAACAATTCCTCATCCAGTGACCTTTCTTGTGGCAGTGGTGACATGCATCCTTGATCTTGGCTTTCCTACTTTTCTTATTTTTATTTCCTTTTCTCTCCTGCTTCTTCGAACTCTTTGAAGATGATGCACTACCTTGAACAGCAAGAAAACCCCTTGATCCTTAGATGCAGACTTGGCTGACCCCAATATATTAAGAAGCTCCATGAGATTCACATTTAATTGTTCCATATTATAATCCAGTATGAACGGTTCATACTAAGGACTAAGGGAATCAAGGATTAAATCAACCTACAATTCATTGCTTATCTGTACGTCCAATAGTGAAAGCCTATCAATATAGCCTTTTATCATCACCATGTAATTATCTACTTTCTATCCTTTTGTCATTTTTGTATTGAATAACTACATCGTAAGCTCATAGCCTTTTAGACTATGACTGTTTACCAAATAGGGTCTTGCGACTATCAAATATCTCAAGGATAGACATATTTTTGTGTTGTCTATGCAACGACTTGCTTAATGTAGATATCACGAAAACTTGGACGATCTCTAAGTTTGAAACCCAATTTTCATAAGCAAGTCTTAGCTTGGGGTCTACATCATCATCGGATCATTCTTTTGGTTCGCATGTAATAGCCGACCATAGACGCTCGTAAGTCAATGCTGGTTTGATTGCTCTTAGACAATCAAATCTAGTAAGCTTTTCATTAGTAGAGAAAGGCTGTGGATTTGATATTTTTCTACAAGTTTTAATTGGTAGATTATTAGGACAAAACCAAAATATATGTTCTTATAATATTAGTAAGATTAAAATTTATGTTTCATTTACTAATAAGCTCCCACCAGTCTTTTATGTTTCGCAAACCCTAAGTCGAAACATAAAAACCTTTAAATTCACTAGTAGGTGTGAGGATTCATCCATCTTTGAATTTTGACCTTAAGTTTTCTCAACAAATCATATCTCCAAAGGTGATGGATAAATTCTATCGATTATATCACATAAAATTCCAAACCCTTGGTACCTATCCTAATTTCACTTTAATCTTGAGTTTGCTCAACAAATCAAAATAAAATAATTCACTCGCACCTACCATATCACGATGACTAAGTATAGTATATGTACCTTGAGTTTGCTCAACAAACTTATATACTTATCTTACCTTGTCTATTCAATATATTTGTAATACTACACATAACATCCCTATCTTGAGTTGTCTCAATAACTAAGGAGTATGCAAGTAATTTATTATTATATATATATATATAGTATATGACAACATTATATTTAAGACTCATAATCTTTGGTATATTATAATGAGTGATATCGACTTATGGGATAGTATATTTCTTATAAAGTACCCTCATCGTTCAAGTGTCTGACATATCGAAAATCACAATATACGTATGTAACGACCTAAATTTATATCACTTCGATGTTAGAATATTTAACTGATTTATAATATTCAATTTATGATTTTAAAAAATAAAAACAAATCAATTTAGAAATAAAATGACTTGATTTCGAACGACGAACCTTAATTTTAATTTATAGGATTTTTCTATGCTTTTAAATTGAAAAATATTTAAATTTGTCGGTTGACGTATTTTGCATCGAAAGTCCGTGTCTTCAAAATTTGAAAAAATTCAATAACCAATGTGTTTTATTGTTGTTTTGAGATCGCGTTATAGGGTTGTACATGATCGTATCCTATTTTCGATCATTCCCAGCTCATACGCGACATTGTGTTTCGGACACCTAATTTAAAACAAATCAACACATGTTTATGCACACATGCACAGTGGACTTTACGTCTTTACCCTATCTTTGCCCATTCTCTCCTTGCTTTGTGCCTATTTCTATGCCTTAGATCCTGCCATGTTTGGTGGAGGAGAAGGATGTGGAAACATCACTTATCTGCCTATGTATGTGTATGTATACACGCCTTCTTCACTTTGATCTACTGCTATTATTTTACTCTTCATCACTCTATTCTTTGAAAAATTAAAGGTAATAAACTCCTCCCTCTCTTTTAAAAACCAATTTCTCCAATTCTACTCATTTTCAACAAATTGTTCCAACACGAAAGTTGTTCGCGTTGATCCACAAGATTTTAGAAATTGGTTTCACTCGATTTCATTGGAAAATGACCGAGATATAACCATAAACCGGTAAAAGGAAAATAATGTTCATAAGTTCGGAAAATTATATCTATTGATCTGTGAAGAGTTAGAGGATGGCGTAAGCGTCATTGGAGCCGTATGGAGATGTAATTTTTTATTGTAGTTTCAGTAGAGTTCTATGATGGTCATTGACGATTGTCGTGACCTAGGGTTGATGATAATCAAAACTGCAGGCGATGATAGTGAATTCGAGCTCGGTTTAGTTTTCCTGGTGGAGAGATGCTTCGGGCGGCAATGTTTGGAGGGAATCAAAGCATATAAGTGTCACGTTTTTCTATAGGGTTGCGTACGGGTTTAATGGTTGGTCGAAGGTAGGTGTGGCCGAAGGCAAAGTTTTAGGTGGCTGCATGATGAGATCGGTATGAGGAGTTAGTTGGTGTCCTTTGTCCGTTAGTTCGGTGGAGAATTGCATGTGTACGTTCACCTACATGCATGCAAATTTGTTTCAAGTAGGAGAGAAAGGAGAATTAGTGAAGATGAAGTGCTATGCATTTCGGGATTAGGTGGTGGCTGATGGGCTCGGCCCATGTTGCTTTTAGGTAAGAATTCTCAATTTATAATGTTTCAAATTGGTTTAAACGTTGAATTTTCGTATCATGCTAATTTTAAATCCGTTTTACCTATGGATTTTTACGTTAGACTCGTATTGACAAGTATAATGTCGTAGTATAACTTGTTATTGCCTTGGGTAAAGTACAAATTTATGACAAGTTAAAACGGACCGAACTTAAATTATGTTATATTAATTAATAACATCATTTAAAATATTATACCTTAATTAGTGGTGTTTATTTGGCCAAATAAAATGGTTTTAAGTTAAATTAGATTAAATAGAGAAAATTGGATATTTATTAGCGAAATAAAATACCATTCCGCTAATTAAATCAATTGGATATCTGTTTAGGAGAATAAATCATCATTTTTCTACGATTAACTGGATATGCTAAAACTGATCATCTATTTAGTAGAGATAAACATAGTTATGTTATTACATAGTGTAGACTTCTATGTACATGCAGTCGAATAATTTAGACAATGATGTATTAACAAGTGGTTGTTAATTATGGATCCAATTTACATAGACCTGTTTGTGTAAATACCAAATAATGTAACTTGAAAAGTTAGATTGAATGAATTGGTAACTTGTTAAGTACCATAGTGGTTGCTAAGCCTCTTTCTTATTTGAAAGTAATTACCGATTAAAGTTATTTTAAAAGATGATTGCTCTATGTTAATAAGATTCAAAAGATAATTGTTATTTGTAAATAGTAATTTAGTGTTATCCCACCATTTGGTTAGGCCCTGATACCAAAGAATTGACTGAAAACTAAAGATAATCAGTCTTGAAGATCAGTTATATACAGGTACGCTATGATTACTGATAATTTTTTCCTGAGTCCGAATCGAGCTACAATTGATGTGGTACGACAAGAAAAACTATAAAAGTCAACATTCCAAATTTCAAGTCAATCGGATTTTGTATTCTCAAGATATGGGTCGATCAAAATAAAGAGAAGAGCCATCAGTTTGTATCCATCAATGACTGCTCCATTTGGTATCCATCATGTTTGATCCAGTTCATATCCATCCATGCTCATTTTACTTCGTATCCATTATGACCGCATTGCTTCGTATCCATCAACAAGCAACGCTATGTATCAATCTCATCCATACGTACATCGTATCGCTCCTCATCTGCTTGATTCGTATCGATCGTCCAACGATCGATACGAAGCATGCCAAAAACAGTCCATACAAGGGGTGTGTGGGGTGATCAATACGAAATGAATCCTAAGGCATCGATGCGAGGTAAACCGAAATGCTTTCTTTGTATCGATTCCATCTCTATGTATTTCGTATCGATCAGTCGAATGATCGATACGAAACAATGGCCATAGGATCGATGCGAAATGCAACCTTTTTCATCGATATGAAGTAGCCCACATTTATCTACTTCGTATCGATCATGCTGATGTATATTTCATATCGATCGACCAGATGATCGATATGAAACTATCACTTTCCATTGACACGAAGCCAGCGCCAGAAGATCGATATGAAATACATGTGCCAGCATTGATCGATACGAAATGGTCCATGGGTATGGATACGAAAATGCCTCTAGACAATCGATACGAAATGATGCACACTAGATGGATACGAACGAGGTGACACCAATGGATATGAATGAAGCTTAGAAGAGAGTTGGACTCGGTCACTCAACATAAAAAGAGGGTCGATCCTAGAAAATAGCGCCACGTCATTCGATCAACACATGCAAGCATGGATACGGAGATATCGATGCGAACGACATTGATACAAGCTCGACAATACCTTGCAAATCCAAATTTGCATCGATCATAACTCAAGATCTACAAGTCTAAATGCTACCAAATTTTCATAGGAGCTTGTGTACAATCTCAGGAATGTTCATGATCGATCCCGACTCTATTGGGAAAGATTTGGATCAATATGAATCTCATTCGTATCGATCACGGATCGAGTCGAAACGTTCAGGGATCGATCACGTGGGTCCATCCATGTTAGCGAAGGAGTCTTCCGAAGTTTGAGATAGATATTCTCAGCCAACACCTATAAATAGCATCCCTAGGCCTTTGGGAAAATGGATCTTTTGGCCTTTTGACATCTATACTCTATCAAAATCTTTATTGTATTTGGAGTGTACTGTTGTAATCATTTGTAACTAGCAAAAACCATAAAAAAAACAGAAAATCCTTCAAAGTGGACGTAGGCTACAACACCGAACCACTATAAATCTTGTCTTTCTACTACTTTCCTTTCAATTTGTTGAGTGTTCTTCACATTTAATTCTATTACATACAATCTACCGGTGATCTGTGACTGTGATTTGGTGCTTTCATCAGCAATTGGATGTTTATGCCCATTTTTGGCATAAACATTTAGATAATTAATTAATTATTATTTTAGATAATGATTTAGATTTAATTATTTTATTGATATGATTTATAAGGTTATTTAAAAATGTTTAATTTTTTTAAGTTAATTCGTTATTTAATTAAAATGTTTTTAAATTATATTGTAATGATCAATTAAATTTATTCATTTGTATTGATATAAGTTATTTTACCATATTTAAAGGTTTATTAATATGATACTAACATTCTTGAATGTTAATTAATTACTTTAATCATATTGTTTAAAATTTAATTAATTATTAAATTTATAACGTTTTTGAAATTAATTGATTATTTTACTAAAGATGTTTGAAATTAATTAAAAATTATATTAATATTGTTTTGAAGTTAATTAATTAATTATTTTATTATATTATTTTGAAGTCAAATTATTAGTATAACTATCTTATTCATAGATAATTTAATGTATTTTAAGTTATTATTTTGAACCGGCTCTATAGAAAATTAATTGAAGAATGTTCTAAATAATAAATGGATTATTTAAAGGTGTTTTAAATAGTTGTTTGGTTATCAAAGAACTTTATTAAGTAAAGTTTATTAAAGAAGATTTGTTTTAAATAAAGGAATTTTATAAAAGAAGTTTATAAATTGGAAATAGATTTTACGATTGGGAAAAGGAGTTTGGTTTTCAAATGATTTCTAAAAGGAGATTTAAAAATAGGTCTTAAAGGTCTAAAAGGTGGTTTATGAATGACTTTTAAGATTTATAAAAGAGCTTTTTGTAAATATAATTTGGAGATTTAAAAGAGTTTGGGAATTTTTTAAAGGAGGCATTTATGAAATAAAAGAGATTTATGGAAAGAATTAGTGTTTTGAGTTATTAATATCTCCGTTAATGATTTATGAGGTTTGATCATTTTAATATGATATAATAGAAATCCTTCCGAATGTTTTGTAAGTATACTTATACTATTGTTTAAATATATGGAAAAGTTTCCATGCCTTTGAAAGTGAAATGGTTTTTGAATATACTTATACCATTGAGATAAGTATATGGTCATATTTCCTAAGTATCGAAAATATAGTGGCCTACGAATATATTTATACTGGTGAGATAAGTATACGAATATTTTAATAGATACTTGAAAGGTGATTTAAATTAATTAATGATTAATTTAAGAGGCTTAGGGCTTCTATGGAAATTGGCTCTATGTTTGAATGATTGGTATTTGATAGTTAAATAACCAACTATCAAATTGGACCAAAATGTAACTTTAGAAAAATCTAGGAGAAATATGGGAATTATATGGTATGGTTACCATCGATTGTGCTATATTGTACGTATAAACTCATTTCGCCTACTAGGACAAATGACAAGGAAATCCATCCACAAACGGTTAGGAGGTGATCTCCACTCTTATCTTTTGCCTGCTTATTTCCAAAGGAACCGGGGTCGAGTTTACCAAAATTATCGAAAGTTGTTTCGAAGAGATTGGGATCGCAAATGCTATTTGGAAACCACTTCGATCCAACTCAAGCGTTTTGAACTGAAAGCATCTTGAAGAGTATGGAATCGAAGATGGAGCTTTTAAAGTGCAAGCGCTACTTACTACTAATCCCAAGGGTGATTCCAAAATGGATGTAGTGGAAATAGTGCCTTTGGTTCGTTCATCTCCTTAATGACTTGTATGGATGAATGCTAATATTGTGTTAACATCTAGAAGGCAATGATAGCATTCCAAGCGGAAAGCTCTATATGTAACGGCAAAGAAGTGGCCTCACGAGCCCCACAAACCGGGAAATGGCAAAAACAGGGTATGCAACGTAGCCATGTGGTAAGCTACCATTAGGAGCAGCCGGCTCTGTGTTAGCAGAGGCATAAGAAGTTCTTGTCAAACTCCGATGCATTTTCTAGGGATGCATAATCGGAAGGTAGTCCTTTATCTTACCATAGTATAGAATTCATTCTCCAATATGAGGCTTTACGGATTTAGATTTGCCCAACTATGTTGGAATGTGAGATGTAAGCATTTCAGCTATTTTATGTATCTACTATGAATCTCTTGACACTATTATAATATCACTTGATTTTATATAGAAAGTGTTTTGGTCATAGTAAGATAAAAGCCCGTCTGTGTTTATATGCAGCGCGGTCTTATGAGATACCCTTTATTTCAAAGAGTTTTTTAAGATTAAACAATTCAACTATTTTGAGTTTCTCAAACCAAACCCATGTCTGACTCAGAGTTTTATTTTCTTTCTTAAAACTCTTGGATTCTCAAATTTGTATGAGCAGCCAAGCAGTTCAGGTTTCCCAGGGATGCATTTTGGAGGAGCTTGGAGCAGGAGGCTACATCGATAGTTAGTTATCATCTTGTTTCTGCTGTATTATATGTATTTTGCATCAGTTAGGTAGGGAGATGCTGTTATAACCGTCGAAGGGTAGAAATTGTATTAGTATGACTCTAATGTATCGTTTTAGAAATGATTTTGTAAAGAAATATGTTGATTAATATATGTTATACCGATGCGTTGTGAGATTCTGAAATTGTTTATTTTCTTCCTATCTTCTATCTTCTTTCTTTCTCATAACAATCCATCTTTCCGACACTTTGTTGTTCGGCACATGAATACTGTAGACGTATTTGTGTCGACTTCAAGAGTTCGAAAATGCGGGTCGTTACAACGTACAATTAATTATGTATTTATTACTCAGGCCTTGTTAGGGTTTATATAATGTTTCACCATTCGTGTATACATTCATATTATATAAGTTTTATTATTATATTACTTTTATAGTTAATATTACTTATACAATAGTCTTACGTATAATGTCATATTAATTAAACCTTATTTAATTAATTTTAATTAATTAACGTTTTAATTAATTTGTATTAATTAATATAACATTTATATTTAATATATATTATATACTATAACCTTTACAATGTAACATATATATATATATATATATATATATAAATATTAATCAATAACCTTTTAACTAATTTATTTAATTAAACAATTTTAATTAAATTATAATTTCGAAATCCATTTATATACATACATGTATGTTTATGATATTTTAAACATTTCAAAACACCATAACGTATATCGAAACATATAATGCATGTACATATTTATTAAATAATTAAATTATTTAATTAATATGTTTTATTAACCTCATTAATAAATTTTTGAAATTTTGAACTTAATTTATATTAGTTTTCAAACATTTTGAAATTTTTTGTTATATTATAACATTTACAATATATTTTGTTTTAAATTTAACTATTAAATTTAAAATCTTATATTTTTCATTTTCAAACAATTTTGAAAGTTAGCCCAAAGCCTAATTCAAAATGGCTCTTTTCTATTAGGAGCAACCTTTGGAATCATATATCTATTCAAGTCAGGCTGGTAGTCAAGTAGAGTAGAGTACTTGATTGTCCAAACCCAATCATTCAACACTACCTTTATAGACACCATACTATCTGAGCTATGAGCTTAAATAGTTAGCCTAACAATACTAATTTAGATGCGTAGGCTATTGGACTTCGATACCTTTGGTGGAACTGGGCCTGCCCGCAAGGGAAATATATATACGTAAATGTAACTTATAAATATATGCATATAAATATGTATATCAAAAATAATTTAAATTGTATTTAATTTTTTTATTTATTTTATTGGAAATTCAAAATCAAAATTTGAAATAATTTTTTATATATATAATATCTTATAAAATTAACAATACTTATATATTTTTTCTTATATTAAACATACATATATTCTTATAAAAAACATATATATGCATATGATATATACATATATATATGCATTCCTATTATATTGTTCATGGCAAACAATGTTTTTTTTTTAAATTTAAATATATAAATAGATATTTTCGTACTGAAATTTAGTCAAAATTAATAAAAAATATTTTCAAAGATAAATCCAAATTCAAATATTTTAGTATGAAAATCTCAAAGATATTATGATATTTAACTATTTTATGTTTTAAAATTCATTTTAAATTTAGTTTGTTAATTTCGACAAATTAAAGTATTTAAATTATATAAAATTTTAATTTTTTACATTGAAAGTTATATTAGATGTAAAATTAATTTTATGAAGTTTAGAACATATTTTATAACATATGTATGTATTTATATTATTTATTTATAGAATTAAATGATCCAAATAATATTTAAATAATAAATGTAAATATAAAAATTATTTTAATTCTATTGAAAATGTTTTATGCACCATATTTTATGCAACGTAAGATTTAACATTTGAATTATAAAGTTTATATAAATTAAATAATGAATATTAAATTAATTTTAATTTTTTTCTACCGTAAGAATTATATACATGTTAATACATAATTTTTAAATAAATTCAAAATATATAAACATACAACCAATCTGATTGTGATAATATATTGACATAATAGAATCATCACCTAACTAACATAACAATATGCACGATATAAATATTATGTATGTATTAATATTCATTAACGGATTAGAAAATCTACCTTATTACCAATGCTATAAGTACACCTTGAAACGATGATATCCGCTCCTTGAACAAGTTTCCAATCCGACAGAGTACTAATTCCTAAATCGATGATCACCGGCTACCAAATAGTATTTTTTTATTTTGATTTGAGTTTGAAAATGAAGGGATATGGAGGTTTAATTTTCCTCTAGAGGTAAAGGATTAGGAGGCTTCTAAAAATTTTCAAATAGGTATGGATTGAGATGCTTTTATAGGGGATCGGAGATTAGAGATAAGTTAGGATCTCGATCCTTGTTTATCTCTTACCAATTCTCCTTTTCTTATCCATACAAAACAAACCCACCCAATCATCATATAGCCGCACCCATTCATGTCCTCATTATGGCCAAAGCACACCGGCCCTATATGGGCTTCAAACCTATTTGAATCCCAAACAAACGATTTTGCAATTAAATCTAATTTAAACGCGTATCAGTATCGTATATCAATCGATAATATATAACTATTATAAATATATTTAATAATATTTTTCAACAAATCAAAATAAATTTTTAGAACTAATATTTCATAGATATTAATTAATTTATAAGAATTACAAACTAATCTAATCATTGGTTAAAAGAGTGTTCATCGTCTCAGTTTGTGACCCGTTAGGTGTATATTTGATTTTGAGCGATTAATTTCAAACTATTTGAATATTAACATTCTCACGTCACTTAGCAGGTAGTGTGACATTTTGTCCAAATATCACTTACTTAGTTTCGGTAAAATCCAATTTTACTTTGTTAAGCATTACCCAGTTATGACTATTATTTATACAAATTCTACTCGTCAAACTATATCACTTTGGACGTATGGAATTCGGTAATGGTCAAAATTCCATTATCTCCATATTCAACTCTATAGTTCAAACATAAAGTCATTGATTCAATAATAAAAATTATTATTTACCGAACTACTCTTGTCGGAGATTTTGACTTTGAGTTAACCGTGATACTAACCCTACATAATTCAAGGTACGAATACTCCCTTAAATAGTTTTCACTTCCAATACTTCCACTCGATCTAACTATAATCACTTGATGGACGTCATGCCATGATTTGACTATAATCAAAGCAAAGCTTTCATATTGATGCTCAACAGTATTCTCAAAATAGAAGAACTGTGTAAATTAGTCACTTTAATATTTTCTATTTGACTATAGTTATATTAACATACAAAAACCCATGGAGTGAGTCATTCTATAGTTATCCGATAACTATCGAAACGTAACCCTTTGGTGCCCCCAACAATCATAAGTAATATACTTCCCAACATTTGGAAAGCATTACGTACTCTAGTCTCAACAGACAAATAGATATCCAATCTAAATGCATATTGACTGGGAATATCTAAAATGACGTGTTTATTATATTGTGATATAATACTCAAGATTACAACTTGTAACGACCTAGAAGTTTAGTTATTTAAAATCAGAATATGTAATTATTTTAAATATTGAAAAGTTTATTTTATAGGTTAAATAACTTAAATTTCAAATATAGCGATTTATTGGGTAATTAGATTGCTAAATTTAATATTTGAAAATTATTTAAATAATTGAATCTTGGATTTTTATTTGCATAAAAATGATTTAAAAGCTTATTTAATTTCTATATAATAAGAATTAAGATAATAAAACTTTTAAATTAGATTTAAAAGTAATTTACTCGATTTGAAGATAACTTGTTTTAATTAACATATGAAAATAACCTTCCGGGGCACAGTCTCATATTTCGATGAAACCAGTTTCATTGTATCCGTAATAATTAATTATAATACATCGTCAAATTTCATGGCGATTAGATGCATCGTTTGGTTGTGTGGGATCGAAATGCGTTGAATTTAATACTGAAAATTTAAAATAATAATTGGGTTCAAAAAGCTATCTTCTCCATAAGATCAAATTAGGTATCAAAACAATTTCCATTGTATTCGGAATAGGGGTATAACATATAGGATGCCAGCGGCCCGCCTCGATTGGGGTCCGAAATTATATAGCTAGATATTTTGGATTTGAATTATATATATATATATATATATGATTTTGACTATACATCAGTGACACATATCTATCAGCCCACACCTACTTGTACAAGCCCACACCCTTGTTCTTTCCCATCTTCCCTCCCTTTATTTAAACACTGCAACTAAGCAGAGGTAAAAGAAGAAAAAATGAGAATTCAAAAATAAAAATAAAAATCTATACCGAACTAAAAATCAAAATTCTCGATTCATCGAACTCGTATGGAGTTGAGCTTCTCATCCATGGCCTTATATTTGAGCTCAACCAATTTTGACAGTGATCGATTTTTGCAGCAGTAAACTAGGTTCGGGATTGTGGAGTTATAGGCTTTAAGTCTGGAATTGGAGCTCGGATTTGGATTGAGTGGGTCGAATAACACCTATGGCTAGGGTTTGGCAAGTCGCGGCTGCTCTTAGCGAAATGCAACCTGTGTACGATCGAGGGGAAAGATGGGGGTGTCATGTTTTGGGTCGAGGCTATGGAGGCATGGTTTCCAGTATGGGCATGCCGTGTTCGATGGGAGAAATGCTTTGGCAAAGTCGGTTTGGAGAATCGATGAATCGTTCTCCGGATCACCGTAGTTCGTGCATGATCAAATAGGGTATCAACATGCAATTGTTAGGCAGGGTAGAAGAAGGAGGAAGGGGCATGGTTGTGATTTAGTTAAAGTTGTAACTAGTTTTAATTTATAATTTTAAATTCTATCGGTAACTTGTAAAATTTATAACTCATTCATACGAGGTTCGATCGAGATGAAACTTTTTGCATTACGCTCGTAACGATGAAAGCTTCGCGATAGAACAAGTTTGGATGAATTTGGAGACAGTCAAAATTTGGGCTAAAATCGACGTCGTTCGATTTTAGTTCCAAAGCGAAACGCTTCGACAAAGATAGGAAATTTAGGTTAGTTAATCTCACCTTTTCAGTTAACTGGCATAATATATAGTTGATAAAAATTGTTGAATGGTTGTTTGGATAAATTACTATATTTGTATTCGTTGGAATCAATATTCCCGCCTGTTGGGGCGTATAAGACCCTATTACGTTCTTGTGTAAGAGCAGATGACCCTTTGTATGCGAATCCTACCTCGAAGCAGTTGATTATATTTTATGATTATATAAGTTGTTATGCAGGGAAAATAGGTCGGAGAGATCCAACCGTATCCCTCCAACTGTTGATTTTATTTACATATATATGTGTTAATATATATAAGCTATGATGCAAGGGGAAACAGTTTGGAGGAATCCAACGGGATTCCTCACTATTGTTGAATTGTTTTCAATAATATTTTTTTTGTGGATTATTGAAAAATAAAACCTGATTATGGACATTTTGATTATAACATTGTTATATGTTGAAAACTGTAACCCAATAGCGATAGAAAATCAATATTGATTTTAGTTAAGTGTGGGGTGGCTATTGGTCTCAAATTAATGTTTTAAAAATAGTACGAAAATTGTTGTTTAAGTCAGAATTGGCTTTGAAAGGAGAAGCGATTCTTAAAATCTAAATTTAACTCTCAGGAATATTGTTTTAAGGATTATCTGTTTATTCATTAATATTGTTTGAAAGATATTTAATTACAAAAATATTATTTTAAGATTATTTAATTATAATAATATTATTTTAAGGTTATTTAATTATATTAATATTGTTTTAAGGTTGATTAATTTTAGTAAGATTATTTTAAAGTTATTTAAATTATATTAGTATTGTTCAAAAATATTTGTTTATAGTAATATGGTTTTGAAGAATTTATTAAAATATGGAAAGGCTAATTACTTAATAATAATAATGGTTTGGAAATTTATAATAAGGATTATTAATAAGGTTTTGAAATTTAATTGTTATTATTATAATAATGGTAAGGATTAATTACTATTATTTAATTAGTAATTTTTTTAAAATCATTGATTATTATTTTAAGATGTTTTAAAGTCAATAATTCCCATTTATTTATAATTCTATTATTGATAGCCGTTATTATATAATAGTATTTTGAAGTAAAGATTTTTATTTATTTATAAATGTTTCTGAGACCCATCAATGGAGTTGTAAGACTTAAATTTTATAAAGAAGTTATAAAATGGTTTGAAGAGTCAAGGAAAGGTTATTTGCAAGGTGAAAGAGTTTTTAAATGGTTAGATGTTTATAAACGAAATTTAGAAACAGGTTATAGATTTATAAAAGAAATTTATAAATGATTTATGGGTTCATAAATGGTTTTGGAAAAGTACAAGAAGCTTATAAGTGGTTGAACTTTTATAAAGGGATTGTAAATGGTTTTCGGAGATTTATAATGTGGGTCATAAATGGTTTTAGAGAATTGTAAGGAAATTCAGAAATGATTTGAGAATTGAATGGAAAGAGAATCTTTTTTTCAATTTTGAGGATGTATTTACACTGTTGAGATAAGTATATGGATATTTCTAGGTATTGAAATATAAGGATTTGCGAGTATAACTTTGTAAAGGTGTTTATATACAAGTAATTTACGAAGTGATTTTATGAATGGAAGATTTATTAACGAAGGCTAGTGATTATTTTTGTGCTTAATCGATGTTGGTTTTCACTATGAATAAATCCCAGATTTGGATGTACTTTTGTTAGTCGATAGTTAAATAATCAACTATCGAATTTGGACTCATGCGTAACTTTAGAAATATTTAGGAGAAACATGTGAGTTATATGGCATAGTCATCTCCAATGATGCTATACTATGCGTATAAAACTCATTTCATTCTCCCAGGACAATGATAAGGAAATCCGTCCACTAACGGTTAGGACGTGATCACCGATCTTATTTTTGACTGTTATTTCCTAAAGAACCGGGGTTGAGTTTGCCGAAAATTATCGAGCGTTGTTTCGAAGAGACCGGGATCGAATATATTATCTGAAAACCACTTCGATCGAACGAATGCGTTTCAAAGTTAAGACATCATAATGAGCATGGAATTGAAGATAGAGATGTAAAGTGCAAGGGATAATTGCTACTAATCCTGAGAGTGATCTCCAATGGATGTTGTAGGAATAGTGCTTTCACTTTCGTTCAGACCTAGAACGGACTTGTATGGATGAATGATATCAGCATATTGTCATTGAGGGCAATAAGCATTCTAAGTGTAAATGTTCTTGAAAGGTAATCGTAGCCTCAAGCCTCATCAACCGGGAAATCAAAGATCGGGCATGCGGCAGGGCCAAGAGGGTAGCTCCCAAGAAGGGTATGGTCATTCCAAATCTAGATCGGTTATTATCTATTCTTGTATGCTTGGGGCCTAAGCGGGGTGACCATATTCGGTACTACTAGTCAAGTGGTAGGCCAATCCTATGTGGTAGGGGTATAAGATGTCCTTGTCAAACCATGGTGCATTTATCTATAGATGTACCATCGGAAGCTAGTCCCTTACCTTATCATAGTATGAAATCCATTCCCCAATACAAGCCTTATGGATTTAGTTGTATACCAGATATGTTGGAATGTGAGATGCAAGCATTTCAGTTATATTCATATTTTACCTTGACCCTTAAACATTATTATAATATAAATGGATTTTTTTATAAAAAGGGTTTGGTTGTCGTAAGTTAAAAACGGGTCTGTCTTTATATGCGGCATGGTCTTATGATATACCTTTGATTTCAAAGAGTTTTATATAACTTAAATTTAGTTGGGTGTGGTTTTCTCACACTGGTTTTCTAGACTAACTCGGGTGTTATTTTATTATAATACTCGGGTCAGATCGAGCATATTACAGATTAGTTTGGATGCTTAGAGCTTAAAGAGACGAGTTGGAGGCCCAGATACGTGAGGCCCAGAGACGTATTCACGTAGTTGGTTATTTTTCCACTGTATTCATTATTGTGTTATCATCAATTGTGACAACAGGCTATTATAACTGTCCAAGCTGAAATAGGTTAGTATACTCTGATTGATGTCTGCATATACACATATTATAGTTTGCTTTTGTGTAAAGATTTGTGGTATATTATAGATTATCCTTTCCGCTATGAGATTCTGCGTTGTTTTATTTCCTTCCTATCTTTTTCCTTCTATCTTTTTCACTAACAATCGGGTTTTTCGGTGTTCGATATCTCGGCATATAATACAGTTGAGATGTTCATGTCAATTTCCGAGGGCCGAACGGTTCGTTATAAACTATTTGTATTTACTGTCACAAACATACCATTTATTAATTTTCTATTATATATATATATATATATATTAGTTAAATATATAAATATTTATAACACATTATAACAAATATATAACAACGAGAAAACACCTTTATTACGAACGAGAATTAATTATAGAGTTAATTAATTTACAATAAATTACAGAATCTCCCTAAGGGTGTTCCCCTAACTTTATCATCCGTTAATTGTTTGAAATATAATGAATTAGTACCAAATGATTCAAATATTATAATCAAGAATTATTTCTCGAAACCGTGGCTTAGTCTACAATTCTAAAATAGTTTCAAATAGTTCTATATTTTCCAATGCATCATTTTGCAGTTAAAATAAGTACTCTATTAAAGTTTTATTTCATAATGAATATTCACAATATTCATATTGAAAAAATATATGTCTATTTTCTATTATCACCGAAAAACACTTATTATTTATTAAATAATGTTTGGTACGTTTTACAATTTTTTTTCATAACTTGATGTGACCGACAAGTACTATATGGCATGCATCCACTATTTCTGTCATTACTATAATAGCATACGAAATATGGAGCTATATCCAATCACTTAATATAGCTTATTTATTCCATACACCAGTCAAGAGTTTTTAGATCAAAAATCTTGAACTTAAAAGAGTAGGCATAGAAACCATATTTCTCATTCCAATATTAAGTATCAATTATTAATTTACATTTCTCATTTCTACCCTTTCTTTATGAAGCATGAGTGACCGTTTACCCTATTCATCCTAACCATGCCTTAAATTACATCTACCTCGTACATTCATTTTCCATTCTAAATGGTCAAAACATTCAAAAGGAAAACTCCCTATAAGACCATAAAAAGCCCTTTCCAAAAGTACATTTGGCCATCTTCAGTATTTAAGGGTATCAAATATGTTGCATTTTAGTTAAATCGATCCAACTGACATCTCAATTATCGAATTCTTAAATCTTTCTCATAGCCTTTCTGGTCAAGTGTTATATTTAGTATAACAAGATCATTATTGTAATCCGAATACTTGATTCCATATTACGGCTTACTTTCTTATCTCGAATAAACTAATTTCATCGTGGATTTGTATAAGACGAATTATAATTGTTCACCATATAACATTTATATTGATTGAATAAGTATCAGACGTTGATATTAAAGCATTTCTTTCAGAGTTCAAAACTCATAAAGGACAATACATGGTCTTGGGTAAATAAACACGTGGATGAGTAATTATGAATGTGTTTATTAGTTGTGAAATAAGGCCCTTGCAAGGGTACTAAAACAATAACATGCAAAGTTATAAGTAAGCATATTTTATATTTCTATTTGTCAATTTTTGATTTCGTATATTTTTATATCTTAAATAATAAACATTTTATCAATTATGTTAAAGAATTTCTTCATCAAGCCAAAAAGTATAAGGATAGTGCAGTTGGTAAAGGAAAAGCTAAGGCGATATTTGGCTGATTTGCTTTGAAGCCATATGCCCCATGTCGAATTGGTGATAGTCTGATGTGTGATTAATATTAAGGCCAAAGTTATGTCGAAAATCATAAAGGCAAAAGAATCAAGAATCCAATATAAGTTCCTTTATTCAATACGAAAGTCGTAAGTCATTTCATGAGTTAAATGCTATTGTTTATGCGAGATATGCTATGAATTTTTTTTACATACAAACCCCTATATGCATAAAGTTCAAGTGTTACAATTGGCAAAAATCTCTAAGTCAATTTAGGGTTACAAAGTTTGAAATGCAAGAAGTGAGAAAAGAATGATCTTCCCCTTCCTATATGGTCGTAGGTTGTATTTATAGGGGTGGTAAGGCACGTCATAAATGTTATGCATGTTCTATAACATTAAGGTTCATTTCGATGGTGCTAAGGATATTGCTTTGATTTGATGACTTACAGCATTCTCTAGTGTGCTGATGGACTATGACATCATTAAGGCACGATATTGATAATATGTGATATTGATAATAGGTGGCATTGATAACAAAGCGGCATTGATAACATGCAATATTGATAATAGACAACATTGATGATAAGCGACATTCGTAATGAGTGACGTCAATAAGGAGTGACATCTGATGAAAATTGCATTGAAGAGATGTGATATCAACATGAGGCGCATCCATTCTACCTTCATGGATGAAGTGTGACATTAACAAGAATGCTGCATCAATGAGGCGAAACATGGATGATGCATCATCCCGCTATGACATTGATGGCTTACAGTATATAGTATCAGCCTTGGTGAAATACCTGTGATATGCGAGATGTGGCATCGATGATATGAGGCATCATTATGGACCTTGGTCATTGGCTCATGAATGCAACATTATTTAATGGCCTTTATTAAAGAAGCATAGAATTAATGGTATGCGAGATTGATGTTGTGTGTGTTAGTGGATTTAATATTGCATTGATAACCCCTTTTGGGTACAAAACTTTTATTTTGGCACTCTTGTCGTCGAAATGCCCTCACACCTTCGAAATCAATAACGTAGAAATACCCCCTATTATGAAAGAAGCATTGACTTATCAAGTAAATACCTTTAGCATTGGCTCTTTACCATCTATTGTATTCTTTGTAGATCCAACCATACATTTAAATTGATCCAATGGTAGCAGCATGTCTTCTCTTCCATTATAAATAGTCAAGTCATTTCCTTCTTCCTCTTTTACCTGCATTTCAATCTTAAGAAAAGAAATTTCCGAATTCTCAAAATCAATGAAAATCTTATATTTCAAACATCGAAGTTATTATTAAGGTTGGATTTTCGATTCTAATTTCATCAATTATTTTTAATTAGAGAGCTTTATATACGAATCTTGATTAGGATTTCATTTGGCTTTTTCGATTTCAAATCAACTTTGGATTCTGGATTTTGATGTTTAATTTCATTGTTAATCTTCATGCTATTGGTTAAACTAATGATTGATTATGTTTATATGAAAGTGCAGTGTATATACAATTATATGTGCTAATATAGTATACACGGATCGTGTAATATGGATTACAATACAAATGCAGAAATAGATGATAATAGCATTGTAAATAGAAAATAGAGAAAAAAAAATACACCAGAGATTTTTATACTGGTTCGGAGCACCGTCCTACGTCCAGTCCCAGACTACTATCTGGATTTTCACTAATTACAACCTCGCTTCACCCGGAGGAACAGGTTTACAATTACCCGAACAGCCGAACGGGATTTCACGCCTCTACAACACTGAGGACTTCAACACTTGCCTCTTACAATACCGAGGACTTCAACAAAAACAATTACAATTGTTGTTGACAACTTGTGCTCTTGTAAACACGGATTTGTCACTTGTAGTACACTCTTCCTATAATCTTATCCTCAAATTGTGAATGATGTTTGTGAAGATTATGGAATTTATATTGCTTATTGAATCAAAATATATGAGATAGTGTCAATGATTCAATAAGGAATGAAAGTAGTTTAGAGCTTTTTGAATGCAAGTGAATTCAGAGAATAGATAGAGAGCATATATAATCTTAATAAAACTTATTGTTTTAATCAATGATATTGATGTGTATTTATAGAGAGAAAATAGTTATAACCCTTGGTGAAAAGTTGCAGTCAAAAGTTATGATTATTGATGAAGAAGAAGAGACGCAACCATTGAAGAAAGATGTGTCTTTTGGAAGAAGTTGCTCTCTGTTTAAAAACGGTCGACAGGTCAAAAACTAACCGGTAGACAGGTTTTTAAAAATATAGTCGTTATGTGCATGTGTGCACGTTTATTGTGCACATTCAACAGGAACGGTCGACCGTTCATTTTTGGACCGGTCGACCGGTCTCTGTTAAGTTGCACAATAAAGTGCACAACCTATATAAATGTGTGTATATATATATATATATTATATTTTGTGCATGATTATTTGAGGATAGATTTTGACAATTTTATTACTATTATAACATCAAATAATCAACCTATAATCTAGAGTACCATATGTAGGTCTTGATTTGTCGATCGCTTTAATATTGTTGTCAGCAATCAAAATCTTCATAGAAGCTGTGACTCAACATTATAGAATTAACCTTGAATTTTATACTAATAGGGAATTTCGTGGGTTGATTGTAGATTAATGACATTGATTTAGATGCTTGGGAGTTTCTGATTTAACGATAAAGAAGATAGACTACTAAACCTGAAACCCAACATTGCTTTATTTTATATTGAAATTGATGTTTTATGGCATCACTATGATGTTCGATATCAATAAGGTATTTTCTTTACTTATTATTTTAACAATCAATCCTATAGTTTAGAGAATTAATAGCGCAAGGTCCTTATGGCGCTAATACAAAAAGATTCGACAATCTGTTTGAATTATAATGTGGCATTCTATTATATTGGCATTAACTAGAAGCATTATTGTTTAATTTCAGCATTGATTTATGGGGTTATTGTATAATGCCGTTAACCGTTTCTTATTGCTCTTTTTCAACCACCATTTTAAAAGTTTAGATCAATATTTTTCGACATTGTTGTTTTACATCATAGCTGTTGTAATAAATTTATGGGTCACTTATAAAAATATTATTAAACTATGTCGACATTATTCATTGATGTCAGTTATCTTATCATTTTGACATTGTCCATGGTTGCAGCGTTACATTATAATTTTATAGCGTAACTAATATGACATTTGACATTAATTCAATCGTTAACGAATTTCTTTGTCAACCCTAAAACGTGCAAGGGAGTGAATCTTGGTAAATGATGGAAATTGGAGAGCCTAGATTTAAACTCGATGGGTGTTGGCACAGTGCGGTGCTTTATTGAGTTAAGGCTTAAGAGGAGTGAACAAGCAAGCATAAGTCCATTGTGGAGTCATATGCAAAGTTGTGTAAGATCGTATGCTCTTGAATTCAATTCGTATAGTCAATTGTATGCAAAGATAGAAATCAAGAATATGAGTACTTTTAAAATTTGAAGCAAGCTATGATTCAAGTAATCACAAGTACATTGGAATTTGAAAGTAATCCATAAATCGAGATATCTTGTATCTATTCAATGTGATGTCAAAGGTACGAAGTCCAATAGTTCAAGTGTAACAATCGGCTTTGATTTCCTAAATCAATTTAGGGTTACAAAGTTTAAAATGTAAGAGGAGAGATAATAATGATTCACCCCTTTTATAGTGCCCGTACGCTCGTATTTATAGGGGAAGAGTTGCAACACAGCAGGCCTACTTTGGCATTCATAACTCTCGGCATTGTCAGCGTCGCATTCATGAGAGAAAGTTAGAGCAGTTTGTGCGAGCGCCGCAGTCAGGAGGTGTGGGCCTATTGAATCAGAACCATATACCAAATCAGGCAAAAAAGGAGGAACCCGCTTGTACCAGCGGGAGGTTGGTGATAAATACTATTAGTGGTGGTCCTCATCCAACAGGCTGAAGCTGGAAGGAAATGGAGTCGTATGCCAGCTCCATCAAGCATGCGAGCTTCGAATGTTGTAATAGTTTGAAAGACGGGGATCCGAATAAGCAATAGAAATCGATGACTGATGACATCGTATTTCGAGACAGAAATGCCGATAGGGTCGAAGCCCCAATAATTGATCCACTTGTCATATCAGCTCAAGTAGGCCCTGCTTGGATGAAGAGGATCCTAGTAGACAGTGGAAGTTCTATAAACATATTGTTTAAGCGAGCCTATGAACAGATGAAAATGTAAACCAAAGATTTGAAGCCTTGTCAGTCCTGTATCCATGGTTTCAATGGGAGCACAAAAATACCCACTAGAGTCGTGGAACTGCAAGTGGAATTGGGGATTGGAGAGCGTCGGAGAGTCTGGATAGTTTTTTGTGTTGGATATAGACCCTCCATACAATGCTTTCTTAGGCCAACTGACCCTCACCGAATTCAGGCCTGCTATCACCCCTTGATGTTTGACTTTGAAATTCCCTACCGTCCATGGAGTTAGAGTCATTGAGGGTGACCAGGCTGCTGGACGAGCCTGTTATGTTGCAGAGCTACGAGAGGCATAGCGAAAAGAAAAAGGAAAGGGCGTAGAGGAATCTCTCTACGTCCGCTTTATTGAGAATTGACAAATGACGCCTGTGCCCAGGCCCGGGCACCACAACCAATTCCAAAGGATCTTGACCCGAGAGATACCGAAAGTGAAGTCAAAATTAAAGATAGTCAAGCTTCTCCAGCCGAGCTGACGATCGATGTTCCGATCGACGATGATGATGATTCTAAAATGATAAAGATTGGATCTCAGCTAAGCCAACAAATGCAAGTGGAATTTGTTGAATTTCTCTTGGTACTGCACATATTCTGACATGTGTGGAATCTCCCTAGATATCCCAAGCCACACATTGAATACTGACCCGTGGCATGTTCCGGTCAAGCAAAAAAGGCATGGTATGGATCCAAAGAGATCTGTCGCCCTTAAAGAAGAGGTAGATAAGCTTAAATCGAACGAGTTTACTCGAGATGCATTATACCCATAATAGGTGCCAAATCCTGTACTCGTTCAAAAGACAAATGAAAAATGGAGAACATGTATTGACTACTCAGACTTGAATAAAACTTGCCCTAAAGACAGTTTTCCACTTCCCTAAATCGATCAACTCGTTGACTCAACGGCTAGACATGAACTCTTATCCTTTATGGATGTTTATTCTGGCTACAACCAGATACCCATGACCTTACTCGACTAGAAGCATACTAGCTTCATGACTGATCCAGTACTTTATTGGTATAAAGTTATGCCTTTCGGACTCAAGAACGCTGAGGCAACTTACCAATGGTTAGTTAATCGAATGTTCGCTAACCGGATCAGAAAAACCATGGAGGTATATATGGATGACATGCTAGTGAAGTGGTGATTCTCTACTGATCACTTCAAAGACCTGGAATCAATGTTTGACATCCTCCGAGAATATAGAATGAAGCTCAAACCATTGAAATGCCGTTTCGGGGTCGCAACCGAAAAATTCCTTGGATTTATCATCAACGCACGAGGAATCGAAACTAATCTTGAAAAGATCTGGGCAATCAGAAATCTTGAGACCCCAAGAACTATAAAGCAAGTCCAAAGCCTCAATTGGAAAGTAGCAGCACTGAGCTGGTTCATTTCAAAATCCACTGACAAATGCATTCCCTTCTTTGATTTTATCAGAAAAGGGAAACGAAACTTTGAATGGACTGCGGAATGTGAGGGTGCATTTCGAGCACTGGTTCAACACCTCTCCACATCACCATTCTGTCAAAGCCTGTTGATCATGAGAAATTGTACATTTACTTGGCGGTATCAAAAAATGCAATCAGTGCAGCCCAAATTCGGGAGGAAGATTGGATACAACGGCCGGTCTACTACATTAGCAAGCGACTGACTGAAGCTAAGAGAAACTATCCGAAGTTGGAAAAGTTGGCTTATTGTCTTTTCATTGCCTCAAGGAAGCTTCATTCGTATTTCCAGGCTTATCCCATCACTGTCTACACCGACCAGCCATTACGACAGGTCCTTACGCGGCCTGTGACGTCTGGTAGGTTGCTTAAGTGGAACATTAAGCCGAGTCAATTCAATATCACTTATACTCCAAGGCGAGCTATCGAAGGACAAGTCCTAGCATAC
Organism: Allium cepa; assembly: GCA_030765085.1. Lineage (NCBI taxonomy): Eukaryota > Viridiplantae > Streptophyta > Magnoliopsida > Asparagales > Amaryllidaceae > Allium > Allium cepa. Next base: position 622,454,894 of record CM060928.1, read on the forward strand.
TTTATCACTGAATTCACTATCCCAGAGGACTTGCTCGAAACCAATGAATCCCCCAAGTATATCTACAAGCTGCATACCGATGGTGCATCGAATGATCGTTGCACAGGTGCCGGGGTTGTACTTGAGACTCAAGGAGGTCAATCAATATGCTATGCTTTAAAGTTCGATTTTTGTGCTACCAACAACAAAGCCGAATATGAAGCCCTGCTTGCCGGACTGAGACTAGCTAGAGATTTTAGAATTATTGCCCTGGAGATTTATTTTGACTCGTAGTTGGTCGTGTGTCAAGTGCAGGAAAGAGTACCAGGCCAAAGATCGAAGGCTGGCTGCATGCCTAGCCCGAGTTCAAGAGATATTGAATCAGTTCGATTATTATGCCATCTACTGCATACCTCGAGAGCGCAATCAGAAAGCCGATCCTTTAGCAAAGTTAGCTAGTACAGATGAGACGCAACAAATGGGAATCGTTCCCATGGAAACATTATCTTCCCTGAGCATCGATCAAATAAAAAAGATTAGGCATTTGAGGTCGTTCTCGATAAGGATTCGTGGAAGACTTCATTCAGAAATTATCTCGAGCATGGGACCATGCCAGAGCATAGAAGTGAAAGAGACAATTCCTTCGAAAGGCTTCGCGGTTCACTATTCGGAATGAGATCATGTATAGAAGAGGATACTCTATTCCTTTACTCTGGTGTATCGTTCACGGTGATGTCAAATGAGTATTGCATGATGTACATAAAGGAGGGTGTGGAGATCATACTGGGGGGCAAGCTATTGCCAAGAAAGTGCTCCGATATGGATATTATTGGCCTACTGTAACCCACGATGCATTAGACTATGCCAGAAAATGTGACAGATGTTAGAAACACGCTCGGATTCCTTGAGCCCCACTTACCGAAATAACTCAGATGGTCAATCTATGGCCATTTGCAGTATGGGGCATTGACATTATTGGTTCTCTACCTCTAGCCAAAGTTGGACGAAGTACGCCATCGTTGTAGTTGATTACTTTACTAGATGGACAGAAGCTGAACCCCTTGTTACAATCACGATGAAGAAAGTGATCAACTTTGTGGTGCGCAACATTATCTGCTGATTTGGTCTCTCACATACCATCATCATAGACAATAGAGCCCAAATCGACAGTGTTGAATTTAAGAACTTCTGTCAATGGTTCCACAACTAGAAGAAATTCTCTGCAGTTGCACACCCTCAAGCGAATGGATAGGTCGAAGCTGTTAATAAAGTTATAAAGTCTATTCTGAAGAAACGATTGGAAAAGGATGGAGATAAGTGGGTCGATGAACTTCCTATGGATTTATGGGCTTACTGTACAACCCATAAATCTACGACCGACCACACTCCATTCTCTCATTCTTACGGTTTCGAAGCCGTTATTCCAGTCGAGATGGAAGTACCTTCTCACTGTGTGCCTCATTACGATTCAAAAATGAATGCTATATTACTTGTCAGATCATTGGATTTATTGGATGAGAAGCTTGAAGAGGCTGATTTGAGGGCAGTCGCATATCGAAGTTGAGTCGCCCAGATTTACAATGCGAAGGTCCGACCCGGAACCTTCGAACTCGGCGATCTCGTACTTAAGAAAATTTACCTAGCTGCTTCACATATGAAACCAGCGTGGGAAGGACCATATGTCATTGAATGAAAGCTCGGAGATGGTACATTCAAATTGTCGACCGTTGACGGTCTCATTCTGCCAAGAGCCTGGAACAGCGAAAGTCTATGTCGCTATTACACATAACAGGCTCCGTCTATTTATTTAGTCTATTTTCCTTTGCAAGTTGTTTATGCATTTCAAAATTTGAACTTGTGATAAGACAACTAACTTTGCCATATTTTCTTTATTCAGCAATAAATGAGTCTCTTTGAGCTAAAGCTGTGATTTTTTTTTTGAAATGCGTCATACAACTATTACTATGCACGGAAAGCTAAATTCCACCCAATGGTGGAGTTTATTCAAATAGGGAGTAACTGTGATACTTCCAGTTACTCGCTAACTGAAACCTACGCTTGGGGGCAAGTCATCACAATAAAGCCAAAAAAGGGTTGATACACGACAATCCTCTAACTAGCTCAAGATTCCCAGAGTGCGAACTGGAGCATAAACTTACAAATACGGTCTCGAAGAGGGTGGATTCGCCCACCTAACGCCTTTCCCCGTATTCAAACCAAGTTTGAGGAGGATGGACCTGTCCATCTATTGACCTCACTTGTTAACTCAAGGTGGATGTGAGTTGACCATCCACGATCCTCATAAATCCATCGTTTTCGAAGTGCGAACAAAATTCCAAAAGCCTACATGGATGTGACTGACCATCTGTTTACCAATTCTAGATTCCCAAAGTGCAAACTGGAGTATAAACATCAACTAACTCCGGGTTCCCAGAGTGTGAACCGGAGTATCAACAACAATTGACTCCAGATTACTGAAGTGCGAACTGGAGTACAGACGCCAACTAATTTCGGATTCCTAGAGTGCGTACCGGAGTATCGACGGCAAATAACTCTAAATCCTCAAAGAGTAGATTGGAGTTTAAACACATACCGGATATGAATCAATTATCCATAAGACAACTCTGAGTCCCCGAAGTGCGGTCATAGTATAAACATTAAACGAGTGTGATTGACCACCAATGAAAGTAACTTAAGTCCCTAGAGCATGGACATATCACCAAGACTTAATCGGGCATAATCGACCGTCGACGAACAGGCGCAATCCCTAGAGTGTTGATACAATCACTAACTGGTGAGCCAGTGTAGTTCGACTACCCGAATTCGCCATGTTTCAACTTCATTTCATAAAGATTGAGGTCGATGTGTTAAAGGAAAATAGCGATTGCTAACCAATCTTTCCAATGTAACCCCGAATCTGGGGGAAGAGTTTAAGTATCAACCATTGATTAAGACCGTGCAGTGTCGGAATTCGATTTAGCCCTCGATCGCGACCCAAAACCATTACTCTGGAACTTAACAACTTAACCTGGGTCTGATTTAAAGACTAAAACTTCACAAGTGTAGTGAATGAAAGTTCGAATGTCGAAGCACTTTAACAAATGAACACAAATTGAGCTAGGGGCAAAATGAAATTTTATTCCAATCATTTTTTGGAAGAAAAAGGTTAAGTACAAAACTATACCAAAAGTCCTACTAGCAAGGGACGAAACCGCATCTATATACGGCGTACGAAAAGAAAGCGAAAGTAAATTCCTCTCTATCTACCAAAAATGAGTCAAGAAGGCATATCTACTCTTTCTTTTTTCTTGACTTCTTCCTCGGCGTTGACCTGCTGGACTCGCCGCTTGGTTTTCTCTTCGAGCCTTTGCCTTTCGGTGGCCGATCCCCAATCGGGGGTATTACATCAACCTTCTTATCCGAACTCACATGTATCTGAATGCTTCCTGAAGGCGGAGTCGGAGGAACAGGATCAACAGTAGGAGGCGGTAATGGCACACTAGTGTCGATGACGGTACCACCAGGAGAAATTATTCGTAACGGGGCTGGACCAGGGCCTGCCATTCCACCTCCAAATCTACTGGCCTGGGCAGATGCTTCCATTTTGGTATTAATTTCGACTATTATTTCCTCTTCTGAATTGTCAGAGCCTTGCCGGGAACGTTAGCAGTTGGGCCTGAGGAGCTAGTCGCAGGTACGCTTTCACTCATGACAAACGGCAAATCAGCAAAGGGGTCACTGTGATGACCGAGAAATTCCTCCATCATTTATTCATCGAAGGTAAGTGTGCTCCCTTGTACCCCCTCCGTAGATGTCGTAGCTGTTGTCGTGGTCGCTTCTGTAATAATAGCCTCCTGCTCGTGATGCAATTCTTGGGTTGTAGGAGGCATAACAGATGTTACTCCAATCACTGTGTAAAGTCAAAGTAAAAACCATCAATAATTACTTCAAGTTACGCTTCCGATTTTGAGCAAGCATGGGAAATGTTCAAAGTGCCTTCCTCAGTTTGACTTGTAGTTGGCGGAGCAACTTCAGATACTTGCTCTTGGACTGGGGACAACCGCGATTGATCAAGATTGTATGTAGGCATAAACCGGGGATCAACCGCAGATGTAGTTTCAGGCTCAGTCGGCACGAGAATTTTAGGACCTATGTTATGGTGCTCAACACCTGAACCTTCTCCAGCCTCCGAGCGTTGAGTACCAAGTCTCTCCTTTTCATATGCTGTGGTATCATGTAGATCTTTTCTTTCATCTTTTCTCAACACCCTGTTCTCAAGCTCAAATTCATCAATCGATTCAGCTTGGTGGTTGGCCATTTCATCTTCTACTAATCGGCCCCAAGCGTTGTACATGTATGTTGGATAATTGTCAAGCCTAGTTAGGTTTCTATGTTTTAAGACATTAGAATTATATGTGACCAGAAGACCTTCAATATCGGCCTCTAACCTAATCTTCCCTTTTAACTTCATCCTCAACCTTAGCCCCAGCCTCTCGAATTTTATGTACCCTCGCATCCCTTTCATCCCGGAGCACCACAATTTGCTCGCATACCTCCTGAGCGGCCTTATTTGCATCATACTTTTCTTTGACGATTTCAGAGAACTTAGCTTTAAGCTCATTGAGTTCCTTTAGAGAGCATCCCTCTCGGCCGTTACAGTGGTGTTTCGACAACCATCTCCTCAACAAATGCGAAATGCGTCTGTCGCATCCTCTCCATGGACTGGTTGGCCTCGTCAGCTTTCTTGGTAGCCTCTATTTCAGATTTTAGGGAAGATTCAGCTTTATTATTCAGCACTTGAATTATACGGTCTTTTTGGGTGAGGTCGGTTTCTAATTTCTCAATAGTTTTTGCTCGCTCGAAAGCCACGCCGATGCTTTATCCACAGCTTTCATCCACTCCTTGTATTGGGTATAAATATCATGGATGTAATCATGCATCGTTTGTTTCGCCTCAGCAAGAATTTTCTTTAAGTGTAGAGGGAAAATAAAGACTCAAAACAAATGTTTGGAAAATCTTTTCTCAACCGGGTAATTTTGATCGTTTCTTCCCCAATGAGCTCGGTAATGGCCTATTTAGTGATAGTGAAAGTTTCGGCTTCTGTTCTACGGCGTTGTGGATCGGGCCTGGGAGCTTGAGAAGAAGATTTTTGGCGTGGAGGCTATAAAGGTTGTCTATCATGGCCGGAGGGTTTTGTTCGAACTCGAGGAGGTGGAGAGCATGATCAGGATCAATATCTGTATTCCTTATCTCTATCCCCCTCCCTCTCACAGCAACTTGGCTGGAATAACCGCGATCGCGGTCTCTATCAGCCTCCCTTTGGCGGGACTTATAGTATGAATTAGATGCCTGACGTGCTGGGCGAAGACTTCCCAACATGGATTCTCATCTAATCATCGTATTTGTAAAGTAAAAGAAAAGCAGGATCAGTATCTTTAGGAATGAATAACTTATGATTGGAAATTGTGTAGTGCCGTGAAGTGTATGTATGCATGTGTTAAACCCTCCGACCAATCGGATGTGTCAGCCACACTTGTAGGAAGTGACTTAATTAAATTTGAGGCAGTTTGAAGCCCTTCCAATCCGCTGTCGTGTTGAAGCGACACATAATTTGAAATTAGAGCGTCGACATGCCCTTCAAAAGGATTCTCTGTTTGCGAGGGAGGAGCCTCCGAAATTCTAGCACCGGAGATTGGCAAAGACACAACCATGGATTTCCATCTAAAATACTTATGACGCTTATGTGCTACTGCCTTGCCTTTGCTCCTTCCTTTTAAATCTTGAAAACTGACAGGAGTCCCGGCTATGGGTTCATCGTCAGTAGGCGTGTCCTCATCATAGCTCTCCTCGGCTATTACGATCCCATGCACTCTGTGTTTAGCCGGTCTCACCGGGGCTGCCCAAAGCGATCCCTCCAGTCTTATACTTTGATTTCGATCGATTAGCCTGACAATCCTTAAGTTTCTATCTATGAGCACCGAGTCCATTTCTCTCATCGCACCCAGCATTTCCTTAAGAATTCGTACTATCTTTTTAAAATGAGCACCTTCGGGTCGTAGAATTGCGTCTGTAAAGCAAAGGAGATATTAGATTCAATGTTAGTTATGACTATCTTGTTAACTACTGGAAAACTTGTAGCACTTACGTCTAACTAACCATCAGCCGGTAGACCCTGGAGGGCGTCGGACGTAGAACCACTCCGTCTTAAAGTAAATCAGCCTAGTCCAAGATCCCGTCACCACTTGGCAATTCGTAACTGCCTCTAGAAATGTAAAGGTAGGATCGTCTCCCCTACTCTTAACATTAAAAAAGTATTTGATTTCTTCTGGGGTCGGGGTCAGAAAAGATGCTCCATGAATACAATGAATAGACTGTTCGGTAGTACATATCCATTAGGATGTAATTGCGACGGGGCTATTCCAACGAAAGCTAACACTTCTTGAATTACTGATTGAATGGAGGAAGTGATCCTACTGTGCACGAATGGAAGCTAACACTTCTTGAATTACTGGTTGAATGGAGGAAGTGTTCCTACTGTGCATGAATGGCGGTTAAAGGCTGTGAATCCTTCTGGGTAAGCATTTGGCCTGCCATTCGAGACGGGTAGCAGAACATCATCTAATGGTAAGCCGTGCCTTAAGCATATTCGCCCCAAGTTTCTTCGAAGACATTGATCGACATAGAATCTCGAGGGTTCGTGATAAAAGTTGCTCCTGGCAGCTCATCCAGAGCTGGACCTATTACTTCAACCGCAATGGCCGGGATCTCTATTATCGGGGAAGAAGAACTTTGAGTTTCTTACTGCTAAGAACTTGTAGATTCCATAGCTAATCAACTCATAAAAAATGATCATCGGATGATAATAACCCCATGTTTTCCCCGGTGTGAAGTGTATGAATGTATTGTGTAGTGTAGTGCTACATAATACTTAAAAGATTATACAGAATTTAAGGAGATGTTCAAATGACAATACTTCAGAATTTGATTGGAGTGACCGTCATCGCTGACCATCACAACCATGCCATCCAAACTTTAAAGACCAATCTGAGCTAAAGTTTGTTAACATTTTGTCAAGTTACAGTTCCGTTGACGATCTTCGAAGGGCAGTCAAATATGCAATTTGACAGTTATGTCCGGCTGTGCAGAGTGGAAGCTCGTAGGAGTCATATGTTCAAGTATGCAAGGGGTATCAGATTCGTCAAAGTTTGGATTGAATTGATCACCAAAATTCCAATTCATATCAGTAAAGGATTCTATTCGAATCCATCAAGGTATGAGTTCGTCTCGATTAGCAAAGGTGCCTTCATGTCAATCTCCTGGCGCGTAGTTCATATCGATCAAATACGACGAGTTTCGTATCGATCAAGTGCGACCCCTTCGTATCGATCAGTAAGTTCAAAGCCTTCATTTCGATCGTCTTGAGTCGATATGAAACCCTATCATTACACGATATGAAGATCGCCACTTCATCATCACGAAGCCCTATTACCCAGATCGATTCGAACGACTCTCACCTTGGATCGATATGACTCACATTTCCTCCATCATCGATACAAATCACTTCATCTTGGATCGATCGACAAACCACTCCGCAGTGTCTTAGATCGATCCATGCCTAGTATCGATATGAATGACTTCATCATCTCAATCGTTTTCTCCTCTTCTTCCCCAAGCTTCCAAAACGCCACTAAAATGGTTCCCAAACCTTACTCCAGCCATATTCCGGCATCGACGATGCCGGAATTGGCCACAACCTTGGATGAAGTGGCATCAGGACTCGAGTCTCGTTATTATGAATTGGATCTAGTCAATTGATTACCTAGTTCAAATGGATTGGTTTAGGGAATAAGAGACAATTGTTTAGGAGTGAAGACTTTGCAATTTTCTTCTATTTTCGATCGATACGAAGCTGGAGTGAAAATAAAAGGCAAGTGGAAAATTTGTCTACGTATGGAATCTTTTTATATGGATTCGAAATCGGAGAGGAAAACGTTTCATCTTCCAGTGCTAACAACCGACAGAAGCAGTCACAACGGTCATCGATGTGAAGAGCCATATTCGTATCCATCCGCGTAGATCGATCTGGAATGTAGCTGTTCGTACCCATCAGTAATCGGCCTTCAAGCTCATTGATATGAGATGCCATTGCAAGGCCATCTATCGATCACTCGGTTCCATACATACGAAATGCCATCCATTTGAGGAATGCATGAGCTCACATCCATCGGTACGAATCATCTCACAGAACCATCTACTTCCTGTCGATAGCCACCAATGTGAAACATGTATCCCAACATCTAAAATCAATCCAGGAGAGGATCGACACGAAGGGGTGACCTAAAACAACCACCAAGCATTGTTACAACTCGAATTTCACATCAATTCAGGAGAGGATCAATACAGAATTTGATAAGAGAAAACCGACGGCAACTCATGAGCGTGCGAACATTAACGAGAGTCAGTTAACATATGAACATGTATGATTGACTAACATCCGAACTTTTAAAATTCACTGAAGTTGAATGCTCACCTAGTGACAATTATAACATTAAACATCGATTTGCTATCACTTAATACTCATTTACAACAATGCACTTACAACAATTAGCAGCAATAATTCATCATTTATATCATGGAAATCAATCAAAGGTTACATCTTTTGACGAAAAGGCAATGACTATTCAGCGAATCAGATAGAACTGTTCAGAACAAAGATTGCAACTTTTCAAAGCACGTCATGTTCTCACAAGACGTACTTTGGAGGCAAATGTTGTCCCGCCTTTTGGCAAGGCCATGACGCCAAGGAATTGACTGGAAATCAAAGACCGATCATCCTAAAGAATGGTTATATACAAGTTAGCTATGGATGCTGGTAAATTTTTTCTGAGTCTGGAACAAGCTATAATTTATATGACACGACAAAAAAAGCCATGAAAGCCAACGCCCTAAATTTCAAGTCAATCAAAATTCGCATGCTCTAGATATGATCGATACAAATCAAGCGATAATCTTGTTCGCATCCATCAAGAAATCAGAGACAAACCTTCTTCATATCGGTCAGAAGAGCACAGGTTCATATCCATCCAGAGTAGCGTTCTTCGTATCCATCCACATTCGCATCCCTCCACAGCGGCTTCCTTCGTATCCCTTAAAGTCGAACTCGTTCATATCCACAGAATGCATGAAGTTCGTATCCATCCATCATCTCCAGCTTGTTCGTATCGATCAACCAACGTACACTTCGTATCCATCGAAGCCATATAAAGCTGTTACTTCATGTCAATCCATTAAGGCACACAACACTCATATCGGTCGGCTAGTGATCGATGCAAATAATGCAAGATGGACAGATGCGAAATGCACTTACGTTGATCGATATGAAATAGAGCAGCGACGATCGATACGAACAGGGCAGTAAGTAATGGATACGAACAGGGATAAGCTGGGTCGATATGAATGAGGCGCATCCATAAGAAAGACTCGGTCACTCAGCATGAATAGGGGATTGATCCAAGAAGTTATCTCCATGTCCACTAGCAAGCATGTGCTCGGAGCCGATACGAACAGAGCGATGCAAAGTGGATCGATGCGAACTCAACAGCCTTCAATAAATCATAACTTGCATCGGTCATTAATCAAAATCTACAAGTCCAAATGCCACCAAATTTTCATAGGAGCTTATGTACATCCTCCAGAACGTTCGTGACCAATCTCGACTAAATTGGACAAAATATTGATCGATACGAAATTGGTTCGTATCAATCACGGACCAAATGCAAACGGCATGAGATCGACCATATGGGCCCACCCATGTGCGAGAAGAGGTCTTTTCGAGATCCGCGCGAGATATTTGCAGCCTACGCCTATAAATAGCGGCCCAAGAATTATTGAAAAAGTATATTTGGTTCTTCTACGTATTGACTCTGCCGAAATCACTGCTGTACTCGAATTTTACTGTTGTAATTCGTTATAACTAGCAAGAAAAAGTTATTAAATAATCATTTCATAATGGACGTAGGCCATATACCGAAGCACTCTAAATCCGTGTGTTTTTATGTGTTTTTCTTGCTTATTATTGGTGTATTGTTAGATCTGACTCATTTTACATTTACTTTCTTCATTTTATCTCTTCAAACACATCCGAAGAGAGTTGTGTCCAATTTTGGTTCAAACAACATTCTCCATTATAAGTAAGTTTTTATTTCTTATTGCTTATGTTATATTTACCATCCTCTTATGTTGGTATTTTTTCTTTAGTTTCGGCTTCTAAGAAATTAAGTACCACTAAAAGCAAACAACCAAATCCCTAATGCTAGCAGCCCAAAGCATGGGCATAGACTCACACTTCTAACGGAAGTGAATCTTCATCAATACATGCTGATTCAAGGCAACCATATAATACTTAAGGAGCCTCCGATGATGAAAAGGAATGCCCAAGGGAAACGTTAGGTGGTTATCACTAAACGAAATGTTTTCTCTACTTCCTCTCTAGTTCAACTCGATCCCATTGGTAAGTTTTCATTATAACCAGTATGGAACTCCCAATGTTGTTATCTTATAAACTCTTTTCTTTGTTTTAGGCTCTTCTACTCTTATCCTAACTACTAAAGAGTAAGAAGTTAAATATGATGCTTCTAAAAAGAGGAAAAATAATGATGAAGTTCCTGCCTTGTCTCAGTTGAGCAGACCTAATTCTATTAAGGACTCCATCGCCAAACGATTGAAGCACTGGAAAAGGAAGTGGGCGATGATGCCCCTTTTGATATTCCATCTCCTACCCAAGTAAAAGGCTCAAGATTCTCGGCAACTTTACTCCTATTATCGTGGATGAGGAGGAACATGTGGCCATCGACTTGAGCCTTGATGCAACAAATTTAGATAAATCCCAAGAGCAAACAAAGAAAGCCCAGATCCTTGAGTACCTCTTAAATATCACCTTTCCAACTTCTCCAACAGCCACCAGTCACCTATGTGATGATCTTGGTCTGTTTCCTTCTCTGAATGATCCTCCTCTCTCAAAGGTTTTGGCTTTGTCTCCCATTGTAAATTTTAAGGATCTTCTCCACCTCGTCACTCAATCTCCTTCATTGACGTCATTCACGCCACCATAGTCCTCAATTTAATCAAGAGACCATCTTAGTGTCATCCTTCAAAAAATTGTTGGTATGCATTCTTTTTTCTATTTGATAATTCTAATTTTTTAACTCTATATTGACTTTTGTTTGCCATGCATTATAGGCAGCCAAGCATAGTTCCTCCTTCATGAGGCTTCTTGAGGACCTTTCAATGAAGTAATCGAGCTTAAAGAAAAAATCTCTTCGCTTAACAATAATATAATTGATGTTGCTACAGTAAAGGATGAAGCTATTTTTGAAAGAGATAATCTCGCTTCCTCTGTCAAGGAGGAAAAGAAGGCTAGATAATCGTTGGAAGAAGGGGTGAAAATTTTGAAAGCTGACCTTGAGAAGGCCAACTAACTCAAAGGAGATCTTGAGAAGGCACATAAAGAAAATGCCAAGCTAGCTGATAAGAAAAAATCCTTAAAGGACAAGCTACAAAGGAAAATTGACATCTTGGCCTACTATAATAATATTATCAGCGATGCCAAGGAGAAAATCACCTCTTTCCATAACAATGCTTTTCCTAAGATGATTGAGAAGTGCTACGAAGATGCCTTGTTTGTGGCATAAGCTAATAACATTTGATGGTGCCAAGACTTAGATTTTCCATCCCTCCCATATTGGAATGGTTTAAGAGAAAGTTAAGTCTTAAGCTGGGGAAAGATAAGGAGTCTCTTCAAAAAGAATTCCCTGCTGAGGAAAAGGATGACGCTAAAAAGTTGTTCACATTTGATGATCCTCCAATTAATGTGGAGACAAAATCTGATAGAGAAGGAGATGATGATGATGATGATGAGAATGACAATGATGACAACGATGATCATAATGGCAGCGATAGGTGATGTTGATGGAAAGGGTACTGAAAGACCAAAAGATGGGGAGATGGATCAAGTGATCCTAACTTATACTCGTCTACTCATGATGTAGGCTTTATCGAATTCTCGGATCCTCAAGATGCTTCAAAGAAGGATTCTACTCTAAAAAGATAATGCTCCCCTAGCCATCAGTTGAAGGAGAAAACTCAGACTCCCATTTCTTAAGTTCAAGCCTCCTAGATGTGGAATTCTTTATTTATATTACTAAGATTACGTACTTAGTTCTTAATTGATAAGCTTACTATTTAGTTAAGGAAAAAGAACTATTATGAGATTCTTTATGAAAAGATTATGAAGAAGGAGCACCGACTGAATAGGGAACTTGAACGACAACTTGAAGAGTATAATGACTTATCTGACAAATACGAATATCTTTTCGATGGCGATGCATGATTAAAGTCCTTTAGGGAAAAACCAGGCCGCCCCTCGCTTTAAAATAGCTCATTTAACCTAGGAAAGATTATGAGAAAAAATAATGAATTAATCACCCTCTTTTAAATAATAACCAGTGACAGAAATGCTTTGGTGGAGTCTCTCTACAAAGTCTCCTCTAGGGGAAAATTTGTTGACTTCTACTGCTGATGAGAGAATAGTGGGGGTTTAATTAGGCTTTTCATAAGTGATATTTAGATGATCATTGAAATGATCCTCATTTTAGGACTTGTTGGAACCTAACAGGGTTGCTAGTTTTTCCCTCTCTCCTAATACTCTTCCTGCCAAAAAGATTCAGGTATAAAAAGGAGAAATTTATTTATGAATTTTATAAGAGATCAATTTTGTACAAATCTGGATTATTATATGATTATAATATGTAATTCAAATAGCTTATAAACTTTACCATTCTTGTTTCATTGTTTTTAGTCTAATTTTTACATGTTATATAGATTAAGGAATCTTTAAATTGTCCTGTTCGCATGGACATCTGAGTTAGCAAAACATTGCTTTCTTAGAGATCTACAAGTGGTTTACACATGGTTCCCTCACCTTCGTCCTGATTTCTTAGGTGATGAGAAGTATAAACTTCTTAGCGAAATTCGAACTTATCACGCCAAAATTGCTGTGTAGTTACACTCGCCCTCCGATCGAAAATTGGGACTATCATCAATTCCCTCTAGTTAATGCCTAAGAAAGGATTGAAGCTTCTATTGATTCTACCCTTACCATGTCTGCTTGGTGCCTTGAAAAGGCCAAAACTGTTATCTCTAAACTTTAAGAATTAGTTATACATAGCAGTGACTTAATTTTAAATTTGCTTAAGTTGTAAACCTTTATCGTCTAATGAGGAGAATTCTTTTTGTGTATTGACTTTATTTCCTATTTATATGTTTGGAGAAACAACTGACATTTTCATCTAGCACCTTGGATATCCTTACCTGACTTGATTATATTAAAGATAGTTTAAGGTGGAACTCAAGAAGAAACGCTCTTCTCAAGGCACTCTAGCCTTACAATTTCTAGGTAATCCTAATGCGCAAATTTGGCATAAAAAATATTATAAATTAAGGTCAAAATTCAAAGGTTTGAGAGAAATGACTTCCGATTTAGAAAAGCAAATTAAAGAAAGGGATGGAAGAATCCTGGAACTAAAAGGGAAGATAGACACAAGTTCCTAATCCGGACCCTATGGAAAAAATGTCGAATCTGACGTGGAAATTGCGCAATTACACCAGAAATTAATGGATCTTGAGGTGGAGTTATTAAAAAGTCAAGTGAATTGTCAATCTTTGGAACTTATTGTAAGTGGAGTAGATTCCAGCCTTCCTACTCCTACTTCTCCAATTTGTCAAGAAAAGTTCTCTACTCTATCAAACCCTCCTTCAGGCTTGGAAAATAATGAAATAGCCAAATTGAGTCAAAGAGTTAGATTTGATTGTATGCAATTTCAAAAAGAACAGTGGAGGGATAAAGTTCTATTCATCTTAATGCTAATGACGCTAAGGTTGAGAGATTTGAGCGTGAAAGATGCACTTCTCATCGGGAGATTAGGAAATTGAAAGGAAAGATCAATACTTTGAAAGGAGCAAAAAGGATCCTTGACCATGCATTGAATATGAAGATTGCGTCGATTGATGAAATAAATACTATTCGGTGGAAGGAGAGGAAACTTAAACAGCTTTTAAATTTGGCAATTCTTCGCATTACCAATTCTTCCTCGGTCACTGAGGATTTAATGAGGTTGGCTTAAAGCTTTAACTCGTAATTTATAGTCTTTTTAGTTAGAATATCTTATTGTCCAATTTTTTTCCAGCAAATTTTATGCACAATACATCAAAATTGTAAATATACTTGTACTTGAATGAATGTTACCTCGAATGTACCATATGTACATTTTCTTTTGAGTTTGCTAGATAAGATATATAGCTTGCTTTCCAATAATATTATATGTAGCCATGATCCAAACACTAGTTTGTCTTTGAAATTGTTTGATTGTTGACATCCTGATTTACGGTATAAATGCCCTTCAATTTTGATATGGTTCGTAATAGAATCATAAATGGATGACCAGAGAACCATCTGGCTAAATAATGTCCTTTGAAAAGAGGACCAGAAATTCATTCTGGCAATAACATGGATAGAAAACCAAAAAATCCATCAGGCAATAATAAGAGATCAGAAAGTCCATCTGGCAATAATAGGAGACCAGAAAATCCATTTGGCAATTGAAAATTACCATGTCTTTGCTTTGAAGCGTAATAGCTTATATTTGGTCGATCTACGTCTAGAAGTTTGCTCGATTTTTCTTTGGAGCACAAATGGCTCCTTCTTGATAGGTATTTCTTTAGAAGATTGTTTGATTCTGCTTTGGAGCACAAATGGCTCATTCTTAATAGATCTTCTTCTAAAAGATTATTTTGATCCATTCCTTTGGATAGAGCACGATTGACTCGATTGATTTCTTCCGGTGCATTTGTTAGCTATCTTAAGCAGAACCAAAGTCTTATTGGCCCTCCCTCTAAGAGGCGCTTCATTCAGGCCTTATAGGCGGTACTAAAGGTTGGTTCAGTGCTTTGGCCATGTTGTTTTCAGGAGGGACCGAAGGCTATTCCGTCTTCCCTTTACGAGGTGCCTTAAACATGCCATTTTCTGATAGGAATAAGGGCTTACTTTTGACAGATCTTCTTCCAGAAGATTATGAGTGCTAATGGCTTATTTTA
This sequence comes from Allium cepa, assembly GCA_030765085.1. Lineage (NCBI taxonomy): Eukaryota > Viridiplantae > Streptophyta > Magnoliopsida > Asparagales > Amaryllidaceae > Allium > Allium cepa. Next base: position 622,470,023 of record CM060928.1, read on the forward strand.
AAAGATATTTCTCTAGAAGATTGTTTCGGAGTGCTAATGGCTCATTTTGACAGATCTTCCTCTAGAACATTGTAATAATCTCAATTTTGATCGAACCGCTTTTAATGGTCTTAGGTGATGATTTAGGTTTTTCATTTTATTTTAGGTGATTGATTTAGCACTTAAAAAATCTTTCATTATTGTTAATATATGACTCTTTGCAAAATCTTCAAGCTTTCCTTGTCTTGGGGGATTATTAACCATCCCTTCCAAACTTCGACATTAATTAGTGTCACGCCCATTCGAATGATGATAATGGTAATATAATCCTTCAAGGTTTCTCTCATTCTTCGGTTGCTTCTTTTGTGATGGCTAATAGTTGAGCTTTTCTTTAGGTAAATATTTTCATAGGAAGTAGTAAGAGAGTAATTTTTAGAAAGCCATAAACTCTAGGAAAATTATTCCTTTGAATTCCATTTAGCTCTATTGTTGTGTATGATGGGCTCTCTAGATCATATTGAAAGTTTCCTCTTTAAATATTTTTGATATTTTCCCATTCTATGGGAATAGTTTAGTACATTTTTCCTCTTTTGGGTGAGCTGGTCGAAGTCCTTTGACATCTCTGTTGCGATGATGGTTCATCTTTTCTTGGAGTTGAATTCTCTTTCTTATTTTCATGAAGATGTTGTCTTTCTCATCTTTCTTTCCCAAAGAAAAGATTGGAGTGGGCCTTATATGGAATGGGTTTAGGCTCCATTTGTTCAGATCATAAGAAGCTACTTTCTTTCTCTTATCTTCCATGATTTGTAATGCTACAATTTTTAAGACTTGCTCCTCATGGAGACATGGATCGCTAGTGTTTTGGAAAATTGGCCTAATTATTCAAGGCTTGGAGGATCCTTGTTAGGAATAGTTATTTTTTAGTTCAGTGGGCTATGTTAGATTCAAAAAGTCTTAGCTAGGAAGAGTCCTTTATATGTACGGCATAGAAAATCAAATATTGGATGTACGGGTTAGGGTAAATCCTCTATGCCCTACATATGCAAGATGAAGATAGTTCTATATAGGAATATGCAAGGAAACAGATACTCAAGCCCTTCTTCTAGTGCAAAACGTTAACAAATTTCTTCGTCAACCCAAAAAGTGTAAGGAAAGTAGACTTGGTTAAAGCTAAGTCAATAGGCTGATTTGCTTGGAAGGCATATGCTTCATGTCGAATCATGATAGTCTGATGTATGATCAATATCAGGGCCAATATTATGTCAAAAATCAAAAGGCAAAAGAATCGAGAATCCAAGATATTTCCCTTTATTCAATACGCAAGTCATAAGTTGTTTCATGAGTAAAGAGTCATTATTTATGCAAGATATGCTATGCAAATATTTTACATTCAAAGCCTTATGTGTAAAAGGTTAAAGTGTTACAATTGGCAAAAATCCCCAAATAAATTTATGGTTACAAAATTTAAAATGTAAGAAATGAGAAAAGAATGATCCGCCCCTTCCTTCATGCCCTAAGGTTGGTATTAATAGGGGTGGTAAGGTGTGGCATGGATGTTATGTGGCATGCCTGTTCTACGGCATTGAGGTTCATCTCGATGATGCCAAGGATATTGCTTTGATTTGATGAATTGTGGCATTCTCTAGTTTATTAATGGACTATGGCATCATCAAGGTGCGGTATTGATAATAATAGACATCATTGATAATAAGCGGTATGATAACATGCAGCATTAATAACAAGCAACATTGATAATAGGCGGTACTGGTAGCAGGCAACAATAATAATAAACAGTATTGATGATAGGTGACACTGATAAGATGCGACAACGGTGATGTGCGACATTAATAAGGAGTGACATCAGAAGCAAACAACATCGAAGAGACGCGGTATCAACTTAAGGTGATATTAACTAGAAGAAGCATCCATTCTACCTTCATGGATGAAGTGTGACATTGATTAGAACACATCATCAATGAGATGCGACATGGATGATGCATCATACCGCTATGATATTTATGGCTTAGGGTACACAATATCAATGGTGCACGACATCAATTCCTGCCTTGGTGAAATATTTGTTTTGTACGATATCATCTACTGGTGATATGCAGGATGCAACATCGATTATACGAGGCATCATTGTGGACCTTCGAAGTTGGCTCATGAATGCAACACCATTTAATAACCTTTTCTAAAAAAGGGTTGCATTAATGGTATGTGACATTGATGTCATGTATGCTGGTGGCATTCAATATTCCATATTACATTGATAACCTCTTTTAGCTGCAAAACTTTTCTTTTGGTACTCTTGTTGTCGATATGGCCTCATACTGTCGGAATCAATTATGGTAGGAACAAATTATATTAATTGCAGAAGCTTATCAATCTAGGTTATTATAACTTCATATGGCAGATGTTATTACAATATTAGAAAGGTTAAATGTTACAATTTTATTTTTCTAATAGTACGTTCTTTTATTTCTTAAAAACCCTAAGAAAAACATAGAAATCTTACAATTTCTCTTATATGTGTTAGGACTAATACGCCCTAAGATTCTAAACCTTAAGGAAAGCTCAATAAATCATATGATTGGATATTATTAATAACTCTTTATCGGTTGTATCACGTACAACTCTTAAACTATAGCTCCTTGTCCTAACCTCATCTATATCTTGAGGAAACCCCAACAAGTAAAGAGAGATTATTCATATATACCCACCATTTCACGGCGAACTAAGTATAACGCACATACCTTGAGGAAAGCTTAAAAAATATATGTAGCTATCTTACCTCGCTATTCATTGTATTAATAGTACTACACATAATATCCTTAGCTTAAGGAAAGCTCAACAACTAAGAAATATACAGGTAATCTATTAATATATAAATGGTAGAGGACAATTTTACATTAAAGATACGTAATCTTAATATTTTGATTGAGTGATATTGATCTTTGGGATAATATTTTTTATGAAATACCCTCATGATTCAAGTATTGGATACATCATAAATTGGTATACGTATCATACATACGTATTTATCCCTTGAGACTCAATTGGGTTTCTTATTGTTCAATCTTTTATTATACATTCATATTATATAAGTTCAATTATTATATAACTTTTATAAATTAATCAAATTAAATAATAATATTCTGTATATTATATTAATTAAATCTTATTTAATTAATTAAATTAATTAACATTTTAATTAATTTTGTATTATTCAATTAAACAATTTTAGCTAAATATGTATAACAGAATATTTATGGTTATATACATATATCTTTACATTTATACATATCATTATTTATTACTTAACTTTTAGATAAATTATTTAATTAGATAATTTAACTAAGTATTAATTTCAAAAATTTCTTATGTATACATATACACTTTTATAATCTTAGACAATTCAAGATAATGTAACATATATCAATATATATATATTGCGCATGTATATAATTTAATTAATTAACTATTTAAATAATTTATTTAATTTATTAATCTTATTAATAAATAATAAAATTTTCAAAATATGTTTACTATATTTTTAAAACACTATTAAAAACTGTATTATAACATTTATAATATACAAAGTTTTCAAAACCATGTTTAAAATCACATTATAATTTTTTTTATTATAACTCTTATTTTAAATTTAACTTGTAAATTTAAATTTTATTTTAATTTCAAAATAGTTTTTAAAATTAGCCCAAGACCCAAATTGGGACTTTTTTATTAGAGTAACCTTTGGGCTTATTTCACTTTTCGAGGCAGGCCAATGGCTAAGGAGGGCTGGGTATTTGATTACCCAAATCCAAGCCTTGACACTACTTTTCTATGCATCATGCTAAATTTTGCTTAATTAGTTGGACCTAACATGACTAAGTTAGACCATATAGACTATATGGCTCCAATACCATTGAAGGAACCGACCGAGTTAAAAGCGGGTGAAATACGTAGATTTTAAAAAAAATCCTATTTTTGGATCAGTTGGGCCTACAAAGTTTAAATGATTTATTAGATCTAATGTGGCATACCAGATTGCATAATTCAGCCTTGTAGGTATCAACAGTGCCTAAGGTAGAACATGGGCATAATCCTTGACAATCTTATGGAAAAGATGATAAAGGCAGTGTAGCTTACCCCGAAGGAAAAAGGGGGCAACAAATTGCCCCACTCCCATTCACACAAGAAAGTGATAGCTGTATCGATAACCCCTTTGGAGCGAAAATGCAAAATCCATTCAAAGGTACATTCTCCCGCCTCAATTTCAAATATTCCTGCTTTAATTTCAAGTTTTCTACTATGCCTAAAATTCAACTACTCAAATTATGGTTTCCTGCCAAAGGCACATCAGTAATCCATGCACATCAAACGAACAATATAGATGGATGACATGTGGCATGATTCAAAGGTAGAGACCAAAATAGCAAGAGGAGAAATGTGGCAATCCACATGCATCTTTGAACTATAAATAAAAAAGCACTGCAGCAAAAGGTGGAACTTTTTCCATTTTGAGTTTTTTAAGGTTGATAATGAAATTTTTTGTGCTCTTTGCCATTAATGCTTGTACAAGGAACACAAAAGAAGAAAGTGACATTTCCACCATGAACGTAGGATTCTTTAACATCCGGACCACGTAAAATGTCCATGTCCTTATCTTTTTTCGCACTTTTATTACCTTTTTTTGGTGTTAGATTCTCCGCTATTTGTATTTAATTAAAATAGATTTAAACTTGATTTGAACGTTTTACCAAACAGTTAAAGCACAATCACCAACTGTGTAAGCTCCTAGTGACATAATTTCTACATAAATCCAAATTTGATATTACTTGAATTTGTTGATCCAAACTCACAGAAGTACGTAATAATTAATATAATGATCATTTGAGATGCCGTGAGACAAAAAAACCTCACTAACAATTTTGACACCAGAAGAAAGGTCTGAATCTCCGTTTCCCATTTCTAGTAAAATTTTACTCTCATTTCTTCTTTATACACCATGAATCCTGTTGATTCATATATCCCCTACTCATGAACAATTGCATCTGGCCTCAAAAATATAGAAGAGGCCATCCTTAATTTTGAAAACCTAAAGTAAGGCCCAAACTTCGGCCGAAGACCCCTTAGATCTAATCCTGGCCACGATTTAGGCCTTCACAAACTAGATTAACCAGTGCATGGAAGGGCTGGAGAAAACAATGGCCTAACGTATCGCACTCAGACCGGCCTCACCCCTATGTTACATAGCTCATTGCCATCGCTCGCCGACTGCATTGACTACGTAGTGAGGGAGTGAACATGGCACTCCCAGAGTTGTGAACGTTGACGTTGGCTTGAAAATTGATGTTAAGATAAAGGGAAAGATCTAGATCAATATGCAAATCAAATCCGAGTCAGCAAACATCAACACATTGCTATTGAAGAAATAGACCTAATCTGCTCTCGAATATGATGAGGCCACCTCACAATACGAAGGTGAATCATCTCAAATGGACCCCAGGGAAGACAAAATTCGCCAGTTAAAAACTCTAGTATAGTAGCCGACAAGAATCTTCCAACAAGGCACTAGGAAGAAAGTAAGGGAAGAAGGTTCTTCCCCATGCAGCGTTATCATTATTGAAGCAGATTTCCTTGACAACTTCAAAGCCCTATCGATTGACAAGTCTGATGGAACTTGAAACCCTGATGACCACATCTATACATTTAATTTCTATATGGACATTCTAAAAGTACAGTTAACCGATTTTTTAACCCAACAAAATTCAACAGGAACTTGGACATCCACATCAAGTCAGAACAACTCAGGAATCAACTGACCAAAAGAAGAAGCTAAGAGAGACCAAAGAGGAAAGATGCAAAAATAGGCTAAGGGGATGGATATCTAGCGATCCATCACCTATGGATTGTTAGTAATCCATAAGGATTTCTTATGGATCCTCCAAACTTCTTTTATCATGAATCGATATCTTTTTTAGTGATATCTGTCAAATTTCATGATATTCCACGTAAGCTAGTTCGAGAAGTGAACATTCATCTGACTCCTTCATAGTTCAATGCAACCTGTATATGAATCACCATCAAAACAAGGTAACTAGTTATGAAATTACATGGAGAGCAACAACATAAGGCAAAGAGCGCAATCCAAGTGAAACTATCCAAAAATATTAAACTACATATAGTGCTAGCGATCCATCAGGATAGGTAGATTCGTTGTGAAATTTTCGGAGCATCTTCGTATCATCAAGTATTGGCTTCTAACAAAGCGGCCTAGCCCAATAGCTCTCCAATACCTATAAATACTCACCTATCTACAACATAAAGAGGAACTTTTAGACTAGCCGCTGGAACTCTGTAGAAATTATTCTTCACTGTTCTCCTCCCACACAAAGTCATCTAAATGTTTCACTGCGATTCTTCAGTGAACTTTGGCATTTGTTACTTGATCAAACCTTGGAGATTCAATCATATTGTAATCTAATTTCACTTGCAAGCAGTCAATTAATAGAAAGTTATAAAGTGGACGTAGGTTTCATTAACAACCGAACCACTATAAAAATCTTCTTGTTCCTTTACTTTTCTATGATCAACAATTGCTTTTTTCCATTTTCTTTACGGTGATAAACAGAACTGGTGCTTTCACACTAAATCGAGGGTGTTGATCCATTTTTTGGATAAACATTTTGATGCTTTCATAGAGAACTCAACTCAGGCTTAGATCAAGCTGTCTACTTTGGATCAGACAGGTTCAAAAGTTAGATCCTTAATCTTTGCTTAGAATATTTGCTGTTGAGAATTAATGACACCAGGAAGAAAGAGAACTATTTACGAAAGATCCATAGGAACTGTAATAGCTGAAGAGGAAACCAATCCTCAGCAAGTTGAAGTCAACGACGCCAACAACCCATTAGTAAGAGCAAATTCTGGCACCTACACAGGAGATCGGGTGCTCGGATCTTTTATCCAACATGAAGTTGTCACTAGAGGAAAGTTAATGGTTGATGAAATCAATCACAAGATGGAGAACACCCAAAAAGCTCTTATGGAAAAATTAAATGCTCTCCTGACCTAGTGATCATTGGCTGCTCCGAGAACCGTCCCAGAGCTCGCAGCTGCCAAGGAGCAGGAAAACACTTATGTTCCTGGCCTAAAAAGGAGAAACAAAAAGCAACATCAAAAAGAGTAGTAAGTGGAGCTGCAGGAATTGCCATTAAAGGAAATGCAAGCACTCCACCAATTGTAAAGCAGTCTGCCATGAACTTAAATCTGAGGATGAAAACCCTATGGGAAGATATAGTAGTGGATTTCTCCAACTCTGAAGATGGTGAACAACTTGACGTCGACGAGTTGAAAGAAAACACTAACACACTCAATACCGGTAGAGAGGTCCAAACTTCCCCTTTCCGATCAACCACAACCCAACAGAACTCCGAGGGAGTGGCTCTTCCGAAGACAGGAGAGCCTAGGCTTCACCCACTTACCAAGATTGTTTTGCAAGATCAAATACTTGGTGTTGTCATTGACAACCAACCTACGAACTTCCAAACGTAACATTGCATACATGATCAAGTGCCTAATGGATGAAAGTAAGAACATGAGAGATGATGAATGGGGATCTGCTCTAAGCCGGACCTCTTCACTTTTGGCATTCTGAATGAATGATATCATAAATAGTTCACTATGCCTACTATTCCGTTCTACGATGGAATTAGGGACTCAAAACCTCACTTGTACAAGTAAAGTTGGTACATGGATGGAGCGAATGCTTTAAATGTTGCTCAATATGGATGTTTTCCAATTTTTTGGAGGGAATTGCTTCCATGTGGTTCACCAAGCTCCCACCTAAATCCATCTCCACTTTCGGTGAATTAGCAACAAGGTTCCTTGATTAGTTTAGGCTTTACACAACACAAACGAAAGACATGATGTCTTTATTGAGTCTATTCCAGGGACAAAATGAATCTTTGAAATCCTTCGTGAGTCGGTTTAACACCATAGTCACTAAAGTAAGTAACCCAAACGAAGATATGGTTTTCGTGGCCCTGGTTTGTGCCATCCAACCTGACATTGAATTCAAAAAATGGATCAAAATGAAATAACATACCACCAGGAAGGACTTTAATCAAAAGGCGAGCCGGTACTTGAGATTGGAAGAGATAGAGGAGCTAGAAGGAAAACCTGCTAACCTACAACCAACCAACGTTGGGTAGAATGGTATGGTGGTGAACCAAGATGCAAATACCTTCGGGACCATTGCAAAAAAACGTAAGGAAGGATGGGAATCAGAAAAGGAAGAACCAGAATTCCAACATGCGAAACAGAAGTAATAAGCGACTAAAAGGCTTGAGGCCCAGAGAATACACCCCACTCAATGATACTCAAAATAACATCTACCTTGCGACACAAGGGATAGAGGAGTATAAGAAGCCACCTAAAAAGGAAGCGACTGAACAACAAAAGCATTTTGGAAAGTGCCGCCGCTTCCATGAAACACATGGTCATAACACGAATGAGTGCCGTCACTTGAAGAACCTGATTGAAGAGATAATTTGGAAAAACAAACTTTAGCTATATGTGAGGAAACCACAAAATCCTGACCAGCCTGCAGCACCTCAAGGTCGTAGAGATCGGGGAAACCAAGCTAGAACCAGCGAAGGGGGATCCAAACCCAAGACAAATTGTCCAGAGACTCATTATCTGAACAATATCTGGAGGACATCATCTCGCGTAGAAGAGCTGGGGAGAAATGGAGCAACATACAATCTCATTAAGACATGCTCCAAAAGATTCATGCTTCGCGATCAAAGATGGAACTCCTACCAAGAAGTAGGTAACCTTGAACAATGTCAGTGTTCCAGAATCAAGACACCGAAAGAATAGAAGCTCCAATCCTCGACCCCATGGATGGGGGTAGGAATCAGACTAGCCATGGTACGATGGGATTGGCGGACAATGGAAGCTCTGTGAATATCCTATTCAAACACATGTTTGATCAAATGAAGATCGGTATGAAGGACGTATCTGCTTGCTGGACAAAGATCCAGGGGTTCACCAGTGAGCCTAAGCAACCTGTCAGAACAATCAATTTACTCGTATAACTCGGAGAACGTGACCAAAGAGTTTTGCTCATCCAAAACCTTATGATTGTAGATGAAATATCCGCCTATAATGCTTTCTTGGGTCGTCCCTTTTTGGAAGATTTAAGGATACTTTAGCCCAGTGGTGTCTAATCATAAAACTTTCGACCAAGAATCAAATTGGGGTGATTAAAGGAGACTAAAGTGCCGCTAGAGAATGCTACATCGCAAAACTATGCGAGCCTATAAGAAAAGAAAAAGGGAAGAATGTAGGGAGAACTCTCTAAATTCATAAACCTATGGAATAGCAACAATAGAGCCGCCCCCAACTTGGGGACCATAGCCAGTTCGATAAGGCTTTGGACCCTAGAAAGAAGAGTTCAAGGAAGGAATAGGCACCACCGGCAGAATTGATGACGTCTATCCTAATCGATATGGATGACCCAACATGGGTCCTGAAAATTGGATCACATCTTGGAAACAAGATGCGATGCGAATGGAACTCATCAAATTTCTTCGCACTAACCTAGACATATTCTCTTGGACAATTACGATATGTGCGGGGATTCGTCGGAGATTTCATGCCACACACTTAATATTGATCCCAAGTATACACCAGTGAAGCAATATAGACGCGGCGTAGGACACGAACGGTCCAAAGCGCTAAGAGAAGAGGTGGATAAGCTGATGGCGAATGGTTTTATAAACGATGCAACCTGCCTCGAATGGGTATCTAACCCAGTTATAGCTAAGAAGTCCAATGGGAAATGGTGAACTTGTATCGCCTACTCAGACCTAAACAAAGCTTGTCCAATAGCCAGCTTTCCTCTGCTTAGAATCGACCAACTTATGAACGAGACAGTTGGACATGAACTTGTATCATTTATGGATGCTTACTCATGGTCTAACATGATCATGATGCATGAACTGACGGCTATGAATGCTGGGGCAACGTAACATCCCCCTACTTGGAGGCCCAAAACTAACGGCTATGAATGTTGCAGTCATAAATCTGGAAAATTTTAAAACTTCAAGCAAGATCACATTGCATATCAAATCATTTTCAAAAAATTACATAATCCCACAATCCTAAACCACGTTCAAAGAAAATATATTTATTACAACATATTCCAAGAGAGACATATGAAGATGCCTCCTTGGATGGTCAGAGTATATGCAGGAAATAAAACAACTTTGCTATTACAAACAACACAGCGTAATCAAATATAAGAGAATTCTAAATAGCTATCATGCCTCCTGCATGTCTCCGAAAGCTTTACTCGTCTAATGAGGTACCTTTAAATCTCAACTCTCCAACTACTCAAAATCAATTGAGTACCCAAGGGTTTAAGGGGAGAACATAAATTCGAGTCAGACATAAAGCCTGGTATGAATAATAATCTACCATCTCAAATCATTTAGATATTTAGTGAGACTACGCTGCTTAGCGGAACGGGTTTTTCCCTCATTAGTATCTTAAAATATTTATAAAACCATATACTATGCTCCTGCATCCACAATGGTTAAAACATTCAAAACAGTATAATAAGATGACACGCAAAACAAATGAATTAATTCTGGATTACCCATCGCCGTTCATTTTTTGACTATCTATCTCAATTATAGTTTCTAAGATTACTATCAACCTATAAGTTTTCATGGGATAACTAATAACCGATAAAAATATTTAAGGACTCCCTATCAAATTACATAGTTTCATGGGATCACTAAGAACCTATTGGTAACTCCAATATCTTTACTCTTATCCTAGTTTTCATGGGTTGTCTAGGAACCTACTCCAATATCTTCTCTTCTTACCCTAGTTTTCATGGGTTGACTAGGAACCTATTGACATATGTCAATATCTTAATCCGGATATAGTTTTCATGGGCTACCTATAAACCTACTGCCCCTGCTAGTATCAAATCATAGTTTTCATGAGCTTATAATGAACATGTCTTTCTAACATCTTCCTTTATACATAGTTTTCATAGGCTAACTATGAACCTATTGGCCCCTACCAATATCTTTTCTTATACACAGTTTTCATGGTCTTATTGAGAACCTATTGGCCACTGCCAATATCTCTTTTAATATTTTAACATCCTATTTACTAGTCTTCCTGACCTCTTAGATGCAATTCTACTCATCCAGGAGTTAACTTAATTTGTATTCACTACTGGGTCAACCTTGCCAGTTCTTCTTCCCTTTTATCCCCAAATTGCATTTATGGGTCCATTATAATATGAATATATTTATATTTGAAGAAGCAAACTTAATAACATAGCAACACCACTCCTATGGGTTTAACATAAAATAAGTTTAATCCTTTTAACATATTATTTTATCAAGGAAAGTTTCTTCTCAGAATCATTTCAAAACTCCTTTAGTTTAGACATGTGTTTTTCCTTTAAATGAGTTTGGGTTATAAAACCTTTTGACACATTCGAAACCTTTTTTTCGACTTCATAGGATGACCTCCTTTGAAAGCATTAAAATCTATCTTTAAAACATTAGGCTCCTGCCTTTCTAATATTTTAAAATCATCCTTTTGAAACCTTTTGATTGTATTAAAATATTAACATTTACTTTAGAAGCATAGCTTCAAAACTAGTTGAACGTACCACTTTTGACAACATTGGAAGTAACCCTTCCGAAATCATTGAGAGTCCCTCTTTCGAAACCATTAGGTTTATAATTAAAATATTTTTTGGGTCAAAGTGAATATAGGTGACAACATCTCTTTCGAAACCATCCTTTATCTCATAATATTATTAGGGAAAACCTGATGGCATCGGCACCATCCTTTCGAAAGCATAAAACATCTAGGTAAAATATTGAAAGGTTGGAGCCGAAACCCCTTTCGAAGCCTTTGCCTTCAAAACCATTGGACCCTTTCGAAAGCCTTTAGAAAGAAGCTTAAACATCTTTTTAAAAACAAGCACTACCTTTCAAAAGCATTGATGACTTCAACACCATCAAAAGGCTAAAGAACGGTAGCATGGCTTCGATTAAGTCGGAACCCCTTCTTTCAAAAGCATTCTTTCATAAGTAAAGGAGCCCATTCAAAAACAAACTTATGTTAATGGCAACCCTTTTGAAACCTTTTAAAACCTTTTTCGAAACCATATGGTTCGACTCCTTCAAAGGCTTAAAATAAACAAAGGTATGTGCTTCTCTTTTTAAAACAAACCAAGGTTTCGACTCCTTCGGAAGCCATGTTTTCTACACTTAACTTTTTTCCTTTCTCCAATCCACCGCATACCATCATTGTGATACCTTGTGTATTGGTTTCGGCTTAGTAGGTTTCGACTAAGTTGGAGGCGGAAGTTCTATGTCGAAAGGTACTTCAAAGAAGGCGGAACCAATTTTTCTAAATAAACCTGGTTTAATACTAATTAAAGTAAACTTTTCTATAACTAACCTGCCATATGTCAACACCAGATTGATTGTCTTAACCTTTTCAAATTCTTTACTAAAATAACCGCCACTAATTCCAGATCTAAATCATGGTTAAGACAATCAAATAAGCCCTTCCATTAAGCAAAACAAATTTTGCAAAGAAGTCCCTCTTCTAAATAATTTAATTTTCATAGCGATCAGTTTGAAAAAATTTCCAAAAATTCTAGAAGTTCACTTTAATCATATTATCTAACATATCAAAATTCCAGACCCAAATTCTTAATATATTTTCCAAAAATAAATTTATAAACCTAAATAACCATATTTTCCTTTGAAAATTCATATCAATATTTCCATAGCTAGGAAAGTTATCAAAATTGAAATCCAACTCCAAAATCATGTTTTACATAACATAAATTTTTCCATGGCATTTAAACATCAATATATATCGGTTTTATCCTAAAACCGTGTAGAATTTCCTTTAAAAAATCTTGTTTAAATTCAACAAATTAATATTCTAGCATTTCATCATTCAATTCACCATAAAAACGAATTTACCCTTGAATTCGAAAACATATGATTCAAAACAAAATAGAGATGGAATTTAGTATCCAGCTTGATTAAGATAAGGAGATTGGATTGAGATTGATTTCCCCTAAGCTTGAATCTCTAGCTTTTAATTCTTCTTACCTTGATTATGGTCGGCTCCCCTTTTTAGTGTTGGGTTTTCATTTCAAAATGATTTGAATGAGGAAACAAATGGTAGGAATGAAAATATGTAAGGGTAAACGTTATGGCGGAAAATTTCCTAATATACCGTTATGTAATTTAATTAACCAAAAGCCCATTCTTAAAACCATTATTTCTTTTATTATGCTCATCTGTAATAAAGCTTATTCAAATCTCAACCCACTTATCACTTAGCATTTACATTATTCTTTTTAATTTATCTAATTAAATCTTCTAAATAATGTTATCAAGAATTAGGGGTGTTACAGGCTCACCTCCTTAAAGAATTTCGTCCTCAAAATTCAGTAAGGATAAAATACTATACATAACAATAATTTGTAATGACTCCTAACAACCATACATGTGTACCTGGCTAGGAATTATCTATATAATTCTAATGTAGACACATCCTTAAAGAAAATCAGGATAAGTATCTCGAATCTTGTCCTTTGTCTCCCAAGTACAGTCCTTCTCTCCACTGAACTTTCATCAACTTGACTATCTTGTTTCTCAATCTTTTCTCATCTCTCGCAACAACCCGAACTGGTTGTCTCACAAATTTCAAATTAGGCTCTACTACAAAATCTTCCAACCCGGTTGGAGGAATAGTAGCCTCTAGATCATACACATACTTATGAAGATGAGACACATGAAATGCATTATGGACACCTGCCATGCTGCTTGGCAACTCTACTCTATATGCGAGCTTTCCAATCCCTTCTATAATATAGAATGGACCAACATACCTCGATGCTAGTTTCTTTGACTTCCCAAAATGTACCACACCCTTCATCGGTGATGCCTTAATGAAAATTATGTCTCCAACTGGGAGCTTTAGGTGTTTACGCCTCTTATTTGCGTAACTCTTCTGTTTAGATTGAGCTTTCTTCATCCTTTTTTGGATCAACTAAATCTTCTCTGATGCCTCCCTAACCAAATCTGGCGTAAGACTAATCCGTCTACACTCTCTAACCAATATACTGGTGATTTATATGGCCTTCCATACAAAGCTCCAAAAGGCACTATTCCTATACTAGTTTTATAAATATTATTATTGAAAAACTCAACCAAATGTAGGAGGTCCTCCCAAGATCCACCAAAGTCCAATTCACAAGCTCTCAACAAATCCTCGAGTACCTTGTTGTCTCTCTCTGTATGCCCATCTGTCTGTGGGTGATATGATGTACACATCTTAAGCATAGTGCCTAACACATCTTGTAGACTCTTCTAGAATTCACTAGTGAATAAAGCATCTCTGTCGCTGACTATGCTACTAGGAACTCCATGAAGTCTAACTATGTTCTTCATGAACAACTTCACCAAAACAGGTGTCATCCTGGTCGACTTTACTGGAATGAAATAGGCACTCTTGGTCAATCTGTTCACAATAACCCATATACTCTCATTTCCTTTGCTTGATCTTGGCAACCCATCTATAAAATCCATGGATATAGAATCCCATTTCCAAACTGGAATCTCTAGAGGCTGAAGCAACTCACTCGGCTTCTGATGTTAGGCCTTCACTTGTCGTTAGTTTACACACACCTAACCCATAAGCCAACATCCCTCTTCATGCCTTTCCAATAGAAGCTCCTCTTCATTCCTTGATACATCTTTGTCCCTCCAGGATGAATCGTAAACTTGGATCGATGAAATTCCACAAGAACTTCTTTCCTCAAGTTCTCAACATTTGAAACACATAATCGTCCCTTCTTTCTCAACCAGCCTCTTTGGTCAAGACAAAAATCTTTCAAATCATCGACCTTGGTTCCAACCTCAAGCCTACTAATCCTCTCGACTAATAATGAATCCTCTTTCTGCTTAGAGGAAATTCTCTTGATCAACAATGGTCGAACCTCTAAACATGACAACATGGCAGTACTCTGACTAGAACTGGCAGTCAATCTTAATTGCAGACCACAACTGGCCGAAGCTTCTAAATCCTTCCATTCTTCCTATATAGCCAACACCACATTCTGATGTCTTCTACAAAGAGCTTCCACTACTTTACTTCCTTTCCCTTGCTTATACTCTATACCAAAATCATAAGCAGCCAAAATCTCTAACCATCTCTACTATTTCATATTCAGCACCTTCTGAGAGAACAAATATCTTAAAGACTTATGATCGATATACAGCTCAGATCTCTCCTCTAAGAGATAATACCTCCAAATCTTCAAGGCAAAAATCAGTGCATCCAACTCTAAGTCATGAGTAGGATTCTTACTTCATGCGGTCTAAGCTGCCTACATGCGTAGGCAATAACTTTACCCTTCTGCATCAACAGAGCTCCCAATCCAGTCCTACATGCATCAATGTATACTACTGACCCTTGGTTTCCGTCTGGAACTACTAATGCTAGCGCATTTGTCAACAAATGTTTTATCTTAAGGAATGCTTCCTCATATTTGTTGAAACAAAAATTTTTTTGCTTCCTTCCTAGTAAGCTTAGTCAAAGGCGCTGCTATCCACAAGAAATCCTAGATGAATCTCCGGTAGTAGCCAGAAAGTCTAAAAAAACTTCTAACCTCGGTCACCATCACTGGTCTCTTCCAATTGTTCACAGCTTCGATCTTATCTGGATCGACTGATAACCCTTTCTTTGAAACCACATGACCAATAAACTTAACCTCTTTCTTCCAAAAATGACACTTGGAAAATATCTTCTTTAGCTAATTCTGCCTTAGCATCTCTAGCACCACTCTAAGATGATCTTCATGCTCCCTCTCATCCTTAGAGTATACCAAAATGTCATCAATAAACACCAACATGAATTATCCAAATACTCTCGAAAGACTAGATTCATGAAGTCCATAATGAAAGCAGGTGCATTCATCAACCCGAATGACATCACCAACCACTCATACAAACCATACGTAGTCCGCAATGCTATCAAAGAAATACTGTCTTCCGCCACTCTAAACTGATGGAACCCCTTCGCAAAATCCAATTAGAAATACACTATGGCTCCACTCAACTGATCAAACACATCATCAATTCTTGACAAAGTATACTTATACTTTATCATCCTTTTATTCAGCTTACGATAGTCAATACACATCCTTAATGACCCATCTAGTTTCTTCATGAACACCGCAGCCGCTCCGTAAGGCGAACTGCTTGGTCTAATAAAATTCCTTCCTTCTAGATCCACTAGCTACACCTTCAATTGCTTTATCTCAATCGGTGTCATCCTGCTAGGTCGTCTACTCACTGGTTCAGCTCCCAGCACAAGATCTATCCGAAACTCAACAGCTCGTTTTGGTGGTAGTCCTGTGACTAGCCCAATGACATCTGTAGACTCCTTTACAACTCGAATTTGACTTAGATCTTCTTCCACTTCCGTTGCACTTAACAAAGCACAACTATTCTTGTCATAATTCTCTACTGAGAATATAATTCGGTTATGACTATCAGGGTGTCTCAAAGATATCACCCCAGATGGGCAAAATATCCTAGCCTCATACTATATCAACTAATACATACCCAAAATGAAATCATAAACAAACAAACTGCATGGAGACTTATGACTTAAGAAGTCAAGTTCTAACAGGTCACATCTCATCCCCAGAGTTGCATACCCTCCAATTGGATTTGCAACCCTTAAGGAACTAACAAGGTATGTGGGTTCTAAGCATAACCTATCAACCAAACATTAGGATATAAATAAATATGATGCACCGGTATCAAATAATATCCTAATTGGTATACTCTGAATCAAAAACCTACCATCCATCACAGTCTTTCCTTTATTAGCTGCAGTAGGCTTAGCTGATGATCCAACATCAAAGACCTTCCCCTCGTCCGCCCTAACTAGCTCTAAACACTGATTCTTGCAATGCCCAACTTAATCACAATTAAATCATTTCACATTCTTCTTATCTGCAGCCTTCTTCCACTTGCCTGATCGGTACTCATTTGTATAATGACCCTTTTTTTCACATTTGTGGCATACCAAATCAGCCTTTGCCTTCTTGGCAGCATCCCCTTTCTGGGCTCCCTTCTTCTTAAAGAATTTCCTCTTCTTCCCTAAGGACCCTGGAATTCCACTTGCTTCTCTCTAGAGAAATAACAAGCATCTCTTCATGACGAATGACCATCTCCACCACGACATTACAAGGTTCTTGGATATGGGTCATGGTCATTCGAGCAAGCTCACGTATCAGTCATCGAATGAACCTCTCATTCCTTCTAATTATAGTGTCAACCGTAGCATATCCATATCGAGACATCTCATCAAACTTAGCAGCGTACTCGATTACTGACATCTCTCCTTGAAATAAATCCTCGAAATTCCTCATCAACGTCAACTTAGCAACCTCAGATAGAAATCTCTGCTCAAACCACCTTCTGAAATCAGCTCAAGTCAGCTCTTTCTCCAGAACTCTGGCAGTCACACTATTCCACCAGTGAAGCGCTGCCCCTTACAACTGCTTAAAGGTCAGCCTTCTATATTTCCCATCATCCAATCCTAGAACAACAATGATCTTCTCATAGTGCAATAGCCATTTCTCAACTTCAATATCATCCTCCATCCCAACAAACGGCTTTCCACCTAGACTGGTGTAGTCTCCGCTCAACTTAGCATAATTATTCCCAACTGGAGCCACAAGATTTGTTCCTCCAACATTATCAGCTTGCAAAAGATTGGCTAACAACTAATATACCATCCCTGCATCTACTAGCGGATTTCTAGCACCTATATTGGCTTCAGCATTTGGATCAGCAATAGATTGTTGACCTTGATTCCTCCTGACATTAGGTCGAGCATTTCCATTGGTTGTGGTGCTTCCTCCACCTAGATTTACTCTTCGGTTTCCAAAACTTAACCCGTAACCATTAATTTGTAAATTAATTGAATAATATGATAACTTTGTGAAATTATCAAAATCGAGCCATGAAAGTTACACCATTGAGTCCGTGGTAATTTTTTGGTCAATTTTCATATATAGAAAGTCAGAAACCGAGCTAATATGACACAGTTATAAAATAAACAAAATAAGAACGAAAAGAGAATATATATATATATATATATATACATAGACATATATATATATATACATAGACATATATATATATATATACATAGACATATATATATATATATATATATATACATAGACATATATATATATATATATATATATATGCAGGTCGACCGGCTGATCAACTGGGCACCAAGGTGGTCGATCGCCCGATCAACCCGCTTCTACTATTTTCAAACGAACGAACTTTTGTTCGTTCGAACGTCTAAGAGCCCTTAGCCGATGTGTTTTGCATAGCTTGAACCGATCTAGTCCCTCCATTTCCACATCCGATGGCCTTATTCAGCGTATGACATGGTTGCGTCCTATTCAATCTCCAAATCCAACAGTCCGAGAACCACTTTCATACCTATAAATAGACTGCTAGACCTAACACTTTTTCTCATTCTAGGTTTTCTCCAATTAGGTTAACCTTTCTCGAAAGGACCCTAAGCGGAATAAATTTTCCAAAGGAGAAAATCGTTATAAATTAAATTATTTTACAATTCCAAGTGGATCTAAGAAGACCAAAGGAAAAGCTTAGGACCAGAGGTGAGTGATTGTAGTTATTTTAAGATTTCTTTAAGTAATTTAAAATAATAGGGTTTCCAATAGTTGGAGTTTTACTTCGATTTTTGGAATAGATTTTTAGAATTATTTTTAGTCTATTTCCTTTCTGCTATTCTTCAGTAATTTTAGTTTATTTCTGTTAATTATAACTTTTCCGTTTATTTACAATATTTTAGTTTATTTACCGTTATTTTTACATTATTTACATCTTCTTCCTACGCTTTATAATTTCTTCTATTTTCAGTTTTCTTTTATACCACATTTTTTTCCGCGTATGGATTAGAGGAGAATTAACGCGAGTATGGATTAAATTGTAAGAAAACTGAAATAATGGAACATAAGATGCAAATTTCATAGACTATAATATAAATGGAATTGGACTGAAACTACGCCTAAATATGATGTTAATTGGACTAAATTAAAAAATTGGCCTAGTTATAACCTAGAATTAACTAAAAAGAGTAAAATATGAAAGAAGCTTATTTTCACACTTTGACCTTGGGGTAAGTAATAAGCATGATTATGACATAGGTTATAATAAGAAAAAGAATGAAATGAGGCTTATTTTAAGACTTAGGATAAATTAATAAGAAAAGATAGTAAAAATAATAATAAAGCTTATTTAAATAATTTATCTAAGTTAATAAGAAAAGAAGAAAGTAGGACCTATACCTAACATCATTCCCTATTAGGTAAAATGGTGGTCTCACATTAGTCTGAAGTGAGACGAGGACACGCTTATGCTAAAAAGGGTAGTAATTAGTCAATTAGAAGTCCAAATCATGGAGGATTTGGACAAGTTGCACAACTAGATATTGTTTGGATGAAGGTCCAGTACCAACAGCATTTCCCCTATTGATTCTATGGACACATGGTGATCTCACATTAGCCAGAAGTAGGATAAGGGGTAGAATTATGTTGGATGTTGAGGTAATAAGAAGACCCAATAGGTGGAGAAAAAGGTAGCATGGGGATGGTGGTAGTTACGCGTGCGACTTCCATTCAGGTGCTCAGTAATAGCTATGAGTTCCAAGCGCTTAGTATGAGTGTCTTTCGTAGACATCGTTGCCCTCTGTGTAGGGAGTTATATATGTCGTCTTGGACACAGTAACATTTTATATAGAGAGTTATATAGCGGCGTGTACACAGAAAGGTATTATAGGGTAGTAGGCCGATCAACAAGGGTAAAATCAGGCTTAAATCCTAATTACAGGACTAGGAATTCAGCTTGATCAAAGCTGAAATCAAAGGAAATTGCAAGTAATCAAAAGTTAACCTATATTTTAACTCAAGCAATATTTAATCATACTCATTTCCTATTTCCTTTATTATCCTTATTCATGCTAGAATTGTTGTAGAGTCTATTACTTTATCCTGCTTAAAGACTCTAGTAATTACTACCATTCACCAGACTTTTAGTCCAACCCACTCCTTTATTTTCACCTTTTCCCCCGTTTAGGCAATCAAGGAGGAAATCAGTAGGTTGCTGCAGCTAGGAGTTCTTTTGGAGGAAATTTCCTATGTGAACTACTTTTTATTCTAGTTTTAGTTCTTATGTTGCACTGGCACTATAATGAGGGATAGTTGTACACTGATTTTATGGAGACAATGGTTTTTGATTTAAGACAGATATGTGTAGTTTGACATTTGAAGTATTTGATATGTGATGACTTTTTACGAAATTTGGTTTGAACAAAATGATATAATTGTTTCCACCATGTTATTATTATTATTATTTAATTTTTGTCATGTGAATCTTAGCCTCTGCTATGAGAAATGCAGATTACGGATCTTAAGGCTAGAATTAACACTAGAGGGGGGGGGGGAGGGGTTGAATAGTGTTTTAAGGAATTACTAAATCTTTTTGAGTTTTTGTTAAGTTGAACACAAATGTATGCAATATTCAGACACAGATATGATCACAGAAACAAACACAGAAGTCGAAATAAAGTAAAAGCAATAAAGGAAAGAACACACCGGATTTTATACTGGTTCGGAGTTACCCTACATCCAGTCCCACACACAAGTACAAATTTCCTTTCGAAAGCAATTGTGCAATTACACCCTCGATTTCAACGCCACGAGGTACACCACTCTAGATTCACAATCCTCTAGGTAGAGACACTTGATTTCACGGGCAACAAGTTCACCCAATTGATTTCCAAGGGTACAATCACACCTTTTCTCACTTGATTGATTTCACATGCTACAATAACACCTTTTCTCGCTTATTTTATTACAAAGAAGCCTATAACTCTGAATAGCACTGAGATCTTGTTGAGATAGTGTTAGAGAATCAAACCAGAGATGATCTAGTTAGATTCAATGATGATTTCGGCCGAGTAATGGTAAAAATGTGTATAAAGAAATGTGGAAGAAGAAGAGGAGAGAAATCAGAAAAAATATGAATACAAATTCGTTCAAAACTACCCTTATTTATAGTAGAACAACTGCCATGTCTATTCGTGAAAGAATATAATGAATAGACAATTCCTTTGAACTTCAAAATTTTGAAATAAACTGCTACCATGCCGACATGGGGTACTTGAGGATGTCGACATGCCTAAGGTATTTTTGGTAATTTGCTTTTCTTTGAAAATAATTTCTATCTTGTATTAAAACTATTTTAAACTTTATAAATATACTTAACTATAGTTAAAATACATAAGTAAATAAATAGAATAATATTTTGGTATATACATAAAATTTTACTATAATTTTATATTTAAATCTTAGCATAAATATTAAAAGTTAAATATATTATTATTAAAAGATATTTTAAAACCAAGGATAATTTGATTTTGAAAATAAAGATTATTTTGAGGCTAAAAATATTTAAAACCAGGATAGATGTTTTTGATTCTTTTAAAAGGAAGGTTTTGAAATCATTCTGAAAACAAGATATAATTTTGTAAAAACATTTGAATAAAAGTTAGTGGATACAAAAAAATGTTCCACTAGATTTTTCGTAGGTTCCATCCTACTTAGAGTTCCATCCCTTTAACAGGCTCGAAGTGGATTCCATTCCATGAATAAATTGGACTTTAAGATGCCAGTGCTTTTCTAGGAGTTTTAACAAAATTTCTAATTAAATTACTTATTATTGAAATCTTGAACTCTTGATAATCTTGATACTCATGATTCTTCAATCTTGATACCTTGAATCTCTATACTGTACAGTTTTCATTCTTTGTACCTGCATAGTTAAATCCTGCATATATATACATATATATATATATATATATATATCTAAACTATAATGTTTGTATTTATATTTTATAATCTTATTCTACGGTTGTTGTCATCAAAATCATCATCTCAAGGACTAACAATCTCTCCCTTTTTGATGATGATAACCATTGTTTATAAAATATTACTTCTATCCTAATAACTCCCCCTATAACTAATAACTCCCCCTTAACCTATGCCTAACTATCCTATTTTATATTTCTCCCCCTTTGTCATCAACAAAAACCATCCTAAAACCATAAAACTATACAACTACCTCTTAAACTAATACTAGAACAAAGTATATTAAGTGAATGTGAAAGACATTAACATAATTATATTATAATTATTCAACACATAAATATGTGTAAGTATATTTCAAACAATCCAATCAACATGCACATCAAATCCAACCATGTCAAACAATCAAATAAATCAAAGGTGAAACAAATCAATCAAGTCAAACAAGTCAATCAAGTCAAACAAGTCAATCAAGTCAAACAAGTCGAACAAGACAATTAAGTCAATCAAATCATACCAAACAAATCAAAAACTAATAATCCTAAACTATAAGATAATACTACAAACTCCCCTTAAATAAAATACACTAGTTATGTATACATGTATATAATATGTAGTTTGTAATGTAGTATGAAATATATGACATATGCAACGTTACATGAGATGATATGCAGAATGAAGTGCAATTTGTGATGTAATTGGCTATGATATTTCATGCATTGTAATTTATGATGTAATGTGCAATGAAATGTGATATGAAATAGGATGCACAATGATATGTAATATGAAATAAAATGATAACAAAGTAAAAATAATAATATGCAGAATGATATGATGATATATACTATGGTAAGAGATATTCAGATTATAAGATAAACATGAGTAATAAGAAATATCTAATTGACAAGCATATATATGTATGTATACATATGTCAAACTATTTATTATAAATCACTTCAACCAAACAAAGGTAATACACACCAATTACTTGACTTAGGTTAAGGAAACTAATGAATGGGACTGAAAGAGTAGTAAAGGCAAGAGTTTAAAGGTAATTAATGGTATTAAAACTCTAACATATTCATGAAAGGTAGTAATCAAACTCAATATCAAAATCAAATTGCTAAGAAATATGAATTTAAACTATATATATGATCAAATATGGTTTTTATAGAAATTAATAGCCTACTTATTTAATTTATTTAAAATATGAAAGAATCCAAACTTCCATGTTTATAAAATACTTAACTTACTAATTAAAACCTTTGTATTAAATTATTATTGGTTTATATATTCAAAAACATGTTTAAACATCTTTCAAATTTAAAAAATATCATAATGAAATATTAAATAAAATAATAAAGATTGAAAAACTAAAATAATCATGTGTTATATTAAGGCTTCTTACATTAAAAAATTTAATTAATTGTTAAAAAATATTTAAGCATGAAATTAATTTTCAAATATTCTAATATAAGTTAGAGAATAACTCTAAAAAGAATAGAGAAAAATATTTAATTTAAATTTTATTTTTACATAGTTTAAAGTTTCCAATAGAAAAGACAGCATTTACATAATGCTATAAAAAGTTTTTGTGGTAAAATATAATCAAAACATAAAATAGAAACTATAGCTTTTACCAATGCTGTGTAACGTTTCTGAAACACTACAGCGTGTCAAAACATAAAAATTCTATAAAAACGTATTTGCAGCGTAACAGGAGCAAAGACAGCATTTCAGAAATGCTGTCTAAAGTTCTGGGCCTGTTGTGATTTTGCACTAATTTTATGACTGGATTTTGACATGTAAATAATTGATTTTTGACTCAATTTTTTTATAGTAGTTAATATAATTAAAGTACTTAAAAACATAAAAAATAATGAAAAAAACATGTGTAAAGACACTTGGCATTGTGCATGTAAAAATGCTTTTATTATAGAACAAGTGTAATGACACGTGACATTTTGCATGTATGTCACTATCTACTTATATAACAAGTGTCATATGATGTGGTGCAATCTTATTAACTAAAGATAGAGCCTTATTCTAACATTATAAATTCATTCTATTAATTTTTTAAAGATATAAAATTAGTATTTTAAAAGAAATAAAGCATGAGAAGTAAAAATGACATTAGAAAAGTTGAAATCATGAATGAAGGTATGCTTTTCTACTTAGTATAGTTGTAATAAATTAGTTGTAAGATTTTATTTGAAAGAAACTCATTTTAAAAGACTTAATTATGGTGTGTCGATATATGGACCAAAATATCAAAACTTACAAAAGAGATAAATTTCTATACCTAACTAAATACATAAATATATATTCCTAAATGCAACAATAAAGATGAAATAATAGTAAAGCGTATCAATTTTTGCTCTCCTCCATCTTTCTAAATTTGTTGTTCTTCCATTGTCATGAACCACACATTTATATCTTTCAGAATTTGATGATGAGATCTGTTCTATTGCGATAGGCTCGTTTTTCTGATCAGCGTAGTATGCTCATTTGCTGAATTTGAAGACCGTATGAAAATGATACAGATGATTTAGTAGATTGACCAACTTGGCGCCAAAAATTTAAATTTGAATGTTAAATGAATGGATACTTCAACCACTATAAATAGGCTCAATGGTCACTACTTTTCATAAAAGTTTCTCTTCTTCTTCTTCTTCTCCTTTTTCTATTTACCATCAAACTTCTAGAAGGAATATCTCCTTCGTTTCTTAACGGAATTGGATGAAACCAGCGGAAAATCGAAGAGGAAGGCAATGGCTACGATCCAGTAATAGTTTGGCGATGAATTTGGACAGTATTGTGGTGCAACAGGTCGAACAACAAGAGAAATGCAGGAAATCCTGTACATAGTTTTCAGTTTTGGATAGCCAACTTCAAGCTGTCATATTTCACTCAAATTTGGTCGAAATTTGATAATCCACCCATCAAAACGACCGTGTGAACAAGAACCATAATATGAAAAAGGAGTTGGGACAAAATACTCAAATCTTTAGATGCAATTTGAAGAATTCCATTGACAGTTTACTTTCTTTTTCTCTTTGTTCACCAAAACATCGTTTGACCATAACTTGGTCATTTCTTGACGGATTCGCACGAAACCAGTGGCATTGCAAGAAGTACGGTATCAAGTCAAGTTGTAGATGGAACCAAAAGTTTTGTATTGATTTGGTACCCATTTAATTGTCGATTTCCATTATATATCCATTAGCTCTTATTGATCGATAAATGATTATCCGGTATCTTTTAACCGACAGTCATTAGACATAACTCTTCTCCTGCAAACAACATAACTTTTTAAAGAATCAAGTGAATTTTCAAAATAACTAAATATAATTTTAAACAACAATACCATGATGATTCTGTGACATAATCATATGAAAATAGTGTTAATAATTTTACCAAACAAAAAAAACATTTAAAATTTTTCAAAATACAGATTATGAAAACTTTGAAAACCTTGCTCTAATACCAAATGTGAGAAATGCAGATTACGGATCTTAAGACTAGAATTAACACTAGAGGGGGGGATGAATGTTGTTTTAAGGAATTACTAAATCTTTTTGAGTTTTTCTTAATTTGAACACAAATGTATGCAATATTTAGACACAGATATGATCACAGAAACAAATACAGATGCAGAAATAAAGTAAAAGCAATAAAGGAAAGAACACACCGGATTTTATACTGGTTCAGAGTTACCCTCCATCCAGTCCCGCACATAAGTACAAATTTCCTTTCAAAAGCAATTGTACAATTACTCCCTCGATTTCAAGGCCACGAGGTACATCACTACAGATTCACAATCCTCTGGATATAGAGACTTGATTTCACGGGCAACATGTTCACTCACTTGATTTCCAAGGCTACAATCACACCTTTTCTCATTTGATTGATTTCACAGGCTAAGTCACACCTTTTCTCGCTTAGTTTATTACAAAGAAGCCTATAACTCTTAATAGCATTGAGATCTTGTTGAGATAGTGATAGAGAATCAAACCAGAGATGATCTAGTTAGATTCAATGTTTATTTCGGCAGAGTAATGGTAAAAATTTGTATAAAGAAATATGGAAGAAGAAGAGGAGAGAAATCAGAAAAAATATGAATACAAATTCGTTCAAAACTACCCATATTTATAGTAGAACAACAACCGTGTCTATTCGTGAAAGGATATGACGAATAGACACTTCCTTTGAAATTCAAATTTTTGAAATAAACAGCTACCATGTCGACACTGGGTACTTGAGGATGTCGACATGCCTAAGGTATTTTTGGTAAATTTTTTTCTTTGAAAATAACTTCTAATCTTGTATTAAAACTATTTTAAACTTTATAAATATACTTAACTATAGTTAAAATACATAAGTAAATATAGAGAATAATATTTTGGTATATATATAAAATTTTACTATAATTTTATATTTAAATCTAAGTATAAATATTAAAAGTTAAATATATTATTATTAAAAGATAGTTTAAAACCAAGGATAATTTGATTTTGAAAATAAAGATTATTTTGAGGCTAAAAATATTTAAAACCAAGATAGATGTTTTTGATTCTTTTAAAAGGAAGGTTTTGAAATCATTTTGAAAACAAGATATAATTTTGTAAAAAATTTGAATAAAATTTAGTGGATACAAAACAATGTTCCACTAGATTTTCATAGGTTCCATCCTACTTAGTGTTCCATCCCTTTAACAGGCTCGAAGTGGATTCCATTCCACGAATAAATTGGATTTTAAGATGCCAGTGCTTTTCTAGGAGTTTTAACAAAATTCGTAATTAAATTACTTATTGTTGAAATCTTGAACTCTTGATAATCTTGATACTCATGAGTCTTCAATCTGATATCTTGAATCTCTATACTGTACAGTCTTCATTCTTGGTACCTGCATGGTTAAATCTTGCAAATACAAATATATCTAAACTATAACGTTAGTATTTATATTTTATAATCTTATTTTAAGGTTGTTGCCATCAAAACCATCATCTCAAGGACTAACATCTGCTAGTCTTAGTTATACCCAAAGCGCACCACATCTTTTAGTGTGGCCTTCTGGGTATGCTAAGGGGTGTGGAGTGTTTCACTTGGTATCAAAGCTTAAAGTTACAAGATTCCAAAAGTAAAGTATTTTCTTCAAAATAACTTGTTTAAAGGTAATTTTTAGAAATGATTTTTAAGTATAAAAGAATTTCTATAAAAATCCTCTCATAAGTACAGTTCAAATCCCCTTTGAAACTCTTTCCTAAACTACCTTTTTCTTTTCGTAGAATGGTTGATGCCTCGAACCTTCCAAAGGGCATTCCAGTCCCAGCCTAGTTTTGTAGGTACTTACAAGCCACGACTCCGAAGGTGCACAGGCCTACGCCCAATCCTGCACTAGCGGGTGGGAATCACATCAACCTACTCGCCGCAATCAATTTCTCTAAGCTTTGTAAGGATTTTGCGAGTTTGGGTAGGAATACTTTTTCCACCAAGGAGACCTTTATGGACGCGAGAGCATGGCTTAGAGACACGGAGAGGATTTTCGGCCTTTTAGGAGTGGATGGACAACAGCAAGTTCAGCTGGCTGTGTGCAACTGAAGGAGGAGGCATCCTATTGGTAGGAGTTGATCGAGTTGGAGGGAAGGAATATTACTTGGGATGGATTCCGAAAGCAATTCGATAGGAAGTTTCTATCTCAGGCAGAAGAGAGTGTCCAGTCGAAAAGGTTTATCAATTTGAAGCAAGGGAGTTTGTCTATTAAGGAATACATCAATCAGTTCAATGAGCTGTCGCAATTTGGTATGGACTTAGTGAACACACAACATAAGAAAATTGTGAAGTTTACGAAAGGATTAAATCAACCCCTTTGGGGATTATTACTAACTCATGTACCGATAGGAGCTACTTATAAGTCTTTGGTCGAGATGGCGCTTATGTTGGATACAATCAAGGAGGGAGAGTCTAAATAGGAGGTTAGGTCAGAAGTTCCAAAGAAGAAATGGTGGGAAAAGAATTAGAAGAAGAAGAAAGGTGACGAACCTTAGAAGCAGATTAGAAAGGGAATAAAGTGCCATGGTTTTGGTAAGTTTGGACATATGGTCAAGGATTGCTAGAAGAAGAAGATGAAGGGTAAGTGCTATAATTGTGGGTATCTCGGTCATATGAGTAGGAGTTTTCCCCAGGGAGCAAGTGCATCAGTTGTGCATATTCAAGCATTAGATACAGCACTTTCCAGTAGCATTCCAAATAGAGGTAGGAAAGTCACAGTTGATGGTTTGATTTCTATATTTGATTTTCCCATTCGAACTTTATTTGTTTCTGGAGCATCACACTCTTTTATCTCTAGCTCTCTAGTAGATTTTTTGCACTTGGAACTACCATTAGTAGTAGACTCTATTATTGTTTCAAACCCTATAAGAGGATCGAAACACTTATCTATGGTTTGTAGGGGTTTGAAAATCTTTATCCTAGGCGTAGAGTTCGACTGCGGTGCTATGTTTTGGGATTGTCGGGGTATGGATCATCTTACGATGGATTAGCTATCCACATATGGAGCTATCTTAAACTGCGAGAGGAGAGCTGTTAGACTTGAGACTTGCAGTGGTAGGACTCTAGAGGTATCTTGCGACCCGCAAGGGTCAGTCATGTTTAGTTTTCTCTATTCCCTCGATCCATCGTCAATAAAGTTGCATTCCGTTCCCGTCGTCAGAGATTTTGCAGACGTCTCTGAGGAGGTTAGGAGACTACCCCTAAGAGAAAGATTGACTTTAGGATTTATTTGACTGTGAATGCTAAGCCAGTAGCATTACTTGTGAAGCACTGGCACCTAGGGAGAGGAAATAATTGAGCAAGCAGATTCGTGAGCTTTTGGAGAAGGGATTCATAAGAAGGAGCATATCAGAGTGGGGAGCGCCAGACGTCTTCACCACTAAGGCAGATGGTTCTCTCCAACTTTGTGTAGACTATAGGGAATTAAATAAGCTCAACAGGAAGAATCGCTATCCTCTCCCTAGGATTGATGATCTTTTTAACCAGTTGGTAGGTTCTTTGATTTTCTCTCAACTTGATTTAGACATGGGATTCCATCAGCTTTGAGTCAACGATGATAGCATAGACAAGATTACCTTTAGGACACCAAACGGATTCTTCAAGTGGTGGGTTATGCCTTTTTGGCTAACCAATGCCCTAACCTATTTCGTTGATTTAATGAGCCATGACTTTAGGGATTTCCTAAATAAGTTTGTGGTGGTATTTGTGGATGATATTTTATAAGAATATGGAGAAGCATGCTGTTCATGTGGAGGTTCTTCGCACACTTCATAGTCATCATTTAATAGCTAAGTTTTCAAAGTGTCATTTTTGGATAGAGGAAGTTCGTTTGTTGGGGCACGTGGTCTCGAAGGAAGGTTTGGCTGTTGACCTCACCAAGGTTATTGCAGTTCAAGATTGGAAAGCCCCCAAGAACGTTACTGAGATTAGGAGCTTTCTAGGATCGCCTGGCTAATATAGGAAGTTCATTAGAGACTTTGCCAAGTTTTCAACACCACTCATGCGCCTTACTAAGAAGAATAATGCTTTTTTTGTAGGACATGGGTTGTGAGGATTCCTTCAGGAAGCTTAAGAGAGACCTTACTAGTGCACCAGTGTTAGTTTTACCCGACGGAGTTAAGCCTTTCACTGTATACACTGATGCATGCGGAACGTGTCTAGGAGCGGTGTTGATGAAAGAAAGGAGGGTAGTGTGTTATAGTAGTAGGTAGTTGAGGACGCATGAGAAGAACTGCCCTACCCATGATTTGGAGTTGGCTACCATAGTTTTTGCACTTAAGTCTTGTAGGCACTATTTGCTCAGAGAGAGATTTGAGCTTTTTACCGACCTTAAGTCTTTAAAATACCTATTCTCGCAGAATGACTTGAACTTGAGGCAACAAAGGTGGGTGAAGTTTTTATCCTTATACAATTTTGAGATAACTTATACCCCTGGCAAGGTAATGTAGTTGCGGATGCATTGAGTAGAAAGAAAGCAACCCTTAACCCTTTGTTCGTAGAGTGGAGGAACTTGGAGTTTAACTCTACCTTTGATTTTAAGCCCTCTATGGACATTACTCTTGGATTATTGGCGACATTAGAGGTGAGGCCTATGCTTATGGATCAGATTAGCTTGAGGCAGTGAGAGGATTCGGAAGTAGTGGACATTATGGATAGGATTAGCCGAGGAGAGGTCTCAAGACATTTCCAACGCAATTCCGTTGATAGCAGAGGGTGGCTTAGGAGAGATGGAAGGCTTTATGTTCTACGCGCCATTAACTTGTTGAGAGCAGTTTTGGAAGTGGCGCAACATTCCCGTATGACTATTCATCCAGGTGTTGACAAAATGTATCGGGATATAAAGAGGATGTTATTTTGGGGGTGGCATGAAGAAGGACATGGCAGAATTCATAGCTAAGTGTTTCATATGCCAAAGGGTAAAAGCAGAGCAGCAGAAGCTCGGTGGATTACTTCAGCCTTTAGACATGCCAGAGTGGAAGTGGGACAATATTTCTATGGACTTCATTGATGGTTTACCCCATTCTAGGAAAGGGAACACTAGAATTTAGATGGTTGTAGATAGATCAACCAAGAGTGTTCACTTTATCCTAGTTAAGAATAAGCGTACGCCTTCATATTTGGCATCCTTGTATGTTCGAGAGATAGTCCGTCTTCACAAAGTTCCTTCTTGCATTGTTAGTGATAGAGATCCCATTTTCATTAGTGATTTTCGAAAAAGCTTAGAGGAAGCACTA
This sequence comes from Allium cepa, assembly GCA_030765085.1. NCBI lineage: Eukaryota > Viridiplantae > Streptophyta > Magnoliopsida > Asparagales > Amaryllidaceae > Allium > Allium cepa. Next base: position 622,500,848 of record CM060928.1, read on the forward strand.
GGGATGCAACATAGGTTGACTATGGCCTATCACACGTGATGGCCAAATGGAGAGGGTAAATAGGGTGCGTGAGGATTTGCTATGAATGTGCATTTTGGAATTTGGAGGTACTTGGGAGGAGCATCTTCCATTAGTTGAGTTCGCATACAATAATAGTTACCAAACAAGTATAGGAATTGTACCATTTGAGGCTTTATATAGGATACCTTGCAAGTCCCCATTATGTTGGGTAGAGTCTATGGAGAAGGTATTTCTTAGACCTGATATGGTTAGGGAGACCTCTGAGAAGGTGGACTTGATTCAACAAAGGATGAAGATGGCTCAAGACACAGAAATCGTATGCGGATAAGCAGAGGAGAGACTTAGAGTTTGAGGTTGGAGACTTAGTTTTTATCAAAGTGTCATCGCTTAGGAAGGTGGTAAGATTCAGATCAATTGGAAAGTTATACCTAGAATAGTTGGATCATTTCCTATCACAGAGAGAGTTGGGAAGATTACTTACCGAGTAAGGCTACCTGGTAGGCTTGCAGGAGTGCACAATGTTTTCCATATTTTGCACTTGCGAAAGTGCTTACATGACTTGGCGGAGGTTTTGGAGCCTAGTCAGTTGGGGGAGGTGGAGGTAGAAAGGGAAGCTTCTGTTCAACATATCCCTACAAAAATTGTTGGAAGAGACATCAAGCGAATAAGGAATAAGGAGATTCCACTAGTGAAGGTGCAATAGGGAGATGATGTTGCAGACGCTACTTCGGAAGCATAAGAGAGGATTCGTACTTCCTATCCTTATCTTTTTTATTGTAAGTTCTAGAATTCTTTTTTCCATCTTTAGATTTGAATTTATTCTTTCCTTTTTTATCCTTTGGGAGGGTAGAACTTAGGATTTAACCTATGGATGGTAGGATTTGATGTAAACGTGTTAATAGAACATGTTATGAATGATGTATGCTATGATTGCAAGTGTTTGCTAGTGGATGCCAATGGATGCCTATAGGTACACTAAGAACTATTATTCCTTAGGGATTGACCTAATTAGGAAACTAGAGCATATGTATATGGATGTGTGCGCAATTTTATTTTATTTCCATGCTATAAATGGATGTTTATCACTTGATTGTTGCATTTGAGTGAGGTTTGTAGCATGCATATAGAAGTATCAATTATAATTAGGAAATTATTGCATTTATTTGGATACATGGCATGAACATGATTGCATAAAAAGAGGTCAACTGAATCATTGGACCGCCTAATCATTTGCATTATATAGGAACATTTACACTACATTAATTGCATAAGTATTACAAATTGCATTAGAAAAACTTAACGAAAATGGATGAATGGTTGATGATGGATTAATTGGTTGTAGAATAAGATGAAAACATTTAGTTCATTTTTTTACACTTAGAGATTTTGGGGACGAAATCCCTTAAGGAGGGGAAGATGCAACAACCTAGAACTTAACTCGTAACAAATAATTTGTTGATTGATGGAATAACAAGATAACTTTGTGAAATTTTTAGAATCAAGCCACGGAAGTTGCACCCATGAGTCCATGGTAATTTTCTGGTCAATTTCCATATATAGAATGTAAGAAACCGAGCTAATATGACCAGGTTATAAAATAAACCAAATAAGCAAAAAAAGGGGAAGAAAAAAATATAGGCAGGTTGACCGGTTGGTCGACCTGGGCATCGAGGCGGTCGACCGCCCCATCAAACCACCTCTACTATTTTCGAACGAACGGAAGATCGTTCGTTTGAACATTCCAGAGCCCTTAGCCAATGTGTTTTGCATAGTTTGAACCGATCCGGTCCCTCCGTTTCCGCATTCGATGGACCATATTTAGCCTATGACATGGTCGCATCTTGTTCAATCTCTAAATCTAACAGTTCAAGATCCACTTCCACACCTATAAATAGACCCCTAGACCTAACACTTTTTCCCATTCTAGGTTTTCTCCAATTGGGTTCACCTTTCTATGAAGGATCCTAAGCGGAATAATTTTTCTAAAGGAGAAAATCATTATAAATTAAATTATTTTACAACTCCAAATGGACCCGGAAAGACCAAGGAAAAGCTTAGGACCAGAGATGAGTGATTGTAATTATTTCAAGATTTCTTTAAGTAATTTAAAATAATAGGGTTTCCAATAGTTGTAGTTTTATTATGATTTTTGGAATAGCCTTTTTAGTAATTTATTTACAGTTTTTTAGAATTATTTTCAGTCTGTTTCCTTCAGCTATTCTTTTCAATAATTTTATTTTATTTCTATTAATTATAGTCTTTTCGTTTATTTACAATATTTTAGTTTATTTACTGTTATTTTTACATTATTTACGTCTTCTTTCTACACTTTGGAATTTCTTCTATTTTCAGTTTCCCTTAATTCCTCCATTTTCTTCGTGTATGGATTAGAGTAGGACTAACGCGAGTATGGATTAAATTGTAAGAAAACTGAAATAATGGTACATAAGATGTAAATTTCATAGACTATAATATAAATTGAATTGACTTAAGTTATGCCTAAATATGATGTTATTTGGACCAAATTAAAAAGATTGGCCTAGTGATGACCTAGAATTGTAAGTAAAAAGAGTAAAAGTTGAAAGAAGCTTATTTTCACACTTTGACCTTGGGTTAAGTAATAAGCATGATTATAATATAGGTTGTAATAAGAAAAAGAAAGGAATGAGGTTTATTTTAAGATAGGATAAATTAATAAGAAAAGATAGTAAAGATGATAATAAAGGCTTACTTAAATAATTTATCTAAGTTAATAAGTAAAGAAGAAAGTAGAACCTATACTTAATAGCATTCCCTATTAGACAAAATAGTGGTCTCACATTAGCCTAAAGCGAGATCAGGGCATGCTTATGCTAAAAAGGGTAGTAATTGGTCAATTAGAAGTCCAATCATAGTGGATTTAGACAGGGGGCGCAACCAGATATTGTTTGGATGAAGGGCCAGTACCAACAGCATTTCCCCTATAGATTCTACGGACACATGATGATCTCACATTAGCCTGAAGTGGTATGAGGGGCAGGCCTATGTTAGATGTTGAGGTAATAAGAAGACCTAATAGGTGGAGCAAAATGTAGCATAGGAATGGTGGCAGTTACACATGCGACTTCCATTTGGGTGCTCAGTAATAGCTATGAGTGTCTTTTGTAGACATCATTGCCTTCTGTGTAGGGAGCTATATATGTAGTCTTGGCCAAGTAACATTTTATGTAGAGAGTTATATAGCGGCTGATCCACAGAAAGGTATTATAGAGTAGAAGGCCGATCAAAAAGGGTAGAATTAGGGTTACATCCTAATTACAGGACTAGGAATTCAGCCTAATCAAAGCCGAATTCAAAGGCAAGTGCAAGCAATAAAAAATTAACCTATCTTATAAATCGGGCAATATTTAATCGTACTTATTTCCAATCTATCTCTTTCCTATTTCCTTTATTATCCTTACTCATGCTAGCACTTTTGTAGTCTATTGCTTTATCTTGCTTAAAGATTCTAGTAATTACTATCATTCACCAAACTTTTAGTCTGACCCACTCCTCTTTATTCTCCTTTCCCCCCTTAGGAAATTAAGGAGAAGGTCAGTTGGTTGCTACCACTTGGAGTTCTCTTGGAGGAGATTTCTTATATGAACTTCTTTTATTCCAGTTTTAGTTCTTATGTTGTAATGGCACTATAATGAGGGATAATTGTACTCTGATTTTATGGAGCCTATGGTTTTTGATTTAAGACATATATGGGTAGTTTGACATTTGAAGTATTTGGTATGTGATGACCTTTTATGAAATTTGGTTTTGAACAAAATGTTATAATTGTTTCTCCTGTGTTGTTATTATTTTATTTTTGTCTTGTGAATCTTATTCTGTGCTAGTCTTAGTTATACCTACAGTGCACCACATCTTTTAGTACATCTTTTCGGCTATGCTAAGGGGTGTGGAGTTTTTCAATATATATATCTATATATCAAATACAAGTATGTTACTATACCTTAACCCAAACCCTGATCAAATTTTTGATTCATTGGAATTATGTTTCAAAAACTTTTGGGTTTAACTTTCTTTTAAAGTTTTATAAATCTATGCTCATAATACCACTTGTAACATCCCCATACTTGTAGGCCCAAAATCAGTGCCTGTGGATGCTGCAGTCATCCATAATTATTAATTCTCGACGACCAAATATGGTGGTGTTAGATTCATTGATACACAAAAACACATGAATGTAGAAAATTTTAAAACTTCAAGCAAGATCACATTTCATATCAAATCATTTTCAATTTATTACATAATCCCACACTCCTAAACCATGTTCGGAGAAAATATATTTTTTTACAACATATGACAAGAGTGACATATGAAAATGTCCCCTTGGATGGCCAGAGTATATACAGGCAATATAACAACTTTTCCATTACAAATAACACTGGATTCAAATAAAAGAGAACTCTAAATAGCTATCTTGCCTCTTGCACATCGCTGGAAGCTTTATTCGTCTAATGAGGTACCTGTAAACCTCAACTCTCTAGCTACTCAAAATCAATTGAGTACCCGAGAGTTTAAGGGGAAAACATAAACTTCGAGTCAGACATAAAGCCTATATGAATAATAATCTGCCATCTCAAATCATTTAGATATCTAGTGAGCCCTAGCCGCTTAGCGGAAAGGTTTTCCCCTCATTAGTATCTTAAAATCTTTACAAAACCATATACCGTGCTCCTGCATCCAAAATGGTTAAAACAATTCAAAATAGTATAATATGATGACATGGAAAACAAATTAATCAATTCTGGATTCCCCATCCCCATTCATTTTTGACTATCTGTCTCAATTATAGTTTTTAGGATTAATATTAACTTATTAGTTTTAATGGGCTAATTAACAACCGGTAAAAATATTTAAGGTCTCCATGTCCAATTACATAGTTTTCATGGAATCACCAAGAACCAATTAGTAACTCCAATATCTTTACTCTTATCCTAGTTTTCATGGGTTGACTAGGAATATTGGTGACTCTAATATCCTCTCTTCTTACACTAGTTTTCATGGGTTGACTAGGAACCTATTGACATCTATTAATATCTTAATACGAATATATTTTTCATAGGCTAACTATAAATCTATTGGCCCCCGCTAGTATCAAATCATAGTTTTCATTGGTTTATTATTAACCTGTCTTTTTGATTTCTTCCATTATACATAGATTTTATGGGCTAACTAAAAAGCTATTAGCCCATACCAATATATTTTCTTATACATAGTTTTCATGGTCTTACTGAGAACTTATTGGCCCCTACCAAAATATCTCTTTAATATTTTAGCATCCTATTTTCTGATCTTCATGACCTCTTGGATGCAATTTTACTCATCTAGGAGTTAACTTAATTTATATTCGCTAAGGGGTCAACATAGCTGGTTCTTCTACCTTTTATCCCCAAAATGCAGTTAAGTATAATGTGAATATATTTATATTTGAAGAAGCAAACTTAATAACATAGCAATACCACTCTTGTGGATATGATATAAAACATGGTTAATCCCTTTAGCCTATTATTTTATCAAGGAAAGCTTCTTCTCAAAGCCACTTCAAAAATCCTTTAATTTAGCCATGGGTTTTTCCTTTAAAAATGAGTTTGGGTTATAAAACCTTTCGACACCTTTGAAACCTTGCTTTTGACTTCTTAGGACGACCTCCTTCGAAAGCATTAAAATCTATCTTTCAAACATTAGGTGCGAGATCGATTTCACCCTAGAGAGGGGGAATAGAATGATACTATCAATTATAAAAATTTAATGCAGAAGTATATGAAATAATTTCAACACAGATATAGTAGAATAGTAGTAGCATAGATAATAGCAGAATAAAAAATGCAGAAATAGAACAAAACAGATTTACCCAACTTCGGCATAACCCTGCCTACGTGCTAGCCCCAATGTTTCTACTAGAAATTAAATAGTCACACACTTACGCACGTAAACTCGCGACACTCACTATCGACTAACTTAACTCTTTGTTCAAAACCCCGCCACAACTCAGCAACCGAGTTGTGAATTCTCAAACTACACCATCGTAGTTCGTCCTCTAGTTACACGACTAGAATTTACAAATATTTAAAAGTAAGTTACAATATAAAAAGCAATTTAAAAAACAACAAAACCCTAATTTATAAACTAAAGGCCTTTTTTAATAATTATGAAGCCAAAGACATTAAAAAGGCTGGCCCAAATATTATGAAATGATAAACCATTGTCCCCTTTTTTTCATCTCCAAGCGGCATGTATCCTTTTTCATTGAAACATGGCTGCTTCCTTTAGTTTGTTCATTCCTCTATAAACAAAAATTAGGGCTTCGTGATAATTTGAAGTCATCTCACTATCTCCGATTTGCTTTCGGCCATTTCTCAATCGAGTTTGATTTGAATTGGTATGTTATTTCCCTTTTGCTTTTTTGGTTGATATACTTAAACTCGATGCTTTTCGTGTCTATGTTGTTAACGGGTTTTATAGGGTTTAATTCCCTAATGTTTCCTTCGAATAAATTGTTTGAACTCGTCTGATAATTTTGTTTGGCCATTTGATTATGCTTGAATGCTTGAGATTTCTTTGACTTATTCAATGCATATAATTTCCTGATCTGGTTACTTGGTCACCATAGCTGGTTTTCTGATTTAGTTTCGTTCATTTTTCTGACTTGTTCATCGTATTCTTTGATTTTGTGAATATCACAGCTTTGAGTTTTCTTTGGTTGTGGTTTCGTTCTTTTCCCTTGTGACCTCTTTTATTTCGGTACTTGACATTGTGATAATATTTTTGATAATGTGTTACACTGGCTTTGACTTTGACATTTAATTGACTTGGTTATTTTTGAAATTCCCTGTACTTGTACATTGCATTTTCCACTGTCATATGCTTCAATATGCATTTTTCTTGAAGTCTATAGCTTAGTTCTCTGGTCTATGTAGCATAAATATGTTACTTGTTGTTCGTATAGATATGTACTTGATTCATGTCCATATATATGCATATGTATATAGTCTGAACCAGTCCAGTTCACCATTATCGATGTTTTATAAGTGGTCAGTGTTAGGGATGCTCTATGTTAGCTTACACTGAGTTGCTCTAATTGTTTGTACTATTGCATAATTGTTGTGAATCTGTCTCACTTGAAATGTTTGCATTCCCCTATGAACTGATATGTTCTTGTGTATATATGCACATATTCTATTTATCACTGTTGCATTTTCATATATATGTTTCTTTGTTGCACTGTCCACATGAGTTCATATGCATTTATTCCATACATTGTTGTTTGTTGTTCTTATAGTCTCTGGTATCAATGTTTCATCACTATTTCATTTTTGTTCTTGTCTGAGATTGTTCGTTTGAGCTGCTGTATTGATGTGAAAACCTTTTCTTCTGAGTTTAAGCTTTGAGTCTGGTCTGGTACACATGGATGTATATCCTAATGCTCTGGTCTACATGCATTAGTGCTCGTCCATGCTTCTGTTTTGTGTTGGTGCACTTGATATCTTCTCCTGTGCATGTCACTTTTCCTTTTGTTTTCACTTGATCTGGTTTGGAGCTTGAAATAATTTGTTGTTTTGGTGGAGACTGTGTTGTGTGCCTTTCAGCCATGCCACTGAACTTATATACCATTGAGCAAGTTCACTTGCTATGTCCTTGTTGCATTACATTAAATCTTTGTGCTTGTATCATATCTGGTTGTCTTGTATTCTCTAATATGCTAGACTGTTACTCCAATGTTGTTGTGGACTTGGATGTTGATTGCCTTCGATTGTTGCTATAGTCTGGATTCTAATGAACCTTTGAGCTTTGTACATGTTCATTGTTAAGTTGAATTGCTTTCATGTATACACAGTTGAATTTTTGGTCGAGGCTAGTTCCAGTCATTTAATACTTGACCATTTTATTGAACTTGTACATTTGGATTGCATTTGTGTTGAATCCAGCTTATAGCTCAGGTTTGACCTTGTGCTCATGCCGTGACTTTATTTGTATTGCACTTGAGTTAAACCCGGCTTTTGAATGGGTTTGACCTTGTGCTCACCTATTCCTGTAAGTTTATTAAGTGTATATCGGTGTGCACGGCCTTGTGGCATGTATAATTATACACTGTGCATGTCATAAGCTGTTCGTGTATATGATGAATTCAAAATTAAATGATGACGAACAACCAAAAAACTAAGGCAAATAACATTTTAAAAGTACACATTTTATTTTACACTAAACAAATATTTCTTTTTCAATTTTACTACGTCAGTGTTTATTATGCAGATAACTCAGATCTGGAGTCAATCTGGAATAGAGTTGAAGATTATATACGAGTGAATGAGTGAAATGTAGTGAGGTGCAAATGTAAATGGAAAATTGTGATGTAATCAAAATTGTAGTGTAATCAAAGATTGTATACATATAATGAGAGCTCAAATTTGTACAACTTAAAATTATAACAAAATATTCGTTTGTATAAAATATCTATTTCAATTTAAATTATGTGCAATTTATTTTATTCAACAAATATTTATTTAACTTTTTGAAAATAAAATAATACATTAACAAATACATTTAAATATATATATATATATATATATGTTTATTATCATCAAACAAAAATCATATACAAGCCTATTCAACAATCTCCCCCTTTTGATGATAACAAATATATATTTAATATTTTTAATTTATTAAATGTATTTGATTATTGATGAACTCTATTTGCTTCCCCTATTTGAGTGCTCCCTCTCTACACAAAGCTCCCCCTTCATATATGCATGTAAATAAATAAAATTATGCAAATGAGCCTAGATGCAAGTAGAAAATACAAAATAAAATATTTTACCTTTATTTGCAAAAAATATTAACCTTTCTCTCCCCCTTCTGTTATTAGCAAAAGAGCAACAGTGTTAGAAAAATAAAGATAAAGTGATAGACATTAATATCCATCGAGTATAAATATTAAATTTTAACAAAAAATCAAACAAAAATCATAAATACTCTACTAGGTGCATATTCCATTTTAGAATGATAGGAATGATGTCATCACATTAAACCATATACTTGTGTCTATTGGTGGTATATTTATATCAGGAATTTGAATATCTACTAATCATGCATGACTGTTAGGACTTTTAAATGAGATTAGTAGTATTCCAAATTTATATAAAAAGAATGAATTAAAGTATTTTCTAACCACGCATAACCATGAGGACTTTCAAATTTTATTAGAATCAACTTGTCTATTTAATTAATTAATTTTGATATGCGTTCCATACATGCATAACCATGAGGACTTTTAAATGAGCATGGAAGCACATAATCAAAATTCTAAGTAATTCACATATGCATAACCGTGAGGACTTTTAAATGAGAGTGAATACTTTGATGTTTTTATTGCTAAAAATATAATAAAATGAAAAATGAATGATTTCTTGTCTAAAAGACCACATATTAACATACCATATTGGATTTTGATGAGTGATGGTCGATAAAAATATGATAGAAATAGAATAGGTCATGGAATTTTTTATCAATAAAAAGTTCTTATAACTCTTGTTTAAACTTCTAAGGAAATTTACTAAATATACTATCTCAAGTTATAATATATGACCAATATCAAGACTCATCACTTTTTCAATCACTATTTATCTTTTCAATAATCAGTAGGGAGTCAGATTAGTTAACGTAATCATTAAAGCTCAAATTCTGTGATGTTCCGGAAATTTTGGCAATATTTATTTAATAATTTCCATTAATAATTATTTTAAAATGTGTAATATCGATATTTATCTCTAATTGTTTAATTTGATAAATGTTATCTTTTCAAAATCTATAATGATAATGATTTAATTTGGAAATTTTATTCTTTTCAAAGTTAAAATATTTAAATGATAAAATTTATCTTTCTAAGCTAATTAAAAAGATTTTCTATTTATAATGTGTATATATATGTGTGTGTATACATTGTAAATAGGGAGTTTGATTTTAATTTAAATTAATAAGAACTATTTTCAAATTTATATTTATATATATATGTATGTATATTGTAAATTGGAAAAGAAAAACTTGATTAGATTTAATATAGAAACTTTTCAATAGCTTATTTTAGAAATATATCAATGAATTAAGCATAGTTTATAATTAATAAAAATAATTTGTATATGGAAACATTGAAGGCTATTTGAAAGAAACATGAGAACATGTTAAAATAGATAAGGAATTAATTTAATAATCAGATTCAACACTTGTAAATTATAATTAAAATTTTAATAAGGAGATAAACACAAATTTTCTTATTTTTACATTTGTAAAACATTTAAACTATGCAAATAACACTTAGAGTCATTTTAATAATCTAAGTAACATGTGGCATTGCTTAATTAAATTTTGAAAACACTTATTAAAAATAGATAAGAGAAAATTTGGAGTTCATTTTGGTTCAAACCCTTTTTCCTCTTCTAATAAAAAAAAATCTACAGCAAAACTCATCTTCTCTGCAGGGATCTATGGATCTACAGCTAGTAAATTCAACCACTAATCATTTGCAAGAAAAAGGAATCAAAACTGCAACCAATCAACAAACTCCAGATTCAAAATGAAAATTAAAATTTGTTCCAGGAAACAATGTTCTCTGTTCTCTGAAAGGTGAGTAACTGCTCTTTAAATATTTCAAAAATCCAACTGTATCTTGACTTGTATGGAATGATTTTCGATGTTTGGATGGAAACTATGCTTGCATGATTGTTTGAAAATGAAAGAATGTATATGTATGTTAAAAATTTTGTGCATGTTTGAACAACAAGCTTTCAGAAAAATATAAATCAAGCTTTTTTTCCAGATTTTCGAAATCTGACATTTCAGTATAAAGAAATCTCTACATCATCAAAGAGATGTGTAAATTGAACTTTAAAACCTGTTTAAACCCTGAAATCATGTAGAAAACTGATTTTAAATTTGTGATTATGTTTTGCTTGATTAATTCATGTGGTTATATGTAAAGATATATGGATGCATTCATGTGCCTGTCAGTATTTCAATGTTGTGCTCTGTCCTTGGTTTGCATAAGCAGGTGAGTAAATTAACATTTTAAGCTTGAAAATTTGTTAACTTAGATTGTATATGAGGAGCTTAAAGCATGTTGTGAAAAACAAAAAATATTTTCCAAGATCTGCCTGCATATTTATAAAATGGGATTGATTGAGTTTGAAGGTCTGTATATAAATATGTGTCACTGTCCTTATTATCATCAGACCAAAAATCATTTCAAAATCGATTACTTACTTCTCAATCTCCTATAAGTTATACTCTTTAAAGAAGATTTGGATCTGATAACCAAACTTGATTTTTAAAATTATTTTTATAGCTTAATTAACAAGTTATTTTACTGGATAAAAGATTTACAGTGAAAATCTTATTCAACCTGGAAAATTGATTCTTTTTATTTCATAATTGTATCAAATAAACTAAATTGTATTGGAAAATGGTAAATTTTGAGATTAATTTCAAGGTTTTTAAGTGAGTAAATCTATAGGAAACTCTAGTTGAACGAATTTTGGCTTTCGAACAATCTCTGATGATAGGAGAGGTTAGGAGTCTCGAGGTCAACACTGAAGCAAGTAGGGAAGATGGAGGTCACGGAAAAAATGGGAGGTGGGTCGTTTGATGGACGTGGCGGCGGGGGCGAGATGATTTGGGTTTTAAACCTAGTTTTCGTCAAGCTGGGTAATTGGAGCACTGTCTTGCCTCTGGTGATTCGAGTGAATAAGGCTTTGGGAAATGGAGTTGTGGTGGGTCGGCAAACCATAGCCGGAGTTGTAGCAGTTTTCGTGACTGGAATCGTGGGCTCGAATGGTTTTCCTGTTGATGGATTTGGGTTTCCATTCATCTGGGATGCTCGATTTTGAATCGAGGCTGTAGATGATGTTTGAATGATCGTTGTTGTTCGAAGGGATGTTGGGTGACTTGACGATGTTGTCATCGATGGTGGGAGTAGTCTCAGGTGGTGGTGCATGTGCACGTGATGGTGGTGTGTGTCAGAGAATTTGGGGCTGTGAAGGTCTCGAAGTCAGCTTCGAGTATTTGGACGGGTAGATCGAGTTTATTCTCGAGTGTATTGGAAGTGTTTTACCTATAGGAATTGGACTTAAATTTAATCAAAGCTTTAAGAAAAATGGGAAGAAGATAAACTCGGGTTTGACTCGAGTAGATTTCGGGTTCGACCCGAAGCAGAGAAGTTAAACTGTTACAAGGGGTTTTAAAAGTTTTAAACTTGATTTTTTTGAAATTTAAAATTGGTTCGAAACTTTCTACTTGATGTTTAATAAATGTTGCTTAAACATTTTGATTTAAGAAGTTGTTAAGTGGCAATTAGGGTATTTATAAGATAAGGTTTTATCTTAAGATAATTAAGGCTATCAGGTTTTGAGAATAGGTAGTATAATTAATTAATTTGATAAATTAATTATAAAGGATTAATTATGTGATTAATTAGGAATAATTAATTTGTTAATTAATAATTAAGTGAAGATTATAAATCTATTTAGTAAAGGTTAATTAATTGTAATTAAGGATTATTAAGTAAAGATTGTTAATTAATGATCAGAGGTTAATTAATTGAGTAATTAAGTAATTAAGAATAAATTAATCAAGTAATTAAGTTTGATTTAATTAGAGAGTTTTTTTTAATTAGTTAAGTAATTAGAGGTTACTTTAAAAAAATTTAGAAGTACTTAATGTGTAATTAAGATTGATTAATAAGTTAGGTTTTATTAATTAATACTTAAAGGATTAATCAGTATTAATTAAGGGTTGATTAACAGTTTGATCAACTAGTGATTAAGGATTAATTAATTTGTAATTAAGGTTGTTAATTAATAATTAAGTTTTATTAATTAATAATTAAGATATATTTGATTTATTAATCTGTATTAAAAGAAATTGATTAATAATTATGGTTATTAATCAATGGTTGATGGTTAATTAATCAGTAAATTAGAGGTTAATTAATTGATTACAAAGTAAATTAAGGATTGATTACTTTGTATTAAAGGAGATAAATTAATAATTTAAGGATAATTAATCTATGGTTAGAGATTAATTAATTGATTGATAAGGAAATCAAGGAGTGATGAAATTAATTAAATGATTGTAATCAATTAATGGTTGATTAAGAAGGATTAGATGATTAATTTTGATATGGATTGATAATGCTTGCTTATGGATGATTGTTTGTTGAATGTCTGAATTGAATGATATCTATTGGATGATATCCACTGGAATGATATACTGTGACATTCTGTTGATATGATAAGGGTTATATCAATAATAAACGAGTGATGTTTATTTGTGTTATTACTGTATAAAAGTGACATCCAATATTTGAATTTAATCACTTAAATAACTTTGGTTAAGATGACATCGGATTCGAAGAGTCCGGAGTCGGGTATTAGTAAATACCCGAAACTACTTCGATTCTTTATAGATTGATATGTGAAATCAATAGGCTGATATGGAATAATTTAAGTAAATTGGACCATTTAATCTAAGTTTGGCACTTAGAAATTGATGTGTGAAACAAGTAATGTCTATAACAGTTTGTGAAGTTGTAAATTGATATAAGTTACCCCGGGTTTATATAAGTTTGCACGTTATTGTATTACTTGTTAGATGGGTTTACTCATGCTGGTGTCCAGCCTGACCTGGGCGTTACTTTGATGTAATGCTCGGGTCAGACCGAGTATTACAGATTTTCAGGTAAGGGCGTTTTGGAGCTCAGGAGGCGAGCTGGATGACAAGAACGTATGGAGTGTATTCCGTTGTGAGATGTTGTAGTTTATCTGGAACTAGATAATTTTAACTGTCCAGTGTTGTGTAAATATTGTAACTCTGATGTATTGTACGAAATTTAACTGATACAGCTTTCCTTTGTATAACTGTTATTTTATGTGATATTATATTTTGATCCGCTGTGAATGTGAGAATCGGTGTATCTTTTCTGTTTCTTCTTCTATCTCTTTTCCTTCTTTACTAACTATCTGGAATTTTCGGGATTGAAATTTCCGGGTCATTACAGTTGGTATCAGAGCTGAAAGGTTAAGCGAGAACCTTGGCTCTGGTAGGTTTACTCATTTAAGATAGGGTCAATGGTACCCTAAAATGAGTTGAGTGTGTGTGTGTGTGTGTGTGTGTCTATATATATATGAGAGCGTACTTGTTATTTTCTTATATAAAGATTTTAAATGATTTTATAAGAATATATTCTGATATATATTGCAATAAATATTAAGGTAATTGGATGATAAATTATTGAATTAAATTAAGTGGTAATAGAAATACAACCAAACTGAAAATTTAAATAAAGAAAAGTTTGAAATGAATTCAAACTGAAATTAAATCTTGAAGTAGGGGAAAAATTCCTAAATAAGATGAATTAGAATTGGTTTCAAACCGGAGAAATAGAATGGTTATTGTGTTTAATAATGGAATGATTGTTTTCTAATAAACAACAAAATGTTTTAAGGAAGTAACCATTTAAAAGAGAATAACTTTTAAATTTGAAAGGATGTGAATTCAAGTGGGTTTCCAACTGTGAAGTTCCGAATTCTAAATCTAAAATTTTGAAATTGTTTTAAAAGTGTTAAAGGAAATAATATCATTCAAACTATTTTGAATGTAATCTTATTTTAGAATAAGAAGTTGTTGTAAACTTTAAAAGAATTTGTTTTGAATTAAAACCAAGGGTGGTTTAAATTTTAAAATTCGGCTTGGTGGGCCAAGAAGAAAATATGTATATATGTGAGGAATATACATAATATCAATGATGGCTTGAAATAAACTCTAAATGCTGTGTTTTAAATTTGGAATGTGATGTGAAACCCAAAGTGAAGTAGGTTTTAAACTTCAGTAGGAAGGATATTAATCTGAAGTTTAAAATTTGAATGGGAATTCAAATTTTGTAAATTTGACTGGATTAGGTTAATTGAATTAACTTGGAAGAAGTTAAATAAGTTTGAATGATCAACCTGATTTGGAAATTTCAGGATGAAATTAAGATTTAACTTGGGAAGTTAAATGGTTAATATGAACTGGGAGTTAGTGTGATCTCAAAATAGGTTTGAGATCTGTAAATTGGTAATGTATGGGTGTTTTAAAATAATTTGGATAATATTATCCTATTAAAAATCTTTAAATTGGAATTGGATTTGAAGTATTTGAACCTAGAAATAGGTTTATGAAGAAGTAAAAGTTAAACTGATTTAAGAGAATTAAATCAACATTTGAAAATTAACTCGAATTTATATAATTCGAGATGATTTAAAGTGAGATTGAATTTGAAATTAGTCCAAATTGATTTGAATAATTTAGAATTGAAATTAAAATTGAATAGTTTTTAATTCAAATGGAATTTGAATTGAATTTGGGAGGAAATCAAGAATAATTCAACTTGATATGGAAATGGAATTCGAAATTGGGATTAATTCAAACCGGGGTTGAAAGGAATTGAAAATTTAAATTGGTTCAGTTTGAAATCTATTTGAATTAATTGGAATTATGATTGAAGATGGAAGTTAACTTAATTTAAATTAAATTGATTGGAAATGGAGGTTGGGAATTAAACAGTTTGACTCTGGACTATTTTCAAAATAAATTGTTTTAGTACAAATCTATTTTTCCAAACTATTTACTATACAACTTCTCTTTTTAAACCTAAAACTATCTTATACTTGTTTTACAATTATTTTTGGAACTATTTAACAATTTTTCAACTGTTTTATAAACTAATTATGATTTTTCAACTATTTTGCAATTATTTAAAATTTCTATAACTATTTGACTATTTTCCAACTATTTTACAATTACTTAACTATTTTGCACCTATTTTACAAAACTAATAATTATTTTTCAATTAATTTTTTTTTTTAACTTTTCAAGCTATTTTCTAAATTTAAACTGGACAGAGTTCAAACTGTTTATGATATGTTATCATTTGAGATAAGAAGTGAAGTGATAATGCAAATGGGATTGAAGCAATTGTGAATAAGTGAATGAAAATTAAAGTGAATGTGAATAGAAAAGAAATTGATTTGGCTAATAATCAATGAGATAAATACGTAGGATGTAAGTATATTATTCTATTCGCATAGTGATTTGATCCAGATTCGAGCACGAAATTTTGAGATAATAATGTCAATCCGAGTTGGGACTTTTCACTCGATTTTCGACGGCGAACCTGGATATGGATTGTTGATTGGTTCTGGATATTATTTATCATAGTTATGGCTATGCAAGGAGAATGACTGTTTCTAATCAAGAAACCAGATTTGTGTCCGCACTAGAAAGTCGGGTGGACGATACCAGTTCAGAAGTGAAATTGTGTGATCGAGCGAGCGATCAGATTGGTATAGCGTACAGATGATATGTGTACATCGTACAGATTTGAATGAGATTGATATTTGAAGAGTAATCAAATTTGAATAGTTGATTTTAAATAAACAAGGTTAAATAACTTTGTTATATAAGATAAATCTCCCCTTGTTGAATCTATAGCCAGAGGAAAATGAATTTTTGGAAATAATTAAGATATAAAACGGTTTTCTACAAGTTTGAAATGATCCAAAGTTTTAAAATATATATATATATATATATATATATATATATATATATAAAGGATCTTATGAGGATTTTGGAAAAGGGAACATTGGATTTGGAAAGGCTTTTGATTTTTGGGTAAAATCGATATTTGAATTTGGAAAACCTAGTTTGAGAATTATTGATTTTGGGATAATCGATTTTTTGTAAATGAGCTTTGTATGAAATCATACTAGATGTATGAGTTGAAAAATACTATATATGTATAGTATAAAGTGTTTTGGTGATAGCTCTAGCGAAAAAGGCGCTCCCTCGAAATGAACTTCTCAGGAGTGCCACCGGGTGGTGCTGCCTTGAGCCCCAAGGGGGTTTCTAAAGTTGATCCTGTGAGGAGTCCGGACTAAACTAGTTCATGAGGATTATGAGTAGAGTATACCATAGCGAAAGTTGTGTGTTTTGCTGAGAGCCAACAGTCTACGTTTGATTTTATATCGGTAGACTGCGACCTATGGTAACATAGCGAAAGTCGTGTGTGCCGCTGGGAGCCGACAGTCTACGTTTGATTTTATATCGGTAGATTGCGACCTATGTAGGAGTGGAGAAGTTTCATTTTGATAGCGAAAATCGTGTGTGCCGCCGAGAGCCAATAGTTACATGGACTTTTGCTGCGATGGCAACGTAACCCTGGAATGTAACTGCTATCTGTTGTGGGTTCCATGGTGTAA
Organism: Allium cepa; assembly: GCA_030765085.1. Classification (NCBI taxonomy): domain Eukaryota; kingdom Viridiplantae; phylum Streptophyta; class Magnoliopsida; order Asparagales; family Amaryllidaceae; genus Allium; species Allium cepa. The sequence goes on from CM060928.1 coordinate 622,518,187, forward strand.
TCAAGGGGCGGAAAGTGCCTACAGTTACATGGACTTTTGCTGCGATGGCAACGTAACCCAGGATGTAATTGCGATATGGATGAGGGTGATGATTTCCAGAGCATTCTCACCAAAAGATATATCCTCTATTTCCAAAAAATCTTTCCTATATTTTTAATAAAATTATTTTTCAAAGTATTTTCACTGGATGTTGGAAAACGAGTATGCCAAGTACTTATAGATTTTCAGTCCTACGCCTGATCAACGTATGACCAAATTTCTATCAGAACAAGGATGGACTTGTCGAAACATCAAGTTATAAAAGTATTTTTATAAAAACCATTTTAGTAATATTATATAGATTTTAAAGTGTATAAATATTTTTAATAAAGGAGTTTATGGTTTAAAAATGTTGAAAGAGAAATTTTACTAATATTAGTATTTTAATAATTCTGGCTTCGTCCCTTTTAAAGGACGAAAAGATTCAAAGGGGGGAGGAATGTGATGTTCCGGAAATTTAAGCAATATTTATTTAATAATTTCCATTAATAATTATTTTAAGATGTGTAATATCGATTTAATAATCTAATTTAACAGGATTTATCTCTAATTGTTTAATTTGATAAATGTTATATTTTCAAAATCTATAATGATAATAACTTAGTTTGGAAATTTTATTCTTTTCAAAGTTAAAAATATTTAAATGATAAAATTTATCTTTCTAAGCTAATTAAAAATATTTTCTATTTATAATGTATATATATACATTTGTGTGTATACATTGTAAATAGGGAGTTTGATTTTAATTTAAATTAATAAGAAATGTTTTCAAATTTATATATATATATATATATATATATATATATATATATCTATGTATGTATATTGTAAATTGGAAAAAAAACTTGATTATATTTAATATAGAAACTTTTCAATAGCTTATTTTAGAAATATATCAATGAATTAAGCATAGTTTATAATTAATAAAAATAATTTGTATATGGAAACATTGAAGGCTATTTGAAAGAAACATGAGAACATGTTAAAATAGATAAGGAATTAATTTAATAATGAGATTCAACACTTGTAAATTATAATTAAAATTTTAATAAGGAGATAAACACAAATTTTCTTATTTTTACATTTGTAAAACATTTAAACTATGCAAATAACACTTGGAGTCATTTTAATAATCTAAGTAACATGTTGCATTACTTAATTAAATTTTGAAAACATTTATTAAAAATAGATAAGAGAAAACTTGGAGTTCATTTTGGTTCAAACCCTTTTTCCTCTTCTAATAAAAAATATCTACAGCAAAACTCATCTTCTCTGCAAGGATCTATGGATCTACAGCTAGTAAATTCAACAACTAATCATTTGCAAGAAACAGGAATCAAAACTGCAACCAATCAACAAACTCCAGATTCAAAATGCTAATTAAAATTTGTTCTAGGAAACAATGTTCTCTATTCTGTGAAAGGTGAGTAACCGCTCTTTAAATATTTGAAAAATCCAACTGTATCTTGACTTGTATGGAATGATTTTCGAAGTTTGGATGGAAACTATGCTTGCATGATTGTTTGAAAATGAAAGAATGTATATGTATGTTAAAAATTTGGGGCATCTTTGAACAACAAGCTTTCAGAAAAATATAAATCAAGCTTTTTTTCCAGATTTTCAAAATCTGACATTTCAGTATAAAGAAATCTCTTCATCATCAAAGAGATGAGTAAATTAAACTTTAAACCTGTTTAAACTCTGAAATCATGCAGAAAACTGATTTTAAATTAGTGATTATGATTTGCTTGATTAATTCATGTGGTTATATGTACAAATATATGGATGCATTCATGTGCCTGTCAGTATTTCAATGTTGTGCTCTGTCCTTGGTTTGCATAAGCAGGTGAGTAAATTAACATTTTAAGCTTGAAAATTTGTTAACTTTGATTGTATATGAGGAGCTTAAAGCATGTTGTGAAAAAAAAAAATTTGCAATGATCTGCCTGCATATTTATAAAATGGGATTGATTGAGTTTGAAGGTCTATATATAAATATGTGTCACTGTCCTTATTATAATTAGACCAAAAATCATTTCAAAATCGATTACTTACTTCTCAATCTCCTATGAGTTATAATCTTTAAAGAAGATTTGGATCTGATAACCAAACTTGATTTTTAAAATTATTTTTATAGCTTAATTAACAAGTTATTTTACTGGATAAAGGAATTATAGTGAAAATCTTATTCAACCTGGAAAACTGATTCTTTTTATTTCGTAATTGTACTATATAAAACTAAATTGTATTGGAAAATGGTAAATTTTGAGACTAATTTCAAGGTTTTTAAGTGAGTAAATCTATAGGAAACTCGAGTTGAACGAATTTTGGCTTTCGAACAATCTCTGATGATAGGAGAGGTTAGGAGTCTCGAGGTCAACACTGAAGCAAGTAGGGAAGATGGAGGTCACGACAATAATGGGAGGTGGGTCATCTAACGGACGTGGCGGCGGGGGCGAGATGATTTGGATTTTAAACCTAGTTTTCGTCAAGCTGGGTAATTGGAGCACTGTCTTGCCTCTGGTGATTCGAGTGAATAAGGCTTTGGGAAATGGAGTTGTGGTGGGTCGGCAAACCATAGCCGGAGTTGTAGCAGTTTTCGTGACTGGAATCGTGGGCTCGAATGGTTTTCCTGTTGATGGATTTGGGTTTCCATTCATCTGGGATGCTCAATTTTGAATCGAGGCTGTAGATGATGTTTGAATGATCGTTGTTGTTCGAAGGGATGTTGGGTGACTTGACGATGTTGTCATCGATGGTCGGAGTAGTCTCAGGTGGTGGTGTATGTGCACGTGATGGTGGTGCGTGTCAGCGAATTTGGGGCTGTGAAGGTCTCGAAGTCAGCTTCGAGTATTTAGACGGGTAGATCGAGTTCATTCTCGAGTGAATTGGAAGTGTTTTACCTGTAGGAATTGGACTTAAATTTAATCAAATCTTTAAGAAAAATGGGAAGAAGGTAAACTCGGGTTTGACTCGAGTAGATTTCGGGTTCGACCCGAAGCAGAGAATGTTAAACTGTTGCAAGGGGTTTTAAAAGTTTTAAACTTGTTTTTTTTGAAATTTAAAATTGGTTTGAAACTTTCTACTTGATGTTTAATAAATGTTGCTTAAACATTTTGATTTAAGAAGTTGTTAAGTGGCAATTAGGGTACTTATAAGATAAGGTTTTATCTTAAGATAATTAAGGCTATCAGGTTTTGAGAATAGTTAGTAAAATTAATTAATTTGATAAATTAATTATAAAGGATTAATTATGTGATTAATTAGGAATAATTAATTTGTTAATTAATAATTAAGTGAGTGTTATAAATCGATTTATTAAAGGTTAATTAATTGTAATTAAGGATTATTAATTAAAGATTGTTAATTAATGATCAGAGGTTAATTAATTGAGTAATTAAGTAATTAAGAATAAATTAACAATGTAATTAAGTTTGATTTAATTAGAGAGTTTTTTTAATTAATTAAGTAATTAGAGGTTACATTAAAAAAAATTTAGAAGTACTTAATGTGTAATTAAGTTTTATTGATTAATGAGTTAGGTTTTATTAATTAATACTTAAAGGATTAATCAGTATTAATTAAGGGTTGATTAACAGTTTAATGAACTAGTGATTAAGGATTAATTAATTTGTAATTAAGGTTGTTAATTAATAATTAATTTTTATTAATTAATAATTAAGATATAATTGATATGTTAATTTGTATTAAGAGATATTGATTAATAATTATGGTTATTAATCAATGGTTGATGGTTAATTAATCAGTAAATTAGAGGTTAATTAATTGATTATAAAGTAAATTAAGGATTGATTACTTTGTATTAAAGGAGATAAATTAATAATTGAAGATTATTAATTGATAATTTAAGGATAATTAATCTGTGATTAGAGATTAATTGATTGATTGATAAGGAAAACAAGGAGTGATGAAATTAATTAAATGATTGTAATCAATTAATGGTTGATTAAGCAGGATTAGATGATTAATTTTGATATGGATCGATAATGCTTGCTTATGGATGATTGTTTGTTGAATGTCTGAATTGAATGATATCTACCGGATGATATACTGTGACACTCTATTGATATGATAAGGGTTATATCAATAATAAACGGGTGATGTTTATTTGTGTTATTATTGTATAAAAGTGACATCCAATATTTGAATTTAATCACTTAAATAACTTTGGTTAAGATGACATCGGAGTCGAAGAGTCCGGAGTCGGGTATTAGTAAATACCCGAAACCACTTCGATTCTTTATAGATTGATATGTGAAATCAATAGGCTGATATGGAATGATTTAAGTAAATTGGACCATTTAATCTAAGTTTGGCACTTAGAAATTGATGTGTAAAACAAGTAATGTCTATAACAGCTTGTGAAGTTATAAATTGATATAAGTCACCCCGGGTTTATATAAGTTTGCACGTTTTTGTATCACTTGTTAGATGGGTTTACTCATGCTGGTGTCCAGCCTGACCCTGGTGTTACTTTGATGTAATGCTCGGGTCAGACCGAGTATTACAGATTTTCAAGTAAGGACGTTCCGGAGCTCAAGAGGCGAGCTGGATGGCAAGAACATATGGAGTGTATTCCGCTGCTAGATGTTGTAGTTTATTTGGAACTAGATAATTTTAATTGTCCAGTGTTGTGTAAATATTGTAACTCTAATGTATTGTACGAAATTTAACTGATACAGCTTTCCTTTGTATAACTGTTATTTTATGTAATATTATATTTTGATCCGCTGCGAATGTGAGAATCTGTTTATCTTTTCTGTTTCTTCTTCTATCTTTTTTATTTCTTTACTAACTATCTAGAATTTTCGAGATTGAAATTTCCGGGTCATTACAAATTCAAAAATAATTATCAAATTTTCTAAAAATGACTAATCTGAAACAAGGTCAACAAAATAATTTTCTGGAAGGGGTTTTATAAAGGAAAATGTATGCTAATTGAAAATTATTTGAAATGAAACATTTGCAGATATTTTCTTTGAAAATGTGACGCAGTTAATGAATGTCTCAACATAAATCACGTTCCACTAGTAATTTTTCTATCGACCAGATTACCAGTGTTACCTGCATCTGAATTTCTCTTATCCTCAAGATTATCATTAGTTGAATGTTATAGACCAGACCGTGAAGTGTGCATCATAATCATTTTTAATCGCTATTGAATGAAATTGAATTGAAGCCGTTCAAATAAACAAATAGTGAACATAGTGACAGATCCAGAAACAAATATATCCACTTGTATCATGAGTAATCAGTAATCAATAAAACAACATCATTATCTCAAACAAATTTATATGAACTGGTGTAGAGATTATAGATGCACTTATAGTTTCTCAGCACTTATTTTCTTATAAACATTTATTTTCTTATCACATAACTGGCTGATTTAATTCAGATTATGGTGTGGATTTTCACATTTAATAAATCATTCAAGATGAATATACCGTTGCCTATTTTACCTTTACCGATAATATTTCATTGTTGCCCATTGTGATTCTTCAACCTTTATACTAGGCTAAGGAACTTTGATATGTCACCCGTTATGTGCCTGGAATAGCCAGAATCCAGGAAACATTGTTGTTGTTCCTCAGTCTACCACCACACATACACGAGAGAAGATTTTTGTGACCTGTTTGTTTTCATAGGTCTATGGTTATTAGCGGCAAAAGATTTTGAAAAATATAATTGTGTAGACCCAAAACTATTTGTAAATGTTCCCTTCGGCACCTAGATTTGTTTGACTTTGTGGAATTTTGCATTCATGCCTTCCGAAACCCAAATTGGAATAGTTTTCACGTGTTTTGGTCAATACCAGCAAATATTATGATTGTGTCAAGTTTTTCCACATATCATGCACTTTAATTTGACTCGATTAATTTCATTTTTAACAAGTTCAGTTTGATTATATCCAAGTCCTTGTCTATCTATATTAACAATTTGTTTTCCTAATAGCATATTTAACGATCTTTCACTTTTTGAAAATTTTGTTAAAGTTGTAGACAGTTGTTGGACTTGTGTTTTGAGATATTCATTTTCATTTAATAATTGTGTTCACTTTTTAATAGAATTTTCTCTCCTCCTATTTTCACTTTTTTTAAAATCAGATTTTCATTTTCAAGCGATTTAATTTTAATTTCTGGTTTTTTAATTTCTTCTTCAAATGATGGAACACCTATCACACTTAGGGCTCTTGCTTTGATAGTTTTTAATCAATTGGTCAAGTTGTTTATTTAATTTTATCAATTTATCTCTTTGTGATTCAATTTCATTGTATTTCTCCCTAAGTCGTTTGAAACTGCCATTTACTTCGTGAATATATATATATATATATATATATATATATATATATATATATAAGCAATTCGGCATGAGTAAGTTTTAATACCTCACTTGTCTCGTCCTCATCACTTTCAGTTGTATCACCTCGAAGGCACAGATCTGCTTTTTCGCTCTCACTGCTAGTGCTTTTATCATCTTCATCAGTTTTATCCCAAGTGGCTGCAAAACTTCTCCTTTTCGGTTTCTTTCCTTGGTTGAATCGATTCTGAGGATAATTGGGCTTGATGTGGCTCGGTTTATTGCAACTGTGATAGGTGATTTCCTGCTCTTTCGAGTTGTCTAGTTGTCATGACCCGAAATCCAGCGATTGAAAATCGACATCAAATACCTCACTTGTATTCGACTACTGGAGATTCAAACATTGAACTTCAGTTCGGATGGAGCTTATAACAACATTAGATGAAAATAAACAACGGAAAAAATGAATATCACTGATCACAACACAAATACAACTTTGGTACAATATCCACACAACATTGATCACCAAATCAGAGTGATACAAATATGATACGACAATAATACGACAACAGAAACTTCAACAAGTTTCCAACATACTTCACTTTGACAAGGTCTTCAAAACTATAACACTTTAAGAGACCTCCAAATCCAAAAGCTTCCAAAAATCCGAAAGCTTTCGAAAGACTTCAAAATCCAAGCTAGCTCGAAAACATGGATAACCTGCTTCTAGGCTGCCCGTGTGAAAATTATGAGCACCCAGAGTTTAGGAAGGGAACAATAAACTCTGTGTCAGTCATGGGACTGGTATGAGCAAACAAAAACAGTTGCTTGAAATAAAAACAATTTATAAAAGAAAATCGATATGCTTTTTGGAAAATGAAACTACCATAAGACCTCCCACCACACACACAATGAAAACGCAGCCTTGGAGGAGATTTATTCTTATGATAGTCAAACATGCTTAGTACGAGAAAACTCTTTTAGATATTAATGTTAGTGCATAGTGTGAAAACATTTTCGAAAGTATAATATTAATCTTAGCCAGCATACCACATTTCATCGTATGCCTATTATAGCTACCATGTTTTGTAGTAGGTTACCGCAACGCTGCATGGCATGTTATACAACTAAAACCGTACAGGGCTCATATTGTTTTGTTTGGATTTCCAACAAATGGTCAGACAAAGGAACTTCCCGTATAAAATGGAATGCCTCTGGAGGGACGTCCCCGAGAACGTAACCAGATCTCTGCCAACACAAGGCCAGGTTACATCTGTAACTAGGCAACTACTGACGCGAGTATGCCATCTCCCGGTCATTACCAACCTTTATCCGAAGCCCTTCTCAACCAACAACCACAAAGCAATAAGTTTGCAGCAGCCACAAAGTTAAGTATCTAGGCTCTAGACCATGATACCACTTATAATCCAAAAGAAAATGGACATACCCTAAGGGGGCGCTACCCTCAAATAACCTTACTGCAACGATTCCTATTTTGACCATAACCGGGTTGTGTGGTTCGACGATGTCTCGTCCACAAAGCTACGCTTTTTCACAAAGCCATACTTCGATCAACAAATGATCAGCAGCACTCAGCACGCCACACTACCAAATTGAGAGTATATCTCTAATAACATTCAACTACATAACCTCTGAGCTCGCACGTCTTAGAGAAGGGTGTTAAGCTAAGAGAATAAATTCTCCGCCACCAACAGAAATGTATTTGAAAGAAATCAGCTTTATATCTCAAATTGTAATGCCAGACATACAACCATACAAGTCTGTTCCGGGTTCGAACAGAACCGAAGGCACTTCCAAAGAAGCCCTTGCAATACGGGAATCCACAATCCCGATCGGACTCCCCATCACATATGGAGATCTCTATACCAGAGCAACTCAATGCAGAGTCATTCGACAGGTTATCCTATCATTCTCGAAGACGCCTGGTCTTCACTACCGTGTTCAAATGCTATCCATTTCGTCATATCACATATTCGGAATGGGTTATACGACATAAAAGTCCTTTCCCGGCTAAACGGAGTAGTGAGTGCTCAAATTAAAAATACATGGATATATCATTCACAAAGTTTCACAGGTTCGATGTGGGTTTTGGATAACCAACTGGAATCCGATCCCTATCGCATCAAAATTCAAACGCCGTTTTACGGGCCAATTGGTTTTCACATTCACACAGAAGTATATTCATCGCAGATATCACAGCTCATCACAAAGCATTTCATATTACATAGCATCACATCACATATCAGAAATATCAGTCCAACACACAGCATTTAATAACAATTAAACATCTTCAAGTAAGATGAATAAATCATGTGGTTTTAAATTTATTTAACCACATAACTATTTTCATTCGTAATCTTTAATCAATGATTAAATTATTATTAATTACAATTGATTAAGTCTTAATCACCTTCATTAATTTATCATTCTTGAATTAATTATCATAATTAATTAAATCTTAATTACTTTTATTAATTAATTACTCCTTAATTAATTAATAATTAATTACAAATTAATTAACCTTAATTATTTATTAAATTAATCTTTAATATTAAATAATTAATTAAGTAATTACTTCTTAAGAAATTATATTAACAAAATCATTAATTATTTAATAAATCAAGAGATAAATTTGTTACCTTGATTATCCTTTTAAACCTTGTTTAACCATTATCCTTATACATTGGTTGCTTTAGAAAGTTAAGATTAGCTTAAATAACATTCTATCTTAATTTCCTTTTAAATTTCATTATTTGATATAAATGACTTTATAAAACGATGTATCAAAAGTTAAATAAATTAAAAATTAATTACTTTAAAAACATCTTACTTAAATCTTGAATTAAATTCAAAAATTTGATCAAATCATCATTTGAAAACATGGTTTAAAAGTGTTTACAAATTTGAAAATTTTTAAAGTAAATACTATTTAACATATTAAGCTCGATACCCGCTTCGAGTCACACCCGAGAAAAATTCTCGTTTGCTTCGGGTTTTATCAAAATTCAACCCTTACTCCAATTTTTTTCAAACTTACTATTTAGCTAAGTGTTTTACCCCGCATATCAAAATCACTCTCGAGCCCAAAATCGAGTTATCACACGTTCCACCCTGAGGCTTACTTTGAGTCGAACCCTTCTTCCCTAATACTCTTTCTACTAACACAAACCAAATCGCTGTGCGCATGCACAATCGGAATCGCCATCGTTGGTCGAAGCTCCAGCCTCTATCGAGTCGACGACAACCCCCCTGAATCCCACGAGCACCCAGAAACCCATAACGTCGACGAATTCGAAATTTTGCTATCGACCCCAAACTGAAGCAAAACTGATCATCACGAAATCACTTCGATCATCCACCTCAGTCCATCAGCAGTCACGCGATCGTACCCGAAGCTCCATCGATGTTTAATGCTCGTAACAGCACTGACGCAATCGACTCCAGTCGACCAACGACGTCGCAGCAACCAAAATTCCGACCTTTACAGAAAAAGGGTTTAAACCCAAGTTGTTGATCTGTAGACACCACGGTGATTTAAAAGTTCATTCAACAATTTTGTGATGACCCCAGACCACCATGCTAGCATCTGCCATGATCGCAAGACGTATTTCGTCGTCGATCATCAGAATTTCGTTAAAACCCGTGCCAAGTTCATCTTCAAATTTCTCATTGAATACATTATTAAAAATATTGATTTTAATCTTAAAATTCAATATTTTCAAAGATGATTTAGATTATATAATCAAATTGAATAATTAAGGAAATCAAATTTTAATTATAATTTGAGCTTACAGTACTTTCTTGTTCCTGACCCCATATTTTTGATATTAGTTTATAAAATTCAGTTTAAGTGAATTTAAACACTTTTTGTTTTTACACTTCGATCTAACAAAGATTAGGTGTAGAGATTTCTAGGTTTGATAGGTTTTTGAAAAACCAGAAACTGGAACAAGGGTTGGTAAACCTGTAAATGAACATGTACAGGCCAGATGTATTCATATGTTCACATATTCTTGCATGCAAACCAATGTTTCAGTCTTACTGAAATCTTGCATTCAAACAGTAGATCAGATATTAGGGTATTAAAAATGTTTACTCACCTGTTATGCCTGAAAGCAGAAAACAGAAAGGAAGTTTATACTGTCAGATTTTGAAGACTGGGAATAAAAATGATTTTTGATTGCTGAATTTTTTATCTTGATCTTGGAATCTGATGATAAACTTGACTATTAGCAGAAGCTTTGCTGTTTTGTTTACAGATTTGGTTTTACAATGCCTGATTCTTGAATTTGCTTGATCTTGAGTTGCTGATTAAAAAATTGAAGAAGAAGCCTTGTTTCAATTTGTTTTGATTTTCTGGTTTGTTTGATTTGGTTTTAAAGTTTGCTTGATAAATTTTCTTTCTTTTTCTAGTTTTGAGAGTTTGTATAGGTAAAAGAAATGAGAGAGGAATGAGAAAAATAGCTTAATTTTCTTTTGTAAATTTTCTTAAAAATTAAATCAAAATAGATGACACTTGTTTATTCGCTTTCTAGGATTTAAACACTTGTTATATTAGGTGTCTCACTAGTTAACACTTGTATTACTATGCATGAAAATTTTAAGTAAAAGTTTTTATATTATTTTTCTTTCTTATTTAAATAATTACATTCCTTTTTATATTTATGCAACCTTTTGAAAGAAAAAGTTTTTAGTACTAACTTATGAAACTATACAAATATGTTAATGTATTTGAGTCCAAATAATTTTACTTAATATATTTATTTTTTAAAATTTAAATTCAAATTCAGATTCAAATTAAAATTCATATTCAAATTTGAAATTCAATCCATTCTACGTACATATGTATATAGATATATAATCAAACAAAATATTCATATGTTTTGAAAATTTAATTAATTCAAATTAACGCAAATTCAATTTCAGAATTTCAAATAAATCACAAATTTTAAATTGATAAATTTTTGGGGATGTTACAGGTTCCCCCCTTAAGAAAATTTCGTCCTCGAAATTTGAAAGAGAGAGGAAGACAAACAAAGAAGATATGAAGATATAAAAGATAAAGAAATGGCTTATCAATCAAGGCAGAATATCCACTCTGCAATTGGGATAGGACTTCTACATGATATCCTCTGTTTCCCAAGTACAGTCCTTTGGATCACCGCTCCATTGCACTTTGACTAGTTTCATAATTTTGTTCCTCAATTGTTTTTCATCACGATCGATTATTTTCAATGGCTCTCTTTTAACTGCTAAGTTGGAAGTAATTTCAAGATCCTGCTGAGCTGCCTCTTCAATAATAATATCTGGATCGTGCGTATATTTTCGAAGGTTAGAAATGTGGAACACATCATGCACGCCAGACAACCAGCTGGGTAGCTGCACTCGATATGCTAGAGGACCGTTCCTCTTCAGAATAGGAAAAGGACCAATATACCGTGGTGCCATCTTACCGGTTTTCCCAAACCTTAACACTCCACGCATTGGAGACACTTTTAGAAATACCGAATCTCCAACTTGAAATTCCAAATCTCTTCTTTTGCGATCATAATAACTCTTTTGATGGCTTTGAGAAATTATTAACTTCTATCGAATAAAATCAACTTTCTTCATGGCTTCTTTAATCATATCTGGTCCAAGGACGAGTCTGTCACCTGACTTGATCCAGCATGTAGGTGATCGACACGAACGACCATATAAAGCCTCAAAAGGAGCCATTTCGATACTGGCTTGATAGCTATTATTATATGAGAATTCTACCAGATATAAATGGTCCTCCCAAGAACCACCAAAGTTGAGAATACAAGCTCGCAAAAGGTCTTCTAGAATTCGATTTATCCTCTCAGTCTGCCCATCAGACTATGGATGATAAGCCGTACTGAAGTTCAGTTTTGTCCCCAATGCGGCTTGAAATGCCTCCCAAAATCTACTAGTGAAGATTGGATCACGATCACTCACTATACTGCTAGGAATACCTTGGAGACAAATAATTTCTTTTATATACAGTTCCGCCAAACTTGCTGCTGTCCGACTGGATTTCACTGGAATGAAGTGAGCAGTTTTGGTTAGACGATCCACTATAACCCAAATTGCTTCATTTCCTTTCTTAGTTCGTGGCAACCCATCGATGAAATCCATCGATACTTGATCCTATTTACACTTCGGTACTTCCAAAGGCTGAAGTAAACCCGCCACTTTTCTTTGATCACTTTTAGTTTGTTGACAGGTAGCACATCGACACATATATAGATATGTCCCTTTTTATCGTCTTCCACCAGAAACTTCTTTTGATATCACGATACAACTTATTAACTCCTAGATGTATACAAAGTTTGGACTTGTGGCATTCGTCCAAAACTTCACGTTTCATATCCAGAATGTCAAGGACACAGATCCTGCCTTCCAACCTTATAATTTCATTATCATCGATTCCAAAACTGGAATCTCACCCTGACGTATTCTTTTAAAAATTCCATGAAGAAATTGGTCCTCTTTCTGTTTGCTAGCAATCTTTTCAAGGAGAGTAGGAGTAACAACAAGACATGCAAGAATAACATGCCTCCTACTTAGAGCATCGGCAACCACATTGGCTTTTCCGGGTGTATATTGAATATCTAGGTCATAGTATGCCAGAAATTTCAACCAACGTTGTTGTCATAGATTCAAATCTTTCTGGGTGAAGAGATACTTTAAAGATTTGTGGTCGGTGAATAATTCAAAATTTTCACCTAAACAAGAAGAATTCATTAAGTATAGATTAAGTTAAGTTGAACTTTAAAATTTTCTTTTAGAAAAGCTGAAGAAGATTCTTACCTAGAAGATAATGCCGCCAAATTTTTAAGGCGAAAATAACAGCCAAAACCTCCAAATCGTGTGTTGTTAGTTTCTCTCGTACGGACATAATTGTCTACCCATGTAGGAAATTACCTTCCCATTTTGCATTAATACTGCACCTACCCCATCACCACAAGCATCAGTATAGACAGATAAGCCTTTGTTTCCATTAATAATAGCGAGAACATGAGCAGTAGTCAATCTCTTTTCAATTCCTGGAAAGATTCATCACACTTCAGAGTCTAATTGAACTTGGCATTCTTCATGTTAGCTTAGTCAACGGACTAGCTATCTTATAAAAGTCTTGAACAAACTTCCGATAACACCCTGCTAAACCCAGAAAACTTCGAACTTCTTTTGGAGTTGTGGGTCGCTTCCAGTCAAGAATAGCGAAAATTTTGCTAGGATCAACAGAAATCCCTTCTTCTTAACAATATGGCTAAGAAATCTAACTTCTTTGACCCAAAAGTGGCATTTAGAAAATTTGGCGAATAAAATGTTCCTTCTCAAAATCTCCAAAACAATTCTGAGATGTTCAGCATGTTCCTCTTCGGTTTTGGAGTAGATTAGGATATCATCGATAAATACAAGAGCAAATTTATTCAAAACCTAACGAAACACATGGGTCATCAAATCTACGAAGTACGCGGGAGCATTGGTTAGTCCAAAAGTCATGACTAACCATTCATAGAATACATCCGGACCCCTAAAAGCAGTCGAGTGAACACAATCTTCAGCAATTCGTAGCTGATGAAATCCCTGGGCTAGATCCATTTCTGAAAAGAATCGTGCACCATGTAGTTGATCAAATAAATCGTCGATCTTGGGTAAGGAAAACTTGTTTTTAAGAGTTTGTTTATTGAGATCGCAGTAGTCGACACACAATACCAAAGATCCGTCAGATTTAGCAACAAACACCACAGCCGAACCCCATTCAAAAATGCTAGGACAAATCAGTCCTTTTTCTAGCAAATCACTGGTTTGCTTGACTAGTTCAATTCTTTCCCAGGGTTCCATCCTTCGACTAGCATGAACGATAGGATGAGCATTCGGAATCATGTCAATTCTAAATTTAATCTCTCAATGTAGGGGTAAAGATTTCACTTCTTCGAATACGTTGGGAAAATGCTGGACAATCGAAACGGACTCCAGAGTAGGTTCAGGATATCCCAAAGTATACATCAGTTTATCTCTCTTAGGACTCGGATCCTCATAAGAGATTTCAATAAAATTTCCCAGCTTCGATTTGACCAAAATCGTTCGATTGTTTCAATCTAATTTGGCTTCGTATCTCGTTAACCAATTCATTCCGAGTAGAATTTCAAATTAATCGAAGTCGAGAATATAAGGGTTGATAGGAAATTGGTGGCCAGAATACGAGATAGGCACTCTACTACAATGTAGACAAAGATTTGTAGAACCACCCACCGGATTCTTCACACAAATAGGTTCATCGACAAATTTAGGTTTAAGTTTTAATTCATTCACGATTTGTTGGGAGATAAAGCTATGTGAAGCTTCTGTGTCGAATAAAACTCTAACGATTCTATCACCAACAATGAGGTTAGCCTCTAAAACTCCCTTTCCTTCATTCGCCTTTGAAGTTGAGGGTGCATCTTGTCTCATGTATATTTTTGCTACTTGTGCTTATTTCTTTTTCGGGAAATTTTTAACTCCGTGACCTGGCTGGTGACAACAATAGCATTCCTTGGATCTTCGACTTGTCTTCACGAGTTGATCTTTCATTATTTGTTTCTTTGGCTTTGCACAATCATTTGCTAAATGTCCTTTCTCCTGACAGTTATAGCAAGTAATATTTCTAGGTGGGTTCTCTAGATTACTCCTCTTTTCCTTGCCTTGAACCAGCTTCTTCCCTTTGAATTTTCTTTTCTTCCAATTCAAACTACTTGAACTCCCCTTCACTTCTGGAACTTTCTGCATATCTAGGGTGACATATCGATAACCCATATCAATCAAGTCCTAAAAAGATTCTTCTATGTGAGCTGTCATCCTTTTGTGTTACTTCTTATTCATTCCTCGAATGAATCTTTCATTCTTCTTCAAAGGTGTATTCACCAGCTCCGGACCAAATCGAGACAATTCGTTGAATTTATTCAAATACTCCTCAAATGATAGACTTCCTTGTTTAAAATCTATGAACTCCTAGTACATTCGGGAGATACCCGCAGATGGAATATATCGCTGCTCAAACACTTCTTTAAATTGTCTCCAAGTAAACTCATCTTCTGTCTCATCTACAGTAACTGTCTCCCACCAAGCAAGAGCTTCCTCTTGGAGTTGCCAAGAAGCTATTAGTCGCTTTTGATCGTATTCCAATTTCAATCCCCTGAAAATTCTTTCATACGATCTAATCCAGGCTTGGGTTTCAACAATAGACTCCTT
The DNA here is from genome assembly GCA_030765085.1 of Allium cepa. Lineage (NCBI taxonomy): Eukaryota > Viridiplantae > Streptophyta > Magnoliopsida > Asparagales > Amaryllidaceae > Allium > Allium cepa. Next base: position 622,533,802 of record CM060928.1, read on the forward strand.
GCCAGTGAACGGCTTTCCACCAAGTCTCAAGAAGCTTTTGGAGGATCTAGATTAACCCTAGAGGAGGGGGGTGAATACGGTTATAGCAAATTTTCTCGAACTAAACGCAAAAAACAAATTGCAGAGAAATAAATATGCTGAAAAGTAAATCACACACAAAATTTACCCAGCTTCGGCAACCCCTGCCTACTGCTGCATTCCCAGATTTCTATTAGGATTAAACAGTCTCCCGCTTACAAACACTCTAACAGACTCGTACAACCTGCTACCGCGTATAGAGTTTTGCAAACTCGCACACCCTGCTCATTGAACTAATCCTAACTAGACAATCTGACACTACCTACAACCTAGGTGGTGATTTACCAAGACTTGATTTGAAAAGAACAAATAAAAATAAAACTAATAAACAAAAACCCCCTTTAATAAAAATAAACCCAAGAATTTAAAATAAAGCCCTTTGTAATAAAACAAGGCCGGCCTAAATTTTCTTCTTTAACCCGATCCTCTTTTCTCTTCTTTGGCCCGTTCCTTTTCTTTTGGCTTGTGAGAATAATGGCGGTCGTTCCTCTTTGCAACTAAATTAGGGCTTCGGCTCTTTTATTCCTTGCTTCCAAAATTAGGCTTTTGAAGCTTCGCCATTTTGTTGATCGATACAGTGGTTTGCGTGTTGCCTTGCTCGCTGCTTCTCTGATGATCGATTTTCTGGTTGCTTTGCTTGCGCTCGTTCGCAGCTGCTCCTTTGATCAAGTTCGATAGATTGTGGTATGTAATTTTTCCCTTTCGTTGCTGGTTTAATTGCTTGCTTGAACTCGATGCCGATGATGAATTTGTTGGGTGAATATTTATATGGATTCTGAGACCTTAATCAATTCGATACTTTCCTAAATTTCGATTTCCTGATGCACACGGCTTTTATTATGGAACGTTCGATTTTTCTTGAGTCATACGAAAAGAAAACTTTCCTGTTTTGATTTGTTTGACTTTCCTATTTTCGGAAATTTCCATTTTCATACATACTTGATTTCGTGTATACCAATCCACAACTCTGCATTACTTCGGCCATCACTGTTTTCATCCCTGTGAGCTTCGTCTCTGGCCTTGTTTGATTTTAGCCTTGACCGCCTTGATGCTGTAACCATACTTTTGGCATGATTGTTCTGGTCTTGTTTGTGTATTTTGTTGGTTTTATTTGCACGTTGCTATTCTCCGTTGCACTTGCTCATTTACACTGCTTCATCATGTCACTTGATCTGTTTCATTTGAGTTGTAGCTTGATAATCATGTTTGCACTCTCTGACCTTTGTCTGGGTTTATTTGATATGCTATTGATTTATGAGTTGTTGGTCGACTATCTCTTTGAGTTGCAGTGCTTCATGTTGTATTCATCCCTGTAGTATAACCTGCTGCACTCTGGCTTGTTTATTTGGACTGCCTGTGCATATCTTTGATGGTTCAGTGGTGTCACTTGTGCATTGTTGTACTTGGTGGTCTTTCATGATGTATTTGCTTTTGCAGTCTCTTGTGGTTTCAAATTAGTTCCATTTTCATTGACTTTTTGTTGCACGTGCTTCATGATGATTGCATTATATTGTGATATTGAGTTGGGCATTTTTTTGTCTCTGATCTTTCTGAAGCTCGAGTTGCACACTGCTGTTTTGAGTCACTTCCATACTTGAGCATTGTTCCATGTATTTGCATTGTACCATGCTGTTACCTCTCTTGTATCATTGATGTTTGTATCTTGCCACTGACTTGTGTTTTTTTTTTCATTTGTATCACTGCAAAACTGCATGTTACTGTCTTTGTGGTCTGCACTTGCACACTGCTGCTTGTTGCACTTGTTGTTCACCTCTCTTCATTGATCCTTGTACATGTTGTATTGTCTCTGACCTGTGCACATTGTCACCTTAGTCCTGTTGCATTCATTGCTGTTGAGTTGCTTCACTATACTTTGGTTTGAGTGGTCATTTATGCATTCATTTTGTCACACTGAACTATTTACTGACTTGATTCTCTGTTGTAACTGGACCTGGTCATTGCTTGCATCACTAGTCTTTTGGTCATGTTGAACTGTTGCACTGAGTCTCTGGTTGATGCATTGCCACACTGAACTTGATTCATGCTTGTTGCATTCATTTGTTTGTTGCAGTCCATGTTGCATTGAGTAGCTGAACTTGTTGTCTTGTGCACTGAATCTTGATGGTCAAGTTGCATGTATCAGTTTGATTGTTTGGTGCCTTCTTGACTCTTCAGTCTGTGCATTGACCTTGTGTTGAACCCAGTTTTAAAACTCGGGTTTTACCTTGTGCTGCTGACAAGATTTTGAATATATTGCACCTGAGTTGAACCTGTCTGTATATTTGGGTTTGACCTTGTGCACACCTGTCCCTGTAGCGTTATCAAGTGTATATATCTATGTGCACGACTTTATGGCATGTACAGTGATACACTGTGCATGTCATACTGTTTGTGTGTGATGAATTAAAATGTGAATGATGACGAACAACCCAAATAACTGAGGCAAATCATATTTTCAAAAATCATATTTCATTTTATATTGCAAAAATATTTCTTTTTCAATTTTACTACGTTAGTGAATATTTTTGCAGATTGCTCAGATGCTAGATTCTAACTGGAATGAAGTTGAAGATAAACTACGAGTGTGAGTGGTATGTAGTGAGGAAATTATGTAAACTGAATTGTGATGTAATTAGAATCAAAATTGTATATGTATAGTGAGAGCTTGAATGTGTACTATTCAAAATTGTAATAAATATTTGTTTGAATAAAAATTCTGTTTGAATTCAAATTCTGTGTTATTTATTTTATTCAACAAATATTTATTTAATCTATGAAAATTAAAATAGTACATTAACAAATACATTTAAATGAATATATATGTGTTTATTATCATCTAACAAAAATCATATAAGCGCATATTCAACAATCTCCCCCTTTTGATGATAACAAACATATATTTAAGATTTTGATTATGTTAAATGTATTTGATCAATGATATACTCTAATTGCTCCCCCTATTTAAATGCTTCCTCTCTACATGATGCTCGCCCGACATATATGCATATAAATAGAAATATATAAATAAGCCTAGATGCAAATGGAAAATTATTTGACCTTTGCTTGATTCTATTTGACAAAATCTTAACTTTTCTCTCCCCCTTTTGTTATCAGCAAAAGAATAATAATGTTAGAGAAAAATAGAAATAAAGTGATCGATATTAATCCAACATTAAACTCAATATGGATATAAATATTAAACTTCAATAAAAATTAAACAAAAATCATAACTACCCTTGTTAGGCGCATATTCCACTTTTAGAATGATGGAAATGATGTTCTCATATAAAATCATACAGTTGTATCTACTTGTGGTACATTTATATCAGGAATTTGAATATCTACTAATCATGCATAACCGTTAGGACTTTTAAATGAGATTAGTAGTATTCCAATTTAATTTTAAAAATGAATTCAAGTATCTTCTAACCACGCATAACCGTGAGGACTTTTAAATGGGATTAGAATCAACTTGCCTATTTAATCAATTAATTTTGATATGCGTTCCATACATGCATAACCGTGAGGACTTTTGAATGAGCATGAAAGCACATAATCAAAAATCCAAGTAATTCACCCATGCATAACCGTGAGGACTTTTAAATGAGAGTGAATACTTTGGATATTTATTTATTTTTACAAAAAAAATTGAAATGAAAAACAAATGATTCCTGATTATAGTACCACATATCGACAAACTATATTTAAGATTTGATAAACAATGGTCGATAGAAATATGATAGATATAGAAATGGTCATGGAATCTTTACCTAATAAAAAGTTTTATAACTCTTGTTTGAATTCCTAAAGAAATTTTCCAAATATACTGTCTTGAGTAATGTATGTTAAATATCAACACTTATTACCTTTTCAATCACTATTTATCTTTTTGATAATTAGTAGGGAGTCGGATTAGTCAAAATTTGTCATTTAAAATCAAATAAAAATGACTAATCTGAAAATATGGTCAACAATGATTTTCTCGAAGGGGTTATATGAGAAAAAAATTTCTGCTAATTGAAAATTATTTGTAATGAAAAGTATGCAGATATTTTCTTTGAAAAACGATGCAGTTACTAAATGTCTCACCATAAATCACGTTCAACTAATAAGTTTTCTGTCAACTAGATCACCAGTATGATCTGCATCTGAATTTCTCTTTCACTCCAAAATATCACTAACTAAATTTGATAGACCAGACCATGAAGTGTGCATAAAAACTCAAACTCAATTTTTAACAGCATTTTAAATTTGAATTGAAGTCGTGTAAATAATCGGAAACTGTGAATATAGAGTTAGCCGAATTATAACCTAATGCATTATCATCCAACAAAACACTATGCTTAATCCAAACATATATGTATGAAGTAATTCGAAGAATAGTGTTTTTGGTATAAATATAATTGGCCAACTATGTCGATCAAGTCAGAATCAAAAAATCATCATCTCTTTATCATCACATTATTGGCTGATTTAATTCAGAGTACGGTGCAGATTATCACATTTAATATATCGATCAAATAAATATACCTTCACCTGTTTTACCTTTACGATAATTTTTCGTGGTTGCCCATTGTGATTCTGTCACCTTTGTACTAGGCTAAGGAACTTTGCTTTGTTGCCCGTTGTGTTTCTGGAACAGCCAAAATCAAGCGAACACTGTTGTTGTTCCTTAGCCCGCCGCCATACCTACATGATGAAAGATTTTTGTGACCTATTTGTTTTTATAGGTCCATGATTGTTAGTGGCTGAAGCATTGTGAATAAACAAACCCTTTGGAACCCAAACTTGTTTTGTCATTTCATTCTTATTCCAGTATACATGAAATTTGTTTGTAGAATTCTTAGGAACCCAAACTTGTATAAAGTTTGTGTCCTTGTTCCTATGACTACAATTTTCAACACGATGTCCAATTATTTCATATCTAGCAATGAAACTCTTACTTTTTGCATTATCACCAACTTGTGTTTTCCCAAAGCCTAGTCCTTTTCTGTTGTTAGAAAAAATTTGATTTCCCAATAACATGTTGAATGATTTTTCTCCTCTTGAAAAGTTATTCAGAGATTTCTCAAGATTTTGGACTTTGGCTTTTAGTGTTGTGTTTTCAGTTACAAGTGAGGTGCATCTATTTATAAAATCCTTTTTCCTAGTGTCAATGATTTCCTTAAGACTCAAGTTTTCTTTTTCAAGATTCTCAGAGCTATTCTTAAGTCTTGATAATTCTGAATCTAAAATTTTACATTTTTTACAGTCTAGGTTTTGAATATTTTCAAGTTCAGTTTCTAACCTAAAATTTTCACGAGCAAGTTCTCTCCTATCAGATTTCAGTTTTTCAATTTTAGATTCAAGAGTATCAACTACTTTAGTAAGATCAAGACACATAAAAACAAGTTCTTTATAAGAATAGTCACCTACCTCACTAGATTCCTCTGAGCTTGCTTCTGAATCTGATTTTGCCACAAGACACAAGTTAGCCTCCTCTGAGCTATTATTCGAAACTTCCTCTCCTTCTTCATCATCCCAAGTTGTTGCAAAGGCCTTCTTCTTCTTTTTTTTCCTTGGTTGTTTTTGAGAAGTGGGCATTCTTGTTTGAAGTGGCCAGGCTTGTTGCAGTTAAAGCACGTCAGTTCATTATCGGAATTGTCAGAATCTTTTGACCTGTTACCACTTGTTTTCTTCTTGCGTGGCTTGAATCTTGACCATTTTCTAAGATTATTGACAGCCATTGCAAGCTCTTCAATTGGATCTTCTTCTTCTTCATCGCTCTCTTCTTTGCTCTTTAAGGCAATCGTCTTCTTCTTTGGTTCGGAGTTGTTGCGTTCCTCCTTTGCTTTTAGCTCAATCTCATATGTCATCAAGTTGCCTCAATGCATAGTTTACTCAGATCTTTCGATTCTTGTATTGCCGTGACTTTTGCCTCAAAGTTCATCGGTAAGACTCGTAGCACCTTCCTCACAAGCTCTACCTCAGTGAATACCTTCCCAAGCGCTCTAGCATTGTACACCAAAGTTGAAAAGCGTCCAAACATGTCCTTTATGCTCTCGCCTTTATCCATCACAAAGTTCTCATATTCATTGCTGAATATGGCTAGACGAGACTCCTTGACTTGAGAAGTTCCTTAATGTGTCACCTCCAAAGTATACCAAATTTCCTGTGTAGTTTTACAATGAGAAATTTATTAAATTCAGTTTTATCAAGAGCACAGATCAAAGCATTCATGGCTTTAGCATTTGTAGTTTTTAATTTCTTATCGTTAGCATCCCACCTATCCTTAGGTTTAGGAATCTCAGTATCCCCAACAGTTATAGTGGGAGATTTATAGCCAGTTTCAATAATGCCCCAAACATCATAATCAACAGAACTAAGATAAATACCCATTCTAACTTTCCAATAAGCATAATCATTCCCATTAAACATGGGTGGCCTAACAATAGATTGCCCCTCAGAAAAAGAATTATTTGGTGGATTCATGACTCCAGAGTTAAAGAAAAATACCAAGCTCTGATACCACTTGGAGGATCTAGATTAACCCTAGAGGGGGGTTGAATAGGGTTATAACAAATTTTCTCGAACTAAATGCAAAATACAAATTGCAGAGAAATAAATATGCTGAAAAGTAAATCACACACAAAATTTACCCAGCTTCGGCAAACCCTGCCTACTGCTGCATTCCCAGATTTCTGTTAGGATTAAACAGTCTCCCGCTTACAAACACTCTAACAGACTCGCACACCCTGCTACCGCCTATAGAGTTTTGCAAACTCGCACACCCTGCTCACTGAACTAATCCTAACTAGACAATCTGACACTACCTACAACCTAGGTGGTGATTTACCAAGACTTGATTTGAAAAGAACAAATAAAAATAAAACTAATAAACAAAAACCCCCTTTAATAAAAATAAACCCAAGAATTTAAAATAAAGCCCTTTGTAATAAAGCAAGGCCGGCCCAAATTTTCTTCTTTAACCCGATCCTCTTTTCTCTTCTTTGGCCCGTTCCTTTTCTTTTGGCTTGTGAGAATAATGGCGGCCGTTCCTCTTTGCAACTAAATTAGGGCTTCGGCTCTTTTATTCCTTGCTTCCAAAATTAGGCTTTTGAAGCTTCGCCTTTTTGTTGATCGATACAGTGGTTTGCGTGTTGCCTTGCTCGGTGCTTCTCTAACGATCGATTCTCTGGTTGCTTTGCTTGCACTCGTTTGCAGCTGCTCCTTTGATCAAGTTCGATAGATTGTGGTATGTAATTTTTCCCTTACGTTGCTGGTTTAATTGCTTGCTTGAACTCGATGCCGATGATGAATTTGTTGGGTGAATATTTATATGGATTCTGAGACCCTAATCAATTCGATACTTTCCTAAATTTCGATTGCCTGATGTGCACGGCTTTGATTATGGAACGTTCGATTTTTCTTGAGTCATACGAAAAGAAAACTTTCCTGTTTTGATTTGTTTGACTTTTCTATTTTCGGAAATTTCCATTTTCATACATACTTGATTTCGTGTATACCAATCCATGACTCTGCATTACTTCGGCCATCACTGTTTTCATCCCTGTGAGCTTCGTCTCTGGCCTTGTTTGATTTTAGCCTTGACCGCCTTGATGTTGTAACCATACTTTTGGCATGATTGTTCTGGTCTTGTTTGTGTATTTTGTTGGTTTTATTTGCATGTTGCTATTCTCTGTTGCACTTGCTCATTTGCACTTCTTCATCATGTCACTTGATCTGTTTCATTTGAGTTGTAGCTTGATAATCATGTCTGCACTCTCTGACCTTTGTCTGGGTTTATTTGATATGCTATTGATTTATGAGCTGTTGGTCGACTATCTCTTTGAGTTGCAGTGCTTCATGTTGTATTCATCCTTGTAGTATAACCTGTTGCACTGTGGCTTGTTTATCTGGACTGCCTGTGCATATCTTTGATGGTTCAGTGGTGTCACTTGTGCATTGTTGTACTTGGTGGCCTTTCATGATGTATTTGCTGTTGCCGTCTCTTGTGGTTTCAAATTAGTTCCATTTTCATTGACTTTCTGTTGCAAGTGCTTCATGACGATTGCATTATATTGTGATATTGATTTGGGTATTTTTTTGTCTCTGATCTTTCTGAAGCTCGAGTTGCACACTGTTGTTTTGAGTCACTTCCATACTTGAGCATTGTTCCATGTATTTGCATTGTACCATGCTGTTACCTCTCTTGTATCATTGGTGTTTGTAGCTTGCCACTGACTTGTGTTTTTTTTTTCATTTGTATCAGTGCAAAACTGCATGTTACTGTCTTTGTGGTCTGCACTTGCACACTGCTGCTTGTTGCACTTGTTGTTCACCTCTCTTCATTGATCCTTGTATATGCTGTATTGTCTCTAACCTGTGCACATTGTCACCTTAGTCCTGTTGCATGCATTGCTGTTGAGTTGCTTCACTGTACTTTGGTTTGAGTGGTCATTTATGCATTCATTTTGTCACACTGAACTATTTACTGACTTGATTCTCTGTTGTAACTGGACCTGGTCATTGCTTGCACCATTGGTCTTTTGGTCATGTTGAACTATTGCACTGAGTCTCTGGTTGGTGCATTGCCACACTGAACTTGATCCATGCTTGTTGCATTCATTTGTTTGTTGCAGTCCATGTTGCATTGAGTAGCTGAACTTGTTGTCTTGTGCACTGAATCTTGATGGTCAAGTTGCATGTATCAGTTTGATTGTTTGGTGCCTTGTTGACTCTTCAGTCTGTGCATTGACCTTGTTTTGAACCCAGTTTTAAAACTTGGGTTTGACCTTGTGCTGCTGACGAGATTTTGAATATATTGCAGCTGAGTTGAACCTGTCTGTATATTTGGGTTTGACCTTGTACACACCTGTCCATGTAGCGTTATCAAGTGTATATATTTATGTGCACGACATTGTGGCATGTACAGTGATACACTGTGCATGTCATACTGTTTGTGTGTGATGAATTCAAATGTGAATGATGATGACCAACCCAAATAACTGAGGCAAATCATATTTCATTTTATATTGCAAAAATATTTCTTTTTCAATTTTACTGCGTTAGTAAATATTTTTGCAGATTGCTCAGATGCTAGATTCTAACTGGAATGAAGTTGAAGATAAACTACGAGTGTGAGTGATATGTAGTGAGGAAATTATGTAAACTGAATTGTGATGTAACTAGAATCAAAATTGTACATGTATAGTGAGAGCTTGAATGTGTACTATTTAAAATTGTAATAAATATTTGTTTGAATAAAATTTCTGTTTGAATTCAAATTCTGTGTTATTTGTTTTATTCAACAAATATTTATTTGATCTATGAAAAATAAAATAGTACATTAACAAATACATTTAAATGAATATATATATGTTTATTATCATCAAACAAAAATCATATAGGCGCATATTCAACAGCTTTTATATAGATCAGCCAGATTCGGCTGAGGTTGAGTAGGCATAGTTGCTGTTGTAGGGACTTGACCAGTTGTGGTATTTCCCCATCCCTTACCTTGCCTTCTTCTTCCGCTCATTCTCACTATCTGTGAATAGTAATAAAACTTGATTTAGGCATACAGACAAGATATCTTAGGGAATATCAACAGTTTAAAAGAAATAGACCAAGAAGTTTAGGGTTTCGGCCTTTCGGATTATAATCATTCTAGGGTATACTTCACCCTATCTCTAATGAGCCACCTAATGTGTTAAACTCCGTAGCTAAAGTTCTTACTCAACCTTTAGCTCTGGTGCCACTTGTCACGACCCAAAATCTAGCGATTGAAAATCGACATCAAATACCTCACTTGTATTCGACTACCGGAGATTCAAACATTGAACTCCAGTTCGGATGGAGCTTATAACAACATTAGATGAAAATAAACAGCGGAAAAAATGAATATCACTGATCACAACACAAATACAACTTGGACAAAATATCCATACAACATCGATCACTAATATCAGAGTGACACAAATATGATACAACAAGAATACGACAACAGAAACTTCAACAAGTTTCCAACATACTTCACTTTGACAAGGTCTTCAAAACTCTAACACTTTAAGAGATTACCAAATCCAAAAGCTTTCCAAAAATCCGACAACTTTCGAAAGACTTCAAAATCCAAGCTAGCTCGAAAACACGGAAAACCTACTTCTAGGCTGCCCGTGTGAAAATTTGGCACACTTAGAGTTTATGAAGGGAACAATAAACACCGGGTCAGTCACGGAACTGGTCTGAGTAAACAAAAACAGTTGTTTGAAATAAAAACAGTTTATAAAAGAAAACCGATATGCTTTTTGGAAAACGAAACTACCATAAGACCTCCCACCACACACACAATGCAAACGCAGACTTGGAGGAGATTTTTTCTTATGATAGTCAACCATGCTTAATACGAGAAAACTCTTTTAGATATTATTGTTAGTGCATAGTGTGAAAACATTTTCAAAAGTATACTATTCATCTTAGCCAGCATACCACATTTCGTCGTATGCCTACTATAGCTACCATGTTTTGTAGCAGGTTACCGCCACGCTGCATGGCAGGTTATACAACTAAAACCGTATAGGGCTCGTATTGTTTTGTTTGGATTTCTAACAAACGGCCAGGCAAAGGAACTTCCCATATAAAATGGAACGTCTCTGGAGGGACGTCCCCGAGAACCTAACCGGATCTCTGCCAACATAAGGCCAGGTAACCACTGTAACTAGGTAACTACTGACATGAGTATGCCATCTCTTGGTCATTACCAACCTTTATTTGAAGCACTTCTTAACCAACAACCACAAAGCAATAAGTTTGCAGCAACCACAAAGTTAAGTATCTGGGTTTCATACCATGATACCACTTATAATCCAAAATAAAATGGGCATACCCTCAGGGGCGCTACCCCTAAATAACCTTGCTCAAACGATTCCTATTTCGACCATAAGTGGATTGTGTGGTTCGATGAAGTCTCATCCACAAAGCTACGCTTTTTCACAAAGCCATGTTTCAATCAACAAATGATCAGCAGTACTCAGCATGCCACACTACCAAATTGGGAGTATATCACTAATCAGCTTCAACTACATAACCTCTGAGCTCGTACGTCTCAGAGAATGGTTTTAAGCTAAGATAATAAAATTTCGGCCGCCAACAGAAATATATTCGAAATAAATCATCTTTATATCTCAAATTGTAATGTCAGATATATAACCATACAAGTCTGTTCTGGGTTCGAACAGAACCGAAGGCACTTCCAAAGAAGCCCTTGCAATCCGGGCATCCACAATCCCGATCAGACTCCCCATCACATATGGGGATCTCTATACCGGAGCAACTCAGTGCAGAGTCATTTGACAGGTTATCCTATCGTTCTTGAAGACGCCCGGTCTTCACCACCGTCTTCAAATGCTATCCATTTCATCGTATCACATATTCGGAATGGGCTATACGACACAAAGGTCCTCTCTCGGCTAAACCGAATAGTGAGCGCTCAAATTAAAAATACGTGGATATATCATTCACAAAGTTTCACAGGTTCGATGTAGGTTTTGGATAACAAACTGGAATCCGACTCTATGTCGCAACGAAATTCAAATGTCGTTTTACTGGCCAATTGGTTTTCATATTCACACAGAAGTATATTCATCACAGATATCACAGCTCAGCACAAAGCATTTCATATTACATAGCATCACATCACATATCAGAAATATCAATCCAACACACAGCATTTAATAACAATCAAACATCTTCAATTAAGATGAATAAATCATGTGGTTTTAAATTTATTTAACCATATAACTATTTTCATTAGTAATCTTTAATCAATGATTAAATCATCAATAATTACAATTGATTAAGTTTAATCACCTTCATTAATTTATCATTCCTTAATTAATTATCTTAATTAATTAACCCTTAATTATTAATTAATTAAATCTTAATTACTTTTATTAATTTATTACTCCTTAATTAATATAATAATTAATTACAAATTAATTAACCTTAATTATTTATTAAATTAATCTTTAATATTAAATAATTAATTAAGTAATTACTTCTTAAGAAATTATATTAACAAAATCATTAATTATTTAATAAATCAAGAGATAAATTAATTACCTTGATTATCCTTTTAAACCTTGTTTAATCATTATCCTTATACATTGGTTGCTTTGGAAAGTTAAGATTAGTTTAAATAACATTCTATCTTAATTTCCTTTTAAATTTCATTATTTAATATAAATGACTTTATAAAACGATGTATCAAAAATTAAATAAATTAAAATTTAATTACTTTAAAAACATCTTACTTAAATCCTGAATTAAATTCAAAAATTCGATCAAATCATCTTTTGAAAACATGGTTTAAAAGTGTTTAAAAATTTGAATTTTTTAAAAGTAAAAACTGTTTAACATATTAAGCTCGATACCCACTTCGAGTCACACCCGAGAAAAATTCTCTTTTGCTTTGGGTTTTATCAAAATTCAACCCGTGCTCCAATTTTTTTTAAACTTACAATTTTGTTTAGTGTTTTATCCAGCATATCGAAATCATACTCGAGCCCAAACTCGAGTTATCACACGTTCCATCCCGAGGCTTACTTCGAGTAGGACCCTTCTTCCCTAATTCTCTTTCCACTAACACCAACCAAATCGCTGTGTACATGCACAATCGGAATCGCCATCGTTGGTCGAAGCTCCAGCCTCCATCGAGTCGACGACAACCCACCTGAACCCCACGAGCACCCAGAAACCCATAACGTCGACAAATTCGAAATTTTGCTATCAACCCAAAACTGGAGCCAAAACCAATCATCACGAAATTGCTTCGATCATCCACCCCAAGCCATCAACAGCCACGTGATCGTACCCAAAGCTCCACTGATGTCTAACGCTCGTAACAGCACTGGCATGATCGACTCTGGTCGACCAAAGACGTTGCAGCAACCAAAATTCCAGCCCTAATAGAAAAATGGGTTTAAACCCTATTTCGTTGATCTGCAGACACCATGATGATTTAAAAATTCATTCATTAATTTTTTGATGACCCAAGACCAACATGCTAGCATCTGCCATGATCGCAAGACGTACTTCACCGCCGATTAATAGAATTTCGTTAAAACCCATGCCACGTTCATCTTTAAATTTCTCATTGAATACATTATTAAATATCTTGATTTTAATCTTAAAATTCAATATTTTCAAAGACGATTTAGATTATGTAATCAAATTGAATAATCAAGGAAATCAAATTTTAATTATAATTTGATCTTACAGTACTTTCTTATTCCAGACCCTATATTTTTTATATTAGTTTATAAAATTATTTTTAAAATTTAGTTTAAGTGAATTTAAATACTTTTTATTTCAACACTTCGATCTAACAAAGACCAGGAGTAGAGATTTCTAGGTTTGACAGGTTTTTTTTAGACCTGAAACTGGAATAGGGTTTTGCAAACCTGTACATGAACATGCACAGGCAAGATGTATTCATATGTTCACAGATTCTTGCATGCAACCAATGTTTCGGTCTTACTGAAATCTTGCATTCAAACAATAGATCAGATAACAGGGTATTAAAAATGTTTACTCACCTATTATGCCTGAAAGCAGAAAACAGAAAGGAAGTTTATACTGTCAGATTTTGAAGACTGGGAAGAAAAAGGATTTTTGATTGCTGAATTTTTTATCTTGATCTTGGAATCTGATGATGAACTTGATTATTAGCTGAAGCTTTGTTGTGTTGTTTACAGATTTGGTTTTACAATGCCTGATTCTTGAATTTGCTTGATCTTGAGTTGCTGATTAAAAGATTGAAGAAGAAGCCATGTTACAATTTATTTTGATTTTCTGGTTTGTTTGATTTGGTTTTAAAGTTTGCTTGATAAATTTTCTTTCTTTTTCTAGTTTTGGGAGTTTGTATAGGTAAAAGAAATGAGAGAGGAATGAGAAAAATAGCTTAATTTTCTTTTGTAAATTTTCTTAAAAATTAAAACAAAAGAGAAGACACTTGTTTATTCGCTTTCTAGGATTTAAACACTTGTTATATTGAGGGTCTCACTAGTTAACACTTACATTACTATGCATGAAAATTTTAAATAATAGTTTTTATATTATTTTTCTTTCTTATTTAAATAATTACATTCCTTTTTATATTTATACAACCTTTTAAAAGAAAAAAGTTTTTAATACTAATTTATGAAACTATACACATATGTTAATGTATTTGAATCCAAATAATTTTACTTAAGATATTTACTTTTTTTAATTTAAATTCAAATTTGAAATTCAATCCATTCTATATACATATGTATTGTAACGCCCCGCCTTTCCACACGGTTTAAATCAACGATAAACCACACACGTCAAACTAAAACCATACAGAAGGGCGGATTGTTATGGGGTAAATAAGAAGAAGCATAGAAGGAAAAAAATAACAAAACAGAATCTTGCAGCGGAACAATAAAATATAATAGTCAAATATACGGTTCATGAAGCTGTTTTACAAAACATTTGATTATACTTATATAATACAAATCAGAGTTACACATACCATGGAATAATCAATAACAGTGCAACGGAATAAGATGGTGTAATGGAATAATATAACAGATAATAATAAATCTTCGTCTTCGTCCTCCAGAATACGGTCTTCCAAATCCTGAAATGCTCAGGTTGACCCAAGCGAATTGAAAAGACAAAACACTCAAGTCAGAACTAAAAGATCTTATGTATGTTAAATCAACAGTAAATAATATGAGTGGAACGGCGTCAAAGATGTTTATGGGATTTGACATCCCTTATCCAGTGTCTAACGTGGGTGCAATAACTTAAGAGATGCTCGGGATTCCCATCTCCTAAGGATCCGTTAAACTATTTACTACGTAGTAATATTTCGCTATTATAATAATGTCTATAGTAAAATAAACTTACTTTTTTCATAGCATTAAGGGGTTACCCATATAGCCCTTAACACGTAATAGTCCCAGTAGTCCATTCAATATCATAGTCCCTCCTGATCGGGAAGCCACAGAGGATGCCACACGGGCTACGGGAGAAAACCAAACTCGTACAAGGCGCGCTAGGGTAGGTGACACGACACAACTAGGAAATGCCAGGGTAGATATACCAATTACTATTCGAGATGGTGGTAACGCGTAGCGCGCAGCTATCGCCCACCTCGAGCCACACCCCTAAAATAAAAAAATCAAAAGTGGCTACCGAATAAATCCAAAAGTCAGAGTATAATATTGAAGGGATGTGTCCGATAAGAGTGGCTACCTCCTTGGCCCGAGAATCGCTCCTGATTTAGCCACCTTATGCCAACTCACGGGAGTCGGGTCCATGTATTTACCTCAAAGGAAATGCCGCCGCCATCTTACTTCATTCTGCAATCTCCACCGCGTACACGATTGTTAAAGTGGTTTTCGGAGTTGGCAGAGAGTATGACAACTTCCAATCCCGGTCTCTTCAACAACCAAACTTTATTATAACACCGCGGTCATTTCCAAAATAATTATACTTCAAAACCAGGATATAATATTCATTTCAAAACCATATAAATACGATATCATCTTCATTTAAAAACCAAATCAATAAGATATCATTTTCATTAAAACCCAAATCAATAAAATTTCATTTTTATTTTAAATATATCCTTTTCCCAAAATCATAGCATTTTCAAATCATAATACCTTGAAACCCATAACTTTGAAACATAACTTCCAATACTTAAATGGTTTAATATTAAATTACTTTATTATAATAAATTTGCTTCTTTGATTTAACAAATCAATTCCAAATACAGATTTGAATACCAAATAAACCATTTCAATTTCCATATATTTCAAAGCTTTAATTATTCAATATTTCAAAACTAAATTTTATAATTCATATATATATACACCAAATTCTCTTCACTATTATTTAGTTTTGAAATATTTCCTTAATAAATCCAATATCCTTTAAATAAAACTTCAAATTCAATAACTGAATATGCCTCAATTTATTTAGATTTCATACATTTCACTGAAATCACCTTAAACCTGAATTAAGTTATAATACCATATTCCTTTAAAATATCAATTTCAATAAGTTCCAAATGGATTCTTATTAACTATAATTCTTAATTAGATAAAATCTCCATCAATTTCAAACTATCTTCTCAACCTTGATTTATAAAAATCAATATAAACTCCATATTTAAATATAATTTAAGTAAATACTTATCCATATTATATTTTATTAAAATCAAACTTGATTATTAAACTTATTATATACTTTAAACAAATTTTATTCACAGCTTAAACCAAGAATTTAACTATAAAAGAACCTTTATAAAATATCCAAATCAATATCTCCAAAAATCATATATTTCTTTACAAACCATAGAAAATCATTTCAAAATACTTTTATATATAGACCACGGTATCTGTATATAATTTTCTACCCTGTGGTCAAGTGATACAGATATTTATCATTTCAATCCGTAATTTAAAATAAAAATACGGTTATATATCATTTCAAACCGCAACCCCGAATGAAATAAAGTGCATAACAATTTTCAGTTCATAACGATATAAAATACAACATCCATTCATCCAATATCAATTATCAACCATTAATCACAATCATTATCCAATTCAATCAATAACATCAATATATAACGGATAATAAACAACAGGTATCAACTAGAAGTTATATTCAATAATAATTTAAATGAAAATTTAACTGGTAGTTTATATGAAATAAATAAATTAAATAACAATTTAATTCAAGTAAATTCAATTTAACTGGGATGATGATTAAAAATACGCCAAACAGTCATAAATAAATTTCTACCCACATCCTAAATAAATTTGACAAACGTAAGAAATTTTAGAAGTTGTGAGTGGGTTAAAACACCCACCTTTTGAATTTAAATCCAATTTAAACCCAAAATTTCACAGTCTCAGAATTCATCCAAACCAGTGCCAAAATGTCCAGAATTTCAATACGAACCTAGCGTAAGAAACGGCGTGTAAAATGGACATCGTAAGCAAAAGATATTGAAATTAGAACATTTGAAAACATAATTATAAAAAAATAAAAAATAAAAAAATAAAACAACACTACACATCACCTATCCTAACGCGGCTACAGGAACTACTCTTCTTCCCTGTTCAACGCGTTCGAGCCAATTGGAGTCGCCATCACACAACAACGCCGCCTGACCTAGATACACACGCCACCACATACGCCTTCGCGCTCCCCTACCTGATCACCTCCGAGCATGAGCTCGAGCTCGATCGCCCAAACTCTGATCGACGAGCACAGCCGCCGCCCCTTTGAACAAAAACCTAATGAATTTTAACTGCCGATCTAACCGTCGAATCATGAAACGAAGCATGCCGATGAACTCCCCATCATCCACTCTACAAAACTCAGAAATGGTTCGACGATCCGACAATGTTCATCGACGCGCGATGAACGGCCGTGAATGGTTCTTCGATTTTTGGACAAACGATGATTCAAAACCAAAAGCATACTGCAGATCTGAGATGCGTACATCGAGAGCTTCGATGTATAATTTTTCTGAATTTTTTGAGGAGTTTGAAATTTCACTTTGATTTTTGAATTGCAATAGGATTTGAGATTGTCTGCCATTGAGGAGGAGAGATAGATGAATTGTACGTACAGACAAATGAGAAATAGAAGTAGGCTAGGGTTTACAACTGGGTATTTATAGACAAATTTGAAAATAGAATAGATGGGCCCGATTTATAAACGCGCTGAACGAAAAATGGCCCGAAAAGCCCGTTCTGACTCCGGAACAAAATTGTTTCAAACCGTATGTCAAAATAGATGTTTTTAAATATTTAAAACGTAATGGATAAGGTTTCAAGTCCAAATTCCATCGTATGAATAAGTTATGCTAGAATCATATTATTTCAAATCGATTTCAATCGATTTCAATTTCATTGATTTCAAGGCGTTTCGATTCCGTACGATCAAACGACAAGTCCGATCGCTACGAAACTTGAAATCCTACAATAATTTACCATTACGGATCCGACCAAACTGGTTTCGTCGAAATCCGAGTCAGTGGCCAAAATGGCTATTTTTACCGTTAATTAAATAAATTAAAAATTAATTAATTAAAAATAATTTTTAATTTCACTTCTATAGTCAACAATTTTTATCACTTTTATTTTTCTTAATCATTCACATTAATTAAACCAAATTTAGATGTCAATTTAGAGTTGATTAATTTGACTATTTCAGTGTTTACCTCAATTTCATTGAATTCAGAAATTATAGTTTAAATTTTCAAAAATTTCATTTAATTACTTTTCATTCTATTGTTCAATCTATTATTATCAAGAGGATCCAGTTTACATTGATTTGTAGTTAGTGCATCAATATTCTCAAATTTCCTCTTAATTTCCATTAACATAGTTTTTAATTACGTTTTACTTCAATGGATTTAAATCTAATTCAATAGATGAAATAAATGGGTAAACCATTAGTGATTATCACCAATTTGCCTAATTTAGTCTCATTCTTACTTTATTGTCAATAACAAACATTGTAATCACTAATCTAACCTTGATTGTATCCATTTTACAATTTATTACTTATTGCTTCATCAGTTAATATAACTTCGAATTCACTCCCTAATTTACTAATTTCAATTAATTATAACTTACTATTTTATATAAATTCATTAATTGTCAATTGCTATTCAAATAAATCCATTCATTTGAATCTTTCCTTATTATGAATCAATTATAAATTTACCATCTTAAAGGTAATGTCAACATTTTAAATTATTAATTTACCTTTTATATCCCATTATAAATTAATGCACACACAAATTAAGATTTTAAATCACATTAATAATTTTATCTTGGTTCCATTCTTTTATTGCACCAACTGTTACTATATGAATAAAATTAGCATTTCTTATTCATTTTGTTGCATTCACAGTCTCTGTTATTGTCTTAAACTTGCTAATGTAACATTAAAGTTCATTTAATTCTAATTGATTCCCCAAAGTTTATTTAACCCATTAAATAAACAAGCAACCTATATAAATTGCCACCTATTGGCTTTTAATCGCATTTATAAGCTAGTTACTTATCAATCAAGAATATAATCCCATATATAACGGTAAGTTTATTTCATTACATTAATATACGCCTATTTACATCTTAACTTGAATAAATATCACATTTCTAAATGTGTACTTTTATCAATTGAACACATTAATTTAGGTTTTAAAACCAATTAATGAATTTACCTTAATTCCATTCTTATACCAGTTTATTACTTTACATACATTACGTATTTATTCATCAATTAACATACTTTGAACTTATTTCCCAATTCACCAATTACTATCTTAAAATAAATTTATGTTTCTATTAAATTTACATTCACACTTCCGTTACTACATTTATTTTCATTAAAGTAATATTTAATTACCTTTATTTGTAATAACCATTTATCACCAATATACTCTTTATAATACTTGTATGGTTATTCTCTATAACAATTACCCTCTATCCTATTATTTCACACATAAATACAATAATTACATTTGTTTTTATTATATTCCATTTATAACTAAGTCATAACATTTAAATTATTTTATTTAATTGGAATGTTCATTCAAGTTCATAAATTATTAACTTGCATTAACATATTTCCTTAATTCACATCCAATTACTGTTAACAATGTGTTATTACATTAATTAATTCAATACTTACATTTATTTTCTCATATTCAATTTATATGCAGGTATAACACTTTCACTACTTCATTTATTAGAATTTTATAACCATTGCTACAATTCAACCTTAACATTTACTTCAATATAAATGATAATTTTTTTATTTCTTTCTAAATTAAATTACAAAATCTAATTAAATTAACCAATTTAGTTATTAAAATTTACGAGTCGTTACACTCTTACCCACTCAAAACTTTTCGTCCCCGAAAAGGAAAAAAAGGGAAAAGAGGGACTTATAAATCAATATACATTATTCAAAAGATTATATTCATAACAATAAGTTTACAGAATTGGATAATTTAAATAAAATATATAGATTTATAGACAATTAAATCTTTTTCATATTTACATTTATAAAGTTGGGAAAATATTTTCAAATTTTCTAAGTCTAAAGTTTATGGAAAATTTCGGCAGAGTCTCCTTTGTACGGAGAGGCTCGGGAGAAAATACAATATCATATATAACAATATATAACATGTATTTTCCAAAATAATATATATCCCAACATGGGAAAAATAATATAATAGCGCTATAAACCATAATCCAAGAACGTACCTATTTGTCGGGCAATTTACGCTTATATTATGAAACCAAATGCAGTAGCAATTGCTTCCATAACCTGCATTTCACTTATATGATCCAAAAGAGTCAATAATTATATAAAATGAAATGTTTAACTTGTTTCAATCAATAACAAACAAATCAATACAAACAACCATCACTTGCAACCACGCATACAACCATCACATTGAATCATCACAAATCAATCATTCATTCATATCAACAAATCAAATAGTTGTTTGGGTTCAAAAGTTCAAATTGTACAGGATGAAAAATAACTACTAGGCGCACCATTTACTCATCAGTCTCTGATGAAGCTAAATAGATTATTCATACATCCAAACAATTTTAAAGTATCCTTACCCAAACAACCATAGACCAAAACAAACAACAACTATTTCAAACAACAGATTTAGTTTATCTTTATTAATTCCATTCATACATTTTTTGTTTGATTTCTCTTTTTCGTTCATATAATGGTTTATCTTTTTAATTTACATTTATTTCTTACAATTTTATTTAGAAATAACTTCAACTTATTTACTTGAGTTTGAAATTTCTTACTTACAGTACCTGCCTTCTATTATATTTAATTAGTATTATTTCAATTATACTTAAGTTTATAACAACTACAACACCAAATTCTTATTTATAGAAGAATTTCATTAATTACTTTCATTACCTCAAGTTTATTACTTGTATAATATCTATTACATTTTCTTATTAACATTTCAACTTTTTATATCTTTTGGTAAGTTATATATATGCCTTTAAGAATGTAATTGAAAGTTATACAAGTTTTCTCATTTCCTTTAACTAAATTAATATTCAAAAATCCTATCCTTTGTTTTATAGATTACAATTTCAACTTTCTTATAGTTTCATTTTTATCTTAGCATTTAATCTCTTATTTTAATTAGAGGTTTCAATTGTCAGTTGATTTCACTACACTACACCAATTCAAACTATTAATTAATCGGAAACTTATGAATTAAATACCGAGTTTAATTTCAAATCATTTTGAAATAATAGATAAATATATACTCACAACTTATATATCCAATTATATTTAAAACAATTTAAAATTTATATTTGGTTATCAAAATAAATCCGTAGTAAAACTACTACAGTGCCTTCCTACTTCGAAACTCAAAAATGAATGTCGATGATGCGTGCACTCATCACCGAAATTATTTTCCAGCAACAGAGAGGGGAGTACAAACTTATTTCTTTCCAAAATTCCTTTTAAAACATTTCTTTCAAATTATATTGAAATACTTATATCAGAAAATACTTCTAATAATATTATTCTTATATTCCAAAATCATTCAAAAGAAATTTTCAAATCCCCGGAACTTAAGTTCTAAATTTTCAATTTTCATTTATTTTATTTTCAATCTTATTTCAACTGTTATTTATAAATTTCATTACCTAGCAACCAAAATATTGCAACCAAATATATATCATTTATAAAAATTTATTTTTTATATAGAAAATATAATAGGCAAAATTATTTCATTCACCTATATTCAAACAAATATTGTGTAGGTCTGTCCTATTAAGTGTTTAGAAATCCCTATTGATGTCATAGCGTCCGATGCACCAACCAGAATTTATAAATACAAAACGGAACAAATTAATACAATATTAAAACATTTTATAACACTAACAAATACGCTCTCTCATATATATACACTCATCGACTCATCATAGGGTATTACTACCCTATTGATAAAGAGTCAGACCCTACAAAGCTAAGGTTTATCGCTAAACCAAAGCTCTGATACCAGATGTAACGCCCCGCCTTTCCGTACGGTTTAAATCGACGATAAACCACACACGTCAGACTTAAACCATAGAGAAGGGTGAATTGTTATGGGGTAAATAAGAAGAAGCAGAGAAGGAAAAAAGAATAAAATAGAATCTTGCAGCGGAACGATAAAATATAATAATCAAATATACAGTTCATGAAGCTGTTTTACAAAAACATTTGATTATACTTATACAATACAAATCAGAGTTACACATACTATGGAATAATCAATAACAGTGCAGCGGAATAAGATGGTGTAGTGGAATAATATAATAAATAATAATAAATCTTCGTCTACGTCCTCCAGAATACGGTCTTCCAAATCCTGAAATGCTCAGGCTGACCCAAGCTAATTGAAAAGACAAAACACTCGAGTCAGAACTAAAAGATTTTATGTAAGTTAAATAAAAAATAAAAAATATGAGTGGAACGACGTTAGAGATATTTACGGTAATTGGCATCTCCTATCCAGTGTCTAACGTGAGTGGAATAACTTAAGAGATGCTCAGGATTCCCATCTCCTAAGGATCCGTTAAACTATTTACTATGTAGTAATATTTCGCTATTATAATAATGTCTATAGTAAAATAAACTTACTTTTTTCATAGCATTAAGGGGTTACCCATATAGCCCTTAACATGCAACAGTCCTAGTAGTCCATCCAATATCATAGTCCCTCCTGATCGGGAAGCCGCTAGAGGATACCACACGGGGTACGGTAGAAAACCAAACTCGTACAAGGCACGCTAGGGTAGGTGACACGGCACAACTAGGCAATGCTAGGGTAGATATACCAATTGCTATCTGGGCTGGTGGTAACGCGTAGTGTGCAGCTAACGCCCACCTCGAGCCACACCCCCAAAATCAAAAAATCATAAGTGGCCACCGAATAAATCCAAAAGTCAGAATATAATATCGAAGGGATATGTCCGATAAGAGGGGCTACCTCCTTGGCCCGAGAAATCGCTCGTGTTTTAGCCACCTTATGCCAACTCACGGGAGTTGGGTCCATGTATTTACCTCAAAGGAAACGCCGCCACCATCCTACTTCATTCTGGAATCTCCACCGCATACACGATTGTTAAAGTGGTTTTCAGAGTTGGCAGAGAGTATGACAACTTCTGATCCCGGTCTCTTCAACAACCGAATGTTATTATAACACCGCGGTCATTTCCAAAATAATTATACTTCAAAACCAGGATATAATATTCATTTCAAAACCATATAAATAAGATATCATCTTCATTTAAAAACCAAATCAATAAGACATCATTTTCATTAAAAACCAAATCAATAAAATTTCATTTTTATTTCAAATATATCCTTTTCCCAAAATCATAGCATTTTCAAATCATAATACCTTGAAACCCATAACTTTGAAACATAACTTCCAATACTTAAATGGTTTAATATTAAATTACATTATATAATAAATTTGCTTCTTTAATTTCACAATTCAATTCCAAATACAGATTTGAATACCAAATAAACCATTTCAATTTCCATATATTTCAAAGCTTTAATTATTCAATATTTCAAAACTAAATTTTATAATTCATATATACACACACACACACCCCAAATTCTCTTCACTATTATTTAGTTTTGAAATATTTCCTTAATAAATCCAATATCCTTTAATTAAAACTTCAAATTCAATAACTGAATATTCCTCAATTTATTTAGATTTCATACATTTCACTTAAATCACCTTAAACCCGAATTAAGTTATAATACCATATTCCTTTAAAATCTCAATTTCAATAAGTTCCGAATGGATTTTTATTAACTATAATTCTTAATTAGATAAAATCTCAATAAATTTCAAACTATCTTCTCAACCTTGATTTATAAAAATCAATATAAACTCCATATTAAAATATAATTTAAGTAAATACTTATCCATATTATATTTTATTAAAATCAAAATTTATTATTAAACTTATTTTATACTTTAAACAAATTTTATTCACAGCTTAAACCAAGAATTTAATTGTAAAAAAACCTTTATAAAATATCCAAATCAATATCTCCAAAAATCATATATTTCTTTACAAACCATAGAAAATCATTTCAAAATATTTTTATATATCGACCACGGTGTCTGTATATAATTATCTACCCCATGGTCAAGTGATACAGATATTTATCATTTCAATCCATAATTTAAAATAAAAATACGGTTATATATCATTTCAAACCGCAATCCCGAATGTAATAAAGTGCATAACAATTTGCAGTTCATAACAATATAAAATACGACATCCATTCATCCAATATCAATTATCAACCATTAATCACAATCATCATCCAATTCAATCAATAACATCAATATATAACGAATAATAAACAACAAGTAACAACTAGCAGTTATATTCAATAATAATTTAAATGAAAATTTAATTGGTAGTTTATATGCAATAAATAAATTAAATAACAATTTAATTCAAGTAAATTCAATTTAACTGGGATGATGATTAAAAATACGCCAAACAGTCATAAATAAATTTCTACTCACATCCTAAATAAATTTAACAAACATAAGGAATTTTAGAAGTTGTGAGTGGGTTAAAACACTCACCTTTTGAATTTAAATTGAATTTAAATCCAATTTAAACCCAAAATTTCACAGTCTCAGAATTCGTCCAAACTAGCGCCAAAATGTCCAGAATTCCAATACGAGCCTAGGGCAAGAAACCGTGCGTAAAGTGGACATCGTAAGCAAAAGATATTGTAATTAGAACATTTGAAAACATAATTATAAAAAAACAAAAAATAAAAAACAAAACAACACTACACGTCACCTATCCTAACGCGGCTACAGGAACTACTCTTCTTCCCTATTCAATGCGTTCGAGCCAATTGGCGCTGCCATCTCACAACAGCGCCGCCTGTCCTAGATACGCACGCTGCCACCTATGCCTCCGCGCTCCCCTACCTGATCACCTCCGAGCACGAGCTCGAGCTCGATCGCCCAAACTCCGATCGACGAGCACAGCCACCGCCACTTTAAACAAAACCCTAATGAATTTTAGCCATCGATCTAACCATCGAATCACGAAACAAAGCATGCCGATGAACTCCCCATCGTCCACTCTACGAAACCCAGAAATGGTTCGACGATCCGACAACGTTCATCGACGCGCGATGAACGGCCGTGAATGGTTCTTTGATTTTCGGACAAACGGTGATTCAAAACCAAAAACGAACCGCAGGTCTGAGATTCGTACATCAAGAGCTTTGATATATAATTTTTCTGAATTTTTTTGAGGAGTTTAAAATTTCACTTTGATTTTTTAATTGCAATAGGATTTCGGATTGTCTGCCATTGAGGAGGAGAGATAGTTGAATTGTACGTACAAACAAATGAGAAATAGAAGTAGGCTAGTGTTTATAACCGGGTATTTATAGGCAAAGTTGAAGATACAATAGATGGACCCGATTTATAAACACGTTGACGATAAATGGCCCGTAAAGCCCGTTCCGACTCCGGAACGAAATTGGTTCAACCCGTATATCAAAATAGATGTTTTTAAATATTTAAAACGCAATGGAAAAGGTTTCAAGTCCAAATTCCATCGTATGAAGAAGTTATGCTAGAATCAAATTATTTCAAATCGATTTCAATTGATTTCAATTTCATTGATTTCAAGGCGTTTCGAGTCCGTACGATCAAACAATAAGTCCGATCATTACGAAACTTGAAATCCTACAATAATTCACCGCTACGGATCCGTTGAAGCTGGTTGTGTTAAAATCCGAGTCAGTGGCCAAAATGGCTATTTTTACAGTTAATTAAATAAATTAGAAATTAATTAATTAAATCCAATTTTTAATTTCACTTCTATAATCGATACTTTTTATCACTTTTATTTTACTTATTCATTCACATTAATTAAACCAAATTTAGATGTCAATTTAGAGTTGATTAATTTAACAATTTCAGTGTTTACCTCAATTTCATTGAATTCAGAAATTGTAATTTAAATTTTCAAAAATTTCATTTAATTACTTTTCATTCTATTATTCAGTCTATTATTATCAAAAGGATGCAATTTACATTGATTTGTAGCTATTGCATTAATTATCAAAAGGATGTAATTTTTAATTACGTTTTACATCAATGGATTTAAATCTAATTCAATAGATGAAATAAATGGGTAAACCATTAGTGTTTATCACCAATTTGCCCAATTTAGTCTCATTCTTACTTTATTATCAATAACAAACATTGTAATCACTAATCTAACATTGATTGTATCCATTTTACAATTTATTACGTACTACTTCATCAGTTAATATAACTTTGAATTCACTCCCCAATTTACTAATTTCAATTATTTATAACTTACTATTTTATATAAATTCATTAATTGTCAATTGCTATCCAAATAAGTCCATTCATTTGAATCTTTCCTTATTATGAATCAATTATAAATTTACCATCTTAAAGGTAATGTCAACATTTTAAATTATTGATTTACCTTTTATATCCCATTATAAATTAATGCACACACAAATTAAGATTTTAAATCACATTAATCATTTCATCTTGGTTCCATTCTTTTATTACATCAACTATTACTATATGAATAAAATTAGCATTTCTTATTCATTTTGTTACATTCACAGTCTCCGTTATTGTCTTAAACTTGCTAATGTAACATTAAAGTTCATTTAATTCTAATTGATTCCCCAAAGTTTATTTAACCCATTAAATAAACAAGCAACCTATAGAAATTGCCACCTATTGGCTTTTAATTGCATTTATAAGTTAGTTACTTATCAATCCAGATTATAATCCCATATATAACGCTAATTTTATTTCATTACATCAGTATACCCTATTTACATCTTAATTTGAATAAATATCACATTTCTAAATGTGTACTTTTATCAATTGAACACATTAATTTAGGTTTTAAAACCAATTAATGAATTTACCTTAATTATATTCTTATACCAGTTTATTACTTTACATACATTACGTATTTATTCATCAATTAACATACTTTGAACTTATTTCCCAATTCACCAATTACTACCTTAAAATAAATTTACGTTTCTATTAAATTTACATTCACACTTCCGTTACTACATTTATTTTCATTAAAGTAATATTTAATTACCTTTATTTGTAATAACCATTTATCACCAATATACTCTTTATAATACTTGTATGGTTATTCTCTATAACAATTACCCTCTATCTTATTATTTCACACATAAATACAATAATTACATTTTTTTTTATTATATTCCATTTATAACTAGTTATAACATTTAAATTATTTTATTTAATTGGAATGTTCATTCAAGTTCATAAATTATTAACTTGCATTAACATATTTCCTTAATTCACATCCAATTACTGTTAACAATGTGTTATTACATTAATTAATTCAATACTTACCTTTATTTTCTCATATTCAATTTATATTCAGGTATAACACTTTCACTACTTCATTTATTAGAATTTTATAGCCATTGCTACAATTCAATCTTAACATTTACTTCAATATAAATGATAAATTTTTTATTTCCTTGTAAATTAAATTACAAAATATAATTAAATTAACCAATTTATTTATTAAAATTTACGGGTCATTACATGTATATAGATATGTAATTTAAACAAACAAAATATTCGTATGTTTTGAAAATCTAATTAATTCAAATTAACTCAAATTCAATTTCAGAATTTCAAATAAATCACAAATTTTAAATTGATAATTTTTTAGGGATGTTACACCAGTGCTTTGGCTATTCTGCATTTCAATTGTTGATTTAGATCTGGATTTCTGTATTTGTGATTCCACCTTTTGAATTTCTTTATTAATAGTGCCAGCTCAGCTGCTCCAACATCATCATCATCGTCACTTTCTGTTGTTCCTTTGAGAGCTATCGATTTCTTTCGAGTATCACCTCCTTTACGCTCTTCCTTGAATTTCACTTCTAGCTCATAAGTGGTGAGATTTTTGATTAGTTCTTCAACTTTGATTTGTTTCAGATCCTTTGATTCTTGAATGTCTATAACTTTCGCTACAAAACTTCGTGGAAGGACTTTGAGAATTTTTCAGACAATTTCTAACTCTGTGTATGATTTTCCCAGAGCTTTTGATTTGTATACGATATTGGAAATCTGTCCGTACATCTCTTTGACATTTTCTTCCTTGGCTATTGTGAAATTCTCGTATTTTCTACTCAGCATGGTAAGGCTAGATTCTTTGTGTCAAGATCCAAATTTCAGTGTTCGAAAATCGACACCCGTACTTCACTTGTACTCGAATGTCGTATATTCAACCGTTGAAATCTGACTCATTCCGCAGCTTATAAAACATTAAGTATAACAACACAGCGGAAGAGAAAGAATAATATCATATACATCTCCAATGATACAATATCCATAATATGATATACAACAATGATATCAATAATGCTCAACAATATCAAAGCGACATATACAACAGTGGAAACAAATAGCACCGGAACATTAACTCCAATAGAGAAAGTGGTCTTCAAAAGAGTACTCCAGTATCGGTAATCTCCATCTCCAAGGCACCAATACAGAAATAGCTCGAACTCGCAATAACGATGCACTAAGACATCCAGGTCAGTCTGAATCCAAAGACTAAACTAGCTCCAGATAGGCCTTCCGACAGTGGGTAACCCCCCAGCGTGACCTTCCTTAGCTTTGTGCAACGTGATAGGGGGTTCTCGGTTTTTGTTTGGTGGCGAGCAGGAGACTCTTGCCCTTACACGTCCCCTGCGAGGGGTTGGTTAGCCGGTTAGGCGTGACAGTCGAAAGGCTGGCCGTAAAACCAACTCGAGGGGTACCGGTGTCATACCACGGTGAGGGGTTACCCATTGTCGGAAGGCCTATCTGGAGCTAGTTTAGTCTTTGGATTCAGACTGACCTGGATTGCTTAGTGCACCATTATTGGGAGTTCGATCTATTTCTGGATTGGTGCCTTGGAGATGGAGATTACCGATACTGGAGTTCTCTTTTGAAGACTACTTTCTCTATTGGAGTTATTGTTCCGGTGCTATTTGTTTCCGCTATTGTATATGTCGCTCTGATATTGTTGAGCATTATTGATATCATTGTTGTATATCATATTGTGGATATTGTATCATTGGAGATGTATATGATATTATTCTTTCTCTTCCACTGTGTTGTTATACTTAATGTGCTATAAGCTCCGGCACGAGTCAGATTTCAACGGTTGAATCTACGGCATTCGAGTACAAGTGAAGTACGGGTGTCGATTTTCGAACGCTGAAATTTGGATCGTGACAATTTGGTATCAGAGCCTGGTTTCGATCCTGGGACCTATGGGTTATGGGCCCACCACACTTCCACTGCGCATTAACTTCCTTCACCATGAATTTCGATGCCCAGATCGACGTGGATCACCAGAATTTGGTGAAATATGCGATTCCGTTCAAGTCCCAAATGCTCAACGATCACGCCCTTAAAAATCATGAAATAAATTTCTAAATTCATATTTTTGAAATTCGAATAAGCTCATATGATCAAAGTTTGAAATTTGCAAAATCAAATCCTCAACTTAAATTCATTTTCACTGATATTCCTAGTTTTCCAACGATCCCACTCATTTATTTTACTTAATGATATTTTTGAAAATGATGTTATATTGTTACAATCATATCTTCTTTAGAGATCAAGGTCTGAAATGATTTCGTTAAGGAGATATGACTTTTTTCTCAAATTTATAGATCTGTTACACTAAACAGGGCCATGTAGATACATGTACACGCATACACACTATTCACAGATGTATATACACATTCATCCAGACATATTTTACTTCAAGAATCATTCACAGGCATTAAGTTATAGATTTAAGGCTTTAAAGTAAAAGTTTGCTCACCAATACCCTAAAGGAACGGAGGCCAAACATTATTCTGTTTTCCTGGAACTTGGAACAATGGTCAGTTTGAAAAGAAGCTTGTTGTTTGAATCTGATCTCGATTTGTTACTTGATTTGTATTTGCTCTTTTGGTTTTCAGGTTGATTTTTTTTAGTTTAATCTGATCTATTGAACTCTGATACTTCTTCCTTACAATTGAATTTTGTTTAAGGCTTTGAATTGCTTTGTTTTCCAGATCTTTGAAATGCTACTGGATATTGAATTAGTTTTTTGATTCAGCTTGCTTTTGATTTGCTTAAAATTGAAGCAGAGATTTCTTTTCCTTCTTTTCCAGGCTGTTGTTTGCTGAGAGTGTTTTAGCTTGAAACTTAATTTGCTTCAGATCTGAGGCTTTTTTTATTCTTTTGTTTTGAATTTAATTTCTGGTCTTGATTTCTTTCAGCTCAGGTTTCTTTGTTTGAGTTTCTTGGCTTGTAAATTTGTTAACAGGGTTTTGAAAGGAGAAGAAATGAAATTGTCTTTTCTTTTATTACATTTTAATTAAATTTTAGTTTAAAATAAATATGCATTTGCCACCTGTAATTATATGTTAACACTTGTTGAATTTTCTTATTGCATCATTTACAAATGTTTTAAATCTTTAATTATTTTCTTACAAATGTCATAAGCATGGATTTTTATGTTTTACCCCTTGTTTTATTAATTTGTTAATATGAAACAATTTGTGCTTGAACACTTTTCTTTATTTTATTTATAAATCTTGTAATATGTTTTCTCATATTTATATTTTTAAACACCTTAAATCCTCATGTTAATAACATTTAAATATAATTTTATATTATATTTCCCATTTAAATAAATACATCTTTCTTCATTAACATTTATATAACCTTTTAAAGAAATTGATTTAAAAATTAAATTACACAAGTATGTATAGATTATATATATATATATAAGTCTTTAGAATATAAATTTTGACTTTAAACAACTTTTGAAAATTATTTATATTTAATTCAAATCATACTTTTATTATTTTCTATTATTTATGTTGTGTTATGTTTCAAATGTTTATATTTAAACTACTTTATTTATACTTATACATCCTTAAATTAAAAGGTTTGAAACTAAATTACACTTTAATAAATAATCATACATATGTATTTCTTAATTTTATAAAGCTTTTTAAATCTAATTTATTTTGTAAATCAATTTTTTTATTTCTAATATATTTATTTAATTCCAAAATCAAATTCCAAATTATAATCCATACATCTTATTTAATTTAGAAAATACAAATACAATTTTTATAAAATACTTACCTTTGAATTTCAACCCAAAATTCTATTTAAAATCTAAAATATTTATTTATGTTGAAAATTTTCTAATTAATTCACAAATAATTTCACAATTAAATTCAAAAATTAAATTAATTGCCAAATTAAACTTGGTTAAAATTGAGAATGTTACACTTTGACTTGAAATATTCCTTCATGAGTCACTTCGAGTGTGTGCCATATTTCTCACGCAGTTAGACAATGTGAGACACGATTAAATTCAATTTGATCCAATGAACAAATAATAGAATTCATTGCTTTAACATTAGCATTCTGTAGTCTATTTTCAAGATCTGTCCATTGATCCATCGATTTATTTATTTCCTGATTATTTACAATCATAGTTGGTGTCCTATATCATGTCTCAACTATATTCCAAGCATCAACAGTTTTCAGAAAAATTTTCATTCTATTTTTCTAGTAAGCGTATTCACCATTGAACATTAGTTGTCTAACTATGGACCGACCCTCAGCAAAAGCATTATTAAAAGAAGGCATTTTAAAAATTCAAAATTTTTAAATTAAAAATTAGTTTTTAGAAATCAAAATTTTAAAGCAAAATTGACTTTTGTTCCTAGCTCTAGTACCATTTGTAGGATCGATTTCACCTTAGAGGGAGGTGAATAGGGTGATACTATCAATTATAAAAATTTAATGTGGAAGTATATAAAATAATTTCAACACAGATATAGCAGAATAGTAGCGGCATGGATAATAGCAGAATATCAATTGTAGAAATAGAACAGCATAGATTTACCCAGCTTCGGCAAAACCCTGCCTACGTGATGCCCCCAAGGTTTTTACTAGAAATTAAGTAGTCAAATGCTTACAGACGTAAACTCACTACACCCACTATCGACTAACCTAACTCTACGCCCAAAACCCTGCCATAACTCAGCCATTGAGTTGCGAATTCTCAAACTACACCACCGTAGTTCGTCCCCTAGTCACACGACTAGAATTTACAAATATTTAAAAGTAAGTTATAAAATAAAAAGCAATTTGAAAAAAAAACCCTAATTTGTATACTAAAGGCCTTAAATAATAATTATAAACCCAAAGACAATAAAAAAGCCAACCCAAATATTATGAACTGATAAACCATTGTCCCCTTTTTCTTTTATCTCTAATCGGCCTGTATCCTTTTTCGTTGAAATTTGGCTACTTCCTTTAGTTTGTACGTTCCTCTATGAAAAAAAATTAGGGATTCATGATAATTTGAAGTCGCCGCTTGAATTTTGGTCGATTACAGTGAATATTGCTTTGATTTGCTTCGACAATTGACTCACTATCTCCGATTTGCTTTCGGTCACTTCTCGATCGAGTTTTATTTGAATTGATATGTTATTTACCTTTTTCTTTTCTGGTTGACACACTTGAATTCAATGCTTTTCTTGCCTATGATGTTTACGGGTTTTATAAGGTTTAATTCCCTAAAGTTTCGTTCGAATAAATTGTTTGAACTCGTCTGATAATTTTATTTGGCCATTTGATTATGCTTGAATGCTTGAGATTTCTTCGACTTGTTCAATTCATATAATTTGCTGATCTGGTTGCTTGGTCACCATGGCTTGCTTTATGATTTGGTGTCGTTCATTTTTCTGACTTGTTCATCGTATTCTTTGATTTTATGAATATCATAGCTTTGAATTTGTTTTGATTGTGGTTCCGTTCTTTTCTCTTGTGACATCTTTGATTTCGGTACTTGACATTGTCATAATATTTTTGATAATGTGTTACTCACTGCTTTGACTTTGATATTCAAATTGACTTGGATATTTTTGAAATTCCATATACCTGTGCATTGCATTTTCCACTTTCGTGTGCTTTAGTATGCATTGTGCTTGAAGTCTATAGCTTGATTCTCTGGTCTCTGTCGCATATATATGTTACTTGTTGTTCGTTTAGATATGTACTTGATTCATGTCCATATATATACATACGTATACAGTCTGAACCAATCAAGCTCACTATTGTCCATGTTTATAAGTGGACAGCGTTAGTGATATTGTAGGTTAGCTTGCATTGAGTTGCTCTGATTGTTTGTACTATTGCATAGTTGTTGTGAATCTGTCTCACTTGAACTGTTTGTGTTTCTATATGAACTGATATGTGCTTGTGTATATATGAACTTATTCTATTTGTCACTGTTGCATATATGTTTCTTGGTTGCACTGTCCACATGAGTTCATATGCATTTAGTCCAGACATTGTTGTTTGCTGTTCTTTTAGTCTCTGGTATCAATGTTGCATCACTGTTTCATTTTTGTTCTTCTCTGAGATTACTCATTTGAGCTGCAGTATTGATGTGAAAACCTTTTCTTCTTAGTTTAAGCTTTGAGTCTGGTCTGGTATACATGTATGTGTATCCTAGTGCTCTGGTCTACATGCATTAGTACTCATCCATGCATCTG
This sequence comes from Allium cepa, assembly GCA_030765085.1. Taxonomy (NCBI): domain Eukaryota; kingdom Viridiplantae; phylum Streptophyta; class Magnoliopsida; order Asparagales; family Amaryllidaceae; genus Allium; species Allium cepa. Next base: position 622,567,651 of record CM060928.1, read on the forward strand.
TTTTGTCCTGGTGCACTTGATATCTTCACCTATGCATGTCACTTTACATTTTGTTCTCACTTGATCTGGTTCGGAGCTTGAAATGATTTGTTGTTTTGGTAGAGACTGTGTTGTGTGCCTTTGTGCCATGCCATTGAACTTATACACATTTGAGAAAGTTAACATGCTATGTCCTTGTTGCATTGCATTAAATCATTGCGCTTGTATCATCACTGGTGGTCTTGTATTCTCTAATATGCTAGATCTGGTACTCGAATGTTGTTGTGGACTTTATGTTGATTGGCTCTGATTGTTGCTGTAGTCTGGATTCTAATGAACCTTTGAGCTTTTTACATGTTCATTGTTGAGTTGAATTGTTTTCATGTGCACACAGTTGAAGTTTTGGTCGAGGCTTGTTCCAATCATTTAAGACTTGATCATTTTATTGAACTTGTACATTTGGATTGCACTTGTGTTGAATCCAGCTTATAGCTCAGGTTTGACCTTGTGCTCATGTCGTGTGACTTTATTTGTACTGCACTTGAGTTAAACCCAACTTTTGATTGAGTTTGAATTTGTGCTCACTATCCATGTAGTTTTATCAAGTGTATATCGGTGTGCAGAGCCTTGTGGCATGTACATTGATACATTATGCATGTCACAAGTTATTCGTGTATAACGAGTTCAAGATTAAATGATGACGAACAACCAAATAACTAAGCCAAATAACATTTTCAAAATACACATTTTATTTTACACTGAACAAAAATTCTTTTTCAATTTTACTGCGTGAGTGTTTATTATGCAGATAACTCAGATGCTGGATTCAAACTGGAATAGAGTTGAAGATTAAATACGAGTGAATGAGTGAAATGTAGGGAGGAGCAAATGTAAATGGAAAATTGTGATGAAATCAAAATTTTATTGTAATCAAAGATTGTGTATATATATAGTGAGAGCTCAAATTTGTATTATTCAAAATTGTAATAAAATATTTGTTTGAATAAAATATCTGTTTGAATTTAAATTCTGTGTTTTTTTATTCAGAAAATATTTATTTAATTCTTTGAAAATAAAATAGTACATTAGCACACACACACACACACACACACACACACACACACACATATATATATATATATATTTATTATCATCAAACAAAAATCATATACTAGCATATGCAACATTAGGCTCCTGCCTTTCTAATACTTTAAAACCTTATTTTCGAAGCCTTTCAATTGTATTAAATTATTAACATTTAACTTAGAAGCATAGCTTCAAAACAAGTTGAAAGTACCCCTTTTGACACCATTGGAAGTAATAATTCCGCAATCATTGAAAGTTCTCCTTTCGAAACCATTAGATTTATACTTAAAATATTATTTGGATCAAAGTGAATATAGGTGAAAGCATCTCTTTCGAAACCATCTTTTATCATATAATAATATTGGGAAAATCTAATGTTGTCGACACCATCTCTTTCGAAAGCTTTAAACAATTTAAACAAACATTGAAGGATAGCCCCGAAACCCCTATGAAGCCAACGCCTTCGAAACCCTTGGACCCTTTCGAAAGCCTTTGGGAAGAAGCTTAAAACATCATTTAAATACAAACATTACCTTTCAAAAGCATTGTGACTTCAACACCATCGAAAGGCTAAAGAACGGCAGCAGGGCTTCGACTAAGTCGGAACCCCTTCTTTCAAAATCATTCTTTCATAAGTAAAGGAGCCCATTCAAAAAAAAACTTATGTTAATGGAAACCCTTTTTGAACCTTTTGTATTTGTTTCGGCTTAGTAGGTTTGGACTAGATTGAAGGAGGAAGCTCTGTGTCAAAAGGTACTTCCAAAGAAGGCGAAACCAACTTTTCTGAGTAAATCTGGTTTAATACTATTTAAAGTAAACTTTTCTCTAACCTGCCTACCATATGTCAATACCAGATTGGTTGCCTTAACGTTTTCAAATTCTTTACTATAATAACTACCGCTACTTCTAGATCTAAACCATGGTTAAGTTAATCAAATATTCTATTCCATGAAGCAAAACAAATTTTGCAAAGAAGTCCCTCTTCTAAAATAATTTAATTTACATAGAAATCACTTTGGAAAAATCCCCAAAAATTCCAGAAATTCACTTTAATCATGTTATCTAACATATCAAATTTTCAAACCTAAATTCTTAATATATTTTCCAAAATAAATTTATAAACCCAAATAACCATATTTCCTTTGAATATTCATATCTATCTTTCCATAGCTTATAAAATTATTAAAATTGAAACCCTACTCCAAAATCATGTTTTACATAACATAAAAAATTTCATTGGCATTTAAACATCAATATATATCGGTTTTACCCTAAAACCGTGTAGAATTTCCTTTAAACAATAATGTTTAGATTTAACAAATTAATGCTCTAATCATCCAATTCACCATAAAAACGAATTTACCCTTAAATTCGAAAGCAAATGATTCAAAACAAAATTGAGATGGAATTTATTATTCAACCTTGAGTAAGATAAGGAGATTGGATCGAGATTGATTTCCCCTAAGTTTGAATCTATTGCTTTTAATTTTTCTTCTCTTGATTATGGCCCCTTTTTAATTTTGGTTTGCAATTCAAAATGACATGAATGAGGAACCAAATAATAGGAATGAAAATATATAAGGCTAAGGGTTATGGGCGGCAATTTCCTAATATAACATTATGTAATTTAATTAACCAAAAACCCATTCTTAAACCCATTATTTATTTTATTAGGCTCGACTTTAATTAAGTTTATTCAAATCTCAACTCCCTTATCACCTAGCATTTATATTATTCTATTTAATTTGTCTAATTAAATCTCTTGAATAATGTTATCGAAAATTAGGGGTCTTACAGGCAACCTACTATCGACTAATAAACGCCATGTTCAAACATTAGATCGGGAAGAATATTGAAGTTTATGTAGATGGTATGTTGGTTAAATCGTAAATAGCTGCAAATCACTTAGAGAACCTCACTAGAATGTTTGAAATACTCCGTAAACATGGAATGAAACTCAATCCACTTAAATGCTACTTCGGAGTAGCCTCTAGAGAGTTTTTGGGATTCATTATAAGCACCAGAGGCATCGAAGAAAATCCCAAAAAATTATCGCTTCACGGGAAGTCGAGGCCCCGAGGAACAAGAAGGAGTTACAAAGCTTGAATGGAAAAGTTGCAGCACTAAGTCGATTCATCTCAAAAGCAACCGAAAAATGTATACCCTTCATTAACGTGCTAAAGAAGGGAAAGAATAACTTTGAATGGAATCAAGCTTTTCAAACTACATTCGAAGAGATGCCCCGACATATGAAGAAACCGGCAATCTTGTCGAAGAATGTAACGACCATAAATTTTCGACAATTTATATTAGTTAATTTAATAGGATCTGTGATTTAATAATTGGAAAGAATAAAAATTTGTAATTTAATTATGAAATAATAATTAGAATTAAATGTAACAATGTTAATTTAAGTCATTTATTAACAATTATAATGAAAATTCCAATTTATCGAAATAATAAAAATGCTATACTTGGTTATAAATTTAATATAAAGGAATAAATGAAAATATTGCATTTACCAAGGAAATAATAGAAAGTTAATGGTAATTGAACAAAAATTAGTGTTATGAAAGAAATGGTAACATTTGTTTTAAGTAATAAACCTGTAAATGTAATTAATTGATTTTGGTAATTTGATATTGAGAGAAATATAAAATGTAATGTATTAATGAAATAACAACCAAAATGGAAGGTAACCATGTCAATTAAAATTAATTATAAATAACTTGAAAGGAATTCCAACCAATTGAATTTATGTAAATGTTACAACTTGGTTATGAGCTTAATATAAGAAAACCAATGTAAATGTGTAACGACCCGGAATTTTGGATCGCTAGATTTGAACATTTAATTCATTTTAAATATTGAATATGTGTTATAATTTGAATTTTGAAATAAAAGACTTTGGTTAAATTAATAAAATTGGTTAAAACTTTATATACGGCAATTTGATTGAAATTTGAATAATAATGAATTAATATTAGAATTGGGATAATGAGTGAATCTGGGTGTAAATAGGCATAAAAATGGTTTCTAAAAATTTATTTAAGTTTATTTTGATTTAAATAGTAATGTTGGATCGTTGGATGAAATTAAAAGTTGAAAGATTAAATTAGGAATTTTATATTAATTTAATAATGGAATTTAATAATATAATAATGCAAATAATCAAATTTTGATTTAAAATGAATTAGAATGATTTCTAATGTGATTTTAAATTCTATATGAATTATAATGAAGTAAGTAAAATTATAAAAGTGGAATTTTAAATGGTTTCGACGATTTTGAAAATCGCTCGAAATAACCGACGAGTTAAAATAGCCTTCCGACGCACAATCTCGGAATTCGAAGAAACCAGTTCCACTGGATCCGTAATAGTTAGTTATTTTCGGATTTCAATTTTCGTAGCAATCGGAGTTGCTGTTTGACCACGGCAGCTTAAAAAGCTTAGAAAATACTTTAAGCGATTTAATTTAAAATCGATCATTTATTTCCGTAACTTGCGCATACGATCGAATTAGCTTCCGAAACACGTTCCATTGTGTTCGGAATATGGGTAAAACCTTAGAAACGGCAGGCGGCACGCGTGATTTGGAGATCGTTAGAATAAGTTGCTTTAAAATGAATTTAATAATTAAATAATCGGTTATAAATATATATATAAGCGTATAGTTAAAACCATAGCCCTATATTCCCAACCGCCACTTTACATCATTCAATGGCCGACACTTTCCTTCGTTCTCCTCCATTTTTCTTCCAATACATCAACTATTTGAGAAAATCTCCAACTGTAAAATGGAAGAGCTCAAGGAGATCTACCCATCCGTACGATGGGTCGACGTGAAAATCGTCGAGATGGTCAGAAATGGGCTGGAAGGAGGGCCGTGTCGCATGTATTTTTCTTGGCAAAGCCATAGCCGAGCACGTCATGGCCGTGGCTGGTGGTAGAGCCCGCGAGGACCTTTCCGATGGTGGTCGCCGATCAAGCCAAAGCACGTCGTGGTGGTCGCGATTTCTAACCCCAGAGCACGTTATTTGGGTTCGGCATTTGAGCTGCGTTCGCGTGAGGAAGAAGGTCAACGTGCGGCCTTGGTGTTGGTTTCCAGATCTAGCGGCTAGAGATTGTTTTTAAATTGGTAATTTAACTTTGAAAATTCATATCTAATGCACACTTTGTCAGATTCAGACGAAACTGGCGACGCTGGAATCGCAGCGATGCGATCTACGCAGTGGAACAATTCTAGAGCTATTCGGAGAAAGTAAAAATTTAGGTTAAATCGAACGTCGTTCGATTTAATTTAAATTTGAACGCTCGTCGAAAACCCAAGGTGAGTTTGACTTACTCACATCTAGATTATTAGTTAATTTAAATAGTCAATATTTAAATGATTGCTTGATTGGTTGAATATGATAATTATTATCAAATTGAATCGATATATATTGTTGTGCTAATATCTGTGGATGCAGGGAAAACAGGTTGGAGGGATCCAACTGGATCCCTCACAAATAGAAATTTATTTATATTCTGTAATATATTACATTTATATTCTGTGATAAAATTGTTTTAGATCCTATTATGCTATGCTCTGTTTATTTACTGTGGTAGATAAATTGGACATTTAATTGTGTTGTACTCTGATTTGGTGAATACAATCTGGAAATTTAAATATAAATAAATTGGGTTTAAAGGAAAATTAAAGAAATTCTTAAATAAAGAATTTAAAAGGAATTAAATTCAAGTGATTGGTAGATAATATGACGTGTTTGAATTTGTGGTTTAAAAAGGGAACTGAGAATTGTTTAAAATAATAGCGAGATTTATTTTAAAGAATGAGAAGTGTGCTTTCTCCTGGAAATTTTATTTTGTTTTTAAGAAAGCTTTCAAATTATAAATTTGCAGTTTAAATATGTTTAGAATATTTTAGAAAGAAATATTATTTTAAAATGTTTTAAGTGAAAGCAAATATTTGAATAAGTAATTATGGTATTTAATTATATTTAAAAAAAAGTAAAGTGGTATTGAGTTTTCAAAAGGAAATTATATTATGAATATTTGATTTAATAACCTTATTTTAAAAGTTAAATTTTTTTTAAAATACTTAGGAAACCTCTATATATTTCCTTAAGTATTATTTTCAATTAAATAATTTCTAGAAGCTTCATTTTAAATAATCTAAACACATATTTGATAGTGATTTTCAGGAAATAGCAATGCTTTTAAAAATAAAAGGAGCTATTATTAAAGTATGGAAACGATTTTATGGGATGAACGTAAAATTGAGTTGGGATAAAACGTGTTGGATTGATAAAAAGAATTCTTTGGTTATTCTAAGATGGAAGTGTATTTCCCTGAAAGCCAAGTACGTTTTAACCTGATTTTTGCAAAGTTAGAGGTTCGAAGTTATATTTAAGAATGGTTTCAAGAAAATTATTTAAGTTGTAAGAATTTTAAAAGTGAACATATATCAAAGTAGTTATAGAAGTAATTATTTTTAAAGGGTAATTAGAATTATGTTTTAAAGAATATTATTATTATTTATACTTTATAAAATGGTTCTATTTTAAAGATAATCAATCAAAGTATTATTTAAAAATTGCATAGAGTTTCGTAACTTTATTTTAAATTTAGTATGACTTAATGTTATTTTAAAGATAATAGTTTATATTTTATCAAGCAGTTTTATTCAAGATATTTCTAAAGGTATATATATATTTTAAATCAAGTATGTAAGAAGTTTGAAATATGAATGTTTTAACGTATTTTCAAGAATAAAGTATTTAAATTATTTTAAACCTTAAATTTTGGTACTTGGATGTTTTTCAGAGGAAGTAAAGATTTGAAAATCTATTTCATGGGAAGAATTGGATTTGAAAAATGTTTCAAAGGGATTTTGAAAATGGAATTATATCTCGTAAAGATATTTTTGAGGAAATAAATAATTGGGCAATTATTTATTGTGTGATGGATGTTTTTGAATGTTAATTGATAGTTAAATCACCGACTATCAATATTGGACAAATGCGTTGATAGTTTCGAAGAGACCGGGATCGAGATTTATTTCTCGAAAACCACTTCGATCCGGTTTGTACGTTTCATGGATAAAACGTGTTCGGAGTCGAAGATGGAGTAGTGAAGTGCAAGGGCTAGTCGCTACTAATCCTGAGGATATTTCCAAAATGGATGTAGTAGGAGTAGTGCCTTCGGTTCCGTTCGAACCCAGGACGGACTTATATGGACGAATGCTTTTGGAACATCGTTAGGTGGGCGATGGGCATTCTAAGTGAAACGTTCTAAAAGGTAACGCTTAGCCTCAAGCCTCATCAACCGGGAATGACTGAAAACCAGGGGATATGCAGCAAGGCTTAGTGGGCAGCACCCATTTCCGGGTAAGGTCAATCCTGTCTAGATGTCCCTTTTATTTCGGCTTAATGGTGCGGTTGTTGATCCCAACCGCGGGGTGATCTTACTTGGGACTATCCAGTAAGGGGTAGTACGGGCCTTGTGTTGCAGGGGATCGGGCATGGTCCTCGGTACACTGATCTAGACCAGGTACCGTGACAAGTGGTACCCCAGTGCCTAGTCATTAGTTGGAATCCATTCTCCCTACGAGCCTTTTACGAGTTTTGTTTGTATTACCCACTCTGTGGCTAGTAGCTGGAATTTAATCATGTAACAATTTCGGCTATTTTATAAGTATTTGTAAATAGACCCTATTATAATATCAGAGAATTTCTATAAAAAGTGTTTTAGCCATCGTATGGTAAATACCCGACATGTCTATTTGTGGCGTGGTCTTACGAGATGCTTTTGTTTTCAAAAGGATTTTAGAAACTTTAATAATTAATTTGGGTGCATTATTATCAGCTGGTATTCCAGACTGACTCGGGTGTTATTTCATTATAATGCTCGGGTTAGACCGAGTATTATATGTTCAGGACAGGATGCTTTGGAGCAGGAGAGTAGCTAGAGTCCGAGACATATTATCCGTACTTATATATATATATCCGCTCCTATGATTGTATGAAATTGTCTGACTGGTAAATGTTGTATGTTTGAGATACTCTGATGACATATTGTATAAAACAGATATAGTTTCATTTTGTGTAAAGATATATTATTTACTATTATATTTTATTCCGCTGCGACTCTGAGATTCTGATATTCTTTAGTTTCTTCTTCTTCTATCTCTTCTTCTTTAACTCTAATGGTTCGTATTTCTGTTCCACTTGAGTAAATTGATGTTGAATAGTGTTGACTCAAGGGGTACGGATTTGCGGGCTATTACATTTGGTATCGGAGCTTAGGTTGGCGACAACCTAGGCTTTGGTGGGGAATTTACTTATTAAACAAAGTCAATAGTACTCTATAATGAGTTGAGTGTAATAATAAATTTGAGAGCGTACTTTGTTTTTATACTGTGTTGACTTATCAGTTGAGTGTTTATGAATTCTGGTCGGTACGGGAAGTACAACCGTATCGATAGGGGTTTCTAAACTCTTAAACAAGATAAACCGACATAGTATTGTTTTTTTTAAAGAGGGTAAATGAAATAATTTTATCCAAAACTATATTTTGATATAAAAAGAATAATTTTATGAAACTATTATATATATATATTTGATTGTTTGGACGTGGATATCTTAATCAGCCAAGAATCTAAAATTTGATCTGAAATTTGAAATGGTTATAATCAAATAAAATTCTATGAGTATAAATTATACAAAAGAGGAATAACCAAATTTGAATTGAACCAGAATTTAAATCCCGAGGATTTTGAGAAGGATTTTAAATATATTAAAAACAAAGGTTTGGGAAATTTAAAACCCTAGGAATGTTTGAAATTTTTGCTAAGGTGATTGAAGGTAATAATGGAATATTATTCGGGATGTAGTTTTTGAATGGAAACTGTTTTGAAATGAATTTGGGTAAGTAAGGAAGCACTGAACTCACATCAGTCGCTGGAAAATAATCCTGATGATGCTGGCCACATCATGAGAATTCATTTTCGAGTTTCTAAAGTGATGGATTGCTACCAAAATGGTTGGTTATGATATTGTTTGGACTTGTTGGGTATAACAGTTATGTTGGAAATTTCAAAATGGGGAAATTGTTTTGGTACAACCAAGTTGTTTTGGAAATCCGAAGATTTGATTTGGTATACCAAGTAGGTATGAGTAGATTATTATTTCAAGATGATTTTGGGATAAAACCGGGTAATTGAATTCTGGAAAATTCTATTTAAATAATGTGTAAAGTTAAATGAATCAACTATTGAACTTATTAAGTGAAGTTGATATTAATAAGAAGGAAATGAAAATTTTAATCTTGGAATTAAAATTTAACTTGAGTAAATGGAAGTGAATGAAGTATAATGAAGTGAATAGAAAATTTGAATTTAACTTGGATAAGTTAAATTAATTAGACTTAGAATTAAATTGATTTGGATTAAATTGAAATGTAAAATGATTTTGTAATTATGGGTCATTGTGTAATAAATTGTACCCATAAGCTATTAAGTGTTATACTTATAATCTGAAATTGTGGATTTAAAATTTGCAAAGCATTAAGGTGAAATAAAATTTGTATCCTTAAGAATTCAGAGATACATATATATAAATTTGGAATTGTGATTATAAGATGTAAATGGATTAAAATGAACAATATAAACTTTAAGTAAATAATTTGGTGAACTTATAAATAGAAAATGGAATTATAATCTCAAATGGGAAATAGTTGAATGCTAAGGTGGATTCAAATCTAATCCTAAATGAAATGTGAATTGAAAAAAGGTGAAGAAAATATAAAATATAAAAGGGTGAATGAACTTAAGTTAGTAAATAAGCTTTGAACTTGTATATGAAAAATTAAAATTTGATTGAATTGGACTTAACTTTGATTAAATAGAATTGATTTAAATTTGGATTGAATTAAAATCAAAATTCAGTTGTGTTACAAATAATTTTGAATATAATTAAAGTTGTATTTAAAATAGTAAAAGAAATAGCATGAATTTAAGTTGGCTGAATAAATTTAGTTAAAACTTGAATTTAAATTGGAAAAGAGTTGAGTTGAAGGAAAGGTGAATTTAATTGAAATGATATTAAATAATTAAATCCCCACTCAACTAAATTCAAAGGAATTATTTGAAAATGAATTTAGCGTAAGCTAAATTAAATAAAAAGAAGCTTGAAGATGAATTTAGTGTAAACTAAATTAAATGAAATTTGTATTGGCATGGATGGAATTTTGGTGGTTTGTTAAGAAATTTTTGTGAAAGAAAAATTAAAAACCCCGTTCTAGTATGGGATTTAGTTTTTGGCAATAAAAAGCTGAGAGTATGAATGAATAATGGAATTAGATTATAATAGTGAAGGTTTGACTTATAAATAAATTCCAATGAGTGACATGATTTTAAGTGGTCACATTATTAATAAAATTCAGGATAAATTGAGGAGGTGAATTAAAATTGTAAATGGAGTGAATGAGTAAACAAATTGAATTAAAATTTGTAAATGAATTGGAATTTGATCGAATGAGAATCAAATGAGAATGAAATAAAATTGATTTAAGAAGATAATGAAAATATTGTGAAATTGAAATAACCTAAGCAAGTTGGGAAAACAATTGTGGTCGGGATTTATAAGGAGTCTCGAGTGAAATTTGTTTGGATAATGAAATTGAATTGCAAGTGAAATGGTTTTAATTAATCATTGTGATAAAATAAGGATGTATGGGTTGTAAATAATCCAGAATGGAATGATATTAATATAAACTTGAATTGGTTAATGAAATCCAATAATTGCAATGTGATAAGAATGTTTGGGTTGTGAACCATGCAGAATTTTATAAATTTGATATAAAGTGAGTTAAGATTAATTTAAAATAACTATAAGCTTTAGTAATGGTTATTACATGAATAATATTTAAATTTGCATTGAAAATTTGCCGTTTTGTGGTAAACGGAGGTAAATAGTTTAAAGTAAGTAAATAATTGTTTTTGAATAAATTAGAATGGATTGGAGTTGTATTAAGTGATTTTGTATATATATATACAAGTGAATCATAAAGGAAATGTATATCAAATTTAAGAATAAGAATTTGATTGTGAATCAATTTGAAATTGAATTGAAGTAAATTGATGCAAGTGATACATATGAAATCATATTGATGTGAATATGGATTGAGAATATTAAACTTGAATGTAAATCATTCAAGTGAAATAAAATGAAGTTTGGACTTGTATAAGAAATTTAAAAAGGTGGTTGAAGTCTTTGAACTGCTGATAAAATATGGTTAACATTGTTAAATTATGAAGTTTGCTTGGTTAAGCCATGAAATTGATATGTTTGGTTAAGATCAATGAATAGAATGTTAATAAATTCTCATATTATTGAAAACTGATGTGTTTGTTTAAGTAAGTACAGGTACGGGAGGCAGTAAATAGAGTTGGAGTGCGTATATGCAATATTATGTAGCTGCATGCTTTTGAAATGCTAATAAATGTACGCCTACGCAATAAAAATAGAAAATATGAACCGTTTTTGGTTTTTTCGACCGTGTGGGTCGATGTATATATATTTATATCTATTGTGATATTGCAAAAGCTCCTCCGTACAGGGGAGACTCTGCCAAAAAATTTCGGGAATTAGAATTTTTTTTTGAAATGTTTCATTAACGAAAAAATTGATTTCAAATAACAATTAAAATTAAAATAAAACGAATTTTGGTATAGAAATCGAAAATAGTAGTTTCGATTTGAAACTAAAAGATTTGGGGGCAAAGTGAAATTGATATTTTCACTAAGTAGGTTGAGCTATTGGGTTTGGAACATTCTTCTATTTAGCAAATTTCGGGGACGAAATTTTTATAATGGGAACGACCCGGAATTTTGGGTCGCTAGATTTGAACAAATAATTCATTTTAAATGTTGAATATGTGTTATAATTTTAATTCTGAAATAAAATACTTTGGTTAAATTAATAAAATTGGTTAAAACTTTATATATGGTTATTTAATTGAAATTTGAATAATAATGAATTAATACTAGAATTGGGATAATGAGTGATTCTGGGTGTAAATAGATATAAAAATGGTTTCTAAAAATTTATTTAAGTTTATTTTGATTTAAATTGTAATGTTGGACCATTGGATGAAATTAAAAGTCGATAGATTAAATTAGGAATTTTATATTAATTTAATAATGGAATTTAATAGTATAATAATGCAAATAATCAAAGTTTGATTTAAAATGAATTAGAATGATTTCTAATGTGATTTTAAATTCTACATGAATTTTAATTAAGTTAATAAAAATTTAAAAGTGGAATTTTAAATGGTTCGACGATTTTGAAAATCGCTCGAAATAATCGACGAGTTAAAATAGCCTTCCGGGGCATAGTCTCAGAATTCGATGAAACCTGTTCCATTGGATCCGTAATAGTTAGTTATTATCGGATTTCAATTTTCGTAGCAATAGGAGTTGTCGTTTGACCCCGGCAGCTTAAAACGCTTAGAAAATACTTTAATCGATTTAATTTAAAATTGATCGATTATTTCTGTAACTTGTGCATACGATCGAATTAGCTTCCGAAACACGTTCCATTGCATTCGGAACGTGGGTAAAACCTTAGATACGCCAGGTGGCATGTGTGATTTGGAGATCGTTAGAATAAGTTGCTTTAAAATGAATTTAATAATTAAATAATTGGTTATACGTATATATATATACGCGTATAGTTAAAACCCTAGCCCTATATTCCCAGCCGCCGCTTATATCATTCAATGGCTGACACTTTCCTTCGTTCTCCTCCATTTTTATTCTAATACATCAACTATTTGGCAAAATCTCCAACTACAAAATGGAAGAGCTCAAGGAGATCTACCCATCCGTATGGTGGGTCGACGTGAAAATCGTCGAGATGGTCAGAAATGGGCTGGAAGGAGGGCCGTGTCTCACGTATTTTTCTTGGCAAAGCCATAGCCGAGCTCGTCATGGCCGTGGCTGGTGGTAGAGCTCGCGAGGACCTTTCCGGTGGTGGTCGCCGATCAAGCCAAAGCACATCGTGGTGGCCACGATTTCTAACCCTAGAGCACGTTATTTGGATTCGGCATTTGAGCTGCGTTCGCATGAGGAAGAAGGTCAACGTGCGGCCTTGGTGTTGGTTTCCAGATCTAGCGGCTAGAGATTGTTTGGGTATAATAAATTAAAATAAAAAGAAATTGTTTTTAAATTGGTAATTTAACTTTGAAAATTCATATCTAATGCACACGTTGTAAAATTCAGACGAAACCGGCGACGCCAGAATCGCAGCGACGCGATCTACGCAGTGGAGCAATTCTGGAGCTATTCGGAGCAAGTAAACATTTAGGTTAAATCGAACGCCGTTCGATTTAATTTAAATTTGACCGCTTGTCGAAAACCCAAGGTGAGTTTGACTCACTCACATCTGGAATATTAGTTAATTTAAATAATCAATATTTAAATGATTGCTTGATTGGTTGAATATGATAATTATTATCTAATTGAATCGATATATATTGTTATGCTAATATCTGTGGATGCAGGGAAAACAGGTTGGAGGGATCCAACTGGATCTCTCACAAATAGAAATTTATTAATATTCTGTAATATATTACATTTATATTCTGTGATAAAATTGTTTTAGATCCTGTTATGCTATGCTCTGTTTATTTACTGTGGTAGATAAATTGGACATTTAATTGTGTTGTACTCTGATTTGGTGAATACAACCTGGAAATTTAAATATAAATAAATTGGGTTTAAAGGAAAATTAAAGAAATTCTTAAATAAAGAATTTAAAAGGAATTAAATTCAAGTGATTGGTTGATAATATGAAGTGTTTGAATTTGTGGTTTAAAAAGGGAATTGAGAATTGTTTAAAATAATAGCGAGATTTATTTTAAAGAATGAGAAGTGTGCTTTCTCCTGGAAATTTTATTTTGTTTTTAAGAAAGCTTTCAAATTATAAATTTGCAGTTTAAATATGTTTAGAATATTTTAGAAAGAAATATTATTTTAAAATGTTTTAAGTGAAAGCAAATATTTGAATAAGTAATTATGGTATTTAATTATATTTAAAAAAAAGTAAAGTGGTATTGAGTTTTCAAAAGGAAATTATAATATGAATATTTGATTTAATAACCTTATTTTAAAAGTTAAATTTTATTTAAAATACTTAGGAAACCTCTATATATTTCCTTAAGTATTATTTTCAATTAAATAATTTCTAGAAGCTTTATTTTAAATAATTTAAACACATATTCGAAAGTGATTTCCAAGAAATAGCAATTCTTTTAAAAATAAAAGAAGCTATTATTAAAGTATGGAAAGGATTTTACGGGATGAACGTAAAATTGAATTGGGATAAAATGTGTTGGATTGATAAAAAGAATTCTTTGGTTATTCTAAGATGGAAGTGTATTTCCCTGAAAGCCAAGTACGTCTTAAGTTGATTTTTGCAAAGTTAGAGGTTCGAAGTTAAATTTAAGAATGGTTTCAAGAAAAATATTTAAGTTGTAAGAATTTTAAAAGTGAACATACATCAAAGTAGTTAAAGAAGTAATTATTTTTAAATGGTAATTAGAATTATGTTTTAAAGAATATTATTATTATTATTTATACTTTATAAAATGGTTCTATTTTAAAGATAATCAATCAAAGTATTATTCAAAATTGCATAGAGTTTCATAATTTTATTTTAAATTTAGTATGACTTAATGTTATTTTAAAGATAATAGTTTACATTTTATTAAGCAGTTTTATTAAAGATGTTTCTAAAGGTATATATATATTTTAAATCAAGTATGTAAGAAGTTTAAAATATGAATGTTTTGACGTATTTTAAAGAATAAAGTATTTAAATTATTTTAAACCTTAAATTTTGGTACTTGGATGTTTTCCAGAAGAAGTAAAGATTTGGAAATCTATTCCATGGGAAGAATTGGATTTGAAAAATGTGTCAAAGGGATTTTGAAAATGGAACTATATCTCGTAAAGATATTTTTGAGGAAATAAATAATTGGGCAATTATTTATTGTATGATGGATGTTTGTGAATGTTAATTGATAGTTAAATCACCGACTATCAATATTGGGCAAATGCATTGATTGTTTCGAAGAGACCGAGATTTATCTCGAAAACCACTTCGATCCGGTTTGTATGTTTCGTGGGGAAAACATGTTCAGAGTTGAAGATGGAGCAGTGAAGTGCAAGGGCTAGTCGCTACTGATCCTGAGGATATTTCCAAAATGGATGTAGCAGGAGCAGTGCCTTCGGTTCCGTTCGAACCCGGGACGGACTTGTATGGACAAATGCTTTCGGAACATCGTCAGGTGGGCGATGGGCTAACTAAGGGAAACATTCTAAAAGGTAATGCTTAGCCTCAAGCCTCATCAACCGGGAAGGACTGAAAATCAGGGGATATGCAGCAAGGCTTGGTGGGCAGCACCCATTTGCGGGTAAGGTCATTCCTGTCTAGATGTCCCTTTTATTTCGGCTTAGTGGTGCGGTTGCTGATCCCAACCGCGGGGTGATCTTACTCGGGACTATCCAGTAACGGGTAGTCTGGGCCTTGTGTTGCAGGGGATCGGGCGTGGTCCTCGGTACGCTAATCTAGACCAGGTACTGTGACAGGTGGTACCCCAGTTCCTAATCATTAGTTGGAATCCATTCTCCCTACGAGTCTTTTACGATTTTTATTTGTATTACCCACTCTGTGGCTAGTTGTTGGAATTTAATCATGTAACAATTTCGGCTATTTTATAAGTATTTGTAAATAGACCCTATTATAATATCAGAGGATTTCTATAAAAAGTGTTTTAGCTGTCGTAAGGTAAAAACCCGACATGTTTATTTGTGGCGTGGTCATACGAGATGCTTTTGTTTTCAAAAGGATTTTAGAAACTTTAATAATTAATTTGGGTGCATTATTATCAACTGGTATTCCAGACTGACTCGGGTGTTATTTCATTATAATGCTCGGGTCTGACCGAGTATTATATGTTCAGGACAGGATGCTTTGGAGCAGGAGAGTAGCTGGAGTCCGAGACGTATTATCCGTACTTATATATATATCCGCCGCTGTGATTGTATGGAATTGTCTGACTGGTAAATGTTGTATGTTTGAGATACTCTGATGACACATTGTATAAAACAAATATAGTTTCATTTTGTGTAAAGATCTATTATTTACTATTATATTTTATTTCGCTGCGACTGTGAGATTCTGATATTGTTTAGTTTCTTCTTCTTCTATCTCTTCTTCTTTAACCCTAATGGTTCGTATTTCTGTTCCACTTGAGTAAATTGATGTTGAATAGTATTGACTCAAGGGGTACGGATTTGCGGTCTGTTACAAAATGTTTAATTTTGTAATGAAATGGTATAATAAATGGTAATTGAATAAAATTAGAGTTATTGTATCATTTGCTTGTAAAATATTTAACTTATAAATGTGATTAAAGGTTAATGGTAACAATTATTATTAACCATTTGTTTAGTCTATCAAAAATTTAATTTGAAATAAATTGCAGTTAATAGACTTAATTAGTGCACTTAGTGTAGATTCGATGGGAAGAATGTTAATTCAATAAGATATAACCAATGTACATTCTATTTATAATATGATGATTGATTGAATAAAAATAATTGAAATTCAAGTTTGATTACTTTATTGGATTTTTAGCTGTAATAAATGGATTTATTGGGAATTAAATTTATAATTACCGAACTAATTTGAAATTGAATTTAACATTGGAAATTATGAAATATTCAATAAGAAAATTGATATAGAAATTTGTTATAAAGGATTTTAAATTACCAAGTAATCTAAAATGACGGAAATGGTAAATTATTAAATTTGAATTGATAAAGTTATTTAATTAATTTTATATTAATTTATTTAATTAAAGTGAAAACAGCCATTTTGGCCACTGAATCGGATTTCGATGAAACTAGTTTCATCAGATCCGTAACGATGAATTATTGTAGGATTTCAAGTTTCGTAGCGACCGGACTTGTCGTTTGATCGTACGGGCTCGAAGCGCCTATAAATCAATTTAATTAAAATCAATTGAACTCAATTTGAAATAAACTGATTTTAAGATGACTTCTTCATACGATGAAATTAGGACCTGAAACCTATTCCATTGAGTTAAAAAATATTGAAAGCATCTATTTTGATATATGGCTTGACCCATTTTCATTCCGAAGGCAGAACTGGCTTTTCGGGTCGTTTATCGTTCCAATCCAAATCAATCTGGTCCATTCATTCTCTTTTTTTGATCTGCCTATAAATAGCTTGTTATAAACCCTAATTATTTCTTATTTCGCATTGACGGTACGTAAAAATCTTTCTGCTCCCCTCCACCTCAATGGAAGAAACAGATTCAAACTCCAAACCCTCATATTCAGTTTCAAAACTAAATCAAAATTTCAGACTCCTCCAAACTATATCAAATTATATTGCTTTGAAGCTCTCAACGAGCGCAAGTCAGTTCTGCTCTTTATTTTTCGATTTGGATTTCTATGTGGCCGAAGCTGGGTGGTTTAGTTTTGGTCGTTCATTTTGGCTTTTGTGATTTCGACGGTGGATCTTCCACGATTCGTCGATCAGGAAGTATGAGGGCGTAGAGGAAGTCAAGTGCTTTCAATCCATGCGGTTAGTTGGTTGATTTCGTCCGCGAGTTTGTCAGATTTGGCCCTTGAAGTCGTGCGACATCAAGCTCGGTCCATCGCCACCGGGGAACGCACGCGCGTCGCGGTAGTGCCAATGGAGGCGGCTCGGCCCCGGCTAGTCGTCGGCGAACATCGATGGAGGTGTAGGCTTATGTAGGCGTGGCGGAGATGTGATGAAGATCGACAGCTCGTTCCTATTCGAACGCTAGAGTTGAGTCTGGCCAGGGTTTACATGGCACTGTGTAGTAATGTTTTATTTATTATTTAATTTAATTTAATTTAATTTAAATTTAAACGTACAATGTTCTAATCTCAATAACTTTTTCATACAGGCTCGGATATGGGCGCGGTTTCTTGCACTAGTATCGTATCGAAATTCTGGACTTTTTGACGTTAGTTTGGACGAATTCAGACACTCTTTGAATTTTGGGCTTAAATTGGATTTTATATTCAATTTAAATTCAAAGGTGGGTGCTTTGACCCACTCACAACCTCTAAAATTTATTATTTAGTTAAATTAAATTTATGATGTGATTAGGAATTTATTTATGGCTATTTGTTATATTTAAATTGTTATTTCTATTAATTTTAATTTATTTGAATTAAATTGTCACTTAAATTATTATTGAAATTATAATTTTCCCTTAATTACCTGTAAATAATAATTTGTAAATTGTGAATATCCATTGTTTGAATTGGATGATAATTATGATGGATGTTTGATTTTTTTTACATTGGATGATTGGATGATGTGTTTGATTTATATATTGTGATCACTCTGCAAGTTCCCTTAATTATTATTACTTGAAAATCAATATGGGTTGAAAGGTACATACCTGAACGATCTTATAGATTAAGGGAAAATCGTTATGGGTTGAAATAACCAATCCGAACGGTTTTCATTGATTTAAAAATGTTGATTTTTAGTACTGGTAGAAATGATATATATATATCCATATGAATTATTGAATTTGGATTATGTATTGGAATTGAATTATTTAAAAAGGTTTAATTTAAACTTCGATTTTTATTTAAGTGGTTAAAATCGATACCTCGAATCAGTTGAAATCTTTTAATAATTATATTCTCGTTCTACTCTTGATAGGAGATGGAAAGTCCCGTAACATCTATGAAACAATTGCACTTACATTTAGTTTCAAAATTTGACTTACATAAGCCTTTTAGTTCTGACTCGAGTGTTTTGTTTTTCATTACGCTCGGATCAGCCTGAGTTTTTTAGTGTTGAAGACTATTTTCTGAAGGACGAAGACGAAGATTCAGTATATTATTACAATTTATTTATATATTATTCCGCTACATTCTGTGTTCCGCTGCATTATTTATTTATTTATGATGGATGTATAACTTTGATTTGAACTTGTAAAAGTATAATCAAATGTTATTTGTAAAACAGCTTCATGAACTGTTTATTCGATAATTATATTTTGTCATTCCTTTGCGAGATTCTGTGTTTTATTTTTTCCTTCTTTTCTTTATTTTATTATTTACCCCATTAAAAATCCTCCCTTTTGAATTGTTTGAACTAGATATGTGTGATTTATTGTCGATTTAAACAGTCCAAAAAGGTGGGTCGTTGCAGTTGGTATCAGAGCCAGGTTTAGACATACCTTAGCCTGTTGGGGATAACTCATTAGAGATAGGGTAGTAATACCCTAGAATGAGTTGTCTGAGTGTATATATATACGAGAGTGTGTAATTGTTAGTTATAAAAATGTTTTATATAAGTTTTAAAATGAAATTATTTTTCCTAATATTATATGTTATATATAAAGGAATAAATATCTATAACTAATATAGTTATTTGTATTATGTTTGTTTTATGAAATGGTAACATCTATTTATTATCATTATTGACTAGTTGTATTTAATTAAATTATAAATATTGGCTAATTATTGTTGATTGAATCAATAGACTAAACACAAGCTTAATAATTGTGTATTAAAGAGAATAAAATGAATAATTTGAATATTTATTTATGGAATTGAAATGTTTTGTTGTAGTACTTATTATTTGTTGATTGGTAGTTTGAACTGCTGAAATAAAATGGAATATTTGGATAGTCAAACTTTTGAATTAATATATGAGTTAAAACTTAATAATCGTGTTGAATTCTGCAGTTGAATTTGATAACCTTAATTAAAAAGAAAAAGAAACAAGGTTAATTTGTTATAGTTGAGTCGAATTATTGTATACATTATTGGCATGTAATGTAATAATATTTAAAATTGAAATTGTGAACTTAGTTAACATTTATGAAATATGTCATAAATAAATTGAAAGATAAAGGTGAACTAAAAATGAAATGAATATAAATAAAGTCATGCCCTGTAAAATTGTTTATGAAATAAATGGAAGTTGCAATAAATAGTTATAACTAAAGCTGTGATAACTTTAAACCCGAATAATGTTTATAAAAGTATTCAAGCTTTTATAAATTCCTTATGAACTTAAGAAAATTCCTTATGAAATGATTTGCAAATAAATGTAGTATTAAATGAGAAATATTACATGTGAAATGAATGTAATTTCAATTGAAAAGAAATATAAGCAATATTATAAGAATGAATATAGTAATGTTTTATGTTAAATGGAGAATTCTGTTAAATAAGTATTATAGTATGAAGTGATATTTTTGTTAATCAATGAGATTAAAAATGAATTTAATTGAAATGCGATTGTGATGAAACAAATTGGAATAATTAGATATGTTGTATGTATATTATTTTATTCACAAAATTAATTTGATCTGGATTTGAGTACATAATTTCGACGTGAATTACACCATTTCGTGTTAGGATTTTTCATTTGATTCTTGATGGCGAATATTTGATATGGGTTTTTGGTTTAATTCTAGAATTATCTATCATAGTATATGGCTATGCAAGGAGAATGATGGTTTCTAGTCAAGAAACCATATCGAAGTTCGCATTAGGGAAGTTGAATGGACAATATTAGTCTGAAAGCGAACTTGTGCGATCGAGCGAGCGACCGAATGTGATTTGCGAAATGATGACATATGTACATCTTATATTTGAATATTATTGATATGCTTTGGCACTAAAATCGAAAGTTGTTGGGTTGGATATCTTTGTAATTTAAATTGGAATTTTCTTGTATGCAAAAACTACTATTGATTTAAAACCATTTTTAAGGACTATTTTCTTTTATTTTCTTGTACGAACTATTAAACTATTTTATTTACAAACTATTTTACAAACTATTTTATTTACAAAACTATTTTACAAACTTTTTTATACATAAACTATTTTTACAAACATTTTATTTACAAACTATTTTACACAGCTATTTTATATACAAATTATTTTACAAAACTATTTTTTACAAACTATTCTCGATTCAAAAACCTTTTATAAAGAAAAGATGTTCCATCCAATATGGCTTTTCATATAGCGAAATTGATTTTGGAGAATTTTTGATTCTTGTATAAGATGGACTTTATATAAGTACAAGTGATTTTGAAACTGTTGATTTTGGAAGGTATTCGA
The DNA here is from genome assembly GCA_030765085.1 of Allium cepa. Taxonomy (NCBI): domain Eukaryota; kingdom Viridiplantae; phylum Streptophyta; class Magnoliopsida; order Asparagales; family Amaryllidaceae; genus Allium; species Allium cepa. The sequence continues at coordinate 622,588,944 of CM060928.1, forward strand.
TCTGAAGAGACAAATCTTATATATAATGGAATTTATATACGAGTGATTTGATATATTGGAGATTATTGATTTTGGAAAGTACTTTATCTGAAAATGAAATCTTATGTATAATGGAATTTATATAAGTGCGATATTTGAAGCTATGATTTTGAAAGGGTACTATATATGGTATATTATATTTTGAAGTAAAAGTATGGGGAAGTACCCTCTGTGAAGAAGTATAGTATGATATTCTTCAACCCAGATGGACTTGGGGAATCTAGGAATGGATTTGAACGATAAACCCTAATGGACTTGGGTGAATTTAGAAATGGATTCAAACTGATATGTTTTTCGGACTTCAACTCATGAGTTCCTTAATTTGTTTCTGGGTAGATGGTTCTTTAGTTTACCTATGGAGGTGCTTTCGATCCTGAGATCTGTTGTTTATGGATCTTTCGGGAAGGAAGTGCATCCATTGCGTAAATCATTGAATCAGCGGCGTACCACTGCAGCAGGGGTCGATGGTCCCTTGTTTACGAGCTGGCTATGATATTTTTCTAGAATTCGAAAGGTAGAAGGATTCTGGAAAGTTTTGTGTCCTTTGTGTAAATACTGGATCAGCAATGGGCCACTGCTATCATATTATCATCATTTGACATTGGATTTTGAGCAATGCTTCTCATACCTATTTTTAAAGTATTTTTCACTTGGTGTTGAAACAGGTCTACTAAGTACTTGGAGAATTCTAGCCTTGCGCCCGATCAACGCATGGCTACAGTCTACAAGAACGAGGACAAACCTGTTAAGACATCGAGTTATAAAAGTATTTTGATAAAGTATTATATAAAATATATTTTGGTCATTTTTCCATTTCTAAATACTTTAAAATGTTTGAAATATTGTTTATTTATGTACAATATGGTTTAATAGTAAATTATTGGTTTTGTAAATATTTTGAGAAGTTATTAATTAAATAAAACATAATTAAAGTAAATGATTATTGATTTATTAATAATATTGGAAAGGAATTTTGAGATTTAAAGATAAATTTTTTATAAATAATGGATTTAAGGTTTTCAATAGCTTCTTTGTAAATATAAGTAATGATATAAATAATTATTTTCAAATAGCTTACATATATTTATAAAGATATGATTTAAAATATTTAAATGGTATTTATGAATGAAGCAAGAAATTTTACAAATGAATTTTTCCGTTAAGTATTAAAGCATTAAAGATGATTGATTTGCAAATGAAGTTTCCAAACGAATATTTTAGCAAAAATTTATATAAGTTTCTTTGAATGTATAATATAAAGATATTATATAAATGAAAAAAATTAATTTGCGAAGTTTATTTATAGTAATATACTTGAGAAATAAATTTGAATCTTTATTTTGGAAGTATAATTTGGAATATTTACATGATTTCAAAGTACTAATAGTAAATTTATTGGTTTATTTACTGTTTGAACTTTTGTATTAAACCATGATAAATGTTTTTCCATGATTTGAATATTCATTTTTTAAACAAGTGTTTAAAATCTATTATGAAGTTAATTTTTTTATACTTTGATTTAGAAATTTAATGTAAGATTTGAGTATACTATTAGTTTCAGTTTAATAATCTTGAGTTTATACTTATTTTAAAAATAATGAATCTAATATATTTTCGGATTTAAGGAACTTTATTTTAATTCTTATTATAATGTTTTGATATAAATTTCTAACATTGTTTTACACTTTTAAAAATGTTTACATAATGCTATAGGATGTTTTAAATGTATCTTATAATTTTACTAAGTGAATGAGGTTACATGTTTTAATTGAATTTTTAGATATATTGAAATAATTCTTTTCTCTTTAAGGGCGTATACCAAAAACTTAAATTTTTATTCAATAACCAAATTAAGTTATAAACTTAATTAAGGCAGTAGAAGGTTAAGTAACATTTTATGAAATGATTCATTAATGACTTATACCCTTAACGGAAAACAAATGATGTAAATGATTGATCTTTATATAAATAAATGAATGGACAAGTAAATAATGAGAAGAAGAGGAAAAAGTCCAGTAGAATAAACTAAAGTAAATTTGAATTTGAATTATTGTAATGGAATAAAATTTTAACTATTTAATAATTGGTACTTCTAAAGTTGAAAGTAAGAAATTAAATGCTAAGTTATAAATGAAATATACAAGGAATTTGAAATTTGTAACTTGTAAACAAAAAGATATGAAAATAAGAAATTATAACTATTGAAAATTTATTTACTAAAATGAAATGAGACAAACTTGTGTAACTTTCAGTTACATTCTTAGAAACATATATATGTATAACTTACCAGAATATTAAAAGTTGTAACGCTAAATAAAAATATGTAATGGAATATTGTACAAGAAAAACTTAAATAATGAAAGTGTTCAATGAAATTTACTTTTATAAATAAGAAATTTGATATGAAAACAGTTATAGTTGTAATTGTAGTGCTACTAGATAAAATGAAATAGAAAGTGAATATTATAAGCAAAGAATTTGAACCTAAGTAATGTTTGAAGCTATTGATAATTAAAGTAAGTAATAAAATTAATACTATATTAAATTTGATGATTGTAACTTCAGAAATGGTTGATTACCATGATCCCTTGTGAAGATTGTATGCTTGTTTGCAAAAGATTGTTGTTATCTTGTATTGATTTATTTTGATTTTATGTGATGATGGTATGCTTTTGGTTGAAAGTGATTGTTGTTATGTTATGTTGATTGTTTGTTATTAATTTAAAATAATATAATCATTTCACTTCTATATAATTATTAACCTCTTTGGATTATATAAGTGGAATACAGGTTATGGAAGCAATTACCACTGCTTTTGGTTTCATAAAATAAGTGTTATTTGCCCGTCAAATAGGTAATTTCTTGGATTATGGTTTTTTAACGATGTTATATTGTTTTTTCCATGTTAGGATATATTATTTTTAAGATTATGGTATATATTGTTTTATTTTGATATTATTATTTCTCTCAGACCACTCCGTACAAAGGAGACACTACCGAAATTTTTAGTGAATTTTGGTCTTATAAAATTTTTGTGAAATGTTTTTCAAACTTTTGTTAATTTGAATATAGAAGATTTAATTGTTTATAAATTAATATATTTTATTTAAATTATTTAATTATGTAAATAAATTGTTTATAAATTTAATATTTTGAATAAGATATATTGATTTCTTAATTTCTTCTTTTCCCTTCTTTTTCCTTTTTGGGGATGAAAAGTTTTGAGCAGGGGAGAGTGTAACGAACTGTAAGTTTTCAACAATTTAAATTAGTCAATTTAATAGGATTTACGATTTAATAATTGGAAAGAATAAAAATTTGTAATTTAATTATGAAATAATAATTTTAATTAAATGTAACAATGTTAAATTAAGTCATCTATTAACAATTATAATGAAAATTCCAATTTATCGAAATAATAAAAATGCTATACTTGGTTATAAATTGAATATAAAGGAATATATGAAAATATTGGATTTACCCAGGAAATAATAGAAAGCTAATGGTAATTGAACAAAAATTAGTGTTATGAAAGAAATGGTAACATTTGTTATAAGCAATAAACCTGTAAATGTAATTAACTGATTTTGGTAATTTAATATTGAGAGAAATATAAAATTGTAATGTATTAATGAAATAATAACCCAATTGGAAGGTAACCATGTCAATTAAAATTAATTATTACTAACTTGAAAGGAATTCCAACCAATTGAACTTATGTAAATGTTACAACTTGGTTATAAGCTTAATATAAGAAAACCAACGTAAATGTTTAATTATGTAATGAAATGGTATAATAAATGGAATTGAAAAAAAATTAGAGTTATTGTAACATTTGCTTGTAAAATATTGAACTTATAAATGAGGTTAAAGGTTAATGGTAACAATTTATATATATTAACCATTTATTTAGTCTATTAAAATTTTAATTTGAAATCAATTGTAGTTAATTGACTTAATTAGTGCAGTTAGCGTAGATTGGATGGGAAGAATGTTAATTCAATAAGATGTAACCAATGTAAATTCTATTCATAATATGGTGATTGATTGAATAAAAATAATTGAAATTCAAATTTGATTACTTTATTGTATTTTTAGCTGTAAAAAATGGATTTATTGGAAATTAAATTTATAATTACTGAACTTATTCGTAATTGAATAAACATTGGAAATTATGAAATATTCAATAATAAAATTGATATAGAAATTTGTTATAAAGGATTTTAAATTACCAAGTAATCTAAAATGACAAAAATGGTAAATTGTTAAATTTGAATTGACAAAGTGATTTAATTAATTTAATATTAATTGATTTAATTAAAGTGAAAACAACCATTTTGGCCACTGACTCGGATTTTGACGAAACTAGTTTTATCGGATCCGTAACGGTGAACTATTGTACGATTTCAAGTTTCATAGCGATCGGACTTGTCGTCTGATCGTATGGGAACGAAACGCTTAGAAATTAATTTAAGTAAAATCGATTGAAATCAATTTGAAATAAATTGATTTTAACATAACTTCTTCATATGATGGAATTAGGACCTGAGACATGTTCCATTGAGTTTAAAAATATTGAAAACATCTATTTTGATATATGGGTTGATCCATTTTTGTTCTGGAGGCAGAACGGGCTTTTCGAGTCGTTTATCGTTCTAATCCAAATCAATCTGGTCCATTCATTCTCTTTTTATGATTTGCATATAAATACCTCGTTACAAACCCTAATTATTTCTTATTCTCATTCACAGTACGTACAAATCTTTTTTCTCCGCTCCTCCTTAATGGTAGAAACAGATTCAAACTCCCAACCCTCAAATTCAATTTCAAAACCAAATCGAAATTTCAAACTTCTCCAAACTTTACCAAATTATATATCGATTTGATGCTCTCGACGAGCACTAGTCAATTCTGCTATTTGTTTTTTGATTTGGGTTTCTGTGTGGCCAGAATTGTGTGGTTTAGTTTTGGCCGTTCGTTTTGGCTTTTTTGATTTCGACTGTGGATCTTCCACGATTCGTCGATCAGGAAGTATGAGGGCGTAGAGAAGGTTGAGTGCTTTCAATCCATGCGGTTAGTTTGTTGATTTCGTCAATGAGTTTGCCGGATTTTAGCCTTGAAGTTGTGCGACATTGAGCTCGGTCCAAGGCCACCGGGGGACGCGTGCGTCGCGGTATTGCTAGTGGAGGCGGCTCGGCACCAACTAATCGTCTGCGATCATCGATGGAGACGTAGGCTTATGTAGGCACGGTGGAGATGCGATGAAGATCGATGGCTCATTCCTGTTCGAACATGAGAGTCGAGTCTGGCTAGGGTTTACGTGGCACAGTGTGGTAATGTTTTATTTATTATTTAATTTAATTTAAATTTAGACTTAAAACGTTCTAATCTCAATAACATTTGCATACGGGCTCGGATTTTTGCATAATTTCTTGGGCTGGGATCATATCGAATTCTGGACATTTTAACGCTGGTTGGGACGAATTCAGAGCATTTTGAATTTTGGCCTTAAATTAGATTTTAAATTCAAAGGTGAGTGTTTGACCCACTCACAACCTCTAAAATTTCTTATGTTATTTAAATTAAATTCCTGATGTGATTAGGAATTTATTTATGGCTATTTGGTATATTTAAATTGTTATTCCTATTAATTTGAGTTTATTTGAATTAAATTTTCACTTAAATGATGATTGAAATTATAATTACCACTTAATTACCTATAAATATTAATTTGTAAATTGTGAATATCCATTGTTTAACTTGGATGATAATTATGATGGGTGTTTGATTTTTTTTACATTGGATGATTGGATGATGTGTTTGATTTATATATTGTGATCACTCTACAAGTTCCCTTAATTATTATTACTTGAAAATCAATACGGGTTGAAATGATACATGCCCAAACGACCTTATAGATTAAAGGAAAATCGTTATGGTTTGAAATGATAAACCCGAATGGTTTTCGTTGATTTAAAAATATTGATTTTTGGTACTGGTTGAAATGATTGATATGTGTGTGTGTGTATATATATAAATACATATCCATATAAATTATTGAATTTGGATTATGTATTGGAATTAAATTATTTAAAAAGGTTTAAGTTAAACTTTGAATTTTTGTTTAAATGGTTAAAATTGATATCTCGAATCCTTTGAAATCTTTTAATAATTATATTCACGTTGTACACTTAATGGGAGATGAAAAATCCCGTAATACCTCTGAAGCCATTGCATTTACATTTTTTTTTAGAAATTTGACTTCTGGCTCGAGTGTTTTGTTTTTCATTACGCTCGAGTCAGCCTGAGTTTTTTCAGTGTTGAAGATTATTTTCTGGAGGATGAACTCAAATATTCAGTATATTATTACAGTTTATTTATTATTCCGCTACATTCTATGTTTCACTACATTATTTATTTATTTATGATAGATGTATAACTCTGATTTGAATTTGTAAAAGTGTAATCAAATGTTATTTGTAAAACAGCTTCATGAACTGTTTATTTGATTATTATATTTTGTCATTCCTTTGCGACATTTTGTGTTTTATTTTTTCTTCTTTTCTTTATTTTCTTATTTACCCCATTAGCAATCCTCCCTTTTGAATGGTTTGAATTAGACATGTGTGGCTTATTTTCGATTTAAACCATCCAAAAAGGTAGGTCGTTACGAAGCAGGTAGATGGAGAAGACTTGTTCATCTACTTAGCAGTCTCTCCCCATGCGTTAAATTCCACGATCGTACGAAAAGAAGCTACGATCTAGCGATCTATATATTACATCAGTAAATGACTCACTGGAGCCGAGAAGAACTATCCGAAATTGGAAAAACTAGCGTATTACCTTTTGATCGCATCCAAAAAGTTACAACCATACTTCCAGGAATACCCGATCAAAGTGCTAACAGATCAAACCTTGGAGCAAGCATTGCACCACCTCGAGACCTCTGGATGGCTCATCAAATGGAACACCGAATTGAGTCAATATGAAATTACTTAACATCCTCGAAGGGTGATCAATGGGCAGATGCTGACAGACTTCATTGCTGAGTTTACGATATAAGATAACGAAGAAGAAATTACTTCGAAAGTGGAGGCACATTGAAAGTTGTTCGTCGATGGTGCATCTAAAACTTCTGCTCTGGGGAGGGAGTAGTGCTCGAAACTTTCGAAGGATGATCCGTTTGCTATGCCTTACACTTGGAATTCCTTGCAAAAAATAATGAAGTAGAGACAAAGCATTGATAGCCGAGGTGAAAATTGTGAAGGAACTCGAGATAAAGTCATGCACATCTATAACGACTCTCATCTATTCGTTTGCCAGGTGAAAGGCGAATACTAAGCTTAGGAAGAGAATCTCACCCTGTATCTATCAAAATTGCAGGAACTACTAAAGGACATCAAACATTACACCATAACTCATATCCTGAGCGAACAAAACATGAATGCATACTATCTAGCCAAACCACCCAGTTCTATAAAAGCTCAATTCTTGGGGCTTGTCCTAGTCGAAACACTAACCGCTCCAAGCATAAGCAAGATGGATATCGATTGAATTTTCAAAACAATCGAAGAACTAGAAACGTGGATGAAACCGATCAAGGACTACCTACTCAAAGGAACATTCGCTGCAAAAAAGAATCAATGAAAAAAGCTCATTTGAAAAGCACCACGATCTGTAGTACGGGGTGGGATGCTCTACGGAAGGGGATTCTCTACCCCTTCCTCAGGTGTGTGACAACCTATGAAGCCTGAAGAATCCTCAGGGAAGTTCATGAAGGCGACTGCGGAGATCACACTGGGGAGCAAACTCTTGCAAAGAAAGTTCTCCGATATGGGTATTTTTGGCCAAAAGTAAATCGCAATGCAGCAAATTATGCTAGATTGTACGACCAATGCTAAAGGTTTAGCAAGATCAAAAGAACTCCTTCAACAGAGCTGACACAGATGGTTAGTCCATGGCCATTCGCAATCTGAGGAATCAATCTGATTGGTGTATTACCAATGGCCGATGGAGGAACCAAATATGTTATTGTTGCTGTTGAGAATTTCATCAAATGGGCCGATGTAGAACCACTGGCCACTACTACCACAAAGAAAGTTATTAATTTTGTCATTAAAAACAACATTTGTAGGTTTGGAAGGCCACAAAAAATCACCATGGATAACGAGACTCAAATTCGAAAGCGCTAAGTTTAAAGACTTTTGCAAACGCTTCCGAATCGGGAAAGGATTATCTACTATTGCACGTTTGCACATTCGTAGGCAAACATGCAAATGGAAGCGCTAAACAAAATCGTCAAATCCACCATCAAAAAGAGGCTAACTAAAGCTAAAGGAAATTAGGTTGGTGAACTTCCGCTCGCACTTTGGACTTATAATACAACGCACAAATCTGTAATCAGGCACTCTCTATTCGCCCTGGCATGTGGTTCAGAAGCAATGATCCAAATCGAGCTAGAAATCCTTGCTCATCGAAGGAATTGTTTTAATCAAAGGCAAAATAAACGTAATAGAATTCAACAGGAACTCGAACATCCACGTCAAGTCAAAACAACTCAAGAATCAACTAAAGGAACTAAAAGAAGAAGCTAAGAGAGACACAAAAGGAAAGATGCAAAAATAGGCGAAGGGGATGGATTGCCAGGGATCCATCATCTATGGATCACTAGCGATCTATAAGGATTGCTAGTGATCCATAATGATTGCTTGTGGATCATTCAAACTTCTTGCATCATGAATCAATATCTTTTCTTAGGGATGTCTGCCAAGTTTCATGATATTCCAAGCAAACTAGTTCGAGAAGTGAGCATTCATCTGATTCCAGTCATAGTTCAATGCAACTTGTATATGAATCACCATCAAAACAAGGTAACTAGTTATGAAATTACGTAGAGAGCATCAACATAAGGCAAAGAGCGTAATCCAATGAAACGATCCAAAAATATTTAAAATTCAAGGATCGCTAGTGATTCATTCCCTATGGATCGCTAGCGATCCATCAATATAGGTTGGTTCATTGTGAAATTTTTAGAGCATCTTCATATCATCAAGATAGGCTTCTAGGAAAGCAGCCTAGCCCAATAGCTCTCCAATCCCTATAAATACTCATCTATTTACGACATAATGAAGATCTTCTGGACTGGCTACTGAAACTCTGCAGAAATTATTCTTCACTCTTCCCCTTCCACACAATAGTTATCTAAAGGGTTCACTGTAATTCTCCAATGAACTCTAGTACTTATGACTTGATCTAACCTAGGAGATTTAATCAAATCTGTTTCCACTTGTAATAGCAGTCAGCTAATCAAAAGTTATAAAGTGGACGTAGGCTTCATTAAAAGCCAAAGCACTATAAAAAAAAATTGTTCCTTTACTTTTTCTACGGCCTACAATTGCCTTTTTCTATTTTATTTGCCTTCACAAATAGGGCTGCTGCTTTCACACTCAATCCAGGGTATTGATCCATTTTTTGGGTTAAAAAGTATGAAGGATGGCTAGATGTAAACTATTACTAGTTTACTTAGCCGACGCTACCTCCAAATTGTTTAGGACGTTCAGATCAGGAAAGGTCTGTTCCTAGCGATTGCTATCTGCTGATTTTCGAAGGGAATTTAATTAAAGGAGAGAAGCACTCCCAATGTGAACTTTATGTCATGTTTTAAGCAAGGGTAAAATGAATGCATTCGTAACTTAATAAAGCCCTTCAAATTTGAGGCGCTCCATGTCGAAGTAACCAATGAAGAAGCACTGCTGACGGTGGCCTACGTCGGGATAAAAATGGGAGCATCTATGTAGGGTAAGAAAAGTAAAATCTACGTCATGGCTTGAAGGCTTTCTATAAAAGAGATAGTGGCTATATATTCAGATGATGGAAGTAGGGTCTACAACACAGGCCCAAAAAACTTTTACCCCTAGCTACAACAAGAAAAGAGGGCAGAAGGATGCCACCCACTAGCAAAGTGAAAGAAGGAACTAAGCTTCAAACCAACAACACCTCTCACCCATTTCCTCACTAAGATTTAAGAAATGATCAAAACCGAGCTTGCAGACAATGTGCCAAACGAAGGGAAAAAGGTATACCAAAATCAAGGTAGATCGTACTGCCATTTCCATAGAGCTAATTGGCACCATACAAAAAACTGTTAAATTTGAAGAATGAGATAGTGACGTTGATCCAGATGGGATACTTAGGCAACAAATAGAAAACTAATGGTGAAGATAGCGCTGAAGATATAACTTCGGATACAAACAAGAACTAAGCAGGGTACTCTTCCAATCTCATAGCCTCAATATATGAAGGATCACACTTGGTCGGAGCAAGAGAAAAAGCATAAGATAGGTATGTGCAAGAAGCTAAAGTACACCAGAAGACGATCTTCCACATTAAGCAAAAGCCTATATAGAAAATAACATTCACAGCAGCAGATGCGGCTAGAGTCATATTCCTACACTAGAATCTACTTATTGTCATGGTACAAATTTCAAACTGCACCATGAAAAGGTCTTAGTGGATTATGAGAGCTTAGTCAATGTCATCTTCAAGTTAGAATATGATAAGATGAGGCTTCCATTAGAAATCTTGCCCAATCTAGAGCCAATTTTTGGCTTTGATAAAATTGCACATTGCAGTAGGGTTTGCATGCTTGCTTATTAAGGCCAGAACTGCACCTTTGCATAAGTCCTATGAAAACTTCTTGATCATTGACCAACCATCGCCATATAATGTTTTCCTACGAAGATCTGCACTGATAGACCTAAGGGCAATCATCTCACAGAAAGACCTGCTTACGAAGTTCAACACTCTCGCAAGAATACGATCGGTGAGGGGAGAATAGTTTTTAGCTAGGGAACTATACAATGTAACTCTTAACTCTAGAAATAAATTTGTTCAAAACTACTATGTTGTCTCTTCACATATTTGCGAAAATAGCAATAAACAAGAAATTATACCATCCCAAAAATCAATATTAGTACCCATTGTTAGTATTGATGCTGAAATAAACCATCCTGTAACCACAAAAAGAGAGAAAATGTTGTATATGCACATGATCAACACTAACGAGTATAATTCGGTCTATGCACAGTATTTTTTCGTAAAAGCTCAAAAGAAGGCAATCATAGTCAATTCTCCATCAAGAGAAGAAACAAAAAATAAGATAGACCTAAGATTGGGAGAAATAAAGAGAGTGTTAAAAGCCAGTAGATGATCTTAAGGATGTACAAATAGCTCCAGAGGACCCCATAAAGGTTCTCAAGATAGGAAAGAATCTTAGTGCAGAAAACAGGGTTGAACTATAGAATTCTTAAAGAGATCAGCAAATGTATTTGCTTAGACACATTCAGACATAGTGGGAATAGATTCGGCTATTATCTTCCATGCACTAAACATCAATCCTGATGCCCATCCAATCAAACAAATGTGCAGAACTCTAGATCAAGAAAGATATAATTCTCTCCATAAAGAAGTTGAAAAGTTGAAGGAAAACATATTCATCAGGGAAGTAGACTACACGAAAAGGATCGCCAATCCATTGTGGATAAAGAAACCTAATGGTAAATGAAGAAATTGCACAGATTACACCAACCTCAGCAAAGCGTGCCCAAAGGACAGTTTCCTATTACAGAGAATTTACCAATTAGTAGATGCAACTTGCGAACATGAACTGCTCTCGTTCATGGATGCATATTCAGGATCCAATAAGATAGCTATGTTCGAGTCAGATTAGGAACATACTAGTCCCACAACAGGAAAAGGGATGTACTACTATAAAGTCATGTCATTCAGACCCAACAACATTGGAGTAACCTATTAAAGGATAGTTAATATGATTTTCCCATATTAGATCAGGACGACTGTGAAGGTATATGTTGATGATATGTTAGTAAGTCAAAGGCAGCCTTGATTCACGTCCAAGACTTGGGACAAATATTTGAAATTCTGAGGCAATATAATATGAAGCCAAAACCCTTTGGAATGCACTTTCTCTATTCGGTTGGGAAAATTCCTAGAGTATATAGTGAGCATACGTGGCATTGATGAAAACCATGAGAAGATCAAAGCCATAAGGGGAATAGGGATCCCAACAAAGCCAAATGATCTAATGGGCCTAAATGGTAGGATAACGACAGTGAGCAGATTCATATGTAAATTAATCAACAAGTGCATACCATTCTTTGATTAGGTAAGGAAAAGGTGACACTTCCAATGGACCGAGGAATGCAAAGCTGCATTACAAAATTTGAAAGGCCATCTGGTCAATAATCCCATTTTATCTAAACTGATGATAGGTGAGGATTTAAATATATGTTTAGATGTAACTGATAAAGCTATCAGTGCAATGAGAGGATAAAGGTACCCAAAATCCCATCTACTTCACAAGCGAGCATTTGTCGAAAGAAAATCTAAACTACTTAGCCATTGAAAAGCTGGCCTATTCCTTACAGCAAAAAAGCTAGGGCATACTTCCAAGCACATCCTATCAAAGTCCTCATACACAAAACCCTAAGAAAGATACTACAGAAGCAAAGACATCAGGCCATTTGTTGAAATGGGCAAAGGAGCTCAGATAATATGACATTATCTATTGTCCCACAAAAGTAATCAAAGGTCAGGCACTAACGAATATCATTGTCGGGCACAACTACCAATTAAAAAACTGGAGAAACAAGCTCCTACCCCGTATTTTTGGCTGTTATTTATGGATGGAACATCAAATGAATAGGGGGCAATAACTGGGTATGTTCTAATTACTCTGGATAAGGAGACTCTTTATGGAGTAGTGCAACCTGCTTTCAAAGAAACCAACAATGTGGTGGAATACGAAGCTCCCCTTGCAGGTTTGTGAATGGCATAGGTAATGAAGGTAACCCAATTAGTTGTAAATCAACTGTAAGGCATTAACTAAGCAAAGAAGTCAACCTTAGCCAAATATGTGGAACATTCAAAGAAATTAATAGAACAGTTTGAACAGTATGATATAGACTAGGTTCATCGAGAACAACTCCTTTATCGACTCATTAGCAAAACATGTAGGTACCGAAGTAGCAAATGAAATGAAACGATCCCAATATTACATGTAGGTAGAGCCAAGCATCGTAGAAGCATACCAAATATTCATTTTGACTTGAGCCGAACGAGCAGTGATCCAAGGGTTCAAAACAGGAAGCTATGGAAAACCAAGGGTAGACCTCAATTAGACCTATATCTCAACAAACTGAAGAGAACACTTGGATGACCCCCATAAAATAATTCCTGTTAAACGGTATCATATCCCCAAACTAAAATGAAGCCTGAAAAATAAGACATTAAGCCCTGTACTCTCCTTTTTTGATGGAAAATTATACAAGAGAGGATATTCACGCCCTTATCTTAGGTGAGTTTCCAAAGACAAAGGGATATGGGTCATGAGAGAAATACATGAAGGGTAGTGTATGCCCCACTTAGAGGGAACCAAGTTAGCAAAGAAGGTATTGAGGCACAGTTATTACTGGTCCATAGCAATTTAGAATGCAAAAGTCTCTTTGAGAAGATGCGACAAATGTCAAGGTATGCAAGCATATCTAGATAGCCATCTCATGAGCTCATCCCATAAGCAAGTCAATGTCCCTCTGGGGAATAGACTTAATAGGTCCACTTCCTATGTCAAAGGGAGGACTGAAGTACTGAATAGTGGGTAGAAGTAGAGCCCTTAGCTATGATCACTGCAAAAAAGATAGTCGCTTTTGTAGTAAGAAACATAATCACCAAATTCATAATTCCCCACAAGATAATTTCATATAATGGAACTCATTTTGAAAGCAAGGAATTCACGGGACTTTGTCAGATGAACAACATAATAAGTTTGTAGTTTGTTGCACTTCCATAAGCAAATGGGTAGGCGAAGCAGCAAACAAGACTATAAAGAAGTTACTTAAGAAAATGTTGCATAAAGCGAAAGGAAAGTGGGCAGAAGAGTTATCTTTAGTATTATGTGCCTATAGATCTTTGACCAGATCTCCAACTGGCCATATCCCATTTTCTTTAACCTATGGATATGAGGTCATGCTCCCCATTGAAGTTGAAGTCAACTCACATAGAAAAATATCTTATACAATAGATAAGAATAGGAAACTAAAGGAAGCTTCCATTAACTCCAATAAGAAAGAAGAGAAAAAGCGGTAGTAATATCTTCCGAATATCGACAAAGGTTGGCAAGAAATTATAACGCACAACTCAAAGAAAGAAATTTCTACAATGGGGATTTGGTACTATGAAGGGTGATGGCCAACATCAAGGACCCAGTAGATTGAGTTCTCGACTCAAATTGCGAAGGCCCATCAGTTATAGCAGAAGTTTTAGCCAATGGTGCATGTTGACTATCCAAACATGATGGCAACTAGCTACAAAAGCATGGAACTCGGAGCACCTCAGACCTTATTTTTTATGATCTATATTACTTATGTAATAAATATTGTAATTGTTATGAAAAAGTAATAATGCAGTGAAATGGATGTAGGGATATTGGATGGTCCAAACCAGTATACAAATTAATACTGAAATAGATGCAATCCCATAAGTTATTTAAAGCATGCCAGGTAAACATCAAAAACAATCATTTACTTATACTTACATAGTCTTGATAAATGTTCAATGTATACTGCACTTATATTTACACAACCTATACTTTTACAAATGCTTTAAAAGTACAAAATAAATGAAACATACTATGATAAATGAAAGGAAATCACAAATTTGACTCGAATTCAGAAGTAGTGTTAGTAATGATCTTCTTCGACGATATGACCTGTGAGAACACGGAGTAGGACGTGGAGGAGAACCGCCTTAAGTTAGAGTATAGGAGGTGGGTCATTTAGTTCAGTAATAAAAAAAAGAGCGACCAACGAGAGCACATCCATAGGCGATGCTAGGGTTATAATTAGCGTCGGCCCAAATATCAATATAGTCATGCGGATCAAACTCGTAGTCTGTACAATTATATAGAAAGGTCAGATTAAACCCCGACCAAAAATAACGGAACACATCAACTAAATTCTTCACGATAATCTCTTACATAACCTTTCCTACTATTATATCATGAAGTTTCTCTAGCAACGAAGCCCTATCTAACCGACCTTGAGAAGTAGCAATGACATTAAGGCGAGCCTCACACTCTAACCTAAAAAAATTTCTCTCAAGAGGACTCACACATTCCATAGCTACTCTTCTAATTCATTCAATCTCATTAAAAATTCGATCCCTTGTTTTCTTAGTCGCTCTAGAATAGGGTCCAAAAAGATCGTGCATAGTAGAAATATAGGGTGGACTACGACTCCCAAAGGTTCTCGAACTCTTCTCATAATGATTTTTTAATTCATAAGATTTTACCTCATAGTAATTTTTCAAGTCATTCTTCCATGAAAAAATGACATCGGGATCTGCCTCAAGTGGGGAAGGGAGGTGGCACCAGACCTAAAGGTGGCACCTTGGGTCAGGGTTTCAGAAGGAGCGCATTCGGTGCTGATCTACTTTGTAATCCGCCTATCCAACTCTTTGACTTTAGGTTTTAAGGCCTTAATTTCATCCATGTATATGACCTTGTATACGCCTTCAACATCTTTCAATAAGCCTTCTAATTATGCAAACTTAGTGAGAGCAAAATTAAGTTTCTCTTCAAAAGCAACCACCATGTATCATGATCAAAAGGAGCAGGCTAAAAGTCAAACGAGCCAATACAAAGAAAAATCAAAGAGAGGTGCAACTAAGTAAATTAACTACAAGAAACTCACAAACATTACAAAGGAGTCTCAATTTACATAATGTATATAAAAAACAAGGAACAATAATACAAAGTTACAAGGTCATTCTTAACTATAAGTCTCAAATTACTACACAAAAAAACTAAGATGCGCTGGCTAGAGATGGGACTAAACTAATAGGTAAAGTCTTTTGGGGATCATAGCAAGCAACTACCCAATGATCCATTAGCCCTTCTGTAGTTACCTAGAAACCATAATAATGTTTAGGAAATTTATGTCAAGTATAGGGTAGAAATATTCAAAGACATCCCTGGCATGCTACAACAAAACCTACCCTATCTTGTTCTTGATTTTCTCTCGTCCAAGTTTTTCTAAGAAGGAGTCAATCTTACCCCGAGCTTCACATAGAGAATCTTCTAGCTCATGAATCTTCAGTATAGGTTTTTCCCTCAAGCATTCTAAAGTGTCGATTAGCTGAGCCAAAGCCTTCTTGGTGTTTCAGGAAAAGCCACGAAAGTAACTAAGAGCATCAGTCCTTCACCCCTCCTTCCACCAATGGGAGAGCACCTTCTACTTCATTAAATTCTTTCACTCTACCACCGAAGAAGGGCCGATACCTGTAGAAAGAGTAGGAACAATATCAAAGCAAAGCCCTATAACCGCCTTCTTTCCCTTGACATCTACTTTCTCTACAATTTTGCGAGCAATTTGGGTAGAAAAAACATCTATAGTTTTGTTCAATCCTGCGCTTTCTACCTCATAAATGACACCGTAAAGCACCTTAACAACTTTTAAGAATTGTGTCAAACCCTCCAACTTTTATTCAGTTGCCAAAACCCCTTCGTGTAATTTGACATTAAGTTGGTATTTGTAACTCAGTGCTTCTTTGGCCTCCTTAAGCTCCATACCGACCTTTTTTGAGTCCTTCTCAAGCCTTCCATTAGCAATTAAAAGACAAATATTTTCTTCTTCTAAGGTCGCAATAGTAGTTATGATCACAACCTCAAATTCAGGCACACCTGTGTCATCGGGGATAAGAATAATGAAGACAGAAAGGATGCTAGAGTCAAAGGCTTCATTAAACCTAGGTGAAAATCCATGGGAATCAACCTAACTGGTAGTTATTTAAAGTTTGACTCAAAGAAAACAAAAATGTACTAGATTAAAATAAAAATAAAAACTTATATTATTGACTACATCATCATATGATAAATTCAACAAACCCATTGAAATAACCCGGATATTTGGGCATTAGATAATTGGATAATTATCTGATTTAACTATTGAAATTACTAATTTACAAATTGAACAAATAAAATGTGATAATCTCCTTCATTAATTATTTAAAAGTTGGTAGAATTGTCATTTTCAATTAATAATAATGTGACGTTTTCAAATATAGTTATAAATAGATAAATAGACTTTAATAGAATTATTCATCACAAATTAAATATGGGTTTGTTTAGAATATATATATATATATATATATATATATATATATATATATTTGTTTGAGTTAATTTTTAATTGGATTTTAAAAAATTGAAATCCAAAGATAAATATCTTAAAGTAAATTGGATTTAAAAAAAATGTTAATGTATGTTTGATTTTTTTTAATGAGTATATAAGTAGATCTATATTATTTTCTTTAAAAGATTTTATAAATAAGTTAAGAGAAAATGTATTAATGTAAAAATGTAAACATAAAATTAAATAAAACATAGAGCACTAAAATAAAAAGAAAAGACTAATATTTGAAATATGATCTAATAAGGTTTATACTTGTCTTTAATATAAGTATTAAACATAAAAATATAGGTATGGTATAAAAACACATATACAAGTAAATAGCAAATATAAATTATAAATTTTATTAAGACAATTGTAAGCCTTATAATACATGAATTAAAAATTGTAATTTAAGTTAGCATGCAATGTAACATGTGGCACTTTTATTTTCTTTAAAATTTTAATGTAAAACAAATACCAAAGAATTAACCAGGTGTAACGACCCAGAATTTTTAATAATTAAAATTTGAATATTTAATTTATTTTAAATATTAATAAGTGAATTTTTAAGTCAAATAAATTTTTATTTGAATTATTGGATTTAATTGAATAATTAAATCGATAATTTAATACGTTAAATTATGGAAATAATTGGAAATCGAGTTAAATATGATTGAAAATGATTTGTAAAATTTTATTTTATCATATTGAAGTTAGAAGGATATTTTAGAACTTTTAAAATCGAATTAAAAGTTAATTTGTGAAAATTGAATATTTTAATAATTAAATCGACTAGTGAAAATAGTCAATTTTTAAACAGTCTCAGAATTGAACGAAACCAGTTCCATTGGATCCTGTGGCTATGGTTTAGTTTGGTATAAAATTAGTTAATTAATGTTGTAATTAGTTTATAAAAAATCGAGTAAATTTCATAAAATCATATCTTTTTCATACGAGGTCGAAAAAATGCAAACTCAGTTGCGTTGTAATCGTATGGACGAACACTACGCGATGAAATTGGATTGGAGTCGATTGGAGTTAGTGAGAATTTTTGGTAAAATTAAACGTCCGTTTAATTTTATTCGAAATAAATCGCTAAAACGGAAAATAAAACCAAGGTGAGAACTTCTCACTCAATCGAATCAATTTCGATTTTATTTTAAATAGTTAGGTTTAAAATATTTGAATGCATGTTTGAATGATGATTAATATCTATTGATTGTTAAAATAGACATTATACGCCGTTAGTAAGCAGATGTTATTTAATAAAAACATATACCGCGAATATTTCATAAACAGTGAAATTGGTATTATATATATAATAGCAATATATATATATATATATATTGGCATATGTATATATTGGAGTTATTGATTTCCCGCATTTTTTGTTTAGCGGATGAGACCCTATTACGCCGTTATTAAGCGGATAATATTTAATAAGAACATATACCGCGATAATTTCGTACTGGAGCGAAATTGGTATTGTGCTAATGTTTTTGGATGCAGGAAAACAGGTTGGAGGGATCCAACTGGATTCCTCAACAGTATTTATTTGATTTCAGATATTTTGATATTTGATGGACTATCATATCGATATATGATGTCGTTGTTGTCGTGATTGACTATTTGGTATGTAGCATCATTGGACCAAATTTGGAATTTTAAAATGATTTTTAAAGTGATTTTAGAAAGTTTACGTTTTATAAAATAATTTAGGAATTGATCCATTTTAAATAAATAAACGTTATAATTTTTAAAGTTGTAGAAATTGTGATTTTTGAGAAATATAGTTAAAAACTGATTTTTGAGAATATGATGCTAATGATTTTATAAAATAGTTAAATCGGAATTTTAGAATTTATTGTGAAAAGTTTAAATATAGGATTTATAAAATTTAATTATTTTATGAATCAAAATGGTGAAATAATAAAGGAGATTAAAGTCGTTTTAAAGAATAATATAAATTGATTTATATTAAGAGATTTATAAATGGATATTTATAAATTGAAATATTGACATTATAAAACGAGTTTTTATAAGTGTTTGAATGAAGTGAAAATGAATTTCATTAAAGAATGAAATTTATAGAATTATAAACGGTGAAGTTATAAATGAAATTTATAAATAGTAAGAATTATAAATTTGTGAAGTTATTTGAAGAATAGATTTGGTTAAATAAATGAATCTTATAAGTTATAAGATTTATGGTTTGGAAAGTCTTTAGAGGAACGATTTTGTAAAATAATCGTTTTATAAGTATTTAACTTATAATATGAACTTTTAGTTATAATTGAGTTATAAACTGGAATAGGTTAATAAAAGAATTTATAAAAAGGAAGTTTTTATAAATAAATAGAAATGGAATTTATAAACGTTGTTTATAAATTCGCAAACAACTTATTTTGATAAGTTAATTGTTGAAACTTATTAATGGAGTTATATTCACATTTTTGACTGTGAATAATCCTTTGAAATAAAAGGCATAGAATTGATGAAATTTGTTAACGTAGAATATTCACGTTTTTGAATAGTGAATAATATGTTAAAGAAATTGTTTTGAATGTGATATTTCAAATAGGATTTAAAACGATCTAACGATGTTTTAAAATGTGTTGAGATTCGAAACCATAGATTTCAACATTTATTGTTGAAATAGACGTTTTCGAGAAATAAAAGGAAATGGTGGACTATAACACTGTTGTTATAGTAAATGATTTCCGAAAGGAAATGTTTTGCATAGTATTGGGATTTATATATCTATTTTAATTTCGAATCCCTATACTAGTGATTTTGGGTTGTCGTAACGATGTTTTACGCAACATTCGTTTTGGCCCAAATAAATATGTTTAAGTGAATGATTTCCTTAAAGAATGAAATATATACTTAATTTCGATTTAAGTATATTGAATATTTTCCAAGTGTTGAAAATAAATAAAATTTGTGAATTACTTATGAATAAATAAGTATGGAAATGTTTTTCCAATGTGAAATGAAACGTTTAGAGAATTTATCTTTTTGAAGATAAATTGAAATGAATAATTGAAATCGAATATCCATAGATATTTTGGATTATAAATTCACTATTGAATTTATAAAAGAAAGTGGAATTGGTTTAGAAAAATAAATATTGATTAATTTTTGAAGTGTTGAAAATTATATATCTAGTGAAGATATTTTGGAAAATAAATAATTTGGAAAATTATTTGGAAACTGGTGATGTGTGCATATCCAGTGATAGTTCAATAACCGACTATCAATATTTCCCTTTGAATGGGTAATTGATGTGATTTGTTTGAATGTGAATGCTACACTTATTTTTAAATAAGCGCTCACTATTCGGGTTAACCGGGAAAGGACCATGGGGTCGTATAACCCATTCCGAATATGTGATACGTCGTTATAATTGCATTGAAGATCGGTGTTGAAGACCCGGTATTTGCGAGAGCGATAGGATGACCTGTCGATTTACTCTGCACCGAGTTGCTCCGGTATAGAGTTCTCCATATGTGATGGTGAATCCGATCAGGATTGTGAATATCCGGATTGCAAGGACTTCTTTGTAAGTGCCTTCGGTTTTGTTCGATCCCGGAACAGACTTGTATGGATTGTATGTCTCACATTACAAGTTGAGATATAAAGCCGATTTCTTTCAAATATATTTCTGTTGGTGGCGGAGAATTTATTCTTTTAGCTTAACACCCTTCTTGAGACGTACGAGCTCAGAGGTTATATAGTTGAAGTTATCAGCGATATATTCCCAATTTGGTAATGTGACATGCTGAGTGTTGCTGTAAATGATCATTGTGTTGATTATTGTGATAGGATCGTTTATTTGATCGTCTATCTTGGTGATCATTGTGTTGATCATTTGTTGACCCAAAGCATGGCTTTTGTATAAAGTATGTTTTTGTGGACGTGACTTCGTCGAGCCTCACACCCCGAAAATGGTCAAAACAGGAAAGATGCGGCAAGGTTATGAGGGGTAGCTCCCTTTAGGGTATGTGCATTTCCTTCTGAATAGAGGTGGTATCATGGTATGGAGCCCAGATATTTAACCTATGTGGTTACTGCGAATTTATTACTTTGTGGTTGTTGGTTATCGGGATCCCGTGAGAAAGGTCGTTTACGATCGGGGAATGGCGTGCTCGTGTCAGTAGTTACCCAGTTAGGGGTAACCCGGCCTTGTGTTGGCAGAGTTCCGGTTTGGTTCTCGGGGATGTCTTTCCAGAGGCATTCTCATGTGGCAATGGGAAGTTCCTTGGCCTGACCATTTGTTGGAAATCCAATTTCCAATACGAAACTTGTACGGTATTAGTTGTAGAACCTATCATTCACTTATGGTGTCGCAACACTGTTTGGATGGTAGCTATAGTAGGCATAGTTCGAAATGTCTATGTTGGCTAAGATTTATATTCTACTTTCGAAATATTTCCTACACTATGCACTAGTAATAATATCAAATGTTATTTTAAATGCGTATTAAGCATCTTTGACTATCATAAGGAGAAATCTCCTCCGATTCTGCGTTTGCATGTGTGTGTGTGCGGGAGGCCTTATGGTAGTCTCATTTTTAAAAGCATTGCGAATTGAATTTAAAAATATTCCTCTATTTTGATTTTAAAGATAAATAAACTGTTTTGAGTTCTCACACCAGTCACATGACTGACTCAGAGTTTATTGTTTTCCTTCCTAAACTCTGGGTGCCCACCAATTTCCACACGGGCAGCCAAGAGTTAAGGTTTATCAGGATATTCTGGATATTCTGGAGTTGCTGGAGGCAAGCTGGATGGCATGGCGTATTACTACTATATAGTATTTCTTTTTCCGCTGCACTGTTCTTTGTTGATGTTGTTGTACACTCTGATGATATGATGTAATAAAATGTAATGTATAAAATGTAATAACTGATATAGTTCTTTGTTTAAAGATTATTCATTTATTACTATATGTTGTTCCGCTGCGAATTGTGAGATTCTGATACTGTTCTGTTTCTTTTCTCTTCTCTCTATTTTCTAATCTTCCATCTTTTCTCTTCTTTTCTCTCTTCTCTTTCCTTAAATTCTTTTTAAAAACCCTCAGTGTTCGGTTTTCCGTCGTTCGATTCCTCGGCAGTCGATAAAGTGAGTGTCGATGTCGAATTTTCGGAAGACGAAGAATCGGGTCCTGACAATGTGGTATCAGAGCTTATGGTTAAGCGACAACCATGGTTCTGTTGGGTATTATTCATTAGAGATAGAGTCAGCAGTACTCTAGAATGAATTTGAGTGTAATAATAGCTATGAGAGCGTATTTGTTAGTGAATATAAAATTGTTTTATATTGTGATGATTGGTTTGTTGAGTGGCATATGAACCTTCGTCAGCGTGGTCTCGACAACTATGCCGAAGGGGTTTCTAAACACTTGAATAGAAAAATTCGGCACAATATTGTTTTAAATTGGGTAAATGAAATAATTTTACCTTGATTATATTTTATATATAAAGAAATAATTTTTCAGAATTATTAAAGTGTATATAAGTTGATTGTTTAGTTGTTTGAATAATCTAAATTGAAGAATAATTGTATAAGCAAAAAGAATTATAAGAGTTAAATTATAATTAAAGTGATTTACAATTGTGAATAAACTTATATATGTAAGAAGTGAAACTAATGAATATATTTATAAAGACGAGTTGAAATAAAAATGAATTTAAAGTTAAATGGAAGTATAACTTAAGAGTTGTTAAATTAAGTTGATATGAAATAATGAATGTAAGTGATAATTCATTAAAATCTAATGTCATTGGAAGTTGAATAATAGAATGAAAATCAATTAATTAAACCAATTGTAAGCAAAAGAATTTTGTTGTAATGAATATACATTGATTGTTATATGATTGTTAGTTAATTGTATATAATTCATTAAGTGTTAATGAAATTGAAAGCTAAAGTAATTGGAAATCCAATTGGAAGTTAAATGAATCTTGAATGGAATTGAATTTGAATTGGAAGTGAACCAACTTGAATATGAATTAGTGAATATAAACAAATTGAAAATGAATGCCAGTAAATCCAATGTTAATGAATCGAATGTGATTAAATTGAAAAATCATTTCATTGAATATTAATGAGAATATAAATGAATATTTATTGGTTATGGATGTTAGTTGAATGATAGTTGGTTGACGTTTGCATTTGTTGCTTTTATTTCAGTTGCTATATGATGTATATTGATACTATTGTTTATATGCATGTTCTCATGTTGTTGTTGAGTAATTAGTAGGTGCGGATCGCGTTTGCTTCGCATTTGGAGCTCGCTTTCGCGCTATATTAGCCGTATATGCTAGCTAATTAAATATAAGGTACATATCTCGGATTACATACCGTACTTTTATACTTTTTTCCCTGCGGGATGCCTCATTACTTGATGAGATGTATATTTGTGATATATATACTGTCATTTTTTTTCCGGATCGAGCCGCGCAAAGGAGACTATGGCGAATTTTTCCGAAAATTTAAGGCGTTAGAAAAAAATTTGAGAAAATTGGAATTTTTTTGAAAACTTTAACTTTGATTTTGAATTGAAAGTTAAACAATAGTGATTGTTTTTGAAAAAGATAACTAAGTATGATTTTGAAAACTTAGTAAAGATTTGTAAGAAGTTTAACTATGAATTTTGGGAAAATTAATAGATTCTGTAACTTTTCTTACTTGTTAATTTCGAGGACGAAATTCTTTTAAGTGGGGAAGATTGTAACGACCCAGAATTTTTAATAATTAAAATTTGAATATTTAATTTATTTTAAATATTAATGAGTGAATTTTTAAGTCAAATAAATTTTTATTTGAATTATTGGATTTAATTGAATAATTAAATCGATAATTTAATACGTTAAATTATGGAAATAATTGGAAATCAAGTTAAATATGATTGAAAATGATTTGTAAAATTTTATTTTATCATATTGAAGTTAGAAGGATATTTTAGAACTTTTAAAATCGAATTAAAAGTTAATTTGTGAAAATTGAATATTTTAATAATTAAATCGACTAGTGAAAATAGTCAATTTTTAAACAGTCTCAGAATTGAACGAAACCAGTTCCATTGGATCCTATGGCTATGGTTTAGTTTGGTATAAAATTAGTTAATTAATGTTGTAATTAGTTTATAAAAAATCGAGTAAACTTCATAAAATCGTATCTTTTTCATACGAGGTCGAAAAAATGCAAACTCAGTTACGTTGGAATCGTATGGACGAGCACTACGCGATGAAATTGGATTGGAGTCGATTGGAGTTAGTGAGAATTTTGGGTAAAATTAAACGTCCGTTTAATTTTATTCGAAATAAATCGCTAAAACGGAAAATAAAATCAAGGTGAGAACTTCTCACTCAATCGAATCAATTTCGATTTTATTTTAAATAGTTAGGTTTAAAATATTTGAATGCATGTGTGAATGATGATTAATATCTATTGATTATTAAAATAGACATTATACGCCGTTAGTAAGCGGATGTTATTTAATAAAAACATATACCGCGAATATTTCATAAACAGTGAAATTGGTATTATATATATAATAGCAATATATATATATATTGGCATATGTATATATTGGAGTTATTGATTTCCCGCATTTTTTGTTTAGCGGATGAGACCCTATTACGCCGTTATTAAGCGGATAATATTTAATAAGAACATATACCGCGATAATTTCGTACTGGAGCGAAATTGGTATTGTGCTAATGTTTTTGGATGCAGGAAAACAGGTTGGAGGGATCCAACTGGATTCCTCAACAGTATTTATTTGATTTCAGATATTTTGATATTTGATGGACTATCATATCGATATATGATGTCGTTGTTGTCGTGATTGACTATTTGGTATGTAGCATCATTGGACCAAATTTGGAATTTTAAAATGATTTTTAAAGTGATTTTAGAAAGTTTACGTTTTATAAAATAATTTTGGAATTGATCCATTTTAAATAAATAAACGTTATAATTTTTAAAGTTATAGAAATTATGATTTTTGAGAAATATAGTTAAAAACTGATTTTTGAGAATATGATGCTAATGATTTTATAAAATAGTTAAATCGGAATTTTAGAATTTATTGTGAAAAGTTTAAATATAGGATTTATAAAATTTAATTATTTTATGAATCAAAATGGTGAAATAATAAAGGAGATTAAAGTCGTTTTAAAGAATAATATAAATTGATTTATATTAAGAGATTTATAAATGGATATTTATAAATTGAAATATTGACATTATAAAACGAGTTTTTATAAGTGTTTGAATGAAGTGAAAATGAATTTCATTAAAGAATGAAATTTATAGAATTATAAACGGTGAAGTTATAAATGAAATTTATAAATAGTAAGAATTATAAATTTGTGAAGTTATTTGAAGAATAGATTTGGTTAAATAAATGAATCTTATAAGTTATAAGATTTATGGTTTGGAAAGTCTTTAGAGGAACGATTTTGTAAAATAATCGTTTTATAAGTATTTAACTTATAATATGAACTTTTAGTTATAATTGAGTTATAAACTGGAATAGGTTAATAAAAGAATTTATAAAAAGGAAGTTTTTATAAATAAATAGAAATGGAATTTATAAACGTTGTTTATAAATTCGCAAACAACTTATTTTGATAAGTTAATTGTTGAAACTTATTAATGGAGTTATATTCACATTTTTGACTGTGAATAATCCTTTGAAATAAAAGGCATAGAATTGATGAAATTTGTTAACGTAGAATATTCACGTTTTTGAATAGTGAATAATATGTTAAAGAAATTGTTTTAAATGTGATATTTCAAATAGGATTTAAAACGATCTAACGATGTTTTAAAATGTGTTGAGATTCGAAACCATAGATTTCAACATTTATTGTTGAAATAGACGTTTTCGAGAAATAAAAGGAAATGGTGGACTATAACACTGTTGTTATAGTAAATGATTTCCGAAAGGAAATGTTTTGCATAGTATTGGGATTTATATATCTATTTTAATTTCGAATCCCTATACTAGTGATTTTGGGTTGTCGTAACGATGTTTTACGCAACATTCGTTTTGGCCCAAATAAATATGTTTAAGTGAATGATTTCCTTAAAGAATGAAATATATAGATTTAAGTATATTGAATATTTTCCAAGTGTTGAAAATAAATAAAATTTGTGAATTACTTATGAATAAATAAGTATGGAAATGTTTTTCCAATGTGAAATGAAACGTTTAGAGAATTTATCTTTTTGAAGATAAATTGAAATGAATAATTGAAATCGAATATCCATAGATATTTTGGATTATAAATTCACTATTGAATTTATAAAAGAAAGTGGAATTGGTTTAGAAAAATAAATATTGATTTATTTTTTAAGTGTTGAAAATTATATATCTAGTGAAGATATTTTGGAAAACAAATAATTTGGAAAATTATTTGGAAACTGGTGATGTGTGCATATCCAGTGATAGTTCAATAACCGACTATCAATATTTCCCTTTGAATGGGTAATTGATGTGATTTGTTTGAATGTGAATGCTACACTTATTTTTAAATAAGCGCTCACTATTCGGGTTAACCGGGAAAGGACCATGGGGTCGTATAACCCATTCCGAATATGTGATACGTCGTTATAATTGCATTGAAGATCGGTGTTGAAGACCCGGTATTTGCGAGAGCGATAGGATGACCTGTCGATTTACTCTGCACCGAGTTGCTCCGGTATAGAGTTCTCCATATGTGATGGTGAATCCGATCAGGATTGTGAATATTCGGATTGCAAGGACTTCTTTGTAAGTGCCTTCGGTTTTGTTCGATCCCGGAACAGACTTGTATGGATTGTATGTCTCACATTACAAGTTGAGATATAAAGCCGATTTCTTTCAAATATATTTCTGTTGGTGGCGGAGAATTTATTCTTTTAGCTTAACACCCTTCTCTGAGACGTACGAGCTCAGAGGTTATATAGTTGAAGTTATCAGCGATATATTCCCAATTTGGTAATGTGACATGCTGAGTGTTGCTGTAAATGATCATTGTGTTGATTATTGTGATAGGATCGTTTATTTGATCGTCTATCTTGGTGATCATTGTGTTGATCATTTGTTGACCCAAAGCATGGCTTTTGTATAAAGTATGTTTTTGTGGACGTGACTTCGTCGAGCCTCACACCCCGAAAATGGTCAAAACAGGAAAGATGCGGCAAGGTTATGAGGGGTAGCTCCCTTTAGGGTATGTACATTTCCTTCTGGATAGAGGTGGTATCATGGTATGGAGCCCAGATATTTAACCTATGTGGTTACTGCGAATTTATTACTTTGTGGTTGTTGGTTATCGGGATCCCGTGAGAAAGGTCGTTTACGATCGGGGAATGGCGTGCTCGTGTCAGTAGTTACCCAGTTAGGGGTAACCCGGCCTTGTGTTGGCAGAGTTCCGGTTTGGTTCTCGGGGATGTCTTTCCAGAGGCATTCTCATGTGGCAATGGGAAGTTCCTTGGCCTGACCATTTGTTGGAAATCCAATTTCCAATACGAAACTTGTACGGTATTAGTTGTAGAACCTATCATTCACTTATGGTGTCGCAACACTGTTTGGATGGTAGCTATAGTAGGCATAGTTCGAAATGTCTATGTTGGCTAAGATTTATATTCTACTTTCAAAATATTTCCTACACTATGCACTAGTAATAATATCAAATGTTATTTTAAATGCGTATCAAGCATCTTTGACTATCATAAGGAGAAATCTCCTCCGATTCTGCGTTTGCATGTGTGTGTGTGCGGGAGGCCTTATGGTAGTCTCATTTTTAAAAGCATTGCGAATTGAATTTAAAAATATTCCTCTATTTTGATTTTAAAGTTAAATAAACTGTTTTGAGTTCTCACACCAGTCACATGACTGACTCGGAGTTTATTGTTTTCCTTCCTAAACTCTGGGTGCCCACCAATTTCCACACGGGCAGCCAAGAGTTAAGGTTTATCAGGATATTCTGGATATTCTGGAGTTGCTGGAGGCAAGCTGGATGGCATGGCGTATTACTACTATATAGTATTTCTTTTTCCGCTGCACTGTTCTTTGTTGATGTTGTTGTACACTCTGATGATATGATGTAATGAAATGTAATGTATAAAATGTAATAACTGATATAGTTCTTTGTTTAAAGATTATTCATTTATTATTATATGTTGTTCCGCTGCGAATTGTGAGATTCTGATACTGTTCTGTTTCTTTTCTCTTCTCTCTATTTTCTAATCTTCCATCTTTTCTCTTCTTTTCTCTCTTCTCTTTCCTTAAATTCTTTTTAAAAACCCTCAGTGTTCGGTTTTCCGTCGTTCGATTCCTCGGCAGTCGATAAAGTGAGTGTCGATGTCGAATTTTCGGAAGACGAAGAATCGGGTCCTGACAATGTGGTATCAGAGCTTATGGTTAAGCGACAACCATGGTTCTGTTGGGTATTATTCATTAGAGATAGAGTCAGCAGTACTCTAGAATGAATTTGAGTGTAATAATAGCTATGAGAGCGTATTTGTTAGTGAATATAAAATTGTTTTATATTGTGATGATTGGTTTGTTGAGTGGCATATGAACCTTCGTCAGCGTGGTCTCGACAACTATGCCGAAGGGGTTTCTAAACACTTGAATAGAAAAATTCGGCACAATATTGTTTTAAATTGGGTAAATGAAATAATTTTACCTTGATTATATTTTATATATAAAGAAATAATTTTTCAGAATTATTAAAGTGTATATAAGTTGATTGTTTAGTTGTTTGAATAATCTAAATTGAAGAATAATTGTATAAGCAAAAAGAATTATAAGAGTTAAATTATAATTAAAGTGATTTACAATTGTGAATAAACTTATATATGTAAGAAGTGAAACTAATGAATATATTTATAAAGACGAGTTGAAATAAAAATGAATTTAAAGTTAAATGGAAGTATAACTTAAGAGTTGTTAAATTAAGTTGATATGAAATAATGAATGTAAGTGATAATTCATTAAAATCTAATGTCATTGGAAGTTGAATAATAGAATGAAAATCAATTAATTAAACTAATTGTAAGCAAAAGAATTTGGTTGTAATGAATATACATTGATTGTTATATGATTGTTAGTTAATTGTATATAATTCATTAAGTGTTAATGAAATTGAAAGCTAAAGTAATTGGAAATCCAATTGGAAGTTAAATGAATCT
The DNA here is from genome assembly GCA_030765085.1 of Allium cepa. Lineage (NCBI taxonomy): Eukaryota > Viridiplantae > Streptophyta > Magnoliopsida > Asparagales > Amaryllidaceae > Allium > Allium cepa. Next base: position 622,618,420 of record CM060928.1, read on the forward strand.
TGAATGGAATTGAATTTGAATTGGAAGTGAACCAACTTGAATATGAATTAGTGAATATAAACAAATTGAAAATGAATGCCAGTAAATCCAATGTTAATGAATCGAATGTGATTAAATTGAAAAATCATTTCATTGAATATTAATGAGAATATAAATGAATATTTATTGGTTATGGATGTTAGTTGAATGATAGTTGGTTGACGTTTGCATTTGTTGCTTTTATTTCAGTTGCTATATGATGTATATTGATACTATTGTTTATATGCATGTTCTCATGTTGTTGTTGAGTAATTAGTAGGTGCGGATCGCGTTTGCTTCGCATTTGGAGCTCGCTTTCGCGCTATATTAGCCGTATATGCTAGCTAATTAAATATAAGGTACATATCTCGGATTACATACCGTACTTTTATACTTTTTTCCCTGCGGGATGCCTCATTACTTGATGAGATGTATATTTGTGATATATATACTGTCATTTTTTTTTCGGATCGAGCCGCGCAAAGGAGACTATGGCGAATTTTTCCGAAAATTTAAGGCGTTAGAAAAAAATTTGAGAAAATTGGAATTTTTTTGAAAACTTTAACTTTGATTTTGAATTGAAAGTTAAACAATAGTGATTGTTTTTGAAAAAGATAACTAAGTATGATTTTGAAAACTTAGTAAAGATTTGTAAGAAGTTTAACTATGAATTTTGGGAAAATTAATAGATTCTGTAACTTTTCTTACTTGTTAATTTCGAGGACGAAATTCTTTTAAGTGGGGAAGATTGTAACGACCCAGAATTTTTAATAATTAAAATTTGAATATTTAATTTATTTTAAATATTAATGAGTGAATTTTTAAGTCAAATAAATTTTTATTTGAATTATTGGATTTAATTGAATAATTAAATCGATAATTTAATACGTTAAATTATGGAAATAATTGGAAATCAAGTTAAATATGATTGAAAATGATTTGTAAAATTTTATTTTATCATATTGAAGTTAGAAGGATATTTTAGAACTTTTAAAATCGAATTAAAAGTTAATTTGTGAAAATTGAATATTTTAATAATTAAATCGACTAGTGAAAATAGTCAATTTTTAAACAGTCTCAGAATTGAACGAAACCAGTTCCATTGGATCCTGTGGCTATGGTTTAGTTTGGTATAAAATTAGTTAATTAATGTTGTAATTAGTTTATAAAAAATCGAGTAAACTTCATAAAATCGTATCTTTTTCACACGAGGTCGAAAAAATGCAAACTCAGTTGCGTTGGAATCGTATGAACGAGCACTACGCGATGAAATTGGATTGGAGTCGATTGGAGTTAGTGAGAATTTTGGGTAAAATTAAACGTCCGTTTAATTTTATTCGAAATAAATCGCTAAAACGGAAAATAAAATCAAGGTGAGAACTTCTCACTCAATCGAATCAATTTCGATTTTATTTTAAATAGTTAGGTTTAAAATATTTGAATGCATGTTTGAATGATGATTAATATCTATTGATTGTTAAAATAGACATTATACGCCGTTAGTAAGCGGATGTTATTTAATAAAAACATATACCGCGAATATTTCATAAACAGTGAAATTGGTATTATATATATAATAGCAATATATATATATATATATATTGGCATATGTATATATTGGAGTTATTGATTTCCCGCATTTTTTGTTTAGCGGATGAGACCCTATTACGCCGTTATTAAGCGGATAATATTTAATAAGAACATATACCGCGATAATTTCGTACTGGAGCGAAATTGGTATTGTGCTAATGTTTTTGGATGCAGGAAAACAGGTTGGAGGGATCCAACTGGATTCCTCAACAGTATTTATTTGATTTCAGATATTTTGATATTTGATGGACTATCATATCGATATATGATGTCGTTGTTGTCGTGATTGACTATTTGGTATGTAGCATCATTGGACCAAATTTGGAATTTTAAAATGATTTTTAAAGTGATTTTAGAAAGTTTACGTTTTATAAAATAATTTTGGAATTGATCCATTTTAAATAAATAAACGTTTTAATTTTTAAAGTTATAGAAATTATGATTTTTGAGAAATATAGTTAAAAACTGATTTTTGAGAATATGATGCTAATGATTTTATAAAATAGTTAAATCGGAATTTTAGAATTTATTGTGAAAAGTTTAAATATAGGATTTATAAAATTTAATTATTTTATGAATCAAAATGGTGAAATAATAAAGGAGATTAAAGTCGTTTTAAAGAATAATATAAATTGATTTATATTAAGAGATTTATAAATGGATATTTATAAATTGAAATATTGACATTATAAAACGAGTTTTTATAAGTGTTTGAATGAAGTGAAAATGAATTTCATTAAAGAATGAAATTTATAGAATTATAAACGGTGAAGTTATAAATGAAATTTATAAATAGTAAGAATTATAAATTTGTGAAGTTATTTGAAGAATAGATTTGGTTAAATAAATGAATCTTATAAGTTATAAGATTTATGGTTTGGAAAGTCTTTAGAGGAACGATTTTGTAAAAGAATCGTTTTATAAGTATTTAACTTATAATATGAACTTTTAGTTATAATTGAGTTATAAACTGGAATAGGTTAATAAAAGAATTTATAAAAAGGAAGTTTTTATAAATAAATAGAAATGGAATTTATAAACGTTGTTTATAAATTCGCAAATAACTTATTTTGATAAGTTAATTGTTGAAACTTATTAATGGAGTTATATTCACATTTTTGACTGTGAATAATCCCTTGAAATAAAAGGCATAGAATTGATGAAATTTGTTAACGTAGAATATTCACGTTTTTGAATAGTGAATAATATGTTAAAGAAATTGTTTTGAATGTGATATTTCAAATAGGATTTAAAACGATCTAACGATGTTTTAAAATGTGTTGAGATTCGAAACCATAGATTTCAACATTTATTGTTGAAATAGACGTTTTCGAGAAATAAAAGGAAATGGTGGACTATAACACTTGTTATAGTAAATGATTTCCGAAAGGAAATGTTTTGCATAGTATTGGGATTTATATATCTATTTTAATTTCGAATCCCTATACTAGTGATTTTGGGTTGTCGTAACGATGTTTTACGCAACATTCGTTTTGGCCCAAATAAATATGTTTAATTGAATGATTTCCTTAAAGAATGAAATATATACTTAATTTCGATTTAAGTATATTGAATATTTTCCAAGTGTTGAAAATAAATAAAATTTGTGAATTACTTATGAATAAATAAGTATGAAAATGTTTTTCCAATGTGAAATGAAACGTTTAGAGAATTTATCTTTTTGAAGATAAATTGAAATGAATAATTGAAATCGAATATCCATAGATATTTTGGATTATAAATTCACTATTGAATTTATAAAAGAAAGTGGAATTGGTTTAGAAAAATAAATATTGATTTATTTTTTAAGTGTTGAAAATTATATATCTAGTGAAGATATTTTGGAAAATAAATAATTTGGAAAATTATTTGGAAACTGGTGATGTGTGCATATCCAGTGATAGTTCAATAACCGACTATCAATATTTCCCTTTGAATGGGTAATTGATGTGATTTGTTTGAATGTGAATGCTACACTTATTTTTAAATAAGCGCTCACTATTCGGGTTAACCGGGAAAGGACCATGGGGTCGTATAACCCATTCCGAATATGTGATACGTCGTTATAATTGCATTGAAGATCGGTGTTGAAGACCCGGTATTTGCGAGAGCGATAGGATGACCTGTCGATTTACTCTGCACCGAGTTGCTCCGGTATAGAGTTCTCCATATGTGATGGTGAATCCGATCAGGATTGTGAATATCCGGATTGCAAGGACTTCTTTGTAAGTGCCTTCGGTTTTGTTCGATCCTGGAACAGACTTGTATGGATTGTATGTCTGACATTACAAGTTGAGATATAAAGCCGATTTCTTTCAAATATATTTCTGTTGGTGGCGGAGAATTTATTATTTTAGCTTAACACCCTTCTCTGAGACGTACGAGCTCAGAGGTTATATAGTTGAAGTTATCAGCGATATATTCCCAATTTGGTAATGTGACATGCTGAGTGTTGCTGTAAATGATCATTGTATTGATTATTGTGATAGGATCGTTTATTTGATCGTCTATCTTGGTGATCATTGTGTTGATCATTTGTTGACCCAAAGCATGGCTTTTGTATAAAGTATGTTTTTGTGGACGTGACTTCGTCGAGCCTCACACCCCGAAAATGGTCAAAACAGGAAAGATGCGGCAAGGTTATGAGGGGTAGCTCCCTTTAGGGTATGTACATTTCCTTCTGGATAGAGGTGGTATCATGGTATGGAGCCCAGATATTTAACCTATGTGGTTACTGTGAATTTATTACTTTGTGGTTGTTGGTTATCGGGATCCCGTGAGAAAGGTCGTTTACGATCGGGGAATGGCGTGCTCGTGTCAGTAGTTACCCAGTTAGGGGTAACCCGGCCTTGTGTTGGCAGAGTTCCGGTTTGGTTCTCGGGGATGTCTTTCCAGAGGCATTCTCATGTGGCAATGGGAAGTTCCTTGGCCTGACCATTTGTTGGAAATCCAATTCCCAATACGAAACTTGTACGGTATTAGTTGTAGAACCTATCATTCACTTATGGTGTCGCAACACTGTTTGGATGGTAGCTATAGTAGGCATAGTTCGAAATGTCTATGTTGGCTAAGATTTATATTCTACTTTCGAAATATTTCCTACACTATGCACTAGTAATAATATCAAATGTTATTTTAAATGCGTATCAAGCATCTTTGACTATCATAAGGAGAAATCTCCTCCGATTCTGCGTTTGCATGTGTGTGTGTGCGGGAGGCCTTATGGTAGTCTCATTTTTAAAAGCATTGCGAATTGAATTTAAAAATATTCCTCTATTTTGATTTTAAAGTTAAATAAACTGTTTTGAGTTCTCACACCAGTCACATGACTGACTCGGAGTTTATTGTTTTCCTTCCTAAACTCTGGGTGCCCACCAATTTCCACACGGGCAGCCAAGAGTTAAGGTTTATCAGGATATTCTGGATATTCTGGAGTTGCTGGAGGCAAGCTGGATGGCATGGCGTATTACTACTATATAGTATTTCTTTTTCCGCTGCACTGTTTGTTGTTGATGTTGTTGTACACTCTGATGATATGATGTAATGAAATGTAATGTATAAAATGTAATAACTGATATAGTTCTTTGTTTAAAGATTATTCATTTATTATTATATGTTGTTCCGCTGCGAATTGTGAGATTCTGATACTGTTCTGTTTCTTTTCTCTTCTCTCTATTTTCTAATCTTCCATCTTTTCTCTTCTTTTCTCTCTTCTCTTTCCTTAAATTCTTTTTAGAAACCCTCAGTGTTCGGTTTTCCGTCGTTCGATTCCTCGGCAGTCGATAAAGTGAGTGTCGATGTCGAATTTTCGAAAGACGAAGAATCGGGTCCTGACACCAGGCTTTATAGAATTCAAAGTATTTTCATTCTCTCAAACTAAAAACTGAAGAAAAAAAATTTGAATCAAAAGAATTAATGCAAATCATCTCAGATTCAAGCAAACTTAAAAAAAATCTGGAAACCCAGAATGAAAACAGCTTCGACAAGTCACAACTCCAGATCAAAAACAAGCACGAATCAAAGCAAGATCAAGGCAGGTCTGGTTCAATTTGAAGGATATTCGAAACTGGAATTTTAAAACTAGCCTCTGTTCTTTGCTCTCTGTACAACATAAAAAGTGAGTAAACTTCTCTGTAGAAACCCAAATAAGTTTTTATTTTGATGCTTATGGATATCATTTGTGATAACGTCCTAATAAATGAAATATGAATACATGAATGTGTACGAATATGTTTTGGTTTGGTGTGTATGTATGCATATAGTAGATATGTGTATGCAGAGCTCTGGTTTCAAATTTTTACAGGGTTCAAACTTGAAAAAAAAGAAAATCAATCAATATGTCTCTCCAATTCTTGTTAGGACTAGATGTTTAAATCAAACTTTTTTGTAATAATAAGGGATTTGATTTAAAATGTTTCCAGGGAAGATTTAAAGTTAGTTTTTTTAACAAAATAAAGAATTCAGTAAAAGCATGAATATATCAAAATCTCGATTTGAATAAATTATGTATTCAAGCTTATAATCTGATTGATTATCTGGAATAATGATTTTAAAAATTAAAATCATGAATTTTAGGTTTAAAAATTGCGAGATATTGCAAGTTGAACGTGATTGGTGTTTTCATCATTTTCTGGTGAACGGGTTGATCTGGGTGATCGGGTTTCATGCTGGACGTAGCTCGTGGATGGGTGATGGCGGGAAAAATGTAGGGTGAATTTTCTGATTACCGTGGTTGGCGGGTGACGCTGATTTAGGGTTAGTGGTGGTTTTTATCCCTCGTTATTGTCGTGGTGTTTCTGACGTTGGAAATGGATTGGGTTTGATCACGATGGAGGGAAATCGAGGCAGAAGTAGTGGCGTAGCTTCTGGTGGATGGGTGAGGAATCTCGTGGTCGAGATCATCGGATAGGAGAGATTTTCCAATCGAAGGTTACTGTTTCTGTTCGACTGATTAGGCTCGATTTCGATTTCGAGATTGATGATCGTATTGGATTATCGGAATCGAGTGTGGAGTGGGTTAGTGACTTGTCGACAATAGGAGGTGGAGTCAGATCGCCGGCGGCCATCTGTGTACGTTCTCTGGTGCACAATTTGTTAGGTGAAGATAAAGTTTGGGAAGATGTTGTTGCCTCGGGAACGAACTCGAAGTGTTCTCGGGTTTTGCTCCAGAAATAGGGTAGGAGTTTGTTGGGTTTTGAACTCGAGAACTTGGGTTTGTTTGCTCGTGTCTTCCATGATAATACCCAGTTTTGTCTGTTTGAAATATAAGTTTAAAATTTAGATTTAGACAAGTTTAACACAAATTTCTCAACTCATTTCTTTTGAAATATTAAATGTTGATTGAGTTTAAGATAAATAAAAGGTTTAAGATAAATTTTGTTAAATTTATTAAGTTAAAAGTGTCTTTATAATATACACAACCTTTGTTTGGAAATTTATTTTAATAAGAACTTCAGAAATGATTAGAAGATGAAGTTATTTTAAATCCTTAATTTAACTTTTAAGGTTTAAGAAAATAGAATGGTGATAGATTATATTCAAAAGTATGTTCAATAAGGATTTAAAAGATAATTAAAGAAATTAATAAACATAAAATGGTTTATCTTTTAAATAAATTAAGGTCATAAGTAATTAGTGATTTATTGACTATGTAAGTAAATAAAGAATAGTAAATTTCTGAATGAGATTAATTGAAATTAATTGAGATTAATTAATGATGTGATCAATTTAAAGATTATTTGTTAAATGTAATTAATTAAAAGAATTAATTATTGGAAGTGATTAGGAGATCATTAATAAGGAGATTAATTAAAAGTTAATTAATGTGAATGGTTAGGCTAATTTATCAATGTGTTAATTAAAGGTTAAATAAATTAAGGATCAAGGTTAATTAATTGAAGATAATTAACCAATGGAATATTACTTGATGATAGTAATTAAAGGTAAATTATTTAAGGGAAGTAATTAAAGATTAATTACTTAGTGTAATTAAAGGATTGATTAATTAAAGAAATTAATTAAGGGCTAGTCAATTAATGAGTATGATTAATTGAGGGATAATTAATCAGTGTAAGTGGTTATAAGGTAATTAATTGAGTAATTACTTAAGGATCATTGTGATTACTGTGCTGGGTAAAGGTTAATTAATTTGTGTAATTAATTGAGAGTTAATTTCTTATTGTAATTAAAGGATAATTAGTCAAGAGTGATAAATTAATATGGATAATTAAAAGATGATAAATTAATTGGTTTGTAATTAACTAATGATAAGTAAAGGTAATATAAGTGATTTAAGTCAGTAATTAATTTAATTAGAGATAAATTAAGTGATCAATCTTGCTTAGAAATGATTAAATGATGTTAAATGCCTTGAATTAATTGATATCTTTGATATGAAATGTTTTGTGATATGATATGTTTGGATGGACAATGATAATGTGGTTATCTATCGATGATGAATTGCTGTGTAAAAAGTGACATCTTGCATTTAAAGTTGAATTTTAATTCACTTGAATATGGGTTAGGATAGCATTGATTTCGAAGAGACCGGAGCTGGGTGTTAGTAAATACCCCAAACCACTTCGATTCTTTATAGATTGATATGTGAAATCAATAGACTGGAATAAAATGATTTAAGTGAATTGCACCATTTAAGCTAAGTTTTGGTACTTAGAAATCGATTTGTGAAATAAGTGATGTCTATATTAAATTGTAAATTTGTAATTCATACGAGTTACCTCGGGTTTTAAAAATGTTTATACATTGGAATTTCATGTTAGATGAGATTACTCACGCTGGTTTCCAGCCTGACCCGGGTGTTACTTTGATGTAATGCTCGGGTCAGACCGAGTAATACATATTTTCAGGTAAGGACGTTCTGGAGCTCAGGGGGCGAGCTGGATGGCAAGAAGGTATGGAGTGTATTCCGCTGTGATATATTGTAGTTTATCTGGGACATGTTGTTTTTAACTATTCAGTGATTGTGAAATGTTGTAACTCTGATGTATTAAAATGTATTTGATTGATACAACTTTCTTTGTGCAAAGAATATTATTTTATATTATATTGTATCCGCTATGAATGTGAGATTCTGAGTTTAGTTTTCTGTTTCTTCTTCTTCTATCTCTTTTCTTCTTTCCTTAACTATTTGGAATTTTCGGGATCGAAAATTTAGGGTCGTTACATTTACAGACCGAGCATTACAAATTTTGGATCGGGTTTGATCACGATATGGGGAAATCGAGGCAGAAGTAGTGGTGTAGCTTCTTGTGGATGGGTGAGGAATCTCGTGGTCGAGATCATCGAAGAGGAGAGATTTTTCGATCGAAGGTTGCTGTTTTTGTTCGACTGATTAGGCTCGATTTCGATTTCGAGATTGATGATTGTATTGGATGATCGGAATCGAGTGTGGAGTGGGTCGGTGACTTGTCGACAATACGAGGTGGAGTCAGATCGCCGGCGACCATCTATGTACGTTCACTGGTGCACAATTTGTTAGGTGAAGACAAAGTTTGGGAAGATGTTGTTGCCTCGGGAACGAACTCGAAGTGTTCTGGGGTTTTGCTCCAGAAATAGGGTAGGAGTTTGTTGGGTTTTGAACTCGAGAACTTGGGTTTGTTTGCTCGTGTCTTCCATGATAATACCCAGTTTTGTCTGTTTGAAATATAAGTTTAAAATTTAGATTTAGACAAGTTTAACACAAATTTCTCAACACATTTCTTTTGAAATATTAAATGTTGATTGAGTTTAAGATAAATAAAAGGTTTAAGATAAATTTTGTTAAATTTATTAAGTTAAAAGTGTCTTTATAATATACACAACCTTTGTTTGGAAATTTATTTTAATAAGAACTTCAGAAATGATTAGAAGATGAAGTTATTTTAAATCCTTAATTTAACTTTTAAGGTTTAAGAAAATAGAATGGTGATAGATTATATTCAAAAGTTTGTTCAATAAGGATTTAAAAGATAATTGAAGAAATTAATAAAGATAAAATGGTTTATCTTTTAAATAAATTAAGGTCTTAAGTAATTAGTGATTTATTGACTATGTAAGTAAATAAAGAATAGTAAATTTTTGAATGAGATTAATTGATATTAATTGAGATTAATTAATGATGTGATCAATTTAAAGATTATTTGTTAAATGTAATTAATTAAAAGAATTAATTACTGGAAGTGATTAGGAGATCATTAATAAGGAGATTAATTAAAAGTTAATTAATGTGAATGGTTAGGCTAATTTATCATTGTGTTAATTAAAGGTTAAATAAATTAAGGATCAAGGTTAATTAATTGAAGATAATTAACCAATGGAATAATTACTTGATGATAGTAATTAAAGGTAAATTATTTAAGGGAAGTAATTAAAGATTAATTACTTAGTGTAATTAAAGGATTTATTAATTAAAGAAATTAATTAAGGGCTAGTCAATTGATGAGTATGATTAATTGAGGGATAATTAATCAGTGTAGGTGGTTATAAGGTAATTAATTGAGTAATTACTTAAGGATCATTGTGATTAATGTGCTGGGTAAAGGTTAATTAATTTGTGTAATTAATTGAGAGTTAATTTCTTATTGTAATTAAAGGATAATTAGTCAAGAATGATAAATTAATATGGATAATTAAAAGATGATAAATTAATTGGTTTGTAATTAACTAATGATAAGTAAAGGTAATATAAGTGATGTAAGTCAGTAATTAATTTAATTAGAGATAAATTAAGTGATCAATCTTGCTTAGAAATGATTAAATGATGTTAAATGCCTTGAATTAATTGATATCTTTGATATGAAATGTTTTGTGATATGATATGTTTGGATGGACAATGATACGTGGTTATCTATCGATGATGAATTGCTGTGTAAAAAGTGACATCTTGTATTTAAAGTTGAATTATAATTCACTTGAATATGGGTTAAGATGGCATTGAATTTGAAGAGACTAGAGTCGGGTGTTAGTAAATACCCGAAACCACTTTGACTCTTTATAGATTGATATGTGAAATCAATAGACTGGAATAGAATGATTTAAGTGAATTGGACCATTTAAGCAAAGTTTTGGTACTTTGAAATTGATGTGTGAAATAAGTGATGTCTATGTCAATTGTAAATTTGTAATATTACGAGCTATCTCGGGTTTTAAAAATGTTTATACATTGGAATTTCATGTTAGATGAGATTACTCACGCTGGTTTCCAGCCTAACCCGGGTTTTACTTTGATGTAATGCTCGGGTCAGACCGAGTATTATAGATTTTCAGGTAAGGATGTTCTGGAGCTCAAGAGGCGAGCTGGATGGCAAGAACGTGTAGAGTGTATTCCGCTGTGATATATTGTAGTTTATATGAGACATGTTGTTTTTAGTAGAAATTAGCCACAAGGGCCTCTTTAGCAAGTGCAATTAGTTTCTAGGACACACAAGTGAAATAATTACTTTTAAGGACAAAATGAAAAATAACTAGTTTCTAAGACCTAAAAACCTATAGAATTATGTCCTTCAAAGTAATTGGACTGCTGACTTTGTCCTTAAAAGTAATTATTATACTGACTTTGGCCTTGAAATTAATTTCTTTGGATGTGTGTCCTAGAAACTAATTCGACTGCAAAGTTTGTCCTTCTAGTGAAATTCCCCTTGTTTTTAACCGTTCAGTGATTGTGAAATTTGTAACTCTGATGTATTAAATTGTATTTGACTGATACAACTTTCTTTGTGTAAAGAATATTATTTGATATTATATTATTTTCGCTGTGAATGTGAGATTCTAAGTTTGGTTTTCTGTTTCTTCTTCTTCTATCTCTTTTCTTATTTCCTTGACTATTTGGAATTTTTTGGATCGAAAATTTTGGGTCATTACATTTTGGTATCAGAGTTGAAGGTTAAGCGAGAACCTTGGCTCTGGTGGGATTACTCATTAAGGATAAGGTAAATGGTACCTAGAATGAGTTGAGTGTATGTATATATGAGAGCGTACTTGTTATTTTCTTATATAAAGATTTTAACTGATTTTATATAAGAATATATTTTGATATATAAAGCAATATTTCTTTCTAATAAATATTAAGGTAATTGGCTGTTAAATTATTGGAATTAAATTAAGTAGTAATAGAAATACAACCAAATTGAAATTGAATAAAGATAAGTTTGAAATGGATTCAAATTGAAATTTAAATCTTGAATTTGGAAGGGAGTTTTAGAATAAGATAATAATGAATTGGTTTCCAGATATGATAATCTTGGTTATTATCATAATGATTGTTGTGTTTAATAATGAAATGTGTGTTAATGAGTAAGCAAAATGAAATGTTTTAAGGAAGTAAAACATTTGGGTAAGTATGACTTATAAATTTGAATTGAAGATGATCTGAATTGTGGAGATTTAAATCTAGGTCCAGAAATTTGAAAATTGTTTCAAAGTGATAAAGAAAAGAATAATATTATTCAGACTATTTTGGAATGAAGTTTTATTTTAAAATAAGAAGTTGTTTGGAAATTTTAAAGAAATTTGTTTTGAATTAAAAACCAAAGGTGGTTTAAAATTTAAGGATAACTTGGTGTGTAAAGAAAACAAATATGTATAAATGAGGGATGTACATAATATCAAAGATGATTTGAAATAAACTCTAAAGGGAGGAGTTTTGAGTTTCCTTGGAATGTGATGTGAAAATCCATAGTGAAATAAGTTTTTGAACTTATAAGTGGGGGGATTATTAATAAGAAGTTTAAAATTTGAAGTGGGAATTCAAAATTGGGTAAGGTTGATTGGATTAAGTAAATTGAATTTAAATTGGAAGAAGTTAAATAAGTTAACAAGCAACCTGAATTGAAAATTTCAAGATGAAATTGGGATTTTACTTGGAAAGTTAAATGGTTGATTTGAATTGGGAGTTTGTGTGTTCTCAAAATGGGTTTGAGATCTGGAAATTGAAAATGGATGAATGTTTCAAAAATAAATGGAATTTGGATTTAGAATTAAACAGTTTAAAGATATAAGTTGATTTGATTTAAAGGATTAAATCAACATTTAAAAATTAACTCGAATTTATATAATTCTGAATGGTTTAAATTTGAAATTTGAATTGAATTAGTTTAAATTGAATTTGATTTGATTTGAATTAATTGGAATTGTGATTGAAGATGGATATGTTCAAAAATTCAAATGGAAAATTGAACTGGATTAATTTGAAATGAAATTGAAGTTTAATGAGTTCAAATTCAAATGGGAGTTGGGATTAATTCAAAATCGAATCGATATGAATTAAAAGTGGTTAAATTTGAAATTTATTTGAATTAATTAAAAATGTGATTAAAGTTGAATAAATAAATTCAAATGGAATTTGATTTGAATTTAGGAAAGAAATTGAGGATTAATTTTAATGCAAATTGAAGTTATTGGAATTTAGTCAATTAAATGGAAGTGGAAATTTAAATTGAATTGATTGGAAATGGCGGTTGGGAATTGAACAGTTTGACTCTGGACTATTTCCAAAATAAACTATTTTAGTACAAATCTATTTTTCCAAGCTATTTATCATATATACAACATTTCTTATTAAACCCAAAAATATATTATACTTATTTTATAACTACTTTTGAAATTATTTAACTATTTTTGCAACTGTTTTATAAACTAATTACTATTTTTCAACTATTTTACAAATTAATTATAATTTTACAACTATTTTGCAATTACTTAAATATTCTATAGCTATTTAACTATTTTGCAACTATCTTACAATTACTTAACTATTTTACAGCTATTTTACAAACTAGTAATTATTTTCAAATATTTATCTATTCTTAATTTTTCAAGCTATTTTCTAAATTCAAGCTGGACAGAGTTCAAACTGTTTATGATTAAATATCCATTTGAGATAAGAATTGAGGTGATAATCCAAATGAGGATTTAAGAAGTGTGAGTAAGTGAATGAAAATCAAAGTGAAGGTGAATAGAAAGAGAATTGATTTGGCTAATAACCAATAAAGATAAATACATAGGATGTACGTATATTATTCTATTGCATAGTGATTTGATCCAGATTCGAGCATAGAATTTCGAGATAGTATATCGATCCGAGTTAGGATTTCAATCGATTTTCGATGGCGAATCTGGATATGGATTGTTGATTGATTCTAGATATTCTTTATCATAATTATAGCTATGTAAGGAGAATGACAGTTTTTGATCAAGAACTAGATATGAGTCCGCTCCAGGAAGTCGAGTGGATGATACTAGTTTGGAAGTGAAATTGGGTGATCGAGTGAGCGATCAGATTGATATAGCGTACAGATGATATGTGTACATCGTATTGGTTTGAATGAAATGGATACTGGGAATTTGTTGATAAGAAATGTGAAATGGTTTTTGAAATGAAAGTTATAATTTATGAAATATATGATGAAGTAAAGTGGAAATTGGATATTTCTATGGTAGAAATTTACTTTATGGAAGTAAGTAATTTGGTAAGTAACTTTGTAGAGTAATCAAATTTGAATATTTGATTTGGAATAAACAAAGTTATATATCTTTGTTATATAAGATAAATATCCCCTTGTTGAATCTATTGCCGGAAGGAAAGGATTTTTGAAAGTATTTGAAGTATAAAAGTGGAATTTATACAAGTTTGAAGAGATCCAAAGTTTTTAAAAGTTATATATATATATATATATATATATATATATATAAAGGTTCTTATGAGGATGATTTTGGAAATTTTTTTTGGAACCTATGGAATTTGGAAAGGCTTTTGATTTTTGGGGAAAAATCAATTTTGGAATTTGGAAAGCCTAGTTTGAGAATTATCGATTTTGGGAATCAATTTTGTGTAAAGGAGATTCTGATGAAAATCATAAAGGGTATGATTTGAAAGATACTATAAGAGTATAGTATAAAGTGTTTTGAGATTGGCTCTGGAGAAAAAGGCGCTCCCTTGAAATGAACTTCTCAGGAGTGCCACAAGGTGGTACTGCCTTGAACCCTAAGGGGGGTTCTAAAGTTGATCTTGTGAGGAGTTCGGAAAAATAAGTTTTTGAGGATTATGTGTAGTATGTAGCGAAAGTCGAGGACGCTGATGCCTACAGAGGCATTTGAGTTATGCTGTGACGATAGTTTAACTCGATGTCACTACGATCTACTGCAGACCAAAACGAAAGTTGTGTGTGCCGCTGAGAGCTAACAGTCTATGTTTGATTTTACATCGGTAGACTGCGACCTATGGTAATATAGCGAAAGTCGTGTGTGCTGCTGAGAGCTAACAGTCTACGTTTGATTTTATATCGGTAGACTACGACCTATAAAGACATAGCGAAAGTCGAGAGGCCGTGAGAGCCTAAGGCTACATTGGGACTTGACTGATGTAGTCTGCGACCTATGTGGGAGTGGAGAAGTTTCATACTTTTGGCAGTGAAATTCGAGGGCGCTGATGCCTATAGTTACATGGACTTTTGCTGCGATAGCAACGTAACGCAGGATGTAACTGTGACCATGGATGGGGGTGATGATTTCCAAAGCATTCTCACTAAAGATTTTTCCTCTAATTTTCAAAAACGATTTCTGTATTTTCAATAAAATTATTTTCCAAGTATTTTCACTAGGTGTTGAAAATGAGTCTGCTAAGTACTTGTAGATTTTCAGTTGTACGTCTGATCAACGTATGACCGAATTTCTGTGAGAACGAGGACGGACTTGTTGAAACATCAAGTTATAAAATGATATTTCTATAGAAACTATTTTGGCAATATTATATAGATTTTAAAAGTATTTAAAAGTGATCAAAGAGTAATTTATCTAATTTTAGGTATTGAATAAATTCTGGCTTCGTTCCTTTTCGGGACGAAAAGATTCAAAGGGGGAGCAATGTAATAACTCGGATTTTTGGGCGTTAGATAATTGGATAATTATCTGATTTAACTATTGAAATTACTAATTTCTAAATTGAACAAATAAAATGTGATAATCTCCTTTATTAATTATTTAAAAATTGGTAAAATTGTTATTTTCAATTAATAATAATGTGATGTTTTTAAATATAGTTATAAATAGATAAATATATTATAATAGATTTATTTATCACAAATTGAATATGGGTTTGTTTAGAACATATATATATACATATATATATATATATATATATATATATATATTTGTTTGGGTTGATTTTTAATTGGATTTTAAATTGATTTTGAATTCGAAATTGAAATCCAAAGATAAATATCTTAAAGTGAATTGGATTTAAAAAAATATTAATGTATGTTTGATTTTTTTAATGAGTATATAAGTAGATCTATATTATTTTCTTTAAAAGATTTTATAAATAAGTTAAGAGAAAATGTATTAATGTAAAAATGTAAACATAAAATTAAATAAAACATAAAGCACTAAGATAAAAAGAGAAGACCAATATTTGAAATATGATCTAATAAGGTTTATATTTGTCTTTAATATAAGTATTAAACATAAAAGTATAGGTATGGTATAAAAACACATATACAAGTAAATAGCAAATATAATTTATAAATTTTATTAAGACATTTGTAAGCTTTATAATACATGAATTAACAATTGTAATTTAAGTTAGCATGCAATGTAACATGTGGCACTTTTATTTTTTTTAAAATTTTAATGTAAAACAAATACCAAAGAATTAACCAGGCTTTATAGAATTCAAAGTAGTTTCATTCTCTCAAACTAAAAACTGAAGAAAAAAAATTTGAATCAAAAGAATTAAAGCAAATCATCTCAGATTCAAGCAAACTTAAAAAAATCTGGAAACCCAGAATGAAAACAGCTTCGACAAGTCACAACTCCAGATCAAAAACTAGCACGAATCAAAGATCAAGGCAGATCTGGTTCAATTTGAAGGATATTCAAAACTGGAATTTTAAAACTGGCCTCTGTTCTTTGCTCTTTGTACAACATAAAAAGTGAGTAAACTTCTCTGTAGAAACCCAAATCAGTTTTTATTTTGATGCTTATGGATATCATTTGTGATAATGTCCTAATAAATGAAATCTGAATACATGCATGTGTAGGAATATGTTTTGGTTTGGTGTGTATGTATGTATATAATAGATATGTGTATGCAGAGCTCTAGTTTCAGTTTTTTACAGGGTTCCAACTTAAAAAAAAGAAAGTCAATCAATATGTCTCTCCAATTCTTGTTAGGCCTAGATGTTTAAATCAAACTTTTTTGTAATAATAAGGGATTTGATTTAAAAATATTTCCAGGGAAGATTTAAAGTTAGTTTTTCTTTTTAACAAAATAAAGAATTCAGTAAAATCATGAATATATCAAAATCTCGATTTGAATAAATTATGTATTCAAGCTTATAATCTGATGTATTATCTGGAATGATGATTTTTAAAAATAAAATCATGAATTTTAGGTTTAAAAATCGCGAGATATTGCGAGCTGAACGTGATTGGTGTTTTCATCATTTTCTGGTGAACGGATTGATCTGGGTGATCGAGTTTCATGCTGGAGGTAGCTCGTGGATGGGTGATGGCGGGAAAAATGTAGGGTGAATTTTCTGATCACCGTGGTTGGCGGGCGACGCTGATTTAGGGTTTAATGGTGGTTTTTGTCCCTCATTATTGTCGTGGTGTTTCTGACGTTGGAGATGGATCGGGTTAGATCGCGACATGGGGAAATCGAGGCAGAAGTAGTGGTGTAGCTTCTGGTGGATGGGTGAGGAATCTCGTGGTCGAGATCATCGAAGAGGAGAGATTTTCCGATCGAAGGTTGCTATTTTTGTTCTACTGATTAGGCTCGATTTCGATTTCGAGATTGATGATTGTATTGGATGATCGGAATCGAGTGTGGAGTGGGTCGGTGACTTGTCGACAATAGGAGGTGGAGTCAGATCGCCGACGGCCATCTATGTACGTTCACTGGTGCACAATTTGTTAGGTGAAGATAAAGTTTGGGAAGATATTGTTGCCTCGGGAACGAACTCGAAGTGTTCTGGGGTTTTTCTCCAGAAATAGGGTAGGAGTTTGTTGGGTTTTGAACTCGAGAACTTGGGTTTGTTTGCTTGTGTCTTCCATGATAATACCCAGTTTTGTCTGTTTGAAATACAAGTTTAAAATTTAGATTTAGACAAGTTTAACACAAATTTCTCAACTCATTCCTTTTAAAATATTAAATGTTGATTGAGTTTATGATAAATAAAAGGTTGAAGATGAAATTTGTTAAATTTATTAAGTTAAAAGTGTCTTTATAATATACACAACCTTTGTTTGGAAATTTATTTTAAATAAAAACTTCAGAAATGATTAGAAGATGAGGTGATTTTAAATCCTTAGTTTAACTTTTAAGGTTTAAGAAAATAGAATGGTGATAGATTATTTTCAAAAGTTTGTTTAATAGGGATTTAAAAGATAATTAAAGAAATTAATAAAGATAAAATGGTTTATCTTTGAAATAAATTAAGGTCTTAAGTAATTAGTGTTTATTGACTATGTAAGTAAATAAAGAATAGTAAATTTCTGAATGAAATTAATTAAGATTAATTAATGATGTGATTAATTTAAATATGATTTGTTAAATGTAATTAATTAAAAGAATTAATTACTGGAAGTGATTCAAAGATCATTAATAAGGAGATTAATCAAAAGTTAATTAATGTGAATGGTTAAGGCTAATTTATCTATGTGGTAATTAAAGGTTAAAAATTAATGATCAAGGTTAATTAATTGAAGATAATTAACCAATGGAATAATTACTTGATAAAGTAATTAAAGGTAAATTATTTAAGGGAAGTAATTAAAGATTAATTACTTAGTGTAATTAAAAGATTTATTAATTAAAGGAATTAATCAAGAGTTAGTCAACTAATGAGTATGATTAATTGAGGGATAATTAATCAATGTAAGTGGTTATAAGGTAA
Source organism: Allium cepa (assembly GCA_030765085.1). NCBI lineage: Eukaryota > Viridiplantae > Streptophyta > Magnoliopsida > Asparagales > Amaryllidaceae > Allium > Allium cepa. The sequence goes on from CM060928.1 coordinate 622,636,917, forward strand.
TCAATTGAGTAATTACTTATGGATCATTGTGATTAATGTGATGGGTAAAGGTTAATTAATTTGCATAATTAATTGAGAGTTAATTTCTTATTGTAATTAAAGGATAATTAGTCAAGGGTGATAAATTAAGATGGATAATTAAAAGATGATAAATTAATTAGTTTGTAATTAATTAATGATAAGTAAAGGTAATCTAAGTGATTTAAGTTAGTAATTAATTTAATTAGAGATAAATTAAGTGATCAATCTTGCTTAGAAATGATTGAATGATGTTAAATGCCTTGAATTAATTGATATCTCTGATATGAAATGTTTTGTGATATGATATGTTTGGATGAACAATGATAATGTGGTTATCTATCGATGATGAATTGCTGTGTAAAAAGTGACATCTTGTATTTAAAGTTGAATTTTAATTCACTTGAATATGGGTTAGGATAGCATTGATTTCGAAGAGACCGGAGTTGGGTGTTAGTAAATACCCCAAACCACTTCGATTCTTTATAGATTGATATGTGAAATCAATAGACTGGAATAAAATGATTTAAGTGAATTGCACCATTTAAGCTAAGATATGGTACTTAGAAATCGATTTGTGAAATAAGTGATGTCTATATCAAATTGTAAATTTGTAATTCATACGAGTTACCTCGGGTTTTAAAAATGTTTATACATTGGAATTTCATGTTAGATGAGATTACTCACGCTGGTTTCCAGCCTGACCCGGGTGTTACTTTGATGTAATGCTCGGGTCAGACCGAGTATTACATATTTTCAGGTAAGGACGTTCTGGAGCTCAGGAGGCGAGCTGGATGGCAAGAAGGTATGGAGTGTATTCCGCTGTGATATATTGTAGTTTATCTGAGACATGTTGTTTTTAACTATTCAGTGATTGTGAAATGTTGTAACTCTGATGTATTAAAATGTATTTGACTGATACAACTTTCTTTGTGCAAAGAATATTATTTTATATTATATTGTATCCGCTACGAATGTGAGATTCTGAGTTTAGTTTTCTGTTTCTTCTTCTGCTATCTCTTTTCTTCTTTCCTTAACTATTTGGAATTTTCGGGATCGAAAATTTTGGGTCGTTACATTTACAGACCGAGCATTACAAATTTTCAGGTAAGGATGTTTTGGAGCTTAAGAGGCGAGCTGGATGGCAGGAACGTATGGAGTGTATTCCGCTGTGATATATTGTAGTTTATCTGAGACATGTTGTTTTTAAGTGTTCAGTGATTGTGAAAGGGTGTAATTCTGATGTATTAAAATGTATTTGACTGATACAACTTTCTTTATGTAAAGAATATTATTTGATATTATATTGTATCCACTGCAAATGTGAGATTCTGAGTTTGGTTTTCTGTTTCTTCTTCTTCTATCTCTTTTCTTCTTTCCTTAACTATCTAGAATTTTTGGGATCGAAAATTTCGTTTCGTTACACCCATGTACAAAAAATAACAAAAGCAAGCATAATTTAATCCTTAAGTAAGTGTCTAAGCCTATGCCTAAAACATTTCAAATGAGGGCTATCAGTTGGGATGGAGCCACTTTTTAAAGTATATTCCCATCGGCATAGTACAAAGTCGCTAAGTAGCTCCTTTTCTTTAACTACTTGATCAATTCTACAGCAACACTTGGTTTTTGTCCTTAAGTTTTGTATAAGACTCATCTACCTCTTCCCCATGCCTATGGATAGTCGTAGCATTAAGGTAAGGCGATCTAGGGTTTGAGCTTTAGGCATGTCCTGGCTTTCCTTCAGATGTTTAGCTAACAAAACTTCTTTAGAAGACCAAACAAAAACAACAAAGATGACGCAGTCATTCATAAGGAAACAATGAAATAAAGCAACAATAAAGAAAATTTACCATCATAAAACCAAATTAATAAGTAAAACTTTAACTGCATACCGGGGAAACATTAGAATTCATACACAAAAAAAAACTTATTAAACGTTTACATGAGGATTTGGAGTGACTTCAATTTCTTTAGACCCCTGAGCATCCTTAGATGCCTCATGTTTCCAGGTCACCTTATCCTTAATTATTTGGATAGAAGCAGAAGGAGTGGCATTCTCTGTAGCAACCTCTTCATCCCACCCGGCTCGAAAGTAGGTGAAATTTGTCAACCCTAGCCGTGTCCCCTAAGAAGTCAAGATTGACATCTTCTTTAAATTGACGCTAAGCCGAGGCATAGAATTTGTAGATCATGGTGGAAGTGCTCTCTTTAATCTTTTTCTGCAATTTTTGCAGCTCCATATCCTTCTCATTCAGTTTGTAATCTTTCAAGGCCAAGGCATCCACCATAGATTTGGCCTCCCTTTCAACCTTCTCCAGATATGTCTTAAAATATTCCTTGATTTTGGCATTCTAAAAAGTAATATTAGCCATTTCAGAAGTAGCAGAAGTAAGATTCGCTTCAAGTGCAGCAACTCAAGCATGAGTGACGACCTGCTCACCTTCCCACTTCTTTGAAGCCTCAACCATCAAGGCTCCAAGCTAAATAAAAGAAATAAAAGAAAACAACGATGAGTAAGGGATAGTTATGTAAGCCACTAATTTAAAATAAAACGCTTACGTAGGATCAAGACTTTTCCATCTTAGACATGAGATCAAAAAAAGAGATCTTAGGAAGTGATAGAAGAAGAAGAAGAAGAGAAAAGGGGAGACTAAGCAACACTGGATAAATTATTCAATGCAATCCTCCCTACACGCTCGGCAAGTTCTGAAATAGAGCCCTTGGGAAAAGACTAATATCGAGTGCAGGGGTCATAAAGGCTTTGTAGAGGAGGAATAGGGAGAGCCTCTGAAGTAGAAATGAGAGGCACTGTTAAAGGAGAAGGAGAACGGACGTGGCTAGCTTCTTGGAGCTTTGGTTAGAATCTTTATCAATAGTATGATTGCTCTTATGTATATTCTTCTATGGTAGTTTACTAGGTGAAAGAAGAGAGTTCAAGAGATCATCATCCTTTTTATCTGTATATAAAAGAAATCTTAAGGACATAAAATGTTCCCATGAAGGTCAAAAACATAAAAATAATAAATCTTAAATCTATTATTAGCAAACTATAACCCTAGGCTCAGTTAAAGTTGGGGAAAATTTAAAAATGGTGTGAGAGAATGTGTGATTTGGGCGTAGAAAGTCATGCTTTTTAGCTTCTCTTTATAAAAAACATTTGAATTTGTCTCTTCTCTCCACAATTCAAGAATATAATTCCTACGAGGCTCATATGACTTGGTGGCATCCTTACATAAAAATGGGCCGAGTGGGTGGAAAGAAGGGGAAAATTATCAGAGTTTGAAATAAAGAAATATAAATCGACCCATCTATAAATCTTTCAGGGGACCGGCGTCAAGACCGCTTTTTTAGCTTAGGCATAATCAAAGCCAGCATCGCCTTCGAAGGGATTTTATTGATCTCAAATAAGAATCGGAGCTCCTTACAAGTAAGGGTTTAACCATTCTCCACATAGAGAATGAAGGTGGCGATCATAAGAGAGTATGAAAGAGGAGCGAGCTGGAAAGGAACAAATCAATGGTGGTCAGCTATTGAAAGAGGACTTGATTTGGGGGAAGATAAAGGCTGCATCGTATATGTTTGTATGTTTGGGATATGGGAAGTAAACACATTTGGAGGAGTATTAATACACTCGTAAGGTTCAGGAACCCAAACCTCATATTCTATAAACCCAAATTGATCTAAAGTACCTTCGATGTCTGCCAAGCATGTAATCGTAGATGGCAAAGACAAAGGGGAAAAAGAAGAGGAGATAATTTTGAAATCAGAAGATTAATTATGAAAAAATGCTACGATAAAATGGTTTTGCAAAAACAGGATCCTTCCTTTTATTTAAAAAAGAATTTGAACCCAAGAATGGGACCGATTTAGCAGATACAGTCTTTGTCATCTCTTTCTTTCTCTTTCCTTTCTTGAACAAAAGCATAAAAATACTAAGAAGATAAAGAGAAAAATATATACATATCTTAATTTGAATACTAGCCGCAATCTCGGAATAACGAGAAAACTTGTAAAATGTCAATCAATCAATAGCAAAAATAATGAGTATTGAGATTGAGATAGATTTACCCAGAAAACAAAGAGGCTGATGTGATAATGATTCAAAGAATAGCCCAATAAGGAAATGTCACGCACGCAAGAGTATTAAATGCGAAAAGGCTATCAAGACCTTTTTCCTTTATTGAAAAGAAAGAAAATAATAGACAGAAGTGATGGGATGTGGTGAACAAGTGTAAATAAAGACAAGTCTACACCGATCTACGATCGCCGTAGACTTGGGGGGCAAGTGTTACACCCATTCTTCCCGAATCATGTTGAAGGCAAGATAATGCAAGCACCAAAATCATAACGGGCCACTCTCATAATAAAAGCCAGACTACAAAGAGGGGAAGCAAAGAATAAAGGGAAGTCAAGAGAATTTCTCGCTCAGAATTCTTAAGACAACGACAAAATTTAAAAAACTACGTCGATACCCTAATTTTGGTGTTACATTATCATACTGAGCCCGAGAACCTGAAATAATCACAGGTGTAGAAAACAGTCTACAACCATAATACAAGGAACTTTAGTGTAACCTAGAGATGGCAACGAGGTGGAGATACCGCTCTGCTACACCGAAAGACACACCCATAAGCCAATTACAAAAGTAATAGATCTATGTTAACAATCTTATATCCAAACATTATAGTGATGCGCCAAACCCTATTTTACACTAAAAGACATAATAGCACCCATGTTACATCCTACTCTGTACTCATACTATCCAAGAATATTACATGATAATACTGTTAGGTAATATGAAGAATGAGGTTATATGTGGTACATAAGTGAATACTCCCTTAGGCTAAAACTGGTATGTATTTAAACATCGGAGAAATAACCCATCTAAACATACATAGTTACAACACAAAACAATAATTACGTGTGCTTTCAAGACCGAACAATACAAAATATAAAGTAAATGACAGAGATTATAGAGTCGGAATTATAGTGATAACCTATAATATATACAATATAATAATGATATAACAGTAAAATACAACTCAAATGTCAACTATCTCAATATAATGTGATGAATAATCAATATACATCTCAATGTTAAAATATATGATGAATCAATGTCATATAAATGTCATACAATAGCCTAATATACATCTCCTCTAAGCCTAATAAAATAAATGTTGGTTATCTCGTCCCTATGCCTGAAATGTCTTAGACTGACCCCAGTATGACATAAATATCACGTGGGTCAGACTATGTCAAATCAAGAATCCAAATAGGGAAATTTAGTGTAAATAGAGGATAATAATATGTTATCAATACCGGAAATACTCAAATCACCAAACGACATGCCAATGTATGTATATCAGTAAAAAAATGTACGTCTGAAATGTCTATATAATAACATAAATAATCATCAAAACATCACATTTTATAAATGATTCAAAACCATATAAAACAACAGCTCTACTATCAAAAGATTTCATCACTCATATAGAAACATACAATATAAGAAATCATGGAATCAACACGAAAGGGTGAATCACACATCTAAAAATCATCATCAAATCTAAAAATATCAGTAAATGAGATATCACTAAGTATAACAAGGCTAGCCGAATATAACGACATGTATTTTTGATGATTAGATATTTAAATGATTTATTTAAATATTGAATTATTAATTAATTAACGATCCTAAAATTATGATTTTGCACATACGATCGAATCAGGATCTGAGACGACTTTCATTGAGTTAGTACCAATGCTGCAAATTAAAATGAGTATAAGTATCACTATATTTGGAGATTGGACGATCCGATGGCTGAAATGGTCTTGAAAAGCGTAAAATTATTATCTCGAATAAGGATGAAATTTATACCATTGGGACCGGAAAAATGAGATGATGCACGCTGTCAAGTTTCATTGCAATCGGCGTACCGTTTGATCATGCGAGCTCGTAATGCACGACCGTTTTACTTGAGAACTGAAATAAAAAGAATATAATATCATTATTTAAGTCACCTAATCCATCTTTCTCTTGACTATTCTCAAAGTCACTGTTCCATTGAAGAAAATGGTTGCCTCCTCCATTCTCTCTTCAAAAATTAATTTCCACCAATCCTTCAATGAAAAAATACGAAGCCAGATCCATATCGAAGAGATGCTCATGATGGCAATGGCAGAATTTTGATTAGTTGTGTTTGGCGAGATCGACAATTCCATGGTCGTGACTAGGGTTTCTCTTTGCTAGAGATTTAGGCAATGATAGGGAGATTCGAGTATGGCATTGTGTTTCTCATGAGAAGAAGAGTTGGAGGCATCGAATTAGTGACGTGCGATGCACCACAGTAAAGTGCAACATTATTTTTCCACCATATGACCCATCAGGTCCAATTTTATAAAGGGTCGATTCGCTCAGTTTTGGTACCGAGGTGGTGAGTGTGCGAAGAGAGACGTGTTAGCGAAAACGGTGCGTCGTAGTTCGAGATATGGAGGGGAGAAGGTTTGGAGCTAAGTGGGTATGTGTGTACAAGTTTTTAGTGTGCATGGCCAAGAAATTAGCAATTGGGGAAGATGATTGTAAAGGTGATTAGATTAATTATTTAGTTAAGTTAATTAATTACTATTTCAACCTATATTCTAATATTAGCCATATCATTTGCATACAAGGTCCGTTTTGGACACTATTTCTTGCGTTGCGCTTGTGGTGGTGAGCTCTACGACTAGGTGCTAGTTTGGATAACTGTTGTTAAGGCGAGTGATATTGTCTCTCGCCATACTATGATTGTTAATATAGTATTAAAACTACATTTTGAGATGTTTTTTAACATCTTTCACATTTAATGCACTTGACGATATTGATAGTTTAAGGCTATTGCTGGTATTTATCCCATATTGGTTGCTTTAAATGTATTGTATTGCAATATTATAGATGTATGTAGGCTATTGTGGGCATTTATATGCTTGTTGGATGCTCACAGGATAGGATTACATGCATAGAGTACCGTACACACTGATGATATGAAGAAGGATGTGTACATATCCCATAGGACCACGTGTTCGATTAATATGAAGACGGAGGATGGAATTGGAGATGTGCTTCGAATTTCAGGATAAATGTTGGATGCTTTCATTTGGTTTGCATTAATTTTTGGTTAAGTACATGAACAAAGTGGTCGTTCTTAACTATCTGGAGGTCAATATCTACCACTATTGATGATGGTCGATTTGGCCAATTTTGATTTGGACGATGAAGGGACTTCTAGGAGCACGATGTGATGGTTCGTTCATCCATTCGTTCGTTTGCCATACGATTTTGTTGTTAGTACTCTTCGATAAGTGGTTTTGGTGTTGAAGCGAAGGTGTGATGCTTCGATGTGATGGTTTCATGTTTCGAAGATGATGATTTCGTGATGGGAAGCGACGACTTCGATGGTGTATAACCGTACTTTGGGATGTAGAGTAGGCGATGATGAGTAAGATCAATGGAATTTTCGGAGGAAGGTTATGGGATGCACAATGACACTTTATGACTTATGATGGTTGTCTAGAGTAGTTCCTAACTGCGAAAACTTCAGACGGGAGTCATGAGGATAGTTCTGAGATGAGTTCTGCTATGGATGACATGTGTAAAAGGGTCATCAATATTCGTAGGTTTCGATGTGTACTCATGAAGCAAGGTTATGTTTGATGATATCCATTTACCCTAGACTTTTACGAAGTATGCAATCTTGTTCCTGGCCCACTGAGTGGCATGGATTCAGGCACTGAGAAAAAGGGACATTGAGTAATCCTTGACCGGACGATAGGGTCATACGAATGTCATATATCCAATGCACTGAGTGAGTGAATATGAAGATGGATGATGGATGCCATGTTTGACTATTTTTATCGTCTTAGGGATGTCACACGATGTATATATTACCGATGTCGATATCTAGAGACCCTTAGTACTTTGATTTATAGTACACCCATGACGATTATGATATAGAGTAGCATATATCCCGTGTTATGTGCTAACTCTGTGAATGTAGGGACAGGTCGGATATTATTCTCCATACCCTCGGTTCCATATACTATACCGACTTTTATAGTATTTTGAGATTATTTATCGCTCACAACGGATTATTGTTTGAGTTGTGGTTTTATGCTTTGCTTCTTATTATCTCAAGTGCTCTTAAATGAGTAGACTAGATAGCATGTGTAAATAGCACTTCGAGCTGTGTGGATGGACTAGTAGATGGTGATGCTTTCACATACTTATACTTTGAGACATTATTGTTTATTCTACTGTATGACAACATGGAGCCTTGACTACGTTTGACTTACTATTATTAGAGACAGTTTGCCAATTGGATTTATTTATGAGTTTTATTAACTATATTACTGCTTTGTATAACTATATGAGCCTGTATACTTCGATTAGTTGGTTTATATAGTCATTATTGTCCCGTTTGTTTTATATCTGGGATGAATATTATTCTTTATATAATGAGCTGCGAAATATACGATAGATTGTTTGATTTTTTCTTTCTTTCTCTTCTCTTCTATTCTCCTCTCTTCTTTCCTATTCCTCTTCTTTACTTCATTTTCTTTTCTTTGACAATCGTCTTACATCAGTCGGATGCTCTAGGATCGTACTATTTGATTATATGAGCATCGATGATGTAGGGCGGTCACCACATTTGTTATCAGAGCTTAGGTTACGTGATTAACCTAAGTTGATATCACGATCCAGTAGAGATAGGGTAGGAGTTAACATCTTAGACTAGGTCTAGAGTATACTTATATACGAGAGTTACGTATTTGTTATATATTTTGGTTTTCAAAACTATATAGTAGTATATATAATGTATATATTGTATTACACACATGAGTACTGTTGATGTAGTTTTCTTTTTGAGAGACTGATCATCCTTATTATAGATAAGGAATAATTTGGCATACAAGAAATGCTGCTATGAATTCCATCTCTGGAGTAGAGGAGTGAGCAGGATTGGGGAACACTTACCCCAATCTACAGAATATATTCATAGAGATGGTGCGAATCATTATTATGGAATGCCCATGTTGCTCCAAATAGTTAGGGTGCTCAAGTGCAAGTGCCTAGAGTCGACTTTTCCAAGCTGTATAAAGATTATGTGAGTCTAGGAGGCAAACCGATCCTTGGAATGAATTCAGCTATTAAAATACAAGAATAGATGATATTTGTAGAAAGATCTTCGATCACTTAGAGTTAGATGACGCAATGAGGTAGAAGTTGACCTCAAATGACTCCAAGGACGAACATTGAACTGGTGGATCGCCCTTACAGTTTGGATTCTCGAAGATTGTTTTACTTAGGATTAGTTCATAGTTTACATCGGAGAGAGACTTATCTTGAATTTTTAAAAGTCGATGTTATTTAGGAAGTTCACCAACATGAAGTAAGGCTATATGTCTGGGTCGGAGTATGTTGCCGAACATGATGTCCCGTCGTGGTCTATCTTATATTAATACTCTATTTAGAAAGAATAAAGAGTTACCATTGGGTTGACTGATCATCTTAGAAAGCAATTGAAGAGAGCTTCAAGAAGTTGATTGAAAAGGGCTTTATGGTGTGAGAGCCTATACCCAGTGTAGAAAGACTATCCTGAACTAGTTGAGTAAGGGAAGATAATGGAAGCATCCGCGTTAAATGCTGTTCGGACTTCGTCGAGTGCTCCATCGATGAAAGGCAATGGAAGGGCGTTACCATCTTGGGTATGCTCTCCATTTATGGAATTTTCTTTTGTGTTTTATTTTACATTAAGGTTTCACATTCCTTTATATCTAGTGATTTGTAGATAGGTTGGAATTGAGACCTAAAATCTGTTAATCGACCTTTAGATTATGACGAACCTTATTAAGGGCTCAATTAGCCTATACATTTGTAACATCTTACATTTTATCACCGAAAATTAATACTATGGATAAATGTAGCATCCGTAGTGCTTAATTTAAGCTCTCAAAATGGTGGATGTTACAACATTGTTTGTTGAGACTTTATCTTATTGAGTTATAAATGTTTGTCTGTCTGTTTGTTTATTATTGATTTGTTTTGGGTTTAAGTGGGTTTGATATCATAATCTGGAGATTGACTGAGCTAAGGCGGTACGTAATAGTAGTGGAGTGCGAGAGGTAATTGGTGCAATGGGTATAGACGATGAGCGAAAAGTAGTGTTCGGTTACCCACCTAACAATGAGGTGATGGTAAGATATCTATACTCGCTCGACATCCCATATGATGGGTTGTCATCTATACCTACAGTAACAGAGTGTCAGATACATTGGATGAGGTGACCAAATTACTACCATATAGGAATAAAGTTCCGTATCGATTTGATTAGATGTGCTAGACCAGTAGTCATGTCTCTGGAGCATGTGATGCCAAAGAGCATAGGAAGCAATATAGGGGAGCATGGGAACCTTTGGATTGAGCTAAGATATTGGAGGGATTATTGATGACTCTTAATATGATGGTTGTTCCTAAGGGCAAGGGTATGTGAGGATGCTCACCCGTGTACTCTACATTATGAGACTATTTTTCCAGAGAGGATAGTACCTATAAGATAGGTATCCAAAAGAACACCGGATCTGATTATGTCATGAGATGCAGCTGACCTGAGAAGTTGTTGAGTCGGTTATCATGTATCCCAGGGCGACTGTGAGTGGGGTGAGATCCTGGGAATGATGATGATGGGGTGAGACTCTAGAGATGGTCATACCGAAGTAAGACTTTGGGGGTTGCCTTGAGAAGGCAAAAATAAAGAGGGATTGTGAGACATTCATAGTAGGGTAAGACTTCGAAAGTGATCATGATGGGGGAGAGACTACAGAAATGATCATACTAAAGTGAGACTTCGAAGGTGCCTTGAGAAGCCAAGATGAGGAGGTGATATAGTGCGGACTCAACCAAGATGGTTGGCTCCGTAAGGATGAGATATCGTTATTCCTGATGTCATTGAATCAAGGGATGAGGCACCATGAGAATGCTCTCATTCGAGACTGACTACATATCCCGATGACAAACAAATACAGTATGATACGAGGTAGACAATTTATTTGGAAGGGGTGAAGGACTTTGGGCATTCATTTCAAGATGAATGAATTGTTAGCTAGTAAATGCTGAACCGAAAAAGCCAAGTGGTTGCTACAACCGCTTGAGATTCCTAGGTGGAGATGGGAATAGATATAGATGGGACTTATCGATGGAATGCCAAAGGCTAAAAGAAAATATGATAGCATTTGAGTCACAGTCGATAGATTGACGAAGAATGCTAAATTTATATTCTTTTTTCCCGTAGAATGCCATTTGAATTAATTGAGTTATATGTGGAATGGATAGTGTTTTTCCACTGTGTCCCAAGAGCATTGTATGTGGCCAAACCCGTTGTTCGATAGTGGATTTTGGGAGAACTTACAAGAAGCATTTGAAAATTTGGCACCAAATTGATTAGATGATATCGAGACTGAGCCAGTTACTCCGAGATCTCGTAGGCCTATTTGTACTGATAGATGTGATACAAAATAGGATAGAAGGAAGGTAGTGGAGTAGTAGAGGTTCAGTTGAGTGAAGGTGATTACACATAGGAGATCAAGAGGAGCATGAGGACCGCTTGTCTGAAGCTCTTCATTAAGAGAGATTTCTATTTTCACCAGCTTTCATATTGGATATCATGGTAGATGTATTAAACTAGATAGTATTATCCTGCATGCTAGGACAAGCATGGATGTTGCTTTTGATATTTTATCTTATATGTTCCTATTGATGTTTGATTGCTGGCTTTTGATATGAATACTGTGATAACCCGAGTTTTTGAACATCTGATAATTGGATAATTAATTGATTTTATCCGATTGAACAAATAAACTGTGATTAAAAAAATATATCTGGATATATATAAATGGATTTGAGCTATAATAAATACTGATTTCTGAATGGATATTTTTAACAGTTGGAAATGATAGATCTTATAATAAAATAACAAAGGTAGAAATAGATATGCAAACTATATAAGTTGGAAATTACAAGTATATCTTGTGTAATTGGAAGCTTTGTTTCAATTTAATATAAAATTCAAAATACTTAAGATCAATATTATTAAATTTAAATGTATGATAGTTTAAATAGGATTTTAAATGAAAGATTAAAATCTTTTTCTTTTGTACTTGAAATAAAACATAATACATACATACATATATATATATATATATATATATATATATATATATATATATATATAAAGACATATATTATTAAAACGTAAGAAATATATAAATAAAGGCTCTAAACGTTTGTAAGAATTATGATACATGAAATTAACATTTGTAGCTTTTATATATAATACATATAAGGACAAGTGTAATTAAATTAAGACATATTTTAACAAGTGTCATTTGTTAATTTTTACATCTTCATCATTTTCTTTTTATTTTCTTTTCAATTCAAGAATTAAGAAAAATCTTCAACCTGCAATTCTCTAAACAAAATATGCAACTCATCCTTCCACAAACCAGCAATCAAAAGAAAAAAATCAAATCATCAACCTGTAATCTAATATGCAAATCAAAACCAGAATTTTTCAAACCCTGAGATTTCCAAAAGTCTGCATTCTTCAACCTGAAATTTCAAAATCAAGCAAGTTCAAACCCCACGGCAGTTTTATCTCTGTTCAAATCTTAATCATCTCAACTTAAGGCTTCAGATTTAACTCAATAATCAGAGCAAATGTCAACATCAAGTTTAAATTCAAAACTAAGAACAGTTTTCATGTTTCAGGCCTCTGTCTAGGAACAGGTGAGTAAACTCTGAATTTTTTTGATATATATATTTGGAATTTCATGTGACGATCATTGAAACATGATATGAATTATGCTATGCATGTTGATAGAAAATGATTTATACATATATTCGTGTGATAGTAACTGTGTACATGACTGGAACAAGATTAAATGGCCTCTGTTGAACATTACAGTTTTAAACCTGATGCCAAATTCAAATTTTTTTTATGCAAGTGATTTTGGCTTTGATTAAAAAAAAATTATTATTTAGAAATTAACTCAAATCTACAAATAACAGTAAACTCTTTAAAAACAGAAAATTTTAAAGTCTGGAATTTCTTTCAGGCTCTCTCTGTTCTTCTAATATTGGTGAGTATACTTGAATCTCAGAGCTTGATCTGTTTATATATGAGTGTGCATGGGTTAATCTTTCAAATTTTGATGAGAAGTACATTTGCATGTTTGTTTAGAAATGGTTGCTTGTATACTGGTGTGTTAGTATGAATGCATGTCTCTGTATAAATATTAACCCTGTTTTCAAAGACAAATTTAAAAAAAAATCAGTAGCTCCTTATATAGAAACTTTTATATCAAGATCTTTAAATGGAAATTGCTTGAAATCGTTAGATTTAATTTGTAAAATGGTTCAAAGTTTACTCTTTAAGTAAATATGGCAAAAATTAAATTTTACAGTATAAGTCAACTCAAATCTAAAAAAAAAAGTAATTAAATCTCGAATTTTGAATATATAATCTGAATTAGGTTTGGAAACAATGATTTTTAAGGGCAAAATCAAAATTTTTAAATTTGTAAATAGTAAGGAATGGAGGGATGATCAGAATTGGATGAGTTGGCAATTTCAGGTGGTTGAGTTAATTTGGAGGCCCGATTTTTGGCGTAGAGGAAGATTAGAGCATAGGGAACACGAGAAAAATAATGCTGGAATTTCTAGATAATCGTGGTTGGTGGCCGATTGGATTTTAGGGTTTAACACGATGTCAGTGATGTTGATGAATTCGATGCTAATATGGCTTCGTCACTGAGTCGGACTTGATCTGAGGTAGGGGAAAGGCACCGTAGGTTCTCGACGAGGTTTTGATCATGGATGCAGGGATGAAGATGGCCGGAGGATGGCGAAGTTAGATGTTTTGTGGCTGGGTCGTTTGTTCTAGGTAGGATGTAATTGTCGAATTCGTTTTGGGTTTGACATCGGGTTTTCTGGGTGACCAGATCAAAAGAGGGTGGCGTAGGTGATGTGTAGGTGGCCGTAGAATTGGTCGAAGGGGGGCCGACGCCGTGTGCAAGTGCACGGGTGTACATTGTGTACACTGGAGATGAGGGGTTGGGGAAGACGATGGAAACTCAGAGTGACGCTCGTGTTTTCAGAGTATCGGCTCGAAGTTGTTATGCAGATAGAGTTTTTGTTTCGGGAAAATGATGTTTGCTCGAAGCAAAGCTCGTGATTTTCTTGAATTGACTCGAAGGGGTTGGGTTTGTTGGACAGGCTCGGGTTGAGGATGGTTTCAACTCTTTGAGTTTGCTTTGGTAATAAGCCTGGTGCAGTTTTTTTTTTTTACAAATAAATCAAGGCTTAAGTTTTATAAAAGAAAACAAATTTCCAAAATTTAAAACTTGTTGCTGTAAAATAAAATTAGTCAAACTTTAAAGTGTAAATTGAATGTATTTCAAATTTAAAATGCTTTAAGATGATTTCTTTCAAAGGTGATTAACTTAATAAAATTTTGAATTTTAATTTAAAGAAGTGTTTTGAATTTTAATTCAAAATTAATTGAAGTATAATTACTTAAGTAACTTAAATGTTTAATTTAGTTAATTAAATTAAGATAAATTAAATTGTGTAATTAATCGAGTGTAATTAATTACTTAATTAAATATTTGATTAATCAAGGATTAATCAACTAAGAAATAATTAGGAAATAAGTAATTAATAGGATAATTACTTAATGTTAAAGGAAGATTAAAATTTTTTTTACTCAATAAGTAATTAAGAGATAATTACTCAATGTAATTAAAGGAGTAATTAATGTAATTAATCAAGGAGTTGATTTAATGAATATAAGTAATTAAGGGAAGATAATTACTAAAGCGATTAATCAGGATTGATTAATGTAATTAATTTATTTAATTAATCAAGAGTTAATTACTTAAATGGGTTGAAATTAATTAATAAACAGGATTTTTAAAGGTGATTGATTTAATTCAACTATGGCTAAATAGGTTTATTCGAGATGGTGTGATAGATTTATCTTGCTAATCTATGACTAAACGATGATTAAGTGCCCTGAATTGATTTATGACATGATATGTTGGGTACGCAGAGATAATGCGGTTATTTTCCGATGGTGAATTGCCGTGACACTTTGTATTTAAAGGTTAAATTGTGTTTCACTTAAATAACTTGAGTTAAGAGAACATTGGATTCGGAGAGACAGGAGTCGTGTATTAATACTCGAAACCACTTCGATTCTTTGAGAATTGATATATGAAATCAATAGGCTGAAATGGGACGATTTAAGTGAATATGACCATTTAATCTAAGCTTGGTACTTAGAAATTGATCTGTGAAATAAGTAATGTCTACTACGACTGGTGAACTTTTAAATTGATATAAGTTAACCCGGGTTCATATTAGATGTATGCTTTTGTATTCCATGTTAGGTGAGTTTACTCACGCTGGTTTCCAGCCTGACCCGGGTGTTACTTTGATGTAATGCTCGGGTTAGACCGAGTATTACAAATTTTCAGGTAAGGACGTTCTGGAGCTCAGGAGGCGAGCAGGATGGCAGGGACGTATGGAGAGTTTTCACTATGATATTGTAGTCTCTGGACATGATTGTTTTGTCCAGTATTTATGTACATGTGTAACTCTGATGTATTTAAATGTAAATTAACTGATATAGTTTTCTTTGTATAACTTCTATTTTATTTGATATTATATTTGATCCGCTGCGAATGTGAGGTTTCTGTTTCTTGTTTCTGTCTTCTTCTTCTTTCTCTTTTCTTCTTTTCTTAACTATCTGGAAATTTTCGGGATCGAAATTTCCGGGTCGTTACATTTGGTATCAGAGCTGAAGGTTAAGCGAGAACCTAGGCTCTGGTGGGGATGCTCATTAAGGATAGGGTAAGTGGTACCCTATAATGAGTTGAGTGTATAAATATGAGAGAGCGTACTTGTTATTTTCTTATATAAAGGTTTTTAAATGATTTCAAAAGTAAATGAATATTATATAAGAAATAGATTATCTATTATATTAAGGAGACTGGTTGTAGTATTAGTTAAATTAAAAGTAATAGTAAGAATTAAGAAGTAATATAATACAACCAAATTGAAATTAAATAGGCATAAGTTTGAAATGGATTCAGACTTAAATTGAAATCTTAAAGTTAAGAAAGAATTTCAAAATTAGATGAATCAGAATTGGTTTCAAACCAGGTTATTGAATGGTTATTGTGTTTAATAATGGTATGATTGTTTTAAACAATAAAATGTTTTAAGGAAATAACCATCTGATGAGGATAACTTGTAAATTAGAAAGGATGGAAATTGAAGTGAATTTAAAATTGTGAAGTTTTGAATTCTAAATTTGAACATTTGAATTGATTTCAAAATGTTAAAGGAGATAATATTATTCAAACTATTTTGAATATGACCTTATTTTAAAATAAGAGCTGTTATTTAATATATTCAAATGAAAGGGTCCTATTTCAAACAAGGTTTATTTGAAATTTTAAAAGAATTTGTTTAAATTAAAAACCAAAGGTGGTTTAAAATTTTAAAGTATAACTTGGTATGTAAAAGAAGTTAATATGTATATATGTGGATATACATAATACCAAATATGGTTTGAAATAAACTCTAAATGTTGAGTTTTGAATGTGGAATAAGATGTGATACCCGAAGTGCTAAGTTTTTGAACTTAATAAGTGGGAAGATTATTTATGAGAAGTTCAAAATTTGAAATGGAAAGTTCAAACTAGGTAAGGTTGACTGGATCAAGTGGATTGAGTTTAACGGGGGGAAAAAGTTAAATAAATTGGAATGGTCAACCTGATTTGGAAATTTGAATATGAAATTAAGATTTAACTTGGGAAGTTAAATGGTTAATCTGAACGGGGAGTTTGTGTGATCTCAAATGGGTTTGAGATCTCGAATTTGGAATTTGATGGATGTTTTAGAATGGGATTTTGAAATTTGGACTCATAATTGAATTGTTTAAAAACTTTAAAGGAAAATTGATTTAAGGGAATTAAATCAACATTTGAAGTATTTACTCGAATTTATATAATTCGAGATGATTCGGATTTGAAATTTGAAATAGTTCAAATTGAATTTGATTTGAAATAATAGAAAGTGTGATTGAAGATGTATGAGTATAAGATTCAAATGGAAGATTTGAATTGGATTAATTTGTAACGATTTGAAATTGAAGTGGATTCAATTTGGAATTAGTCCAAATTTATTGGAATAATTTGGAATTTTAATTAATGTTGAATGGTTTTCAATTAAAATGGAATTTGAATTGAAAATTGAGATTAATTCAAACGGGAGTTGAAATAAATTGAAATTGAAACTAGTTAAATTGAAATTTATTTGAATTAGTAGAATTTGAGATCAAGGTTGAATAAAGTTAAATTTGGAAAGAACTAAGGAATTCAGCTTGAATTGGGTTAAATAGATTTCAATGGAAATTGAAGTTATTTAAATTGGGGTTGGGTCAATTTAAATGGTAGAGGAAATTTAAATTGAATTGATAGAGAATGAAAATTGGGGAGAGAACGGTTTTGACTCTGGACTATTTTTAATATAAATTGTTTTAATATAAGCCTATTTTTCCAAGCTATTCATTATATAAACAACCTTTCTTTTAAAAGCCAAACTATCTTATACTTGTATTACAATTATTTTTGAAACTGTTTAACAATTTTCTAACTATTCTATAAACTAATTACTATTTTCAACTACTAATTACTATTTTATAGCTATTTTGCAATTATTTAAAATTTCTATGACTATTTAACTATTTTCCAATTATTTTATAATTATTGAACTATGTTACAGTTATTTTATAAACTAGTAATTATTTTCCAACTACTTATCTATTTTTAACTTTTCAAGCTATTTTCTAAATTTAAACTGGAAAGAGTTTAAACTGTAATTGTTTAAATACCCAATCGAGATAAGATTAGAGTTGATAATCCAAATGGATTGAAGCAATTGAGAGTAAGTGAATGAAATTAAGGAAATGTGAATAGAAAGGGAATTTGATTTGGCTAATAACCAATAAAGATAAATACGTAGGGTGTACGTATGTTATTCTAATCGCATAGTGATCTGATCCAGATTCGAGCACAGAATTTCGAGATCGTTATATCGATCCAAGTTAGAATTTCCACTCAATTTTTGAAGACGAACCTGGATATGGATTGTTGATTTGTTCTAGATATTCTCTATCATAGTTATGACTATGCAAGGAGAATTACGGTTTCTGATCAAGAAACCAGATCTGTGTCCGCACTAGGAAGTCGAGTGGACAATACTAGTTCGGAAGTGAAATTGTGTGATCGAGTGAGCGATTAGATTGGTATGGCATACGAATAATATGTGTACATCGTACGGATTTGAATAAAATTGATACTGGGAATTTGTGGATAAGAATTGTGAAATGGTTTTTGAAATGAAAAATATATTTTGTGAAATATATGATGAAGTAAAGTGGAAATTAGATATTTCTATGGTTGAAATTTTGTTTATGAAAGTAAGTGATATGGTAAGTGGTTTTGTAAACAGTAATCAAATTTGAATATTTGATTTTGAGTAAACAATGTTAAATATCTTTGTTTTATAAAGTGAAACTCCCCTGTTGAATCCTTTGCCAGAAGAAAGGATTTTGAAGGTGTTTTGAAGTATAAAAGGAGTTTATACAAGTTTGAAATGATCCAAAGTTTTAAAAGATTTTATATATCTGAATATATACATAAAAGATCATATGAGGATTTTGGAAAAAGGGTTTTGGGAACCTTTGGAATTGGAAAAGGCTTTTGATTTTTGGGTAAAATCAATATGAGAATTTGGAAAGCATAGTTTGAGAATTATCGATTTTGGAATAATCGATTTTGTGTAAAGAAGCTTTGTATGAGATCATACTAGGTGTATGATTTAAAGATACTATATATACAGTATAAAATGTTTTGAAGATAGCTCTGGAAAAAAAGGCGCTCCCTTGAAATGGACTTCTCAGGAGTACCACCGGGTGGCGCTGCCTTGAACCCCAAGGGGGGATTCTAAAGTTGATCCTGTGAGGAGTCCAGACAAACTAGTTCCTGAGGATTATTGGGTAGCGAAAGTCGAGGGCGCTGATGCCTACAGGGGCATTTGGGTTATGCTGTGACGACAGTGTAACTCGATGACACTGCGATCTACTGTGGGGACCATAGCGAAAATCGTGTGGAGGATGAGTGTCAACGCTCTACACTTGATTTTGCCGGGAAGGCAACGCAACATCGGTAGACTGCGATCTATGGTCAAGTGGAGTGGAGAAGTTTCATTCTTTTGGCAGCGAAATTCGAGGGCGCTGATGCCTACAGTTATATGGGTTTTTGCTGTGATAGCTACGTAACCCCAGTTGTAGCTGCGATCTGTAGCGGGTTCCATGGTGTAATCGAGGGGCGCGGAGGCCTACAGTTATCTGTGGATTTTGTCAGGACGGCAACGTAACCATCGGGTTAACTGCGACCATGGATGGAGGTGATGATTTCCAAAGCATCCTCACTAAAGATATTTCCTCTATTTTCAAAATTGTTTTCTTGATTTCCAATAAAAATTATTTTCCAAGTATTTTCACTGGATGTTGAAAATGGGTCTGCTAAGTACCTATAGATTTTTAGTTGTACGCCTGATCAACGTATAATCAAATTTCTATGAGAACAAGGATGGACTGGTTGAAACATCGAGTTATAAAAAGTATTTTTACAAAACTATTTTAGAAATATTATACTGATTTTAAAAGTGTTTTAAAATGATCAAAGAATATTTTAACCGGTATTAAAATATTTAATAAATTCTGGCTTCGTTCCTTTTCGAGGACGAAAAGATTCTAAGGGGGGAGGAATGTGATAACCCGAGTTTTTGAACATCTGATAATTGGATAATTAATTGATTTTATCCGATTAAACAAATAAACTGTGATTAAAAAATATATCTGGATATATATAAATGGATTTGAGCTATAATAAATACTGATTTCTGAATGGATATTTTTAACAGTTGGAAATGAAAAATCTTATAATAAAACAACAAAGGTATAAATAGATATGCAAACTATATAAGTTGGAAATTACAAGTATATCTTGTGTAATTGGAAGCTTTGTTTTAATTTAATATAAAATTCAAAGTACTTAAGATTAATATTATTAAATTTAAATGTATGATAGTTTAAATAGGATTTTAAATGAAAGATTAAAATCGTTTTCTTTTGTACTTGAAACAAAACATAATACATAAAAAAAATATAAAGACATATATTATTAAAACATAAGAAATATATAAATAAAGGCTCTAAACATTTGTAAGAATTATGATACATGAAATTAACATTTGTAGCTTTTATATATAATACATATAAGGACAAGTGTAATTAAATTAAGACATATTTTAACAAGTGTCATTTGTTAATTTTTACATCTTCTTCATTTTCTTTTCTATTTTCTTTTCAATTCAAGAATTAAGTAAAATCTTCAACCTGCAATTCTCTAAACAAAATATGCAACTCATCCTTCCACAAACCAGTAATCAAAAGAAAAAAAATCAAATCATCAACCTGTAATCTAATCTGCAAATCAAAACCAGAATTTTTCAAACCCTGAGATTTCCAAAAGTCTGCATTCTTCAACCTGAAATTTCAAAATCAAGCAAGTTCAAACCCCACGGCAGTTTTATCTCTGTTCAAATCTTAATCATCTCAACTTAAGGCTTCAGATTTAACTCAATAATCAGAGCAAATGTCAACATCAAGTTTAAATTCAAAACTAAGAACAGTTTTCATGTTTCAGGCCTCTGTCTAGGAACAGGTGAGTAAACTCTGAAATTTTCTGATATATATATTTGGAATTTCATGTGACGATCATTGAAACATGATATGAATTATGCTATGCATGTTGATAGAAAATGATTTATACATATATTTGTGTGATAGTAACTGTGTACATGACTGGAACAAGATTAAATGGCCTCTGTTGAACATTACAGTTTTAAACCTGATGCCAAATTCAAATTTTTTTTATGCAAGTAATTTTGGCTTTGATTAAAAAAAAATTATTATTTAGAAATTAACTCAAATCTAGAAATAACAGTAAACTCTTTAAAAACAGAAAATTTTAAAGTCTGGAATTTCTTTCAGCCTCTCTCTGTTCTTCTAATATTGGTGAGTATACTTGAATCTCAGAGCTTGATCTGTTTATATATGGGTGTACATGGGTTAATCTTTGAAATTTTGATGAGAAGTACATTTGCATGTTTGTTTAGAAATGGTTGCTTGTATACTGGTGCGTTAGTATGAATGCATGTCTCTATATAAATATTAACCCTGTTTTCAAAGACAAATTTAAAAAAAAAATCGGTAGCTCCTTATATAGAAACTTTTATATCAAGATCTTTAAATGGAAATTGCTTGAAATCGTTAGATTTGATTTGTAAAATGGTTCAAAGTTTACTCTTGAAGTAAGTATGGCAAAAATTAAATTTTACAGTATAAGTCAACTCAAATCTAAAAAAAAAGTAATTAAATCTCGAATTTTGAATATATAATCTGAATTAGGTTTGGAAACAATGATTTTTAAGGGCAAAATCAAAATTTTTAAATTTGTAAATAGTAAGGAATGGAGGGATGATCAGAATTGGGTGAGTTGGCAATTTCAAGTGGTTGAGTTAATTTGGAGGCCCGATTTTTGGCGTAGAGGAAGATTAGAGCATAGGGAACACGAGAAAAATAATGCTGGAATTTCTAGACAATCGTGGTTGGTGGCCGATTGGATTTTAGGGTTTAACACGATGTCAGTGATGTTGATGAATTTGATGCTAATATGGCTTCGTCACTGAGTCGGACTTGATCTGAGGTAGGGGAAAGGCACCGTAGGTTCTCAACGAGGTTTTGATCATGGAGGCAGGGATGCAGATGGCCGGAGGATGGCGAAGTTAGATGTTTTGTGGCTGGGTCGTTCGTTCTAGGTAGGATGAAATTGTCGAATTCGTTTTGGGTTTGACATCGGGTTTTCTGGGTGACCAGATCAAAAGAGGGTGGCGTAGGTGATGTGTGGGTGGCCGTAGAATTGGTCGAAGCGAGGCCGACGTCGTGTGCAAGTGCACGGGTGTACATTGTGTACATTGGAGATGAGGGGTTGGGGAAGACGATGGAAACTCGGAGTGACGCTCGTGTTTTCAGAGTATCGGCTCGAAGTTGTTATGCAGATAGAGTTTTTGTTTCGGGAAAATGATGTTTGCTCGAAGCAGAGCTCGTGATTTTCTTGAATTTACTCGAAGGGGTTGGGTTCGTTGGACAGGCTCGGGTTGAGGATGGTTTCGACTTGAGTTTGCTT
The DNA here is from genome assembly GCA_030765085.1 of Allium cepa. Lineage (NCBI taxonomy): Eukaryota > Viridiplantae > Streptophyta > Magnoliopsida > Asparagales > Amaryllidaceae > Allium > Allium cepa. The sequence continues at coordinate 622,659,351 of CM060928.1, forward strand.
CGGTAATAAGCCTGGTGCAGTTTTTTTACAAATAAATCAAGGCTTAAGTTTTATAAAAGAAAACAAATTTCCAAAATTTAAAACTAGTTGTTGTAAAATAAAGTTAGTCAAACTTTAAAGTGTAAATTGAATGTATTTCAAATTTAAAATGCTTTAAGATGATTTCTTTCAAAGGTGATTAACTTAATAAAATTTTGAATTTTAATTTAAAGAAGTGTTTTGAATTTTAATTCAAAAGTAATTGAAGTATAATTACTTAAGTAACTTAAATGTTTAATTTAGTTAATTAAATTAAGATAAATTAAATTGTGTAAATAATCGAGTGTAATTAATTACTTAATTAAATATTTGATTAATCAAGGATTAATCAACTAAGAAATAATTAGGAAATAAGTAATTAATAGGATAATTACTTAATGTTAAAGGAAGATTAAATTTTTTTTTTTACTCAATAAGTAATTAAGAGATAATTACTCAATGTAATTAAAGGAGTAATTAATTTAATTAATCAAGGAGTTGATTTAATGAATATAAGTAATTAAGGGAAGATAATTACTAAGGTGATTAATCAGGATTGATTAATGAATGAAATTCTAACGACCCGCCGCTCTGACCGCCTCTAGTCGGTAATTAAACCAACTCGAAACGTTCAAAATGACGGATTGTTGTTCAGTTTATAAAGTTTAAACAGAATCAGCCACAGAATCACAGAATAATCATAATATTATTCATAAATGAATTTTTCTTACATACATATATCAGAGTTTGTGCAATGCATTAAATTTTTATACAGCGGAACAATTTATTTTCATTAAGTACAAGAAAAAAATTTCTTGAAAAACTTTAGTGGAGTGCTTTCCCCTCTCTCTCTAACTTCACGGCCTGAAAATCTTCAAGCTGTAAAAATACTCGGTCTGACCCGAGCGTTAATTGCAAAACACAAAACACTCGAGTCAGGATTAATCTTAATTCAAGTAATTAAATTTGCAATGAATTGAATAAAATTGTCACAGAGATGATGAAACAAATGAACCAATTTAAAATCTATTATGGATTTTCATTATTAACAACTTCAAATTTTAAAAACTGTCGATCCTGTGTGGCTGCAGTACACACGTATATTAATACACATGTGCACTGCCTCGCCGACACGCGTGCACCAAACCAAAAACACAGCTATCAGATCAAGTTCGAGTGTCGTCAACCAAACAGTGGCAAAAGAAGTACAGTATGCAACAACAGCCAGTGCAATGCAAGTACAGGCAGCAATCTCAAGTGCAACAGCATGGAATGCAGCTACAAGTGCAACAGAGATGGGAAAGCATATGAACTGTTCAGCTACAACTAAGCAAGGGGCAAGCGAATAACACAACTCGAAGCATGTACATATGCAGCCACAAGACCACAAAGAAGTGCTCAAAGCAACTAGTGCCAACTTGAACAAAAACAGTAAGCAAACAAGCATGCAGCAGCAGGCATGCAACACGGATCGCGTACAGGGCAGTGAAGCCTGTACGATTACAGTGAAACAAGTGCAGGGAAACAAATGATACAAGATACATGAAAGCAACAAAAGATAGTGCAAAGGGGAGACTTGATGAACAAATGTACAACTGAATCAATTCAGTGTGATAGTACCAGAAATTCAAGACACACATGAACATGGGCCCAAACAGCAAAGGAGCAAGATTCAACTTCAAAAATGAAACCAGACACAGTACTCAAAAACCTGCAACAAAATTCTCAGGTTTTAAAACCTGAACTATTATTAAACTTGATTTCAAACTATGTTTAAATTTAAAAATCTCATTTTCAAAACCTTGAACTCAGAACTCCACTTGAATTCAATTCTAATTAATACTTAAATCCAGGTTACACCTTAACATATGAATTCTATTTTAAAATTCAAACTACAAATACTCTCTGTTATAAAGCCTGAAACAGTTTTTTTTAATTTCTTGATTTAAACAGAATTTAAAACTTTGTTTAAATTTAAAAGTTCCATTTTTAAAAATTTTGAACTTCAAACCTTATTTGAACTCAGTTTAATTTCATACTTGAATTAAGTCTTCAACTTAAACATGAATTTCATTAAACATGAAAACTACAACTTCTCTGTTATAAATAAAGATTCAATAGCATCTGTTCTTAACAGTTTAAATTCAACATTTAAGTAGCATCTGCTCTCATCAGTTAAAATTAAAATTTAAATAGCATCTGCTCTCATCAGTTAAAATTAAAATTTAAATAGCATCTGCTCTCATCAGTTAAAATTAAAATTTAAATAGCATCTGCTCTCATCAGTTAAAAACTAACATCTGTTCTTAACAGTTTTTTTTTAAAAAAAAACAAATTTTATAGCATCTGTTCTTAACAGTTTTAAAACAACACCAAATAGCATCTGCTCTCATCGGTTTAAATAAAAATTTAAATAGCATTTGCTCTCTTCAGTTTAAATAAAAATTTAAATATCTGTTCTTAACAGTTTAAACGCAAATTATCAAGTAGCATCTGTTCTTATTAGTTTAGATTCAAGCAACCGAGCCAATGATAACAGATAACACCCAAAAACATAGTATGCAACCAAACATCCCATTCAACAAATTTAAAAACTTGCATTAAAATCAATCGTGAGCCAAGAACTCACCTTTCAAAATCGAAACAGCCGAAGAGTACTGAGCACAGCACAATCGAAACAAGGTCGAAGCCCCCAATTGATTGCAAGACCTAACTTAGCTTCAAAGAGGAACAAATGAGAAAAACGAACGAAAACTCGCGGCCGCCATTAATTTTTTTTTTTTTTTTTTTTTCTATCGTATGAAATGATGGAGGAAGGTTTCGTGTTTTAAGAAGGGGATGGAGACGTGATTTTGCAGAGGAGATAATGTCTCTTGCGTGATTTAGGGCGTGGAACAAGGCAATTGTTACGGCATAGATTAAGGCAGTATATACTTCTTATTTTTTTTTATTTTTTTTTATTTTCTTCTTTTTTTTTTTTATTTTGAATTAAATTTTGTTTTGTAAATTGTTTTCTTTAATAAACATAGAAATGTTTTGAAGTTCAATTATCAAGCACAAATTTATATTAACGTGTTTCTCAATTTATTTTATATTGATTAAAATTTTATTCATTTATTTAAGTTAAAGAAAAATGTTATTAAACTAACCATCCATTTATAAATTTTCATAAATAATAATTCGTAAATCCAAACTATTTTTCTTCTAAGTCGTTAGTTTGAATTTCAATACAAATCCCATATTCAATTTTAAACTTCAAAGTTAAATTCAAATTTCTATTCAACTTTAAATAGATTAAATTCAAAAATTTAATCGTCAATTCATAGTTTTATTGGAATTCAATTTAAAATTATTTCAAATATTTAAAATTAATTAAATATCTTCATTTTTAAATTGTTCAAAATTCAGGATCGTTACAATCTCCCCTACTTAAAAGAATTTCGTCCCGAAATTATAAGTTAGGAAAAACGTTTGCTAAAATCTCACCGATATTTATATCCTACACAATTTTACCAAGCTTCAAACTCGCAATAATTATAGGATTCATTCCATTTATTTCATTTCACTAGTTTTGTTCATCAATTTCAATAATCAAGACACAAAAGTCTTTTACCAAATTTTAGACTTACAAAACTCAGATTTTTAAACTTTAAATCTTTCATGCTAAATATTTGCATAATATATCTTATCCAAAGCTGTGTGCTTTCAAAATATTCAAAAAGATCTTCTTCCTTAATTCATCAAGTTAGAATTATGTAATTCTAATTTCAGATTATTGATTTTCTATTTAAAGTTTGAAAATACTTGATAACTTGAAGTTTAACAAGTCCATCGTCGTTCTCACAGACATTAGGCATACGCTGGCCAGGCGCAAGACTAAAAATCTCCAAGTACTAAACATACTTGCTTCAACTCCCAGTGAAAATACTTTTTTTAAAAATTCTTTTAAAAATGGATATGGAAAGCACGTTCCCCCATGGATCACAGTTTACCCGGCGGTTATGCTACTACCTCAGTAGAATCACTTGTAATCTTAGATTTCTCATCACTCTCGAATTTCGCCATGGTTATCGCCTTAGATCGCGGTCCACACGGCGGTTACGCTACTATCTCAGTAGAATCGCTCGTAGCCTTAGGCATCACGCCCCTCGAATTTCGCTTCGGTTTCCAGATCGCAGTTTACTCGGCGGTTGCGCCACTATCTCAGTGGAATCGCTTGTAACTGTAGGCATCACGCCCCACGAATTACGCCAGCATCAATCACATAATCCCAAACACGATGATCCATCATGGGGGATATCATATCAGTCCCATTGGACATTCCACTAATGGAATTCTACGTAGCTACGATTTTCAATGGACACTCCACCGAGTTCCAATCACTTTCACATATAATAAATGGAAGGTACATTTCCATATCCTCAGTTTTTTTAGAAAACATATGTCATATACATATAGTACTTCATTTCACATTTCGTACTTATCATACCTATGTAAACTTACACAGGACTTTCATAATAATGACTTCCTAAACTGATGGTTTTCGATTATATTCACATATATAAGTTACGTAAACTCAATTCACATTCACAACAAATAGAGGATTCCAAATTTTCCATCACGTTTAAAATTTTCCTCTAAATCGATTTGAAAATTTAAGGTTATCTCAAACCTAATTCACATTCATAATCCAATTCATTATCGACTTCACATTCGATTTGGATTTCACGTTACATCGTCAATTCTCAACACATAATTGATGTCTATCGATATATAACCTCTAAGCTCGTACGTCTCAGAGAAGGGTGTTAAGCTAAAAGAATAAATTCTCCGCCACCACAGATATATATTTAAAAGAGATCAAATGATATGTCATCAATTCACAATGTTAGACATACAATCCCAATCGACTATCCAAAATTCAAAGTTGAATTTATATTGTTTTTGGTGTCAAAGTTAAACTCAATTTAACTCAAAATTCAATTCTTTGAAAAATTTCCAAGTTGAACTAATCGTTCAAATTTCTCAAAATAATATCTTTACAAGATATATAATTTTCACACTTAGCCCTTTGAAACCAATTTCAAATATTCATTTTCCAATTTATCTCTAAAAGATAAAATTTCAAACCTTTCATTTCATATTGGAAAACATTTCCATACTTATTCAATAATAAGTAATTCACAAATTCTTTTATTTTCAACACTTTGAAAATATTCAATATACTTGAATCAAAATTAAGTATATATTTCATTCTTTAAGGAAATCATTCTTTTAAACACATTTATTTGAGTTAAAACGAATGTTGCGTAAAACATCGTTACGACAACTCAAAATCACTAGCATAGGGATTCGGATTTAAGATAGATATATAAATCCCAATACTACAAACAACATTTCCTTCCGGAAACCATTTACTATAACAACAGTGTTATAGTCCACCATTTCCTTATTTCTCGAAATGCCTATTTCAACAATTGAATGTTGAAATCTATGTATTCGATAGTTAATGCATTTTAAAACATCTTTAAAACCATTAACTTTTTCAACTTCAACTTAATTCATAGTTTGAATTCTTCATACTTTTCATAGTATTAGTTTTAAATCGATTTCAAACTTTTCAATATTAAGTTTTTCACTTAATTTAATTTTCCGCACGTTTAAATTCAAATTCATCACTGAATCTATTTAAACCTATTATAGATTATCGTGTTGACAACTTCAAATTTGAAATCTAAATTTCATTTGAACTTTACATTTGCTTTCTATTTCAAAAATAGTCAACTAGTTCTTTAGTAAATTATTCATCGAATTGGTTCCATTAGATCTATATTTCCATATTAACTATTTTAGGCAATAGTTTTAAACTTGAAATATAAACTTCACATCAAAACTAGTTTGATTCATACAGTTAAATCAACAATTAAACTTCCTTCCATAATATCACTTCCCAAAATGCTATTTCATTAAAATATTTCTTCCGTACAAAATTTTACATAGCTTAATACTTTTAAAAGACGTACACAAAAGATTGTGGATTACAAAGGATAGTATTACAAAATATATTGATTGGTTTAAGATTCAGAATAATTAAGGACTAACGACTTCTTGTCCGATAGTATGCATCTTTGCCAAACTTTCATCTTCGGATGACACTATTTCATGTTGTGTTAAAGGAGAATTAACACATTCAAAATCCACATGCCCCCACTCCTTACAGTTATTGCAAAAATATGAGATGTTTCCATCCTTATCTATCACCTGAGCACTTTTCGCTCTAGCTGGTCGGGCTATAGCTTGCTCACCCTGTTGTCTTTCGGTGCAGTTTCTGGCTATATGTCCAGTCTGACGACAATGGTAGCAGATTGTCAATCTATCGACGGGTAAATTGAGTACGCACTTTTTCCTTTTCACTTTAGGGCAATGACTAAGAAAATGCCCTTTCTCCCGACATTTAAAACACACAATCTCAGGACGAGCGAACCGGTCATCCACATTCCTTTTCTTTCTCCTTACTCGGCACTTAATGGCATAATGTCCCTTTTTATGACATCGATAGCAAATAACCTCATCATATGGACCAGGTGCTTGCCTTTCACTGAATCTCCTTTCAATTTCCGCACGTCTCGCTTCTGCTTCTCTACGAGCAATTGCTCTTCGTTCACGGCGTGCTGCTTTTTGTGCTTCGGTTTTCTCCATTATAATAAACAAGGTGTTTTCGAAGTTTCCTATCAATATTTGCAATTCTTATTAGCAGAGGTTGGATTATTCAATCATTTTACCTAAAACATATCTGTTTTATTCAATAATATATTCACTGTCCAAAATCGTGAATATACTTTGTCAACCAATTTCATCATTTCTTCAACTTATTTTTTTTATTTTTAAAGGATTACCCACTGTCCAAAATCATGGATATAACTCCTTTAATAAGCTACAACAATTTACTTATCAAATTCAATTGATTTCGAACTTATAAACAATCTTTACAAATTCCCTTTCTATTTATAAAACTTCAATTTATAAATCTTTTTATTAATTCAATTCAATTCAATTTATATAACTCAGTTATATACCCTAAAATCCATATTATAAGTTAAATACTTATAATTCATTTATTTACTAATTCGTTCTTAACAACATTTGAAATCAATTTCAAAAGAATTCAGAATCAAATTCCCAAGTTATAATTCAATAATTCTCTTGGTTATAACCAAATTAACATATCCTTTTATTTCCCAATTATTACTTGAAATATTCAAGTTATTTGATTTAAACCAATTTAAACCAATTCATTAATTCACTTAACTCATATTTCATTTTTCATAAATCTCAATAATTCGATAATGAGCTTCCGAACGATTGAAACTCAAATCTAAGAAGACCTCACCGAATATAAACTATCGCACTTAAATTTAGAGAGGAGAATTTTCAAAATAATTCTAACTTTCAAAATACCTTTTATTTTAAAGAAAACAATTTTATACTTCTTTAAATTTGAAAAGCACTTTCTTTATAGTGGTTCTAGTAACTATTCATATTAAACATCATAAACTGAGCTTTGAGTAAACCAAAGCTCTGATACCACTTTTCTAACGACCCGCCGCTCTGTCCGCCTCTAGTCGGTAATTAAACCAACTCGAAACGTTCAAAATGACGGATTGTTGTTCAGTTTATAAAGTTTAAACAGAATCAGCCACAGAATCACAGAATAATCATAATATTATTCATAAATGAATTTTTCTTACATACATATATCAGAGTTTGTACAATGCATTAAATTTTTATACAGCGGAACAATTTATTTTCATTAAGTACAAGAAAAAAATTTCTTGAAAAACTTTAGTGGAGTGCTTTCCCCTCTCTCTCTAACTTCACGGCCTGAAAATCTTCAAGCTGTAAAAATACTCGGTCTGACCCGAGCGTTAATTGCAAAACACAAAACACTCGAGTCAGGATTAATCTTAATTCAAGTAATTAAATTTGCAATGAACTGAATAAAATGGTCACAGAGATGATGAAACAAATGAACCAATTTAAAATCTATTATGGATTTTCATTATTAACAACTTCAAATTTTAAAAACTGTCGATCCTGTGTGGCTGCAGTACACACGTATATTAATACACATGTGCACTGCCTCGCCGACACGCGTGCATCAAACCAAAAACACAGCTATCAGATCAAGTTCGAGTGTCGTCAACCAAACAGTGGCAAAAGAAGTACAGTATGCAACAACAGCCAGTGCAATGCAAGTACAGGCAGCAATCTCAAGTGCAACAGCATGGAATGCAGCTACAAGTGCAACAGAGATGGGAAAGCATATGAACTGTTCAGCTACAACTAAGCAAGGGGCAAGCGAATAACACAACTCGAAGCATGTACATATGCAGCCACAAGACCACAAAGAAGTGCTCAAAGCAACTAGTGCCAACTTGAACAAAAACAGTAAGCAAACAAGCATGCAGCAGCAGGCATGCAACACGGATCGCGTACAGGGCAGTGAAGCCTGTACGATTACAGTGAAACAAGTGCAGGGAAACAAATGATACAAGCTACATGAAAGCAACAAAAGATAGTGCAAAGGGGAGACTTGATGAACAAATGTACAACTGAATCAATTTCAGTGTAATAGTACCAGAAATTCAAGACACACATGAACATGGGCCCAAACAGCAAAGGAGCAAGATTCAACTTCAAAAATGAAACCAGACACAGTACTCAAAAACCTGCAACAAAATTCTCAGGTTTTAAAACCTGAACTATTATTAAACTTGATTTCAAACTATGTTTAAATTTAAAAATCTCATTTTCAAAACCTTGAACTCAGAACTCCACTTGAATTCAATTCTAATTAATACTTAAATCCAGGTTACACCTTAACATATGAATTCTATTTTAAAATTCAAACTACAAATACTCTCTGTTATAAAGCCTGAAACAGTTTTTTTTAATTTCTTGATTTAAACAGAATTTAAAACTTTGTTTAAATTTAAAAGTTCCATTTTTAAAAATTTTGAACTTCAAACCTTATTTGAACTCAGTTTAATTTCATACTTGAATTAAGTCTTCAACTTAAACATGAATTTCATTAAACATGAAAACTGCAACTTCTCTGTTATAAATAAAGATTCAATAGCATCTGTTCTTAACAGTTTAAATTCAACATTTAAGTAGCATCTGCTCTCATCAGTTAAAATTAAAATTTAAATAGCATCTGCTCTCATCAGTTAAAATTAAAATTTAAATAGCATCTGCTCTCATCAGTTAAAATTAAAATTTAAATAGCATCTGCTCTCATCAGTTAAAAACTAACATCTGTTCTTAACATTTTTTTTAAAAAAAAAAACAAATTTTATAGCATCTGTTCTTAACAGTTTTAAAACAACACCAAATAGCATCTGCTCTCATCAGTTTAAATAAAAATTTAAATAGCATTTGCTCTCTTCAGTTTAAATAAAAATTTAAATATCTGTTCTTAACAGTTTAAACGCAAATTATCAAGTAGCATCTGTTCTTATTAGTTTAGATTCAAGCAACCGAGCCAATGATAACAGATAACACCCAAAAACATAGTATGCAACCAAACATCCCATTCAACAAATTTAAAAACTTGCATTAAAATCAATCGTGAGCCAAGAACTCACCTTTCAAAATCGAAACAGCCGAAGAGTACTGAGCACAGCACAATCGAAACAAGGTCGAAGCCCCCAATTGATTGCAAGACCTAACTTAGCTTCAAAGAGGAACAAATGAGAAGGACGAACGAAAACTCGTGGCCGCCATTAATTTTCTTTTTTTCTTTTTTTCTTCTATCATATGAAATGATGGAGGAAGGGTTCGTGTTTTAAGAAGGGGATGGAGACGTGATTTTGCAGAGGAGATAATGTCTCTTGCGTGATTTAGGGCGTGGAACAAGGCAATTGTTACGGCATAGATTAAGGCAGTATATACTTCTTATTTTATTTTATTTATTTTTTTATTTTCTTCTTATTATTATTATTATTATTTATTTTGAATTAAATTTTGTTTTGTAAATTGTTTTCTTTAATAAACATAGAAACGTTTTGAAGTTCAATTATCAAGCACAAATTTATATTAACGTGTTTCTCAATTTATTTTATATTGATTAAAATTTTATTCATTTATTTAAGTTAAAGAAAAATGTTATTAAACTAACCATCCATTTATAAATTTTCATAAATAATAATTCGTAAATCCAAACTATTTTTCTTCTAAGTCGTTAGTTTGAATTTCAATACAAATCCCATATTCAATTTCAAACTTCAAAGTTAAATTCAAATTTCTATTCAACTTTAAATAGATTAAATTCAAAAATTTAATCGTCAATTCATAGTTTTATTGGAATTCAATTTAAAATTATTTCAAATATTTAAAATTAATTAAATATCTTCATTTTTAAATTGTTCAAAATTCAGGATCGTTACAGAAATTGTTTGAGGATAATTAATTTGTGTAATTAATCAAGAGTTAATTACTTAAATGTAATTAAGGATTGATTAATCAAGGAGGTTTAATTTAGATGAATGCTTATGGGATTGTTAATCAATGGGTTGAAATTAATTAATAAACAGGATTTTTAAAGGTGATTGATTTAATTCAACTATGGCTAAATAGGTTTATTCGAGATGGTGTGATAGATTTATCTTGCTTATCTATGATTAAATGATGATTAAGTGCCCTGAATTGATTTATGACATGATATGTTGGGTACGCATAAATAATGCGGTTATTTCCCGATGGTGAATTGCTGTGACACTTTGTATTGAAAGGTTAAATTGTGTTTCACTTAAATAACTTGAGTTAAGAGTACATTGGATTCGGAGAGACAGGAGTCGGGTATTAATACCCGAAACCACTTTGATTCTTTGAGAATTGATATATGAAATCAATAGGCTGAAATGGGACGATTTAAGTGAATATGACCATTTAATCTAAGTTTGGTACTTAGAAATTGATCTGCGAAATAATAATGTCTACTACGACTGGTGAACTTGTAAATTGATATAAGTTAACCCGGGTTCGTATTAGATGTATGCTTTTGTATTCCATGTTAGGTGGGTTTACTCACGCTGGTTTCCAGCCTGACCCGGGTGTTACTTTGATGTAATGCTCGGGTCAGACCGAGTATTACAGATTTTCAGGTAAGGACGATCTGGAGCTCAGGAGGCGAGCAGATGGCAGGGACGTATGGAGAGTTTTCACTGTGATATTGTAGTCTCTGGACATGTTTGTTTTGTCCAGTATTTATGTATATGTGTAACTCTGATGTATTTAAATGTAAATTAACTGATATAGTTTTCTTTGTATAACTGCTATTATATTTGATCCGCTGCGAATGTGAGGTTTCTGTGTCTTGTTTCTGTCTTCTTCTTCTTTCTCTTTTCTTCTTTTCTTAACTATCTGGAAATTTTCGGGATCGAAATTTCCGGGTCGTTACAATTACTTTTGCTTATATGGTTATTAGGCATGCGGGAAATTTATGTTTTGATATAACACATTTATTTGAGATGATTCCTATATATATGATTTAGTATGCTTATTTACATTATGGTGTTACTATTGTGCTTAATCCTTTTTATTGAGTACTTGAACAGGTACATGGTAGTAAGTATTGGCTATTTGGATGCTTATTTGCTTATATTCGCATCTAAATAAAATGCTCTTGCTATAAAAGAGGTATGTAACACATGTAGTGTAGATTTGGCTATATAAGTTTGGTTTTCCTCGAAAACAAAATGCCTTAGATATGAGACGCCTCATATATGAGATAAATATGTCTATTGTTGTATGAATATTTTTTTCAAATCAAGCCGTGCAAAGGAGGTGCTGTCGAAATTTTCCGTGGCATAAGCCAAAATTGAGGGAAAAGTCAATGTATAAGATATAAGACATTGCCGATAGTTGAGAGAGTTCGTAATGTATGATATTTAGTTGACTTGCCTTTCAATTGGTGAGTTGGTGCTTTTGTTTTCCATTGTTTATTTCTTTGGAAATTTGTGCCTAACTTCAATGTTTGGGTTAGCCACATTTATTTCGGATTTGATAGTGATTATACTTAGTGGTGAGGATGATGACTCCATGTTGACTCCAAACCTATTCCCTTTGTTCTAATCATGTTCAGTGATTACTGCCATGAATTAATAAGTGAAGATTTTTCCCGTATCATTGCTTATGAGAGGGTATGGGGTTGTGCTGCGTCATCCTTGGGATTTCAACGATGAAACTCATTTAAGAAGGGAAGAATGTAACGACCCGTATTTCTAACAATTGGATAATTAAATATTGAATTGTTAATGAATTTACGGTCCCAAATATAAGATTTTTCACATACGATCGAATCTGGACTAGAGACCACTCCCATTGAGTTTGTATCCACGTAGCGAATTAAAACGAATATAAGGATCGCTATATTTAGAGATCAGATGATTCATTGGACGAAATGATCTCAAAAAGCACACGATTATCCACCTAAAGTGATCTCTTAGATAGCGATAAAATTTATACCATCGAGTCTGGGAAAATGATGTGACGCACGCAGATAAGTTTCGTTGCGGTTGGACACACCGTTTGATCATGCGACATTGAAACGCACGACCGTTTTATTTGAGAACTTTAGTAAAATGAATATAATATTATTATTCAAATTACCTAAATCCTATTTCTACCGATCATTCTCAGTGTCACCATTCCATTGAAGAAAATGGTCATCTCCTCTATTCTCTCTTCAAAATTTAATTTCCACCAATCCACTCAACAAAAAAATACGAAACCAGTTTCATTAAATTTGCATCGAAGAGGTTTCCACAATGGCCATGATCGAATTTTGATTGGCTATGTTTGGCGTATTGACCATTCCATGGCCATGACAAGGTTTTTAAGCAATGATAGGCAGATTCGATTGTGGCATCGTGTTTCTCGTGTGAAGGAGAGTCCGAGCCATCGATTTGGTGATGTGCAAAGGAGGGGGTTCGATTCACTTAATTTTCTTACTCGAGCGGAGAGTTTGCGAAGAGAAACGCGTTGGCAAGAACGACGATTATTCCATGGTCCGTAGCTTGAGATATGGAGGAGAGAAGGTATGGAACTAAGTGGGTTTGTGTGTATAGGTTTTGAAAATGCATGGCCAGAAAATTAGTAATTGGGGAAGATGATTATGAAGGTGATTAGATTAATTAATTATTTAGTTAAGTTAATTACTTACTATTTCAACCCATATTCTTATATTAGCTATATCTTTTGCATACGAGGTCCGTTTTGGATGTTGTTTCTTGCACTATGCTTGTGATGGCGAGCTCTACGACTAAGCATTAGTTTTGATGATTATTGTTAAGGCGAGTGATATTGTCTCTCACCATACTATAATTGTCAGTATAGTATTAAAATGACTCTTTGAGATGCTTTCTAACTTTAAAATGTGATTTCTAAAATAGTTAAACCTATAACTTATTTTATAAAAAGAATTTAAAGCATTTTAAAATCATTTTAAATTAAATATCACATTTTTCCCATTTGATACACTTGACGATATTGATAGTTTTAGGCTATTGTTATTATTTATCCCACATTAGTTGCTTTGGATGGATTGTATTGCGTTATTATAGATGTATGCAGGCTATTAAAGGAATTTATATGTTTGTTGGATGTATGTATGTTAGTTTGGTTGTTTTGGATGAAAACATCGGTGATGTAGTGTTAGAATATATCCATAGGATACGATTCCATGCATAGAGTATCATGCACGCCGATTGATATGAAGATTGATGATGGATTTAGAGATGTGCTTTAGATTTCGGGATAAAACCTAGACGTTTTCATTTGGTTTGTTGTGATGACCCATAATTTTGGACATTTTAAATTAGAGTATTTAAATGATTTAAATATTTAAAAGTTAATTTCTAACTTGAATTTCAAATGCCACTATTTATTGAGTGATTTAATTGTTTAATTTAATAATTGGAAATTGGGAAAATTGTTGAATCTGAATGTTCCAGGCTTGTTAAAAATATTTTAAAGGCTTAGAAAATTCTTATTGATAATGCTGAAGGTAATAGAACTTCTAAAATTGAATTTGAAAGTGATTTGTTTAGTTTTGAATTTATATCGTTTAAATTGATATTTAAAAATAGCCTTCTAAGGCACAGTCTTGGATTTCGACGTAACTAGTTCCATTGGATCCGAAATATTGTATTATTATTGGGTTTCAAATTTTATAGCGTTTGGAGTTGTCATATGGCTGTATGGGATAGAAAAGCGCTAGAATTCATATCGAAAATTCAATATAAATACTGGGTCCGAAAAGCTATCTTCTCCATACCACCGAGTTTGGACTCGAAACCTTTTCCATTGCATTCGATATAAGGGTATAACCTTATGAATGCCTAGAGGCACGCCCCGATAGGAGGTCGAAATTTTAAGTTGTGTAATTCGAGACGATTTAAATTTGAATTTAAATTTAAATAATATAATATATATGTTTTCTTCCTTTAATTTTCTACTGATTTCATCCCAACACATGTCTGCCCCGAGACCACGTGTTCTTCATGGTATAACATGCGTTCATTGAAAAAAAAGAGATACTCGAGCTAGTAAATAAGAAAAATATACACGAACGAAGGAACAAAAATTTCTCGACTTTATTTCAAATCGTATCCACCTCGAAGAAAATATAATGGCTGCAATAAAATCCCTCTCTTTGGGAAATGAACGAATTCAATTCGTAAATAATAAACAAATCATTTAAGCCGCATGCGATATCAATGGCAACGCGGTGGATCCGCATCCAAAATCAATCGGCTAGATCGCGAGTGTAATCGCGATGTCTAAATTGCGACGACGAAGGCAGGGTTTGGATCGATGAGGGCGATCGAAGCCTGTCGTATCTGGGGTATGGCAGCGCCAGGGCATGGGTGAGATCGCGAGGTGATGTCGTAGTTGAAGAAGGCTCGGCTTGGATGCAGGCGGGTGGAGTTCGCCTAGAGCCGAAGTCGTGGCCAGATTGGGGACGCGAGGCGAGTACGTCGTGCTATCGGAAGGGTACGATTGATAGGTCGATGACGACACTAGCGATTTTTGTGCGTGTGCGATGGAGCATTATTTCAAGCAAGTCAGTTGTCTTCAATGGTATAGGCTTCCTCTGTTGTAGTTTAATTTGTATTTTAATTTGAAAAAAAATGACGAATTTATAAAAATTATATTTTAATTATAAATTGTTTTGGAGTTATTTAATATTTAGCTATAAAAAAATAAAATAAAAATAAAGAAACTGTTGTAGATGGTTTACAGTAAGATATTTCTAGTTTATCTTATTTAAATTATATATATACACAGATATACATACATACATACATACATACATATATATATATGAAATATATTATAGAAAAAACACATATATATTATAGTTAGTTTTACAAAACAACTCTATTCTATTTTAATTTAATATATAAAAGGAATTTTATTCTAGTAATATTTAATGTATGTAGATAAAATAGGACAAAAATATACATGCATAAGATTTTGGAATATAAGGGGGTTTATATAAAGTTAGATTTTTCTTTTAAGCTTATATAAATTATTTTTATATGTAATTTAGAAATGAAAATCTACCGGTTTATTTTAATAATTTATATTATTAATGTGGGTAATAAACTTATTTAAATTATTAGTTACTAAAAAGATATTTTAAAAGGAAAATTGGTTTAAACAAAATTATAGTTGATTAATTTATTGAAAAGTAAATTGATTGTTCGATTTGTTCGAGTATTAATAAACTATATAAATATTTATACAAGGTCAAAAGTCATGAAAACAAGTCGAGACGAGATTGAAGTGGATTGCAATTTCAAAAATCAAAGGTGAGATCTTCTCACTCAATCGAATTACCTTGTTTAATTTAAGTAGTTAAATTTAAATTATTGGATTTGCTTGGATGAATTTGATAATTTATCTGTTGGGTGATATTATATATAGTTGTGAATACATACATACATACATACATACATACATACATATATATATATATATATATATATATATATATATATATTGGAGTGATTGATTTCCCGCATTATATAGCGGATAAAACCCTATACGCCCCACATAATAGTGGATGACCCCATATACCGTGATATTCCACCTCGAAGTGGAAATGGCATTCTAAATTGTTGTGCTAGCATCTGTGGATGTAGAGAAACAGGTTGGAGGGATCCAACTGGATTCCTCAAATGTTTGAATTAATTTTATGTGTTGTGATATGATTTATTGATAATCTTTGATTGATTATATTGGTAATTGAAATTATTGAAGGCTATGATTTGGCCGAATATATTTTGGTATCTTTGGATAGCAAAAGTATAAAAATTGAATTTTTGGAAGGAAATTATAGTAGAGAATTTTAAGTAAAATAATTTTAGAGAACTGGATAAAATAAAATAAGAAATTTGGGAAGGATAAAGATTGATTTTTGAAATCCTATCGAATAAAAGATTTTTTATAAATGGATTTTGAAAACTTAAGTAGTATTGTTTAAAAGTTGAAGAATTTATTTAAAATTTGGATTTTGAATGAGTTTGGAAAATTAAGGGAGAATTTTGAAATCAAGTATGAAATTGGTATTTCTCATTTAAATGAAATTTAAATCATAAATATAGATGTGAATATTGGATTAATGGGTTGTGAAATAAATTTGGATAAATAAAAAGTAATTTTTAAATGGAGTAAATTTTGGGAAATCGATTTGGGAATTAATTTAGTGTTTGAAACTATGTTTTAAAAGGAGAACGAGACTATGAAATTTATAAACTGGGTTTTATAAAGGGAAACAATATATATGTGGATATTTAGAAGTACAAATTCACGGTGGGAATTTATAAAGGAATAGGTAATTTGTCTTAAAAATAAATGGTGGTTTATTTTTAAAAGTGTGGAAAGAAAATTTATGAATTTGGGATGTAAATTGAGATAAATCGAGAAGGATTTATTAATTGATTAAAATGGACTATTTTGGAATGGAAAGTGTATTTTCCTTGGAAAGCTGAGTACGATTTCAATGTGGCTTTTAAATATAAATTAAAGGTTCTTAATTTGGTTTTAAAAAGAACGTTTTGGAGAAAATATTTTCTTAAGTTATTTTCAAAATTTTAAAGTAAATATTTACTAAGTTAATTATAGAAGTGATTATTTTAAAGATTTAACTAGTATTTGATTTAGAAGATGGTTATTTAAATATTATACTCTATCTAATAATTTTATTTTTAAAATTAGTTTGGGCTTAATTTTTACATGAGATATTAGTTTAAAATTTCATAACTAATATTTTAAATAAATGTTTAAAATAGTTCTTATTTTAAGTATTAACAAGTATATATATTTGTATAAGTGATTTAAATTATTTAAACCTAAAGTATGAGGACTTGGCTGATTTTCTGTGCAAATAAACAATATTTGGAAATTTATTCTGCGAGAGAAAAGTAGTTTGAAAACTGTTTTCAAGGGATTGAAGTGTGAAAATATATCTTTCGAAGATATTTTGAAATAAATAATTTGGAAAATTATTTAAATCTGATGGTTGTTTATGGATGTTATTTGATAGTTAAATAACCGACTATCAATATTGGCCTTTAAGACTACAGTTGAATTTCAATGAGGCCGTGGGTCAGATTCCAAATGGTTATCCGAAAACTACATCGAATCTTAAAGGTGGATCTGTTGTTTGGGATATAAAAAAATGGAAATTTGTTGTGACTTAACTATGATCTGAATGTATCCACATGATTTAAAAATAAGCGCTCATTATTTGGATAAGTCGGGGGAGGACATTAAGTTCTAAAACCCATTCCGAATAATGATATGACAAATGGGATTGCATTTGAAGACGACGGTTGAAGATCGAACATTTTTTAAAACGGAAGGATTACCTATTGATTGTCTCTGCACCGAGTTGCTCCGGTATATAGATTACCCTTTGTGATGGGGAGTCCGAACGTGATTAGGGGATATTCGGATTTGCAAGGACTTTTTCCTTAATTGGACGAAGTGCCTTCGGTTCCATTCAAACCCAGGATCGACTTGTATGGATGTATGTATGACATTACACTTTGAGATATGAAGCTAATTTCTATCAAATACATTTTTATTTGGTGGCGGATAATTTATTCTCTTAGCTTAACACCCTTCTCTGAGATGTCTGAGCTCAGATGTTATGTAGTTGATGGTTACTAGTGATATATTCCCAATATGGTAATGTGGCATGCTAAGTGCTGAGCATTGGTTGATCGAAGGATGGCTTTTGTGAAAAGCATGGCTTTGTGGGACGAGACTTCATCGAACCTCACATCCCGAAAATAGTCGAAAAGGAAAGGATGTAGCAAGGTCATGGGGGTCACGCCCTTCGGGGTATGTGCATTTCCTCCTGGATAAAAGTGGTATTCTTGTATGGAGCCCGGATATTTAACTTATGTGGATAAAAAGTGGTATTCTGGTATGGAGCATGGATATTTACTTATGTGGTTGTTGGAATTTGAGGCTCCTCGGTATAGGTCGGTTACGACCGGGGGATAACATACTCATGACAATTAGTTACCTACTTACAGAAGTAACCCAGCCTTGTGTTGGCAGAGATCCGGTTAGGTTCTCGGGACATCCCTCTAGAGGCATACCCATTCGGATAAAGGAAGTTCCTTAGCCTTGGCATTTTGTTGGAAATCCAAACATTTAATACGAGCCTTATACGGTTTTAGTTGTAGAACCTGTCGTCTAACATGATTGCTGTTGTAGGAATACTATAATGGTACGTATGCTGGCTAAGATTAATATTATACTTTCGAAATGTTTTTCTACACTATGCACTAATAATAATGTCAAAAGGATTTTCGCACATCAATCATGTTTGACTACTATAAGGAGAAACCTTCCCCAAGTGTGCGATTGCATTGTGTGTGTGCCGGGAGACCTTATGCTAGTTTCATTTTCCAAAAGCATGAACGGATTTCTTTTTATTTCTTTTTGTACAAACAACTGCTTTTAGATCTCACACCGGTTCCATGACTGACTCGGCGTTTATTGTCCCCTTTTCTAAACTCTGGGTGCCCCTAATTTTCCACACAGGCAGCCTAGAGTCAGGTTATCAGTAGTTCTGGAGCTAAGTCAGGAAAGTATGTTGTGGAGATCAGGAGACAAGCTAGATGACGAGTCGTATCACACGTATATGATGTTATTTTTCTGCTGTTATGTTGTATTCCGCTATTGTGTTGTATATGACTCTGATGATGTAATGTAATAACTGATATAGTTCTTTTGTTTTGAAGGTTAGTCATCTATCTATTATATATTGTTCAGCTGTGATTGTGAGATTCTGATATTGTTTCTATTTTCTTCTTCTACTTTCTTCTTCTTTAACCCTTACGGTTTGTTTTTCGGCATTCAATTGTTCGGCATTGGATACAGTGGTCATATTGATATCGATTTTCGGGTGTCGAAAAATTGCGTCGTTACATTTTGGTATCAAAGCTTAGGTTGGCGACATACCTAGGTTTTTGGTGGGGGAATTTCTCATCAGAGATAGATTCAGTAGTACTCTAGAATGAGTTCGAGCGTAATAACAAATATGAGAGCGTAATCGTTAGTGAATATAAAATTGTTTTTATATTGTGTTGACTTATCGGTTGAGTGTTTATGGATTCTGGTCGATATATGGGACGCCATGTTATCGATAGGGGTTTCTAACTCTTAAACAAGATAAACCGACATAGTACTGTTTTGAAATAGGGTAAATGAAATGATTTTACCCAAATTATTTTTGTATATAAAAGAAATAATTTTCTGCAAATTATTATAGTGATATATGGTTGCTTGGTTGTTAGGAAGTGATAATATTAAATTATTATCATTGTTGTATGGAAATTGAATAAGAAATTATGGTAATAACCAAAGGATAAGGAAATAAATTCATTAATAGAATGAAATTTGTAATATGAGTTTATAAACGAGCTTTATAAATTGAAATAAGATGCCAGAGTAATTTTTGGAATAGGGATTAAAAGGATTTGGAGTTGAAATTTTGGAAACCAAATTTCTTTGAGTTGAAAATGATTTTCAAAGGTTTTGGAAAAATAATGGTGAAATTATTTGAGAAATATTTTTGAATTGGATATGAAATTTGGTGGGATTTGGAATTTAAAAATATTTGGAAAAATATTTTTGAAGGGATTAAAGCGCTAAACTCTTTTCGGTCATTGGAAAATAATTCCGATGATGATCGCGACATCATCGGTGTTCATTTTCGAGTTTCCAAGGGAGGATTGCTACCCGAATGTTTTGAATTGTGAATATTTGCGAAATTGAGTTTGATTTTGAAATAGTTTGATTTTGGATATAATTGATTTCAAAAATGATTTTGAAATACTTAAGTAATTATTGAAACTCTAGAATCTTATTTAAAAATGGTTATGGAATATTTATAAGTTTAAAAGCTTATAAGGGTTTGGAAAAGATTAATTGGAATGGGTAAGCAAATGAATTAAAGATAAAATTGAATTCAGAATGGGATTGAAAATTTGAGTCAAATAAAATGATGATATGGATTAGATATGAACGAAGGATAGTTGATAAAAATTAAGTATTTAGAATTTTAAGATAAACTGGATTCAAATGAAATTGGAATGCAAGTGAATATAAATGGACATAAAACCAAAGTGATGAAGTAGAAAATAAATATAAGAAGTATATAAAATACTTATATTGAAATTAAGAAATAAATGGTGAAATTCTTAAGTAAAATCTAGAATTGGGAAATTATACTAAGTGTTTGAATGGAGTAAATAAAAGTGTGGGAAATGAAAATTTTGGGTAGAAATCAATATAAATGTGAATAAAAGAGAATTGATATAGATAATAATCAATTAGAAACTACTACGTGGGATGTACGTATATTATTTTATTCACATAACGATTTGATCAAGATTAGAGCACAGAATTTCGAGATAGTTATATCGATCCGAGTTGGGATTTTTCACTCGATTTTTGACAGCGAACCCTGGATATGGATTTTTGGTTGATTCGAAAAATTGTCTATCATAGTTTACGGCTATCCAAGGAGAATGACGGTTTCTGATCAAGAAACCAGATCTGAGTCGGCACTAGGAAGTCGGGTGAACGATACTAGTTCGAAAGTGAAATTGTGTCATCGAGTAAGCGATCAAATTTGATATTGCATACGGATGATATAAGTACATCACACGGATTTGAATGAAACAGATATTGAAACTTTGGTAAAGAAATGTATAAAATGATTTTGAATGTGGTAATTGGATATTATTGCTTTGTAGCAAACAGGTGCTATAAAGAAAAAGGAAATTGGTGATTTGATTTCGAAAGATAAAAGAAATTTGCTTGACAAAGGTATGTATTTAAATTTCTGTATGAATTTTGATGATTTTCTGGTCTGGCCACTTGGCGTTTTGTTTTCTTTTTGAAATCTGGGGGCCCGCAGACGCATTTTGTAGCCGTACCGAGCTAGCCGTGCAAAGGAGAAGCTGGCGAAATTTTTCGAAAATTTAGGGAGTAAGAAAAATTTTGAGAAAATTTTGAGAATTTAAAATTTGAATTTAAATTTAATTTTGAATTATTGAGAAAATAATATTATTTCGAACTTATGGTTGAGATTGGAAGTTAGTAAGAATGATACTGTCTTTAATAAAAATTGTTTTGGAAAGTTGAAACTGATTGGTTTTGGGAAAATGATAAACGGGTTGTGGATCATTCTTCTTAACAAGTAATTTTAGGGACGAAATTCTTTTAAGAGGGCAAGAATGTGACGACCCAGAATTTTGGACATTTGAAATTGGAGTTAAATGATTTTAAATATTTAAAAGTTCATTTCTAACTTGAATTTGAAATGCCACTGTTTATTGAGTGATTTAATTGTCTAATTTAATAATTGAAAATTGGGAAAATTGTTGAATCTGGATGTTCCAGGCTTGTTAAAAATATTTTAAAGGCTTAGAAAATTCATATTGATAATATTGAAGGTAATAGAACTTTTAAAATTGAATTTGAAAGTGATTCGTTCAGTTTTGAATTTATATCGTTTAAATTGATATTTAAAAATAGCCTTTCGTGGCACAGCCTCTGATTTTGACAAAACTAGTTCCATTGGATTCAAAATATTGTATTATTGTTGGACTTCAAATTTCGTAGCATTTGGAGTTGCCTGTGGCCATACGGGATAGAAACGCGCTGGAATTCATTTCAAAAATTTCTCAACTTCATTTCAAATCGTATCCACCTCGAAGAAAATATAATGGCTATAATAAAATTGCTGTCTTTGGGAAATGAATGAATTCAATTCCTAAATAATAATTAAAAAAATCATTTAAGCCGCAATTGATATCAATGGTAATGCGGTGGATCCGCGTTCAAAATCCAATCGGCTAGATCGTGAATGAAATTGCAGTGTTTGAATCAAACGACAAGGGGAGGGCTTGGATCGATGAGGGCGGTCGAAGTCTGTCGCATCTGGGGTATGGCAGTGCCGGGGCGTGGGTGAGATCACGAGGTGATGTCGTAGTTGAAGAAGGCTCAGCTGGATGCAGGCGGGTGGAGTTCGCCTAGAGCCGAAGTCGTGGCCAGGGTAGGGACGCGAGGCAAGTACGTGACGATGTAGGAAGGGTGCGACTAATAGGTCGATGGCGACTCTGGCGATTTTTGTGCGTGCGCGATGGAACATTGTTTCAAGCAAGTCAGTTGCCTTCGATGGTATGGGCATCCTCTGCTATTTATAAAGTTTAATTTGTATCTTAATTTGAAAAAAATTTGATGAACTTATAAAAATTATATTTTAGTTATAAACAGTTTAGGACTTATTTAATATTTAGTTATAAAAAATTAAAATAGAAATAAGGAAACTGTTGCAAATGGTTTACAGTAAGATATTTCCAGTTTATCTTATTTAAATTTTATATATGTATTGAATATATTATAGAAACAAAACACATATAGTTAGTTTTACAAAACAACTCTATTCTATTTTAATCTAATATATATATACTGGGTTAAAAGGAATTTTATTCTAGTAATATTTAATGTATATGGATAAAACAAGAAAAAATATACATGCATAAGATTTTGGAATACAATGGGGTTTATATAAAGTTAGATTTTTCTTTTAAGCCTATATAAATTATTTTTATACGCAATTTAGAAATGAAAATCTACCAGTTTATTTAAATAATGTATATTAGTGATTAATGTGGGTAATAAACTTATTTAAATTATTTAGTTACTAAAAAGATATTTTAAAGGTAAAATTGGTTTAAACTAATTTATTAGTTGATTAATTTATTAAAAGTAAATTGATTGTTTGATTTGTTTGAGTATTAATAAACTAAATATTTATACAAGGTCAAAAGTCAAGAAAACAAGTCGAGGCGAGATTGTAGTGGATTGCAATTTCAGAAATCAAAGGTGAGATTTTCTCACTCAATTGAATTACCTTGTTTAGTTTAAATAGTTAAATTTAAATTATTGGATGTTCTTGGATGAATCTGATCATTTATCTTTTAGGTGATATTATATATAGTAGTGAATATATATATATATATATTAGAGTGATTGATTTCCCGCATTATATAGATGATGAGACCCTATGCGCCTCGCATAATAGCGGATGACCCAATATATCACGATATTCCACCTCGAAGTGGAATTGGTAATTTAAATTGTTGTGCTGACATTTGTGAATGTAGGGAAACAGGTTGGAGAGCTCCAACTGGATTCCTCAAATGTTTGAATTTATTTCATATGTTATGATACGGTTTATTGATAATCTTTGATTGATTATATTGGTAATTGAAATTATTGAAGGCTATGGTTTGGCCGAATATATTTTTGGTATCTTATGTTACCAAAAATATAAATATTGGATTTTTGGAAGGAAATTATAGTAGAGAATTTTAAGTAAAATAATTTTAGAGAATTGAATAAATTAAATGAAGAAATTTGAAAAGGATAAAGGTTGATTTTTAAAATCCTGTCGAATAAATTCCAAGTATGGAAAAAATTATTTTTTATAAATGGATTTTGAAAACTTATGTATATTGTTTAAAAGTTTAAGAATTTATTTAAAATTCGGATTTTAAATGAGTTTGGAAAATAAAGAGAGAATTTTGAAATCAAGTATGAAATTGGTATTTCTAATTTAAATGGAATTTAAATCATAAATATAGGTGTGAATATTGGATTAATGGGTTTTGAAATAAATTTGGATAAGTTAAGGAGTCATTTTTAAATGGAGTAAATTTTGGGAAATCAATTTGGAAATTGATTTAGTGTTTGAAACTATGTTTTAAAAGGAAAATGAGATTATGAAATTTATAAACTGGGTTCTATAAAGAGAAATAATATATATGTGGATATTTGGAAGTATAAATTCACGTTGGGAATTTATAAAGGAATGAGTAATTTGTCTTAAAAATAAATGGTGGTTTATTTTTAAAAGTGTGGAAAGAAAATTTACGGAATTTGGGATGTAAATTGAGATAAATCGAGAAGGATTTATTAATTGATTAAAATGGACTATTTTGGAATGGAAAGTGTATTTTCCCTGAAAAGCCGAGTATGTTTTCAAAGTAGCTTTTAAATATAAATTAAAAGTTCTAAAGTTGGTTTTAAAAAAGAATGTTTTGGAGAAAATATTTTCTTAAATTGTTTTTAAATTTTTAAAGTAAATGTTTACTAAGTTAATTATAGAAGTGATTATTTTAAAGATTTAACT
This sequence comes from Allium cepa, assembly GCA_030765085.1. Classification (NCBI taxonomy): domain Eukaryota; kingdom Viridiplantae; phylum Streptophyta; class Magnoliopsida; order Asparagales; family Amaryllidaceae; genus Allium; species Allium cepa. Next base: position 622,684,162 of record CM060928.1, read on the forward strand.
AGTATTTGATTTAGAAGATGGTTATTTAAAATATTATACTTTATCTAATAATTTTATTTTTAAAATTAGTTTGGGCTTAAGTTTTACATGAGATATTAGTATAAAATTTCATAACTAATATTTTAAATAAGTGTTTAAAATAGTTCTTATTTTAAGTATTACCAAGTATATATATTTAGATAAGTGATTTAAATTATTTAAACCTAATGTATTAGGACTTGGTAGATTTTCAATGCAAATAAACAATATTTGGAAATTTATTCCACAAGAGAAAAGTAGTTTGAAAACTGTTTTCAAAGGATTGAAGTGTGAAAATAAATGTTGTGAAGAAACTTTGAAATAAATAATTTGGAAAATTATTTAAATCTGATGTTTGTTTATGGATGTTGTTTGATAGTTAAATAACCGACTATCAATATTGGCCTTTAAGACAATATTTGAATTTCGACGAGACCGAGGGTCGGATTCCAAATGGTTATCTTAAAACCACATCGAATCTTAAAAGTGGATCTTTTGTTTGAAATATATGAAAAAGGAAATTTGTTGTGACTTAACTATGATCTGAATGTATCCACGTGTTTTAAAAATAAGCGCTCATTATTCGGATACCAAGGGAGGACATTAAGTCATAAAACCCATTCCGAATAATGATACGACAAAATGGGATTGCATTTAAAGAGGGTGGTTGAAGACTGGGTATTTTTGATAATGGAAGGATTACCTGTTGATTGTCTCTACACCAAGTTGCTCCGGTATAGAGATTACCCTTTGTGATGGGGAGTTCGGACATAATTAGGTGATATCCGGATTTGCAAAGACTTTTTCCTTAATTGGACAAAGTGCCATCGGTTCCATTCAAGCCTAGGATGGACTTGTATGGATGTATGTCTGACATTACACTTTGAGATATAAAGCTGATTTCTATCAAATACATTTCTGTTTGGTTGTGGAGAATTTATTCTATTAGCTTAACACCCCTCTCTGAGACGTACGAGCTCAGAGGTTATGTAATTGATGGTTACTAGTGATATATTCCCAATTTGGTAATGTGGCATGCTAAGTGCTGAGCATTGGTTGATCAAAGCATGGCTTTTGTGAAAAGCTTAGCTTTGTGGGATGAGACTTCATCTAACCTCACACCTCGAAAATGGTCGAAAAAGGAAAGGATGCAACAAGGTTATGGGGTTTGCTCCCATTAGGGTTTATGCATTTCCTTCTGGATAAAAAGTGGTATTCTGGCATGGAGCTGAGATATTTAACTTATATGGATAAAAAGTGGTATTCTGGTATGGAGCATAGATATTTACTTATGTGGTTGTAGGAATTTGAGGCACCTCTGTAAAGGTCGGATACGACCAAGGGATGACATACTCGTGACAGTTAGTTACCTAGTTACGGAGGTAACCCGACTTTGTGTTTGCAGAGATCCAGTTAGGTTCTCAAGACGTCCCTCCGGAGACGTACCCATTCGAATAAAGGAAGTTCCTTTGTCTTGGCCATTGTTGGAAATCCAAACATTCAATATGAGCACTGTACGGTCTTAGTTGTAGAACATAAAATCTAGCATGGTAGCTATAGTAGGCATGCTATAATGGTACATATGCTAGCTAAGATTAGTATTATACTTTCGAAATGTTTTTCTACACTATGCAATAATAATAATAATATCAAAATGATTTTCGCTATCAAGAATGTTTGACTACTATAAGGAGAAACCTTCCCCAAGTGTGCGATTGCATTGTGTGTGCGTCGGGAGACCTTAAGGTAGTTTCATTTTCCAAAAGCATGAACGGATTTCTTTTTATTTCTTTTTGTACAAACAGCCATTTTTAGATCTCACACCAGTCCCATGACTAAATCGGAGTTTATTGTTCCCTTTTCTAAACTCTAGGTGCCCCTAATTTTCCACACAGCCAACCTAGAGTCAGATTATCAATAGTTCTGGAGCTAAGTCAGGAAAGTATGCTGTGGAGATCAGGAGACAAGCTAGATGACGAGACGTATCACACATATATGATGTTATTTTTTCCACTGTTATGTTGTATTCCGCTGTTGTGTTGTATATGACTCTGATGATGTAATGTAATAATAGATATAGTTCTTTTGTTTTAAAGATTAGTCATCTATATATTATACGTTGTTTAACTGTGATTGTGAGATTCTGATATTGTTTCTATTTCTTCTTCTACTTTCTTCTTCTTTAACCTTAACGGTTCGGTTTTCGGCATTCGATTGTTCGGCATTGGATACAGTGGAGGTATTGATGTTGACTTTCGAGCGTCGTAAAATCGGGTCATTACATTTGTATTTAACCATTTTTGGTTAAGTACGTGACCAAATGGACATTATCGATTATTCTGGAGTGGTCGATATCTACTACCGTTGATGATGGTTGATTTGGCAAGTTTTGAGATGGACTATGGAGAAGCTTCGAGAAGCATGATACGATGGTTCGTTCGTCCGTTCGATGTTAGATTTTGGTGTTACTACACTATGACGAGTGGTTTTGGTAGCAAAGCAAAGGTGTGATGCTTCAATGCGATGGCTTCATGATTCAACGATGAATATTTCGTGGTGGGAAGTGACGGCTTCGAAATGGATAGTTGTACTTCGGGATGCAGAGTAGGCACGACAAGTTAGATCGATGGAACTATCAAAGGATGGTTATGGAATGCATCATGACACTCTATGACTTATAATGGTTACCTAGAGTGGTTCCCAACCACGATGACTTTAGATGAGAATTGTGAAGAAGTTTCGATATGAGTTCTGCTATGGATAACGTGTGCAAAGGGGTTGTTGATATTCGTCGATTTCGATGTGTACTCATGAAGCTGGGGTATGTTGATGAGATCCATTTACCCTGGACTATTACGAATATGTAGTCTTGTTCCTGGCCTATTATGTGTGGATTCGTATGCTGAGAATCTGAGATGTTGAGTAGTCCTTGACCTAACGATGAGGTCATATGAATTTCATATATTCAACGCATTGAGTGAGTAAATGTGAGGATGGATGATGGGTGCCATGTTTATTTGACTATGTTGTAATCTTAGGGTTGTCACACGATTTAGATATTACTATGCCGATATATAGATATCCTTAGTACTTTGATATATAGTATACCCATGAAGACTATGATATAGAGTAGCATATATCCTGTGCTTATGTGGTAACTCTATGAATGTAGGGACATGTCAAGTATGATTCTCCGTACCCTCTATATCATATACTATATCGACTTTTATAGTGTTTTGAGATTATTTATCACTCACATCAAACTGTTATCTGACTTGAGGATTTATGCTTTGCTTCTTATTTTTTTGGGTGCTCTTAAATGAGTAGACTATATAATAGGTATAAATAGCACATGGAGCTATTCAGATGGATTAGCAGATGGTGACGCTTTATCATACGTATATTTCGAGACGTATTATTGTTTATTCTGCTATGTGACACCATGGAGCCTTAATAGTGTTTAACTTACTATTATTAGAGACAGTTTATCGGTTGAGTCAGTTGTATAAACTCTATTACTGCTTTATATAACTGTATGATTCTGTATACTCCGATTATGGAGTTTATATAGTTATTACTATCTCACCTATTTTACATCTGGGACGAATATGACTTTTTATCAGATGCGTTGTAGATATAAAACAGGTTATGTGATTTTGTGATGTTCCCTTCTCTTCTATTCTCTTCTCTTTTTTCCTATTCTTCTTCTTTAGTTCTTTTTCTTTCCCTTGACAATCTTCCTACAATGGTTGGATGCTCCAGTAGTGTACTATTCGATTATATGAGCGTCGATGGTGGAGGGCAGTTGTCACAACGAAGCATAGCCCAAATATAGCTCTCAATCTCGATCAATAGAATACCATCATCAATATATGTAAAATAGTATAGGCTGTCTATCAAATACTAGGAATCCATTATACACTGGATATATCATACGTATAATCTCATCCCTCACATTTATACTATCAGAAGGTATCGTGATGGGATATAACTATATGATAGACATGAAGTCCTAAATAGATCCATGTAAATATAGCAATGTATGGGGTTATCAAACCCACAACTATACTCCAATGAGGTGCATCAACCGCATAAGCCAATGCACTACTCCGTTAGTACTGAAAGGGAGACTGATAGCATGCACACAAGCTCTAGAGACACGGAGTCTCTATAGTCTTAGTTACCTCAATAGTCACAGTGTCACGTATCCTCCATTATGCTCGTCAACGCAAGGACTATTAAGTCACGACACTACACTTGCCTTATAGGTAATAGATTGTTGGCCTAAGTGATACAAGGGCAAACGTGCGCATATGAGTAGCATAAAGCTATATAATATAGTGTCATAGATCTGGGGTGCGATCCCACGATCAGGCCGCTAGGGTGGATTCTAGACATCTGGTCCTTTCCAACAAACAGAATAGGAGAACTTCATAATAGTGGCATATAGAACGAATAGACATAGAGTCATGCTCATCATTAGGAATAAAGCCATACTCGCTAAATATATGCATGAAGCCATATGAAACTGCTTGTATAACATCACACTTGCTACTCTATTCACCTCATGTGAATCATTTACTTACAATGATAATCAAATAAATATCACAACATTGTCTCATATTACTACATGATACTCAAACGTTTACTCACTATTTGTAAACTACACTCAGTCCACGTAATATTTCGTATAATGAGTCTAAAGAATAATTGGAGAAATATAATCGAAAGTACCATCCCAGACAATGTTATAACTTCATTTATTCAGATTTCTCGTCAAACTAAATAGAAATATCATGAAATAACACAGAAGAATGTCATCACCGTATCATATCAAAATCATCAATCAAATCCATATCAATGGTGGACCGCTCATGGCACCGAAATCAGTATAGAGAAGACGAGTAATTAGAAATATTGTGTGAAACCTACCAATCAAATAGATATATATGTATATATAAAAAATATTTTATTTAAGTTTATTTATATTGTTACCCCGCCTTTTGGTCAAGGCCAGGATATCAACAAATTGGCTGGAAAGGATGGATATTAGGATTAGAGATCGACTGGAAACAGGTTATGATCGATATCGTCAAAATTTGACCGAGCTCCAATCAAGACGGGATCGATTGAGAATGATGAACAAGGTTAGGAGAGGCTACATTTCAAATTTCAAGTCAATTGGAGTTCGTATGCTCAAGATATGATCAATGAAAAATCAAAGGGATCGGCTTCACTTCGTATCCATCATACTGGTATCGATCTCATTCCGCTTCACTTCGTATCGATCAGACTCGTATTGATCGAATTTAGCTCACTTCATATCGACCGGCGATGGCACGATTGGTCCAATTCGTATCGATCCGCTGCTCATAATATTTTGAATCGATCAACTCCGGATCGATATAAACTGGGCTTCCTCCATCGATATGAAATGGGCCAAGGGTTATCGGTATGAAGTAGCAACATGTGATCGATACGAAGCATGGGTATGAAAGCCGACAGATGGATGGACACGATGAAGCAAAGCTCAGATCGACGTGAAGGGTAGATATAAGCAAGACGGATATGAAGGAGGGTTGGTTGATGGATACGAACGTCGCATACTAATGTATACGAAGGCTTTGTACTTCGTATCGATAGACACTAAGCAAGCGGTCGAGGTAGAGCGAAGGATATGGATCAGAGATCGGATCGATTCGGAGGCTACGCTATTGATATGGAGACCGTTAGATAATTGAAGGAGGGATAGGAACGTGATCAAGGGGATCGATACGAATTGGCATCGAGGCGAACGCTTCAGCCTTCATGCAAACTACAAACTGCATCGATCATATCTCATAGTCTACAAGTCCAAATGCTACGAAATTTGGAGAGGAGCTTCCTTATGTACTCGAGAACCTTCATGATCGAATGCAGCTCGATTGGGCCACTCTTGACTCGATACGAATTGGACACGCATCGATCCCAAATCGCTCTGGATCAGTCTGGTGGGCCCACTTGCACAAGAGGAGAGGTTTTCCAGGTTTTGGGGTGGATATTTTTGGATATACACTTGTAAATAGGAGTCCTATGGCAACTAAAAAGGGGTTCTTTTGGGGGCTCTAACGCATAAACTTTACCATTTTTTCAATTGATACCGTAGCCTTGTAATCGTAACTACAGTAGAAAGATTGATTCAAAGTGGACGTAGGCCGGTTTGCCGAACCACTATAAACCTTGTGTTCTTTCCTGCTTTCTTTCATTTTAAATTTACTGTTTCTTCACTTTTACTCTCTGCATTATCTAGATCTGAGATCTGTGTGTTAATATTATGGATCTGTGTGTAAACACTGGTGCTTTCATAGGTTTTCGGGTTTGTGGCCAATTTTGGAGCAAACACATTATTGCTTTCACTGAGAGACTCTAGGGAACCTATAGCTTGGACTTTGGATTTTAAATCTTGAAGACTTGGATTCGGAAAGCTATGGAAAGGCAATTGGCAAGAAGACAAAGGACTGAAAGGAGTTAGCATGAAGGGAGTCAGGAGGCTTCCTCGGGAGCGAATCAGGCGTCAATCTTCATCGCCAGAGACGAGATGGAAACGATGCTTAAGAGACCAGAGGAGATGATACATAATCTACTTCGACAAGTTGGACAAGTTGGAGTGCGGAATCAAGTTAATGCAACTGTAGGAGATGTTGGAGATAGGAATCGAGAACAAACAGAATTCTGAATGGGGCAGGACCATCCGGCACAGCACTAGACCTAAGGGGCACTCACCCAGAGCATGATCCTATCCTGGGCAGAGTACCAAGTGAAGCTGAGCAACATGGCATTGATAGAGGAATGAATTCTCGTCCAAAAGTGTAGATTCCTGGATTCCCTCGTGAACTTGGGGGGCAGATCGGAGGAAACGGACGAGGACTATAGCTTGGTGACAACAATAGATTGGCAGAGATGGTTAGGCAAGCTATGAGGGGCGGATTGGTGAATATAGACTTGGAGGATGTGAATAGGAGTCCTTTTGCTCCCATGATCAAGCAAGCTAGGAACCCGCTAGATTTCAAATTGCCGACACTAGAGATGTATAATGGGAAGCGCTGCGAGCATCGAAGGAGGTCATGGAACGATGCTAGAAAGTGTTTGACAGATATTGTAGCATTATGGTTCAGATAGCTAGAAAGTGGCTTTATTGGCACATGGACGGAGCTAATTGAAAGGTTATAAGGCAGTTTCGGGTTCACATAGTCAGACCTGAGAATGTGATGACCCTGACATCGATGAATCGGTGTAAGAGAGAATCGCCTAGAGATTTCCTGACCAGATTCAATGCGGCAATGTCTTGGGTGGATCGACCTGATCCATCGATGGCTTTGATGGTAGCAGTTTCAGGATTTGCAAACAATTTGGATTTCAAGATATAGTTGGAACAGGACCCATCGAGGGATCTCAGGGTGTTTTATCATGAGGCGGAAAGGTTTCTGAGGCAAGAAGATGCACAGGCTGAGAGAGAAGGGAGAGAGGCTGAAGCTCATGCGGTAAGGGGTGGAGGTCCACCCACGGAATACCTAGACAAAGATGATAAAGGAAAAGGGAAGATGAACGACAATAGCAACACTTCGAAAAGGCCAGAAGGGAGTCAAAATTTTCTTCTTACACAAATCTAATTGAAACTCTAGAGAGGATTTACTTGGATACTCGAGGTCGCCTCCAGTATCGAATGCCGGCAAGACGGGAACCTTCTTAATACGAGCAGACATCGAGAAAGCATTGCATATTCCATGAGCTGAATGGGCACAACACGAACGACTGCAGATATTTGATGGATATCGTTGAGGAGCATGTAAGGAATGATCATCAACAACAATATGTAAGGAATCGAGCCGTGGCAGTAGAACAGGAGTGGCCACCGCCCACCTCAAACGAGGATGGAGCTAGATATAGGAATCGCCGGCTTGTCATCAACTAAATGAATTTATGACTTTGAATAAGTAATAGAACTTAAAGTAATATGGCTAAGTCGCTTACACATGTATGTGATCGAGGATGGTCCCTAGGCATGATCTGAGGTGATGACAAACCATATTGCTCGAGTCTACGAAATCCTGTTTTCTTTCTATTTTCCTACATACTTTGGTTATTTCTTTGGTTGCACGGACATTTGTTTAGTTTTCCCTTTTTGTTTGGATTTTAAATTTTTTAATCGGGTTTTGTAACAAGTGGATTTGGATTAATGCAATAAATAATACAAACCTCGCGGTTACGGTCCCAACCAGAGAGACGGGGCAGTGATCGCAAATAGCAAGTCCCTTCGTCGGAGAGCGATGGAATGGACTAAAACCTAGTATAAAAGTCCTTGGACGAGGTGGAATAATATAAAAAGTCCTTGGCCGGAGAGCCAAGGTCAGAGAATATAAAAGTCCTTGGCTGGAGAGCTGAGGCCAGAGAATATAAAAAGTCCTTGGCTGAAGAGCTGAGGCCGGATAATATAAAAGTCCTTGGCCGAAGAGCCGAGGCAGGAGAATATAAATGTCCTTGGTCGGAAAGCTGAGGTCGGAGAATATAAAAGTCCATGGCCGGAGAGCCAAGGTCGGAGAATATAAAAACCCTTGGTCGAAGAATATAAAAGCCCTTGGCCAGAGAGCCCAGGTCGTAGGACATAAAAACCCTTAACCGGAGAGTCGGGGTCAGAACAAGATAACATGGCCCGGAGAGATCTATGGATTTAAAGTTAAACCCGGAGCGTTCTCGGATTTGGAAGGAACCTGGAGAGGTTATGAATTTGGATATCGACCAGGAGAGGTCCTGGATTCTGTTATTGGACATGGATAGATCAGAACTCAGTTGTTGGGTTCAGATGGATATGAAATTGGCTAAGGATTTGGTTACTGGATTCAGAATCGGACATCGACTTGGAGCAGTCGTGGATTTGGATAAGGATATGGATGTGGCACTCGGATAGGATGGCTTGGTAGTGGATTGGATTATGGATTGGATGGTATGGCTATGGATGGAATATGGACTTCAGATGTCGGATTCAGAGCTATTCAAAACACGCATTCTTACCACAGGGATGTTTTAGGGGGGAAATGTTACCTCACCTTTTGGTCAAGACCGAGATATCAACAAATTGGCTGGAAATGATGGATATTAGTGAAAGTGTCTGTGATATAGGGTCATGTAATATGGATAAACTACTTGTGCAGAATAAGTAAGCAAATAGTAAAAGCGGTAAAGTAAATGACACCAGAGATTTTTATACTAGTTTGAACTCCCGTTCTACGTCCAGTCCCAGACTCCTTCTAGATTTAACCTAGCAACCCTCAACTAACCCGGAGGAATAGGTTTACACCACCTGAGCAACCGAATAGGACTTCTACACCTAAGAAACCGCATAGGACTTCTACCGCCTAAGAAACTGAACAAAACTTCTTTACAAATAACAAGAGTATCTGACTGTAATGTGCTCTTCGAATAGCATTGATAAGTCAATTAAGTAAAGTCTTCTTATAATCTTCTCCTTTATGATATATAGTGTAATGTGCTTTGAGAATTATGGAAGACAGAGTGATCAATGATCAGAGAATGTAAGCAATTTGAGTGCAATTTGAAAACTAAAGAATATATAAGAATTCACGAACATTAAAATATTTTTCCAGTAAATAGTTTGTTGAATTATGGAATCTATTTATAGAGTGTAAAAGGTTGCAACCATAGATGAAAAATTATATTGAAAAGAACAAGTGCAACCGTTGATTTTGAAGACGTTACTCTTCGATGAGGAGAAGCGTCTATTCATGAAAATAGCAGCTGGGAATATTCAGCCATCTGAACAAAACAATTCAGCCTTCTGAATTAGATTAAAACGTAAACAGCAAGGTTTTAGGCTATTTCTAGGCATATTCAAACGTTTGAACATATTCATTCAGACGGCTGAATATTGTGGAACAATATTTTTGTTTCAGCATTCAGATGTATGAATGAATGTATACAGTCATTTGAATATAGCCATCTGTGCATGTTCGTGTATGTGTGTGTATACATTTACACATATATCAATTCAGGGGAGATTTTAACAAAATTCTAAATGAAATAAAGACACTAGACACAAAATAATCAGCTTCAAAACTCTAAATATGAATCTGCAACAAATCTCGTGCAAAAATGATTAGTATACACAGAATATTTAATATAGCTTTTCATAATCAAAACGATGTAAAATCGAAATTCGAACAATTAGGATTGGAGATCGACTGGAAACAAGGTTCTGATCGATATCGTCAAAATTTGACCTATCTCCAATCAAGACGGGATCCATTGGGAATGATGAACAAGGTTAGGAGAGGCTACATTTCAAATTTCAAGTCAATCGGAGTTCGTAGGCTTAAGATATGATCAATGAAAAATCAGAGGGGTCGGCTTCACTTCGTATACATCATACTCATATCAATCACATTACGCTTCACATCGTATCGATCCAATTTAGCTCACTTGTATCGATCGATGATGGCAAGATTGGTCCAATTTGTATCGATCCGCTGCTCACAATGTTTCGTATCGATCAACTCCGGATCGATATAAACTAGGCTTCCTTCATCGATACGAAATGGGCCAAGGGTTATCAGTATAAAGTACCAACGTGTAATCGATACGAACCATGGGTATGTAAGCCGATAGATGGATGGACACGAAGAAGTGAAGCTCGGATCGACGCAAAGGGTAGATACGAGCAAGATGGATATGAAGGAGGATTGGTCGAAGGATACGAACATCGTATACTGATGGATATGTACTTCGTATCAATAGACACAAAAGAAGCGGTCGAGGTGGAGCGAAGGATATGGATCAGAGTGCATGAAGATCAGATCGATTCGAAGGCTGCGGCTATTGATATGTGGACCGGTGGATAATTGAAGGAGGGATAGGAACGTGATCAAGGGGATCGATACGAATTGGCATCGAGGCGAACGCTTCAGCCTTCATGCAAACTACAAATTGCATCGATCATATCTCACAGTCTACAAGTCCAAATGCTACGAAATTTGGAGAGGAGATTCTTGATGCACTCGAGAACCTTCATGATCGATTTCAACTCGATTGGACCACTCTTGGATCGATACAAATTGAACACGCAACAATCCCAAATCGCTCTGGATCGGTTTGATGGGCCCACTTGCGCAAGAGGAGAGGTATTCCTGGTTTTGAGGCGAATATTTTCGTATCAAAACCTATAAATAGGAGTCCTATGGCAACTAAAAAGGGGATCTTCTAGGGATCTAACGTGAAAATTTTGCCCTTTTTGCAATCGATATTAAAGGCTTGTAATTTAACTACAGTACAAAAGTAATAAAAAGGATTGGTTCAAAGTGGACGTAGGCCGAATTGCCGAACCACTATAAACCTTATGCTCTTTCCTGCTTTCTTCCATTTTAACTTTATTGTTTATTCACTGTTACTCTCTTCATTATCTATATCTGAGATCTGTGTGTGAATATTGTGGTTCTGTGTGTAACCACTGGTGCTTTCACGGCTTTTGGGGTTTGTGACCTTATGCAAGCTTAAGAGTATATATTGAAATATGTAACCGATCCAATATCATGATCCAATATTCATATGTCAATAAGTAACCGATCCAATATTCATATGTCAATAAGTAAAACAAGCAATATGTAACGTAAACTAAGGTTCGTATCGATTACACGTTGCTACTTTATACTGATAATTGGAGTGCCAACCTAATATCATGATCCATATGGAATCATTATCCATATGAGTGCCAACCTAATATCAAGGAACATCGAAAAAATTGGAGTGATAGATATATATTACCATACCATGATCAAGAATATTCTTGCATCTATTATAAGTAGCTCAAAAGAAATGAGTGGAGTTGTGAGAAGAAATTCAAAAAGAATTTTTATATGGATCATCCCAACCATAAGCAGCAAGGTAAAGAAAGAAACACGACAAGAAGTCATCAGCTACTAAGCAAGTCAAAGCATCGTCCTTCTTTTGAGTCAAATATTGGTTCTCTATAATCTAACATCTCCCCAGCTCAAACCCGCAATCTTTGATAGAATAAAAGACCACTATTTGATTCAAAAGGCGGGAAAATTTAAGTAACAACAAATTAGAGGTTGAATCATCCTCTAACGTAGTAATCCACAAACACTACACTAGTTTATACATAAAGATGTTTCTGGGCATGGAATTTAGTCTAAACTAGGAAAGATCGTCTGAAAATGGAAAAACCCAAAGGCTTATCTTTGAAATCTCGGATAATAACAAGGCAGTAGGACCAATACAGAATGTTCTAAAGAACTATTAGATTTTAGCAAGAATCAGCATCAACAATATATGAGTTCTGAGACATTGACTATCATAATCTGATCCTTATATAACCTCAATATAGTGAACTTATCAAAGAGTCACATATATACCTAGTCCTCTATCAAAAATAAAATAATTAGGAAGTGATAATAGTAAATACTAGGAAAGAACCATTCATTTGAAAACAATTGGATATCCATTATTGAATACTTGGTGGAAGGGATACTACCAAGTGACAAAAGAGAAGTTATAAGGATAAGACACCAAGCTACAACTTTCACTGTGATGTAACACTTTATAAAAAAGGATATTTGCTCCCTTACTTGAGGTGTGTTGGACCAAAAAAGGACTTAAAAATTGTTAAGAGAAGCCCATGAAGGGTTTGTAGGGATCATTCTAATGGAATGAGGTTAGCCAAAAAGGTCACGAGAGAAGTTTTTTATTAGCCCATATGAATAACGACATTATGAATCGCGTAAAGAGACGTGAAAAATGTCAAAAAAATTCAGCAGTCCCACACATACCACTAAATGAGGTAATCCCAATCTTAAGTCATTACACTTTGATGTGTGGCGAATCAACATAAAATGACCATTCCTTATATCAAAAGGCGGAGCCAAATTTTCAGTAGTAGCATCGGCCACTTTAGCAAATGGGTAGACGCCGAACCATTGCTAAATATAACAATAGGAAAAGTACTAAACTTTGTGACCAACAACATAGTCACTCGGTTTAGAATACCGAATAAGATAATATCATATAATGGGACCCAATTTGCAAGTGAGAAATTTAGCAGATTAAACGATAAGAATGGGATAATACAAAACTTTCATCTATGGGCATCCTAGGAATAATGGAGTCATTAAATCAAAATGAAATTGGCTAGAAGAACTACCTCTTGTGCTTTGGGCATATCGAACTTCTACTGAGACTACAAGAAGACATAATCTATTTTCTTTAACATATGTGTAACGGCCTAGAATTTTTAATGTTTTGAATAGGAATATTTAATTTATTTAAATATTTTTATTTGATTAAAATTTAATACGTAATAAGAAAAACAATTGTAAATAAAACGAATCAACTTTTATTGATGTATTTTTAAATGAATTTATAGGATTTTTCCATAATTTTTAATTTGGAAAATATTTAAATTATTGTTTGACATATTTTTTAGGCAAATGATAGTATTTTCGAAATTTCATAGAATAAAATAACCAGTGTATTTTATTGTTGTTTAGAGATTTTCACATTTTGGTATACGATCGTATTTTTGTTTGGTTGTTTGCAAATCGTACGCGAACGAAATTTTGTGTAGCGACGTGCCAGGAATTTTGAAATAAAATAAACCCCTCACTTGATCCCACTCCCATCATTTACTTTTCTTTTTGTTCCTCTCTCCTTTTCCTTTCCATTTTATAGTAAAAAGTAAAAATGGTCACCATCAAACGAAATTCAAAATCAAATAATCTACTTAACTAAAAATCACTAAACCGGAATCGTCGAGTTCGTATTGATGAGATCTTCAAATCCACATATGAGTTGATGGTTCCGGTAGTGAAATGGGGTGCTAGAATTTTGTACAGAAAACATGGGTTCAGATTCAGTCGAGATTGGGGAGGAGCTAGGCTTCGACGTTTATTACAATGGGTTTCTCGTCTTATGGAGCAGTTATGGCCAAAGTTAGTGAAGTGCATAAGCCTGGGATAAAACATGACATTTGGGGTTCATATATATGGGAGGTCTGGTCACGTTGACCATGCTCAATCGAGCTTCAATTAGATGGGATGGTTGCAAAGCATTTTGGATGAGTTCGATGGCGAAGTTGCATTTTGAACGTGTATAGTAACGAGATTAAGTTTTGGGAAGAAATTGTCAATAGGGATAATTATATTAATGAAGTGATTAAGTTATCTAATTAATATTTAAATCCAAATCTTATAAAATGAATAACTTCTTCATACAAGGTCCAATTGAGACGTCTTTTGCATTGTGCTCGTTGGAGCATTATCTACGTGCTGGAACTGGTCTCATCAAGTTTGAATTAAGTGGAACTTTGAGATAAAATAGAACGTTATTCAATTTTTGATCGAACTGAAAAGCTTAAGCATCCGTTGGAATTTTGGTGAGTTATCTCACCATTGGATGAATACTATATGATATATAGTAGACAAAAATTATTTTATTTATTTTGAATGATTTATTGGTTTGGTTTGATTAAATTTTCGATTTGAAAAGCAAATGACATTTAAAATGAAATACATGAAATTTTGTAGAGGAATACAGACTCCTTGTTACTATAGATTTTAATTTCAGTTATATACCTATTGTATAAATTATGGAATGTCAAATCTTGGTAGTTTGGCCATATTGACTATGACACTGATATTAGTTAAAAGTTGAACCTTTTTTTTGATAAAGATAATAATAGCATTGGTTAAGTGCTATGGTAGCTATGGCCTCATTGTAGTATTTTGGAAATACTATTAATTGAAGTGTTAATTTGGAAAGTATTTTTATTCGAAGGATGATTTTAAATGCGACTTTTGGTTTTTCTATGTTATTTTATGTAGAAAGGGTTTTTGAACATCTCTACTTCACTCCAACCTTTATAGAAATGTTTTAAAAGTATTTTAGGAGGTATTTATTTTACAAAAAAGTAATATAGTAAGAGATTTTTATTTTTAAGAAAAAGGAAAATTTATCTTTAATAATAAAGTGATTTTGTTTTAAAAGAAGATAGCAATATTTTGAAATAAATATTTGTGAATTTTTTTATATAAAACGTTGTATAGAAAGATAGATGTATAAATGGTATTTTATAAACAAAAAAAATAGATTTTTAAGTGGTGATTTATAATAAGAAATTTATAATTATATTTGAAGATCTATAAAAAGGATTTTTATAATTATATTTGAAGATTTATAAAAGGGGTTTATAAATGAATTTGGGAATTTATAAAATGAGTTTGTAAATATAAAAGCGATTTATGAAATAAGTGTTACAAGGAGGTTTATAAAAGGAATTTTATAATGGAAACGGGGTTAGATTTCTATAAGTAATCATTTTAAAATTATGGTGGTATGGAAAGTTATCCTTTTCATACTTAACGTCAAATTCCAAGGTAGGGAACCTCATCCGTATCTTGAGAATTAAGAATGTATGTTGAGGCAAGGATAGTATGCTAACTTGTCTGACTAAATTGTGAATTAAAGGATAGTACCATTTTGAAATCGAGAAGTGATGGTAAGTATATTTGGTCTAATTCTATATGATCCATTTATTTACACCAAAAGTGTTTGGGTTTATTATTACCAATGTTTTAAAATGACACTAGTTTTAACCCAATTAAGTATGGTTTTGGAAATGAAATCATTTTTAAGATTTGTGAATATACTTATACAGTTGGGAGAAGTATATGGGTATGTTTTCTAAGTATTGGAAATGTAGTGTTTTTTGAATATGCTTATAATATTCATATAAGTATATGGAAAAGTTTTCTAAGTATTGAAAGTGAAATCTCTTGTAAGTATACTTATACAGTTGAGTAAAGTATATCGATACTTCTCAAGTATTGAAAGAGTAAAGAGGGTTTGTAAATATATCTTTTATAAAAGGTATTTTAATATGAATATTTTAAAAGATATTTTTATTATTGAAAGGATTAATTAAAGAGGCTTAGTGGTTGCTTATATGCTTAACCAAGGTTGGTTTCCATATGGAATTAAGCCTCTGGTTGGATTATTTGTTTATTTGGTAGTTAAATAAAGGACTATCAAACCTTGACCAGTTTTGAAACTATCGTTACCGGTTCGGAGTGACGGGGATTAGATATATTATCTGAAAACCACTTTGAATGGGTATAATCGTTCGAATTGGAGATGTCTTAAAGATGATCGAAGACGAAGGTCATTGAAATGCAAGGGGCACTTACTACTAATCCTAAGGGTGATTCCAAAACATATCTAGTAGTAGAAATGCCTTCGATTTGTTCATATCCCGAATAACTTGTATGGATGAATGCTGGGATTTGCATTGTTGCTTAGAGAGTAGTGTTAGCATTCCAAGTGGGATTTGTAAAAAGGTAAAACATAGTCGCAAACCTCACAACCGGTAATGACTAAAGCTGGGAGGTGCCATAAGGCTTAGCGAGTCTCTCCTATTAGGTTATGATCATCGCCTGAATTAGATCGATATTTATAGATTTATATATGCTAGTGACTCGGTACTGTTGTTGGCCAGCAACCAATGGGTGATCATATTTAGTGCTATCCATGAAGGGGTAGGAAAGTCTTGATTAGTAGAGGTGCATAGTTTGCAGCCTTAGTATATTTCTCTAGAGGTGTAATGTACGGAAGGTAGGCCCTTACCTTGTCATTGTATGGAATCCATTCTCTAATACGTGCCTTTCGGACTTAGTTGTATACTTAATATGCTGGAATGCAATTAATGTAACCATTTTGGCTATGAATAAATATTTATTTTAAACTTAGACATTATTATAATAGCATAAGATTTCTTCGATAACGGTTTGGTTATTGTAAGGTTAAAACCCATTTGTATTTATGTGCGGCGTGGTCCTATGAGATACCTTTATTTTGAAAGGTTTTGCAACAAACCGAATTCCAATGGTTCAGTTTTTTCGCAAAAATTCTAAAAACTAATCCCACTGAAGCCCGAGTTGGGTATTTGGTATCCTACTAATAGGCCAAGATAAATATATCAGAGCTGAATTAATTATATCACAGTGGAATTGATTAAAATATAATAGTAAGTAAATACTTACCCAAAAAATAACACTTTCTAAGCAAGTGTCGTAAAGCTGAGAAGTCTTTTGCTATCTACCTAATTTGGAGGATGTTATAAGTAGGTGGTCAAAACAAAAGTTCTAATGAATGAATAAATTATATACTTCTAGGCTTAATTCTACATATATCATTTTATTTCCATTTACTCTTATATTAGGTTCATTAGGTTACAATAATCTCGCCTCTATTCGTGAACCATGCCAATCTACTCCATAGTAGATTAAACCTAATAACTAATAGTACATATATGTAGTTATATGCCTAATGACCGTATTGGTCGTAGGTACCATTCATGACACCTTCTGTATCCTCCTCGAAAAGAGCTCCATCGTCTAGCTTCAAGAGCATTCCATAACTACATTTCTAAAGGACCGCTTGGTAAGGCCTACAATACATATGCTCCACTACTTACTATGAAGGCGTAAATCGCGTCCGCACTAATCTATACCAGTTCTCGGACATCCACAATGTACCACGCAATGCGTATATTGAGGATTACATAATCGTTCTGTCTACTATTTGAATCCCGCCAACAAGGACTGCCTTGTATGGAACTCAATGGAGGATTTTATATATCTGTAAAGGACTGCTTCGTTAGGCCAACAAAACAGATATTTTAGTTGGTCTGTCCCTTTCTCGTTGTGGCTATGGCCCCACGCAGCCACCTCTCAACTAATTGAAAGACTTCTAAAGACTTAAGATGCCGTGCCCAACTACAAACAATCTAACATCCAATTGGCGGTACCCCTCCATCCAATGTCTCGATAGTGAAAGAATAATTGGCCTATTGGTTTAAATCTAGTCTTTCCCGAAAACGCTCTTGGTCCTGTTGCTGGCTGATATCCCCATGTATTGACTATCCTTAACCTTACTTGCAAGTGTTGGGCATACGAATACCCTACTCCGAACACCAAGAAATTCTGACTGCCTAAAAGGTTTGCTTCGTTAGGCCTACAATGCAAACGTAGTCAAGGCATACTCTCTCAATGGAACACCTACAGACCTGCCTCCAGGGATATAGCTTCGTTAGGCCTACCCAGAGGGCTATCCTAGATTATCCTCATGTCCTGTTGAAGTCTAGTACTTCTTTAAATCCAAAAATACTAATTTGGACATGCTTCTCCATTGCTGAAATCCGTGATGAACTGCTTCATTAGGAACTTCATCCTTTGGGTTGCTCCGAATGCATTTTGATTCTTCTATTAGACTCTAAGTCTAATCTTTTAATTTGCGTTTAGTTTGCTTTCTTATGTTATTGGCAACTTATTTTAATTTAATTATCATATTCTTGCCCTCGTCTCACTTCTAACTATTATGAGATAACCATAGGTATAATAGGGAATGTTGTTAGTACGAGCCATATTCATTATCTTGCGTATATGACTTAGTATATAAATCTCTAAGTTCAATAAAATAAGCCTCTTTTATTATTTCTGTGTTATTTGCTTATCAACTTAATATAAGTTGTTTAAATAAGCTTCTATCATTATTCTCTAATATCATTGCTCATCAATTTATTATAAGTCCTATGATAAGCTTTTTCGTTCTTATTTCATAATTATAACTTATATTATAATTCTACTCGTAATTATTAATTTTTCTTCTTTTGTAGTCCGTAATGTAATTACAAGCATTTCTTGTCTGCTCTAGTCTGCATTCTTTTATTATGATATAAAATTTTCTTTAATTCTCTAATATTACATAATTCACTTATCATAATAGTTTCCTAATTAAATAGCCTGTGCAGTAAATGCAGACTTAGGCTCCTTAAATTTTTTTACAACCTCAAATTCTTAAATTAATAATTTTCTTGTTTAAAATCATACTTTACTTTATTATCCGCTATTTTAGGAAGTAATTCTATTTAGTTGGTTATGAAAACTATATAATCCATTGCCATATCTTAATATTGAATAATACTATGAACAATAGTCCGTAACTGTAAGGTATCTCTTTTACCATTTTGGAGTAGTGTAAAATAAAGTGGTTTCTCTATTTTACACTAATTCCTCCTTTTTATTTCTTTTATTCTGGCAGTTACGTTTGTCATTATCTTTTAGATATTAAGTTATAGAATTGTATCCTATTTTCTAAACCAACCAATTAATCTAATAATTACTCCCAAATTAACTTTTTCCGTTTTAATGTAATTTATTACAGTAATTCTATTCCTCAACCTTTATTATTTTACATCTAATTTCCTTCATTTCAATTTTCTTAATTTCATAATCCATATTCATGTTTATCTATTCCAATCCATATGCAAAGAAAAAAGAGGGGATAGAAGAAAATTGACGCTTGCATAAAAATCTAAAACATCAAAAAAGATGTAAACAAGGCATAGAAAATAGTATATAAATACTGATACTGCAAATAAGTTGCAAGTTTTCTTATAGTTCAGCTTAATTTAATCAATATGATTAATTACTGAATAAAATTTTCTAAATGGGAATCTAACGATAATATATCTTAAACTTTAAAGATATATAAATAAATCCACTCATATGTCATCCTCAGTTTCAATCTCTTTCTCTTTCAATTTGCTACGCTTTTCTTCGCTTTTCCCCTTTTTAATTCGCTTTAAATTCCCTGATTTGTTTACGCAATTCTCTAATTTGCTTGTATGTATATTCTTGCTTAATTTTATTTCTTGTTCAGGGAAAGATTTGATTGATAGAGGAGAAAGGATGAGGGAGAAGAGAAGTTTGCTATAAATGACATCAACCGATTCAGAGAAAATAGCGTGGGCTAAGGTTAAAATACGTTCAATTTATAGGCACAGTAAACAACTATGAACCATCCAATTAACCCTAAAAAACAATCCTCGCCATCATTTATTGATTTGTTTATGTTAACTTATAATGTATTATTCTCTAATATTATTCATTTATTGCTTTGTTAGACGACCCTATTAATTGACGTTTCCTTCTAAATAAGATTCTTCCATTAATTATCCAATTAATTAGATCATACATAAATATATCTATGTATATCCAATATTAATTGATTCTTATACGTTATAATTTCTTACCTATTTGTACACGTCAATTAATACCTCTATTAGTTGATTGTACATAAAACTTATACTTTTTAATTTATTCTTATTGACTTACCTTCATCATAAAATTAATTACTCCATTTGATTTTTGTACCCATTCCAATTCTTTTTTTCTTTTTAACTTGGGAACAAATCCTATAACTAGCATTTTCTTCTAGCTAATTAATTTACATCATTAGCTATTGTAACAAAGGCATATTCTTTGATTAATTAATACCCATTTTAAAATGCTCAACTGATTGCCATTTAATTAATTGACACATTTTCCTATTTTAATCGATATCTAAATTAATTCCTATGCGTCACTCAATCTCACATTTATTAGTTGAATATATTTAAACCGCCAAATCATTACCCAATTAATTGACATATAAGTTTCCCACTTTTATTAATTGACGCTTACTTAATGTCTTTAATTAATTTCTTAGTTAATTAATTGCGTCAATTATAAATTAATATACGTATTTTATCATTTAATTTATTCCCCACATACATTTCTCTTTATTAGAAGATCCTTAATTAATTAATATTATAAAAGTGGCATAGTCTTTGACTAATTGACGCCTCTATATCTTCTAATTAATTCCTCTTTTAATTGATTGACGCGTCAATTAATCACACGCTCATTGCTTGCATAAATCTATGTAACCTCTTAATTATTAAATGCATAGATTTGACATTTATATTCTGTTTTGCAATTATGTTAATTCAATTGATTTTATAATTATATAAAAATGTGGGGTGTTACAGGTTTTATGTCATTAAAAATCTCGATGGTTTGTGTTTCTCACTTTGGTTTAGCAGATTAAACCAGTCATTATTATTTTTTAATGCATAGGTCAGCTCGAGCATATTTCCAAATTTAGTTATGGATGCTTTGGAGCTTCGGAAGACAAGTTGGATGCTTACAAGATGTATTCACATATATTTCATTTCTGCTGCATTTGTTTTTTGTATTAATCAACATTTGTGTGGAGAGATTGATATAACTGTCTAGGCTGATGAATGGTTAGTTTATTCTGATTGATATATGCATATTATAGTTTTCTTTTGTAAAGATATGCCGTATATTATATATTACTCGTCACGATGTGTGTTGATGTTCTATCTTTTCTTTCTTTCATTCCAACAATCTATGTTTTTGGCACTCGGATGCTCGGCACGCGAACACCATGGATGTATAGTGTTGGCTTTCATGACGCACCATCCCGAGACCCACATTGACAAAGAGTATTACTGGTAATACCGTCTGCTAATGCGAAGAATAAGGCTATTTAGAAGCGACCATATATAGCCTTGTCTTAAATATCTATTGAATACGTGGATAAATGCTCTCTATATATTTTTTCTATCTCAAGTGGATTGACATATCCAATAAATACTTAATATAAAGCCATTGGTGGCTATAAAATCTATCATAATAAAATACAACTCAAATGCGAAACACATCACAGAACAGCGGATAATCCCATTTATACACACTTATATAGTTACATCACAGAGTATACAAAATGATACATCACATATGTGCTACGATGACTACAATACAAACACGAGTCAAAAGATTATACATATCAGAGTAGTAGCAAAAAAAGGACTACACAAAAGCTACAACAAAAAGAGCTAGCACAATAGTCTATGTGGATGTAGAATAGGCTAAGTCTAAAGGGTACCTAACATGAAACACCTCGGTCTGATCCGAGTATAAAATACACGGGCCAGTCTAGCCAAACAAATCAGTTTAAGAGGATAATCGGTAACATAAGCATAAGGCAAGGTGATACTCTTCTCAAGTAAAAAGGAATAATTTCAAGGGTATATGGTTACTTCCCAAGGCACAATTAAGTAAGTATAGTAATTTCAGGTGATATAAGGATATCCTAAATATGAATGCAACTCAAAGGCGATAAAACTTCATAACAAATCTCACAATAAAACCTCGCCTCATCTCATCAGCATATCACAAAACAACGAATATGGTTTAGAACAAAAAAAATCCAAAGAGGAGAAATCCCAAACCCTCCATATCGGCAAACTCAAAAGCAACTCAAAGAAATCACCATCTCCAAATATGCCACAAGGCAAATATATCTCCAAATAGGAGATAAAAATCTCAAATATACGACATATTAGCAATCTCAATAAAACGCCAGTGTAGGCAACTCAAATCTCAAAGATAGAACTCACAAGAGTTCAAATTCCAATAAGGTAATCACCATATATATATAACATCCCAAACGGCTCGAATGGCCAACAATAAAAAGGCGATACACTTTGGAAATCACAAACATCAATGAAAACATCTCAAAAATTTGCACGTACATATGGCCGTAGCCTGCCAAGTACTACGCTCTCTCAATTATGGTACCACGCTCGAAAGAAAATACGTCTTAACGGACAAATACATCGCAATGGCAAACGTCTCTAAGATAAATACGCCGCAATGGCAAATGTCTTTAGGACGATGACCCAAAGGTCTAGTACCGGCAATATGTCTCGAAAACAAATGTGTCACAAACTATCAGATAGAATACCAAACATTGTTAACATTTGTCCCATACCACGCATTCGTACTAAACAGTTTACTAACCGCTAGTAAATTCCACACTCAAAGTAGTAAAAAGTTTGCCTCATCTCATTGATAAACTCGACCTGAAGGTCAAAACGATCAAACAAGTCAGGAATTAACTGATAAGGTAAACGCACGTGTCCCATGCCACGTGTTTTACCAAACCGTTTAGTTCTCCTTCTCATTTGCTTAAATAGTGCAAAAACGTGTATTTTATAGATAAAATAATTTACTTTGTAAAATAGGCTTTTAAAAATAATTTTCGAAATCAATTTTGTAAGCCATATTTGAAAATTCCTTTATTATAGAGAATATATAGATTTTATATTTGAAAATACTTTTTATATATTATATATTAATAATCTTAAATGCCCATTTGTTTTAAAAAATTATTTCAAAAAGGTTGGGAAAAATCCGTGCTCGAAAACGAATAAAAACCGAAGAAATCACTCAAACCGGTATTCGAATTCAATTCAAATTAAATTTAAATTTAATCCAAAATTTGAATTTCAAAGTCTCCAAAATTTGGCTAATATATTGATAGACATCATGGACTTCAATATAATTAGAAATATCACAAAAACAAGAAAGAGAAACAAGCGAAATAGGAAGCAAAACAAGGCAAAACGGGCTAGACAAAGGCCTGGAAAAGGCCTTCACCCTAATCGACATGTAGGTTGACCAGGGGGTCGACCTTTGCCTACCTAAGGTCGATAGGCCAGTCAACCTTAAGGGCCTCTGGGTCGACCTTCATGTTGACCCAGAGAGAGAAGGTGTCGACCTTCTCGGGTGAATTTGTTCCAGGTTAAAATCAAGCTTCGTATTCAATTTCCAGTGCAGTTTGAGCATTCAAATGATAATATTTTGCAACCAAATTTTACAAGCACGAACTACTAAAACTGAACTACCAACAGGAAGAAATTCTACAACATTTCCTTGCCAGAATCATAAGATATAAGCATGCAAAGAAGCAGTATAAAAGAGTTCTACAGAAAAGAAAAACTATCAACATAAAAACGATTACAGTAGCTTATTTTGCACAAATTCAAGCATTTAGCATTTTTGTTTTACTAGATTTGTGAGCTTGTCAACTCACCTTACTGTATGAATGTGAAGATTTGGATTTGT
This sequence comes from Allium cepa, assembly GCA_030765085.1. Taxonomy (NCBI): domain Eukaryota; kingdom Viridiplantae; phylum Streptophyta; class Magnoliopsida; order Asparagales; family Amaryllidaceae; genus Allium; species Allium cepa. The sequence goes on from CM060928.1 coordinate 622,708,056, forward strand.
GTTGCATGTTGAAAGCTTTGGCATGCAAGATGGCTTCCAAGAACTTGTAGAGAAGATAAATAGTGCATGCAAAATAAAATTCACTGTAAATAAGAAATTATTTCACAAATCAGAGATTTTTGATGAAATTAATTTATTTGGAGCTAGATTACCTTCAATTTATTCTCTAGAGTGAAAATGACTTTAATTTTCTTGAATTTTATGAAGAAATTGGTTTGGATTTTCAATTTTGAAGGAGTGGTTACTGTATTTTGTTTCTCAGGCTGAAGGAGGAAGAAGAGATGGAGGGAATGAACGTACAGTATTAGATTATCCTACTTTCTAAACCGGGTCATGAGTTAATGGGCCAAATGGGTTCAAAATAAAAAGAAACTAACATGACCTATTTTAAATAATCAACATTTATATTAAAATGGCTACATATATCATATATTAACAAAGCAAAATGCACTTTTCTTCATATTTTAATATATAGAAAAATTTTAAACTTGTATATTAATAAAATAAGACATTTTCTATCATATAAAAGAAAATTTTATATTTTTAAAACATTTTTATTATTAAATCAATTACTCAACAAAAAAACACCATTTACTCAAATAAATGACTAAAACCATGTTTTATCTTCTAAAATTTTACAAAAATACTATTCTCACTTATAAAAATAATTTAAACCATTTCTAAACTTAATTTATAGCCAAAACATATTTTTTTAACCAATTTCCACCTTTTATAAAAATAAAACATCTTTAAAAATAAAATATTCTCTTAAAATTTATTAAAAGAAATAAACGGCAATAATTAATGTAATTATTGCATTTTCTCTAATGTAAAATCATTTTCTTTATTTAAAGCCCATATTCCCTTTATTGTCAACCTAAACAAAATAAAATAAAGTTCTAAACTTTAGAGAGGTACTCATTAAAGATAGGACAAGTGAAACCCTAGAATGAATTTTAGAGAGAGTGTGTGTATGTATGTGTGTGAGGGCGCGTATTTTTTAGTGCCATTAAAATGTTTTATATTTTGTCGATTGATTTGTTGAGTGGTTTATGAATTCTTATCAATATGTAAGGAACAACTATATCAATAGGGATTTCTTAACATTAGAACCAGGCAAACCGACATAGTATGGTTTTTAAATTTGGTAAATGAAATAATCTGACATAGATTTTTTATCTTATATATAAAAGAATAATTTTAAAAAATTGATATAGTTATTAGTTGTTAGAAAATGGTAATATTTAGTTATCATCATTTACTATTCAATTAATTGTGCTCGAGCAGTTTATGAACAGGTTTACCTTTTCACTGCGTGGGTTGGGTAGAAAGTAATTGTGGGAACATAAGACGTTTGGTAAGTTGGGTTAAAATTTAACTTTAATAAAAGTTGTTTATTATAATCTTAACAAAATAAACCTTTATGAAATGTTTTTATATAAAAAGGTGAAATTATATAAGTATAATTTATAAATATGATTTATAAACAAAAAGGATTTAAGCTGATAATTAGAGAACTTAAATCCCATTGTGTTTTTTGAGGTTTATTTCATTTAAAAATGCTAGAGAAATGACGATTCACGATTAGGCATTACTTTAATTTCATTTAAAATTTTGCATTCTTCAATTGAAATTCTATCCATCGTGCTCGTGTTCCGAGGATCTTCTCATACTCGCCTTCTTCTTCATGGTTGTCCGTTCGATTCTCTTATGGCTCATCTATTCGTTTCGCTCCATTCCTTCTGGCTTTGATGTTGGATCTACCCCCTCTCTCCGACTTGGGTCCTTTTCCTCCTCTTGCCTTGAGTTCAGGTTCCCTTCATCGCATGGGGTTTCTCAAAATGGCTCCATGTATTACAAATGGGTTCCTGCTATTCCAGGTTAGTTGTTGTCAGTTGAAAGGGTTATGGATTTATATAGAGCTACTGCGACTGGGTCGATTGATGTGGTTGTTGCCCCTCTTTTGGGCTATGCTACTAATTTGGTAGCATCTTATACCTGGAAATGCCTGGTTATCCTTATTTAAGAAAAAGCCTAGGAATGCAAGTACCTTTGTTCCTTTGCAATATGATGTTTATTTTTCGAACACCCCATCTTTAATGGCCCGTTTTTCCATACCCTTTGAATCGACAATAAACTACACATGTCCAACTCAAATTGCACGATAAGTGGATCATTATGGGTAGAAAGAAAATAAAGACAGAACAAAATCAAAAACACGAATGGAATAACATATATTATTTCAATAATAATCTTTACAGCGGAAAATTTTAAAATACAATATCAATATCTAATGTAGATTCATCCTGGACAGATATAAACCCCTGTCCTTACAAATGTTGAAAAACAAAACAAATGCAATAGATGTAGCGGATAATAGAATACATCCATACGATGATGAAGATCTCAGTTCTCCTCTGGAAGCTCCAGTTGTCTTCAACTAAACCTGAAACTACTCGGATCTGATCTGAGTATTAAAAATTCCCAAATCAGGCTTGATAAACCAGCGTGAGATACTCGAAATTTAAAATGACTATATCATGATGATGTTATCAAAACCTTTGAAAAGAAGGGTATCTCATAAGACCACGCCTACACATAAAAACACTGACGGGTTTTTACCTTATGATAACCAAAACACTTTATACCAAAATACATTTGATATTAATTTTACTGACATTTCTTTGAACACACTTTTCAAATAAACTTATTCAAATAAGGTATCAATACCCGGACTAAGTCTAAGGGAATATATCCAGACCGGGTCAACGGAATATACCTAATGAAATATATAATACCAACAAAGGGTAGCTGAAATATTTGCAAGTCATTACAGCTATTTTGGGAATACAACTAAAACCGTAAATCTCGTATTGGGATTGGATTCCCAGCATGATAGGAATTAGTGGCCTTTTCTCCGATCCAAGCATAACAAACATAGTTCCCATGGTGCCTTTATCACTTTTCTCAAACTAGTCACTTGGTACTATACTTGCAATACTACAACTGATAGTCGTTAGTTCCCTACTTTTCTCAAGCTAACCACTTTATCCAAATGGGGCAATAAATGCCTTGAAGGACGTATCCCCCAAAGGGCCCAACATATTGGACACCACCATAATATTCACTTATTCCAAATTTTCTTCTGTTTAACCACATAGTATCCCATATCATCTTCCAGGATGTGAGGCTAATGAGGCTACGCTTAATTTTGTCAAAGCCACGATTTTCATACAAAACCACGCTTTGATCACAGCAGGTTCCACTTTAAATGCCACACTGCGATTCCTTTGATTACTATTTGACTCGCACAAGCATACATCCTTTGAGCTCATATGTCTCAGAGAAGGATGTTAAGCTAAGAGAAGTTTCCTTCTCCGCCACCAGGCAGATGTATATTTGTAAAAGTCAAACGTTGTATCTTAGAAATGCAATGTTGGACATTCGTCCATACAAGTTCGTTCTGAGAGTGAACGAAACCGAAGGCACTCTCCTACTACCACTAGTAGCTAGTAGTCTTTGCAATTCAAAAAATCTCCACAACGAGGAGACCGCTGCTATAAATAACTCTATAATGGGAGCTACCCAGAGCATGTTCAACAAGTAGTCCTCACGCTATGAAGATCCACGGTCTTCAATAATCATCATCTTCAATATGTCTTCACTTTCGGACGTATACATTGGTTCGAAGTGGTTTTCGAATAGGAATCATCCAAATCCGACCCCGGTTCCTTCGAAGCTAATCATCGCTTTAAAAGATGTTAATTTTATGTATGTATATTAATCATCAATCAATTACTTCATCCGTTATTTAAAATAAATATCTTTCTAATATATATTCTTTTCAATTTATTCCTTTTTTTTTTCAAATCTATATGGAATCATTAAACCTCATTTGTCAAATCATTTGATTTATTTAAACCTTTCTTAAATCTTGGAATAATTCCAAGTCATTTTCTCTTTTACCTAGGAAAACCTTTCCAAATCATTCATTAAATCTTAATCAAAGATTTCATATATTCAAGCTATAGCTTTTAACTTAGAGAAAATATTCCCAAATTATTTATTAAATCTTAATCAAAGATTTTTTTCTTAACTTCAAATCATATTCTTCCAAATCGCGGTTTTTCATAAGAAAACACTCCTGCCACCTTAGATATGGTAAATTTCACCTCCAAGGACTAATGGTAAGTAATCCTATATCATGAAGTTCTTTGTCATTAATGATCATCGTCTTCAATATATTTTATTTCGAAAATTAGTTTGATGGGATTTTCAGATAGCAATCACCCAAATTCGATCTCAATTTTTCAGATAGGAATCACCTAAATCTGATCCCATTTCCTTTGTGCTAATCATCGATAAAAATATGTTATGTTCATATAGAGTTTCGAAAATTAGTTTGAAGTGATTTTCCAATAGGAACAACCCAGATTCGATCTCGGTTCTTCGGATAGGAACCACCCAAATCCGATCCCGGTTCCTTTGTACCAATTATCAAATAAAAGATGTTAAGTGGTTAATTAACATTCTAAAAATTTGTTTCTTTTTTTTTTTATTTTGAAAAAGCTTAAATATGATCTTTTAGAGCATTCGGTCTTTCCTTTCGATCTGTTCCACCCCTCGTCTAGAAAAAGAAAACAAAGGCTAGGTAAGTTCAGGGCACTGGTTCCTGCATCCCTAACCTTAGTCAAACAACTTGTTTTATCTTCCCAGATCTCATAGGCGGGACAAATGTACTAGTCGTTTGCGCATACTCAATTTGTTAGTACATTCAATATTCTTCACTTTTGGTTTAAGTGGTATAAACAATTCCTCTTAACCATTTATTCAAACTTTTATTAAAAATCCACATCATCTTTAAATTGCTTAAATATTCTTTTAAAACCATTCATAAAATATTTAGGAAAGAATTGTTAAGTTTTAAACTCATATTCAAAAGGTTATAGAATTCGTAGCATAAAAGTGTTGTGGAAAGTATTATATATGATTTAAACAACGTTTTAACATTTGAAAATTCATATTTTTCATTCCAAATCTCTTTTAAACCATTTTAATAGATTTACCAAATTTATTTCATATTTTAATCATTTAAAAATATCATTTATAACGAAATCCCTTTTTGGATTCCGAATTGCAAAACCGCGATGTTTTTAAAAAATTATTTTGGACATATTTCAAAATCTACTTGATGAAATGTTGATTATCTTTTTTTTGGAAAACTATTCTCATTGTGGACCAAAGAATTTTTATTTCGAAGAAATCCGACTTATAAATCATTCTCTACACTAGTTTGAAGTTACGGGTCGAAATTTACGAACTGCCCCTACGCGACGAGCTCGATTTTGACCAATTTTGTGAATGGCTTCGGAACTTGTCTGAAACACTTCAAATTTGTTTTAAAACGTATTTTAATTATTTTAACTTATTTAAAAAAATATTTTCATCATGTAAAACTAATTTTTTATTTTATTTCATATTATATCATCATAATATCATTTCTAACCATTTTAGATCATTTAAAATCAATAAGAGGTTAAATAACTTTCATACGCATATTTATATGGATTTAATTCTCATTTAATTTACTATGGTTAATTACTAAACATTTCTCTTATCATTATCAAACCAAGTTAGCATTCATATAATCAATTACATAATCAACCAATTTGCAACCAAGTTGTCAAACTTTTAACCTTCCAACATATTTAAACTTTCAAATCATTATACTTAAAATAATTTATGGATTTATTAGTAAATAAGAGCACTTACCTTTAACCAAATTGTTCGCTTCCTACCAACATTCATGTCATCCAACACATCACTATTTTTTAATTTTAACCAACTTCGAAAAATTTGGCAGAGCTTCCGCAGCACCTTGAATTTGCTCCCACCTCCTTGAAATGAAATCGGCGGCACTTCCTTCTATTTTTCTCGCTCTGGAGCTTCACGACTTGCTCCTCCTTTCAAATGGTTTGGCCTCCTCTATCCCACTCCTTCCTCCATCATTTCTTCACTTCTTAGATGTTAAACCATGTTTTAATGATATTCTAAGGTCTTTGGCAAAGTTTGGTTGTGTTTGGAGTTAATTTGATATGATTTTGAAAAAGCTAGTAAGGAAAAGAGAAAAGAAGAGACTATTAAACAGAGCTATAAGGAGGAAGAAGAAGAAGGTAGAAATAGTGTGAAAAAAGTAAGAAAGTGGTTGGTATTTATAGAAGAAAAAAATAAAGTGGTAAGTTGCCAAAATATCCTTTTACCAAATTACCAAAATAACATTACTTACTTCTTAAATAACCTTATTTTTTTTAAACACTTATCATCACATTTCAAATCATTACTTTATGTCATTTTCACTTAATTAGGTAAAGAAAGTAATAATTATGTTTCTTTGATTTGCTGTTTTACTTTTTGACTTTTGTAATTATTTATCTTTTTATGCTTACTTTTTGTTAATTATATTCTAGAATTCTCTACGTATGTTTAGTAAAAGTAAACTTGATTTGTGAATTAATTAATACCTATACTATTTGAATATATGTTCCTATATAAGAAAATAAAGGTGCGACAACGTTGCGACAACTTTTAATCGACATAACATTGATTTTCAACAAAATGTTTTTACGGTCACATTTTGACATTTTAGTTAAACTATTTATTTATGTAAACCATATTTAAAAATGAACTTTTTTAATTATTTAAATAAATCAAAACATGTCTCTTTTTATTTTTTAGTCACATTTAAATAATATCAAAATCTCTAATTTTACAGTGTATGTTAAACTGATCAAATGCGACAAAATTTGGTTATTTTTGTAAAATGATTATTAACATACTTTTAAATATTTTAATGTACTTTTATTATCTTTATTAAATGTTTGCAATAAGATTTATCTTTTTGAATAATTATTTAAACCTATTTAATTAAGCATTTTTTTAAACAAAACTTAACTTTTCTTGATTTGTTCTAAAATCCAAATTTATACTTTTAAAATTATCAACTATAAGAATAAATAATTTCTCTATTATTTTCTATTATATATAACTTATTTTTTCAAGTTTTAAAACCTTTTAAAATTTAAAACAAATGAAATCTTTCATTTTCGAAGCAGCGAAATTACGGGTCGTTACATTCTCCCCTACTTAAAAGAATTTTGTCCTCAAATTGCCCAAATAAAAATTTGCTAAAACATTTATCTTCAAACTTAATTCCATATAATATGAATAAGTCATCCGTATGAAATATTTTATTTGATCTCCTATTCGAATATACAACTTTATTTCCGAACTAGTACCGATCCTCTAGTGCAGACTTTAATCAGGATCTTTGCTCATAAACCTTTGCTTTCCTTACACGGTGCTTAACTATGATAGAAATCTCAAGTACCTAACCAAAAATCCTCATCAATGTTCTTCGTCAAGAATCGAGTGTTAGATCCTTTTTCGGACCAGTGTAAACACCTCAAGTTCCAAACTCGAATCTTAGACCAAAATTTGTGTGATGAAATGATTTACGTATAACATTTGTATTTATTAACCCTCAAAACTTTCATAAACTTTTATCTTAAGTTCGAACATTATATAAAGGTGCTTCTTCATATAATCCCTTTAATTATTTATTTCCAAATATTTTTATTAAAGGAAAATATTCTAAAGAAACAATTTTTCCACCAAAAGACGATTTATCTGTATTATAATTCTTTTTCCACAATCCTTTAACTTAGTATATTTCCTTTAACATTAATATTATTTACAAATCATCTCATAAAAGTATTACTTAAGTTTATTTCATCTTATAACTTATGCAAATCAATCAATCTTAAAAAGTTAAGTCCAAATTCATAATTTATGCTAGAATTCATATATAACATTTTCTAGGTTACAATTACCTTTTTGAGGAGTCACTGCTTTACTTAATAGTTCATGACTTAAATCTATGTTTGTATGATATACCTTTACATCCTAAGAGTATACATAAATCCCAAATTTCAAATTGATTTTACTTAAATATGTCTGTCGAACAAATTTAAACTTTGTTGTAATTTACTATTATCTTCAATTCATAAGTTATCAAACTTATTTCTTATTTAATACTATAACTAATTTTCTAGCTTTAAATCCTCAAACTCTTAACTCTTAAATTTCTCTTTATAAATCAAATTTATAAATTATTCTTATCTTATTTCATTTACTTAAACTATTTCACAATCTTTTAACAATAGTTTTCCCAAATTTCTTAGCTCTGAGTTAAGTATGATTTAGAATTTTTCGACTGTCCAAAATTGTCGAAAATTCCGCTTTATCTTATCAATTAGTGATCCAAATTTTTCTTTGGTTTAAACACTTTTATAAATATTACTAACCAACGATTCACATCATTTCTTTATCTTAAGAAAATTATATAGTTTGAGTTACTCCAAAACAATCCAAGAAGCTGGGTACTACCAATAGTATCATATATCCTCTTAACAAGAAGAGTAATACTTAAGACAAGTGCTTACCATCCGAAAACATCTCTTGCCCATTTTTAGTTTATTTTCGAGCCAATCAAATTAGTTATCATAAAATACCTTTTTTTTATTTGAAATAATACAATTTTCAAAGTCCTTTAGAGAGACTTTATAAAACCTAATTTATAAATTCATTTTATAAATTCATCTTATATTAATTAACTTCATTTACATTACCACAATTCTTGTACTCGAATTTAAATTTTTATTCCTTTTATATTATTTTTCCTTTTACATAATCATTTAAATACATTTTTATCTTATGTGTTCATTCCTTAAACAAATCGTATTATCAAATACCCTATTGTTAAGTCGGGAAATTTAATTCACAAGGTATTTGTAGTTAAAACATTTAAATCAAACAATTGATCAATTTATGATAGTAACTTAACATTATCATTTCTTAATTTATTATTTGGAATAAATATTAAAGATCAAAATTACCCTATCAAATTTCTTACTTATCGATTATCTTTATAAAACATCTTATAGTCAAATTATGAAATTATAATAACAAGATGTTCATATTTAAATTTCACTAATCCTGATTTCTCACTATACAACTTTTCAAAATATATACTTTGTATTCAAAATATAATCCTAGGCAAAATTATTTCATTTACCAGTTTAAAAATCAGTGTGTCGGTTCATCTTATTTAAATGTTTAGGAACCCTCATCGATAACGGTGATCAGATGCATCGATCAGAATCCATAATCACTCAAAAGATAAATCAATGCAAAATAATTTATTAGTCACTAACAAATACGCACTCATATATAATACACTCAAACTCATTCTAGGGTGTTACTAACCCTATCTCTAATGAGTTACTCATCCTAACGTATTACTAACCCTATCTCTGATGAGTCTTTACCCTTACAAAGCCAAGGTTATCTCTTAACCTTCAGCTATGATACCAAATGTAATGGCCCGTTTTTCCGTACCCTTTGAATCGACAATAAACCACACATGTCAAACTCAAATTGCACGAATAAGCGGATCATTAAAGGTAGAAAGAAAATAAAGGCAGAGTAGAATCTCACACGAATGGAATAACATATATTATTTCAATAATAATATTTATAGTGGAAAATTTTAAAATATAATATCAGAGTCTAACCCAGATTCAGCCTGGACAGTTATAAACCCCTATCCTTACAAATTATGAAAAACAACAAAAGAAATGCAATAGATGTAGCGGATAATAGAATACGTCCATTCGATGATGAAGATCTCAGCTCTCCTCTGGAAATTCCAACCGTCTTCACCTAAACATGAAACTACTCGGATCTGACCTGAGTATTAAAAATACCCGGATCAGGCTTGATAAACCAGCGTGAGATACTCAAAATTTAAAATGACTATATCATGACGATGTTATCAAAACCTTTGAAAAGAAGGGTATCCCATAAGACCACGCCCACACAAAAACACAGATGGGTTTTTACCTTATGATAACCAAAACACTTTATACTAAAATACGCTTGATATTATCTTTAATGACATTCCTTTGAAAACACTAAGTAAACTTATTCAAATAAAGTATCAATACCCGGACTAAGTCTAAGGGAATATATCCAGACTGGGTGAATGGAATATACATAACGAAATATATGATACCAACAAGGGGTAGCTGAAATGTTTGCAAGTCATTACGACTATTTTGGGAATACAATCAAAATCATAAATCTCGTATTGGGATTGGATTTCCAACATGATAGGGAACTAGTGGCCTTTTCTCCAATCCACGCATAACAAACATAGTTTCCACGGTGGATTTGTCGCTTTTCTCAAACTAGTCACTTGGAACTATACTTGCTATATTACAACTGATAACCGGTAGTTCCATGCTTTTCTCAGGCTAACCACTTTATCCAAATGGGGCAATAAATGCCTTGAGGGATGCATCCCCCAAAGGTCCCAACGTATTAGACACCACCATACATATTCACTTATTCCAAATTTGCGTTTGTTAAACCACATAGTATCCGATACCACATAGGAATCATCCAAATCCGGTCTCAATTCCTTCATTCTAATCATCAATAAAAATATGTTAAGTTCATATGGGGTTTCGAAAATTAGTTTAAAGTGATTTTCGGATAGGCACCACCTAAATCCGATCTCGGTTCTATGGATATGAATCACCCAAATCCGATCCCCGTTCCTTCGTACCAATTATCGAATAAAATATGTTAAGTGGTTAATTAACATTCAAATAATTTGTTTCTTTTCTTTTGGAAAAGCTTAAATATGATCTTTTAGAGCATCCAGGCTTTCCTTTCGATCTGTTCCATCCCTCGTCTAAAAAAGAAAACAAAGGCCAGATAAGTTCAGGGCACTGGTTGCTTCATCCCTAACCTTAGTTAAACATCTTGTTTTATTTTCCCAGATCTCACAGGTGGGACAAATGTACTAGTCGTTTGCGCATACTCAGTTTGTTATCACATTCAATATTCTTCACTTTTTGTTTAAGTGGCATAAACAATTCCTCTTAACCATTTATTCAAACTTATATTAGAATATCCAAATCATCTTTAAATTACTTAATTATTCTTTTAAAGCCATTCACAAAAGATTTAGGAAAGAATTGTTAAGTTTAAAACTCATATTCAAAAGGTTATTGAATTCTCATCATAAAAGTGCCGCGGAAAGAGCTATATAAGCTTCTTTAATTTAAACAACTTTTTTATACTTGAAAATTCATATTTTCAATTACAAATCTCTTATAAACCATTTTAAAAGATTTATCAAATTTATTTCATATTTTTAATCTTTTAAAAATATCATTTATAACGAATCCTCTTTTGGATTCTGAATTGCAAAACCGCGATGTTTTAGAAAACTGTTTTGGATATATTTCAAAATCTACTTGATTGATTTTCTTTCTTTGTTGGAAAACTATTATCATTGTGGACCAAAGAATTTTTATTTTGAAGAAATCTGACTTATAAATCATTCTCGATACTAGTTTAAAGTTACGGGTCGAAATTTACGAACTACCGCTATGCAACGAGCTCGATTTTGACCAATTTTGCAAATTGCTTCGGAACTTGTCCGAAACACTTCAAAAAAAATTTAAACCATATTTTAACTATTTTAACTTATTTAAAACAATATTTTTATCATTTCAAACTCATTTTTCATTTTATTTCTATTATAATATTATATCATCGTAATATCATTTCTAACCTTTTTAGATCATTTAAAATCATTAAGTGGCTAAATAACCTTCATACACATATTTTTACGGATTTAATTGTCATTTAATTTACCATATTTAATTACTAATCGTTTCTCTTATTATTATCAAACAAATTTAGCATCCATATAATCAATCACATAATCAACCAATTTGCAACCAAGTTATCAAACATTTAACCATCCAACATATTTAAACTTTCAAATCATTATACTTAAAATAATTTATGGATTTATTAGTAAATAAGAGTACTCACCTTTAACCAAATTGTTCACTTCCTTCCAACATTTATTACATCCAACAATTCACTATTTTTTTAACTTTAACCAACTTCGAAAAATTCGGCAAAGCTTCCGCAGCACCTTGAATTTGCTCTTAGCTCCTTTAATGAAATCGACGGTACTTCCTTATCTTTTTCATGCTCTGGAGCTTCATGACTTGCTCCGTCCTTCTAAATGGTTCGGCCTCCTCCTATACCACTCCTTCGTCCACCATTTCTTTACTTCTTAAATGCTAAACCATGTTTTAATGGTATTCTATGGTTTTGGCAAAGTTTGGTTGTGTTCGGAGTTGATTTTGATATAATTTTGAAAATTCAGTAAGGAAAATAGGGAAGAAGAAGCCATTAATGAGAGCTTTTAGAAGGAAGAAGAAGAAGGTAGAAATAGTATGAAAAAAAGCGAGAAAGTGGTTGGTATTTATAGAAAAATAATGAAGTGGGAAGTTACCAAAATATCCCTTTACCAAATTACCAAAATAACTTTACTTACTTCTTAAGTAACCTTATTTTTTTTCAACACTTACATCACATTTCAAAACATTACTTTATGTTATTTTCGCTTAGATATTAAGTAAAGAAATTTATAATTATGTTTCTTTGATTTGATGTTTTACCTTTTGACTTTTGTACTTTTTTGTCTTTTTATGCTTACTTTTTGTTAATTATATTGTAGAATTTTATAAGTCTGTTTAGTAAAAGTAAACTTGATTTATGAATAATTAATACTTATACTATTTGAATATACAATACTATATAAGAAAATAAAGGTGTGACGATGTTGCGACAACTTTTAATCGAAAAAACGTTTATTTTCAACAAAATGTTTTACGGTCGCATTTTGACGTTTTAGTTAAACTATTTATTTATCTAAACCAAATATAAAAATAAACTTTTTTATTTCTCTAAATAAATTAAAACATGTCCCTTTATATTTTAAAATCATATTTAAATAATATCAAAATCTCTAATTTTACAGTGTATGTAAAACCGACAAAATGCGACAAAACTTGGTTATTTTTGTAAAATGATTATTAACATACCTTTAAATATTTTAACATACTTTTATTATCTTTATTAAATTTATTCAATAAGATTTATCTTTTAAAATAAATATTTAAACTTTTTTATTTAAGCATTTTTTTAACAAAACTTAACTTTTGTTGATTTATTCTAAAGTCCAAATTTATACATTTTAAATTATCAAATATAGGAATAAATAATTTCTTTATTATTGTCTATTATATATAACTTATTTTTCAAATTTTTAACCTTTTTAAATTCAAAACAAACGAAATCTCTCATTTTCGAAGTAGTGAAATTATAGGTCGTTATACCATCCAGCTCCCTAAGGAGATTATTGATGCTGGTATTGCTTTTTACAAAGAATATTTAGTTGGTATATTGTAGATAAGGCACCCCATTACTCTATTGTGAAACAACAAATCCTTGATTATATGGAAATTGCGTGTTAAGGTTGATATTAGGTGTGATAACTCGATGTACCTTTTTAAATTTTCTACCCTTTTGAAAGATCATATGTTTTGGAAATGGGACCTATTATTATTGAGGGTAAAGTGCTTATCATTACTCTTTTAAACCCTTCTTTCGACCTAGCCCATGAGCAAGTGTTATCTATTCCCGTTTAGGCTCATATATCTAATATCCCAATGGTTCTCCTATTGCTTAAGGGGGATAATTGGATTGTCAACCATATAGGTTAGTTAATTTGTTTTGACATCTCAACTGAGTATAGGTAGATGCTCGGTTTCACCAAGGCTCTTATCAAAATCACCCCCTCCAGGCAGTTACCTACCCGTATCCTGATTTCCCCAGCTTTTGATAAGGTTTCCTTTATAGACATTGCATACCAGTGGAATCCACTTATTTGTGATCATTGTCATTCCTTTAGCCATACTTTGGCATTCTGTCCCCATTCGATGGATGTCCCTGATAGGCTTCCTACTAAGAACCCCCTTAGTAAGCCTTCGTCTAAATGTTGGCAGGTCAAATCCACAATACCTTTTCACTTACCCTGACCGGTGCTCCCTCTTCTCCCTCTAATCCTTTCCCTCCGTCAATCCCGTTAGTGCTCATTTTTATCCGCCATCCTCGTCTAGGACTTCCTCTGATGCGACGTCGCCCACTTCATCAACTCTACCCTTATCTACCCCTGTGCCCCTTGTCCTTGATCCACCATTTTCTCCACCACTAATCTACAATTAAAGTTTATTGAGGTTCTCCAGTCGAACCCTTCTAGTGCTGAGCTCATTGCTCAAGAGATTATTTATAGGCGAGCCATTGATTCGCCGCTGGTTTGCTGTGCTAAATCTAGAATTTGGTCCCATCGGGCGAGTGGTTTCTTCGAGGTGGAATATCTTCTCTAAATGGGTCTCTGATGATGATGCAGATGAATGGAACTTTACTAATGGATTATTAATGAAAAGTTGGTCTCTATAATGATGGTGAATATGGTGCAAACAATGAACCAATATTAGTTGCTCTAGATTGGGATTAGAAATTTATTTTCTCTTTTCTCACTCTAGGATATTCCTTTGACATTACTAGCTGATTCCATAGATGTGCCCATATTTAGTTGTGATTGTCTTTCGCTGGTTCTTTTAGTTGCTTTTTTGATATATTTGTCTTTGTAATGACCCCTTTTTCGTACACTTTAAGATAAAAATGAACCATACATGTCTAACCCAAATTGAGTGGAAAGATGGATAATTAGGGTAAAGAAAGAAGGAAGATGACAGGAAGAAAATGAAAAACACAGAATCTTACAGCGGAACAATTAATCTATATTATATATAACAATCTTTACACAAAAAAAAAACTGTAATATATGTATATATATGTATATATATATATATACACATCAATCAAATTATACTAACCTATTCAGTGCGGACAGTTATAACAACCTGCTCTAACAATTGCTGAACAATATACAACAATGTATGCAACAGAAACATAACCATCTACATGAATACATCTCTAGGCCTCTAGCTCCTCTCCTGAAGCTCCAAAATATCTAAGTAAACCTGGAAATATGCTCAGTCTGACCCGAGGATTATAGGAAAACAACGCCCTGGTCAGTCTGGTAAAACTAGCATGAGAACATAAATCATAAGAAACTTTATTTGTTTTAACTTTTAAAATTCTTTAAAATCAAAGGTATCTCGTAAGACCACGCCGCACATAAACACAGATGGGTTTTTACCTTACGATATCTAGAACTTTTTAATTTAAAATCCTATGATATTATAATACTGTTTAAGTACAAATACTTATTAAAATAGCCATTACATTAATTACATTCCAACATACTAAGCTCTACAATCAAAACCATAAAGTCACATATTAGAGAATGGATTTCATACAATGACTAAGCACAGTGTTACCATCTATCACGGTACATGTCTAGAAAATGTACTGAGATCGAACCTATCAATCCTTGCCAACACAAGATCAGCCTACCCCTTACTGGATATTACCGAATATATCATTACCCTGGCTGCTTTGCAACCCTTTTGAGATCTCATGCACAACCAATCCATAAATATGTAGATGTATCTAGAAGGATCACATCATACCCTAATGGATGTGACCCACTTAGCCTTGCTTCTTTCCCTTGATTTTCAGTCATTCCCTGTTGGTGAGGCTTGAGGCTATGAATACCTTTCAAGAAATTCACACATAGAATGCTCATTTCCCTCCAATAACAATATGCTGATAGCATTTATCCATACAAGTCTGTTCTGGGTTTGAACGAAACTGAATGTACTATTCCTATTACATCCATTTTGGAATCACCCTTAGGATTAGTAGCAATTAGCCCTTACACTTCACATCTCTTTCTTCGTTTCCATGCTCTTCATAACGTCATCACTCCGAAATGAATTCGTTGGATCAAAGTGGTTTTCGGATAAAATATCCGATCCCGATCTCTTCGAAACAATGTTCGATAATTTTCGGTAAACTCAACACCGGCTCTCTAGGAAATAAACAGATAAAGATAAGATCGTAGATCATCTCCTAACCTTTAGTGGACGGATTTCCTTATCATCGTCCTAGAAGAACGAAAGGAGTTTATACATACAGTATAGCACCATCGACGGTAAATGTATTAGATAATTCCCGTGTTTCTCCTAGAAATTTCCAGATTTACGTTTTGGTCCAGATTTGATAGTCGTTATTTAACTATCAAATAAACAACCATTCAAAACAAAGATTAAATTTCCCATAGAAATCACTAAGCCTCATTTTAAATAAATTTCCATTATTTTAAAATCACTTTTTAAATACTTGGAATCACTTCCATATACTTACTTCAATAGGATAAGTATACTCACAGACCTCTATACTTCCAATACTTAGAAAGTGTAACCATATATTTATCTCAGTGGTATAAGTATATTCACAAACCATTCCACCTTTCAAAAGCTTGGAAACTTCTCCATATACTTATACAATGATATAAGTATATTCACCAAACACTTTGAAATATTTCCTATTTTGAAATCACATTTAAGTGTTCACACTCGAATGTCATCTAAAATGGAGAAACCCAAAACACCAATCTCTTTATAAAACATTCTTCTTAAATTCCAATCCCCATTAATAATACTTCTCCTTCTTAGATTCCTTAGAACTCATTTATAAATTCCTTTATAATTTCCCAAAACAAGTTATAAAACTCTTCTCATATTTAATCCAACTTCTTAACTGACTCTTTAAGCCATTACATCCCCTTGATAAACCATTAGTTATTTAAAATAGATTTAAATTAAAATTTACTATTTAAACATCCTTATATTCAATTTAAATCAAATCTTATTTTAAATAATACCTTTAGAGTCTATTTACTAATATATTAGGTTAATTTCAACCACTATTATTGTACTAATATATTAACTCCAAATCAATATTAATATAATAATTTATAAATTCGTTATTAAAACAGTAATTAATTAACCTTATAATAATATTAAAATAAAAATTAATTATCCTTTAAATATAACTAAATAACTTAAATTAATATAACTAATTAACTTTAATTAAAATTTTAAGTACGGTTAAATCATATATATAATTAACTCAAATATAATTAACATTTCTAAACCATAACTAAATAACTTTTAAATAGTAATTAAACATTCTTAAATAATATTAAGAAACAACTTTCAAAAATCATACTAATAAAATAATTAACTTCAAATCATTATAAAAATAATTATAAATTATTTTTAAAACATTGCTTTTAATAAGTTATTACTTTTTTTAAATTTATTACTAATTAATAATTTTCTTTAACCTTTATAGTAACCTAATTATTCTTAAAATGACCTTCAAACCAATAATTAGCTTTTCAAATTCGAAGGAGGTTTAACGATCACCATGGTACTTAACAAGCTACCATATTATTCGATTTTAACCCTTCGAGTTAATAACAAATATTTACAAAATCTACAACTATGTAAATAAATCCAACACTTAACCATCATTAAATAATATACTACTTATCCTAAGAAAATAACAATTAACGATATATATTATTAAACGTCCAAAACTATAAAATAGCAGAACGAGTATTTATTTAGCTAATCAATTTTCAAATTATTTTAATTAGTGGAATGATGTTTTATTCCGCTAAATAGATGTCCAACTATCATATTCAATCCAATTTAACTCGACAGTAATTTATTTAGCCAAATAAACATCGATAACTAATGTCTATAAATTCAAACGACGTTAAAATAACGTGATTTAAAAATCTGTCAGTTTCCATATATCATAAATTTATACTTGTCCAAAATTATCAATAGGTCTCACTATAATTTTGTACTCGTTCATACAAGTATAATGCAAAAATTCGCATGTAAATCGGGTTAAATATGAGCAAGATATGTAATTTTGAATTATAAATGCTTATATAATTGAATTTAAACAATAAACTAAATCCTTACCCAAGACAACGTAGGCCGAGCCCACGTATCCCAACCGCATCCGAAAAGGCACTAGATCTCCTTCTTCTTTCTCCCACAACACAAGCTTCCTAGAGTAAATTTTTTTGCATGCGTTCATGTGCATGTGCATAAGCACCCAAGCCCGCTATCCAACCAACCAAAACCATCAGCAAGCTCGCCTTCCTATGCCCGACCTCTTGGACCCAAAGACAACATGCGTGCAACCCGTATGGCAATTGGAACCCCAAATTCAACTTCAACGAACCCTTGAATGTGCGACATAATTCTCCTCCGTTCTTGGCCAAAATCGGTTACAAGGTGCAATTTTCTTCCCCAAGTGCAACGCTACCCTCTATTTTCAATATCGACGCACCTATCATCAACAAATGCCAATGCCGGCTTATGATGATCGTCAATCATCGTCACAGAACTTCGCCAAAACACTACCCAAAATTCTACTCCTCAATACGAACTCGACGACGTATGTTGTGCCGAAAAATTCAAAGTATATAGGAAGAATCAATATTTTTGAATTTTATGTACATTTTTCCCCTCTTCTAATTAATCGACGATTTCTCGATCGTCATTCAATGAAATCAAGTGAAACTAATTTAAAAAAAAAATCTAAGGACTGAAACACACAACTTTCGTTCAGATAACTTGAGCAATAACTTGATAGCTTAGGGGATATTGATTTTTGAAACATAAAAAGGAGGTGGTTTCCATGCTTTATAAGTTTACAAAGGAAGATAAAGGAGAATGAGATCAGCTGCACCCGTATATATCTGAGTGAAATCCTAAGACATAGAAACCAAAGCCTCAGGCTCAATCAAAAAAGACAACAACAGGTAGACCGAGGGGAGAACGGGACCAATAGGAAGGAGGAGCATGCAAAAGAAACACCAAATATTGGCTTGGGAAAAAATAGTGTACCATGTGTACATAAATATATTTGGTCTTAAAATTGAATAGATTAAGGAGTCCAGCTACTCCTTATCGTGTCCGTGTCCGAGCGGTGAACGACAAAAAATAATATATGATCGCGTATAGCAACATTATATGATCACAAAACAAAAATAAAATATGCAAGTTATTAAATTCTATGAAGTTTCAAAACACCAGCATTTGCTGTAAAATATGTCAAATGAGAATTTGTTTATTTTCCAAATTAAAAATTATGGAAAAATTCTAAAAGCTAAATTAAAAATACATCATTGAGAATCAAGTCTCATACTTAAATAGATAATTAATTGTAATTTAATTCAAATTCGAATATTTAAACAAATTAAATATTCAATTTGAAGGCCCAAAAAAATACGGGTCATTACACTCTTCCCCCTTAAAAAGAATTTCATCCTCGAAATTTCAGCATGGGGATATTCAATACTATTCATAAGCCCGCATGATGTTCATAGATCATCCATATACAAAATTAGAGTCGATCACCACTCGAATACATGACTCTACCTCCAAACCAGTATCGTTCACCTAATTTATTAGTGTTGACCCAGATCAGGTTCCTTGATTAGGAACCTCTGCTCTCCTTACATAGCTATAGCTATGATAGAAAATCTTGGTTCCATATAAAGAACCCTCTTCGAGTGCTCGCCATCGGAAATCAAGTAATAGATCCTTATTTGGAACGGTGTGAAACACCTCAAGCCTTATACTCGAATGTTAAATCAAATCTATTTGGAAAGAGAAATGATCTACATACACCTTCGCACTTATTTAATTAGTTATTTCTAATACCAATTTTATACTCATGTTTGTGAAAACATTTATAAACTCAATTTAAACTCCCAGATTTATATAATATCCTATCACAATCCAGGGACATACACAACCATCCAATTCAAACTTTTATTTTAGGAATTCACTTAAGAATTTTAAATGCTTGGTTTTCATTCAAAACACTGTTTGAAACGATACCATATATTTTGGATACTTAAGAGTCAAGTACATAGATATATATATTTTTTCAAAAACTTCTGAAATGATATTTTAATCCATAACATATATATATAGATATATATATAGTTCGAGTAACCCCAAAAGTATACCAAGGAACTAGGCACAACCAAACAATATCATATACTTTCTTACGGGAAGAATAATACTCAAGAGAGACGTTTACCATCTAGACGTGTCTCTTACCCATTTTTAGTTACTTTCGAGCCACTCGAACTAGTTAACTTAAAACTACCACTTTCTTTCAAACACATGTAGAAATAATATCATAAGTATATTTTTAGCAAAAATGCTTTGTTGAAATATCCAATTCCAATTTGCTTAAGATTTTTTCGGATCCAAACTTTTTCCGACTGTATAATGCTAAAGAGAATCATTTACTAAGTGCATAATACTGTTCGCCTAAGCAAACATCTGATCATCACTTAGAAGATTATTCCGATCACCACAAAATGAATCAAGACTTGTTCCCTAAACTAATCCAAAGAAATGCACATTTCCATAAAATTTCTTTCAAAGGTATTTATACTTAGATATACTATTTTCAAAATATAGATACACTAAAACCCCTTCAAGAAAACTATTATTACCGTTCCTAAATTCATTCATACTCCAAACTATATCAAATAAAACTATTATTTCTTTTTCTCCAAATCATTTGAATTAATAATATACACTTTTACTTTATAGTAAATCAAACCATACTTTTGGAATCAAATCAAAATTAGTTTTATCTGGGTACCATGGCAATAATTTTCTATTTAAAACTCGAAAATATTTTCAATATTATATTAACCCTTTAAACCTTGAAAACCAATTTTTCAAAATCATCGAGATTTAAATTCTCAAATTCCTTTTATTTATACACACATTTTTATAAATCAAATTTATAAAATATTTCCTTTTAATGGAAATCATTCTCAAATATTTATTGTGAAAATATTATAGCTCCCTCATATAAATCATCTTTCAAGTAGTTATTCCAGAAATATTTAAGTTTCCTTTTATTGAACCCTAATTTAATACAACTAACTTTAATATTCAATCATTTCCAGAATATTTGTTTCCAAATATTCCTAATTTTCTTTTAATAAAAAAATGTTTATTTAAACTTAATCACATCAATTATTTAAATTTAATCACATCAATCTTTGTATTTCTAGAATATTTATTCCAAAATATTCAAATTCTCTTTTAAATAAACATCTTAGTAATCAAATTTCAACTCAACATTATCAACGAATACCTTACATTCAAATTGTGAAA
Organism: Allium cepa; assembly: GCA_030765085.1. Lineage (NCBI taxonomy): Eukaryota > Viridiplantae > Streptophyta > Magnoliopsida > Asparagales > Amaryllidaceae > Allium > Allium cepa. The sequence goes on from CM060928.1 coordinate 622,729,256, forward strand.
CTTAATTCACAAGGTATTCGTTTCAATGTTTTCAAATTCCTATCTACCCAAACTAAGTTTCAAAAAGAGAAGATTAAGATCGATCGATCGATAATTGTCAATGCTAAAAAATGGCCGAGCATGACTAACCAAATTCCAAATGATAATGATGGAATACTATCACTCTTAACAACCAAGCACAACCAAGATTAAGACCTAATAACCAATATATATGTGTGTGTGTTTGTGTAGCTACATGCCCAAAGACCACATATGTCCTAGGTACAACCTATAGTACCTTCTGTATCCTCCTCGAAAAGGACTCCATCGTCTCACTGCCAGAGCGTACTGAAACTACATTTGTAAAGGACAACTTCGTGAGACCTACAGTATAGATGTTCCATCGCCTATTAGGAAAACGTGAAGCTACATCTGCACTAGCTTATACAAATGCTCGGACATCCACAATGTACCACCCAGTGCGTACCTTGAGGACTACACGTAATATTTCTGTCTACTCTTTGAATTCCACTAACAAGGTCTACCTTCTACGAAACTTAGTCGGATGTTTTCTATATCTGTAAAGGTACACTTCGTTAGGCTTACAATAAAGATATTCTATTTGGTCTGTCACTTTTCTCATCGTGGATATGGCCTCACGCAGCCACCCCTCAACTAATTGAAAGACCCTTCAAAATCTAAATGGTCGTGCCCTATTGCAAACAATCTAAGTATCCAATTAGCTATGTCCCTCGTTCCACGCCTCGATAGTGAAATAATCATTGGTCTATTTGTTTAACTCTAGTCTTTCCCAAACTCGCTTTGACTGATGATGGCTTGATCTTTGCATGTGACTATCCTTTTGGGTCCTGCCCACTATAACCTACTCGCATCTAAATTACGGTGTCATACGAATATCCTACTCCATCATCAATCTTTTGACTGCCTATAAAAGTATGCTTCGTTGGGCCTGTAATGTAAAAGCAATAAAGGTATACTCTCTTGATGGACCACTACATACCTGCTTCTGGGGGTGCAACTTCATTAGGCCTAACCCATAAGGCCATCCTAGAGTATCCTCACGTCATGCTGAAGTCCCGTACTTCCTTTTATCTCGAACTAACTAAGTTCGATGTGCTCTTTCTGTACTAAAATCTATGATGAACTACTTCGTTAGGCTCTTTACCTAGATTCTCTTTTGGGTTACTCCAAACTTACCTTACCATTATATTAGACCCTACATCTAATCTTTTAGTATGCATTTAGTTTAATTTTCTTATTTTATTGGCTACTTATTTACCTAATTAGCAAGCCCAACCCCACCTATGTGTGAGACCTTAAATCCTAGACCTAAAAAGGAATGTTGCCGGTATGGGCCACTTTTATTTTTTTGCTTATTAACTTAATCCAAGATCTAATATGATAAAATAAGCCTCTTCTATTTCTTTCTTTTTAATTATAACCAACTTATTATAATTATACTAGCAATTGTCACTTTTATATTCTTTTCTTTTTATAACCTACATGTTATAAATGTAATTGCAAGTGCCTCTTTTCTATTCTAATCCGTCTTCTTTTATTATGATACTAAATTCTCTTTAGTTCTCTTATATTATATGTCAATCTTAGCTTGGGATTACATCCAACTATCTTAAATTACTTATCATAATAACCGCTTTACTTTTTATTCTACTATCCGTGCAGTAGATGCAGATCATGTCACTGTTTATTGTTTCTAGTCTTGTCAAATAATTAACTTGATTATTTCCTCTTCTTTAATTTTTTTAAAGCTACACATTATTCTCTTTTATTCTAGGAAGTAGTTCTATTCTATTTCGTTGGTTACAAAAACTAAGCTAAAAATCCATTTTCATATTTTAATACTAAATAATGCTATAAACAATAATTCGTAACTGTAAGATATTTCTTTTATTGTTTCTTTAATTGTTGGATAATGCAAAATATTGTAATGTCTCTATTTTGCACTAATTCCATTTTTTTTGCTTTTATTCTTGCAGTTACATTTATTATAATTCTAATATTAAACCATGCAAATGTATTCCCTTTTCTAAACCAACCAACTAACCTATCACTAACTTCCAAATCAAATTATTAAAATTTTCCCTTTTTAATTCATTTTACAATTTACCGTATTCTCATTTTAGGCTCATGTCTTTCTCTATAACTTTTAAGCCTAATATTACTTATATTTAATTGGATTTCTTTCTTTTAACATATAAATAATTAAATAAAAGTACGCTTCTCTTATAAAATTTACAGTTTAACATAACTAATTAGTAGACTAATTACTGAAATAAATGTTGAATTCAATATTTAACGGGAATCGAACGATAATATATGTCATAAACATAAAAGAGATATAATTTAAATCCACTCACCAGTCGCCCTTAGCTTTACTCCATGGTCTTCATGGATCCCCTCCTTAGGTGTCTAATATTTTTATTAAAAAGTTATTATCCCTAGAAATATTTTCTATTCAGGGTTTACCCTCAGGCAATGAACCCAATTGCTAGAAAATCTGATTGTGACAAAATAGCTAGGCCTACGGTTCTATTTATAGAGGAGTTTAGGGATCTCAGACTATTGGATTGAATCTGGTGTAACCACGTCAAGGTGCACTGTGAATCATTGGATCTAGAAAACAAAGACTCTGATTGCTCAAAAATCGGAATTATAAGCTTCGACACATCCGTAGACGATTTCACGTCCAGTGCAAAACGTGGGTCGACCTATAGGTCGACCTGTGTTTTTTGGGGGTCGACCTTGGGGTTAACTCTTGTGCTTTGCGGGTCGACCTCTAAGGTGTTACTTTTTTCTTTTTCTTTTTGTTCAATTCTGATTTCTTGTTCTTCTTATAACTTCTTCATATTAACTCGGATGTCGACAAGTTATATATGGAAACTGATCAGAAAATCATCACGAATGCAATAGTATATGTTTCAAGGCCATATTCTGGCAATTCTAAAAATGTTTAGTTTCACTGTTTATCGCTATTTGATTAATTAATTATCTGAAATGTTGGGTGTTACAGAATGGAAGTGTCTTTTCGTCTTATCTCTTCTTGAATGGACATGACCGTTGTTTTCCAATATATACCAGACTTCCAAATGAATTTTATTAACTACTTTCTTATTTTTCTCTCAACTTTTCACTCTCTTTATTTCTAAATCAATTTCTTTCAAAACTCTATCGAAATTCAATCGGAATCAAATTCAATCATCATTAATTTGATTCTTTTTCATATACTCTCTGATTTTTATCATCTCTCTAAAGATCAAAGTGCTATTCAAGAGTTATATGATCGATTGTAATCAAGATCTAAGATTGGAGTTTGTAAACTCTATCAAATCGTACTCTTAGACTCTATGGTATGCTTGGTATCCCTGAAATTTAAGTAGGTCTGATTATAGTCTGATCGAATCAATTAGGTATGCTTAGTAGCCCGTAAATCTAGAGGGTGTGCTTGTGGCCTGGAAATTATGTGGCTCTACCTACAGCCAGGATTTTGAAGGGTGTATCTTATAGCCTTGAAATCGAGATTGCATTTGCATTTACTAGTTGAAAAGAAATCCGTACAAGGAATTTGTGAGACTGGATGTAGGGTAATTCCGAACCAGTATAAATATGGATGTGTACTTTCCTTTTTTACTTCTACTGCATTTACTTGTGTCTGTATTTTGATTCTGTGATGTTTAATTCCATCATTCCAGGTAAAATCTTAAAGAATTTGAATAATATTCATAAAATCCATTAAACATTGTTCACCCCCATTCTACCATTAATTTAGCCTTAAGATCACCATTCCACTGACTCACATTTGGAATCAAAGCATTGGTTTTCAAAGTATTCATCTTATAACTCTTGAAAAAGTTTAAATGGCTGCCAATACTGGTAATACTTCTATTAGTAACACTATTAATACACTTCTTAGTAACTCATTTATCGAAGGACAATCCATTGCTAGACCTCTACTTTTTAATGGAACTAATTACGCATATTGGTCATATAGAATGAAAATTTATTTATAGTCAATTTTGGTTTGAACACTTGGAATATCACTAACTAAGGACAATGAACCCAAAACTAATTTTGCATAATGGACCGCTGACCAAAAAGCTGTTGCACAAAGTGACTCTAAGGCTATGAATATATTATCTTGTTCATTAGATAGAAATGAATTTATTAGAGTATCTATATGTAAGTCTGCATTTGAAATTTGAAGAACTTTGCAAATTACACATGAAGGGACAAGTAAGGCCAAATAGACCAAAACTTCCATATTTACAAACCAGTTTCAGTTATTCAAAATGAGCCCAAATGAGTCCAAATCTGATATGAATAATAGATTCCAATACACTCACTCATTGCACTGGATAAAAGTTTTTCTGAAGAGGATCAAGTTATAAAAATCCTCAATTCACTTTCTCCTGAATGGGATCAAAAGACTCTTGCAATAGAAGAGGCTAATGACATTAGCACTCTAAAAATTAAAGAGCTAATTGGCAATTTAATGTCTTTTGAAGCGTAAATGCAGGGCATGATAGAAGTAAAGCAATAGAGAAGAAATTTATAGCTTTTAATGCAATGGCAGATAATCTGGATTCAAATAGCGATAAAGATGAAGAAATTGTTTCATGACAAGGAATTTCATAAAATTTCTAAAATATAGAAAGATGAAAAATTTCGAAAGAAACAACAACAAAAATCCATGAAGCAGAAGTGGAAACGAAAATGGCATTAGATGTTATAACTGTGAGGACCTTAGTCATTTAAAACAAGACTGTCCACATCTCGATAAATTGATACTACACCAAACACTGATTCATCCAGGAAACAAAGAAGAGCTTATACTGCAACAATAGACGATTCAGATACATCCTCAAGTGATAATGAATCACATATAGAAATTGCTAACATGTGCTTCATAGCAATACATAAATCAAAACAAAATGGTGAAATGGATCAGAAAAACGTATGCATTTAATATATCAAAAGTCCTTTTAATTTCTTAAAAGAATTTTTCTTTTCTTTTGGTTACTTTATTAATTATTAGGAGTATCCTATAGATTAATAATAATATTGGTCAAATGTTTTGTGATTATATTTTAAATATAAATATTTTATATATTTTAATAAAAAATAATATATAAAATATATTTAAAATTATTTCAAACTTATTTTTTTTTGAAAATAGAATAATTGTATATAGATCTATATAATAAAGTTAAACCAAAACCATTTGTGAAAATTTCGGCCTATATGTTGACGTACCTCACGAGCATACGTCGACATATGCAGATAGAGTTTGAATTTGAATTTCGATTCCAAATTTAAAATTTAAATTTTCTACCACTTTTCACCAACTCCTATGATTTGAAACGTTGCCTTTTGACTAGAGAACATATCCTTTGATTCTCTATTTACTTACTATATCTTTATCCATTCATTTCTCACTTTCATTTCCAAATTTAAAAATCATAAGCTCTCTTGTCTCTTTGAAATATTCTTCAATGGCATCCTCAAGAAATATTAAGGCAACCATGATGCTTTCTAAGAAAATAAAAGAATATCTTTTCAATGATCAAGAAGCCATTCAGCCCTATATCCAGTATTTATCTTTTGGAAAAGTCTTTCTCCGAAGATTTGCTATTTTTGAAGAATTTTCTACTTACGATCTTTTCAATCTTTGTTTACAAAATGAAATTCTTGGTTAAATCAATGCTTCTCAAAATGATTTTGTTTATTGTCCAAAATTAGTAAAGATGTTTATGCATATTTAAAAGGAAACTTTTACGATGGCAGAGAAGGAGAAGTATGGGGTGGTCTCAAATGGACACAAATTATTTAAAATTGTGAACTTTTGGGTCACGTTCTTGGATGCAGATGTAGTGGAATGGACCTTTCATCTTTTCCAATTGATTTCAAAATCATGAAGTAATTCATGATATTTTTGAAAGTGATGATGATTTTGAATTCAAAAACAAAAACTTGCATCCAAAAGAAAATTTTTAAACCTTCTTTTGTAACAAAGTATCACTCCAAGAACGGATAATTATATTAACCCAATTCAAAAAGTTTTCAAACCTCCTTTTGCAATTTTTGGCCAATACGACATATATTAGTCTCATGTCATTTTGGATGACCTTTTTCCTATGAATATTTATAAACATGAAAACATACTATTTCATGGTGTCATCTTACTTGTATTTTCAATTATTTTAATGTTGACCTTAAAGGAGAGGAAACAATTCCTTGAAAAAAATTTGACAAGGCCAACATTTCACTTATGCATACTCTACCCTTTTTTGAGCCTTATGAAACACTTGTGGAAATGGAACAAATGTTGGCTTGGAAATAAGAGCATGAAGTAAGAGAAGAGGAGGAAAAGGAAGAGGAAGGAGATGAAATGGAGGTCGAGGAGGAAGAACAAGTAGAGGAAGAGGATACTTTTTTGGAAAGTATCAACATGCCACAAATCCATCCAACAAGAATCTTCTCAAAAATCAAGAGAAGATCATCCATAACCAAAGTAAGCTTAAAAAATCATTTTCAAAGGAATTTAGTTCAATTTCCGAAAAAATGGATAAATTCTATGGAAAGATCATCCGCAAACTTGGTGGTTCTTCTTCATCTTCATCCATATATTTCTAGATGTTTGTTTAAACTATCCTTATATTTGGATTTTCTAGTTTTAGTATATGATAAATCTTATGTATCTTTTCATTTCTTTATGTTCTTTGTAATCTCTTAATAAGTATTAATGAAAAATCCATTTGCTTGTTTTTATACATCTCTGAAAGACATGGCAGTATAATAGTATAAGCTAAACACATAATAGTATAAGTATACCCTATGTATATATGTCGACATACAACAGTAACTTTTCAAAAAAAATTAATTTTGAAAATTGAAAAGAAAAAAAAATGTCTATTCCAACGAATTTTCAACCCTTTAAAAATCAATTGAGACCAGAAATCATTATTTTCTACTATCTTTCTTATTCCTTTGCATTCCTAAATTCTAAATCCAAAATAATTTCTTCTCCTAACCAAAAACTACTGACAACCTAGAACAAACTCTTGAATCATTAAAGAACATTCCTACTTTCATCCTAAGAAATCAGAGGCACATGGAATAGAGTCAAATGCAGATGATCAAGGCGCAAGAAAGGCATTTCAACGTAATTTAGTGGATGATTACTACCTTGAGCAAAGAAGAATCAACCACCAATCTAAAGTGTGCCATCAACAAAGATGATGAAGATCGGGATGCTATCAAAGCGGATTCAACCTTTGGCATTGATGGATGGTTTGAAGTTCCTTAAAGTGTCTAGTTTGAATAGGTTTGATTGTATATAAATAATAATACTTGGTTTTGTTTGAATTTGATTGGTTTTGATTTATGTGACTTTGTTTGAATGCCATGTGATAACTTCGTTTGATTGGATGAATATTTGGATTGATTATTTCATGATTATCTAATTTTACATATCATTATATTTAATTCTTATACATATTGATTAGTATTTTATTTAGGGAAGTTAGAGTTAGGATTATAGTAAGAGTTACTATTTTAATTTCAGGAGGTTATTTTTTCGTTGATGACAAACGGGGAGAAATATATAAAATCCAAGCATATATTATAGGGGACTTTTGTAACTCAATGTGAGTTATACTATATTTTATATGTAGAGTTGTCATCATCAAAATAAGGGAGATTGCTATTAACTTAAGTATTGGTTTTGATGATAACAATTATAGAACATTATATAAAATATAGATACTAACATTTTATCAAGATATATATAGCATATATTGCATGATATTAGACGTGTATTGATTAAGAAGACTGTACAATATCAAGAGTAGATTCAAGATGCTGATATAGAGTTTCAAGAATTCAGTAATGAAGACTCATGAGTATTGAAGAGTTCAAGAGTTCAAGATATTCTAAATAAGTTATAGAGTCATAAAATTTATGTTAAAACCTTGATAGCACTTTCCTGATCTTTCTCATCTTTTCTAATTCTGTTTTAATTTTTTTTTTCAAATATCCTGGTTTTAAATAATCTTCTCAAAATGATTTTCAATCTCTTATACTTATAAAGATGTTATTTTAATATTTTTAAGTTTATATAAATATTGACTTTTTTGTTTATACTTTAATAATTTATAAACTAATTGATTTTATATATTATATTGAATATTCTAATTAAATATTACAAAATTATTTTATAATGTTTTATGAAGTTTTTATGTAATTAAAATATGTATAAACTATGTTTTTTTCTCAAAAAAATATGTATAAACTATGATTAAATGTTTGTACAGAATTTGGAAACATTTTATAAAACTTAATATTTACATAACAATTTTGATTAAGTGATTTTTCAAAATACAAAGGGATATGTCGACATATCCTCGTACATTTCAAAATTCAAATTTGAATGGACCGGTTTTTCCGTCATATCTTTTCACGAATGGACATAATAGTTGTTTTCCTATTACCAGACTTTCGAACAAATTTTTGTTAACTACTTTCTTATTTTTTTCTGCATTATTCACACTTGATTTCTAAATCAATTTCCATCAAAACTTTGCCAAAATTCAGCCAGAATCAAATTCAATCATTACTAGTTTGATTCCCTTTCATGTTCACTCTTATTTCTATCATCTCTCTAAAGATCAAAGTGATATTCAAGGGTATAGCATCAATTGTAATCAAGATCAAAAATATGAGTTTGTAAACTCTATCGAATCATAAGCTTATACTATGTGGTGTGCTTTGTATCTCTAAAATCCATGTAGGTGTGATTGTAGCCTGATTAAACAAATTAAGTGTGCTTTGTAGCTTGTAAATCTAGTGGGTGTGCTTGTGGCCCCGAAAATCAAGTTGCTCTATCAGAGGTCGGGATTTTGGAGGGTGAGTCTCCTAGCCTTAAAATCGAGATTGTATTTGCATGTACTAGTTGAAATGAAATCCGTACAAGGAATTTGTGGGCTAGATATAGGATAACTCCGAACTAGTATAAAATCCTGGTGTTCTTTTCTTTTCACTTTTAGTACATTTACTTTTGTCTATACTTTGATTCTATGATTGTTAATTCCACCATTCCAAGTAAAATCTTAAAGAATTTGAATAATATTCATATAATCCATTTAATGCTATTCACCCCCTTTACTGTTAATTTAGCCTTAAGATTCCTATTCCGCTGACTAACAATAAGTATATATTTTAGTTGATGATTTTATGCCCCAGTTATGGGAGGCCACTTTTGGACTTTTGTTTTCTATGATTGATTTGGGCCTGTTAAGGCAAGTTGTAGTCTTCTAGTCAAGCTCCACAGAGGAAGTGCTGCCAAAAAATTTCATAACGAAAGGGATTTTGAAAACATAGTAATTCATTTTAAGTAGGAGATTTTATAAGTTTAAGGGTATGAAGATATTTTTGTAGATTTGGGATTTCGAGGACAAAATATATTAAGGGGGAAGAATGTAACGACCCAGATTTTCAACGTTAAAATGAGAATACTTAATTATTTAAATATTCAGGTTGATTCAAATTTGATAAATAATAAGATAATCAATCGTTAATAAAACGACTCAATTTTTATTGACATACTTTTGATTGAATTCATAGGATTTTTCCATAAGTTTTAATTTAGAAAATATTTAAATTATCGTTTGACATTTTCTTTGGCAAACGATTTGAAATTTTACAAAATAAGATAATCGCTGAACTTTATTACCGTTTTGAGATTACATCGTATTTTTGTGTGCGATCATGTTTTTATTTTTTGTCATTCGAGGATCATATGTGAATGAAATTTTGTGTAGCGACATGCCAAAAAATTTGAAATAAACAAAATCCCTCACTTTAGTTTTCCCACTCTCAACTTTTACTTTTCATTTTTTCCCTTCTCTACTTTTCCTTTCCATCTAACAATAAAACGTAAAAGTGGGCACCATAAAAAAATCAAAATCAAAATAAAATAATCCACTTAACTAAAAATCACCAAATTGAATATATTTGATTTTGTATTGACGAGATCTTCAAATCCATGTGTGTGTTGATGGTTGCAGTAGTGGTTTAGGGTGCTCGACTTTTGTGCAGTAAACTAGGGTTTGGGTTTTGTTGATATTGTGGAGGCAATAGGCTTTGGAATTTGTTGCAATGGGTCTCCCATTGTGTGGAGCGGCTATGGCCAGATTTGGTGAAGTGCAGAGGCTTGGGATGAAACATGATATTTAGGGTTCGCATACAAGGAAGGTTGGGTTGCGATCGACCATGCTCGATCGAACTTCGATTGGATAGCGGGTTGTGAAGCTTTTTGGACATGGAGTTCAATGAAGAGGTCGGATTTCGATTTCGTTGAGAGATGGTCGAGATTGGGGCATGCATGCATGGTGGGGCAGGCATGCATTTTGAACATGTATGAAAATCAGATTAAGGTTTTGGAAAGAAGATTTTAATAGGGGTAATTATATTAATAAAGTGATTAAATTATTTAATTAATTATTTAAATCCAAAATCTTATAAAATGAATAACTTCTTCATACGAGGTCCAATCGAGACACCGTCATCTCATATGAGTGTTATCTACGTGCTGGAACTAGTTTTGTCAAGTTGGAGCAAGTGGAATTTTAAGCCAAAATCGAACAGGATCACTTAAGCATCTGTTGGAATTTTGATGAGATATACCACCTTTGGATGAATACTATATATATAGTAGATATAAATTATTATTTTTATGTTTGAATGATATACTGGTTTGGTTTGGTTGAATTTCCACTTTTAAAAATGAATGACATTTAAAATGAAATACATGAATTTTGTGGAGGAATATGGATTCCTCATTACTATTGTTTTTAATTTCAGTTATATACCAGTTGTAAAAATTAAGCAATGTCGAAACTTGGTAGTTTGGTCATATTAGACGTGACATTGATATATGTTAAAAGTTGAACCATTTTAGTGCAAAAGGTAATAATAGTATTAGTTAAGTGCTATGACAGCTACGTGCCTCATTTTATTATTTTTCAAATATTATTATTCGCTATTTTGATTTGAATCATTTTTATTCGAAGAATGACTTTGAATGTGACATTTGGATTTTCTATGATATTTTATTTAGAAAGGATTTTTGAACTTCTCTATTTTACTCCAAACTTTTTGAAAATGTTTTAAAAGTATTTTAGAAAGTATTTATTTTACAGAAAGGTAATATAATAATATATGTTCATTTTTAAGAAAAAGGGAATTTTTCTTTTATAATAAAGTGATTCAATTTTCAAAGAAGACAGAAATATTTTGGTATAAATATTTATGTAAATGTTTTATATAAAATGATGTATAGAAAGATAGATGTATAAATGATATTTTATAAATAATAGAATTAATTTTTAAATGATGATTTATAATAAGGAGTTTTATAATTATATTTGAAGACTTATAAAAAGAAGTTTAGTAATTATATTTGGAGATTTATAAAAGGAGTTTATAAATGAATTTAAAGATTTATAAAGGAGTTTATAAATGATTTTAGGTATTTATAAAAGGAGTTTGTAAATATGGAAGATATTTATAAAATGAGTTTTATAAGGAGATTTATAAAATAGAATTTTATAAAAGGAAATGGGGTTTGGTTTCTATAAATGACCATTTTCAAATTATGTTGGTAAGGAAAGTTATTCTTTTCATGCTTAACACCAAATTCCAAGGTAGGGAAGCTCGTCCCTATCCTAAGAATTAAGAATGTATGTCGAGGCAAGGATAGTATGCTAAATTTTCCAACTACATTGTTAATCAAAGGATAGTACCAATTTGAAATTGGGAAGTGGAGGTAAGTATATTTGGTTTAATTTTTATACAATCCATTTACTTGCACCTAAAGTGTTTTGGGCTTATTGTTACTAATGTTTTAAATGACATTTTTTCACCTAATTAGGTATGGTTTTGGAAATGAAACCTTTCTGAAGATTTGTGAATATACTTATACTACCGAGATAAGTATATGGGTACATTTTCTGAGTATTGGAAATGTAGTTTTTTGTGAAAATACTTATATTGTTGATATGGGTATATGGAAAAGTTTTTTAAGTATTGAAGCTAAAATGTTTTGTGAGTATACTTATACAGTCGAGTCAAGTATATCAATATTTTTCAAGTATTGAATGAGTAGAGAGGGTTTATGAATATATCCTTTGTAAAAGGTATTTTCATATGAATATTTGATACGAAATTTTAATTAATGAAAGGATTAATTAAAAAGGCTTAGTGTTTGCTTATGTGCTTAACCAAGGTTGGTTTCCATATGGAATTAAATCTTTGGTTGGATTGTTTGTTTATGTTATAGTTAAATAACCGACTATCAAATCTTAACCAGTTTTGAAACTATCATTGTCAGTTCAGAGACCAGGATTAGATATATTATCTGAAACCATTTCGAACCAGCATAAACGTTTGAATAGGGAACATCTTGAAGATGGTCAAAGATGGTGTTCTTTGAAGTGCAAGGGTTACTTGCTACTAATCCTGAGGGTGATTCCAAAAAGGATGTAATAGGAGTAGTACATTTAGTTTATTCATATCTTGAATGAATGGTATGGATGAATACTGGTATTGCATTGTTGTATGGAGGATAGTGTTAGCATCCCAAGTGGGATTTGCTAAAAAGATAAGCCTCGAACATCACTCTCGATAGTGGCTAAAGAAGGAAGGTGACAAAGGGATAATGGGTCACTCCTGTTAGGGTATGATCAATGCTTAATCTAGATCAGTACTTATGGATTTATGTATGCTAGTGGCTCGGTACGGTTTTGGCCAGCAACCGAGTGATGATCATGTTCGATACTCTTTAGGAAGGGGTAGGCCGGTCCTAATTAGCAAGGGTGCAAGGTTTGCAACCTCGGTACATTTTCTCTATAGGTATACAGTACAAAAGGTATACACTTACATTGTAATTGTATGGAGTCCATTCTCTAATATGTGCCTTCCGGACTTAGTTGCATACTTTATATGCTGGAATGTAATTAATGTAACCATTTGGCTCTGAATAAATATTTATTTTAAACCCATACGTTGTTATAATATCATAAGATTTCTTATATAACGGTTTGGTTATCGTAAGGTAAAAACCTGTCCCTATTTATGTGCAGCATGGTCGTACGAGATACCTTTATTTTGAAAGGTTTTACGACATTAAAAATCTAGATGATTTGTGTTTCTCACACTGGTTTACAAGACTAATCCAAGAGATATTTTCTTATAATGCATGAGTCAGCCTAAGCGTATTTCTAGATTTAGTTATGGATGCTTTGGAGCTTCAGGAGACGAACTGAATGCCTCTAAAATGTATTCACACATATTTTATTTCCGCTGCATTTGTGTTTTAGTATTTATCAACATTTGAAAGGACAGGTTGTTATAACTATCTAGGATGATGAATGGTTAGTTTACACTGATTGATATATGTAAATTACGGTTTTCTTTTGTAAAGATCTATTGTATATTATATATTACTCGTCACGATGTGAGATTTTGTTTTTCCATTTCTTTCTTTCATCCCAAAAATCTGTCTTTCTGACACTCGGATGCTCGGCACGTGAAACTGTGAATGTGTTAATATCGAGTTTTGAGGGTTGAGAAGGCCAGTTGTTAAAAATATAGATGTTAAGTAATTCTTTGAATCGAAATTGAAATACCATCACATTGAAGGATTGGTTTGCTTGCAACCCCAATTAAGAGCTAAGAACGGAATCCTTAGATTTGATCAATTAACTAAGAGGCGAAGTAGCCATAAGAAATGTCGAATATCAATGAAGGACATCAAGATAGTATAACTCCAGAATTAACGAGAGATCATACCAAAAGAGGAGACTCGGTACTCCGAAAAGTCAAGGAAAATACCAAAAATCCAACAGACAGGTCACTCGAACCGAATTGGGATGAACCCCTTGTTTTCTACGAAGTAACTCACTAGGAACTTTTCGACTAAGCCGACCTGATGGTAATGTAATAGTAATTACTTAGAAAGTTGAGCATCTAAGGCCTTACTTTCCTACAATGGATAAAAAATAAATCATGAAAGTGTATCTATGGAATGAATAACCGACAGAAGAAAGGAACCCAGAAAATAAAGGAAATGCATTTGATCCCGCAATGAGGGCCTGATCAAAGCCTATATGGCCTGACCGCAGCACCTCCTAGAGGGAGGTCGGAGTAAATCTTTGGTCCCGCTTAAAACACCTAGCAAGAGCACTGCAAGCCTTCTGTCCCGCTTACATGGCCTAATCAAAGCGCCTCCTAGAGATAGGACAGAGTTAGCCTTTGGTCCTGACTGAGATTTCTTGGCCAAAGCACCAACCAGCCTTCGGTTATGCCCATAAGGCCTAAATGGAGTGCCTCTTAGTGGGAGGACAAGTAAGACTTTAGTTTTTCCTAACATGGCCAACTAGAGCACCGACCAGCCTAAATCCTTACCAAAAAAATAAGAAGGGGCGAAAGAAATCAATCAAAGCCTAAATCCTTACCTAAATCGTAAGAATGGGCAAAATAAATCGATCATAGCCTAAATCCTTACCTAAAAAGGTAAAGGGGAAAAGAAATCAATCAGGCAACCCATCTTGGGAATGGTCCAAAGCAATCTTTAAGAGAAAGAACGATCAAACATGATCATTACTGCTCTAAGGGAAACCTAGAGCAACCTTCAAAGGGAAGATTAGACTGCTACTACGGCAGAATATTTTTAAAGACAATGGCTATGAAGGAAATTTCAAAATTTTACTGTCAAAGCATAAATTATTATGAGACCCTAGGGCATTATTCTTTGAAATGCCGAATTAAACTAACTCTCAATCTTTAATTTCGAATTGGGACCCAAATAATGGGAACCTTCGTTATTTGTTGGATTTCTAGTCTTCTATTAGCCATAATGGGAATTTTCCCATTAAAATGAAAGTTTATGGATAGAGTTTTGGTCTTCTTATCAGACGGTTTATGGATTTCTTAACAGATGGATTTCTGGTCTTCTTATTAGTTAAATTTCTGGTCTTCTTATCATTGGGTTTTTAGTTTTCTTACTAAATGGATTTCTGGTCTTCATGCAAAATGGGTTTTTGGCCTTCTTATCAACGGTTTCTTGATCAAGGACTGTCCCTCAAAATGGAATTTGTGGAACTCTTGCCCTTATTTCAAAGTTCACAATCTCAAAGCCTGAATTTGCATTCTCCTCTATGCGACAAAGAAAATTCATTGAATAATTATCTAAGAAACCTAAATTAAGGAAAAGAGGTATATTCTAAAAAACCAACCAAGGTAACCATATTTAAGTGAGAAGGATTTGTCTGCGAACTCATTGAGCCTGGAGAGATAAGAAGGAAAATTGAACAACATTTTTATCAAATTTGAAAGGCGCATTCAAAGAATTTCCGGTTCAATCGTCTTGAAAGTGATTTTCAAAAACATGCTTCTAAATTTCAGTTTCTAACTAGAAAAACATTTTCACATATTTCTTTGGCATTTACAAAATAAAATGATCAATTTGAGAAAGAATTAGTGGAAGTCATCACAATATATTTTTTATGTTTTAAAAGAATAGGATGAAAGTTGGAAAGAAAAGCCATCAGGAGAAAACGAAGCAATTAAGTCTGTAACGACCCACTTTTCCATACAGTTTAAGCGAACAATTAACCACATATGACCCACTCAACTTGAACAGAAAGATAAATAGTTAGGGAAAATATGAAGGAAGAAGGTAAGAAGAAAAAAATAAACAACACAGAATCTCACAGCGGAGCAAATAATCTATAATATGCAACAAACTTTACACAAAACAAATATAATATACGCATATACAGACATCAATTAGAGTATACTAACATATTTCTACCCAGACAGTTATAACGACCTGTCCTCACAATTGCTGATAAATACAGCAATGAATGTAGTAGAAAAATAACTATATCTGTGAGTACGTCTAGGGCCTCCAGCTTGTCTCCTGAGCTCCAACACATCCAAAGAAACTATAAATGCTCAGTTTGACCCGAGCATTATAATAAAATAACACCTGTGTCAGTCTAGAAAACCAACGTGAGAAAGCACATCTTAATTGAATTTTAATGTTTATTAAAATCTTTTGAAAATAAGACATCTCGTAAGACCACACCACACGTAAACACAGACGGTTTTTTACCTTACGATAACCAAACTATTTCATATGAAATTCTATAATATTATAATAGTGCCTAAGATACAAGAACTTATTAATCATAGCTAAAATTGTTACATTAATTAAATTTCATCATAATTGGTATACAAATAAAACCGTAAATGCTTGTATTGGAGAATGGATTCCATACAATGACTGAGCTACTAGGGTACCACCCATCATGGTGCATCTATAGAAAAAATAACACCGAAGACCTCGCTAGGATCCCCTACCAACACATAACCGGCCTACTACTTGTCTAGTAGTATCGAATTTGATTACGTCTTGTTTAATAGGCCTTGAAGCATACAAATGAGAGATAATGTTGACTCTAAATATGAAACATTCTCGGTTTTTAGAGTCGAACTTGAGTTGATAATTAATGTAAATTTTGGGTTAAAATTGTGAATTAATTTGAATTTTTCAAATTAAATAAGAATATGTGTTTGTTTTATATAAATAGATTTTAAAGAAAATAGAATTGTTATTTTCAAATTAAATGTGTTTAAATTGGATTTTTAAATATAATTTGAATTTGAATCTGGATTTAAAATAGAAATTCAAAAGGTAGATATTTTAGAATATTTTGGATTTAAAAATATACGTGTAAGATTTTATTTATATATAATTGGTGTTATAATATTCTCTTTAAAGAAATTCATATATATGTATTTAGATAAGCATTTATAAAATTGTAAATTAATATAAAGCTATATGTTAACATTTAAATAAATATTAATTACTTGAATTACATGTGTAAATCTATAAGGCTTAATTCTAACAAGTGTTAACTAATTAACAATGCTAATGACAAATGTTGAATGTTTTAACATGTGTCATCTTTAATTTTTATTTTTCTTTTATTTTAAATAAATCACATTATTACTTATATAAACCCATTGTTCTTACCTTCATTCTTTTTCCTATCCTTTTCTTTTCAAAACTAAGAAAACTTCACCTTGTAAAATAACTCAAAACAAAATCAGTGATCAAATACCTCCACAAACCAGAAACTAATCAAGACCAAAGCCTGTAATTCAATCTAAAAAATCAAAATAAAACCTGAATATTTTTATTCAAACCTGAGATAGAACAAAAGCCTGCAAGCATTTCTTAAAACCTAGGATCTATTCTAAAGCAAACTCAGGAAGAAGAAATTAAAGAAGTCTCATTTCTTCAACAAATTTTCATTCCAGTAACAAAAACATCTTCCAGTAATTCAAGTATATTAATCAAAGAAGCAAAGGCACTCAAGTTTTCAAAGTTCAAAGTTTCCTTCAAAAATAAGGCTCTGTTCATTTTTAACAGGTGAGTAACATCACTTTTCAAAAGCATAAGTATATGAAATATGTTTGCATGTTAATATCTGGAATAAAGTATGTTTGTGTGTATATATATTGGTGAATTCTCTGTGTATATATGGATGAATGGATGTGTGTATGTGCGTTACACCTGTAACCTCTCTGTTCTTAGTTTTCAAACTAAGATTTTAAACAAAATTCAATATCTCTTGATTTAATCTCTGTTAGGATTTAGGATATAAACAGAATTTGTTTGTTTCATCATAGATTATAGTTTAAAATTTTATTTAAGTTAAAATAAATTGGAAATGTCTCTGGAAACTAAAAGAATAGTGCAAGTTTTAAGTTATGATAAAATTCAAACTTCTTAATCATTGATTCAGGTTTATAAACTGAATACTTAACCAAAATCTTGATTTTTAGAAGACAAATCATAATTATTAGATGAGTTTTGAGTATGCATTGCTGGGTTGAACAGAAATTGAGTTTTAGGTGGTTACTGATGATCGAAGTGCTCGGCGAGGTCGTGGTTCTCACTAGAGGAAGAAGGATGAACGGAGAATGTGGGAAAATTGTCAAAATGGTGATCAAGGCACTGTGGTGGCGGCGGTGATCGTTTTAGGCCTGTAACCATAGTTTTTAGGCTTGATCGGAAATTTGCCACCCCGGCCCCTCTGGTGGATCGTGTTCCACAGAACTCTGGGAAATGAAAGCAGGGGTGTTGGTGAAGTCATGGACAGAAGTTCAGACACTCCGGTGGTCAAAGGAGCGAGTTTGAGGTTGTTTTAGGTTTTGGTGGTTTGTTTCAGGTTTATGCCTAAATGCTCGAATTCGATTTCGAGTTTGTATTGATGAAATGGTGGTCGAGATCGGGTACGAGGGTGATCGCCGATGTGAGGAAGTCATCGTGGATGGTCGGAGGTGGTGGCATCGCCGGTGCATGTACACAGCTGTGGTTTGGTGTCATGTTTTGGTGTATGGTTCTGTCACGAAGTAGGTTTCGGGATTGTGGGGTTTTGGCTCGTGTGAGATCTCGAGTGACTCATGAGTATTTTGGTTACAGGTTTCAAAACTTTAAAATTTAAATCAAATTTTGTAAAAGGGTAAAAAGATGGAGTTTCTCGGGTAAAAGCTCGAGTAGGCTTCGGGTCGAACCCGAAGCAGCATTTAAAAAAAAGATTTTTAAAAGTTTTTAAAATGAAAACAAGATTTTGAATTTAAATAATTTGGTTTTAAACTCTTATAAATTTCTTTTATAAGATAAGTGTTCCTTTAACATTTGATTTAAAAGGTTTTTAAATTGTTTTAAATTTTGTTAAAGTTAAATGTGTTAATCATTTATAAATCTTAAATTTAAAAATGAAATTTAAAAGTAAATTTAAAGGTAAAGTTTCAAAGACTTTTGTAAATGATAATTATATCATTTGATAAGGATAATACTTTATCTTAATGTTAATTAAGATTTAATGTTTTGAAATTGATTAAATTAAGAAGTTAATTAAAGAGTAATTAATTTAATTAATTAATTAATAATTAAGGATTTATAAATAAGTAATTAAGGGTTGTAAGTTAATAATGGTTAATTAATTTGAAATTAAGGATCATTAATTATATAATTGAGATTTATTAATTAATGATTAAAAATTTATTAATCAAGTAATTAAAGATTAATTAAGTTAAAGATAAGCACATAATTAATCAAGTAATTAGAATGAATTAATTGGTTATTAAAAAGTAATTAATTTGTAATTAATAATGGTTAGTTAGAGTATAATTACTTAAGGAAAGTAATTAAAGAATTGTTAATAGTTAATGAAAGATCATTAACTAGGATTATAAAATGATTAATTAATATAACTAATTTAAAATAATTAATTAGATTAATTAATTAAGGAATATCATTTGTGAAATTGGTTAAGTTTAATTACTTAATGGAAGTAATTAAAGGGATTAATTACTTAATGTAATTAATTAAATTAATGTGATTAGTTTTAAGTCAATTAATTAGTTTAATTAATTTAAGATAATCACTTGATGATTGGTTAAGTATAATTACTTAATGTAATTAATAAGTGTAATTGCTTAGTGAAGTAAATGATGTGTAATTACTAAATGTAATTAATTGAATAATAGAAGTAGTTTTTGGGTTTAATTACTTTGTGAAATTAATAAGAAGGATAATTACTTAGTGAAAGTGATTAGGAATTAATTACGTAGTGTAATTATTTTAGTAATTAATTAATAATATTTATTTATAAGTTACTTAAGTAATGTAATTAATTAAGGGTAATTAATTACTTAATGTGATTAATCAAGGTTGATTAATGAATATAATTAATTAAAGATTAATTATTAAATATGATTAATAATTAATTAAAGAAGTAATTAAGGGATCATTAATTAATATAATTAATAAAGTAATTAAGGTTTGATTAATAAAAGATAATCAATCAATATAAATGACTATCAAGTAATTAATTAATTGTAATTAATTAAGGATTAATGTAATTAATTATAGTTAATTAATTAATGAGAGTAATTAAAGGTTAATTACTATAAATGGTTAAGGATAATTAATTTGTGCAATTAATTAAAGCTAATTACTTAATGTAATTGAAGAATAGTTTATCAAGGATGATTAATTAAGATGGATAATTAAAGGATAATTAATTAATATGGATTGAAATTAATTAATATTATTTAACCAAGATTAGTAGTTTAGTCATAAGTAATTAATTTGATTTAAATTATCAAATAATTAATTGATCTTACTTATGGATATTTGTATTCTAATGAATGATGAATTGTTTGATATCCTTGATGTGTGATGCTTTGTGATATAAAGTGTTTTGATTTAAGCTGTGATTTGTTTATCATGATGAATGTAATTTATTTATCTATGATTAATTTATATTATTTGTCTGTGAATCTGTAAATGAAGATAAACGTTATAAGATTATACTGCTTATCAATATTGCTATGCTTGAATCTGTAATGGTTGATGATGTTGCACTATTGTGTAAAACCCTTGGACTACACCATACACAAAAAAATATGGATTGCATGAGGAAATTGGTTAAGTCACAAATTCTTGAAATGATTTTAAAGTTGAATTTTGAATCCAAATGATTTTGGAAATGGAACAGGGTTAAATATGAAAAGCTTTTGAAAAGGAGTTTTGAAGATAGAAGTTATTTTGAATAACTTGATAAGTTTTGAAATTTAAACGGTTTGATTTGAATTTATATTCAAGATTTGGAATTGAATTCTATATTTGGAAATTATGGTTTAAAAAGGTTATACGAGTTATAAATGTGTTTATATGGGTTTTAAACCATTTTAAAAGTATTGTTTTAGGAATTTGAATTTAACCCAAAGGATTAAACTTGTGCAAATGTAATCGGATTTTTCCGAAACGAAAACTATTTGTTTTCAATTGATAATAGCTTTCATATAAAAAAGGATTTCCAATTTGTGTTGAAAGATTTCAAGTTTGAAATGGAATTGAAATAGTTTTGAAAGCTATGATTTAATGATTGGATGAGTTAATCCAATTTGAAAGGGGTAGTGTTTTGAAAGTTGTGAATGAATCTTTGTGAAAGATTAGTGAACTTTGTGAAAAGAATCTTTTTCTTTAAAAGATTAGAAATGGTAATTTTTTTAAACCATTTGAAGAAAGGTTTTCGGTTTTAAGTTGTGACTTAACTGAGATCCATATATCCATATGCTTTTTAAAATTAAGCGCTCATTATTCGGTTTAGCCGGGAGAGGACCTTGTGTCATATAACCCATTCCGAATAATGATACGACATTATGGATAGCATCTGAAGACCGGTGGTGAAGACCGGGTATTTTCGAAAGCGAAATGATAACCCGTCGAATGTCTCTGCACTGACTGGTCCCTGGTATAGAGATATGATCACCTTTTGTGATGGGAAGTTCGAACGTGATTAGCGATTATCCATATTTGCAAGGGCTTCTTTGTGAACTTCCTTCGGAGCAGACTTATATGGATGTATGTCTGACATTACAATTTGAGATGTAAAACTGGTTTCTATCAAATACATTTCTGTTTAGTGGCGGAGAATTTATTCTCTTAGCTTAACACCCATCTCTAATACGTACAAGATCAGAGGTTATGTAGTTGATGGTTACTAGTGATACATTTCCAATTTGGTAATGTGGCATACGAAATGCTGCGGATGATGGGTAATTACCCATCATTTACCATACTAAGTGTCTGACTTTTATGGACGAGACTTAGTCGAGCCTTATAACCCGGTAATGGTCGAAACAGGAATCGTTGCAACAAGGTTATTTGGGGTAGCGCCCCCTGAGGGTATGTCCATTTCCTTCTGGATTATAAGTGGTATCATGGTATGGAGCCCAGATACTTAGTTTTGTGGTTGCTGCAAACTTATTTCTTTGTGGTTGTTGGTTGAGAGGTACCTCGGATAAAGGTTGGTAACGACGGGTAATAGCATGCTCGTGTCAGTAGTTACTTCCGGACAGGAGTAACCGGGCCTTGTGTTGGCAGAGATCCGGTTAGGTTCTCGCGGACGTCCCTCCAGAGGCGTTCCATTCGGTTTGGGAAGTTCCTTTGCCTGACCATTATTGGAATCCAATCATCCAATACGCGTCTTGTATGGTTTTAGTTGTATAACCTGTCATTTACTTACGGTGTTCACCACTGTTTAGATGGCAGCTATAGTAGGCATACAATAATGGTTGTATGCTGGCTAAGAATAATATTATACTTTCGAAAGATTTTTGTACACTATGCACTAATAATAATATCAAATGGATTTTTCATATCAAGCATGTTTGACTATCATAAGGAGAAATCTCCTCCAATTCTGCGTTTGCATGGTGTATGTGGTGGGAGGCCTTATGGTAGCTTCATTTTCCAAAAAGAGTTGCGGATTTCTTTTAAACTCTTTTGTTTTGCTTTTAAAGATAAACTGTTTTCATTTTCTCACACCAGTCCCATGACTGACCTGGAGTTTATTGTTTCCTTCCTAAACTCTGGATGCCCACAATTTTCCATACGGGCAGTCTAGAGTTGGGCTTTTCAAATAATCGAATAGTAGGTGTAGATTCGATAGCCTTCGGTCTTTAGAAATCTTTTTCAATCTTTGGATGACTGACCTTGCTTCATACAATGTGATGATGGTGGTTCTCGCTTGTGGCTTGGATATAACTGCTTTGGATTGGAGATGGAGTTGTAGATATTGGAGTTCTCACTTGGTGGTTCAAGTTCAAGTTATTTCTTTTCCGCTATAGCATTGTATTTGTGCTCTGATATATGTTGGGCAGTGTTGTATCATATTTGGATATCGTATACATTGGTGATATATGATATATTATTTATTTTCTTCCACTGTGTTGTTATACTTAATGTAATTAATTAAATTAATGTGATTAGTTTTAAGTTAATTAATTAGTTTAATTAATTTAAGATAATCACTTGATGATTAGTTAAGTATAATTACTTAATGTAATTAATAAAGTGTAATTACTTAGTGAGGTAAATGATGGGTAATTACTGAATGTAAATAAGTGAAGAATGGAAGTATTTTTTGGGTTTAATTACTTTATGAAATTGATAAGTAGGATAATTACTTAGTGGAAGTGATTAAGAGTTAATTACTTAGTGCATTTAATTTAGTAATTAATTAATAATATTTATTTAGAAGTTACTTAAGTAATGTAATTAATTAAGGGTAATTAATTACTAGATATGATTAATCAAAGTTGACTAATGAATATAATTAATTAAAGATTAATTATTAGATATGATTAATAATTTATTAACGAAGTAATTAAGGGATCATTAATTAGTACAATTAATGAAGTAATTAAGGGTTGATTAATTAAAGATAATTAATCAATATAAGTGATTATCAAATAATTAATTAATTGTAATTGATTAAGGATTAATATAATAAATTATAGTTAATTAATTAATGGGAGTAATTAAAGGTTAATTACTGTAAATGGTTAAGGATAATTAATTTGTGTAATTAATTAAAGCTAATTACTTAATGTAATTGAAGAATAATTTATCAAGGATGATTAAGTAAGATGGATAATTAAAGGATAATTAATTAAAATGGTTTGAAATTAATTAATATTAGTTAACCAAGATTAGTAGTTTATTCATAAGTAATTAATCTGATTTAAAGTAATCAAATAATTAATTGATCTTACTTTTGGATATTTGTATTCTATTGAATGGTGAATTGTTTGATATCCCTGATGTGTGATGCTTTGTAATATAAAATGTTTTGATTTGAGCCGTGATTTGTTTATCTGTGATGAATGTAATTTATTTATCTATGATGAATTTATATTATTTATCTGTGAATCTTTAAATGAAGATATGCACTATAAGATTATACCGCTTATCGATATTGCAATGCTTGAATCGGTAATGGTTGATGATGTTGCACTATTGTGTAAAACCCCTGGACTGCACCATACACACACAAATATGGATTGCATGAGGAAATTGGTTAAGTCATAAATTTTTGAAACGATTTTAAAGTTGAATTTTGAATCCAAACGATTTTGGAAATGGAACTGGGTTAAATATGAAAAGCTTTTGAAAAGGAATTTTGAAGATAGAAGTTATTTTGAATAACTTGATAAAGTTTTGAAATTTAAATGGTTTGATTTGAATTTAAATTCAAGATTTGGAATGGAATTCTATGTTTGGAAATTATGGTTTAAAAAGGTTATACGAGTAATAAATGTGTTTACATGGGTTTTAAACCGTTTTAAAAGTTTTGTTTTGGGAATTTGAATTTAACCCAAAGGCTTTAACTTATGCAAATGTAATCAGATTTTTCCGAAACGAAAAATATATTTTTTCAAATAATAATAGCTTTCATTTAAAGAAAGGATTTCCTATTTGTGTTGAAAGATTTTAACTTTGAAATGGAATTGAAATAGTTTTGAAAGCTACGATTTAATGATTGGATGAGTTAATCCAATTTGAAAGGGGAAGTGTTTTGAAAGTTGTGAATGAATCTTTATGAAAGATTGGTGAACTTTGTGAAAAGAATCTTTTTGTTTAAAAGATTAGAAATGGTAATTTGTTTAAAGCATTTGAAGAAAGGTTTTGGGGTTTAAGTTGTGACTTAACTAAGATCCATATATCCATATTCTTTTTAAAATTAAGCGCTCATTATTCGGTTTAGCTAGGAGAGGACCTTGTGTCATATAACCCATTCCGAATAATGATACGACGTTATAGATAGCATCTGAAGACCGGTGGTGAAGACCAGGTATTTTTGAAAGCAAAAGGATAACCCGCCGAATGTCTCTGCACCGACTGGTCCCCGGTATAGTGATTTGATCACCCTTTGTGATGGGAAGTCCGGACGTGATTAGGGATTATCTGAATTTGCAAGGGCTTCTTTGTGACGTTCCTTCGGTTCTGTTCAAAACCGGAACAGACTTGTATGGATGTATGTCTGACATTACACTTTGAGATGTAAAACTGGTTTCTATCAAATACATTTCTGTTTGGTGGCGGATAATTTATTCTCTTAGCTTAACACCCTTCTCTGAGACGTACGAGCTCAGAGGTTATGTAGTTGATGGTTACTTGTGATACATTCCCAATTTGGTAATGTGGCATACGAAGTGCTGCTGATCATTTGTTGATCGAAGTATGGCTTTGTGAAAAGTGTAGCTTTGTGGACGAGACTTAGTCGAGCCTCACAAACCAATAATGGTCGAAATAGGAATCGTTGCAACAAGGTTATTTGGGGGTAGCGCCCCCTGAGGGTATGTCCATTTCCTTCTGGATTATACGCGGTATCATGGTATGGAGCCCAGATACTTGACTTTATGGTTGTTGCAAACTTATTGCTTTGTGGTTGTTAATTGAGAGGTACCTCGGATAAAGGTTGGTAACGACCGGGGAATGGCTGCTCGTGTCAGTAGTTACTTCCAGGAAGGAGTAACCCGGCCTTGTGTTAGCACAGATCCGGTTAGGTTCTCGAGGACGTCCCTCTAGAGGCATTCCATTCGGTGTGGGAAGTTCCTTTGTCTGACCATTGTTGGAAATCCAATCATCCAATACATGCCTTGTGCGGTTTTAGTTGTATAACCTGCCATTTACTTATGGTGGTCACCACTGTTTAGATGGTAGCTATAGTAGGCTTACAATAATGGTTGTATGATGGCTAAGATTAATATTATACTTTCGAAAGATTTTTCTGCACTATGCACTAATAATAATATCAAAAGGATTTTGCGTATCAACCATGTTTGACTCTCTGTAACGACCCATAATTTTTCGATGTTTAAATTTTGTTAATTTAATAATATTTTTAAGTTAATATTGAAAGAAATAAAAATTTGTAATTTAATAATGAAATAATAACTAAACTAAAATGAAACAATGTTAATACAAGTTAATTGTCAACAATATTAATAAAATTCTAATTCATTGTATTTGAACATGCTATGCTTGGTTAAAATTTTTAATAAGTAACAAATGTAAACATTTAATTATTGTATAAAATGGATAGTTAATGGTAATTGAATAAGATCAACATTGTGTAAGGGATTATAATATGTGTTGTATTAATGTGTGCACTGATTTTAGTGGGATGTAAAAGGTAAATAATAAATTTACAAATGTTATAAAATGGATAATGGTGACAACTATTGTTCATTACCAATGTATTTAATCAATAACAATTAAATGTAATTAAACATTACCTTATGTAAATTAATATAATAACTGAAAATTTTGAATGTAAAATCAATAGAAATGTTAATTATATGCATAGATGGCGATTGATTTAATAAAAATTTGAAACCAAGATAGATAAATGAATTGGATATTAAATGTGTATAAGTGACTAAATTTTAGCATAATGGAAATAAAATAGTAAACACAAATAAAAGATGAAATTAGAATTATATAGCTGATTGGAACATTTGTGTAATTAATGAACTTTTAAAGGTAATTAAAAGTTAAGGGTAACAATGGTTATAAGTTACCTATTTATTTAGTTCGTAAAATTTAGTTTGAAATCAATTGTAGTTAATTTACTTAATTAGTGCAATTTGATGTAGATTAATTTGGTAATCGGAGAATGTTAATGCAATATGATGTAACCGATGAAATTTTAATCTAATACTACGTTAAGGTTAACTAAGATAATTATTAATAAATCGAATGAAATGCAATACCAATTGAGGGAAACAAATTGTAAGTGTATAATTGAATGAAAGCGGTAAATTGGGAAATAAATTCAAAATTTATATTTATTGATGAAATAATGCATAATAAATTGTTGGTTAATAATTAAAGTATGAAGGTGTGTAAATTGAGCAATAGTGAAAACTTTAATCATTTACCCATTTATTTAATGCATTGAATTAGATCTAAATCAATTGCAACATTTGTTTGTTAATAATAGCTTATAAGGTAAGTTTAACGTTAATGGTAACGATTGGTATAGGTTAACCATTTATTTAGTATATTTAATATAATCTGGTAAACAATTGAAATAAATCTAAATTAAAAGCTATGATAGCATAAATTAAGGAAATAATTGGTAACCAATGTTAATTTTATTTATAATATGACCATTGGTTGGTTTAAGAAGTAAAAATCAAGATTTATTAAATTTTTTGAAATTTAAAATTCAATAAGTGGATTAATTGCAAACAAGTGGAATTTAATATTAAAATATTTCGCCAACAGAAATTAGGATGAAATTTGTGAATAGTAATGCAATAACTACGAACCAATGAAAATTTCATCCAATTGATAATGATAGATTGAATAATAAAATGAAAAGTCAATTAAATGGAATTATTGAAATTAAAATTGGTAATTTCTGAATTATAGAAATTGAAAGCAAAGATAGTAATGATTGAAATAATTAACATTGAATCAAAATGAAAATTTGTTTAAATTGTTATAAATGGCTAAATAAATCAAGTGACAAAATTTGTAAGCTAAAGAATTGAAATTTAAAATTTGATTTAATTTACTAACTATTAATTTATTTAATCAATGGAATAATGGCCATTTTGGCCACTGACTC
This sequence comes from Allium cepa, assembly GCA_030765085.1. NCBI lineage: Eukaryota > Viridiplantae > Streptophyta > Magnoliopsida > Asparagales > Amaryllidaceae > Allium > Allium cepa. Next base: position 622,756,840 of record CM060928.1, read on the forward strand.
GGATTTCGACGAAACCAGTTTCATCGGATCCGTATCGGTGAATTATTGTATGATTTTAAGTTTCGTATCGATCGGACTTGTCCTTTGATCGTATGGGCTTGAAACGCCTTGAAATCAATTTAATTGAAATCAATTGAAATCAATTTGAAAATATTGATTTCCGCATAACTTCTTAATACGATGGATTTTGGATGTGAAACTTTTTCCATCGCTTTCATAATATTTTAAAACACCTATTTTGATATATGGGTTCACCCAGTTTCGTTCCGGGGTCAGAACGGACTTTTTGGGCCACTTTGGCGTTAGCGCGTATATCTGTTTTATCCGTCTATTCTATTTTCAATTCTTCCTATATATATCCTGCTATAAAGCCTAGCCTCCCTAATTCTCATTTGTCTGTACGTACATCTCAACTCTCTCCTCCTCAATGGCAGACAAATAAACTCTAGATCCAGATCCAATTGCAAATCAAATCCAAAGCATAAATTTCAAAGTCCTCGGAAAAATTTGAAAAAAATATATGTTGAAGCTCTCGACTAGCATAATTCACTGGTGGTGTTCGTTTTTTGATTCGGATTATCCTTTGATCAGAAATTATGTTTTAATTCTCGGCTGTTCAATGGGGTCGAAATCAATGACGATGGATCGGAAAACCCTTTCTGGGTTTTGGAGAGGATGCTGAGGGGATCACATCTAGATGATTGGTTTATCGATTCAACGGTTAGATCGTCGTCAATCGGTGATTAGGGTTTCGAAATTTAGGTTTTTGGGTGGCGGCGGCTGCCCCTTTCCGGGCGCACGTGGCTTCGTCGTTGACAATGGAAGCTTCAAGGTGAGGCGGCGCATACGGGGGAGGGGGGAGTCGCATTCATCTGGCGCACGGCGAACGGCAAGGCGACAGCGTGCGTTAGGGTTTTTCTTGAGATTTGCGTGAGCTGCTGATGAATGAGTAACGTATCCTGTCCCTTTAGCTTGAGTTTGAACGTGCGGCGATGTGGCAAATTTTGGTTATGTGTGAGTTTGTTTTTTTTTATTAAATTTGATTTCAAATCTTTTAATTCGAATATCTCTCACATACGAACTACGTTTTACGCGCAATTTTTTTTTGCTAGAATCGTATTGAAATTCTGGATTTGATGACGCTGGTCTGGGCGAATTCTAAGACGGTCAAATTTTTGGGTTTAAATTGGATTTAAATTCAATTTAAATTCAAAAGCCGAGTATTTTAACCCACTCACAACTTCTAAAATTTCTTATGCTTGTTAAATTGATATATGATGTGATTTAAAATTTATTTATGGTTGTTTGGCATATTTTAATCATCATCTCAGTTAATTTTATTTATTTAAATTAAATTGCTATTTAATTTATTCATTGCATTTAAACTGCCAGTTAATTATTAATTAATTATTCATTGCATTTAAACCGCCAGTTAATTGTTAATTAGTTATTCATTGCATTTAGACTGCCAGTAAATTGTTAATCAATTTTTCATTGCATATAAACTGCCAGTTAAACAGTTATTTAATTTATTTTTGAATATAACTGTTAGTTAATACCTGTTATTTATTACCCGTTATATATTAATGATATTCTTGTATTGGATGATGTTTGGGATAATAAGTATTTGACGATTGATGTTGGATGAATGGATGTTTATTTATATTGTTATAAACTGCAAGTTATTATGCATTTTCATTTCATTTGGGATTGCGGTTTGAAATGATATACAACCGCATTTTTATTTTTAAATTGCGGATTGAAATGATAAATATCTGTATCACTTACCCATAGGATAGAAAATTAAATACACACACCGCGGTGTGTATATATATATATATATATATATATATATAGTAATATTTTGAAATGATATTTATGGTTTGTAAAGAATATATACAATTTTTGATATATTGATTTGGATATTTGATAAAGGTTATTTTATATATAGTTAAATTTTTGGTTTTAACCTACGTATAAAATTGGTTTAAAGTATAAAATAAGTTTGATTTTATTGAATATAATATGGATAAGTATTTACTTAAATTATATTAATATAGAGTTTATATTGATTTTATAAATCAAGGTTGAGAAGATAGTTGAAATTGATTGAGATTTTATTTAATTAAGAATTATATTTAATAAGAGTCCATTTGGAACTTATTGAAATTTAGATTTTTAAAAAAAGAATATTGTTTTATAACAAAATTCGGAGTTTAGGTGATTAAAGTGAATATATCAAGTCTAAATAAATTGCGGAATATTAAATTATTGAAATTTGAAGTTTATTTAAAGGATACTGGATTTGTTTAATTACATATTTCAAAACTAAATGATAGTAAAGTGAATTTGGGATATATATATATATATGAATTATAAAATTTAGTTTTGAAACATTGAATATTAAAGCTTTGAAATATATATAAATTGAAATGGTTTGTTTGAATTTTTATCTATATTTGGGATTGATTTGTGAAGGTGAAGAAAGTATTTTATTATATAAAGTAATTTATATTTAAACCATTTAAGTGGTGCGGTTATATTTCAAAGTTATAAAATTCAAAGTTTTATGTTTTGAAAGGCAATATTTCAAGCGTTGGTTTAGAAATATTTTAACTATGAAAAGTTATGGTTTTAAAAAAGGATATATTTGAAAGATATCATATTGATTTGGTTTTAAAAAGGGAAATGATATCGTAATTATATGGTTTTGAAATTAATATTATATACTGGTTTTTAAAGTATAAATTATTTTGAAATAACCGCGGTGTTATAATAACATTTGGTCGTTGAAGAGACCGGGATCGGAAGTTGTCATACTCTCTGCCAACTTCGAAAACCACTTTAACAACCATGTACGCGGTGGAGATTCCAGAATGAAGCAGGATGGTGGCAGCGTTTCCTTTGAGGTAAATATGTGGACCCGACTCCCGTGAGTTGGCATAAGGTGGCTAAAACAGGAGCGATCGACGGGTTAATTGAGGTAACACCTTTGGTCGGACACATCCCTTCGATACTACTCTGACTTTGGTTTTTTCGGTGGCCACTTTTGATTTCTTTGATTTGGGGGTGTGGCTCGAGGTGGGCGGTAGCTGCGGCTACGCGTTACCACCGACCCAAAAGCGTAATTGGTATATCTACCCTGGAATTTCCTAGTTGTGTCGTGTCACCTACCCTATCGCGCCTTGTACGAGTTTCTATTTATGTCGTACCTATGGAGTATCTTCTAGTAGCCTCTCGATCAGGAGGTATTACGGTACTGTATAGACTATTGGCATTTTACGTGTTAAGGTGGAAATGTAAAGCCTTAACGCTATTTAAAAGTAAGTTTATTTTACAATTAGACACTATTATAATTGCGAAATATACTACATAGTAAATAGTTTAACGGATCCTTAGGAGATGTAAATCCCGAGCATCTCTTGAGTTACTGCACTCATATATATTTCTGTTAATTTAGCTCACATAAGATATTTTAGTTCTGACTCGAGTGTTTTGTCTTTTCAATTCGCTCGGGTCAGTCTGAGCATTTCAGGTTTGAAGATTTTATTTCTGGAGGATCAAGACGAAGATTTCATTATTATTATTATATTATAATATTCCACTACATTCATACTGTTCCGCTGCATTGTTATTGGTATGTGTAACTCTGATATTTATTGTATAAGTATAATTAAATATTTTGTAAACAGCTTCATGAACTGTATATTTGATTATTATATTTTATCCTTCCGTTGTAAGATTCTGTTTTTTTTTTCTTCTCTGCTTTTCTTATTTCCCCATAACAATCCGCCCTTCCGTATGTTTTAATTCTGACGTGTGTGGTTTATCGCCGATATAAAGCGTGCGAAAAGGCGGGACGTTACATCTAGTATCAGAGCTTTGGTTTAGCGATAAACCTTAGCTTTGTGGGGTCTGACTCTTTATTAATAGGGTAATAATACCCTATGGGAGACGCTGAGCGTATATATATAAGAAAGTGTATTTGTTAGTGTTATAAAAAGGTTTTAATATTGTGTTAATCTGTTCCGTTTTGTATTTATAAATTCTGGTTGGTGCATGGGACGTTGTGACATCGATAGAGATTTCTAAACACTTAATAGGACAGACCGACATAATATTTGTTTTTAAATAGGCGAATGAAATAATTTTGCCTATTATATTTTCTATATACGAAATAAATTTTTAAGTGATAAATATATATTTGGTTGCAATATATTGGTTTTTAGGTAATAAATTTATAAATAATAGTTGAAATAAGATTTAAAATAAAATAAATCAAATTGGAAATTTTAGAACTTAAGTTTCGGGGTTTTGAAAATTATGTCGAATGATTTTTGGAACATAGTAATAATATTACTAAAAGTATTTTCTGATATAAATATTTCAATAGAATTTGAAACATTTATTTTAAAGAAATTCGGGAAAAAAATAATAATAATAAGTTTTGTACTCCCCTCTCTGTCGCTGGAAAATAATTTCGGTGATGAGTGCACGCATCATCGATGTTTATTCTCGAGTTTCGAAGTGGGAAGGCCATTGTAGTAGTTTACTGCAAATTTGTTTGATAAACCAAGTATAAATTTTTAAATTATTTTAAATATAATTGGATATATAAAGTGTAAGTATATACATTTATCTATTATTTTAAAATAATTTGAAATTAAACCCGGTATTTAGTTCTTAAGTTTCCGTTAATTAATAATTCAATCATTATAGTGAAATTTAATGCAACAAATTTATAATTAGAACCTTTAATTAAAAAAAGAAGTTTAATGTTGAGTTATGAATGAAATTAAAAGAAATTTGGAAAGTGTAACCTATAAGACAAAAGATATTATTGCCAAACATTAAATTAATTAAAGGTGATGAGAGAAACTTGTATAATTTTTCAATTACATTCTTAAAGCATATATATAACTTACCAAATATCAGAAGTTGAAATGTTTAATAAGAATACGTAATGGAAAATTTGTACAAGAAAAATTTTATATAATGAAAGGTTTTAGTGAATCACCTTAATAAATAAGAATTTGATGTTGTAGTGTTATAAACTTAAGTATAAGTGAAAATGCTACTAAGTAAATATAATGGAAAGTAGGTATTGTATGTAAGTAATCATAAACTTAAGTAAATAGCCGGAAGTTACTTAAGTTAATAAATTTACCTGCTAAGAAATTTGATTTAATATGAATAAGTAATAAATGAAAATTAAATAAACATTGAACAAATGTGAATAGTGTATTAACTAATGAAATAATTTAATTAGGGGTGATGGAATGAATTATTATGCAAAGAAATTAAATTAAACTTGACTGCTATAAATAAATTAAAATGAATAGTTGTAAGAAATAATGAAAAAAAATTAACAAGATAAATCATTATATGAAGTAAAAGGAAATCAAACAACAAATAGTATGAATGAAATTAATAAGTATGAACTTAATTATTGTTTGGATTTGTTTGTTTTGGTATGGTTGTTTGGGTAAGGATACTTTAAATTTGTTTGGACGTATCAATAATCTATTTTGTTCCATGTAAGACTATTGAGTAATTGATGCACTTAGTAGTTTATTTTCATTCTGTACAATTTGAAGTTTCAAACCCAAACAACTATTTGTTTGTTTGATAAAAATGAATGATTGACGTGGGTTGGTTTATATGATGGTTGTATGCTTTGTTGCTAGTGATTGATGTTTGTATGGATTTGTTTGTTATTGATTGAAAAAACGCTAAATATTTCATTTTATATAATTATTTATAACCTTTTTGGATTATATAATTGAAATACAGGTTATGGAAGCAATTGCTACTTCTTTTGGTTTCATAATTAAGCATTAATTGCCCGACAAAAAGGTACGTTTTCGGATTACGGTCTATAGCGTTAATATATTGTTTTCCCGTGTTGGGATATAATATTTTGGATATTATATGTGATATTTTGTTATATTTGATATTATATTTTCTCCCAAGCCTCTCCGTACAAAGGAGACTCTGCCGAAGTTTTTCGTAAATTTTGGACTTAGAAAATTTTTGAAAACGATTTCCAAACTTTATTTATTTAAGTATAAAAGATTTAATGATTATAAAATAGGTATATTTTATTTAAAGTAATAAACTTTGTAAATTATTTGTTTATAAAGTTAATATTTTGAATAAGACGTATTGTTTATTTAATTCTTTTTTCCCCTTCTTTTCCTTTTCGGGGATGAAAAGTTTTGAGTGGGGGAGAGTGTAAAGACCTATAATTTTTCGATGTTTAAATTCTTTTAATTTAATAATATTTTTGAGTTAATATTTAAAGAAATAAAAATATGTAATTTAATAATGAAATAATAACTAAATTAAAATGAAACAATGTTAATACAAGTTAATTGTCAACAATCTTAATAAAATTCCAATTCATTGTATTTGAACATGCTATGCTTGGTTAAAAATTTTAATAAGTAACAAATGTAAACATTTAATTATTGTATAAAATAGATAGTTAATGGTAATTGAATAAGATCAATATTTTGTAAGGGATTATAATATGTGTTTTATTAATGTGTGCACTGATTTTAGTGGGATGTAAAAGGAAAAGAATAAATTTACAAATGTTATAAAATGGATAATGGTGACAACTATTATTCATTACCAATGTATTTAATCAATAGCAATTAAATGTAATTAAACATTACCTTATGTAAGTTAAGATAATAACTGAAAATTTTGAATGTAAAATCAATAGAAATGTTAATTATATGCATAGATGGCGATTGATTTAATAAAAATTTGAAACCAAGATAAATAAATGAATTGGATATTAAATGTGTATAAGCGACTAAATTTCAGCATAATGGAAATAAAATAGTAAACACAAATAAAAGATGAAATTAGAATTATATAGCTGATTGGAACATTTGTGTAATTAATGAACTTTTAAAGGTAATTAAAAGTTAAGGGTAACAATGGTTACAAGTTACCTATTTATTTAGTTCGTAAAATTTAGTTTGAAATCAATTGCAGTTAATTTACTTAATTAGTGCAATTTGATGTAGATTAATTTGGTAGTCGGAGAATGTTAATGCAATAGGATGTAACCAATGAAATTTTAATCTAATACTACGTTAAGGTTAACTAAGGAAATTATTAATAAATCGAATGAAATGCAATACCAATTGAGGGAAACAAATTGTAAGGGTATAATTGAATGAAATTGGTAAATTGGGAAGTAAATTCAAATTTTATATTTATTGATAAAATAATGCATAATAAATTGTTGGTTGATAATTAAACTATGAAGGTGTGTAACAATAGTGAAAACTTTAATCATTTACCCATTTATTTAATGCATTGAATTAGATCTAAATCAATTGCAACATTTGTTTGTTAATAATAGCTTATAAGGAAAGTTTAACGTTAATGGTAACGATTAGTATAGGTTAACCATTTATTTAGTATATTTAATATAATCTGGTAAACAATTGAAATAAATCTAAATTAAAAGCTATGATAGCATAAATTAAGGAAATAATTGGTAACCAATGTTAATTTTATTTATAATATGACCATTGGTTGGTTTAAGAAGTAAAAATCAAGGTTTATTAATTTATTTGAAATTTAAAATTCAATAAGTGGTGTCAAGTACTAGTGGTCCAGTGGTTTACGACATGAGGTGAGTTGCTGCATCTTGTTGTGGTGGCACAGGTTCGATTCCCAGCGGCCACAAGTATGAGACATAAGTGCACGGCCACTTTAAAACCGGCTTAACCAAAGGTCAGGGCGACATAGTCTCCCTGTCCCCAAAGTTTAAAAAAAACTCAAATTGAATCCTCAACTTTTTGTTTTTTTAATGGCTTCTGACCCAACCTCTCAACCCTTACTATCAACTGTCCCTATCGTCCTTCACCAAATACCTACCACTGTTTGCAACCAGTCCATACTTGTCCCCCCTGTCCTTCTACCGCCGGACCCTCCGCTTCCTCCCCATAAACCTCCATCACCCCAACCTCCATCGGGTAACCTTTCTCTTCCTCATATTGATTCTGCTGCCCTTCCTAATTGCAACCCTTCTCTTCTTTCCAGACCTCCTTGCCATGATCAGACTATGCAATGGAACTCTCTTTTCAAAACCAAACCACGCAATGCGGGATTGCACTCACCAGTTTCTGTTCCTCTGATATATGATGGCAAAGTTCTAGTACCACCAGAAAATGTGATTGCTGCAGGTAATGATGTTTGGGGTGATTATCTTGTTGGTTTTTTTCTTGACAAACCTCTTTCTTACCTTACGGTCATATCGCATCTCAAAAAAGCATGGAAACTAAAAGGCTCAATCAAAGTAAAATCAGATGGAAATTTGTTCCTATTCAATCTTTCTTGTGATGAAGATAGAAGGAATATCATTGCGTCAGACCCGATTATTATGAGGAACAAAATTTTCATTGTAAAGCAATGGGATCCCACAATAGGTAACAGTTGCAGTACAATTCGCTCTGTACCGGTTTGGATCAGATTAACCAATATACCACTATATGCCTGGTCTCATATGGGTATAAATTGGTTAGCTTCTCGAATTGGAAAGTTCATGTGTATGGATGCTCAAACGGAGAAATTGGAGAGAATAGGATATGCTAAATGTATGGTTGAAGTTACACCGGACAAGGAATTGATAAATGAGTTTCCAGTTCGTCTTATGGATGGAACAGACCAGATTGTGATAGTTAATTATTTATGGAGACCAGAAATATGCAACAGCTGTAAAGTTTTTGGACATGAAACCAAACAGTGCTTAGTAATAGCAAAGGAAGATATAGAAGAAGTAGTAGTTATGGATGATGAGAAGAAAGGATACGAGGGACGTGAATACGGTAGGGGGATGATTACAAAAGTTACTAAACAAAAACAAGTCTGGAGAAGAATAGAAAAAAAGGGAACCAAGTTAACTAGAGAGAATGAAAATAAAAATACTACTGATGATGCAGAACTATATGCAACAAATGAAAGGCAAGGTGATAAAGATGCTTTACTGAATGATAATGAATTGAAGAAGATGACTAAAGGAAACAATGAGGAATGCAATATGAATAATAATAGATTCATAGTCTTAATGGATGAAGACTTGACTGATGCATGCAACCAAAATGGGGACAATGGACCAGAGACAAATAACAATGTCACTACAACACAATTGGAGGAGGGAGAAATAGTGGAAAACAGCAATATTATAGTGCAAACTGATCCTGAACTTGTGCAAACTGATCCTGAACTTGTGCATGTAACAAACAAAATGCAACCTGAAACACTTGCAATTGTTACTACAATGACCCCACCTGATACTATGAATAACCATGAAACAATGCAAAAGGATATCAACATATTGGAGAATGCCAACACATCACCAAAACAAACCCTAAACTCCACAAATACTCTCATTCTTAATTCTTTAAACACCATTTTCAAACCCATCAATCATAATGTTGAAATACAATTCAAAAATTCACTTGAAAAAGATATCCTTGCATTGTTGATGCCTTTGCCAACACATAATTCACATCCCTATTCTTTCACTGGTGAACTACCAGGATGGAAATCTCTGCCAACCTCACCAAAATCACATTCAAATCAAGGATCGGGGAAAGAAAGTGAAACAAGACCCAAACAAAATAAACAGTACAAGATTGACAATACATCAGAACTCAGGGGGTCTCCTGCAACCAGGAGCACGAAAAATGTCATTCATCAGTCTCTGAAGTATACATAATGTCGCACAACCTTGCTAGTTGGAACATAAGAGGAGCACACTCATCCAACAAACTTGATCAAGTCAAATATCTTATTAAACATCATAATCTATCCTTTGTTGCCATTCTAGAAACCAAATTGAATGAATCTCTTACCGTTAAAGCAGCAAGATACATTAACCAAACTTGGAAGCTGCACCATAATCTGGATCATGCAACCTATGGTCGCATCATGATTATCCATAATCCCTTAGTCATCTCTATCTCCCCCATACTCTGCACTGATCAAGTCATGCATCTTCAAGCCAACCTAATCAACCCCCCCTCCTCCTTCTTCATATCCATAATTTATGCTCAAAACTCTGCCAACTCGCGACAAACCCTCCTCAACCTTCTTCCTGCCTTCAGACAAAACTCCCACCCTTGGATTGTTCTTGGGGATTTCAACTGTTGTTACAATTTGCATGATAAGCTTGGTGGAACCCCACTGTTACAGAAAGACATTATGCCACTTAATAAAGCTATTGATGATGCATGTCTCCTCCCAATTCCTTCCTTTGGAGCTGAATATACTTGGAACAATAGTAGTAGGTCTGGAATCAGGACCTTCACTAATATAGACCATTCTTTTGCCAATCTAACTGCATTATCCACCTGGCCGACCATGTCTTCCTTTATCCCACATCCAGTTCTATCTGATCACTCCCCTATCATTTTCTCCACGGGACAGATGTTATTAAAAAAACAAAAAGCATTCAAATTTTATAGTACTTGGGTCCATGAACCTGGGTATACTAGTATAATTAAAAAAGTTTGGTCTGAAAAATATTATGGAAATCCCATGTATATTCTATGCAGGAAATTAAAAGCTACCAAGGAAGTGCTGAGAGTATGGGCAAGGAAAAACTTTGGAAATGGAACACTAAAATCAAATTTGCTGAGGCAGAAACTCATTGAAGCTCAAAACTTTATGGTGGGCAACCCAGATAACCCTGATGCTGCCACTAATGAGAAAAACATACATGATCAGCTGCATGAAGCTTTGAAGGTTGAAGGGAAGATGAGGAGACAACAACTGCGAATTAAATGGGCTCATGATGGTGACAACAACACTGCATACTTTCATGCTGCCATCAAAATCAAACAAGCAAAGGAAAATATATCCCACATTTACGATGAATTTGGAGTGCTACACACTGGCCCTAATGATGTTGACCAAGCCCTACTCAACTACTTCAAATCCTTACTTGGTAATAAAAATAATTTCAAACCTGATCTTGAAAAAATTGATAATGTGCAGGTGCCCCATGTACTTTTGGAGGAAGCAAACTCCCTTGTTGCTAAAGTTACTGATAGAGAAATCAAAGAAACTCTTTTTTCGATGAACAAAAATTCCAGTGGTGGCCCTGATGGATTCAACCTTTCATTCTTTACCCATAGTTGGGATATTATCAAGGAGGACTTTTTAAAGGCAGTTCATAACTTCTTCTTCAAGTCCAAACTTTTATTGGAAGTAAACTCCACCAATCTGGTCCTAATTCCTAAAGCTCAGCACCCATCCTCTGTTGAATCCTTCAGGCCTATATCGTGTTGCAACGTCATTTACAAATGCATATCCAAAATTCTAGCCTCTAGACTTGTTGTAGTCCTCAGTAGGCTCATCTCCAAGAACCAAGCTGCCTTTCTGCCTAGGAGGAATATAATTCATAACATTCTACTAACCCATGAACTGATAAAAGGTTATACTCATGCCCAAGCTTCAAAGAATGCAATGCTGAAACTGGATATAAAGAAGGCCTTTGATAGTATTCACTGGAGTTCGATTGTCAGAATTATGGCACTCATGAGATTCCCAAAAGTATTTGTGGCTTGGATATACAACTGTGTATCCACCCCATCCTTCTCCATCTATCATAATGGTGGCAACACAGGGTTTTTCAACAGCAAGCAGGGGATCAGGCAAGGAGACCCCATATCTTCATACATTTTCATTCTTGTTATGGAAGTTTTGAATGTTATGTTGATAAATAACTATGAACAGAAGAAGATTTTGTATCATTCTAAATGCAAATCTCCGCAAATAACATCTTTATTCTTTGCTGATGACATCTTATTATTCACTAAACCTGATCAAGTTTCCCTTGAAAACATTAAAACAGTTCTACAAAACTTCTACCTTATGACTGGTCTTCAACTCAACCTAAGCAAATCTCACATGATCACCTCTGGGATCTCTTCTGAACAAGAAACTCAAATATTGTCATTATCTGGTCTTCAAGCTATGAATAATAGCATGTGCTATCTGGGACTTCCACTTTGCTCATCCAGGATTACCACTGCCAACTGCTTGCCACTGTATGACAAAATTTGTAGCACCATGAACTGTTGGGCAAATAGACTTCTTTCTCAAGCTGGCAGGCTTGTGCTCATCAGATCTGTCATTTCCTCAATGATTGTGTACTGGGCTAAGGCATTCATTCTCCCCATCAAACTCATTAAAATGATAAGAAAAGCTATGTTAAGGTTCTTCTGGTCTGGAACCATCCATAATAGGAAATTAATACCCTGCTCCTTTGGTATTATGGAGCTTCCAAAAAACAAAGGTGGTCTTGGCATTCTTAACTTACAAACATGGAATAGAGCTGCTATCAGTACGCTTATGAATGCCTTACTAAACAACGCTGACAACTTGTGGGTTCAGTGGACTAGAACCCATAACTTGGGTAGAAAGATATTTTGGACCATGACTGTGCCACAAAATTCCAGTTGGACTTGGAGAAGTATTCTGATGTCAAGAGCATCTTTTCTTCCACTAATCAAGGTTAAGCTCTCACCCACCAGTGATGCTAGCTTCTGGAATTCCCCTTGGTTGGAGGAAGGTATGATATTATCCAACATTTTCACTCCCCAGCAAATCATGCAAACTGGTATTAATCGTGATGCGTTTGCATCTGATTACATTACTGATGGGAAATTGTCTCTACCATACACCAGTAATCAAGTCATTAGAGCTGTTTGGAACAAGTATCAATCTATGAGTTTCATGCCTGCCATGACTGATGAAATATAGTGGAAAGGAAAACCACACTCTATTGCTTCTGTTTACAGATTGCTTGTTAATTCTCCTGCTACTAGTAATATAAAATGGCACAGAGTGCTATGGACCAGATATTCATCTCACAGAGATAACCTAATGTTATGGAAAGTAATTAATAGTGCTCTACTTACCAAAGACAGATTAATGAGTTTTGGGATGCTTGTTGATCCCCTTTGCTTCTTCTGCAAGTTGCTTCCTGAAACGGTTAGTCACCTATTTTTTGAATGTAGCTCTCTTTTGGGAATGTGGAAGTACCTCATGTCTGTTTTGAGTATAAATCATATCCATGGTATTGCCAGTGAAGAGTGGGATCTCATTGGAAAGGCAACGAGGTGGAAGAAAAAAGAAAGATTTGTGTATTTTTTTGTGATCAAGAGATATCTTAACTTCGTATGGGATGAAAGAAATTTGAGGTGCTTTGAGAACAAGATGAGGAACAGTGATCAGCTGATGCATGCCTTTCATGCAAGCATAAAAATGGGAATAAAGGACAGTAAATTTGATTTTACATCCTTTGTCTTGAATGATTGGATATAGTGCTCCTTCTTATCTGTGTTTTTTCCTTTTTTTGTATGTTCTTGTGAGTGTTGTAATTTCTTGTTTTTTTGTTAGTTTTTCGCGATTGTGAGCATGTTCATAGTCGCTTTCTTTTCTTTATTTTAATAACATCCTGGTAGGGGACCAGTCAACCCCGCTTGCCTTTCAAAAAAAAAAAAAAAAAAAAAAAAAAATTCAATAAGTGGATTAATTGCAAATAAGTGGAATTTAATATTAAATTATTTCGCTAACGGAAATTAGGATGAAATTTGTGAATAGTAATGCAATGAACCAATGAAAATTTCATCCAATTGATAATGATAGATTGAATAATAAATTAAAAGTCAATTAAATGGAATTATTGAAATTAAAATTGGTAACTTCTGAATTATAGAAATTGAAAGCAAAGATGGTAATGAATGAAATAATTAACATTGAATCAACACGAAAATTTGTTTAAATTGTTATAAATGGCTAAATAAATCAAGTGACAAAATTTGTAAGATAAAGAATTGAAATTTAAAATTTGATTTAATTTATTAATTATTAATTTTTTTAATTAATGGAAAAATAGCCATTTTGGCCACTTGACTCGGATTTCGACGAAACCAGTTTCATCGGATCCGTATCGGTGAATTATTGTAGGATTTTAAGTTTCGTATCGATCGGACTTATCGTTTGATCGTACGGGCTTGAAATGCCTTGAAATCAATTTAATTGAAATCAATTTAAAAATATTGATTTCAGCTTAACTTCTTCATACGATGGAATTTGGACTTGAAACTTTTTCCATCGCGTTCGGAATATTTTAAAACACCTATTTTGATATATGGGTTTACCAAGTTTCGTTTCGAGGTCAGAACGGAGTTTTTGGGCCAATTTGGCGTTAGCGTGTATATCTGTTTTATTCGTCTATTCTATTTTCAATTCTGCCTATAAATATCCTGCTATAAACCCTTGCCTCCCTTATTTTCATTTGTCTGTACGTACATCTCAACTCTCTTCTCCTCAATGGCAGACAAACAAACTCTAGATCCAGATCCAATTGCAAATCAAATCCAAAGCATAAATTTCAAAGTCCTCAAAAAAATTTGAAAAAAATATATGTTGAAGCTCTCGACTAGCGTAATTCACTGGTGCTTTTCGTTTTTTGATTTGGATTATCGTTTGATCAGAAATTGTGTTTTAATTCTCGACCGTTCAATGGGGTCGAAATCAATGTCGATGGATCGGAAAACCCTTTCTGGGTTTTGGAAAGGAAGCCAAGGGGATCGCATCTAGGTGATTGGTTTATCGATTCAACGGTTAGATCGTCGTCAATCGGTGATTAGGGTTTCGAAGTTTAGGTTTTTGGGTGGCAGCGGCTGCCCCTTTCCAGGCCCACGTGGCTTCGTCGTTGACAATGGAAGCTTCAAGGTGAGGTGGCGCATACGGGGGAAGGGGTCGCATTCATCTAGCTGCGCGACGAACGGTAAGGCGGCAGCGTGTGTTAGGGTTTTTCTTGAGATTTGCGTGAGCTGCTGATGAAGACGTGAGTACCGTATCCTGTCCCTATATCTTGAGTTCGAACGTGCGGTGAAGTGGCAAATTTTGGTTATGGGTGAGTTTGTTTTTTTTAATTAAATTTGATTTCAAATCTTTTAATTCGAATATCTCTCACATAAGAACTCTGTTTTACGCGCGATTTTGTTTGCTAGGATCGTATTGAAATCCGGACTTGATGGTGCTGGTTTGGAGGAATTCTGGGACGGTCAAATTTTTGGGTTTAAATTGGATTTAAATTCAATCTAAATTTAAAAGGTGAGTGTTTTAACACGCTCACAACTTCTAAAATTTCTTATGTTTGTTAAATTGATATATGATGTGATTTAAAATTTATTTATGGTTGTTTGGCATATTTTAATCATCATCTAAGTTAATTTCATTTATTTAAATTAAATTGCTATTTAATTTATTCATTCAATATAAACTGCCAGTTAATTGTTAATTTATTATTCATTGCATTTAAACTGCCAGTTAATTGTTAATTAATTATTCGTTGCATTTAAACTGCTAGTTAATTGTTAATTAATTATTCATTGCATTTAAACTGCCAGTAAATTGTTAATTAATTTTTTATTGCATATAAACTACTGCCAGTTAAACAGTTATTTAATTTATTTTTGAATATAACTGTTAGTTTATACCTGTTATTTATTGCCCGTTACATATTAATGATATTGTTGGATTGGATGATGTTTAGGATAATAAGTATTTGATGATTGATATTGGATGAATGGATGTTTACTTATATTGTTATAAACTACAAGTTATTATGCATTTTCATTTCATTCGGCATTGCGGTTTGAAATGATATACAACCGCATTTTTATTTTTAAATTGCGGATTGAAATGATAAATATCTGTATCACTTAACCGTAGGATAGAAAATTATATACAGACACCGCGGTATATATATATATATAATAATATTTTGAAATGACATCTATGGTTTGTAAAGAATATATATGATTTTTGATATATTGATTTGGTTATTTGATAAAGGTTATTTTATATATAGTTAAATTTTTGGTTTTAAGCTACTTATAAAATTGGTTTAAAGTATAAAATAAGTTTGATTTTATTGAATATAATATGGATAAGTGTTTACTTAAATTATATTCATATAGAGTTTATATTGATTTTATAAATCAAGGTTGAGAAGATAGTTTAAATTGATTGAGATTTTATTTAATTAAGAATTATATTTAATAAGAGTCCATTTGGAACTTATTGAAATTTAGATTTTAAAAAAAAGAATATTGCTTTATAACAAAATTTGTAGTTTAGGTGATTAAAGTGAATATATCAAGTCTAAATAAATTGAGGAATATTAAATTATTGAAATTTGAAGTTTATTTAAAGGATACTGGATTTATTTAATTAAATATTTCAAAACTAAATGATAGTAAAGTAAATTTGGGATATATATATATATGAATTATAAAATTTAGTTTTGAAACATTGAATATTAAAGCTTTGAAATATATATAAATTGAAATGTTTTATTTGGATTTTTATCTATATTTGGGATTGATTTGTGAAGGTGAATAAACTATATTATTATATAAAGTAATTTATATTTAAACCATTTAAGTGGTGCAGTTATATTTCAAAGTTATGAAATTCAAAGTTTTATGTTTTGGAAGGCTATATTTCAAGCGTTGGTTTAGAAATATTTTAACTATGAAAAGTTATGGTTTTAGAAAAGGATATATTTGAAAGATATCATATTGATTTGGTTTTAAAAAGGGAAATGATATCGTAATTATATGGTTTTGAAATGAATATTATATCCTGGTTTTTAAAGTATAAATTATTTTAAAATAACCGCGGTGTTATAATAACGTTTGGCCGTTGAAGAGACCGGGATCGGAAGTTGTCATACTCTCTGCCAACTCCGAAAACCACTTTAACAACCGTGTACACGGTGGAGATTCCAGAATGAAGCAGGATAGTGGCAGCGTTTCCTTTGAGGTAAATACGTGGACCCAACTACCATGAGTTGGCATAAGGTAGCTAAAATAGGAGCGATCGACGGGTTAATTGAGGTAGCACCTTTGATCGGACACATCCCTTCGATATTCTACTCTGACTTTGGTTTTTTCGGTGGCCACTTTTGATTTCTTTGATTTGGGAGTGTGGCTCGAGGTGGGCGGTAGCTGCGGCTACGCGTTACCACCGACCCGGAAGCATAATTGGTATACCTACCCTGGCATTGCCTAGTGTGTCGTGTCACCTACCCTATCGCGCCTTGTACGAGTTTCTATTTGTGTCGTACCTATGGAGTATCCTCTGGTAGCTTCCCGATCAGGAGGTATTACGGTACTGTATAGACTATTGGCATTTTACTTGTTAAGGCGGAAAATGTAAAGCCTTAACGCTATTTAAAAGTAAGTTAATTTTACAATTAGACACTATTATAATTGAAAATTATACTACATAGTAAATAGTTTAACGGATCCTTAGGAGATGTAAATCCCGAGCATCTCTTGAGTTACTGCACTCCTATATATTTCTGTTAATTTAACTCACATAAGATATTTTAGTTCTGACTCGAGTGTTTTTGTCTTTTCAATTCGCTCGGGTCAGTTCGACCATGTCAGGTTTGAAGATTTTATTTCTGGAGGACGAAGACGAAGATTTCATTATTATTATTATATTATAATATTCCACTACATTCATACTGTTCGGCTGTATTGTTATTGGTATGTGTAACTCTGATATATATTGTATAAGTATAATTAAATATTTTGTAAACAGCTTCATGAACTGTATATTTGATTATTATATTTTATCCTTCCGCTGTGAGATTCTGTTTTAATTTTTCTTCTCTGCTTTTCTTATTTCCCCATAACAATCTTCCCTTCCGTATGTTTTAAGTCTGACGTGCGTTGTTTATCGTTGATATAAGGCGTGCGAAAAGGCGGGACGTTACACTATCATAAGGAGAAATCTCCTCCAATTCTGTGTTTGCATGGTGTGTGCGGTGGGAGGCCTTATGGTAGTTTCATTTTCCAAAAAGCATTGCGGATTTCTTTTAAACTCTTTTGTTTTGCTTTAAAAGATAAACTGTTTTCGTTTACTCACACCAGTCCCATGACTGACCTGGAGTTTATTGTTCCCTTCCTAAACTCTTGGTGCCCACAATTTACCACATGGGCAATCTAGAGTTGGGAATTTCAGATAATCGAATAGTAGGTGTAGATTCGATAGCATTTAGTCTTTGGAAATCTACTTCAGTCTTTGGAAATCTACTTCAGTCTTTCGATGACTGACCTTGCTTAATACAACGTGTTGATGGTGGTTCTCGCTTGTGGCTTGGATATAACTGTTTTGGATTGGAGATGGAGTTGCAGATATTGGAGTTCTCACTTGGTGGTTCAAGTTCAAGTTATTTCTTTTCCGCTATAGCATTGTATTTGTGCTTTGATATATGTCGGGCAGTGTTGTATCATATTTGGATATCATGTACATTGGTGATATATGATATATTATTTATTTTCTTCCACTGTGTTGTTATACTTAATGTGTTATAAGCTCCAGCACGAATTGGATTTCAACGGTTGAATCTATGGCATTCGGGTACAAGTGAAGTACGGGTGTCGATTTTCAAACGCTGAAATTCGGGGCGTGACAAGATAAGAATGATCATGCCTTACCTAGGAGTGACCCACTTATCCCTGCTGCATCTCACTCATTTTAATCATTCCCGGTTGATGAGGCATGAGCCTACATTTTACCTTTCACATAACACTTCCCATTTGGAATGCTAACACTTCCCTCTAGGCAGTAACGCAGTGCCAGCATTCATCTATACAAGTTCGTTCTTGGACTGAATGAAATCGAAGGCACTATTTCTACTATATTTGTTTCACGGAATCCCGTCTAGGATTAATATTAAATAGACCTTGCACTTCAAGGATGTGTCTTCATATCCATATTCTTCAAGATGTCTTCCATTCGAAACTCTTGCATTGGATCAAAGTGGTTTTCGGATAGTATATCCAATCCTAGTCTCTTCAAAATAACATTGATAGTTTTCGGTAAACTCAACCCTGGTTCTTTAGGAAATAAACAGACAAAGATAAGAGCGGAGGTCACCTCCTAACCGTTAGTGGATGGATTTCCTTAATGTTTGTACTACGAGAGTGAAACGAGATTTATACGCACATCACAGCACATCGGAGATGACTGTACCATATAACCCACGTGATTCTCTTAGATATTTCCATATTTACGTTTTGGGTCCTTATTTGATAGTCGGCTATTTAACTATCCACAAACACACATCCAAATCAGGGATTTTTATTCAAATAGGAAAACCAACATTGGTCAAGCACATAAGTGACCACTAGCCTCCTTGATTAATCTTTTCATTAATTGATATCACTTTGTAATAATTGTATCAAGATCCTTTTACCAAGATACACACACACACACAAAATTTTTGTATATTTCAAGACGTGGAAAAATATCCATATACTTATCTCAACAGTGCAAGCATATTCACCAACACTGAGGAAGATTCCCTTTTTGTACAATTCTAAATCATTTATAAACTCCGCTATAAATTTTTAAAACCATTTTTAAAATTCTGTTATAAATATCTTACCATTTATAAACTCTTTTATACATTCCAAAAATCATTTATGACCCCTTTACAAATCCATAAAGCATTTTATAAACTCGATTTACAAATCTATAAACCCATTTCTAAAATTCTTTTATAAATATCTAACCGTTCATAAAACTCTTTTACCTTATAAAAATCCTCCTTTAAACCCTTAAACCATTTTATAAAACTCCCTCTATAAAACCCAAGTCCGTTATAAAACTCAATTTATAAATCTCGGACATTTATAAATAAATAATAATCATTTTCTTCAAACGCTATTATATAATAATAATTATTAACAATAAATATTGTAAATAAGTTATAATATTAACATCAAAACAGCTTTAAAATAGTATTTAATAATTCCAAAACATTATTAAATAAATAAAAATAATTGATCTTTACCATTACTATAAATAGTAATAATCGATTCCCCAAAAATTATTAATAAATAATTATAAGTAATTTCAAGTCATATTTACTTAAAATAATTAAATTTTTGAAATATTAATATATTGATAAATAACTTTAAAACAATGTTAATTATTAATAAATAACTTTAAAAATATTAAATATAAGTAAACAGCTTTAACAATATTAAACGTAAATAAAAAACTTTAAAATAGCATTATATATAAGTAAGTAACTTTAAATAATATAAAATATAATTAAATAACTTTTAAACATTTTTTATACTTAAAAAGGCAGATAATAAAGTTGGAGTAAAATAGAAATTAAATCTTTAAACAAAATATTTTTGAAACCCAATTTCAGATTTAAAATCGTTTCCTGCCTCAAAATCAATTCCAACATCAAATGTCAATATATAGTATTTAAAAATACTAATTTAAGGCCAATAGATACCAAACACTCCACCAATATTGATATTGATTTTCTATCACTGCAGAGTTTAAGTTTCGAACATGTAACAATGTCATAATCAACAGAGCCAACAATCGGGTTTAATATCCAATAGTTCATATAATATGAATATTATTGAAATTAAATCAACAATGGCAAGGAATTCCGTTGGATCCCTCCAAACTGTCCCTCTGAATCACAACACACACATACAAACACACATATATCCACACAAACAGAGATATATACAATTCAACTGTGGTGAGGAATCCTGTTGGATCGCTCCAACCTATTCCCCTGCATCACATAGAGTATATAGTCATATATTATGAGTCATCCGCTATTAGGCGGGTATATCTATAAGGTCAAACGCTCCAAGGGCAGAAATAAATCCAAACCAATTGATAAAACAGTAAATCATCCAAACATCCAATCAACAATCTATATCAACTATATAACATTATTGATTAACCAAAAAGGTGAGTTTAACTCATCGAAATTCCAGCTGTCGCCAAAGCATTCTGGATTCCATCCAAATCGAACAACGTTAGATTTAACACGAAATCCAACTTGCTCCAATCGTCGCCAATTCAAATCCATTTCATATATTGCGCTGGTACGAGTACAGTGCAACTTGTCACAATTGATTTCGACCTCGTATGAATGAATTATAGCATTAGTGCGATTTACAAATTAATTAATATGATATATTAACTAATTACAGTCATTAACCAAATTAATGACCTCGTGCTAATAAAATCCCTTTTCCCTTAACTTCGTCTCACTAATACGCTAGATACCCAGGCCTTATGAATGAAACACGCGACTTCATCATGCCACCAGACGCCACGTCTTGCCAACTCATCCTCACTGAAGCCTCACCTCCTCGTCCCCGAGCCAACGATGCCCATGCCGTCACCATTACAAAAAATCCAAAACGTCGAACGACGTTTATCATTAATTTAAGCCACGTCATGCCACCGATCAATGCCAAACTTAGCCAGCACGTAGACCATGACCCTTTCTACCGCTTCGCTTCGGATCCCATCGTCAATCGATTACTCTAATCGCTGCAATCCCCTGAGAACACCACTGCCTTCATAGCCAATTTACAACCACCCCGTCATGCCATAGGTGATCACCACCATTCAATTCATTCATCACATCTTTATGAATAGAAGTATAATTGAGGCTATCGCTTGAAAATGCTTGTGGAGGCTCCGATCACCTGGAACCATTGGATGAGCAAAAGAATATTAAATTTGAAAATGAGCAACATTTTTTTCCTCCAGTTAGGTTGCGATAATATAATAGGAGGGATATGGTGAAGATGTGGGAAAGCATGCACTATGAACAGCGAGGCATGGTGATGGCTTAATATGTATATATATATATATATATTCGAAATATCTGATTCTACACCTTACAATCTCGAACTCCAATCAAGGCATGCTGCCTGGCATTCTATTCTAAATACCCCTATCCTAAATACAATGGAACTATCTTGAAACCTAATTCGATCGTCTGCAGAAGTTTACTTTTCAATCCGAGTTATATTATATTAATTTATGTAATTAGTTTCTACGCATTTCCAGCTCACACGACCATACGATACGCATATTGCCACAATATTAGACAAATCTAATGTAACCGGTTTCGCCAGTTTCAAGGTAGTATCCAAAAAGGCTATTTTTACAAGTTATTTAAAATGATTTATTGTTGAAACCAATTAAATCACTTTAAAATCAAAATTTAAAAGTTTAGTATCCCATCCTTGTTTATGCTGAATTCAAATAAGATCTCCAAATCATTTTAAGTCATATTAATTATTAACCGGCTTTCTAGCTTGGCTACATTAAACTGGCTGCACGACTTATATTTGATTTCCATAAAGACCGATGGTTCCAAAATGATGATTGTAGGGTCCAAAGGTCAAGTACAGGTGATTATATGAAGTCGAAATTGAATCGATTTGATGGATGTACAATACAGGATGCGCGAGGCATGGAATATTGCTCAATGAATGGAAGGGTTCGGCATAACATGGCAAATAGGAAGGGATCAACATGATTGGTGGAGAGGGCTCGGCAGGCTATATTAAGGAGGGGTCGACGTCCAACAAATTCCAAGAGCATTCATGCACACAACACTCCATATCGTAGGATCTACAACTTCAATGCCTATGAAATTTGGAAGGTATGGCATGTGGACCCTAGGGATTGCACATCACGTGGGCATACCTCGAGGGATCGACATGTAACCCTATAGAGGGTTTAGTTGTCACCAGTGAATAAATCATATCAAATCAAAGATTAAACAATAACTTGAGCTTTAGTGGTCCAATTTACATGAGATTTGAAGGCCCAACATATTTAAGCATGCAAAAGCCACCATAAGGATCGTAGTCCAAAAATCGACCAATGAAGGGATCAGTACCTATCCTTCCTTATCGAGAGTTGGGCCTATTCACCCCTCTAGTGGGCCTATGTGGGTTAGAAGGTTCATCAATTGAAGTTTCAAAGAGATTGGTGGTTATCTTCACCTATAAATACTGGCTTAATGGGTCACTCTAAGGATCTTTACTTTGTTAGTTACACTAGACTTTATTGTAATCAAGTGTTCTCTATTCTCAACTACTGTAATTAGATTTGTAAGTTGTCAATAAAGGTAATCTTCAAAGTGGACGTAGACATACAACGTCGAACCACTATAAATCTTTGCGTTTCTGATTATTGCTTTTAATTTGTTGTTAGCTTAATCTTTTCTTCAGTTTAATTTTATTTTCTTCACTTACTTCTCTATCTATTCTTGGGTATTTGTGACTAATTTGGTTGCAAACATTTTTGTGCTTTCACTAAGAAGGCTTGATTCTCTACTCGCTAGGATCCCCTTTATTGCTACTGGATTGGATAAATCCCCCAAAGGAGATCTGTAATTATCTTCAAGAAGTTGCTAATAATTCTCAGATTTGAAGGAATCTAAAGCAAAGTGATTAATAATGGTGGGACATACTAGATCTACTCTTAGAACATGAAAGGCAATGATACCGCTAGCATTTAGCAAGGAGATCCAAGCAATCAACTCACAAATGTGAATGCTGATCCAGTTGAATTTCAGAATCCCACTGACTTTGTTACAAGAGCTAAATTTCATAATTTAATGAAAGTTGATCGAGAGCCGTCGACAATCAAAACAGAAAATTTAAACTAATATCAACTTAATGAACCAAATCACTAAGCAGCAGGGTGGGATAGCTAGGAAGGATCCCATTCCTTACTCAGCATCGAAATGTTCTAGCTCCTCGGATGAATATCACAGGTATAGACATCACGGGATAAAAGAAAATCACAAAAAAAAATTTAGAGCGTCGCTTGGCAGACCCGTGGTCTGCCAGGATTGATTAGTGTCTATCCCTCCTTGGGGATCGATACTGATCCCTCCCAAGGGAGCGGTACCGATCCCTCCTCCAAAGGAGGGATTACCCCATGCATTTTGGGAATCGAGGTGGAAATGTTCTTGATGGTTTGGATAATGGGGTTTGATTGAATATTGACCAAGTACTTCCTCGGAAGGATGACGAGATAAATGTACAAGTTGCGCATCAGGAAGATGGTGAACTAAGAAGGCGTGAAACTTTCCACAGACATCGACCAGATCATTCACGTGAGGTGGAGCATGACCACCGCCTGGCACCAACCATCCAAATGTCAGACTTATCGGTAATGGTTAGACAGTTAGTGAGGGAGATCCAAGGCTAAACCAACGATGAATGGGGAATCTCAAGAAGTCATACCCCGTTCACTGATAGTGTATTACATGCATGATACCTAAGAAGTTCAACATGTCATTGATGCCTACCTATAAGGGAAAAACCGACCCCAAGCAACACATCATGAGATACACATGGTTAATGCATTCCTTGCGAGCTGATGATGTGACCAAGTATATATGTTTTCCCATAACTCTTTTCAAAATAGCGATAATGTGGTTCACAAGACTACCCCCATGATTAGTTTCTAGATTCGATGATTTGGCAACCAAGTTTGTGCAGCAATTTCGGGTGCATATGACTCATCCTAAAGATGTGATGTCTCTTTCCAACATGATTCAGGCTCTAGGAAAGATGGTGAAAGATTATTTGGAGAGATTTCATACTGTTGTTTTATATTTTAGTAATCCAAATGACCATACGATACTCATGCCCACGACGAGTGGGATTGATCTAGAGTCTGAGTTTGGCGATTGGATAGCTGGTAAGCCGCCCGCAATGTTAGAACGCTTTTACAGAAAGGCGGCTCAATATTTGAGAAAGGAGTAAGCCAGGCCCTTCAGAAAGAAGAATGTTGTAGGACCAAGTGGAGAAGGAGTACAGAGTAACATTGCGATAAAACAATTTGATGACAGTTTTGGAAAAGTTCAAGTGAATGTTCAGAATAAACCAAATCAGAAAAAGGGAGGTGGAGATAGGAACCAAGAACAAATAAGCGATTCTAGAAGATTGAAACCTAGGATTCCAATGTATAGTAATTACATGCCATTGAACATGTCCTTCGAGAATATCTATCTGTCTACTTGCAATATCATGCAGTATAGGAAGCCGCATATGAAAGAATCAATAGAGAAACAGAAGCAGGCTGGGAAATATTATCGGTTTCACGAGTGTTATGGGAATAATACAAATGAATGCACTCATCTCCGAGATGTTATAGAAAAATTCATTTGAGAAAAGTGGTTACAACACTTTGTGAAAGCCCTGCACGATGGCGGGCAGAGGACTTCTAACCCCAAGCGAGGATAAGCGCCGCGTAGGGCTGAAGAGCATGCGTGGACTTGTGGAAGTTTGGTGGTTAATACGATAGTTAAAGGATTGCACCCAGTAGATAAGATTTGACAGGAAATGGAGCGTTATGCTAGCATGATTAGGCATGTGGATTTTGAATGTTGTTCGAATATGGAAGATGGAGCTTCGGCAAAACAACAACGTACGATGATGGATGATATTGTGTTTAGAAACAGAGATGCAGATAAGGTAGAGGCTTCAACAACCGACCCAATGGTCATTTCAGCCATGATTTTTCCTGCTTTGTTGAGAAGGATTTTTATTGATTATGGAAGTTCGATGAATATAATTTTCAAAAAAGCTTATGGTCAGATGATCATATAAGCCAAAGATTTAAAATTGTCTAAAGCTCATATACATGGTTTAAATGGTGTTGCAACTGAAGCTGTTGGTTATGTGGAATTTCCTGTTTAGTTGGTAGAAGGTGAACGAAGAAGAGTGCGGATCTTGCCGTTTATTGTTTTGGTTGTTGACTCTCCATACAATGTTTTTCTTGGTTGACCAGTTTTAGCTAACTTCAGGGAAGCTCTTGCCTTATGGTGTTTGACTTTGAAGTTTTCAATAGACAATGGTATAGAAGTTGTTCGTGGCGATCAAGCGACTGGATGTGCCTGTTATGTAGCTGATTTGAAGGAAGCTTAGTGCAAAGAAAAGGGTAAGGATATGGACAAGACCGTTTGAATCCAAGCAACTAAAGATTGACAATTAGCACTTGAACCTTAGCTCGGGCACCACTATCAGTACTATAGAGATATAGATCTAAGAGATGACAAAGAGGAGCTCAAAGAGACTAAGGCTACATCGGCTTAGCTGACAATTGGTATCCTGATCGGCCGCGATGATCCATTACAAGTCCTAAAGATTGGGTCACAGCACAGCCCCCCGCTGATGACAGAACTTTATGGCTTTCTTCAAGCAAATCTAAATGTGTTCGCTTGGACTCAATCTGAAATGTGTGGAATCTCGTCTGCTGTTGTGAGACACACATGAATATCGACCTGAAGCTTGTCCCGGTGAAGCATAAAAGATGTAGCATGGATCCGAAGAGATCTGCCGCTCTTAAAGAGGAGCTAAGTAGACTAAAAGACAACGGGTTTATCTGCAACGTCATCTACCCTAAATGGGTATCTAATTCTGTTCTTGTGAAGAAAGCGAATGGTAAATGGAGAACATGCATTGATTATTTAGCTTCGAACAAGGGGTGCCCAAAGGACTATTTTCCACTTCTAAGGATCAACCAGCTAATGGATTCAACTGTAGGATACGAATTGCTATGTTTCATGGATGCATACTCGGGCTATAATCAAATCCCAATGCATATTCCCAATCAGGAGCGCACTAGTTTTATTACTAACGTTGCATTGTACTGCTACATAGTAATGCCATTTGGATTAAAGAAGGCAGGAGTGACTTATCAGTGCTTAGTTAACTGGATATTCAAAGATCAGATTGGAAAAAACAATAGAAGTGTATGTAGATGATATGCTCGTAAAGTCACGATGATCAAGCGACCACATTAGAGACTTGGCAGAATTGTTTGACATCCTCAGACATTACAAGATAAAAATTAATTCTTTGAAGTGTTCTTTTGGTGTTGCATCAGGGAAATTCTTGGGTTTATCGGAAATGCCCATGGAATAGAAGCTAATCCTTAGAAGATTCAGGCTATCCTCGATATCCAAGAACTAAGAATTGTTAAGCAAGTGCAGAGTCTGAATGAGAAAGTTGCTTCCTTAAGCCAATTCATCTCCAGAGCTACCAACAAATGCATTCCTTTCTTTGATTTGGTTAGGAAAAGGAAAGAAACTTTGAATAGATGCAGGGTTGTAAGGACGTGTTTCAAGCTTTGGTGAATCATTTCGAGAGACCCTCTATCTTGTCAAAGCCGGCGGATCATGAGGGGTTGTACATTTATTTGGCCATATCGGTACACTCTATAAGTGTTCTATTGCTTCATAAGGAGGATCGGATCCAGAGACCGGTGTACTACGTCAGCAAATGATTAAAGGGAGTTGAAAGGAACTATTCAAATATAGAGAAATTGCCGTACTATTTACTAGTTGTATCATGGAAACTTCATCCATGCTTCATGGCACATCTGATTAATGTTTACACCGACCAGCCATTACAACATGTCCTACAGTAAACTGAGACGTATGGAAGGTTACTCAAGTGGAATATAGAGCTCAGTTAATTTGCTATTATTTACCTCCCTTGGAGGGCTATCCACGGTGAGGCACTGGTAGATTTTATAGCAGAGTTTACTGTGCATGATGATTCTTCAAAAGGCAGTTGTTACCCGGTGCCTTGACCCGGCTACATATGTCTGGTTACAAGGGACAAACTCGATTGATGATGGGAAAGATGATCACAAGGCAACAGCCACAGGACCAAAATATACGGTCTAGGCAGTTGTATCAAGCCCAGGATAAATTGAGTTAATAAAAAGATGATGCAAATGCTATATTATGGGGTTTAGTTTGATTGGAATAGGGATCTGCACGAATGTTTGACAAATTGGATGAAATGCGGATGGATTGGTATATTTGTAATATGGTCATGGGTCGGCATAATATGTGTGGAGGATAGGTTCGGCATATGATTGAGACGATGGGGGATCAACATAGGTTGTAAGAACCAAAGAAATCGACATATTGATGGTTAGCGGAGGGGATCAGCATGGTGTGTTAATAGGCTAAGGGTTGGTATGATAGAGCTAAAAGGGTCGGCATGTAGATGATCATGGAATAAGGGACGGTATGATAAGGCTAGAGAAATACGGATAGTCATGGTATGGTTTAAGCAAAAGGGATCGGCATGTTCCATTTGTGGAATATGGGTCGGCATGTAACGGACTGTGAGATATGGATCAGCACACATTTAAGGACTGGGAGGGATCGGCATAACCTAGACAGTGTTGGGACTAAAACCGAAGTACTACACGAACTAGAGCTCCAAACATCCAATCGCCTTGATATTTGAAATGCTATCATTATTGACCCAAAGGAAGCTACCATAGGGATCGCTAGTCCAAACTCGACTCATGGAGGGACAGGTACCGATCCCTATCCATTGAGAGTTGCACCTAGTCCTCCGTATGTTGGGCCCATATGGTTGAGGAGGTCCAGATGTCGAAGTTTCAATCAGATTGAAGGCTTCCTTCGTTTATAAATACAGGCACAAGGGGCCATTTTGAGGGACTTTTGGGTTGCAAGTGAAACTCTTCCATTGTTGCAACCAATTTCCCATATTCTTTCTAATCTCTTGTAATTTCTTACTGATTGTAACTATAATCAAGCGAACTATGAAGAAATAAAGAGAGTATTCAAAGTGGACATAGGCAATCAGCACTGAATCACTATAAATCTTGTTGTTTTTGCTTTCTTGTGCATTTTATTGATATCCAGTGTTATTCCTCTGTTTTCTTTTAATTTCTTCATTTATTTCGCTATTTAAACCTATTCTCGAGTGTTTGTGGCAAATTTGATTGCAAACATTTTGGCACTTTCACTTAAAAACACAATTCTCAAGCTATCAGGATCGCCTTTGTTGCTATTAGATCGAAGAAATCCCCCGAAGGAGACCCTGCTTCATCCTCAAAGGCTTGTAGATATTATTCAGATTTTGTAAGATATACGCCAAGGATTCTAGGATGGTAAGGCGCACCAGACCTACCTCCCATAATATCAACACTAAGAAAACTGCCAACGTCCAACAAGAGGGACCAAGCAACCAACCTGCTAATAAGAATGTGCAGCCTAATGCAGTTCAAAACCCCATTGATTCCAATACCCGAGCCGAATTTAATAACTTGATGAGGGAGTTGATGGAAAGTCATAGGAAACTAAACGAGAAAATTCAGGCTAATGCCAAATCGATGAACCAGATTGCTCAACAGCAGCGCCAAAGCGCCGGAGGAGGTCATACTCGGCATCAGATAGTTTGACTTCTTCAGACGAACATCATAGGTGAAGGCGTCCTATAGTTAGAGCAGCATGAGCCGAAACATCGAAGCAACACTTGGCAGACCACCGAGGCCTGCCAAGCCGGGTCAATGCTGATCCCTCCTTAAGGTCGGCACCAACCCTCAACCAGGTGGAAAGCTCCTCAACTGCAGCTGGGAGGTCATACTCGACTTGGATCCGAGATGTTGGACGCTGGAACGTGCTAGGATGCTAACCAACTACCTCTCCAGATTGATAATGTAGAGAATGCTCAGAATTTACGTCAGGAGGATGGTAGGCTAAGGAGGCATGAAATGGCCTAAAGACATTGATCGAAACATTCACGCAAGGTGGAGTACGACCATCACTTGGCACCACCTATCCAAACACCAGATTTATCCATAATGGTCAAACAGCTAATAAGGGAAAACTATGGCTTGACAAACGACGATTGGGGAACTTCTAAAAGCCACACCCTATTTACCGACAGTATTTTACATGCGGAGTATCCTTGAAGTTTAACATGCCTACGATTCTTGCTTATGAAGGGAAAACTGACCTCAGGCAGCACATCATGAGGCACGAATGGTTGATGGACTCGGCAAGATTGAATGATGCTACTAAGTGTAGATTCTTCCCTACAACTCTTTCTAGGATCGCTACGATGTGGTTGACAAGACTATCCCCGTGATCCATCTCAAGATTTGATGAGCTGGCAATGAGATTTGTGGAGCGGTTCAGGATTTACACTACTCGCCCCAAAGATGTGATGTCATTGTCCATTTTATCCAGGTTCCGGTAAATCACCGAAGGACTACTTGCAGATATTTCATGTTGCCGCCATTGAAGATAGTAACCCTAATGACCACGTGATACTTATGGTTGTGACAAGCGGGGTTGACCCCGAATCCAAGTTCAGTGATTTGCTAGCTGGAAAACCGCCGGCCACGCTGGAGCGCTTCTACTCAAAGGCGCCTAGTTCATGCGAAAGGAAGAGGCTAGATTGTCTAAAAAAAGCAATGCTACGGGGCCAAGCGAAGAAGCGGTACAGAGCAACGTCACAGTAAAGTGGTCTGGTGAGAGTTCTGTGAAGGTTTAGGTCAATTTTTAAAATAAGCCGAGTCAACAGAAAAGGAATGGAGAAGGGAATCACTACCAGAAAAGGGAGCTTGAAAAGTGGGGGTCTAAGTTTCCTTGTATGACGACTGTACACCTTCAAATGCATCCCTGGAGAACATTTATCTATCCACCTATAATACTTTATAATATTTGAAGCCAGGTCCAAAAGAATCGACTTAGGCACAAAAGCAAATCGGGTAGTATTGCTGGTTTCATGAAGGTTATGGGCACAATACGGATGAGTGTAGGCACCTCCACGATGCCATTGAGAAACTGATTCGGGAGAAAAAGTTGCAGCAACTTGTGAAAATCCACAGGATGGCGGACAGGGGATGTTGGCCCCAATCGAGGACAGGCCCTGCGCATGGCTGAGGAGCCTGCACGGACCAGTGGGAGGTTTGTAATAAACACGATAGTCGATGGACCACATTCTGCGGACAGAAGTTGGAAGGAAATGAAGCGCTATGCTAGTTCAGCGAGACATGTGGTTTTTGAATGTTCCTCGAATACGAAGGATGGGACTCCAGCCATGCATCAACGTACAATGACGGATGATATAGTATTCAGAAGCAGAGATGACGATAGAGTAGAGGCCCCTACTATTGATCTGATGGTTATCTCCGCTATGATTGCCATGTTTTGGTGAGAAGAGTTTTGATTGATTGCGGAAGCTCTGTGAACATTATCTTTAAGAAGGCATATGATCAAATAAGGATGCACGCCAAGGACTTGAAATCATCTAAATCTGGTATATACGGTTTTAATGGTATGGCTATCGAGGCAGTTGGTTATGTAGAATTACCGATCAAATTGGGGGAAGGTGAACATAGGAGGGTGCAGATCTTATCTTTCATTGTTTTGGATGTTGATTCACCGTACATGTTTTTCTGAGGCGACTGAATTTCTGACAGCTCTTGCCCCATGGTGTTTGACATTGAAATTTTCAACTGAAAATGGAGTTGGTGTTGTGTTGGTGATCAACGACTGGGCATGCCCGTTATGCAGTTGAGTTAGGAGAGGCTCAACGGAAAGAGAAGGGAAAGGGTGTGACAAGCCTGTCCGCATCCAAGTCGGTAAAATTGACAAATGGCGTCTAAGCCTTAGCTTGGGCATCACAGTCGGTTCTATAGAGATATAGATCCAAGGGATGAAGAGGAGGAACCTAAGGAGACCAAGGAAGTGCCGATTGAGCTGACGATTAATAGCGCAATCATCCACGATGACCTATTGCGGGTATTAAAGATTAGATCGCAACTCGACCCTTAGATGATGAGAGAACTTACTAATTTCCTCTAATTGAATCTAGATGTATTCACTTGAACTTATTCTAACGTGTGTGGAATCTCGCCTGCCGTTACGAGTCATGCATTAAACGTTGATCCAAAGTATGTTTCGGTGAGACAAAAATTGCGAGGCATGGATCCGGAGAGATACATTGCTCTTAAAGAGGAGGTGGATAAACTCAAAACCAACGGGTTTGTCCGTGATTCCCTCTATTGTGAATGGATATCTAACACCGTGTTGCTGAAGAAGGCAAATGGGAAATGGAGAACGTGCATTGACTATTTGGACCTGAACAAGGCATGCCCCATGGATAGTTTTCCACTGCCTAGAATTGATCAGCTAGTTGATTCAACTACAGGGCATGAATTGTTATCATTTATGGATGCATATTCAGGGTATAAATAAATGTCGATGCACGTCTCAGATTAAGAACATACCAGTTTTGTCATTGTTGTTGGGTTAAACTGTTATGTAGTTATGCCGTTCTGGTTAAAGAATGTAGGAGCGACCTATCAACTTTTGGTTAACTGAATGTTTAAGGATCAGATTGGGAGGACGATGGAAGTCTGTTTGGATGATATGCTCACGAAGCCACGGCGATCAAGCGACCACATTCGAGACTTAGCGAAGATGTTCGATATCCTTCGATTTTATAGCATGAAAATCAAACCCTTGAAGTGCTCATTCGGTGTTTCATCAGAGAAGTTCCTAGGCTTTATTTTCAATGCAAGAAGAATTGAAGTAAATCTGAAAAGATTCAAGCCATTTGGGATATACAAGCACCCAAAACTATTAAGCAAGTGCAGAGTCTAAACGGGAAGGTCGTTGCTCTGAGTCGATTCATCTTCAGGGCGGTCGATAAATGCAATCGTTTCTTTGATTTGATAAGGAAAGGGAAGAGGAATTTTGAGTAGATGCAAGATTTTGAAGGCACATTCCAAGCTTTGGTGAATCATCTAGAGAGACCACCTATTTTGTCAAAGCTGGTAGAACTTGAGGAGTTGTATATTTACTTGGCCGTATCGCCACATGCCATAAGTGCCAATTTGATTCGTGAGAAGAATCGAATTCAGAGACCGGTGTACTACATCAATAAATGATTAACAGGGGCAGAGAGAAATTACTCGAAGATAGAGAAATTGGAGTACTGCTTGGTGATCGCATCGTGCAAACTTCGTCCGTACATCCAGGCACATCCAATCAATGTCTACACCGACCAAGCCTTACAATAGGTCCTATAACGTCCTGAGACATCTGGAACACTGCTTAAGAGGAACATTGAGCTCAGCCAGTTTGACATTACATATCTGCCTCGAAGAGCTATCCAGGGACAAGCATTGGCAGACTTCATTAGCCGAGTTTACCATGCCGGACGAGCCCCCAGAGAGTGGTGTAATCCCTACTATATGGTGGAAGCTATATACCGATGGAGCATCCAATGATCATTGTTCCGGAGTGAGCATCGTTCTTCTCTCCTCTGAGAAAAGGTTGATTTTCTATGCTTTGAAGCTTTATTTTCCTGCTACGAATAGCAAAGGTGAGTATGAGGTGTTGATTGTTGGACTTAAACTTGCTAGAGAGCTCGGGGTGAAATCTATTGAAATCTTTTGCGACGCCCAATTGGCGGTGTACCAGGTTAGAGGGGACTACTAAGAAAGGGACAATGACTTGCCCCATATCTTACCCAAGTCCAAGAGTTGTTGGCCGATATCGAGTATTATGACATTTCACATTTCAGCGCGAACATAATGGGGATGTCGAATCGTTGGCAAAGTGCGTGAGTATTGGTGATACAAAAAAGATGAGCTTGGTTCCAATTGAGATATAAATGTGATGGAATTTAATCGAGTACTAGAAAAGGAACCCGAAAGGGAATCATGGATGACTCCATTTAAAGAATACCTATTGCATGGAATCTTTCCGGAGAAGTGAAACGAAAAGCGACAAGTCCTTCGTAAAGCTTCACAGTATATTATGCAAGAAGGAACTATATACAGAAAAGGGTTTTCTATTCCTTTACTATGGTGTATCTCCCATGACGAGATAAAGCATGTCTTAAGTGAAGTCCATGAGGGGGAGTGTGGCGATCACACTAGAGGGAAAACTTTAGCCTACTCCGTTATGGATACTACTAGCCGACTGTGAACCGAGATGCAGCTGACTACGTTAGGCGATGTGACAAATGATAGAAATATGCTAAAGTGCCAAGAGCCTCGCCGATGGAGATCACACAAATGGTCAGTCCATAGCCATACGCTATGTGGGGTATTGACATCATCAGCTCTCTACCAATCTCCAAAGGTGGCATGAAATAAATGATTGTCACGGTTGATTACTACACCAAATGGGCCAAGGCGAAACCGTTGGCCATGATTACAACCAAGAAAGTTACTAACACTGTTGTTCGGAACATCATATGCCATTTCGGTACCCCACGGATTATCATGATTGATAATAGGACTCGGTTCGATAGCGTCGAATTTAAAGAGTTTTGTCGAAGGTATCATATTAAAAAAAGGTTTCTGGCGGTCGCTCACCCTCAGCAGAATAGACAAGTCGATGCTGTAAACAAAATTATCAAATCTATTCTCAAGAAGCATTTAGAGAAGGCTAGAGGCAAGTGGGTGGATGAGCTTCCCACCACACTTTAGGCCAACTGGACTACTCATAAGTCCATGACCGGCCATACTCCATTTGCACTCGCTTACAGAATCGAAGCGGTAATTCCTGTAGAACTCAAAGTTGCTTCCCATCAGGTGACTTACTACAATCCCAAAATGAACCAAAATCTCTTATTGGAGCCATTGGCCTTTATCGACGAGAAGCGCGAGGACTTCAATTTGAGTGCAACTGCACATCGATATCTAATTGCCTGGTATTATAATACAAAAGTCCAATCAAGGACCTTTGAAGTTGGTGGCCTTGTCCTAAAATGGATTTTTGCAGTCCCGCCGCACATGAACTCAACATGGGAAGGGTCATATGTCACTGGATAAAGGCTTGGAGTAGGAATTTTCAAGATAGAAACTGTTGATGGTGTGATGCTTTTAAGATTATGGAATAGTGAGAATTTACAATGCTATGTCACTTAGACTATTTCCTTTATGTTTTAGTGCTAGTTGCTTTCGATATTTGCTCTGCTGTTTGACTTTTTTGATATGTAGTAAGATAAGTTATTCTGTTCCTCTTCTTATGATGAATAAAATCTTGAAGCTTCCTTTGCATAAGCTACTGTTATTGCATGTCATGCTAAGTATGTGTTGGAACTAATTGATATTGAGATCTGCGATGCATGAACAGATTCGTAGTGTTAGAAGTCGACCAGTCATATCGATGCCCGATGAGATCGAACGAGGGAGGCTTTATAAGTTTGCTTGGTGGCGATTCTCGCAGATGAATCAAAAAGAAAATCTCGCAATAAGGAACAAGGGCCACCGACAGTAGGAGAACAATAAAAAATCTCTAGGTCCCTAACAGCGGACTAGAGTACTCTAAGTCCCTAACTGTGGACTAGAGCATAGACGATTTGACGAAAATCTCCAAGTACTTGACTGCGGACTAGAGTACTCTAAGTCTGTGACTATGGACTAGGAAATTGTAAAGACCACAGGCTAACTCGAAAACCCAATGGGTGGATGGACGAGTTTTCAATTGTTCTCTATCCCACAAATTCCGATCTCAAATCAACAGAAGAGACTCGAATTGTTAGCGGCGAGATACAACCGTTAGTTACAATTCCGGCTCGGCAGTGATTATAACTTAAGATAGCGCCTTCGAAGAGGCTTCGAGACTGAGATAATGAATTGTTAATGAGACTTGTGAAAATTATTACAAGTAAATGAAATAAGAAGAAATTACTCTACTATTGAAGTAACAATTCTCACGATGGTTAATAAAAAAAACTTTTATTCACAATCTCAAAGATTCCTTACAAATTATTCAAAAGTTCAGGATCCGTGCCCGTACGCCTACTACCAAGAAAGGAAACACATGCCTAACTTATCCAAACTATGTACAGTAACACAAAAACCATGTATGTATTTTTATTTCTTCTCTTTCTTCGGCTTTTCAGGAGTTGAATCATTCGAGCATCTTTTTTGGGTTTCTTTGCTGCCTTGGCAGTGACGCTTGAAGAAGAGGAGGAATTTCGATAGGAATTGTCCTACCGGGTGGAATGGCCTACAAAGGCACAAAAATAGGATCTTCAACCGCGGCCTCAACGAGTTCCATTTTAATTTCGTGCTTCATTCTCTCTTCTTCTTCAATCTGTTCCTTCATACTACTCTTGGCAATATGCTCTGTGGCACCCGTGGTTACTACATAGTCCCACTTCTCTCTAAGGGGCAGATCTTCAGGTTTACCCTCCTCGAGCGCATCGATGAATCGAGCATCGGGTCCTGGAATATCTACAACGGTTGGAGCCTTGGCCACTTTCTCTTGCTGCTCTATGGCAAAATTGCTCCTATGAGTTTTCTCTGGACGGGGTGGCCTGGAAAAGTTAGTTAAAGCACAGGTATTAGTTGATGACTATTATGTGCCAAAAATAACAACTTTTTGAATTCAAGAAAAACCAGTACGATACCAGCGTCCAGTTGGCCCTCTGTCGGCATTGGAGTGCTCCCTTCAAGTATGGAAGACAACATGTGTGGGCCAAGTCCGGGCCTGTCCGGATCATAACCGATGTGTGGTTCCAAGAGTAGAGAAGATGTTGTCCGGCCAATTAAGTAAGAGAATGACCCTTAGGTTCAGTTCCATAAGACCCTACGATTTCTTCTCTTTCTTTAATCGATGTAGAAGCTTTGCAGCATTGAAGTTTTTTGACAGCCAAGTTAGACGGCTCATTTCCTCGGAGCACTTCTCGTACAAGTGCCTCCTCATCAAGCTCAGCCGCTGCCAACTCTTCTTTCCTGATTTTTGTGATGATATCCCAAGCTTCGATGAGTGATTTGAGAAAGCATTCGCCTAGAAAGGTCAATTCACGGTGAAGGACAACTTTTGCATTATATTAAGCAATGAGCGGATCGAATAAATTCTTGATCTCTCTCCTATCGAACTTGGTGGCAGCCTCAACTCAGGAGTTGGCTTCTGTGAGTACATCTTTTCTACCCTTTTTGCAGGCTGCTTCTTTTAAGACTTCGATCTGGGTGAGTTGCTCATCAATTTTCATTTTTAAACTCCTTGTTTCAACAATCTCCTCACAATATTTTTGCGAGTCTTCCTGTTCCTCAAGTTTTTTCTCCCTTTCCTTAAAAAATAATTTTTCTTGCTCCTCAACATGGTGAGCTAAGACATTTTTCTCCTTTTGTAAGGAGTCCGTCTCTAAAGCCAAGGTGCCACTACGGTGCAGCGCTGCATCTAATTCCTTTTTATGTGAAGTTTCCAAACGACTTACCAACTTAGCTATTTCCTTCACGTTCTTCTCTACTGTGGAAAGTTGTGCTTTATATTCAATCAGCTCAGCATTTGAAGTTTGATAATGTCTTTGTCGTGAATATCCTCCAGCTTGAGGTGATCAATTTCATGCTAGCGCTCAGTGGAAATTTTGGAGATTTTCTCAGCTTAGTGGATAAACAGTTCATGCTGGACATACATGTCATTCATGCATGCTAATGTGGTCTCTTTAGCACTTCGAGGAATGACATGTATGGAAAGAAGGAACTTGAGCCCGTCGAAGCAGATTTTTGGGAAGGTAGCTGTAACAACTCGCATATATTACGATTGTATGTTTAAATATTTTATTTAAGTATAGTATCGTAAGTCGGATTTAAGTCCAAATAGCTACTTTTTGCAAATAGTCAAATTAGGACTCAAGACCACTTCTATTGAGTCCAAAATGTCATTTGCGACCTTTTTGAATATAAACATTGATATGTTTGGAGTTAGCTTGAATTTTGACATTTTCACTTAGGGCTTTGGGTTTGAGTTTCAGCCCATTAACCTAACATATCAACCCAACTCCACTCCACTCCTCTTCATTCCTTCATAATATTTCCTACAACTCAAGCTTTAGTAAAAAATGGGGGAAAAGATTGGAAATGGAAATTCTTAAGCCCTAGTTTCATTTGCAAATCCAAGTTTTAGCTCCAAATTCCAAAAGAATCTTAGGTAAGCATCCTCTCCATCTTCTCCATCTCAATCACTCTTCCATTTTCAGAAATTCCTAAAGCCTAATTTAGGAAATATTTTCTTATGAGCTTAGATTGAAGCTTCTTGAGTTGAGATTGAAGAGTGGTTGACATTGCCTTGTTTTAAAAGCTTCTCCTTCATTATTTTTGACAAAAAAGTGAGTTTTTTTTTTCTCACATCAATGTCTATATCTATCTTTGTGGTTAGGTATGAATTCCTAACACCTATTCATGATCATTTGCTTTTGATTTGAATTGATATGGTGATTTACTAGTTTTTGGATTTGAAGTCCAATTTTATGAAAATCCTATTAAGGATGTTTGGATATGTTGTTTGGGATGTATCGAAGAGCCTATAAGGCCGAGTTGTTGCTTGACATAAATCCTTAGTCTCCATTGCTCGCTCGATCGCTCCCGAAATCATTTTGGCCATCATGGCCTAGGCAAATTGTTGCCCATACCAGGTGTTCAGACGTCCGGATACCAATGCCATACGTCTGATTTTGCCTCCTGGAGAAAATTATACACAGCATAAAAATTTAAAAAAAGGTCAGAAACCAATCCCAGACGTCTGATTCACAAATCCAGACGTCAAGATGGTTTCAGATGTCTGGATTGCCGAACCAGACGTCTGGTTGGCTTTCTGGAACATTTCCAAAAACCAAAACCAAACGTCTGGATTGACCCCCAGACGTCTGGATCTGTGCATATCTGCCTATTTGCCTAACTTTGAGTAAAACTCCAATGTTAATCGATTTTTGATCGATCCGACTAGATGTTATCACTATTATCGACTTTGATGACTTCTTTCTTTGGATTTTTGGGAATATCTATTTTGATGGATTTGGTATCGATTTCTTTGGATTTAATACACGTCTTCGTATGTGAATTTTTGGTGATTGATTGTTTCTACAATCATTTCAGTGACTTGTCACTTTAAAATACTAAGGTTTCTATACTAGTAGTAAATATTCAAACTCTTTCACAAGGATGATTTCAACCCTATTTTTAATACAAAGTTCGTTTATAAAACCGTTTTCCAATCTATTAGTATATACAAACCTTTATATCCTTCATTTGAGAAGTCTAATTAAACGGCTTGGTAAAACAAGTGGTATGAAACGCTTGCGTTTACTTCGTCGGTTAATTTTTGGACTTGTTTGATTGAAACTCTTGTGACAATTTGTGAGTGAGAATCTACATTTTGTTCATAAATATTTAAGTTAAGCCAGTGGCTATAGGACATGAAGCTAAACTCATTTATTTACTAGCTTAGTGTAATCGACACTTCTTGATGATCGATGATGATCATTTTGTGATTTAGACTAGCAATGTGCGATGTCTCTTTGTCTGCGAGGGAGACTAAACCCCGTTTCTTTGGAGCTTCAGCTTAAATTGGTGGGGTAGCGACCCATGGTCTTCGTGCCGTTTGTGGAGCCTCGGCTCAAAATTAATGGTTAACAGCCATGGAATAGCATTCCCTTTTGTGATACACGTGTTGGTGAGTTTTCATGCCCCCGTTTTGTGAGAGGCCACCCCCATTTTGTGATTTCTGGATTTCTAATTGATGATTTCTAGAATTTGTGTCTCACCAATTTTAATGAATTACATTGATAAGTTTTATCAATATTTGTGCATTGGTGAGTTTGAGTTTCAACAACTTTTACGATTGGCATTGTGATGTTTATCAATATTTGTGACATGGTGAATAAAAATAAAGAATATGATATTCTTTTTGATCTTTGAGAAGATTCTTGTGATATTGAATGATTTTTGGTTGATTTTCAAATGTATACTTATCACTGTAGAATATGCAAATTTTTCTTTAACTCATGTATTTATTTACCTCCTTAAGGTATGGCATTATTATTATCATACATTTTTGTCATATCTCTTATTTTATCTCTTCTTATCTGATATTTATAGCTAGACTGATCCGTTTATTATTTTCTTAATAAATAATACTCGGTTCAGACCGAGATATTACGGGTGTTTCTGCTTGACTCCTTACTTGAGGCCATCGACTGACTTTTGTCTAACTACATTAGATTGGTAGTTTTTTTGTTATACATGCGAGATAGAGACTCCTCGATGTATACTTATTCTTTTGTCTAGTACTTGTATCTATTCTTTTGCGATATTGTGGATCTTATTTAACCACTACTCTAATGCACAATTCTATGTGTTATATTCATATCTGTTTCTGCCTTTTTGATATGGATATTGTTAACGCTTAAATTTGAACGCTAACACCCTTGTGTATAAGATGTGATTGTGAAAGCACCACCCGTTTGTACGGGAAACAGAAATAAGCAGAAAGTATGTAGAAAAACGGTAAGAGACACAGTATTTATAGTGGTTCGGCTTATAATCCAGCCTACGTCCACTTTAATCTTTTTATCACTAGTTTGATTACAATTCTTTACAAGATCTTTCAATTACAACACACTTCAAGTGATAGGATATGTGAAACAAGTAGCTCAAGCTTTGATGTTGACAATCATCTTCAAATCCATGGTGAATGTGGATGATTCCTTCATGGAGTTCCTTTAGAAGTTTGTTGGATCTAAAAGGCTTTGAAGTCGTCTGGAATTCGGCAGAGTAACGGCGCTTGAAGAGAATGAGCCAAAAGGTCCCCCCTTCGTTCGAGTTAGGGCTGTATTTATAGGCTTTTATCGGAGTTAGGTCGTAGGTCATGACCGACCTAAGTAAGGTCGTAGGTCGCAGTTGACCTAAAAAGCACTGGCCCTCCTTCCATAAGAACATACGTGCAAATTTGTACAAGTCCAAGGTCGTGAACGACCTATTATAGGTCGTAAGTCGGCTGAGACTTAGGTCGCTGAGATCACTTCGTTCTTAGGTCGGCAGGCTATGGCTTTGTTTAGGTCGCACATGATTTAGGTCGTGAAGCTACAAGAGCCTTTAGGTCGCTGATCCTCTTAAGTCGTTAGGTCGTGGAGCCCTTAAACCGCT
The DNA here is from genome assembly GCA_030765085.1 of Allium cepa. NCBI lineage: Eukaryota > Viridiplantae > Streptophyta > Magnoliopsida > Asparagales > Amaryllidaceae > Allium > Allium cepa. The sequence continues at coordinate 622,797,502 of CM060928.1, forward strand.
AGGTTGCGGCCTTCTTTAGGTCGCTGAGAATCGTTAGGTCGCGGCATTCCTTAGGTCGCTGAGAACCGCTAGGTCGCGGCCTTTCTTAGGTCGTAGCTTCCTGTTAGGTCGCAAAGCCTGATAGGTCGCACATGATTTAGGTCGTGAAGCTACAAGAGCCTTTAGGTCGCTGATCCTCTTAAGTCGTTAGGTCGTGGAGCCCTTAAACCGCTAGGTTGCGGTCTTCTTTAGGTCGCTGAGAATCGTTAGGTCGCGGCATTCCTTAGGTCGCTGAGAACCGCTAGGTCGCGGCCTTTCTTAGGTCGTAGCTTCCTGTTAGGTCGCAAAGCCTGATAGGTCGCCCCCCTTCCTAGGTCGAGACATCTTTAAGTCGCTAAGTCATTCCTGTTGTTAGGTCGCTCCATATCTTTAGGTCTTAGGTCGCTAATAAAGAGCAGTTAACATTTGCCCCTCGAAGTATGGGCCTATGACATAGGTCGCGTGCTTCGACTCGACTTAGCTAGGTCGTGAGCGACCTAACACTTGTATCAATCATGCGTGCCTGTTTGCCTCATATAAATATGTTAGGTCGCTTTAATTCTTCTTCACCTCATTGCTCTGACCTCCTACCGCCATTAACGATTCTCTGAACTTCAAAAGGCGAATTCAAGTTTACTCATTCTCCGATTCATCCTTGCTACCAAATTACGTAAGTGTCTTCAATTTCTTTCCACTCCACGATCATCATTGAATCCCAAGCTCTAACCTCCGAACCCCAAATCAATTTTGTACGTTGTGCTCCACTTTAAGCCGCGTTGTGATCGATTTTCGATTATCAGTGATTATTGTTGTAGCAGCGACTCACAAACGCACAATAATGAATTTGATTTATGATAGATCGGAGGTATTTTGAGTCAGTTTTCAAATGGTTTAGTGGTATGGAAAGACGATGGATCTCATGAATAGGATGATGGGTATGAGTGTAGTGGATAGCGGGTTATAGGGTCCGGTGAAGCATTGCGTGGAGAGGAAGTTAGTGACCTTGTGAGCGATCCAAGACAATTTGCGATCTAAGAACCCCTGCGACCTAAGGAGTAGTCTCGACTTACACTAGGTCGCTGATCGACCTAAGACTTTCCATGAGCTAAGAGCTATACTTAGCCAGGGCCTGCGCGACCTAACTTTCTTGCGACATAGACTCTAGGTCGCGGCCGAACTATCACTGTCTTGAAATGCCTCATCCTTTATTTTTCACAGCACGACTTAAGAAGGCTTCGACCTATGCTAGGTCGCTGGACGACCTATGACTTGTGAAATTCTTGTGAGGACTTGGTTGAATTGAACTGGATTGTTTAATCTCGAATTCTGTTGCGCTTTGTTGTAGACTATCTCTAATGCTAATAACCTGTTAAACATAATATTTGCAGAAAACTGGGACGAATATACTGCCATTGACTGCCCACATCAAATGACAGATTAGTCGATAAAGGGTAATTAACTTAAATGAACTGTGTGAATGAAATGTTGTGAACCAATGAACTCAAGTGAAGTGCTAAAGCAAAACTTAGAATATCCAGTTAAAGCTGATTCGTTTGCATTAACACAATACTTGAGTTTTAGATTAACAAGTCCTGAAATCTCATAGTCGACTAATCGTCAACCAGTTTAATTCCAGTAATGTTTGAATTCCTCTTGTTTTCTTCTTCTTTTTTTTTTTTTTTTTTTTTAGTTCCGCACAACACTTCACACTTTTAGGAAACGTGCACCTTCATATTTGAATATCCAGTTGCTTGTGTAGAATGACTTCTCAACAAGAACAAGAAGAGATGACAGAATACGCCGAAGGGACCTTCCCGATTGCTATTCCAATAGAAAACCCTCCAGAAAAAACTCCTACTCTTCTGAAACAGCGGACGCTTAATCAATTATGCATTCAATTTGGCATTGCCGAGGCAGAAGTTTTACTTCCTGGACCAAATGATTTTGCTGACAGACCGCCTTATGGTTATATTGCCATAAATCGCCAAATGTGCTCAAGTGGAGCAATTCCTCCTTTTAATGAATTTCTTCGACAAACCTTTCTCCGATTGACGATCTCTCCTTTCCAGTTGCATCCCAATGGTTATGCCATTTTGATGGGATTGTGCGTTCTATTTAGGAGAACACTTGACCGACTTCCGAGCTTTGATGAGATTTGTTACTTGTGCACGTTTGCAAAGAACAAGGACCACCCTTCAATTGTACTTGTAAGAGGTGCGAGGAACCGCAAACTTATTTTAGATTTGCCGGAGAGTGCACATGGCTTCCTGAATCAATACTTCTACATTCGTTGTCCCGCAGAATTTTACGCAAGCTGGAGAGTAGGAAGTGAGATCTTTTTCCCTTCTTCCTTCAATTTCACTCTAAATTTTTTGTTGTTCATATTGCTAAGTGCTGATTCCATTTCTTATCTTTACAGCACTTCCTCCTCCTTCCAGAGATTCTAGCCATAAGTCAGTTTTTGAGAGGCTAAGTGTTGTGGCTGCTGAAGAAAGAAGTGCCAAATTTCTATTAACAGATGAGCTACTTCATCAATTTGAGCTTTTACACCCTTCTCGTTTTACCCAGATTCATGAAGCCCCAACAGAAGTTCCCGATTCTCCGACGAAAACTCCTGACGCCCTGGTCTCTACTAAAGAGCACATACAAGGAGAAACTTCTGTAAAAACTTCACTAATAAAGTGTTCCGTTCCAAGAGATGACATGGGGCCATCCGAAAAACCCGCGCTTGCCCCCATTATTGAAGAAGAAGAGGAGCCCCCCTCCCAAACCAGGAAGAGTGCCGATAAAGGAACTGATGGAGGGAATCAGGCTGGGCATGATGGTGATGACGTCTTTGGGGACTTAAGTGACATAATTATCACTTCCCAAGAGCTCTTTAAGGATGACCCTGCCTGTGGTAAAGCTGTACCTCCGACGATTGAAGCGACATCTGCCCTCCAACAGACTCCAACTCCTTTATCCCAGGAATTGTCACCGACAGTGAAATCTATTACTTCCCCCCAACAGAGGAGTGGTTCGTTAGTCCAACGCGAGTAGCTTGCACTTCACACACAACTAAGGATTTTCCAGCACATTTATGCACTCATCTTCTTATACTTTAAAGATTTCTAAAGCTTATCTTTTCTTATTTCAGATCCTTCAATGAAACGCAGCGGATCATATTATCAGGATTTCCAACGCTACGGGGGGCGTGGCCAATATAATTATGGGCGCTACTTCACCTCCTATAGAGAGTCTGACGAAGAGAGGGCTGCTCGAAGGGCTCGTGAAAGGAGGGATGAAGAAGAGCGTTATGACAGAAGGGATAGGGATGAGCACCACGATTCTTTGCAGAGAGGTGACGACTCTCACAAAAGGAAATCTTACGATGACCGAGGAAAAGGTCATGTAGTCGAAGATTCAGGCAAACGAGCCCGATATGGTGAGAAACATGCTTCCACTTCTCCCGAAAAGGCTACTGCCCCTGCCCCTCTTGACATTCCTTCCGACTCTCCTGCTCTCGGAAAGGCGGACATCCAAACAATAATAAGCAGGCCCAAATTTCAAGTTGGACCGGGCCCAGCCACCTTACAGAGTCGTTTTCCACAGTGGTGCTTAAAGGGTGTGAGGTTCGACCTTGACCTGGTCCCTATTGACAAGCCTGCCATGCTACGGAATCTTGACGCCATCAAACTTGATATCGAGAGGATGTCAAACTGGCAGAAGCTTGTTGATGAGCTTCAAAGAGTTAATCGTGCCAACATAGAAGCCATGCTCACTATGGAAAATGACAAGGCTGAATGGCAAAAGGTCCTCGAGCAACATGATACTGAAATGAGGAGCATTGCTTCCTACAATGAGGAGCTCGAAGCAAAGGTTGAGAAGTTGAAACATGAGCTTGCTGCTTCCTCTACTTCATATTCTCAAAAAGAAGAAGTGCTTCTAAGACAAGTAAGAGATGCTCATGCCAGCCAAAGAGATGCTGAGGATAGGCTTGAAGTGCAAAAAAGAATCAACGAGGGCTACATTGCTGATGTTGCAGAGCTCCGAACGAAAAACATTTCTCAAGAAGCGGAGATTCAAATGCTTAAGCTTCAGCTTTCCAAAACTGAAAGGGAGCGCGATGAGGCTGTCGCTGGCAGAATCGCAGCTGAAGAATCTCACGAGGCGACCAAAAACAGCATCAGCTCGACGTTATTCGACTTCTACTTGCACAGCGTCTTGGGGCGTGGAAGCCTCGCTTTTCTAGGTCCCAAGTATGAAATCACTTTAGCTGAGGTGTGGGAGGCCGCACTTGACATGCTTGGTGCTGAGGGCGCTGGTTATGATGAGTCAGCCCTGGAAAGGCATTATTTTGATGAAGACGCTCGCGCTGCTCTTGCCAGGGGAAAGGGACAACTTGCCAAACTAAGAACCGAAGTGACGGAAGGGGATCAGCTGGGGAAAACCACTTCAACTACTCTAGTCCAGCCACCTTCTTCGTCTGAAGTCGACATTATTGGTTCCAGTTCCCATCTCGCTTCTCCCACCAAAGTTACCGCTGATATTACAAGCACACAAGGTGGAGACGAGGGTGAAGAGAGCGCTGATACGCAAGCTTATGAAGTCGATATCAGGAAACCAGCTTCTTCAGGTAACTTCACTGTTAATTTCGCTACTATAAACCTCACCCAAGTGGACTGCCCACTTGTTTCTTATGGGTTCAACGGGCTTCTTGACTACTTTCTGGACCTTGACGAACCTTTACCTCCTCTTTTTACTGACTTTAACCTCTTTCCTTCTGTAGAGAAAGTACCTCCTCAGGTTATCCCTCCTCCATCTCTTCAGGCGACTCCTCCTTCTGCTTCACAGCCTGGATCACAAGAGGAGCAAATAGAGGCTCTTCATGGCCTGGATGATCCTACCGCTTCTCAAGAGCAGAAAGGCGAAGGACTCGAAGGAGGCGAGATCTCTCCGGAGCGGACTCCTTCCGACGACATAATTTTGTCTGCTCTTGCTACTCCAGGGAGTGAGTCTTCCTCGAAGAGGAAAAAGAAGCATGGAACGTCGAAGAGGAGGGGAAAGAGAATTATTGCAGCCGAGGAAAAGCCAGAAGTTGGACCAGTTGCCCCTCAGACTTCTCCTTCTCTTATGCCTACAGACCGACCAGAAAAGTTAATCATTCGACCGGGCAAAGGGTCCAAAGGCAGTAAGAAGAAATGAGGACTTCAGTTTCTAGCTTTTTGTGTTTTGCATGCACTGGTCGAGAATTGTGCGGGTACCGGCCCCCGCTTTTTTTTATTTTGGAAACCTGTGTCTGCAATATATTTGAATAAAATGATCTATTATTTGCACAGACTCTTATTTGAATTTGAGAATGCATTTATTATTCATTTCTGCACAATGTTTACTTATGATATTGCAACGGGCTTATGGTATGTTGCTTGAGTATTACCTTACCGTCGTAGCTATACCGTTTTGTATGTAACCATACCATGCTGCCCCCATACCATAAGCTTGTTGTAATATTTTATACTTCGAGGGGACTTGCACTCTTATTTGCCGAAGAATAATTATTTTATTCTTTGGAGAAAATTTTTGTAAAGTACAACTCCCTTCGTATAAGTTTTCACGCTTTGTCCTTCGAAGAAATCACTTCTTTCTTTTGCTTATGTACATATTTTGCTAAGTGAATTCTTTTACGCGGCAAAGCGGACCTCTGAAGGGTACTTTAACTCTTTCCTTTTTTTCTTTTTTGAGGAAGATCATTTTCCAGAACAGGTAAATTACTCTTCCTTTGGAAGTTAAAGTATGCTCTTGACGAGGATTTTTTTTTTTTATAGAAAGTTGTACCTCTGGGGAGGGATTTTTTCACGTTTCAACACTTGGAAGTTTTATTTCGATCTCGGTGAAACGTGTACCTCCAAAGAGTTGTGCCTTTGAGGAAAGCCTTTTCACGTTTCATCACTTGGAAGTTTTATTTCAATCTCGGTGAAACGTGGGCTTCCGAAGAGGTCTTTTTTTTATAGAAAGTTGTACCTCTGGGGAGGGTTTTTTTCACGTTTCAACACTTGGAAGTTTTATTTCGATCTCGGTGAAACGTGTACCTCCAAAGAGTTGTGCCTTTGAGGAAAGCCTTTTCACGTTTCAACACTTGGAAGTTTTATTTCAATCTCGGTGAAACGTGGGCTTCCGAAGAGGTCTTTCTTCTTGCTTGCATTTCAACTCTGGTGAAGTGAGATTCCGAAGAGCGGCTATTACACTTCAACTCCTGGTGAAATGTGCCTCCGAAGAGGTCTTTATTTTGTTTGCATTTCAACTCTGGTGAAGTGAAATTCCGAAGAGCGGCTGTTACACTTCAACTCCTGGTGAAATGTGCCCCCGAAGAGGTCTTTTTTTTTGTAGAAAGTTGTACCTCTGGGGAGGGTTTTTTTCACGTTTCAACACTTGGAAGTTTTATTTCGATCTCGGTGAAACGTGTACCTCCAAAGAGTTGTGCCTTTGAGGAAAGCCTTTTCACGTTTCAACACTTGGAAGTTTTATTTCAATCTCGGTGAAACGTGGGCTTCCGAAGAGGTCTTTCTTCTTGCTTGCATTTCAACTCTGGTGAAGTGAGATTCCGAAGAGCGGCTATTACACTTCAACTCCTGGTGAAATGTGCCTCCGAAGAGGTCTTTATTTTGTTTGCATTTCAACTCTGGTGAAGTGAAATTCCGAAGAGCGGCTGTTACACTTCAACTCCTGGTGAAATGTGCCCCCGAAGAGGTCTTTTTTTTGTTTTCATTTCAACTCTGGTGAAGTGAAATTCCGAAGAGCGGCTGTTACACTTCAACTCCTGGTGAAATGTGCCCCAGATAGGGTTTGCATCGCCTGGAAGTTACTCTCTCATGGTTGGAGGGTCATGACTCCTCCAATCTTTTTTGTTGAGTAGAGAACTTTCTTTTTTGTGGCATATGTCCCATTAGAGGTCTTTGTAGAGAAGCTTTTTGCCTCCGAAGAGGGCTTTGGTCTCTGAGGAGAAGCATTCGGTCTCCGTAGAGAAGCATTTGGCCTCCGAAGAGGGCTTTGGTCTCTGAGGAGAAGCATTCGGTCTCCGTAGAGAAGCATTTGGCCTCCGAAGAGGGCTTTGGTCTCTGAGGAGAAGCATTCGGTCTCCGTAGAGAAGCATTTGGCCTCCGAAGAGGGCTTTGGTCTCTGAGGAGAAGCATTCGGTCTCCGTAGAGAAGCATTTGGCCTCCGAAGAGGGCTTTGGTCTCTGAGGAGAAGCATTCGGTCTCCGTAGAGAAGCATTTGGCCTCCGAGGAGGGCTTTGGTCTCTGAGGAGAAGCATTCGGTCTCCGTAGAGAAGCATTTGGCCTCCGAGGAGGGCTTTGGTCTCTGAGGAGAAGTATTCGGTCTCCGTAGAGAAGCATTTGGCCTCCGAAGAGGGCTTTGGTCTCTGAGGAGAAGCATTCGGTCTCCGTAGAGAAGCATTTGGCCTCCGAGGAGGGCTTTGGTCTCTGAGGAGAAGCATTCGGTCTCCGTAGAGAAGCATTTGGCCTCCGAGGAGGGCTTTGGTCTCTGAGGAGAAGTATTCGGTCTCCGTAGAGAAGCATTTGGCCTCCGAGGAGGGCTTTGGTCTCTGAGGAGAAGCATTTGGCCTCCGAGGAGGGCTTTGGTCTCTGAGGAGAAGCATTCGGTCTCCGTAGAGAAGCATTTGGCCTCCGAGGAGGGCTTTGGTCTCTGAGGAGAAGCATTCGGTCTCCGTAGAGAAGCATTTGGCCTCCGAGGAGGGCTTTGGTCTCTGAGGAGAAGCATTCGGTCTCCGTAGAGAAGCATTTGGCCTCCGAAGAGGGCTTTGGTCTCTGAGGAGAAGCATTCGGTCTCCGTAGAGAAGCATTTGGCCTCCGAAGAGGGCTTTTCACATTTCATCTCACGGGAGTATGTTGACCGGTTGTGGTGAAATGCGTGCCCCTAAGTAGGGTTATTGTCAGGAAGTTTGGAGTTTCCTTTTCTCGGTTGGATGGATTCTCGGGAGTGTGTCGACCGATAACTCCACAACTTTGTAATGAGAAAGACGCCTTTTTCGGTGAAGCCCGCTTGAGGTCTTTATCCTCTGAGGAGTTATGCCTTCAAAGAGGGCTTATGCTTCTGAAATATTCTTTTTGCTGGACGATGCTTGCTCTCGCATGTCTCTTTGTTGTTGATTTATGTTGACGATCTTCATTGCTTCGCAAGTGTCATCACTTTTAGCTGCCAAGCCTCTCCCTTACCCAAAGGAATATATTCTATAGTTAAGCAAATTGGTGGTGGCAGATATAGGTTCTTTAACTTGCCGTTTGTTTTTTCAAACATTTGCAGTTAACTATATATGATCTGCTTTTATCCACATTGCTTACTTTCATTTGAAGTTCTCCTTTTGTAGGATTTGAATATGGGAATTTTGAATGGCTCAGTGCTTGACTGCTGGATGATGTCGCGGATCGCTTAGTCTCGTGACTGGTAAGCTTTGTTTTTATGGCCTGCATTATTAAATTGTCTTTTTAGTAACACGACTAACGTATTTCATATGCCGAAATGAAACAAAGCCGTTTAGAATAGTTGGGAACACAAGAATTATAGTGGTTTAGCCGAAACTGGGCCTATATCCACTTTATATCTTTTGTTATTCGCCTGCCTTGCAACTGCCCTTAACAAGAGAATCATATATTTGTAAATTCTTTGCAATATTTCAGCAAAGTTTTCATGTAAAATATGGATGTAAATGGTTGCTGTTCCAAGTTCTTGGAATTGGTTCTCTTTTGATAGTTGTGAATTTGATTGATTATATTAGCAATCCCCTGGTGCCATCTTTAAGCGTGCATCATCTTCTTCTGCTGGCGGGTGGTTTAAACTGAAGAAACATACTCTAGCCAAATCTTATAGGCCCTGGAATTTTGTTGTTTTAAGACTTGCTTTTGAATGCTACCAAGGGTTGCTCGATGTTGCAATGAATCAGCTTGATATTGATCGCCTGCAAATTTAGATCAATAATTTTAGTGATATTCTCATAGTATTTCACGTATCGAAATAAAATAAGCGACTTGTAATAATAGGGAAAGCAAGACTTATAGTTTTTATTATTTATTTGCACTGTTTTTACAACAGATTTTGATACAAGAATCATTGGATCAGCACTTTTTTTACAAATTTGAAACAAAGTGTTCAAGTAGAGTATGGAAGCAATTGCTGCCCCAGGCTTTAAGGATTGAATCTTTTGGCATGAGAGGACTGGATGGCAACTTCTTTCAGAATCGAAACTTCCTTTCACTTTGAAGGTCTCCTTGAAGCGTGAGCACGTCTTCCCGCTTCATCCAATTTTTCCCTGCCTGGTGAGGGCTTGCTGTGATGATACTGATAATAGGACCTTCATCTCCCTGTGCCACGGTTCTTTTATTTGAGCTACATTGTTGAGCGGGAACCAGCTGCACCTCAGAGGATGAGGAGTAGTTAATTCCATCTTTTTTCACATACTGTTGCAGTTCATTCTGCTTGACCAATTCTTCAATCTCCTTCCTTAAATGGCGACATTGGTTAGTTTCATGGCCAGGTTGATTGTGAAATTGACAGAATTTTCCATTGTCTGTCGCACTTCTCCTCATCAGAGATGGTTTGGGGTACACAACAACATCCTTTGTTGTCAAGAAGATATTTTCCGGAGTGTCGGTCAAGGGAGTGAAGTCAGAGGGTCTGAGGAGTCGAGCTTTTTTCAAGAGTCTCTGCTTTCTCCTCCCTCCATTTTCCTCTCTCTGTTCAATCATCTCCGGTATGTATTCTTCATCGTTACCAGGACTCAATGGGTAATCGTCAACTATTCTTTCAAAAGTCCGCCTTGACAAACGTTCGTGGATAGTTGGCCGTGGCCATGAGTCCTCGATTTGGGGGATTGTTCCAATAGTAATGCCAGTTGCTCGTTGAGGAGTATTCCATTCTTCTGAAAACTGAGCCTCTCTGGCAATGGTTTTTATATCATTTTCTAGTCGATGGACTTCCTCTTGCAATGCGTTCATCTTGTCCAGTATCCTATTGCTCTGAACTTCCATGTGTTGATATATTCCATATACCACGGCGTTTAATTCAGCCCTTGTGACTCCAATACTTGAAGCTGTTTCACTTAGCGTGGGAAGAGCAATGGCGTTGCTGCAAGTACCTTCAAACCTCAAAAACTTTCGTTTCGTTTCAGAAGCCATGATTTCTGTTAGACTTTTGTTGAACAATGGTTGAAGTTTGCCCTGAGTTCAATTCTCAGTGAAAGCACCAAAAATGTTAACGCTTAAATTTGAACGCTAACACCCTTGTGTATAAGATGTGATTGTGAAAGCACCACCCGTTTGTACGGGAAACAGAAATAAGCAGAAAGTATGTAGAAAAACGGTAAGAGACACAGTATTTATAGTGGTTCGGCTTATAATCCAGCCTACGTCCACTTTAATCTTTTTATCACTAGTTTGATTACAATTCTTTACAAGATCTTTCAATTACAACACACTTCAAGTGATAGGATATGTGAAACAAGTAGCTCAAGCTTTGATGTTGACAATCATCTTCAAATCCATGGTGAATGTGGATGATTCCTTCATGGAGTTCCTTTAGAAGTTTGTTGGATCTAAAAGGCTTTGAAGTCGTCTGGAATTCGGCAGAGTAACGGCGCTTGAAGAGAATGAGCCAAAAGGTCCCCCCTTCGTTCGAGTTAGGGCTGTATTTATAGGCTTTTATCGGAGTTAGGTCGTAGGTCATGACCGACCTAAGTAAGGTCGTAGGTCGCAGTTGACCTAAAAAGCACTGGCCCTCCTTCCATAAGAACATACGTGCAAATTTGTACAAGTCCAAGGTCGTGAACGACCTATTATAGGTCGTAAGTCGGCTGAGACTTAGGTCGCTGAGATCACTTCGTTCTTAGGTCGGCAGGCTATGGCTTTGTTTAGGTCGCACATGATTTAGGTCGTGAAGCTACAAGAGCCTTTAGGTCGCTGATCCTCTTAAGTCGTTAGGTCGTGGAGCCCTTAAACCGCTAGGTTGCGGCCTTCTTTAGGTCGCTGAGAATCGTTAGGTCGCGGCATTCCTTAGGTCGCTGAGAACCGCTAGGTCGCGGCCTTTCTTAGGTCGTAGCTTCCTGTTAGGTCGCAAAGCCTGATAGGTCGCACATGATTTAGGTCGTGAAGCTACAAGAGCCTTTAGGTCGCTGATCCTCTTAAGTCGTTAGGTCGTGGAGCCCTTAAACCGCTAGGTTGCGGTCTTCTTTAGGTCGCTGAGAATCGTTAGGTCGCGGCATTCCTTAGGTCGCTGAGAACCGCTAGGTCGCGGCCTTTCTTAGGTCGTAGCTTCCTGTTAGGTCGCAAAGCCTGATAGGTCGCCCCCCTTCCTAGGTCGAGACATCTTTAAGTCGCTAAGTCATTCCTGTTGTTAGGTCGCTCCATATCTTTAGGTCTTAGGTCGCTAATAAAGAGCAGTTAACAGATATTTGTGACTGATTTGTGTTATGCTTATTTCTATATTTGTTTCTGAAGATATTATAGCCACCATGTAGTACCTTTGAGTTTGTATCGACATGTCGGATTTCCTCTTGAAATGATATGCATGTTATACTATCTGACATATCGGTGCTCGCACAAACCAGTTACATGGATGGTCGCTCCTCAACAGCCTTATTCTTCGCGCTAGTTGACGGCATTACTCCGTAATGTCCTTGGCTAGCATGAGTATAGAGGTGGGGCGTCACAGATTGGTATCAGAGCCAAACTTCGGAACAATGTAGAATAATCTAGCAAGGATCATTGTCCTAAGTCTTTCTTAGGAGTCGTGCCTTAGGATTTATTTGAGTCATTGGACCCATTCTATCCTATTTTCTTTGTGATGCCTTGTTTTATCAATCATGATTGTTTGATATTCATTTTGTGAATAACCTTTTTCTTCTTCTTTCTTTCTTAAAGAAGAGAAATGGTTAGACCAGGCCGTCCCAACGATGGTCAATCTAGTGCTACTCCTCAGGATGGAGTATTTATGTCTGCCCAACAGCTCCTTGATCTTGTAAAGATTTCTCAATCGGTCGGACCTATTCCAGAGCCTACTCACCCTAAATCTGGGTTTGCACGCGTGTGCAGTGACTATACCAATTTGGGTGGAAAGCCATTCAAGGGTTCCAAGGGCGTTATCGAAGTCCAAGCTTGGCTTAGAACATGCGACCGCATCATTTCTCACATGAACCTTATTGATCTTCATCGAGTCCAAGTGGCTTCTAGCATGCTCCAAGAAAGAGCATTAGATTGGTATGAGCTTCTGATTTCTGAAATTATTGAAGCAGATCTTACTTGGGAGTAATTCCGGGAAAGATTTGAATTGAAGTTTGTACCAGAAGCTGAAAAAGTGACTTTGACCCATCGTTTTATTGACCTTGTTCAAGGTGAATCTTCTATGGCAGATTATGTCGCATCTTTTGAATCCCTCTCTAAATATGGGGTCAAGTACATTAATACCCCATTGAAGAAAAATTAGAGATTTGTCTATGGCTTGAATAAGAATCTTAAAAAGTCGTTACTTCTGAAATTGGAAGTTGCTTTCGATCAGCTTGTTGATATCGCTCTTCGACTTGAAGAGGTAGATAAAGAGAGTGACGTTGAAGTTGGGAGTGCAAAACTGAACTTCAACAACAACAAGAAGTGGCCTAATAATTTCAAAGGTCCTTATCCCAATAAGAAAGGGAAAGAAGAAACTCTGGTAGCACAGACTCCTACCTCTAGTCATGGACAATGCTATAATTGTGGTTCCATGGACCACTATGTAAGGGAGTGTCTGAAACCCCTTTATTGTCGCTATTGCAAAGATTCGGGTCACCATATATCTTCTTGTCCCAAACTTCAAAGTAGGAGAGAGGGAAAGCTAAATGTGCCTAGTGACACTTCTCGTGGTCAAGGTACTTCTCATTCAATCCTTGATGGCATTTGTTTTGTGATTATCCTATTTGAATTCTTGTTGATATGGGTTCATCTCATTATTTTTATATCAAAAGAACTTGTTGATTTCTTCTCTTTAAATATTTTGGGCTTGATGGCTTCGCTGAGAATTGCTATCCGGATAGTAGATCTGCAACGCGCAGTTTGTTTTGAAAAGATGTCGAAATTATTTTATGTGACTATTCTTTCCAGGTCGATTTGCATGTTATGCGTTACTTAGGCTTCGGAATTGATTTTTGTGAAAGGATTGGCTTGATTTTTATGAAGCCATGTTCCATGTCCCGAGTGGACTATTCATCTTCGACATTTTTAATCTATTAAGTATACTTCTATTTTTCTTTGTGATTTCGATTCCAGTTTGTTGGCGTTATTTTATTCTTTAAACGCACATGATGAGGAAAATGTTATTTCTCTCATTTTAGTAGTTTGTGAATTTTCCAGTATTTTTGAGCTTGTCTTAGGGACATCACCTAAGAAATCTTTTGTGTGGTGCTAAGATCTTCTTAGTTCGATTTTGCCACCAGTTTTAATTAGCCATGAGTTGCGGACAATAGCATTCCCCTTACCGCATTCCGCACTCGTTATGATTCTTATGAATGACTAGTGATGTCATTCGCGTTGTCCAGCTTATTTCATCCATCTTATTAACCTAGTATTCGGCGAATATTTCGATGAGACCATTCTTGTGTTCATTGAGTTTGGATGAAAACAACAACTTAAAATTTTGCAAATCTTATTCATAAGATTTATTTATAAGTATAATTGGATTTTTATTCTTAAAACGAGCAAAGATTATTCGTAAAGTTTTTAAGGAATACTTTTATCATAAAGAAGATAATTTTGTGTTGTTTTGCCCACTGAGTGCTTTAAGAATTCTGGTCGATGCGCTTGATCAACCTTATCGATAGGAATTTCCTAAACGCTATGATGAGACAATCAGACACAGTAAACTGACTTGGAATAAATAAATTTTTCTAGAGAGATGACTACATAAAGTTAAATGTAATTTTGAAAGTTTTAGCTTTTCGGGAAAGAAGATCAATTAAAAGAACTTTTTTTTCAATACTCTTATTCTTGTTATTCCCGAGGTGAACCAAGACTTCACTGTTTGTACCGATGCTAATCGTATTGGTTTGAGTACCGTTCTTTTATAAAAGGGAACATGCTATCATTTATGCTTCTATACAATTAAAGCTTATCGAGACTAGGTATGCTACTTATGATCTAGTGCTCGCGGCTATTGTTTTCATTTTTAGAATTGACGTCATTATGTTTAGGAGAGAAATTTGTTCTCTACAACCGATCATAAATCTTTACAGTATTTATTTTCTCAAAAGGAACTTAACTTGTGTCAACGACGTTGGCTCGAGTTCCTTGCATCTTATGGCCTTGATATTCTTTATACTTCAGAAAGGGAAATAGTGATGCCAATGCCCTTAGTCGTAAACAATAAATGGTTGTTTCTTTGATGATGTCCAAATGGAATGATCTTTTTGACAGGTTCAACGGGCATACCGTTATTGTACTACGTCGTTGTCCAATTTATTTTTGTTTCGGGCACATCGAACGTACTGTTATTATACTACGTCGTTGTTTCGAATTATTCAGGCATCCATTATTGAATTTCGTCATTTCACTGGCTCGATTTTCTGCTATTCGTGATATTTTTCCACATCTCTCAACTATGGAAATGCCTTATGGATTCTGATTCTATTCTTGAGCCCGACATTATTGGAGAAATTGATGTTTCACCTAATTTGACTTATGAGCAACTTACTCTCTCATGCTCTTTAAGGTGAACTTCGTATTCCAAATTTCATTTGCGTTGATATGCTTTTATGGTTGTTACTTTTTATTTTCTTCTTAAATATTGCGAGGACGTTTCTTTAAGGAGTGGAGTCTATAACAACCCGCATATTTTACAATTGTACATTTAAATATTTTATTTAAATATAGCATCGTTAGTCAGCTTTAAGTCTAAATAGCTACTTTTTGCAAACAGTCGAATTAGGACTCGAGACCACTTCCATCGAGTCTAAAATGTCGTTTGCGACATTTTGAGTATAAACATCGATATGTTTGGAGTTAGCTTGAATTTTGACATTTTCACTTAGGGCTTTGAGTTTGAGTTTCAGCCCATTAACCTAACATATCAACCCAACTCCACTCCTCTTCATTCCTTCATAATATTTCCTACAACTCAAGCTTTAGTAAAAATGGGGGAAAAGATTGGAAATGGAAATTCCTAAGCCCTAGTTTCATTTGCAAATCTAAGTTTTAGCTCCAAATTCCAAAAGAAGCTTGGGTAAGCATCCTCTCCATCTTCTCCATCTCAATCCCTCTTCCAATTTCAGAAATTCCTAAACCCTAATTAAGGAAATATTTTCTTATGAGCTTAGATTGAAGCTTCTTAGGTTGAGATTGAAGAGTGGTTGATCTTGCCTTGTTTTAAAAGCTTCTCCTTCATTGTTTTTGAGAAAAAGGTGAGATTTTTATCTTACATCTATGTCTATAACTATCTTTGCGGTTAGGTATGAACTCCTAACATCTATTCATGATCATTTTCTTTTGATTTGAATTGATATGGTGATTTACTAGTTTTTGGATTTGAAGTCCAATTTTATGAAAATCCTACTAAGGATGTTTGGATATGTTGTTTGGGGTGTATCGAAGAGCCTATAAGGCCGGGTTGTCGTTTGGCGTAAATCCTTAGTCGCCATTGCTCGCTCGATCGCTCCCAAAATCATTTTGGCCATCATGGCCTAGGCAAATTGTTGCCCTTACCAGGTGTTCAGATGTCTGGATACCAATGCCAGACGTCTGGTTTTTCCTCTTGGAGAAAATTATAGGTGGCAAAAAAAAATTGAAAAAGGTTAGAAACCAATCCCAGACATCTGATTCACAAATCCAGACGTCTGGATGGTTTTAGACGTCTGGTTTGCCGAACCAGACGTCTGATTGGTTTTCTGGAACATTTCCAGAAACCAAAACCAGACGTCTGGATTGACCCCAGATGTCTGGATCTGTGCATATCTACCTATTTGTCTAATTTTGAGTAAAACTCCAATGTTAATAGATTTTTGGTCGATCTGACTAGATGTTATCACTATTATCGACTTTGATGACTTCTTTCTTTGGATTTTTGGGAATATCCATTTTAATGGATTTGGTATCGATTTCTTTGGATTTAATACACGTCTTCGTATGTGAATTTTTGGTGATTGATTGTTTCTACAATCATTTCTGTGACTTGTCACTTTAAAATACTAAGGTTTCTATACTAGTAGTAAATATTCAAACTCTTTCACAAAGATGAATTCAACCCTACTTTTAATACAAAGTTCGTTTATAAAACTGTTTTCCAATCTATTAGTATATACAAACCTTTACTTCATTCGTTTGAGAAATCTAATTAAACGGCTTAGTAAAACAAGTGGTATGAAACACTTGCGTTTATTTCGTCGGTTATCTTTTGGACTTATTTGATTGAAACTCTTGTGACAATTTGTGAGTGGGAATCTACAATTTGTTTGTAAATATTTAAGTTAAGCCAATGGTTATAGGACATGAAGCTAAACTCATTTATTTACTAGCTTAGTGTAATCGACACTTCCTGACGATCGATGATGATTATTTTGTGATTTAGACTAGTAATGTGCGATATGTCTTTGTCTGCGAGGGAGACTAACCCCGTTTCTGTGGAGCTTCGGCTCAAATTGGTGGGGTAGCGACCCATGGTCTTTGGCCCGTTTGTGGAGCCTCGGCTCAAAATTAATGGTTAGCAACCATGGAATAGCGTTCCGTTTTGTGATACATGTGTTGGTGAATTTTCATGCTCCCTTTTTGTGATAGTCCTCTCCCCTTTTGTGATTTCTGGATTTCTAATTGATGATTTCTAGAATTTGTGTCTCACCAATTTTAGTGATTTACATTGATGAGTTTTATCAATATTTGCGCATTGATGAGTTTGTGTTTCAACAACTTTTACGATTTGCATTGAGATGTTTGTCAATATTTGTGACATGGTGAATAAAAATAAAGAATATGATATTCTTTTTGATCTTTGAGAAGATTTTTGTAATATTAAATGATTTTTGGTTGATTTTCAAATGCATACTTATCACTGTATGGCATTATTATTATCATACGTTTTCGTCATATCTCTTATTTTATCTCTTCTTATCTGATATTTATTGCTAGACTGATCCGTTTATTATTTTCTTATTAAATAATACTCAGGTCAGACGGAGATATTACAGGTATTTCTGCTTGACTCCTTACTTGGGGACATCGACTGACTTTTGTCTAACTACATTAGATTAGTAGTTTTTGTTGTTATACATACGAGATAGAGACTCCTCGATGTATACTTATTCTTTTGTCTAGCACTAGTATCTATTTTTTTATGATACTGTGGATCTTATTTGACCACTACTCTGATGCACACTTCTATTTGTTATGTTCATATCTATTTCTGCCTTTGTGATATGGATATTTGTGACATATTTGTGTTATGCTTATTTCTATATTTGTTTTCGAAGATATTATAGCCACTGCGTAGTATCTTTGAGTTTGTATCGACAAGTCGGATTTCCTCTTGAAATGAAATGCATGTTATACTATCTGACATATCGGTGCTCGCACAAAGAAATTACACGGATGGTTGCTCCTCAACAGCCTTATTCTTTGCGCTAGTTGACGGCATTACTCCATAGTGTCCTTGGCTAGTGTGAGTATAGAGGTGGGGCGTCATAGTAGCTTTGAGTTTAGTTAATCTCTCCACTGTGGTACGTTAAGAACCGGCGGGAGTTGATCAAATGAAACTAGCAGGTGCTTAAGGCACTAACAAGTGCCTTGTACTTGATGACCCGGAATGTTGACCGTGGGGAGCAACAGCTTTGGAACCTCGATAAGAGGATTTGTCTCCGCTGTGAGCGGGAGGGTTTGATGGACCGATATGGCCAGGAGCGTGTGTTTGGGAATTCTGTCTAGACGAGGAAGAGGTTTCTCGAGAATAATAATCTTTATCTCGCCCTTCGTCTTTGCCCCTGCCTCTCCTAGATTTGGAATATCCCCCGAGCGATAGTAAGTGGAAGAGCTTCGAAGTCGATCAAAAGCATGCGAGTGTGATATTGCACCAGTGAAAAGAGCCGAATAGAAGTATATTAGAAGTTATAACATGAAGAGTAAATCACAAGTGGATGGTGGAGTGCGAAGGTTTTTGTGTGTCCTAGTGTTTTCCCTCGACGGACTAATAACATTAGCTTTACTCATTGGAGTTTCCTCCCTCAGTAGAAGGTTGCACGCTTTCGCCACTTCTTGTAGAAGATTTAAGCCCTTCAACGTCAATGTTGGAAAAGTTGTAATTTAATATATCGTCTAGAATCGGGACGTTAAAGAGTCCCTTTAGCGAACTTTCCATTTACCAGGAAGACGATTCCTTTTCGATCGAGGTTATGACAAATTCTGGGTTTGCATCGGCCTTGATTTTCCGCAAATTGTACAACACCTTTTTCTCTTCTTCAAGGGAGTTTGCATTTGGCTGGTCTGTGGTACTTTGACCACAGGCGCTTTTTCGGTGCCTAAGCCTTCGCCTCTCAGCCCCGCATCTTGAAATTCTCTTATCTCTCCTTCGTCAATGTCTTCCTAGGTCCACTTAACTGAGGCACATAGGGCCACTTGCTTTTACCCTTCTTTCGACAGCAATTCTTCGGACCACTTTGCTACCTAGAAGCCCAATTTTGTGGCCATCTTCAAACATCATGAACAATGAGAGCATCTCGTCGGTGACAAGGAGTTTAATATCCCGATCCTCGACGGGAGTGGCACGAATGGCCACGACAACCCTGGAATACTCAACGCCTTCAGGTCGAGGGTGGATACCTGAAAGAATTGGAGATACTAGTATGATTAAGAAAGAAGTTGTGACTTAAATCTTTCAATTAAAGACGAAGGCAGAAATTGCACTTATGTCCTTCCAACCATCTTCTTGCGAAGCCAGGAGGACATCGTACATAGAACCATTCGTGTTTGAATAGGGAGAGCTTATTCCATGTACCCGTTAAGACCTAGTATTTGGGAAAGGGTTCAAGAAACGAAGGACTATCAGCCTATCTTTTGAAATTGTATGTATCGGATGTCTTCAGAAGTTGGAGGATGGAATAGGACTTTCACGAAGAGAAGAAAATTGCCATGGATAAAAGCACAACTGTTAGGGTGCAGTTGAGTAGGAGCGATCCCCAAATATCTCAATATTTCCCGAACGAAAGAATTGAAGGGAGGGATGCATTCGGCCCCGCACATGAACTTGTTACAAGTAGTATATCCGTTTGGGGGCAAGTGAGGTCTGTCTTGCCTCAATGTAACTACAACGTCTTCTAAAGGGATCCCATGGATGGAACATAATCGATGGAGAGCGGCTTCGCCAATTCTGGATACTTGTGAGTCAGCCAGATTATTTAAGGTGATGGCACTCTCCACGACATAGGGAGTCGGGTCAATAACTTCTGTAGGAAAGATTGGGATGTCAGAAAAAAGATTTGCTTGCGGATCTGAAGCCTTTATTTTTTCTTCTTGATGACTCAGAGCAGGTTTGTCTGATAGAATGGTAGAGCTTGATCTCGTGACCGATTCAAAAGACATTATGATTGAGCACTCTGTGTAACTTGAATCTATGACAGCTATACTCAGTAGACAATTAATATTAGAAATTAAAACCTACCCCCTCACCCTTGTCGTTCACAACGCAGTGCAATATGGAATAAACATAAGCAGTTTGAAATCAGAGAAGCAAAAGTAAAATGTCAAAGCTTAGAGGTTTCATCCAGAGAGACCGTTATCGCTTACTGTCTCAAACGACGTGAAGTTTGATCGACAACCAAAGGTTTGGGATCGGATGTTGATGTTCTGAATTATGAAGTCCATTGTTCAACTTTGTTTAACTGATTTCGTATTTAGTTCATGTCAAGTAGACCGAGAATTTGTTCATTCAAACTTAAATTTGTTGGTCCAAGTATGCAAGTCGCTCTGTTATCTATCATTTTGTGTTCAAGCAAGGCGGTGTGGAGTTAAATGTTTGAACGACTTAAGTTAAGCCGGTTTTTATGGTCAACACCGACCCCTACTTTGTATGCCAATTCCTATGCCCTAGTCTCGTAGCCGACCCCTACACTTCAACTTATGTTAGAACACCGATCCCTTCCATTTAACCTATACGCCGACCCATATAATCGAGCTTCCAGGACGAACCTTCTTTTTAATTCCTAAACTGATCTCTATGGATAAGCCTCTACACAGATCCCTCTTAAGACCCTTATCTACGCCGATCCCTACACCTAAATTATGAGCACCGAACCCTTGCCTAACAACTATGCATCGATCCCTTAAACAAACACAATTCCTACCAACCCCTCTCCTAAAAAGCATCTCTTATACCGACCTATCTCTAGTTACTGCTCACTGATCCCTCACCAAACAACCTCACAATATCACGCCGATCCCTCTTCGAATTCCACCTACCTAATCCAAAAGTTAGACTTCCTATCATCCCTTCAACAAGCCTCTACCAAACCCTTCCTTATCATCCCCATCTCCCTTTCCTTTTTCTTCTCCTTCGTCCTTCTCCTGCTCCTTCATCCTCTCTTCCTCTCCCACATGGCTTAACATAAGCCGCTAAGAAATACACCTAAACGACGCTCAAACTCATTCAGGCTCAGGATCCACGACTCGATTAGTGTGAGTGTAAGAGGGAATCATACCTATTCGATATAGGTTGTGAGGTCAGAACTTGGACTAAAGGCGAATTGATGGAGATGCAGATTAAAAATGGAATCTCGCACTTGAATTCAAGTTTAAAGAGGAAGCTTGTCTTGCTTCAAATCGTTCATTTGGGAAAATAGCAAAAGGAAAAAGGGTTTAAGTGCTAAGAAGGTATAGTGAAGAGAGAGAGGAGAGAGAAGCGGGTTTTTATGTAGGTAGTGAAGAAAGGCAAACCAGTCATAACAAGTGACTCGGTCACGGGATTAAAAAGGGATCAGCCTCAAGGCATATCGACCCCCATCCGCATAGGCCCACTAAGGGGTCGACATACCAAATTATGATCCCTCATAAAGAAAAAGGGTAATGCATTATGAAAAGAAAGGGAAGGAGAGAAACACATGAATGATAGATATAAGTGAGTTAAAAAGGAAAGTGGAAAAGAATAGCAGAAGTTTAAAAACCGAATGGCAACTGACATCGTGAAGGTTAAACTGTAAACGGATGCATATAGGATAAAATAACTTAGCAAAAAACAAAGTACATTCGAACACTTATAGAAGTCAACAATAGAAACATATGTATGAGTGTGACAGAAGAGATTTATGAATTCAACGTTTTTAAAGTAACTGAAATGGCGGTTTAGCTTGAAACGATCAATCTTGATGGAAAATCGAAAGAGAACATGAAGATCTCATTTGACCAAATCTGTGCATACGAATGGAGTACAACATTAGACTTGTATCATCGAAGGTTAATAAAGGAACAGTGATCAACTAGGAAGTTGGATAGACTTGTTCCCGGGAACCTAGATTTTAGCCAAATCAAAGCACATCATGTTATTCACAAGATGTACTATAGGGGGCAATTGTTACCGAGTGCCTTGACCCGGCTATATAGGTCTGGTTACGAGAGGTAGACTCGACTGCTGATGGGAAAGATGATCATAAGGCAATGGCAATATGACCAAAATATAAAGTCCGGGCAGTTGTATCAAACCCAGGATAAATGGAGTTAGTAGAAAGATGATACAGATGTCGGATTATGAGGTTTAGTTTGATTGGCATAGGGATCAGCATAAATGTTAGACAAATTGGATGAAATATGGATGGATCGGTATATATGTAATATGGTTATGGGTCGGCATGATATGTGTGGAGGATATGATTCGGCATATGATTGGGACGATGGGGATCGGCATAGGTTGTAAGAACCAAAGGGATCGACATATTGATGGTCAGCAGAGGGGATCGGCATGGTATGTTCTTAGGCTAAGGGTCGGTGTGATAGAGCTAAAAAGGTCGGCATGTTGATGGTCAGTGAATAAGGGTGGGTATGATAAGGCTAGAGCAATATGGATCGGCATGGTATCGTTTAAGGAAAAAGGATCAGCATGTTCCATTTGTGAAATATGGGTCGGCATGGAACGGACTGTGAGGTATGGATTGAAACATATTTAAGTATTAGGAGAGATCGGTATGAAGCTCTGGTTGTTGGACTTAAACTCGCTAAAGAACATGGAATAAAATCTCTCGAAATCTTCTGCGATTCGCGGTTGGTAGCGTATCAAGTTAGGGGAGATTATCTATCTAAGGGACCATGACTTGCCTCATACCTTACTCGAGTCCAAGAGTTGTTGACAGAATTTGAGTACTATGACATTTCACATATTCCATGAGATTGAAACAGAGAAGTCGATTCATTGGAAAAGTTTCCTAGCACCGGCAACGCATAGTAGATAGGCTTGGTTCTGTTCGAAGTATTAAATGCCCCGAGTATAAACATGATAGTAATTGACTAGATACTAGAAGCAGAGCCTGAAAGAGAATCGTGGATGACTCCAATCAAAGACTATTTACCATATGGAGTCCTATCAGATAAAAGAAATGAAAAGCGGCAATTCATTCGTAAAGCTTTATGGTATATTACGCAAAAAGGAATTACATATAGGAAAGGTTTCTCAATCCCCTTATTTCGATGTGTCGCTAATGATGAGATAAAATGTTTTCTAAGGGAAGTTCTTGAAGGGGAATGTGGTGATCATACTGGGTGGCAAACTATAGCAAAAAATACTCTATTATGGATATTATTGATCGATCGTAAACGAGACATCGCTGATTATGTGAGACGATGTGATAAATGCCAGATATATATGAAATCCCAAAGCGCTACGTCGATGGAAATCGCATAAATGGTCGGCCCATGGCCGTTCGCCATATGGGGTATAGAGATTATCAGTTCCTTACAGATCTCTAAAGTGGCACAAAGTATGTTATCGTTGAAGTTAACTACTTTACTAAATGGGTCGAAGCAGAACCTTTAGCCACTATCACAACCAACAAAGTAATGAACTTTATTGTTTGAAACATCATATGCCGCTTCGGTCTTTCACAAACTATTGTAACATATAATGGAACTCAAATCGATGGTGTTAAATTTAACGACTTTGTCGAAGATATCGTAATAAAAATAGATTTGCAGCGGCCACTCACCCTCAGGCAAATGGATAGGTTGAAGCTGTAAATAAAATCAAAAAGTCCATTCTGAAGAAGCATTTGGAAAAGGCCAGAGGTGGGTGGGTGGATGAAATCCCCACAACACTGTGGGCTTATAGGACCACCCACAAGTCTGCGGCATGCCATACTCCATTCATCTTTGCTCACGGTTCCGAAGCTGTAATTCCTATTAACCTCGAAGTTCCTTCTCATCAAGTAACTTACTACAATCCCAAAACGAATAAATATCTCCTTTTGGAATCTCTTAACTTTATAGATGAGAAGCGCGATGAAGCCGATCTGAGGGCACCTACACATCAACACTGAGTCACCCAGTATTACAACATTAAAGTCCGACCTAGAACCTTTGAAATTGGTGTTCTCGGCCTGGAACGGGGTTTTCCTAGCCCATTACACATGAATCAAATCTGGGAAGGACCATATGTCATTGAACAGAGGCTTGGAGAAGGAACTTTCAAGCTAGCAACTGTCGATGGCATCACACTTCCAAGGGCATGGAATAGCGAACATCTACGACGCTATTTCACTTAGTTTATTTCTTTTCATTTTAGTTGTATTTTCTTTTAGAATTCACTTTAGCATATGATTTTCCAAATGTGTAATAATACACTTTTTGTTCTTTCCTTTCCATTTAATGAATAAAGTTTCGGACGTCCTTTATAATTTATGTTTTTTGTGGCATTATATATTAATTATATAGCGAAACTGATTAATGTCAATATGTATGAACATGCTCCTAGAGTTTGAAATTAATCAATCATGCTAATTCCAAATGGGACTAAATAAGACGAGCTTCATCCACTTGTTCATTTGACAACTCTCATTCATAGTCCAACTAATGGGATGCACGATGAGGAATAAACGTGGCTAACCATCTGATATCAAATAAATCTAGCCAATCTGTGGGATTGAGATAAAGTGGGAGTGACTATGCCACGACCGGTCTTCTGCTAGATCAAAACCCAGACCTTGGGAAGCAAATCAATCAATTAAGGGGAGTGTGATCCAACTGCCCTCCGAAATAACTCTAAGTCCCAGAGTGTGGAATGGAGTATAAACTTAAATTGAGTGCGAATCGACCATCCGTGAAAACTCTAAGTCCCCAGAGTATGGACTAGAGTATAAACTTAAATTGGGTATTGATCGACCACCCGCGAAATAAATTTAAGTCCCAAGAGTGTGGACTGGAGTATAAACTTAAATGGAGTGTGAATCGACCACCTACGAAATAACTTTAAGTCCCCGGAGTGCGGACTAGAGTATAAACATAAATCAGGTGTAAACCGGCCACAGGAAAAATAACCCTAAGCCCTTAGAGTGTGGGCTAGAGTATAAACATAGATTGGGTGCGATCCGATCACCCATCAATAAATCTTATCCCTAGGGTGCAGTTACGAACATGAATGAATAGGTGATTGGAGTTTGACCATTCACTATCCCATGAACTCTGACCTGAAATCGATGGAAGAAGTATAAACTCGCTAAGGATGGTGTTCAACCATCCAACATCTAACCCTGCTAACCTAATACTAGGGGAAAGAGTAAGTTGCTCAAAAACCACTAAATTCGACCACATAACACTAAGGCATGAACGTATATTTTAATACGACTCGAGGCTACGACCACACAGAGGCCTTGGGATAGAACTGGTGGATTGTTACCTGAACTAATGAACAATGCATTACAAGTACATCGAATGGAAAGTAATAGTTCGACTATCTAAATAGCATTTCACACGAAATCTCAACAGAAAATAAAAACTTTTACTCACATGACAGGTTTCAAGGTTGTAGCACAAGTAATTTCAAAAAATCGAGATTCATACACATACAACCATAGCTAATAAAAGAAATGGAAAGCAAATAATTATGCATACTATATACACATTGACCCGAAGTGACGGCTATTTCTTTAACCTCCTCTCTTTTTTGGATTTTTCGGGAGTGGTTCCACTTAAGCCCATGATGTTTCTCTTTCTGAATCATTTGCCATGTTTTGCAAGAGTGCTTTCAAAGATAAGAGGAAGTTCACTAGGAATTGAACCGTCGGGTGGAATAATTTGTAATGGAAAAAGGTGTGGATCATTGATCTCCACCTCGACAGGCTCAGCTTTAGCCTTTTTCTTCAGCAACTCCTCCTTTTCAATCTGTTCTTTCAAGCAGTTTCATCGATGCGTTTGGAGGCGTATGTAATCTGAACATCGTCAGACTCATTTACTAGGAGCGGATCTTCGACCTTGTCATCATCAAGAGCTTCGATGACTTGAGCATTGAGCCCCAATACATCAACAACTGTCGGAATATCTACTAGTTTCTCTTGTTGCTCCACAGCAACATCACTCTTAGGAGTTTGACCGCGACCTAGAAGACCTGCAAAATTTGTTAAAATAAGGAAATAAGCTTAAAACCATTAGGCATGAAGAACAAAACTTTTCATAAAATGAAGAGCAAAGTGCAATACCCATATCTAGTTGGATCTCAGTGGTTGCTGGGGTAATTCCTTAAAACACCTTGGATTAATAGCCGGGCTTAGCTGGATCATAGCATAAGTCCTGCTTCGAGCCCAGGGAGACCAATGTTCTGGTTGCTTAGGAAGAAGAGGGACCTTTCGGATTAGCCCCTGAAGATTCGGTGATATATTCCCGCTTCTTGGCAGCTGTAGAGCGTTAACGTATCGAAGTTTTGCGACAACCAAATATAAAGATTCATTTCGACGGAGGATCTCCCGCACTATGTTTTCATCAGCACTAAGTTTTCTTCATCAAGTTCAGCTCTGCCCAATTCTCTCCTTTTCATCACAATAATATGCTCCCAAGCTTCAACAAGTTATTTGAGACAACCCTCGCCAAGGAAACTCAGTTCGCGATGGATGAGGACTTTGGCGTTATATTCTATGATTAATGGATCAAACATGTCCTTGATTTCCTTCCTTCTTGACTTTCTAGCATCTTCTACTAGGGATTCAACTTTTTCAATCATTTATTTGTAGACTTCCTCTCGAGCCTCCTCTTTAAGAGCTTTAATTTTAGCAAACTGGTCATCAAGTTTAATTTTCAGGCTCCTGGCTTCGATGGCTTCTTCGCGGTACTTTTGTGATTCTTCTTGAGCCTCAATTTTCTCTTCCCTTTCTTTTTTGAGAACTCTTCTAGTTCCTCGACGTGGTGGGCCAAAACACCTTTTATCTTTCACAAGGAATCTTTTTTCAGAGCAAGTGCCCAGCTTCGATTAAGGGCAGCATCGAATTCTTTTTTATGAAAAGCTTCTAAATGGCTCGCCGATCTACCGTTTCCTTGACACTTTTCTCCACTTCGACAAATTGTGTTTTCAATTCTAACAATTCAACATCTTGATGTTTAATTATTTCTTTATCATGTATCACTTCTAACTTGAGGTGGTCTATTTCATATTGTCGCTCAATGGATACTTCACAGATTTTTTCCGCTAAATGTTTAAATGATTCATGCTACACAAACACATCATTGACGCACGTAAGAGAACTCGCTTTGGCATGTCCTGGAATCATTTGTATTGTAGGATGGAATTTAAGTCCATCAAAGCAGATTTTTAGGAAACCGGCCTTAAGCTCAACCGAATTCTCTATTGTATAAATGTCGGGAGCAGCAGCCGGCAAGGATGGATCAGAAGCGGTAATTAGATGTTTGCTTGATCTACATTGGAGAGACTGACTAGAGCTCGAAGATCCATAATGTTGCTCTTGTGATATGGCGACTTGAGTGCCATGGTAAGGAGGCTGGTCTCCGCTGTATCCAAGAAAATTAGGCTGTCTCCTGATGTGATGTCTGGGAATGGGACTGGGACTTGTGCTTAGCATAGGAGGATTCGCTTGAATGCTAGCTTTTATCCCATCCATCGTCTTTCTCCCTGCGCCGGCCAGACTCCGAGTCACGACTAGATCGATGATATGTTGAAGAATCTCTTAAGTGATCGAAGGCCCGGGACTGAGTCATTGCACCTGCAAAGCCAAATGAGAACGTGTGAGTAATTATTATGTGAAAGATTAATGAAGATCATGTAGTGAAGTGCATGTGGTGATGAGTGTCCTAGTGTTCCCTTATGATAAACCGGTGGTTGTAGCCTTGCTCTTGGGCTTCTCTCTCCTTTATCAGAATGATGCCTTCACCACTCCTAGTAGGAGAATTGACCCTTTGATGTTGATATTTGGAAAGTTGTAGGGCATAATATCATCTAGAATTTGACATTTGAAAATCTCTTCAATGAACTTTCCAAATGTTGAGAAGATTATTCTTCTTCAAAGCAGTAATGAAGAATTCAGGATTTGTTGTTGTATTTCTTTTACGAATTTTGTATGCCAGCATCTTCTTTCTCTTAGTAGGTGTTTGGGATTGTGGGCCTTATGACTGTTCGACCGTGGGCGCCTTGCTTGGGTCCATACCAACGTCTCCAGGTTCACTAGCCTGAGACCTATAATCTCACCTTCTTCAATGTCATCCTAAGTCCCCTCGGCAGGGGGCACGAAAGGATTGATGGCATCACTTTTTTGCACTGTAATGTTTCTTGGCAATGCTACGCTTTCAGGGAGCCTAATGCTACGACCCTCTTCTAGCATCCCAAATAAAGGTAGTAGCTCATCTGTGATAAGAAGTTTGATATCCCTATCTTAGACAGGGGAAACACGAATTGCCGCAACCGCTCTTGAAAAATTATTGCCTTCAAGATATTGACGGACACCTAAAAGAATCCTAGATGTTAGCATATTCAAAGGAATATCTATGACTTGGATTAGTAGACTTGAGAATGAGATAGAAGTAACACTTACGTCCTTCCAACCATCGCCTTGCGAAGCGAGGTGGATGTCAAATGTAGAACCACTCGTGCTTGAAAAGATAAAGTTTATTCCAAGCGCCAGTCAAGACTTGGCAGTTTGGCGAAGGTTGAAGAAAGATATAGGAGGGACTCCTCGACTGCCATTTAAAGTTGTAAATGAATCTTATGTCCTTGGGAGTTGGCGGACGAAATAGAACACTCATGAATAGCAAGAAGGTTCCATGTATAAATTCATCACTGTTTGGATGGAGTTAAGTGGAGCTATTCCAAGATATCTCAGCATCTCTCGAATGAACGAATTAAAGGGTAGTACGCATCCAGCATGATACGTAAATTTATTGCACGCCACGTACCCCCTAGGTGGTAAGTGAGGCCTATCGTTTATTAAAAGGATCGTGACATCTACAAATGGAATTTCATGTATAGAATATAGCATGCGAAGGGCAACCTCATTAATTCGAGAGGCTTGTGAATCTATCAGGTTATTTCAAACAATGGTGCCCTCTTTTGCATCAAGGATGGGACTTATTCTTCCGTCGAATGGACCGGAACATCTGAGATAAGGTCGACTAGCGGGCCAAAAAATTCCATCTATTCCACTTGATGGCTGGGAGAAAGCCTGCTGTATTTAGTCATAGAACTTGATTTTGCTTCAAAATCGATGCGGTGCATTGCCGGTTTGGAAGACGTACTAGCTAAACGCTCCAAGCCTCTGGAGTCCATATTAATTATACTTAGTAGATAATTGAGCTTAGAACAGTTTATCTGCTCCCCTCATGTTTAGTGTAAGCTAGCGCATTATAGTGAAGTATATGGTAGATATAAATAATTTAAAATCAGAAAAATTAAAGTTAGATGACAAAACTTTGGATTCTGACCAAAGCGACCGTCATCGCTGACCGTCACAACTAGTAGGGAGATTAATCTATTGTAAAAGCTTTGGGATTGACTATCGATATATCGAAGTGTGAAGTATGTCGTTCAAGTCCATTTGTATGTTTTTAGTAGATGTAGAAAGTTTCATGGGTTTGATTGTTCAATCTTGAGTTTAATAATGGGTGTGTAAGTTTTATTGTTCATCATCATTATATATCCAATTTCGCTAAGGTGAGTTAGTGATGATTGTCCAAGTAAACAAGGTTGGATCAGATTGCAAGTTTATAAGTTTCCTTATGCCGATCCCTACCCGAGCCGATCCCTAAACCAATACGGATCCCTCTCTCTAACTAAGTTAGACAGATCCCTATGGATAGGCCGATCCATTTCCCATAGCTTCACAACCGAACCTTCCCTCCTTAAAACCACTGATCCCTCTATCTGAGCATAATTTTGCCGACCCATAATTATGCCAACGCCTTTGCTAGAACAAAGCTAGCCGACCCTTCTATCTTTTAGTCTTCTCATTAAGCTACTATGCCAATCCATTGCCATCAAACGAAGGATTGGCCTATAACAAAACCTCCAACACCGAACCCTCTTCCACTTCTTTTCTTTCCCCTTTAACATTCTGCCAATCCTAACTCCTTTCCACACCTTGTCTTCCTAAAACATTGTCCTCAATCATCTAATTCATCACAAATCAAACTATCATCCATGAAGTAATATCTATTGAATTGCCTTAAAGACAAAATTAAGATGGAAGGCTCGCCTAATTCAGTCAAAAATGAGTTGTAGAAGGACAAAGGCCAAGCTACAATTTGGTTGGAAGGTGGAATGGTGGTTCAAGATTAAGTAAGAAGACGGGTTAGGTAAAGGGTATGGCTCTTGGAGAAAGGTCGGTTGTAATGATAAGAGGGCAGCGAGAAAATGAAGCAAGCGAAGGAGGAGGGAAGTAGGAATTTTTCTTTATAGAGGTGGATTATAGGTTTGGCCCAAAGACTGGCATATAAAGATAGAGAGGGATCGGCAAGAGGTGTGGCAATCCCTATAGCAGTGAGAATCAAAGAGGAGGGATCGGCATAACGCATGTCGATCCCTATGGATTTTTCTGAAGAAAAAAAGAATGATGATGATGAAATGTGTAAAATAGGAAAATGGTTATAAGGGTTTGACTATAAGCATGAACATACAAAATACTATGAAAATTGGCAACGACCCGTAAGTGTTTAAACACGTCTACAAAGTGGGAGCCAACAACAAAAACGTTTATATGAGCATGCCCATATATGACTTAAAAGTTAAATTTTTGAAATCGATGGGGATTGAAGACAAACCTGAAACCTTCGAGTTTGGGGTTGGACTAGATAACAGAAGTTTGCTAGTCTTGCGGAACTGGATTTATATATCAATTGACAGGATTTGGCACTGGATTTATATTACTGGAAGACGACTAGTTGTCAAGACAATCAATGAAGAATTCGACGACTTGGAAAAACGATTCAATAAAAGAATCGCAACTGTTTGGAAAGATAGATGGATCTCATTCTTGACGATTCAAAGCACGTAATGTTATTCACAAGATGTACGTTGGGATGCAATTATTATCTGGCATTCTAGCCTGGCTATATTGAACTAGCTACACAACTTAGATTCGGTTTCCATAAGGCCTGATGGTTTCGAAATGATGATTGTGGGGCCCAGAGGTCGAGTACATGTGTTTATATAAAGTTGGAATTGAATGGATTTGATCGATGTACAATATAGGATGGTCTAAGCATGGAATGTGGCTCAACGAATCGAAGGGTTTCGCATAACATGGAAAATAGGAAGGGGTCGGCATGATTGATGGAGAGGGTTCGGCAGGCTATATTAAGGAGGAGTCGGATCTAATAAATTCCAAAAGCATTCATGCACACAGAACTCCATATTGCAGGATCTACAACTCCATAGCCTATGAAATTTGGAAGGTAGGGTATGTGGTCCCTAGGGAACCTACCCTAAGGATCTCACATCACATCGACAAACCTCGAGGGATAGGTATGTAACCCTATAGAGGGTTCGACTGTCAGCATTGAACAAATCATATTAAGTCAAAGATTAAACAATAACTTGAGCTCTAGTGATCCAAATGACATGAGATTTAAGGGGCCAACATATTTAAGCATGCAGAAGCCACATAGGGATCACTGCCAAAAAAATCAACCAATGAAGGGATTGGTACCGACCCTTCCTCATTGGGAGTTAGGCCTGGCGACCCCTCTGGTGGGCCCATGTGGTTTAGATGGACCATCAATCGAAGTTTCAGAGAGATTGGTGGTTGTCTTTACCTATAAATATTGGCCTAATGGGTCATTCTGAGGATCTTTACGTTGATTGTTACCCTAGAATTTATTGTAATCAAGTGTTCTCTATTCATAACCACTGTAATTAGATTCATAAGTGATCAATAAAGATAACCTTCAGAGTGGACATAGGCATACAACGCCGAACCACTATAATTCTCCATGTTTCTGATTATTCCTTTTTATTTGTTGTTAGCTTAATTTTTTCCTCGGTTTAATTTTATTTTCTTCACTTACTTCTCTACAAAAATCTATCCTTAGGTGTTTATGACCAATTTGGTTGCAATCATTAATAAAAGATTTGGTTATTTAAATATTCCAACTATTTAAATTCACTATTTGAATATAGACAAATTTTAGCTAGTTGACTTAAAAAAATAATTATTCAGTATTTGAAATCAATTTAATATTTCAAAATCAAATGACTAAAATTCTGGGTAGTTGCAAGGTTAATAGAAGGGTTTGGAAGCACTAAAATGGGGGAAGGGTTATCAAGTTTCCAATAAATGTCGTATCTGAAAGGCATCGAGCACGTAGCAATTAATGATATCAACCCCCTAATATGAAGATGATTATCAAATTTCCACTCAAAAGGTGAATAGTTTAAAGGAATCCGTAAATGTATGGAGTTAACGAGCCATAAGAATTGTCAAGCTTGAAGAAAGTAAGGTTGACAAGCCTTTACAACCGCAATAGATAGTATAGAACCTCTATGACCATAGGGGTTATTGAACATTTAAAGTAGGAAGTGGTGGCGAGGCTCCACAAATGATTGCTGTTAAATTCGTAGAAGAAGAGTTGCTAAAATGAAGCGCTATATAAAAACAATATATCACTATAAAAGCAGATATGTTAAGACGTTAATAAAAGATAGTTGTCAATTCAGTAGCTATTGGGTCCTCTACAAATTTAGAAGAACAAGAGATATCGAGTTTCTACGAGTAAGTGATAATAAGTTTCTATAAAGGAAATATTACCAAAGTTTCATCGAGATAGAACTAACGGAGTACTCTAAAGCAAGAAAATACTTGATCTTACACTAAAATATAAAATGCTTATTTTATACAAGGAGGAGAGCAAATGTTATCCATATATTTTTCGACCATCAAATATGCTTGAGAAGTCATCAAGAGAAAAAGAAGCAACTAAGTCCATGGAAGATATGGGAACATTTAAAAAAAGCTATCGAGCCAACAGACCCATGATGAAATATCTAGCCAATAAATTAAACCTCCAAAGACAATGATATTGAACCTCTAGTAGCACTATATTGACAAGTGTATTGAGTGTCTAAGGAAAAGATGTTAAACTTGGAAAAAATGAAGGTTCTCGAGCCTATAATTCTAACAGTATGGAACTTCTAATGTAAAGGTTGATATCGAGCTTCTTCTTAAGAGTTGAATAACAC
Source organism: Allium cepa (assembly GCA_030765085.1). Classification (NCBI taxonomy): domain Eukaryota; kingdom Viridiplantae; phylum Streptophyta; class Magnoliopsida; order Asparagales; family Amaryllidaceae; genus Allium; species Allium cepa. The sequence goes on from CM060928.1 coordinate 622,830,154, forward strand.
AAGGGAAGTAGTGAATAATGAGGGTTATCAAGTTACAAGGGCTGTCGAACGTGAAGACAGTAAAATTGTCAAACCTCTAAAATTGTATAAGTGGTGTTAAGCCTCTTTAACAGGAAGAATTGTCGAAAATTTAATGCTAATACAAATATGTATATTAAGCATCTAAAGAGAACATATCGAGTTTGTGAATGACGAGAGATGTAGAGCCTGAAGAAAGTAAAGTTATCAAGTATCCAACATTTCACAAAGAATAGGAGCCTCTACAATAAAGAGAATGCCAAACTTGAAGTAGCTAAGAAAGCATAGTGAGCCTTTACAACCAAATTTTATTTATTTATAAATATAATTCAATTTAATTTTAAAATATCAAAATAATTTATTGAAATTTCAAAAATATTTTAAACCTAAGAAATCAATCCAAAAATATGAAATATAGAGCAAAATCATCCAAAATCATCAATATAATATTTTTAATCGTGTATCCGAGTCGAATTCCATCGAATTTCGGTCATCGATAAATTTGTACAGACAATTTAAATAAATTCCAAACACTAAAATGCAAATGGGAAGCATCCCCATTGCATTTTGAACATCTAATAAACATACAACTCTAATAACAGACCAATAATAACATCCAAAATCATGATAAATCGAATATGTCAATCAAACAAATCTAAGCAGTCCAATCAACATTCATAAAAAATTCCACCAAGCAATGCAGTTTATCAACAATTGGGATAAATAATATATACGATGCAAGGGAGAAATAAATATAGTTGCGAGTATTTGACTCACTGAATCGATGCTTGTTCAATCAAATCGTCGACTACTTTGCTGCACTTTGCCTTCAAGGCAAACCTAGTAAAACTGTAATGACTTGGAAATTTATCATTCCAATATGTGAATATTTAATTTATTTTAAATATTCAATTAATGGTCTTAATAAGTAAATAACTCTCTTTTAAAATTTATAACTGATATTAGAAAATTTTATCTTTGATTTTTTTAACATAAAGCGATAGTTCGAGAGAAAACTGAAAATGTGACCGAAATCCTTTTTCGGATTTTCAACTTTTTATTGAACAAAGGGTTATAGAAAGTCATAAATATCCTTGTATATGTTTTAAAACCAATATTTACATTTTTAAAAGTGAAACTTTACATTTTGGAATATAAAAAGGGACAAGTAAATAATACTACTAAAAATTACACATATTTAAAATTTTGAACATGAAATGACCTAAGATTCCTTAAGCAACTAAGTGATCAAAAAGGTACTTGAAACTCATTAATACCCAATGTGTTTCCATATGTAATGTAACTGAGAGATTTATGAAATGATGTTAGAGTTGAAAATGGTATTTTCATTTCATTTCATTTCCTTATTTTTAGTTCTTTTTATATCTCCTTATATATTTACATATACACGGTTTCACATCCTTATTTCATACTTAGCCTACTTATTTCCAAGTTCACCTTTTTATTTTCACCCAAGGATATTAAGGAAGTGTAAAAATCATCTTTTTTCTTAAACTAAAGATAGCTTGGGTTTTTTAATAATTTAGACTATGTGGGATTCTCTATTTTTCAATGCTTAGTTGTTTTATTTTATATGTGATTTATGTTGTGGAAACTTATATATAGTTTGTTTGAATTGTTTAAAAATCTCTTTTATTTTAAAATAATAGTTTAAAAACAAATTTTGATTTAGAAATGAAAAGATAGCTCACTCGAATATACAGGATAACCAAATCTACAATGTTTCATACTTTCTGTTCTTAAAACTGTAAAGCAACCTTTCCCCATTTTAAGGTTTCAAAATTCAATACCATTCAATCCATACTAACTTAACCAAAACCGTCAACTAGGAAGATATCTATCTTGGAATCTAATTTTTTTAAATTAGTTTGAGGTTGTTTCATTGAGTGGAGAGAGAGTTATGTGTCAATAACAGTTAATGGTCAAATATTATCTATGTTCAGTTGATCATAAAATGATGAATGGATTGTACAGTCGTGTTCATATCGAAAAATCATGATTTTTAGATGTAGTTCCATAATTTTTAGTGGTGTGGTGAGTTCATGATAGCTTGTTGATTGGATTTAGGACTTTTGGCAAATTCCTGTGACCTAAATGGTTTTGGGGTCAGTGATAATGTCTAGAGGAGGCTTGAGGGAAGGCTAAGGCTCCGGTGTTGGTCGTTGAAGGTACGATGGTAAGAGGTGGGATATAGAAATTGCCTTACGATTTAAGGCTGTTGGTATGGCCGCACATTTAGCAGGATTTCGGTGACGATTGATAGTGCCAAATGGGCTTAGCCATTGCCTGGAAGGGCAAAAGGGTTAGGCGGTCTTATTGGAGGTAGTGGAAAGGCGTGTCATCAACTGAGGTGGTGTAACGAGCTCGAGTTGTGGGGAGGCGCTACGTTTAGGTTTTGAAATTTTGGGCGTGACCCGAAATCGTGGCGGTGGCATGGTTGTCTCAGGCAAGGTTGCTGGAGTAGGTAGCATGAGACCTTCAGGTTCATGGGCGGTGATCGCGTGTGACTAGAGGGTAATGGTGGCATGCAAGGTGCGCGTGCATGAGAGTGCACTAGACTGTGCAGTTTTTGCTCCAGTTTGGATTTTGATTTTTAGGAAAATCTGTTTCGGAAGAAGGATAGGCTAGTATTGGATATGGGTAGTTGGCCTTAGGCCAAAAGGGTGTTTAGGTATTTAATTTATTTAAAATTTCAAATTAGAATGATTTGAATTTTAACAAGTTATATTACATCCACACGAAGTTTGTTTGACCCGCGGATTTCGAAGTTAGGTTCGTATTGTCGAGTGGAACCTTGTACAATTTCTTGGCCCATATGTTGAAGTGAAAACTGCAAGTAAAATAGTACCGACTATGTTCAATTACATCGTTTAGTAATTATAATTTATCACTAAAATGTAGCTAGCAGAATAAAACACCGTTCTGGTATATTTAATTTTAATAGTTATTATCGAACATCTATTTAGCATAATAAATCCCCATTCTTGTATTTTATTAATTTGGACATTTATTGATATGTCATATGATTTAGATAGATAACACGTTATATGACATTTGTAATTGTGAATTTTATTTATGTAATTGTTTCTTATGTACATATCAATGATATAATCTAAATTGTTGAGTTGAAATAAGTGGTACCTTGTATAAGTGCCAGTGTGGTTGCTGAGCCTCTTTTCAAAATTTTAGAATAGAAAATGGGTTTGGGTTTACTCAAACTATATATTATTTTGAACTAAAATATTTTCTAGAATAAAATGGTTAAGTAAATATTATTTTAAGTATAATATTATAAAGTTAACTAGTTATTTATTAATGATGTTTAAAGTTGTTTAATTATTTTTATTTAAGTTGTTATAAGTTAATTAATCATTTATTTAATAGTGATTAAGTTTATTAATTATGTATTAATAATGATTTAAAGGTAATTAATTATTTACTAATAATGTTTTAAATTTAATAAATTATTTATTTGGAACGTTTTAAAGTTAATCAATTTATTAAGTAAAAAGTGTTTAAAGTAATAAATTGTTTTGTAAAGAGAGTTATTTCTAAAATAAAAGGTTGTTAGAGGTATAAATTTGGAAGAGATCTTAGGATTTTGGAAAAGAAGTTTGGGCCTATAAAGCTTGGATTTATATGAAAGGGGTCAAATTATAAAAATAAATAAAGTTATGAAATTAATAAGTAATCCTTCTTAATTGTGGTGGTATGGAACTATTTTCCATACTTAACAACGAAGGGTTAGTGGTTAAGGTATATTGCAAAACAACGTTTTGAATGACATTGTATGGATCCATTTATTGTGATTTTGGAATAGGAAATCTTTCTTAAATGTTATGGAAGTATCCTTATACCATTGTATAAGTATATAGTAAAATTTTCCAAGTATAGAAATTAAAATGTTTTGAGAATATACTTATACCAGTGAGATAAGAATATGAATACTTTTTGGTAAATAATTAAGCATTTAATAATGAAGATTAATTAAAGAGGCTTAGTGTATATTTATACCCGAAATTTTATCATTTTAATATGTGAATATTTAATTTATTTTAATATTCAATAAATAGTTTTAACAAGGTAATAAATCTCTTTTAAAATTTATAACTAATATTAGAAAAAATTCATTTTTGAATTTTGTTTACATAAACACATAGTTTGATGGAAAACTGAAAATGGGAATGAAAACCATTTTTTGGATTTTCGGCTTTTTATCGAACGACAGGTTGTAGAAAGCCGTAAATACCCTTGTATATGTTTTTAAAACCAATATTTACATTTTTAAAAGTGAAACTTTACATTTTGGAATATAAAAAGGGATAAGTAAATAATAATAATAATAGTAGTAGTAGTAGTAGTAGTAGTAGTAGTAGTAGTAGTAGTAGTAAAAAGTAAACATATTTAAATTTTTGAACTTGAAATGACCTAAGATTCCTTAAGTAGCAAAGTGATCAAAACGGTACTTGAAACAAACTAATACCTAATATGTTTTCGTATGTAATGTACTTGAGTGATTTTTGAAATGATGTTAGAGTTGAATCTCCTTATACATTTACATATACACTATTTCACAGCCTTATTCCATACTTAGCTTACTTATTTCCAAATTCACCTTTTGATTTTCACTTAAGGTTATTAAGGAAGTGTAAAAATCATCCTTTTGCTTATGTCAAAGGTAGCTTGGATTTTTCAATAATTTAGACAAGGCGGGATTCTCTATTTTTCATTCCTTAGTTATTTTTATTTTATATGTGATTTATGTTGTAGAAAATTATATATATGTTTGAATTGTTTGAAAATCTCTTTATGTTATAGTAACAGTTTAGAAACAAATTTTGATTTATAAATGAGGAGATAGATCACTGGAATATTAGGGAAAACCAAATCTACTTTGTTTCATACTTCTTGTTCTTAAAACTATAAAGCAACCTTTCCATATTTCAAGATTTCAAAATTCAATGCCTCTCAATCTGTACTGATTAACCAAAACCATCAACTAGGAAGTTGTTTATCTTGGAGTCTAGTTTTTTACAAATTAGTCAAGGTTGTTTTGTCAAACAGAGAGAGTTATACGTCATTAACAGTTCATGGTCAAACTTTGTCGGTTGTCCATCGATCACAAAATGATGAGTGGATTGTACAGTTATGTTCGTATCGACAAATTATGGTTTTTAGGAGTTATCCCTTGATTTTTCATGGTGTGGATGGGTCGTGATAGCTTGTTTATTAGATTTAGGACTTCTGGAAAATTCCAGCAACCTAGATGGTTTTGGAGTCGACAATGATGTTTGGAAGAGGCTAGAGGGGAGGCTGAGGCATTGGAGTTAGTTGTTGCAGGAAGGTTGGTCGGAGGTGGGTTATAGAGGTCGACTTACGGTTTAAGGCTGTTGGTTTAGGCGCACATTTAACAAGGCCATGGTGGTGACTGGTGGCATCAAGGGGGTTCAGCATTTGCTTAGAGGAGTGTGGAAGTAGGCGGCCTTATTAGACGTGGTGGCGAAGTGTGGCACCGGCCGTTGTGGTGGGATGAGCACGGGTTGTGGAGGGAGGGTGTTCTAGTTTTGAAAATTTTGGAGTGATGATTGAAATCATTGTGGTGGCATGGTTATCCTAAGTGAGGATGTAGCAGGGGTAATGCGAGACCTTCGGGTTTGTAAGTGGTGGCCGTGCGATGACTGAAGGGTGATGGTGAGGTGTAAGGTGAACGTGGATGAGAGTGCACTGGAATGTGGAGTTTTGGCTCCAGTTTGGATTCTAATTCTTAGGAAAACATGTTAGGGAAGAAGGGTAGACATGTATTGGATATTGGCAGTGGACCTAGGGAAAAGAGGGGGTTTAGGCGTTTAATCTATTTAAAATTTTAACTTAGAATGTTTTGAACTTTAACGAGCTATAACCCATCCATATGAAGTCCGTTTGACCCGCGAATTTTGACGTTAGGTTTGTATTGTCTAGTAGAATCCATTTGTATAATTTCTTGACACGTATGTTGAAGTGAAAAATTTTGGTAAAATAATACTGACTATGTTCAATTATGTCGTTTGGTAATTATAATTTATCATTGACATGCAGTTAGCAGAATAAAACATTGTTCTACAATATTCAATTTAAATATATATTATTGGACATCTATTTAGAAAATCCCCATTTTGCCATTTTATTAATTTGGACATTTATTGGTATGTCAGTTGACTTAGATAGATACCGTGTTATATGTCATTTGTAAATGTGAATTTTATTTACATAATTGTTGCTTATGTAGATATCAGTAACATGATCTGAATTGTTTAATTGAAATAAATGGTAGCTTGTCTAAGTGCCAATGTGGTTGTTAAGCCTCTTTTCAAAATTTTGGAATAGAAAATGGATTTGGATTTACTTGGACTATATATTTTTTTGAAGTAAAAAATTTTCTAAAATAAAATTGTTAAGTTAATATTATTTTAATTATAATGTTATGAAGTTAACTAGTTATTTATTAATGATGTTTAAAGTTGAAAAGTTGTTTAATTATTTCTATTAAAGTTTTTTAAGTTAATTAATCATTTATTTGACAGTAATTAAGTTTATTAATTACGTATTAGTAATGATTTAAAGTTAATTAATTAATTACTAATAATTTGTTAAACTTAATAAATTATTTATTTCGGAGGTTTGCAAAGGCGGTCAATTTATTAAGTAAAAAGTGTTTAAAGTAATAAATTGCCTTATAAAGAGAGCTATTTCTAAAATAAAAGGTTGTTAGAGGTATAAATTTGGAAGAGATCCTAGAATTTTGGAAAAGAAGTTTAGGTCTATAAAACTTTGATTTATATGTGGATCAAATTATAAAAATAAATTAAGTTATGAAATTAATAAGCAGTCCTTCTTAAATTTGGTGATATGGAATTATTTCCCATAATAAACATCGAAAGATTAGTGGTTTGGGTATGTTGTAAAACAACATTTTGAATAACATTAATATGATATTTGAATTGGAAATCTTTCTTAAATGTTTTGAAATATGCTTATACCAATGTACAAGTGTATAGTAAAATTTTCCAAGTGTAGAAAGTAAAATGGTTTAAGAATATACTTATACCAATGAGTTAAGTATATGAATACCTTTTGGTAAAATAATTAAAATATTAAGTTAACGAAGATTAATTAAAAAGGCTTAGTGGTTCCCATAATAAATTAAATCTATGTCTGATTTGTTTATTTATTTGATAGTTAAATAACCGACTATCAAATCTGAGCCCATTTTAAACTCTGGAAATATCTAGGAGAAACACGAAAATTATATGGTACAGTTACCTTTGTTGACGCTACTTGTAACAACCCACCCCTTATGGGCCTAATTTCAATAAAAACGAAACCTAAGTCAACTCATTGTATTCTCCTAGGAGAAATGAAATGGAAATTCGTTCGCTTAAACGGTTAGGGGGTGATCCTCACTCATATTTATTGTCTACTTATTTCCAAAAGAACTGGAGTTTAGTTTATCGAAAACTATCGAATATTGATTTGAAGAGACCAGTATCAGATAAGTATGAATTATTCGAAAACCACTTCAAACCAACTCAAGCGTTCAAATTGAAGACATTTGGAAGATGTTGGAATGGAAGATGAAGATCTTTGAAGTGCGAGGGCTAAATGCTACTAATCCTAAGGGTGATTTCGAAATGGATGTAGTAGAAGTAGTTCCTTTGGTTTGTTCATACCCTGAACAAGTTGTATAGATGAATGCTAGCACTGCATTGCTGCTTGGAGGGTAGTGTTAGCATTTCAAGTGGGATCACTATCAACAAGATAAATCGTAGCCTCAAGCCTCATCAATTGGGAATGGCTAAAACAAGGGATATGCGAGAAGGTTGTGTGGGTTTCACCCATTAAGGTATTATCATCACCCTTCTAGATTATTGTTTATGGATTTGATTGTGCCTGAGAGCTTTTGGAAAAAGTTGCAAAGCAACCGAGGTGGTGAAATATTTGGTACTACTTAGTAAGGTTTAGGTCGATCTTGCCATGTAGAGGGTCCATGCAAGTCCCTTTGTACATTTTATCTATAGGTGTACTACGACAGGCGTTACCCCAGTAGCCTTGTCGAAAATGGAATCAATTCTCTAATAAATGCCTTCGGACTTAGTTGTATACCTTTATGCTGGAATTTAATTAATGTAACCATTTCAGCCATGATTCAATATTTATTTTAAATCCTAGACATTGTTATAATATCACTAGATTTTCTATAAAAATATGGTTTGGTTACCGTAAGGTAAAAATCCATCTGTGTTTATGTGCAACGTGGTCTTACGATATACCTGTAACGACCCGTAAATCCGTACCCCTTGAGTCAACACTATTCTACATTAATTAACTCAAGTGGAATAGAAAAACAAACCATTAAGGATAAAAGAAGAAGAGATAGAAGAAGAAGAAGAAGCTAAACAATATCAGAATCTCACAGTCGCAGCGGAATAAAATATAATAGTAAATAATAGATCTTTATACAAAATGAAACTATATCTGTTTTATACATCATATCATCAGAGTATCTCATACAAACAATATTTGCCGGTCAGACAATCATACAATCATAGCAGCGGATATACTAGTATGGAAAATACGCCTCGGACACCAGCACCTCTCCTGCTCCATAGCATTCTGACCTGAACATATAATACTCGGTCTGACCCGAGCATTATAATAAAATAACACCCGAGTCGGTCTGGAATACCAGCTGATAATAATGCATCCAAATTGATTATTAAAGTTTCAAAAATCCTTTTGAAAATAAAAGCATCTCGTAAGACCACGCCACAAATAAACATGTCGGGTTTTTACCTTACGACAGCTAAAACACTTTTTATAGAAATCCTCTGATATTATAATAGGGTCTATATACAAATACTTATAAAATAGCCGAAATTGTTACATGATTAAATTCCAGCTACTAGCCACAGAGTGGGTAATACAAATAAAACTTGTAAAAGGCTCGTAGGAAAAATCGATTTCCAACTAATGACTAGGCACTGGGTACCACCTGTCACAGTACGTGGTCTAGATCACAGTACCGAGGAGTACGCCCGCTCCCCTGCAACACAAGACGGGAACCATCCCTTACTGGACAGTTCCGAATAAGATCACCCCACGGTTGGGATCAGCAACCGCACCACTAAGCCGAAATAAAAAGGGACATCTAAACAGGGATGACCTTACACTCAAGTGGGGGCTACCCACGAAGCCTTGCTGCATAACCTCTGATTTTCAGTCATTTCCGGTTGATGAGGCTTGAGGCTAAGCGTTACCTTTTAGAACGTTTCACTTAGAATGCCCATCGCCTACCTGACGATGTTCCGAAAGCATTCGTCCATACAAGTCTGTCCCGGGTTCGAACGGAACCGAAGGCACTACTCCAACTACATCCATTTTGGAAATATCCTCAGGATTAGTAGCGACTAGCCCTTGCACTTCACTGCTCCATCTTCAACTCCGAACATGTTTTCCCACGAAACGTACAAATCGAATCGAAGTGGTTTTCGAGAAATAAATCTCGATCCCGGTCTCTTCGAAACGATCAACGCATTTGTCCAATATTAATAGTCGGTGATTTAACTATCAATTAACATTCACAACATCCATCACATAATAAATAATTGCCCACATTGTTTATTTCCTCAAAATATCTTTACAAAATATAATTCCATTTCAAAATCCCTTTGAAACACTTTTCAAATCCAATTCTTCTCATGGAATAGATTCTACAACCTTTACTTCATCTGAAAACTTCCAAGTACCAATATCTAAGGTTTAAAATAATTTAAAATCTTTATTCTTGGAAATACATTAAAACATTTATATTAAAACTACATTCATACTTAATTTAAAATCTATATACATATAGCCTTTTAAAAATATTTCGAATAAAACTGCTTAATAAATATAAACTATTTTCTTTAAAATAAAGTTAAGTCATACTAAATTTTAAAATAAAGTTATGGAAATCTATACAAGTTTCAAATAATACCTTAATTAATTATCTTTAAATTAAAACCCTTTTATAAAGTATAAATATTAATAATATCCTTTAAAATATAATTCTAATTACTCTTTTGAAATAATTATTTCTATAACTAATTTGATAATTGTTCACCTTAAAAATTCTTACAACTTAAATCATTTCATGAAACCATTCTGTAATAAAACTTCAAAACTCCTAACTTTTCAGAAATCAGCTTTAAAATGTACCTGGCTTTACATGAAAATACACTTCCATTTGAAGATAACGCAAAGAAATTCTCTTATCAATCCAACAAGATTTAACCCAATTCAATTTACGTTTATCCCGTAAATTCCTTTCCATACTTTAAAAATAGCTCCTTTCATTTTAAACACATTGCTATTTCCTAGAAATCACTTTCAAACATACGTTTAAAATATTTAAAATAAGCTCTAGAAATTATTTTATTGAAAACAATACTTAAGGAAATATACAGGGTTTCCTATGTATTTTAAATAAAATTTAGCTTTTAAAATATGGTTATTAAATCAAATATTCATATTAAAATTTCCTTTTGAAAACTTAATACTACTTTATCTTTTTAAAGTAATTAAATACCATAATTACTTAATCAAATATTTGCTTTCACTTAAAAACAATTTGAAATAATATTTCTTTCTAAAATATTCTAAACATATTTAAACTGCAAATTTAAAATTTGAAAGCTTTCTTAAAAACAAAATAAAATTTCCAGGAGAAAGCACACTTCCCATTTTTAAAATAAATCTCGCTAATCTTTAAACAATTCACATTTCCTTTATAGACCACATTCCCAAACGTTTCAAATTATCAACAAATATCTTGGGTTTTATTCCTTTTAAATTCGTTACTAAGGAATTTCTTTAATATCCTTTAAACCCAATTCATCTATTTATATTTAAAATTTTCAAGTTGTGTCCTCCCAATCACAGCACAACACAATTTAAATTTCAATTTAATTCATCACAGCATATAAATAAAATGCAGCATAACAAGATCTAAACTATTTATCTCAGAATAATAAATAGGATATATCACAGAATATAAATCTAAATTTCTATTTGTGAGGGATCTAGTTGGATCCCTCCAACCTGTTTTCCCTGCATCCACAGATATTAGCACAACAATATATTGATTCAACTTGATATTAATTATCATATTCAACCAATCTTCAATTATTAACTATTTAAATTAACTAATATTCTAGATGTGAGTGAGTTAAGCTCACCTTGGGATTTCGACGAGCGTTCAAATTTAAATTAAATCGAACGGTGTTCGATTTAACCAAAATTCTTACTTGGTCGGAATGATACGGGGACTGCGCCACTGCGTAGTATGCGTTTCTACGATTCCGGCGTCGCCAATTTCTTCGAAATCTGATCACACATGTTCGAGATATTTAGTTTTAAAGGTTGCAAATATAGTTTGTAAAGACAATTTCTTCCATTGATTAATTAATTACCAAATACAATCTGACCACACGTTCAAGAGAAATTACGGCCGCAGAAACCCCATCATCTTCCTCACGTACGCTATTTGCAGTCAAGGCTGAACCCAATTTCACTAATTAGGGTTAACAATTGCGACCACCACGATGAACTCGGCGACGATCCAAGACCTCCCCCACGAAGCTCAAGTCCCCACGTGCTACCACCACGAAACACGGCGACCTCGGTCATCAATTGGCACCGAAAATCGTGCACGAACTGGCCATGCACGGGCTTCGCTAGCTCCCTCCACACGACGCTAAAATCCATCACTACCGTTGGATCTGAAACTCCCGACGAGCTCTTCGATCTTCTAGTTGGAAGTTTCTTCTAAAACTCGACGGATTGATCGCAAATTGAAGGCAAAGGGAAATGATTTTCGGCCATGAATAGATATAAAACTCGACGTATCTTACGTGCCGCCAGGCGTTCCTAGGGTTTTACCTACGTTTCGAACACAATGGAACGTGTTTCGGAAGCTAATTCGATCATATATGCAAGTTACGGAAATAAACGATCAATTTTAAATTAAATCGATTAAAGTATTTCCTAAGCGTTTTAAGCTGCCGGGGTCAAACGACAACTCCGATTTCTACGAAAATTGAAATCCGATAATAACTAATTATTACGGATCCAATGGAACTAGTTTCTTCGAATTCTGAGACAGCGCCCCGGAAGGCTAATTTAACTCGTCAATTAAATCGAGCGATTTTCACAAGGGGGAATTAATTTAAAGGACAAAGATTTGTATATTTTTTGCCTCAAGGACACGACCTCAATATTTTTACCGCAAGGACAAACATTATTCTAAAAATTATTCATAAGGACAAATATTTTTCAAAATTATTCATAAGTTCAACAAAACTGCTACCGAGCTAAAACTGATACCTAAAAACTACTACCGATAACTACAAACTGATACCTAAAAACTGCTATCAATAACTAAAAACTGATACCTACAGAAAGTTGTCCTTCAGGATAAAATATTGAAGGTCTGTCCTTGAGGCTAAAAAGCTGTGCAATTTTGTCCTTGACAATAATTTCCTGTTTTCACAATCGTCGAAATCATCTAAAATTTCACTTTTAAAATTTTATTAACTTAATTATGATCCATATAGAATTTATAATCACATTAGAAATCGTTCTAATTCGTTTTAAATCAAAATCTGAATATTTGCATTATTATATTATTAAATTCCATTATTAAATTAATATAAAATTCCAAATGTAACCTATCGACTTTTAATTCCATCCAACAGTCCAGTATTATAATTCAAATCCAAATAGACTTAAAATAAATTTTAGAATCTATTTTTATACCTATTTACACCCAGAATCACCAATTATCCCAATTCTAATATTATATTATTATTATTATTCAAACTTCAATTAAATCCCCGTATATAAAATTTAACTAATTCTATTAACTTAACCAAAATCTCTTTATTTCAAATCAAATTATAATCCATATTCGACATTTAAAATGAATTAAATGTTCAAATTTGGCGACCCAAAATTCCAGGTCGTTACATTCCTCCCCCTTATAAAAATTTCGTCCCCGAAATTTTCTAAGGTAGAAAGAATGTTCCAAACTCAATTGCAAAACCTACTTAGTGAAATCTCAATTTCACTTTGCTCAAATTCTTTAGTTACAAATCGAAACTACTAGCTTCAATTCCTATCCCAAAATCCTTTTTATTTTCAATTGTTATTTGAAATCAACTTTGTCGTAAAAGAAACATTTCAAATTTTCCAAAAATTTTCTAACTCCCAAAATTTCTGGAAAATTTTGGCAGCGTCTCCCCTGTACGGAGGAGCTTTTGCAATTTCACAATAGATATAAATATGTATACATCGACCCACATGGCCGGAAAAACAAAAAACAGTTCATATTTCCTATTTTTATTGCGTAGGCGTACCTTTATTAGCATTTTTAAAGCAAACAGCTAAATAGTATCGCACATACGCACTCCAACTCTATCCATTGCCTCCGACACCTGTACTTACTTAAACAAACACATCAGTTTCCAATAATATGAGCATTTATCAACATTGTCTTCATTAAACTAGCCCAAACACATCAATTACAAAGTTTAAACAAGCAAACTTCATAATTATGCATGTTAACTTCCTTTATAAGAAATTTCACAATTTTAACATCAATTTAAATCCTCTTTACAAACCCAAACTTCATTTTATCTCACTTGAACAATTTATATTCAAATTCACTATATACCATTCATATTTATTACAACCAATTCATTTCTACTTCAATCATATGCCTTAGGTATATCCTTTTGCTTCAATTCAATTCCAAATTGATTCACAACCAAATTTTACCTTCAATTTGAAGTATTTACATTTCTTTTATTCTCCATTTCCATTCATATGCAAAACCACTTAATAAAATTTCAATTCATCCCAATTGATTCAAAAACCTATTTTATTTGCTTCTTTAAACCAACTCAATTCCGAATACAACAAACAACCAATTCTCATGCAAATTTTTGTGTCATTCCAGCCAATAATCATTACTTAAGCTTATAACCATTTAAAATTATTCACAGTTCAAATTTATATTAATTTTATTCCATTCGGGATTATTCACAACTCAAATATTCTTATTTCCTTGCAAGTTTTAATTCAATTTCTTATTCTCACATCAAGTTCACCATTCAATTTAAGTTTTATACCAATATCATCCCATTCTGTAATATTTACAACTCATACATCTTTATTTTATCACAATATTTAATTAAAACCATTTCACTTGCATTTAAATTTTATTATCTTAAACAAATTTACCCAAGACCGCATTATAAAGCTCAATCACAATTATTTTCCAATTTGCTTAAGTTGTTCCACAATATTTTCATTATCTTCTTATATCAATTTTATTTCATTTTCACTTGATTCTCATCCAACCAAATTCCAATTCATTTACAAATTTTAATTCAATTTGTTTATTTGTTCAATCCATTTGGAATCTTAATTCATCTCCTCGACTCATTCTGAATTTTGTTGATAACATGACCACTTTAAATTATTTCACTCATTTGAATTTACTTATAATTCAAACCATCATTATTATAATCTAATTCCATTATTCATTTACACTCTCAACTTTTTACTACCAAAACTAAATTCCATACTAGAACTGGGTTTTTATTTTTCTTTTCAAAATTCTCTTAACAAACCACTAAAATTTCATCCATGCCAGTACAAATTCCATTTAATTTAGTTTACACTAAATTCATCTTCAAGCTTCTCTTTATTTAATTTAGCTTACGCTAAATTCATTCTCAAACAATTCCTTTGAATTTAGTTGAGTTAAAATTTTATTCGCACAATATCATTCTTACTTCTCTAAATTAAATTTCCTTTTAATTTAATTCTTTTCCAATTCTAATTCAAGTTCAACCAAATTTATTTAGCCATCTTGAATTTATACCTTTTCCTTTACTATCTTAAATAAGAATTTAATTACATTCGTTTTTATTCATAACACAACTGAATTTTAATTTTAATTTATTCCAAATTCAGCTTAATTCTATTTAATCGAAGTTAAATCCAATTCAATCAAATTTTAATTTTTCATATACAAGTTCAAAGCTTATTTGCTAACTTAAGTTCATTCACATCTTTTATATCTTCTTCTCCTTATTTCAATTTACACTTCATTTGAGATTATGTTTGAATTCACCATACCATCCAACGATTTCCCATTTGTGATCATAATTCCATTTTCTATTTATAAGTTCACCAAATTATTTACTTCAAAGTTTATATTGCTCATTTTAATCCATTTACATCTTATAATCACAATTCCAAATTATACATATGTGTATCACTGAATTCTTAAGGATACCAATTTTCCTTCACCTTAATCCTTTGCAAATTTTAAATTCACAATTCCAGATTATAAGTATAATACTTACTAGCTTATTAGTACAATTTATTACACAATCACCCATAATTATCAAGTTATTTTACATTTCAATTTAATTCAAATCAATTTGATTCTAGGTCCAATTTATTTAACTTATCCCAAGTTAAATTCAAATTTTCTATTCACTTCCATATATTTTATTCACTTCCATTTACTCAAGTCAAATTTTAATTCCAAGAATAAAATTTCATTTCCTTCTTATTAATATCAACCTCACCAAATAAGTCCAATAGTTGATTCATTTTAATATTACACATTATTTAAATAGAATTTTCCCAGAAGTAAATTACCCGGTTTTATCCCAAAACCATCTTGAAATAATAATCTACTCATACCTACTTGGTATACCAAATCAAATCTCCGGATTTCCAAAACAACTTGGTTGTACCAAAACAATTTCCCCATTTTGAAATTTCCAAAACAACTGTTATACCCAACAGATCAAACAGATATCATACCCTATTACGATGGAAGCAATCTATCACTTAAGAAACTCGAAAATAAATTCTAATGATGTGGCCAAAATCATCAGGATTATTTTCCAGCGACTGAAGTGAGTTCAGTGCTTCCTTACTTTTCCAAATTCATTCTAAAACAATTCCTATTCAAAAATACTTCCTAAAATAACATTCCATTATTTCCTTCAAACACCTTGGAAAACATCTCAAACATTCCCAAGATTTTAAATTTCCCAAACCTTTGTTTCCATTACATTTAAAATCCTTTCCAAAACTTCCGGGATTTAAATTCTGGTTTAGTTTGAATTTAGTTATTCTTCTTTTGTACTATTTCTGTTCATGGAATTTATTTGGTTATAACTATTTCAAATCTTAGATCAAATTTTAGATCCTTATTTAATTTAGATATTAACAACCAAACAATCAAATATATATATAATTTCAGAAAATTATTTCTTTTATAACAAAATATAATTTTGGGTAAAATTATTTCATTTACCCTCTTTAAAAACAATACTATGTCGGTTAATCTTGTTTAAGAGTTTAGAAACTCCTATCGATACGGTTGTACTTCCCGTACCGACTAGAATTCATAAACACTCAACCGATAAGTCAACACAGTATAAAAACAATTTTATACTCACTAACAAGTACGCTCTCATATCTATTGATACGCTCAACTCATTATAGAGTACTATTGACTCTATCTAATGAGTAATTTCCCCACCAAAGCCTAGGTTGTCGCCAACCTAAGCTATGATACCAAGTGTAACAACCCGTAAATCCATACCCCTTGAGTCAACACTATTCTACATCAATTAACTCAAGTGGAACAGAAAAACAAACCATTAGGGATAAAAGAAGAAGAGATAGAAGAAGAAGAAGCTAAACAATATCAGAATCTCACAAACGCAACGGAATAAAATATAATAGTAAATAATAGATCTTTATACAAAATGAAACTATATCTGTTTTATACATCATATCATCAGAGCATCTCATACAAACAACATTTGCCAGTCAGACAATCATACAATCATAGCAGCAGATATACTAGTACGGAAAATACGTCTCGGACTCCAGCTCTCTCCTGCTCCATAGCATTCTAACCCGAACATATAATACTCGGTCTGACCCGAGCATTATAATGAAATAACACCCGAGTCAGTCTGGAATACCAACTGATAATAATGCATCCGAATTGATTATTAGAGTTTCAAAAATCCTTTTGAAAACAAAAGCATCTCGTGACCACGCCACAAATAAACATGTCGGGTTTTTACCTTACGATAGCCGAAACACTTTCTATAGAAATCCTCCGATATTATAATAGGGTCTATATACAAATACTTATAAAATAGCCGAAATTGTTACACGATTAAATTCCAGCTACTAGCCACAGAGTGGGTAATACAAACATAACTCGTAAAAGGCTCGTAGGAAAAATGGATTTCCAACTAATGACTAGGCACTGGGGTACCACCTGTCACAGTACATGGTCTAGATCATAGTACCGAGGAGTACGTCCGCTCATCTTCAACATAAGACGGGAACCATCCCTTACTGGACAGTTTCGAATAAGATCACCTCGCGTTTGGGATCAGCAACCGCACCACTAAGCCGAAATAAAAAGGGACACCTAGACAGGGATGACCTTACTCTCAAGTGGGGGCCACCCACGAAGCCTTGCTGCATTACCCCTGATTTTCAGTCATTCCCGGTTGATGAGTCTTGAGGCTAAGCGTTACCTTTTAGAACGTTTCACTTAGAATGCCTATCGCCCACCTGACGATGTTACGAAAGCATTCGTCCAAACAAGTCCGTCCCGGGTTCGAACGGAACCGAAGCCACTACTCCTACTACATCCATTTTGAAAATATCCTCAGGATTAGTAGCGACTAGCCCTTGCACTTCACTGCTCCATCTTCGACTCCGAACACGTTTTCCCACGAAATGTACAAACCGGATCGAAGTGGTTTTCGAAAAATAAATCTCGATCCCGGTCTCTTCGAAACGATCAACGCATTTGTCCAATATTGATAGTCAGTGATTTAACTATCAATTAACATTCACAACATCCATCACACAATAAATAATTGCCCACATTATTTATTTCCTCAAAATATCTTTACAAAATATAATTCCATTTCAAAATCACTTTGAAACACTTTTCAAATCCAGTTCTTCTCATGGAATAGATTCTACAACCTTTACTTCCTCTTAAAACTTCCAAGCACCAATATCTAAGGTTTAAAATAATTCAAAATCTTTATTCTTGGAAATACATTAAAACATTTATATTAAAACTAATTTCATACTTAATTTAAAATATATACATATATAACCTTTTAAAAATATTTCGAATAAAACTGCTTAATAAATATAAACTATTTTCTTTAAAATAAAGTTAAGTCGTACTAAAATTTAAAATAAAGTTATGGAATTCTATACAAGTTTCAAATAATACCATAATTAATTATCTTTAAATTGAAACCCTTTTATAAAGTATAAATATTAATAATATCCTTTAAAATATAATTCTAATTACTCTTTTGAAATAATTATTTCTATAACTAATTTTATAATTGTTCACCTTAAAAATTCTTACAACTTAAATCATTTGTTGAAACCATTCTGTAATAAAACTTCTAAACTCCTAACTTTTCAAAAATCAGCTTTAAAATGTACCTGCCTTTATAGGAAAATACACTTCCATTTGAAGATAACCCAAAGAAATTCTCTTATCAATCCAACACAATTTACCCCAATTCAATTTACGTTTATCCAGTAAATTCCTTTCTATACTTTAAAATAGCTCCTTTCATTTTAAACACATTGCTATTTCCTGGAAATCACTTTCAAACATACGTTTAAAATATTTAAAATAAGCTCTAGAAATTATTTTATTGAAAACAATACTTAAGGAAATATACAGGGTATCCTAGGTATTTTAAATAAAATTTGGCTTTTAAAATAAGGTTATTAAATCAAATATTCATACTAAAATTTCCTTTTGAAAACTTAATACTGCTTTACCTTTTTAAAGTAATTAAATACCATAATTACTTAATCAAATATTTGCTTTCACTTAAAAACAATTTAAAATAATATTTCTTTCTAAAATATTCTAAACATATTTAAACTGCAAATTTAAAATTTGAAAGCTTTCTTAAAAACAAAATAAAATTTCCAGGAGAAAGCACACTTTCCATTTTTAAAATAAATCTCGCTATTCTTTAAACAATTCACATTTCCTTTATAGACCACATTCCCAAACATTTCAAATTATCAACAAATATCTTGAGTTTTATTCCTTTTAAATTCTTTACTAAGGAATTTCTTTAATATCCTTTAAACCCAATTCATCTATTTATATTTAAAATTTTCAGGTTGTATCCTCCCAATCACAGCACAACACAATTTAAATTTCAATTTAATTCATCACAGCATATAAATAAAATGCAGCATAACAAGATCTAAACTATTTATCTCCGAATAATAAATAGGATATATCACAGAATATAAATCTAAATTTCTGTTTGTGAGGAATCCAATTGGATCCCTCCAACCTTTTTTCTCTGCATCCACAGATATTAGCACAACAATATATCTATTCAACTTGATATTAATTATCATATTCAACCAATCAAGCAATCATTCAATTATTGACTATTTAACTTAACTAATATTCCAGATGTGAGTGAGTTAAACTCACCTTGGGATTTCGGCGAGCGTTCAAATTTAAATTAAATCGAACGGTGTTCGATTTAACCTAAAATCTTACTTGCTCGGAACGATTCAGGGGCTGCTCCACTGCATAGTACACGTTTCTGCGATTCCGACGTCGCCAATTTCGTCGAAATCTGATCACACATGTTCGAGATATTTAGTTTTAAAGGTTGCAAATATAATTTGTAAAGACAATTTCTTCCTTTAATTAATTAATTACCAAATACAATCTGACCACATGTTCAAGAGAAATCACGGCCGTAGAAACCCCATCATCTTCCTCACGTACGCTATTTGCAGTCAAGGCCGAACCCAATTTCACTAATTAGGGTTAACAACCGCGACCAACACGACGAACTGGGCGACGATCCAAGACCTCCCCCACGAAGCTCAAGTCCCCACACGCTACCACCACGAAACGCAGCGAGCTCGGTCATCAATTGGCACCGAAAATCATGCATGAATCGGCCATGCACGGGCTTCGCTAGCTCCCTCCACGCGACGCTAAAATCCATCACTACCGTTGGATCTGAAGCTCCGACGAGCTCTTCGATCTTCCAGTTGGAAGTTTCTTCTAAAACTCGACGGATTGATCGCAAATTGAAGGCAAAGGGAGATGATTTTCGGCCATGAATAGATATAAGCGGCGGTTGGTAAAAGAATAAGCTAGGGTTTGGCTTGCACGTGAATATTTACACGTAACCCAATTATATTAATATTTAATTCACTTTAAGGCAATTTTTCAAACGAACTCCGAATCTTACGTGCCGCCAGGCGTTTCTAGGGTTTTACCTACGTTTCGAACACAATGGAATGTTTTTCGGAAGCTATTTCGATCATATACGCAAGTTACGGAAATAAACGATCAATTTTAAATTAAATCGATTAAAGTATTTCCCAAGCGTTTTAAGCTGCCGCGGTCAAACGACAACTCTGATTGCTACGAAAATTAAAATTCGATAATAACTAATTATTACGGATCCAATGGAACTGGTTTCGTAGAATTTCGAGACTGTGCCCAGGAAGGCTAATTTAACTCGTCAATTAAATTGAGCGATTTTCACAATCGTCGAAATCATCTAAAATTTCACTTTTAAAATTTTATTAACTTAATTATGATCCATATAGAATTTATAATCACATTAGAAATTGTTCTAATTCGTTTTAAATCAAAATCAGAATATTTGCATTATTATATTATTAAATTCCATTATTAAATTAATATAAAATTCCAAATGTAACCTATCGACATTTAATTCCATCCAACAGTCCAATATTATAATTCAAATCCAAATAGACTTAAAATAAATTTTAGAATCTATTTTTATACCTATTTACACCCAGAATCACCAATTATCCTAATTCTAATATTATATTATTATTATTCAAACTTCAATTAAATCCCCGTATATAAAATTTAACTAATTCTATTAACTTAACCAAAATCTCTTTATTTCAAATCAAATTATAATCCATATTTGACATTTAAAATGAATTAAATGTTCAAAATTGGCGACCCAAAATTCCGGGTCATTACAATACCTTTTATTTTAAAAGGGTTTTATAAGATATAATAAATTTCTTGTGGTTTGAGTTTGTCGCGCTAGTTTACTAGACTGATCCGGGTGTTATTTTCTTATAATGCTGGGATTAGACCCGAGTATTTTTCCAGAGTTAGCTTAGGATGCCTTCAGAAGTCGAGATTGGATGCCCAGGACGTATTATTATTTTTTATTTTTCGCTATGTTTTCTTGTTTTTATTTATCAGCATTTATAAGGATAGACTATTATAGTCGTCCAGGCTAATGAAAAATTAGACTGGTGAGGTTTAATTATTAAGGATTTTCTTTTATTAGGTAAATTTGGGATATTATATACTATTCATCACGTTGAGAGATTTTGTTCTATCTTCGTTTTTCTTTTTCTTTAAACAATCTGTCTTTCCAGCACTTGGATACTCAACACGTGAATACTGCGTATGTATTAGTGACAATTTCTAAGGATCAAAAGGCAGTCGTTATTATGGTATCGGAGTTGAAGGCTAAGCGAGAACCTTAGCCCTAATAGGGTAAAGTTGGTAAGGATAGGGTAAGTGACACCTGAAATGAGTTTGAGTGTATTATATATAAGAGCGCATATTTTTTAGTGCTATAAAAATTTTTTATATTGTATTAATTTGTCGGTTGGGTCGTTTATGAATTCAGGCCGATATAAAGGTATAACTCTATCGATAGGGGTTTCTAAACTCTCGAACAAGGCAATCGGACATAGCATCCGTTTGAGATTGGGTAAATGAAATAATGTTACCTAGATTTATATACAAAAGAATAATTTTCAAAATAGGTATAGGTATTTTCAGGAGGTTATTGATTAAGAAATAATGGTATTTATTTATCATCATTTAGTTGGTTGTTTACTTATACTCAACTAGTTTATGGGCATTTGTTGTTTAATCAAATTATAAAAGCGAACAGTTAGTGAATTCAAATTCACGATAAGACTATAGGGGGTTCGTTGATGGAGTATGTTAGCAAATTTTCTTGGTTAGAAGAGGGTTCCATAATTAAGGGAATTATAATATAAGGATGATTTTGTTTGTTCCATTTATAGGGTGGGATTTATAAAATAAGGAGAGATCTTCGAGAATTTAAAATTTTGGAGAAAAAAAAGGATGAAATAATATTGAGAGAATCTTTAAGTAAATATTTCCAAGTAATTTTTAAGGCACGTTTTCTTTGGATAGTCCGGGAAATCGTCTCGATTTATTTTGTGGTAATCCGAGCAGTCTTGTAAGTGATGACTAGATGTTTGCTCAAGCGAACATGGAAGTGCACTTAGTAAATTATTCCCTATATCATTGTACGATCGAGAAGAGCCCGAATCTAGACCAAACTTAAACAAAGTCTTAGTAATAGTACTTAAGCTATTTTATATGTTTATAAGAATATATATATATATATATATAGTGTTGTTAAATTTCAGTAGAGCTTATTATGTGATTCTAAGGTTTTGTATTGTTTTCATTTTAGGATGGTAGCCAGAGCTATTATTGAGGACTTACTGAGGAGGCCTATTCTAGTTCGTAGATCGTTTGAGGCTATGGGGGTCTTTGACTAGCCTATTTATGATGAGGAAGCTGAGGGTGGAGAGGAGAGTCGGAGAGTGAGAGAGAGGTTTGGGCGAGCCATAGTTAGACGTGGCATGGAGGTTCTTGGTCTTTAGGATTAGGAATGGAGGAGGAGCCCATGAAGAAGGAGGAACCCATGGAGGAAGAGGAGTGGGAATTAGATGGGTGAGATTTTTCAGAGCACCCTGGTGAGATATTGGTAGGTAGGGAAGAGGAAGAGCATGAGGTGTTAGTTGGGCTTGGGATGCATGGCATGAATGGGTGGATTTTCGACAATGATGCGAAATCCATGGTGTTGGAGGGACCTCATGTAGAGGACTTTGACGAAGAGAGGCCTCTCTGAGGTGTTGGCCTGGGTTTGTAAAGTAGTTCACTTAGAAGTAGTGTGTTTGTGCCTTGTCTGGGCGTGGTATATTTGTAGTATATTGTCTAGTTATGTTATGGTATCTATTTTTTGTCAGCTAGTTTGATTGGGTATCTTAGTAGATACCACTATTTTGTATTGGGTATTTCTTATATATGTGTTTAAACCTATTATGTTATGATTCGGTGTTAGACTTCTTTAATTTGAATTTTGTTTGTACTCGGTGAATAGTTGGTAAGGGATAAGAGTTCGGTTTTGCATTGTTTTCTGAGTTTAGATTATGGTGAAATTTCAGGGTCGAAATTCTTTCAGGGGGGACAATGTTATGATCCAAAATTTTATCATTTTAATATGCGAATATTTAATTTAAAAATTCAATTAATGGTTTTAATAAGTAAATATGTCTCTTTTAAAATTTATAGATAATATTAGAAAAATTCATTTTTGAATTTCATTTACATAAAAAGATAGTTCAATGGAAAACTGAAAAATGACTGAAACCACCTTTATGGATTTTCAACTTTTTATCGAACGACGGGTTGTAGAAAATTGTAAATAGCCTTGTATATGTTGTTTAAAACCAATATTTACATTTTTAAAAGTGAAACATAATATTTTGGAATATAAAAGCGGTAAGTAAATAATAATAGTAAAAAGTATACATATTTAAAAAATTAAACTTGAAATGACCTAAGATTCCCTAAGCGCAAAAAGTACGTGAAACACAATAATACCTAATATGTTTTCATATGTAATTTACATGAGTGATTTATGAAATGATGCTAGAGTGGAAAAGTGTATTTTCATTTCATTTCCTTATTTCTAATTCTTTTTAAATCTCCTTATATATTACATATACACAATTTCACCTCCTTATTTCATACTTAGCATACATATTTCCAAGTTCACCTTTTTATTTTCACTCAAGGATATCAAGATAGTGTAAAAATCATCTTTTTGCTTAAATTAAAGATAGCTTTCATTTTTCAATAATTTAGACAAGGTGGGATTCTGTATTTTTCATTGCTCAATTGTTTTTAGTTTATATGTGATTTATGTTATGGAAAATTATATACAGTTTGTTTGAACTGTTTGAAAATCCCTTTTATGTCAAAATAATAGTTTAAAAACAAATTTTCATTTGGAAATGAGGAGATAGCTCACTCGAATATACAAGGAAAACTGAACCTACTTCATTTCATACTTCATGTTCTTAGAACTGTAAAGCAACCTTTCCCCATTTCATGATTTCAAAATTTAATACCTCTATATCCATACTGATTTAGCCAAAATCGTCAACTAGGAAGATTTTTATCTTGTAGTATAGTTTTTTTTTAATTATTCTGGAGTTTTCTCGTCAAGCGAAGAGAGAGTTATGTGTCGATTACAATTAATGGTTGAACATTATGGTTTTCCATGGATCACAAAATGATAAATGGATTATACATTCGTGTTCGTATCGACTAATCGAGATTTTTAGAAGCAGTCTCATGATTTTAATAGTGTGGTTAGGTCATGATAGCTTGTTGATTTGATTTAGGACTTTTGGAAATTCCAGCGACCTAGATGGTTTTACGGTTGGTGATGATGTTTGGAGGATGCTTGAGGGAAGGCCGAGGTGCTGGAGTCGGTCATTGGAGGAACGATGGTTGGAGGTGGGATATAGAAGTTGACATATGGTTTATGGCCGTTGGTTTGTATGCACGTTTAACAGGTTTGTGGCTGGGATTGGTGACGTCGAGGGGGTTTGGTCATTGCTTGGAGAAGCATGGGAGGTAGGTGGTCTTATTGGAGATGGCGGCGAGGCATGGCATAGGTTGAGGTAGTGGGGCAAGCTCGAGTTGTGTAGGAATGTGCGCGTTCAGGTTTTGAAATTTTGGGCGTGATGGTTGAAATTATGGTGGTGGCGTGGTGTCTCAAGCGATGGTATAGGTGGGGTAGCATGTGACTTTCAGGTTTGTGGGTGGTGGTCGCACGGTGGCCGGAGGGTGATGGTGGCATGCAAGGTGCACGTGCACAAGAGTGCACTGGAATGTGTAGTTTTTGCTCCAGTTTGGACTTTGATATTTGGGAAAATATGTTTGGGAAGACGGGTAGGCTAGTACTAGATATGAGTAGCCGGCCTTGTGCCAAGAGGGTGTTTAGGTATTTAATTTATTTAAAATTTTAAATTAGAACGTCTGAACTTTAATAAGCTATAACCATCCAAACAAAGACCATTCGACCCGTGGATTTCGACCTTAGGTTCGTATTGTCTAGTAGAACCTATGAAAAGGTTGTTAGAGTATAAATTTGGAAGAGATCATGGGGTTTTGGAAAAGAAGTTTAGGCCTATAAAACTTCAATTTATATGAAATGGATCAAATTATAGAAATAAATCAAGTTATGAAATTAATATGTAATCCTTCTTAATCAAATTATAAAAATATCAGAATTTTAATTATGAGTGATTTCTCACCTTTCGAGGCTAGAGAAAACTATGATGGCGAAGAAGTTGACATGGACATGCACAAGGACACGGACAAAGCTAGAAAACTATGGTTGAAAACTCCACAAAACGGCAAACTAGATAACTGGACAACAAGAAGCAAGACCTTGAATTCAATGGAAACAATTATATATTATATATATTTGTTCAATATTCAATTTAAAACACATATTTAAAAATAAAATCTTTATATATATTTTTAAATCAATATTTACTTTAAACACATATTAGAATAAATTCTTTATATATATATATATATATATATCATATTTTAAAAAAATCAATGTTTATTAAGACCCGTGTTTTTTTCAATATTCTTCAAATAAATATTTAAACATAATATATATATAGTTTAAAGTTATTACAAAAAAATCTATTTTAAAATATTAACATAAATTTAAATAAATACTTAAATACATTGAACAATTACTTAAACACGTTAAATAAATAGTTGAAAATATCGAATAAATACCTCAAACATGATATATATAAGGAAGCTGCTCAGGTGGGATGCTGCGGGTTATAAAGGAAGCAGGGTGGTGCTCGGTGATGGGAAATGATGGACAAGCTTTCGGTGGTGTGGGTTGAAGCCTGCAGGTGGTGGGCTTCGGCTGTCAGGCAGTGGTGTTGGGTGTTTGGAGATGGACGGTGGCGTAGAAGCACCGGAGGATCTGGGTAGTGGGTCTAGGCGAAGTTCAGGCGGCATGGACGAGCGTTTGCATGGAAGGCTATGTGGAGTTGATGGCCTGCGCCCATGAAGGTGGACGAGATCTGGCCTTGAGGCTATGATGGTGGGAGATGGCGATGCAAGGCTTTACGGCAGTTCGGTGATATGGCGGAGGGTAGGTAGTGAGGCAAGCGATTCAGGTGTATCAGAGGGCATGACGGCTGTCTAGGTGGGGTGAGGCCGATGGGCAGGTTGTACACGTAGCTGGGTTGGTTGAATGATGGAGAGGTTTGAAAGGCGCGTATGGTGGTAGCACGTGTGGAGGTGATGGGTGTTTGGGTTTGCTGGTAGATGGGTTCGGCAAATAGATGGGTTCTAGTGTTAGGTCGTTCGGTGGATGAGCTGTGAGAAGGTAAACGGTGGGTGTGCAATTGGTTTTGGCTATGGGAGGTTGGCACTGACGTTTGGAGAGGGGGTAGCTTCGGTCGCACTGGAATTCCAAGTGAGGGGATGGGCTTGAGATCGGTTGGCAGTTGGTGGGTTTCAATTGAAAAGGAAACGAGAAGATCCCCAAACCAATTTTATATGAACTCAGCTTTCATTTACATATATATTTATATTTATTTTGTAGAAGCTAGATTAGAAAGAAAAAGAGGGGAGAGAAAAGAAATGAACAAGCATATAAAATGAAAAGTGGGAATAACCAAAAGTCAGTACATGAATTCCCAGAAATAATACAAGCTACTGACCATTGATTTCTCATGGATAGACTGTTGAAAGGTCACATGGAAAACAAAAAGGTTCAAATGGGTAACTATATGTCTAACCGTTTCACAGATTTCGCTGTGCACCGGACGTCGAAATACACAAATGAATGTACTACAGAGATCGACACGATGAGATGAACAGAATGGCACACAGATATTAGAGATACAACCATCCTAGCAAAAGTCAATTTTCGCTGCCAAACTTCTGCTAATCACCGAAAATAAAATAAACGGAGCTAGAGTCCAAATTTGGCGAAACGAAATATGACGCCTCATTCATAAAATAATTTACATTTTTATTATATAAAAATATTCAGATTTCAAAAATATTTTATTTTCAATAAATTTTAACTGATTTTAAATTGAAATTAAAAATTACACAACAAAACTAACTTTTATGATTTCCAATGAAAATCTGCCAATTGCTATGTTTAAATAGTTGCATACCATATGTCAAATTTTCATTGCTAAATTTTAATTATATATTTCTAAGAAAAAAATAGTTAATTACGTTATTAAAATCGTTAAAATTTATGAGTTATTGCACTCTCCCCCACTCAAAACTTTTCATCCCCGAAAAAGAACGAGATAGGAGAATAGGAACTATAGGATCGATTTCACCCTAGAGGGGGATGAATAGGGTGATGCTGTTAATTATAAAAATTAATTGCGGAAGCTTATAAAATTATTTCAACACAGATAAATCAAAATTATAGCAGCACAGATAATAGCAGAATAATAAAGCAGAAATAGAACGACGCGGAATTTACCCAGCTTCGGCAAAACCCTGCCTACGTGTTGCCCCCAAGGTTTCTACTAGAAATTAAGTAGTCACACGCTTACACACGTAAACTCGCGACATCCGCTACTGACTAACCTAACTCTACGCTCAAAACCCTGCCACAACTCAGCCACTGAGTTGCGAATTCTAAAACTACGCCACGTAGTTTGTCCCCTAGTCACACGGCTAGTAATTACAATGGTTTTAAAAGAGAAAATACAAAGATAACAGTTTAAAAACAATTAAAAAACCAAAGCCCCAACACTCTAATTAATTCTCAATTAAAAATGAACAAGGCCGGCCCAATTTAATTAAACAACACACGGCCTTCTTTATTTCTTTTATCGACTGTTCCTTTTTCTTTTGCTCTGTATAATGGCGGCTTCTTAATTGTGATAACGTTTGACTTCGGCTCTGACTCGTTTAATTTGAAATTCCTGATGCAAGCTTTCTTTCTTTGGCTTGTACCTGGCTTGACATGGATTTGTTCGACTTTGTTTATTTGAAATAATTCCTGGTGATGTGTTGTTCATTGTAGTTTCATTTTTTGTTCTTGTGCATTATATTCATTTGTTGCTGATGTTGGGTTCAGTCTTGTACCACTTGTGTCTGCACTTGCTTGATGCAATTTCACAGTTGCATACTTGCTGTGCATTGTTCATGTCACTCCTTTGGTGCAATTTTTTTTGCATCTCCATTTGTTGTACTCGAGTTATTTGATTCATGTGCATTATCAACTACTTGGAGCTTTGTCTTGTTCATCTGGTTACAGAACTAGTTCTGGTTACATATTGCGTAGCTTCGAGTCAGGTTCCATTTATGTCTTCATTTCGGTATTGTTGCAGACCACTTGATCACTGTGTATTACTGCATACTGGTTTCTCCTGCCTTGGCTCTGGTTAGTATTGTGTCTGGTTCATATTGCATTGCATCATGTTCTATTGGTTTGGTTGCTGCATTGACTTGATATTGTCATTTCAATGTTGCAGTGTTCATCTGGTTCATTTTGATCATTGATGTTGCTCTAATTTGATGTGCACAATTCTGGTTTGTACCTGTAGTCTGATTTTGTGCATTTGTGTTTATTGTGATGGCACTGTCCAGTTGAGTTTGAGTTGTATAACTTGAACTTGATCTCGAGTTGGTGCCATTTGCTTCTGATTCATTTTTGAGGCCAGAACTGTAGCATTATGTTGAATCTGTAGCATGCATTCGATTCATGGTAGCAATGACTTGAACTTTGCATTTTCTTTGTGGTTTAGTTTCATACTGTTGTCACTCGTAGTTGCCGTAGTGTTGCAGTCTTTAACTTCTACCATTTGAGGCAGTTTGCATATATGTTTCATGTATACTCTGGCCTTCATGTTGAACTGTTTTCGTATGGGCTGATATGTGTTTGTGTACATATTCACTTGGTTGCATTTGGTTGCATATCCATCACTGCACTGTTTTGTTGCATTTGAATTTTATGCTCGAAAGTTTTATGATGTTTTGTAGCGCACCTGAGTTGAATCCAGCTTCTAGCTCGGATTTGACCTTGTGCTGAAAATTGTGACATTATTTTTATTGCACTTGAGTTGAACCCGACATTTTGGGTTTGACGTGTGCTCACATGTCCCTGCAATTTTATCAAGTGTATATATCAGTGTGCACGGCCTTGTGGCATATACAGTGATACACTGTGTATGTCACAAGTTGTTCGTGTATGATGAATTCAAAGTTAAATGATGACGGACAACCCAAATAACTGAGGAAAAAATTATTTTCAACATCCATATTTTATTTTATACTGCAAAAATATTTCCTTTTCAATTTTACGGCGTCAATATTTATTTTTGCAGATTGCTCAGATGTTGGATTCAATTTGGAGTGAAATTGAAGATAAAATATGAGTTGAGTGAATGAGTGATATGTAGTGAGGTCAAATGTAAATGTGAATCGTGATGTAATCAAAATTGTATTGTAATTAAAGTTATGTATATATATAGGGCGAGCTTGAAATTTGTACTATTCAAAAATCGTAATAAATATTTGTTTGAATAAAATATCTGTTTGAATTCAAATTCAGTGTTATTTATTTTATACATCAAATATTTATTTAATCTGTGAAAATAAAATATTATATTAACAAATACATTTAAATGAATATATATATATATATGTTTATTATCATCAAACAAAAATCATATAATCGTATACTCAACAGGAACACCCCTTTTGATGATAACAAACATATATTTAAGATTTTGAACATGTTAAATATATTTGATCATTGATATATTCTAATTGCTCCCCCTATTTAAATGCTTCCTCTCTATACAAAGCTCCCTCTAAATATATGCATACAATTAAAAATATGCAAATGAGCCTAGATGTAAATAGAAAATATTTAACCTTTACTTGATTTTATTTGACAAAATCTGAACTTTTCTCTCCCCTTTTTGTTATCAGCAAAAGAGTAATAGTGTTAGAGAAAATAGAGATAAAGTGATCGATATTAATCCAACATTAAAACTCAATTGAATATAAATATTAAATTTCAATAAAAAAAATCAAACAAAAATCATAAATACTTTGTTAGGCGCATATTCCACTTTTAGAATGATGGGAATGATGTCATCATATAAAACCATGCAGTTGTGTCTATTTGTGGTATATTTATATCAGGTTTTTGAATATCTACTAACCATGCTTAACCGTTAGGACTTTTAAATGAGATTAGTAGTATTCCTATTTTATTTTAAAAAAAGGAATTCAAGTATCTTCTAACCACGCATAACCGTGAGGACTTTTAAATGGGATTAGAATCAACTTGTTTATTTTAAAAATCGATTTTGATTTGCGTTCCATACATGCATAACCGTGAGGATTTTTAAATGAGCATGGAAGCACATAACAAATTCCAAGTAATTCACTCATGCATAATCGTGAGGACTTTTAAATGAGAGTGAATACTTTGGATTTTATTTTAATTTATTATTATTATTATTATTATTATTATTTTATTTAAAAAAATGTAAAATGAAAAAAACGAATGGTTCATGTTTAAAGTACCACATATTGACAAACTATATTGAATTTTGATGAGTGATGGTTGATAGAAATATGATAGAAATAGATATGGTCATGGAATTTTTACCAACAAAAAGTTTTATAACTCTTGTTTAAATTTCTAAAGAAATTTACTAATTATACCGCCTCGAGTCATAATATATGATAAATATCAACACTCATCACATTTTCAATCACTATTTATCTTTTTGACAATTATTAGGGAGTCAGATTAGTCAAAATAGTCATTTAAAATCAAATTCAAAAATAATTGTGAAATCAATTTTTCAAAATGACTGGTCTGAAAACATGGTCAAAAATGATTTTCTCGAAGGGGTTATATGAGAAAAATTTCTGCTATTTGAAATTATTTGAATTGAAAAATATGCAGACATTTTCTTAAAAAAACGATGCAGTTACTAAATGTCTCAACGAAAATCACGTTCAACTAGTAAGATTTCTATCAACTAGATTACCAATGTAATCTGCATCTGAATTTCTCTTTCACTCAAAATTATCACTAATTGAATTTGATAGACCATACCATGAAGTGTGCAACAAAAATTTCAAAATCAATTTTAACATCTTTTTAAATGACATTCTCTTGAATTTGAATTGAAACCGTGTAAATAATCAAAAATCGTGAATATAGAGTCAGCCGTGAAATAATCAAATCTATTATCATCCAATAAAACACTATTATTAATCCAAACTAATATATATGAAGTAATTCAAAGACTCTATAGATTTTCATAGTGTTCTTGGCATAAGAATATAATTGGCCAACAATTTTGAATGAGTCAGAATCGAAATCATCATTATTTTATCATCTCATTATTGGCTGATTTACCTCGGATTACGATGCAGATTATCACATTTAATATATCGTTCAAATAAATATAACATTACCTGTTTTACCTTTACGATATTTTTCGTTGTTGTCCATTATGATTCTGTCACCTTTATACTAGGCTAAGGAACTTTGCTTTGTTGCCCGTTGTGTTTCTAGGACAACCAGAATCCAGATAACACTGTTGTTGTTCCTTAGCCTGCCACCATACCTACACAGGAAAAGATTTTTGTGACCTATTTGTTTTTATAGGTCCATGGTTGTTAGTGGCAGAATATTTAGAAAAATAATTTTGTGGAGACCCAAAACTATTTGTACATGTTCCTTTTGGCACCCAGGTTTGTTTAACTTTGAGAGATTTTATATTTGTGCCTTTTGGAATCCAAATTGGTATAGTTTTCACGTGTTTGGGTCTATACCAACAACTATTTTGATTGTGTCCAAATTTTCTACAAATTGTGCACATTGAATTTTCTTGATTAATCTCATTTCTAACATTTTTAGATTGATTATATCCAAGTCCTTGTCTATCTGTATTAACAGTTTGCTTTCCTAATAACATATTCAACGATTTTTCACTTTTGGAAAATTTATCTAAAGACGTTGACAGTTGTTGGACTTGTGTTCTGAGAGATTCGTTTAGGTTTAACAATTGTGTGCACTTTTTAGTAGAATTCTCTCTCCTATTATTTTCACTTTCTTTCAAAATCAGAATTTCATTTTCAAGTGATTTTATATTAATTTCTGATTTTTTAATTCCTTCTTCAAATGTTGGATACTTATCACACTTAGGGATCCTACTTTGATAGGTTTTAACTAATTGGTCAGGTTGTTCATTTAATTCTATAAAAGTGTCTTTTTGTGATTCAAGTTTGGCATACTTCTCCCTAAGTCGTTCAAAACAGCCATTTACTTCGTGAAAATATATAAGTACTTCTGAGTGAGTGAGTTTTGATAGCTCGCTTGGCTCGTCATCGTCGCTATCAGTTATATTTCCTTGAAGGCGCGTATCTGCTTTCTCACTCTCACTGCTAGTACTTTGATTATCTTCATCACTTGTATTCCACGTGGCTCCAAAACTTCTCCTTTTTGATTTCTTTTCAAAGTCGCATCGATGTTGAGGACAATTGGGCTTGATGTGTCCGGGTTGGTTGCACTTATGACAGATGATCTTCTGTTCTTCTGAGTAGTCTAGTGCTTTGGCTATTCTGCTTTTCAAATTTTGATTTCGAGTTGGATTTCCGTATTTGTAATTCCACCTTTTGAATTCCTTTATTAACAGCTCCAATTCTGTTGCTTCATCATCATCATCACCATCACTTTCTGTTGTTCCTTTAAGAGCTATTGATTTCTTTCGAGTGTCACCTCCTTCACGCTCTTCCTTGAATTTCATTTCCAGCTCATAAGTGGTGAGATTTCCGATGAGTTCTTCAACTTTCATCTGTTTTAAATCTTTTGATTCTTGAATGGAAGTCAATTTTGCTTCAAAACTTCGTGGAAGGACTCTGAGGATTTTTTGGACTATCTCCAACTTTGTTTATGATTTTCCAAGAGCTTTTGATTTGTATACGATATTGGAAAGTCGTCCATACATCTCTTTGACATTTTCTTCCTTTGCCATTGTGAAGTTCTCTTATTCGCTACTTAGCATGACAAGGCGAGATTCTTTGACTTGAGATGTTCCTTCGTGAGTCACTTCTAGTGTGTGCCATATTTCCTACGCAGTTAGACAATGTGAGACACGATTAAATTCAAATTGATCTAATGAACAGATAATAGAATTCATAGCATTAGCATTAGCATTTTGTAATTTATTTTCAAATTCTGTCCATTGATCCATTGGTTTATCTATTTCCTGATTATCTATAGTTATAGTTGGTGCTCTATAACCTGTCTCAACAATATTCCAAGCGTCAATGGTTTTCAGAAAAAATATCATTCTATTTTTCCAGTAGGCATATTCACCATTGAACATTGGTGGTCTAACTATGGACTGACCCTTAGCAAAAGCATTACTAAAAGAATTCATTTTAAAAATTCAAATTTTTAAAACAAAAATTGGTTTCTGAAAAACGAATTTTTTTAAAACAGAAGTTGACTTCCATTCCTAGCTTCAATACCACTTGTAGGATCGATTTCACCCTAGAGGGGGGTGAATAGGGTGATGCTGTTAATTATAAAAATTAATTGCGGAAGCTTATAAAATTATTTCAACATAGATAAATCAAAATTATAGCAGCACAGATAATAGCAGAATAATAAATGCAGAAATAGAACGACACGGAATTTACCCAGCTTCTGCAAAACCCCTCCTACGTGCTGCCCCCAAGGTTTCTACTAGAAATTAAGTAGTCACACGCTTACACACGTAAACCCGCGACACCCGCTACTGACTAACCTAACTCTACGCTCAAAACCCTGCCACAACTCAGCCACTGAGTTGCGAATTCTCAAACTACGCCATGTAGTTTGTCCCCTAGTCACACGACTAGAAACTACAATGGTTTTAAAGGATAAACTACAAAGATAACAGTTTAAAAACAATTAAAAAACCAAAGCCCTAACACTCTAATTAATTCTCAATTAAAAATGAACAAGGCCGGCCCAATTTAATTGAACAACACACGGCCTTCTTTATTTCTTTTATTGGCCGTTCCTTTTTCTTTTGCTCTGTATAATGGGGGCTTGTTTTCCTTTGCTTGCAAATTAGGGCTTTGTTTAAAAATGAAGAAGCCGACTTTAATTTGTTCAATCTGGTTGATTGTTCCTCGTGATTGCTTGACGATCGATTATACTTTGCACACGGCCGCTCCTTCTCGATCGAGTTCGGTGATTTGGTAAGTGATTTATTCCTTTTGCTTTTCTGTTGTGCTTGCTTGAACTCGATTTTATTCTTCAGTCGATGATGATTATGGGTTTATATATAGTTCGATCTCCTTATTTTTCGTTCGTATATTTCATATGAATTCGTCAATTATTTTTGCTGGAATTCGTCTCGGCCACTCGATGTTGCTTGGATGTTGATGATTTCTCTGACTTTGTCAATTTCATATAATTGTTGTTTGATACTCATGTTCCTGATTCATGACTTGGTCAATTGACTTGGCTACCATGGTTTCGGTTTGAAACTGTTACGTTTGATTTTATTTGACGATGCTGATTTCTTTTGTGACTTCGGCTTGATATTGTGATAATGTTTGACTTCGACTCTGACTCGTTTAATTTGAAATTCCTGATGCAAGCTTTCTTTCTTTAGCTTGTACCTGGCTTGACATGGATTTGTTCGACTTTGTTTATTTGAAATAATTCCTAGTGATGTTGTGTTCATTGTAGTTTCATTTTTTGCTCTTGTGCATTATATTTCATTTGTTGCTGATGTTGGGTTCAGTCTTGTACCACTTGTTTCTGCACTTACTTGATCCAATTTCACAGTTGCATACTTGCTGTGCATTGTTTATGTCACTCCTTTTGTGCAATTTGTTTTGCATCTCCATTTGTTGTACTCGAATTATTTGATTCATGTGCATTATCAACTACTTGGAGCTCTGTCTTGTTCATCTGGTTACAGAACTAGTTCTGGTTACCTATTGCGTAGCTTCGAGTCGGGTTCCATTTATGTCTTCATTTTGGTATTGTTGTAGACCACTTGATCACTGTGTATTACTGCATATTGGTTTCTCCTGCCTTGGCTCTGGTTAGTATTGTGTCTGGTTCATATTGCATTGCATCATGTTCTATTGGTTTGGTTGCTGCATTGACTTGATATTGTCATTTCAATGTTGTAGGGTTCATCTGGTTCATTTTGATCATTGATGTTGCTCTGTTTTGATGTGCACAATTCTGGTTTGTACTTGTAGTCTGATTTTGTGCATTTGTGTTTATTGCGATGGCACTGTCCAGTTGAGTTTGAGTTGTATAACTTGAACTTGATCTCGAGTTGGTGCCATTTGCTTCTGATTCATTTTTGAGGCCAGAACTGTAGCATTATGTTGAATCTGTAGCATGCATTCGATTCATGGTAGCAATGACTTGAACTTTGCATTTTCTTTGTGGTTTAGTTTCATACTGCTGTCACTCGTAGTTGCCGTAGTGTTGCAGTCTTTAACTTCTACCATTTGAGGCAGTTTGCATATATGTTTCATGTATACTCTGGCCTTCGTCTTGAACTGTTTGCATGTGGGCTGATATGTGTTTGTGTACATATTCATTTGGTGGCATTTGGTTGCATATCCATCACTGCAATGTTTTGTTGTATCTGAATTTTATGCTCGACAGTTTTATGATGTCTTGTAGCGCACCTGAGTTGAATCCAGCTTGTAGCTTGGATTTGACCTTGTGCTGAAAATTGCGACATTATTTTTATTGCACTTGAGTTAAACCCGACATTTTGGGTTTGACCTGTGCTCACCTGTCCCTGTAATTTTATCAAGTGTATATATCGGTGTGCACGGCCTTGTGGCATATACAGTGATACATTGTGTATGTCACAAGCTGTTCGTGTATGATGAATTCAAAGTTAAATGATGACGAACAACCTAAATAACCGAGAAAAATATTATTTTCAACATCCACATTTTATTTTATACTGCAAAAATATTTCCTTTTCAATTTTACTGCGTTAATATTTATTTTTGCAGATTGCTCAGATGCTGGATTCAATTTGGAGTGAAATTGAAGATAAAATACAAGTTGAGTGAATGAGTGATATGTAGTGAGGTCAAATGTAAATGTGAATCGTGGTGTAATCAAAATTGTATTGTAATTAAAGTTGTGTATATATATAGTGAGAGCTTGAAATTTGTACTATTCAAAAATTGTAATAAATATTTGTTGGAATAAAATATATGTTTGAATTCAAATTCAGTGTTATATATTTTATTCATCAAATATTTATTTAATCTGTGAAAATAAAATAGTGTATTAACAAATACATTTAAATGAATATATATATATATATGTTTATTATCATCAAACAAAAATCATATAATCGCATATTCAACAGGAACAACCAGAAAGAAAAGATAGATGGCAATACAAAATACAACAATTTACTCAAAACCAGATAAATTTCATTAGTTTTTAAATTGATTAATATTCAACAAATTTGGTTTCAATCCATTTTATTAAATCAATTAATCTTCACTGTATTCACATTTTGTTGGATTCAATTCAATAATTGATTTGCTTTTAATTTATTAACAGTTATTACAAAAGTTTCTTTCAAAATAAAATTTATTTTATTTAACTCATTTATTTAATCCATTTAGTTTCACTTAAGTTAATTTTACCTCATAATTCAATTTCAACTATTCTTTGTAATTTACCTTTGTGTCACAAACAATTTTCAAAGTATAAATTTATCTGTTGCCCATTTAGTTTCTGAACTTTATATTCGTTTACTTAAATGGCATTTCTTTAGTTTTATTTTTTTCATTTCACTTATATTACTTACGACATCCATTAAATGTATAAACATTCATTATAACAACTTAATTTTTATTTATAAATTCCATTAACAAAGTTTCATTTTGGGTATTTTATTAGTTATATTTATGTCGTATATTATTTAATTACATTTAAACCCTTTCTAAGTAAGTTTTCTTAATGTTTCGAATGTAATAAACACTATAGAATTTTTCCTTTTATTTACAATATTTTTGTTAAGCAAAAATTTAGTTTGAACGTTTTTATTATTTAAATTTATCTTGTATAACCTTCAATTACACATTCTCCTTCATTTTAAACTTTGAATATTTCAGGTAAGTAATATATGTTTAGGAAATGCAATTGAGTATTGTACAAATAAATTTTATCCTAGTTCAACTATTTCAGGTTTTTTCAATTTCATTTCTCATTTTAAAAACTCCAATTATACAAAAAAAATTGCTTCATTTCAATATTTGAGAACTATTACTTAACATAAACTGAAGAGTTTAATTTTTGGTTTCACTTCAAACCATTTGAAATATATATATATATATATATATATATATATATTACACATCAAATCATACTAAAGGAATTCAAATCAAATCCATTTTCTCAAAACAAAAGTGTGGCTAAGCTACTAAGTGTTCTTTCTACTTTGAGACTCGAAAATGAATGTCGATGATGCTACAGTCATCATCGAAATTATTTTCCAATGAAAAAGAGGTTAGTACTAACCTACCTCTTTTAAAATTCTTTGGAAACAATTTCCATTCAAAAATACTTTCAAATAATATATTTTTCCAAAACTTTGAAAACCAAATTTTGAAAAGCTCCGGAAATTAAATTCTCAAATCTTTAATTTAAATTCATTTCATTTGCAAATCAAATCTATAAACCATGTTTGTAAAAATTTCAACAGCGTATAACATATCAATAGTTAATGGTTTAGGAATGTTGACAAAACAATAAATGATAATATAGTATTATCATTTCTATAAACCAATTCATTTAACTAGCTAATTTCAGAAAATTATACTTTATATATAAAATATAATCATACATAAAATTATTTCATTTACGAATTTGGAAAACAATATTGTGTCAGTATGCTCTGTTCAAGTGTTTTTGGAATTTCTATCAATAGTGTTGGCCTAACGAATCGATCGAAACCTAAAATCAAACTTAACAACTCAAACAACACAATATAAAACATATTTATATTAATTACATACATGCTCCCTTATAGGATGATTCAAGGTTGAATTTTAGAACAAGGATAGAGATTCAAATTTAGGGGGGTCATAATCAAAGAGAATTCTAACTAAGAAGATAGGCTCGAAAGGAAGATTACAAAAGAGTAAAGATGGATAGACTTATAATAATCACGGAGACCTTAACTGGGTCAACCAAAACTCCAGGAATAAGATTGATGCGGAATTCAATTTCCCACTTGGGAGGGAGAGAAGTGACTTCACCAAAGACATCATGAAATATTGGGACAACAGTGGTGGAGTCAAGATCACTAGGCTGAGCATCAAGCGAAAAGATAAAAATGTATGCATAATCCAGAGGCATTGACATTCAATCACAAGAGAATAACCCTGGTCATCTACTAATAAACGGTTCGGGCTTCGCAAGAGATAACAACATCAAAACCGAGGATATAGAAATCTCCAGTGAATCGACGCCTATTGTAAAGGAGTTTCACCCCTTTATAAATCATACTAAGGTTGGCAGGACAGCCAAGGATTAGTCACACATAACGATGAAGTTAACATTTGCGGTGGCAAGATGTGCTCAAATTTATTTTGAAG
The DNA here is from genome assembly GCA_030765085.1 of Allium cepa. Lineage (NCBI taxonomy): Eukaryota > Viridiplantae > Streptophyta > Magnoliopsida > Asparagales > Amaryllidaceae > Allium > Allium cepa. The sequence continues at coordinate 622,869,179 of CM060928.1, forward strand.
ATCAATAGAAATAGAGCTATGGGATGCTTCAGTGTCAAAATGAACAAAACGGGAGAAGATGAGAATGGATTTCAAAAATGAAAGGAACGTTCCAAAATTCAAAAATAAATCCTAATCTAGGAGGATCCTAACGAAGAATTTCAAGCTCGAACGAAGGTGATTCTAGAATTGATTCTACTCATTCTAGGTATTACTAACCTATCTCTAATGAGTTTTTACTCCATATGCTAAGTTTTGCCTGATCCAAAGCTCTAATACCACCTATAACAACCTAGCATTTTGAACCATTCAAACCAACAATCATCCACTCATGTTAGACTTGAATCGCTAAAATCAATAGACTGTTAATTTATATTTGACAAAACTCAGCATATATAGTAAATAAATCAATCATAGAATCACAGACGCAGAGTTTTACAACAATAAGCAGCGGAATAAATAAATAGTAGTTCATGAAGCTACTGTATAAACATCAAAGTCTAAAATAAAATACAACAGAAATCTAAAATACAAGGAAGTCTCGAATACAAAGTCACCGGACAAGTCTGAATCATAAACAACTGGAAATACTAAAACAAATTAAAAGCAGAATAGATGACTCCAAGCAAATCTCCAAGCTCCAAAGGTGAGTCAAATGCTGTGACACTCAGTCTGACCCGAGCATAAAGCAAAACACAAAACACTCGAGTCAGGATTAACATTTTTATATAAGTAAATCAACTCAAGTGAAATGCAATAACTTAAAGGATGTTTGGGATTCTCATCCTCTAAGGAATGTTCTAAACATTAAGGCTACATATATAATGTTTAGAATGTTCCTTAACACATTTTACAATAGGCTACATACTTAAAGGATGTTTGGGAAAATAGCATTAAGACCCATATCCCTCTTAAGACATTTTATATGTTCCTGTAAACTATACAGATACTGTAAGCCCCGCTAAACTGATGGGATACTCAGGGAGCACTCCATAGGTATGGTACAAACCGAACTTGTAGAAGGCGTGATAAGGCATGTGACAAGACATGCGAGGCAATCCCAGGGTAGGATTCTACCATTTGCACTCTCGCACTAGTGGTAACGCATAGCAGCTACTACCGCCCACCTCGAGACACACTCCCAAATCAAAGGTGCACCCAATCAAATCACAAAGTAATAGAATGGTATCGAAGAAATATGCCTAATCGGAGGTGAGGCCTCACTTGGCCCAGTATAGCACCTATTTTAGCCGCATCAAGCTGACTCACGGGAGTCAAGGCTGCGTTAATACCTCATATAGAACCGTTCGCCAAACCATCCTACTTCATTTTGAAATCCCTATTACATACCTAGTTGTTAAAGTGGTTTCCGATATTGGCATAGAGTATGACAATATCTGATCCCGGTCTCTTTAACAACCAAACGCTTATTTCACACTATGGTCATTTTCATTTCAAACAGTTCATAATTTATATTTAAAATATCATATTCATTTCAAAAATCTCATCACTTTCGAAATCATGTCACATTTAAAATCTTATTCACTTTAAATCATATCCACAAAGTTTAAAGCATCATATCAAAATATTAGCATTTAAATCCATTATATCTAAATCATAACAGTTCTAACTTAAATAATTTGAGTATTGAAAATAGTTTATATATTGAAATACTTATAATTTAAAATAATTTATAGACTAAAATAGTTTATATATTAAAAATAGTTTATATATTAAAAATTATATACATATGAAATTGTTTATAAATTTAAAATAGTATAATAAAATAGTTTCAAACTAGAATTATTTCTTCCAATTTCATAAATCAATTCAAATTCTCATTCAAACCATTTTAACTTATATCAATTTCAAATTCAGGTTTGAACCATAATTTAAACCACTTCTAATTCAACAGATTTCAAAGTCCTAATATTCAAACAATCTACAATAACTCAATTTGATAAATTCCATTTATATTTCAAAATTCAACTTTAATTTTATTTGAATTTGAAAATATTCACTTAACCATTTTGACAACATTTAAATAAAATCTTAAATTACAAATTTAAATAAAATCAATAATTAAATATATACCTTCAATTACGTTTAATTCGAAACCATTCACCTAATCCCTTTTGTAAACATTTAATAAAATCTCACATGACACATTTAAATCAAAGCTAAATATTCAATTTCAATTTACTTAAATTCAAAAAAATTCATTTAGTCACCTTAATCAAAATCAAATTATAAAGTATTAATTTCATATTTTTAAAATCTCAAAATCAATAAGTTTCAAATCAATTTTATTTTAATTCAATTCTTAAATAAATTAAATTGCAAATCATCTTTAATTTATCTTTCCCACCATTATTTATTGAAGTTATCACAAAATCTATTTTCAAAATATTAATAAAATTTGAAATAAATACTTGAAAATATTATATATATTAAATTAAATTTTATTAAATTAAATATTATTATTAAATTTATTTTATATATTTAAAGGTAATAAAATTATAAATAAATCTTAATATTTATATTTTCAAAACTAACTTATAAATTTAAAATTTCCAAATATATAATTTTAAAAATCTAAAATTTACACATATATAAAATAAATTTATATTATATTTTAAAAATCAATATTTATTAAAACCCATATATTTCCTTTCAAAACCTTGGAAATCATTTTCAAAAATAAACCAAAAGTGTCCATATATGATTCTCCATCCTATGGTCAAGTGATACGGATGTTTATCATTTCAATCCGCAATAATTTAATATTTATTGGTATATTTCACTTCAACCTGCAAACACAAAATTCAAAATCAATAAAATCGATTGGGTTTATCCTTTCAACCCATAATAATTTTCTCCTAATCTATAATATCGTTCGTGTATATATCGTTTCAACCCATAGTGTGACGACCCGTCTCCTTGACCCTCATAAATCGACTTTAATACATCCACGGTATTCATGTGCCATAAATCCAAGTGTCGGGGAGGTTGATTATCAGGGGTGTAAAAGAAAATAAAGTAGAAGATAACACAATAATAGAATCTCACATCGCATTCAACATTTTAATTGTACATAAATGATCAGATTAAATACAAATCCAATGAGATGGTTATAACTGTCTACCCGTACATATGTTGAGAAATACATACTACATAACACAACGAAAAATGGATAGGTATCTACATAAGGTATTTCAACTTCATAGCTCCAAAAAACTTCTCCAAAATGCACCCCAACATGCTCCCAAAATGCTCCTAAGGTATCCTGACTATACGGCTGCCCTAAAAATAGGACATCTAGAGTTTAAAGGGAAAAACAAACTCTAGATCAGTCATGGGATTGGTGTGAGAACTCAAATTACAATGTTTTGAAAACAAAAAGGTATCTTATAAGACCAAACCGCATATAAACACGGAGTGAGTTTTTACCTTATGATAACCAAAACTCTTTATTACGTAAAATTTAGGAATCTTATTTTTAATGACATTCTTGAAAATATCTGCAAATAAACTTATTAATCTTAGCCGAAATTGTTACATTGATTGAATTTCGGCATACTAGGTTCTACAATCAAGTCCGAAGGTTCTTATTGGAGAATGGATTTCCATACAAATGACCAGGTGAAGGGACTACCTTCCGATGGATACACCTCTAGATGGATGTTCTGAGGCATAGAACATATGTCCTCTACCAACACAAGACCGGCATATCTCTATAACTAGATGGTATCGAATATGTCATCCCCAGGTCGTTACCGACTTTTATCCGAGAACTCTCTTCACATACATCCACATTAATTTACATCCCGAACGTCATAGCGGAAAGAAATATATCTAGAAGGGGATGATCATAGCCTAATTGAGAATGACCCACTTAGCCTTGCCGCATCTAACCCCGTTTCGGTCATTTTCGGTTGATGAGGCTTGAGGCAACGATTACCTTTCATATATCATATATCACATCTCTGAATGCTACATTGTCATTTTCGCTGACTACTAATTGCCTCCCACAAAAATACAACCCTTGAGTTTGTATGTCTCAAGGAGAGTGTTAAGCTAAGAGAAGTTGCCTTCTCCGCCACCACTGATGTACATTTGTAAAAACCAATGTACATAATCTTTAGAAATGCAATTTCAGATAAACACCCATACAAGCTGTCCAGGAACAGGACAAACCGCAGGCACTCTCCTACTACCACTAGTAGCGAGTAGTCCTTGCAATCCGAAAAATCTCCACCAAGAGGAGACCACTGCTATAAATAACTCTATAATGAGAGCTATCAAGAGCATATTCAACAAGCAGTCCTCATGCTATGAAGATACACGGTCTTCAATAAACATCATCTTCAACATATCTTCACATTCGAACGTGTACATTGGTTCGAAGTGGTTTTCGGATAAGAATCGCCTAAATCTGACTCCGGTTCCTTCGAAATCCAATCAACGATAAAAATGATGTAATTAGGTGAATGTTTTTCGATTCATTCATTTTTCTTTACCAAAATATCTTCGAGAGATATATATTTTCAAAATATTCTTTTAGTGAATACGGAATCATTTAAACCTCTTTTTAAATATTTCTCAAACCATTTTTAAAGAGTATCTTTTGAGAAAATAGGATTATATAACTCATTCTACTTTTATAAAAAATCAACTTTCGTATTATGGGAGGAATAACGGTGAGATCACCTTTTAAATTCCATGAGTAGGACAAGTTCCCTCTTGGGATTTTAATAATGAGTATAAGAAGATTATTTCTATAAAATCCAAGTTGAGCATCCAGGCTTTCCTTTCGATATTTTTCAACCCTCGTCTAAAAGAGAAAACTGAGGCCAGATAAATTCAGGGCACTGGTTGGTCCATCTCTAATATTAGTTACACATCTTGTTTTCACTTTGAGATTCCACGGGCGGGACAAATGTACTAGTCGTTTTCGCATACTCATTTTCCCTTTTTAAATCACTTAATTATTTGTCTAATCATCTTTGAAATAATATTAAATTGTTAAAATTTCTTTTAAAATACTTTATTATTTACTTAAAAATATTTACTAAGAACCTAGAAAAGAATTGTTAAGTTTCAACCTTTATTTCAAAAGTTACTGAAAAGCTATGTGAAAAATGTTGCAAATAGTGTTACAAAAAGTGCTTTAAATGCTATATTCTTCAAAACGACTTTTATAACATTTAGAAAAACATCTTTTCAATTTAAATCACTTTTAAACATTTTAAAAGATTTTTAGAATTTATTTCATATTTTTAAACTGATAATTTTATCAATTTCCAACTTTGGTCATTTAGTGAAAAAACTGGAATTTTCTTGAAAATTGATTTTGCCATATTTCAAAATATACAAGATGAAATTTTTTTTTTTATATGAAAGATATGGATATAAGTATTCGTAAAATTCTTACTTCAAAGAATTTCGAACTATATTCCACTTCGTATGTTAATTTGAACTTTTGACGTGAAAACACGAACTACCGTCATGCAACGCGTCAAATTTTAGGCGTATATATTCAAACTTTGTCGAGATAAGTCTAAACACTTAGGAATCATTTCTAAAGCATATTCAAACATTTTTCAAATGTATAAATGATTCCATATTACATTTCATTTCCTTTGGAAAATGATATTCATGTGCTTATACGTCGTGTAAATCCGCGAGTTGTTTCAACATATATATTCAATATACAACTAATAAACATCCAAACAATGTTTACAACCATTTTAACATATCCTAACATGTCATATGAACTTGCATATCAATTTAACAACCTTTTTTTGATAAAATGTCACATGATTGTCATTTATGTACATATTTGCTTACTAACTTTTGCAAATGACTTAAAGGTGGTTGTTTTCTTTTTCAAACACTTATCAAACATCCTTATTAACATCCAAACAACATTTATAACTTGCAAAATATCATATAAACATTTTCTACTTATCAATTTAGAGTTCTCACTTTTTTTCTTTCAAACTAGTTTTAAACATTTCTAACTCTGCTAAACTTCCTTGTACTTGCTTTAGGAGGCCACGACCAAGCTTGAAGTGGAAAATGTGCTTGGCCAAATGGAGGAAGGGGCATGAGAAATAGGAGGGGAAAGGAGGCGTTTTGAAGTGGTTCGGATAGAGTTTTGTTGATATTTTTCTTTGCCTTATTTTTGGAAATATTTTGGCATAACTTTGTTAAGAAAAGAAACCATTAAAGGATGTAAGAGAGCTTGAAAAAGTAAAGAAGAAATGGGGTAAAAGTGAAGGAGAATGTCAGGACACGATTCTTCGTCTTCCGAAAATCCGACATCGACACTCACTTTATCGACTGCCGAGAAATCGAACGACGGAAAACCGAACACTGAGGGTTTTATTTAAGAAAAATTTAGGAAAGAAGGAGAGAAAAAGATAGAAGTTAGGGAGGAGAGAAGAAGATAGACGATTTTTAGAAAACAGAGAATTTTTGAAATAGAACGGGACAGAAAGGAAACAACAGAACAACAACAGAATCTCACAATTCGCAGCGGAACAACATATAATAATAAATGAATAATCTTTAAACAAAGAACTATATCAGTTATTACATTACATCACATTTTATTACATCATATCATCACATCAGAGTGTACAACAACATACAACAACAAACAATGCAGCGGAAAAAGAAATACTATATACAAGTAATACGCCATGCCATCCAGCTTGCCTCCAGCAACTCCAGAATATCCTGATAAACCTAACTCTTAACTGCCCGTGTGGAAATTGGTGGGCACCCAGAGTTTAGGAAGGAAAACAATAAACTCCAAGTCAGTCATGTGACTGGTGTGAGAACTCAAAACAGTTTATTTATCTTTAAAATCAAAATAGAGGAATATTTTTAAATTCAATTCGCAATGCTTTTAAAAATGAGACTACCATAAGACCTCCTGCCACACACACAATGCAAACGCAGACTTGGAGAAGATTTCTCCTTATGATAGTCAAAGATGCTTGATACGCATTAAAATAACATTTGATATTATTATTAGTGCATAGTGTAGAACAAATTCTTTCGAAAGTAGAATATAAATCTTAGCCAGCATAGGTACCATTATATTATGCCTACTATAGCTACCATATTAGATGGCAGGTTCTACAACTAAAACCGTACAAGTTTCGTATTGGGAATTGGATTTCCAACGAATGATCAGGCCAAGGAACTTCCCATTGCCACATGAGAATGCCTCTGGATGGACATCCCCGAGAACCAAACCGGATCTCTACCAACACAAGGCCGGGTTACTCCTAACTGAGTAACAACTGACCGAATATGCCATCCCCCGGTCCTTTGGGACCTTTTCACCGAGCGCTCGTAATCAATTCACACAATCATAAAGTGTTTTCAACATGAGTAAGTATCTGGGCTCCATACCATGATACTACCCTTTTCCAGAAGGAAATGGACACATCCTAAAGGGTGCTACCCCTCATAACCTTGCTGCTTCTTTCCTGTTTTGACCATTCACGGGGTGTGAGGCTCGACGAATTCACGTCCACAAAAACATACTTTATACAAAAGCCATGCTTTGGGTCAACAAATGATCAACACAATGATCACAAGGATAGACGATCAAATAAACGATCCTATCACAAATAATCAACACAATGATCATTTCAGCATCACTCAGCATGTCACATTACCAAACTGGGAATATATCGCTGATAACTTCAACTATATAACCTTTGAGCTCGTACGTCTCAAAGAAGGGTGTTAAGCAAAGAATAAATTCTCCGCCACCAACAGAAATATATTTGAAAGAAATCGGCTTTATATCTCAACTTGTAATGTCAGGCATACAATCCATACAAGTCTGTTCCGGGCTCGAACAAAACCGAAGGCACTTACAAAGAAGTCCTTGCAATCCGGATATTCACAATCCTGATCGGATTTACCATCACATATGGAGAACTCAATACCGGAGCAACTCGGTGCAGAGTCAATCGATAGTTCATCCTATCACTCTTGCAAATACCGGTCTTCAACACCGATCTTCAAATGCGATTCACAACGACGTATCACATATTCGGAATGGGTTATACGACCCCATGGTCCTTTCCCGGTTAACCCGAATAGTGAGCGCTTATTCAAAAATAAGTGTGCATTCAAATTCAATCCATTCACATCAAATACCCATTCAAAGGGAAATACTGATAGTCTGTTATTGAACTATCACTGGATATGCACACATCACCAGATTCCAAATAATTTTCCAAATTATTTATTTTCCAAAATATCTTTACTAGATATAAAATTTCAACACTTCAAAAATAAATCAATATTTATTTTTAACAAGTTTCACTTTCACATATAAATTCCATAATGAATTTATATTTCAAGATATCCATGCATATGCGATTTCAATAATTCATTTCAATTTATCTTCAGAAAAAGATAAATTCTAATTATTCACTTCATATTGGAAAACATTTCCATACTTATTTATTCATAAGTAATTCACAAATTCCTTTTATTTTCAACACTTAGAAAATATTCAATATACTTAAATCGAATTAAGTATATAATTCATTCTTTAAGGAAATCATTCTCTTAAACATATTTATTTGGGCCAAAACGAATGTTACGTAAAACATCGTTACGACAACCCAAAATCACTAGTATAGGGATTCGAAATTAAAATAGATATATAAATTCCAATACTATACAAAAACATTTCCTTTCGGAAATCATTTACTATAACAACAGTGTTATAGTCCACATTTCCTTTTATTTCTCGAAAACGTCTATTTCAACAATAAATGTTGAAATCTATGGTTTCGAATCTCAACACCTTTTAAAACATCGTTAGATCGTTTTAATTCTATTTAAAACATCATATCTAAAACAATTTCTTTAACGTATTATTCACTATTCAAAAACGTGAATATACTACCTTAACAAATTTCATCATTTCTATTCACTTTAACTTAAAGGATTATTCACTGTTCAAAATGTGAATATAACTCTATCTCTAAGTTATAACAATTAACTTATCAAAATAAGTCATTTGCGGATTTATAAAACAACGTTTATAAATTCCGTTTCTATTTATTTATAAAAACTTCCTTTTTATAAATTCCTTTATTAACCTATTCCAGTTTATAACTCAATTATAAACTACAAGTTCATATTATAAGTTAATTACTTATAAAACGATTATTTTACAAAATCGTTCATTTAACTTCCCAAATTATTAATCTTAACTTATAAGATTGTTTATTTATCCAAAATTCATTCTTTCGATAACTTTATAAATTTTATAAACCTATTGCTTATAAAATTTCATTTATAACTTCACAGTTTATAATTTCATAAATTTCATTCATTTAGGAAATTCATTTCCACTACATTCAAACACTTATAAAAACTTGTTTTATAATGTCCATAATTCAATTTATAAATATCCATTTATAAATCCCTTAATATAAATTAATTTATATTATTTTTTTAAATGTCTTTAAATTCCTTTATAATTTCATCATTCTCTTGATTTATAAAATAATTAAATTTTATAAATCCTATATTTAAACTTTTCGCAATAAATTCAAAAATCCCATTTTTAAACTATTTTATAACATCATTAACCCGTATTTTCAAAAATCAATCTTTTAACTATATTTCTCAAAAATCATAATTTTTATAACTTTTAAAAATTATAACGTTTATTTATTTATAATGGATCAATTCCAAAAATATAGTATATTTTCAAAAATTACTTTAAAAACATTTTTAAAATACCAGAAATTTGGTCCAATGATGCTACACACCAAATAGTCAATCACGACTAACAACGATATCATATATCGATATGATAATCCATCAAATATCAAAATATCTGAAATAAAATAAATACTGTTGAGGAATCCAGTTGGATCCCTCCAACCTGTTTCCTGCATCCAAAAACATTAGCACAATACCAATTTCGCTCCAGTACGAAATTATCGCGGTACATGTTCTTATTAAATATTATCCGCTTAATAACGGCGTAATAGGGTCTCATCCGCTAAACAAAAAATGCGGGAAATCAACAACTGCAATATATACATATGCCAATATATATATATTGATATTATATATAATACCAATTTCACTGTTTATGAAATATTCGCGGTATATGTTTTTACTAAATAACATCCGCTTACTAACGGCGCATAATGTCTATTTTAACAATCAATAATTTACAGTCATCATTCAAACATGCATTCAAATATTTTAAATCTAACTATTTAAAATAAAATCGAAACCTATTCGATTGAGTGAGAAGTTCTCACCTTGGTTTTAATTTCCGTTTTAGCTTTTATTTCGAATAAAATTAAACGCGCGTTTAATTTTACCCGAAATTCTCACTAACTCCAAACGACTCCAAACCAACTCCATCGCGTAGTGCTCGTCCATACGATTCCAACGCAACTGAGTTTGCATTTTTTCGACCTCGTATGAAAAAGTTATAAATATTTGAAGTTACACGAGTTTATACTTAAACTAATTACAACATAAATTTTATAAATATAAACCTAAATCAAATCTTGGCCTTAGGATTTTGCCTCCCACCCTCATCACGTAGAACGCAACACTCTTCTTCCCCCTCATTCATCACGCACGACATCACAGTATACACGAACCCAACTTGATCAAACTAGGGCTCAACACTACTCCCCCTATACTCGACTAAATCCCATCACACCTCCGCCATTTCGAAGCCCACGACCTAAACTATGTTCGGCCCCAAGCCTATAGAACTCGGCCTCCTCCTCTAGCGTGCGCACGGTGATGAACTGCAGATGGACGCGGCAAGAAATCTCACAATTCTTAGCTCCATTCGCGATCTCCACCGTTGATCTCGTAGCTCTCGTCGCCCTCTACATCTTTCATGTTGAGAGTTTCGTCTAATTGCTAGTGGATTGGAAGAAATCGAGGGGGAGAGGAGAGACAATTCTGGCCGTTTATCAGGTGGAGGCGGCTGTACATTTTGATTTAGGGTTTTGAATATTTTTTTTTTATTTTTTAGAGTGAGGTTGTATTTATAGGAAAAGCTAGCGTAAACACTATTCATCCCGGGAATTCCGAACTCCGATTTACGCGCCGTAACCAGCGTTTCTAGGGTTTACCCCGCGTTCCGGACACAATGGAACAGGTTTCGGAAGCTAATTCGGAAGTATGTGCGAGTTATGGCTGAAAACGCTCAATTTAAATTAAACCGATTTAAACCGATTTCTAGGCGTTTTAATTTGTACCGGACAAACGGTAAATCCAATTGACTTGAAATTTGAAACCTTACAATAATATCACATTACGGATCCGATGAAACTGGTTTCGTCGAAATCCGAGACTTTTTGAAAAATGGCTATTTTGACTCGCCAAATTTAAATTAAAAACAATTAGATGCGTTTCGAGCTGCCACGATCAAACGATAGCTCCGATTGACACGAAAATTTAAATCCGGTAATAACTAACTATTACGGATCCAATGAAACTGGTTTCGTTCAATTCTGAGACTGTTCAAAAATTGGCTATTTTACAGTCAATTATTAAATATTAAAATATTCAATTTTCACAAATTAACTTTTAATTCGATTTTAAAAGTTCTAAAATATTTCTATAACTTCAATATGATAAAATAAAATTTTACAAATCATTTTCAATCATATTTAACTCAATTTTCAATTATTTCCATAATTTAACGTATTAAATTATCGATTTAATTATCCAATTAAATCCAATAATTCAAATAAAAATTTATTCGACTTATAAATTCAATTATTAATATTTAAAATAAATTAAATATTCAAATTTTAATTAAATAAAATTCTGGGTCGTTACAATCTTTCCCCCTTAAAAGAATTTCGTCCTCGAAATTATAAGTAAGAAAGGTTACAGAATTTATTAACTTTCCAAATTCATAATTAAATTTCTTTCAAATCTTTACTAAGTTTTCAAATCATACTTAGTTATCTTTTTTCAAAAACAACTATTATTGTTTAACTTTCAACTTCCAAAACAAAGTTAAAGTTTTCAAAATTTATTTCCCAATTTCTCAAATTTTTTCTAACGCCTTAAATTTTCGGAAAAATTCGCCATAGTCTCCTTTGCGCGGCTCGATCCGAAAAAAAAATGACAGTATATATATATCACAAATATACATCTCATCAAGTAATGAGGCATCCCGAAGGGAAAAAAGTGTAAAAGTACGATATTTAATCCGAGATATGTACCTTATATTTTATTAGCGAGCATATACGGCTAATATAGCGCAAAAGCGAGCTCCAAATGCGAAGCAAACGCGATCCGCACCTACTAAATACTCAACAAACAACATGAGAACATGCACATATGCAAATAATCTCAATATACAACATATAGCAACATAATAACTATATAAGTCACATAGCAAATGCAACCAAACAACAAATGCAACATATATTCAACCATCATCCAATTATCATTCATAATCAATAATATTCATTCATATTTTCATTAATATACAATGAATTGGTTTTCACTTTCAAATCACATTTGATTTATCAACATTGGATTTTATCAACATTCATTCTCAATTTTAATTAGTTTGCATTCACTAATTAAATCCAATTCACATTCAATTTTATTCAAATTTATTTACTTTCAATTTGAATTCAATTACATAGCTTTCAATTTCATTAACACTTAATGAACTTTATACAATCAATCAACATCCATATAGCAACCAAAGTATATTAATTATAACCAAATTCCTTTGCTTACATTCATTCAATTTGGTTTAACACCATCACTTTTCCAATTGGTTTAATTAAATTGATTTTTATTCAACCTTTCAACTTCTAATAACATTAGATTTAAATGAATCAACACTTATATTCATTATTTTATATCAACTTAAATTTACATTTAATTGATTAACATTCAATTTATTCATTATTTCAATTCAATGCCTAAAGTTGAATTCTATTTATATAACTCAAGTTCATATTCATTTAATCCACTTGATTATTTACTTTGATAACTATATCAACTTCATTTAACATATCTTAAGTTATACTCCATTTAAACATCACTTAGTTTTACATAACTTAAATTCATATAGTTTCACTTCTAATTTATATAAGTTTATTTCACAATTGTAAATCACTTTAATTATAATTCAATTCTTATAATTCATTTACTTATACAATTATTCTTTTATTTAGATTATTCAAACAACCTAACAATCAACTTACATACACTTTAATAATTCTGAAAATTATTCTTTTATATATAAAATATAATCAAGGTAAAATTATTTCATTTACCCAATTTTAAAACAATATTATGTCGAATTGTTCTATTCAAGTGTTTAGAAACCCCTTCGGCATAGTTGTACATACCGTGCTGACGAAGGTTCATATGCCACTCAATAAACCAATCATCACAATATAAAACAATTTTTATATTCACTAACAAATACGCTCCTATAGCTATTATTACACTCAAACTCAATCTAGAGTTCTGCTGACTCTATCTCTAATGAGTAATACCCAACAGAACCATGGTTGTCGCTTAACCATATGCTCTGATACCACATTGTCAGGACACGATTCTTCGTCTTCCGAAAATCCGACATCGACACTCACTTTATCGACTGCCGAGAAATCGAACGACGGAAAACCGAACACTGAGGGTTTTATTTAAGAAAAATTTAGGAAAGAAGGAGAGAAAAAGATAGAAGTTAGGGAGGAGAGAAGAAGATAGACGATTTTTAGAAAACAGAGAATTTTTGAAATAGAACGGGACAGAAAGGAAACAACAAAACAACAACAGAATCTCACAATTCGCAGCGGAACAACATATAATAATAAATGAATAATCTTTAAACAAAGAACTATATCAGTTATTACATTACATCACATTTTATTACATCATATCATCACATCAGAGTGTACAACAACATACAACAACAAACAATGCAGCGGAAAAAGAAATACTATATACAAGTAATACGCCATGCCATCCATCTTGCCTCCAGCAACTCCAGAATATCCTGATAAACCTAACTCTTAACTGCCCGTGTGGAAATTGGTGGGCACCCAGAGTTTAGGAAGGAAAACAATAAACTCCAAGTCAGTCATGTGACTGGTGTGAGAACTCAAAACAGTTTATTTATCTTTAAAATCAAAATAGAGGAATATTTTTAAATTCAATTCGCAATGCTTTTAAAAATGAGACTACCATAAGACCTCCTGCCACACACACAATGCAAACGCAGACTTGGAGAAGATTTCTCCTTATGATAGTCAAAGATGCTTGATACGCATTAAAATAACATTTGATATTATTATTAGTGCATAGTGTAGAACAAATTCTTTCGAAAGTAGATTATAAATCTTAGCCAGCATAGGTACCATTATATTATGCCTACTATAGCTACCATATTAGATGGCAGGTTCTACAACTAAAACCGTACAAGTTTCGTATTGGGAATTGGATTTCCAACGAATGATCAGGCCAAGGAACTTCCCATTGCCACATGAGAATGCCTCTGGATGGACATCCCCGAGAACCAAACCGGATCTCTACCAACACAAGGCCGGGTTACTCCTAACTGAGTAACAACTGACCGAATATGCCATCCCCCGGTCCTTTGGGACCTTTTCACCGAGCGCTCGTAATCAATTCACACAATCATAAAGTGTTTTCAACATGAGTAAGTATCTGGGCTCCATACCATGATACTACCCTTTTCCAGAAGGAAATGGACACATCCTAAAGGGTGCTACCCCTCATAACCTTGCTGCTTCTTTCCTGTTTTGACCATTCACGGGGTGTGAGGCTCGACGAATTCACGTCCACAAAAACATACTTTATACAAAAGCCATGCTTTGGGTCAACAAATGATCAACACAATGATCACAAGGATAGACGATCAAATAAACGATCCTATCACAAATAATCAACACAATGATCATTTCAGCATCACTCAGCATGTCACATTACCAAACTGGGAATATATCGCTGATAACTTCAACTATATAACCTTTGAGCTCGTACGTCTCAAAGAAGGGTGTTAAGCAAAGAATAAATTCTCCACCACCAACAGAAATATATTTGAAAGAAATCGGCTTTATATCTCAACTTGTAATGTCAGGCATACAATCCATACAAGTCTGTTCCGGGCTCGAACAAAACCGAAGGCACTTACAAAGAAGTCCTTGCAATCCGGATATTCACAATCCTGATCGGATTTACCATCACATATGGAGAACTCAATACCGGAGCAACTCGGTGCAGAGTCAATCGATAGTTCATCCTATCACTCTTGCAAATACCGGTCTTCAACACCGATCTTCAAATGCGATTCACAACGACGTATCACATATTCGGAATGGGTTATACGACCCCATGGTCCTTTCCCGGTTAACCCGAATAGTGAGCGCTTATTCAAAAATAAGTGTGCATTCAAATTCAATCCATTCACATCAAATACCCATTCAAAGGGAAATACTGATAGTCTGTTATTGAACTATCACTGGATATGCACACATCACCAGATTCCAAATAATTTTCCAAATTATTTATTTTCCAAAATATCTTTACTAGATATAAAATTTCAACACTTCAAAAATAAATCAATATTTATTTTTAACAAGTTTCACTTTCACATATAAATTCCATAATGAATTTATATTTCAAGATATCCATGCATATGCGATTTCAATAATTCATTTCAATTTATCTTCAGAAAAAGATAAATTCTAATTATTCACTTCATATTGGAAAACATTTCCATACTTATTTATTCATAAGTAATTCACAAATTCCTTTTATTTTCAACACTTAGAAAATATTCAATATACTTAAATCGAATTAAGTATATAATTCATTCTTTAAGGAAATCATTCTCTTAAACATATTTATTTGGGCCAAAACGAATGTTACGTAAAACATCGTTACGACAACCCAAAATCACTAGTATAGGGATTCGAAATTAAAATAGATATATAAATTCCAATACTATACAAAAACATTTCCTTTCGGAAATCATTTACTATAACAACAGTGTTATAGTCCACATTTCCTTTTATTTCTCGAAAACGTCTATTTCAACAATAAATGTTGAAATCTATGGTTTCGATTCTCAACACCTTTTAAAACATCGTTAGATCGTTTTAATTCTATTTAAAACATCATATCTAAAACAATTTCTTTAACGTATTATTCACTATTCAAAAACGTGAATATACTACCTTAACAAATTTCATCATTTCTATTCACTTTAACTTAAAGGATTATTCACTGTTCAAAATGTGAATATAACTCTATCTCTAAGTTATAACAATTAACTTATCAAAATAAGTCATTTGCGGATTTATAAAACAACGTTTATAAATTCCGTTTCTATTTATTTATAAAAACTTCCTTTTTATAAATTCCTTTATTAACCTATTCCAGTTTATAACTCAATTATAAACTACAAGTTCATATTATAAGTTAATTACTTATAAAACGATTATTTTACAAAATCGTTCATTTAACTTCCCAAATTATTAATCTTAACTTATAAGATTGTTTATTTATCCAAAATTCATTCTTTCGATAACTTTATAAATTTTATAAACCTATTGCTTATAAAATTTCATTTATAACTTCACAGTTTATAATTTCATAAATTTCATTCATTTAGGAAATTCATTTCCACTACATTCAAACACTTATAAAAACTTGTTTTATAATGTCCATAATTCAATTTATAAATATCCATTTATAAATCCCTTAATATAAATTAATTTATATTATTTTTTTAAATGTCTTTAAATTCCTTTATAATTTCATCATTCTCTTGATTTATAAAATAATTAAATTTTATAAATCCTATATTTAAACTTTTCGCAATAAATTCAAAAATCCCATTTTTAAACTATTTTATAACATCATTAACCCGTATTTTCAAAAATCAATCTTTTAACTATATTTCTCAAAAATCATAATTTTTATAACTTTTAAAAATTATAACGTTTATTTATTTATAATGGATCAATTCCAAAAATATAGTATATTTTCAAAAATTACTTTAAAAACATTTTTAAAATACCAGAAATTTGGTCCAATGATGCTACACACCAAATAGTCAATCACGACTAACAACGATATCATATATCGATATGATAATCCATCAAATATCAAAATATCTGAAATAAAATAAATACTGTTGAGGAATCCAGTTGGATCCCTCCAACCTGTTTCCTGCATCCAAAAACATTAGCACAATACCAATTTCGCTCCAGTACGAAATTATCGCGGTACATGTTCTTATTAAATATTATCCGCTTAATAACGGCGTAATAGGGTCTCATCCGCTAAACAAAAAATGCGGGATATCAACAACTGCAATATATACATATGCCAATATATATATATTGATATTATATATAATACCAATTTCACTGTTTATGAAATATTCGCGGTATATGTTTTTACTAAATAACATCCGCTTACTAACGGCGCATAATGTCTATTTTAACAATCAATAATTTACAGTCATCATTCAAACATGCATTCAAATATTTTAAATCTAACTATTTAAAATAAAATCGAAACCTATTCGATTGAGTGAGAAGTTCTCACCTTGGTTTTAATTTCCGTTTTAGCTTTTATTTCGAATAAAATTAAACGCGCGTTTAATTTTACCCGAAATTCTCACTAACTCCAAACGACTCCAAACCAACTCCATCGCGTAGTGCTCGTCCATACGATTCCAACGCAACTGAGTTTGCATTTTTTCGACCTCGTATGAAAAAGTTATAAATATTTGAAGTTACACGAGTTTATACTTAAACTAATTACAACATAAATTTTATAAATATAAACCTAAATCAAATCTTGGCCTTAGGATTTTGCCTCCCACCCTCATCACCGTAGAACGCAACACTCTTCTTCCCCCTCATTCATCACGCACGACATCACAGTATACACGAACCCAACTTGATCAAACTAGGGCTCAACACTACTCCCCCTATACTCGACTAAATCCCATCACACCTCCGCCATTTCGAAGCCCACGACCTAAACTATGTTCGGCCCCAAGCCTATAGAACTCGGCCTCCTCCTCTAGCGTGCGCACGGTGATGAACTGCAGATGGACGCGGCAAGAAATCTCACAATTCTTAGCTCCATTCGCGATCTCCACCGTTGATCTCGTAGCTCTCGTCGCCCTCTACATCTTTCATGTTGAGAGTTTCGTCTAATTGCTAGTGGATTGGAAGAAATCGAGGGGGAGAGGAGAGACAATTCTGGCCGTTTATCAGGTGGAGGCGGCTGTACATTTTGATTTAGGGTTTTGAATATTTTTTTTTTATTTTTTAGAGTGAGGTTGTATTTATAGGAAAAGCTAGCGTAAACACTATTCATCCCGGGAATTCCGAACTCCGATTTACGCGCCGTAACCAGCGTTTCTAGGGTTTACCCCGCGTTCTGGACACAATGGAACAGGTTTCGGAAGCTAATTTGGAAGTATGTGCGAGTTATGGCTGAAAACGCTCAATTTAAATTAAACCGATTTAAACCGATTTCTAGGCGTTTTAATTTGTACCGGACAAACGGTAAATCCAATTGACTTGAAATTTGAAACCTTACAATAATATCACATTACGGATCCGATGAAACTGGTTTCGTCGAAATCCGAGACTTTTTGAAAAATGGCTATTTTGACTCGCCAAATTTAAATTAAAAACAATTAGATGCGTTTCGAGCTGCCACGATCAAACGATAGCTCCGATTGACACGAAAATTTAAATCCGGTAATAACTAACTATTACGGATCCAATGAAACTGGTTTCGTTCAATTCTGAGACTGTTCAAAAATTGGCTATTTTACAGTCAATTATTAAATATTAAAATATTCAATTTTCACAAATTAACTTTTAATTCGATTTTAAAAGTTCTAAAATATTTCTATAACTTCAATATGATAAAATAAAATTTTACAAATCATTTTCAATCATATTTAACTCAATTTTCAATTATTTCCATAATTTAACGTATTAAATTATCGATTTAATTATCCAATTAAATCCAATAATTCAAATAAAAATTTATTCGACTTATAAATTCAATTATTAATATTTAAAATAAATTAAATATTCAAATTTTAATTAAATAAAATTCTGGGTCGTTACAGAGAAGTGGATGGGTATTTATAGAAAATATTTGAGAATAAAATATAGATTTGTGTTTTTTACTTAAATAACCTGTAAACTTATTTAATTCAAAACTTACTATCCACATCACATCACACTTTTAAAATTCAAATATTTAAGATTTAAGTGAAGAATAAGAATGACTACTTTACTTTATGTCACATTTCTTTACTTTATGTCACATTTGATGTGACATGTGTTTTGTCTTTTTTAGTTTACTTTTGCTAATTACTTTCTAGAATTTTGTAAGTGTGTTTATTAAAAGTAACATTATTTAGTTAATTATTAACTATCTTTATATGTTAACATATTTATTAAATTGTGTATATAAAGGTGCAGTAATGTTGCGACAACTTTAAATCGACAAAACGTTGAATTTTGACAAAATGTTCTACGGTAACATTTTGATGTTTTATTTAAACTATTTATTTATGTAAACCAAATTTAAAAATAAATTTTTATAATATTATTTAAAAAATATAAATATTCACAAATAAATTAAAATAATTAATTAAACTATTTAAACTTACTTTTCTGAAATTAGAATTTTGTCACTTTTGTCGACATAAGCAAATGTTACTATTTTTATGTATATTTCTATTTCCAAATCCTATCTAATTTTGTTTGAATCATAAAAAATTTTATATTTTATATTTAAAATCACTTTAAATATTATATTTTAAAGTGGTTAAATTTTGGGTCGTTACACATAGGGAATTTGTAACTAACAGGGAACTTGCAGAGTGAGAATAATATGTTAATAATATAACATATCAACAACAGGCATATATTATAATTGACAATATAACATATATATAAAAGGTTGTTGGTGTCAATACTATCACTTAGCATAGGTGAACAAATCAGATAAAGCATATCATATTTAATGAATAAATAACTAACAATTTAAATTTAACAACATATTTCAATCGTCATTTCATGTGAATTAATTTTACTAAATATAAGAATGTTAATCGTGAGTGATTGCTCTCCTTTCAAGGCTAGAGAAACAGTGATGGCAAAGAAGTTGACATGGACATGCACTAGTGTATGGACAAAGCTAGAAAATTGTGGTTGGAAACTACATACAACGACGAACTAGATAACTGGACAACGAGAAGCAAGATCTTGAATTCAATGGAATTTTTTTTTCAATATTCAATTTAAAACACATATTTAAAAATAAAATCTTTATATATATATATATATTAAAATCAGTATTTACTTTAAACACATATTAGAATAAAATCTTTATATATATATATCATATTTTTAAAAATCAATGTTTATTAAAACCCATATTTTTTTCAATATTCTTCAAATAAATATTTAAATATAATATATATATATATATATATATATATATATATTTAAAGTTATTGCTAAAAAATCCATTTTAAAATATTAACATAAATTTAAATAAATACTTAAACTCAATGAATAAATACTTAAACACATTAAATAATTACTTAAACACATTGAACAAATAGTTGAACACATTGAATAAATACCTCATACATAATATATATAAGGAAGTTGCTCAGGTGGGATGCTGCGGGTTGTAAAGGAAGCAGGGTGGTGCTCGGTGATGGGAAATAATGGAGAGGTTTTCAGTGGTGTGGGTTAAAGCCTTTAGGTGGCGGGCTTCGGCTGTTAGGTGGCAGTATTGGGTGTTTGGAGATGGATGGTGGTGTAGAAGCACGAGCGGATCTAGGTGGTGAGTCTAGGCGAAGTTTAGATGGCATGGACGAGCTTTTTCATGAAAGGCCGTGTGGAGTTGATGGCCTGCGGCCATAAAGGTAGACGAGATATGGTATGGAGGCTATGATGGTGGGAGGTTGTGATTGCAAGGAATCATGGTAGTTCGATGATATGGCGGAAGGTAGGCAGTGAGGCAATCGTTTCAAGTGTGTTAGAGGGCGTGATGACTGTCTAGATGGGGTGAGGCCGATGGGCAAGGTGTACACATTGCCGGGTTTGTTGAATGGTGGAGAGGTTTGAGAGGCGATTGACGGTGGTAGCACGTGAGAAGGTGATGGGTGTTTGGGTAGGTCGGCGGATGGGTTCGGCAAAGGGATGGGTTTTGTTGTCAAGTCGTTCGGTGGAGGAGCTGTGGGAGGGTTAACGGAGGGGGTGCAGTTGCTTTCGACGATGGGAGATAGGCGTTGACATTTGGAGAGGGGGTGGCTTTGGTTGCACTGGCATTCTAGGTGAGGGGATAGGCTTGAGATCGGTCTGCAGTTGGTGGGTTTCAATTGAAAAGGAAACGAGCAGATCCCCAAAGAAATTTTATACGAGCTTAACTTTCATTTACAAACATATTTATATATATTTTCCATAGAAGCTAGATCAGAAAGAAAAAGAGGGGAGAGGAAAGAAATGAGCAAGCATATAAAATGAGAAGTGGGAATAACCAAAAGTCAGTAATGAATTCCTAAAAATTATAAAAGCTATTGACCATTGGTTACTCACGGATGGACAATTGAAAGGTCACATGGAAAATAAAAAGGATCAAAATGGGTACGATATGCTAACCGTTTCACAGATATCCCTGTGCAATAGGCACTGAAATAAACAAATGAATATACTATGGAGATCAACATGACGAGATGAACAGAATGGTATATAGATTTTAGAGATACGACCATCCCATCAAAAGTCGATATTCGCTGCCAAACTGCAGCTAATCGCCGAAAATGAAATAAATGGAGCTAAAGCAGTCCAAATTTTACAAATCGAAATATGATGTCTCACTTAGAAAATGATTTAATTTTTTATTATACAAAAATATTCAGATTTCACAAATATTTTATTTCCAACATATTTTAACTGATTTTAAATTGAGATTGAAAATTACACAACAGAACTAACTTTCATGTTTTCAGTTGAAAATCTACCATTTGCTATTTTTTATAGACGCATAACAAATATCTAATTTTCATTGCTAAATTTTAATTATATATTTTCAAAAAAAAAATTAGTTAATTACATTATTTAAAATCGTTAAAATTTATGGGTCGTTATATTCACTATCAAAACATTGTTTTGATCATATGTTAATCTCTATTACAATTTAGATTAAGGACAAAACAATTTATTCAACAAAGTATTCATATTGCATGATTATTTTCAATTTAAGGTGAGGTAACAACATGTGTATGCAATGTTTAAATTTCAAAACAAATGCAAATAATATGTAAATATAAATTTTCATATCTAGAAATTGCACTTTGATTTGATAGTTTAAAACATAGATTTATGTTTTAATCATATACAAATTTCCATTTTGATTTATCAGATTAAAAGTAAAATTAAATTCAACAAATGATTTAAATTGCATAAATAGTTTCAAATCAAATGAAGCGGTAATATAAATATAAACAAACTATGATTATCACATTATACTAAGTAGAATAATAAAAATAAAATATACATCTCATATCTAGCGAAAACTCATAACTTGATTTATGCTTTCTCTTTAAGTTGCCAAGATCCACATCCAGTCCTTGCAAAAGAGAATGCTCCACCTTTGTTTTAACTTATCTTATGTTTTGTTTTATGTTGTTATTAGTTTTATTTTGTTTAAACGAAGATGATGACAACCATTATTTTAGAGAGGAGGAGGAAGGATTTTCCATAAAAAGGTGAAATAAGGAGATTTTTCTAATAGGATGAAAGAATCTTTTTCCATTCTCCTTATTTAATTCAATCAACCGATCCCTTCATTTTCTTCATGTATTGGCTAGTCCTGTAGGAAAAAATTTCAACAAAATAAAACCTCTAGTTAATTATTTATTTCAAACCTTGGTTAAAAGGTGTACAGATATCGAATATCGTTATTTGCAAATATAACTTTTAAACATACATGTAAATGATTACAAACAACATTCAAATTATCAAGTTAATTAATTATAATTTAATTTCATAAATATTATTTAATTTAACCAACTTATATCATTTCATAAATTAATTAAATCGTGTGCTTTTCTGAAGAAATCACAAAAGTAGTTATGCGCTTAGAGATATGAATTCGGTCAGTAATTAATATTAAAAAATTCAAATATTAATTTTCACAGGTCACCTTAGCTAGTGGTATATGATAGTGGCCAAATCATCACTTACAGACCCCTTTGATAAAATAAAATTTCACATTTAAAAGCAGTGCCCCTTGGTAATGATTATTTACAGCAATTCTCTTCGTCAAGGCAATATCACTTTTGGACTTATACTTTGATTTTGATCAAAATTCCAATATTGTCTGCATTCAATTTTTTAATTCCAAAAAAAAGTTCTTTGTTCAATAATAACATTTATTATTAGTTGTACTACTCTGATCAGAAATTTTGACTTTGAATTGACTATAGTTGGTCGTGATACTAACCAATATAACCGAAAAGATGAGTTCTCTACTGAATAATGTTTTTCTTCCAATGCCTCAATGTCGACCCAACTATAGTCATTCAATGGATGTCATGCCACTATTTAACTATAATCAAAGATATGTAGTTAATGCACTTAGCGATTTTATTAAATACCATTTATGGATTTTCTATTAAAGCAACGATTACAATACATTGTAGCTACTATCACAAAACATAACATTTATAGTTTTTCTATTAAATACGCTTAAGTTAGATATTTATAATACATTATAACAAGTATAACAGAAAAATAATACCTTTTATTTAGAACAAGATTGGTTATCAAGTTAGATATGTGTACTAAATTATATAACTGCCCCTAGGGCATACCCATAACTTAATCAAGTGTAACCCTCTGAAATGTGTTGCATGAAAAATTTAAGCGAGATGGTAATCTTGGTGTGAGGTTAACTCTTTATCAAAGGAATTACTGAACTTAAAATGATTCCTTATGACCATGCCTAGATCGTATTACAAAAATATATAATGATGTATAATTGAAAGTTGAGATAAATGTTAGTGTATAACTATTGATATCTCATTTACATACGTATGATAAACTCTAACTTATAATGATGTTGTTTATGATTGGATAGCGAGGGGACAGCTTATTTCATTTCATGAGATGGTTTCACTATCATATAGTTATATTTTAAGGGGATTAATATTTTTCACATAAGACTACAGATTCAGATCTCGTTTATCTCATCTGAGATCTCGCTTGAGATTTCATTTTCAAACTTGAACGAGACGAGATTTAGCGAAACAAGACAGTAAATTTTGTTTATACCATATTTGGTACTCATCTCATTCGAGATATTAATATCTTAAGCGGAATTTGAAATAAAGCTTAATAGAAGATCTCATTCAAAGATATTTTTTTCATATATATGTTACTTTAACTAATAATGTGGATCCAAAAGAAATTGCACTATGATGATTTTTTACTAGCTCTCTAATTTTTTTTAATGAGTGCAAAAAATAGATTACTTTTGGTTTACCTTTTATTTTAATATTCAAATGAGTAGAATTCATTTAATTGTTACCAAAATAATCATTTAAACATTCTCCTCTAAAAAGAAAATTCTGTATTTTTTTTGATGAGTTATGTATGTTAATAAATTTATATGTAGATAACAATTATCACGAAAATCTTTATGCAATGACTCACCTATTTGGACGATTTAAATCGACAATAAACCACACGAGTTAACTCAAACCAATCGAAAGGGAGGATTATGGGGTAAATAAGAAAATAATAGAAAAGAAGGAAAAAACAAAACACAAATCTCACAGTGGAATGACAAAATATAATAATCAAATAAACAGTTCATGAAGCTGTTTTACAAATAACATTTGGTTACGCGTTTATAATACACATCAGAGTGAAACATACAACAGGAATAAATAAATATTGCAGCGAAACAACATGATGCAATGGAATAATACTGATAATATAATACTAAACTCCGTTTTCGTCCTCCAGAAATAAGGTCTTCAACAATGAAATGCTCAGGTTGACCCGATCATAATGAAAAGGCAAAATACTCGAGTCAGAAGTAAAAGATATTATGTAAGTTGAATCAACATAAACAAATATGAGTGCAACGGCTTCAGAGATGTTTACAAGATTTTACATCTCCTATCCAGTGTCTATGTGCGTGCAATGACATAAAAGATGTTGGGAATTCCATCTCCGAAGGATCCGTTAAACTATCCACGTACATAATACAATATGCTATTATAATATGTCTACGGTAAAGTAAAGCATTAAAATAGCGTTAAGGCGTTACCCATATCCCTCTTAACACATTTTTATATAAATGTCGTAGTCTATACAGTATCGTAATTCCTCTGTAAACTGGAGGAAAATCAGAGGGCACTCCATAGTGTACGACACAAACCAAACTCGTAATGGGCACGATAAGGTATATGAAAAGGAATCCAAAGCAATGCCCATAGTAGGATACTACCGTTTTGTGGATCCGGACTGGTAGTAACGCAGAGCAGCTAGTACCGCCCACCTGGGAAAATACTCCCATAATCAAATCGAAGGTGGCCACCAAATCAATCACAAAGTAACAGATATGGTATTGAAGAAGCATGTCCGATCGAAGGAGCGACCTTACTTGGCCTGGCGTGTCTCCTGTTTTAGTCATGTCAAGCTGATCCGAAGGGGTCAAGGTTGCGTTCATACCTCATACAGAAGCATTCGCCAAACCATCCTACTTTGATCTAGATTCTCCACCATATGCACAGTTGTTAAAGTGGTTTTCGGTATTGGCACAGAGTATGACAATATCTTATCCCGGTCCATTTAACAACCAAATGCTTATTTCATACTAGTTGGTTCGTTTACAAATGCAAAACCAATTCATAATTAATATCAAAATATCATATTCACTACAAAATCATGTCACTTTCGAAATCATATTCACTTTCAAAATCATATCCATTTTCAAAATCATAATCACAAATAGGCTAAACCATCATATCAAAATATTCGCATTCAAATCAATTAAATCTAAATCATAACAGTTCCAACTTTGGACCTATAGGATAATGAAAGTAATTTATATATTGAAATAGTTATACATTAAAAACAGTTTATATTTAAAAATATAGGTTATAGATTAAAATGGTTTATGCATTAAAATATGTTATATATTGATATATATATATATATATATATATATATATTAAAAGTTGTTTATAAATTTAAAATAACATATATTAAAATAGTTTATATTTTAAAAATAGGTTATAGATTAAAATAGTTGATATATTAGGAAAAGTTTATATATTAAAATACATTATAAATTAAGATAGTTAATGTATTAAAATAGTTTATAATAGTTTGCAATAGTTTAAAATAGTTTTATTAGTTTAAAATAGTTTAATAGTTTAAATAGTATAAGGATTTTAAAATAGTTTAGTATAAAATGGTTTGATTATTGGAATGGTATATATAGTAAATAGTTTGGAAATCTAAATAATTTGAACCTTAAAATAATATATTTTAAAATAGTTTAGATTAAAATAATTAATTTGAAAATGTTATCAAATCAAACTATTTCTTCCAATTCAACAAATCTGGACCATATCCAGATTTCAAATCAACAAAATTCAATTTTAATCTTTCAATTCAAATTCTCATTAAAACCCTTTCAAACCTATATCGATTTCAAATCTACGTTTGAACTATAAATTTAAACTACTTCGAATTCAATATATTTCAAAGTTTAAATATTCAAACGTTTACAATAACTCAATTTTGATAAATTTCACTTATATTTCAAAATTCAACTTTAAAATTCCAATTCAAATTCTGTAAACAATTCATTTAAACGAATTCCAATTTCAAAATTTTAAAGCTTAGATTTTGAAAATGATTCAATTCATGTAAATCTAATTTAATTTCATAATATCATTTAACTGCATTTAAAAAAAATTAAGAATTTAAAATCATTTAATTTAACCAATCCGGTGTCCATATATAATTTTCTACCCTATGGCCAAGTGATACAGATATATAACATTTCAACCCACGATAATTTAAATTTTTGGGTATATATCTTTTCAACCCGTATCCCGAATTACAATTTTCCAAATCGATAAAATCGCTCGGGTTCATCATTTCAACCTATAATGATTTTTCCCTAATCCACAAGATCCTTCTGGTATCATTTCAACCCATAATGATTTTCTTACTATAGCTAAGGGAACCTGCAGTGTGATAACAATATATAAATAAACATAACATCAAATCATCCTAAATGTCAACAATCAAGCATCCATCATAATCATCATTCAAATCAACCAATAAATCACCACAGTTAGCTGGTTTTTGGTCATGTGTTTAACAAACAATTTAAATTCCAACATTAATTTAAAATGATAATTGAATTCAATACAAATTAAAATTAAATTTAAATGACAGTCTAAACTACCAAATAGCAATCAATAAATTTCTAATCACATCACAAATTTAATTTAACTAACAAAGGATAATTTAGTAGTTGTGGGCGGGATAAAACACTCACCTTTGATTTTTAGTCGATTTAAAATCCAAATAAAGGCCCAAATTTGAACAGTCTCAAAATCCGACCAAACTAGTTCCAAAATTTTTGAAATTTCGATACGATCCCAACGGAGTAAACCGCGTTCAAATCCGAGCAAGTATGTTAGGGTTATCGACATTAGAAGTTTTGAAAAATTAAATTTAAATAAAAAAATAACAGGGGGAAAATTGTAAAATAACAAACCTTCCCAATCCCTTATCGCATACGACACAGCCTCGAACATGAGATACGGCCGCCACTTTGACGCTGTTCGTCCTGATTTCGCTTCCACCATGCTCGACTTCATCCAGATCAAAGGTCTCCAAGCGACAGCCCTGGCCGAGCCGTCGACGTCCATTCCCACCACGTGAACTCCACCACCCCTAACAACCTCGTATCGCCGCTGCCTACATGATCATTTTCTACCGACCTCCTTTAAATTTGGCGAGAACGAAACCCATATCTAAGACCACCTCGACCTCCTCTTCCCAACGCCACTCCCCGATCGTCGAATGGTCGCCGATCCACTATTGGATCGCCGATCGCCAAACCCTAGAAATGGATGGCTGAGAAAGATCGCTAATTTCTAGCCGAGTGGTAATTTGATTGCAAAAATGAACTGCAGCAGTAGATTGCGCTCGTCGAGAGCTTTCCAAGGATATATAATATGACATAGTTTTGAGAGTTTGATTTTTGAAATTGTTTTTGATTTGAAAATTAGGTTTTTGAATTGGAATTAGGTTTATGCCATTGAGAGAGAGGAACAGATAAGAAGTTGATGTACATACAGAATAAAATGAAAAGCTGCTAGGCTTAGAGAAACAAAATCTATTTATAGATAGGTGGATAAGAATGAATAGTACGTATTGAATTGGTCAAAACGATTATGTGAACCCGAAAAGCCTGTCCCGTTTTTGAAACGAAAGTGGTCATCCAATATATCAAAATATATATTTTCGATATTTTTAAACTCAATGGAACAATTTTCAAACTCAAATTCCATTATATACAGAAGTTAGCTTTCAAAATTAGATTATATTTAGTTAAATTCCACAAATTGATTTCTACGCATTTCAAGCCCGCACAATCAAACGACAAGTCCGATCACTATGAAACTTGAAATCAATAGTAATTTATTGTTAAGAATCCGATGAAACTAGTTTCATCGAAATCCAAGAGAGTGGTCAAAATGGCTATTTTCAAATTAATTAAATAAATCATTATTAAATTAATTTAATCACTTTTAAATTCAAATTTAATAGATAACAATTTTCATCATTCTTGATTACATATAAATTAATGATTTTAAAATAAACATTTTAGTGCTAATTTCAATATTTATATATTACATCAAATTCAGAGTTCAATTGCAATTATACTAAAATTCTAGTTAATTATAAATTTAAATTCCAATAAATTATTTTATTTTGATTTACACTCTTATTATTAAATCAACTATTACCTTATGAATTTAATTAACATTAGGTTACATTTTATTACATTCTTATTCTACAATTATCATCTTTTACCATTTTAATTATAATATTTAAATTTCATTAATCCAATAATTACCAATTTATTTCCATATTTACAGTTACAACCTAAATTAACTTTACAATTATTTCAACTGATTGAAATCACAATAAAATAGTTGTCAATAACATTCAAACAACCTTATTAAATCAAATTCTAATTATTTTCCTGATTAATAAATCTTAATTTCTCACAATATTAAATTCTAAAATCTTATTTAACTTAATATTTTTAATTATCGAAAATTATGGGTCGTTATACTCTCCCCCACTCAAAACTTTTCATTCTTGAAAAGGGAAGAAGGAATTAAGAAGTTTGATATAATTTTATTTTAAATTACTCAATTTATAAACACTTTAATTACATAACAAAATATACCAATTTATAAACAATTAAATCTTCATATTCAAGTTTAATACAAGTTTGAAAATATTTTCACTTCCATAAAATTTTCCTAAGTCTTAAATTTACAAAAAATTTCGACAAAGTCTCCTTTACGTGGCTACGTCTGGAAAATAATAATATCAATAATTTTAATATATATCATATTTCAAAAATAAAACATCCCAAACCACAGGAAAAACAATAAATATCGCTATAAAACCATAATCCGAAAACGTACCTATTTGTCGAGAAAACAACTTTATTCATGAAACCAAAAGCAGCAGTTATTGCTTCCATGAACCTGTATTTCACTTATAAAATCCAAAATAGTGAGAATTATATACAAGGGAAATATTTAGCCGTTTCAAGTAGTAACAAAGAAAATCAACACAACCATATGCAAACAAAACAGCACGACCATCATATGCTATAAAGAAATCAACCATACATCCATAGCAACCAAACTAATGACTTGTTTGGGTTCAGAAAATTTTAAATGTACAAGGTGATAAAAACTATCAAGCGTATCCTACGCTCAACAACTTTAGATAATTACTTAATAGATTATTCATACAACCTTAAACAATTAAAAGTATCCTTTCCAATATTCCATTAGTCAAATAATAAGGAATTTAAATGTTATTTCAGTTTATTCGATTGGTTTCTTTTTCATCATTTACTTTTCATTTATTTTCATTCATACAATATCCTTTTTTCATTCATTTACTTACATAAATTATTTCACATTCAATATCTTAAGTTATCAATAAATCAATTTTAAAAATATTATATAAGTTTTCTTGTAATTAAATTCACATTCATTTACTCATATAACTTGACTTGCATTTAATATAAATATTCATGAATAAACATCTTAGTTGCTTCTACCTTTTAATTCACATTTATCCTTTCTTTTATAGTGTCAATTAATAATAAACTCATTTATGAATCATTTCGGTCATTTCTTAAGTTTATAAACATTTTCTTAAATAATATACACTTTTTACTATTCAATATAATTATTAGCATTTCAAACATTAACTTGTGCTTATAACATTTCTTGTATACCAAAATTTTTATTTATAGAAATAATTTCATTTGAACACTTTCATCACTTAAGTTTTACTTGTATATACTATTACATATTCCTATTTATCATCATAACTTTTCAAACATTTATGGTAAATTATATATATGTTTTAAGAATGTAATTGAGTGTTACACAAGTTTATCTTATTCATTTTAGTTAACAAAATGTTCAATAATTACATCTTCTAAATTTTCATATCTTTTGATTTACAAGTTACAAATTTTCAATTTTTCATATATTTCATTAATCACATAGCATCTAATTTCTTATTTTTCATTTTATAAGTTTCCAACTATTAAGATTCACTTCATTACAATAATTGAAATCCCTAATTTGTAGAAACTTAAGAACTAAATGCCGGTTTCATTTCAAACCATTTAAAATTATATATATATATATATACACACACACACACACACACACACGCACAGAGACTCATTGCTTTTATATATCCAATCATAATTAGAAATTAAAAATTAAAAATTATTTATCAAAACAAATGTGTAATAAAGCTACTGCAGTGATCTTCCCACTTTGAAACTCAAAAATGAATGTCGATGATACAACCGTCATCATCGAAATTATTTTCCAACGACAGAGAGGGGAGTACAGAACTTATTTATTTTTAAAATTCCTTTAAAACATTTCTTTCAAATCACATTGAAAATATTTATATCCGAAAATACTTTCAAATAATGCTAATATTTCATTCCAAAATCTTTTGAAAACTAATTTCAAAAACCCTGAAACTTAAGTTTCCAAATTTCAAATTTATATTTACTTTATTTGTAAATCCTATTTTGCAACCAATATCTATAAATTTTCACCTCTTAAGAACAAACATATCACATACAACTATATCCATTTGTAAAATTATTCTTTTATATACAAAATATAATACTAGGTAAAATTATTTTATTTACCTATATTTCAAAAACAATATTGTGTCGGTCCGCCCTGTTAAGTATTTAGAAATCCCTATCGATTCCATAACGTCCTATGTACCGACCAGAATTTATAAATACTAAACAGAACAAATTAACATAATATAAAAACATTTTATAACACTAACAAGTACGCTCTCTCATATATATACACTCAGACAAACTCATTCCAGGGTATTACTATCCTATTTCTAATGAGCCAGACCCCACAAAGCTATGGTTACCGCCAAACCAAAGCTCTAATACTAAATGTAACGACACACCTTTTTGGACTGTTTAAATCGACAATAAATCACACATATCAATACAAACCATTCAAAAGGGAGGATTATTAATGAGGTAAATAAGAAAATAATAGAAAAGAAGAAAAAAAATAAAATATAAAATCTCACAGCGGTATGATTAAATATAATAATCAAATAAACAGTTCATGAAGCTATTTTACAAATAACATTTGATTACACGTTTACAATACACATCAGAGTTATAGATACAGCAAGAATAAATAAATAATGCAATGGAACAACATGAATTAATGGAATAATACTGATAATATAATACTAAACCCCATCTTCGTCCTCCAGAAATAAGGTCTTCAACACTAAAATACTCAGGCTGACCCGAACGTAATGAAAAGACAAAACATTCGAGTCAGAACTAAAAGATCTTATGTAAGTTGAATCAACATAAATAAATATGAGTCTAACGGCTTCAGAGATGTTTATAAAATTTTACATCTTCGATCCAGTACCTAATGTGCGTGGAATAAATTAAAAGATGTTCGAGATTCCATTTCCTAAGGATCCATTAAACTATCTACATACATAGCACAATAAGCTATTATAATATATATACAGTAAAGTATTAAAATAGTGTTACCCATATCCTCCTTAACACATATTTATATAAATGTTGTAGTCTATATAGTACCATAATTCCTCTGTAAACCGGAGGCCTATCAAAGGGCACTCCATAGTGTACGACACAAATCAAATTCATAGTAGGCACGATAAGGCATATGACAAGGCACGCGAGGCAATGCCTAAGGTAGGATACTACCGTTTTGCGGATCCAGAATGGTGGTAACGCATAGCAGCTACTGCTACCCACCTAGGAACACACTCCCATAATAAAATCGAAGGTGGCCAACAAATCAATCATAAAGTAACAGATATGGTATCGATGAAGCATGTTCGATCGGAAGAGTGACCTCACTTGGCACGACGTGGCTCCTGTTTTAGTCATATCAAGCTGACCCGAGGGGGTCAGGGCTGCGTTCATACCTCATACAGTAGCGTTCGCCAAAATATCCCACTTCATTTTGCATTCTCCACCACGTGCACAATTGTAAAGTGATTTTCGGTATTAACAGAGAGTACGAAAATATCTAATCCCGGTCTCTTTAACAACCAAACGCTTATTTCACACCGGTTGGTTCTTTTACATTTCCAAAACCAATTCATAATTGATATCAAATATCATATTCACTTCAAAATCATATCACTTTCGAAATCATATTCACTTTCAAAATCATATTCACTTTCAATCATATTCATTTTCAAAATCATAACCACTAATAGGTTAGGCCATCATATCAAAACATTCACATTCAAATCAATTAAATCAAAATCTTAATAGTTCCAACTTTAAACCTTTAGGATATCGAAAGTAGTTTATATATTGGAATAGTTATACATTAAAAATAGTATATATTCAAAAAAATAGGTTATAGATTAAAATGGTTCATATACTAAAATAGGTTATATATATTAAAAGTTGTTTATAAATTTAAAATAATATATATATGTATGTATGTATGTATATTAAAATAGTTTATATTTTAAAAATAGGTTATAGATTAAAATAGTTGATATATTAGAAAATGTTTATATGTTAAAATAGGCTATAAATTAAGATAGTTAATGTATTAAAATAGTTTACAATAGTTTAAAATAGTATTATTAGTTTAAAATGGTCTAATAGTGTAAATAGTTTAAGGACTTTAAAATAATTAAAATAGTTTAGTACAAAATGGTTTGATTATTGGAATGGTTTATATAGTAAATAGTTTGAAAATCCAAATAAACTTAACCTTAAAAGATAGATTTTTAAACAGTTTATATTAAAATGATTAATTTGGAAATGATATCAAATCAAACTATTTCTTCTATTTCAACAAATTTTGGACCATATCCAGATTTCAAATCAACACAACTCAATTTTAATTTTTCAATTCAAATTCTTATTAAAGCCATTTCAATCTATATCGATTTCAAATCCATATTTGAACTACAAATTTAAAACACTTCGAATTCAATAGATTTCAAAGTTTAAAGATTCAAATGTTTACAATAACTCAAATTTGATAAATTTCATTTTTATTTCAAAATTCAACTATAAAATTTCAATTTAAATTCTGTAAACAATTCATTTAAACCAATTCCAATTTCAACATTTTAATGCTTGGATTTTGAAAATGATTCAGTTCATATAAATCTAGTTTTATTTCATAATATCATTTAAATAGATTTAAAATAATTAAGGATTGGAAATCATTTAATTTAACCAATCCGGTGTCCATATATAATTTTCCACTCTATGGTCAAGTGATACGGATATATATTATTTCAACCCGCAATAATTTAAATTTCCAAGTATATGTCATTTCAACCCTATATCAAATTACAATTTTCCGTATATAATTGTCTAATCTAAGTGATACAGATATATATTATTTCAACCCGCAATAATTTAAATTTCCAAGTATATATCATTTCAACCCGTATCCCGAATTACAATTTTCCAAATCCATAAATTCGCTCGGGTTTATCATTTCAACCCATAACGATTTTTCCCTAATCTACAAGATCATTCAGGTATGTATCATTTCAACCCATAGTGATTTCCTAACAATAATTAAAGGAACTTGCAGAGTGATAATAATAAATAAATAAACATAACAGCAAATCGTCCAAAATGTCAACAATTAAGCATCCATCATAATCATCATTCAAATCAATCAATCAATCACCACAATTAGCTGGTTATTAATTAGGTTTTTATTAAACAATTTAAATTCCAATATTAATTTAAAATGAAATTAATTCAATATAAATTCAAATTAAATTTAAATGACAATTTAAAATACCAAACAACAATCAATAAATTTCTAATCACATAATACATTTAATTTAACTAATATAGGATGATGTATTAGTTGTGAACGGGTTATAACACTCACCTTTGATTTTTAGTCGATTTAAAATCCAAATAAAGGCCCAAATTTAAACATTCTCATAATCCAACGAAACCTATTCCAAAATATCTGGAATTTAAATACGATCGCAACGAAGAAAACCACATCTAAATCCAAGCTCGTTTGTTCTAGTTATCAACATTAGAAGGTTTGAAGATTTAAATTTAAATAAAAAAATAACAGGGGCAAAATTGTAAATTAACAAACCTTTCCAATCCCTAATCGCATACGACACAGCCTTGAACACGAGATACGGCTGCCACTTCAACGCCGTTCATCCTAATTTCGCTGCCACCATGCTCGACTTCATCCAGATTTGAGATCCCTACGTGACAGCCCTGCCGAGCCACCCACGTCCATCCTCCCATGGGAACTCCACCGCCCCCAAACAACCTCACGCCGCCGCTACCTACACGATCATTTTCTACCGATCTCCTTCAACTTTGGCAAGAACAAAACCACATCTAAAACCTGCTCGACCTCCTCATCCCGACGCAACTCCCCGATCATCGAATGGTCGACGATCCACCATTAGATCACGAAACCCTAGAAATGGACAGTTTAGAAAGATCGCCAATTTCTAGCCAAACGGTGATTTGATTGCAAAAATGAACTATAGCAGTAGACTACGCTTGTTGAGAGCTTTCCAACGATATATAATATGACATAGTTTTGAGAGTTTGAATTTTTGAATTTGATTTTGATTTGAAAATTAGGGTTTCTGAATTGGAATTAGGTTTCTGCTATTGAGAAGGAGGAACAAATAAGAAGTTCATATACGTATAGAATAAAATGAAAGGCTGCTAGGGTTAGAGAAACAAAATCTATTTATATAATAGATGGATAAGAACGAATGGTACATATTGAATTGGTCGAAACGATTACGCGAACTCAAAAAGCCCGTCTCGTTTCCGAAGCGAAAGTGGGTCATCCAATATATAGAAATATATGTTTCTTGATATTTTTAAACTCGATAGAACAAGTTTTGAAACCCAACTTTCATTGTATATAGAAGTTAGCTTTCAAAATCAGATCATATTCAATAAAATTCTATAAATTGATTTTTACGCATTTCGAGCCCGCACGATCAAACGACATGTTCGATTACTATGAAACTTGAAACCCTATAATAATTTACTGTTACGGATCACAGATCCAATGAAACTAGTTTCGTCGAAATCCGAGGCAGCGGCCAAAATAGCTATTTTCACATTAATTAAATAAATAAATATTAAATTAATTTAATCACTTTTAAATTCAAATTTAATAGTTAACAATTTTCATCATTCTTGATTACATATAAGTTAATAATTCTTAAACTAAACATTTCCATGCTAATTTCAATATTTATATATTACATCAAATTCAGAGTTCAATTGCAATCATACTAAAATTCGAGTTAATTATAAATTTAAATTACAATAAATTCTTTTATTTTGATTTACACTCTTGTTATTAAATCAACTATTACCTTATTAATATAATTAACATTAGTTTACATTTTATTACAATCTTATTCTACAGTTGTCATTTTTTACCATTTTAATTATAATATTTAAATTTTATTAATTCCACTAATTACCAATTTAATTCCATATTTACACTTACAACCAAATTAACTTTACAATTATTTCAATTTATTGAAATCACAATAAAATAGTTGTTAATAACATTCAAACAACCTTATTAAATCAAATTCTAACTATTTTCCTCATTAATAAATCATAAATTTTAATTTCTCACAATATTAAATTCTAAAATCTTATTTAACTTAATATTTTTAATTATCGAAAATTATGGGTCGTTACACTTTAAATTTCAATTTTGGACGCTTAAGTTACTCTGAGATAGTCCCGAGATGAACTTTAAAATCCAAGATGTACACCTGAGATACTCATCTCATCGGAGATCTCGTCCGATACAAGATATTATGTGTAGAATTCCCAAAACGCAGCCGAAATTCAAGATTTGAAACCATGCATACGACTATTGTGTGATCCATTATTTATTATTGTTTTCCTTGTATATTCATGAGTGCTCATTTGAGCAGACTAAGTTTATGGTTTATAAGTTAGACAGATTTATATTGAATTGCTAATATAGAAGTCAGAGACAAAGTTTGAGGCTTTAGTCATCTACTTATATTTTATTGTCACAGTGTACCTAAATGAGATTATATTATTAATTAGACGAATGTGTTGCATCTTCGTACGTCGGTGCATCATTTTTGTTTTTGCATTTGTCATATTTACGATTGCATGGGAAAACGATCAGGTTAAAGACATGTCAAAAAATATTTATATTTGTTCAATTGCTCTATTTATTTATGTTATGATAAAATATATTGATTTCATTCGTTGTTTAAAAATAATCTTTTCGTAACTACAACATTGTTGGTGTTCAATTTTAAATATCAAAATGGAAGATTAAGGACCATTCTTTTTTCCTATTTTTCTCATAATATTAGGTTAGTTGCTATAAAGCCCGAGCGTTTTTATTCATTTTCTTTCAAATCACAACCAAGTTGGATAACATTGAAACCATGGTTTGTATTCCAACTGGTACGTTGGAATCCCGTCCATTTCGGTTCTGTTCCGGCGTTGAACGGATCGGAATATCCTGAAATTTTCGGTTCTGGCAATCGCATCAGGGAAAAAAGAGAAATTTATAATGTTTGTCCACAATTACCCGAGAAGATGTGTATTTGAGCAAAAGATTTGACGATGGAAAAGCGTGACAGCTAATTCCTGTTGTTTTGTTGAGCGGGCATGTTTTTCCGTGGTTCCATTTGTATGAGATGAGTATCTAGGGTTTTAAACTGAGCGCAGCTTGGAGATTTAGGGTTAAGGTGCAAGTTTTATTTTTCATATGATAGGCTTGGAGCCTAATTTGGGTTACGGGACCTGCTTAAAGAATTGGGCTATTTTGTTCCAAGTGTTTATATTTACGACTTTACAAAATTTTATTCAAAATTGACTGATCTACCGCTTCTACGTATTCAATTAAGTGGGATATGAATAACAAAATAAGAAATAACATTTATATTTAAGTTATGAAGTAGTTTACATATTTTGCAACAAACACTAATCTTTGTATGAGTCAAGCGTAAAGCTTTAAAAAGTAGCTGAATTCGGAACCGGAATTTCAACGGAATTTTTGGAATTTCCAAAACTAATCCGAAATTTCATATATTTTAGATTAGCCAAAACAGAACCGGAAACCGGAATTTCAAATCTGGGTTTAAACAGCCAAATGCTAACCCAATAATAATCGGATTGGATCTGTGTCCAGATTCCTATTGTGAAAGCTAAATATGTAATTAGTTATACTGAGAACACCATAATAAATAATTTTGGTGCCAGAGAAAGTACATCATTCAATTCTGCATCGCATTCATCTGCATATGATTTACAACTTGGAACTTATGGGTACTTGCTATTATTGTTTGTCATTAATACCATATATTTACGCGTTATTGTCCCAATCATACCTTTTTTTTGCCGCATTCAAAATCTTCACATGATTTTCATCTAGCGACGTTCGATAAATCGTCTTGTTACTTTAAGCAGGCCCAAATCGCTTTACATGTTTTGTTTTGTTTTATTTATTTACATTCATTTTCATTTTGTGGAGTTTTCTATTTTTTATAAACTAGGAATTTGGATATTTCATCACGGTTGAAATCCTTTTCTTGTGTTATACTTAATAAATTATAAAATGAGTGTACATAATACATCACGCGGAAAATAATGAGATTTTGTCTGCTTATAATGACATCTCATCTGAAATTTTGTATGGTTATGTTAAGTACATAGAGAGATAATGATGTTTGCCAGTTTGATTTAAGGAATTGTATAGTTATAGTTTACCTCCTTTTTAAGCTTCAGCAGCAATGATAATAGCAATACATAGTTTATGTTCTCGTATATTAGGATGTACAGCAAGCATATATGCATTTTAGTATATTATAAAATGAAGGAAAAACAGATAGCGGTTTGTAAATATCAACTGTGGCAAGCGCTAGCCGAGCATCAAATTGAGAAAACTAAAGCAATGTGTAGCGTTTGATCCACACGCATAAATGCATCTTCCTGAATTTATACTCTGTATTATATACTGAATTTGCAGGCAATTCATGATTGGTTCACCTCCATAAATAAAGAAACAAATAAAATGAAGAAGGAGAAGCCTCTCTGACAAGCCAAGCAAAAACAAACACTGAAACTGATAAGAAAAAACCTCTTGAATACTTAATTTAGCTCAACTCCTTCAAAGGCCATGAGCACCAAATAGGCATGTTTTTTTTTTTTAATTTACAATGGGAACTAAATTAAATGACTAATGACAAATGTAGAATGAGCTTCCAAGGGGTTACTTAATCTACCAAAAAATCCATTTAACATGAAGAAAGGGAGGGTATGAATTTTCAAACATACATATGTGTGTGTATTCCAGAAATTCCAACACTTAATTTGCACACAGTAGGCCAAAAGTTCTCTAAAAAGTTTGCACGAACTTACTAGAAGTTTTTATTTCTATACACTAATTAATTAATCCGCATTTCGATCTTTACTGAGGTAATTCACTCATTTTTTTGTGAGCTAATCCACTGTGGATTAACTATTCATTGCAGAAAACATGCCATTATCATTCAAGATTTAGTTGCCTCTTTTTCATTGTTTTTTTTATTGAAGTATACATAGTTCTTTATCTTCTTGTATTCATTACTGTCTTTTGTAGGAATTTATTATCAATACACACATACATATACATATCATAACACAAGTTGTAAGCTCATTATTATTACATACTAGATGAAACCGAATATGCTTTCGCATGGGCGATATAATGCCTTAAGCGGAGCATGTTTTTATGCACCTTCCAGTCTTAACACTGTAAAAGCATCCCAGATGCCAAGTTTACCTTCACATATTTCTCTGTCATGAACCAATTAGGCAGGGAAGGAGAAGACAGGGCTGGAATCCATGGGTTGCTCATTTTGTTGGGGAGCAAAGAGTTTTGCTAAGCGGATATTAGTGTTGGGTATGAAGATGTGTACATTGTACTTTTACTCGGGTAAAATTAAATACGTCTATCTCCTGTTGCGGTAGTTCCTACAAGTATGTTTTGTTTGTGAAACAGGGTGAAATAGATGTCATTGATAGAAAAAATAAATTAAAATAAATGGAGGATGAACTAAGCAATTTATAAAAATCAAATAATCCTTAAAATTAGGGTGGATTAGCTAAATGAAATTATGGAGTTGACCTGGACTAATTTATTATCGTAAGAAGAAAATAATAAAATGTTACTATTAGGTAAATGTGAACATCGATCGTGAGAGGAGCAGTTGCCAACAACTTGAGGAAAGGGGAAGGAGGATGAGGCCTAAATTGATGGCTTGGCACTGTCACAGGATAGATAAGGTGAGTACAATATCGAAAATTGAGGGACACCAACAGCAATGTCCCGTGAGTAATAATCTTATTTTTTTTTTAGTTTACAAACCTCTGATATTATTGTAGATGCGGGATATATATAAGAATGTACACTGATACACATGAAATTCTATATAATAAAATGACTTGTATGTTATGATCCTAAGTAAATTATACTTAAAAGGAGAACTTTTATGATTAAGCGCCAGTATTTTTGCAAATAAAAGACAGTTAAAAGGTGAGAAGGAGAAAAAAATAGTAGAAAAGAAACGAATAACCCTACAAAATGGACTTGCAGCGAGATAAAAAGGTGGGTACCAACCAACTAACGCAAACCCAACCCAACCCAACCCAACCCACTACTTAATAATTGCACTTGCCCCTAATCTTCACTTTCTCATACCAAACTTGCCTTCATTTCTATCTTGCTTTCATCCCTAAATTTGGCAAATCATTCAT
Source organism: Allium cepa (assembly GCA_030765085.1). Lineage (NCBI taxonomy): Eukaryota > Viridiplantae > Streptophyta > Magnoliopsida > Asparagales > Amaryllidaceae > Allium > Allium cepa. The sequence continues at coordinate 622,909,964 of CM060928.1, forward strand.
ACTTGTTAACAAAGCCATCATCACTCAATACAACAAATCCACTCGCTTTACACTTCTCTTTTCATTTTTGGTGCTTATATATTTTAAGCTCATATGTCATTTTGACTGTTGAAGTTATATACAATGAAAGAAAAAATGGAGAGACTTGTTGCCTTTTCCTTCACTTCTGGCTGTGTTTCTCACTCAAGCGTTGATGTTGTTGATACAAGATTGAAGAAACCACAACTAGAACCAAATCGTACTCCGAATCGTACACCATCACGTAAGCATTTGCAATTTTTTTTTAAAACTTTGTTTAAAAGTTGGACTTCTATAGGTTAAACATGTCTGTGCTTAAAAATGATTCATTTCTAGCAAATATGCATCTTCGCACTAATTCTACACTTTTTCTTAGAATAACGAAAACATGTCGACAACTGCTTGTTTAGGATAAACACGCTTGTTCATGATTTTCTAAGTCAGAATTTTGATCTTGTTAATTGTTTATATAAATTTATACTGTGTCATAATACTATAATTCCAGATGATGAATTATGATTAAAATCATTTCTGGTTCCAATGATATTTCATCTAGCTACCAATAAAGTATGAAAAGAAGAATTTTAATGACTACAAGAGTACAGTGTACTTTCTTCAGAATTTTACTGAAGCTACAATGAACTCTTTTCAAGGGTGCAATTCTAAAGATTCTTGAGCGTAATGTATTAAATTATACTCTCTTTTTTTCTTCTTCTGAAAAGGGGAGGTCATGTCCAGTGGAAAACCAAAAGCAAACATATCAACAAAAATACAAAAATTGATCAAGAACTTATCCCACATATTCCAATTCTACAAAATAGTAGACGAAGACGACGAAGACGAAGACTATGAAATGGTAATCGGGTTACCAACCGATGTCATACATGTGGGTCACATCGGGTGGGATGGCTTCAGTAGTGAAAGCATAAACCAGATAAAAAGCTGGGACAAAAACCCTGGTCAAATCTTCTCTATTCCTACAATATCACTGAAGCAATTTGAGATCACAATGGCTGCTAAACAAACCGATGATGCTCATCAGATTTACAGTGGTCCACATTGATTTTTTTTTTTTGCATGGACAAGATTTGGCATAGTAGTTTTTGTGTCATTTTCTTTGTCTTTTTTGGTGAGGAATGCATGTGAACTTTGTATAGATTAGCATTGCTACCTATTCTAAAATATTTCTACACTTTTATTTTGATATATATAATTACGGGTGGTTTGTTTTGTTTTGGTTGTTGGATTAGATGATACAAGTGTTTGTTTATGTGAAGTCATTTGCTGCATTTTGTATGATATTGTAGCTTTGTTTAATTACTTTATATGCTCTCTGTCTTTTGCGCAAAGATGAGAATGCTGAATGTGACAAACAAGGTAAAGTTGGAAAGCAATGTTTACTGTAATGAGGGGGGACTTGTGCTTGTGAGCAGTAAATACAAAGATCCAATTGATTGATAAATTGACATCACACCTAACTTAAACTTCATAACTTCTCTTTCAATGCAAACCTACAAACAAATTGAAAACACTTATTGGTTTGTATACATATGCTAGGTACACCGCAGTGATTTTTGTCCTTATTCTATGAAGATGTAGACTTTGTCAGTACTCTTTGTTTACTTCTATCATATGATATTTAATTTCCTATTGGGGCAATTTGATTGTGGCAATGGATATTCAACTGTTTGGATTAATTTTTACTTTAGAAGAGCATCAAATTATAAATATGGTTGTTTGTGCTTAACTGAAGATCAACTTAATTTCATCCATCTATCATATAGATTAGTTACAGTACTGCTATTCGGGAATTACTCTCCTTCGCTCTACTCTGGTGAAATACCTAAGCGAAGTTGCGCGGAATGTAACAAAGTAAACATTTGTTTCATTATTAATGTTTTCTTTTGTATTCACATCATAAAAAATCAAAAATAATAATAAAATAAAACGGTTTCTTTTTCTTTGTAACTTTTTTGTGTAGATCTAAGTTCATATTAAACAAGGATTATCTTCACATTTTGTATATAAATATAGACTATATGATGAACTAAATATGAAGCAAGTTGATTTCATTATAATGCTTATTCTCTAATTATATTTCTCTACTCTCAAATTTAGCATGGTACCACAACAAGAGTAAGAAATAAAAGATAAAATGAAGCAGCCGATTACTCTCTAGCATACATCACCAGAAGCAAGCGGGTCTAAAGCATTTAATAGTTTGGGCTCAATTCGGCCCATATAAAAATATCGCTTGTACTCTATCTATATTGTAGCTGTATCCGATTGTGCATTATTATGATGCAATATATAAATTTTTCATCCAATAATCAAATACAATTCATTTGTCTGAAATCAAAGTGTTGTTGTGTACATTCAATCATCAATTTCTTTTAGGGTATTAGCCCAAAATTCAGCTTAACAGCAATCATCCTGGAGTTTAAGAAGATAAAGCTTCACAGCAAATTTGGATTTGACTATCATCACACAAGATCCATCACTTGATACACTACAAGGATTACGGTCATTTTCAATGGCTCCAAGTAGTAGGCGGTCGTCGGAAGCCGTCGGTGTATAGAGTGCGGTTTTCGTCCATTTTCGACGGAAACGACAACAGCTTTGCGACAGCCTCCGAGGCTCTGACAGCTTTTTTCGACGGCAATTCCAACGTTTTTTCCGACGGTGCTGACGTCCACGTGGCTTAAAAACACACCAGAAAATCGTTGGAAGCCGTCGGAGTTTCCGATCGGTTGGTCGATGGAAGCCGTCGGAATATTTCGACATATAAGTCGTCGGAAATTTTAAAAAAAAAAATTCAGCAGCCCAATAGAACATCAATATCAATATATATCATAACATATTAAAATCATTATATATATATATATATATATATATATATATATATATATCAGATATGTAAGCTAAAATCAATATCAATATCAATAATAATATAAAACGTAAACATTACCATCTCAAACTCAAACATTCGAATCAATATAAACCAAACCATCCATCATCAGCCAACTGCAATATCTAAATCCAACATCAATGTATAATATATACATCCAAAATCAAACCCTACAATCAATATAAAGCACCAAATGTCCACAAATCAACCTAACCATCTCTCATTGTATATATACACAAGTTTTAAAAACAAAAACTGCAATACGTATCTCATGACTCGTCATCGGCTCCGGAACTATCAGACGAAGGGAATGCTCCATGATGCTCCAAATACAACCAAACGTTGGTTCAGTTGCTCCATTTGCGCTGCTCGGAGGCAATCCTGCTCCTGCCGCTATGCAATCCGCTGTCGAAGCTCATTAATCTCAGTATTGTCCTGATTCTTTTGTGAGGCCCGAGCCTACAAAACAAGTCGAAATATGTTTAAGTTATTGCGTAACTTTTATAAAAATTAAGCAAATTTTACAACTTAGTTAACTTTTATAAATTACCGATTGATGTCGAGGTCATAGCTCTATTTCTCTGTGTCGGGTCCATAACGGTGTCAAAGATAGCATCCTCCTCATCAGTTGTCAACTGCTTCCGTCCCGAATGCTCAAGCATCTGCGCACGTGCTTGCATGAATCTTTCCTGTAACGCAAAATCAAATACAAATATTTCATGACATTATTATAATATTTTATAACTAATTAAAATGATCATTATTAACAACTTATAACTTAAAATATACTTACATGTGCGGCGTATGTTTTATCATCCTCGTGTCAGGCATACGTCACCGATCCCTCGTCGTCGGTCTGCCCGACGACATGAGTATGCGCAAATACGTCCATATACGAGGCATATGCCCCCACGCGCTCTTTCATGCAATAATTGGTGTATATTATTATTTTTCATATAAATTTATGTAATAACTGTTTGCAATTAACCAATTTACCAGTTCCTCGTGATGATAACTAAAATGATTTCAAGCCACCACAGTGTGTGACTGGATTTTTCTACCTATTCACCGAGTTTCTGTCTGACTCTGCCTGCAAATTAAAAATTAAGATTATATTTTACAGATATAAATTATGTATTTTCTACTGAAAAAATTAAAGTGACAACTGATAGACTTATCCTGAATTCATCGCCACCCCCACAATGCGAGCCAAGTATCCCATACACTGGTGCCCATCCATTTTGGTTTCTTCTCGAATTTTCTGATTGGAGACATCGTATCCCGGTAATTCTTTACAACTTTGGAGTTTCAGTGGCGTTGGCAAAGAGAAACATTCTCCTCTTGTAGGTCTACCGCATCTTGTATATATGTTGAAAAAATATAAGTTACACATTTACACTTAGTCAGCAAATTGTAAAGTGATTATGTATAATGATATATAATTTTACACATACCAAGAAGTCCTGCCAAATGCTCTTTCTAGCATGCTTTGAGATCGGACTCCATTTCGACCAGCACGCAGTCGTATGGCTCATGTATGCCTGCCTAGGCATGCTGAGTACAATATTTGAAGGTTCAAGCTCAAAACCCCTGCATTAAATATGATACGGACAAATCATGACTAATATATCATATAAAATGTTTATAACGCTGAAGTAAATTTAATACTTACGAGTCATCTGCTTTCGGTAGCAATCTAACTACCGTACGCGGCGCCTCCTATGATGGCCATTGTCATCATCACCTCCGCTGCGATCGGTCCTTCACGGAGACAAAGAGGGAGAACCAGACTGTGAAGAACTCCGCCGCCACCTAAAGAAAGACATCTGTAATACATGTCATATACACATTGTTATGGCAAAACATATCATTCAATTATGAGTAAACAAATCAAGTTTAACATCAATAATTGCATATAACATATAAAAAAGTGTAACATCAATACTCTCATAAATTACTTTTTTTTAACGTGTACTACTAAATCAGTCCTCGTCGTTTTCTGATTCAGATTTGGTCTCGTGCTCTATATTGTTTTCCTCTGTGGTCTCAAATGCTTCTGCTGATACATATGATTCACCATTTAGAGGTCTAAAATTTGTTTGATCATCTATCATTGTAATTTTTCCATTTTTCTCGATATCCGTTTGGTACGCTTGTTCATTTGGAATATTCTTTCCATTAAACGTAAAGCTTGTCTACGTTTTAAAAACTTCCGATCAATCTGCTTTATCTCATTTTAGAGATGGATAAGGAGTATAACAAACTTTTAGGGCTTGTTTTGCTAATATAAACGGATCGTACTTATGATAACGTGATGTATGTTTTATTTCAATAATATTATATTTTTGGTGCATGTTGATTCCAAAACCAGAAACATTATTGAACCAGTTGCATCTAAACAAATAAACTTCTTCCGCAAGTCTAATGGAATATGTTAATTACAAAACCAGAGTTAACAAGCCGTAAAAATCATTTATGTGATCAGTTGGATCATCACAACCTTTAACATATACACCGATATTGTTAGTTAATTTGCCAGCTTCATACTCTTTAGTGTTGAATTTGTATCTATTGACAAAGAATATCAGATATGTCTTGACTTTTCTTTTTAATCCCATCACAAGATGTTTCAACCCTTCTTCGACCACACAATTTACCGGATCATATACGTGGTTCAAAAACTAAGTAGCATTTTTTTTTCCGATATCGTTGCTTGGATGCTGTGATTCAAAAATACTATATATATAAATAATATATTGCGTTATAATGATACACACATGTATTATGCAAGCAAATAATTTTAGATGTGTGATTTAATAGTACCTAACAAATGGCACAACTTCTGCACAGTTAAGAAGAATATATGTGGAGGTTACATGGTAATCTCCGTCGTCCAACCATACTTCCACACATTTTCCAACAGGGCGTCCCTGCTGTCTAAAAATAGATAACACTAATTCACAATAATCTTGTTCAATGCTCTCATTATTTCGCGTAGAACTTTCAAAAGATAAGTTCACATGGTCACTGAAATAATGAGAGAAAAAGAACGAAGCTTCTTCTTTGATACATGATTTGCATATCGAACCTTCAACTCGTGCTTTTTGTCTCATTTTTTTCTTTAGATGATTTAAGTACCTGTTAAGAATAATTATGATTAAAATTTATTACATGTAGTTAAACTAAAATTTAACATACTCAATATTAATACCTTTCAAACGGATACATCCATCCATATTGCAATGGACCTCGAAGACATGCTTCAAACAGGAGATGGACGGGTAAATGCTCAATTACATTGAAGAAACTCGAAGGAAATATTTTCTCCATTTTGTGGAGCAGTATAAGAATTTCTTCCTCAAGTTTATGTAGACGATCAACTTTTAACGTAGTTGAACGAAGCTCCTTATAAAACAAACTAAGTTCTGTTACAACTGTCGAAACTTTTATGGGCAACAGTTCTTTGAAAACGATGGGTAAAAAATATTCCATCATTACATGACAATCATGACTTTTCATCCCTTACAGTTTACCGTTCTTATAGTTGACACATCTACGTAGATTATAGAAAATCACATCAGGAAATCTTAATCCTTCCACCCACTTTAACAGTACTTTAACTTGGTTACTGTCTAGCTCATAACATGCTTTGGGTTTTTTTGTCATTTGGCTTTATATGAAGCTCAGGATGACTGCATATTGCCTCTATATCACGTCTTGATTTCGAATCATCTTTAGTCTTTTCTTTAACATTCAGAATCATGTTAAATACATTATCGAACATATTTTTCTCGTTGTGCATCACGTCCATATTACGACGAATTAGGATATTTTCTCAATAAAGCAACTTCCAAAATATACTTTATTGCACCAACTATGAATCGTCGATTTACCTTGTATTCAATTTGTTCACCAGTTTTTGACCAAATTGTTCATGGTCGTAGGGTCCCAAGTCTATTACTTGCAAAGTTTTTTTTCTAAAAAAATGATTAACACGGAGAAAACACCGATGACAGTCAAACCATGAAATTTTCTTCCCGTGCGGTAAAGAAAATACTCGTGTTTCTTCCATGCAATAAGGACAAGCTAGACGACCAGCCATACTCCAACCTAAAAGCATTGCTTACGTAGGAAAATCGCTGATGGTCCACAACAGAGAAGCAAACATAGAATTTTTTTCTTCTAAATGTCATATATTTCAACAACTTCATACCATAATGTTTTCAACTCCTCAATCAACGGTTGTAAATATACATAGACCTTGTGCTGGATCATCGAGGCCAGGGTTGATAATAGTGAGAAACATATAAAGAGTTTTCATACACATCCACAGAGGTAAATTGTAAGGTGTAATGATTATAGGCCAAGATGAATATTTTGAACTAAATTGAGAGAAATGTGAAAATCCATCTGTACGTAAACCAAGTCTAACATTATGGCTTTCCGTTGCGAAAGAGGGATATGTCTTATCAAAATGCTTTCATGCTTCTCGATTAGCTGGGTGTGTTCGTACCTTGTTTCTATGTTCTCACATAGTGCCATCTCAAATGATGCGTGGGTACAGAAGATGCATATAACCTTTGAAGACTAGGAGTGATGGGAAAGTAATGCATACGCTTGTATGGAACTTCATTTCCCTTCTTTTTTCTTGGTTTGTATCTTTCCTGATTACATATTTTACAATTCCTAAGATTGATGTCTTCTTTCCAAAACAACATGCAACCATTTAAACATGTATCTAATTTTTGATATGGCAAACCAAAAGCAGGCATAAGTTTTTTCACTTCATAATGATTTTCGCACATTAAATTATCGGTGGCATATGCTGTTTTGCAACTTGTACTATAGCTATAAACCCGACTTCGGTGAAGTTATATTTTGATTTCATCGCAATATATTTTACAAATACTGATAGTTGACTACTGCTTGTACAACCATCCCAAATGGGTTTCTTAGCATCATCCAATAAATCATAAAAAAATTTGCTCCAATACTTGGTTCTTCTTCGACATTAACATCGTTACCATCAACTTCACCAGTAGGGAATATTGAACGTGTTGCATCTTCAATCATATCTTCTATGAGATTCGTCGGAACAATTTCAGTATCCACCTCCTCCTCCGAATGTACGGGATTAGGTGCTATAAGTTCTCAATGATGATCTCACACCAAATAATTCAGCATGAAACCATATTGGTGCAAATGTACTATTACCATATCTGCTATCAAATGCTTCAATAATTTGCATCTACGAATTTCTTCATCGTTCCCATTATTTCTTAAAGTAAATTCAATAAAAACGTGTACACCATTTTAAAAATGTTCACTTATTGGCCTCCAATTTCTCTTCTTCGTGGATACATCCAGCTCCGATCGATAAAATAATTAACCATTTTTCTTTAAAACATAAAAACGTATTAGTCATTTACGTGTTGATATTTTATTTTTCAATAAATCATACATTTAAATTTTCACAAATATATAATATTATTCTATTTAATTTAATTTTCAAATAAATTTACACAAATTATTATATGAATATAATTTACAATTTTTAGGTTATTATTCTGCACTTTGATGGTTGGTCATCCTACTTCCCATTACAAACATAGTAGTAGTTATATTTTGTAAATCATTTCATTTCAAATAATTCAACAAAATTTTGGTAGCGCTTCCCTTTTGTTCCCTATATCGTAAACATATGCGTGTACATAAGGAACAAAAAGATAGTATTGTCGAAATTTGGTGAACCATTTAAAATGAAATTATTTGTAAAATATAATTACTTTATTGTGTTTGTAACTTTTTCAATACGGAAAAATCCGACAAATATTGTATCGAATGAATGTAGGTGTCAGTTCTATGATAAAAATGAACATCCATACAACGATCACGTACTATACTTGTCAGATGAGGCCAAAACTCTCTAAGAGATTTATAAAAAGTAAAGTGTAGTATACAAAAAATTTACAATAATTTATTTACATTCCAAGAAATATATACACTAAATCGTTGTTTTCGTCATCATAAAAACCATACACTAAATCCTGAGCATCGACTCCAATTAACCAAACTAGCCCTAATGCACGTGTGCACTAATTGATTAACACATATACACCAACTAACGCACATATACACTAGATAATTTTTTTTCTTAACATTTAAATGATAAACAATTATAATAACAACCTAATTAGCATTCAGTAGGGTAAAACAAACAATCAATAGAGTATTATACAACTATTACAACAAATTAACCCTATTTAACAAATCAAAATTAATTAGGGTTTAAGAATAAAACCTGATTGGAGATTGATGAAGGGTCTATGATTTTCGAGAGTGGAGAATGATCAAATTGGAGATAATCAGGGAGGCGCGGGTGTTGGTTGACGATGGGGAGGTGGTGGTAGGTTAGGGATTTGGTTGATTTTGGGGGAGAGGAGATAATGAAGATGACTCTTGGCCTAGAGCCTGTATACACGATATTTTCCGAAGGTCGTCGACTGCTTATTTTCGTCGGTTTTCGACGGACACTATATGTTATTTACGAAAACACCATGGAGTCATCAGCCATCGGCGACCGTCAAAAATCACCGTCGGCGGCCGTCGGAAGCTTTTTTCGCTATTTACTATCTTCCTTGTAGTGATAGCCCAATTAAATGCATGAGAAAGTAGCACATCGTTTGATTTTTTTGAATTCACTTTAAGAGAGGTCAAGGAGATAGGTGCCCTACCAAGAAATCAGATTCTTGGCTGCAACAAATCATCTCATCTCAGTAAAGCAAATTCATAACAAGGAAATTCAGAAATGAGATTCAAAAAACAAGAAAACTCATTTGAAATTAGAAAGAAAGTAAATGTCATGCCAAGATTTCATCAGATCACAGACATCATTTGAATCCGGCTACAACATACTTGATTTTGCATTCAAATCATCTCTTGCGAATTCAATGCACCTGAATTCCAGCATTGTTGTAAATTCATCTCATCATAGTTGAAGGAGGTCAAAATTCATCAAATTCTATTAATACATCTGATTCTCAGCAAAATACTGCAACAACAACAGAAGATCTAATCAAAACTATAATTATCCCTCAAACCCAACTCATTACCGCACATCTTGATGAGGATAACTATCTATTATGGAAATACCAGATAGAAATGGCCATTTGAGGTTATGGACTTGAAGGCTTTTTTCTTGGAACACCGCATGTGCCAAGAAGGTTCATAACTGATCAAGATAACAAGGTGATACGAAATAATGAATATACGAAGTATCAGAGAAAAGATAGCTTGATAAGTTCATGGAAGCTCTCATCAATCAGCATAACCTCTTACCACAGATAGTATTATGTAAATCATCAAATGAATTTTGGTCAAGAATTGAACAAATCATCAATTCTCAATTCTCAATCAGCAGGCAAAATAATGCATTATAAAAGGCAACTACAGAACATAAAGAAAGAAAATATATCAATGAGGGAGTACTTATCAAATATTAAGACAATATGTGATCTATTAGAGGATGCAAGACACAAACTATCTGACACAGGACATATATTAAAAACTCTAAGTGGTTTGGATGAGGAATATGAGTCAGTTGTGGCAGTGATTTCATCTAAGGAAACTCTACGATCTATGCAATATGTGCATTCAACATTACTAGCTCATGAAGGAAGACTAAATCAAAGGAAACCATCTAATTCAGACTTGTCAATTAACTATGCTACTAACTCTAAGAAAACCAGCACTATAATAAAATAGATCAACATTATCAAAGAGGTGGCAATTAAACAGGACTAGAGGCAGAGGCGGGTAGAATAATAACAATAGACGTAAATGCCAAATCTGTGACAAGATTGGCCATACAGCACCAATGTGTTACTTTAGATTCAATGCAAATTATGTACCAAATCAAAACTCTAATGGATAGAGATATGGTAATCCCAGTGCAAATATTGCTCAAGTATAGCAAGACACAAATGCTCAATTAAAAAATACGAAAAATCATCATCTGAATGATGTTGCCAGACCAAAGCACAATCAAGATGAGAGATGGTATCTTGACTAAGGAGCAACCAATCACATCACAAGAAATCTTGATAATCTAAACTTTGGCACTAAGAAATACAGAGATAAATAGTTAGTATGCATGGGAAATGGTAAGTCTTTTAAGGTCATTCATACTAGAAATGCCTATATCAAAAGTAAAAGGCATCTGTATCTTAATAACTTATTAAGAGTGTCTAAATAAAAAAACGTTACGAGTGTATCATAATTACTAATTGATTAAAGATATATTGAGAGGTGAAATTCTTTTGTAGGGTGGTGTAGTCCAGGGATTATACAGGTTTAATCTAGCTAGTTGTAAAAAATCTACAAAAGTTTAAAAGTGCTATAATCTATTTGAGATATCTTAGGCAGGAAGAAATAGATATATTTTTGATTTGTGACATTATAAATTAGGCGACCCAAATGAAAATGTAGTGAAACAAGTTCTTGCTGTAAGTAAAATTTCTTATGAAAATATAGCACTACTATATGTTTGCACATATTGTCAAATGGGATAAAGCCATAAGCTTGCATTTACTGATTCTTTAACTGAGTATAATAGACCTTTAGAATTAATTACTACCGATCTCTAAGTCCAACACCCATAAATTATGATTATGGTTTTATTATTATATATCATTTGTTGATGCATATTACTTGGGCGTATTTTCTAAAAGCAAAATAAAAAACTTATAAACTAGCGATTCATTTTATAGCTCAAGCTGAAAAGCAGACTAGTAGTCAAGTTAAAATCATTCAGACGGATGAGGACTCAGTTTAAAACACTTAGCGGTTTCTTTCATAATAGGGAACAATATATCGAACTACATATCCTTATACATTTGAGAAAAATAGTTTAGTTAAAATAAAACATAGGCATATAGTTGAGTTAGGTCTTACTTTACTTGCTAAGGCATCATTACTCTAAAATTTGGGCCTGACTCCTTTAGTACAGCAGTATATTTAATTAATAGGTTATCAACAAAGGTACTCAAAGGAATAAGCCCAATTGAAAAGCTATCTGGTAATAAGCCAAATTATCAAAATCTAAAAACTTTTGGGTGCTTGTGTTTTCCAAACTTAAGACCTTACAATGCTCATAAATTAAGTTTTAGAACATCTCCTTGTCCCTTTCTAGAATATGGAGTAAATCAGAAAGGGTATAAGTGTCGTGATAATAATGGAAAATTTTCATAAGTAGGTATAGAGTAATGAACATGTATTCCCTTTTTGTAATGCAGATATAAAGACAACTAAAAAGGTATACGATCTAAGAGTGTTAATACCAGAAATACTATTTACTTAGATACAAGTTATAAAGAGATTGAGAAGATAACAGGAAACTCTGATTCATAACTCATTATGTCTAATGAACCAGACCATAAATATACAGGGCTGGCTGGTCATCTCAATTAATCAATTGCACATTCAACTAGTCAAACTCAACATATTAGTGAGGAAAATTCATCAAATCAACAAAAGTAGTCAAGAAGCAGTAATGATCAAGTCGGTATGGAAGAATCATCTCAAGATCAACCACAAGTTAAAACTGGCCATCATATGATTACAAGAGCTAAGAGTGGCATATTCAAACCAAAGATATATACTACAATAATAGTGCCTAAAGAGGCAGAAACATTCAATCAAGCAGTAAAGGACAAGAATAAAGCGGCAAAGGATGAAGAGCACAATGCTCTCATTAAAAAAATAAAACTTAGGAGTTAGTGCATCCACCAAAGAATAAAAACATAATTGGGTGTGGATGGACTTACAAGTTAAAGAAAAATCTAGATGGGAGAATGGCAAGATATGAAGCAAGAATGGTTGCTAAAGGATATACACAACAACATGGTTTTGATTTTAATGAGTCATTTTCTCCTGTGGTTAAACCAACAATTATAAGAATTATTCTCACCATAGCCTTGCACTGAAAACAGAATATTAGACAATTAGATGTCAATAATGCCTTCCTGAATGGTGGACTGTAGGGAGAAGTATATATGGAACAATCACAAGGCTATCAATAAAATATGAAACTTGTGGGCAAACTAAATAAGGCTACATATAGCGTCAAACATACACCAAGAGTTTGGTTTGATAAACTGAAAACCACTTTAGTTGATTTAGGTTTTCCGTCTAACAAATCAAACAACTCATTGTTTACTAGAATCAGAAAAACATCAACTGTGTATATATATATGTGTGTGTGTGTGTGTGTGTGTGTGTGTTGATGATCTTATTGTGACAAGTGATGATGATGCAGAAATTAGCAAACTCATTCAATACTTAGATAAACAATTCTCAATTAAGGATCTTGGCAGTTTAAATTATTTCCTAGGGATAAAAGTCAAGTGAAAATCTAATTCAAAGATTACTTTATGCCAGAAAAAATACATCATAGAGATTCTAACTGAATAAGAATGGAATGAGCAAACCCCAAACCTACACCTATGATAAGCAATTAGCATTTCTTCAAAAATAGGGGAGAATCAACAGTATGTTACTATATCTAGATTAGATATCTCTTTCAATGTTAACAAAGTGCGTCAATTTGTTGAGGAACCATTAGATGAACACTAGAAAGCAGTAAAGAGGATAATAATATATCTAAAAGGGATAACAGACTATGGTTTAACATTAAAAACATGCAAAGATCTCAACATAGTTGGATATGCTGATGTAGACGAGGCAACTGATTTAGATGGTAGAAAGTCTGCCACTGGTTACTGCATCTACATTGAAAATAATCCCAGTGTCGTAGTGTTCAAAGAAACCATCAACAATCTCCAGATCCAGCACTGAAGCTGAATATAGGAGTATAGCTAGCATCACAACCGAGATAATGTAGATACAATCATTAATAAGTGAATTGAATATAGATGAAAGCATCAAAGTGATATTATGGTGTGATAATCAAAGTGTAGTGTACTTATCAGCGAATCCAACACTACATGCAGAACAAAACACATAGAAAAAGACATGTACTTCGTTCAAGAACAACTACTAAAAGGAAAGTTACTAATAAAGCATATATCTGCAACTTACCAAAGAGCCGATGTACTCACCAAAGCTCTAGCACCAAGAAACTTTGTTAAACTCAGAGAAGATCTAAAGGTTGAATGAATCAGCACTAGATCCATTCAGAACACCCAGATCTAGCAAGATTTACGTGCTTTAGAAGCTCAAAAATAAAGTGAAGTTGTAAGGTTATAGAGGAATTTGAAGCTTGAACGATTCAAACTATAGCTAAAACATCTTAGATCCAGTAACTACATGCTTTAGAAGCCCAAAATCAAGAGAAATCATCAAGTCTCAAAGGAATCCGAAGCACAAACGATGCAAACCCCAGATTCAACTGAAATATTACGGATTCAGCAAGTATTAAGTGTCTTGGATGTATACAAGCCAAAAAAATTCATCAATTTTGATGTAGTTTTTGAGATCCAGTCGATGCAGCGGGAAATTTGTGGATTCACTAGAAACCTTAATATCAGTTTAAGGGGGAGAGTGTGAAATAAAAGGTAAAATGAAGCAGCCAGTTACTCTCTAGCATATATCACTAGAAGCAAGCGAGTCTAAAGCATTTAAGAGTTTGGGCTCAATTCGACCCATATAAAATATCCGTTGTATTCTATAATTTTATCTCATTGTATATTATTATGACGCAATATACAAATTTCTCATTCAATAATCAAATTCAATTCATTGACTGAAATCAAAGTATTGTTGTATACATTCAATCATCAATTCTTTAACAAGATTTTATGTTATGTTTCCAACCATCTATTGTCATAAAACACGATTTCTTATCTATTCAAAGGATCAAACTCTTCGTAAACATTAAAAATTCATTTATCAACAATTTTTCAAAAATCTCAGACAATTTCAATACTCCTTTCAAAAAAAATCCAAGAAACAATTTCAAGTCTTAATTCATCATCTCTCTTATGGTATAAAAGATATTTGCAATCTTCATCATCATATGAGCAACAAGCTGAACTTCTATTACCGTAACAAAGCTATAACACTATCAACAATATGCAATGTACTATCATCACCCTTCCAATCATTAAGATAACAACAATGATTTTGCAAATACCAGGTTCCTATTTACTTATGTCTCAATTAATTCAGTTTTCACAATGACGCAATAGACCATGTTATTGAAAATATGACTCAAATCTATCGGCCAGAAGAAAAAGGAAACAAATCAATTAATTTAGTTAATTAATTGGTTAGATATACAGTAAGAGAAGCTAGATATGTGCCTTTTTCTTAGAAGGAGATAGACATCTATATTAAATCAAAGGAAAATCAAATCTTGGGAAAAAAATGAAAATGTTTTAAAATTTATACAAAATTGACTACCTACTTTCCTAATTAATTTCATTTCTTTCGTAGATTCGGCTTTATTGTACTTCTGTTTAAAGAGGCCTCAAGCTATTGGAAAAGTGTTTCGATCCTCTCAAATAATAGTTCCTCTTAAATATTCTTCTATAGATTTATAATAGAGATAAAAAATTTCTGCTTTAAGAAATCTCTACCATTTTGTAATATCTCTCTGAATTAGTGAAGTAATAAACTTGTTGGGTCACCATGGACGTAGAATACAAATCCGAACCATGTTAAATCTTTTGTGTCTTTTCTTTCTATTATTTGATCTTGTATGGTAGTGCAATTAATATTGAAGTTGCATCGCATTCAATTGATAAAAGTAAATCTTGCATAGCAGCGTAATTAATATGAAGAGGATTCATAAGCTTCGATGTGGGAATAGCGAAGCTATAGTCAATTTCGTAACGCTAAGAGAACGATAGCTATATATGTGAGAATCACTCCTCTGGTTTATTTTATTAAACTATATGATGATATGATATGTTTCTCCATGCTTGTTTTCTATGTTTGAACATCATGTTTTGGGTGCGATAATATGTTTTCTTAGTTGTAGAAATAATTCATGGTAAATACATATTGAATTTACACAAAGAAAACACTTTCTCTTATGAATTATAAAAGTGCTATTAAACCTCTTTAAACATGAATAAAAATGGTTTAATATGTTTTACAAAAAATTTATAAACACTAAAACTCATTTCGGCAACGTTTTGAAAAGATATTAAATTACAGTCAAAATAGACACATCGCGTAACGGCAGTTCATGATTTCATGCTATAAAAGTTAAATCAATGTGTAGAGTGGAATATAGTTCAGAATTATTCGAAATAAGAATTTTCCGGACTTTGATAACTATAGTTTCCAAATGAAAGAGAAAATTCAAGATTTCATTTTGTAAAATTTGAGATATGACCAAATCAAGTGTTTAAAATCATCACGTCTTGGCAATTTGTAAAATATGGATTTCAAATGATAAAAATAGATATTTTTAAATCTTTAAAAAATATGAGATAAATTCTAAAAATATTTTAAAATATTTTAAAAGATTTTTAAATAGAAAAATAGGATATATAAAAGGCTTTAAATGGGATTGGTAATACGAAGCCCTTAAAAGCCTATTCATCGACAATTTAATAAAGGAATTTGAAAATTTATGAAATAAGATTTCACTTGGGTTTTCTTCCAGAATCATTTACAAATTTTTTTCAAATAATAAATCAAGTATTTTAAAGACTTTAGAGTTGATAAATAACTTTTCCACCTTATGGTGATGGAATGATAGTCTCTAGTCTTGGGTTTCGAAAACCAGTTTCCTGCTCTCCCTAGTTATCTGGACTGGGCCGACGAAGGGGATACTAAATTTAATTTACTTGGACCACATCTCGCTAAGATAAAAGAAAAGGAGATTTGAAGTTTTCCAATTGTTAAACTAGATTTTAAAAATTAAGATGTTTGGTGATATAGGTAACATTCTGGTTAAATTCTGTATTAAACTCCGAGGAGGGAACTTATACTATCCGTGTGAATTTAAAAGGTAATGTCACCGTTTCAACGAATAGTACGGGTTGAATATGGAAATTATTATTTGAGTATAATCAATATAATTTCTATGGATCCCTTTTTACTCAATAATGTTTTCTTACGTAATTAAACAGAAATGATCTGGTATTTTCAAAATTAGAAAGAGGTTTAATAATCCCGTATATGCTGAAAAAGAAAATAGTTTAAAGACATATATCTCTATGAAGATATTTTACTTGGATAAAAGATATTGTTTAATTGAACAATAATTACCCACATACTTGACATCATTTTTCGATAATTGGTTCAGACAAACCGGAATTGGATTTAGGCCATTCCTATCTGAAAACCACTTCGAACAAATATACACGTTCGAAAGTGAAGACAAGTTGAAGACTATGATTTTGAAGATGGAGATCTTTATAATGTAGGGTTGCTTACCCTAACCTCTGGAGTAATTCTCATTTTGAAATTTTCGATGTAAGGACTGCTCGCTACTAATCTTAAGATGATTCCCAAATAGGATGTAGTATGAGGAGTGCCTTCGGTTTGTCCTGTTACTGGACAACGTGTATGGACGAGTGTTTGACATTGCATTTCTAAGACCACGTACATTGATTTTTACAAATGTACATCTGTTTGGCGGTTAGGAGATAACTCCTTTTACACTTAACACCCTTTCCTAAGGCGGATGAACTCGGGGGTTGTACTTTTGTGGAAATCAATAGTGTGTTATTAGAAATGGAACGTGGCATTCAAAGTAGGATTTGTATTGTAAAAGATAATATGTTACCTCAGGCCTCACTCTCGAAATGGCTAAAACAGGGTATGTCATAAGTCTATGTAGGTCGCACCCATTAGGGTATGGTCATCACTTTTCTAGATTACCCTCTATATATTGGGTTTTTTGTATATTCTATGGCCATGGATAGGTTAGGAACGACCATGGTGATGTCATATGTCATACTGTTTAGTATCATTGTGTTAGTCACTGGAAAGGGGTAGGCCTGTATTTCCAAATGCAGAGGATCATCTATGGGTCCTCGGTAAATTCCTCTAGAAATGTACTATAAGAATGGTAGTCCCTTACCTTGTCATTCTATGGAGTCCATTCTCCAATAAGTGCATTTTGACTTAGTTTTATACCTATTTTCTATAATTTCACAAATGTAATAATTTCGACTATGATTAATATGTATTTGTAATCTAAGACTATTTTAATATTACTAGATTTTACGTAGCAATGTTTGGTGATCATAAGGTAAAAATCCATCCATTTATGTATGACACGATCTTATGAGATACACTTTGTTTTCATAAATATTCGTCTTTTGAGTTTTCTCACACTAGTCCCATGATTAACCTGGAGTTTATTTTCTTTATCCTTAAACTTCGAGTGCCTTATTTTTCCAAGCAACCAAGTAATTCAGGTCTAGCTTGGAACATTTTAGAGGAGCTTAGAGCAGGAGTTGGAGTTTCCACTGTAGATGGTTATCCATTTCTATTTCCACTGTGTTTATTTACTGTTTGTATTCAGCATTAGTAGGGAAAGAGATTTATAACTATCTAGGCTGAGATTAGGATACACTTTGATGATTGTATTTAAAATTTCTACTGTAAAGATTATATTGAAATAACATATATTATTCCATTCATGTAAGATTTTGTTCTATCTTTATTTTTCTTTTTATCCTTGATCAATTTGTCTTTTTGGCACTTGGATATTCAACACATGAATACCGTGGATGTATTAGTATCGTTTTTTGAAGGTCGAAAAGATGGGTCGTCACAGTAGTGTAGAGAACCTTCTCTACATTCTTACATTTTTTTCATCGCTTCGCTTCTTTTAGCTTAACAATATAACATTCCCTTCCGATGCTCTGGTCTCCTCTTACTGATACGACCCCATTCTCTTATGGAAAAGCATTAAGGAGCCAGTGCAATCTTAAAATTTTCCACGATCAATCGGCCCAAAAAGGCATTATACGTCGAATATTCATCTATCATAACAAATGTTTGGATCTGCACAACCTTGCAGTCTCCATCACCCAGCTCAATCGATAAATGTAAGGATCCAGGATTTTGGTTATTTGAATTTGAAATAATTAATTAATTTTAAATATTGAAAAGTTAATTTTATAAGACAAACAACTTAAATTTCAAATATAGCGATTTAATGTGATGAAAATGATTTTGAAAGCTAATTTATATTCCGTTTAAATAAGAATAAAAATAATAAATTTTTAAATTTGAATTTAAAAATGATTAGAATGGTTTTAATAATAATTTGTTTTAATTAACATGTGAAAATAGCCTTCCGGACACTGTCTTGGATTTTGATGAAACTAGTGTCATTGGATCGTAATAGTGAATTATTGTATGTTAACGAATTTCGTGGCGATCGAAAGTATCATTTAGTCGTGCGAGCTCGAAACGTGCAGAAATTAATTAAATGAATTAAATTAATATAATTTAATTTTTAAATCTAAATTATGTAGATGATGGAATTTGATCCCGATACCAGTTTCAATGTATTCAGAGTAGGGGCATTGCATATAAAACGCCGGGCGGTACGCCTTGATTAGAGTTCGGAAATTTAAAGTGTGAAAGTGGTTGGTTATTTTTCTATAAAAGGACCTTAACATCCTTCGTTTTGCAAAACTATAAATTAATAACGTAGCCGCCATTAATTATTATCCATCATCCAATAGCCGTAGTTCATCTAAGCCGCTAGGGGAGTTACTGGCCGTGGGTATCAACTAGGAAAGTGTAGAGCTCGTTGAGACAGGCAAGAAAACCAGTTGGATTGATGATCGACGAAGCGTGGCGGCGAAAATATCAAGTTGAAAGGTGTGATTCCCTTTCCATTTTCAAGTGAACGATGGCGCTAGGGGGTTAGACCACCGGCGTTGTGCGTGGCATGGATGGGACGATCTTCGGCAGTGGAGTGGTGGTAGCAGGAGGCATAAGGCAACGACGGTGAACAAGGAAAGTCACAACTTGGTTTGAAATTCATCATCTTGAGCATGAACGAGAGGAGGAAGAAAGGTAATTAAGTTAATAACCTAATTAACTAAAGCTAATTATAATTTGATTATCTCATACATTCGTTAATTCATATCTTGTCCGTACGAGGTCCAATCGAGACGCCGTCTTCCCCTTTACGTTCGTATCTGGATTACCTACGCGATGGGGTTGGACTCATCAAATTTGGAGCTTGTAGGAATTTGTGTGAGAACCAAACTTCCATTCGATTTTAATTGAAATCAGAATGCTTCAGCAAACATGGAATTTTGATGAGTTAAACTCACATCTCTGGCTCACACATATTTTATATAAGTGTGGAAATTTTATTGATGCTTGTTTGTTGCTTGTTTGGATGATTTACTATTTTATCAGTTGGTTTGGATTTATTATCGTCCTTGGAGCGGATGAACTTTTATATGTGCCCGCCTAGTAGCGGATGACCCATATTATACAGGATTCCTCACCATTGTTGATTTTACTTTTCATATATATTGTGATATATGATTTGTTGGATGCCATATTTGATGATATAGACATGATTTTGCTTATTTAGTGCTACGGTAGCACTTGGCCTTATTTTTAGTAATTTGAAAAACTATAAAGTAGATATTTTTATTTAAAAAGATTTTAAAGTGATTTTGAAGTAACATATGTTTTTAACAATTATTCTTGAATTATTAAAAGAAGGAGTTTATTATAAATAAAAAAAGGTATGATTTTTGGTATTATAAACCGATAGTTTGTTTCGAATTGTATGATAAAGGTTTTAAAAACTTAATAAATAAGTTCATCTTTTATTTTAAAGGAAATACGGTTTTAAATAAGATAGAAATAGTTTGAAACAAATATTCCTGAAATGGTTTATATAAAAGATTTATGAAAGTAATATTTTATAAATAAAGTAATGGATTAATAGACGGTGTTTATAAACATTAGAAATAGATTTGCAATTGATATTTGGTAAATAGAGTTATAAATAGAATTTTATAAATAAAGAGATTTTATAAAGAGAAGTTTTATAAAATAGTATGGAGATTTATAAACATAGTTTTATAAATATGGAAATGATTTACTGAGATTTGTATATAGATTTGTATAGAGGAAATACATTCACATTCTAAAAATTAAAATAATCTTTTAAAGGAATGTTTTGAAAGTAATATTTTTCGATGGAGTTAAATGGTTTTGAAAGGTGATTTTAAATGTACTAAGGGACGAAGACATAGATTTCAACATTTATTGTTGTGATTGATGTTTTTGAGAAAGCAAAGAAGGCAAAGACTATAACATTATTGGTGTAGTAAGTGATTTTCGAAAGGAAGTGATTTACATAGTATATGGAATTTATATAAAAATAAATAGTTGGATCAATATACTACTATTTTGGGTTGTCGTAAAAATGTCTTACGCAACATTCGTTTCGACCCAATAAAGCGTGTTTCGAACAATATAAAGATTTGTACATATACTCATTATATATTTAAGTATATGGAGATATTTTCTTAGTGCTGAAAAAGAAATGGTTTGTGAATACACTTATACTGTTGAAATAAGTATACGAAAATGTTTTTAAAATATCGAAAGATTAAAATGGTTTTGAGAACATATCTTCTTAAAGATATTTTTGAGATAATTATTAATTAAATAGGCCTACTGACTACTTGTGTGCTAGGTTGTATTTTTGACTATTTTTGGTTCCTTGAATTGATGTGGGAATTGATTAGTTATGCACTTAGTACAAGGCCAATTGAGCAGGTTTGATTAATTTTTGGTGTTAAGAATAATGATTCAAGTAGTGCGGAGTGATTATGGTAATCCAATCTACTGAGCTTCCTTCTTGGTCAAAGGATAGCAAGTTGAGAGTTGGAAACATGATAGGTCTATGAGACTTGGTTTCTACATGAGTTCGAGGGCTTCTTATCGATTGTTGGTTCAGAGAGACCTGGATCGGATTTATTCGAAACCACTTCAGAAAGATGTATGCGTTAAATGCAGATTGGTTTAAGATGATGATTTTTGAAGACGAAGATCTTCATGATGTATGGCTGCTTGCCACTAGCCTTATGATTCAATATTATATATATGGTAAAAGTAGTACTTCATTCTGAAAATCTTCGATGCAAGGACTACTTGCTACTAATCCTAGGGTTAATTCCCGATCAAATGTAATTGGAGAGTGCCTTTGGGTTGTCATGTTCTCGCATAACTTGTATGGACGAATGTCAGATTTACATTTCTAAGAACCACATACATTAGTTTCAACAAACATACATCTATTTTGGTGGTGAAGGAGGTAATCCACTTACACTTAACATCCTTCTCTAAGACAAACAGGCTCAAAGGTGGTACTTTTTGGAAATTAATTAATGTGTAGTTGTAAATGGAAATGTGGCATTAAAAGTGGGATTTGTTGTTTTGTGAAAGGTAATACATTACCTTAGGTCTCACACACCGGGAATGACAAAAAATGGGGTAGATGCGCTAAGGCTATGTGGGTCACTTCTATTAGGATATGGTCATCACCTTTCTAGATTACCCTCGATATATCAGTTATGTTGTTTATGCCTGTGGCCATGGATAGGTCAGGAATGACAAGAGTGATGGGATATTCGATACTATTATAGTAAAGGCAAGCCAGTTCTGTGTTGGTAGAGGTTGGGTCCTTAGGTGCATTTTTTTAGAGGTGTACTATCTTAAGGTAGTCCCTTACCTTATATTTGTATGAAATCCATTCTCCAATACAAGCTTTTATGGTTTTAGTTGTAAACCTGTTATGCTATCGAATTTAACAAATGTAACAATTCCAGCTATGATTATGTAACCTAGACACTATTATAATGTGTTTTGGTTATTGTAAGATAATAACATGTCTATGTTTATGTACGACGTGGTCTTACGAGATACCTTTGTTTCGAAAGGTTTTTATAACTTTAAAAATCCTGTTGAGATGTGTTTTCTCACACTGGTTTACTAGACTGATCTAGGTGTTCTTCCCTTCTAATGCTCGAGTCAGACCGAGTATATTTACAGATTTAGTTTGGATGCCTTGAAGCTTCCGAAGAGAAGCTCGAGGTCTTCAAGTCATATTCATATTTATGTTTATTTTCTACTACATTAGTTATAGACCGATCTAGGTGTTCTTCCCTTCTAATGCTCGAGCCAGACCAAGTATATTTACAGATTTAGTTTGGATGCTTTGGAGCTTCCGAAGAGAAGCTCGAGGTCTTCAAGTCATATTCATATTTATGTTTATTTTCTACGGCATTAATTATTTAATATATTAGCATTTATGAGGATAGGTTGTTATAACCGTCCAGGATGATGATTAGTGATTTTTTGTTGCACTATGATTGATGTATGTATATTACAGTTTCTCTTTTGCAAAGATCACCGATATTATATTATATGTTGGCCCACTGCATTATGAGATTATGTGTTGTTTTGTTTTCTTTATCTCTTCTCTTCTTTCTTTTTCTTTCCCATAACTTTTCGCCTTTTCGTTCAATTCGAGTTGGATATGAATGGTTTAGTGTCATCTTAAAATGTGCTGAACTACGGGTCATTACAATAAATCAATCATCCTAACTAGTTGTTTTGACTCACCAGTAAATCCCTAAATCGTAGATTTATAGGGTTTAATGTCCTTTTAAACAAGATGTCTATCGAGCTTCAATTATGCACTAAAACTCGGTGCACTTCACCAGGGTCAACAATAGCTGAAATCACCATGGTGTCAAAGGTTGACACTTCAACACAATCAGAATTTCTATTCCAGAATACAATATCATTCGTTATCATCCTTTGTTGCTTAGCCAGAGCTTCGTCATCTATGACAAAGCAACTCCCCCATTGTGCGCGCTTTAATGAGCTCGCATATCACTCCATCTCCTTCCACTTTTTTTTAACTTGATTGGGTCTCATGTTATAGTATTGATAACTAACCTTCTAGCAGCACACCTAGGCCCATCTCCATAGGGTCTAGGCTGATTCCCTTGGGAATTCGACCCTTATGGTCAAGCATTTTTCCCGCCATCCTACGGATCTCTAACATATTGTTGCAAATTTTCTTCGTTATCAGTTCCTTGATTAAACCTCTCAAATGTCAGCATTCTTTGTGTTGTATCCATGGGTTTCAAGGAAACAACTGTACTTTTTAAGTGCCTTTCCTTTTTAGTCGCATCCTTCTAGGTTTCTTTTTATATCGTTCCTTATTTAGGAAGGTATATATTCTACAATATGTCATTTAGAGGCATGTACTCGTCCGGCCTCATATTCCTCAGGTGCTTTTTGGATTCCTTCCTTCAAACATCAGATCCCTGATTCCTTTTCTTTTCATTATTAGAATTTCCAACGTTTATAGCCACATTATCGAAACTCTCCTCAGTCAGTTTAACTACTAAGTTACTTGGACTAACCTCTTTCGATTGCTCACCATTGGCCTTTTCTATAGCCCGACTCGTTTCTTCCAACTATAAGAACTAGTTGGCCCTCCAATGGAATTCCCTAAAGTCATTGGTTGTTTCATCTTCAACCATTTACCAAAATCCATGTTGGGATGTATGCCTCGGACCAATGCTATAAATACCAAATCCTTCTCCAGATTATTAACCTCCTTTACTACGGCGTTAAACCTATTAAGGAACCCCTTTAATGATTCCTTAAATGTGACAACCCACTCCCCTTAACACGCTAATCCAAAGCCTAGGGTGACTTTCAAACTCACGTCGATGCTAAGAAGTATGATCTATCAGGTTTTTATAACATTACAGAAACTAAAAATAAACAGATATGATTGAAGATATACTACACATCCAGAACTCACAGTAGAAGGAAACAAAATATAAGTACAGAAAATAACCATCTTAGAAAACTGTATATAGTCAAATACATAGTACACATAAATACCACTCATAGTCTAATAAAATATTAAGTACCGATATGACAGATAGTTAAACGGAGAGTAAATAAAAAGACAAGTAACTCCTGTGATAAGCTTGCCTTTTCATGCACTGAAATCGGACCAAATCACCTGTTTCCCTGTCTTCCTATGGTTGGGAAAAGAAAGGGAAAATGGCGGGTTAAACAAAAGTCTGGGGAATTAGTACATGTTTAATACATGATGGTTATATGCAGTTGAATTTAACACTACTCTATGTGGTCTAGGATGTCAGACCAGTGTCTATGGGTTACTTGATTGTTTCACTTAGGAGTTTGACTTAACATATACCTACACTTGTAGCTTGTATGTGCTCTTACAAGGAGTGAATAGCTAGTCCAACCTTAACAAATGATCAGCTAATAGCTATTAAGGCTTTTCGAACATAGAGTTATCCTACCATTTCCCTTATGGGGTTACACTTCACACATTACGACTGTGGGTAAATACTTTGCATAGGTTGTCCTATAATTTTCTTATGGAAATAAATTTCCCATATCTATTACTACGCGTACCGCAGATACGAATGCAATGGGGTTAGTTTTGTAGCAAAATTCGGACGTTTGTGAAAGTTTCATTTTAGCCTTGTTATATTTCAATTAAATTTTCTTATTAAATTTTCCGCTAAATTTTCAAGATGTTACATTCTCCCATTTTAAAAGGATTTCATCCCTAAAATCTCAAAGGATGGAAAAATGTAATTCATATATGTAACAAAAGCAACTACAACCATCTACTCATCCATAGGAAATCATTGTCCTTGTTAACTTTTCTAATGCATTACATATATATAAAAGTGTGAAATGCACGTGAACTTATACTAATGCAAAGTGTAGGCATTCTCCTGATCTAGTCGACCTCCTGTCATACAAGTGCTAATGCCATGAATACAAAATGTACGGAACAACCTAAGTAAGTATACTTGTAATTCTACATGTATGCGCAACTATTCAATCCATATGCGACATCCATATGCATAATGCTCAACAAGGTAAACAAATAAACAAGAAATCATGTGAATGTGTGTGTATCATCTGTTAATATCTCGTTTATTAACTTCGATGATAACAAACTTGATAAAAATAATATACATTTATATAAAATATGGATACCAATGTTTTGCCAAGTTATATAGTATACAGTGCAGATATTATACAAGTGTTAAATCAAAGACTTTATAGTATATTGACTCAAGAAATGGACATAAAGACTCGTGAGTATAAAGACCAAGATATCAAGACTATAATATAGTATATGGAATCATAGAATATTGTTAAAGTCCCTAGTAGCAATCTTTAATCTCTATCTCTTATTTTCTCTCTTTTATGTTTTTAAAACAAAAAACATTTCAAAATAAATTTTGAAATACTTTATAAAATTTTCAAAGTTCAAAATGTTTGTCAACTAAGTTCAAACTATTTTACAAAATATCAAATTATTTTACAAAGTATAGGATTTTCAAAATATTTTAAAATAAACTAGATTTCGAAATATACATGCATACGTCGACAGATTGGTAGATTGTATGTCGATATACATGCTGCGAAATAGTTTTTCAAATTTTGAAATGAAGCATTTATTCGTCGCAACTCTTCGTGAATGGACACATCTGTTTATACATTATATAAAAGAGTTTCAAACGAATTATTTAGCAATTACTATCTTATTTTCTTCCTTTCTCTTACTATCTTGAAAACTCCATTGTAATTATATTCTTTTCTCATTAAAATCAAATAGAATCAATTCAAACTTCTTCTCATTGATTCAATATTACATTCGTACTGTTTTGAAATAATCTCTCTCTCAAATTAAAGATCAAAGTTTTATCCAAGAGGCTATATGATCCATTGTATCAAAAGTTCAATAAATTGTCTTTGGAAAAATCATCAAACTCTATTTTTGATTGCTTGGGTGTGATTGTAACTCATTCAAATAAATTAGGCGTGCTTGGTAGCCTAGAAATCTGAGTAGGTGTGCTTGTTGCCCGTCCAAATCAAAAAGGTACACCATGAGCCTGGAAACTCGGTTGGGTGTCTCATAGTCTCAAAGTCAAGATTCTAATTGGGTTTGTCTTCTACCTATTTAAGGATTGGTATTTGAAAAGAAATATGTACAATCAGTTGTACGGTTTTGATGTAGAAGAGATCCGAACTAGTATAAAATCTCTGGTGTCATCTCTCTAACTCCTACTTTATTTTATTGTTTTTATTTTATCTGTGATTGCATCTATGATTGATTGTTGATTTAATTCTATGTTGAAAATCTGTGATTTAATGTTAAACTTGAAACGAATTTAAAAAATATACAAAAGTTAGAAAACATTATCCATACCACCTTTATTGTTTAATTAACCTTAAGATTTATAATTCCGCAACCCACATTTGGTATCAGAGCACTAGGTTTTCAAAACTCGTAATTTGATTTTTTCAAAGTTTAAATGGCTAATAATATTTTTAACACTTTTGTAGCCAAACAATTTTTTGAAACCAATATGTTATTAAAAACTTTTTGTTTTTAAGAGTCACTTGATTTCTTGAAAAGGTATGATTTTCAATTGGAGGAACAAGCTTGTTATATGGCTAATGATGGATAGACACTTGAAAATCAAACATCACAAATCTAGAAAAACAAGTGGCGACTGGATAGTGGATGCTCAAGACACATACGATTGGAAATCTAGAGATCTTGAAGGACATTGTCTACAATGATGGCAGATCAGTTAACTTTGGAGGTAACTCAAAAGGATATGTGATTAGCATCGGCAATATCGAAAACTCTAAAACTCCTACTATTTCTAATGTTTTGCTAGTTAAGAATCTGAAACATAACTAGCTTAGTATTAGTTAACTTTGTGATAAGGGTTTTAAAATTAAATTTGAAAAAGACAATTGCGATATTAAAGATAATGAGTGAAACATTATCTTTAAAGGGGTACTAGGAAATGTAATGTTTATATTTTAAATTTGAAAGTGTCCAATGATAATTTATGTCTTTTGGCTGAATCTAATGACCCTTAGATTTGGAACAAAAGATTTGGTCATTTGAATTTTAAACAACTTTCTAAGATTACTAGATATGGACTTGTTTAGGGTCTTTCCAAAATGACTTTTAATGTCAATAATTTATGTAATGGCTGTTAATTAGGAAAAAATTCATAAAAGCTCTTTTAAATCTAAATATATGATTTCTACTTATCATCGTCTTAAAGTTCTACACATAGACCTTTTTAGACCTTTGCAAATATAGTCAATAAATAATAATAAATATGTCTTTGTAACGGTAGATGATTTCTCGAGATTTACATGGACACTTTTCTTAAACTTAAAAGTGAAGTTTTTAAAATGTTTAAAATTTTAACTACAAGATTCAAAATCAAATGCCAACTAAAATTAAAACGATTAGGATCGATCATGGAGATCTGAAAATGATAATTTAAAAAATTGTAATAAGAAAGGAACTACGCATAACTTTTCAATTCCAATAACACCATATCAAAATGGAATAGAAAAACATAAAAATAGAACTATACAAGAATATGCTAGAACAACGTTAAATAATAGTGAATTACCTAAAAAAATTGGGCTGAAGTAGTTGCTATGGCATGTTATATCTTAAATAGAATTTTAATATGTCCTTTAACTAAGAAAACTCTATGTGAATTATTTTATAATAAAAATCCTAAAGCACCTTATTTTAGAGTTTTTGGTAGTAGATGTTTTATATTAAACACAAAGGATAATTTAGATAAATTTGATTCTATATCAAATAAAGTAATTTTTATTGGTTATTCTAATAGATAAAGCTTACAAAGTTTTTAACACCAGAACTAACACTATTGAAGAAAGATTACATATTCTATTTGATGACAATTTTAAAATCAATAATTCAAGTTTCGATAAAGAAGAAAATATTAATAAAACTAATGAGATTACAAATAATGAAATCACTAACGATGAAAATAATAATAACTCTAAAAATTTACATCCAAATAAACGAATAAAATATTTGAAAGTTCATCTTATTGAAAATATTCTAGGAAATATAGAATCTGCGGTAAAAATAAGAAATCAAATAAATAAAATGAGTACTATTGCTTTTATCTCAACCATTGAACCTAAAAATCCAAAAGAAGCATCATTGGATGATTCATGGATACTTATTATGCAAGAGGAATTGAATTGGTTTATCAAAAATGATGTTTGGGGATTACTTACAAGAGCTGAAAATCAGTCTGTAATAAGAAATAAATGGGTTAAAAAATAAATGAAAAGGATAAGTCATTAGGAATAAATCACGGTTAGTTGCTTAAGATTAT
The DNA here is from genome assembly GCA_030765085.1 of Allium cepa. Classification (NCBI taxonomy): domain Eukaryota; kingdom Viridiplantae; phylum Streptophyta; class Magnoliopsida; order Asparagales; family Amaryllidaceae; genus Allium; species Allium cepa. Next base: position 622,939,136 of record CM060928.1, read on the forward strand.
AATTAGGAAAGAAGGTAATGATTTTGATGAAACCTTTGCTCCTTTAGCTAGATTAGTAGTTATTAGAATTTTACTTGCTTTTGCAAATCTAGCTTAAGTAAGTATGATAGACTTAAATCCTATTTATTACAATCTAACTTTGAAATAGGAAAAGTAAACGGTAGTTTATTTATTAAACTAAATAACAATGATATTCAACTTTTACAATTATATTTTGATGATATTGTTTTTGGATCAATAAATGAATAACTAAATAAAGAATTTTTTGATATAATGACCGAGGAATTTGAAATGAGCCATATGGGAGAAGTAACATTTTTTTAGGATTGCAGATAAGAAAACTAAAAAAATGGAATATCTATAAATCAAAAAATATGCTAAATGTTTAGGTAAGAAATTTGGTATGTCAAATATTAGTGGAACACCAACTCCCATGCCAATAAATGAGAAATTAAATAAAGAAGAAAACCTAAAAGATGTAGATTAAAAATTATATAGAGGTATGATAGGTTATTACTCTATATAACTTCTAGTATAGCAGATATAATGCGTAGTGTCTGTCTGTTTGCAAAAATATCAAGCTTAACCTAAAGAAACTCACCTAAAATTAGTAAAAGAATACTAAGATATGTAAAAACACACACTAGATTATGGACTCTTGTGAGACGGTCCGTCTTTATCTCCACAGAAAGACACATCATCATGAAGAAAGAAAGGGATAGAGAAGAGAAAAGATAGAGAAGAAAGAAAGAAACAACCTCAGAATCTCAATAGCGGAACAAATAAATTATATTAATCACATAAGTATTACATAGTATACAACATCTATCACAGTTATACAACTTATACAACACACACTAGGCAGTTATAAACACCTGTCTAGGCACTACAACTCAAATACAACACAGAAATACCACCACCGCGGAAAACTATATATCTACAAACGTTGAAGGATCCTGCTCCATTGGTCCTCTAGAATTCAACAAAGCTAATCTGAATCACTTGGCTACTCGTAAAAATTTGAGTGCCCAAGAGTTTAAGAAAACATAAAATAAACTCCAGCTCAGACATTGGTCTGGTGTGAGTAACAGGTTAAAGTTGCTTAAGTTTGAAAATCCTTTGAAAACAAAGGTATCTCGTAAGGCTTCCCGCACATAAACACGGAAAAGTTTTTACCTTACGATAACCAAAACATTTGATAGGAAATCTAGTGATATTATAATAGGGTCTAGGGTTTTCAAATAAATAAGAAATAGCTGAAATTGTTATAGGATTAAATTCCAGCATACTTGCCACAAAGTGGGTTATACAATCAAAACCATAAGGGCACGTAGGAAGAATGGATTTCCATCAATGGTAGGGCTACTGGGGTACCGCCCGTCACAATACGTGGCCTAGATCACCGTACCGAGCATTACTCCCAATCCCCTGCAACATAAGGCCGGAACTATCCCTTACTGGAAAGTCCTGAACAAGACAACCCCACAGTTGTTTGCAACCAACTGCCCTCACAGCCGAAATAAAAGGGACTTCTAGACAGGGGAAGATCTTATCCTACTTGAGCGTGACTCACTTAGCCTTGCTGCACCTCCCTGTGAGAAATGCGGATTACGGATCTTAAGGCTAGGATTAACACTAGAGGGGGGGGGGGGGTGAATAGTGTTAATAAAGAATTACTAAATCTTTTTCAGTTTATGTTAATTTAGACACCAATGTATGTAATATACAGACACAGATATGATAACAGAAACAAACACAGATGCAGAAATAAAATAAAAGCAGTAAAGGAAAGAACACACTGGATTTTATACTGGTTCGGAGTTACCCTACATCCAGTCCCGCAACACAAGTACAGATTTCCTTTCAAAAGCAATTGTACAATTACACCCTCAGTTTCAAGGCTACGAGGTACACCCTCCAGAATTTCTATCCTCTGGGTAGAGATACTGATTTCCGGGCCACAAGTTTATCCAATTGATTTACCAAGGCTATAATCAAACCTTTTCTCTCTTGATTGATTTCCAAGGCTACAATCACACCTTTTCCCGCTTAATAGATTACAAAGAAGCCTATAACTCTGAATAGCATTGAGAACCTTGTAGAGATGGTGATAGAGAATCAAACTAAAAGTAATCGAGTTCGATTCAATGTTGATTTCGGCAGAGTAATGGTAAGAATATGTATTAAGAAATGTGGAAGAAGAAGAGGAGTGAAAAACCAGAAAATCTGACATAAAATTCGTTGAAACTAACCCCTATTTATAGAAGAACAACAGCCATGTCCATTCATGAAGAGTTATGATAAATAGACACTTCTTTTGAAATTTAAATTTTGAATTCAACTGACACCATGTCGACATGGGGTACTTGGGCATGTCGACATCCCAAAGGATTTTTTGGTGTTTTGATTTTCTTTGAAAATAACTTTTATTTTATATTAAAACTATTTTAAACTTTATTAATATACTTGACTATAGTTAAAATTCATAAGTAAATATAGAGAATAATATATATAGAATTTAACTATAATTTTATATTTAAATCTAAATATAAATAAAAGTTAAATATATTATATTAAAAGATAGTTTGAAATCAGGAGTAATTTGACTTTCAAATTAAGGATAATTTCGAGGCTAAAATTATTTAAAATTAGGATAGAGGGTTTTGAATCTTTTAAAAGGAAAATTTTGAAAAACATTTCGAAAACATGATATAATTTTGAAAAATCATTTTGAATAAAAAGTTAGCGGATACAAAACAATGTTCCACTAGATTTTTCGTAGGTTCCATCCTACTTAGAGTTCCATCCCTTTAACAGGCTCGAAGTGGATTCCATTCCACGAATAAATTGGATTTTAAGATGCCAATGCTTTTCTACGAGTTTCAACAAAATTCCTAATAAAAATACTTAACCTTGAAATCTTGAACTCTTGATAATCTTGATACTTATGAGTCTTCTATCTCGATTTCTTGAATCTCTATACTGTACAGTCTTCATTCTTGGTACCTGCATGGTTAAATCCTGCTTATACATATATATCTAAACTTATAATGTTAGTATTTATATTTTATAATCTATTCTAAGGTTGTTGTCATCAAAACCATCATTTTACGGACTAACAATCTCCCCCTTTTTGATAATGATAACCTTTGTTTATAAAATATTACTTCTATCCTAATAACTCTCCCTAAAACTAATAAACTCCCCTTTAATTTATGCCTAACTTTCCTATTTTATATTTCTTCCCCTTCGTCATAAAAAAAAACTCACTCCCCCTCATTCTTGGGCTTCAGTACCTGCATTGATAAACTATACAACGGAATATATAATATATAGATTAAGAAATAATTATACTTATGAACATGATAACTAATCAAAGACTATATATACTTCAATGTGTGTGTGTGTGTGTGTATATATGTTTTACACAACAAACTTCAAACCAATATCAAGAAATCAATCCACACAGAGTACCAATCCAGACCAAATCAATCAAAGCGGACAGATAAAAATCAAACGTTACGTGGAACTTCCACCCATCCTTCTTCTCCAAAGATTGGGTCTGCCTTAATAGCATCCCAATTATCATTGTCATTGGTGAGAGAGACAGGAGGATGTGCTTCGTTATTATCCTTATGCAGAGAGGAGATCATCCATAATATCGCATCGAAGTACCTTTCTTGTTCCTTGATCATCTGCATTTGAATCAATTCTAAGTGAGGCTGGTTACATAGAATAAACGAGAGAATATTCTTGAACGAATTAAGGGTTTCTTCAAGATTTTCGGATTGATTGTGAATAGGATTAGCCATAGTTGAATTTGTGAAAGAAATAAAGGATATAGATGATAAGAAATAAATTTTAGTGAAGAATTCTAGAAGAAACAGGTATTTATAGGTGTAGAAATTCGTTTGAAATGAATAGACATTTGGTAGTTATTCAAATTTCAAATTCAAAATCAATTGTCATCTCTGACTAATACATGTCGACATGGTCATATAGGGGATGTCGACATGGGTTAGTGAAAAATTATGACTAACTTGATTTTGTGAATAATTGTGTGTGTGTATATATTTATATAATATACTAACATTTATTCTGGAGATAGATAAGGTAGATAACAGAAACGAAATTTCATTTCATTGCATACTACGATAATACAACGATTAAGCATATAACAAACTACATGAACATTCGAAATAAAGCAAACTAAAACAAATACAACAAGATACGAAAAGATAAAACTAGTTAGAGGATGATGATGATGAAGACAATCCAAGTTTCTTGCTGACTTTGGAAATGAACTTGTTCATCTTGGATGAAATTTTATCCAACTTCTTACTAACGGATCTTTTAAGAAACCGTTGATTCTCAACAATCGTGTTTTGGTTTTTGAAAAGGGTTTTGGTGAATGGATTAGGAGGATAGTCAATGCTTTCCAAAGAGGTTTCACCTTCTTCTTCTTCTTCAATTTCCATTTCATCCCCTTCTTCTTCTTCTTCCTCTTCTTCCATTTCCTCATGAGCCAATCGCTCTTCTTTTTCGGCAAGGGTCTCATAAGGTTGAAAAACAAAAGGAATTTTCATAAGCAAAATGTTGGAATGATTGAAAACTTTTCTAGAAGCAAATTCTTCGCCTTTGAAATCCACTCCAAAATAGTTAAAAATCCGAGTGAGATAAATTCCATGGTATAAAGTATTCTCACCCATTTCAAGATTTTTCAGATGAAGTTCATCCAAAATAACTTGCGCCCAATTTATGTCATAATTTCCAAAAATAGCAAAAAGAGCTTTGCAAACTTTTGAAGTAGGATTGTTAAAATTCCCCGATCTTGGGGTCAAAGTATGTTGCAAAAGAAGATTGAAAATTCTTGCCTTTGGACGAAAATTTCGATTTTTGAATTCAAAATTATCAATCCCTTCGAAAATGTGATGAAATGTCTCACGATCATTTTCATCGATTTTAAAATTAGAAAGATCCATTCCCGTACACTTGCAATTGAGAATTGTACCCAAAAGATCACAATTCAAAAAAATTCTTGTGCCTTTGACACTACTCCAAATTTCATCCTCATTTCATGATAAAATCCATGGTTTATATTAGCATAGAAATTTTTGAGAAGATTTGGATAGCAAACAAAATCATTTTGAGAAGCATCGATAAGATTAAGAACTCCATTGTTTGCAAAAAGAGAATCAAGTTCATAAGAAGAAAATCTTGAAAAGTAGCAAATTTTCCGGGATGGACTTTGGCATAGTTAGCATAATTGATGTATGCTTTTATTGCCTCCGGATCATTGAATAATTTCTCTTTGATTTTTCTGGAAATTCTCATGGTAGAGGGATTGCTTGAAGAAGCCATTAAAGTAGAGAGTAGAGAGCTTGAAGTTATGAAGAGAGAATTTGAATATGAAAATGAGAGTGAAAAGATATGATAAAAGATAGTGAATAAATAGATTCTTAAAGGACATATTCTCTGGTCAAAAGGTAGCTTTTCAGAGAATTGAATGAAGTGAAAAGGTAGAGGGAAATTCAAACATTTGAACTTGTTTAAATAATTTGATTTTATAAAACTTTATTTATTTCAAAACTAGGATACAAATTTTGTTTGATTCCATACTAAAAAAAATTTGATTTGAAACTCTGTTTAAAATCTTGCTTTCAAATTTTCAATTCATTTTAAAATTTGAAAACCCGACAGGTTTAAAACCTGTAACAAAACATATGACACGAGCCACACACTCAATTCCCCAAGCCAAAATCTCAAATCTTCGAGCAACACACGCATGAGACTCGAGAAAAACTCAAGTACCCCATCCTCAATAATCCCAGGCTTCACCAGATTCAAGAATGCATCGTGCACATGCACGGTGGCTCCGACCAGCTATGGTCAACATCGTCACCCTCCCAAAGTCAGCGACGACACCCACAGACCATCCAAACCCCCAACTTCTTCGATTCCACTCGAAATCGAAATCAAGTAGCCAAGCACAAAAACTGGAACAAAACCCATAACCAGAAACATCCTCGACCTTTCGCAACGCCGATCACCTGAGCTCCAGCGCTTGCAGCCACAACTTTGCCAACATCCCTACTTCCAATTCCCAGAGTTTTATTGAACTCGATCATCTAGAGGCACCGTGATGATAAAAATACCTAACCTAGTCAAAACTAGGGTTACAAACTTAACATGATCGCCGCCGCCACCACGGTCACATGCACACACATCTGGTATTTTTCCCACCATCTCTGATCATCCTTGCACCACCAGAGAAAACCCCGACCTCCCCGAGTAAGTAGATCACCAAAAAACCCCCCCAAAACACATTATATGGTCAACCTCAAACTGCTCCACCAAATCAATGCTAAAAATTATGATTTCATTTTTAAAAATAAAGTTTTAAGTTTACGATTCAGATCATATACCTGAATCATTGAATTAGGATGCTTGAATTCTTGACAAAACTAATGCTACCCTGTTCTTTTGGTTTTCCAGAGACATTCAAGTCTTATTTTAACTTAAATAAAATTTAAAAACTTATTCTATAATTAAACAAACAAAATTTGTTTGAATTCTAAATCCTAATAGAAACTAGATCAAGAGAAAATGAATTTTGTTCGAATTCTTAGCTTTGAAACTAAGCACAGTCAAGACATAGATACAACAGCCATATACACATCCACACACACACACACACACATATATATATATATAGACACACACACACACACAGAAATGCACTTTTAAATATACACACAAACGTACATATTTCTAGAGATGATCAGGCAACCAGATTCATACTTAAGATTTTAAAATGACGTTACTCACCTGTTTGAAAATGAAGAACAGAGCCTTCCTTTGTTTTGAAAACAGCTTTTGAACTCTTTTTAAAAAAATTGAGTAGTTAGAATATGCTACTAACTTTAAAACTTGAATAGATGAGAAATGTTTCTTTGATTTAAAAACTTACATTGCTGAAGTATGAGCTTTGTCGCTCAAACTTGATTACAAAACAGAATTATAGTTGTTTGCTTTTGAAATCTCAGGTTTGCAGAGGATGTTCAGGCTAATGGTTTAATGTTGAAAAAGAAATACAGGTTTCTAGTTTGCAAACTTCTTGACTTTGATTTCTGGTCTGAAGAAGTATTTGATCACTGATTTGTTTTTTTGAGAAATTGTTTTGAGTTTTGTATAGGTTGTTGAATTGGATTTTGAAGATGATGTTTACGGGTTATTGATTTGAAACTTGAAAATGGTTTGTAGGCTTTTGAATTGATTTCTGGTTTGAGGAGGATAATTTTCAGATTTTAGATTTCTGATTTTGCTTTCGAAGTTGAAAATGAATTACATGTTGATAGAATTTAATTTTTTTGAGAGATTGTTTTGCACGGTGAAGTTTCTCTTAACTTTGAATAGAAAAAGATAGAAAAAAGAAATGAGGAAGGAAACTTATGTTTATATAGGCTAAAATGATTAATTTTAAAAATAAAAGAAAAAACAAAATTAACAATGACACTTGTAGAAACACTCACCATTTGTCATAATTCTTGTTTATTAATTTACACTTGTTACAAATGTTGTAATTTTATTAAACTTGTCCTTTAAGTAATTAATACTTATTTATAAATGTTAATAAAAGCTTTTATATTAATTTACTAATTCTTATCTAAGTTATATATATATATATATATATATATATATATTACTTTTAAAGAAAATAAAACCAATTATATATATAAATAAAAGCTTATACATATATTTTAATATTTTAAAATATCTATCTTTTGAATTTCAATTTTAAATTCAAATAAAATTTGAAAAAATCCAAATTAAGGTCAATTTATAACAACAGTTCAGTTTGAAATAACAATTCTATTTTTATTAAAATCAATTTATATCTATATATATATATAAAAATAATACATTATTATTATATGAAAATAACCACCTTACCCATTTAAAATAATTTATAGAAGAGATTATCTTACTATTTATAAATTACTTATATTACTTAAATAAATTAATGTATCATATGTAAATTATATTTTAAACTTTGATATATAATTTCAACTCATATTTATCAAGCAGTATTTAAAAAGAAAATAAAACAAACCTTTTTAATTAATCTTATTTAAAATTTATACTTAAGCTAAATATAATTTTAAATAATTAACATTTTCCTTAAATATTTAAAAACTATATACTTATTCATTAAATTTCAAACTAAGCTTTTCTTTTTACAATATATACAAATATATATATATATATATATGTATGTATGTATGTATGTATGTATGTATGTATACACATTATAAATAGAAAACATTTTATTAGTTTTTAAAAGATAAACTTTCACCAATTAAATATTTATTTGCTTTTAAAAGTATAATTTTTCTAATTTAAATTACAATTATAAAAGAATATTGTCAAATTAATTTAATTATTAATACATATTATTAAATTGATATTGTCCAAAATTCTGGGTCATCACATCTTGTATCCAAAAGAATATTCTTTCTATTTAATTTCGTATACTGATGTTGATTATGTTGGATGAAAATCGAACTGAAAAGGTACAAGTGAAACTTACCACTTTTTAGAATATTCACCTGTTTCCTGGTTTAGAATAAAGCAAAATTCTATGTTTCTGTCTACAACAGAAGCGGAATATATTTCAATTGTATTAGCCTGTTCACAGGTTATCTATATGCAACAAACTTTAAAAGATTTTGATTTAAATTTTACTTAATTACCAATATACTGTGATAACACTAGTGCAATAATCTATCTAAAAATCTAACACATCATTCTAAAACCAAACATATAGATATAAGGCATCATTTTCTGAGAGATAATGTAAATAAAGAAGTAATTTTACTAGATACTATAAATACCCAAAATCGAATAGCCGATATTTTAACAAAACCATTAACTCAAACATCTTTTATTAAACTTAGAAGAGAATTAGGTATATGTTCCTTCTCTAAAATATAAAACATAACAACATAAAATGAATATTTAACGAGAAAATAGAAGGACAGAATTTACACATGTATCTTACCATACATCTTTTGTATATATCGACATATACTGGTAAAATCTAAAACAGGTTTCCCTCTAAAATTTGAAATGAGGCTATATAACCCCTAAATTTTGATTTATTTCCCATTATCATGTCTTCTTCTTTCTGTAATTTGAAAATAAAATAAAATTAATGGATTCCCCAAGTTCCAAACGTTCAAGAGAAGAGACCACACCCCTTTCCTTTGAAACCCCCACTCTTAGCCCTTTCCAAACCACCAACATGGCCAAATTTGTCAAGCTCGAATATGATTTGAAGCATGTACTCTATATGCTTTCAGAAATAGAGGTCGTTCGACTATGCCTCTTAAACGAATAAGAAAAGCAAGGTGCATTCTTCGCAATCTCCAGAAGTACCCAATGAATAATGAAGCAAATCCTATTGTAATTGAAGAGGATACTCCTAAACTTGTCATTCGTAATCTTGTGGATAAAACAAAGAGGAAGAGGAGGAGGAAAAAAAGGAAAAAGAAAAAGAAAAATATAATGCTAAAGACGACGATGAAGTAAAATGTTTTGGTGAAGTATGCTTTGATCAGGATGGAATTCTCGCAGAACAAAAGGGAAACTCTTATCTTCACTATATCTTTTGCCCCGTCCATAAGTCTCCTATAATCAAAAAAATCATAGATCTAAGTTTAGTATATATTAGTTTGGTTTGTTAGGATTTGGTTATATATATATGTATGTATGTATGTATATGTATGTATGTATGGATTTGTTTGTCTAGGTTTGGACTGTTTAGAATGGACATTTGAATTTGTGTGTGTTTTGAATGTTTGATTGATTAAAAAATAAGATTGATTTCAAATTAATAAAAATGGGTGTGTTATATTATTACATCATATGTAATATTTGATATAAAATAGTTTATTTTCTATGTATATCATGTAATCATGATATATTATTTGTCATATATCATATAATCATCATATATATCATTTATCTTATTTAATTTAGTTATTGATTTTAACTCTATAGTTTTTAAGTGTTTGATTTAGGGGAAGTTTTATTCCTTTTACCCATTTTCTTGACGAAAAGGGGGAGAAAAATATAAAATGCACATACGCTTATAGTCTGGAGGAGTTATATCATATTTTATGTACATGAATAATCGTGATTGTCATTATCAAGAAGGGGCAGATTATTAATACCTTAGTTACCTATTTGATGATAACAACATTGATAACAACATTATACATTCATATAAAATATAAATACTAATATTTTTCCAAGTTATATAGCATACAGTGCAGGATATTATGCAGCTGTTGAATCGAAGACGGTACAATATATAGACTCAAGAAACTGACATGAAGACTCATGAGTATAATGACCAAGGTATGAAGACATCAAGACTATAATATAGTGTATAGAGTCGTAGAATATTAAAGTCCCTAGTAGTAATCTTTGATATCTATCTCCTTAAATTTTCAAAACATTTTATAAGTTTTTCAAAGTTCAAAATGTTTATAAACTATGTTCAAACTATTTTACAAAATATCAAATTATTTTACAAAGTATAGGATTTTCAAAACATTTCAAATAAATAAGAATTCAAAATATACATGCATACGTCGACACGTCGGCAAATTGTATATCGATACAAGTGCTGCAAAACAGTTTTTTAAATTTTAAAATGATGGATTGATTCGTCGCAACCCTTCGCAAACAGACACATCTTTTATACACTGTATAGAGGGTTTAAGATGAATTTTTTAGCAATCACTCTCTTATTTTCTTCCCTCCTCTTACTCTCTTGAAAATCCATTGAAATTATATTTTTTTCTCCTCAAAATCAGATAGAATTAACTCAAACTTCTTTATACTGATTCAATATTACTTTTTTATCATTTTGAAATCATCTTTCTCTCAAACAAAAGATCAAAGTATTGTCCAAGAGGCTATAGAATTAATTGTATCCAAATTTCAAGTAATTATCTTTAGAAAAACCATCAAACTTTATTTGTATTTACTTGGATGTGAATGTAGCCGATTCAAAACAATTGGATGTGCTTGGAAGCTCGAAAGTCTGAGTGGGTGTGCCTGTAGCCTATCCAAACCAAGTGGGTGTACCCTAAGTCCAAAAAATCAAGAACGTGTGTCTTGTAGCCTCAGAATCGAGATTGTAATTATATTTCCTACTACTCGATTAAAGATTGTCATTTGAAAATAAATCTGTACAAGCAATTGTATTGTATTGGATATAGGAGAAATCTGAACTAGTATAAAATCTCTGATCTCATCTCTCTAACTCTGTACTTTACTTTATTATTTTTATTTTGTCCCTGATTGCATCTGTGATTGATTGTTGATTTAATTCTGTGTTGAAAATCTGTGATTTAATACCAAACTTGAAAGAATTTCAAATATATATACCAAAGTTGGAAAACACTATTCACCACCTTCTGTTTTTTAATTAGCCTTATTGTCCATAATTCTACAACCCGTGCTATCTAAAGGATACACTGTTCTTAATGTGTGACAGAAACAATCTAACTAGTACATCCACTAGCATCCATCGTCCACAACATGTCTTAATGACTCATTTACAACCATCCTTACCATACAACGGTGTTTACCTAAATGGTAAAGCTAAGTCCTAATGCATAAGTAATCTCCACTTATTTAACTTTATTTGGAATCGTACCAAGAAATAGTTGTGGATGGGTAGATCAGATCTTTTCCTTGGGTTCCTATGTACTCTCCACTGGATCGTCACCCCGTTAGACCTTAAAACATCATATACCCCCATTAACTTCTCAAAAAGCTCTACAGCATATGCCAAATACCATATCCTACCAGTAATTTTGAAAGGTCCTACAAACTTCGGTGCTAGCTTTCCCAAACTACGCGATGAAACCTTCACAAACATTATGTCATCCACCACTGTGAACTCTAAATCCACACGTCTCTTGTCAGCATAAGGGATTCTTCTATCTTGTGCGGTTTTCATTCTCCTACGGGTTAACTCTACTTTCTCCATTATCTCCCTCACCATGTCCGGTCCAAGAGTGACCTTATGCATTGCATCTCACCAACATAACGGTGATATTCAAGGTCTTTTATGTAGCACCTCAAATGGTGCCATCCGAATGCTCACTTGATAGTTGTTATTATAGGTAAACTCTACCAATGGAAAATCCTCCCAAGAGCCTCCAAAATCCAAGATACACATCCAAAGCAAGTCTTTCAAAACCCGATTCACTCTCTCCATCTGTCAGTCCGTCTGTATATGTGAGCAATACTTTAACTCGATGTCCAAAGCCTCTTATAGACGCCTCCAAAACTTGTTGGTGAAAAGTAGATCTTGATCGCTAATTATGCTAGTAGGAACTCTGTGTAACCTAACGACCTTCCTCACGTATAGAGTTGCCAAAGTTGCTACCATCCTCATATTCCTAATCGGTATAAAATAAGTGTGTTTGATCAGCCAATCAACTTTGACCCAAGTACACTCATTCGCTCTCCTACTCCTCGATAAACCATCAACAAAATACATAGGAATATTCTCCACTTCCAGTGAGGAATTTCCAACAGCTGCAACAATCCTCCCATCTTATTCTCCTCTACCTTTAACCTCAAACACATACATCAAGCTACATACTCTGCCACATGCTTCTTCATACCCGGCTAATGAAAGACTCTCATCATGTCATGGTACATCTTGCCTCCGTCGGGATGAATGGTCATCCTCGAACGATGAGACTTGACTAGTACCACATCAATTAACTCCATAATAAGAGGAACACATAATTTACCATCTCTCCATAACCATACCTTTGAGTCAATGGTATAATTCCTCAAATGACTCGACTTCTCTCATTTATTAGGCGTCTCAAAAATACCTACTAGCTCCTTATCTTGTTTTTGACTGGACCCAATACGTTCCATAAGTGTAGGCTGCACATCTAAAGCTGCTAGCACTCTCGAGGTAATATCTGATGATGGTCGAAAATCAATTGTAGAAATGAACTCCAGTGCCTCCACTCCAAGAACCAAGGACTCAATACTACATGTTGTCTGCTAAAAGCGTCGTCCACTTCATTTTCTTTGTTTAGGATATATGAGAACTCAAAATCGTACGATGCCAAAACTCCATCCACCTTTGCTGCCTTAAATTCAATTCCTTCTATAAAAACAGATACTTCAAAGACTTGTGATCCATATATAGCTTAAACCGCTCTCCTAAAAGATGATGCCTCCATGACTTAAGCGTAAAGACATTGGCCGCTAACTCAAAATCATGGGTAGGATAGTTTCTCTCGTGGACCTTCAACTATCTACTAGCGTAGCTTACCACCCTTCCTTCTTGCATCAAGACCGTGCCCAATCTTGTACCACATGCGTAAGTATATACTGTGAAAGTTTTGGCATCATCGGGGAGTACCAAAATAGGTGCATTAGTCAACGCCTCCTTTATCTTAATAAAAGCATCCTTATACATATTGTTCCACGAGAAAACTACATTCATCTTGGTGAGGTAGATCAAAGGGGCAGAGATCATTGCGAAGACTTTAGTGAACTTCTGATAGTATCCCACCAAACCAAGAAAAATACTCCCTTCCATGAAATTCTTCAGTAAATGCCAATCCCGAACTTTCAAAACTTTACTGGGATCAACCGCCAGTCTACTTACTGAGACAACGTGTCCAAAAAAGCATATCTCCTCTCACCAAAAGTGGCACTTTGAAAACTTTGCCTTAAGCTTATTCTCATGGAGTGTATTGAGCACTTATTCTAAGTGCAACACATGCTCCTCCTTGCTCTTTGAATAAACTAAAATATTATCCATTAATATCACGATGAACTTGTTAAGCATCCCTCTGAAAACTCAGCTTGTCAGATCAACAAAATAAGAAGGTGTATTGGTCCGTTCGTAGAGCATGACTAACCACTTATAAAGTACATTGGTGTAAGAAAATTATTCTTCTAGATACTATCCTCAGCTACATGCAACTGGTGGCAAACTCGAGCTAGGTATTACGTCCAGTGCATAAGTTGGGACCACCTGGGTAGAGGTCTTTGGAGGTGCTGGACACTCTCGGTTCATATGTCCGAAGTGACTGCAATTGCAACACTTGATCTTTGAACTATTTGTCTTGCACTCCCTTGAAAAATCTCCCTTTTTGCCACACGTCCTGCAATGCAAATCCTGCTTCTTGTCTTTCCTTTAGGTCCAAATCCTCCATTGCGCTGGTTCTGATGCTGTTCCTTTCCTCCAGCCATCCTAGATTCTTCCTTCCCTTCCTTATTGGAGATGGTATTCAGTAATGCCATCTCCATTAAACCCTCATATAAAGCACCCATGGATAAATTACTTAAAGCTAAACCTTGAATTGGCTCAGCCCTTTAGCAAACTTTAAAGCCTTTTCTATGTGTGGTATTGATCAACGCCATCCCTAACCTAGCTAACTCATTAAAATTATTGATATCCTCCTTTACTGACATATTTCATTGCTTTAGATGAATAAATTTCTCTAGCTGCACTCCTTCCTCAGCTCTAGACAGGAACTTTATCTCAAAGCGTTTCCAAAACTTCCCTCATGTGATCTCTCCTCCATCAGTCTCTGCCTCCACAAACCTCCCACCAACTCAGGGATTCCCCTGTAATTGCAAAGTAGCTAGCTACTTCGTCACCTTATCAATAAGATCCATTAACCCAAAAATTCTCTTACAAATATGAATTGACGTCCTCAAATCTATATATGACTCACTCCTATAAATTTAAACAATGGAAATTGGAGTAGACATGGATAAATTCCATCCTATTATATTATTACTACTCAAGCTATTTCCGCTTTCAATCCTTAGCGGAGATTTTAATAGCATATGAGGGGGGGTTTCTAAAAAGTACATGCAATTGCAATGACTATTTAAGTGTTTATCTAAAGTATATGTGCAATTACTACATATCCATGGAATTTTTGCACTCTTCCTATGTTATTCCTATTGCATTTCTCCTATATTATTTCTAACTAGCTTAATAATCCTATTTTTATATAAATTCTTGATGTTCTTTCTTATCAAAATTTTCTAATACTGACTTCTTGCAGTCCGTACGTCTACTAGTTGGTGCAGTCGTTCGTTTAATACTTTAGTCATTGGGATTTTCTTCATTAACATGAAAAGAGATATGTATAAATCTATTTCAACTGTTATTTTTTGTATTTTTTGTATATGGGAATATTCCTCTTACCTTAATCTTACCCTTCTATTCTATGTACTCCATTTAAATCAAGTACCATTTCCACTTACCCACCTTTTTGAAAGAATTTTTAAATAGAACTTCAAATTTAAAAAAGTAGGAAAAAATTTCAAGCCAAACCTATGTTCTATTTTCCATTTATTTCAAAAAAATCCCTTTATCAAAGATCTTTAATCCAAATTTTTTTACTAACCAATTTAAATAAATTCAAAATTTCATTACGTTTTAAAACAAAGACTTCCTAATAAACTCTATGAAAACCCTATTTAACACATTCTCATAAACTGTCAAAATCTTTTTGTTGAATTCTTTCGCATGGGGTCGGACCTAGAAATGGACTTGTATTACCTCTTCTTTTGGCCTCTCCTTCTTTTCCACTCATCCTTAACTCATCGTCATAAAAAATCTGTGATAACCCGAATTCTGGAGTATTGGTCAATTGATAATTAACTGGGTTAATTAATAAAAATACTGATTTTTACTGATTGTTAAAGATGATACAAATAAATTCAGAAATTAATATTCATATTTGGGAAATAATTATTTAATAATATCCTAGTAGGGTTATTTAAAATAGGCAAAACTTATTATATTCAATATAAATTTAATAATGTGTTTGTTTAAAATTAATATATATATTTGAGTTGATCTTAAGTTGAAGTATTAAATTGAATTTGAATTTGAATATTTGGATTTAAAATTTGAATTTAAAGAATAATTATTTTGAATAGTTTGGATATAAAATATAAGAATAAAATTTTCATTAGGATATAATTCGTTTTATATTGTTTTTCCTTAAAAGAATTTATTTATATAAATTATAAAAGTATTATTTAAATAGTAAACAAATACAAAAGTTTTATATATACATCGATAAATGAATTAATATATGTGTTATGAGATGTTGAGATTTAACTGAGATGTTTTACTTTTCTATTGATGATGAATTAATGTGAATGACATTTTGGGTTTGGAATTTGAATTGTGTTCCACTTGAATTTAAAATTTATGAAATCCAAAGTATAGTTTTTAATTTTTTTTGGATTTCTAATTATATGCACAAGCTTTTATTTATAAGTATAATTGGTTTATTTCTTTTGAAATTATCTATACATATATATATTAATTACTAATTAACTAATCCATTTAAGCTAGATCTTGTATTAATCTTTCATTGAACATTTAACTAAATAATAATTAACCTTAAAAGACATGTGTTATGAAATTAACATACTAAAATGACACTTGTAAATTCATAAGCATAGGTGTAAGATAATTAAGACATCATAGTGACAAATGTCTTTCTTCATTCTCAACCAAAATTTAAATCAAAACAAGATCTGAGAAATTTAAAAAAAAAAAGAGAAATCTGAAAAGAGAAATAAAAGCTGGAAAGAATATGCTGGGTTTTCAACATCATGCAAAGTCTGGAATCAAGTTCAATATCAATGGAAGATTTTCTAGTTCAACAAGCAGGATCTAATTCAAGCTTAAAACAGCTATAACCAGAAGTTTCAAAAATCAAGCTTTGCAACCTGATTCAAGAGTAGGGATTAATGCTTCAGCAAATCAAAGGAAGAAAATCAAACTGAAACTTTCAATTTAAAACAACAACATCAACAAGCAAATACAGCCAGTTCCAGATTAAATTCTTCCCTGTTTCTTTGATTTTTCCAGAGGTGAGTAAACTGCGTCTTCATCTGATTTTTATTTTATTTTATTTTGATGCATGCAGTGAAAACTTGATCTGGAATTGATGTTAAATGGTCTCTGTGGCTGTTATCATAATTATATATGAACATATTTGGGTGCATGTCTGTTAATAGACCATAAGCTCTGTTCTCCTATTTTTGGGTACAAATTTAATTAAAAAAAAAATCAACTGACATTTCTCTGATTTATTGTGTATTATGATGTTTAAACAAAAGTTGTTAGAAATATCAAGGTTTAAATTTTAAAAATATTATAGGTAAGAATTTAAGACATTGTACCCAGTATATATACAAGACAGTTTAAAAAAAACTTGATTATACCAAAATTTTAACTTGAATAATTTGAGGATTCATATTTATGATCTGATCCACCTTCGCGAACTATGATTTTAGAGAATGTATCGTGATTTTTAGTATGGTAATTTGGGAGGAATGTATGTTTGAACGGAATTAGGTCGGTGGGAAATTTCTGGCAACCCAGATGCTTTCAAGCTCAAGGAATCGGGTCGAAGAAGACTGAGGTGATGGTGATTAAAGGAAAAAGAGTGGCAGGGGTTCTCGGGGACTGTGGTTATCAAAGGAGGGTAATTTAGGGTTTTAGACCCAACATTATCGATGTTGTTTGATTGACTAGTGCGACGGGAAGGCAACGTCGAGTTGGACAAGGGTAGGGGGAAAATGAAGTTTGGGTATTGGTGTAGTTCTAGACGAGGCAACGGGGTTTCCTATAGTCACCAGCGGCGGCGTGAGGAAGAATTAGGTAAGGGCAGTCATATGGGTATGGCATTTTTGCTCAACTTCGATTACTGAGTGTTTTGGGGATTTTCTGGGGCCGTGAGCATCAAGGAAGTGAAAGGTGGTTTGGGAAAGATGTCGATGGTGATGAACGATCATCCAGTCGCGTGTGTACGTGCACACGGTATCATACCGTGGCAGCAAGCTTTGGAAGGAAAAAATTTCCCAGAGAAGAGGAAGAAGATGATGAGGACTCGTGTTGAGGAAAATTTTTCATTGGGTTAGTGCTTGCGTGATTTTGACTCGAGAATTAACTCGGAGTGGGTTAGTGCTTGCGTGATTTTGACTCGAGAATTAACTCGGAGCAATAATAGGATGGGCTGGAGTATAGTTTGAGTGGCTCGGGTAATTTTAATAGCAAAGTTTAAATTATAAATGAAATACGAACCAAGTTTTAGAAAGAAAATGATTAGTTTTCAAAAGAAACAAATTTCAATATGAATCGCAAGCCAAGCGATCTTGTGATTGAATTTGGTTGATTCAAAGTTATTGTTTAAAAATAATTATATTAGATATAATTATGAAGTTAACTCCTAAATGATTCTCAAACAAAGAATAATAATGTAATTAAGTATTTAATTTGAATGAAAATTTATTTTTATCCATTTAAGGTCTGGACTAATTAAAGATGATCAAGTAGTGAAATTAATTAAAAGTTAATCACTTAAAATAATTAATAAGGGTTGATTGATTAATATTAAAAATCAAAAGATAATTACTCAATATAAGAAATTAATGGATAGTTAATGAATGTAATTAAGAAGAGAATCATTCACTTGAGATTAGGTGATATTTAATTAATTAATGAAGTTAATTTAAGATAACTAATTAGTTAATTAATTTAGGATAAACACTTAATTCAACTAATTTAGTATTATAATTTCTGAATGTAATTAAATAAAGAGGATAATTACTTATGGAAGGAAATTAATGGAAGTACTTAAGGATTAATTACTTGGCATAATCAATTAAAAGGCTAATTGATTAATGTAAGTAATTTAAGGATAATTAATGAATGTCATTGATTAAGGAATGATTAATTGATGAAATTGATTGAGAATAATTAATTAAGTAATTAATTATATTATAATTAGTTGACCTGAGTAATTAAAGTAAGCAGGATCTAAAAGAAATTAATTCAATCCATTTTGTAGTTTGATCTGATTAATCTGGTGATAAATAGATTTTTCTAGTAGAATGATGAGTTGGATTGAATTGAATTGTATTGAATAATCGGAATAATATCTAGTTGATAATTTGCGATGTTCTGTATTACGATAAGTTTAGGTTGAACTGTGAAATATAGATTATCTATCTGACATAAATTGTTGTGTGATAAGATATCCTGAATAAGTTGTATTGTTTAAAACTTAAACAAATGGGATTAAAGATGACATTGAATTCGAAGGGTCCGGGGTTGGGTATCAGTAAATAACCAAAACCACTTCGGTTCTTTATAAATTGATATATGGAATCATTAGGCTGAAGAGGAATGATTGTAACGACCCGCTATTTTGTACTATTCGTATCCGCACATGTCGGACTTGAATAATTCAAAATACCGAATTGTTAATTTAAATTTGGCAAAACTCATATATACAGTAAATAAATAATCACAGAATCACAGACACAGAGTAATAATATGCAGCGGAAATAAAAGAGATAGTAGTTCATGAAGCTACTATATAAATATATAAAATACATCAGAGTTTACAACAGAAGAGAAATACGATACATCAAGTATAAATCAGATACATCACTGGAATCATCGAATACTGAAAGCAGAATAGATGGCTAGATCTTCAAGAAAAGCTCCAACTCCAAAGGTGAGCCTCGAATACTGGTACACTCAGTCTGACCCGAGCGTAAAGCAAAACACAAAACACTCGAGTCAGGATTAATATTCTCATATCAATAAATCCAACTTAAGTGAAATAGCAATCGAAATACAAGTAACTTAAAGGATGTTGGAATCACCATCCTCTAAGGATCCGTTAAACTATCTACTATGTAGTAGTGTACGCTAAATAGATAATGTCTATCAGTAATATAAAATATCAAAATAGTGTTAAGGCGTTACCATTATCCCACTTAACACGTTTTTATATAAATGTCATAGTCTATACATCACTGTAAACTCCACCGTAAACTAGTAGGATATCAGGGAGTACTCCATAGGTATAACACAAAACAAATTCGTAGTGGTCGCGTATATAGGAATACAAGTATGACAAGGCACATGAGGCAATACCCAAGGTAGTGAAACTACCGTTTGCCTGATCCGGACTGGTGAGAACGCATCGCCGCAGCGATCGCAACACCGCGAAACAACACTCCTGAAATTCCGAGGGTGCACCAATCAATCACAAGTAATGAGTAGTAGTTACGAAGAAGTGTGTTCGCTCGAGGTGGCTAACCCCATTTGGCCCGGCACGGCTCCTGATTTTAGTCATTTCCAATTTGACATAAGTGTCAAGGCTATCCATTATCGTTCCCTTTCTTCAGTCAACACGTACATCATTCCAACCACTTCGTTCTGGATCATCACTTCGGGATAGTTATTAAAGTGGTTTTCGGTTTAGACAGAGAGTATGTCCATAACCGATTCCGGTCTCTTTAATAACTTTCGTAATTATTACACCGATTGGTCGTTTAATATAATTCAACCCAAATCAATTTCAATTTCAATTTAAATTCGTAAATCAACATTCCGTTTGTCTTCTAAATCAATTTCTAAATTTACGTTCAAAATTTCCAAATTACCATTTCAAAATCTTGTAATTCGATTTCAACTTCTATTTTAACCATTCAAATATTGATTCAAGTTCGTATATAAGTTTCATTCCGAAATCATTTAAAATGGTTTAATTTTCATTCAAATCAAATTAAATTTATTTATCGATTTCATTCAATATTCGCTAAGTAAATTTTATCCCTCAAACAACTTCTACTTAAATTCCAATTTATTTAAATCGATTACTTACGTTCAACTTCATCATATCAAAACTTCAAATTGAAATAAATTAGATCCGTTAAATCAATTCTTTAAATTACAAGTCTTACGTTAATTACAATAAATCCTATTCATTTCAATAAATCATATTTTATTTCTTGTTAAAGAAATTCAATTTTCATTTATTTATTGACTTCGTTACAAATTTCAAACTCAATTAATAAAGAACTAAATTTCACATAATCGAGGAGTTTCACTTTCACTTATTAACTTTCTTAAATAATTTTCTCAAACTTTAATAAATAAAGAGACTTAAATTCATTTATTAACGAAGTTCAAATCCACTTATTCAAAAGTTCAATTTCTCTTATCAAAGAATTAAATTTTTATTCAATTAACACATAATTCAATCTTCTTTAATCATTAAATAATTTCAATCTTAATTACTAATAATTTCAAAATTAATAATTACAAACTTGATTATCAATTCAAACTTAATTATTAAATCATTTCCACTTAATTATGAATTCAAACTTAATTATCAAATCATTCCAATCTTAATTATAAATTCAACTTAATAATTTCAAACTTAATTATAATTCCAAACTTAATTATAATTTCAAATTTAATTTTTAATTGATTTCAAACTTAATAATTTTCAAAACTCAATTATTACTAATTCCAAATTATTTATTAATAATTCCAAATTTAATTATTAGATAATCAAATTTCAAACAACGTTCATTCGTCAATTACTACGTTAATATTTGTTTCAGATTTCAATATTTACATTTTCCTTTCAATTCAAACTCCAACTTCATTTCAACTTATTCTTTATTCGAATAAAATCATTATTTTATTTTTAAATCAAATTATTGACCAATCGGATTTTATTTAATTTTCTATCCTAGGTCAAGTTCATTTGGGTATTTATCATTTCAACCCGATTCCAATTCCAATTCAACAAACAAACATAATAAAGGGAACTTGCAGTGTGATAACAGGGATGGTGTCAAGTAAATAACAAGCAATAACAACAATCAAACACAATCCAATAATCAATTCAAATAATCCCGAAATAATCGTATTAATTCGCATTGTTGTTTGTGCGAATTAATATAATTATCTCTAGAATCTACACTATCATTTCATGTAGATTAAAGATTATTACATTAATATCAATACGGTTCTTCACTTGATATTCATTATTCAATTTCAAACTACATCAATTTATACAACATACATTCAAAGGGGTCATATTATACAAATTTAACTAATCAAATTCAACACATATCAATTTCAAATTGTTAACTATCCTACGTCAAATTCAATTGCATAATATTTATCACTTAATACATTACAATTTACATCCAATTATAAACAACAATCAATCAATCAATTCAACCAAACTTAATTATCATCGCATAAATAATTAACAGATAATGGTGTCAGATGTCATAGGCGAACAGATAGAGGTAATAGCATATATAACAGTGTAAATAACTAACAGCAGCATATTTCAATTGTCGTTTCAATTGAAATCAGATCTAATAAATAAAAGAATATTAATCGTGAGTGATTGCTCACCTTTCGAGGCTAGAGAAAATAGGAGATGGCACGGATACGCACACTGATACGGACACTGAAATGGAGTTACAAATCCAAGCATGATTCTCAGAGCAAAGTAAGATTGGCACGAATCGACGAGCAAAACTGTTAAATAGGAATTGCCGAAATCAATCAAAACATTCAACATAGCAAAAATTACAAAACATGTCCTACGTCAAAGTTTAACAATATAATTCTATGTGCTACCGAGATCGAAATGGTCTGAAATTTTGTATGAATAAAGATCAAAACTTGTATTTCAAAACTGCAAAGAATCACTTGATTCCGACGTAAGATGAAGGAGATACGATGCGTCAAACATGAACTCAGGTCGTGTTTGCAGCAGTGTAAAATAATTCCAAGTACAAAAGAATATCTGCCTGGGTCTAAATTCCAGATCCTCGACCACAAATCAAATGATGTCGGATTTTTCTGGAATTTGACACGTATAAACTAGGTAACTTAAAATCCTTTTTAAAAATAGAATCAACCCATTCCGATAAAGCATGAGTGAGATACGATGCGTCAAACATGAACTCAGGTCGTGTTTGCAGCAGTGTAAAATAATTCTAAGTACAAAAGAATATCTGCCTGGGTCTAACTTCCAGATCCTCGACCACTAATCAAACGATGTCGGATTTTTCTGGAATTTGACACGTATAAACTAGGTAACTTAAACTCCTTTTTAAAAATAGAATCAACCCATACTAAATTTAAATTACATATTATATTGACACATCGACACATTACGTTTATAAAATCAAACACATGCCTTAATACCCAATAATATATACTTTTTTATACATCACTTTGATTCTTTCTTAGAACACATTTGAAAAATCAAATATCTAAATCGTATATATATATAACCTACACCATATATAATAAGTACTGCAACATATATATACAACTCAGTTTAGTATAACCGTTCAAACTTTATACATATAACATTTTATCCTGTTATGTACAACAACAAAATATAATATACTTATAGAAATGTAGAGTACTTGTGCATGAAATATTCAAATCCAAATTGCTAACATATACAAATACTGACTCTATTATATTTATAATGCGTTAAATCAACTCAAGTATACTTAAATAAATACACCCGTAGTTTATATATATACAAATTAACAAAATCAAACCTATGTTTATACTGAAATATAACATTGAGATTTTATAACTAAGTATATGAATATATATGAAGCTATTATACAAATCTTAAATACGGCATGTATAAATCTTATAACAGAACATTGTAACCAAATATATAAAAAAAAAAACACCAAACACACATATATTTCAATGTTATAAAATCACTATAGACCTAGTTCATTATAATATATTAAAAAAATCCAACATATTTTATATGCATGCGTGACTAATAAAGTTATTCGTAGACTAAGATATTAAAACGAAAAATATATATGCAGGTAGGCTTGTGAATATAGGTGAAAGCTTTAATACCGTAGACTACTATAATATAATACAATGTTGTTATGAAGTAAGATTTATATACAGCATTATATGTATACACATACACAAATAAATTAAATGCATATAAATACCAACCTAATATTTATACAATATATATATATACACATATGCAGCATATACTTTTTTTTCTTTGTTTAAAGTCCAGAAAGCACTTGCAACAGTGTATAACACTTGCACATGTAGTGTTGTCTTTGAGAAAATGGACATGGTCCTGTTACGCACTAAAACAAGTCGCCCAAAACACAACACATAATAACACTAACAACCCCACTTAAACATGATATTCCCCTCATATAAAACACGTCACAGTACATAAAGGAACATGAAACTTATAAATACATGCTGACATGCCCAAAATAATAATAATCTTCACTGACCAAAATAATACTAACAAAACAATACCAGTAAACAATCCTATGCAATCATTTTATACAAATAAATTTTTACAAACAAAAGTATATTTCATAGCAGAGAAGCAAGATCTAGTAATTATAAGTACTCCTTTTAAAAATATACATACTTTAATCCCCATATAAACATATAACTTACATAACTTTTTATATTAATATTTTTATAGTAAAAACTCAACTCAGAAGAACTTTACTTATATGAAGATACCTTATATATGTCGAAGCAAAACTGGGTACGACAGTCAGATGAATGGCCTCGGCCATCTGGATGTTGTTCAGAGGTGGACGCACGGTAAAAGATGGTGGGATTTGTTCGGTTGTGGTGTGGTGGACTCAGGAAGTTAGAGAGGTGAATGATTGGGTGTGGGTTGAGGTGATTCTCTACCAAGGACGTGTGCATGAATTTTTCTTTTGGGAGGGGAGGAAACACATGAGAGAGGGTGGAGAGGAAACAAGGTTCAGCTGAATATGAAATATGAAATAAAAACAAATATGAAGTAGTAAATGAACATAGGAAATTCAAGAGCCACTTTGAACGCACCAATATTCAAGCATGCAAAAAGGCTGACAACCATTTGTTTTCTAATAGGTGAGTAAATGAATGGTCACGAAATTTAAAAAGCAAATAGTTGAACCGATACAGAAAATCATTCCGAAGAATTTCGATGTTTTTCGAACTTCGAAACCCACAAACGATTATACTAAAAATATCAGCACGATTAGACGATCAAAGCAGTATACAAATATTAGTGGTACAATTGAATTATAAAAATTCGAAATTTCTACTAGCGGAAAATGCATAAAAATCGCGGAAAAATAAGATCGACGGAGCCAAAGATGTCCGAATTTGAACAAACGACAAACTGACAACTTGCTCAAAAGATGCTTTAGAATTTTTCTATGTAGAAATATTTTGGTTTTGAAAACATTTTATTTACATCGTTTTTTAACTGATTAAATTGAAGTAAACTTACGCGCGAAACAAACTTTCATATTTTCGGACAAAAATTTACCAGTTGCTATGTTAAACTGGACGCCTTCCAAATATGAAGTTTGAATAGCATCGGAATTTGTTTGTGAAAATTTGAAATTCTACACTAAATAATCAATTTTAAAAATTTTAAGCCGGATCTGAATTTCAGGGTCGTTACATTCTCTCCCACTCAAAACTTTTCATCCCCGAAAAGGAAGGAGGTAGGAGAATAGAAACTCCCAGAAGAAAATAGACTTGAATTACATAATAAACAATTTATTGGAACCATAGAAATTCCAATTTAAATTAATTTATATTTAACAATTTGACTTTAAATTCAAGACTTTCATAAAATTGATTTGGTTTCACATATATTAATGTTAGGTACAAAAGATTCCTTTCAAATGAAATTCAATTTAAATTCAATTAATTCAAGATATTTTCTTAAGTTGATTTAATTCAATTTATTAACTTTCAAAACAAAATTTTCTTCTATGGATCATACCTATTATTTATTTAACTTATTATTCTATTTATCTCATAAACATTTATAATTAAAATTTAAGTGAATAATATTTACTATACGTACTTACATTTTATTTATAAAGACAATTTATATTATATATTATCCAATGTTTTTTTTTAATTAACAACTTCAAAGATCATAAATTTGAAGTCATTTATTATAATCAAACCTTCTTTGGCAAATTTAATTCTTCTTTATTCCAAATTATTATTAAATTTATTCTACTTAATATACCCTATCACATATATATTAAGTATATTTACATTTATTATAACAACTCAATTTATTAAAAATTCTTTTGATAACATTTTCTACTGTATAATATTCAATTACATAATTAACTTTTGTAAATTTAGGTAAGTTATATATAATGCAATTGAGAATTATCCAAATAAAATTTTACAATCCAGTTATTTCAAGCTAAGTATTTATATAAAATAATTTGGCTTCATTTAAAATTGTAAAATCATCCTTTAACAAATTTTTAAGAATTAATTTCCAATTAGCTTCAACAACTTGAGATAAAATAAATATACATATTCATAGTATATCAAATCAAATTTAAAATCTTCAATATATATTATAAATCATGTAATGTTTAGAAATTCAAATCAATTTATTTTTCAACAAACTGTAGCAAAGCTACAGAATAGTCTCTCCACTTCGAAACCCGAAAATGAATGTCGATGATGCGGCCATCATCACCGAAATTATTTTCCAGCGACAAAGAGCAGAGCACTGATTTAAACATCTAAAATTTCTTTGAAAGGATTTCTATTCGAAAATACTTTAAGTAATATACCTTTTAAAACTTTAAAGCCAAGTTTGAAACCACCAAAAATTAAATTCTCAAATTCTAATTTTAAATCCATTTGAATTCCAAATCAAAATATAAACAAGTTTTATAGATACATTTATTTATTAATTTTAACAACAATTTAACAATTTAATTTCAGAGAAATCTATACTTATATATACTATAATCATACAAAACTGTTTTATTCACCAAATTCGAAAATATTATTGTGTCAGTTTATTATGTTCAAGTGTTTTGGAAATCCTATCGATAGCGTTGATCAGACGAATCGATCGAAAACCCAAATCAACTTCAACAACTCAAACAATACAATATATGTAAAACATTTTTAATATTAATTTACAAAGACACTTCCTCGCTCGACAATACAAAAATAGATTTCAACACAAGAATAGAGATTCAACCTTAATGGAAATCAAATCAAAGAGAATTTTGATTCGACAATAAGTTCGAAATAGAAGATAAGGTAATTAAATAACAGAATAGGAAGCCTGATAAGTTTATATACATCGCGGGCAACCTTAACCGGATTGACCGTGGCTTAAAGAATAAGATCGATGCTGAATTCCGAGGTAAATCAACATTCGATCTCAAGAAATAGAATTCAGGTATTGCAGGAGATAGATAGCATCGTAAACCGAGGATACAGAAATCTCCGGTAAATCGATGTCTATTGTAAAGGAGTTTCACCCATTTACAGATAAATTTGGGATTGGCGAGACCGCCGACTCACTATAAAGATCATTCGAAGTGGAGTTATGGGGTACTCCAGAATCAAAAGAAGATAAACAGTGAGAGATATGAATGAATTTTGAAACCGCAGAGAACGTTCCAAAATTCAAAGGAATTGAGTCAAAAGGAAGAGATTGAAACTCGAATGAGAGTGATTCTGTAAATACATTTACCCTATATGCTGAGTTTTGCCTAGAGCTACCAAAGCTCTGATACCAACTGTAACGACCCGCTATTTTGTACTATTCGCATCCGCACATGTCGGACTTGAATAATTCAAAATACCGAATTGTTAATTTAAATTTGGCAAAACTCATATATACAGTAAATAAATAATCACAGAATCACAGACACAGAGTAATAATATGCAGCGTAAATAAAAGAGATAGTAGTTCATGAAGCTACTATATAAATATATAAAATACATCAGAGTTTACAACAGAAGAGAAATACGATACATCAAGTATAAATCAGATACATCACTGGAATCATCGAATACTGAAAGCAGAATAGATGGCTAGATCTTCAAGCAAAGCTCCAACTCCAAAGGTGAGCCTCGAATACTGGTACACTCAGTCTGACCCGAGCGTAAAGCAAAACACAAAACACTCGAGTCAGGATTAATATTCTCATATCAATAAATCCAACTTAAGTGAAATAGCAATCGAAATACAAGTAACTTAAAGGATGTTGGAATCACCATCCTCTAAGGATCCGTTAAACTATCTACTATGTAGTAGTGTACGCTAAATAGATAATGTCTATCAGTAATATAAAATATCAAAATAGTGTTAAGGCGTTACCATTATCCCACTTAACACGTTTTTATATAAATGTCATAGTCTATACAGCACTGTAAACTCCACCGTAAACTAGTAGGATATCAGGGAGTACTCCATAGGTATAACACAAAACAAATTCGTAGTGGTCGCGTATATAGGAATACAAGTATGACAAGGCACATGAGGCAATACCCAAGGTAGTGAAACTACCGTTTGCCTGATCCGGACTGGTGAGAACGCATCGCCGCAGCGATCGCAACACCGCGAAACAACACTCCTGAAATTCCGAGGGTGCACCAATCAATCACAAGTAATGAGTAGTAGTTACGAAGAAGTGTGTTCGCTCGAGGTGGCTAACCCCATTTGGCCCGGCACGGCTCCTGATTTTAGTCATTTCCAATTTGACATAAGTGTCAAGGCTATCCATTATCGTTCCCTTTCTTCAGTCAACACGTACATCATTCCAACCACTTCGTTCTGGATCATCACTTCGCGTATAGTTATTAAAGTGGTTTTCGGTTTAGACAGAGAGTATGTCCATAACCGATTCCGGTCTCTTTAATAACTTTCGTAATTATTACACCGATTGGTCGTTTAATATAATTCAACCCAAATCAATTTCAATTTCAATTTAAATTCGTAAATCAACATTCCGTTTGTCTTCTAAATCAATTTCTAAATTTACGTTCAAAATTTCCAAATTACCATTTCAAAATCTTGTAATTCGATTTCAACTTCTATTTTAACCATTCAAATATTGATTCAAGTTCGTATATAAGTTTCATTCCGAAATCATTTAAAATGGTTTAATTTTCATTCAAATCAAATTAAATTTATTTATCGATTTCATTCAATATTCCTAAGTAAATTTTATCCCTCAAACAACTTCTACTTAAATTCCAATTTATTTAAATCGATTACTTACGTTCAACTTCATCATATCAAAACTTCAAATTGAAATAAATTAGATCCGTCAAATCAATTCTTTAAATTACAAGTCTTACGTTAATTACAATAAATCCTATTCATTTCAATAAATCATATTTTGTTTCTTGTTAAAGAAATTCAATTTTCATTTATTTATTGACTTCGTTACAAATTTCAAACTCAATTAATAAAGAACTAAATTTCACATAATCGAGGAGTTTCACTTTCACTTATTAACTTTCTTAAATAATTTTCTCAAACTTTAATAAATAAAGAGACTCAAATTCATTTATTAACGAAGTTCAAATCCACTTATTCAAAAGTTCAATTTCTCTTATCAAAGAATTAAATTTTTATTCAATTAACACATAATTCAATCTTCTTTAATTATTAAATAATTTCAATCTTAATTACTAATAATTTCAAAATTAATAATTACAAACTTGATTATCAATTCAAACTTAATTATTAAATCATTTCCACTTAATTATGAATTCAAACTTAATTATCAAATCATTCCAATCTTAATTATAAATTCAACTTAATAATTTCAAACTTAATTATAATTCCAAACTTAATTATAATTTCAAATTTAATTTTTAATTGATTTCAAACTTAATAATTTTCAAAACTCAATTATTACTAATTCCAAATTATTTATTAATAATTCGAAATTTAATTATTAGATAATCAAATTTCAAACAACGTTCATTCGTCAATTACTACGTTAATATTTGTTTCAGATTTCAATATTTACATTTTCCTTTCAATTCAAACTCCAACTTCATTTCAACTTATTCTTTATTCGAATAAATTCATTATTTTATTTTTAAATCAAATTATTGACCAATCGGATTTTATTTAATTTTCTATCCTAGGTCAAGTTCATTTGGGTATTTATCATTTCAACCCGATTCCAATTCCAATTAAACAATCAAACATAATAAAGGGAACTTGCAGTGTGATAACAGGGATGGTGTCAAGTAAATAACATGCAATAACAACAATCAAACACAATCCAATAATCAATTCAAATAATCCCGAAATAATCGTATTAATTCGCATTGTTGTTTGTGCGAATTAATATAATTATCTCTAGAATCTACACTATCATTTCATGTAGATTAAAGATTATTACATTAATATCAATATGGTTCTTCACTTGATATTCATTATTCAATTTCAAACTACATCAATTTATACAACATACATTCAAAGGGGTCATATTATACAAATTTAACTAATCAAATTCAACACATATCAATTTCAAATTGTTAACTATCCTACGTCAAATTCAATTGCATAATATTTATCACTTAATACATTACAATTTACATCCAATTATAAACAACAATCAATCAATCAATTCAACCAAACTTAATTATCATCGCATAAATAATTAACAGATAATGGTGTCAGATGTCATAGGCGAACAGATAGA
Organism: Allium cepa; assembly: GCA_030765085.1. Classification (NCBI taxonomy): domain Eukaryota; kingdom Viridiplantae; phylum Streptophyta; class Magnoliopsida; order Asparagales; family Amaryllidaceae; genus Allium; species Allium cepa. The sequence continues at coordinate 622,969,601 of CM060928.1, forward strand.
GGTAATAGCATATATAACAGTGTAAATAACTAACAGCAGCATATTTCAATTGTCGTTTCAATTGAAATCAGATCTAATAAATAAAAGAATATTAATCGTGAGTGATTGCTCACCTTTCGAGGCTAGAGAAAATAGGAGATGGCACGGATACGCACACTGACCAAGCATGATTCTCAGAGCAAAGTAAGATTGGCACGAATCGACGAGCAAAACTGTTAAATAGGAATTGCCGAAATCAATCAAAACATTCAACATAGCAAAAATTACAAAACATGTCCTACGTCAAAGTTTAACAATATAATTCTATGTGCTACCGAGATCGAAATGGTCTGAAATTTTGTATAAATAAAGATCAAAACTTGTATTTCAAAACTGCAAAGAATCACTTGATTCCGACGTAAGATGAAGGAGATACGATGCGTCAAACATGAACTCAGGTCGTGTTTGCAGCAGTGTAAAATAATTCTAAGTACAAAAGAATATCTGCCTGGGTCTAAATTCCAGATCCTCGACCACAAATCAAACGATGTCGGATTTTTCTGGAATTTGACACGTATAAACTAGGTAACTTAAAATCCTTTTTAAAAATAGAATCAACCCATTTCGATAAAGCATGAGTGAGATACGATGCGTCAAACATGAACTCAGGTCGTGTTTGCAGCAGTGTAAAATAATTCTAAGTACAAAAGAATATCTGCCTGGGTCTAACTTCCAGATCCTCGACCACTAATCAAACGATGTCGGATTTTTCTGGAATTTGACACGTATAAACTAGGTAACTTAAACTCCTTTTTAAAAATAGAACCAACCCATACTCAATTTAAGTTACATATTATATTGACACATCGACACATTACGTTTATAAAATCAAACACATGCCTTAATACCCAATAATATATACTTTTTTATACATCACTTTGATTCTTTCTTAGAACACATTTGAAAAATCAAATATCTAAATCGTATATATATATAACCTACACCATATATAATAAGTACTGCAACATATATATACAACTCAGTTTAGTATAACCGTTCAAACTTTATACATATAACATTTTATCCTGTTATGTACAACAACAAAATATAATATAATTATAGAAATGTAGAGTACTTGTGCATGAAATATTCAAATCCAAATTGCTAACATATACAAATACTGACTCTATTATATTTATAATGCGTTAAATCAACTCAAGTATACTTAAATAAATACACCCGTAGTTTATATATATACAAATTAACAAAATCAAACCTATGTATATACTGAAATATAACATTGAGATTTTATAACTAAGTATATGAATATATATGAAACTATTATACAAATCTTAAATACGGCATGTATAAATCTTATAACAGAACATTGTAACCAAATATATAAAAAAAAAACACCAAACACACATATATTTCAATGTTATAAAATCACTATAGACCCAGTTCATTATAATATATTAAAAAAATCCAACATATTTTATATGCATGCGTGACTAATAAAGTTATTCGTAGACTAAGATATTAAAACGAAAAATATATATGCAGGTAGGCTTGTGAATATAGGTGAAAGCTTTAATACCGTAGACTACTATAATATAATACAATGTTGTTATGAAGTAAGATTTATATACAGCACTATATGTATACACATACACAAATAAATTAAATGCATATAAATACCAACCTAATATTTATACAATATATATATATACACATATGCAGCATATACTTTTTTTTCTTTGTTTAAAGTCCAGAAAGCACTTGCAACAGTGTATAACACTTGCACATGTAGTGTTGTCTTTGAGAAAATGGACATGGTCCTGTTACGCACTAAAACAAGTCGCCCAAAACACAACACATAATAACACTAAAAACCCCACTTAAACATGATATTCCCCTCATATAAAACACGTCACAGTACATAAAGGAACATGAAACTTATAAATACATGCTGACATGCCCAAAATAATAATAATCTTCACTGACCAAAATAATACTAACAAAACAATACCAGTAAACAATCCTATGCAATCATTTTATACAAATAAATTTTTACAAACAAAAGTATATTTCATAGCAGAGAAGCAAGATCTAGTAATTATAAGTACTCCTTTTAAAAATATACATACTTTAATCCCCATATAAACATATAACTTACATAACTTTTTATATTAATATTTTTATAGTAAAAACTCAACTCAGAAGAACTTTACTTATATGAAGATACCTTATATATGTCGAAGCAAAACTGGGTACGACAGTCGGATGAATGGCCTCGGCCATCTGGATGTTGTTCAGAGGTGGACGCACGGTAAAAGATGGTGGGATTTGTTCGGTTGTGGTGTGGTGGACTCAGGAAGTTAGAGAGGTGAATGATTGGGTGTGGGTTGAGGTGATTCTCTACCAAGGACGTGTGCATGAATTTTTCTTTTGGGAGGGGAGGAAACACATGAGAGAGGGTGGAGAGGAAACAAGGTTCAGCTGAATATGAAATATGAAATAAAAACAAATATGAAGTAGTAAATGAACATAGGAAATTCAAGAGCCACTTTGAACGCACCAATATTCAAGCATGCAAAAAGGCTGACAACCATTTGTTTTCTAATAGGTGAGTAAATGAATGGTCACGAAATTTAAAAAGCAAATTGTTGAACCGATACAGAAAATCATTCCGAAGAATTTCGATGTTTTCCGAACTTCGAAACCCACAAACGATTATACTAAAAATATCAGCACGATTGGACGATCAAAGCAGTATACAAATATTAGTGGTACAATTGAATTATAAAAATTCGAAATTTCTACTAGCGGAAAATACATAAAAATCGCGGAAAAATAAGATCGACGGAGCCAAAGATGTCCGAATTTGAACAAACGACAAACTGACAACTTGCTCAAAAGATGCTTTAGAATTTTTCTATGTAAAAATATTTTGGTTTTGAAAACATTTTATTTACATCGCTTTTTAACTGATTAAATTGAAGTAAACTTACGCGCGAAACAAACTTTCATATTTTCGGACAAAAATTTTCCAGTTGCTATGTTAAACTGGACGCCTTCCAAATATGAAGTTTGAATAGCATCGGAATTTGTTTGTGAAAATTTGAAATTCTACACTAAATAATCAATTTTAAAAATTTTAAACCGGATCTGAATTTCAGGGTCGTTACAATGATTTAAGTGAATTACGCCATTTAATCTAGGTTTGGGTATTTAGAAATTGATGTGAAAAATAAATGACGACTATGACAATTTGTGAAATTGTATATTGATGCAAGTTACCCGGGTGCATATAAGCTGTATACTTTTGTATTCCTTGTTAGATGAGTTTACTCACGCTGGTTTCCAGCCTGACCTGGGTGTTACTTTGATGTAATGCTCGGGTCAGACCGAGTATTACAGATTTTCAGGTAAGGACGTTCTGGAGCTCAAGAACGAGCTGGATGGTAGGAACGTTTGGAGTATTGCTGCTGGATATATTGATGCATATCTGGGACATATTGATTGTATATGTCCACTGTATATATATATGTTGTAACTCTGATGTATATAAATATGAATTGACAGATACAGATTTCTTTTGTATAACTGTTATTATTATTGATATTATATTTTATCCGCTGCGAATGTGAGATTGTGTGTTTCTTTCTGTTTCTTCTTCTTTCTGTTTCTTCTTATCACTAACTATCTGAAAATTTCGGGATCGAAATTTCCGGGTCGTTACATTTGGTATCAGAGCTGAAGGTTAAGCGAGAACCTTGGCTCTGTTGGGATTACTCATTAAGGATAGGGTAAGTGGTACCCTAGAATGAGTTGAGTGTATATAAATATGAGGGAGCGTACTTGTTATTTTCTTATATAAAGGTTTTTAAATGATTTCAAAATTAAATGAATCTTATATAAGAAATAGATTATCTATTATATTAAGGAAATTGGTTGTAGTATTAATTAAATTAAAAGTAATAGTAAGAATTAAATTAAGAAGTAATAGAATGCAACAAAATTGAAATTGGAATTAAATAAAGATAAGTTTGAAATGGATTCAAACTAAAATTGAAATCTTGAATTGGAGAAGTATTTCAAAATAAGATGAACTAGAATTCGTTTCAAACCAAAGAAATAGACGATTATTGGGTTTAATAATGGAATGATTGTTCTTCAATAAACAGTAAAATGTTTTAAGGAAATAACCATTTTAAAAGAGTAACTTATAAATTTGAAAGGATGCAAATTTCTGTGGATTTCAAATTGTGCAGTTTTGAGATCTAAATTTAAACATTTGAATTGGTTTCAAAATGTTAAAGGAGATAATATTTTGAATATGATCTTATTTTAAATAAGAAATGTTATTTAATATATTCGAATGAAAGAGGTCCTATTTCAAACAAAGGTTGTTTGAAATTTTAAAGGAATTTGTTTTGAATTAAAACCAAGGGTGGTTTAAATTTTAAAATTTGACTTGTTGGGCCAAGAAATAAATATGTATATATGTATGGATATACATGGTATCAAGGATAATTGGAAATAAACCCTAAATATTGAGTTTTAGATTGGGAAGGAGATATGATACCCAAAGTGATAAGTTTTTGAACTTAATAAGTGGGAAGATTATAAATCATTTATGAGAAGTTTAAAATTTGAAATGGAAGTTCAAATTGGGTAAGGTTGACTAGATTAAGTGAATTGAGTTTAACTTGCGAAAAGGTTAAATAAGTTGGAATGATCAACATGATTTGGGAATTTCAAGATGGAATTGGAATTTAATTTGGGGAGTTAAATGGTTAATCTGAATTGGGAGTTTGTGTGATCTCAAAATGGGTTTGAGATCTGGAATTTGGTAATTGATGGATGTTTTAAGACGAATTGGATGATATCATCCTATTGTTATTAATAATCTTTAAATTGTGAATTGGATTAATTTGAATCAATTTGAATTAAAGTGGATCAATTTGAAATTAGTCCAAATTTATTGGAATAATTTGGAATTATAATTAATGTTGAATGGTTTTAAATTCAAATGGAATTTGAATTAAATTTGGGAGGAAATCAAGAATAATTCAACTTGATTTGGAAATGAAATTTGAAATTTGGATTAATTCAAACTGGAGTTGAAATGGATTGGAATTGAAGAGGGTTCAATTGAATGGATATTAGTCCAAAATGATTGGAATAACTTGGGATTGTAATTAAAGTTGAATATGATTAAAACCAAATGGAATTTGATTTGAATTTAAAAAGGAATTGTGAATTAATTCAACTTGAATTGGGAATAAATCAAGTCCAATGGAAATTAAAGTTATTTAAATTGGAATTTGGTCAATTTAAATGGAAGAGGAAATTTAAATTGAACTGATAAGAATGGAGATTGGGAAGTGAACAGTTTAGACTCTGGACTGTTTTTTAGTATAAATTGTTTTAATATAAACCTATTTTTCCAAAGCTATTTATTATATATAAACCTTTCTTTTAAAAGCCACATTATCTTATACTTGTTTTACCATTATTTTTGAAACTGTTTAATGATTTTCCAACTATTTTATAAACTAATTACTATTTTCATCTACTAATTACTATTTTATAGCTATTTTGCAATTATTTAAAATTTCTATGACTTTTCAATTATTTTACAATTACTGAACTATTTTACACCTATTTTACAAACTAGTAATTATTCTCCAACTACTTATCTATTTTTAAAATTTTCAAGCTATTTTCTAAATAAACTGGTCGGAGTTCAAACTGTTATTGGTTAAATACCCAATCGAGATAAGAATAGAGGTAATAATCAAACGGATTAAAGCAATTATGAGTTAGTGAATGAAAATTTAAGTGAATGTGAATAGAAATGAAATTAATTTGGCTAATAACCAATAAAGATAAATACGTAGGGTGTACGTATGTTATTCTATTCGCATAGTGATTTGATCCAGATTCGAACACAGAATTTCGAGATAGTATGTCGATCCGAGTTGGGATTTTTCACTCGATTTTCGACGGCGAACCTGGATATGTGTTGTTGATTGGTTCTGAATATTCTCTATCATAGTTATGACTATTCAAGGAGAATGACGGTTTCTGATCAAGAAACCAGATCTGTGTCCGCACTAGAAAGTCGGGTGGACAATACTAGTTCGGAAATGAATTGTGGATCGAGTGAGCGATCAGATTGGTATAGCGTACGGATGATATGTGTACATCGTACGGATTTGAATAAAATTGATACTGCGAATTTGTGGATAAGAAGTGTGAAATAGTTTTTGAAATGAAAAATATATTTTGTGAAATATATGATGAAGTAAAGTGGAAATTGGATATTTCTATGGTTGAAATTTTGTTTATGGAAGTAAGTGATATGGTAAGTGGTTTTGTAAAGGGTAATCAAATTTGAATATTTGATTTTTAGTAAACAAAGTAAATATCTTTGTTTTATAAAATAAAACTTCCCTTGTTGAATCTTTTGCCAGAAGAAAAATGGGTTTTTGAAAGCGTTTGAAGTATAAAAGGAGTTTTATACAAGTTTGAAATGATCCAAAGTCTTGAAAGATCTTATATATCCAAATATATATATAAAGGATCATGTGAGGATTTTGTAAAGAGGTTTTGGGAACCTATGGATTTGAAAAGGCTTTTGATTTTTGGGTAAAATCAATATTGAATTTGGAAAGCCTAGTTTGAGAATTATCGATTTTGGGATATCGATTTTGTGTAAAGGAGCTTTGTATGAGATCATACTAGGTGTATGATTTAAAGATACTATATATATAGTATAAAATGTTTTGATGATGGCTCTGGGGAAAAAGGCGCTCCCTTGAAATGAACTTCTCAGGAGTACCACCGGGTGGTGCTACCTTGAGCCCCAAGGGGGGTTCTAAAGTTGATCCTGTGAGGAGTCCGGACAAAACTAGTTCCTGAGGATTATGAGTTGAGTATACCACAGCGAAAGTCGTGTGTGCCGCTGAGAGCCAACAGTTACATGGATTTTTGCTGCGATGGCAACGTAACCCAGGATGTAACTGCGACCTATGGTATAACATAGCGAAAGTCGTGTGTGCCGCTGAGAGCCAACAGTCTGCGTTTGATTTTATATCGGCAGACTGCGACCTATGTAGGAGTGGAGAGGTTACATTTCGACAGCGAAAATCAGAGGCCGCGGAGAGCCTGCAGTTACATGGACTTTTGCTGTGATGGCAACATAACCCTGGATGTAACTGTGATCTGTTGTGTGGGATCCATGGCGTAATCGAGAGGCCGCGGAGAGCCTGCAGTTACATGGACTTTTGCTGCGACGACAACGTAACCCTGGAATGTAACCTTGAACATGGATGGGGGTGATGATTTCCAGAGCATTCTCACCATAGATATATCCTCTATTTTCAAAAACTGTTTTCTATATTTTCAATAAAATTATTTTTCCAAGTATTTTCACTAGGTGTTGAAATTGGGTCTGCTAAGTACTTATAGATTTTCAGTCCTACGCCTGATCAATGTATGACCGAATTTCTGTGAGAACGAGGATGGACTTGTTAAAACATCGAGTTATAAAAAGTATTTTTATAAAAAATATTTTATAATATTATGTAAATTTAAAAAGTGTTTTAGAAATGATCAAAGACAAAAACCAGATTTTAAGTATTAAATAAATTCTGGTTTCGTTTCTTTTCGGGGACGAAAAGATTCTAAGGGGGGAGGAATGTGATAACCCGAATTCTGGAGTATTGGTTAATTGATAATTAACTGGGTTAATTAATAAAAATACTGATTTTTACTGATTGTTAAAGATGATACAAATAAATTCAGAAATTAATATTCATATTTAGGAAATAATTATTTAATAATATCCTAATAGGGTTATTTAAAATAGGCAAAACTTATTATATTCAATATAAATTTAATAATGTGTTTGTTTAAAATTAATATATATATTTGAGTTGATCTTAAGTTGAAGTATTAAATTGAATTTGAATTTGAATATTTGGATTTAAAATTTGAATTTAAAGAATAATTATTTTGAATAGTTTGGATATAAAATATAAGAATTAAATTTTCATTAGGATATAATTCGTTTTATATTGTTTTTCCTTAAAAGAATTTATTTATATAAATTATAAAAGTATTATTTAAATAGTAAACAAATACAAAAGTTTTATATATACATCGATAAATGAATTAATATATGTGTTATGAGATGTTGAGATTTAACTGAGATGTTTTACTTTTCTATTGATGATGAATTAATGTGAATGACATTTTGGGTTTGGAATTTGAATTGTGTTCCACTTGAATTTAAAATTTATGAAATCCAAAGTATAGTTTTTAATTTTTTTTGGATTTCTAATTATATGCACAAGCTTTTATTTATAAGTATAATTGGTTTATTTCTTTTGAAATTATCTATACATATATATATTAATTACTAATTAACTAATCCATTTAAGCTAGATCTTGTATTAATCTTTCATTGAACATTTAACTAAATAATAATTAACCTTAAAAGACATGTGTTATGAAATTAACATACTAAAATGACACTTGTAAATTCATAAGCATAGGTGTAAGATAATTAAGACATCATAGTGACAAATGTCTTTCTTCATTCTCAACCAAAATTTAAATCAAAACAAGATCTGAGAAATTTAAAAAAAAAAGAGAAATCTGAAAAGAGAAATAAAACCTGGAAAGAATATGCTGGGTTTTCAACATCATGCAAAGTCTGGAATCAAGTTCAATATCAATGGAAGATTTTCTAGTTCAACAAGCAGGATCTAATTCAAGCTTAAAACAGCTATAACCAGAAGTTTCAAAAATGAAGCTTTGCAACCTGATTCAAGAGTAGGGATTAATGCTTCAGCAAATCAAAGGAAGAGAATCAAACTGAAACTTTCAATTTAAAACAACAACATCAACAAGCAAATACAGCCAGTTCCAGATTAAATTCTTCCATGTTTCTCTGATTTTTCCAGAGGTGAGTAAACTGTGTCTTCATCTGATTTTTATTTTATTTTATTTTGATGCATGCAGTGAAAACTTGATCTGGAATTGATGTTAAATGGTCTCTGTGGCTGTTATCATAATTATATATGAACATATTTGGGTGCATGTCTGTTAATAGACCATAAGCTCTGTTCTCCTATTTTTGGGTACAAATTTAATTAAAAAAAAAATCAACTGACATTTCTCTGATTTATTGTGTATTATGATGTTTAAACAAAAGTTGTTAGAAATATCAAGGTTTAAATTTTAAAAATATTATAGGTAAGAATTTAAGACATTGTACCCAGTATATATACAAGACAGTTTAAAAAAAACTTGATTATACCAAAATTTTAACTTGAATAATTTGAGGATTCATATTTATGATCTGATCCACCTTCGCGAACTATGATTTTAGAGAATGTATCGTGATTTTTAGTATGGTAATTTGGGAGGAATGTATGTTTGAACGGAATTAGGTCGGTGGGAAATTTCTGGCAACCCAGATGCTTTCAAGCTCAAGGAATCGGGTCGAAGAAGACTGAGGTGATGGTGATTAAAGGAAAAAGAGTGGCAGGGGTTCTCGGGGACTGTGGTTATCAAAGGAGGGTAATTTAGGGTTTTAGACCCAACATTATCGATGTTGTTTGATTGACTAGTGCGACGGGAAGGCAACGTCGAGTTGGACAAGGGTAGGGGGAAAATGAAGTTTGGGTATTGGTGTAGTTCTAGACGAGGCAACGGGGTTTCCTATAGTCACCAGCGGCGGCGTGAGGAAGAATTAGGTAAGGGCAGTCATATGGGTATGGCATTTTTGCTCAACTTCGATTACTGAGTGTTTTGGGGATTTTCTGGGGCCGTGAGCATCAAGGAAGTGAAAGGTGGTTTGGGAAAGATGTCGATGGTGATGAACGATCATCCAGTCGCGTGTGTACGTGCACACGGTATCATACCGTGGCAGCAAGCTTTGGAAGGAAAAAATTTCCCAGAGAAGAGGAAGAAGATGATGAGGACTCGTGTTGAGGAAAATTTTTCATTGGGTTAGTGCTTGCGTGATTTTGACTCGAGAATTAACTCGGAGTGGGTTAGTGCTTGCGTGATTTTGACTCGAGAATTAACTCGGAGCAATAATAGGATGGGCTGGAGTATAGTTTGAGTGGCTCGGGTAATTTTAATAGCAAAGTTTAAATTATAAATGAAATACGAACCAAGTTTTAGAAAGAAAATGATTAGTTTTCAAAAGAAACAAATTTCAATATGAATCGCAAGCCAAGCGATCTTGTGATTGAATTTGGTTGATTCAAAGTTATTGTTTAAAAATAATTATATTAGATATAATTATGAAGTTAACTCCTAAATGATTCTCAAACAAAGAATAATAATGTAATTAAGTATTTAATTTGAATGAAAATTTATTTTTATCCATTTAAGGTCTGGACTAATTAAAGATGATCAAGTAGTGAAATTAATTAAAAGTTAATCACTTAAAATAATTAATAAGGGTTGATTGATTAATATTAAAAATCAAAAGATAATTACTCAATATAAGAAATTAATGGATAGTTAATGAATGTAATTAAGAAGAGAATCATTCACTTGAGATTAGGTGATATTTAATTAATTAATGAAGTTAATTTAAGATAACTAATTAGTTAATTAATTTAGGATAAACACTTAATTCAACTAATTTAGTATTATAATTTCTGAATGTAATTAAATAAAGAGGATAATTACTTATGGAAGGAAATTAATGGAAGTACTTAAGGATTAATTACTTGGCATAATCAATTAAAAGGCTAATTGATTAATGTAAGTAATTTAAGGATAATTAATGAATGTCATTGATTAAGGAATGATTAATTGATGAAATTGATTGAGAATAATTAATTAAGTAATTAATTATATTATAATTAGTTGACCTGAGTAATTAAAGTAAGCAGGATCTAAAAGAAATTAATTCAATCCATTTTGTAGTTTGATCTGATTAATCTGGTGATAAATAGATTTTTCTAGTAGAATGATGAGTTGGATTGAATTGAATTGTATTGAATAATCGGAATAATATCTAGTTGATAATTTGCGATGTTCTGTATTACGATAAGTTTAGGTTGAACTGTGAAATATAGATTATCTATCTGACATAAATTGTTGTGTGATAAGATATCCTGAATAAGTTGTATTGTTTAAAACTTAAACAAATGTGATTAAAGATGACATTGAATTCGAAGGGTCTAGGGTTGGGTATCAGTAAATAACCGAAACCACTTCGGTTCTTTATAAATTGATATATGGAATCATTAGGCTGAAGAGGAATGATTTAAGTGAATTATGCCATTTAATCTAGGTTGGGTATTTAGAAATTGATGTGAAAAATAAATGACGACTATGACAATTTGTGAAATTGTATATTGATGCAAGTTACCCGGGTGCATATAAGCTGTATACTTTTGTATTCCTTGTTAGATGAGTTTACTCACGCTGGTTTCCAGCCTGACCCGGGTGTTACTTTGATGTAATGCTCGGGTCAAACCGAGTATTACAGATTTTCAGGTAAGGACGTTGTGGAGCTCAAGAACGAGCTGGATGGTAGGAACGTTTGGAGTATTGCCGCTGGATATATTGATGCATATCTGGGACATATTGATTGTATATGTCCACTGTATATATATATATATATGTTGTAACTCTTATGTATATAAATATAAATTGACAGATACAAATTTCTTTTGTATAACTGTTATTATTATTGATATTATATTTTATCCACTGCGAATGTGAGATTGTGTATTTCTTTCTGTTTCTTCTTCTTTCTGTTTCTTCTTATCACTAACTATCTGAAAATTTCGGGGTCGAAATTTCCGGGTCGTTACAAAATCCAACCTATCTTCTTGTGGTTACTAGTGCATACCTTCTTACATGAACTTGCTCACATCTTGCTTTCAGATGCATGCAACATAAAATTCTTATCTCACATCTGTCTGGATAAAATGCATGTCTTCAATCAGAAATCGATCAAAATCCATAATCATAAGGTAGCCTAGGCCCAACAAAGGAGTCAAGTACCATCTAGCCTTCGGGATTCTCTATACATCAAGCTCATGCTCTTCTTGATCAACGCCTTATGGTACCGCCGACGCTCCATGGGGTAATCGAGGTAGGTGTATAAATTTAACTCTACTTATTGGCTCAACTCATAGATGCGTCATACATCCTTTCAAAATATGGTCACAACTACTTCTTCAATCTTAATTTATGGTGTTTAGCTTATATAGTAGGATACAATTATATGTAAAAATACGACTACGCCCTCTCAGCGTATCCCAATTCCTGTGATCGACTACCTAAGCTCTGATACCAAATGTAATGACCTGCACCGTAATGGGTACGAATTTCGACTAAATCGAAATCCAAGGCCGTTAGGGTACAGATTGCTGGTTTTGATAACTTGTAATAAACACAAACATATCAAAGAGTGATCAATATAAAATCACAAAGGAATTGAAAAATATAATAGAACATATGCATCGACAAAGGCTACTACCTTCGAATCAATATTATTCCTTAGGTACCTAGTTGACTTGTTAGTTCCGAGCATGAATCATTTGTAGTTCCTATCATGCACCAACAACTTGTACCTCTAATCTATCATGTGGTTTGTAAGGAGGAGGTGGTTAGAAAAACATTCTAGTGATTGGAAAATACATACTTTATCTGTAATATTAATTTATGCTAATCAATTCCATTTAAGTGTTATGTGTATTATTTACGGCTAATCCGTTTAATCCTATGAGCGGTTACGATATACCTAGTCTCCTCCGAGGTATAATTATATATATGTGCCTATATACATTTACATCTAAATGAATACAACCATAAAACATGACCACTTAATACTTATTCAATAGGGAAAGGGCAGACAAATGACCACTTATTATCTTAACCCTGAAATGGGTCCCTCCGTAACGTAATCGATAGTCAATTGGTTCTAGTTACGGAGACCGATGACCCCTATTTATGGCCTTATAATTTATAATTTAATTCTCATACTACTAATGCATATCAAAGACTCGTCTAAGGTTTTACTATCCTATCTCTGACATATAATTTAAATCTAAGCAACTACTTTTAGATTTGTGTGTATCTCATACAAATTTTGCACAAGTAGAAAGCAAAGCCATTAAGGCATAACCTAAGTCTTTACTACCGCTCGCTCGGGACTACTGATGGTCATAGCATATATGTTAGCCCTACTACTAAATATCGATCCAAAATACTGGCATATCCTGCCAACCTATCACAATTGACATCCCGTTTAGACTAACCTAATGCGAGTCAAAAAGTATGCCCCTTTTGGTTACATAATACCTTTTATGAGAGACGAATCAGACCCCATTTCCTTAAAAGTGCTAGGCTATTTAATTCTATAATCAAGGCAAACTCTCAATATATTTTCCTTTACCTATCCGCAATGCATATTCCTTCCCCACGCGTCCAATGGTTGGAGATGTCCCACGTAAGTAGTAAGTATACATAAATGTTGGTAGTGTGATGCCTATCCTTAGACCCACTTAAACAAAGGAAAATACCAAAGTATTTTCATCTACGTGAACGGAGGATTGGGCCACACTAGAGGCAATCTAGTGTAATACGCTTTTATGTTAAAACTGGTTTGATATGAAGTGGTAGGAAACACGTGAGATTTTTTTAATTGTTGGCATAAAATAATAGCATATGGACTTTTAATGTAGGGTTAGATCAACATGTAGAATAACAATACAAGATATACAATCCAAATAGTCGATAACAAAGATATCCATCGCAAAAGAAATACAACCAGTTTAGGATATATCAGAGTTACAAATATACATATACATAAGGAAAAAAATATCTGCCTACAAACTATATACATGTCTATAAATACTACAACAAGTGTGAAAATAAAATAGGCTATCTCCTACCAAAAGAGAGATCAAAGGTAACTTCCAAAAACAGCATAGAATACTTGGACCAGCCAAATTACAATACCCGAACTTACTTAGGAATTATAATTAAATACAAATCCAGGTCAAACTAGATGAGTCTAATGTGAGAAAATAATAACCATAAAGATATAGTAAATGTTGGATCTCAAGTTTGATTCATGCCAAGATGATCAAGACCACATAAGAATGGTAAAATATTCGACAAATCTATAACTAAAAATTATGAAGGAAACTAGACTCGAAGATCGTATATTAAGTATGAATTTTTCTAGAGTCTAAGTTAGTGTTTATATAGTTAAAGTCTATCCTCAAGTAGTTCACACTCACTAACATATCAACGATAATTATTTAAATTTAATTTAAATTTCTTTTCAAACTATTTTAAAAAAATTTGAAAGATCGGTCGACTGAATGTACATAGGCAGTCGACTAACCTTGTGCATACTGTTTTTATAAAAATTCAAAGATCAGTCGACTGACCCTGTGCATATACATATGCACATATATGTTTTAAAATTCAATCAACTGAAGTTGCTTGACCAATTGACTGACCTGATTATAACTGTCATATTTATGAAGAGACACTTCTTTTCGTGAATAGATTTCTTCTTCACAGAGAGTTACATTCATTATGACTCGATAGAACCTTTCACCAGAAGTTGTACCTCTTTGTCTACTATAAATAAACATGATTTTCAAGATCAATGAATTAAGTTTTCTAAATCCACAAGAACTTAGTTTTTGATTTTCTTCTCTCTTGAATATTCAACTATCTATTGCTTAAAGATTGTGAAATCACAATTATAATTCTACATTTCTTGAGCAATATAAATCTTCCTAATCTTTATATACACATAATTACACATATTATACTTGAGGAAAAGATTATAGGAAGGGTGTACTTCAACTGACAAATTCGTGTTGTTAAACGAACACAAAAAAGTCAAGATAATCAATTTACTTGTATTGAAAGTCCTGTTCGGTTGCATAGGCGGAAGAAGTCCTATTCAGTTGTCTAGAAGACAGAAGTCATATTCGGTTGCTCAGGCGGTGTAAAGCTATTCTGCCGGGTTAAGTGAGGGCTGCTAGTTTGAATTCCAGAAGGAGTCTGGGACTGGACGTAGAATGGAAGTTCGAACTAGTAAAAAAATATCTGGTGTCATTTTAATTTACTGCTATTTTATTTTATAGTTACTTTTCGCACTAGCTAATAAGTTTAGTATATATTCTGTAACATCCCACCTTTTTGTACCCTTTAAATCGACGATAAACCACACAAGTCAGACTCAAACCATACAAAAGTGCGGATTGTTATTGGGGTGAATAAGAAAAAGGGAGAAAGAAATAAACAAATGGAATCGTGCAGCGGAACGATAAAATATAATAATCAAATATACGGTTCATGAAGCTGTTTTCAAAAAATTCGATTATACTTATACCATACATATCAGAGTTACACATACCAGAGAATAATAAATAAAGCAGCGGAATAATGTGATGCAGTGGAACAATATGAATGTAGTGGAATACTATTATAAATAATAATAATAATAAAATCTTTGTCTTCGTATTTCAGAAATAAAGTCTTCAAATCCTGAAATGCTCAGGCTGACCCGAGCGAATTCAAAAGACAAAACACTCGAGTCAAAACTAAAAGATCTTATGTAAGTTAAATCAACAATAAATAATATCAGTGGAACGACGTCAGAGATGTTTACCGGATTTGACATCTCCTATCCACTGTCTAACATGAGTGCAGTAACTTAAGAGATGCTCGGGATTCACATCTCCTAAAGATCCGTTAAACTATTTATTGTGTAGTAATATTTCGCTATTATAATAGTGTCTAATATATAATAAACTTACTTTTAAATAGCGTTAAGGGTTTACCCATATAGCCCTTACCATATAATAGTCCCAATAGTCCATCCAGTATTAGCGCATTTCCAGATCGGAAGACTACCCTAAATACTCCACGGGCTAGGGAGAAAACCAAACTCGTACAAGACGCGCTAGGGTAGGTGACACGGCACACAAGGCAATGCCAGGGTAGATATACCAATTACACGCACGGGCTGGTGGTAAAGCGTAGCAGCTACTACCGCCCACCTCGAGCCATACCCCCAAATAAAAAAAAATCAAAAGTGGCCATCGAATCAATCCAAAAGTCAGAGTATAATATCGAAGTTATGTGTCCGATCAGAGGAATGACCCATTGGCCCGAGATCGCCCCTATTTTAGCCACCTTATGCCAACTCACAGGAGTTGGGTCCACGTATATACCTCAAAGGAACGTCGCCACCATCCTACTTCATTCTGAAACTCCTCTGCGTACACGGTTGTTAAAGTTGTTTTCGGAGTTGGCGGAGAGTATGACAACTTCCGATCCCGGTCTCTTTAACAACCGAACGTTATTATAACACCGCGGTCATTTTAAAATAATCATACTTCAAAACCAGAATATAATATCCATTTCAAAACCTTATAAATACGATATCATTTCTGTTTTAAAACCCAAATCAATATGATATTATTTTTATAAAACCCAAATCAATATAATATCATTTTTATTTCAAATATATTCTTTTTCCAAAATCATAGCACTTTCAAATTTATATACTTCGAAACCAAAACCACTTGAAATATAACACTTCCAAATTATAGTACTTTGAAACTCAAATTTTGAAGCACAACTATACCACTTAAATAGCTTAAATATTAAATTACTTTATATAATAAAATAACTTCTTCAATTTCACAAATCAAATTCCAAATACAGATTCGAACCCCTAAATAACCATTTTAATTTCCATATATTTCAAAGCTTTAAATATTCCACCATTTCAAAACTAATTCTATGATAATTCCATTTCTATCAAATTCAATTACTATTATTTAGATTTGAAATGTTTACTTAATAAATTCAATATCATTTAAGTAAAACCTTTAAACTTCAAATAACTGGATATTCTTTAAATTTGATTAACTTGATATATTCATTTAAATCAACTCGATAGTTATTTAAATCACTCAAAACCAAAATCAAGTTATAAAAATCATACCCTTTAAAATCTCAATTTTTATTTAAATTTCACATCAATTTTATTCGAGCATAATTATTAAATACTTTGATTCAAATCAATTTCATATTTATCCTCCAACCTTAACTTTTTTTATTTAAGTCATTATAAACTCTGTATATAATAAAATTTTGAACAGATACTTAACCATATTATATAAAAGCAATTAAACTTTATTATTAAACTTGTTTTTATTAAACAAATGAATACATAACTTAAATTCAAGAATTTAACTATATATAAAATAATATTTATGTAATATCAAAAATCAATACTTATTAAACTGTATATTTCTATCCAAAACCATAAAAATCATTTTAAAATATTTATATATAGACTGACGGTGTCTGTATATAATTTTCTATCCTATGGTCAAGTGATACGGATATTTATCATTTCAATCCGTAATTTAAAATAAAATTACGGTGATATATCATTTCGAACCGCAATCCTGAATGAATTAAAAATGCATAACAACTTACAGTTTATAACAATATAAAATACAACATCCATTCATCTAATATCAATCATCAACCATTTATCACAATCAGCATCCAATTCAAACAAAAACATTAATATAGAACAGATAATAAATAACAGGTAATTACTAGCAGTTTATATTCAATAATAAATTAATTTAACTGGCAGTTTATTTGCAATAATAAATTGGATAACAATTTAATTCAATAAATTAAATTCAACTGAGAGGATGATTAAAGTATGCCAAAAAGTCATAAATAGATTTCTATTCACATCATAGATCAATTTAACAAACATAAGAAATTTTAGAAGTTGTGCATGGGTTAAAATACTCACCTTTTGAATTTAAATTGAATTTAAATCCAATTTAAACCCAAAATTTGAATAGTCTCAGAATTCGTCCAAACCAGCGCCAAAATGTCCGGAATTCCAATAAGAACCTAACGGAGAAAACCGCGCAAGAATCTGAGCCTATATGCAAATTTTATGGAATTTAGAATATTTGATATCGAAAATTAAATTAAATAAAATAGAAAATACCCAACCTCTCAGCTACCCTACACGTCACCATCCCTTGCTTGCAGTACACAACGCACGCGATCATCAAACCCTAGCCGCTAGCATAACTGCTCGAACACGCACGTCACAGCCGTAACCAGCCGCCACCTCATGCCGCGACTCCTAGCCTTCCTCCTCTCGCGACCGCGCACGATCACTCCCATGTCGACGTGTCAAAAACGGCAGCCGCCGTGTGACACCCCACCTCTATACCCACGCTAGCCAAGAACACTACGGTGTAGTGATGTCAACTAGCACGGAGAATAAGGCTGTTGAGGAGCGACCATCCGTGTAATTGCTTTGTGCGAGCACCGATATGCCAGATAGTAAAAACGTGCATTTCATTTCAGGAGGAAATCCGACATGCCGATGCAAACTCAAAGCTACTACACGGTGGCTAGAATAGTCTAGGACAAAAATATAAAATAATAACACATATAATATAAATGCGGAACACAGATGAAATAGAAAGTCTCATATATATATATATATATATATATATATATAATAACTGATGTCAGTTACAATACATTTGACACGGTACATGTGATACAACTACAACAGTCAACTCAGGTAGTTATATATACAAGTACATTATCGACTAATATACATGAATATATATCAACCTATACTATGACACGACAACTCTAAAAGATATAAAGAGTCTTAATAGCTCAAGCAGCATCCCAAAGAAGAATATCTACAACCTGTAAATACTCGGTCTGACCCGAGTATTACATTCAAAAGAAAATAATACTCGGGTCAGTCTAATTCAAACTCAGTTATTAGTGCACAGAAGCAATAATAATTAAATAGAAATTAGACGACAGTCAAAATAAATTTACCTATCCGATTCTTAAATAAGAAATCGGATAACGGTAAATATAACGTGAACCAATTCAAACAATTGGAACATCAATTAAAAGGTCAACACGAGAAGGGCTGCAGTATACGCACGCGTATACTGCCTCGCCACTACAACATATGGAATACGAAATAGATCCATAAATCAAAAGCAAAAGAAATAACAATAAAAGCAGTACCGTGTGGCTGCAGTTCATGCTTGCGTGCACTGCCTTGCCACTACAGTGATGATGTACCCAATGAATACCGTGTGGCTGCAGTTCACGCTTGCGTGCACTGCCTTGCCACTACAGTGATAATGTACACAACCGGGCACAAGGTCAAACCCAAATAAATTACGGTTCAACTCAGGGGCAACATAAGTGTACAAGGTCAAATAATCAAATATACAACAGAGCTCCATGCAACAATACTTTTGAATGGAGGCAGGGCAACAACACAAAACAAAGAAGATGGTCAAAACTTATGAATATATCTACAACAACAATGAATGCAGACCGACCAGAAAGAAGCTCAACTAAGTACACATGAACCAGATATGAAACGACAATTTTGACAAAACAGTTTCACGAATGCATAGGTCAGAAGAGTGAGCAATACACTAAGCAAATGAAGCAACGTACATATATATGTATACATAACTGCACAATGAATTAGAGTGGACAGGGATGGCAACTGCAAAAATCAAGTCAGATGCACAAAGGCAGATGATACAAACTACATGAAGGCAGTAGAATGAAGGTAAGGGCACCAAAATTATGGCACCACAGCACACAAACAAAAGAAGACAGTCAAAACAATGCTCAGGTAACCCAAAGCAGTGAACAACACTGTCCCAAACTCAAAAACCCAATACAACACCTCACAGTCCAATATAATATAGACAGTGGAAAATACGACGCCAAGCTCAAGAAATGCAAGTGAATTAATTGCCACAATTCAATGCCAACAACATGAACTGGGCAGTGCAGCAAGGGTAAAACAGAGCAAGGCCCAGCGAATAACAGATATACATGATCAAGTGACAACATAGGGCAGTACAACTAAATGAAATAGGTCAGGCATATATAAATATGCAGTGACAAAGTGAATCAGGTAGAAGAAGATGCAGTGAAGCATGTACAAGGGCAAACAACAAATACAAACTGCAAATACCAAAGTGATACACAATGAACTATGTTTGTAATAACAATGACACAGTGCTAACTCAAGCAAGTTAAAAACATGGATCATGCTATGAAAAATGAGTTCAACCAGTAAACAAGATACAACTGCAGACAAAACAGTGTCTAAAATGAAGAGACCAGAGGGATGCAACTAAAGCTGATGATAGTGGTGAATGCAACTGATGATAGTGAATGAGACAACTGATTCACACTCAAGCACCAACAAAAATAAAGAGACCACCAGCAATAATGCAGTCCAAAATTTTCAGATGGATAAAAAGAAAGTTCAAACTGTCTTGATGCAAACAGAATATAAGCAAACATCATATGAGTGACATCAAGCAACTACAAAGATCACAATTCAAAGTGGACAGAACCATCAGGCCTGCAATGTGCAGACTACAAAAATGATTCAAGCACAGTGCTACTACAAGTATCACAATGGATGCAACACCAAACCAGTAAACAAGATGGAGCTATAGGAATGTATCAAACCAATCAGAGACCAAAATCAAGCATCGCATGGTCAGGTCAGTGAACACAAAAGAATAAGGTGAAAGTCGAGCTCAATCAGAAATTCACAAAATCAAAAAAACAGGCGAAGTCAAAGGAAATCAACGTCAAACAAAATAAGAAATCAAATCGAAGCCAAAGACCACGAAAACAAGCAAGCAAACGAATTTGAATAGTTTGAATAAGATGTGAGTAACATAAATTACTCACCTTTGCTTTGGAACTGAAGACGGCTCGACCTATTTTTGAAGTAGCCGTTCGAATTGGGGGATCGATTGCCGAAGCCCTAGCTGCTGAAGACGTGCGAAGGCTCCATGCTCCATCGAAGTTGAACTCGATCGAATTGAAGACGACGATTGCCGAAGCCCTGAATTTCGAAAGGTGGACGAACGCCAGCCATTTATTTTCATTCGTTCGTTTTAGGTCTCGAACGAAAATGAATAAAAGAGGGGAAAAAGAAACCGGTTATTATGCTTTGAGAATTAACACGGCCCAATATAAAAACGTGGACCACTATTTAGTTTCAAAGCCCAAAATTTCTTTTAACAATTTATAAAAGAATTTTAATTCAAATTTAAAAACTTCAAATGGAAATTTGTGACAATATTAATTGTTGCGAAGTACCGGGTTGTTACAGACTCCCCTCCTTAAAGAAATTGCGTCCTCGCAATCTTAAGGAATAAATGGACAAAAGGTAACAACCATAAAAGCATGTCATCATAAAATGACGAAATTTGAAAATAAGAAGTTCACCATATAAAGCATGAAAGAGAAAGCCAGAACATGTTTGCTCGATGAATTCTCTGGATTCCAAAGTGAAATCCATAGAACTAGAGAACACTGAACTTTCACGAGAAGAACATCTTTGTTTCGAAGGTGCTGAACCCCCGAAACATTGATGTGAATAGAATGTTGCTCAAAGTCAAATCTGGTGAAGCTTCAATTTCTTCAATAATACCGGGCTCAAGAATAAAATCGGAATCCCTAAGGCATTTCCGTAGAAGGAAGACGCGTGAAACACGTCATGAATAACAGAAAATTGAGCCGGTAATAAGAGGCGATAAGCCAAGAAACCAATACGTTCAGTGATAGGAAATGGCCCAATATATCGAGGCACTAACTTTCCCGACCGACCGAAACGCACAACACCTTTCATAGGTGAGACACGAATAATTTGGAGTAACAGCGTAGAACAATAACGATACGCCAGATGAATCAAAGCTTCATTAATTCGGAACGCCGTCGTAGTACAAAAACGGTACGTCCAATGAACCGATCAACATTAAAGAACATCGGACGTAAGTCCATAAAAAGAGTGAGACGAAGCTCAATAAAACGAAGTACATCGAAACGTCTGATGAACTTGGTAAAAAGATGATTCCATACGGACATCACCAACGAAACAACCACTTGTTGCCTACGACTAAGTGCATCGGCAACAGGATTTCCCATCCGGGAGTGGTAAATAATATCAAGATCATAAGATGTAAGGAACTCGAGTCAACGTGGTTGATGCAAATTAAGTTCCTTATGAGAAAATAAATATTCCCAAGATTCATGATCAGGGTAGAGAACAAATTTCTCACCCAAAAATAATGATGCCAAATTTTGAAGAACGAAATCAATAGCCACGAGCACTAGATCATGAGTGGCATATCTAGTCTCAATAGGCACTAATGATTTAGAAACACAGGAGACAGCACGTTCTCTTATGCAAGATAATGGCATGCAAACCAATACGATTAGCATTGGTACAAACGATAAAGTCTTGGTTCCCCTCGGGAATCGCAAGAATAGAAGTATCGGAAAAGAGTTGTTTTAAATAATATTCTTTCTAGAAAAGCTAAAACTTTCGAAATTTACGATTTACTTTATGTAATTATCTTTTCAATCAAATTTACATTTTAAAATTCAATTTACTATGTCTGATTGTCTCATCAAAGCGTCTAGGAGATTCCTATCGATAACGTTGATCAAGCGCATCGACCAGAATTCTTAAAGCACTCAATGGGCAATACAATCACAAAATATTCTTTTAATTTCATAAAAGGAATTCACAAATTTTCAACCTCAAACGGACAAGTCCGGAGTTAAACGAATCAGTAAAAGAAAGGGGTCATAGTCCTCGATTTTGCTGAAACGTTTAAATCGTTTCCTCATTCTTTTGAAAGTGTAAACTATAAAAATTTTGAAAACGATTTTTATTTTGAAACAATTTTTAAAACACGTGATTAAAACAGCGATATCAGTAGCAACTTCGATAAGTGGATTTTCATTCATCAAAAGTGTCACAAGAATCTTCTCAAAGATAGAAAGGGGTATCATACCCTAAACTTGTATTCATAACAAGTCAATAACACACGAGTTCACCAATGCACAAAAATTGATAAAACTTATCAATAGAAATCACAAAAATTGTTGAAGCACAAATTCTAGAAATCTACACAAGAAATCCATAAATTACAAGATGAGAGTATGAAAACTCGAACGGGAGTATGAAAACTCGAACGCGAGTATGAAAACTCGAATCGGAGTATGAAAACTCGAACGGGAGTATGAAAACTCGAACGGGAGTATGAACACTCGAACGCGAGTATGAAAACTCGAACGGGAGTATGAAAACTCAAATGGGAGTATGAAAACTCACCCACACGCGAGCATGAAAGCTCATCAGCACATGTAACGCAAAGCGAGAACGGGAGCATGAAAACTCACCTACACGCGAGCATGAAAACTCATCAACACGTGCAACGCAAAGCATGAACGGGAGCACGAAAACTCACCTACATGCGAGCATGAAAATTCATCAGCACGTGCAACGCATAACGAGAACGGGAGCACGAAAACTCACCTACATGCGAGCATGAAAACTCACCAACACGTGCAATGCAAAGCGAGAACGGGAGCACGGAATCTCACCTACACGTGAGCATGAAAAATCATCAACACGTGCAACGCAAAGCGAGAACGGGAGCACGGAATCTCACCTACACATGAGCATGAAAATCACCAACACGTGCAACGCAAAGCGAGAACGGGAGCACGGAATCTCACCTACACGTGAGCATGAAAAATCATTAACACATGCAACGCAAAGCGAGAACGGGAGCACGGAATCTCACCTACACATGAGCATGAAAATCACCAACACGTGCAACGCATAACGAGACGCTATCTCATGGTTGCAAGCCATTAATTTTGACACACGAATGGCCCGAAGACCGTGGGGCGCTACTCCACATGTGTGAGTCGGAATCACACAGATTGAGGTCTAGACTAACCAAAAATCAAAAAGGTATGCGTGAATGGAATCACACAAGTGGTGTCTAGTCTAACCTCGCAAACAAAAGAAAAATATGTGTGAGTGGAATCACACAAGTGGTGTCTAGGCTAACCGAAAAGTATATGTGAATGGAATCACACAGGTGGTGTCTAGCCTAACCAAAAAGCAAAAAGATATGTGTGAACGGAATCACACAAGTGGTGTCTAGGCTAACCGAAAAGGTATGTGTGAATGGAATCACACAAGTGGTGTCTAGCCTAACCAAAAGGAGACATCGCACAATTGCTAGTCTAAATCCTAAGAATGATCGTCATGATCAACGAGAAGTGTCAATTACACTAAGTTAGTGAATATAAAAGTTTAGCTTCATGTCCCATAACCACTTGCTTAACTTAAATATTTACGAACAAACTGTAAATCTTCACTAATAAAATTGTCACAAGAGGTTCAATCGAATAAGTCCAAGAATTAACCGACGAAGCAAACGCAAGCGTTTCATACCACTTGTTTTACTAAGCCGTTTAATTAGATTTCTCATCCGAGTGAGGTAAAGGCTTGTATATACTAGTAGATTGAAAAATGGTTTAGGAAAAGAGTTTGATATTGATAATAGAGTTGAAAACATTTTGGTAAAAGAGTTTTGATATTTACTACTAGTATTGAAACCTTTATATTTTTAAAGTGACAAGTCACAAAAATGATTGTACAAACAATCAATCACAAGAATTTCACATAGGAAGACGTGAATAGAATCCAAAGAAATCGATACCGAATTCATCGAAAGGTATGTTCACAAATATCCCGAAGAAAAGGTCATCAAAGTTGCTAATAAATGATAGCAACAAATCGGGAAATAATCAAGAATCGATTAAATTCGAAAACCAAATCAATACACTAAGATTCACATTCGAAGACGTGAATAAAATCCGAAGAAATCGATTCCAATCCATCAAAGTAGGAATACCCAAAAATTCCTGAAATCGAAGTTATCAAAGTCGACAAAGGTGATAACAACTAATCGGAAAAGAAGAATCGATCAACAATTGGAAAAACGAAGCAAAACGAGCATAAATGCATGAATGACTTTAACAAAAGTAAAAGTCAAGTCAACGTCGATATCGACAAGGCAAAGTCCAAGACAATTTCTTTATACCAAAGAAATTTTAAAACTATCAGAGAGAAGCACATGAAAACCAAAAACCATGGATAAGCAAACAGAGTCGACAATTGAAATGCAATTTGTCTCAAAGATTGATACCCAAAACCCAATTGCATGGAGACTCCATCCACACGAATCAGAGATAAGAATGCATATATACAGCAGTTCGAATAAACAATGCGAGCTCAAATTGAAGTGGGTACGAGTTGCAGCAATATGCAACTTGGTAGAGCATATACACAATGATACTTAGCAGTGCATACTCAAATGAGCAAACGCAACAGAGAATAGCAGCAATGCTCATGAAAAAGAGTTAGGAATTCATACCTAACTATCAAAGATGATCTTAGACAAAGATGTGAAATAAAACATCGACAAATAGTTGTAACACATGTTCCATCTAAGTTATGTTTTATATTCATCCTAAACCCCAGGCTCTAATACCAAGCTGTGACGCCCCAACTCTATACCCACGCTAGCCAAGAACACTACGGTGTAGTGCTGTCAACTAGCACGGAGAATAAGGCTGTTGAGGAGCGACCATCCGTGTAATTGCTTTGTACGAGCACCGATATGCCAGATAGTAAAAACATGCATTTCATTTCAGGAGGAAATCCGACATGCCGATGCAAACTCAAAGCTACTACACGGTGGCTATAGTAGTCTAGGACAAAAATATAAAATAATAACACAGATAATATAAATGCGGAACACAGATGAAATAAAAAGTCTCATATATATATATATAATAACTGATGTCAGTTACAATACATTTGACACGGTACATGTGATACTACAACAGTCAACTCAGGTAGTTATATATACAAGTACATTATCGACTAATACACATGAATACATATCAACCTATACTATGACACGACAACTCCAAAATATATGAAGAGTCTTCATAGCTCAAGCAGCATCCCAAAGCAGAATATCTACAACCTGTAAATACTCGGTCTGACCCGAGTATTACATTCAAAAGAAAATAATACTCGGGTCAGTCTAATTCAAACTCAGTTATTAGTGCACGGAAGCAATAATAATTAAATAGAAATTAGACGACAGTCAAAATAAATTTACCTATCTGATTCTTAAATAAGAAATCGGATAACGGTAAATATAACGTGAACCAATTCAAACAATTGGAACATCAATTAAAAGGTGAACACGAGTAGGGCTGCAGTATACGCACGCGTATACTGCCTCGCCACTACAACATATGGAATACGAAATAGATCCATAAATCAAAAGAAAAAGAAATAACAATAAAAGCAGTACCGTGTGGCTGCAGTTCACGCTTGCGTGCACTGCCTTGCCACTACAGTGATGATGTACCCAATGAATACCGTGTGGCTGCAGTTCACGCTTGCGTGCACTGCCTTGCCACTATAGTGATAATGTACACAACCAGGCACAAGGTCAAACCCAAATAAATTACGGTTCAACTCAGGGGCAACATAAGTGTACAAGGTCAAATAATCAAATATACAACAGAGCTCCATGCAACAATACTTTTGAATGGAGGCAGGGCAACAACACAAAACAAAGAAGATTGTCAACACTTATGAATATATCTACAACAACAATGAATGTAGACTGACCAGAAAGAAGCTCAACTAAGTACACATGAAACAGATATGAAACGGCAATTTTGACAAAACAGTTTCACGAATGCAAAGGTCAGAAGAGTGAGCAATGCACTAAGAAAATGAAGCAACGTACATATATATGTGCACATAACTGCATAATGAATTAGAGTGGACAGGGATGGCAACTGCAAAAATCAAGTCAGATGCACAAAGGCAGATGATACAAACTACATGAAGGCAGTAGAATGAAGGTGAGGGCACCAAAATTATGGCACCACAGCACACAAACAAAAGAAGACAGTCAAAACAATGCTCAGGTAACCCAAAGCAGTGAACAACACTGTCCCAAACTCAAAAACCCAATACAACACATCACAGTCCAATATAACATGGACAGTGGAAAATACGACGCTAAACTCAAGAAATGCAAGTGAATTAATTGCCACAATTCAATGCCAACAACATGAACTGGGCAGTGCAGCAAGGTTAAAACAGAGCAAGGCCCAGCGAATAACAGATATACAAGATCAAGTGACAACATAGGGCAGTACAACTAAATGAAACAGGTCAGGCATATATAGATATGCAGCGACAAAGTGAATCAGGTAGAAGAAGATGTAGTGAAGCATGAACAAGGGCAAACAGTAAATACAAACTGCAAATACCAAAGTGATACACAATGAACTATGTTTGTAATAACAATGACACAGTGCTAACAAAAGCAAGTTAAAAACATGTATCATGCTATGACAAATGAGTTCAACCAGTAAACAAGATACAACTGCAGACAAAACAGTGTCTAAAATGAAGAGACCAGAGGGATGCAACTAAAGCTGATGATAGTGGTGAATGCAACTGATGATAGTGAATGAAACAACTGATTCACACTCAAGCACCAACAAAAATGAAGAGACCACCAGCAATAATGCGGACCAAAATTTTCAGATGGATAAAAAGAAAGTTCAAACTGTCTTGATGCAAACAGAATATAAGCAAACAGCATATGAGTGACATCAAGCAACTACAAAGATCACAATTCAAAGTGGACAGAACCATCAGGCCTGCAATGTGCAGACTACAAAAATGATTCAAGCACAGTGCTACTACAAGTATCACAATGGATGCAACACCAAACCAGTAAACAAGATGGAGCTACAGGAATGTATCAAACCAATCAGAGACCAAAATCAAGCATTGCATGGTTAGGTCAGTGAACACAAAAGAATCAGGTGAAAGTCGAACTCAATCAGAAATTCACAAAATCAAAGAAACAGGCGAAGTCAAAGGAAATCAACGTCAAACAAAATAAGAAATCAAATCGAAGCCAAAGACCACGAAAACAAGCAAACAAACGAATTTGAATAGTTTGAATAAGATGTGAGTAACATAAATTACTCACCTTTGCTTTGGAAGTGAAGACGGCTCGACCTATTTTTGAAGTAGCCGTTCGAATTGGGGGATCGATTGCCGAAGCCCTAGCTGCTGAAGACGTGCGAAGGCTCCATGCTCCATCGAAGTTGAACTCGATCGAATTGAAGACGACGATTGCCGAAGCCCTAAATTTCGAAAGGGGGACGAACGTCAGCCATTTATTTTCTTTCGTTCGTTTTAGGTCTCGAACGAAAATGAATAAAAGGGGGGAAAAAGAAACTGGTTATTATGCTTTGAGAATTAACACGGCCCAATATAAAAACATGGACCACTATTTAGTTTCAAAGCCCAAAATTTATTTTAACAATTTATAAAAGAATTTTAATTCAAATTAAAAAACTTCAAATGGAAATTTGTGACAATATTAATTGTTGCGAAGTACCGGGTTGTTACACGCCGTCAAAAAACATAAAACCTACTCGAATTTTGCCGACGATCCAACCGATTAAACTACGAACGAATTATACCGATGAGCTATGCTCGTTGATATCTACAAAACCCATAAGTTGATTTGACGATCGGACAAATTTGATTTCGGCGTGATGAATGGCTGTGGCTTCTTTACTCGATACCGGCCGCATATCAATCCAAATCAGAAAACGAATCACAGAATTGAGATGCGCTATTCGAGAGCGTCGAATCCATATAAAATTTGATATTGTTTAGAGAGTTTGAATTTTTGGCTTTGGATTTGATTTAGAAACGTATTTGGGAATTAAGGCTTGCAGCCATTGGAAAAAGGAGCTAATAGAACGTATAAAAATGAGGAATAAGAAATGAATTAGGGTTTATAACAGGGTGTATATTGACAAATTTGAAATAGAATAATGGATATGATTTATATACGCGTTGAACGACAAAATCTCCCGAAAAGCCCGTTCTGACTCCGGAACGAAATTGGGTCAACCCATATATCAAAATAGATGTTTTTGAATATTTAAAACGCAATGGAATAGGTTTCAAGTCCAAATTCCATCGTATGAAAAAGTTATGCTAAAATCAAGTTATTTCAAATTGATTTCAATTGATTTCAAGGCGTTTCAAGCTCATACGATCAAACGATAAGCCCGATCGATACGAAACTTGAAATCCTACAATAATTCACCGTTATAGATCCGATGAAATTGGTTTCGTCGAAATTCGAGTCAGTGGCCAAAATAGCTATTTTTACAAAATTAAATAAATCAAAAATAAATTGATTAAATCAAAATTTCAACTTCAATTCGAAAATTGACAAATTTCATCACTTTTGATTTCTCAATCATTTACAATGATTTAAAAAAAATTAAATGTCAATTTAGAGTTGATTAATTTATAATTTTCAGTATTTACCTCAATTTGAATTCAGAAATTATAAATAAAATTCCCAAAATTCCATTTAATTAAATCAATCAATAATTATTCCATTCATTGTTGTCAAATAGATGGATTTAACGTTGGATTCAAAACTAGTACATTAATTTTCTCATATTCCATCTTTATTTCAAATAACGTAATCTTTAGATATTTTAATTTCGTTTAATTGCAGTTAATCCAATTATTGAATTTTACATTTCAATTAAATAAATAAAATCTTGATTTCCATTCTTTAAATCAACCAATTGTCATATTATAAATAGAATTAACATTATTTTCAATTATTTCCTTAATTTATACTAATATAACATTGAATTGAGATTCATTGCAATTGATTACAAATTTTGATTTAATGGACTAAATAAATGATTACTTTATAATAATTGTTGCCACCAACTCTTAATCATATTTATATAAGTTATCATTTCCAAACAATTACATACAGAACATTGATTTTATTCAAATACTATTTATTATTATTACTTCATTGATTAATTCAATATTTGCATTTGTTTTTCTTATATTAAATTTATTACCAAATATTCCTATTTGCAATCAATTATAACCCTGCAATTGTTTCAATAATTTGGATTGCATTGAATTAATTATTTATTGGCTTACATCAACATTCTTACATTTCATTCCCGTTATAAATTCATTAACAAATTACAGATTTTTATTCCTTCCAATATTAAATAACAAAATTGATTACATAACATTGTTCTTATCCAACTATCATTAATTTTATACTAATTCATCAATTTGTTCAATATCTACTCTTGTTTCCTTATATTCAATTCATAGTCAAATATGACGTCTAAATTATTTTAGTAAATTAGAATCTCATTGGAATTACATCCATTTAATTATGATTTATAAAGTTTTTATTTCTTTCTAAATTTAATTACAAAATTTTTATTAAAATAACCAATTTTATTATTGAAAATTTACGGGTTGTTACACTCTCCCCCACTCAAAACTTTTCGTCCCCGAAAAGGAAAAGAAGGGAAAAGAATAATTAGGAAATCAATATATCTTACTTAAAACATTAAATTTATAAACAAATAAATTTTATAAAATTAATTAATTCAAATAAAATATACCAATTTATAACCATTAATTAAATTTATAAAGTTTGGAAAACAATTTTCAAATATTTTCCAAGTCCAAAAATTTACGGAAAATTTCGGCAGAGACTCCTTTGTACGGAGAGGTCTGGGATAAAATATTATATTAAATATAACAATATGTAACATATATTTTCCAAAATAATATATCCCAACATGGGAAAAATAATATAATAGCTTTATAAACCGTAATCCGAAAACGTACCTATTTGTCGGGAAAACAACGCTTAATTACGAAACCAAAAGCAGTAGCGATTGCTTACATAACATGTATTTCACTTATATAATCCAAAAAGATTTAATAATTATATAAAATGAAATATTTAAAGTTGTTTCAACTACAAACAAACAATTCGATACAATCAACAATCGCTTGCAACAAGGCATACAACCATTACATAAAATCAACACAAACCAATCATTCACTCATACCAAACAAAACAAATAGTTGTTTAGGTTCAAAAACTTTAAATTGTACAGAATTGAAAAATAAACTATTAAGTGCATCATTTACTCAACAGTCTTAGATGAAACTAAATAGATTATTCATATATCCAAACAATTTTAAAGTATCATTGCCCAAACAACCATAAACCAAACAAACATCAATTCCAAACAACAAATCAAATTTACTTATTATTAATTTCATTTCATACATTTGTTGTCTGATTTCCTTTTTATCCATATAATGATTTATCCTTTGTATTTACATTTATTTCTTACAGACTTTTATTTATTTTCATTTATTCATATCATGTAAAAAAAAATTATTGTATTACATTCATTTATTCACTCCTTAATTTCATTTATTTACTTTAAAATAAATAGTTCCAACATTAACTTACATTAAAAATCTTTACTTACACTACTCAACTCCTATTTCATTTAATTATAGTAACATTTTTAATCATATTTAAGTTTCTAACAACTAGAACATCAAATTTTATTTAAAGAATTTCATTAAATACTTCCATTACTTCAAGTTTTTGCTTGTATAATATCGTATTGCATTTTCTTATTAAACATTGTAACTTTTATATTTGGTAACTTATATATATGCTTATAGGAATACAATAGAAATTATACAATTTTTTCTCATTTCCTTTAAATTAAACGTTCAATAATCATATCTTTGGTTTTAGGTTACTTATTTTAACTTCCTTTTTATTTTATTTTTTTATAACTTAGGATTAAATTTCTTATTTCCTTTAGAGGTTTCAATTATTAATTACTTAGATTTCATTTCACTAAAATAATTGAAACTATTAATTAACGAAAACTTAAAAACTAAATACCGAGTTTAATTTCAAATCATTTCAAAATAATAGATAAATGTATATAATTAAAATTTATGTATCCAATTATATTTAAAACAATTGAAAATTTATATTTGTTTATCAAAATAAATCTACAGTAAAACTACTACAGTGGCCTTCCCACTTTGAAACTCGAAAATTAATGTCGATGTTGCATGCACTCATCACCGAAATTATTTTCCAACGACAGAGAGGGGAGTTCAAAGCTTAATTCCTTTCAAAATTTTCTTTAAAATAATAATTATTTCAAATCTTATTGGAATATCTATATCAGAAAATACTTTTACATAATATTATTATATTCCAAAATCCTTTGAAAGAGATTTTCAAAAATCCCGGAACATAGGTCCCAAATTTCTGATTCCATTTATTTTATTCTCAACTCCTACTTTACTTAATATTTATAGATTACATTACCTAACAACCAATATAATACAGCCAAATATATATCTTATTTATAAAATTAAATTTTATAGACAGGAAATATAATGGGCAAAATTATTTCATTCACTTATATTCAAAACAAATATTGTGTCGGTCTGTCCTATTAAGTGTTTAGAAATCCCTATTGATGTCATACCGTCCCATGCACCGACCAGAATTTATAAATACAAAACGGAACAAATTAACACAATATTAAAACCTTTTATAACACTAACAAATACGCTCTCTCATATATATGCTCAGCGACTCATCATAGGGTATTACTATCCTATGAATAAAGACTCAGACCCTACAAAGCTAAGGTTTATCGCTAAATCAAAGCTCTGATACCAGATGTAACATCCCATTTTTTTGTACGCTTTAAATCGACGATAAACAACACACGTCAGACTCAAACCATACAAAAGAGCGGACTGTTATTGGGGTGAATAAGAAAAAGGGAGAAACAAATAAACAAACGGAATCTTGCAGCGGAACTATAAAATATAATAATCAAATATACAGTTCATGAAGCTGTTTTCAAAATATTCGATTATACTTATACCATACATACCAGAGTTAGACATACCAGAGAATAATAAATAAAGCAGCGGAATAATATGATGTAGTGGAACAATATGAATGTAGTGGAATACTATTATAAATAATAATAATAAAATCTTCGTCTTTGTCTTCGAGAAATAAAGTCTTCAAATCCTGAAATGCTCAGGCTGACCCAAGTGAATTGAAAAGACAAAACACTCAAGTCAGAACTAAATGATCTTATGTAAGTTAAATCAACGGTGAATAATATGAGTGGAACGACGTCAGAGATGTTTACGGGATTTGACATCTCCTATCCAGTGTCTAACGTGAGTGCAGTAACTTAAGAGATGCTCGGGATTCACATCTCCTAAGGATCCGTTAAACTATTTACTATGTAGTAATATTTCGCTATTGTAATAGTGTTTAATACAAAATAAACTTACTTTTAAATAGCGTTAAGGGTTTATCCATATAGCCCTTACCACATAATAGTCCCAGTAGTCCATCCAGTATCAGCGCATCTCCAGATCGAGAGGCCACCCTAAATACTCCACGGGCTACGGGAAAAAACCAAACTCGTACATGGCGCGCTAGGGTAGGTGACACGGCACACAAGGCAATGCTAAGGTAGATATACTAATTACCCACATGGGCTGGTGGTAACGCGTAGCAGCTACTACCACCCACCTCGGGCCACATCCTCAAATCAAAAAAATTCAAAAGTGGTCACCGAATCAATCTAAAAGTCAAAGTATAATATCGAAGGGATGTGTCTGATCAGAGGAATGACCTCAATAGCCCGAGATCGCTCCTGTTTTAACCACCTTATGCCAACTCACGGGAGTTGGATCCACGTATATACCTCAAAAGAACGTCGCCACCATCCTACTTCATTCTGAAATCTCCTCTGCATACACGGTTGTTAAAGTGGTTTTCGGAGTTGGCAGAGAGTATGACAACTTCCGATCTTGGTCTCTTTAACAACCAAACGTTATTATAACACTGCGATCGTTTTAAAATAATTATACTTCACTTTCAAAACCATATAAATACGATATCATTTCCGTTTAAAACCCAAATCAATATGATATTATTTTTATAAAACCCAAATCAATATAATATCATTTTTATTTCAAATATATTCTTTTTCCAAAATCATAGAACTTTCAAATTTATATACTTCGAAACCGAAACCACTTGAAATATAACACTTCCAAATTATAATACTTTGAAACTCAAACTTTAAAGCATAACTATACCACTTAAATGGCTTAAATATTAAATTACTTTATATAATAAAATAACCTTTTCAATTTCACAAATCAAATTCCTAATACAGATTCGAACCCCTAAATAACCATTTTAATTTCCATATATTTCAAAGCTTTAAATATTCCACTATTTCAAAACTAATTCTTTGATAATACCATTTCTATCAAATTCAAGTACTATTATTTAGATTTGAAATGTTTACTTAATAAATCAAATATCATTTAAGTAAAATCTTTAAACTTCAAATAACTGGATATTCTTTAAATTTGATTAACTTGATATGTTCATTTAAATCAACTCGATATTTATTTAAATCACTCTAAACCAAAATCAAGTTATAAAAATCATACCATTTAAAATCTCAATTTTTATTTAAATTTCACATCAATTTTATTTGAGTATAATTCTTAAATACTTTAATTCAAATCAATTTCATATATATCCTCCAACCTTAATTTTTTTATTTAAGTCATTATACACTCTGTATACAATAAAATTTTGAATATATACTTAACCATATTATATAAAAGCAATCAAACTTTATTATTAAACTTGTTTTTATTAAACAAATGAATACATAGCATAAATTCAAGAATTTAACTATATATAAAATAATATTTATGTAATATCAAAAATCAATACTTATTAAACCGTATATTTGTATCCAAAATCATAGAAATCATTTTAAAATATATATATAGACCGACGGTGTCTGTATATAATTTTCTATCCTATGGTCAAGTGATACAGATATTTATCATTTTAATCTGTAATTTAAAATAAAATTACGGTTATATATCATTTCAAACCGCAATCCTAAATGAATTAAAAATGCATAACAACTTGCAGTTTATAACAATATAAAATACAACATCCGTTCATACAATATCAATCATCAACTATTTATCACAATCATCATCCAATTCAAACAAAAAAATTAATATAGAACAGATAATAAATAACATGTAATTACTGGCAGTTTGTATTCAATAACAAATTAATTTAACTGGCGGTTTATATGCAATAATAAATTGAATAACAATTTAATTCCATAACTTAAATTTAACTGAGAGGATGATTAAAATATGCCAAACAGTCATAAATAGATTTCTGTTCACATCATAAATCAATTTAACAAACATAAGAAATTTTAGAAGTTGTGAGTGGGTTAAAACACTCACCTTTTGAATTTAAATTGGATTTAAACCCAAAATTTGAACAATCTCAAAATTGGTCCAAACTAGTGCCAAAATGTCCGGAATTCCAATATGAATCTAGCGGAGAAAACCACGCGTGAATCTGAGTCCATATGCAAAAGTTATGGAATTTAGAACATTTGACATCAAAAATAAAATTAAATAAAACAGAAAATACCCAACCTCTCAGCTACCCTACACGTCACCATCCCTTGCTTGCAGTACACAACGCACGCGATCAACAAACCCTAGCCGCCAGCATAACGTGCTCGAACTCGCACGTCACAGCCGCAACCAGCCGCCACCTCACGCCGCGATTCCTAGCCTTCCTCCCCTCGCGACCGTGCACGACCACGCCTAGGTCGATGCGTCAAAAACTACAGCCACCGTCAAAAAAACATAAACCCTACTAGAATTTTGCCGGCGATCCAACCGATGAAACCACGAACGAATTATACCGATGAGCTACGCTCGTTGATCTCTACAAAACCCATAAGTTATTTGACGATCGGACAAATTTGATTTCGGCGTGATGAACGGCCATGGCTTCTTTACTCGATTCCGGCCACATATCAATCCAGATCAGAAAGCGAATCACAGAATTGAGATGCGCTATTCGAGGGCTTCGAATACATATAAAATTTGATATTGTTTGGGGAGTTCGAATTTTTGGCTTTGGATTTGATTTGGAATTATATTTGATAATTAGGGTTTGCAGCCATTGGAAAGAGGAGCTAATAGCACATATAGAAATGAGGAATAAGAAATGAATTACGGTTTATAACAGGCTATATATAGATGAATTTGAAATAGAATAGATGGATAAGATTTATATACGCGTTAAATGACAAAATGGCCCGAAAAGCTCATTCTGACTCCGGAACGAAATTGGGTCAACCCATATATCAAAGTAGATGTTTTTGAATATTTAAAATGCAATGGAATAGGTTTCAAGTCCAAATTCCATCGTATGAAGAAGTTTTGCTAAAATCAAGCTATTTCAAATTGATTTCAATTTAATTGATTTCAAGACGTTTCAAGCTCGTACAATCAAACGACAAGCCCTATCAATACGAAACTTGAAATCCTACAATAATTCACCATTACGAATCCGATGAATCTGGTTTCATTGAAATCCGAGTCAATGGCCAAAATGGCTATTTTACAAAATTAAATAAATTGATTAAATCAAATTTTCATTTTCAATTTGAAAATCGACAAATTTCATCACTTTTTATTTCTCAATCATTTACAATGATTTAAACAAATTTTAAATGTCAATTTAGAGTTGATTAATTTATCAATTTCAGTATTAACCTCAATTTATTGAATCCAGAAATTATAAATAAAATTCCCAAAGTTCCATTTAATTAAATCAATCAATAATTATTCCATTCATTATTGTCAAATAGATGGATTTAACATTGGATTCAAAACTATTACATTAATTTTCTCATATTCCATCTTTATTTCAAATAACATAATGTTTAGATATTTTAATTTCATTTAATTGCAATTAATCCAATTATTGAATTTTACATTTAAATTAAATAAAATCTTGATTTCCATTCTTTAAATCAACCAATTGTCATATTATAAATAGAATTAACATTATTTTCAATTATTTCCTTAATTTATACTAATATAATGTTGAATTGAGATTCATTGCAATTGATTACAAATTTTGATTTAATGGACTAAATGAATGATTACTTTATAATAATTGTTGCCACCAACTCTTAATCATATTTATATAAGTTATCATTTCCAAACAATTACATACAAAATGTTGATTTTATTCAATTACTATTTATTATTATTACATCATTGATTTACTCAATATTTGCATTTGTTTTTCTTTTTATTAAATTTATTAACAAATATTCCCGTTTATAATCAATTATAACTCTGCAATTGTTTCAATCAATTTGGATTGCAGTGAATTAATTATTTATTAGCTTACATCAACATTCTTACATTTCATTCCCGTTATAAATTCATTAACTAATTACAGATTTTTATTCCTTCCAATATTAAATAAAAAAATTGATTACATAACACTGTTCTTATCCAACTATCATTAATTTTATACTAATTCATCAATTTGTTCAATATCTACTCTTGTTTCCTTATATTCAATTCATAGTCAAATATGACATCTAAATTATTTTAGTAAATTGGAATTTCATTGGAATTACATTCACTTCATTATAATTTATAATTTTTTTATTTCTTTCTAAATTTAATTACAAAAATTTTATTAAAATAACCAATTTTAATTATTGAAAATTTACGGGTCGTTACATATTCCACATTACATGATCCTATAACATAGTCACTTTCGTTTGGTGTCAGAGCAAGGTCATCTTATAACCATAACACACTTATCAGATATATTAGTAGTATGAAAAACAACACTGGCATAGGTTTTTATTGAAGGTCAATCTACTGCACTCCACC
The DNA here is from genome assembly GCA_030765085.1 of Allium cepa. Taxonomy (NCBI): domain Eukaryota; kingdom Viridiplantae; phylum Streptophyta; class Magnoliopsida; order Asparagales; family Amaryllidaceae; genus Allium; species Allium cepa. Next base: position 623,007,372 of record CM060928.1, read on the forward strand.
ACTATTTAACGGGCCGAACTATAACTATTGGTCTACTAGAATGAGAATTTATAAGCAAGCCAATGGTTATGAAACCTAGAATATTACTCAAGCAGAATATAACATACCTATTACCGAATATTCACAATGGTCTAACACATAAAAACTAGATGCTATTGCAAATGCCAAAGCTATGAATATGTTATTTTGTGCATTAGACAAAAATAGTTTAATAGAGTCAGCATGTGTTATACTAATTATGGAATTTGGCATACACTTAAAATTGCACATGAAGGTACAAAAAGGGTAAAGCAGAGTAAGACTTCTATGCTCAAGAATCAGTTCTGGAATTTCAAAATAAAGCAAGATGAAACCATAAATGAAATATACTCTAGGTTTCAAGATATATATCATTCCCTCTTAGCATTAGGGGAAAAATATTTAGATTTTGATGTTGTTTCAAAAATCCTCAACTTTTTAATGGATGAGTAGGAATGAAAAGTCTTAGCAACCGAACAAGCTAACGATATTTCAACCATTAAACCAAAAGAGTTGATAGAAAATCTAATGTCTTAAGAAGTCAATCTCCAGGAAAAACGAGTATAGGCACAAGATAAGAAGAATATAGAATTCCAAGCAGAAGAAAGCGAATCAGATTCAAATGAGGAAGATATGTTGTTTATTGCTAAGAATTTCAAAAAGTTTTTAAAATACAGAAAGAGCAATAAATGTATAAACAACAAGAACAGCTTCAGCAGTAATAACAACAACAAGTCATTGTCTTATGCTCTAGAATGTCACAAGAAAGGGTACATCAAGAAAGATTGTCCTGGTAAAAGAGAGACAAATTTAAGAACAAGAAAGACAGATTCAAAATAAAAGCCTTCTCTGTTGTATGGGATGATTCAGAATCATCTTCGTTGTTAGATAGTGACACAGACAGCGATTCTAAACAAGCAAATGTCTATTCTATGGCCACAAATGACAAGGTGAGTGATTTAACTTTTGATAATTTAGTGGAAATAAATTTTGAATTACTTGATAAACTAAGAAACATCAAAATAAAATATAAAGACACTCTTGAAATATTGAATAGGACTGAAATTGAGGTAGATATGTTAAGAAATGAGAAAGAAATTTTAGAAGAAGAACTTGAAACTTCTCAAGAATCTTGTTCTAATACGACATCTCAACTCTCTATGTTAAGTCAAGGAATAGAAACCCAAAAGGAATAGAGTGATGCTCTTTTAGTAGAAAATCATGGTTTGAAAGCTAATGTTAAAATATTAGAATTAGATATTTCTAGTCTTAAAACAAAATTAGATGATATTGCTAAAAATGTTTCTAATTTTAACAAAGGAAGAGAATCTTTCTAAAATTAAGAAAATTCTCAGATAGCTTCAAATAAAAGGGGACAAGGATATAAGCAAGGATCAAAAAGTATTCCTAAGAAAAAGAATTCTTTATATAATAATTTTAAAAGAAAAAATAATTATATTACAAAATCAGTTTCAATAACCCTAAATCATTCTAAAACAATTAAGATATGGGTTCCTAAAATAAATAATTCTTTGATTAGAAACAAATATATAAATATTTTATATAAATTGTTCACAAAAATAAAGAATTTATTTTCAAAAGACCAAACTTTTTAGGACCCTGACAAGAAGGTGGGTATCAACATTAATTCTGCAGGTACCACTTAAAAAGAGGAAAATAGATATTGGACAATGGTTGCTCAAAACACATGAAAGGAAATAAAGAGGCGCTAACAAACATTATCTACTCAGAAGGAGGTTCTGCCACTTTTAGAGACAATTCCAAAGGACATATCATTGGCAAAGACGATGTGAGCAATAGCGGTATATCTAATTTACCTCTTATTACAATTATCTTGCTAGTTAAAAATTTAAAACAAAATTTACTTAGCATCAGCCAACTGTTTGACAAAGGATTAAATATATCTTTTTCAGAAGACAAGTGTTGCATTTTTGATCAAAATAAAAATCTTTTATTTGAAGGTTTTATAGGAAAAAAAACGTAATAAATATGAATGTAATCACAACACTAATATATGTCTAATAGCCAAAGAAAATGATCCTTGGTTATGACACAAAAGATTTTGCCATATAAATTTCAAAGCTATAAACAAATTATCAAAAATGAATTAGTAAAAGGTTTACCAAAAATGAACTTAAAAGTAAACAATATTTGTAACAACCCATATTTTTAGCTATTTTAAATTATTAAATTTAATGTAGTTATCAAATAAAAATGGTTAAAAATAAAAATTTAATGATTTTGAATGTAAGCATTTGACATGAACTTGAATAAGAATTTGGAATAAACTTATTTGAAGTTTTGGCGACAATAAGATTGAAATGAAATTATATATATATTAGCTGGGTTCATGATTAATAACTGAAGTTGAATAATAATTGTGAATTACTTAGATAGAAACAAAATTTTGAAATAGACTGATATCGAAAATTTTCGATTCAAAAAGTTATCTTGCACATACGACTGAATGAGGCCTCAAACATGTTCCATTGTGTTTGGAATTTGGATAAAACATTATAAACGCCAGGCGGCACGTTTTGTTTGAAGATCATTTGAAAAAGCATGTAAATTTTGAAATTAATAATAAAATAATATATAAAAACCGTATATAAGCGTGCACAGTATCCCCAGGCCGAGAGTTTGTTCGTAGCCGCCACAATGAGTTTTAATGGCCGAAATTTTCCTCCTTTCTCCTCGATTTATCTCCAAATCTATAAGAAATTTTGAAAATCTTTGAACTGCAATCTTGTAGAGCATAGCGCGATCTACAGGTCCAACGGTGGAGATCGCAATCGAAGCTGCATAGTGGCAAAAATTTATCGATGAAGGGCTGACGTTAGAACGAGATTTAGGGCTAGGCGACGACCGAGCTTCATGTTGCTTGGTGCGGTGATGCTAGGCAGCTAGAAGAACGTGTGGGAGGTCTTGGATCGAACTACAGTGGCTCGACTGAGGTGCGGCATCTAGGATTTGTACGTGCATTGATGGTTTCGGTTGCATGCATTTCTATTGGGAAGAATGAAGAGGTCACAGAGGTGATTTGCTTGTGAGGAATGAATGGCTCAGATCTGTTTTGTAAAAGGATTTTGTAATTAATCATCATATTTAACTCACGTAAACTTTAAAACTTCATATCTCTTGCATTCGAGGTCTGTTTCGGATGAAACAAGCGACGCTAGAATTGCGAAGACGAGACCTACTACACAGTGCAGATGTGAGAGTGTTTGGAGTTTGTTAAGATTTTATGTTAAATCGAACGCCGTTCGATTTGATTTGAAATTGAAAAAAAACAAGGTGAGTGTTTTATAACGCTCACAATGTACTAGAATATTCACATGCTAGTTAAATTTGGTATTATGAAGTGATATGATTTTTATTGGTCGTTGTTTGATAAATTAAATTGTCATTGAATTAAAGGCTAAAAATTAAATTTTACAGTCAATTTGAAATCGGGATTTAATTGCAATTAAATTACCTGATATTGACAACTATGAAATTGCTCAAAATTAGATTGTCTTTCTGTATGATGGATTTTGATGGACGCAAATTTGTTGATAGTTGGATGTTATTTGTTTATATATAGCATGTTAACACCTTGTATATTATTTAGAGTGTTTATAACTGAAAATTGAGTTATTTCGAATAAGAAATAGGTTGAAATGATATATACCTTTGACACTTTGATTTGAATTAAAATGATGTATATCTATCCTCAAAATTAAATTGAAATAACTGATCACTTGGCCATAGGGTAGAAAATTATATACGGACACTGGATTGGTTAAATCAAATGATTTTGAAAATCTTAGATTTGAAATTATTTAAATGGTTTGGATTTAAAAGAAATAGAAATCAAATTTATAGAAATCGAAGTAATCCCGAATTTGAGTTTGAAATGTTGAATAAAATTTTGGTTGAAACAAATTGTTAATGTAACAACCCGATATTTTCAACCATTCACATCCATTATAAGTGTATAGATAGACACTCATGCCGGAATTGAATTGCTCAAAATACCGCGTTGTAAATAAAATTTGGCAAATCTTAGAATATACAGTAAATAATAATCACAGATCACAGACACAGAGTAATAATAGTACAGCGGAAGTAAAAGAAATAGTAGTTCATGAAGCTACTATATAAATATATCAGAGTTAAATAAGATACAATAGAATAAATAAAGTACAACAGAAGTCTCAAGATGATAACCAAGTACAAGCTGGATAGAACAACAGAACTGGAATAGATAAAAGTAGATAAGCAGATAATCTCCAGCGATTCCAATCTCCAAAAAGTGGAATCCAAATCTGTGAATAACTCAGGCTGACCCGAGCGTAAATAAAATATACAAACACTCGAGTCAGGACAATATATACTTATATAATGTAAACCAACTCAAGTGAACTGTAATAAGGTACAAGTAACTTAAAGGATGTCTGAGACCGCCCATCCTCTAAGGATCCGTTAAACCACTTACTATGTAGTAATATTGCGCTATTATAATAATGTCTACAGTAAGATAAACTTACTTTTAAATAGCGTTCCGGGCTACCCGTATCACCCTTCACACATAATAGTCCCAGTAGTCCTTCCAGTATCAGCATATCTCCAGATCGGGAGACTACCCTAAATACTCCAAGGGCTACGGGAGAAAAACAAACTCGTAGTAAATGCTCGGTATGGTAGGTGACACGGCACACAAGGTAATGACAGGGTAGATATACCAATTACGCACACATGCTGGTGGTAACGCAGCAGCCACATACGCCCACCTCGGAACACACTCCCATATCAAAATCGGAGGATGGCCATCTAATCAATCACGAGTAAAAGTGTAGTATCGAAGGAATGTGTCCGACCAGAGGAGCTACCCCTTTTGGCCCGAGATCGCTCCTGTTTTAGCCACCTTGAGCCAACTCACAGGAGTTGGGTCCACGTAAATATACCTCAAGAACGTCGCCACGAACCTACTTCATTTTGGAATCTCCACTGCGTACACAGTTGTTAAAGTGGTTTTCGGTACCGATAGAGAGTATGCCAGATATCCGATCCCGGTCTCTTTAACAACCAATCGTTATTATAACCCATGGTTATAATTTTAAAATATAATATTTTATACTTCGAAATAAAATATCACTTCAAATCCAAATCTTTATCAAAATAAAGATTAAATCATTTCCAAACCATTTCAACATATCAAAATAGCATATCCTTTCAAAACTTCCTTTTTAAATCATTTCAATATATCGAAATATCATATCCTTTCAAAACTTCATTACAAATCATTTTAATATCAAAATATCATTTCAAAGATAGTTTAAACTTCGAAAACCCAAAATCATTTTTATTTCAAAACTATATTCATCTCAAAAATAATATCATTTCCATTCCAAACATATATTCACTTTTCAAAATAGTTTATACTTTCAAAGTCATAACTCTTTTGAAACCAAAACATTTGAAATCATTACACTTTGAAAACCACAACATTTCGATATCATACATTTGAAATCATCCTTTAATTCATTACATTTTTACCATTTTTTTTAAATTAAACCAAATTTCAAAATTTCAATTTAATTTAATTCAAACCATCAATTTCAATTCAATTTTAGTTTACCAACAACCAATTTCAAATCTTAACAATTTCAAATATAGATTTAATCCACAAAATACAATATTCAATCTTTAGTATATTTCAAAGCTTAAATATCTCACATTTCATAAATTCAATATCATTTAAATAAACCCAAATAGTATATATACTTCAAATATTCATTTATCAAATAAATTTAATAAATCAGAAATCAAATATCATTTCAAATCCATTTCAAAATATCAAAATATTATTCAAAATATCATTCATTTAAATACCATTTAAATCATAATTTAAAAATAGTCATATTTCTAAACAAATATTTCCATTTAAATTATTTAAATCATTTAAATCAATATTTCCATTTAAATCATTTAAAGTCAATTCATTATATTTAAAAATTAAATATTTAAATTTCCAAAGTTTAACCTTTCAAAGATCATTTATTCATTAAAATCATTAAAACAATGAAAATTCAAATTTCGCAGCACTTAGAAAATGCTAAGGAAAGTTATACTTTAAAACAGTTCATTTTACAAAAACAGCATTTAAGTGCTGTAATAGATTTCTTATGTTTTCAACTAAACTTAGTTATCTTTATCAACTATAGCACTTACAAAGTGCTATAATAGCTTTTAGTTCAAATTAACCCTTTTAGTTCATTTAAAACAACTATAGCATTTGCAAAATGCTGTAATATCTTTTACATTACATTTCAAAAATGCAGTCAAATCAAATTCAGAGTCAAATTACAATTTCACAAACAATTAACTTTGAAAATAAATCATTTTGACTTATAAAATCATATATTTTTACACTTTAAAACAATCATTTAAATACCTTTATTTTTTATGATTTTATAAAGTCAAATTTCTATACAAAAATCAAATTAAATAACAATTTACTTGTTTAAAGTCAATTATTAAATTTTCATTTCTTTAATAAATTTTTTAACTTTACACTTAAGTTTACATTTCTAAAATATAACTTTTTCCATTTTATTTTACTTAAATAAATTTCACTTTTAACAAAAATTCAAAATTTCCAATTTAAGTTATATTTAAAAACTTTAACTTAAACATTCATTTATTTTACATTTCAACTTATCCAAAAACCATTATAAATTTTATAAAATCATAATACATTTTTAAATCAAATATTATATTTTTCTCACTTTGCATTATTTCCTTTTAAAAAAACAAAACATAAATTCTAAAATTTACTTATAGTTCAAATTCTACTTTACCATGTACTTAATTCGTTATTTAATTATGGAAATCACTAATATTTCTATAAAAATCATTTTTAATTAAATTAAAATAAAAATATTATAAATTAACATTTTAAAATATTTTTAAAACATTTCAGAAAAATATTATACAAACCACGGGTCTGTATATAGTTTTCTAACCTAGGTCAAGTGATACAGATATATATCATTTCAATCCGTGATTTACAAAGAAAACCGGGTTCTATCATTTCTAACCCGCGGTCCCAAGTAAAATGAATGATTTGAAAACCGCTCAGGCCTATCATTTCAGCCCATAATGTTTTTCTCTTATTCTGAAGTCTGTTCGGGTATGTATCATTTCAACCAATAGTGATTCTAGTCTACAGGGAACTGACAATTGTGATAACTGATATAAATAACAGAATAACATATAATAATAGTGACATATATGATATAATAGGTGTAATAACATGTGTGAATAGCATATGATCATAGTATAGCAATTATAATAGGATGATATGCATTACAGATTCAAGAGATGTCAGTTTATCAACTACATAGGTACATATTAGTCTGGTGAGATTAACTCACTTGTTCGAAGCTGGAGATTGCTACCAAAGTGCACACACTGACACTACAAAGGCACGACGACACGGATATGACTTGAGAGTGGAGAGACAAGGCTAATAGCCTTGCATGCATTTACACAAAAAAATACAAATATATGTAAGTTTCAACGCAAGTTATCACCAAATAACATTAGAAACAGAAGCCCAAAACAACATCAAACGAATTGCACTTGATCTCAACCTCATATGCTTCAGTTAGACATGGAATAAGCTCAGCTAAGGCAGAGGATTGGGTCTGGTTTAGGGTCCAAAGTAGTCGGCCATCATGGTGTAAAAGGTGATGAGATGATATAGGTGCCAAACTACACAATTTCAAGGCAACTACAAGGCAACAACTTCATCTCTATGCTCCTATTGTGCTCGGCCAGAGGCTAGGTGGGCCCAATTAGTGGTGCAGGTGGTGGTGGTTGATGTGGCAGAGGGTGGAGGTCAGGTCAGAGGTGGTGGTGGTGGAGGTAGTGGCGGCAAATGGTGGTAGAAGGAGGAGATGACAATTCTAGGCCATAAGTGATAGTTTGTGATGGTTTTTGGTGGATTTTATGGTGGTCTTCACCTTGGATTGGCTCGGCCTGAAATAGAGAGATAGTAGGATGGGTGATGGTCAGAGGAAGGGGTGGTGGTTGTCAGCAAAAGCTTGGATGAGGAAGAGTGGAGCCATGAAGGTGAGAACAAGCGACAAATTTCAATAGAAAAACTAAGAAAACAAAGATGAAAGAAGATGAAATTTTACCAAACCTTTGCTCAATGATGGCCGTGAGTTTTTAGATGAGAAAGATATTAGAATTCATGTGAAAAGTGTGGAAATTTAGCTGAGAAAAGAAATGAAAAGCACGGCCAAAGACAATAAAGAGAGGAGTGTAGAAAATGAAATGTCGGGAGATGAAAAGGCTTAGGAATTCCAAAAGTTTAAAACTCTTCGAATTTCCTCTATTTTCTTTTTAAATTATATGTAACTAAAATATGTATATAAAATCATATAAAATACTAAAATTTGGTAAATAAACAAAAATAAATAAATAAATTTTAATTATATATGATTTAATTAAATAAAACAATAAAAATTGCAACTTGTCTTGAAAAAATGAAAAATAAATGCAATGAACTTTGGAAAATTTATATATACTTGAAAAATATTTATAAATAAATATAAGACCACAAAATAAAAATTAATTCACAAAATAAATAAATAAATTTTAATAAAAAAAATTAAATGAAGAAAATAGTAGAAAAATGGAAAATAGGCTTAATAAATTGAAATAAATTCAAATAAACTTTAGAAAAATTATATTATCACTTTAAAATAATAAAAGACAAAAATATACATAAATAACATATTAACACAAATTGAAATAAAATATGACAAAGAAAATATAATTTATATAATTTAAAATAGACAAAATTGCAAAATAAAACAAATTATACTCAAAATTGAGATGTACATAACTTTCACAGTTTAAGTCCGTTTCCAACAAAACGAAAAGCAGTGTTCAAGTTATTTCATCTATTTTCATAATAAAAGATAAAATTTAAGATTTTAAATAATTTAAATTTGAAGTTTAAAAGTCAAAATTTGACCAGTTTGAACAGAAATTCACTTTTCAGTAAAATATTCAATTTATACTTGTTTGAACTATAAATCACTTAATAATCAACATTTATATTTTTAAAATGAAATGTTTGTAATAAAACAAGTTTAAAATAATTTAAAAATAAAATAAAGTCAAATTTAAATTATATGCAAAAAAAAATCTAGGGTTGTTACATTCTCCCCCACTCAAAACTTTTCGTCCCCGAAAAGGAATGAGGTACGGAAAGGCACAGAAAAAGATAAAGTGAAATAAGATTAAGACAAGATGATAAGGAGATTGAAATTATACCTGATAACTATTGTTATAGGTAAGTTTAACAAGGTGGAGATTATCAAAGATTATAGAAAGATTTCTAAACATAAAATTATAGAAAAATGCCTACACCAGCCTGAAGCAAGATAAAGAAAATAAGGACAACCAAAAGATAGTTTGAAAAACAAAATAAGATAATAAGTTAGAAACCATGGAAATTTCAACTTAAATAAATAACTAATTTTTACACAAGTTAAATATATCTTAACTATCTCAAATTTTATTATCTTATCTTCTAATCATCTTAAATTAACAATTTCTAATATCATGGATTTAAAAAATAATAATTCATTATACTCATAATGTACTTAATAAATTTAATTCTTATTTATTCCTACTTAAAGTTAAATTTATTCCTCTCGGTATATTTTATCATCTATGCCCATTATACTTACTCTTATTATAACTACTTTAATTTATTGTTAGTTCCATTAACATCATTTTATATTGTAAATTATTCAATTAACCTTTTATTCTATTTACTCCTGTTAGTCATTTTATAACTAAAATTTTAGTGTATAGCATTTATTTTAACCATTCAAATTTTATTTATAAATTCATTTTATATTGTATGTTATCCAATTACATTGTTAACTTCTGTATAATTTGGGTAATTTATATTTAAATGCAATTGAGTATTATACAAATAAAACTTTCTAATTCCCTCATCTCAAGTTTGAATCATTTATTCAAAAAGTTTTATTTTCTTTTTATAATTGAAATGATTCTTTGAGATAAAGTTTAAGAATAAAATTTCCGATTCCTTCAAACCATTCGGAGATAAATAAATATATATACATAATATGTCAAATCAAATCTAAATCATATATCTATATATATATTATAAATTCAATCTTATTTTAGAAATTCAAATCAATTAAATTTTCCAAAAAAAAGCTGTAGAAAGTCTACAGAACGGTCTCTTCACTTCGAAACTCGAAAATGAACGTCGATGATGCCACGGTCATCATCGAAGTTATTTTCCAGCGACAAAGAGAAGAGCACCAATTTCTTTAAACTTTAAAATTCTTTGGAAGCAAATTTCTATTCAAAAATACTTTAAATAATATATCCTTTTAAAGCTTGAAAACACAAGGCTTAAACCATCGGAAATTAAATTCTCAAATTCTTGATTTAAACTCATTTCAGTTCCCAAAATAATTTATAACAACTATTTATAAATTCATTTATAGAACTATAAATGATAAATCAAGCATTATCATTTCAAATAATCAATTTAAATCAATTTATTAAGTTCCATAAATTTACTTATATAGCATAGTTTATTTCATTACCAATTTTAAAATAATATCATGTCAGTTTGTTCTGTCAAAGTGTTTTAGAAATCCTATTGATAGCGTTGATAAGACGAATCGATCAGAAACCCAAATCAACATCAACAACTCAAACAACATAATATATAAAACAAAACATTGATTTACAAGTACAATTCAAAATGTTTGGAGATAGTTTAGAAACAAAAGACAAGATGGTTAAACAGAGTAGTGGGATGGATAAGCTTAAATAAATCCCAAGCAATCTTAACCGGGTCAACCGTGACTTAAAGGAAAAGATCGATGTGGATTGACTGGAGTAAATCTACATTCGATCTCAAGAGATAGAGTTTGGAACAACAAAAGATATTAGCATCTAAACCAAGAATATATATAAATCTCTGGTGAATCGATGCTTATTGTAAAGAAGTTTCACCTCTTTACAAGTCATTAGAATATTGGCGAGGCCGCCAATTCACTATAAAGTTCATTCGAAGTGGAGTTATGGGATACTCCATAATCAAAAGAAGATGAATAGTGAGGGACACGAATGGATTTTGCAACCGCAGGGAACGTTCCAAAATTCAAAGGAAATTGAATCAAAAGGAAGAGATTCAAACTCGAACGAAAGTGATTCTGTAAATAAATTTACCGTATATTTTAAGTTTTGCCTCAAAGCCAAAGCTCTGATACCAACTATAACAACCTGATATTTTCAACCATTCGCATCCATTATAAGTGTATAGATAGACACTCATGCCGGAATTAAATTGCTCAAAATACCGCATTGTAAATAAAATTTGGCAAATCTCAGAATATACAGTAAATAATAATCACAGATCACAGACATAGAGTAATAATAGTGCAGCGGAAGTAAAAGAAATAGTAGTTCATGAAGCTACTATATAAATATATCAGAGTTAAATAAGATACAACAGAATAAATAAAGTACAACAGAAGTCTCAAGATGATAACCAAGTACAAGCTGGATAGAACAACAGAACTGGAATAGATAAAACTAGATAAGCAGATAATCTCTAGCGATTCCAATCTCCGGAAAGTGGAATCCAAATCTGTGAATAACTCAGGCTGACCCGAGCGTAAATAAAATATACAAACACTCAAGTCATGACAATATATACTTATATAATGTAAACCAACTCAAGTGAACTGCAATAAGGTACAAGTAACTTATAGGATGCCTGGGACCGCCCATCCTCTAAGGATCCATTAAACTATACTATGTAGTAATATTGCGCTATTATAATAATGTCTACAGTAAAATAAACTTACTTTTAAATAGCGTTCCGGGCTACCCATATCACCCTTCACACATAATAGTCCCAGTAGTCCATCCAGTATCAGCATATCTCCAGATCGGGAGACTACCCTAAATACTCCATGGGCTACGGGAGAAAAACAAACTCGTAGTAAAGGCTCGGTATGGTAGGTGACACGGCACATAAGGCAATGCCAGGGTAGATATACCAATTACGCACACAGGCTGGTGGTAACCCAACAGCCACATACGCCCACCTCGGAACACACTCCCATATCAAAATCGGAGGATGGCCATCTAATCAATCACGAGTAAGAGTATAGTATCGAAGGAATATGTCCACCAGAGGAGCTACCCCTTTTGGCCCGAGATCGCTCTTGTTTTAGCCACCTTAAGCCAACTCACGGGGGTCGGGTCTACGTAAATATACCTCAAGAACGTCGCCACCATCCTACTTCATTCTGGAATCTCCACCGCGTACACAGTTGTTAAAGTGGTTTTGGGTATCGATAGAGAGTATGCCAGATATCCGATGCCGGTCTCTTTAACAACCAATCGTTATTATAACTCGTGGTCATAATTTTAAAATATAATATTTTATACTTCGAAATAAAATATAATTTCAAATCCAAATCTTTATCAAAATAAAGATTAAATCATTTCCAAACCATTTCAATATATCAAAATAACATATCCTTTCAAAACTTCCTTTTTAAATCATTTCAATATATCGAAATATCATATCCTTTCAAAACTTCATTACAAATCATTTTAATATCAAAATATCATTTCAAAGATAGTTTATACTTCGAAAACCCAAAATCATTTTTATTTCAAAACTTTATTCATCTCAAAAATAATATCATTTCCGTTCCAAACATATATTCACTTTTCAAAATAGTTTATCCTTTCAAAGTGATAACTCTTTCGAAACCAAAACATTTGAAATCATTACACTTTGAAAACCACAGCATTTCGATATCATCCTTTAATTCATTACATTTTTACAATTTTTTAAATTAAACCCAAATTTCAAATTTTCAATTTAATTTAATTCAAACCATCAATTTCAATTCAATTTCAGTTTACCAACAAACCATTTCAAATCTTATCAATTTCAAATATAGATTTAATCCACTAAATACAATATTCAATCTTTAGTATATTTCAAAGCTTAAATATCTCACATTTCATAAATCCAATATCATTTAAATAAACCCAAATAATATATATACTTCAAATATTCATTTATCAAATAAATTAAATAAATCATAAATCAAATATCATTTCAAATCCATTTCAAAATATCAAAATATTATTCAAAATATCATTCATTTAATTCATTTAAATACCATTTAAATCACAATTTAAAAATAGTCATATTTCTAAATAAATATTTCCATTTAAATTATTTAAATCATTTAAATCAATATTTCCATTTAAATCATTTAAAGTCAATTCATTATATTTAAAAATTAAATATTTAAATTTCCAAAGTTTAACCTTTCAAAGATCATTTATTCATTAAAATTCATTAAAACAATGAAAATTCAATTTTCGCAGCACTTAGAAAATGCTGCGGAAAGTTATGCTTTAAAACAGTTCATTTTACAAAAACAGCATTTAAGTGCTGTAATAGATTTCTTATATTTTCAACTAAGCTTAGTTATCTTTATCAACTATAGCATTTACAAAGTGCTACAATACCTTTTACTTCAAATTAACCCTTTTAGTTCATTTAAAACAGCTACAGCATTTGCAAAATGCTGTAATATCTTTTACATTACATTTCAAAAATGCAGTCAAATCAAATTCAGAGTTAAATTACAATTTCACGAACAATTAACTTTGAAAATAAATCATTTTGACTTATAAAATCATATATTTTCACACTTTAAAACAATCATTTAAATACCTTTATTTTTTATGATTTTATAAAGTCAAATTTCTAAACAAAAATCAAATTAAATAACAATTTACTTGTTTAAAGTCAATTATTAAATTTTCTTTTCTTTAATAATTTTTTTAACTTAACACTTAAGTTTACATTTCTAAAATATATCTTATTCCATTTTATTTTACTTAAATAAAATTTCACTTCTAACAAAAATTCAAAATTTCCAATTTAAGTCATATTTAAAAACTTTAACTTAAACATTCATTTATTTAACATTTCAACTTATCCAAAAACCATTATAAATTTTATAAAATCATTTAAAATACATTTTTAAATCAAAATATTATAGTTTTATCACTTTACATAATTTCCTTTTAAAAAAACAAAACATAAATTCCAAAATTTACTTATAGTTCAAATTCTACTTTACCAGTTACTTAATTCATTGTTTAATTGTAGAAAATCACTAATATTTCTATATAAATCATTTTTAATTAAATTAAAATCAAAATATTATGAATTTACATTTTAAAATATTTTTGAAACATTTCAGAAAAATATTATATAAACCACGGGTCTGTATATAGTTTTCTAACCTAGGTCAAGTGATACAGATATATATCATTTCAATCCGTGATTTACAAAGAAAAACCGGGTTCTACCATTTCAAACCCGAGTAAAATGAATGATTTGAAAACCGCCCAGGCCTATTATTTTAGCCCATAACGATTTTCCCTCATTCTAAAGTCCGTTCGGGTATGTATCATTTCAACCCATAGTGATTCTAGTCTACAGGGAACTGGCAATGGTGATAACTAATATAAATAACAGAATAGCATATAATAACAGTGACATATGATATAACAGGTGTAATAACATGTGTGAATAGCATATGATAATAGTATAGCAATTATAACAGGATGATATGCATTACAGATTCAAGAGATGTCAGTTTATCAACTTCATAGGTACATATTAGTCTGGTGAGATTAACTCACTTATTCAAAGCTGGAGATTGCTACCAAAGCACACACACTAACACTACAAAGGCACGACGACACGGATATGACTTGAGAGTGGAGAGACAAGGCTAATAGCCTTGCATGCATTTACACAAAACAATACAAATATATGTAAGTTTCAACGCAAGTTATCACCAAATAACATTAGAAACAAAAGCCCAAAACAACATCAAACGAATTGCACTTGCTCTCAACCTCATATGCTTTAGTTAGACATGGAATAAGCTCAGATAAGGTAGAGGATTGGGTCTGGTTTGGGGTCCAAAGTAGTCGGCCATCATGGTGTAAAAGGTGATGAGATGATATTGGTGCCAAACTATACAATTTCAAGGCAACTACAAGGCAACAACTTCATCTCTATGCTCCTATTGTGCTCGGCCAGAGGCTAGGTGGGCCCAATCAGTGGTGCAGGTGGTGGTAGTTGATGTGTTAAATGGTGGAGGTCAGGTCAGAGGTGGTGGTGGTGGAGGTAGTAGCGGCAAATGGTGGTAGAAGGAGGAGATGACAATTCTAGGCCATAAGTGATAGTTGGTGATGGTTTTTGGTAGATTTTGTGGTGGTCTTCACCTTGGATTGGCTCGGCCTGAAATGGAGAGGTAGTAGGATGGGTGATGCTCAGAGGAAGGGGTGGTGGTTGTCAGCCAAAGCTTGGAGGAGGAGGAGTGGAGCCATGAAGGTGAGAACAAGTGACAAATTTCAATAGAAAAACTAAGAAAACAAAGAAGAAAGAAGATGAAATTTTACCAAAACTTTGCTCAATGATGGCCGTGAGTTTTTGGATGAGAAAGATATTAGAATTCACATGAAAAATGAGGAAATGCAGCTGAGAAAAGAAATGAAAAGCATGGCCAAAGACAATAAAGAGAGGAGTTGAGAAAATGAAAGGTCGGGAGATGAAAAGGCTTAGGAATTCCAAAAGTTTAAAACTCTTCAAATTTACTCTATTTCTTTTTAAATTTTATATAAATAAAATATATATAGAAAATCAGGTAAAATACGAAAATTTTGTAAATAAATAAAAATAAATAAATAAATTTTAATTATATATGATTTAATTAATAAAACAGTAAAAATCGCAACTAGTCTTGAAAATATGAAAAATAAATGCAATAAACTTTGGAAAATTTGTATATACTTAAATAATATTTATAAATAAAGATAAGAACACAAAATAAAAATTAATTCACAAAACAAATAAATAAATTTTAATAAAAAAATAAATGAAGAAAATAGCAGAAAAATGGAAACTAGACTTAATAAATTGAAATAAATTCAAATAAACTTTAGAAAAATTATATTATCACTTTAAAAATAATAAAAGACAAAAATATACATACAATAACATATTAAAACAAATTAAAACAAAATATGACAAAGAAAATATAATTTATATAATTTAAAATAGACAAAATTGCAAAATAAAATAAATTATACTCAAAATTGAGATGTACATAACTTTCACAGTTTAAGTCCGTTTCCAACGAAACGAAAAGCAGTGTTCAAGTTATTTCATCTATTTTCATAATAAAAGATAAAATTTATGAATTTAAATAATTTAAGTTTGAATTTAAAAGTCAAAGTTTGACCAGTTTGAACAGAAATTCACTTGTGAGTAAAATATTCAATTTATACTTGTTTGAACTATAAATCAATTAATAATCAAAATTTGTATTTTTAAAATGAAATGTTTGAAATAAAACAAGTTTAAAATAATTTAAAAAAATGAAGTCAAATTTAAATCATATGCAAAAAAAATCTAGGGTTGTTACGGTTAAATAATTTTTAACAACACGATTTTTCGATGCCTGAAAATCGATATCAGTACGTCCACTGTATCAATGCCAAACAATTGAATGCCAGAAAGATGAACCATTAAGGTTAAAGAAGAAGGAGGTAGAAGAAGAAATAGAAACAATATCTGAATCTCACAATCACTGGGGAAAAATATATAATAGATAAATGGCTAATCTTCATAATAAAAAGAATTATATCTGTTTATGACATGACATCACCAGAGTACAACCAAATTCATAGCACACAACTGGACAGTTATCATAACCTGTCCTCACAGAACTGACTATGCAGTTAATCATACAAAGCAGAGTATTCATCAAGTATGTGTTATACGTCTTGTCATCCAGCTCGTCTCCTGAACTCCACAGCATTCTTTCCTGTATCTATAATACTCGGTCTGACCCGAGCACTATAGTTAAATAATACCCGAGCCAGTCTGGAAAACCTGCGTGAGAGAACACGCTCAATTGGATTATTAAAGTTTTAAATTCCTTTAAAAATCAAAGGTATCTCGTAAGACCACGCCATAAATAAACATGCCTGGTTTTTACCTTACGATAACCAAACATTTTCATATCAAATCCTCTGATATTATAGTAGTGTCTATATACAAATACTTATTCAAATAGTCGAAATTGTTACCATTATTAAATTCCAGCAATACTAGGTTCTACAAACAAAACCGGTAAAGGCACGCAGGGAGAATGGATCTCCATTAATGGTCGGGCTACTAATGTACCGCCCATCACAGTACGTGGTCTAGATCACCGTATGGAGGATCCACCCTGATCCCCTTCATCACAGAACCGGAGCTACCCCTTACTGGATAGTCTGAATAAGATCACCCCATGGTTGGGATCAGCAACCGCCCACAAAGCCGAATAAAAAGGAACCTCTAGACAGGGATGACCTTACCCTAATTGGTGCTAGCCACTTAGCCTTGTGTGCACCTCCCCTGTTTTAGCCATTCCCAGTTGATGAGGCTTGAGGCTGTGCGTTACCTTTTTAACACACATTCACTTAGAATGCTCTTCGTCCTGTTAATGATGTTCTAATAGAATTCGTCCATACAAGTCAGTTCCAGATCCGAACGGAACCGAACGCACTACTCCTACTACATCAATTTTGGAATCACCCTTAGGATTAGTAGCGATTAGCCCTTGCACTTCACTGCTCCATCTTCGACTCCAAGCTCTTGTCTTCTTCACAAAAACGTTCAAACCGGATCGAAGTGGGTTTTGGAAAATTAATCCCGATCTCGGTCTCTTCGAAACGATTAGCGCATTGGCGAATATTGATAGTCGGTTAGTTAACTATCAAATAACATCCATAAAACCAACAAATTTAAATAATTCTCCCAAATTATTTATTTCAAAATATCTTCGCAAGATATTTTCTATACTTCAACCCTTTGAAAACAGTTTTCAAATCATTTTCCTCTTGCAGGAATAATTCCCAATTATTGTTTATTCCACTGAAAATTACCAAGTCTAAATACTTTGGATTTGAAATAATTTAAAATCACTTTACCCAAAAATATATATACTTTAAAACATTTAAAATAAAAACCATTTAAAAGACTTTATTTAAACTACTAGTTTAGAAATTTTATAATAACTTCTCATGTAAAACTTAAACCAAAACAAATTTCAAAATAAAAGTTATGAAATGCTATACACGTTTTTCAAATAAAAACTTTAGCCAAACAATCTTTAAAATAAAACTAATTTATAAAATACAAATTTTTATAATTATCCTTTTAAACCATAATACCAATTAACCTTTTAAAATAATTACTACCATAACTAATTTAATAAAATATTTACCTTTAAAATCTTAAAAAGTTTAAATAATAATTCTCAAAAACATTCTTTTAAACAACTTTAAAACTTAAATAACAATTCTCAAAGATTCTTTTAAACAACTTAAAAACTTAACTTAAAAATCTGCTTGAAACGTACTTGGCTTTTCAGGGAAATATACTTTCCATTCACACCTTTTTTCAAAAAATAAACCACTATTTATTTTTTTTAAACAAATTACCCATTCATTTATAAATTCCCATCTTGAATTTATACTTCCAAATTATCCTCTGATAAATATTTCACTTTATTTATAAATCCCGTTTATATATGCCATAATCTCATTCTCCTTTAATTTCAGTTTTAAACACTTAATCAGTTTTCAAAACAATTTTCAAAACTAACTCCATTTTAAAAATAAATTCCTTTACTTACCCAAATTTATTTCATAACCCATTAATTCCCAATTTACTTCTATATTTATAATTTAAAATCTTATTTTAACTGAAATAGCCACTTCATACTTTAATCAAAATCTTACCCTTTTATTTCTTCCCAAACTTTTTTTAGATCCCAAATTTGAAAATAAAATCCTTTAAATTTTATAACAATATCATTAAGTCTCCAACTCTTTTATTTTCATTTATTAAAATCTCTATCTTCATTTCCTTACTCAGAATTTATTTAATAAAATTTAAAAATCAGACTTTTATACTTTTCCAAATTCAATATTTTATTTATTCAAATTCTCTATAATTATTTTACTAAAAAATTCCCTTTTTTTACTTCCTTTAAAAATTCAGGCTTTATACATTTTTCATTTCCTCAAATACCAATATATATTCAACCAAGCTGCAACATTCAATAATTTCAATTCCAAATATAGACAATAAAATTATCACAGATTATCACATAAATCACATCGTCGAATATAAAATAATTTCAACGTTTTGAGGAATCCAGTTGGATCCCTCCAACCTGTTTCCCTGCATCCACAGATGTTAGCACAATATAAAAATACCAATCCCACTTTGAGGGGGATATCGCGGTATAAAGGGTCATATGCTATTATGTGGGGTGCATAGGGTCTCATCCGCTATATAATGTGGGAAATCAATCACTCCAATATATACTATATACTACTATATATACTATCACATCTGGACTAATAATAATTATCAATGCAATCAACCATCAGTAATTTAAATTTAACTATTAAATTTAAACGGTTATCCAAATAAGTGAGATTTACTCACCTTTGATTTTATTGTATGAAATCCACTTCTAATCCTGCTTACTTTTTGAATAAATCAAACAATTAATTACCATTTCATAATTAATTTACTAATAATTTAATTACTATTTATTTATAGTCTAACTGATGATTTGGTTTTAACCAATAATTTAATTTTAAACTAATTTCCTTTTTAGTAAAATATTTTTAACAACTAATAATAATTAAATAAATTTATTAAACAAATCTGTCTCTATCATAAATTATTTAAAAATAAACTAGTAGTTGAAAATATGTATTTTATTACTTTTTCACTTTGAAACTACATACATATATTTTAAAGAATAAGCTATATAGATTTCATAAAAATCTAATTTATATAAACCTTAAAACATTTTAAAAATTCATATGTAGTTTCAAAATATTTCTATATATATATTTCTCTGCCAAAAAATTAATTCCTGTTTTAAATGGTTTATAACTAAAAATGTGTCTATATATATATTGAATAGTTATAAAAATAAACTTCTAGGGTTCAACACTTTAATTTTCAAAACAAAGAAAAGAAAAAAGACCAAGAAGCCGCTCACCCCTACCTACAAATCGATCCAAAACCCTAGCCTCCAAGTCCATTGCGATCGAACTCGAACAAGCTAGCGACCGACACGACGCCGCAACCCCATATGCACGCATCCCGGCCTCAATTGACAATTCGCGGCCCAAGACAGCCTGATTTCCTTTCGCCATTTGCCAGACTGACCCAATCATTGTCAATCACCCCTGCTTCATACGCACGCCATCCTCCTCAACCCTAGCCTTGAATGCCGCCTTGTCCACTGCCTGCATGTCGTGCCGCCGTGTTCCCTCACAAAGTCGTCTCGCAGTTCAATTTTGGGGAAAAAGATAGTGCTTGCGAAAAAAATTAAGAATGAAGGAGATGAAAGATTCGATTTGAAATTTATATTTACTGCGGCCATTGATTTTTTTTTCTAATCGGGTTCGATTTGGAAAGGAACACTAAAAAAATGATGGCTCGATGTATATATCTATTTTTTATATATTTCCTTGGCTGGTAAATTTTCTTTCATATTTTAAAGCGTGTCTTTAGTGGTGACGCGTGCTTTGAATTCTATGACGTGTCTGCAGGCTTGCAAAGTAGTTTTATTATTTATTTAATTTTAAATTAAAATCGTCTCAATTTTCGCCACTCAAGATCTCGATCTCCAATCGAGGCGTGCCGCTAGGCATTCATAATGTTATACCCCTATTACGAACACGATGGAAAAGGTTTCGAGTCCTAATTTGATCATATGGAGAAGATAGCTTTTTGGACTAGTTATTATATTGGATTTTCTATATAAATTTCTACGCATTTGTCTACCGTACGGCTACTGGACAACTCCAAACACTACAAAATTTGAAATCCGATAATAATACAATATCATGGATCCAATGGAACTGGTTTCGTCGAATTCCGAAAGCATGCATTAGAAGGCTATTTTAAATGTCAATTTAAATGATAAATTTTTAAAACGGAAAAAAACACTTTAAAATTAAATTTTAACACTTCTACTATCTTCAGTATTATCAATACAAATTTTATAAATTTTTGAAATATTTTTAACAAGCTCGAAACTCCAGATTTCATGTTTTACCCAATTTCCAATGTTTAAATTCAATATTAAAATTATCCAATAAATAGCGATATTTGAAATCCAAGTTAGAAACTAACTTTTAAATATTTAAAATAAATTAAATATCCAATTTCAAATATCTAAAATTCTAGATTGTCACATTCCTTCCTCCTTAAAAGAATTTCGTCCCCGAAAGTACTAGTTAAGAGGAATGGTCCATAACCCGTTAACTATTTTCTCAAACCAAATAGTTTTTAACAACCTTCCTAAACCATCTTTATAATAAAGACACATTATCAATTCTACTAACTTCCTAAACAACACTGCTTACTCAATCATCTCAAAAAAAATTCTAACTCCCTATATTTCGAAAAAAATTCGCCAGCATCTCCTTTGCGTGGCTAGATCGATACAACTACAAAATGCCTCTACTGGCCCCCAAATACCAAAGGAAAACAAAAGGCCATGTGGCTAGATCAGAAAATCATCAATTTTCATATAGACAGTTAAACACATACCTCTTTGTTGGTCAATTCAAATTATCTTCTGAAATCAAAATGATCAATTTCCCTTTTTCTTTAAAAACACCTATAAATCCTACTTAGCAATAATATCTAATTACATAATTCAAAATCATTTTAAACATTTCTTTACAAAACTTTCAATATCTATTTCATTCAAGTCCGTACGATGCACATATATCATCCACATGCAATACCAAATTCGATCGCTCACTCGATCACACAATTTCACTTCCGAATTCGTATCGTCCACCCGCCTTTCTAGTGCGGACTCAGATCTGATTTCTTGATCGAAAACCGCCATTCTCCTTGGATAGCCACAATATATGATAGAGAATTTCTAGAATTGGACAAAAATCCATATCCAGGGTTCGCTGTCGAAAATCGAGTGAAAAATCCCAACTCGGATCAGTATAACTACCTCGAAATTCTGTGCTCGAATTTGGATCAAATCGCTATGCGAATAGTATAATATACGCACATCCTACGTATTTATCTCCATTGATTATTAGCTATATAAATTATCTTTTCATTCACATCTATTCTGATTTCCATACTCCCATTCTCAATTTCCCCTTCCACATTTCACTTAATTTTCATTCAAATACCCAGTATAGTTTCAACACCAATTTTACTTAAGAACTTCACCATTCATTTCTTAGACTTAATATAAATATTTTATATACTTCTTATAACTATTTTAACTTCACCCCTTTAGCCTTTATATCCACTTAAATTCAATATACATTTCCAATTCCTTCTGAATTCAATTTACTTTTCATTTCTTAACTTATTTTTAGTCAAATTATATATTGAATTCCATTCACCTTATCTCAAACTATATTTAACTAGTCTTTCTTAAAATTCCTCTTACTAATTAATTTCTATCTCAGACCATTTTTACTTCCAAACTTTTATTATTTTAGTTTACTTTGACCTAATTCCACAACTTCACTTTTCATAATTTAAATTTAAATATTATCCCAATATTCAATTTCAATTCATTTTCTTACCCATTTAAATCAATCAATTTACTTATTAGTTTCAATTTCAATACTTTTTTTTATTTAGTCCAACCTGACTAATTTCCCATTTTACACAATTAAAATATTCAGTTTCAATCCTATTTACTTACAAATGCAAATTCATTTATCTATCCCAATTTTATTTCCAACTTATAACTTTTTATTTATGTAACCATTTCACTTAGTCTCCTTAGACTTTTCCTTAAACTATATTTAATTACACTCCGATTCAATTTAAATTTTAAGCTTCCATAAATTTTCCAAATTTAATTACATTTGCTAACTTCTTTTAATTCTTCTTAGGCTAAATTTTATTATAAACAAATTTCAAACTTTTATAAGTTTTCAAACCCATTTATTATTCCATAAACATTTTAAATTAACTTCCAGAGTTTTCAACAATCACTTAAGTATTTCAATTCATTTTTGAAATCAATTATATCCAAAATCCTTTGGTATCGAATTATCTCTTAAATTTTAAAACCAAACTAAATTTTGCAAACACTCAAATTTTAAAACATTTTGGCAGCAATTCTTCCCTTGGAAACTCGAAAATGAACATCGATGATGCTGCAGTCATCATCGAAGTTATTTTCCAGCAACCGAAAAGAGTTTAGTGCTTTATCTCTTTAAAAACTCTTTCAATTTTTTTTTAAATTTCAAATTTCATCATATTTCAAATCCAATTCAAAAATATTTCTGAAATAATATCACTATTATTTCTCCAAAACCTTTGAAAACCATTTTAAACTCAAAGGAATTTAATTTCCAAAATTTCAAATTCTAAATCCTTTCAATTCATATTCAAATATTATTCTGAATTTTTTTCATTTTCCATTATAAATCTCATTTCAAATTCCATTCTATTAATGAACTTATTTCCATAATTCCTTATTGAATTTTCACACAATAATGATAATAATTTAATATTATCACTTCCTAATAACCAAGCAACCATATATAACTATAATAATCTACGAAAATTATTTCTTTTACAAACAAAAATAACTAGATTAAAATTATTTCCTTTACCCTATTTTAAAACAATACTATGTCGTTTATCTTGTTTAAGAGTTTAGAAACCCCTATCGATGGCGTAGCGTCCCGTATATCGACCAAAATCCATAAACACTCAACCGATAAGTCAATACAATATAAAAACAATTTTTATATTCGCTAATAAATACGCGCTCATATCTATTTATACACTCAAACTCATTCTAGAGTACTACGGACTCTATTTCTAATAAGTAATCCCCACCGTAGCCAAGGTTCTCGCTTAACCTTCAGCTCTGATACCAAGCGTAACGATCCGATTTTTCGACGCCCGAAATCGACATCAATACGTCCACTGTATCAAATGCTGAACAACCGAATTCTGAAAAACCGAACCATTAGGTTCAAGTAGAAGGAGGTAGAAGAAGAAATAAAAACAATATCAGAATCTCACAATCGCAGCAGAACAATATATGATAGATAAATGACTAATCTTCATAATAAAAAGAATTATATCTGTTTATAACATTACGTCATCAAAGTACAATCAAATTCATAGCATATAACTGGGAAGTTATCATAACATGTCCTCACTGAACTAACTATGCAGTTAATCATACGAAGCGGAATATTCATCAAATACGTGTGATACGTCTTGCCATCCAGCTCGTCTCCTAAACTCCACATCATCCTTTCCTGTATCTATAATACTCGGTCTGACCCGAGCATTATATTTAAATAATACATGAGTTAGTCTGGAAAACCAGCGTGAGAAAACACACTCAATTGGATTATTAAAAGTTTCAAATTCCTTTAAAAATCAAAGGTATCTCGTAAGACCACGCCACAAAGAAACATGTCAGGTTTTTTCCTTACAATAACCAAACATTTTCATATCAAATCCTCTGATATTATAGTAGTGTCTATATACAAATACTTATTAAAATAGCCGAAATTGTTACCATTATTAAATTCCAGCAATACTTGGTTCTACAAATAAAACCGTAAATACACGTAGGGAGAATTTCCATCAATGGTAGGGCTATTGGGGTACCGTCCATTACAGTACGTGGTCTAGATCACCGTATCGAGGATCCATCCTAATTCCCTGCATCACAAGACCTAGGCTACCCCTTACTGGATAGTCTGAATAAGATCACCTTGCGGTTGGGATCAACAACCGCCTACACAGCCGAATAAAAAAGGTCCTCTAGACAGCGATGACCTTACCCTAATTGGTTGCTAACCACTTAGCCTTGTGCACCTCCCTTGTTTTAGCCTTTCCCGGTTGATAAGGCTCGAGGCCATGCATTACCTTTTTAACACACATTCACTTAGAATGCTCATCTTCCTCCTGATGAAGTTCTGAAGCATTCGTCCATACAAGTCTGCTGCAAATCCGAACGGAACCGAAGGTACTACTCCTATTACATCCACTTTGGAGTCACCCTTAGGATTTGTAGCGATTAGCCATTACACTTCACTGCTCCATCTTAGACTCCAAGTGTAGCGATCCTGACTCGGCCTTCGAAAATCGGCACCGAATACGACACTCGTATTCAAATGCCGAAGATCCAAACGTCGAATCTGGTTCGCCGGAGCTTATAACACCATTAAGTAAAACAACACAGCGGAAGAAACAGAATATATCAATTTACAACATTTGATACAATATCAGATACAATATGATACAACAGAATGATACAATGAATTTACATCAGAGATATGATACAAGATAATAGCAGCGGAAAGAAAAGTTAACACAGCAGCGGAACAACAACTCTAATATGGTCTTCAAGAAAGAACTCCAGCATCGATAATCTCCATCTCCAAGGTACCAATCCAGAAATAGCTCGAACTCCCAATAATGATGCACAAAGATAAGCAAGTACAGTCGTGATCCAAAGACTGAACTAGCTCCAGATAATCTACTAGACCCGACTATCTGAAAAAGCCAACTCTAGACTGCCCGTGTGGGAAAATAGTGGGCACCCAGAGTTTAGGAAAGGAACAATAAACTCCAGGTCAGTCATGGGACTGGTATGAGCAAACAAAAACATTTGGTTTTTTAAAACAAACAAAAGAATTTAAATTTGAAATCCGCAATGCTTTTTAGAAAATGAAACTACCATAAGGCCTCCCGCCACACACACAATGCAAACGCAGACTTGGAGGAGATTTCTCCTTATGATAGTCAAATATGCTTAATACGACAAAATTTCTTTGATATTATTACTATAAGTGCAAAGTGTGGAAAACCATTTCGAAAGTGTAATATAAATCCTAGCCAGCATAGGCATTTCGCACTTATGCCTACTATAGCTACCATGTTCAATAGCAGGTTACCATCACATTCCATGGCAGGTTATACAACTAAAACCGTACAGGGCGCGTATTGTTTTGATTGGATTTCCAACAAATGGTCAGGCTAAGGAACTTCCTACTGTCAATGGGATCGCCTCTGGCGGGACGTCCTGAGAACCTAACCGGATCTCTGCCAACACAAGGCCGGGTTACCTCTGTAACTAGGTAACTACTACTCGAGCATGCCATCCCCCGGTCCTTTGGGACCTTTATCCGAGGCGCCTCAAAACCACAAAGCAATCACAAAGTAATAGATCTACAGTATCCACATGAGTAAGCATCTGGGCTCCATACCATGATACCACGCTTTACCAGAAGGGAATGACACACCCTAAAGGGCGCGACCCTCATAACCTTGCCGCATCTTTCCTGTTTCGACCATTTCCGGGGTGTGAGGTCCTGATGCAGTCTCGTCCACAAAGCTACGCTTTTTACAAAAGCCATGCTTTGATCACAAATGATCAATAAATGATCATCAACACACAGCAGCACTTAGCATGCCACACTACCAAATTGGGAATATATCACTGATCAATATCAACTACATAACCTCTGAGCTCGTACGTCTCAGAGAAGGGTGTTAAGCTAAGAGAATAAATTCTCCGCCACCAAGCAGAAATGTATTTGATAGAGATCAGTTTAATATCTCAAAGTGTAATGTCGGACATACAACCATACAAGTCTGTTCCGGGTTCGAACAGAACCGAAGGCACTTCCGAAGAAGCCCTTGCAAATCCGGGTATCGACAATACCGATCGGACTTCCCGTCACTAAGGGAGAACTCTATACCGGAGCAACTCAGTGCAGAGTCAATCGACAGGTTATCCTATCGTTCTCGAAGACACCCGGTCTTCAACACCGGTCTTCAAATGCAATCCATAACGTCATATCACTATTCGGAATGGGCTATATGACACAAGGTCCTCTCCCGGCTAAACCGAATAATGAGCGCAATAGTTTAAAACATATGGATATGGGATTTCAGTCAAGTCACAACTTAAAAATCAAAAGATTTTCTTTCAAATGGTTAAACGAATTACCATTTTAAATCTTTAAATAAAAAGATTTATTTCACAAAGTTCACCTAGTTTCACAAAGATCTATTTATAGATTTCAAAAACAATTTCCATTTCAATTGGATTTATTCCTTAAATCTTTAAACTAAAGATTTAATTTATAGCTTTCAAAACATGTTTCCAAAGATTTATCTATAACTTGGGAAACAATTTCCATTTTAGACTTGATATCCTTTTAACACAAATTAGGAATTCATTTCGTATGCGAAAGCTCTTATTATTTGAAAACATATAGTTTCCATTTCAGAAAAAAATTCAATTATATTTATACAAGTTAAAATCTTTAGGTTTAGAATTTAAATTCCCAATCAACGCTTTTAAAATGGTTTAAAAACCCATTTATAAGTTGAATAACCCTTTTTTAACCTATAGTTTCCAAGCCATAGAATTCAATCCCAAATATTGAATTCAAATTTAAATCAAATTATTTAAATTTCAAAACTCAATCAAGTTATTCAAAATAACTTTTATTTTTGAAAATTCTTTTTCAAAGTTCCAATTCTAATTCCAAAACTATTTTGGATTCAAAAATACAATTTTAAATATATTTCAAAAATCTGTGACTTAACCCATTTCCTCATGCAACCATATTTGTGTGTGTATAAGTGTGGTCCCGGGGTTCAACACAATAGTGCACAACATCATCATCACAGATTCAATCATATCGATAAGCGGTATATCCCATAACGCTTATCTATATTCACAGATTCATAGATAAAGTAAATTATCAATCACAAAGATTTACTAATATGATTCGATGTGGGTTTCGGATAACCAATTGGAATCCGACTCCCTGCCGCATCGAAATTCAAATGTCGTTCTACGGGTCAAGGGGTTGCATATACATATAACAATATATACATCACAGATCTAATAGTTTAGCATAAAACATTACATGGCATCACATCACATAACAGATACATCAATCCATCACATATCATCTAACAATCAAACATCCATAAGTAAGATCAGTTAATTGTTTGATTCAAATCAATTTTAATTGCTTAAGAATAGTTACTAATCTTGGTTAATTTATCATTAATAAATTACAAATCATTTTGATTAACTTTTCTTTAATCATTTATTAATTAACCAATTATGATAATTTAATTAACCCTTAATTATAATTTATTAACCTTTAATTATTAAATAATTAACCTTAATTATTTAATTCACCATTCAATAAATTATCTTTAATTAATTAATCAACCCTAAGTTAATTAATATCGTTAAATTAGTTATCCTTATTTAATTACAACGGTTGATTAACCTTAAATTAATCACAAGATAAATTAATTTTTAATTAATAACATCCCTTAATTTCTTTCACAAATTATTAACCTTTAATTAATAATTTTTTTTGCTTAATCACTTTAATCAATTAATCTCAAATCTTAATTAAATAAATTTAAGCCTTTAATTACTTATTTAATTAACCCAAATCAAAAATTAATTGAAAAATAAATTTCTCTTTTTAATTAACTTAATAATTTAATGAATTTCAAATCATTAATTCCTAATTAAATTTCAAGGAAAGCATTATTCTTATTAATGATTAAATTTATCATTAACAAAGTATTTTAACTATTTTCTTACAAATTTATTTGCAAATTTCATTTTAAATTTAAAATTTAAAATGAGCACAAATCAAAGTAAAAAACAATTAAAAACACATTTTGAAAATTTATGTTAAGGAAATACTTATTTTATAAAAGAAGTTTTAAAGGAATTCAAACCAAATTCATTTTCTTAATTAAAATCAATTAAAAAAATACACTTTAATATTCAAAATTATTTAAATCATTTTTTTTAAAATTTAAACTCTCTTTGATTTCTAAAACTGGAATTCAGACTAAGTCTTGATTCCAGATTTAACTTTGATTTAAGAGAAAACTTTCTTGCATTTTAAAACTTCAACATTCAAACCATTTTCCCATTAGCTAAAACAAATTAAATTTGAAAACTTTATTTTATTTTTTAAAACTGAGATTCAAGCTAACATTGAACCAGATTTAAAACTTGGATTTAACTTGTTTGAAACTTTACCTTTTATTTTAAACTTCAGTTTAGATTTTTAAAACAGACATTACAAGTTTTGTTCTGAAACCTGTAACAAAATTTCATCCCGAGGCTAACCTATTTTGCTTCGAGCAAAGCATCACCTTACTTCAAGTCACTCACGATATGGGCTCGAGAAAAACTCGAGTATTTGCCCTCTGCTTCAAACCAAAACACCGACACAACCCACTACCACGTGCACATGCCTCATCATCACAGCGAGCTCTGATCATCATCGATGATCTCTTCAGGTCAGCGAGCACCCACGCATCCCGTCATGATCAACAAATCAATCAATTCTAACTCGAATTCGAATTTGGGTGTTCTACTTCAAACCTGGAACCAAGATAACAACGCCTGGCACCACCTCATCAAAACCTGAAACCGCCTCATCTACGATTCCCCGACCACCATTGCCTCTGAAACTCCGGCCGTACCCTCGTCAACGACCAAACTTCCACCAACCAAAACCCCTTTACACTCGATCAACTGTAGAAGAGGAGATGACCGAAATATCAAACCTTGTTCAAACTAGGGTTGCACACCAGAACCGACAACTGCTACCTCCATCATGAATTAAAAATTCATTTGTTATTTTTCTGATGATCTTCCTCATGCCCACTCCTTCCAGGGACGACTACGACTCACCCATCGTTGCCGATCAATGGCAATTGACAACAAACCCAAATTTGAACAAATCCGATTATCTCAATGATTTTAGGCTTAAAAATCATAATTTTTTTTTTAAAATTCATAGGTTTTGATAACAAATCGATTTATATACCTGAATCAATGAATTATTCAGGTTGAGTTTTTGATGTAGTTTGAAATTTCACTGTCTTTGTTTTTTCTACATTTTCCAGATAATTCATAACCAACATACTTTAACTATTCTTAAATCTTAGTTTAAATTTCAACAACATGATTCATTCAAATACTGAAGGTTATTGGAGATTGATTTAAAGAAAACTAAGTTTCCTTGGATTAATTCAAATGCCTGTAAAACTGTAAAAGAAGCTTCATCTCCTATTTTCCAAACATGTACAGAACTATGTACACATTCATGTTGATATATATATACACACACACACACACATGCATTTATCATTTCTAAGGCATTTTCATCACATACATTAGAACCAAGAGAATAGTTTTATAAGAAAAAAATAAAATCAAAAATTTGCTCACAGTTTATATTTTCTTTCTTCTGAAACTGTATACCATAACAGAGGTGAGTATACATATACATATACACAAGCATGCATCCATCATAGTATATATATATTCACATACACACAGGCAAGCAGGCATTTTAACAACAGAACAACATGTATCATTGCATATAACATAGATTTGGGTAGGTTTGCTCACAAGCATTAACAAGAAAATAGGTTTCAGGAAGGAAAGTTGCTCACCTGGAAGTTATGTTGACAGAGAACAGGAACAGAGAGTTTCAAATGAGAATGGGCTGGAAAGAAAGATCTTGAACCTGCTCTGAGAACTTGAAATTGTTTTATTTGATCATCATTCCCCTCAAGTTAAAAATAGCAAAGTTAATTATGGTTTTAAATTGCTTCAGGTCTTAATTTAAATTTTGATTATAGGTTTATTTGAATTACCTGAGAGATGAAGCAGAGCTTGTATTTGAGTTTGAAACTGCTTTGAATTTGTTTTCAATTTCTTTGCATTAATTTTTTTTCCACAGGCTTCAGATTTCTAGGTTTCAAATCTCTGCATTGCCTTTTTTTAAACTGAGCTTTGAGTTTTGTCTGAAACTTATTAAATTTATTGATTTAAACTTATGCTTTAGTTACTGATTACTAACAGTATTAAGTTCAAATCTTTAAAAAAAAAATTACTTGCCTTTAATTATTTCCAGGGAGCTTTGCATTTGGTTTCCAGATTTATGAAGTTGCTTCCAGTTTTGAACATCACCTTGCATTTGTTCCCAGGTTTGGTAGCTTCCAGGTTTTTTTTGTTTTTTTTGTTTTTCTGAACTACATTTCCAGGTTTGAATGACTGGTCTGGAAGTACTTTTGATCTTTGTTTTCGAGTTGCATTAATTGCTTCAGGTTTGCAAATAGATCTGGATTCAAGTTGTATTTGAGATGATCTACAGGCTTTGGATTTCAGGTTGCTATTTATCTTCTTTTTTTTTTTGATCTTTGCTCTTATTTTTTTCTTTTCTTTTGAGTGTTGTAGTTTTGAAAAGCTAAATCTTGATACTGATTCTTTTTTCAGATTTGGTGAGATTTTTAATATGATTGCATATGGGAAAATGAAGAGTTCTTGTATTTTTTAATTCTACTATTTTATTTAAACAATTAAATTGAATGCCATTTGTAACAAAATAATCATGAGATCTAACACTTGTACAAGTTCAAACTTACATATGTATGTTTACTTCTTCACTCCCTTATGTAAATGTTTACATTTACAATTTTCAAAGACAATCTTTTTATATCATATTTATTTTATAAATGAACACACCTCTTAATTCATTTGTATGTGTGTATATACATATACAATGTTAAAAGAATTTTTTTCTTAGCCAATATTTACATTATATACATTATATCACAATGAATTTTAAATTCCATTTATTTTTTAAAAAACATTCATTTTAAATTCAAATTCAATTCCAATATGTATTCAATCCTTATGACAATATTATTTTAAACTTAGTTCATTATATTTATTAATTATAATTCATTTGTATAATTAAATGAACATATATCTTTATTAAATTTGAAAAATTCAAATATACTCAAAATTTTATTTACAATATATTTTAATTTTAGAGTTTCCAAATCCAGTATACTTATAAATATTTACATTTTGAATTTTCCAATCAAAATTTCATTTACAATTTTAACTTTTAATCTATATATATATATATATATATTTATTTAAAATTTTCAAATTAAATCCAAAGTCAAATTTAGGGTTGATATAATTTTCCCAAAATATTTATTTTAAATTTTCCAATTAGAGATTCTATTTTTAAAATCATATTTGTATTCATTTTCATTAATAAACAAAAAAAATATCTATTTAAATTTGGAAAATACCAAATTAATCCACAATTAAATTGCTAAAATTAAATAACTTACCAATTTAAATTTGATTTAAAAATGGGAATGTTACACCAAGCTTTTGTCTTCTTCACGAAAATGTTCAAATCGGATCGAAGTGGTTTTCAGGAAATTAATCCTGATCTCGGTATCTTCGAAACGATCAACGCATTAGTCAATATTGATAGTCGATTATTTAACTATCAAATAACATCCACAATAACCATCAGATTTAAATAATTTTCCTAAATTGTTTATTTCAAAATATCATTGCAAGATATTTCTACACTTCAACCCTTTGAAAACAGTTTTCAAATCACCTTCCTCTTACAGAAATAATTCCCAAATATTGTTTATTTCCACTGAAAATTTCCAAGTCTAAATACTTTAGATTTAAAATAATTTAAGATCACTTTACCCAAAAATATATATACTTTAAAACATTTAAAATAAGAACCACTTAAAAGACTTTATTTAAACTACTAGTGTAACAACCTGCATATTTTACGATTGAATATCTAAATATTATTGTTCAAATATTTTATCGTTAGTAAGATTTTAGTCCGAAAAGCTACTTTTTTTGCATACGGTCAAATTAGGACTCGGGACCACTTCCATTGAGTTCAAAACGCCGTTTGCGATCTTTTTGAGTATAAACTTTGATATGTTTGGAGTTAGTGGAATTTTTCCACCTTTTCACTTTGGGCTTTGGGTTTGGTTCAGCCCATTAGCCTAAACTATTAATTCTAGCTCAACCCCCTCTTCTCTTCATTACTTCACTTTCATTTCCTAACACTCAAGCTTCATCAAAAATGGAGAGAGGAATGGGAAATTAAAACTCCAAGCCCAAGTTCATTTGCAAAATCCAAACTATAACTCCCAATTCTATGAGAAGCCATTGATTCAAGCTTCTTGTGTTGAGATTGAAGTGTGGTTGATTCTTCCTTTGCTTTCAAGCTTCTCCTTCATTGATTTTGTAAAAAGGTGAGTTTTTTATCTCACATCTAAGTCTATG
Organism: Allium cepa; assembly: GCA_030765085.1. Classification (NCBI taxonomy): domain Eukaryota; kingdom Viridiplantae; phylum Streptophyta; class Magnoliopsida; order Asparagales; family Amaryllidaceae; genus Allium; species Allium cepa. The sequence continues at coordinate 623,040,833 of CM060928.1, forward strand.
ATTATCTTTGATTGTTAGGTATGAATTCCTAACACTTATTCATGTGCATTTGATTTTGATTTGGATTGGTTTTATTAATATTCCAATTTTTAGTGTTTTGGGTTCAAATCTTTAAAAATCATAGTTTTGTTGTTTGATCATGCTTTTGGTGATGCATCGAGGAGCATATAGGGCCGGGAAGTCGATTGACATAAACCCTTAGCGCCATTGCTCGACCGATTGCAAATTGAGTGAGAGTTTGCACTTCTGTTCCTTAGGTCGCTCGACCTGCTATGTGTCGGCCTGTTAGGTCGCTCGGCCTGTTAAGTCGCAACCACTTAAGTCACTCGGCCTGCTATAGGTCCCAACCATTTAGCTCGCCCGGCCTGCAGTTACGTCGCGCTATGTTGGGTCGCAACCATTTAAGTCGTTCGGCCTGCAGTTAGGTCGCGCCATGTTGGGTCGCGACCATTTAAGTCGTTCGGACTGCAACAACTTAAGTCGCTCGGCCTGCTTTAAGTCGCACCCACTTTAAGTCGTTCTGAGGCTTAGGTCGCCTATGTCGCTTACATCGCCCATTCCTTAGGTCGCTTGTTTCTTATGCTGCTAGCTCCTTAAGTCGTTCACTTTTGCCGCTATCTTCTTAAGTCGCTCAGTTAGGCCACATGCTATTCCTTAAGTCGCTGATCCCTTAGGTCGTATGCCGTGGAGTCGCATGGGTTGAGCCGCTGATTTCTTGTGTTGCATTGTTGTTAAGACGTAAGTCATGGCTGTTGAGTCGCAAGGGTATTTCCAACTAGATGGATTTGGAATCGAGTTCTTTGGATTTTATTCACGTCTTTGAATGTGAATTTTTATGATTTATTGTTTCTACAATCATTTTTGTGATTCGTCACTTTAAAAATATAAAGGTTTCAATACTAGTAGTAAATATCAAAACTCTTTCATCAAAATGATTTCAACCCTATTTTATTACAAAGCTTGTTTCTTAAACCGTTTTCCAATCTACTAGTATATACAAACCTTTACCTCACTCGTACGAGAAATCTAATTAAACTACTTAGTAAAACAAGTGGTATGAAACGCTTGCGTTTACTTAGTTGGTTAATTCTTGGACTTGTTCGATTGAATCTCTTGTGACAATTTTCTAGTGGAAACTTACAATTTGTTCGTAAATATTTAAGTTAAGCGAGTGGTTGTGGGACATGAGGCTAAGCTCATATATTTACTAGCTTACTGTAATTGACACTTCTTGACGATCATTGATGATCATTTTTGTGATTTAGACTAGCAAATGTGCGATGTCTCTTTGTCTACGAGGGTGACTAAACCCCGTTTCTGTGGAGCTTCGGCTCAATTTGGTGGGGTAGCGACCCATGGTCTTCGGACCATTTTATGGAGCCTCGGCTCAAAAATTAATGGTTAGCAACCATGGAATAGCGTTCCATTTTGTGATACACGTGTTGGTGAGTTTTCATGCTCTCGTTTTGTGATAGGCCTCCCCCTTTTTGTGATTTCTGAATTTCCATTGATGATTTCTAGAACTTGTGTTTCACCAATATTCGTGATTTACATTGATATGTTTCATCAATATTTGGGCATTGGTGAATTTGTGTGTCATTAACTTTTTTGATTGACATTGATATAATTGTCAATATTTATGGTTTGGTGAATAAAAATAAAGAGTATGACATTCTTTTTGATCTTTGAGAAGATTCTTGTGATATAGATTAATCTCTTGTTGATTTTCAATTACACACTTATTACAGTATAGTTTTATGGTTATCATATGTTTTTGTCATATCTCTTATTCTATATCATTTCATCTGATATTTATAGCTAGACTGATCCGTTTATTATTTTCTTATTAAATAATACTCGGGTCAGACTGAGTTGTTACAGGTGCTTCTACTTGACTCCTCATCTGGGATTATTATCCAGACTTTTGGCTAACTACTTAGATTGGTAGTTTATTTTGTTGTATATCTTTGCGATACAGACTCCTTGATGTATACATATTCTTTTGTCTAGCACTTGTAGCTATTTTTTTGTAATATTGTGGATCTTGTTTGAACACTACTCTGATGAACACTTTTAAGTGTTATATATATTCATATTTATTTCCGCCTTTGTGATATGGACGTATGTGACTGATTTGTGTTAGGTTTATTTCTAAATTTGTTTCCGAAGAATATATATAGCCACTGTGTTGTAGCTTTGAGTTTGTATCGGTATGTCAGATTTCCTCCTGAAACCAAATGCATGTTGTACTATCTGACATATCGGTGCTCGCACAAAGCAATTACGCGGATGGTCGCTCCTCAACAGCCATATTCTCCGCGCTAGTTGATGGCATTATCCCGTAGTGTCCTTGGCTAGAGTGGGTCAAGAGGTGGGGCATCACAGCTTGGTATCAAAGCGAAACTTCGGAACAATGTAGAATAATCTAGCAAGGATCATCGTCCTAAGTCCTTCTTAGGAGTCGTGCTTTAGGAGTTAATTCGAGTCTTCGTACCGATTCATCCTATTTTCTTTATGATTCCTTGTTTTATCTATCAATATTGCTTGATATTCATTTGGTGAATAACCTTTTCCTTTTTCTTTCTTACTTTCTAAAGGAAGAGAAATGGTTAGACCTAGCCGTCCCAGCGCCGGTCAATCTAGTGCTACTCCCCAAGATGGAGTATTTATGTCTGCCCAACAGCTTCTTCATCTAGTAAAGAATGCTCAAGCAGCCGGATCTAATCCGGAGTCTACTCACCCTAGTATGGATTTGCACGTTTGTGCAATGATTATACCAATTTGGGTGGGAAGCCATTCAAGGATCTAAAACTATTATTGAAGTCCAGGCTTGGCTAAGAACGTGCGATCGAATCTTTTCTCGCATGAATCTTATTGATCTTCACCGTGTTCAGGTGGCCTCTAGTATGCTCCAAGAAAGAGCATTAGATTGGTGTGAGCTTATGATTTCTAAAATAAATGAAACAGATCTTACTTGGGAGAAATTTCGAGAACGATTCGAGTTAAAGTTTGTGCCAGAAGCTGAGAAAGTGACATTGGCTCATCGTTTCATTGATCTTGTTCAAGGTGAATCCTCTATGGCAGATTATGTCGCATCCTTTGAGTCACTCTCTAAATACGGGGTCGAATACATAAACACCCCATTTAAGAAGAACCAAAGATTTGTCTATGGCTTGAATAAAAATCTCAAGAAGCCATTACTTCTGAAATTAGAAGTTTCTTTTGATCAGCTCATTGATATCGCTCTTCGACTTGAAGAGGCAGATAAGGAGAGTAATGTTGAAGTTATGGGTGCCAAACCAAACTTCAACAACAAGAAAAGGCCTAATAAGTTCAAAGGTCCTTATCCCAAGAATAAGAAAAGGAAGCAGGCCCCACTGGCAACAAAGACTTCTACCTCTAGTAGTGGGAAATTCTACAATTGTGGTTCTAAGGACAATTATGCGAATAAATGTTCAAAGCCCCACGCTTGTCGCTATTGCAAAAGGCCAGACCATTATTTATCCCATGTCCCAAACTTCAAGGTAGGAAGGAGAGAAAGCTTAATGTGGTGCAAACTCCTAGTAACACTTCTCGTGGTCAAGGTATTTCTCATTCTATCCTTGATGGCATTATTTTATTTCGTGGTCATCTTATTCGAGTTCTTTTTGATACGGGTGTGTCCCATTCTTTTATATCAAAAAAACTTGTTGATACTTTTTCTTTGGATGTTATGTGTTTAATTACTTCTTTGAGAATTGCGAATCCGGTTGGTGGATCCGCAACAATCGGTTTATTGTGCAAAGATTTCGAAATTATTTTGTGTGATTACTCTTTCCATGCCGATTTGCATGTTATGCATTACCTTGGCTTTGGAATGATTTTGGGAATGGATTGGCTTAACCGCTATGAAGCTCAAATTCTATGTCCTGAGCGGACTATTCATCTTCGATATCCTTAATCTGTTAAGCAGATTTCTATTGATCTTAAAGATTCGGATTCCAGCTTGGTTGCATCTTTATATTCTTTAAATCCTCATGATGACGATAATGATGATGAGGAAGATATTATTTCTCTTATTCACGATGTTCGTGAATTTTCTGACATATTTGAGCCCGTTTTAGGATTACCACCTAAGCGAGCAATTGAGTTCAAAATTAATCTCATCCCTGAAGCTCAACCTATCACTCGTCCTCCTTATTTCATGTCCAATAAGGAAAATGAGGATATGCGCAAACAATTATCCAAGTTGGAGACGAAGCAATTTATTCGCTCTAGTTCCTCGCCTTGGGGAGCTTCGACTATTTTCGTAAAAAAATCCGATGGTACACTTAGGCTTTGCGTTGACTACCGCAAGCTTAATGATCTTACTATCAAAAATAAATATCCTTTACCTCGGATTGATGACCTATTCGATCAACTTAGTGGTGCTAGAGTCTTTTCACAATTGGACTTGGCAACCGGTTTTCATCAGCTTCGTATTGCAGAGGATAGCATTCCTTTGACATCGTTCCATACTCGTTATGGATCTTATGAATGGCTTGTTATGCCATTTGTTTTAACGAATGCTCCGGCTTATTTCGTTGACCTTATGAATGAGTTTTCAAAGATTTCCTCGATCGATTTGTTCTCATCTTCATTGATGATATTCTTGTGTATTCAAAAACCGAGGAGGAGCATGAAAACCATCTTCGGATTGTGTTAGAAACTCTTAGGAGTAATTAATTAAAAGAAAAATTTTCTAAATGCCACTTTTGGCAATCTTGTGTGAAGTTTCTCGGTCATATTATTTCCGAATCCGGAATATCTGTGGATCCTTCAAAGATTAAAGCGATTCAAAATTGGAAGAGACCAGAGAGTGTGACGGAAATCCGTAGCTTCCTTGGATTAGCGGGCTATTACCGTCGCTCTATAAAAGACTTTTCAAAAATTTCCGTGCCTCTTACTAGTTTGACCAAGAAGGGAGTTAAATACATTTGGTCGGTCAAATGTGAAGCTTCTTTTCAGAAATTAAAAGAACTCCTTTCCGATGCTCCTATTCTTGTGATTCCCAAGGGAAACCAAGATTTTAGTGTTTATACCGATGCTAGTCGCGTTGGTTTGGGTGCCGTTCTTATGCAAAGAGAACTTGTTATTGCTTATGCTTCTAGGCAATTGAAGCCAGCCGAGACTAGATATGCCACTCATGATTTGGAGCTCGCGGCTATTATTTTCGCCCTTCGTATTTGGCGTCATTAACTTTTGGGAGAAAAATTTATTCTTTACACTGATCATAAATCTTTGAAGTATCTATTTTCTCAAAGGGAACTTAATTTGCATCAACAACGTTGGCTCGAATTTCTTGCAGCTTATGATCTTGATTTTCTTTATACTCCCGGAAAGGGAAATTGTGTTGCGGACGCACTTAGTCGTAAGCAACAAGCGGTTGTTTCTATAATGATATCCGAATGGAGCGATCTCGGGGTTTTATCCACTTGTGATATTCGAGATCGTGTTTCCGATTCATGTTCATCTCTTTTTCTATGTAGCCTTGAGGCTCATCCATCTCTTATAGACCGCATTTTTGAAGCTCAAAAGCTAGATCCCGAATTGGCTCTTCTTGGCCAAAATTTTAGGGATAAAATGGATATTGAAGGTTTGAAAGACTTTGATATTGATTCTCGTGGCGGTATTCGAAAATTTGGTAGACTTATCGTGCCAAATATTAGTGATCTTCGTAAAGACATTTTAGAAGATTCTCATCGTTCTAAATTTACCATTCATCCTGGTAGTAGTAAATTGTACGTGAATATGAAGCGATTTATTATTGGGAGGGAATGAAGTTTGATATTGCTAACTTTGTTAAGTGTTGCATAAAACCGAGCATCAAAGGCCCGGTGGGTTATTGCAACCTTTAGAAATTCCAATTTGGAAGTGGGACCAAATTTCCATGGATTTTATAGACGGCCTTCCCCGTTCTCGTTCGGGTCATGATAACTTATGGGTGATAGTTGATAGACTTACTAAATCCGTCCATTTTATTCCCATTCGGTCCAATCGAACCATACCTCTTTTGGCCAAACTTTTTATCAAAGAAATTTTTAAATTGCATGGAGTTCCTACTTCTATTGTTAGTGATCGTGATCCATTGTTTACTAGTGGATTTTGCAAGAGTCTTCAAAAAGCTTTGGGAACGAAGCTTAATTTTAGCACCGCTTATCATCCTCAGTCCGATGGACAAACTGAGCGTGTGAATCAAACTCTTGAAGATCTTCTTCGTGCATGTGTTCTTGATTTTGGTGGAAGTTGGGAAGATCATATTTCTCTTGTTGAGTTTTCCTATAATAATAGCTTCCAATCTAGTATTGGTATGGCACCTTTTGAGGCACTCTACGGAAGGCCATGCCGATCCCCTTCTTGTTGGCTTGAGGCCGGTGAGAAGCTGGTTTTAGTCTAGATTTTATTCGTGATTCCACAGAGAAGATTGACCTTATTCGTCATAGGATGAAAGAAGCCCAGAGTAGACAAAAATCCTATGCCGATAACCGGAGAAGGAAATTCGAATTTTCTATGGGAGATCTTGTGTTTATTCGTGTTTCACCTATGAAGGGTGTTGTACGTTTCAGTCGATCAGCAAAATTAGCGCCTCGATATATTGGGCCATTTCCTATCACCGAACGTATTGGTTCAGTGGCTTATCGCCTTTTATTACCGGCTCAGTTTTCTACTATTCATGACGTGTTTCACGTTTCTCAATTACGAAAATGCCTTCAATATTCCGATTCTATTCTTGAGCCCGGTGTTGTGGAAGAAATTGAAGTTTCGTCTAATTTAACTTATGAGCAACATCCTATTCGTACTGTTGCTTCGAAGGTCAAACGCCTTCGAAATAAAGATGTTCCGCTTGTTAAAGTTCAATGGTCCTCAAATCCTAAGGATTTCTCTTGGGAATCTTGAGAGTTCATCGAGCGAACACATCCAGACTTACTTTCCCGTGCCCTTTGAGGTGAATTTCTTTTGTGTTGATATGCTTTCATGGTTGTTACCTTATATTTTCTTCTTAAATACTATGAGGACGCAATTTCTTTAAGGAGGGGAGTCTGTATAACCCGCATATTTTATGACTGAATATCTAAATATTTTTTTTAAAATATTTTATCGTTAGTCAGATTTTAGTCCGAAAAGTTACTTTTTTTTCATACGGTCGAAGTAGGATTCGGGATCACTTCCATTGAGTTCAAAACGCCATTTGCGATCTTTTTGAGTATAAACTTTGATATGTTTGGAGTTAGTAGAATTTTGCCACTTTTTCACTTTAGGCTTTGGGTTTGGTTCAGCCCATTAGCCTAAACTATTAATTCTAGCTCAACCCCCTCTTCTCTTCATTACTTCACTTTCATTTCCTAACACTCAAGCTTCATAAAAAATGGAGAGAGGAATGGGAAATTAAAACTCCAAGCCCTAGTTCATTTGCAAAATCCAAACTCTAGCTCCCAATTCTATGAGAAGCCATTGATTCAAGCTTCTTGTGTTGAGATTGAAGTGTGGTTGATTCTACTTTGCTTTCAAGCTTCTTCTTCATTGATTTTGTAAAAAGGTGAGAATTTTACCTCACATCTATGTCTATGATTATCTTTTATTGTTAGGTATGAATTCCTAACACTTATTCATGTGCATTTGATTTTGATTTGGATTGGTTTTGTTAATATTCCAATTCTTAGTGTTTTGGGTTCAAATCTTTAAAAATCATAGCTTTGTTGTTTGATCATGCTTTTGGTGATGCATCAAGGAGCATATAGGGCCGGGAAGTCGAATGGCATAAACCCTTAGCGCCGTTGCTTGACCGATTGCAAATTGAGTGAGAGTTTTCACTTTTGTTCCTTAGGTTGCTCGGCCTGCTATGTGTCGGCCTATTAGGTCGCTCGTCCTGTTAAGTCCCAACCATTTAAGTCACTCGGCCTGCTATAGGTCGCAACCATTTAGGTCGCTCGGCCTGCAGTTAGGTCGCGCCATGTTGGGTCGCAACCATTTAAGTCGTTCGGCCTGCAGTTAGGTCGCGCCATGTTGGGTCGCAACCATTAAGTCATTCGTACTGCACCAACTTAAGTCGGTCAGCCTGCTTTAAGTCGCACCCACTTTAAGTCGTTCTGAGGCTTAGGTCGCCTATGTCGCTTACGTCGCCCATTCCTTAGGTCACTTGTTTCTTATGCCGCTAGCTCCTTAAGTCGTTTACTTATGCCGCTATCTTCTTAATTCGCTCAGTTAGGCCGCATGCTGTTCCTTAAGTCGCTGATCCCTTAGGTCGTATGCCGTGGAGTCGCATGAGTTGAGCCGCTGATTTCTTGTGTTGCATTGTTTTTAAACCGTAAGTTGTGGCCGTTGAGTCGCAAGGGTATTTCCAACTGGATGGATTTGGAATCGAGTTCTTTGGATTTTATTCACGTCTTCGAATGTGAATTTTTGTGATTTATTGTTTCTACAATCATTTTTGTGATTCGTCATTTAAAAATATAAAGGTTTCAATACTAGTAGTAAACATCAAAACTCTTTCAGCAAAATGATTTCAACCCTATTTTATTACAAAGCTCGTTTCTTAAACCGTTTTCCAATCTAGTAGTATATACAAACCTTTACCTCACTCGTATGAGAAATCTAGTTAAACTACTTAGTAAAACAAGTGGTATGAAACGTTTGCGTTTACTTAGTTGGTTAATTCTTGGACTTGTTCGATTGAATCTCTTATGACAATTTTCTAGTGAAAACTTACAATTTGTTAGTAAATATTTAAGTTAAGCGAGTGGTTATGGGACATGAGGCTAAGCTCATATATTTACTAGCTTACTGTAATTGACACTTCTTGATGATCATTGATGATCATTTTTGTGATTTATACTAGCAAATGTGCGATGTCTCATTGCCTACGAGGGAGACAAAACCCTTTTCTGTGGAGCTTCGGCTCAATTTGGTGGGGTAGCGATCCATGGTCTTCGGACCGTTTTGTGGAGCCTCGGCTCAAAAATTAATGGTTAGCAACCATGGAATAGCGTTCCATTTTGTGATACACGTGTTGGTGAGTTTCATGCTCCCATTTTGTGATAACCTCCCCCTTTTTGTGATTTCTGGATTTTCATTGAAGATTTCTAGAACTTGTGTTTCACCAATATTCGTGATTTACATTGATATGTTTCATCAATATTTGTGCATTGGTGAATTTGTGTGTCATTAACTTTTGTGATTGACATTGATATAATTGTCAATATTTATGGTTTGGTGAATAAAAATAAAGAGTATGACATTCTTTTTGATCTTTGAGAAGATTCTTGTGATATTGATTAATCTCTTGTTGATTTTCAATTACACACTTATCACAGTATAGTTTTATGGTTATCATACGTTTTTGTCATATCTCTTATTCTGTATCATTTCATCTGATATTTATAGCTATACTGATCCGTTTATTATTTTCTTATTAAATAATATTCGGGTCAGACCGAGTTGTTGCTGGTGCTTCTACTTGACTCCTCATCTGGGATTATTTCCATACTTTTGGCTAACTACTTAGATTGGTAGTTTATTTTGTTGTATACCTTTGCGATATAGACTCCTTGATGTATACATATTCTTTTGTCTAGCACTTTTAACTATTCTTTTATGATATTGTCGATCTTGTTTGACCACTACTCTGATGAACACTTTTAAGTGTTATATATTCATATCTATTTCCGCCTTTGTGATATGGACGTCTGTGACTGATTTATGTTAGGTTTATTTCTATATTTGTTTTCGAAGAATATATATTGCCACTATGTAGTAGCTTTGAGTTTGTATCGGTATGTCGGATTTCCTCCTAAAACCAAATGCATGTTGTACTATCTGACATATCGGTGCTCGCACAAAGCAATTACGCGGATGGTCGCTCCTCAACAGCCTTATTCTCCAGGCTAGTCGACGGCATTACCCCGTAGTGTCCTTGGCTAAAGTGGGTCAAGAGGTGGGGCGTCACAGCTAGTTATGAAATTTTATAATAACTTCTCATGTAAAACTTAAGCCAAAGCAGATTTTAAAATAAAAGTTACGAAATGCTATACACGTTTTTCAAATAAAAACTTTAGCCAAACTATCTTTAAAATAAAACTACTGCATAAAATATGAATATTAATAATTATCCTTTTAAACCATAATACCAATTAACCATTTAAAATAATTACTACCATAACTAATTTAATAAAATATTTACCTTTAAAATCTTAAACAATTTAATTAATAATTCTTAAAAGCATACTTTAAGCAACTTTAAAACTTAAATAATAATTCTCAATGATTCTTTTAAACAACTTTAAAACTTATCTTAACTTAAAAATCTACTTGAAACGTACTTGGCTTTTCAAGGAAATACACTTTCCTTTCACACCTTTTTAAAAAAATAAACCACTATTTATTTTTTAAAACAAATTACCCATTCCTTTATAAATTCCTATCGTGAATTTATACTTCCAAATTATCCTCTGATAAATATTTCACTTTATTTATAAACCCCGTTTATAAATTCCACAAACTCATTCTGCTTTAATTCCAGTTTCAATCACTTAATCAGTTTTCAAAATGATTTTCAAAACTAACTCCATTTTAAAAAAAATTCCTTTACTTACCCAAATTTATTTCAAAACCCATTAATTCTCTATTTACGTCTATGTTTATAATTTGAAACCTTATTTTAACTGAAATATCCACTTCATACTTTATTCAAAATCTTACCCTTTTATTTCTTCCCAAACTTTTTTTAAATCTTAAATTTGAAAATAAAATCCTTTAAATTTTATAATAATATCATTAAGTCTCCAACTCTTTTATTTCCATTTATTAAAATCTCTATCTTCATTTCCACACTCATAATTTATTTAATAGAATTTAAAAATCAAACTATTATACTTTTTCAAATTCAATCTTTTATTTATCCAAATTCTTTATAATTATTTTACTAAAAAAATTCCCTTTTACTTTCTTTAAAAATTTAGGCTGTGTACATTTTTCATTTTCTCAAATACCAATATATATTCAACAAAGCCATAGCATTCAATAATTTCAATTCCAAATATAAACAATAAAATTATCACAAATTATCACATAAATAGCATCGCAGAATATTAAATAATTTCAACGTTTTGAAAAATCCAGTTGGATCCCTCTAACCTGTTTTCCTGCATCCACATATGTTAGCACAATATAAAATACCAATCCCACTTCAAGGGGATATCGCGGTATAAAGGGTCATCCGTTATTATGCGGGGCGCATGAGGTCTCATCCGCTATATAATGTAGGAAATCAATCGCTCCAATATATACTATATACTACTACATATACTATTACATCCCGACTAATAATAATTACCAATGTAATCAATAATCAATAATTTAAATTAACTATTAAATTTAAATGGTTATCCAAATGAGTGAGATTTGCTCACCTTTAATTTTATTGTTTGCAATCCACTTCTAATCTGGCTTACTTTCTTTCAGATTTTGACCTTGTATAAACAAGTCATGATTTATTACTATTTGAATAAATCAAACAATTAATTACTATTAATTTAATTACTATTTATTTATAGTTTAACCGATGATTTGGTTTTAAAACAATAATTTAATTTCGAACTAATTTCTTTTTTAACAAAATATATTTAACAACTAAAAATATTTAAATAAATTTATTAAACAAATCTATCTCTATCATATATTATTTAAAAATAAACTAGTAATTGAAAATATGTATTTTATTACCTTTTCCCTTTGAAACTACATACATATATTTTAAAGAATAATCTATTTAGATTTCATAAAAATATAATTTATATAAACCTTCAAACATTTTAAAAAATTCATATATATTTTCAAAATATTTCTGTATATATATTTCTTCGCCAAAAAATAAATTTCTATTTTAAATGGTTTATAACTAACAATGTATATGTGTGTGTGTGTGTGTGTGTGTGTGTATTGAATAGTTATAAAAATAAATTTCCAGGGTCCAGTACTTTAATTTTCCAAACAAAGAATAAAGGAAAAAAGACCAAGAAGCTGCTCACTCCTTCCCACAGATCGATCCAAAACCCTAGCCTCCAAGTCCATTGCGATCGAACTCGAACAAGCTAGCGACCGATACGACGCTGCAACCCCAAATGCACGCATCCCAGCCTCAGTTGACAACTCACGGCTCACGACACACCTAACCTACTCTCGCTATTCGCCAGACTGACCCGATCTATTGTCAATCACCCCTGCTTCGTACGCGCGCCATCCTCCTCAGCCCTAGCCTTGAACGCCGCCTTGTCCACTGCCTGCATGTCGCGCCGTCGTGCTCCCTCACAAAGTCGTATTGCGATTCAAATTTGGGGAAAAAGATAGTGCTTGTGAAAAAAATTGGGAATGAGGGAGATGAAAGATTGGATTTGAAATTTATATTTACTGCGACCATTGATTTGTTTTTCTTATCGGTTCCGATTTGAAAAGGAGACAATAAAAAAAATGAAGGCTCAATGTATATATCTATTTTGTTTATATTTCGTCGGCTAGTAAATTTTCTTTCATAGTTTAACCTGTGTCTTTAGTGGTGACACGTGCTTTAAATTCTGTGATGTGTCTGCAGGTTTGCAATGTAATTTTATTATTTATTTAAATTGAAATCGTCTCAATTTTCGAAACTCAAAATCTAGATCTCCAATCGAGGCATGCCGCTATGTGTTCATAATGTTATACCCCTATTATGAACACGATGGAAAAGGTTTCAAGTCCTAATTTGATTGTATGGAGAAGATAGCTATTTGAACCAGTTATTATATTGGATTTTCAGTATAAATTTCTATGCGTTCATCTACAGTACGGACACACGACAACTTCAAATACTACAAAATTTGAAATCCGATAATAATACAATATCACGGATCCAATTAAACTGGTTTTGTCAAATTCCAAGACTGTGCCTCGGTAGGTTATTTTAAATGTCAATTTAAATGATAAATTTTCAAAACTGAACAAAACATTTTAAAATTAAATTTCAACACTTCTATTATCTTCAGTACTATCAATACAAATTTTATAAACCTTTGAAATATTTTTAATCGAAACTCCAGATTTCATGTTTTACCTAATTTCCAATTTTTAAATTCAATATCTAAATTATCCAATAAATAGCGATATTTGAAATCCAATTTAGAAACTAACTTTTAAATATTTAAAATCAATTAAATATCTAATTTCAAATATCTAAAATTTCGGGTCGTCCCATTATTGAAGTTGAGATTTTGAAGTCAAAAATTAGAATATGATTGAATTTCATAAATTTATTTGTTTTATAGGATTGAACTTTTATTCGAACTTGGAATATTGCTAAGTGAAAGTGATGCAAAAACAATATTTCGAATTTGAGCTCGAAATTGAATTTTATTTAAAGATTAGGATTGTAAACTGAATATTGAAGAATAATTTGATTTACATATTTTGAATTGATATTTGAAAATCAAGCTCGAAATCGATATAAATTGAAATTGAAATTGAACTAATTGGATTTGAAAGTGGGATTGAATTAATTTGAAATCGAAGTTGAAATCGATTTGAATTAAAATCGAAACTGAATCGACTGAATGGAAATATAAATTGATTTGAATTGGGAAGTTGGAATTGGACCGGTTTTACTTTGACACTATTTAATATAAAACTATTTAAAAGCTGTCTTCTTAAATATACAAATTATCTTGGTTTCCAAATTATTTTGTTATTTAAACCATTTTAATACATAATTTATTTTATATTAAACTATTTTAACCATTTAAAGTATTTTGACTATTTTAACCATTTAAACTATTTTAACTATTTTAACCATTTAAACTGTTTAGGTATTTTAATTTTTTAAACTATTTTAAAACTATTCAAACTATTTTTCAAAGATTCGAACTGGTCAAGGGTGAAAAGTTTATGTTAAATCATGGATTTAAATATGAATGGGGTTAAATGAAGTAATAACCCAAACGTAAATTTGAAACCATTTTGGAATTGAAATTGCGATATTGAGAGGAAAATGATTTTGAATTTGAATGGTATAACTTGGGTAAATATGATGATTTTGAAACGGATTTGATTTTGAAGCGAATATTATCTTTTGTTATCAAGTATGAACTATTTGTAAAAGTACCAACCGATGTGTAAAACAATGTTTGGTTGTAAAAGAGACAGGGGCCAGATACGTGCATACTTTCTGTCGATACAGGAATCACTTTAACAACTGTGTATATGAGTGATGATCCAGAATGAAGTGGTTGGATTTGGCATCGTTTACTGGATTTGAAGAAAGAGAATGATGATGGATTAGCCTGGAACTTTTGCCAATTTGAAATGACTAAAACAAGAGCCATACCGGCCAAGTGGGCTAGCTACCCCAAGCGGGCGCACTTCTACGAATTACCATCATTTACATTGTGATTGATTGGTGCACAACCTCCAAATTATGGGAGTGTTGGACGTGGTGGGCGATCATGGCTATGGTGTGTTAGCACCACCCGGGAAGGGTAAACTTGTAGTATCTTACCTTGGGCATTACCTCACGTGCCTTGTCATACTTTTATCCCTAAGCGAGACCCATACGATTTTGGATTAGTGTTGTCGTATCACGGTGCATCCCTATCCACCGACCGTTTAATTGGTGTTTTTTATGCAAACCGTAGGACAATGCTTAAAAATGCATTAAGAGGATTAATGTAATGCCTTAACGCTATTTTAATATTTATTTTACGGATTAGACATTATATATATAGCGTATTCTACTACACATAAATATTTTGACGGATCCTTAAGAGATGGAAAATCAAGTAACATCTCTTGAGTTATTGCACGCACGTTATACATTGGATAGGAGACGTGAAAACCCGTAAACATCTCTGACACCGTTACACTCATGTTTAAGTGATATCGATTTGACTTACATAAGGATATTTTAGTCTTGATTCGAGTGTTTTGTCTTTTAATTACACTCGGGTTAGTCCTGAGTTTTTCAGCTTATTGAAGATTTATTCTGAAGGATGAAGACGAAGATTTGGTGTACTACTACTATTATTATTCCTGCATCATGTTGTCTGCTGCATTATTTATTCCTGATGTATGTATAACTTTGACAACTGTTGTATTGAATATAATCAAAAATATTGTATAAACAACTTCATAAACTATTATTTGATTATTATATTTTATCGTTCCGCTGTGAGATTCTGTGTTGTTTCTTCTTTTGTTCTGATTCTTCTTAATTATCCCTATTAACAATCCACCCTTTTGAATGGTTTGAGTTGACATATGTGGTTTATTGTCGATTTAAAATGTCTTTAAAGGTAGGTTATTACAGTTGGTATCAGAGCTTTGGTTTAGCGATAACCTTAGCTTTGTAGGGTAACTCATTAGAGATAGGGTCTGTAGCATCCTAGAATGAGTTTGAGCGTATTAATAGATACGAGCGCGTATTTGTTAGTGAATATGAAACGTTTAATATCGTGTTGACTTATCGGTTGAGTGTTTATGAATTCTGGTCGGCACGGGACGCACAACCGCATCGGTAGGTTTTTCGAAACTCTTAAACAATGTAAACCGACATGGTATTGTTTTGAAATTGGGTAAATGAAATTATTTTACCCCGATTATATTTTATATATAAAGAAATAATTTTTCATAAATTATTAGGGTATATATAGTGTGAATTAGGTGTTAGAAATATATTATTAATCGTTACCATTTATTGTTTGAATAGGCAATATTCCTAAACTGTTAGCTATTATATGATTATAAGAAAATGAAATTGTATAAGTGTGATTTATAAAATATAAATTGCAAGTAAAGTGGATATAAAGATGAGAATTTGAAAATATTAAATTCCGGTGTTTCTGAAAGGTTATCAAGGTTTGGAAAATAATGTTAATATTGTCTAAAAGTACTTACAAACACAAATATTTTTAAATAAATTTTAAAAAGGAATGAATTTAGTACTCCCCTTTTTTGTCGATGGAAAATAATTTCGGTGATGAGTGCGCAACATCATCGACGTTCATTTTTGAGTATCAAAATGGAGGAGACTTCTGAGAAGCTTTGCTTCGAAATTATTTGATAAATGGATTTCGGTTTAAACTCCAAAGGTTTGATTTGATATATATAAAAGATATAAGTGTATATATTTATTTCAAGTGATTTGAAATAAACCCTATGTTTAAATTTTTAGTACTGTTAATTAATAATCTTCAAGTTATTTGAATAAAATGACATATTTGAATAACCAGAACTTATAAAATAAGAGGATTAGGGAATCTAAGCTATTTTTTTGAGAAATCTTAGAGTTGAAATTGTAACTCTTAAAATTGAAAGTAAAGAAAATTTCAACAAGCTAAAACAGTGAACATTCTAATTAAATAAATTGAATTCGATTAATTTGTATAATACCAAATAGCATTCTAATAACATATAATAAGACTTACCAAATATTAAAAGTTAAATAATGATTTGGATATGTAAGGGGTATTATGCAAACAAACCAAACTAATAAGTAATTAAAATGTTTATAATGGAAACTTGGTTATAATAATCAGTGTTGTATACGTAAATATAATATGAAATGATAATGACTAAATGAAATAAGTAAGCGGAACTTAAGAAAGCAGATAAATGAATCAAATAATATCTTTGTAAGTTTGTTGTAGAATCAAATATAAATTTGCAAAGGAATTGTGAAATTGAATTTATGACTTTTGATATAATTATAAACTTAGATAAAGTCCAACTTCTTATATACGGCTTTATAGAATGATTATAAACTAAAGTGATGATTAATAAAATGTTCCATAAACAAAATTTGTATTTTACTGAAATTATGAAAATGAAGTAAATGTAAGCAAAAGAATTTGGTATAGCTAAGAATCAATGGAAAAGGAAATTGAATTCAAATAAATTGTATAGAATGTTTAAAAATGAACTTGAGTAAGCAAATTCGATAGGATGATGTTTAAAAAATGATAATATTGAAGAATATGCTATGTAAAGAAATGGATATACTAAGTAAATAAGGGATATGAATAATGCATTGTGAATAATTAATTATAAATGAAACTTAGTTAAGTAAAATAATTTGATATAGATGAATTGGATAAAAATATATTGAAAGGTAATATGTAAGTTGTACGTATATTATTTTATTTGTATAATGATTTGATCCGGATTCGATCACATAATTTCAAGATAATTTATATCGATCCGAGTTAGGATTTTTCATTCGATTCCCGACGGCGAACTCTAAATATATATTTTTGATTCGATTCTAGAATTATCTGTCATAATATATGGTTATGCAAGGAGAATGACGGTTTTCGATCAAGGAACCAAATCTGAGTTTGCAATAGAGAGTCGTGTGAACGATACTAGTTTGGAAGTGAAATTCAGTGATCGAATGAGTGATTAGATTTGATACTGCGTTTGGATAATATATGTATTTCATACAGGTTTAAGTAAAGATAATTTTTAAAATTGAAAATGTGAAATATAAAATGATTTTAAATTATATGATTGGATATCATTGATTAATAAGATGCAGGTATTTAAATCAAGAAAATTTGCGTAATGACCCAGAATTTTTGTCAATTAAAATTTGTATATTTAATTAATTTTAAATACTAATAAGTGAAATTTATAAGTCGAATAATTTTATCTCGAATATATGGATTTAATTGGATAATTAAATCGATAATTTAATAGTTGAAATTACAGAAATAATTGGAAATTGGGTTAAATATGATTGCAAATGATTTGTAAAATTTTATTATATCATGTTGGAGTTAGAATGATGTTATAGAACTTTTAAAATCGAATTAAAAGTTAATTTGTGAAAATTGAATATTTTAATACTTAATTGACGAGTTAAAATAGCCATTTTTCAAACAGTCTCGGATTTCGACGAAACTAGTTTCATCGGATCCACAATGTGATATTATTGCATGTTTTCAAATTTTGTGTCTATCGGATTTACCGTTTGTCCAGGGCAAGCGAAAACGCATACAAATTAGTTTAAATCGATTTAATTTGAAATCGATCGTTTATTATCGTAACTCGCACAGATGATCGAATTAGCCTCCGAAACACGTTCCATTGTGTTCGGAACGCGGGGTAAACCTTATAAACGTCAGCCGACACGCTTCGTTTGGAGTTCGGAATTTTTTTGGTGAATAGTGTTTGGCGAATTTTCTATAAAAGGACATGTTATCTTCAATTTGCAAAGAAAACCCAAAACCCTAATTGAAAGATTCAGCCGCCGTTGTTTATAATCAATGGCCGAAATTCAAATTTGTTCCTCCCTCATTTTCTTCAAATCCATAAGCAATTAGAGGAAATCACCAGCTACAAAATTGAAGAGCACTCCAAGATCTAGAGATTCAACGGTTGTGATGGGTTTTCATTGAGTGGATCGACGGCAAAATTGCAGCAAAAGGGACGAGTTCGTTCTCGAATTTCGTGGCCAGGGGACCACCGAGTTGCACATGTTTTAGGACGTGGGTAGAGCTCGACGTTGGCTTCAAAGGGGAGGTAGTTAATCGTGGTAGAGGCGAACTATGATGGTACGGCATTTAACCCTAGCGGCGGTGTTTGGGTTTGTTCGAGCGCGACATAGCCTGGGAGCGTGCGTGAGGAAGAAAGTATGGAGCGGCCAGATTTTGTCAAGCTTGATCGAACAGTCCAGATGTTAGGGTTTAAAAAAATTTATAAAGAAAATATAAATTATTTATATTCAAATCCGTATAAACTTTGAAATGACGTAACTTTTTGCTACGAGGTCAAAAACGTAAGAAACAACTTGCGTTGGGTTCGTATGGACGAGCACTACGCAATGGAATTGGATTAGAGTGGTTTGGGGTTAGTGAAAATTTCGGGTAAAATTAAACGCACGTTTAATTTTATTCAAAATAAAACGCTACAACTATTATCGGAAACTCAAGGTGAGAACTTCTCACTCAATCGAATTGTTTCAATTTAAATTTTAAATAGTTATATTTAAAATTGCTTGATTATATGTTTGAATGATGATTATTATCTATTGATTGTTAAAATAGACATTATACGCCGTTAGTAAGCAGAGGTTATTTATTAAAAACATATACCGCGATAATTTCACTAAAGAGTGAAATTGGTATTATTTATGTACTTGGAGTTGATTTCCCGCATTATATAGCGGATGAGACCCTATTGCGCCGCATAATAGCGGATAATATTTTATAAATCCCATATACCGCGATAATTCCGTACTAGAACGGAATTGGTATTGTGCTATCATCTTTGGATGCAGGGAAACAGGTTGGAGGGATCCAACTGGATTCCTCAACTATATTGATTTATTTACAGATATTGTGATGTTTGTTGATTATCATATCGATATATGATATTTGGATGTCGTGATTGACTATTTGGTGCTGTTGCATCATCGGATCCATTTTTGAAGTTTTAAAATAATGATTTTTATTTTTAAAAAGAATTTTAAAGTGATTTTCGAAAGTATACGTTTTTATTAAATTTTGAATTGTTAAAATAGATAAATGTTATAATTTTATTTTCATAAAAGTTATGATTTTTGGAAAATAATACTTAAGTATGAGTTTGAAGTATATAAGCTCTAAATAACGATTTGTAAATTATTGAAAGAATAAGTTTAGTTAAATTAGGATTTTTGAATTATTTTAAAAAACGATTTATATAAAAGATTTAAAATTTGATATTTATAAATTAAAAATATTGGAATTATAAAACGAGTTTTTTTTGTTAGTGTTAAAATGAAGAATGATTGGATTTCTTAAGTGAATGAAATTTATCGATTTATAAATCGTGAAGTTATAAAAACAAATAGATTTTTTTAAAATAAAGGACTTATAAGTAGTTAACTTGTAAATTAGATTTTTGGTATATAATTAAGTTATATAAATTGAATTGGATTAATAAAGGAGATTTATAAATCGAAGTTTATAAATAGAAATGGAATTTATAGACAATGTTTATAAATTCGAAATCAATTGAATTTGATAAATTGAATATAGAAGTTCATAAAAGGAAATATATTCGCAATTTTGTATAGCGGATAAATTCTTGAAATAAAACATGTAGTAAACATTGAAATTGGCTTAGTGAAGTATATTCACGATTTTGGACAGTGAATATATTATTAAATAAAATGGATATGTTTTGGGGAATGATAATATAAAATGAATCTAAACGATTTAAAGATGTTTTAAAATGTATTAAACATCGAAACCATAGATTTCAACATTCATTGTTGAAATAGACGTTTTCGAGAAATAGAAGGAAATGGTGGACTATAACACTGTTGTTATAGTAAATGATTTCCGAAAGGAAATGTTTTCATATAATATTGGGATTTATATATCTATCTAAATTTCGAATCCCTATACTAGTAATTTTGGGTTGTCATAACGTTGTTTTATGCAACATTCGTTTTGGCTCAAATAAATGTGTTTTAAGAGAATGTTTTCCTTAAAGAATGAAATATATACTTAATTTTGATTTAAGTATATTGAATATTTTCCAATTGTTGAAAATAAATAGATTTGTGAATTACTTATTATTAAATAAGTATGGAAGTGTTTTCCAATATGAAGTGAATATTTTGAGATTTAATCTTTTAAAGATAAACTAAAAATGAATATTAAAAATCGATTTGAAAATCATATATTCATAGATATTTTGAAATTGTAAATTCACTATGGAATTTATAAAAGAAAGGGAAATTTGTTAAAAATAAACGTTGATTTATTTTTGAAGTGTGGGAATAAATTTACGGATTTGGAACTTAAATATAAAGTAAATCGGCAAGGATTTATTTAATTGGTTTAAATGAACCATTTTGAAATGAAAGTATTTCCGCGTAAGGAAAATGTTTGAAATTTGTTTTCAAAAGTTGTAAAGGTGAAAAGTGATTTGAAATTTGTTTTCAAATGTTGAAGTGTGGAAATTATACATCTAGTAAAGATATTTTGGAAAATTATTTGGAATCTGGTGATGTTGAGCATGCCTATTGATAGTTAAATAACCGACTATCAATATTTACCTTTAAATAGGTATTTGTTGTGATTTGCTTGAATTTGAATGCCACACTTATTTTTGAATAAGCGCTCACTATTCGGGTTAGCCGGGAAAGGACCTTGGGGTCGTATAACCCATTCCGAATATGTGATACGTCGTTATGGATTGCATTTGATGACCGGTGTTGAAGACTGGATATTTGTGAAAACTGAAGGATTACCGTCGAATGTTTCTGCATCGGTTGATCTCCGATATAGAAATTTATTACCCTTTGTGATGGGAAGTCCGGTCGTGATTAGTGAATATCCAGATTGCAGGGACTTCTTTGTAAGTTCCTTCGGTTCCGTTCGATCCCGGAACGGACTTGTATGGATGTGTGTCTGACGTTACAATTTGAGATGTAAAGCTGGTTTCTATCAAATATATTTCCGTTGGTGGCGGAGAATTTATTCTCTTAGCTTAACACCCTTAGAGGTTATGTAGCTGATGGTTACTAGTGATATATTCTCAAATTGGTAATGTGACATACGAAGTGCTGTTGGGCATTTGTTGAACAAGAAACAGCTTTTGTATAAAGCGCGGCTTTGTGGACAGGTCTCCGTCGGACCTCACACCCCGGAAATGGTCAAAACAGGAAGGATGCGGCAAGGTTATTAGGGGGTAGCGCCCCTTTAGTGTATGTCATTCCTTCTGGATAGAGGTGGTATCATGGTATGGAGCCCAGATACTTAACCTATGTTGTTGCTGCAAATTTATTGCTTTGTGGTTGTTGGAAATCGAGGATCCTCGGATATAGATCGGTTACGATCGGGGAATGACATATTCGTGTCAGTAGTTACCCAGTTAGGGGTAATCCGGCCTTGTGTTGGCAGAGATCTGGTTAGGTTCTCGGGTCGTCTTTCCAGAGGCGTACCCATGTGGCAATGGGAAGTTCCTTGGCCTGACCATTTGTTGGAAATCCAAAGAAACAATACGAACCCTGTGCGGTTTCAGTTGTATAACCTGCCATGGAATGTGGCGGTAACCTTCTATTGAACATGGTAGCTATAGTAGGCATACGATAATGGTCGTATGTTGGCTAAGGTTTATATCTTTACTTTCGAAATGATTTTTCCTACACTGTACACTAGTAATAATATCAAATGTTTCTTTTCATTGCGTATCAAGTATCTTTGACAATCATAAGGAGAAATCTCCACCGATTCTGCGTTTGCATTGTGTGTGTGTGCGGGAGGCCTTATGGTAGTCTCATTTTCTAAAAAGCATTGCGAATCTATTTTAAAATTATCCTGTTCTTTGTTTTAAAGATAAACTGTTTTAGTTCTCACACCAGTCACATGACTGACTCGGAGTTTATTGTTTTCCTTCCTAAACTCTGTGTGCCCACCAATTTCCACACGGGAAGTCTAGAGTTAGGTTATCAGGATGTTCTGGAATTCAGGAGTTGCTGGAGGCAAGTTGAATGGCATGGCGTATTCACTAGTATATAGTATTTCTTTTCCGCTGTTTGTTGTTGTACACTCTGATGATGTAATGTAATGTGATGTGATGTAATGTAATAACTGAAATAGTTCTTTTGATTTAAAGATTATTCATTTATCTATTATATGTTGTTCCGTTGCGATTATGAGATTATGATGTTGTTCTGTTGTTTCTTTTTGTTCGGTTCTATCTTTTTCTCTCTTCTTCTATCTTTTTCTTCTTCTTTAACCATAACGGTATGGTTTTCTGGCCTTCGATTGCTCGGCAGTTGATACAGTGGACGTATTGATGTCGGTTTTCGAGCGTCGAAAATTCTCAACGTTACATTTGGTATCAGAGCATATGGTTAAGCGACAACCATAGCTCTGTTGGGAATTACTCATTAGAGATGGAGTCAGTAGTACTCTAGAATGAGTTTGAGTGTAATAATAGATACGAGTGCGTATTTGTTAGTGAACATAAATTTTTTTATATTGTGTTTGCTTATCCGTTGAGATGTTTGTGAATTCTGGTCGGTAGATGGGACGCCATATTATCGATAGGAGTTTCTAAACTCTGAAATGAGATAAACCGACATAGTATCATTTTAAATTGGGTAAATGAAATAATTTTACCTTGATTATATTTTATATATAAAGGAATAATTTTTCAGAATTATTAGAGTGTATATGAATTGATTTTTTGGTTGTTGAATAAGTTAGATAAAACAACAGCTGTAAAAGAATGAATTGTATAAGCGATGAATTATAAGTATGAAGTTATAATTAAAATGATTTACAATTGGGAAATAATCTTATATATAATAAGTGAAATTATATGAGAAAAAGATTTATAAAGGTGATTTACAATCTGAAAATAAAATTCCAGAGGAGTGTTTTGAAAGGATTTGATATTTTGGGAAAATTATTTTGGAGAAATTAAAGCTCTAAACTCTTTTTGGTCGTTGGAAAATAATTCCGATGATGATTGCGACATCATTGGTGTTCATTTTCGGGTTTCCAAAAGAGGAATTGCTGCCAGATTATTTTAAATAGAAGTTGTTTGGAAAATTTGGATTTGGTTTTGGAAATTCAGAAGATAAATTGAATTGGTTTCAAAAAGAGTTTTGAAAGGTTGAAAAGACTCTGGAATCCTATTTAAAATATTTATGGGAATAATAAGTGAGTTGATAACTTATACAATTTGAATTTTGATAGAATAAATTTAACTTAAAGGATAGAGTTAAATTAAATTAAGTGTAAGTGAATCAGTAAAAAAATCCAAGGGATAATTGTTGAATATAAGTTGTATAACTTATAAAATGTAAGTGAAACAGATTGTTAAAAATGGTTAAACAATTTTGTTAAGAAAAATAAAATATGTATTTGATTAAGTGATAAAATTTGACTTTGGTAAAAGTTAAATAGAATTAGAATCTGAATTGGATTTATAAGGGGAAACTTAAGTTAATTTGAACAAATGATAGTGGAAATGGAATATAACTTAGATAAAGTTGAATGAAGTTGATATTGGCATCAAAATAAAATAATAAGTGAATTAATGAAATGAAGTCATTAAAATATGAACTTGAGTTATATAAATGAAATTCAACTTTATATTGTGTAACGTCCCGCATTTTCGCACGCTTTAAACCGACACACGTGCCAATTCAAACCATATGGAAGGGCGGATTATTATGGGGTAAATAAGAAAAACCAGAGAAGAAAAAAAAAACTAAACAGAATCTCACAGCGGAAGGATAAAATATAATAATCAAATATACAGTTCATGAAGCTGTTTTACAAAACCTTTGATTATATTATACAATACATATCAGAGTACACATACCATATGACAATGTAGCGGAACAATATGAGTGTAGTGGAATGTAATTAATAATAAAAATAGAAATCTCCGTCTTCGTCCTCCAGAGCTAAAGTCTTCGATCCTGAAACGCTCGGACTGACCTGAGCGAATTTGAAAAGACAAAAACACTAGAGTCAGAACTAAAAGATCTTATGTGAGTTAAATTAACAGAAATAAATATGAGTACAGTAGCTCAAGAGATGCTCGGGATTTACATCTCCTAAGGATCCGTTAAACTATTTACTATGTAGTATATTGCGCTATTATAATAGTGTCTAATTGTAAAATAAACTTACTTTTTTCTTAGCATTAAGGGGTTACCCATATAGCCCTTAACACGTAATAGTCCCAGTAGTCCATCCAATATCATAGTCCCTCCTGATCGGGAAGCCACCAGAGGATACCACACGGGCTACGGGAGAAATCCAAACTCATACAAGGCGCGATAGGGTAACACGGCACAACTAGGCAATGCCAGGGTAGATATACCAATTGCTATCCGGGCTGATGGAAATGCGTAGCCGCAGCTACTGCCCACCTCGAAACAAACTCCCTCAAAAATCAAAGTAAAAGTGGCCACTGAATCAATCCAAAGTCAAAGTATAATATCGAAGAGGAGTGTCCGATCAGAGGAATGACCTCATTGGCCCGAGAATCGCTCCTGTTTTAGCCACCTTATGCCAACTCACGGGAGTCGGGTCCACGTATTTACCTTACAGGAAACGCCTCCACCAACCTACTTCATTCTGGAATCTCCACCGCATACACGGTTGTTAAAGTGGTTTTCGGAGTTGGAAGAGAGTATGAAAACTTCCGATCCCGGTCTCTTCAACAACCAAACGTTATTATAACACCGCGGTCCTTTAAAATAATTTATACTTTTAAAACCAGAATATAATATCCATTTCAAAACCATATAGATATGATATCATTTCCTTTTAAAACCCAAAACAATATGATATCATCTTTATTTTCCAATATATTCTTTCCAAAAATCATAGGGTTTTCAAAGTAAAATATTTGGAATCAAAACTCTGGAATATAATATTTCCAAATTATACTACCTTGAAAATCATAACATTGAAACAAATTTCCATCTCTCAAATGGTTAAATATTAAATTTCTTTTATAAAACAAAATAGCTTCTTTACATTCCACAAATCAATTCCAAATATCGATTTAAACTTCCAAATACCATTTTTAATTCTTATATTTCAAAGCTTTAGATATTTCACCATTTCAAAAACAAACTCATTTGACAAACCCATATATATCAAATTCAATTACTTATTATTTAGACTTGAAATGTTTACTTAATGAATTCAATATAATTTAAGTAAAACCTTTAACTTCACATAATTGGAAAATCTTTCAATTTATTAAACTTGATATATTCATTTAAATCAACCTGATATTCATTTAGATCACTCTACACAAAAATCAAGTGATAAAATCATATCCTTTAAAAATTCTAACTTTTATTTAATTCCAATTTAATTAATATTCATCTTCCAACATTATTCTCATTTAAGTCAATGAAACTCCAGAAATTAAATTTTAAATAAATGCTTAATCGTATTCGATCTTAAAATCAAACTTAATTTTAAACTTCAAATCAAATTTATACAAAGCTTAAAAACCGAAAATTTACTATATATATAAATAACCAAATCAATATCCCATAAACCATATATATATATATATATATATATATATATATATATAGCTTTACAAAACCATAGTACAACATTTCCAAAAATAATTTTATATATTTACTTCGGTGCCTGTATAAAATTTTCCACCCTATGGTCAAGTGATACAGATGTTTATCATTTCAATCCGTAATTTAAAATAAAAATGCGGTTGTATATCATTTCAAACCGCAATCCCGAATGAATGAAATGCACGATAACTTGCAGTTTATACGATATAAAATACAGTATCCATTCATCCAAATAACAATCATCAACCATTTATTACAATCATCATCCAATTTAAACAACATCAATGTAGAGCATATAAATTTTACAGGTAATAAATAACATGTGTTAACTAACAGTTTATATTCAATAATAAATTTAACTACTGTTAAACTAGCAGTTTATATGCAAAATATAATGTAAATTTAACTGGCAGTTAATATGAAATAAAAATAAACATAACTATGACAGGCAGTTAATACGCAAATAAATAAATTCTAACTGTCAAATTTATGCAATAATTAAAATTAATTAACAGTCAAATTAAATAAATGCGATTTAACAGAGATGACGAATAAAACATGCCAAACAGTCATAAATAAATTTCTACTTAAATCTAAAATCAATTTAACAAACACAAGAAATTTTAGAAGTTGTGAGTGGGTTAAAACACTCAACTTTTGAATTTAAATCGAATTTAAATCCGATTTAAACCCAAAAATTTAACGGTCTCCAAATCTTTCCAAACCAGCGTCAACAGATCCGAAATTTAATTACGATCCTAACAAAAAAAATTCGCGTGAAACGGAGTTTGCATGTGAGAATTATCATCGTTAAACGATTTGAAATTTAAAATAAAGAATAAATAAATCAATTAATAAAACCCTTACCACTAACATCCACGTCATCAATCCTTTTCCCCCCTTCACTCGTACAGTACTCTCATTCGAAAAAAAGAAGACCATCCCAGAAACGCATGCAGTCCATCCTTTGACCGCCGCCCCCTGTCGCCGTGGCCCCCCATCGTCCAAACCGCTGCCACCATCGCACTCTACATCTCCGGCCGCTCCTGAGGCCAAAGTCCGGCCACCCAATTCGCTGTCGGCCGCCGTGCCCCGTTTAACCCTAAATCGCAAATTTCCGACGCCCTAGGCCACTGCACGACCTACAACCACCAGTGCTAGACTCCTTGCGACGAGCCTCACCAAACCCATGTTTCAATTTCGCAAATTGATGGAGAAATCAAAAAGCCCCAAATCTACCTTTAGGGTTTCGAATTTTACATGTTTGACCGCGATTTCCCGCTAATCGAAGCGCAATCTCGAAAAACTGTCAGCAGACGTTGATTCGTATCGTTGATATCTTCGACATATATTTTTCTGAGATTTTTATGAAGACTTTGAATTTTTAGCTTTGGATTTGGTTTGAAATTTGAATTTGGATCTAGAATTATTTGTTGCCATTGAAGAAGAGGAGTACAGAGGTTCCTATACGTATAGAAGTGAGGAATAGAGGCTGCCAGGGTTTATAACAGCCTATTTATAGACAAACTGCAATAGAATAGGTGGGCACGAATTATAAACGTACTAACCGATAGTTGGCCCAAAAAGCCCGTTCTGACCCCGGAACGAAAATAGGATAACCCATATGTCAAAATAGGTGTTTTAAAATATTCTAAACGCGATGGAAAAAGTTTCACGTCCAATTCGATCGTATGAAGAAGTTATGCTGAAAACAATATTTCCAAATTGATTTCAAATTGATTTCAATTAAATCGATTTCAAGGCGTTTCGCGTTCGTACGATCAAACGACAAGTCCGATCGTTACAAAACTTGAAACCCTACAATAATTCACCGTTACGGATCCGATGAAACTGGTTTCGTCGAAATCCGAGTCCGTGACCAAAATGGTTATTTTTATATTAATTAAATAAATTTAAAATAAATAAATTAATTAAAAATTAGTCAATTAAATCAAATTTCCCATTTCACTTCGATAATTGGCGATTCTTATCATCATACTTTTCCAAAACATCTTTACTACCTTAAACAAAATTTCTTGTCAAATTAAAATCTATAAATTCTCAAATTTCATTAAATTCACCAATTATACATTAAATTTTCAATAATTTAATTTCCATATATTTTTGTCAAATAGATAAATTTATCACTAGATTCATACTTCATTACGTAAATCTCTCCAATTTCATCTAAATTTATATTTGCATAATATCTAAATATTAAATTTCAAATATTAATTTATCATCATTAATGTAATAAATATATTTTTAATTATTGCAATTGATTATCCGTTATAACTTAATATACTA
Source organism: Allium cepa (assembly GCA_030765085.1). Taxonomy (NCBI): domain Eukaryota; kingdom Viridiplantae; phylum Streptophyta; class Magnoliopsida; order Asparagales; family Amaryllidaceae; genus Allium; species Allium cepa. The sequence continues at coordinate 623,069,247 of CM060928.1, forward strand.
AATAGATGGTAAATCTTGAATACTTGTTCTCATTAACTTTTTATTTCTACTTACAAATTAATGCAATTATTACATATCCCTTCCTTAGTTAAAAAACTTTCTATTTCCATCTTTATTTCCATTTAACGTAAAATGTTATATTCAATTTCCATTAATTTCAATAGATTCAAGCTATCATATTTTAAATCCAAATGAATAAATAAAGCTTGATTCCCGTTTAAATATTTAACTCATCTAATTGCAATTAACCTTGTTATCATGAATTAAATTCCGATATACCGATACAACTTTATTTCCATTCTTTATTCTCAAATCCATCATATTTATGAAGAACATTTACGTTATTCTCCATTCATTACCTTAATTTATTTAACGTAACATTTAATCTAAGGAACTAAGTATATAACTCATAATAGTTGTGGTAAAACTCTTAGTCCTATATATATAAGTATATCCTTATCCGTTATATTTATCAATTAAATAAATTCCATTTTTTACGTCCTTTAAATTTTATTACTAAGTATCCATTTACCTTTCCCATCGAATTTAAATTCCATCAAATTAATATAACCAATCAGATTTCCATTCACACTTTAATATAAACCTAAAGTTTGCAATTCATTATCTTGTATTGATTTTATACAATTACCATTAACTTTACATTCCATTACTATTCAATATATATTCATTCGTCAATCAATTCGATATTTATTCTTCTTTCCTTCTATTTGATGAATAACCTGGTATACATTTACATACATTCATTTCATTCCATTCATTTATGGGTATTGCATTGAAATTTAATTTATTAACTAATACCAACGTTATTATCATTAATTACAATTGGATTCTCAATTTTATTCAATACCCTGAACAAATAACATATATATTAATCAAATCCTTACATTTGTTTTTCTCATGTTCCATTAAAAATCAAATCATAACATTTAAATGATTTTATTGAATTGGAATCTCATTCAAGTCATAAATTATTAACTTGCACTAATATGATTTCTTAATTTATTCCAATTACCGTTTACAATCTTTTATTGCATTAAATCAAATTAATACTTTCATAAATTTCTCATATTAAATTTTATATCCAGGTAAGAATCTTTTTCCTACCTAATTCATTTGGATTTTATAGGTTTTAAGTCACCATTTACAAAATTTATTTTAGCCTTTATTTTAATATTTATATCCAAATGCGACAATTTCCACTATTACAATTAATTGCAATATATAATTAAATTTGTAAATTTTTAATTACCCTTGATACATCAAATTTCAACATTCTCTTTCATATAAATAAATAAGATTTTTATTCCTTTCTAAAAATCTTATTAATTTAATTCATTTAAACATCGAATTTATACGGGTCGTTACACTCTCCCCCACTCAAAACTTTTCGTCCCCGAAAAGGAAAAGAAGGGAAAAGAAGAACTAAATAACAATGCATCTTATTCAAAATATTTAACTTATAAATTATAATTTACAAAATTTATTACTTTAAATAAAATATACCCATTTTAGAATCATTATATCCTTTTTATACTTAAATAAATAAAGTTTGGAAAAACATTTCAAAATAATTTCTAAGTCCAGAATTTTCGGAAAATTTTGGCAGAGTCTCCTTTGTACAGGGAGGCTCGGGAGAAAATAAAATATAACAATATACAACAATATTTTAAAATATAATATAAATCCCAGCACGGGAAAAATATATAATAGCGCTATAAAACGTAATCCGAAAACGTACCTATTTGTCGGGCAATTTACGTTTAATTTATGGAACCAAAAGCAGTAGCAATTGCTTCCATAACCTGCATTATTCTTATAAGATCCAAAGGGTTATCTATTTATATAAAGTGAAATATTTAAGTGGATTTCAATCACTAACCACAAATCAATACAACAACCATCAACTTTAACAACAGCACACACAACAAATTCAAAGCAACCATTCAACCAACAAACAAATAGTTGTTCGGGTTCAAAACTTTTAAATTGTACGGAATGAAGAATAAACTACTAGCGCAGCATTTACTCAACAGTCTTAGATAAAACTAAGTAGATTATTCATTCACCCAAATCCAATTTTTAAAGTATCCTTACCCAAACAACCATCACTAAACAACAACAAATCCAAACAACAATCAATTTATCTTATTATTAATTCCATTTCATACCTTTGTTGTTCGATTATTTTTTTATCTATACAGTTATTTATTGTTTTAATTTACATTTACTCATTAAATGCTTGCTTCATTTATTTTTACTCATTACTTACAATTATTCAATTCCATTAATTCAGGTCATGCCAGTTCCCTTTTTATTTCGTTATACTATTCATTCATTTATTATTGCATGTCCTTATTTAATTTGTTTATCAAATGTATTCATGTCCCATTTAATTTGTTAGCATTTCCATTTTATTTACTTAAGTTGATAATCATCTATTTGAATTACTTACCTTTAATTATGTTCACTTATAGTAAAATTTAAATTGTAGCTTAAGTTGATAACATTAATTTCTCATTTATAATAGCAAATTCATTGAATACTTCTCTACCTACTTTTACATGTACAATTTTCTTTACATTTCCTATTAAACATTTCAACTTTTAAATATTTGGTAAGTTATATATGTTTTTAAAGAATGTACTTGAAAGTTATACAAGTTTTCTCATTACTTATGATTAATTTAACATTCAATAATATTACTCATTGTTTCATATGTTACAATTTCAAATTTCCCTTAATACCATTAATGACCTAGCATTTAATTCTCTTATTTATTTAGGATTTCAATTATTAGTTAAATTCTGTTTCACTACAATAATTGAAACAATTAATTAAATGGAAATTTAAGAATTTAATACCGGGTTAAATTTTAAGTTTATTTTAAAATAATAGATAAATATATTCTTACAACTTATATATCTCTAATTTTATTTAAAACAATCCAAAATATATATATTTTCCAAAAATGAATCTGCAGTAAAACTACTAAAGTGGCCTTTCCCCTTCGAAACTCGAAAATGAAAGTCGATGATGCGGCCGCCATCACCGAAATTATTTTCCAACGACAGAGAGGAAAGTACAAAACTTATTTTCTCCAAATCTTCTTTAAAACAACTTCTTCCAAATTATATTAAATATTTATATCAGAAATACTTATAAACAATGTTATAATATTCCAAAATTTATATGAAAAATTTCAAAACCCAGAACTTAAGTTCTAAATTTCCAAATTTCATTTATCTTATTTTTCAATCTTATTTCTATTATTATTTATACACTTTATTACCTAACAACCAATCTATTGCAGCCAAATATAGATATCATTTGAAACTTTTTATTTTAATATAGAAAATATAATAGGCAAAATTATTTCATTCACCTATATTAAAACAAATATTATGTCGGTCTGTCCTATTAAGTGTTTAGAAATCCCTATTGATGTCATAGCGTCTCATGCACCAACCAGAATTTATAAATACAAAATGGAACAGATTAACACAATATTAAAACCTTTTTATAACACTAACAAATACGCTCTCTCATATATATATACTCAGCGACTCCCATAGGGTATTGCTACCCTATTAGTAAAGAGTCAAACCCCCACAAAGCTAAGGTTTATTGCTAAACCAAAGCTCTGATACCAGATGTAATGTCCCGCCTTTTCGCACGCTTTAAACCGACACACGTGCCAATTCAAACCATACGGAAGGGGGGATTGTTATGGGGTAAATAAGAAAAACCAGAGAAGAAAAAAAAACTAAACAGAATCTCACAGCAGAAGGATAAAATATAATAATCAAATATACAGTTCATGAAGCTGTTTTACAAAACCTTTGATTATACTATACAATACATATCAGAGTACACATACCATATGACAATGTAACGGAACAATATGAGTGTAGTGGAATGTAATTAATAATAATAATAGAAATCTCCGTCTTCGTCCTCCAGAGCTAAAGTCTTCGATCCTGAAACGCTCGGACTGACCCGAGCGAATTTGAAAAGACAAAAACACTCGAGTCAGAACTAAAAGATCTTATGTAAGTTAAATTAACAGAAATAAATACGAGTACAGTAACTCAAGAGATGCTCGGGATTTACATCTCCTAAGGATCCGTTAAACTATTTACTATGTAGTATATTGCGCTATTATAATAGTGTCTAATTGTAAAATAAACTTACTTTTTTCTTAGCATTAAGGGGTTACCCATATAGCCCTTAACACGTAATAGTCCCAGTAGTCCATCCAATATCATAGTCCCTCCTGATCGGGAAGCCACCAGAGGATACCACACAGGCTACGGGAGAAATCCAAACTCGTACAAGGCGCGATAGGGTAGGTGACACGGCACAACTAGGCAATGCCAGGGTAGATATACCAATTGCTATCCAGGTTGATGGAAATGCGTAGCCACAGCTACCGCCCACCTCGAAACAAACTCCCCCAAAAATCAAAGTAAAAGTGGCCACTGAATCAATCCAAAGTCAAAGTATAATATCGAAAAGGAGTGTCCGATCAGAGGAATGACCTCATTGGCCCGAGAATCGCTCCTGTTTTAGCCACCTTATGCCAACTCACGGGAGTCGGGTCCACGTATTTACCTTACAGGAAACGCCTCCACCAACCTACTTCATTCTGGAATCTCCACCGCGTACACGGTTGTTAAAGTGGTTTTCGGAGTTGGCAGAGAGTATGACAACTTCCGATCCTGGTCTCTTCAACAACCAAACGTTATTATAACACCACGGTCCTTTAAAATAATTTATAATTTTAAAACCAGAATATAATATCCATTTCAAAACCATATAAATATGATATCATTTCCTTTTAAAACCCAAAACAATATGATATATATATTCTTTCCAAAAATCATAGGGTTTTCAAAGTAAAATATTTAGAATCAAAACTATGGAATATAATATTTCCAAATTATACTACCTTGAAAATCATAACTTTGAAACAAATTTCCACCTCTCAAATGGTTAAATATTAAATTTCTTTTATAAAAAAATAGCTTCTTTATATTTCACAAATCAATTCCAAAAATCGATTTAAACTTCCAAATACCATTTTTAATTCTTATGTTTCAAAGCTTTAGATATTTCACCATTTCAAAAACAAACTCATTTGACAAACCCATATATATCAAATTCAATTACTTATTATTTAGACTTGAAATGTTTACTTAATGAATTCAATATAATTTAAGTAAAACCTTTAACTTCACATAATTGGAAAATCTTTCAATTTATTAAACTTGATATATTCATTTAAATCAACCTGATATTCATTTAGATCACTCTACACAAAAATCAAGTTATAAAATCATATCCTTCAAAAATTCTATCTTTTTATTTAATTCCAATTTAACTTAATATTCATCTTCCAACATTATTCTCATTTAAGTCAATGAAACTCCAGAAATTAAATTTTAAATAAATGCTTAATCGTATTTGATCTTAAAATCAAACTTAATTTTAAACTTCAAATCAAATTTATACAAAGCTTAAAAACCAAAAATTTACTATATATATATATATAAATAACCAAATCAATATCCCAGTAAACCACATATATATATATATATAGCTTTACAAAACCATAGTAAAACATTTCCAAAAATAATTTTATATATTTACCGCGGTGCCTGTATAAAATTTTCTACCCTATGGTCAAGTGATACGGATGTTTATCATTTCAATCCATAATTTAAAATAAAAATGTGGTTGTATATCATTTCAAACCGCAATCCCGAATGAATGAAATGCACGATAACTTGCAGTTTGTACGATGTAAAATACAACATCCATTCATCCAAATATCAATCATCAACCAATTATTACAATCATCATCCAATTTAAGCAACATCAATGTAGAGCATATAAATTTTACAGGTAATAAATAACATGTGTTAACTAACAGTTTATATTCAATAATACATTTAACTACTGTTAAACTAGCAGTTTATATGCAAAATATAATGTAAATTTAACTGGCAGTTAATAGAAATAAAAATAAACATAACTATGACAGGCAGTTAATACGCAAATAAATAAATTCTAATTGTCAAATTTATGCAATAATTAAAATTAATTAACAGTCAAATTAAATAAATGCGATTTAACAGAGATGACGAATAAAACATGCCAAACAGTCATAAATAAATTTCTACTCAAATCTAAAATCAATATAACAAACACAAGAAATTTTAGAAGTTGCGAGTGGGTTAAAACACTCACCTTTTGAATTTAAATCGAATTTAAATCCGATTTAAACCCAAAAATTTAACGGTCTTCAAATCTGTCCAAACCAGCGTCAACAGATCCGAAATTTAATTACGATCCTAACAAAAAAAAATCGCGTGAAACGGAGTTTGCATGTGAGAGTTATCATCGTTAGACAATTTGAAATTTAAAATAAAGAATAAATAAATCAATTAATAAAACCCTTACCACTAACAGCCACGTCATCAATCCTTTTCCCCTTCACTCGTAAAGTGCTCCTGTTCGAAAAAAAGAAGACATCCCAGAAACGCACGCAGTCCATCCTTTGACCGCCGCCCCCTGTCGCCGTGGTCCCCCATCGTCCAAACCGCTGCCACCATCGCACTCCACATCTCCGGCCGCTCCTGAGGCCAAAGTCCGGCCACCCAATTCGCTGCCGGCCGCCGTCCCCCATTTAACCCTAAATCGCAAATTTCCGGCGCCCTAGGCCACTGCACGACCTACAACCACCAGCGCTAGACTCCTTGCGACGAGCCTCACCAAACCCATGTTTCAATTTCGCAAATTGAGGGAGAAATCAAAAGGCCCCAAATCAACCTTTAGGGTTTCGAATTTTACATGTTTGACCGTGATTTCCCGCTAATCGAAGCGCAATCTCGAAAAACTGTCAACAGTCATTGATTCATATCGTTGATATCTTCGACATATATTTTTCTGATATTTTTATGAAGTCTTTGAATTTTTAGCTTTGGATTTGGTTTGAAATTTGAATTTGGATCTAGAATTGTTTGTTGCCATCGAAGAAGAGGAGTACAGAGGTTCCTGTACGTATAGAAGTGAGGAACAGAGGCTGCTAGGGTTTATAACAGCCTATTTACAGACAAACTGCAATAGAATAGATGGGCACGAATTATAAACGTACTAACCGATAGTTGGCCCAAAAAGCCCGTTCTGACCCCGGAACGAAAATAGGATAACCCATATATCAAAATAGGTGTTTTAAAATATTCTGAACGCGATGGAAAAAGTTTCACGTCCAAATTCGATCGCATGAAGAAGTTATGCTGAAAACAATATTTCCAAATTGATTTCAATTAAATCGATTTCAAGGCGTTTCGCGTTCGTACGATCAAACGACAAGTCCGATCGTTACGAAACTTAAAACCCTATAATAATTCACCGTTACGGATCCGATGAAACTAGTTTCGTCGAAATCTGAGTCCGTGACCAAAATGGCTATTTTTATATTAAATAAATAAATTCAAAATAAATAAATAAATTAAAAATTAGTCAATTAAATCAAATTTCCCATTTCACTTCGATAACTGGCGATTCTTATCATCATAATTTTCCAAATCATCTTTACTAACTTAAACAAAATTTCTTGTCAAATTAAAATCTATAAATTCCCAAATTTCAATAAATTCACCAATTATACATTAAATTTCCAATAATTTAATTTCCATATATTTTTGTCAAATAGATAAATTTATCACTGGATTCATACTTCATTACGTAAATCTCTCCAATTTCATCTAAATTTATATTTGCATAATATCTAAATATTAAATTTCAAATATTAATTTATCATCGTTAATGTAATAAATATATTTTTAATTATTGCAATTGATTATCCATTATAACTTAATATACTAAATAGATGGTAAATCATAAATACTTGTTCTTATTAACGTTTTATTTCTACTTACAAATTAATGCAATTATTACATATCCCTTCCTTAGTTAAAAAAACTTTCTATTTCCATCTTTATTTCTAATTAACGTAAAATGTTATATTCAATTTCCATTAATTTCAATAGATTCAAATTATCATATTTTAAATCCAAATGAATAAATAAAGCTTGATTCCCGTTTAAATATTTAACTCATCTAATTTCAATTAACCTTGTTATCATGAATTAAATTCTGATACACTGATACAACTTTATTTCCATTCTTTATTCTCAAATCCATCATATTTATGAAGAACATTTACGTTATTCTCCATTCATTACCTTAATTTATTTAACGTAACATTTAATTTAAGGAACTAAGTATATAACTCATAATAGTTGTGGTAAAACTCTTAATCCTACATATATAAGTATTTCCTTATCCGTTATATTTATTAATTAAATAAATTCCCTTTTTTTACGTCCTTTAAATTTTATTACTAAGTATCCATTTACCTTTCCTATCGAATTTGAATTCCATCAAATTAATATAACCAATCAGATTTCCATTCACACTTTAATATAAACCTAAAATTTGCAATTCATTATCTTATATTGATTTTATACAATTACCATTAACTTTACATTCCATTACTATTCAATATATATTCATTCGTCAATCAATTCGATATTTATTCTTCTTTCCTTCTATTTGATGAATAACCTAGTATAAATTTACATTCATTCATTTCATTCCATTCATTTATGGGTATTGCATTGAAATTTAATTTATTAACTAATACCAACGTTATTATCATTAATTACAATTGGATTCTCAATTTTATTCAATACCCTGAACAAATAACATATATATTAATCAAATCCTTACATTTGTTTTTCTCGTGTTCCATTAAAAATCAAATCATAACATTTAAATGATTTTATTGAATTGGAATCTCATTCAAGTCATAAATTATTAACTTGCACTAATATGATTTCTTAATTTATTCCAATTACCGTTTACAATCTTTTATTGCATTAAATCAAATTAATACTTTCATAAATTTCTCATATTAAATTTTATATCCAGGTAAGAATCTTTTTCCTACCTAATTCATTTGGATTTTATAGGTTTTAAGTCACCATTTACAAAATTTATTTTAGCCTTCATTTTAATATTTATATCCAAATGCGACAATTTCCACTATTACAACTAATTGCAATATATAATTAAATTTGTAAATTTTTAATTACCCTTGATACATCAAATTTCAACATTCTCTTTCATATAAATAAATAAGATTTTTATTCCTTTCTAAATTTAAATAAAAATCTTATTAATTTAATTCATTTAAACATCGAATTTATACGGGTCGTTACATATTGTTAAAGGAATTAGCAATTGAATAAATTAATGGATTGAATGCTAATCAATAGAATGTAAAAAGAATTGATATGGGATAATGAATGTAAGTATTAATTCATTAAAAGCTAATGTTATTGGAAGTTGAATAAATTGAATGGAAATCAATTTAATATGAACCAATTGGAATTAAAAGTGTTGGACCAAATAGAATGTAAATTAAATAATTTGGTTATGTTGAATGTACATTGGTTATTATATGGTTATTAATTGATTGTGTATAATTCATTAAGTGTTAATGAAATTGAATTAGCGGAATTAAAAGCTATGTAATTGAATTCAGATTGGAAGTAAACTAATGTGAATTTAATTAGTGAATGTAAACTAATTAGAAACGAATGAATGAATGTTAATTAAATCCTATGTTGATAAATCAAATGTAATTTAAATTGGAAAACAAATTCAATAAATATTAATGAGAATATGAATGAATATTGAGTTAGATGATGGTTGGATTGTTGTTTAGATTGCATTTGTTGCTTTGGTTGCATTTGTTGATTGAATGCATTGCTATGTTGGCACATGTACTTGTTGTGTTGCTATATGTTGTATATTGATATTACTTTCATATATACATGTTTCTCATGGTTTGTTGAGTGTTTAGTAGGTGCGGATTGCGCTTGCTTTGCATTTGGAGCTCGCTTTCGCGCTATATTAGCCGTATACGCTCGCTAATAATAAATAAGGTACATATCTCGGATTGAATATCGTAATTTTACACTTTTTTCCCTGAGGGATGCCTCATCACTTGATGAGATGTATATTTGTGATATACATACTGTCATTTTTTTTCTTCAGATCGAGCCGCGCAAAGGAGACTATGGCGAATTTTTTCGAAAATTTAAGGTGTTAGAATATTTTTGAGAAAATTGGGAAATTTTTGAAAACTAAGTTTGGATTTGGAAACTTAGTAAAGATTTTGTAAGAAGTTTAAGTATGAATTTTGGAAAAGTTAAACACTTAAGAGATTTGAAAAATTCAATTCGAACGAATTGTTTTGGAAAATTAATGGATTCTGTAACTTTTTCTTACTTGGTAATTTCGAGGACGAAATTCTTTTAAGGGGAAGTTTGTAACGACCCGGAATTTTTGTCAATTAAAATTTGTATATTTAATTAATTTTAAATATTAATAAGTGAAATTTATAAGTCGAATAATTTTATCTCAAATATCTGGATTTAATTGGATAATTAAATCGATAATTTAATAGTTGAAATTACAGAAATAATTGGAAATTGGGTTAAATATGATTGAAAATGATTTGTAAAATTTTATTATATCATTTTGGAGTTACAATGATGTTATAGAACTTTTAAAATCGAATTAAAAGTTAATTTGTGAAAATTGAATATTTTAATATTTAATTGACGAGTTAAAATAGCCATTTTTCAAACAGTCTCGGATTTTGACAAAACCAGTTTCATTGGATCCATAATGTGATATTATTGCATGGTTTCAAATTTTGTGTCAATCGGATTTACCATTTGTCCGGGGCAAGCGAAAACGCATAGAAATTAGTTTAAATCGATTTAATTTGAAATCGATCGTTTATTGCCGTAACTCGCACAGATGATCGAATTAGCCTCCAAAACACGTTCCGTTGTGTCGGAACACGGGGTAAACCTTAGAAATGTCAGCCGGCACGCTTCGTTTGGAGTTCGGAAATTTTTTGGTGAATAGTGTTTGGCGAATTTTCTATAAAAGGACATATTATCTTCAATTTGCAAAGAAAGCCCAAAACCCTAATTGAAAGCTTCAGCCGCCGTTTTTTATAATCAATGGCCAAAATTCAAATTCATTACTCCCTCATTTTCTTCAAATCCATAAGCAATTAGAGGAAATCACCAGCTACAAAATTGAAGAGCACTCCAAGATCTAGAGATTCAATTGTGATGGGTTTTCATTGAGTGGATCGACGGCAAAATTGCTGCAAAGGGGACGAGTTCGTTCTCGAATTTCATGGCTAGGGGACTATCGAGTTGCACGTGTTTTAGGGCGTGGGTAGAGCTCGACGTTGGCTTCAAAGGGGAGGTAGTTGATCGTGGTAGAGGTGAACTATGGTGGTACGACATTTAACCCTAGCGGCGGTGTTTGGGTTTGTTCGAGCGCGACATAGCCTGGGAGCGTGCGTGAGGAAGAAAGTGTAGAGCGGCCAGATTTTGTCAAGCTTGGTCGAACGGTCCAGAGGTTAAGTTTTAAAAAAATTTATAAAGAAAATGTAAATTATTTATATTCAAATCCGTATAAACTTTGAAATGACGTAACTTTTTGCTACGAGGTCTAAAACGTACGAAACAACTTGCGTTGGGTTCGTATGGATGAGCACTACGCAATGGAGCTGGATTAGAGTGGTTTGGGGTTAGTGAAAATTTCAGGTAAAATTAAACGCACGTTTAATTTTATTCGAAATAAAATGCTACAACTATTATCGGAAACTCAAGGTGAGAACTTCTCACTCGATCGAATTGTTTCGATTTAAATTTTAAATAGTTATATTTAAAATTGCTTGATTATATGTTTGAATGATGATTATTATCTATTGATTGTTAAAATAGACATTATACGCCGTTAGTAAGCGAAGGTTATTTATTAAAAACATATACCGCGATAATTTCACTAAAGAGTGAAATTGGTATTATTTATGTACTTGGAGTTGATTTCCCACATTATATAGCGGATGAGACCCTATTGCGCCGCATAATAGCGGATAATATTTTATAAATCCCATATACCGCGATAATTCCCTACTGGAACGGAATTGGTATTGTGCTAACATCTTTGGATGCAGGGAAACAGGTTGGAGGGATCCAACTGGATTCCTCAACTATATTGATTTATTTACAGATATTGTGATGTTTGTTGATTATCATATCGATATATGTTATTTGGATGTCGTGATTGACTATTTGGTGCTGTTGCATCATCGGATCCATTTTTGATGTTTTAAAATAATGGTTTTGATTTTTAAAAAGAATTTTAAAGTGATTTTCGAAAGTATACGTGTTTATTAAATTTTGAATTGTTAAAATAAATAAACGTTATAATTTTATTTTCATAAAAGTTATGATTTGGAAAATAAAACTTAAGTATGAGTTTGAAGTATATAAGCTTTAAATAACGATTTGTAAATTATTAAAAGAATAAGTTTAGTTAAACTGGGATTTTTGAATTATTTTAAAAAACGATTTATATAAAAGATTTAAAATTTGATATTTATAAATTAAAAATATAGGAATTATAAAACGAGTTTTTTTTGTTAGTGTTAAAATGAAGAATGATTGGATTTCTTAAGTGAATGAAATTTATCGATTTATAAATCGTGAAGTTATAAAAACAAGTAGATTTTTGTAAAATAAAGGACTTATAAGTAGTTAACTTGTAAATTAGTTTTTTGGTATTAAATTGAGTTATATAAATTGAATTGGATTATAAAGGAGATCTATAAATCGAAGTTTATAAATAGAAATGGAATTTATAGACAATGTTTATAAATTCGAAATCAATTGAATTTGATAAATTGAATATAGAAGTTTATAAAAGGAAATATATTCGCAATTTTGGATAGCGGATAAATTCTTGAAATAAAACGTGTAGTAAATATTGAAATTGGGTTAGTGAAGTGTATTCGCGATTTTGGACAGTGAATATATTATTAAATAAGATGGATATGTTTTGGGGAATGATATTATAAAATGAATCTAAACGATTTAAAGATGTTTTAAAATGTATTAAACATCGAAACCATAGATTTCAACATTCATTGTTGAAATAGACGTTTTCGAGAAATAGAAGGAAATGGTGGACTATAACACTGTTGTTATAGTAAATGATTTCCGAAAGGAAATGTTTTCGTATAGTATTGGGATTTATATATCTATCTAAATTTCGAATCCCTATACTAGTGATTTTGGGTTGTCGTAACGATGTTTTACGCAACATTCGTTTTGGCTCAAATAAATGTGTTTTAAGAGAATGTTTTCCTTAAAGAATGAAATATATAGTTAATTTTTATTTAAGTATATTGAATATTTTCCAAGTGTTGAAAATAAATAGATTTGTGAATTACTTATTATTAATTAAGTATAGAAGTGTTTTCCAATATGAAGTGAATATTTTGAGAATTTATCTTTTAAAGATAAATTGAAAATGAATATTAAAAATCGATTTGAAAATCGTATATTCATAGATATTTTGAAATTGTAAATTCACTATGGAATTTGTAAAAGAAAGGGAAATTTGTTTAAAAATAAACGTTGATTTATTTTTGAAGTGTGGGAATAAATTTATGGATTTGGAACGTAAATATAAAGTAAATCGGTAAGGATTTATTTAATTGGTTTAAATGAACCATTTTGAAATGAAAGTATTTCCGCGTAAGGAAAATGTTTGAAATTTGTTTTCAAAAGTTGTAAAGGTGAAAAGTGATTTGAAATTTGTTTTCAAATGTTGAAGTGTGGAAATTATATATCTAGTAAAGATATTTTGGAAAATTATTTGGAATCTGGTGATGTTGAGCATGCTTATTGATAGTTAAATAACCGACTATCAATATTTACCTTTAAATAGGTATTTGTTGTGATTTGCTTGAATTTGAATGCCACACTTATTTTTGAATAAGCGCTCACTATTCGGGTTAGCCGGGAAAGGACCTTGGGGTCGTATAACCCATTCCGAATATGTGATACGTCGTTATGGATTGCATTTGATGACCGGTGTTGAAGACCGGATATTTGTGAAAACGGAAGGATTACCGTCGAATGTTTCTGCATCGGCTGATCTCCGATATAGAAATTTATTACCCTTTGTGATGGAAAGTCCGTTCGTGATTAGTGAATATCCGGATTGTAAGGACTTTTTTGTAAGTGCCTTCGGTTCCGTTCGATCCCGGAACGGACTTGTATGGATGTGTGTCTGATTTGAGATGTAAAGCGGGTTTCTATCAAATATATTTCCGTTGGTGGCGGAGAATTTATTCTCTTAGCTTAACACCCTTAGAGGTTATGTAGTTGATGGTTACTAGTGATATATTCTCAAATTGGTAATGTGGCATACGAAGTGCTGTTGAGCATTTGTTGAACAAAGCACCGCTTTTGTATAAAGCGTGGCTTTGTGGACGAGACTTCGTCGGACCTCACACCCCGGAAATGGTCAAAATGGGAAGGATGCAGCAAGGTTATTAGGGGGTAGCGCCCCTTTAGTGTATGTCATTCCTTCTGGATAGAGGTGGTATCATGGTATGGAGCCCAGATACTTAACCTATGTTGTTGCTGCAAATTTATTGCTTTGTGGTTGTTGGAAATCGAGGATCCTCGGATATAGATCGGTTACGATCGGGGAATGACATATTCGTGTTAGTAGTTACCCAGTTAGGGGTAACCCGGCCTTGTGTTGGCAGAGTTCCGGTTAGGTTCTCGGGTCGTCTTTCCAGAGGCGTACCCATGTGGCAATGGGAAGTTCCTTGGCCTGACCATTTGTTGGAAATCCAAAGAAACAATACGAACCCTGTACGGTTTTAGTTGTATAACCTGCCATGGAATGTGGCGGTAACCTGCTATTGAACATGGTAGCTATAGTAGGCATACGATAATGGTCGTATGTTGGCTAAGATTTATATCTTTAGTTTCGAAATGATTTTTCCTACACTATGCACTAGTAATAATATCAAATGTTTCTTTTCAATGCGTATCAAGCATCTTGGACTATCATAAGGAGAAATCTCCTCTGATTCTGCGTTTGCATTGTGTGTGTGTGCGGGAGGCCTTATGGTAGTCTCATTTTCTAAAAAGCATTATGAATCTATTTTAAAAATATCATGTTCTTTGTTTTAAAGATAAACTGTTTTAGTTCTCACACCAGTCACATGACTGACTCGGAGTTTATTGTTTTCCTTCCTAAACTCTGGGTGCCCACCAATTTCCACACGGGCAGTCTAGAGTTAGGTTATCAGGATGTTCTAGAATTCAGGAGTTGCTGGAGGCAAGTTGGATGGCATGGCGTATTCACTAGTATAAAGTATTTCTTTTCCGTTGTTTGTTGTTGTACACTCTGATGATGTAATGTAATGTAATGTGATGTAATGTAATAACTGAAATAGTTCTTTTGATTTAAAGATTATTCATTTATCTATTATATGTTGTTCCGCTGCGATTGTGAGATTCTGATATTGTTCTGTTGTTTCTTTTTGTTCGGTTCTATCTTTTTCTCTCTTCTTCTATCTTTTTCTTCTTCTTTAACCATAACGGTACGGTTTTCCGGCCTTCGATTGCTCGGCAGTTGATACAGTGGACGTATTGATGTTGGTTTTCGAGCGTCGAAAATTCTCTACGTTACAATTTGCATGCCCGAAAAAAAGGTACGTGCTTATTTTGTCATTTGATTTGATGGTTTTACCAAGGAGCCACTTGGCTTTTGTTTTATTTTGTGGGTTTGGGGCCCATAGAGGTGTTTTGTAGTTGTATCGATCAAGCAGTGCAAAGGAGACTCTGTCGAATTTTTTTGTTAATCCGGGTGTTAGAAAAATTTCGAAGTTTTAAAATTTTATAACTTGTTTGTGTAACTAACTTGTAAATTTCGTAAGCCAATCGAAGTAGCATAGTGGGAGCATAGTAACGACTTTATAAATGAAATTTCATCGTTTATAATTTGATAATTTAAAACAAAATATGTAAAATATTGAATCCTTTACTCGGCTCCTTTTCGAGGATAAAAAGTTTTTAAGTGGGGGAGAATATAACAAACCATATTTTTAGCTATTTTAAATTATTAAATTTAATATAATTATCAAATAAAAATGGTTAATAATAAAAATTTAATGATTTTGAATGTAAGCATTTGATATGAACTTGAATAAAAATTTAGAATAAACTTATTTGAAGTTTTGGCGATAATAAGTTTGAAATGAAATTATATATATTTGTTGGGTTTATGATTAATAACTGAAGTTGAATAATAATTGTGAATTACTTAGATAGAAATAAAATTTTGAAATAGACTGAAATCGAAAATTTAATATTTTAATTCGATTCAAAAGGCTGTCTTCCACATACGATCGAATGAGGCCCCGAAACATGTTCCATTATGTCCGGAATATGGGTAAAACATTATAAACGCCAGGCGGCACGTTTCATTTTGAGATCGTTTGAGCAAGAATGTAAATTTTGGAATTAATAATAAAATAATATATAAAAATCGTATATAGGCATGCACAGTAACCCTATGCCAAGAGTTTGTTCCTAGCCGCCACAATTAGTTTTAATGGCCGAAATCTTCCTTCTTTCTCCTCGATTTATCTCCAACTCCGTAAGCAATTTCGAAAATCTTTGAGCTGCAATCTTGTAGGGCATAGCGTGATCTACAGGTCCAACGGTGGAGATCCCAATTGGAGCGGCATAGTGGCCAAAGATCGTCGATGAAGGGCCGACGTTCGAATGATATTTTCGGGTCTAGGTGACGGTCGAGCTTCACGTTGCTTGGTACAGTGGTGCTAGGCGGCTAGATGAACACGTGGAGTTCTTGGATCGAACTCCGGTGGCTCGATTGAGGCTGGGCATCTAGGGTTTGTATATGCATTGATGGGTTTGGTAGCATGCGTTTCTACTAGGAAGAAGTAAGGGGTCATGGCCGTGATTTGCTTGTGAGGAATGAACGGCTCAGATCTGTTAGGTAAAAGGATTTTGAAATTAATCATCATATTTAACTCATGTAAACTTTAAAAATTCATATCTCTTGCATTCGAGGTCGGAATCAGACGAAACAAGCGGTGCCGGAATTGCAGAGATGAGACCTACGCCGCAATGCAGATCCGAAAGCGTGTGGAGCTTGTTAAAATTTTAGGTTAAATCGAATGTCGTTCGGTTTGATTTAAAATAGAAAAAAAACAAGGTGAGTGTTTTATAACGCTCACAATGTACTACAATATTCTCATGCTAGTTAAATTTGATATAATGAAGTGATATGATTTTTATTGGCCATTGTCTGATAAATTAAATTGTCATCTAGTTTATCATTGAATTAACTATTAAAAATTAAAATTTACAGTCAAATTGAAATTGGGATTTAATTGCAATTAAATTACCTGATATTGACAACTATGAAATTGCTCAGAATTATATTGTCTGTTTGTATGATTGATTGTGATAGATGCAAACTGGTTTGATAGTTAAATATTATTTGTTTATATATATCCTTTATTACATTGTGTATTATTTACAGTGTATAAAGCTGTAAATTGAATTATTTCGAAGAAATTAAGAAATAGGTTGAAATGATATATGCCTATGACACTTTGATTTGGATTGAAATGATATATCTCCATTCCCGAAATTAAATTGAAATAACTGATCACTTGTCCATAGGATAGAAAACTATATACGACACTAGATTGGTTAAATCAAATGATTTTGAAAATCATAGATTTTAAATTATTTAAATGATTTTGATTTAAAAGAAATTGAAATCAAATTTATAGAAATTGAAGTAATCCCGAATTAGAAATTGAAATGTTGAATAAAAATTTGATTGAAAGAAATGTTAAATAATTGAAGTTGAGATTTTAAAGTTAAAAATCGGAATAAATTGAATTTCATAAATTGATTTGTTTTAAAGGATTGAACTTTTATTCGAACTTGGAATATTGCTAAGTGAAAGTGATGTAAAAATGAAATTGCGAAATTAAGCTCGAAATTGAATTTTGTTTGAAGATTAGGATTGTAAACTGATATTGAAGGTTAATTTGATTTAAACGTTTTGAATCGATATTCGAAAATCAAGCTCGAAATCGATATAAATTGAAATTGAAATTGAATTAATTAGATTTGAAGGTGGGATTGAATTAATTTGAAATCGAAGTTGAAACTGATTTGAATTAAAATCGAAATTGAATTGATTGAATGAAAATCTGAATTGATTTGAATTGGGAAGTTGGGATTAGGCCGGTTTGACTTTGAAACTATTTTCAAATAAATAATCTAATATAAAACTATTAAAAGCTGTCTTCTTAAATATACAAATTGTCTTGGTCTCCAAATTATTTTTCTATATAAACCGTTTTAATACTTAAACTATTTTAGATTAAACTATTTAAACCATTTAAAATATTTTAACTATTTTAACCATTTTTACCACTCAAACTGTTTTAGCTATTTTAATTATTTAAACTATTTTAAAACTATTCAAACAATTTTTCAAAGATTCAAACTAGTCAAGGTTGAAATGTTTATTTTAAATCATGGATTTAAACATGAATGGGGTTAGATGAAGTTATAACCCAAATGTAAATTTGAAATCATTTTGGAATCGAAATTGCGATATTGAGACGAAAATGATTTTGAATTGGAATGATATATCTTGGGTAAATATGTTGATTTTGAAATGAATTTGATTTTGAAGCGAATATGATATTTTGGTATCAAGTATGAACTGTTTTCGAAATGTAAAAGTACCAACCGATGTGTAAAACGATGTTTGCTTGTTAAAGAGACCGGGGCCATATATAGGCATACTCTCTGTCGATAGTGGAACTACTTTAACAACCGTGTACGTCGAATGATGATCCTGAACAAAGTGGTTGGATTTGGCATCGTTTACTAGATTTGAAGAAAGAGAATGATGATAGATTAGCCTGGCAATTATGTCAATTTAAAATGACTAAAATCGGAGCCGTACCGGCGAAGTGGGCTAGCTACCCTCAGCAGACGCACTTTTCGAATTACCATCATTCACATTGTGATTGATTGGTGCACACCCTCCGGATTATGGGAGTGTTGGACGTAGTGGGCGATCATCGCTAAGATGCGTTACCACTAGCCGGGAAGGGTAAACTGGTAATATACTACCTTGGGCGTTGCCTCACGTGCCTTGTCATACTTTTATTCCTAAACGAGACCCATATGATTTTGGTTTAATGTTGACGTATCACAACACATCCCTATCCACCGACCGTTTAATAGGTGTTTATATGCAAACTCTACGACAATGCTTAAAAATGCGTTAAGGGGGATCAGTGTAGAGCCTTAACGCTATTTTAATATTTATTTTACTGATTAGACATTATATATATAGCGTATTCTACTACATATAAATATTTTAACGGATCCTTAAGAGATGGAAAATCCTGTAACATCTTTTGAGTTATTGCACGCATGTTATACACTGGATAGGAGATGTGAAAACCCATAAGCATATCTGACGCTGTTACAATCATGTTTATGCGATATCGATTTGACTTAGATAAGAATATTTTAGTCCTGACTCGAATGTTTTGTGTTTTTACTACGCTCGGATCAGTCCTGAGTTTTTCAGCTTATTGAAGATTTATTCTAGAGGATGAAGATGAAGATTTGGTATACTGCTACTATTATTATTCTTGCATCATTTTGTCTGCTGCAATATTTATTTATTTCTGATGTATGTATAACTCTGATAAATGTTGTATTGAATATAATCAAAAATATTGTATAAACAGCTTCATGAACTGTTTATTTGATTATTACATTTTATCATTCCACTGCGAGATTCTGTGTTTGTTTCTTCTTCTGTTCTAATCCTTCTTAATTAGCCCCATCAACGGTCCACCCTTTTGAATGGTTTGAGTTGACATGTGTGGTTTATTATCGATTCAAACTGTCCATAAAGATGGGTCATTATAATATTTGTGATGCTTATCAATTAGGAAAATTATCAAAATCATCTTTTAAATCAAAGAAAAGTATCTCTACATTACTACCACTTGAACTATTACATTTGGATCTTTTTGGCCCAACTCAAGTTCAATCCATAAACCATAGCAAATATGTGTTTGTTATAGTGGATGATTTTTAAAGATATACTTGGACTATTTTTACGAAAAAAGCGATACTTTTGAAAAATTTCAAAATCTTTGCTAAAAGAATTCAAAATCTCAAAAATTATAAAATTAAAAACATTAGAAGTGATCATGGAGGTGAATTCAAAAATGAAGCTTTTGAAAATTTTTGTAATAAAAAGGGAATTTACCATAAATTTTCTTTCCCTAGAACACTGCAACAAAGTGGAGTTGTAGAAAGGAAAAATAGAGCCTTACAAGAATATGCAAGACCTTTATTAAACTAAAGCAGTCTACCAAAAGATTTTTGGGCAGAAGCTGTAGCAACTACTTGTTATGTTCTGAATCGTGTTTCCATCTGATCACTAATGAAACACACTCCATATGAACTTTTTCATGAAAGAAAACCAAATATTTCATATTTAAATTTATTAGTTCAAAATGCTTTATTTTAAACACAAAAGATCGGCTTGGAAAATTCGATCCAAAATCCGATGAAGGAATTTTCATAGGATATTTGGAACGAAGTAAGGCTCACCGAATTTTTGATAAAAAAAACTAAAACAATTGAAGAAACACTTCATGTTTCCTTCGATGAAAATTTTATCCTTAATAAAGGTCTTGAAGATTATGAGATAGTGACTAAGATAATCACAAATACAGTTACTTAAATAATTTTGAATTATATGAAAACATTGTTCATTATTTTGAAGAAGATGAGATTATTGTTCATAATCAAAATAGATTAAGATCTCCTCCTAGGATTTTACGAGATCACCCAGTGGAAAATGTCATTGAAGAAATGAATTCACATGTCAGAACTAGAAATCACCTTAATCAAATGGGCCATGTAGCATTCCTTTCTAATATTGAACCCAAAAATGCTAAAGAAGCCTCTAATGATGATTATTGGATTATTGCTATGCAAGAAGAGCTAAACTAATTCGAAAGAAATGAAGTTTGGGACTTAATTCCTAGATCGAATGATCAAACAGTAATCGGTACTAAGTGGGTCTTCAAAATTAAAACTGATTAACAAAGAAATATTATTAGGAATAAAGGTAGACTAGTTGAATAAGGATATAATCGAGAAGAAGGAATTGACTATGAAGAAACGTTTGCTCCAGTCGCATGAATAGATGTAATACGTATCTTACTGGCCTTTGCATGTTTTCTTAATTTTAAACTCTATCAAATGGATGTTAAAAGTGATTTTTTAAATGGACATATAGAAGAAAATGTTTATGTTGAACAGCCTCCTCTATTCTCACATGAAAATTTTCCAGACCATGTTCATAAACTTAAGAAAGCTTTATATGGTCTAAAATAGACACCTCATGCTTGGTTTGATCGACTTAAAAGCTATTTTATAAACTCTGGTTTGGAAATTGGGAAGGTTGATAAAACTCTATTGATTAAACGGACTAAAAAGTATATTTTAATTATTCAAATATATGTTGATGATATTATTTGTGGTTCTACAAATGATAAGTTATGTCAGGAATTTTCTAACATAATGACCAAAGAATTTGAAATGTCACATCTGGCAGAACTATGGAATTTTTATTAGTTAAGGAAAATATTGTAATAATCTAATTAAACGATTTGGAATGGAAAATACTTCTGCCAAACCAACTCCAATGAGTACAACAATACATCTCGAGATGAAGATGGCAAAAGTGTTGACCAAAAATTATATCGAAGTATAATTGGATCGTTACTTTATCTAACTGCTAGTAGACCTGACATAATGATGAGTGTTTGTTTATGTTCTCGATTTCAAGAAAATCCTAAAGAATCGTATATGTGAGCGGTGAATCGAATATTGCGATATCTAAGCAAAACCAAAGATTTCAGACTTTTCTATCCGAAAGAATGTCCTTTTGGAATTAGTAACATACAGTGATGCTGACTTTGGAGGATGTCGGACAGAGAGTGAGACTTGTCACTTTATTGGACATTCCCTAGTATCTTGTTTTAACAAGAAACAAAATTGTGTCTCCTTCTCGACTTGTGAAGTAGAATATATTTTAGCTGCTTCAGCATGTGCTTAGGTCATTTATATGCAACAAACACTTCAAGATTTTAGAATAAATTTATCTAAATCAACTATTTTTTGTGATAATACAAGTACTATAAACTTATCTAAAAATACTGTAAACCATTCACGAATAAAACATATTGACATTCGTCGTCATTTTCTTCGTGATAATGTTGAAAATGATATAGTCAGATTAGATTTTATGTCTTTTGAAAACCAGCAGCCTGATATATTTACAAAATATTAAATGAAAATATTTTTATAAAATTAAGAAGAGAACTAGGAATTTTATCACTTAAAGATTTATAAGTAATTTCTTTAATTTTTTAGACTTCTTTTTTCAAAAATAAAAATGTTATTCAACAATGGAGCTGCCAACACTCGATCTCTAGTCTCACGGCTAGAAATCACATGCATTTTCTTTTTGCTATATGGTTTTTCACATCTAAATCAATACTTCACCTCTTTTTTTTTAGAGTTCAAATTTAAACCATAAATTAGTTTTACTATCTAACCAGTCATCTCTTTTCTGGTCACAATTAATTTTACCATAAGTTTAATTACTATTTTTGAAAATTTATGCCTTATATAAACCTTTATTTTTTATACTTTTCATATCATTTTTTTAATAATTACACAAGCTTTTCATCACCATATCTTCAGAGAAAATTCAAAGGATTCCTCCATAGACTTTCCTCTCCCAGTTCTAGTTCTATTCATCTATCAACTCCTACTCCAATTTATGAGCACGTTCCTATAGTTCCTCCTACCTTTCATACTGGATATACGCCTGAATCTAAGTGAATGCGAAGGTATCTTGGTTTAGGATCTCTATCTATTGCTGAAAAAATAGAAGATATACATCATTATCAAAGAGAATCATTAAGCATACAAAGAGAGATATTCTTTAAAAAAAAGAATCATGGCAGGAGACTTGGTCTACTCAAGAAATTTTCTCTAAATTTTTTTGGTTTCCCTCCGTCAAACAATTATGTGCATAATCCATCTCCCCAGCAGCCGCCTATTCTTCGAATTCATAGGATCACTCTACAATTCAACTAGCATGAGAAATTACCAAATTGAGCAGGAGGAATATGCAACTCCCACGTCTTCTAGATCCTCCAAATAGTTTTCCTTCTATTGTTTTTCTCTACTTTAATTTTTAATATGATTGTATATTTTTTCCTTGCATAATAAAATTGATGATTTGTTCTTTTGTCGAGAAATTCAGTCGACCGGATAATCCCAGGCAGTTGACTAAATACTGTTTTAACAATAAAAATTTTCCTGCATTTAGTTAACTAACTTAATAATCCAGTCGACCGAATTCCCCAAAAATGAACTTTTTATTCTAGGGAAAGATTCAGTCGAGTGAATTATAAGGATCGGTCGACTAAACCTGCTTCCCAACATTTTAATGGGTCTTCGATCATCATTCACTCGACTGAAATTGAATATCCAGTCGACTAATTTTGGAAACCGGGTATTTTAGTGCAAATAGACATTTCAATTTCCAATATAACCTCCATAAAACCAAACAACCCGTCATTATTTTCTTTACTCTTTCACTCTCTTTATATCTCCATCACTGAAATCCCCAAATCCCTACTCAATTTTAAGTTTTCTTCTCTAAACCCTAAAACAAAATGCCTCCTAAAAGAGCGAGACCCTTCCCCTCCTCTGCTGGACCCTCTGAATCAGAAATTAGAGGATGGCTTCACAATGAAAAGGCCGTAAAAAGATTGGATAAGATGAAAAACTCAAGAATTTTTGAAGGTTCTTTTGTCAAATATCCAGATTTTTCCTCCTATGCAATCCAAGACCTTGCTAGAAGAAGTGGGTTGGAATCCTTACTCGATTTTAATGCCAACAGTTTGAAGATAAATCATCTCCTTATAAGCTTTTCTATGCAAAACTCTACTTGGATCACCACAATATTCAAAACCTCGACGATTGTATACGGACTGTCGTATGTGGAGTAAACATATTCTTACTCCTTGCCCTATTAGGAAGGATTCTCAAATGCCCTTTTGTAGGAGAAGATTTAACCAAGATTGAAGTTAGCATGGATAATCGAGATAGAACTAGCCATCTCTTTCTCTCTGATGACTTAACATAACTCAAGGCAATAATGCTTTGACCGAAGACTAGAATCATGCATCAAGCTCTTACTTACTCCATCAATCCTCGTACTGGTACCTACGAGAAGGTTTACAAGCATGATTTTCAATCGTTATATGCTATTTAGGGGCAACGTTCCATTAATTGGGCTAAGATAATTCTCGATGAATGTCTGACTTTTAACCAAGGCTGTATGAAAACCATACACTACAATGCTTATATAATGAGAATTATTAAACTTTTCGAAATTAATCTCCCCAATTCGAACTATTCGACGATTGGTTTCCTTAACACCTAAACCCTAAGCCTCATGGGACTTCCAAAGCAATACCAAAGCCACACTATTATAATCTTTGAACATTGGCTAGAAAACCAAGTGGCAGGACAACCCCAAACTTTTTCTAGGCAACAGCTCCTCAAACCGAAGCCAAACCCTCTACCCAACTACAACCTCCATGAGAATTCCATGAAATTTAGGAGATTGGACCAGATGCTCAACCATGATAAGCTCTAACAATTATCTCTAGAAACCAAAAGATTTTCGATAGGCGGCTATCTCGTGTTGAGACAACCGTTACCAAAGTAGACTCAAAGCTAAATCACATCAATTTTTTTATGAATAATATTTAGGAATTACTATTTTATGGTCCATCCTCCTCCACGTCCGTCCGTGAGCCTACGGATAAAGGAAAGCATCCACAATCTCATTTCACTTAGACAACTTCCAAAGAAGGACAAGAAGGAGAAGAAGTGGGTGGTAAAGGCGGAGACTCCAGTGGAGATGATGAAGAAGGAGAGGAAAGCTCTAATGGAAATGATAATGAGTAAGTGTTTACTTAGTTTTATGTTAAGTATTTTGGAACAATGGTATGTTTTATTTTGGAACAATGGCATGTTTTGATGCTTTAAAACTATGTAGTTTGTTCTATGCTGTGAAAGTGATTTTTATTTCATATTATTGTGTATTTCAGTATTCGTATATGCTCTTATGATGATCTATGTTGTGAATATTATGAATGATGGTATATTGCTTACATAATTATATATATATATATCTATATATATCTCCTTTTTGTCAATGACAAAGGGTGAGAAGAAGTGTTGTACTAACAAAATTGAAAGGTTTAACAAATTTCGTCTCGGGTTCATAGGAAGTTATATAAGGATTTTTGTCAAGATTTTGCTCATATTTCAATATATCATAAAGAGTTGTCATCAATAAAACAGGGGGAGAACGTTGGATCTCAAGTTTTGATTCATGCCAAGATGATCAAGACAACAAAAGAATGATAAAATATTCGACAAATCTACGACAATAAATTACGAAGGAGACTACACTCAAAGATCGTATATCAAGTATGAATTTTGTTATAGAGTCTAAGTTAGTGTTCATATTTGTTAAAATCTATCCTCAAGTAGTTCACACTCACTTACATGTCAACGATAATTATTTAAATTGAATCAAGTTGCTTTTCAAACTGTTTTTATAAAAATTCAAAGATCAGTCGACTGAATGCACATAGGAAGTCAGCTAACCCTATGCATATACATGTGTATGTATATTTTTTAAAATTCAATCGACTCAAGTTCCTCGACCAGTCGACTGATCTGATTATAACTGTCATATTTATGAACAGACACTTCTTTTCACGAATAGATTCCTTCTTCGTAGAGAGTTACATCCATTGCTGCTCAATAGAACCTTTCAGCAGAGGTTGTAACTCTTTGTGTACGATAAATAAACATGATTTTCAACATTAATGGACTTCACTTCAATTAACTTTTCTGAATCTACAAGAACTTAGTTTCTAATTTTCTACTCTCTTGAATATTATACTATCTATTGCTTAAAGATTATGAAATCATGATTATAATTATACATTTCTTAAGCAATCTAAATCTCCTAATCTTCATATACACATAATTACACATATTATACTTGAGGAAAAGATTATAGGAAGCGTGTACTTCAATTGACAAATCTGTGTTGTTAAAAGAATATAAAAAAGTTAAGACAATCAATTTACTTGTATTGAAAGTGCTATTTGATTGCTCAGGCGGAAGAAGTACTATTCAGTAATCTAGGCGGTAGAAGTCCTGTTCGGTTGCTTAGGCGGTGTAAGCCTATTCTTCCAGGCTAAGTGAGGGGTGCCAGTAATATTCCAAAAGGAGTCTGTGACTAGACGTAGAACGGGAAGTTCGAACTAGTATAAAAATACTTGGTGTCATTTTACTTTACTGTTATTTTTATTTTATAGTTACTTTCCATACAAGTTAATAAGTTTAGTATATATTCCATATTACACGATCCTATAGCATAGTCCCTTTCAGTAACATGACATGCAAATAAGAGAATAAAAAATGTAGTAGAAACTACCAAGTTCTAATATATTGAAAGTGACATAAAATGAAGGAATTTATTAATAGTAATTAATCTCATTAATCCAACCATTTCTTTAGTAAATGAAATTACCCAAACTTTTAGAGTACGAAGAGTAACCATGAAATAACTAGGATCATGTGATTTTATAGCGCCATGTCGCTAACATTTGGCTAATGTCAAAAGTCATTGTCATGGTGTATAATTATTACATTCAATGTGGATGCCTCCACATGACCATCTACCGCCCATAAAATGAAGATCTCGTGGTACTGCCACCCGTTATGTTGAATACATGTTCAAACTCACGAAATCTGTTATTGTGCTTTCGAAAGGCGTATTAACACAGCCTCAAACAATAATAAAGGAAATTATTTGCGATAGATATAATTATCAGTTATGTTAATATTAATTAACACTAGCCATGTGGTTGGTCGTTAAACGTTATAGTAAGGGCTAGTTGCCGTGATTCCAATAAATCAACCAGCTAGTGGAACGATACTAGCTCATCTAGCTAAAGTTATTCCTTCATTCCTAAAACCTTTTTTATGATATAATAATATCATAATTATTTTGATAAAAGTCAAAATATTAAGTTCAGTATTGTGTTAAAAATTACTAATGGCTAATAAACGTTAATATTCCAACACGATATATAAGTTAATAAAATTAACAATAATTTGTAAGGAATTATACTATTATCAACATTAACTATTTATCTTAAGATTACACAATATTAAATAGAATTGAACATCAAATTAAAAAAACATTTATCATCAAATGCATTATTATTAGCTAAAGGGAATTTTAATTAAACCGAACATATGATTTAAAATGCAGCAATTAAGCAAGAAAAAAGCAAAAGAAAGTTCAAGTAAAAATAATAAAGAAGGAAAGACTGTCGCTTTGACCAAGTTCAAATCTAAACAACGAAGAACTCTATTTTGGAATAGGTTTTCGAAGCAGCTAAGATCAAATTTTTTGTAAGTGTATAACATCAAAGTTAACTCACACGAAGTTAGCTTTTCAAAAAAATCTAAAATTATTGAAATATGACCAGAAATGAGGAAGATATGATTAAATTACTAACAGTATTTAGCTTGGGAAATGTAAATTTCAGAGGAGAAGTAAATTGTAGGTCTGAAAGTTTGCAAAAGGTTTTTGGCTGAATTATGCTCCAATTTTTTAAAAGTGTTCAACACGAAAGTTGATATGCACAAATATAGATTTTTGAAACATCTAATGTTACCGAAATTTGACCAGAAATAAAGAACATATGATTAAATTACTAATAGTGTTTATCTCGGGAAATGCTAATTTTAGAGTAGCAAGACTGAGAGATTGCAATAGGTTTTTGATTGACCTATGCTCCTAATTTTTAAAAGTATTAAACATTAAAGTTGACAAACATAAAGTCAACATTTCGGAACATATAAAATTATAAAAATCTGACCAGAAATGAAGAAGATATGATAAAATTGATAGCAGTGTTTAGCTCCGAAAACGTAAATTTTAGAGGAGAAGTAAATTGTAAGCTTGAGAGTTTGCAACATGTTTTAAGTTGACCTATGCTCGATATTTTAAAAGTGATTAACATAAAAGTTGACATACATGAAGTCAACTTTTCATAACATCTAAAATTATCGAAATTCAACAAGAAATGTAGAAGATATGATCAAATTACTAATAGTGTTTAGCTCGGGAAATGTAAATTTTAGAGGAGTAGGGCTGAGAGTTTGCAATAGGTTTCTGATCGACCTATGCTCAAACTTTTTAAAAGCGTTCAACATAAAAGTTGACACAAATTAGGTCAGCTTTTCGGTATATCTAAAATTATCGAAATCCTAATAAAGAAAATATGATCAAATTACTAACACAAGCATACAAAGAGTTATTAAAGTGTGTGTTTGTAACAAAAACTATACTTTTATCTTATGTTTTCAATTCAACTTTGTAAACATCTATTTTTCTTTACAATGATTCAACTTCTACCTTATTTTAATTCTTATAGAAAATACATATTTAAAACTAAAATACAATCAAATTAAAATAAGAATTATGAGAGAAATTTCTCGTCTAAACTTCAAACAAGCTACATAGAACCTCTTCCTAGCTTGCAAGCCACCAAAGCTCTTCAAACCTAGCAAAAAGCCTCTTCTTTACTTTAGGACAACATGCATACAAGAGAAAAATGAATCAAAATCCTAAATTTAATAGTCTAAAAGATGCATTAGAGGAAGTAGAACTTATATTTGATTTTTGTTTAATTTTTCAGAATTTATTGGAATCAAAATGAGCAACTTGGCCTAGGGAAAAAATGATAAGAAGGGAGAGGAATGAATGGTGAAGT
The DNA here is from genome assembly GCA_030765085.1 of Allium cepa. Lineage (NCBI taxonomy): Eukaryota > Viridiplantae > Streptophyta > Magnoliopsida > Asparagales > Amaryllidaceae > Allium > Allium cepa. Next base: position 623,098,291 of record CM060928.1, read on the forward strand.
AAATGAAAGAGAGAATGAGGAGTTGGAGAATTAAATGAAGTAATGAAAGCTTCATTAAATCTTCAGAGGACAAGCCCAAATCTAATTCCCCTTTCCATTTCATTTCTTTCTTTCGTTCTTCTCATTTCTCCTAACACAAAACTTTAAAAATTCCAATTACAACAAATTCCAAAATGATATAAAATTCCAATATTTTTGAACACTCTTTTTTTATTTAAATCATTTTAAAATCAATTTAAATAAAATCCTGTATTATATTATTTCCATACCATAAAATTCCAACATCACGGTATAAATCAAAACAATGAATTTTCCAAGTTTATAAATTTCACAAAAATATTCTGGATTTACTTAGATGATTTATTTCCTATTTAAAACAATTTAACTTGATTTTAAAAATCAATTTAAGCTTTAAAATCACTAAATTTAATTTAAATCCCAACTTAAAATTATGAACATTTATTAAATTTGTATGTTCTCATTCGGGTTGTTAAAGACAGCCTTTAGGTGAAGGGCAGACTTCTGTTGTATTACTCTACTGACCTCGCATCCCAACGTACTAAACCAAACAAATCCTTCTAGGTTCAAATATTGGGCTAAGCCCACTAGTTCATGCTTATCCTGGAAAATTACTAAGGCTGTATAATTTCTTCATTGTATAAATTGTACTACCATCTAGTATATAATTTCTACCTTATTCGCTTACTACATTCCATAAATGTCAATTGTCCATAATAAATGGTCATTATTATTTTAATCGGACAATCTCTAATAATTTTATTTATTCATTCTAATCCAACCTATCATGCCTATTCATTTTCCCACAAATGAAATATATAAATTCTCTAATTAGTCTCCATTTAATTCCTTTAACTCTCTATTAACTACAATATCACTACCCTGAAATTTGTAGTCATTGTCCATAAATTTTGTCCTATAATTATTATGCTATTAACAATAAATGTCCTAATTGTAACTAATGTGAACATATTGACGTATATTACACTATATATATATCCAAATTGGTAGGCATGGTTATACGTATTTACATATTTCTATTTCTAACATTAATTCTAAAATCAAAAATTTATTTCCATATTTTAATTTATCAGAGCTATCCTTCCAAAAAAGATTATTATAACTTTCCATAAATTACCCAAAATGAGTCTGTGCTCCGTTCGAAGTTATAAGGAACTATTTCTTTTCTTTAGTGAAATAGATAGTCTAAACTACGGAGAAGAATATCCATACTTTACACATCTCTTTCCTTTTTGGGTATACTCCTCGTTATTTCAAACTATGCATATTTTACACATTTAAGGAATTAGATAATCTATGGAGGTTACACGAAAATAGATCCAATTAAATTATACCCACAATATTCCCAATAAATTAAAAAAAATATAAATTCACATTCCAAGTCAAATTAGGGCAACCTAAATTAATATCAACAAATTACACCCAATTATTCTAGGTATGAAAAAAACTCACAATCATATCAACATTCCACTTTAATAAATTTAGGGACTGGTTTTCAAGTTTCCAAATTAGAGTGTAAATATCATTCCTTCTAGTTACCTATCTTATTGAACATATAGGCGATATTCCTATACATTTGTTTTATGCCTACAACTCATCAGATCTTATTTAAGCATAATAGTTAAATAAAATACAAAGATATTAATTTTAGTTTATAAATAAATCATATAATTTTCCACTTACCTTTCGAGCTTTCTATATCTCCCACATGTAAACCATTCATTTACTTGACTCCTTTTCCATTCTAATCCAAAAGAATATGTATAATAGTGTATATACATGCTATTAGAGTTACAGATCTAAGAGGAGGTTTTTGGGTTGAGGGGAATATTGATTTATAATAATGAAATGTATCCTTTTCATATGCAGCATTGATTAACTTCTTCTCTTCTTCCTTTTTATTTTCCATCCTTCTCTGATTAGTATAAATATACAGTATTTTATAATTTCTACAAATAGTGAAGAAGGGAAATTGGCAGAACTTTGTTGCTTGGATCAGAAAATTTGAGAGGAGAAGTGAGGGGTTAAGCCGGTATTCATAGGCCCTCAAATCAACCGTAAATGTTAGACTAAAATAATTATATCGATTGGCTAAGGTTCAAACCCTAGCCGCCACCCTCGATCGACCGACCAGTTGTATAAGCAGTCGACCACTAGCGGTTAACCGACCTAGGTAATTGGGCTGACCATAGGGTCATATATTTAATAATCATAATTTCCTTTTCTCATTTTTAATCTTTTTCGCTACGAAAACCTTAAATGTTAATAACTTTTCATTTGAGCTCCGATCATGAAACTTCAAATATGAAAGTTTCTAAGAAAATCACTATGAATGCAATGATGCAAGTTTCATGGCCAAATTCCAACGTTTTCTCATATTATATTTTGGGAGTTTTATTAATTATTTATTAGTTATCAGCAATTTTATAGGGTATTACACTTTAAGGATGGATAAGCTTTCATTTTGGTCTGAGATCAGCACATACACTCCTACTCTTCTTGCCCTTTCCAATAATTAGGCAAGAATAACTTAAATGACATGTCTCCTTTCAAACTCTACACTACTTTAGTCCAACCATTTTTCTACGCTTGCTGTATTCCATAGAATAACGACCTGCCTCCACCCAATTGTAGCAGACAACTTATTCTTCATATTAAACTGTGACTTGCCTCTAGTTTTCTTCTTGTTTTAGAATTGAGGCATGTTCTTCTTAAACATAAGTATCCTTTTATGACCAAAACCAGGCTTACTCCTCTATCCCTCATCTCTACTCTCCCTTTTGGCCTTCTCTAGTCTCAAAATAGTATATACCAATTTCTCAAATGTAGCCTAAAGATAGGGAGATAAGGCTTTCCTCAAACCTTTGGTCATGCCATAGACAAACTTCTCATTCTTCTTGAGAGTAGTGTTGATGAGATCAGTACTGTAACGATTTGGTATTTTAAACCATTCACATCCATACATGTCAGACTTGAATTGCTTAAAACAACAGATTGTTAATTTATATTTGGCAAAACTTAGCATATATAGTAAATAAATCAATCATAGAATCACAGACATAGAGTATTACAACAATATGCAGCAGAATAGATAAATAGTAGTTCATGAAGCTACTATAAAACATCAAAGTCTGAAACAAAATACAATAGAATCTCAAATACAAATGAATCTCTAATACATAAGCAACCGACGAGTTTGAACATAAATAACTGGAATAAACTGAAAAAATGAAAGCTGGATAGATAGATCTTCAAACAAAGCTCCAATCTCCAAAGGTTAGTCTCAAATGTTGTGGCCCTCAGTCTGACCAGAGCATAAAACAAAACATAAAACACTTGAGTCAGGATTAACATTCTTATATCAGAAAATTTAACTCAAGTGAAATTTCAACTGAAATACAAGTAACTTGAAGGATGTTTGGGATACCCATTCTCTAAGGATCTGTAGAACTATCTACTATGTAGTACAATACGCTATTATAATATGTCTATAGTAAAGTAAAGTATTAAAATAGCATTAAGGCGCTACCCTATCTCCCTTAACACATTTTTATATATTCCCATAGTCTATACAGTACCATAATTTCTCCGTAAATTGGAGGGCTATTAGAGGCCACTCCATGGGTATGGTACAATTCAAACTCGTATAAGGTGTGATAATGCATGTGACAAGGCACACGACGCAATGCCAAGGTAGATATACCATTTGCAGATCTGGACTGGTGGTAACGCACAACAGCTACTACCACCCACCTCGAAACACACTCCTAAATCAAAGGTGCACCCAATCAAATCATAATGTAATAGAATGATATCAAAAGAGTGTGCCCGATTGGAGGAATGACCTCACTTGGCCCGGCATGGCTCATGTTCAACCACATCAAGCTGACTCACGGGAGTCAGGGCTGCGCTAAAACCTCATATAGAATCATCGCCAAACCATCCTACTTCATTCTGGAATTTCCACCACGTACATAGTTGTTAAAGTGGTTTTCGGTATTGGCAGAGAGTATGACAATATCCGATCCCGTTATTTTTAACAACCAAATGCTTATTTCACACTGTGGTCATTTCATTTCAAGTAGTTCACACTTCATATTGAAATATCATATTCATTTCAAAGCCATATCAATTCGACATCATTATTCACTTTAAATAATATTCATTTCTAGAATCGTAACTCTTTCAAAATCATAACACTTTCGAATCATAACACTTTTGAAATCATAACACTTTCAATTTAAAAGGTTAAGATTCAATTCAAATTCTCAATAAACCATTTCAATGTTTATCGATTTTAAATCCAGGTTTGAACTATCTTTTCAAGTCCAATAAGATTCAAAGTTTAAATGTTCAAACATTTACAATATAGGTTTCATTTATATTTCAACATTCAATTTTAATTTTATTCAAATTGGAAAATATTCACTTAATAATTTTAATAACAATTAATAAAATCTTGATTTATAAATTTAAATCGATATTAAATATTCAGTCTCAATTTTTATTTAAAGCTTAGAATATTCATTTAATCATGTTTCATCAAATCAAGTTATAAATCATACCTCTCAAATCTCAAAATCAATAAGTTCAAATAAATTCTTACATAAATTCAATTATTAACAATTAAATTTCAAGTCAATTTTACTTTATTTTTCCAACCTCTATTCATTTAAAGTTATTACAAAATCTATTTAAAAATATTAATGTAAATTTTTAAATAAATATTTAAACATAATATGTATACTAATTAAATTAAATTCTATTTAAATAAATTATATCAAATTAAATATTATTCATAAATCTATTTTAAATCTTATTTTTTATATTTAAAAATAATAAAATTATAAGTAAAATCTTAAATTTATATTTTCAAAATTAAGTTATAAATTTAAAATTTTCAAACAAATAATTTAAAAATCTAATTTTACAAAATAAAATATCTCTACGTTATATTTAAAAATTAATATTTAATAAAATACTTCCTTCCAAAACTTAGGAAATCATTTCAAAATATAGACCAACGGTGTCCGTATATAATTTTCTATCTTATGGTCAAGCGATATAGATATTTATCATTTCGATCCGTAATTTACATATGTACGGGTATATATCATTTCAACCCGCAATTCAAAAATTTCAAAATCAATAAAAAAATCACTTGGGTTTATCATTTCAACCCATAATGATTTTTCCTTATTCTAAAATATCGTTAATGTATGTATCATTTCAACTAATAGGGAATTCTAAACTAACAAGGAACTTGCAAAGTGAAAATAATAAAATAATATCATAAAACGACATTCACATCAATAGAAGACATATATCATCATCAACAATTCAAATACAATATATACAACATGTTATGGTGTCAGATGTCTTTGGTAAACAATTGCAGAAAATGGCATATCATATTTAATAATTTAATAACTTAACAGTTTAAATTTAATAGCATATTTGAATTGCCATTTCGTGTGAAATCAATTTACCAAATATAAAAATGTTAATCGTGAGTTATTGCTCACCTTTTGAGGTTAGAGAAAATGGACAATACAACGAGCTACGATTCGAAGCATAAACCCGACAATCGACCAATCCAGATGACAATTTCCGAAATAGAGCAAGGCGAACATGGATTCAAGAACAAAGCTGATAATTTAGAATCGATAGAACAATAAAAAATTAACTTGATATAAGTGGAAACAAAATATTTTTATGTCATCATTTAATTTTCGTAAAATAAATATTTGATTTAAACACATATTAAATCAAAATATCCATATATTATAGTTTAAATATCAACATTCGTATTAAAGCACATATTAAAAATAAAATTTTCATATTATATTTTAAAAACAATATTTATTGTATTATATTTTATTACTTCCTTTCGTAAAATCAATGTTTAATTAAAACACGTATTTAAAAATAAAACCTATATATATTTGAAAATCAATATAAAATTTGAAACACATAAATATTAAAATCAATATATATATATATTAAAATCAAAATACATATATATATTATAATATAAAATCTATATGCATTTTGAAATCAAAATACCTATATATATAGTATATTTTAAAACACATATATTGGTAGACATATATTTAAGCACGCACTTCGGTTCAAAAAAATTTCACACGTAATATTTTCCTACATGCAAAATATATATAGAATTTTACTTTACTATTATATAAGAAATCAGCCAAAGCTACCGGGCAAACTTACTATATTATTGCTAATGTAAACATATATACTATTTTAAACACATATATTACTGTAAATATATATACTGCTGTTTTTTTCACAGCAAAAGCAAGGTTACTGTGAATAAATGTGTATATATATATATAAACTGCAAATAAGAGAAAACATAAAATAAGAGGACCCAAATGTAACAACGTGTGTATATATATATAACATATACGTGACAGGCTAAGCGGCTACTACGGGTGGTGGTTGTGATGATCCAGAAAATTTGGACATTTGAAATGAAATATTTAATCAATTTTAAATATTTGAAGTTTAGTTTGACTTGAATTTCGAATATAAATATGAATTTGGCAATTAAATTATTGAATTAAATTTATTAAAGTTGAGTAAAAATTTGAGTTTTAAGCTGATTAAAAATATTTTCAAGGCTTAGGAAATTTGTGTTGAGAATACTGAAGATAATGGAAGCTTCAGAATTGAACTTGGGAATGTTTTGTTTAGTTTCGAATTTATATCGTTTAAATCAATATTTAAAAATAGCCTTCCAAGGTACAGTCTCGGAATTCGACGAAACCAGTTTCATTGGATCCGTAATATTGAATTATTATCGGATTTCAAATTTCATAGCTTTCGGAGTTATCGTGTGATTGTACGAGATAAAAACGCCTAGACAATAATTAATCGATTTAATTTAAATATCATATAGTATTTCACCAGTCAAAATTCTTTCACATCAGCCGTATTATTTCTTTTCAGCTTCTCCAACACGTGATACTCTATCCCTCTTTCTTATTAAATCACGTTGTCTTCCCTATTACTTCAATTCATTTCCATCAAATAAAAAAAAGAAAAGAAAGAGAATACAGATTCATGGCCGAAACCTTGTATGAAATAAATTGAAATCAAATTAAGGGCGACTTTCCCTTCCTCTCGCAGTTTTAATCAGCAATCAAAATCACTATCGAGGGAATCGACTTCACCAACCGATTCAGGGGCAAATCAAATTCAATTCGAATTTGTAAGTCGCGAGCAAGGTAGGGGATCGATGCAGAGGATTGCGAAGTCTAGGGCCGCAGTCTAAATCGAAGAGCAGGCGATGGTCGATTGTGACGACCCAAAAATTTTAAACATTTGAAATCTAAATATTTAATTTATTTTAAATGTTTGGGGTTGATTCAAAATTGAATTTCAGATATCAGAATGAAATTTAGCAATTTAATTATCAAATTTAATTATAGAAATTTGGGTAAAATTGTAAATCTTCAATTTTGAGCTTGTTAAAAATAATTTGATGGCTTAGAAAATTTATATTGATAATACTGAGGTTAATAGAAGCTTCATAATTGAATTTGAAACTGTTTTGTTCAGTTTTGGAATTTTATTGTTTAAATCGATATTTAAAAATAACTGTCCGAGGCACAGTCTCGGAATTCGACGAAACCAGTTCCATTGGATCCGTAATATTGTATTATTATCGGATTTCAATTTCGTGGCATTCGGAGTGATCGTTTAGCCGTACAATAAGCAAATGCGTTGAAATTTATATCGGAATTTAATTATATAACTGGTTCGAAAAGCTGTCTTCTCCATACGATTGAATTTGGCCTCGAAACCTTTTCCATCGCATTTGGAATAGGGGTTAACATTATAAATGCCTAGCGGCAAGTCTCGATCGGAGTTCGAGATTGTAAGTTGCGTGATTCGGAACGATTTGAATTTGAATTTAAATTAAATATTCATTCACAAATTTAAACACATTTATAACCTTACAGCACGCGTCCTTCCCAATAACACTTGTCCACACATATAACACGCGTCTAAAAAAATATAAAAATAATAAAACAGTTTTGTTATAAAATATCAGAAGGAAAATGAAAATAGAAAAAAAAAACAATGGCCACTCCCTTTAATTTCTTTATCCCCAATTCAAGTTCCAAATCCTCACCGAAAAAAAAGAAAGGAAAGGAGAGCGGGCGAAATCGAGCTCCATGCTCATGTGGGCGACGTGAGAGAGGGAGGCGCATGGGTGCGCGAGCGCGATGATCTGGAATCAAACTCGACTGTAGTCGAGTTAAGGAAGAGCGGTAGGCTATGGAAGCTCGGTGGTCGACGATTTCGACTTTGGCATTTAGGGCGGCACTATCGTTCGAATGGGTGTGTCGCGATGTGGTTAGGATCGAACGGTGAATGAGGCGAAGGTCGCGGCAGGTGATGGATGATGGTTGAGCTCGAGATGGTGTTGCTATGGGGAGAGCTCGTTCTCGAGGAGGGTTCGTTCGAAGGCAGTGAGGTAATAACTTTAATTTTATTTTAATTTTACATAAGCTGTATAATTAGCAAAAGAAAGAAATTAATGTTTTAATTTACATTTAGGTTAGGAAACAATATGAACAGAATTTTGAAAAGAAGATTTGAAAATAAAATAAAAATATTTGAAAATTTATACGAACTAGATTTAAACAGTTGTTAAATAATAATAGATATGATTTTGGGAAAAGGAAGAAAAGCTAGGGAATTTGTTTGATAAGCTTATTTAAAAATACTTTTAAAGGAAATTTAGTTTTAAATTTAATGTTTGGTAAATAAAGATTTTAATTAAAAGGGAAGTTAGCTTTAAATCAAATTGTTAGTTTATTAAGATTATGTAAAAGGAAATTAGTTTAAAACTAAAGTATTAGTTAATTTAATTATTATGGTAAGAAATTATTCAATTAATTCAAATATTTTATTAAAAGGAAATTTGTTTGAAATTAAATTGTTGAGATAAAATAAAATCATTGGTTGATTAAAATTATCCAGTTGATTTCAAATATTAATTAAATCATCTAATATTTATACAAGGTCAATATCTGGATGGAATCAAGCCGAAATGGAAATGGATTGCAAAATAAAAGCAAAGGTGAGATCTTCTCACTCAAAATTTTAATTGAAAATTCCAGTTATTGGTTAGTTGTGGAATTGTGATAGTTAATTTAAAATTGATTGATTGTGTGTTTGGATAATTTATTTATTATTAGTTATATTAGTTTAAACCCTATATGCCGCATAATAGCGGAGGTTATTATATTAAACTCATATACCGCGATATTCCACCTTGAAGTGGAATTGGTATTATATATGTATTTGGAGTTATTGATTTCCCGCATTATATAGCGGATGAGACCCTATTGCGCCGCATAATAGCGGAAATATTTTATAAATCCCATATACGCGATATTCCACCTTGAAGTGGAATGGGTATTTAATTGTGTGCTAACGTCTGTGGATGCAGGGAAACAGGTTGGAGGGATCCAACTGGATTCTTCAAATGTTTTAATTTGTTGCTTATGTTGTGTGTTGATTATTTTTAAATTCGTGTGACTATTTGTGATTGAAACCGTAAAGGCTGTAATTCAGCCAAATATATTTTTGGTATCGTAGGATACCAGAATTATGAAATTGGATTTTTAGAAATTAGAGTAGAAGAGCCTAGACCGTTACAATTAAAGTATTAAAGTTAATTTTTATAATCCCATCGAATAAATTCCAAAAATATAGGAAAATATTTTAATAAAGGAATTTTGGGTAATATTGTTTAATGGTTGAAGAAATTGTTTAAGATACGAATTTTAAATAATATAAAGAGATAAAGGAATTTATTTCAAAAGGAAATAAATTTAGAAATTAAATTTTGGAATTAAATTTAGAGTTGAAATTAATTTTAGAAATCGATTCAGGAATTAATTTGGAGTTAAAATAAACCTTAGGAATCGATTTGGAAATTTGGTTTGGTGTGTTGGAAAAAATTTTGGGAAATCAATTTGAAATTGATTTGATTTGATATTGGAAAATTAATTTGTGGAAATCAAATTTGAAATTGATTTTGTATTTGAAATAAACTGGAAATCAATTTGGAATTCGATTAGGTGTGAAGATGATATCTGGGAATCGATTTAAATATCAGTTGATATTTGGAATGTAAATTTAAAATAAATCGAGAAGATTTATAAATTTATTTTGAATGGACCAATTTATATTGGGAAAAGAATTCTTCCCTGGAAAGCCGAGTATATTTTTAAAAATGGCTTTTGAATAGAAAATTAAAGGTTTTAGATTTGGTTTTAAAATAATATTGTTGGAGAAATTAGTTTGGAAATTGTTTAAAGTAAAATTTATTTAATAAATTATATAAGGGATTATTTTAAAGATTTAAATTGATATTTGAATTAGAAAATAGTTATTTAAATTATGTATACTCTATCTACTAATTTTATGTTAAAATTAGTTTTTTGGACTTGAATTTTTATATGAGATATTAGTATAATATTTTTCATAACTAATATTTAAGCAAATATTCTAAAATAGTTTATTTGAAATATTTCCAAGTATATTTTGAATAAGTATTTTTATATTATTTTAAAATATTTGAAATCGGTGGATTTTCAGTGGAAATGAATAAATATTTGGAAATGTTTTTCGCGTAGGGAAAAATTAATTTGAAATTGTTTTTCAAATGGATGAAGTGTGAAATTATGTCTTGCAAAGATATGTTGAAATTAAATAATTTGGAAAATTATTTGAATCCAGAAATTGTTGTGAATAATGATTGATAGTTAAATAACCGACTATCAATATTGGCCTTTTTAATCGGCATTTGAATTTCGATGCGACCGGGAGTCGAATTCCAAATGGATATTCGAAACCCACATAGAACCTTTGTGATTGTGATGGATTTTTTGTTTAAAAGATCAAAGTGAAATTGTTGTGATTTATTGGAATCTGAATGAACACTTATTTTAAAATAAGCGCTCGTTATTCGAATTACCCGGGAGAGGACCTTGTGTCATAAAACCCATTCCGAATAACGATACGACGAAATGGGATTGAATTTGAAGATGGTGTTGAAGACCGGGTATTTTCGAAAGCGAAAGGATACTTGTCGAATGTCTCTGCACCGGGTTGCTCTGGTATAGAGATTTTATCACCCTTTGTGATGGGGATTCCGGACGTGATTAGTGAATACCCGGATTGGAAGGGATTCTTTTGAAGTACCTTCGGTTCCGTTTGATCCCGGAACGGACTTGTATGGATGTGTGTCTGACATTACACTTTGAGATATAAAGCTGGTTTCTATCAAATACATTTCTGTTGGTGGCAGAGAATTTATTCTCTTAGCTTAACACCCTTCTCTGAGACGTACGAGCTTAGAGGTTATGTAGTTGATGGTTACTAGTGATACATTCCTAATTTGGTAATGTGGCATACGAAGTGCTGTTGATCATTTGTTGATCGAAGCATGGCTTTGTGAAAAAGCGTAGCTTTATGGACGAGACTTCGTCGAGCCTCAGGGTATGTACATTTCCTTATGGATAGAAGTGGTATCATGGGATGGAGCCCAGATACTTAACTTATGTGAATGTCACAAATATATACTACTTTGTGATTGTTGATGTTGAGGATCCTCGGATAAAGGTTGTTTACAACCGGCGGATGGCATACTCGTGTAGTAGTTACCTATTTTTGCAGAGGTAACCCGACCTTGTGTTGGCAGAGATCCGGTTATGTTCTCGAGGCGTCTATCCAAAGACGTACCCATGTGGAAATGGGAAGTTCGTTGGTCTGACCATTTGTTGGAAATCCAAAGAATCAATATGAGCCCTTTACGATTTCAATTGTATAACCTGCCTCCTCAGGAGGTAGCTATAGCGGGCATAATATAATGGTACCTATGCTGGCAAAGATTAATATTATACTTTCGAAATGTTTTATGCACTATGCACTAATAAAAAAAAAAAGATTTTGCGTATTAAACATATTTGACTATCATAAGGAGAAATCTCCTCCAATTCTGCGTTTGCATTGTGTGTGTGGTGGGAGGCCTTATGGTAGTTTCATTTTCCAAAAAGCATTGCGGATTTCTTTTAAAATCTTTTGTTTTCCTTTTATTAAAGAATAACTGTTTTTAAGATCTCACACTAGTCCCATAAATGGCCTGGAGTTTATTGTTCCCTTTCTAAACTCTACGTGCCCATAATTTTCCACACGGGCAGCCTAGAGTCAGGTTATCAGGTCATTCTGGAATTCAGGAGTTGCTGTGGAGATCAGTAGTTGAAGCTGGAGGCGAAGCGTATTACTAGTATATGTTATATTTTCTTCTGCTATTGTTGTTGTACACTCTGATAATGTAAGACGATGTAATGTAATAACTGATATAGTGATTCTGTTTAAAGATATTCATTTATCTATTATATTTGTTCCGCTGCGAAATGTGAGATTCTGTCATTGTTTCTGTTCTTCTTCTATCTTCTTCTTCTTTAAACCCTAATGGTTCGGTTTTCCGGCATTCGATTGCGCGGCATTTGATACAGTGGACGTATAAATGTCGACTTTCGGGCATCCTAAAATCGGGTCGTTACATCGATGGTGGCGGCGAAGTGGATTAGGGTTTCGCCGCAAGTGTACGCATGCGCGCGACATCGTTAGGAGATGCTCGATCGACTGGGAGGCAGCGGTCGATCGAGGTGCGATCTCTGACATGTGAAGACAGGGTGCGATGATGGCCAAAGTCGAGTAGCAGGTCGCGACGTTCGTGCCGCGTGAACATTTAAGGTCGACGTCAAGGATAGGTCTTGATCTGGAATAGCTTGGTAGGCTTCGCGACTTCACAGTGGAACGTGAGTTGTTCGATGTCGGCTACGAACACCGGCAATACGGTATATGCAAAATTTTCAATTCAATTTAAATTTGAAAATAAATATAAACCCCATACAGATTATTTGAAATTAAAATAAATAAGATATATACACATGCCAGATTGCAACCGAACCAACTCCACTTCCCTTTGTAGCCGAACCAACTCCACTTCCATGTACTACCGAACCAGAGTGCAACCGAACTAACTCCACTTCCCTTCCTAGCCGAACCAACTCCACTTCCATGTACTACCGAACCAGAGTGCAACAGAACCAGAGCCTATTCCAACCATCAACTACCGGACCAAGGCGTACCGAACCAACACTACCAGGCCAGATTGCATCAGCCCAGGCCCACCAACAGCTATATACATCCAAGACCTCTGCCCCCAGCCTCACTCTATAAATAGAGGGGCAGGGGTGCAACAATGGCAGACAAGTTTGAGAGCTCAAGCACGGATAGAACTTTCAAACAGCTTTAAGTTACTTGTAATCAAAGCTTTGTACTTGTAATCTGAATAGAAAAGGAGAATAACATATAAAGTGGACGTAGGCACGTTCTGGCCGAACCACTATAAATCTATGTGTCTTTTACAGTTTAGTCCATCTTTTTTTATATATTTGCATAAATCACCCAAATCACTAAGAACCACATATAATCAACTAGATCATACGACTTGGAGGTGTTTGCCCATTTTTTGTGCAAACATTTTTGGTGCTTTCACTGAGAAACTCAAACTAGAAGCTTCAGCTTCTCCCACTTAACCCTTTTCCTATCAACATCGTAAGCATTGTTTATTGCTTGGAAAACATGCCTCTCGGACGGAAGAAAGATACTAACAAAGGAAAGAACATCGCAACTAGTAGTATCCCAGATCCAGTGATCAAAAATCAAGACAATCGTCCAGTTCCGACAGCAAATGGAAATCAGGCAAATCCGACAGCCCCTGTTACGGAACAACCAATTACAAGGACGGATCTGGACAGGGTTGTGGCTGAAGTAACTAACCGCTTCGCATCTCAACAAGAAGCCTTGGTGGACCAACTCACGTCACGCTTAAGGGATGCTGAAGAATCCAACCGCAACACTGAATCATGGGGAGAGTCCCGGTCTGGAGGATCTGGGAGACGATAAAGGTCTTTCTTCTTCGAAGAGGCTAACAACAGAAATAGCAATGGTAGGAGCCGAGCCCGGACTCAGCCTGAATTCCGACCCGAGGAAACACTTGGAACCGAACCCAACGGGGGAGGTACCAGGCAGGGGTCGGATGTAGCTGAGCCTGCCATGCTACCTAACCATGGAAACACCAATAGACGGGGCCGAGCTGGAGTCCAGCCCGAAGTGGGACCCTAGGAAGTGCTGAGAACAGAACCCAGCAGGGGAAGATCAAGGCAAGGGCCAACTATTGCTGACCCCAGCATACCCTCGGAAGACCAGAGGCAGCCATTGGAGAATGTTGGACGATACCTTCGTTACAGGTCATCTGGACGAAATCAATCCCGTAGGGAAGAACCAAACTCATTCCTATCCGCTCCAAGTTCTGATGAAAGGATGGCGTAATTGTTCAGAGAATGCGTCCGACGGGATCAAAGAGATCGAGGGATAGGCGCTAGGGTAACCAGCCCCTTCACCTGCAATATTGAAATCGCCATCACCCCCGGAGAATGGAAAATGCCAACAATGGAACCTTACAAGGGAACCTCTGACCCCGTCGTACACTTACAGAGATACACACAGCATATGCTCATGAGTGGGGCGACAGAAGGAGTGTTGTGTATATGCTTTCCACTCTTCTTGGCCGATCTAGCTACCTCCTGGTTCTGCCATCTGCCCCAAGGGACCATCAGCTCATGGGAAATGTTGAAAGAAAAGTTCATCAGCTAGTTCCGCATTCATGTGGAACAACCCAAGGACGCTTATTCCCTATCTAATATCAAATAGAAACCCGGAGAGACAGTGCAACAATATCTAACCCGATTCAACGCCGCAGCGGCCGCAGTCCAAGATGTCGACGAGAAACTTACCCTAATGGCCCTCTGCAGTGGTGTGCATCCGGATACTAAATTTTCTAGGAGACTAACGAAAGAAAAGCCAGCTACCTTGCCCGATTTCTTCCATGAAGCCGGGAAATATATGAGACTTGAAGATGCTGCCATTGAAAGGCAGACAGGGCAACAAACCAAGGCAGCCCATGGCAACACACCCGCAGTAGCAAAGGACATTCGAAGAAATGACTCCAGAGATAATTCTGGCGGCAAGAAGGGAGAAAAGCGTTTGTATAGGCCAGGACCGAGATTTGACTCTTACACCCCTTTAAATGAAACGATCGAAAACATCTTCTTGGCCATCCAAGACGAAGTCAGATACAAGCGCCCCCCGCAAAAGAAGGAATCGGATAATGCAATTAAGTCTGGAAAGTTCTGCCGCTTCCACGAATCTCATGGGCATGACACCAATGAATGCCATCGTCTCCGGGACTTGATTGAAGAACACATCAGAAGGAAGAGACTAGAGCGCTATGTGAAAGGTCAGAACATGACTTCAACTCCTGCCAGTGAGAATCCATGGCTACCCCTTCCGGAAGTAGGCGGAGGAAATCGCAACACCAGCGGTTCCAGTCAAGAGAAGATAGTGGTCCTTACCTTATCAGGAGGACCACACATCGCCGACGGAAGCTGGGCAGAGATGGAAAGATACGGTAAGTCACTTAGAAACAATGAAGGCTACGTTAATTCTGTTACAGAAGAACGCCACCCGAAACGGAAAGAGAATGATGACATCTCATTCGGTAGGCATGATCTAGAGGGAAGGAAGTACCCTCACATGGATCCTATGGTCATCTCTGCCTGGTTCGGTCCAGCCAAGGTTTTCCGAATTCTAGTAGACACTGGAAGCTCAGTAAATATCCTATTCAAGCATGCTTTCGACAAAATAAAGCTGTCAATGAAGAATGTGTCTCCCTGCAGCAAACCGCTTCATGGTTTCACTGGAGATGCGAAGATGCCCCTCGGGCAACTGGACCTCTTTGTCGAAATAGGAAGTCATCCCCTCTCCATTGTGCGAAAACAAACATTTGTACTAATAGAAAACCACTCGGCCTACAACGCCTTTTTGGGAAGACCAGCCTTGTCTGAATTCCAAATTATCCTAGCCCCGTGGTGCCTGAAGATGAAATTCCCAACAGATAACGGAGTAGGAGAAATATTGGAAGATCAAGACGCCACTTGAGATTGCTATGTGACTGAACTTCGCAATAACCGCAAGAAGGATAAAGGGAAGGATGCAGAGACTTCACTCTGCAAGAAAAACTTGGAAGCATGGCAATTAAAGAAAGCCCCTCCTCTTCGATATACCAACGATCCTTTCAACGAATTAGACCCCAGGGACAAAGAGGAGGAGGCCACCACCGAGCCTGTAGAGGCTGTGGAATTTGTATCTGTAGACAAACACAACCCAAGTAGATGCTGAGAGTTGGGTCTCAGTTAAGAGCGAAGTTGAACGATCAACTCGTCGATTTTCTTCGCCACAACATGGATGTATTTGCATGGACACACGCCGACATGACAGGAATCTCCCCAGACGTAGCATGCCACATACTGAACATCGATCCCACCAAGGCGCCAGTAAAGCAGAAAAAGAGAATCATAGGGGCAGAACGATCAGCAGCCCTCGAGGAAGAAGTAAAGAACTTACTTGCCAATGACTTCTTACGAGAAGCCATCTACCCAGAATGGATCGCCAACCCGGTACTGGTAAAGAAGGCTAACGGGAAGTGGCGAACATGCATCGACTTCTCCAACTTAAATGACGCTTTCCCAAAGGACTGCTTCCCAATCCCCCGAATCGATCAGCTCGTGGACAACACAGCTGGACACGAACTCTTATCCTTTATGGACGCATACTCAGGATATAACCAGATCCCTATGCACGCCCCCGATCAAGATCACACTAGTTTCATCACTGACCGGGGATTGTACTGCTACAAAGTAATGCCTTTTGGACTTAAAAACGCCGGAGCTACTTATCAGCGCCTCGTCAACAAGATGTTTGCGGAATTAATAGGACGAACTATGGAAGTTTATGTGGATGACATGCTGGTAAAATCGAGGAAAGCCAACGATCATATAAACCACCTGGACGAGATGTTTCAAGTACTTCGCCAATATGGAATGAAGCTGAATCCTCTAAAGTGCTCCTTCGGAGTATCGTCGGGAAAGGTCTTGGGATTCATCGTCCATGCCAGGGGGATTGAAGCAAACCCCGAACAAGTCCGGGCTTTGCAAGATATCAAGATACCATCCACGCGAAGAGAGATGCAAAGCCTAAACGGGAAGGTGGCTGCCCTGAGCAGGTTATCTCTAAAGTGACCGACAAATGCATCCCTTTCTTTGAATCTCTGAAGAAAGACAAAGGAAAGTTCGAATGGACTGACGAATGCTCGACAGCCTTCCTTTACTTAATCGAACACCTCCAGAAACCACCAGTACTCTCAACTCCAAATGAAGGCGAGGAACTATACCTATACCTTGCTGTATCGTCGCATGCTTTAAGAGCCGCTTTGGTGAGAGAAGACAACCACGCACAGCGACCCGTATACTTTGTAAGCAAGAGATTTACATGGGCAGAAGCCAGATACCCTAAACTTGAGAAGCTAGCATACTGTTTGCTAATCACGTCACGGAAGCTACGACACTATTTCCAATCTCATTCCATCAGAGTTCTAACCGATCAACCGCTAAGGCAGGTACTCCATCGCCCCGACACTTCTGGGCGACTACTTAAGTGGTGCATTGAACTGAGTCAATATGATATCACCTACCATCCTCGCACCGCCATCAAAGGACAAGCCATGGCCGATTTCATTGCTGAATTCACTGCCAATAAAGGTAAAGATCGATCTGAGATAACAAAGGATATCAGGTGGAATCTCTTTGTAGATGGAGCATCAAACAAACAAGGCTTGGGGGCAGGTATTGTGATAATCACCCCAAGGGGAAGGAAGCTGCACTATGCCCTAAGATTGGAATTCGCTGCCACCAACAACGACGCAGAATACGAAGCGGTGATAGCCGGATTGGAACTTGCCCTTGAGATTGGAGTCGGTTCTTTATGTTTCCATAGTGATTCTCAACTTATTGTAAATCAAATACTGGGAGAATTCCAAACTCGAGGGGAACGACTCACAGCATATCTAAAGAAGACCAAGCTGCTACTCAATCAATTGGATCACTATTTAATCAAACACATTCCTCGAGGAGAGAATCAAGAGGTCGACAAACTGGCAAAGCAAGCTAGCATGAAGGACGACACCACTTCCGGAACAATAACCATCTCAAAGCAACTAGCCCCGAGTTTCGAGCCAATGAATCTGATAGCGGCAATCGAAGAGGAAACTTGGACGACTCCCATCCAGAAGTACTTACAAAGTGGCACACTACCCGACGGGCGTAGCGAAGTTAAGAAAATCCTGAGGAAAGTTTCCCGCTACACAATACAAGAAGGCATCCTCTATCGGCGCGGCTTCTCTAACCCCTTATTAAGGTGTGTCGTTGGAAGGGAAGCCAAGGAAATCTTATCCAACATCCATCAAGGAAGTTGCGGAGACCACACCGGAGGGCAGACTCTGGCAAAGAAGATACTCCGATATGGATATTTCTGGCCCACCTTAAACAAAGATGCCTTGGACTTCGTCAAAAGATGCGACAGATGTCAGAAATTTGCTAAGATCCCTCGACTGCCAACCAATGATATTACTCAGATGACCAGCCCTTGGCCCTTTGCAATATGGGGAATTGACTTGATTGTCGAACTGCCAATGGGCCGAGGCGGAGCCAAATATGCAATAGTGGCAGTCGACTATTTCACCAAATGGGCGGAAGCGGAATCTCTAAATAAAATATCTTCGGCAAAAGTTATTAACTTCTTGATCAACAATGTTTTATGCAGGTACGGGGTTCCACTCAAAATCATATCGGACAATGGACTTCGATTTGACAGCGAGGAATTCACCGACTGGTGCCAAAGAGCGTGAAATTCACAAAAGCTTCCCATCTGTAGCTTATCCCCAGGCAAATGGACAAGTCGAAGCTGTCAAAAAAATTTTCAAAACTCTAATCAAGAAGAAACTTGAAAAGTCAAAAGGCGCTTGGGTGGACGAACTTCCTACGGCACTTTGGGCCTACCGCACATCTTACAGAACATTAACAGGACATACTCCTTTCTCTTTGGCACACAGATCGGAGGCCATGCTCCCAGTTGAAACTGTAGTGCCCTCCCACCGTAGAATCCACTACAACCCAGAAGAGAATGAAGAACTCCTACACATGTCTTTGGATCCAATTGAAGAAAGAAGAAATGATGCAGCACTTAAAGCGGCAGCTCACAAGCAAAAAGTGGCAGCACGATACAACTCCAAAGTCAAGCACCGCAGCTTACGAGAAGGAGACCTTGTTCTCAAACGGATCTTCCCGCGCCCCGGAGCGCTAGATCCTATCTGGGACGGACCTTATGTAATTCATAAAGATCTCCACAACGGAGCTTATATTTTGTCAACAGTGGACGGAGAGGTGTTCCAGAGGGCATGGAACATCCAACACCTTCGTCGATACTTTTCTTAACTTGTACTGCCCATGTGAAGTGAATTAACAAAGAGAATCAGTGGACGTAGGCATTTTCGTGCCGAACCACTTTAAAAATCTTGTCTCGTCTTAACTTGTTCCTTTATATCTTGGCTGCTTGTTAAGCTTTATCCTTTTCTGTTGAACAAAATCCTGTATAATGGCATTTCCATTCTGGACACTTCACGGCACAGCTTCACCTGGACAAGACCTAACAGGTACTATACGAATCTATGCCCTCGTCAATGAGACACTTTTGCTCCAGCATCCCTCTGCTGCGGGTTAACTCATTGCTCACGACGGCCCTCAAAGCCAACTGTAATAAGCCGATCATAAGCCACCGAGAAGGCTGACTATAGCCGAGGCAGCTCATTACGGCGTTCGGCTCACCGGTGACTGTGAACCGATTATAAGCCCCAACGTAAGGTGTGGCCAGCCAGCGGCAGTTCACAGCTGACGATCGGCACCCACGCTAGCCGGCCACGGTAAATCGAATAATACCCACGATTACGGGCCATAATGGCTCAGGTAGTTATTGTGCGCGATCTCGGCCCCGATGTGTCTTAAGTACGGCTGTTGTAAAAAATAAAACTCCCCGCGGAGGCGTAAGATGGGTGACAAATGTCTCCAAGACCCACGGCTAGGGAAAGTGACTACAAAACCCGTTTGCCATGAACTTAAGCACATCGAAGGCCTTCTGTGATTGGAAGTTTTACTATTTCTTATATTTCCATTTTATTTATAAAAACTTTCCTCCTATCCTCTATAACGATCACTAAAATACAGGACACAAAATAGGAGACACTCGCTAGTGGAAATGAGAACTCACATCTGGATAACAGGTCACTCAACTGCATTCCATCTCCAGTCACACAAGACATTCAAAGCTATTGTCTACAACTAAAACATGAAGGGCGGTATTTCCTTTTCTTGTACCTAAACATGTAGCTATAGCCTATTCGCACATCACACTAACATTGCGAGACATGAAATTATATTTTAAGCCAGAGCATAGCATCAAACACGATTGAAGCACATACACAGCTATATTTCTTATGCAACACATCAAAATAATGACAGCATTCAAATACGACAGAATCAGCTTATGTTATGAAATTATACAAGAATAAAATCATTCGCTACAACGACATAATTACGTAATTACATCCTGAAAGTACATTAATGTTTTGGACTAGTATATTCAGGAATGCCAAGTAAACCAAAAAAGTAGTCGGCTGCAGCAGGGCTCCGCCTCTATCCTGCTAGCCCTCCGGGATCTACTTGACCACAGGATCAGAACTCCCAGCATGCTGGCCAGAGGTCCCACCTGTCCGATTCAGGAGAAGAATCCATCAGATAGATAATACGCAATCAAGTTAAGAAAAGATTGAGAGGGAAGACTTACCAGCATCTGCTCCCTGATCATCATCCCCCAACTGCACACCCACTTCCTCGGCGGTAAGCAGCCGCATGCCCTCCTTCGCTGCCACTTTCTCCTCCTCGGTAAACTGGGCCGTTACCACATCCATCCTGAAAGCTACACACCCTCCTTATCCGCCTCAGCCTTGGCCTCCTCCAAAGCCCGGAGATATATCCTAGCCATGACCCGGGGATAATCGTCCATCCAGGATAGGTTGCCCTGCTTCCAAGTATGGAAGTACATGTCCTGGAGCATCTCATCCATCATCCCCTCGTTCTCCTCAAACTCCCTCATCCGGGCCTTGGAATCCGAAAGCCTTGCGACGGCAACATCTCTCTCCAATCGGTATCTCGAGCAGTCAGCCTGAAGGGATTTCCGCATCGCCTCTATCTCCTCCTTCAGCTTGGCTTGAGCAAGCTCTGCGGCCTCAAGCCTCCCAGATAACTCCTCTATCTGCTCAAGATCCGCTCTCCGAACCTCATCCACCGTGGCAATGGCCATATCGATTCGTTCCTTGCAGGTGGCCTCCATCTTTCGTAGCTCGGCTCTGCTAGCCTCCTCCATAGTTTTCTTTAGCCGTCTGGAGGCCGCCTCATGCTAGGAGATTTGAATGGCCTGATCGGCAAGCTGTTTGGCCTGATCGAAAACCATTAGCCGCAGCCGAATGTTAGCACTTCCGATTTCCTCCCCAGCCTTGACCAGTCGGGCATGATGCTCCATCAACTTCTTGGTCTCTTCAGCCACCCGATCGATGTTTGCCTTGGCCTCGTCCCCCATAGTCACAATCCGAGTGGTCAACAAGTCGAGATCCAAAGACTTAGCCTCGTCAAGCATCCTTACCATAGGATTGCGGGGCAGGAGGTGCTCACCGGTAACCTCATCGAAGGAAATATCATGAGAACTCGGGTCCAGATCTAGATGACCCGCAAATGGGTTACGAGCCAAGCTGGGACGATCAACATGAGTAACGGAAGGATTCTCTGATGGATGCGGAGATGGTATGGACTCAGTATCCTCCCCCGTGATGTCATGAATAGGCTGGGTTGGGGGCTGAGGTCCAAGTGAAGGTTCGAACATGGAACGCCTCCTCTTTCTCTTTTGAATATCCTCTTCGATAACTCCGAGAAGAGGACGATAACTGACTACGCTCCCTGAACGGTCAGTCGAGGGCTTCGGTTTAGCAGAAGCCTTGAAGAGTTTGAATTGATCAAGGCGGTGCCGAATGTCTGATGTCTTGGCCGCCTCAACCGTTCCTGGAATAAAAACCAAGTGTTACAAGCATGCATGAGACTATAATTCAAGAAACATATGAAGTTAAAAAAGGAGTTAAGAATTCACCTTGAACCGCCAGAGTTGCCTTAGCTGAAATACTCTCAGAAGATAGACTGGCACCAGTCCCGGCCTTATCAGACTTCTTCGATTTCTCCACCAAGGCTGGCCCTTCCTCCAACCCCTTAAAGGCTTGACGGAAAGCATCATCCGTCCACTCTTGAATCTCACTCGCTTGCCCAGAAGTCAAGGCACCAACGCCACCACCACTCTGCCCTTCGTCACCGTTACCACCGTCACCTTCTCCATCACCTCCGCTCTCCTCCTCGCCTATTTCCTCCTCTCCACTTTCCTCCTCCGGAACATCTAGGCATGTGCTGGGAGAGGGTCCATCAGATTTCTTGAGCTTCTTCCCCCCCAACGACTGGAGGTATCGAGAAGGGCCTCATCTTGCTACTCTTTGTCATGGCCCCTCCTTTGGCTTTGGCAGCTCTTTCCTCAGCCGTATCCCTCTGCTTGACCACAGACTGATGTGGTAGGATTAAGTTGTGTTCTAGGAGGGTGGCATTCCTGATTAAGAAAGAAGCTGACCTATCCCTTCCCGAAATGGCCTCTATCTCCGCGGCCATCCGAACCAGGTGATCATTCTCCACGACCGCAATAGCAAGAAATAAAAACACATAAGAAGAAGCATCTCAGTCAGAACGGAAATTATAAATAAGCTTCAACTTACAACCAGAGGTGAAACGGTGGATCGAAACGGTGTCATCCCGGACGAAGAACCATTCCTTCTTGAACATGGTGAACTTTGAATACAAGTCCAGGACCGGCTTGAAGGACACGGCCGATTCCAAGCTGATCTATGGAGACCCCTTCTTGTAACCCCTCAAATTATATAGATATCGAATTTCCCGGTTAGAAGGGGGCCGCCCGTACTTTCTCTGGAAAATCACGAATAGGCACACCAAGATGGCGTATGAGTTGGGCTGGAGCTGGAAGGGAGCCACCTTCAAATAAGTAACGAAGCTAACTATCCAGGAATTGATTGGAGGAATGGCCCCACACATGCAGTGGTACCTACTATAAGCAAAGTATCCTTTAGGAGGATTATATGGCATGACTCCCTTCTCTGGCAGTAGCATGCGCGCTCTATCAATCCCAAAGGAATGAGAGATAACATCAAGCTGCTCCTCTCTGAGAGAACTCGGGAAGCAATCAGGAGGAGAGTTCAGAAGCTCTTGAGGACCATATCCGTCCACTAGTGACCTCGGGGTGGGTCCCTGTCGTCCCGGTCCTGGCTGGGCTAGGGGCACCACAGGGGACTCCCTTCCGTCTGCAGACTTTCTCTTTTCTGATCGAGTTTCCACCTTGCGAGACATTTATCTGTAACACTGGAAAAACATATTGTTAGAACAAGGAGTATGAAAATATAAAAAAGCAAGTATGTACAATCTAGAGTTTCATTCGTAGGTCGAAACATGAAAAGCTAGAGATTCATTAAGCATTCAGGGTCTCGGAGTTCATTCAATAGTTCAAACCTAAGGTTCATTCGGCACTCATACGGTTTAGTCTCATTCGGTGGTCCAGGCACACACTACATTCGGCGATTCAAGCATGAAATTGTTATTCGGTATTTGAACCCCATGTTCATTCGGTAGCCCATCATAAGAATTCATTCGGCAGAAGAAAACTCACCTGGTCTGACACTTGGTTGATTCGGTATTTGATCGATTCGGCACTTGGTTGATTCAGCACTGGGTTGATCCGATACTCGATTGGTTCGGCTATCTCAAAATGATAAAGGAATAACGAAGGCCTAACACCCCTACTTATAGACGAAGGCAGGAGGACCGGACCGGTTGATTCGGCACGTATGACCAGAGGGAAACATCCAAGTTAAAAAAAAGTACGCCATATGCATGCACCTGCCCTACTTTGGGGGGCAAGTGTTGGGTGTGTTTTCGACCGGTCCTATACCACGATCCACCCCACTTCCTAGCCGATCCAACCAACTTCCCTCCTACGACCGAACCAACCAACTTCCATCCTACTGCCGAACCAAAGCATCTCCAACACCTGCCGAACCAAGCATAGCCGGACCGGAGTGCCACCGAACCAACTCCACTTCCCTTCATAGCCGAACCAACTCCACTTCCATGTACTACTGAACCAGAGTGCAACCGAACCAGAGTGCAACCGAACCAGAGTGCCACCGAACCAACTCCACTTCCCTTCGTAGCCGAACCAACTCCACTTCCATGTACTACTGAACCAGAGTGCAACCGAACCAGAGCCTATTCCAACCATCAACTACCGGACCAAGGCGTACCGAACCAACACTACCAGGCCAGATTGCATCAGCCCAGGCCCACCAGCAGCTATATAAATCCAAGACCTCTGCCCCTAGCCTCACTCTATAAATAGAGGGGCAGGGGACAACAATGGCAGACAAGTTTGAGAGCTCAAGCACGGATAGAACTTTCAAACAACTTTCAGTTACTTGTAATCAAAGCTTTGTACTTGTAATCTGAATAGAAAAGGAGAATAACATATAAAGTGGACGTAGGCACGTTCTGGCCGAACCACTATAAATCTGTGTGTCTTTTACAGTTTAGTCCATCTTTTTTTTATATATTTGCACAAATCACGCAAATCACTAAGAACCACATATAATCAACTAGATCATACGACTTGGAGGTGTTTGCCTATTTTTTGTGCAAACAATAGTTGAAGAATTTATTTAAAATATGGATTTTAAATAGTTTGGGAAAAATAAAGGGGTTTATTTTAAAAGATGATAAATTTGGAAATCCATTTGAAAATTTATTTGGTACTTGAAAATAAATCCTTGGGAATCAAATTGAAATTTGATTCGATGTTTGAAACAAAATTTATAAATAAATTTAGAAATTGATTTTGGTGATTGAAAATAAACCTTTGGGAAGTCTATTTGGAAATTGATTTGGGTGTTTGAAACAAATTTGGGAAATCAATATGGAAAACTTATTTGGTTTTGAAAGTGAATAATTGGGAAACGATTTGAAAATCGTATATCAATGGATATTTGGAAATTTGAATTCATAATGGAATTTATAAAGGAAAGGGAAATTGTTTTAAAAATAAATATTGGTTTATTTTTAAAGTGTAAATAGGGATTTACGGATTTAGAATGTAAAACTAAAATAAATCGAGAAGGGTTTATTAAATTGGTCTAAGTGGACCATTTTGAAATGAAAGTGTATTTTTCCTGGAAAGCCGAGTATGTTTTGAAAGTAGCTTTTAAAATATAAGTTAAAATTCCTAAGTTGGTTTTAAAAGAATATTTGGAAAAAATTTATTTACTTGGGTTATTTGAAAATCTTTAAAGTAAAGATTTATTTGATTAATTATAGAAGTGATTATTTAAAGATTTGATTGATATTTGTTTTAGAAAGTGGTTATTTAAATAGTTATACCCAATCTACTAACTTTATTTTAAAGTTAATTTGGATTTGAAGTTTTATATAAGATATTAATATAATAGTTTCTTAACAAATATTTAAGCAAATGTTTTAAAATAGTTTTATCTAAATGTTTCCAAGTATATATTTTGGACAAGTGATTTGAGCACTTGAACTTGGTAGACTTTGAGTGGGAATAAATAATATCAGGAATATCATTCCGCGGGTGAAAAGTGATTTGAAATTTGTTTTCAGACGGTCGAAGTGTGAAAATATATCTTGCAAAGATATTTTGAAAATAAATAACTAGGGTGAAATTATTTAAAATCCAGTAATTGTTGTGAATGTTGATTGATAGTTAAATAACCGACTATCAATATTTTCCTTTAAATGGCGTTTGTATTTCGATGCGATCGGAGGTCGGATTCCAAGTGGATATCCGAAAATCACATCGAACCTTTGTGATTGTGATGAGTCTTTTATTTAAAACATCAAAGTAGAAACTGTTTAGATTTGTTTGAAATCTGAATGAACACTTATTCTAAAAAAATAAGCGCTCGTTATTCGGATTAGTCGGCAGAGGACCTTTGTATCATATAACCCATTTCGAATAATGATACGACGAAATGGGATTGCATTTGAAGACCGGTGGTGAAGACCGCATATTTGCGAGAATGATAGGATGACCTATCAATTGTCTCTGCGCTGAGTAGCTACGGTATAGAGATTCCCTAAGTGATGGGAAGTCCGATTGGGATTGTGAATACCCGGATTGCAAGGGCTTCTTCGGAAGTGCCTTCGGTTCTGTTCGAACCCGGAACAAACTTCTATGGATGTCTGTCTGACATTACAAATTGAGATGTAAAGATGGTTTCTATCAAATACATTTCTATTGGTGGTGAAGAATTTATTCTCTTAGCTTAACACCCTTCTCTGAGACGTACGAGCTCAGAGGTTATGTAGTTGATGGTTACTATTGATACATTCCCAATTTGGTAATGTGGCATACGAAATGTTGCTGATCATTTGTTGATCGAAGCATGGCTTTGTGAAAAAGCGTAGCTTTGTGGACGAGACGTCATCGAGCCTCACAACCCGGAAATGGTTGAAAAAGGAATGTTGCGGCAAGGTTTTTAGGGGTCGCGCCCCTAGGGCATGTCCATTTTCTTCTGGATAAAGGGTGGTATCATGGTATGGAGCCCAGATACTTAACTCATGTGGACACTGTAAATTTATTACTGCGTGATGTTGCTTGGTGGTTGAGGATCCTCGGGTAAAGGTCGGTAACGACCGGGATGGCATACTTTTGTGTGGAGTTATCTAGTTACAGCTTCATTGCACCCAGAAGCGTGATGTAACTCAGCCTTGTGTTAGCAGAGATCCGGTTAGGTTCTCAGGGCATCCTTCCAGAGGCGTACCCATTTCGGTGTAGGAAGTTCCTTTTCCTGACCATTTATTGGAAATCCAAAGAAACAATACGCACCATGTACGGTTTTAGTTGTATAACCTGCCATGGAATGTGGCGGTAACCTGCTATTGAACATGGTAGCTATAGTAGGCATACGACGAAATGTTGTATGCTGGCTAAGATTAATATTATACTTTCAAAATGTTTTTTTGCACTATGAACTAATAATAATATCGAAAGAATTTTGCGTATTAAGCATTTTTGACCGTCATAAGGAGAAATCTCCTCCAAGTGTGCGTTTGCATTATGTGTGTGGCGGGAGGCCTTATGGCAGTTTCATTTTCAAAAGCATAGCGGATTTCTTTTATTTTCTTTGTGAAAATAACTGTTTTTAAGATCTCGCACCATTCCCACGACTGATCTGGAGTTTATTGTTCCCTTTCTAAACTCTGGGTGCCCACAAATTTCCACACGGGCAGCCTAGAGTCAGGTTAGCAGTAATTCGGGAGTGAAGTCAAGAAGTTGCTATGGAAATCAGGAGCAAGCTGGATGGCGAAGCGTATCACTAGTATATTTTATATTTCTTCCGCTGTTTGTTGTTGTAGCACTCTGGTAATGTAATGTGATGTAATATAATAACATATATGATTCTTTGTTTTAAAGATTATTCATTGATATATTATATGTTGTTCCGCTGCGAAATGTGAGATTCTATCATTGTTTTTTCTTCTTCTTCTACCTCTTCTTCTTTAAACCCTAAAGATTCGCAAGTTTGTTCCTCTTTGATTGAATTGTTGTGGGATTTTGCCAGCTTAAAGGATGTACGGATTTGCGGGCCTTTACAAGTGGTATCAGAGCATTTGGTTAAGCCACAACCTTGGCTCTGTTGGGTGTTGCTCATTAGAGATAGAGTCAGTAGTACTCTAGAATGAGTGTGAGTGTAATAATATATATGTGCGCGTATTTGTTAGTGAATATAAAATTGTTTTATATTGTGTTGACTTATCGGTTGATTGTTTATAGATTTTGGTCGGTGTAGTTTGGCCAACTGTATCGATAGGGGTTTCTAAACTCTTAAACAAAATAAATTGACACAGTATTGTTTTAAAAATAAGGTAAATGAAATAATTTTACCCAAAACTATTTTCGTATATAAAAGAATTGATTTCCTGTGAATTATTATAATATATGGTTGCCTGGTTGTTAGGAAGCGATGATATTGAATTATCATCATTATTGTATGGAAATTTAATAAGAAATAATGGTATAACCAAAGATTTCGAGATAAATTTATTTGACAAATGAAATTTATAAATATGAATTGAAAGGATAAGGGAACGAATTCATATACAAATGAGATTTGATTGGGATCAAGTTGAATAAAAATCCAAACTTGGAAAAATAAAAATAAAATGGATTGAATTCAAGTAAACTAATATGATAATTAATTAATTCATGAAATAGGAAAGTTGAATTAGTTAAATTAAAACTTGAATCGTGAGTTAAATAAAAAATGGTTCGAAATTGCAGATAAATTCAAGTAAGTAGAAATAAATTGAAAATTTCCTTGTTATTGATAAAATACATTCGAGATGAATTGTGAATGGAAATTTGAAATTTAAAATGGATAAGTGAATAAAACTAATCTAATTAAATTAGTAGATGGGATGGATTTGATAAATGAAAAAAAATCAAATCAAGGATTTAAATTTGGAAGTGTCACAAGGAAATATAAATTTGAGTTTTGAATTGAAATAGCTTAAGTAAATATTGGATAAAAGCTCGACGGAAATAAAATTTTGAAATGGTTGTTGTCAATTTTTATGGAATGGTTGTGAACGAAACTTGTTTGATTAATGAAATACAAAATGAATTGAACGGAATCAATTGGAAATGAAATGGAATAAAGAGTAAATTGAGTTTGTATCAATTTAAATTAGTTATAAACTAGATTGGAAATTCTATTAAGCGAATATCGTCGAATTTGCATGGAAATGGTTGTCATTTGACGAAAACGTGATTGCATAAAATTTAACGAGTTAAGGAAAGCCAATAAAAATTGATTTTTTAATCAATTGAAATGGATATGAGTTCGTTTCGTTTAAGGAAAAAAATGATGAATTGAATGAAAGAAAGTGAATTGTAAATCGCTTGAATTGAATAGAAATGACATGAAATGTGTTGTAAGCAATTGAATTTGTATTGAAACCATATAAATTGCTTATGAGAATTATTTTGAGTGCATTGCTTATGAAAACTATGTTTTTACTACTGAAAATGAGTGAAATGTAAATGAATTTCCTATATATGTCACTTATGTGTTTAAATTGAGTAAATACAGGTACAGGATGGTCGTTTGGCTGGATTTGGTCGCTCTAAAATGCTAATAATAAACCCCTTTGCTTAAAATGCTAAATAGAGGTACGCCTACGCAATAAACATAGGAAATATAAATTGTTTTTGTTTTTCCGACCGGGTGGGTCGATATATATATCTATATCTTTTGTCAAATTGCAAAATCTCCTCCGTACGAAGGGGACTCTGCCAAAATTTTCTGAAAATTTTGGGAGTTAGAACATTTTTGTTAGCGAAAACGATTTCAAATTAAAAATTTAAGTAAATTAGTAAATGCAACTAATTTAAAATATGAAACAGTTATAATTGAAAGATAAAATTAAATATTCATAGTAGAAGATAAATTGAATCCAAATAGAATTGAAATTGTAAATTGAATTCAAATGAAATTGAAAATGTAAACTTGAATAAAAATGGATATATAACTTCAATAGTAAAGTAAAAATGGTATAAGAAGTATATATTGAAATTCTATAAAGGAATATGCAAAATCATATTTGAATGTTGTAATTGGATATTATGGCTAGTAGAATATACAGGTATGTTACAGGAAAAAATTTGGAATTAGGATTTTGAAGATAAAATTTAAATTGCTCGAAAAAAGGTATGTATTTAAATTTCTATATGAAATTTGGTGATTTTTTTGTCTAGCCACTTGGCTTTTCATTTTCTTTTGGAACCTAAGGGCCTGTGGTGACATTTTGTAGTCTTACCGAGCTAGCCGAGCAAAGGAGACGCTGGCGAAATTTTTCGAAAATTTAGGGTGTTAGAATATTTTTGAGAAAATGTTGGAAATTTGAAATTTGAATTTGAATTCAAATTTACATTGTTGAGAAAACAATGCAGTTTGAAAACTATGGAGGATTTTGGAATGTTAATAATGGCTTTTCAATAAAAGGATTTGTTTTGAAAAGTTGATAAAACTGTTTGGTTCGGAAAATATTAAACGGGTTGAGGATCACTCTTCTTAACTTGTAATTTCGGGATGAAATTCTTTAAAGGGGGAAAGATGTGACGATCCGGAAAATTTGGACATTTGAAATGAAATATTTAATCAATTTTAAATATTTGAAGTTTAGTTTGACTTGAATTTCGAATATAAATATGAATTTGGCAATTAAATTATTGAATTTAATTTATTAAAGTTGAGTAAAAATTTGAATCTTCAGTTTTAAGCTAATTAAAAATATTTTCAAGGCTTAGGAAATTTGTGTTGAGAATACTGAAGATAATGGAAGCTTCAGAATTGAATTTGGGAATGTTTTGTTTAGTTTCGGATTTATATCGTTTAAATCGATATTTAAAAATAGCCTTCCGAGGTACAGTCTCGGAATTCAATGAAACCATTTTCATTGGATCCGTAATATTGAATTATTATCGGATTTCAAATTTCGTAGCTTTTGGACTTATCGTGTGATCGTACGAGATAAAAACGCCTACAAAATAATTAATCGATTTAATTTAAATATCATATATTATTTCACCAATCAAAATTCTTTCACATCAGCCGTATTATTTCTTTTCAGCTTCTCCAACACGCGATACTCTGTCCCTCTTTCTTGTTAAATCACATTATCTTCCCTATTACTTCAATCCATTTCCATCAAAAAAAGAGAGAATACAGATTCATGGCCGAAGCCTCATTTGAAACAAATTGAAATCAAATTAAGGGAGACTTTCCCTTCCTCTCGCAGTTTTAATCGGCAATCAAAATCACTATCAAGGGAATCGACTTCACCAACCGATTCAGTGGCAAATCAAATTCAATTCGAATTTGTAAGTCGCGTGCAAGGTAGGGGATCGATGCAGAGGATTGCGAAGTCTAGGGCCGTAGCCTAAATCGAAGAGCATGCGATGGTTTATGGTGGCGGCGAAGTGGATTAGGGTTTCGCCGCAAGTGTACGCATGCGCGCGGCATCGATAGGAGATGCTCGATCGACTGGGAGGCAGCGGTCGATCGAGGTGCGATCTCTGGCATGTGAAGACAGGGTGCGGTGATGGCCAAAGTCGAGTAGCAGGTCGCGGCGTTCATGCCGCGTGAGCATTTGAGGTCGACGTCAAGGATAGGTCTCCATCTGGAATAGCTTGGTAGGCTTCGCGACTTCACAATGGCACATGAGTTGTTCGATGTCGGCTTCGAACACCGGCAGTAAGGTACATGCAAAATTTTCAACTCAATTTAAATTTGAAAATAAATATAAACCCTATACAGATTATTATGAAATTAAAATAAATAAGATATATACACATGCATGTTTGAAATATATATGTTAATGAGATTTTAGTTTACAGTAAAGATATTTTATATTATTAAATCACATATATGTATATTATATATACAGTACAACAGTAAATGTACATATATATATAGGAATATGATTTTAAAAGGAAATTT
The DNA here is from genome assembly GCA_030765085.1 of Allium cepa. Taxonomy (NCBI): domain Eukaryota; kingdom Viridiplantae; phylum Streptophyta; class Magnoliopsida; order Asparagales; family Amaryllidaceae; genus Allium; species Allium cepa. The sequence goes on from CM060928.1 coordinate 623,130,125, forward strand.
CAAATGTTGAATGTTATATAAAAATTTGATTTTTGAAATCTATAAAAAAAAATTAAGTATATATATATAAGTAGTTTTAAAGGAAAGAATGGTTTAAATTAAACAGTTAGTTAATTAAATCTATCAAATGAAATGGATTATTCTATTTGTTCGAATATTAATAAATTGTATAAATGTTTATACAAGGTCTAGAAATCATGGAATCAAGTCCGGAATGGAAATGGGTTGCATGCGTAATAAAAGTTGAGATCTTCTCACTCAAAAAAAGGGTTTTGTTTAAATTTTAAATAGTTAAATTTAAAATTGTTGATTGTGTTCTTGGACGATGGTTGTTATCATTTGTTTTGAAATAGACCCTATACGCCGCATAATAGCGAAGGTTATTATATTAAACCCACATATCGCGATATTCCACCTCGAAGTGGAATTGGTATTTAATTGTTGTGTTAACGTCTGTGGATGCAGGGAAACAGGTTGGAGGGATCCAACTGGATTCCTCAAACATTTGAATTTCTTTCATTTGTTGTGTGTTAAATTATTTATAATCTCTGTGTGATTATATTGTAATTGGAATCATTATAGGCTAAAATTTAGACGAATATATTTTTGGTACCGTAAGATACCGGAAATAAATAAAATAGGATTTTTTTTAAATTTAAGTAAAAAATCTATAGTGAAATCCTATTGAATAAATTCCAGCATATGGGTAAAGATTTTTATAAATGGGTTTTAAGTAATATTGGTTGATAGTGGAAGAATTTATTTAAAATATGGATTTTAAATCGTTTGGGAAAAATAAAGGGGTTTATTTTAAAAGATGATAAATTTGGAAATCCATTTGAAAATTTATTTGGTACTTGAAAATAAATCCTTGGGAATCAAATTGAAATTTGATTCGATGTTTGAAACAAAATTTAGAAATCAATTTAGAAATTGATTTGGTGATTGAAAATAAACCTTTGGGAAATCCATTTGGAAATTGATTTGGGTGTTTGAAACAAATTTGGGAAATCAATATGGAAAATTGATTTGGTGTTGAAAGTGAATAATTGGGAAACGATTTGAAAATCGTATATCAATGGATATTTGGAAATTTGAATTCACAATGGAATTGATAAAGGAAAGGGAAATTGTTTTAAAAATAAATATTGGTTTATTTTTAAAGTGTAAAAAGGGATTTACGGATTTGGAATGTGAATCTAAAATAAATCGAGAAGGGTTTATTAAATTGATCTAAGTGGACCAATTTGAAATGAAAGTGTATTTTCCCTGAAAAGCCGAATATGTTTTGAAAGTAGCTTTTAAAATATAAATTAAAAGTTTTAAGTTGGTTTTAAAAGAATGTTTGGAAAAAATTTATTTACTTGGGTCATTTGAAAATCTTTAAAGTAAAGATTTATCTGATTAATTATAGAAGTGATTATTTAAAGATTTGATTGATATTTGTTTTAGAAAGTGGTTATTTAAATAGTTATACCCGATCTACTAACTTTATTTTAAAGTTAATTTGGATTTGAAGTTTTATATAAGATATTAGTATAATAGTTTCTTAACAAATATTTAAGCAAATGTTTTAAAATAGTTTTATCTAAATGTTTCCAAGTATATATTTTGGACAAGTGATTTGAATTATTTAAAGCACTTGAACTCAGCAGACTTTCAGTGGGAATAAATAATATCGAGAATTTCATTCCGCGAGTGAAAAGTGACTTGAAATTTGTTTTCAGAAGGTCGAAGTGTGAACATATATCTTGCAAAGATATTTTGAAAATAAATAACTGGGGGAAAATTATTTGGAATACAGTAATTGATGTGAATGGTGATTGATAGTTAAATAATCGACTATCAATATTTGCCTTTAAATGGCATTTGAATTTCGATGCGACCGGAGGTCGGATTGCAAGTGGATATCCGAAAACCACATCGAACCTTTGTGATTGTGATGAATCTTTTATTTAAAAGATCGAAGTAGAAACTCTTGTGATTTGTTTGAAATCTGAATGAACACTTATTTTAAAAAATAAGCGCTCGTTATTCGGATTAGCCGGGAGAGGATCTATGTGTCATATAACCCATTCCGAATAATGATACGACGAAATAAGATTGCATTTGAAGACCGGTGGTGAAGACCAGTTATTTGAGAGAATGATAGGATGCCTTATTGATTGTCTCTGCATTGAGTAGCTACGGTATAGAGATTCCCCAAGTGACGGGAAGTCCGATCGGGATTGTGAATTCCTGGATTGCATGGGCTACTTCGAAAGTGCCTTCGGTTCTGTTTGAACCCGGAACAGACTTGTATGGATGTGTGTCTGACGTTACAAATTGAGATGTAAAGCCGGTTTCTATCAAATACATTTCTGTTGGTGGTGGAGAATTTATTCTCTTAGCTTAACAGTCTTCTCTGAGATGTACGAGCATAGAGGTTATGTAGTTGATGGTTACTAGTGATACATTCCCAATTTGGTAATGTGGCATACGAAGTGCTGCTGATCATTTGTTGATCGAAGCATGGCTTTGTGAAAAAGCGTAGCTTTGTGGACGAGACTTTGTCGAGCCTCACAACCTAGAAATGATCGAAACAGGAATGTTGCGGCAAGGTTTTTAGGGGTCACGCCCCTAGGGTATGTCAATTTTCTTCTGGATAATGGTGGTATCATGGTATGGGACCCAGATACTTAACTCATGTTGACACTATAAATTTATTACCGTGTGATGTTGCTTTGTGGTTGAGGATCCTCGGACTAAGGTCGGTAACGACTGGGGATGGCATACTTTTGTGTGGAGTTATCTAGTTACAACTTCATTGCACCGAGAATCGTGAGGTAACTCGGCCTTGTGTTAGCAGAGATCCGGTTAGGTTCTCGGGGCGTCCTTATAGAGGCGTACCCATTTCGGTGTAGGAAGTTCCTTTGCCTGACCATTTGTTGGAAATCCAAAGAAATAATATGCGCCCTGTACGGTTTTAGTTGTATAACCTGTCATGGAATGTGGCGGTAACTTGCTATTGAACATGGTAGCTATAGTAGGCATATGACGAAATGTTGTATGCTGGCTAAGATTAATATTATACTTTCGAAATGTTTTTTTGCACTATGCACTAATAATAATATTGAATTTTTTTTGCGTATTAAGCATTTTTGACTGTCATAAGGAGAAATCTCCTCCAAGTGTGCGTTTGCATTGTGTGTGTGGCGCAAGGCCTTATGGCAGTTTCGTTTTCGAAAGCATAGTGGATTTCTTTTATTTTCTTTGTGAAAATAACTGTTTTTAAGATCTCACACCAGTCCCACGACTGACCTAGAGTTTATTGTTCCCTTTCTAAACTCTGGGTGCCCACAAATTTCCACACGGGCAGCCTAGAGTCAGGTTAGCAGTTATTCGGGAGCGAAGTCAAGAAGTTGCTATGGCAATCAGAAGCAAGCTGGATGGCTAGTATATGTTATATTTCTTCCGCTGTTTGTTGTTGTAGCACTCTGATAATGTAATGTGATGTAATGTAATAACATATATGATTCTTTGTTTTAAAGATTATTCATTTATATATTATATGTTGTTCCGCTGCGAAATGTGAGATTCTATCATTATTTTCTTCTTCTTCTTCTACCTCTTCTTCTTTAAACCCTAAAGATCCGCAAGTTTGTTCCTCTTTGGTTGAATTGTTGTGGGATTTTGCCATCTTAAAAGGGGTACAGATTTGTGGGCCTTTACAGTGGTGGCTAAGTAGAGAAAAATGGCCGGCGGGAACAAGTTGTGGAACTGTGGGGTTGCAGAGGCATATGGGTGGATGGAGAAAGTTTGTGTGGCGAGGTTAGTCGGATTTTGATTGGAGGGGAGGACAGCGGGTGGGTTATGGCTGACGTGAGGCTGCTCAGGGTCGAGCAGCAAAAGGGAGGAAGGTGGCATTTGTTGCTTCATGTTTCAAGTGCAACGGACAAGGCAAAGAGCGTGGAGACAGAGCGGTAATGGGAAGGGCGGAGGCTCGGCATCACCGGTGGATGAAGGATGGAGTGCACTGCTAGTGTGTGGAGGTGCAGTTGGGGAAAAGCGCTCAGGTATGATTATATTATTATTTTTCCTTTTATGTCTAAGAAAGGAAAAAGGATAAAGGTGAAAATGGATTATTCAAATGGAAGGGGAAGGAATATGAGCAGGTTTGAGGAAGACGAAGCATGTTTTAAGGAAACAAAATGTATAACTTTATATATAGTATTATTATATTTGTATAAGAGCTTGAAAAACCCAGAAAGGAAAAGACACCAAAGTGAACTATGTTGGAATCAACGTGGAAAAGCAAAAACCGCCCTGAAATAGTAAAGGCTAGTGGCTATTGATTTTTTACGGTAAATAATTGAATGGTCATGGAAAACAAATGGACTCGAACGGGTACCGATATGGTTGACCGTTACGCGATTTTTGCGTCGTACCGGACACTAAAATGCACAAATGAATATACTATAGATATCAGCATGACGAGACGAATAGAATGGTATGCAGATATCTACGATACGATCATCGTATGAAAAGTCGATATTTTATTGCTAAACTGCTACAAATTCGGCGAAAATAAGATAAATGGGTCTAGGGAAGTCCAAATTTGATGAAACGAATTATGATGACTCGCTCAGAAAATGATCTACATCTTTATTATATAAAAATATTAAAGTTTCAAAAATATTTTATTTTCATCAAATTAATTGATTTTAATTTTAAATTGAAAATTTCACAGAAGAATTTACTTTCATATTTTCCAGTAAAAATTTACCATTTGCTATGATTAAATAGATGTATTCCAAATATTAAATTTTCATTGTCAAATTTAATCATTTAATTTCAAGCAAAATTTCAGTAAATTACATTATAAAAACCGTTAAAATTTATGGGTCGTTACAAGTACCATACTTCAAAAGAGCCTCATAGTTAGCCACGTACTCCACCACTAACGTCTGACTTTGCTTCAAATCAATGAATTTCCTAGCCGTAGCTACTTGCTTTGGCTTATGAAGGAACTTTTGCTCAAAGCGAAGCTGGAACTGATCTCATGTTAACTCGGCCTCATCAATCTCAACCACTAAAAGCTCATTCCAATCTAGTGCCTTTTCCTATTCCAACTAGAAGCAATATGAACCCTTTATTGATCGATGACTCCCATGTAAGCAAAGATGTACTCACATGTCTTGACCCATGCCTGAACTCCAATGATTCCTCATGTGCCCTTGAATGGTTTCCTACCAAGGCTAGCTTAATCATTACACATTCGTGCAACATCAAAGCAAGGAGTAAGAGGGTTAGAAGTTATGGAAGCATTGTATACCTGAATGCTCTGCACTAGCTCTGGCTGACTATCCCAATAATCACTATATACGCTTAGTTTACACTTAGGTAATCTATGCAAAATCCTAGGGATAGGGATGCTAAATTTATCTAAGGCTACTAATTCATGTCTCTCTATATCATATATTGTTCTAAACTGCTCTGATACCAACTATAACACTCCACCTTTATACTCATATGACCAAAGAGTATTACTGTGAAATACTATCTGAAAATAAGAAGAAGGAGGCTAAATGTGGCTTACACAGATGAATATTCCCTTACGCTATTAATGGTACATATCTCGAATCACATTATAAAACCCATATGTAATAAAACCAGTATGTATGTCATATCAACCAAAGCAATAAACACATGTGTTTCTCGAAACATAATAATATATGACACATAAATAATATAACTATAGAATTCAGATTCAAAACATAGCGATAACATATAATATACTAATATTACATGTCCAAAGCAAGTAATAAAATGCTAGTCCAATGCTCACCCTATCAAATATAGATATTATAATCAGATAGATACATCATCATAAATAAATGAGGCTATAAAAACCCATATGGAAACGAGCTTCCATAATTATCCATAAGTAAAGCCGCTACTAGGCACTAGGATCTAAAATATCTCAAGCTGATCTGAGTACTATACAAATTACACATGGGTTGGACAATGTCTAAAATGCACATTAGTGTACATAGGGTGAGATAAATAAGATAATATGATATACATGTCACTCGATATAAGCATCACCCAATCAACATTCATGTCATATAAATACACTACCACCTAGATTATCAACCCCAATAAGAGATGAAGTTTTCGGTTGATGGGCTCTAAGAGGCATATAATAACATACATATAAAGGGAAGATATGTAGACTCAACATGATATACAAGCACCAAAAAAATATCAACGATACGAATACAAAAATAGTAGTTGGGTAAGGGTGATATGGGTGATAGGTTAACATGCATTAATCCCCAACGTCCCGCACAATCATTATCTCATTAATGGGGTCATAAAATTAGAACAATCATTATATATGAACCTACGTAAGTCATCTAGATGGGGACAGACGTACCACAACACCAGTCCAAAAACGCTAATGGATGCAACCCATTTCCTATAGTCCCTTAATTACTCCCAAAATCACAACACCAATATCCATTTGCATGTCATAAACACGACACCGGACTAGGTGAGCATTTGTCACGATTCCTAATTGCCCTTGGAATTGGACTTTCGCTCGATATGTGTCATCTGGGCAATGGCTTAAATGAGAGTAATAACTCTCAGCCTCAATACACACACGATTGACAATACAGATACAAGGCATAACCCTGCTATTAGGATCGCTAGAATGGGTACTAGCCTATCCGATGGATCTTAATCAAGCGCTCTTTATAGTGGTATGAACCTTACGGTCTAGTTTCAAACACTCTCAACCTAACATATCCCAATGAAAGTGTAATATAACTAGGTAAACTTATATATACTTGTCCAACAATCCATAAAGTGATAATACCACTCGATTGCCTAAATCAGCAAATTACCTCTAGATAATTCTTGACGCCCTTGACCTTTGTTAAGCAACATTTACTTACAAATTATAACCATTCGAATATGCAATACCACTTAATGTTATCCATTGTTTACTATATGCTCATAAACTAAACTCATATCACACATGGTATTCTATATAACAAATCCCTAGAATAACCAAAGAAATAACATCGAAAGTCTCATACGAAATCATTTTTTAACCATGTTTATTCAAATTCCTTGCTATATACAAATGACAGTCAACCATCCAATTGTTATAAAAAGAGTTTAAATGTAGAATGCTTATTTTATATTTAAAGTGTGCATATATTTTATTTTAGCAAAATAATATGCATATATTTTAGTTTAGCAAAATAATACTCTTTATATTTATTTGCAATTAAATTCATAATTCAGCGTTCTTTATTAATTACAGAAATAACCATATTTATAAAATCATATTCTTTCATCTTTATTTATATACTAGCATTTCATGACATATCATTACATGTCGAATAATTTTCAATACATCAAATCAAATTTCAATTACCTTTTAAATTTAAATCAACAATAGTTCTAAGAAAAATTACTGAATTAAATTTATAAAATATTTATTTTTATATATAATAAAAGCTTTTACATACATCACCTGTATAATATTTTATTTTTTAAACTAAACTAATACATGCACTGCTTGGAATCTGCTTCTAGGTTGTGCATCGATGCACCAGTGCACTATGCACCGGTGGACCGATCATGGCCTAGAGTGCAAAATTCTAGGTCGTGCATCATTGTTTCAAGCAAATCCAACCACCGACTCATCCTCCTTCATGCCCTAACAGTAGCACCCAAATCCAAACATAAGTATCGCAAATAGTGGGTTCAAGAGGAATGTGAAACTTATAATTAAAATACATAAACATTCAAGATAAAATTCAAGCATCTAGACATGGATATAAGCGAGGAAACACTCCCTTTAGGTAATAAGCCTCTACTGTAGTCTTGCTCCTCCTAGCTCCTCTTCTTCTTTCTACAAATCAAATAAATTCCAAACTTCAACAAGATTCCAACTTCTTCTTGCCAACAGATATAGTATGGAGTTGAGAAGGATATGTGTTTGTGTGTGTGTGTGTATGTATATATATATTTTAGAATTTGTAAGGATTTATTATTATTTTATTTTTGAATTTAAGAGGGAGGGGATTAGTGCTTCATAATTGAGAGATTACAGATGGAGGTGGAAATGCTTATAAGAGATGGAAATATGAAGATAAAGGGTAGTTTTTGGATTCCTCAGAAGGTGAAAGATTTTTTTGTAAGCATGGGAAAGAGCTAATCAGCTTTCTTTTATTTTTTTCAATTCTTTCTTCCTTCACTAAGCTATTTATGTATCCTGCTAACTTTGCCCAAACTTCAAATAAAATTCATATTTATTCCCTATACAATTCGTAATTTTTCATAAATTATTATTTATAAATTTTGCTAGTTAAATAGTCATTTCTTTGTTTTCTTATTAAAGCTCAACTTCAGTGATAAACCTCTGAAAGTGAAATTCAAACTGGCCCACTTTAAAAATAAGTTTCTTATCTTATCTGTGTGTAGGTGCATGTATTATTTTGGAATGTGCAAAAAGTAGTTGGTATACCTATTGTTTATAGATGAGATATAAGGAAGTTTATCTATGGTTTAAAGGATACAGATATTATGATGGATGTTTAGTTAGCACGTGATTATCACATATGCTATTATTTAGTAGTTCGGTGTGATGGTGATACCCTATTATTTTGTTTATATCTGTTTGTTTAGACGAGCTACATGATTTTTTTCATTGTGAATTCATGTTTGGATTAAAACAAATTTTGTTTGAGGACTTTAGTTATAGGAAGTTATGGTTATACTATTGAGGTGCATGATATGAATTACAGAAGGAGTTGCTCTACACCCTTCATTAATGGAGTGTTACTTTTACATGCAATGGTTTGTATGGTAAGATTGAGGAAATGTATGTGTTACTATACTATATGTGTTGAATTCAGCATTATGAATGAATAGTAGTGTGCCATAACTAGTTAGGATATGTTGCAGCTTTATACTATTTATATGTATATTTTTATGATTGGCATACTTCCCCATGTTTTATGATCAAACCCATGATGATGTTTTGTTGATTTGATCGAGGGTTGTGCTTGTGTAATTATTAGGGCATTATTCTTTAAGTAGGGAGAATGTGATGATCCATAAATTCGACATAATTAATATTGAATTAATTGAAATTGAATTATAATTAAAGGATAAATCGTATATCATCATAGCCATTACTTAGGTCTTTTCTGTGTAGTTAAAACGCTTAGCGTTTCTATAACGGTAGCAATGCAAAAAGTTCTAGTGGGGATAAAGTCGAAAAAAGCGGAGGTGCAAAAAGCTTCATTGGATATAAAAACAAATATTTTAAATTAGTTTGTTCTCATTCTCATACCAATTGTATAGAAAAAAGAAATATTATTTAAGTTTATACAACAAATTGAAGAATTATCATAATTTATGCATATTAGATTCGGTGACTGTAATAGATATCTAACTTATATTGGCACTTATACCTTAAAATTAGATCTTTACCCAAATTTGTTGATTTGGTTTGAAAGAAAATTAGTCAAATCAATTTTTGTATATCAATGTTGCTAAAATGGATGTTAAAAATCCATGACTTAGTAGGTGTAGCGAAAAATAGTAGGGCTTAAGGAGATTTATTGTTTAATAGTGCTAAGCCGAAATAATGTAGCGATCAAGAGCACTACAGCCTATAGCGGGGATTTTATAGGACTTTAGCTGGGTTTTAACTGCACATGGTATTTTCAAGCTTACCAGTTTTGATTGTTAAATTTTAATTCGTATTCTGAGAGATAGATTGTTTTACAAGTTAAAAATGAAGTACATAGCTATTACGGACCAAACTGGGTACACAGACCAAAACCTAACTTAACTACAATATAAATGAGGCTATAGAACCCTAGTCGTTACCTATATTCCCATTTTTAGCCCTAATCTAGAAATCCCCTAATCTCTCTCTAGTGGTAGGTCAAACATTAATGAAAATATCATTTAAATATTCAAGTTCCCAAAACCTTCTTTAACAATAAATCAATTCAACGCCCTCAATGAGTAAAAGAGACATGAAATGTTCATTTTTAGAATGGCATTCAAGTTAGGCAGAAATTAACAAACAATTCTTAGACATATGTTCTAATGTTTTCTGATTTAATGGTGAAATGGCGATCAACTGATGATTAGAGGGTACTATTGCATAGAAGACAACGAATGGGACACATCATTGGTGTTTGATCTATCGATGAGGTGGCTAGAATAATTAAAATATGTAAAGAAACCCTATTGGCAGTGTTGATGTTTTAGTGATGTTGGAGGCCCAACGAGGAGTCAAAATCGAAGGCGAGGACAAGAGGAGTCCAACGGCCATCGTCGATCATCGATCGAAGCATGGAGGCAATAGGAAATGTGGTCAATGTTAGGCGGATCTGGTCAAGATTAGTCAAAGAGGGCGGATCTAGTCAAAGCGAGGTAATGTAGCACGATGGTAATTTTGTAGATAAGTCCAAATATTTTTATTAATTATAGATTAAACTCTAAAATTTCTAATCTCCATAAACTTTGTGTACAAACTTCGATTCAATTGTGATTTGTTCCATTTGACTCATAAAGAAATTTGAATAATTTGTCATGCGGTTTCCTAAGTTTTGAGGCTATTTGGAAAAGCATTTTGATATGATTATTTAATATTAAATAATTAAGTTTTAGAAAAGTTAAATAGATATCCATCGATGAAAATTTAGTATTTGTGGATTTGTTGTGCTTCATTAATGATTGTTTGGTTGTTATTATGTTTCGGATGTATCGTTCCTTGATTGGACTATTTATTTGTATAATGGGTTTTTAATTATAAATAATAATGAATTTGAATGGAATAAAAATAATAAATTGAAATAAAATGTGTGATTTGTGAAATAATGGTTAAACAAATAAATGAAAGATTACGTTATTACTAATTTTTGGATGATATTTGTAAATAACTGTGATTAAACAAATTAAAGTAAAATTAATGACAGAAATTTAATAAGGTTATTTTTTATGAATTTTTTGGAAAGTACATAAAGAATAGCAAAAAGTTTATTTTAAATAAAATTTGAGGACATTATGGTTATTTATAAAATAAGTAAGATTTACAATTTATAATATAATTTTGTAAAAGTTATACTCTTTTGAGTAAATGACACTATAATTGATTTTAAACTGTTGATTAAAGAAGTTATTATTAATTGTTTGGATAATAAAATAAAATATATCTTATAAATAATAATAGTAGTAGAAGTAAAAGTACATTTCGAAAAGTGTTTTGGTTAACTATTACTATTTTAAGACAAATAACAATTAAAGGAGTTTTGAAGTATAATGTGGTGTGTCGTTACCCTTGAGTTAAATAGTAATAAACTGGAAAAATGTCGAAGAGGTTTTAATATTTTTTTGATGGAAACAATATTATTATTGTTCTGAAAAGTAATTTGAAGTAAATTACTATTTATGATTAAAATGCAATGTTTTAAGGTGTATTAAGATATAGAAGTATAACAAGGGATTTTGAAAGTATATTGTATGTTTTTAGGGATTACTATTGTTTGTTATGAAATAAATAAAGGATCTTTTATAATAAATAATAATAAAACAATATTATACTTAAAGGAGCAATGAACGTGAAAATGTTACTTTGGACGATTATAAAATAATGATTATGGGTTGCAATTATAAAATATTTTTATTGTACAATGATGAAATATCTTTTGATGAGTGTGAGATATTTTACCATTATTACTACCAAACCATGGGTAGCTAATTATGGTTCTTGGTTGTTTAGATGATATTGAAGTTTGTGTTACTAATGTCGATTGGAAATTACACATTTGATGATTTAATGTTTTTTTTACCGATGTTGATGTTTAGTACACAATTGATGATTTGATATTTGTATTACTAATATTGATTAATTAGAGCGCATTGGATGAGATTGGAGTTATATTACTAGTAATGAAGGAATAGTATACATGTTTAATTTATACCTGCATTGATGATGTATTACTAATAGTTGACGATTGGTATATATATAAATATATTTGTGTTTTTTTGCTTATTTGATGATTGGGATTGACAACTAGTATTGTTGATGTTTAATGGATGTGTGTTATAAATGTTATCACCATATATAATTATTGATTATGATGGTTTAGTAGGAGTAGATTTCCTTCTTGCATTGTTACATTGGTTGCATTGATTGACTAGTTCCATGGATATTATGGTTGTTATGTACTATTAAGTATATAGATGTAAAAGAACAGCAAGAAATAATAGTACGCGAGCTTAATTCCGAAAGACTACGTACGAAATCTTTTTCCATGCAATAGCACTCTGTCCCTTATGATTAGGGCGTATAGAAATTGACACAATCCAAACATAGTTGAAACCTTTTTTCTCTTTCTTGTCTACTTAAATTATTTTCTCGTATTATTATTGTATTCCACTTTATAGATTTAATATGACCAAGGTAAGGGAAAAATAAAGATGTTTTATTTATTTATTTTGTTAGATCTTTTATATTTGAAGTACTCATATTCATTGTAGAGAAAAGTATCTATATATATTTGGTCATGATGTTTTGTTGATCATTGATTTTGAATTGTATCTATTTTTAATGCCTAAGATTGGTAAGTAGATGTATTTGATGGCATTTGTCACTACTTTTTGATGTGACAAATATTGTATCATCACACATGGTATCAAAGCTTTGGTCTAGTGAACCCAAAGCCTTATGTAGGTTCAAACACTAAAGTAGAATAATTTATACCACAGGTTGGATTAAAATAAAGGATGAGAGAGCGTTATGATTTTTTATTGTATAATTTGTGTGTGTGGGTTGTTTGTGTACCCACTAATAGCTCACCTTAAAACGATGTTTATTTATGATGACCTTTGTATGGAAGGCAAATGAAACATGAGCAGGGTAGGAATAACACTTATAGGTTAGATTAAGTGTTGGTTCTAACTGGAGTGACACACATAATATGTTAAATTATAATTGAAACCCATCCTTAATATAATGGACCACATAAACTAAGTGGCATTTGTTGAGAAGTTATCTTAAATACACATATGTGGTTTTAATTAAAAATGGAAAATGTACGTTTTAGAAATAAAATATTTTATGGAAAAAAATTATATGCATAAAAATTACCATTTAATTTCATTAATGAAATATTTTTATAAAGGTACTTTCTTGAAAAAATGGTTATAATGAAAATATTTTATTTTTTTGGATGGATGTTCGGTTTAGAATATTTGACACACACACACATATGTATGTATATATTTTGGCAGAAATTACTTTGATGTAATTATTTAGTTAAATTTGTTCTTTTATTGAATTTGTCTATTGAAAGATATACATGTATATATATAGTGAAAAGTGTTTTATATTAGTATTATGATTTGAGAAAGCTTTATTAAAGGTATTTTGTTAATGGACATTTGTAAAAAATTCTTATTTGAGCAGGGGGAATGATTTTGTTGAAATATATTTCATAATAAATACAATACAATTTGTGGGGAATTATTTTAAGACAATATTTTATGGAAAATCTATTTTGGTAATAAAAAATATCATGATCTAAAATGCTTTTAAATGCACATTATTTGAAATATCTGCAAAGAGCCCTTAATTGGCAAGAAAAAATACTCTAAAGTATTCTTCAGAATAAAGATAATATGACTTGAAGATGTTTATTTTAAAGATGTATTAGAAAAAAAATCTACTTTCACCAAAGGGTAATTTATTCTAAAGGAATGATTTAAATTTGGAAATATTTTGGTAGGAATACTTCTATTTGAGAAAAGCGTTTTATCTAAAAAAAATATCTTTTATTCTAGAAAATTTTGTTTAAAAATTGATTCTAGTTGCAAGCACTTTCATTTAAAGGCCACTCTTTTATTAAAGACATTTTGCACTGATTTTTTTTTTTTGGTTGAACGAATTTGGATGGAAATATACCTAACTTTTAATATGTTTTGTTAATGGTATATTTGAAAATATATTATATAGAAAAGATTGATTATAAATATATAGTTTTGAAATATTTTAAGGAAATATTTTACAAAGACAAAATGGGTTGATTTAGAAGGATATTATCATTTTAAAAGGAATATTTTTTTGAGATTAAATAAATGAAGGTGCTTTTATAGTAAACAATAATAAAAAGATTTTATAATTAAGAGGATAATAACAATGGATGTATTATTTTGGATGATTGTAAAAAAATTGATTGATTAATGGTTGTAATAACCAAATATATTTGTTGTACGATAATGAAATTGAATTTTGACGAGTATGCAATATTCTACCATTATTTATTACCGGATGATGGATAACTAATCATGGCTCTTGATTGGTTGGATGATATTGATGTTTGTGTTACTAATCTTGATTGGTTAGTACACATTTAATGATTTGATGTTTCTGTTACCAATGTTGATGGTTAGTACACATTTGATTATTTTGACATGTGTTACTAATGTTGATTGATTAATACCCATTACATGAGATTGGGATTATGTTACTGGTGTAAAGTAATAGTACACATCTATCCAATTCATACTTGCATTGATGATGTATTACTAACAGTTAATTATTAGTATGTATGTAAGTATATTGTGTTGTTGGCTTCTTTGACAATTACGGTTGACATTGAGTACTGTTAATGTTTGATGGCTATATGCTATTATTGTTATTACCACATTGGGTGATTGATTATGACGTTTTAGTAGGAGTAGTGATTTATATTTGCATTGTTTTATAGATTGCACTGGTTGCATAGGTCGCATGGATGCAATGGTTGTTATAAACTAACAAGTATTTTGATGCAGGAGAAGAGAAGAAAATGGTACTACATGAGATTGACGCCAAAAGAGTATGTTGGAAATATTTTTATATGCAATAGATCTCGTCTCCTTTGTGGTTAAAGAGTATAGAAATTGACACAGTCCAAACGTCGATGAAGTAATTTTTTTTCTTCCTTATCTTCCAAAATTATTTTCATGTATTACAATTGTATTCCTCTTTATGGACTTAATAATGCTTAATGTGTAGGAAACAAAAACGTTTTATTTATTTATTTACTTTATTAGAACTTGTGTATTCAAAGTTCATTTATTCATTATTGAGATATGTATCTATTTAAATTCATTGAGATTTTTCCTTTTTGTTTCCATATTTATCTTAGATTTAAATTATAAAACCCATGGTCTACTTTTTTAACACCTAAAATTATTGTTAGAAATAGTGGGTCATTGCATAAATGTTATAAAAAAAATAGATCATCTGTAAATAACATATGTATATAAACTTAAAACCCACTAACGATTTAAAAATAGACATGTATGTATGCCATATATATATGATATGGCATATAATACATGTATTTTATATAACAAAAAATATCATTTAAATATTGATAGATACATTACTATTAAATTTAATACCGCTCTTAAAATATTATGTTATTGAAATATGATTTGTCCTCCATTATTTACATTTAGGTAGATTACCCTTGTATTTATAGTTGTTGGTACTCCCTAAACTATATAATATGAATAGTAGTATCTTACATGTTTCGAGACTGTTAAGTATGATACATGCCCTTGTTGGTGCTCCCCAAGGAATACATAATTAATATTTAGATTATTATGCAAAAATGCATTGGAGTGAACGATGTACTACATGACTTATTAGTACAGCCTAAGGCCATGAAAGGATCAAAGGAAAAGATAACGATTAGGAATTATGTATTACCAAAATGGAAACATGTTACCTTCCACCTGTGGGGGTTGCGATTTGTTAGTACACGCAAAGTGCAACATGATAAATAGATCCTAACAACCATTAGAGAAATAGAAAAATTTATGTATCTCTTTTAGGGTCTAAAGATATAAAAAATATACTAGAAGCCTTGTTAGATAATTTGAACAAATCAAAATTAACCAACCTAATAGGTATAAGACATATGTGATATTATAGTAGCCTACTTTAATAAATTTGTTTCATTGATGTATTTGATAATATTGTTTACGATTAGAATATACTAAACAAACTTAATTAAAGATTGGTATAGAAATGTAAAAATATATTTGCCAAAAATACAAAAGATCCGATCCATGTTGAATAACATACAAAAGTTATATAGTGAACGGTAGTGTTGTTCCACAAGATATGAATTTTCTATGAGGTTGTTTCATTCGAAATAAGCAAGTAAAACAAAGTGCGAGGTCATGTATTCAATACAATTGAATACAACGAGGATCTTGTTATATTTGAAACAACACTAGACCAAGGACTACAAAAGACCCATGAATTGGGTTATTGAAATGCTAGTTATGATCATTTTACCTAAGTGTAACTTATTCGATCTGTTGAATATGTTAGGGATAAACGAACACACTTTCATAAAGAAATTCAGTGTATTCTTGTAGTTATGAGTTTCTTTTAAAGGATTTGAACATTTTAAAGAGAAAGGAAAAAAAATCTAAGAGTGGATGTAATATTGGCACTATAGCGAACCATAGATTTTCGACCTTCGAAAATCAACATCAATACATTCACCGTATAGCATACCGGATATTCAAGTGCCAGAGATACCAGATCATTATGGGTGAAGAAGGAAGAGATAGAGGAAAATATTAACAATAACTCATAAAATCTCATAATAGCAATGGAGCAAAGTATAATATATAATACTAGATCTTTACACAAGAGAACTGTAACTGTTAATATAAATACAATCATCAGAGTACAACAATCAATAAATCAATATGGACAGTTATAATAAATTATCCTCACAAGTGCTGAATATACAGCATACACACACAATGGAATATAATCAAGTACGTGGAATACGCCTGAGACTCCCCCAGCCCGTCTCTTGAGCTCCATAGCATCCTAACCTGAATATGTAATACTCATTTTGACAAGAGCATTATGATACAATAACACCCGAGTCTGTAATATCCCAGAATTTCAAACCAAATTTAAATGTGATAATCTCCATTATAAATTAATTAAAATTGATAAAATCGATATTTTAAACAATAATAATAATTGTTGTATATATATATATTGATTTTAAATATAATTTTTATATACAAATGAAATTTGGATTTGTTAAAGTTATATGTACATATCAAATTGATTTATCAATTGAATTTGAAATTTAATTTGAATTTGAATATTTGAATTGAAATTCAAAAGATAGTTATTTATATCTTAAATTATACTTTGGTTTTAAAGTATATTTTCATGATTTTTTATTTAGGATATAAATTTTTATTAATTTCTTTTTTAACAAATTTATTTATATAAATTAAATATGTGTTTATAAATTGGAAAAAATAATTTTAAAAGCTTTTTAAAATCTAATTTTGCATGAAAAATACATGTGTTAATTTGTAAATATCTCTAACAACATGTGTTAAGAAATTAAGCAAGTTTAGTGACAAGTGTCGTATTTTTTTAATTTTATTTTCTTTAATTTTAATAGATCAAAAATTAAATCTATATAACTTTACTTCTTCATCTTCATTCATTTTTCCATCTCATTTTTTTAGAAGAAAAAAAAGGAAACTGTAAACAAACTACAACAGCTTTCAAATAGATTCAAAGAACAGGATCAACTTAGTTTAACAGCAAAGCTTAACAAATGCAAGAATCAAGATTTAAATTCAACAACAATTTTACAAATCTTCAACAAGCAAGGATCATCTCATCATAAGTTTAACTCAAGTACAATCATACAGCAGGATTCCAGAACCCAAAAATCAAACTTGTTCTCTATTTTCAGGAAATAGGTGAGTAGACTTCCTCTACAAGGTTTTAAATCTATTTTAATTTGTTTGAATGGAATGAATATTTGAGATTATGTGTGAGATTTGTTTGTATGGCTGTAAATATTTCCTATATATATATATATATATATATATATATATATATATGTATGTGAAAGAAAATGGAATGCATGTCTGTGACCAGGTTTACACATGCCCTGTTAAAAATTTACAGGATTGATTGAATTAATTTTTTTATATCTTTTTCCCTGATCTCTGTGAACTCATGTTGTTTAAAAGAAATTTGTTTGTGATGACACCATACAAGTTTTTAAAATGAAAACAAGTAAAAATAGTAAGCAATTTAACTGGAAATTGAAAATTTACAGTGGAAGCTTATTTAAATCGAAAACACAAGTTATAAATTTTCAAGTTTTGATTCATAAATTGGAATAGTATATGGATAACTTGATTTTTGATATCAATATGGCGATTTTTAGATTGGTAAATTTAGAGAATTTGAGGGATGAACGAATTTCGTTCGGAAATTAATTTCTGGCGATCTCGTCGCCGTGGAATGGTACGACCAAGATTAAAAAGGGGTGGTGGTCCTAGGGTAGGTGCCGACCGTGGCAGAATCATGGCTTTAGACTTGGATTGTGAGAGCGAGTGGATTATAGGGTTTTGGGGAAGTTTTGGAATGCAGATGAACGCTACGGATCTGGGTGACATTGGGGCAACCGGAAGTCGAAGGGTTTGGCACGGTGATAGTTATATGAGTGGACTTCTGATTTAGGTAGGTGATGTTTGATGAAGTGGTCGGTCGACGTTGAGGCGGATTGATTTGAGAGGGTAGGTCGATTCTCAGTGTTACTGAAAGGTTGATTTTCGATCGATTTTCGATCGAAGAACTGTGTGCATCGATGAAGTGGTTGATTTGGAGCATGAGAAGGATGGAGACTGGGTTTAAGTGTCGCATCTGTGTGATGGTCGGAGGAGAGGTTGTGCATGTGCACAGCGTGCACGATGGGGATCAGAACTGGAATTGAATCGGGTATGGAGGTTTGGGTTCGATCTGGTTCGCTTTCTGTTCGAGGTTATTCGTTGTTCGACGAGTTGAACGACGAGTTGAACGGTGGGTTGAACGGAGTTGTTACAACTCGAATTTGCATTGTGTTCATGGTGAAGGAACTGATGTCAGGGTCGTGTGTTTTGGAGAAGGAAGGATGGAATTTGAGAAGAAGGGGGTTACTCGATGTTCAACTCGAGTAAATGTGGGGCTGTCTCGAAGTGATGTAGTTAACAAGGAGCTCGGGTTTTGATACGAGAAGAATAAGATCTGGCTCGGTTAGCTTCGTTAGTGTATTAACTTTGATAATAAAGGTAAGATAAGTTTTGTAACAGTAAAATCTTATTAACCTGTTTTTTTTAATAAAGTTTTAGTAAATTAAATTCCTAAGTATCACAAGATAAAATGAAGTGATGGAATTAGATATGTGTTTTAATAACTAGTGGTTATGAAATGATTAATTAAAGAAATTAAGTTGAGAAACTTAATTAGTTAACTAATTATGGATAATCACTAAGGAAATTGATTTGGTATAATTACTTACTGAAAATTTTAAATATAATTACTTAGGGTAAGTAATTAAAGAGTAATTATTGGAAGTAATGGATAGAAAAGGAAATTTCTTAATAAAAAGGTAATTAGTGGTTAATGACTTAATGGAAGTGCTTAAGGATCAAATTACTAAGCATAATTAGATTTATGTAAGCAATTAACTAATTTAACTGATTTAAGATATCATTTAATGATTGGTTAAGTATAATTATTTAATGTAATTAGTGAAGTATAATTACTTAGTAATAGATAATTACTGGATGTAATTAATTCAAGGGGCATTACTTAATGGAATTTATTAAGGATTAATTTCTTAGTGCAATTAATTAAGGATATTAATTACGGATTAGTTAATTAATGAGTATTGATTAATTAAAGGATAATTAATCAATGTAAGTGATTATAGGATAATTGATTTGAGTAGTTAATTAAGGATGAATGTGATTAATGTGAAAGGGTGAAGATTAATTAATTTGTGGTAAATTAATTTAAGGTTAATTACTGAATGTAATTAGAAAGGATAATTAAGGGATGAGTAATTTTAAGTTTGTAATTAAATATTTGTTAAGTAAGCAAGATTAAAGGTAATTAAAAGGAATGAGGTGACTAACTAATCTTGTTTATGAATGATTGATTGATATTTCTGTATGAAATGTTTATGATATGATATGTTTGTCTCGAATGGTAATATGTGGTTATCTATGATGAATTGCTTGTAAAAGTGACATCCAATATTTTAAATTTAATCATTTGAATAACTTGGGTTAAGATGACATTGCATTCGAAGAGACCGGAGTCGGATATTAGTTAATACCTGAAACCACTTTGATTCTTCATAGATTGATATGTGAAATCAATAGGCTGGTATGGAATGATTTAAGTGAATCGGACCATTTAATCTAATTTGTTGGTACTTAGAAATTGATGTCTGAAATAAGTGATGTCTATAACAAATTGTGAATTTATAAATGATACGAGTTACCCCGGGTTTTATGTAAGTTTATGTTGTTGTATTCCATGTTAGATGGGTTAATTCACGCTGGTTTCCAACCTGACCCAGGTGTTACTTTGATGTAATGCTCGGGTCAGACCGAGTATTACAGATTTTCAGGTAAGGACGTTCTGGAGCTCAGGAGGCGAGCTGGATGGCAGGAACGTATGGAGTGTTTTCTGTTGTGATAAGTTGTTGTATAAGTAGGCATGTTGTTATAACTATCCAGTGGTTGTAAATGAATGTAACTATGATGTATTAAAGTGTAATTTGACGAGTACAGTTTCCTTTGTATAACTATTATTATTTGATATATATTTTGTCCGCTGCGAATGTGAGATGTTGGTGTTTCTATTATTCTTTTTCTTCTATCTCTTTCTTCTATTCCCTAACTATCTGAAGTTTTCAAAATCGAAAATTCCAGGTCGTTACATTTGGTATTGGAGCCAGGTTAAGCTAGAACCTTGGCACTAGTGGGATTACTCATTAAGGATAGGGTCAATGGTACCCTGGAATGAGTTGAGTGTGTATATATATGAGAGCGTACTTGTTATTTTCTTATATAAAGATTTTAAATGATTTTACATAAGAAAATATTTAGATATATAAAGCAATATTTCTTTCTAATAAATATTAAAGTAATTGGTTGTTAAATTATTGGAATTAAGTTAAGTGGAAATACAAATACAACCAAGCTGAAATTGAATAAAGATAAGTTTGAAATGGATCCAAACTGAAATTAAAATCTTGAAATTGAGGAAGAGTTTAAAATAAGATGAATTAGAATTGGTTTCAAACCAGAAAATAGAATGGTTATTGTGTTTAATAATGGGATGATTGTTTTTCAATAAACAATAAAATGTTTTAAGGAAGTAACCATTTGATGAGAATAACTTGTAAATTAGAAAGGATGTAAATTAAAGTGAGATTCAAATTGTGAAGTTCTGAATTCTAAATTTAAATATTTGAAATTGTTTTCAAAATGTTAAAGGAAATTAATATGTATACTTGTGGATATACATAATATTAAAGATGATATGACATAAACTCTAAAATGTTGAGTTTCAAATTTGGAATGAGGGTGATACCCAAAAGTGATAAGTTTTTGAACTTATAAGTGGAAAGAATTTTGCGATTTGATATAGAGAATTCAAAATTGTGTAAGGTTAACGGGATTAATTGAATTTAACTCGGAGGAAGTTAAATAAGTTTGAATGAACAATTTGATTTGGAAATTTCAAGATGAAATTGGGATTTAACTTAGGAAGTTAAATGGTTAATTTGAATTGGGAGTTTGTGTGATCTCAATATGGGTTTGAGATCTGGAAATTGGGAATGGATGGATGTTTTAAAATAATTTGAATGATACCATCCTGTTGTTATTAATAATCTTTAAGCTGAAATTGGATTTGTTTAAATGAATGAGGAAATGGGGTGTGGTAATATATCCATTATTAAGATAAAATGGAATCATTTTGGACTTAAGATTTGAATGTTTAAGATAAAACTTCAAAGGTTTGGTTTCAAAATTGAAAATTTGGTGATAAATGGAATTTCAAAGATTTAGTTGTTAAAAAAAAGGATTTGAATTATTATTTGAACTTTGAAATAAGTTTAAAATGGAATTTGGATTCAGAATTAAATGGTATAAAGATATAAGTTGATTTGATTTAAAGGATTAAATCAACATCTAAAAATTTAACTCGAATTTATATAATTCGGGATGGTTTAAATTTGAAATTTGAATTGAATTGAATTAGTTCAAATTGAATCTGATTTTAATTAATTGGAATTGTGATTGATGTATAAGTTTAAAAATTCAAATGGAAATTTGAATTGGATTAATTTGAAATGAAATTAAAGTTGAATGTGTTCAAAATTCAAATGGGAATTGGGATTAATTCAAACTGAAATTGATATGAATTGAAATTGTGTGATAAACCAGATTTTAGTCATCTTATAATTGAATTAATTAACTGATTCTATTCATTTGAACCAATAAAATGTGATAAATAAAGATGTTTGGACGTATATATAAGTGACTTTGAAACTATAATAATAATTGAATTAAAATAAGGAATCGCTTTAGTAAATAAATAAATATGTAAATAGGTATATGCAAAAACTTATCATATGATAACTATTCTATTTTCATACATACATTTAAGGTTTATGAATGAAACTTGGATTTAAAAATTAAAAATATATATATACATATATATCTTGAGAATGTGATAATTTATTTAAGTATAAATTAGTATCAATTTTTTTTTTCTTAAAGGTTATATAAGTACAAATAAAGGAGAAGTATAAATATAAATTTATATAATAACTTAAGTTTATATAGGATTTAACAAAGATTAATACCTTCTTTTAATACATGTACAAGTCATATATGTGTAAAAATGTTAACATAAGAATATAATATGAAATTGAAAGAAAAATTATTATATAAATTTATGTAAAATTACAAGTGTAATGGGAATAATATCATGCATAGACAAATGTAAGGTAAGTATCATACAATGTAACAAGTGTCATTTATTCTTTTAGAATTAATAAATAAAATGAAAAGAAGAAGCTACATTTGTATACATAAATTTCTATTCTTTTTTTTTCTTTTTTCTCTTTCTTTCATACTATATATGTGCCTAAAAACCTGAAAGAAAAAAAAAGCAAACAGATCTATTACAAAATACAATCTGAAGCATTTCAAAAGCAAACAACTTCAGTTTGCAAAATCCTAGGAACTTTAAGCTAGGAAATCAAAAAATAAGATTTGTTTACAAGCCTGTGAATCACTTGGATCAAACCCTGAAGTAAAGCAAAGTTAAAGCAATAAAAAAAAACTACAGCAAGCTAATACAACGTCTCAAGAATGAAATTTGCAGACCAGATTCAAATGAAAAAAAAATCAAGCTTTGGATTCAAGTTAACAAATCAAAGCCTGCAAGCACTTCCTCAACCTGGAATCTATTCAAGAGCAAGCTCGAAATCAAGTTTTAGGTCACTTTCAACAAGTTTCTATAGCATGCTACAATAGTTTTTAAATCAAATATTTACAGCAACTCAGAGTTTTAAGGATTTGGAAGTTTTTCAAAAAAAAAAGAGGGACTACTACATATTCCAGTTGCAAAACCAAAGCAACATGTAGTTTCCATATCAGGAGCTTTTCAGTTTAAAAGCAGTTCATGTTACAAAGCTTAAAACTGCTTCAATACCTGTTCTGTTCAACAAGAGAGGTGAGTAAATCTTTTCATCCCTTTTTAAGACAGTTTATATCTATGATGTTGCTTAAATGTTGTGATGGAATTTATTTTCAAATATGTTTTGTATATGCATATAAATGTGAATGCATGTATGTATGATATGCCTGTATTTACTCCTCTGTCTATTTATAGGCTATAGGAAAAATAAATAAAAATAAAAATAGTTTCAAATCTCTTCCTGTGATCGAATTTAAGCTTCGATCTTTAAATGAAAGATGATTGAATGGTTATAACTTTATTCTTAAAAATAATTTCAAATCTCTTCCTGTGATCGAATTTAAGCTTCGATCTTTAAATGAAAGATGATTGAATGGTTATAACTTTATTCTTAAAAATAATTTCAAAGGGTTATATTAAGGCATTATTTCAAAAATTGGAATTTTACAGTAAATCCAAATATATATGTCAAAAATAAATCATCATAATTTAGTAATTTGAATTTCAGAACTAATTAGTAATGAAAGATGATGATTTTAGGAAGTAAAATTAGGATTTTTAGTATAGTGATTGTTCGGTTATGCTATAATGATCAATATTGGGTTTATGGTCGATCAAAGTCGATCGGAGGCGAGTTAGTGGTCGAAACTTAGGCTAGAGGAGGATGAGGAGTAGGGGAGCTCGAGAAAAATGGTGTGGATTTTTCTGATGGCCAAAGTTAGTTGATGAAGGTGATTTAGGGTTAGATGACCTGATTGGGATGTCGGGGTAATCGAGGTTGGTGCATCGACAACGATGGACTGGACTCATTCGCATGTGGGGAAAATGGTTCGTCATGGAGTGGTATGGCTTCGGTGTGGTCGGCGGGAATATCAATGATCAGAGGTGATGGCTAGGAGGGTTTTTCCGATCGATGTGGGTTTCTGTGCGCGTTCGCTCTCTTCGATTTTGATTGCTTGATGGGATCGTAAATCTGGGCGGTCGAGGGGGATGGTGAGGTGGTGTGTGACTTGTCGAGAGTCGAGGCATCGATATACGGTGGTCGGCACGGCCGTGCATGTGCACGCGTTTCCGTTCGTACCTGAGTTGGTTTGGGCTGTGGGAATGATGAAGTCTTCTCGTATGTTGCTCGAGATTTTTGCGGGGTCGACTCGGGGAAGATGGTGAACGCGAATGACTCGTGTTTGCACTGGGTTTTCATTTATTTGGCTCGGGTTCCCTGTGTAAACGAACTTGTTTTTTAAAAAAAAAATGCAAGAAAAATTCAAGTTTTTAAGCTTTAAGAAGAAGTTACATAATTTAAAGGTAAAAGCAAATATAAGTTTCAAAGTTAAAAGTACAAATTATATAAAATTTCTAAGGAAATATAAATCAAGTTTTAAATGTATTTCCAAAGTTATAATTTTTCAAATTGTTGTATTGAGTGATTATTTAATAAGTTAAATCCTATATGCTTTAAGATAAAATTTACATTGTGATTAAATGGAATACAGTATATTATATATTATGGATGGTTAATTTATCAAGGTATGACTAATTAATTAAAGGTTAATTATTTTGTGGAATCAATTTAAAAATTGATTTATTAATATGATTAATTAATTAAGTTATTAATTAAAAGATGACTAATCAAGGATTAATCACTTGATGTGATTGATTAATGATAATTACTTCGGTTAAAGATAATTTGTTAAAGAATTATTTATATAGTGTAATTAATCGAGGATTGATTAATTTAAGGATTTAATAACTTAGGAATAAATTAAAAGTCAATCAATGAATGTGATTTATGAAAGAATAATTAATAAATAACTATAGAATAATTAATCAGGGTAATTAATTAAGGAATTAATTACCCGATGTAATTAATTGAGTTGATGTGGTTAATTTTAGTCAATTAACTAAGTTTAATTAATTAAAGGTAGTCACTTGGTGATTGGATAAATATAATTACTTAAGGTAATTAATGAAGTGTAATTACTTAGCGAAGAAATTAATCGAGGATTATTGGATGTAATTAATTTCCCAAGAGGGAGTATTTAAAGGATAATTACTTTATGGAAGAAATTAAGTCATAATTACTCAGTGTAATTAAAGGATTAATTAATATAATTAATCAAGGAGTTAGTTTAATCCATGGAGTAATTAAGGAAAGTTAATTAATGATTTTGATTAATCAAGATTGATTAATTAATTAAGTTAAAGGTTAATTATTAAATGAAAGTTAATAATAATTAACTAATGGAAGTAATTGAGGATCATTAATTAACGTAATTAATGAAGTGATCAATCTATCTTATCAATGATTGAATAATGGTTAGTGCTTTGGACTGGTCGATATCTTTGATATGAATTGCTTTGTGATATGATATGTTGAATGGATGGTGATAATATGATTATCTATCAATTATGAGTTGATGTGTAAAAATGTTATATGGTAACTTAATGTTGAAGTGTATTTAATTGGATAATTTTGGTTAGGATGACTTTGGATTCGAAGAGACCGGAGTCGGGTATAGTGAATACCCGAAACCACTTCGATTCCTTATAGATTGATATGTGGAATCAATATGCTGATATGGAATGATTTAAGTAGGTTGGACCGTTTATTCTAAGTTTGGCACTTAGAAATTGACGTGTGAAATAAGTATTGTCAGTAACGGCTTTTGAAGTTGTAAATTGATGAGTTACCCCGGGTTTATATAAGTTGCATGCTTTTGTATTCTTGTTAGATGGGTTTACTCACGCTGGTTTCCAGCCTGACCGGGGTGTTACTTTGACGTAATGCTCGGGTCAGACCAAGTATTACAGATTTTCAGGTAAGGACGTTCTGGAGCTCAGGAGGCAAGCTGGATGGCGGTAACGTATGGAGAGTTTCACTATGTTATTATATATATCTCTAAGTCATGTTAAATTGTATCTGTCTAATGTTGTGTGAAATTGCTGTAACTCTGATATATCGATGTAAAATTGATAGATACAGTTTTCTTTGGTATAATTATTATTATTGATATTATATTTTATCCGCTGCGAATGTGAGATTGTGTGTTTCTTTCTGTTCTTCTTCTATCGCTTTTCTTCTTTTCTCTAACTATCTGGAACTTTTGGGATCGGAATTTCCGGGTCGTTACATTTGGTATCAGAGCTGAAGGTTAAGCGAGAACCTTGGCTCTGGTGGGATTACTTATTAAGGATAGGGTAAGTAGTACCCTAGGATGAGTTGGGTATATAAATATGAGATAGCGTACTTGTTATTTTCTTATATAAAGGTTTTTTAAATGATTTCAAAAGTAAATGAATCTTATATAAGAAATAGATTATCTATTATATTAAGGAAATTGGTTGTAGTATTAATTAAATTAAAAGTAATAGTAAGAATTAAATTAAGAAGTAATAGAATGGAACCAAATTGAAATTGGACTTAAATAAAGTTAAGTTTGAAAATGGATTCAAACTAAAATTTGAAATCTTGAATTGGAGAAGTATTCTGGAATAAGATGGTAATGGATGGTTAGATATCATAATCTTGGTAATTATCCTAAAATGATGAAATGCTTGTTAATGATTAAGCAAAAATAAATGTTTTAAGGAAGTAAACATTTAAAAAGGAGAATAAACTTGTAAATTGAAAAAGTAAATTAAAGCAGGTTTCCAATTATGAAGTTCTGAATTCTAAATTTAAACATTTGAAAATTTGTTTCAAAATGTTAAAGGAGATAATATTTTGAATATGATCTTATTTTAAAATAAGAGATGTTATTTAATATATTCGAATGAAATGGTCCTATTTCAAACAAGAGTTGTTCAAAAATTTAAAAGAAATTTATTTTGAATTAAAACCAAAAGTGGTTTAAAATTTTAAGGTATAACTTGGTATGTAAAAGAAATTAATATGTATATATGTGGATATACATAATATCAAAGGTGGTTCGAAATAAACTCTAAAGGGTGAGTTTTAAATTTGGAATAAGATATGATACCCAAAGTGATAAGTTTTTGAACTTATAAGTGGGAGAGTATTTTGAAAATTTGAAATGGAGAATTCAAATTTGAGTAAGGTTAAATGGGATTGATTGAATTTAACTCGGAGGAAGTTAAATAAGTTTGAATGAACAATTTGATTTGGAAATTTCAAGATGAAATTGAGATTTAACTTGGAAAGTTAAATGGTTGATTTGAATTAGGGAGTTTGAGTGATCTCAAATTGGGTTTGAGATCTGAAAATTGGAAATTGATAAATGAATTGGATGATATCATCCTATTGTTATTAATAATCTTTAAATTGTGAACTGGATTTGTTTAAATGAATGAGAAATGAAGTATGGTAATCCATTGTTGAGATAAAAAGATAAGTTGATTTAAAGGAATTAAATCAACAATTGAAGTATTATCTCGAATTTATACGATTCGAGATGGTTTAAATTTGGAACTATAATTAAAATTGAATAATTTTAGATTCAAATGGAATTTGAACTGAATTTGGGAGGAAAGCAAGAATAATTCAACTTGATTTGGAAATGGAGTTTGAAATTGGGATTAATTCAAACTGGAGTTGAAATGAATTGAAATTGGAACTAGTTCAATTGAAATTTATTTGAATTGGTAGAATTTGAGATCAAGGTTGAATAAAGTTAAATTTGGAAAGAAACTGAGGTTAATTCAACTTGAATTGGGGATGAATCAATTTCAATGGAAATTGAAGTTATTTAAAATTGGAATTGGGTCAATTTAAATCAAAGTGGAAATTTAAATTGAATTGATGAGAATGGAGATTGGGAAGTGAGCAGTTTTGGCTCGGAACTATTTTTTTTAAATATAAATTATTTTAATATAAACCTATTTTTCCAAGTTATTCATTATATATACAACCTTTCTTTTTAAAGGCCAAACTATCTTATACTTGATTTACAATTATTTTTGAAACTGTTTAACAATTTTCCAACTTTTTTATAAACTAATTACTATTTTACATAACTAACTACTATCCTACTATTATTTTGCAATTATCTAAAAATTCTATAATTATTTAACTATTTCCTAACTATTTTACACCTATTTTACAAACTAGTAATTATTTTCCAACTAATTATCTATTTTAAAATTTTCAAGCTATTTCCTAAATAAACTGGTCGGAGTTCAAACTGTTAATGGTTAAATACCCAATCGAGGTAAGAATAGTGGTGATAAACCAAATGGATTAAAGCAATTGTGAGTTAGTGAATGAAAATTTAAGTGAATGTGAATAGAAATGGAATTGATTTGGCTAATAACAAATAAAGATAAATACGTAGGGTGTACGTATGTTATTCTATTCGCATAATGATTTGATCCAGATTCGAGCATAGAATTTCGAGATAGTTATATCGATCCGAATGGGATTTTTCACTCGATTTTCGACGGCGAACCTGGATATTGATTGTTGATTGGTTCTGGATGTTCTCTTTGGTTCTGGATGTTCTCTATCATAGTTATGACTATGCAAGAAGAATGACTGTTTCTGATCAAGAAACCAGATCTGTGTCCGCACTAGGAAGTCGGGTGGACGATACTAGTTCGGAAGTGAAATTGTGTGATCGAGTGAGCGATCTGATTGGTATAGCGTACGGATGATATGTGTATATCGTACGGATTTGAATGAAAATGATATTGTGAAGAGTAATCAAATTTGAATATTTGATTTTGGATAAACAAAGTTAAATATCTTTGTTTTATAAAATGAAACTCCGCTTGATGAATCTTTTGCCAGAAGAAAAGGGATTTTGGAAATGTTTGAAGTATAAAAGGATTTTACACAAGTTTAAAATGATCCAAAGATTTTTA
The DNA here is from genome assembly GCA_030765085.1 of Allium cepa. Taxonomy (NCBI): domain Eukaryota; kingdom Viridiplantae; phylum Streptophyta; class Magnoliopsida; order Asparagales; family Amaryllidaceae; genus Allium; species Allium cepa. The sequence continues at coordinate 623,159,568 of CM060928.1, forward strand.
TCAAGGATTTTATATATATCTATATATATAAAGGATCATATGGGAATTTTGAAAAAGGGTTTTAGGAACCTTTGGATTTGGAAAGGCTTTTGATTTTTGGGTAAAAATCAATATTGAATTTGGAAAGCCTGGTTTGAGAATCATCGATTTGGGATAATCGATTTTGGTATAAAAGAGATTTGTATAAGATCATACTAGGTGTATGATTTGAAGATACTATATATGTATAGTATAAAATGTTTTGATGATAGCTCTGGGGAAAAAGGCGCTCCCTTGAAATGAACTTCTCAGGAGTACCACCGGGTGGTGCTGCCTTGAACCCCAAGGGGGGTTCTAAAGTTGATCCTGTGAGGAGTCCGGACAAAACTAGTTTTTGAGGATTATAAGTTGAGTATACCATAGCGGAAGTCGTGTGTACCGCTGAGAGCCAACAGTTACATGGACTTTTATTGCGATGGCAACGTAACCCAGGATGTAACTGCGACCTATGGTATAACATAGCGAAAGTCGTATGTGCCGTTGAGAGCCAACAGTCTGCGTTTGATTTTATATCGGCAGACTGCGGCCTATGTAGGAGTGGAGAGGTTTCATTTCGACAGCGAAAATCAGAGGCCGCTGAGTGCCTGCAGTTACATGGACTTTTGCTGTGACGGCAACGTAACCCTGGATGTAACTGTGATTTGTTGTGTGGGTTCCATGGCGTAATCGAGAGGACGCTGAGAGCCTGTAGTTACATGGACTTTTGCTGCAACGGCAACGTAACCCTAGAATGTAACTGTGACCATGGATGGGGGTGATGATTTCCAGAGCATTCTCACCAAAGAATTTAACTTGATTTCAAAAATGTTTCCAGTATTTTCAGTAAAATTATTTACCAAGTATTTTCACTTGGTGTTGGGGACGAGTCTGCTAAGTACTTATAGATTTTCAGTCCTACGCCTAATGAACGTATGACCGAATTTCTGTGAGAACAAGGATAGACTGGTTGAGACATCAAGTTATATAAAAAAAATTTAAAATACTATTTTTGTAATACTATGTAGATTTTAAAAGTATTCAAAGAGTAATTTATCTAGTATAAGTATTTTAATGAATTCTGGCTTCATTCCTTTTGGAGGACGAAAAAATTCAAAGGGGGGAGTAATGTGATAACCCAGATTTTAGTCATCTTATAATTGAATTAATTAACCGATTCTATTCATTTGAACCAATAAAATGTGATAAATAAAGATGTTTGGACGTATATATAAGTGACTTTGAAACTATAATAATAATTGAATTAAAATAAAGAATCTTTTTAGTAAATAAATAAATATTTAAATAGGTATATGCAAAAACTTATCATATGATAACTATTCTATTTTCATACATACATTTAAGGTTTATGAATGAAACTTGGATTTAAAAATTAAATATATATATATATATATATATATATATATATCTTGAGAATGTGATAATTTATTTAAGTATAAATTAGTATCAATTTTTTTTTCTTAAAGGTTATATAAGTACAAATAAAGGAGAAGTATAAATATAAATTTATATAATAACTTAAGTTTATATAGGATTTAACAAAGATTAATACCTTCTTTTAATACACGTACAAGTCATATATGTGTAAAAATGTTAACATAAGAATATAATATGAAAATGAAAGAAAAATTATTATATAAATTTATGTAAAATTACAAGTGTAATGGGAATAATATCATGCATAGACAAATGTAAGGTAAGTATCATACAATGTAACAAGTGTCATTTATTCTTTTAGAATTAATAAATAAAATGAAAAGAAGAAGCTACATTTGTATACATAAATTTCTATTCTTTTTTTATTTTTTCTCTTTCTTTCATACTATATATGTGCCCAAAAACCTGAAAGAAAAAAAAAAGCAAACAGATCTATTACAAAATACAATCTGAAGCATTTCAAAAGCAAACAACTTCAGTTTGCAAACTCCTGGGAACTTTAAGCTAGGAAATCAAAAAATAAGATTTGTTTACAAGCCTGTGAATCACTTGGATCAAACCCTGAAGTAAAGCAAAGTTAAAGCAATAAAAAAAAAACTACAGCAAGCTAATACAACGTCTCAAGAATGAAATCTGCAGACCAGATTCAAATGAAAAAAAAAATCAAGCTTTGGATTCAAGTTAACAAATCAAAGCCTGCAAGAACTTCCTAAACCTGGAATCTATTCAAGAGCAAGCTCGAAATCAAGTTTTAGGTCACTTTCAACAAGTTTCTATAGCATGCTACAAAAGTTTTTAAATCAAATATTTACAGCAACTTAGAGTTCTAAGGATTCGAAAGTTTTTCAAAAAAAAAAAGAGGGACTACTACATATTCCAGTTGCAAAACCAAAGCAAACATGTAGTTTCCATATCAGGAGCTTTTCAGTTTAAAAGCAGTTCATGTTGCAAAGCTTAAAACTGCTTCAATACCTGTTCTATTCAACAAGAGAGGTGAGTAAATCTTTTCATCCCTTTTTAAGACAGTTTATATCTATAATGTTGCTTAAATGTTGTGATGGAATTTATTTTGAAATATGTTTTGTATATGCATATAAATGTGAATGCATGTAGGTATGATATGCCTGTATTTACTCCTCTGTCTATTTACAGGCTACAGGAAAAATAAATAAAAATAAAAATAGTTTCAAATCTCTTCCTGTGATTGAATTTAAGCTTCGATCTTTAAATAAAAGATGATTGAATGGTTAGAACTTTATTCTTAAAAATAATTTCAAAGGGTTATATTAAGGCATTATTTCAAAAATTGGAATTTTACAGTAAATCCAAATATATATGTCAAAAATAAATCATCATAATTTAGTAATTTGAATTTCAGAACAAATTAGTAATGGAAGATGATGATTTTAGGAAGTAAAATTAGGATTTTTAGTATAGTGATTGTTGGGTTATGCTATAATGATCAATATTGGGTTTATGGTCGATCACAGTCGATCGGAGGCGAGTTAGTGGTTGAAACTTAGGCTAGAGGAGGATGAGGAGTAGGGGAGCTCGAGAAAATTGGTGTGGAATTTTTCTGATGGCCAAAGTTAGTTGATGAAGGTGATTTAGGGTTAGATGACCTGATTGGGATGTCGGGGTGATCGAGGTTGGTGCGTCGGCAACGATGGACTGGACTCATTCGCATGTGGGGAAAATGGTTCGTCATGGAGTGGCATGGCTTCGGTGTGGTCGGCGGGAATATCAATGATCAGAGGTGATGGTTAGGAGGGTTTTTCCGATCGATGTGGGTTCCTGTGTGCGTTCGCTCTATTCGATTTTGATTGCTTGATGGGAACGTAAATCTGGGCGGTCGAGGGGGATGGTGAGGTGGTGTGTGACTTGTCGAGAGTCGAGGCGTCGATCTACGGTGATCGGCACGGCCGTGCATGTGCACGCTTTTCCGTTCGTACCTGAGTTGGTTTGGGCTGTGGGAATGATGAAGTCTTCTCGTATGTTGCTCGAGATTTTTGTGGGGTCGACTCGGGGAAGATGGTGAATGCGAATGACTCATGTTTGCACCGGGTTTTCATTTATTTGGCTCGGGTTCCCTGTGTAAACGAACTTGTTTTTTAAAAAAAAAATGCAAGAAAAATTCAAGTTTTTAAGCTTTAAGAAGAAGTTACATAATTTAAAGGTAAAAACAAATATAAGTTTCAAAGTTAAAGGTACAAATTATATAAAATTTCTAAGGAAATATAAATCAAGTTTTAAATGTATTTCCAAAGTTATAATTTTTCAAATTGTTGTATTGAGTGATTATTTAATAAGTTAAATCCTATATGCTTTAAGATAAAATTTACATTATGATTAAATGGAATACAAAGTATATTATATATTATGGATGGTTAATTTATCAAGGTATGAATAATTAATTAAAGGTTAATTAATTTGTGGAATCAATTTAAAAATTGATTTATTAATATGATTAATTAATTAAGTTATTAATTAAAAGATGACTAATCAAGGATTAATCACTTAACGTGATTGATTAATGATAATTACTTCAATTAAAGATAATATGTTAAAGAATTATTTATATAGTGTAATTAATCGAGGATTGATTAATTTAAGGATTTAATAACTTAGGAATAAATTAAAAGTCAATCAATGAATGAGATTTATGAAAGAATAATTAATAAATAACTATAGAATAATTAATCAGGGTAATTAATTAAGGAATTAATTACCCGATGTAATTAATTGAGTTGATGTGGTTAATTTTAGTCTATTAATTAAGTTTAATTAATTAAAGGTAATCACTTGGTGATTGGATAAATATAATTACTTAAGGTAGTTAATGAAGTGTAATTACTTAGTGAAGAAACTAATGGAGGATTACTGGATGTAATTAATTTCCCAAGAGGGAGTATTTAAAGGATAATTACTTTATGGAAGAAATTAAGTAATAATTACTCAGTGTAATTAAAGGATTAATTAATATAATTAATCAAGGAGTTAGTTTAATCCATGGAGTAATTAAGGAAAGTTAATTAATGATTTTGATTAATCAAGATTGATTAATTAATTAAGTTAAAGGTTAATTATTAAATGAAAGTTAATAATAATTAACTAATGAAAGTAATTTGAGGATCATTAATTAACGTAATTAATGAAGTGATCAATCTTGCTTATTAATGATTGAATAATGGTTAGTGCTTTGGACTGGTCGATATCTTTGATATGAATTGCTTTGTGATATGATATGTTGAATGGATGGTGATAATATGATTATCTATCAATTATGAGTTGATGTGTAAAAATGTTATATGGTAATTTAATGTTGAAGTGTATTTAATTGGATAATTTTGGTTAGGATGACTTTGGATTCGAAGAGACCGGAGTCGGGTATAGTGAATACCCGAAACCACTTCGATTCCTTATAGATTGATATGTGGAATCAATATGCTGATATGGAATGATTTAAGTAGGTTGGACCATTTATTCTAAGTTTGGCACTTAGAAATTGACGTGTGAAATAAGTATTGTCTGCAACGGCTTGTGAAGTTGTAAATTGATGAGTTACCCCGAGTTTATATAAGTTGCGTGCTTTTGTATTCTTGTTAGATGGGTTTACTCACGCTGGTTTCCAGCCTAACCCGGGTGTTACTTTGATGTAATGCTCGGGTCAGACCGAGTATTACAGATTTTCAGGCAAGGACGTTCTGGATCTCAGGAGGCAAGCTGGATGGCAGTAACGTATGGAGAGTTTCACTATGTTATTATATATATATCTCTAAGTCATGTTAAATTGTATCTGTCTAATGTTGTATGAAATTGCTGTAACTCTGATATATCGATGAAAAATTGATAGATACAGTTTTCTTTGGTATAATTATTATTATTGATATTATATTTTATCCGCTGCGAATGTGAGATTGTGTGTTTCTTTCTGTTCTTCTTCTATCTCTTTTCTTCTTTTCTCTAATTATCTGGAACTTTCGGGATCGGAATTTCCGGGTCGTTACAAATTGGTTCAATTTGAAATTATTTGAATTAATTGAAATTATGATTAAAGTTGAATAAGTAAATTCAAATGGAATTAGATTTGAATTTAAGAAAGGAATTGAGGATTATTTCAACTTGAATTGGGATTAAATTAGTTTCAATGGAAACTGAAGTTATTTAAATTGGTATTGGGTCAATATAAATGGATATGGAAATTTAAATTGAATTAATTGGAAATGGAGGTTGGGAATTGAACAGTTTTGACTCTGGACTATTTTCAGAATAATTTTTTTAATATAAATCTATTTTTCCAACTATTTACTATACAACTTTTCTTTTTAAACCTAAAACTATCTTATACTTGTTTTACAATTATTTTTGGAAACTATTTAACAATTTTTCAACTATTTTATAAACTAATTACTATTTTTCAACTACTCTATAACGAATTACTTTTTTATAGCTATTTTGCATTTATTTAAAATTTCTATAACTATTTAACTATTTTCCAACTATTTTACAATTACTAAACTATTTTGCAGCTATTTTACAAACTAATATTTATTTTTTATCTACTTATCTATTTTTAACCTTTCAAATTATTTTCTAAATTTAAGCTAGACAGAGTTCAAACTGTTTATGATTGAATACCCATTTGAGATAAGGATTAAAGTGATAATCCAAATGAAATTAAGGCAAATGTGAATAAGTAAATGGAAATCAGAAGTGAATGTGAATAGAAAGCGAATTGATTTGATTAACAAATCAATAAAGATAAATACGTAGGATGTACGTATATTACTCTATTCTCATATCGATTTGATCCCAGATTCGAGCACAGAATTTCGAGATATTTATATCAATCCAAGTTAGGATTTTTCACTCGAATTTCATGGATTGTTGATTAGTTCTAGATATTCTCTATCATTGTTATGACTATGCAAGGAGAATGACGGTTTCTGATCAAGAAACCAGATCTGAGTCCACACTAGGAAGTTGGGTGGACGATACTAGTTCGGAAGTGAAATTGTGTGATCGAGTGAGCGATCAGATTGGTATAACGTACGAATGATATGTGTACATCGTACGGATTTAAATGATATTGATACTGGGAGTTTGTGGATAAGAACTGTAAAATGGTTTTTGAAGTGAAAAATATATTTTGTGAAATATATGATGAAATAAAATAGAAATTGGATATTTCTATGGTAGAAATTTACTTATAGAAGTAAGTAAACTGGTAAGTGACTTTATAATCAAATTTGAATATTTGATTTGGAACAAACAAAGTTATATATCTTTGTTATATAAGGTAAATCTCCCCTTGTTGAATCTAGCCAGAATTAAAGGGTTTTTTTATGAAAATATTTGAAGTATATAAAGAGTTTTATACAAGTTTGAAATGATCTAAAGATTTTTCAAAGTTATATATATCTATATATATATAAAGGATCTTGTGAGAATGATTTTGAAAAAGGGTGTGTGAACCTTTGGATTTGGAAAGGCTTTTGATTTTTGGGTAAAATCAATGTTGGATTTGGAAAGCCTAGTTGAGAATTATCGATTTTGGGATAATCGATTTTGAGAAAAGATATTTATATGGGATTCAAACTAGGTGTATGATTTGGAAGATACTATATGCGTATAGTATAAAGTATTTTGAAAATGTCTCTGGAGAAAAGGCGCTCCTTGAAATGAACTTCTCAGGAGTGCCACAGAGTGGTACTACCGTGAGCCTCTAAAGGGGAGGTTCTAAAGTTGATCCTGTGAGGAGTCCGGACAAAACTAGTTTCTGAGGATTTTGAGTAGTGTGTAGCGAAAGTCGAGGGGCGCTGATGCCTATATAGGCATTTGGGTTATGCTGTGACGACAGTGTAACTCGATGTCACTGCGATCTACTGCAGACCATAGCGAAAGTCGTGTGTGCCGCTGAGAGCCAATAGTCTACGTTAGATTTTATATCGGTAGACTGCGACCTATGGTAACATAGTGAAAGTCGTATGTGCTGTTGAGAGCCAACAGTCTACGTTTGATTTTACATCGGTAGACTGCGACCTATGTGGGAGTGGAGAAGTTTCATTTTGACAGTGAAAATCGAGGGCGCTGATGCCTACAGTTACATGGACTTTTGCTGCGATGGCAACGTAACCCTGTAATATAACTACGATCTGTTGTGGGTTCCATGGCGTAATCGAGAGGCACGGAGTGCCTACAGTTACATCGACTTTTGCTGCGATGGCAACGTAACCCAGGATGTTACTGCGACCATGGATGAGGGTGATGATTTCCAGAGCATTCTCACCAAGGATATTTTCTCTATTTTCAAAAATGTTTTCTATATTTTCGATAAAATTATTTTCCAAGTATTTTCGCTGGGTGTTGAAATGGGTTTGCTAAGTACTTATAGATTTTCAATCCTACGCCTGATCAACGTATGACCGAATTTCTATGAGAACGAGGACGAACCTGATGAAACATTAAGTTAGAAATGATATTTTTATAAAACTATTTTGGAAATATTATATAGATTATAAAATGTTTAATAATTGATTTAACTAGTATTAAGTATTTTAATAAATTCAGGCTTCGTTCCTTTTCGAGGACGAAAAGATTCAGAAGGGGAGGGATGTGATATTCCAGAATTTCAAACCAAATTTAAATGTGATAATCTCCATTATAAATTAATTAAAATTGATAAAATTGATATTTTAAACAATATAATAATTGTTGTATATATATATATATATTGATTTTAAATCGAATTTTTATATACAAATGAAATTTGGATTTGTTAAAGTTATATGTACATATCAAATTGATTTATAAATTGAATTTGAAAATTAATTTGAATTTGTATATTTAAATTGAAATTCAAAAGATAGTTATTTATGTCTTAAATTATACTTTGGTTTTAAAATATATTTTCATGATTTTTTTATTTAGGATATAAAAAATTTTAATTTCTTTTTTAAACAAATTTATTTATATAAATTAAATATGCGTTTATAAATTGGAAAATTAATTTTAAAAGTTTTTTAAAATCTAATTTTGCATGAAAATTACATGTGTTAATTTGTAAATATCTCTAACAACATGGGTTAAGAAATTAAGCAAGTTGAGTGACAACTGTCACATTTTTTCTCTCTTTAATTTTAATAGATCAAAAATTAAATCTATATAACTTTACTTCTTCATCTTCATTCATTTTTCCATCTCTTTTTTTTTATAAAAAAAGGAAACTGTAAACAAACTGCAACAGCTTTCAAATAGATTCAAAGAACAGGATCAACTTAGTTTAACAGCAAAGCTTAACAAATGCAAGAATCAAGATTTAAATTCAACAATAATTTTACAAATCTTCAACAAGCAAGGATCATCTCATCATAAGTTTAACTCAAATACAATCATACAGCAGGATTCCAGAACCCAAAAATCAAGCTTGTTCTCTGTTTTCAGGAAACAGGTGGGTAAACTTCCTCCACAAGGTTTCAAATCTGTTTTAATTTGTTTGAATGGAAAGAATATTTGAGATTATGTGTGAGATTTGTTTGTATGGCTGTAAATATTTCCTATATATATGTGTGTGCGAAAGAAAATGGAATGCATGTCTGTGACAAGGTTTACACATGCCCTGTTAAAAATTTACAAGATTGATTAAATTAATTTTTTTATCTTTTTCCCTGTTCTCTGTGAACTCATGTTGTTTAAAAGAAATTTGTTTGTGATGACCCCATACAAGTTTTAAAAATGAAAACAAGTAAAAGTAGTAAGCAATTTAACTGGAAATTGAAAATTTGCAGTGGAAGCTTATTCAAATCGAAAACACAAGTTATAAATTTTCATTTTTTGATTCCTAAATTGGAATCGTATATGGATAAGTTGATTTTTGATATCAATATGGTGATTTTTAGATTGATAAATTTATAGAATCTGAGGGATGAACGAATTTCGTTTAGAAATTAATTTTTGGCGATCTCGTCGCCGTGGAATGGTACGGCCAGGATTAAAAAGGGGTGGTGGTCCTAGGGGAGGTGCCGACCGTGGCAGAATCATGGCTTTGGACTTGGATTGTGAGAGCGAGTGGATTGTAGGGTTTTGGGGAAGTTTTGGAATGCGGATGAACGCGACGGATCTAGGTGACATTGGGGTAACCGAAAGTCGAAGGGTTTGGCACGGTGATAGTTGTATGGATGGACTTCTGATTTAGGTAGGTGATGTTTGATGAAGTGTTCGGTCGACGTTGAGGCAGGTCGATTTGAGAGGGCAGGTCGATTCTCGGTGTTACTGAAAGGTTGATTTTTGATCGAAGAACTTTGCGCATCGATGAAGTGGTTGTTTTGGAGCATGAGAAGGATGGAGATTGGGTTTGAGTGTCGCATCTGTGTGATGGTCGGAGGAGAGGTTGTGCATGTGCACAGCGTGCACGATGGAGATCAAAACTGGAATTGAATCGGGTATGGAGGTTTGGGTTCGATCTGGTTCGCTTTCTGTTCGAGGTTATTCGTTGTTCGACGAGTTGAACGGCGAGTTGAATGGAGTTGTTACAGCTCGAATTTGCATTGTGTTCATTGTGTAGGAACTGATGTCAGGGTCGTGTGTTTTGGAGAAGGAAGGCTAGAATTTGAGAAGAAGGGGGTTACTCGGTGTTCAACTCGAGTAAATTTGGGGCTGTCTCGAAGTGATGTAGTTAACAAGGAGCTCGGGTTTTGATACAAGAAGAATAAGATCTAGCTCGGGCAGCTTCGTTAGTGTGTTAACTTTGATAATAAAGGTAAGATAAGTTTGTAACAGTAAAATTTTATTAACCTGTTTTTTTTTTTAAATAAAGTTTTAGTAAATTAAATTCCTAAGTATCACAAGATAAAATGAAGTGATGGAATTAGATATGTGTTTTAATAACTTGTGATTATGAAATGATGAATTAAAGAAATTAAGTTGAGAAAATTAACTAGTTAACTAATTATGGATAATCACTAAGGAAATTGATTTGGTATAATTACTTACTGAAAATTTTAAATATAATTACTTAGGGTAGTAATTGAACAGTAATTATTGGAAGTAACGAATAGAAAAGGAAATTTCTTAATAAAAAGGTAATTAGTGGTTAATGACTTAATGGAAGTGCTTAAGGATCAAATTACTAAGTATAATTAGATTTATGTAAGCAATTAACTAGTTTAAATGATTTAAGATAATCATTTAATGATTGGTTAAGTATAATTACTTAATGTAATTAGTGAAGTATAATTACTTAGTAATAGATAATTACTGGATGTAATTAATTCAAGGGGCATTACTTAATCGAATTTATTAAGGATTAATTTCTTAGTGCAATTAATTAACGATATTAATTACGGATTAGTTAATTAATGAGTATTGATTAAGTAAAGGATAATTAATCAATGTAAGTGATTATAGGATAATTGATTTGAGTAGTTAATTAAGGATGAAAGTGATTAATGTGAAAGGGTGAAGATTAATTAATTTGCGGTAAATTAATTTAAGGCTAATTACTGAATGTAATTAGAAAGGATAATTAAGGGATGAGTAATTTTAAGTTTGTAATTAAATATTTGTTAAATAAGCAAGATTAAAGGTAATTAAAAGGAATGGGGTGACTAATTAATCTTGTTTATGAATGATTGATTGATAAATGTTTGTGATATGATATGTTTGTCTCGAATAGTAATACTGTGGTTATCTATGATGAATTGCTATGTAAAAGTGACATCCAATATTTTAAATTTAATCACTTGAATAACTTGGGTTAAGATGACATTGGATTCGAAGAGACCGGAGTCAGATATTAGTTAATACCCGAAACCACTTCGATTCTTCATAGATTGATATGTGAAATCAATAGGCTGGTATGGAATGATTTAAGTGAATTGGACCATTTAATCTAAGTTTTTGGTACTTAGAAATTGATGTGTGAAATAAGTGATGTTTGTAACAAATTGTGAATTTATAAAGTGATACGAGTTACCCCGGGTTTTATGTAAGTTTATGCTGTTGTATTCCATGTTAGATGGGTTTACTCACGCTGGTTTCCAGCCTGATCCGGGTGTTACTTTGATGTAATGCTTGGGTCAGACTGAGTATTACAGATTTTCAGGTAAGGACGTTCTGAAGCTCAGGAGGCAAGCTGGATGGCAGGAACGTATGGAGTGTTTTCTGTTGTGATAAGTTGTTGTATAACTGGGCATGTTGTTATAACTGTCTGGTGGTTGTAAATGAATGTAACTCTGATGTATTAAAGTGTAATTTGACGAGTGCAGTTTCCTTTGTATAACTATTATTATTTGATATATATTTTGTCCGCTGCGAATGTGAGATGTTGGTGTTTCTATTATTCTTTTTCTTCTATCTCTTTCTTCTTTTCCCTAACTATCAGGAATTTTCGGGATCGAAAATTCCGGGTCGTTACAGAGTCAGTCTGGAAAATCAGCTTGATATAACACACTCAATTTGAATTTTAATACTGTTACAAAATCCTCTAAAAACAAAGGTATCTCGCAAGACCATTCCACATATAAATATGACGGGTGCTTACCATACAATAACCAAAACATTTTATATCAAAATCATCTAATATTATAATAGTGTCTAAAGAAAATAAACTAGAAATAGCTGAAATGCTTGCATCTCACGTTTCCTCATAGTTGGGCACAATCAAAACCGAACAAGCTCGTAATGGATATTGAATTCCATACAATGACTGGGCTACTAGGGTACCGCTGGTCATAGTACACTTCTAGAAAAATGTAACGAGATCGTACCTAAAGATCCTTGCCAAAAATGGACCGGTATAACCCTAACCTAGATAGTACCAAATATGTTATCACCTCGGGGGTTCCCACCCTAATTGAGCACTCTCTTTTTCGTGCACAACCATATCCATAATTATAATATATCCGAGGGTAACTAGAAAAGTGATAACATACCCTACTTGAGTGCGACCCACTTAACCCTGCTGCATCTTCCATGTTTTAGTCATTCCCGGTTGATGATGCTTGAGGCTATGTTTACCTTTAGAATAGCATTCATATTTGGAATGCTAACACTGCCTTCCAGACCATGATGCAAATGATAACATTCATCCATACAAGTTGTTTTGGGTCTGGACAAACCAAATCTCCAAAATCACCATTTTCATTATTTCCACGATATCACAATTGCAACACACAAATCGGATCGAGGTGGTTTTTGATAATTAGATCTGATCCTGGTCTCTTCGAAACGATCAACGAATTTGGCCAGTCAGTTATTTAACTATCAAATAACTTCCATAAGCAGTCACTAGGCCTTATTTTATAAATTTTCCAAATATTTATTTCAAAATATCTTTACAAATATATATATATATATATATATATATATATATATATATCCAAATCTCTCCCAATATTTCAATATTAGAAAAACAAATTCAAACTCTTATATCCATAGCAGGAAAATTTTGAGCCATCTTAATACGTAGAAATATTTTCTTCCAATTCCATTTATAAATCAACACTTTGAAAATATTTCTACAATAATAATCTCATAGTTAAAATATTTCAAGCCCTTCTAATCCAATATTTAGGAAGTGTTTATAAGTATATTTTCTTGAAAATCATTTTATTTTCAATACTAAGGAAATATTCCATTTATTTCACACTTCTCAAAGTCCGTACAACTTTATTGTAATTTCCTTAACTCATTTACAACGGGTTCTATCAAATTTCAAAATTGATTAATTAATTTCCATTAAAATCTCCAAAATCGATTATACCTATCTAAAATTCCAACTACTCATTTCTAACTCTTTTATGAATTCTAATCATTTTCGAAGTTCTCCATTTGAACTCTAAAAATTTCCTTAAGCTCCCAGACTTCCATTATAAGATTTCTCTTATCAAAATCATATCTGTTAACTAAACCTCGTTTACAAATCTCGGGAGGATTTGTAAATAAATTTCAATTATTCAAAACTTTACAAAAATGATAAGTATTTTTAAGAAAAATAAATTTATTTTTAAACACGTTTAAGTAATTATTTAAAATACCACAACACTTTAAATAAACAATGATAACTCATTTCCAATTCATTTTAAAATCGATGTACAAAGCTTATTTTAAAAAGGTGAATTCATTTTAAATAAATATTAAATATTTGAATAACTAACTATTCTAAAATATTTTAATCTAAATGATAATTTTTAAACTCTATAGTTACTGAATAAAAATCCCATTTCAAAGCAATTTTAATGCCTCAACAAAAATCTACTTAAATTCAGTATTACCAATTCAACTTATAAATCCCTCTCGATTCTTATCACATCGACTACGTTTTAATTCCATAATCATTCTCACATTCCAAAAATAGAATCCACTATTTTTCCACAAACCCATTTCCATACCTTGATATAAATTCACTTCTAATTTATCAAACGAAAATCATTTAAATTTATTTATAAACATTGTATATAAATTTATAAACTCATTCGGATTTCACTTGTTTTATAAAACATTCTTATTTATAAACTTCATTTTAAAATCTATTGCTTTCAAAATCCCATTTATTTTTCAATCTATTTTAAATATTGATTTCAACTCCTTATTCATATTACAAAAATATCAATTAAAAAATCCTTTTATATAAATTATTTTGAAATCTTTCTTTAAAACATTTAACGAATGGTTATGTATAAATCAAAATAAAATATTGTTTTATCCAAATAAATTTGCTTTAAAATAATCCAAATTTTGACTTAAATATTTTTATATCCAAAATATCCTTTGAATTTCTTTTTAAAAATTAAAAATATTGTTTATGGTGTTTATAATACCAAAATTAAGGACAGTGCTATTGTAGCATCCAATAATTCAATCACAACATAATCTATATCAAATTATTTGCACACATCATATATCACTATATATGAAATTAAAATCAACAATTTTAAGGAATCAACATTTTTGAGGAATCCAGTTGTGTAGGATCAATTTCACCGTAGAGAGGGTGAATAGGGTGACAAATATTTATAAAAATTTAATGCAGAAATATATAAAATAATTGCAGCATGGATAATAATAAATAATAAAAGCAGAAACAGAACAACATAAATTTACCCAGCTTCGGCAAAACCCTACCTACGTGCAGCCCCTAAGATTTCTACTAGAAATTAAGTAGTCAGACGCTTACATATGTAAATTCTTGACACCTGCTATCGACTAACCTAACTCTATGCTCAAAACCCTACCAAAACTCGGCCACTGAGTTGCGAATTCTTGAACTACAACACCGTAGTTCGTCCCCTAGTCCGACGATAATAATTTTACAAAAGTTTGAAAATAAATTATAGATAAAAGCAACTTAAAACAATAAAACCCTAATTTTAAAATTTAAATCCTAAAGGAAATTATAAGCCGGCCCAAAGAAAAAAAGGGGATAAACAATTGTTCCTCCTTTTCTCTTTTTATTTCTATGGCCCATATTCTTTTTTTTTGTGAAAATGGCCACCTCGTTTCTTCTTCAATCTATCTTCGTTCCTCTTCAAGAAAGGCTTTTGGAAACTGAGTGCTGCCTATTCTAGTTGATTAATTGAATATATATTTAGCGTTGATTGTTATGTCGATCGATCGTTTCTTTGATTTGCAAACTGCTGCTTCAATTTGTCGAGTTCGATTTGAATTGTTATGTGATTTCCTTTTTGCTTTTCTGGTTAATTTCTTGAACTCGATTGCCTTTGAATGCCGATGATGTTGATGGTTTAAATAGGCAATAAAACCTAAATTATCGTTTAAATATTTTCATTTGACTTCGTTTGTTAATTTAACTCGGCTGTATGATTATGCTTGAATGCTTGTGATTTCTTTAGACCAGTTCAATTTGAATATTTTTTGATGTGCTATGCTTGATTACCACAGCTTTGATTTTGAGTTGTTCGATTCTTTCCTTGGTCACTATGGCTTTGATTTTGGCTTGTTCGATTCTTTTCCTTGGTCACCACAGCTTTGATTTTGTCATAGATTATGTTCCGTTCTTTTCTGAGATTTGACTTCGGCCATTTGAAATTTGTGTTAATATACTTGTTCAATTTACGTTATCATTTGTGAGTTCCATTCTTTGCTGGCAGCATTCGAATTTGAGATAATATTTTGACTTGTTGAAAAACACTTCGATTTGTTCAATTTATGTGATAACATTAAGTATAATAATACTTAAATATTAATAACCTAATATTTAAAATATTATTAAAATATTATTATTTTTGAATTTAAAATTCAAATTTCAAAGGATAAATTTGAATTTAAAATTCAGGGAATTTTAAAAAAATTAAGCAAACAAACAAGCATCCATTCAAACAAGAAAAATTAAAAATAATGTAAATGTGAACCTATTTTTAGATCCATACTTCTATCATCGTCTGATTCATGAATAGCAGTGAAACACAAATTTGAATTATCCATCTTCTTTTCAACGTCACTAGATGATGAGTCTGAGTCATCAAGAGTTGCCGTGTATGCTTTCTTTCTTTTCCTTGACGAATCATTGTTCGAAGGGAACAACTATTTATCTACATACGGACAATCTTTCCTATGATGCCCGACTTTATTGCAATTGTAGCATCTATCATTGTTGATGTTCTCCATATTATTTTTAGAATTTCATTGATCGTTTCTTTTGTAATTATTCATTTTTCTATATTTTAGGAATTTTTGAAAGTTTCTTATTATGAAAGCAATCTCCTCATCACTGTCTGGTTCCGAATCTTCATTTGTTGCATTGAATTTTAATGACTTCCTTTCTGTAGCCTTGTTTTTCTTTTCTTCCTTGTAGTTGAACTTCATAAGACATCAGATTCTAATCAATTCTTTTATTTTTATTAGACTGATATCATTTGTTTCTTTGATTGCTAGCGTCTTTTGATCCCATTCTGGAGTGAGTGAATTTTGAAAATTTCTGACTTGGTCTTCGGCTGAAAAGATTTTTCCCAGTGCAATTAGTGAATGAACAATATGTTGAAATCGACAATACATGTCAAAAATGGACTCATTCGCATGCATTTTAAACAATTGAAACTAATTAGTTAATATGGAAATTTTAGTCTGTTTAACTTTGCTTGTTCCTTTATGAGTAACTTGCAAGATTTTCCAGATTTCAAATGCATACTTACAAGCAGACACTCTATTAAACTCATTCCTATTTAGTGAACAAAATAATATATTCATGGCCTTTGAGTTATTTTGTGCAACACCCTTTTTCTCAGCAGTCCACTGGGAAAATTGGTAGTTGGTTCAACATACTCAATTTGTGTGATATTCCAAGTGTCTAATCCTCCTGATTGTAAATAAATTTTCATTATACAAGCCAATATGCATAATTACTACCATTAAAAAATGGTGGTCTGACAATAGACTGACCTTCTCTAAATGAACTAGTGTTCGTGTTAACAGAACTAGTGCCAGAGTTGACAATAACAATGTTGGTAGCCATAAAAACAATTTTTAAAGTTTTCAATTATGAAAACTATGAAAACCATTGCTCCAATACCAATTGAAAGGGAGTGTGGATTAAGGATCTTAAGGCTAATTTAGCACTAGAGGGGGGTGAATAGTGTTTAATGGATTCTAAGACTTATATGGACTAAATTGAAATTATGACACAAACAAATGTAGAAATTAATCATAAAACAATCACAGTATCAAACACAGATGCAAAAAGTAAATAAAAAGCAGCAAAAGGAAAGATCACACCGGATTTTATACTGGTTTGGAGTTACCCTGCGTCCAGTCTTGTACTAAGGCAAACACCTCATACAGTTTTTTATTATACCAATGTCGAGATTACAATCCTCAATTTCTAAAGGCCTTAAGGTACCCTCCAGTCTTCAAGTCTGGGGCAAACTCTCTTGATTTATGGGACACAAGATTACCCAATTGATTTCCAGGCACAACCATCCTTATAGAGAGACTCGATAAACTTTTGATTACAAATTGATCCTCTAACTCTAAATAGCACTTTGATCTTCGAGAGAGGGCAGAGAACCAACCAAGAATGAGATTTTAATTTGATTCATTCAGAATTCGACTGAATTTCGGCACGATCTTAAAAACATGAATATTTAAGAATATGGATTTATGGAGAAGAGGGAGTGAAGAAAAATAAGAAAATAGTTAGTTAAAAAGTTCGTTTGTGAAGGCTATTTATAGACCAGTAACGGTCATAACAACTCATGAAGAGATTTAAACGAATAGACACTTCTTTTGAAAATTGAAACTTTTGAATTTAACAGCCAACATGTCGACATGGGTATCCCATAATGTCGACATCCCTTAGTTAAAAACTATGTAAATTTTGTATTGAAAATGGTATTGAAAGGAAAACAAGATGAAATGGTTCTAAAGTAAAATAAACTAATTTTCCTATATTTTAAAATAAAGAAGAGTAGAAAAATATATTTTTAGAATGTATATATAAATTTGATTTTAAATCTCAAATATATATATCATAAAGAATATATAAAAATCAGAAGATAGTTTTAAAAACAAACGAAGTTTAAAACTAGAGTTTACTTAAAAACAAAAACAATGAATATTTTAAGGTTAAAACATCTTTTTGAAAATCATTTGAAAAGATAATTTTTAAAGCTAAAACATTGTGAAAAGTAGTTTTGAAAATCATGTTGAAAAACAATTTTGAAGTAGTTTTGCAAGCTTCTTCCTACAGAATATTTCATCACATCAGGACTCGAGAACTTGTACAAAACCAAGATGTTCGTAGGTTCGTAGGTCACTTGTCATAGGTTTGTAAGCTACTTGTCGTGGGTTTGTAAGCCACTAAGAAGGTAGAAATGAGTTCCATCCCAAATGAAATTTGGAATGAAGATTCCATGCTATTATGAAGTTTTAACAAGAACTAGACACTTAACTTGAAATTTTGATCTTGATACTCTAGATTCTTCAATCTTGATATCTCCATTTTGAATCTTGATTCTTGAGTCTTTATATCGATCAGTCTTCAGTAATCAACACCTATATATATATATCCTGCATAGTTCCTGCATATACATATCTATCCAGAGGATAGTGTTAATGTATATTTTATAATAAGATAAGTTAAAAAGGTTGTTGTCATCAAAACCACCATATCATTTCATAACAATCTCCCACTTTTTGATGATGACAACCTATATTTATAAAATATACTTACCATATCATAACTCCTATCATAACTCCCCTTCCAATCATAACCCCCCTTACTCTAAGCCAACTACTATTTTATAACTTCTCCCCCTTTGTCATCAACAAAAACTACTTACTACTAAATTCCGTGAATTGATATAAGATAATCAACCATAATACAATAGAGTAATCCATATATAAGTGTAATAAGTGCTAAGTATGATCATAAATGTGAAATGTGATCATGAGTGTGATCATAAGTGTAATCCAGAAGTAAATCAATCGCCAATCATATTTACAGTAATTATTCATTCCAATCATATGTACAAACCACACCAAATGTTTTTAAATACGTTAAGTCAATCAAGTTTAAAACACACCAATCAAATAAAAAAAATAACATACAGAATGACTAGACATTCCCTGGTACTTCCACCCATCCATCTTCTCCAAGGATAGGGTCTGCTTTCATGGCATCCCATTCTTCTTTATTTTTGTCGAGAGTGACTGATAGATTTCCTTCGAGATCTCCTTGTTAAGGGCTGATATCATCCAACAAAGGGCGTCGAAACGTCGCTCTTGCTCCTTGATCATCTGCATTTGACTCAATTTTAAGTGGTACTTATTACGAAGTATGAATGTAAGGATATTCTTGAAGGAAGCTAGAGTTTCCTCAAGATTATCACTTAGATACTTAATCGAAGAAGCCATAATTCAAGAAATAGGAAGAAATATGAAAGGGAGTGATTAGAAATGAAGTTTGATAAATTATTCTAGAAGAAACAGATAAAAATAGGGGTAGAAAGTCGTTTAAAATGAATAGACACAAGTTAGTTACATGAAATTAAAACTTGAAAGTGCAACTACTTCTTGCCCGTTGCATGTCAACATGGGGGGATGGAAATATCGACATGCCTCTGCCTTAAGTGACAATTTGCTTTGTTTTGAATATTATGAACAAGTCTATGTAACTAAAATTTGTATAATATAAAAACAAGCAATTACAGAGACAAGTGAAGTTGAATAAGAGGAAATAAATGATTTCATTAATGGTTCTGGTCAACATTACATAAAATAATATAATATTAACCAGGAAAATACATTGGTAGTTGGTTCAACATACTCAATTTGTGTGATATTCGAAGTGTCTAATCCTCCTGATTGTAAATAAATTTTCATTCTACAAGCTAATATGCATAATTACTGCCATTAGAAAATGGTGGTCTGACAATAGACTGACCTTCTCTAAATGAACTAGTGTCCATGTTAACAGAACTAGTGCCAGAGTTGACATTACCATTGTTGGTGGCCATTAAAACAATTTTTAAAGTTTCAGATTATGAAAACTATGAAAACCAATGCTCCGATGCCAATTGAAAGGGAGTGTGGATTAAGGATCTTAAGATTAATTTAACACTAGAGAGGGAGAGGGCGAATAGTTTTTAATGGATTCTAAGACTTAAATGGACTAAACTGAAATTATGACACAAACAAATGCAGAAATTAATCACAGAACAATCGCAGAATCAAACAAAGATGCAGAAAGTAAATAAAATGCAGCAAAGGTAAAGAACACATAGGATTTTATACTGGTTTGGAGTTACCCTGCGTCCAGTCTTGTACTAAGGCAAACACCTCGTACAGATTTTTATTATACCAATGTCGTGATTATAATCCTCAATTTCTATAGGCCTTGAGGTACCCTCCAGTCTTCAAGTCCAGGGCAAACTCTATTGATTTACGGGACACAAGATCACTCAATTGATTTCCAAGCACAACCACCCTTATAGAGAGACTCGATAAACTTTTGATTACAAATTGATCCTATAACTCTGAATAGCACTTTGATCTTCGAGAGAGGGCAGAGAACCAAACAAGAATGAGATTCTAATTTGATTCACTTGAGAATTCGGTAGAATTTCGACACGATCTTAAAAATATGAAAATTTTAGAATATGGATTTGTGGAGAAGGAGTGAAGAAAAATAAGGAAATAGTTAGTTAAAAAGTTCATTTGTGAAGGCTTTTTATAGACCAATAACAGTCATAACCACTCATGAAGAGATTTAAACGAATAGACACTTCTTTTGAAAATTGAAACTTTTGAATTTAACGGCCACCATGCCGATAAGGGGTATCCCATAATGTCGACATCCCTTAGTTAAAAACTATGTAAAATTTGTTTTGAAAATGCTATTGAAAGGAAAACAAGATGAAATGGTTCTAAAGTAAAATAAACTAATTTTCCTATGTTTAAAAAAAAGAGTACAAAAATATTCTTTTAGAATGCATATATAAATTTGATTTTAAATCTCAAGTGTATATATTATAAAGAATATTTAAAAATCAAAAGATAGTTTTAAAAACAAACGAAGTTTAAAACAAGAGTTTATTTAAAAATAAAAAAAGAGAATATTTTAAGGCTAAAACATCTTTTTGAAAACCATTTGAATAGATAATTTTTAAAGCTAAAACATTTTGAAAAGAAGTTTTGAAAATCATTTTAAAAAACCATTTTGAAGTAGTTTTGCAAGCTTCTTCCTTCAGAATATTTCATCAAATCAGGACTCGAGAACTTGTACAAAACTAGGATGTTCGTGGGTTTGTAAGCCAATTGTCGTAGGTTTGTAAGCTACTTGTCTTGGGTTTATAAGCCACTAAGAAGGTAGAAATGAGTTCCATCCAAAATGAAATTTGGAATGAAGATTTCCATGCTATTACGAAGTTTTAACAAAAACTAGACACTTATCTTGAAATCTTGATCTTAATAGTCTAGAGTCTTCAATCTTGATATCTCCATTATCAATCTTGAGTCTTGAGTCTTTATACTGATAAATCTTCAGTAATCAATACCTGCATATATATATATATATATATATATATATATATCCCGCATAGTTCCTGCATATACATATCTATCTAGGCAATAGTGTTAGTATATATATATTTTATAATAAGATAAGTTAAAAAGGTTGTTGTCATCAAAATCAACATCTCAGTTCCTAACAGTTGTATCTGTGATGGTCTCTGTACTTTAGTTGATGGTTTCCATACATATGCACACATATATGTATGTATGTATGTGTATTTGTGTGTTTGACTTGATTGCACTTGTATCCAATGTGCTACTTGTTGTATGAACCTGAACTGATATTGCCATTACATGTGAGCATCAAGTGCTCCTTTGTATAGTTTGTTGAGTCTGGCCATATTCCACTCGTATGCTGTCATTGAGTTCATGCTGTATTCATTCAAGCTGATGATGACTGGTATCATTTGAACATTTGAGCTACTGTCTATATTCATGTATACTGGCATGTGTTTGTGAGCCTGGTTGCATTTATGTTTTGGTTGAGTCTTCACTTGCAGTTAAGTTCACACCTGAATACTTGATATGATTACTTACTCTTTCAAACAGTTCATTTTATTCTTTGATAATATGTGCTATGCTTCGATTTGGTTGTATTATTTGTTCATTATCTTGGTTTGGTTCCATTGTTGCCAGGTCTTCTTCCATATGTATACAGTGTTGCTCCTGACTGCATTTTGTTGTTGCATATTTCCTTGAGTCTGAGTACAGATGTACATTTAATGTTATTCAAGTGGGTCTTCACTGGTTCTTGAAATTCTATGTCCAATAGCTTGTATTCATGTTGGCGTGACACCCTATGTTTACTGTAATGTGTTGCTCACCACTTTTTGTATTGGTCCATTATGGATTTGAGTTGTTTTCATGTGTACACAATTGTGTTTATGGTCGAGGATTGTTCCAGTCATTAAAACTTGAACATTCTATTTTTGTTTTCTTATTGCACCAGAGTTGAACCTAGCTTTTGCTCGGGTTTGACCTTGTGCTAATATCGTGACTTTATTTGTATTGCACTTGAGTTGAACCTAGCTTCGGCTAGGGTTTGAACTTGTGCTCACCTATCCCGACAGTTTTATCAAGTGTACATCGGTGTGCACGACCTTATGGGATGTACAGTGATACAGTGTGCATGTCACAAGCTGTTCGTGTAAGATGATTTCAAAATAAATGATGATAAACAAGCCAAATAACTGAGGCAAATAATATTTTCAACACATTTTATTTTACACTGCAAAAAATATTTCTTTTTCAATTTACCGCATCAGTGTTTATTTTTCCAATAACTTAGACGCTGGATTCAATCTGAAATATAATTGAAGATTAAATATGAGTGAATGAGTGCTATGTAGTGAGGTGCAAATGTAAAATGATAATTGTATAGTGAATTTTTTTATTTTAGTTTGAAATTTTATTGTTTGAAAATTGTGTATATAGTGAGAGCTCAAATTTGTACTATTCAAAATTATAATAACTACCTGTTTGAATAAAATATCAGTTTGAATTTAAATTCTGTGTTATTTATTTTATTCAGCAAACATTTATTTAATTATGTGAATATAAAATAGTACAATTACAAATACATTTAAATGAATATATATATATATATATATCTATTTATTATCATCAAATAAAAATCATATATTAGCATATTCAACAATCTCCCCCTTTTGATGATAACAAACATATATTTAAGATTTCGAATTTATTAAATGTATTTGACCATTGATGAACTCTATTTGCTCCCCATATTTGACTGCTCCCTCTCTACAACAAAACTTCCCCTCATATGTGCATGAAAATAAATAAAAATATGCAAATGAACCTTAGAAAATACAAATAAAATATTTGATCTTTATTTGCCAAAATCTTAACTTTTCTCTCCCCATTTTATTATCAACAAAAGAGTAATAATGTTAGAAAAATAGAGATAAAGTGATAAATATTAATGCAACATTAATACCTAATCGAGTATAAATATTAAATTTCAATAAAAAATCAAACAAAAATCATAAATACTCTGTTAGGCGCATATTCCACTTTAGAGTGATAGGGATGATGTAAAACCATGTAGCTGCATCTATTTGTGATATATCCACATCAGGAATTTGAATATTTACTAACCATGCATAATAGTTAGGACTTTTAAACGAGATTAGTAGTATTCCAAATTTTTATAAAAAAAATGAATTTTAAGCATCTTCTAACCACGCATAACCATAAGGAATTTTAAATATGATTAGAATCAACTTGTCTATTTAATAACCAATTTTGATATGTGATCCATATATGCATAACCGTGAGGCCTTTTAAATGAGCATGAAAGCACACAATAAAAAATTCCAAGTAATTCACCAATGTATAACCATGAGGACTTTTAAACGAGAGTGAATACTTTGGATGTTTTTATTGCTAAAAATATAATAAAATGAATAATTTCCCATTTAAAATACCACATATTGACTTACTTTATTGGATTTTGATGAGTGATGGTCGTTAGAAATATGATAGAATAGAGATGGTCATGGAATTTTTACCAAACAAGAGTTATTATAAATCTTGTTTAAATTTTTGAGGAAATTTATTAAATATACTTTCTCAAGTTATAATATATGTAACGTCCACCTTTTTGTACGCTTTAAATCGATGATAAACCACACACGTCAGACTTAAACCATACAGAAGGGTAGATTGTTATGGGGTAAATAAGAAAAAGCAGAGAAAGAAAAAAAACAAAATAGAATCTTACAGCGGAACGATAAAATATAATAATCAAATAAACAGTTCATGAAGCTGTTTAACAAAAACATTTGATTATACTTATACAATACATATCAGAGTTACACAGACCAGAGAATAATTAATAACAATGCAACGGAACAATGTGATGCAGTGGAATACAATAAATAATAGTGATACAAATCTTCGTCTTCGTCCTCCAAATATAAAGTCTTCGAATCCTGAAATGCTTAGACTGACCATAGCGAATTGAAAGGACAAAACACTGGAGTTAGAACTAAAGGATCTTATGTAAGTTAAATCAACAGAAACAAATGTGAGTGGAATGGCGTCAGAGATGTTTATGGGATTTGACATCTCCAATCCAGTGTCTAACGTGAGTGCAGTAACTTAAGAGATGTTCGGGATTTACATCTCCTAAGGATATGTTAAAATATTTACTGTAATAATATTTCGCTATTATAATAATGTCTATAGTAAAATAAACTTACTTTTAAATAGCGTTAAGGGGTTACCCATATAGCCCTTACCACATAATAGTCCTGGTAGTCCATCCAGTATCAGTGCATCTCCAGATCGGGAGACTACCCTAAATACTCCACGGGCTACGGAAGAAAACCAAACTCGTACAAGGCGTGCTAGGGTAGGTGACACGACACAACTAGGTAATGCCAGGGTAGATATACCAATTAGACTTCCAGGTCGGTGGTAACGCGTAGCACGTAGCTACCACCCACCTCGAGCCATACCCCCAAATCAAAAAAAATCAAAAGTGTCCACCGAAACAATCCAAAAGTCAAAGTATAATATTGAAGGGATGTGTCCGATCAAAGGTGCTACCTCATTAGCCCGTCAATCGTTCCTGTTTTAGCCACCTTATGCCAACTCATGGGAGTCGGGTCCACGTATATACCTCAAAGGAATGCCACCACCATCCTACTTCATTCTGAAATCTCCACCGCGTACATGGTTGTTAAAGTGGTTTTCGGAGTTGGCAGAGAGTATGGCAACTTCCGATCCCGGTCTCTTCAACAACCAAACGTTATTATAACACCGCGGTCATTTCAAAATAATTTATACCTCAAGACCAGAATATAATATCCATTTCAAAACCATATAAATACGATATCATTTCCGTTTCAAAACAAAATCAATATGATATCATTTCATAAAAACCCAAATCAATATAATATCGTTTTTATTTCGAATATATCCTTTCCAAAATCATAGAACATTCAAAATTATAGTATTTTGAAACCAAATGCTTGAAATATAACCTTTCAAAACATAATACTCCAAATTTTGGAGCTTCTAAACCATAACTTCCAAAACTTAAATGGTTTGGATATTCAAACATTATATAAAATAAAATAGTTTGAATTTAAAATTACTATATATAGTAAAATAATTTCCTCGACTTCACAATTTTATTCACTTTAAATTTAATCTCAATTCATAACTTTCAACTCACTTTCGATTTTAAATAAACCATTTCAATTTCAATATATTTCAAACTTTGAGTATTAGATAATTTCAAAACTAAGGTTGATAACTACGATACAACAGTCCTATGTTCTATTATTTATTTTTGAAATATTTGCATAATAAATCCATTACCCTAAAAACTCAAATTACAAATAACTAAATATTTCCTTCAATTTAGTTATACGTGAATATTCATTTAATTCACCGTGATCCCAAAATCAAGTTATAATAATTACACCTTTTAAAATTTCCAATTTAATAAATTTCACATCAAACCATTAAATTTAATTCTTAAATGAATTTAATTTCAAATAAATCTCCAATTTATCTCCCATCCTTAATTTATTTAAATCATTATACACTCTATATTAAAATAAAATTTAAATACTTACTCACATTTATTTTAATAAAAATCAAAATCTATTATTTAACTTAATTTTTTATCTAACGAACTTATACATAGCTTAAATTCAAGCATTTAACTATATATAAAATAATATTTATATAATATCAAAAAAACCAATATTTATTAAACCGTATATATCTTTCCAAAGCCATAGAAATCATTTCAAAATATTTTATATATAGACCACGGTGTCTGTATATAATTTTCTACCCTATGGTCAAGTGATACAGATATTTATCATTTCAATCCGTAATTTAAAATAAAAATATGGTTATATATCATTTCGAACCGCAATCCCGAACGAAATAATAATGTATAACAACTAGCATTTTATAACGATATAAAATACAATATCCATTCATCCAAAATCAATCATCAAACATTTATCACAATCATCATCCAATTCAATCAATAACATCAATATAAACAGATAATAAATAGCAGGCGTTTACTGGCAGTTTACGTGATGACCCGAACTCGATGTCCGACCAATGACATCAAATTCGTATCGCCGGAGCTTATAACAACATCAGATGAATATAAAACAGCGGAACAAAATGAATATCATGCATACAACACAGGTACAACCTCAGAATATCCAATAATACATCAGAGTATTTAATACATATGCCACAACTCCAAATAACATCATAATAATACATCGATGATCATATATCCAAAAGTCTTCAATGAAAGAAGTGATAACGGACTCCTAAAGGCTAAACACCTGAGATCTCTAAAAAGCTCCTAAGATATCTCCAAAGCAAGAGTTCCAAAATGCTGCTAACTCCAAAATACGGAAACCTGATACTAGGCAGCCCGTGTGGAAATTAAGGGCACCCAGAGTTTAGAAAAGAAACAATAAACTCCGGGTCAGTCATGGGACTGGTATGAGTAAACAAAAATAGTTGCTTTTAAATAAAAACAAATTTATAAAAGAAAAGTCAATATGCTTTTGAAAAATGGGACTACCATAAGACCTCCCGCCACACACACAATGCAATCGCAGAATTGGAGGAGATTTCTTCTTATGATAGTCAAACATGCTTGATACGAGAATTTTTTTTTTGATATTATTATTAGTGCATAGTGTAGAAAGCATTTCAAAAATAGAATATTAATCTTAGCCAGCATACAACCATTATTGTATGCCTATATAGCTACCATGTTTTGTGGCAGGTTACTGCCACGCTGCATGATAGGTCATACAACTAAAACCGTACTGGACTCGTATTGTTTCTTTGGATTTCCAACAAATGGTCAGGCTAAGGAACTTCCTACTTCCACATGGGTACGCCTCTGGCGAGACGTCCCGAGAACTTAACCAGCTTTCTGCCAACATAAGGCCAGGTTACCTCTGTAACTAGGTAACTACTACACGAGTATGCCACTCCCTGGTCCTTTGGGACCTTTATCCGAGGGCCCTCTATCACAAAGCAACAACCACACAGTAAATGAGATTGGAGCTACCACACAGGTAAATATCTGGGCTCCATACCATGACATCACCTTTTTCCAGAAGGAAATGACATACCCTAAAGGGCACGACCCTCATAACCTTGCCGCATCTTTCCTGTTTCGACCATTTCCGGGTTGTGAGGTCCGATGAGGTCTCATCCACAAAGCTATGCTTTACATGAAAGCCTTGCTTTGATTACAAATGATCAACCAATGATCATCAACACACAGCAACACTTAGCATGCCACACTACCAAATTGGGAATATATCGCTGATAACCTTCAATTACATAACCTCTAAGCTCGTACGTATCAGAGAAGGGTGTTAAACTAAGAGAATAAATTCTCCGCCACCACAGATACGTATTTGAAAGAAATCTGCTTTATATCTCAAAGTGTAGTGTCAGACACACAACCATACAAGTCTGTTTTGGGTTCGAACAGAACCGAAGGCACTTCGTCCAATAAAGGAAGAAGCCCTTGCAAACCCGGGTATCTACAATCCCGATCGGACTTCCCATCACTTAGGGAATCTCTATACCGGAGCAACTTGGTGCAGAGACAATCGATAGGTTATCCTATCGTTCTCGAAGACACCCGGTCTTCAAATGCTATCCATAACGTCGTATCACTCATTCAGAACGGTTTATATGACACAAAGGTCCTCTACCGGCTAAACCGAATAGTGAGCGTCAATTTTTTTTTAACATGTGGATATATCAATCACAAAGATTCACAGGTTCGATGTGGGTTTCGGATAACTAACTGGAATCTGATTCCCTGTCGCATCGAAGTTTAAATGCCGTTTTATAGGCAAAAGGGTTTTCACCTCAATACAGAAACAAGTCATAGTCACAGTGCATCACACAACATTATAATCACAACAGAAATATCAATCTAGTGCATAGCAATAGTTAATTATTTACAAATCAAAGCGAATGTGATTTAATAAATTAACCAAATAATTATTTTTATGGATTATTTTAAATCAATGTTTAATTTGACTTAATTATGAATTAATTCAATCTTGATTGGATTAATTAATGAATTTATTATTTTTACTTATTAATTCTTAACAGTTAACAAAAAAAATTCTTTAAATAATTGATTTAATATTATTTACTTCATATCCCATTAACAATTCTCATTTATTTCTAAAACGTGGATTTGAAATAATCGTTTAACTTGAGTTTCAAAATTTTAGTTAAAACTGGATTGGCTTGTTTTTATGTCCAACCCGCGGCTTACTTCGAGTTATCCCCGAGGGAAATGCCCCCCCGCTACGGGTTTTGGAGCCAAAACTAACCCAAGTGATAAATTTTCACAAAATTTGTTTAAGTCCCAAATCAAGCATGATACAACCCTGAAACCACTCGAGTGCCCCTTCGAGTTTCTACCCTATTTCCCCCGAGTGAGACTTCGAGTCACCCTGCTCCTCTCCCAGACTACACAACTGACACACGACCATAGCACGTACACGTGCACGACCATCTTTGCCAACGTGGGTCGTTGTTGCGACCATTCGCGAGTCGCATTCGATCTCCCAAAACAGTACGAACACCCAGGATCTTGAATTAAACTCGAGAGCAAAATCGAGACATCTCGACCCAACGAACCCAACAGCACATCACCAGAAAACGAACCCGCGCCACCACCCCAGGCCCTTATCGGCCACCAACTTTGGACTCTAGTCTCGAACTCGTGCAACGCCGCGATTGGCATTGGTTACTCGAAGTCTGGTTACGCGTGGATGGCGCGGCACCCTCATTTTCAAACTCGACAGAAATGGGTTCTTAAACCCTAACTTCGATTCGTTCTACCCATTCACACATTAGAAAAATTCTTCAACGATTTTCCTGGATTCGTAGGTGTTCAACTCAGCTTCAAGCAAGATTTCAGCGTTTAAATTTTGTTCGATCATCGAAAATTGATCAAAACACATTTCCAGTTCATTTATGAACTGCTACTTGAATTTCCAACAAAAAATTCTCATTCTTGTTTTAAAAACCTTCTTTTTGTACGTAGATTCAAGCTGTAAAATTGAATCAGCAATTCATCGCATTCAAATTAAACATAATATTGCATGGTTTCCTGTAAAGCAAGATTACAGTAGTGAATACTTCACCAACAGGGTTTAAACAACTTTTAAAATCTTGATGTAAGCTAAAACATCTTGTTTGTTCAAAAATTACAAGCTTAGTAATTATTCGTTGAAAATATTTTGAGTTTGAAATGCAACTCTGTAAAAAAAACGGAGGAAACCTGTAAATCCAACATTTCACAGATAACCTATAAAAATAACACAAAACCATATTTAAAAAAACATACACAACCAACACAGTATCATCAATAAATTGCCTGTTTAATATTTTAATTTAAACTTAAAACTTTAAATTTTATGTTTACTCACAGAAATATGGATGAACAGAGAGAATCTGCAGTTTGATCTTCCTGGATTTACTCTTGAATCATGTTTTGATTAGTTGGATAAATTTGCTCCAGTTTGTAGAATAAGGTGAAGTTTGTTTTCTTTTTCTTTTTTTTCTAATGCTTAGTTTTTTTGTTTTTTCCTAGATGAACGAACTGATGCATAGATTGAGATATATAAAGAAGTGTACAGGTCTTTGTAAAATATTGAAGCAAGATTTTAATTGTACTTTATAAATACCTATATACCTTTAATTAGAGATTCTTTTTTCTTACATGGAGGCTGATAATGATATTATGGAGGCTTGCATTAACTGCATCGTCCTCTTTTGCAAGCTCATGCTTATCATTCATTTTTTTCTTATTTAATGGTGGCTGAGAGGATTTTTACTTTGAGTTTGAGGAGATAGCATTTAATGCTTCTACTTCCTTTGTATGTTACAGCCATCTTTCTTTAAGTTCATGCAAGTACTGATTTGCTTTGTTACTAAATTTTTTTTACCCTTAGTTTTGTACACTTTTGTTTGTATTAAATCTTATCATTGAATAAGGAACCTTTCAAATTTTAAATACATATTGAATGCATTACACAAGTATACTTTATAAATTCAATAATTTGGACTAAAAGGAAATTGAAGTCTTAATAACATATATTTTAGTCATTACTTACATTCACAATTTCTTTTTAGTTCTATTCAAAGGTTTAACTAAAACAATTTAATTTGTACATATTTCATTTTATTGTTTTAAACAATTTTGTTGTTTTATAATTCACATGCAT
The DNA here is from genome assembly GCA_030765085.1 of Allium cepa. Taxonomy (NCBI): domain Eukaryota; kingdom Viridiplantae; phylum Streptophyta; class Magnoliopsida; order Asparagales; family Amaryllidaceae; genus Allium; species Allium cepa. The sequence continues at coordinate 623,190,359 of CM060928.1, forward strand.
TTATGTGTATGTCATTTTACAGTTATATAAATTTTATTTCAACGTACATTTTCTTAAATTTTATTTAAATTTAAAGTTTTAGCCATTAACATGTAATTTATCCCATATTTTTATTTTATTCCATACATCCGTATAATATTGATATTAACAATATTTCTATTTTTTTTGAAATTTCACAAAAATTAAATTTAAAAGTTCAATTAAATCACTGAATTTAAACACACAAATTCCGGGATGTTACAATATCCCCTCCTTAAAAAAATTTCGTCCTCGAAGTTGAAAGAGAGAGAAAAGTAAACAAAGAATATACGAATTTGGAAATAATAAGGAAATAGCTTACCATTTTAAGCCGAGATGTCTATTCTGCATTTGGGATATGATTTCTTCATGTTATCTTCAGTTTCCCAAGTACAGTCCTTTGGATCGCCACTCCACTGAACTTTGATCAATTTCACAACTTTGTTTCGCAATCGCTTTTCATCACGATCTACAATTTTTATCGGCTCTCTTTTAACTGCCAAGTTAGGAGTGATTTCTAGATCCTGCTGAGCAGCGTCTTCAATAATATCATCTGGATCGTGCACATACTTCCGAAGACTAGAAATGGGGAACACATCATGCACGCCAGATAACCAGCTGGGTAGCTGCACTCGATATGCTAGAGGACCAATCCTTTCCAGAATAGGAAAAGGACCAATATAACGCGGTGCTAGCTTTCCAGTTTTCTCGAATCTCAATACACCCCGCATCGGAGACACTTACAGAAATATAGAATCTCCAACTTGAAATTCCAAATATCTTCTTCGGCGGTCATAATAGCTCTTCTGTCGACTTTGAGCAGTTATTAATTTCTTTCGAATAAAATCTACCTTCTCTGTGGCTTCTTTAATCATGTCTAGTCCAAGGACGAGTCTATCATCTGATTCGATCCAGCATGCAGGTGATCGACACGAACAACGATATAAAGCTTCGAAAGGAGCCATTACTATACTGAATTGATAACTGTTATTATATGAAAACTCGACCAGATGTAAATGGTCCTCCAAGAACCACCAAAATCGAGAATGCGAGTACGCAAAAGATCTTTTAAAACTCGGTTAACCCTTTCAATCTGCCCATCAGATTGTGGGTGATAAGCAGTGCTGAAATTTAATTTTGTTTTCAAAGCGTCTTGAAATGCCTCCCAAAATCTACTAGTGAAGATCGGCTCACGATCACTCACTATACTGTTGGAAATACCATGGAGACGAACAATTTCCTTTATAATATAGCCCTGCTAAGCTTGCTGCAGTCCGAGTGGATTTCACTGGAATAAAGTGAGCAGTTTTGGTTAGACGGTCCACTATAACCCAAATTGCTTCATTTTCCTTCTTGGTTCGTGGCAATCCGTCGATGAAATCCATCGATACCCGATCCCATTTCCATTTCGGTATTTCCAAAGGTTGAAGTAAAGCGGTTGCATTCTTTTGGTCGCTTTTGACCTGTTGACAAGTAGCACAGCGACTCACGTAAATAGATATTTCTCTTTTCATTGTCTTCCACCAGAAAGTTCTTTTAATATCTCTATACATTTTATTTACTCCTGGATGGATACTGAGTTTGGATTTGTGACATTCATCTAAAACTTCACGTTTTAGATCAGGGAAGTCTGGAACACAAATTCTGTCTTTCAATCTCATAACTCCATGATCATCAATTGCAAAAATAGAATCTTCACCTCGACGTATTCTTTTACGAACTTCCCGAAGAAACTTGTCTTCAGTTTGCTTGCTGGCGATCTTCTTTAGGAGAGTAGGAGCGATAACAAGATATGCAAGAACAGCATGTCCCCTACTTAAGGCATCGGCAACTACATTGGCTTTTCCCTGCGTATATTGGATATCTAGGTCATATGATGCCAGAAATTCCAACCAACATTGTTGTCGCAGATTCAGATCCTTTTAGGTAAAGAGTTATTTCAAGGATTTATGGTCGGTGGATAATTCAAAATTTTCACCTAGGGAAAGAAGAGTTCATTAAGTATATTGTTTAAGTTAAATTAATTTCATAAATTGTTAAGAAAGCTGAAAAGATTCCTACCCAGAAAATAATGTCGCCAGATTTTTAAGGCGAAAACAACAGCCAAAAGTTCCAAATCATGTGTTGGGTAGTTCCTCTCGTGCGGACGTAATTGTCTACTCGCGTAGGCAACTACCTTTCCATTCTGCATCAATACTGCACCTACCCCATCACCACACGCGTCAGTATAAACAGATAATCCCTGATTCCCGTTTATAATAGCAAGAACATGAGCAGTGGTTAATCTCTTCTTCAACTCCTGAAAAGCTTCATCACATTTCGGAGTCCAATTGAATTTTACATCCTTCATTATTAGCTTGGTCAATGGACTAGCTATCTTAGAAAAATCTTGAACGAATTTCCGGTAATAGCCTGCTAAACCCAAAAAGCTTCGAACTTCTTTTGGGGTAGTAGGTCTTCTCCAATCAAGAATAGCGGAAATTTTGCTAGGATCAACCGAAATTCCTTCTTCATTAACAATATGGCCATGGAATTTGACTTCTTTGACCCAAAAGTGGCATTTGGAAAATTTTGCAAATAAGATGTTCCTTCTCAAAATTTCCAAAACAATTCTGAGATATTCAGCATGATCCTCTTTGGTTTTGGAGTAGATTAGAATATCATCAATAAATACAAGAACGAATTTATTCATCACCTCCCGAAACACATGGGTCATCAAATCTACGAAGTATGCTGGAGTATTGGTTAGACCGAAAGGCATGACTAACCATTAGTAGAACATATTGGGACCCCTGAAAGGAGTTAAATGTACACAATCTTCGGCGATTCGTAGTTGATGGAATCCTTGGGCTAGAGCCATCTTTGAAAAGAAACGAGCGCGTGCAATTGATCAAATAAATCATCGATCCTGGGTAAAGGAAACTTATTCTTAAGAGTCATTTTATTGAGATCACGGTAATCTACATAAAATCTCAAGGATCCGTCCGATTTAGCGACGAACACAATGGTTGAACCCCATTCAAAAACACTGGGTCGAATTAATCCTTTTGCTAGTGGATCATCGGTTTGTTGAACTAATTCAACCTTTTCCCTGGGTTCCATACTGCGACTTGCGTGAACAAAAGGACGAGCATTGGGTACGAGGTCAATTTTTAATTCTATTTCTCGATGTGGAGGTAAAGATTTTACTTCTCCGAATACGTCCGGAAAATCTCTAACAATTGGTATAGACTCCAAACTGGGTTCGGGATAACCCAAATTATACATCTATCCTTCTCTTTTAGGACTAGGGTCCTCACAAGAAATTTCGATGAAATCTCCAAATTCGGTTTTAATTGAAATTAATCGATTAATGCAATCCAATTTGGCTTCGTATTTTGCTAGCCAATCCATTCCGAGTAAGACTTCAAACTCGTTAAAATCAAGAACGAAGAGACCAATAGGGAATTGATAATGAGAATATGAGATAGGAACGTCTCTACATCGAAAACAAAGATTCGTGGGACCTCCAACTGGATTCCTTACACATATAGGCTCATCAACAAAATCAGGTTCAAGATTTAATTTATTAATGGCTTGTTGAGAGATAAAACTATGTGTAGCGCCCGTATCAAATAGAATTCTAACAATGCTATCATAAATAGTAAGGCTACCTTCCATAAATCCTTTTCCTTTTTCTGCTTTGGAAGATGCAGGTTGGTCCTTGACTGTGTACACCTTTGCGGTTTGAGCTTGCTTCATGGTCGGACAGTCTTTAACTTCATGCCCCACTTTCTGACAGTAATAGCACTTCCTAGGTTTTGCTTGAGCGGATTGGTCTCTCTTTGGCTTCTTGCAGCTATTTGCGTAGTGGCCCTTTTCCAAGCAGTTATAACAAGTGACGTTCTCTGTCACGCTTCCCTGAATGTTCCTCTTTTTCTTCTTGCTTTGCCATGGTTTCTTACCTCCAAATTTCCGCTTCTTCCAATTTTGATTGCCCAAATTTCCTTTCTCCACCGGGGCTTCTTGCATATCAAGTGTGGCATATCTGTACCCCATATCAACTAAATTTGAAAAAGATTCCTTTACGGGGCCCGTCATTCTTTCGTGGAATTTCTTATTCATCCCGCGAATAAATCTTTCATTCATCTTTAAAGGCGTATTTACCAATTCGGGACCAAAACGAGACAATTCATTAAATTTGTTCAGATACTACTCGAATGATAAACTTCCCTGCTTTAGGTCCATAAATTCCTGGTACACTCGAGAAATTCCGGCTGATGGCAAATATTGCTTCTCAAACACTTCTTTGAATTTCTCCCAAGAAAACTCATCTTCTGGCTTATCTACCGTGATTGTCTCCCACCAGGCTGAGGCTTCATCTTGAAGTTGCCAAGAAGCTATAAGTCGCTTCTGATCGTCTTGCAGTTTTAGCCCTCTGAAGATTTTCTCACATGATCTTATCCAGGCTTGAGCCTCAACAATCGACTCCTTGCCGTTGAACGGCTTACCACCTAGTCTTGAGAAATTTTTATGTAAGTCAGCCAGATTCGGCTGTTGCTGAACTGCTGCTATTGTAGTTGGGGGATCTTGACCAGGTGTTGTGGCACTTCCTTGACCCCTAACTCTTCCCCTTCGTCCGCTCATTCTTACTGTCTGTAATTAGTAAGTAAGAAAATTGATTTAGATATACGGACGAAATATCATAAGGAATATCAGCAGTAAAAAGAAATAGATTAATAAAATTTGGAGTCCCATTCTTGGTTATACTCATTCTAGGGTATATTTCACCCTATCTTTAATGAGCCATCTGATGTGTTATACTCCGTAGCTAAATTTCTTACTCAACCTTCAGCTCTGATACCACTTGTGACTACCCGAACTCGATGTCCGACAAACGACATCAAATTCGTATCGCCGGAGCTTATAACAACATCGGATGAATATAAAACAGCGGAACAAAATGAATATCATGCATACAACACAGGTACAACCTCAGAATATCCAATAATACATCAGAGTATTTAATATATATGCCACAACTCCAAATAACATCATAATAATACATCGATGATCATATATCCAAAAGTCTTCAATGAAAGAAGTGATAACGGACTCCTAAAGGCTAAACACCTGAGATCTCCAAAAAGCTCTTAAGATATCTCCAAAGCAAGAGTGCCAAAATGCTGCTAACTCCAAAATACGGAAACCTGCTACTAGGTTGCCCGCGTGGAAATTAAGGGTACCCAGAGTTTAGAAAACAAGCAATAAACTCCGGGTCAGTCATGGGACTGGTATGAGTAAACAAAAATAGTTGCTTTTAAATAAAAACAAATTTATAAAAGAAAAGTCGATATGCTTTTGAAAAATGGGACTACCATAAGACCTCCCGCCATACACACAATGCAATCGCAGAATTGGAGGAGATTTCTTCTTATGATAGTCAAACATGCTTGATACGAGAAAAAAAAATCTTTGATATTATTATTAGTGCATAGTGTAGAAAGCATTTCGAAAATATAATATTAATCTTAGCCAGCATACAACCATTATTGTATGCCTACTATAGCCACCATGTTTTGTGGCAGGTTACAGCCACGCTGCATGGCAGGTCATACAACTAAAACCGTACTGGACTCGTATTGTTTCTTCGGATTTCCAACAAATGGTCAGGCTAAGAAACTTCCTACTGCCACATGGGTACGCCTCTGGCGGGACGTCCCGAGAACTTAACTAGCTCTCTGCCAACACAAGGCCGGGTTACCTCTGTAACTAGGTAACTACTACACGAGTATGCCACTCTCCGGTCCTTCGGGACCTTTATCCGAGTGCCCTCTATCACAAAGCAACAACCACACAGTAAATGAGATTGGAGCTACCACACAGGTAAATATCTGGGCTCCATACCATGACATCACCTTTTTCCAGAAGGAAATGACATACCCTAAAGGGCGTGACCCTCATAACCTTGCCGCATCTTTCCTGTTTCGACCATTTCCGGGTTGTGAGGTCCGATGAGGTCTCGTCCACAAAGTTATGCTTTACATGAAAGCCTTGCTTTGATCAAAAATGATCAACCAATGATCATCAACACACAACAACACTTAGCGTGCCACACTACCAAATTGGGAATATATCACTGATAACCTTTAATTACATAACCTCTAAGCTCGTACGTCTCAGAGAAGGGTGTTAAGCTAAGAGAATAAATTCTCCGCCACCACAGATACGTATTTGAAAGAAATCTGCTTTATATCTCAAAGTGTAGTGTCAGACACACAACCATACAAGTCTGTTCCAGGTTCGAACAGAACCGAAGGCACTTCGTCCAATAAAGGAAGAAGCCCTTGCAAACTCGGGTATCCACAATCCCGATCGGACTTCCCATCACTTAGGGAATCTCTATACCGAAGCAACTCAGTGCAGAGACAATCGATAGGTATCCTATCGTTCTCGAAGACACCTGGTCTCCAAATGCTATCCATAACGTCGTATCACTCATTCGGAACGGTTTATATGACACAAAGGTCCTCTACCGGCTAAACGGAATAGTGAGCATCAATTTTTTTTAAACACGTGGATATATCAATCACAAAGATTCACAGGTTCGATGTTGGTTTCGAATAACTAACTGGAATCCGATTCCCTGTCGCATCGAAGTTTAAATGCCGTTTTATAGGCAAAATGGTTTTCGCCTCAATACAGAAACAAATCACAGTCACAGTGCATCACACAGCATCATAATCACAACAGAAATATCAATCTAGTGCATAGCAATAGTTAATTATATACAAATCAAAGCGAATGTGATTTAATAAATTAACCAAATAATTATTTTTATGGATTATTTTAAATCAATGTTTAATTTGACTTAATTATGAATTAATTTAATCTTGATTGGCTTAATTAATGAATTTATTATTTTTACTTATTAATTCTTAACAGTTAACAAAAAAAATTCTTTAAATAATTGATTTAATATTATTTACTTCATATCCCATTAACAATTCTCATTTATTTCTAAAATGTGGATTTGAAATAAACATTTAACTTGAGTTTCAAAATTTTAGTTAAAACTAGATTGGCTTGTTTTTATGTCCAACCCACGGCCTACTTCGAGTTATCCCCGAGGGAAATGCCCCCTCCCCCGCTTCGGGTTTTAGCCAAAACTAATCCGAGTGATAAATTTTCACAAAATTTTTTAAGTCCCAAATCAATCACGATACAACCCTGAAACCACTCGAGTGCCCCTTCGAGTTTCTGCCCTATTTCCCCCGAGTGAGACTTCGAGTCACCCTGCTCCTCTCCTAGACTTCACAACTGACACACGACCATAGCACGTACACGTGCACGGCCAACTTTGCCAACGTGGGTCGGTGCTGTAGCCATCCGCGAGTCGCATTTCATCTCCCAAAATAGTACGAGCAACCAGGATCTTGAACTAAACTCGAGAGCAAAATCGAGACGCCTCGACCCAACGAACCCAACAGCACATCACCAGAAAACGAACCCGCGCCACCACCCCAGGCCCTTATTGGCTACCAACTTTGGACTCTAGTCTAGAACTCGTGCAACGCCGCGATCAGCACCGGTTACTCGAAGTTCGGTTACGCGTGGGTGGCGCGGCACCCTCATTTTCGAACTCGACAGAAATGGGTTTTAAACCCTAACTTCGCATTCGTTCTACCCATTCACACATTAGAAAAATTCTTCAACAATTTCCCTGGATTCGTAGGCGTTCAACTCAGCTTCAAGAAAGATTTCAGTGTTTAAATTTTGTTCGATCATCGAAAATTGATCAAAACGCATTTCCAGTTCATTTATGAACTGCTACTTGAATTTCCAACAAAAAATTCTCATTCTTGTTTAAAAAATCTTCTTTTTGTATGTAGATTCAAGATGTAAAATTGAATCAGCAATTCATCGCATTAGAATTAAACATAATATTGCATGGTTTCCTGTAAAGCAAGATTACAGTAGTGAATGCTTCACCAACAGGTTTTAAACAACTTTTAAAATCTTGATGTAAGCTAAAACATCGTGTTTGTTCGAAAATTCCAAGCTTAATAATGATTAGTTGAAAATATTTTGAGTTTGAAATGCAACTCTATAAAAAAAACAGAGGAAACCTGTAAATCCAACATTACACAGATAACCTATAAAAATAACACAAAACCATATTTAAAAAAGATACACAACCAACACAGTATAATCAATGAATTGCCTGTTCAATGTTTTAATTTAAACTTAAAACTTTAAATTTTATGTTTACTCACCGAAATATGGATGAACAGAGAGAATCTGCAGTTTGATCTTCCTGGATCTACTCTTGAATCCTGTTTTGATTAGTTGAATAAATTTGCTCCAGTTTGTATAATAAGGTGATTTTCTTCTTCTAATGCTCAGTTTTTTTTGTTTTTTCCTAGAAGAACGAACTGATGCATAGATTGAGATATATAAAGAAGCGTACAGGTCTTTGTAAAATATTGAAGCAAGATTTTAATTGTACTTTATAAATATCTATATACCTTTAATTAGAGATTCTTTTTTCTTACATGGAGGCTGATAATGATATTATGGAGGCTTGCATTAACTGCATCGTCCTCTTTTGCAAGCTCATGCTTATCATTCATTTTTTTCTTATTTAATGGTGGCTGAAAGGATTTTTACTTTGAGTTTGAGGAGATAGCATTTAATGCTTCTACTTCCTTTGTATGTTACAGCCATCTTTCTTTATGTTCATGCAAGTACTGATTTGCTTTGTTACTAAAAATTTTTTTCCCTTAGTTTTGTACACTTTTGTTTGTATTAACTCTTATCATTGAATAGGGAACCTTTCAAATTTTAAATACATATTAAATGCATTACACAAGTATACTTTATAAATTCAATAATTTAGACTAAAAGGAATTTGAAGTCTTAATAACATATATTTTATTCATTACTTACATCCATAATTTCTTTTTAGTTCTATTCAAAGGTTTAACTAAAACAATTTAATTTGTACATATTTCATTTTATTGTTTTTGTTTGCGCAAAAAATGGGCAAACACCCTAAAGTCGTGCGATTTAGTTGATTTTATGTTGTATTTAGTGATTTGGGTGATTTATGCAAATATATAAAAAGCAGGGACTAAACTGTAAAAGACACACAGATTTATAGTGGTTCGGCCAGAACGTGCCTACGTCCACTTTATATGTTATTCTCCTTTTTTCTTTAGATTACAAGTACAAAGCTTTGATTACAAGTATCTAAAGTTGTTTGAGAGTTCCTTCCAGGCTTGAGCTCTCAAACTTGTCTGCCATTGTTGTACCCCTGCCCCTCTATTCATAGAGTGAGGTAAGGGGCATGGGTCTTGGATGTATATAGCTGCTGGTGGGCCCGGGCTGAAGCAATCTGGACTGGCAATTATCTGGTTCGGCGAAGCTTGGTCCGGTCTTGAGTGTGTGGTGCTGGACCGGTAGGACGTTGGTCCGGTACCAACCTGGTCCGGTGTTAGGAGTGTTGACCGGTTGTAGGAGATGGTCTGGTCCGGTGGAGTGTGGGGAGAAGGTTGGATCGGCATGTGTTCGGTCCGGTATGCACATGCAGGTGGGTTTGCTTCGGTACGTAGGAAGTGGGTTTGGTTCGGCATTGATGGAAATGGGTTTGGTTCGGTATTGATGTGGAGTGGCTCTGGTCCGGTGATGGTGGTTGCTAGCAGGAGTTGGTCCGGTGAGGCTTATGCCGAATGGACTTGTTTTGAGAATGCCGGATGGGCACCTATGCTTGAATTGCCGAATAAGGCTTTGCCGAATGAAACCTTAAACTTCTTAATACCGAATGAGCTTTTGCACTTGGGTTATGAATGAAATTTCGACTTGTATACACTTGCTGGCTGCTTCTTCGTGGTGGAAACGCACACAACATTAATATTCCAGTTTTGACCAAAAATGGGATAACGGTTTTAAACAATTTTCTTGTTTTATAATTCACACGCACTTATGTGTATGTCATTTTACAATTATATAAATTTTATTTCAACGTACATTTTCTTAAATTTTATTTAAATTTAAAGTTTTAGCTATTAACATGTAATTTATCCCATATTTTTATTTTATTCCATACATCCGTAGAATATTGATATTAACAATATTTCTATTTTTCTTGAAATTTCACAAAAATTAAATTTAAAAGTTCAAATAAATCACTGAATTTAAACACACAAATTCCGGGATGTTACAGTTTTTATATTCAATAATAAATTAAACAACTATTTAACCGGCTATTTATATGCAATAATAAATTAAATTACAATTTAATTCAAATAAATTTGATTTAACTAAGATGATGACTAAAAATATACCAAACCGCCATAAATAAATTTCTAATCACAACAGAAATTAATTTAACACACATAAGAAATTTTAGAAGTTGTGATGGGTTAAAACACTTACCTTCCGAATTTAAATTGAATTTAAATTCAATTTTAATCCAAAATTTAAACAGTCTCAGGATTCGTCCATACAAGCGTCAGAATGTCCGGAATTTTATTACGATCCTAGTGGAGAAAACCACGCATGAAACAGACCTCGTATGCAAAAGTTACATACGTTAGAATGATTGAAATCAAAATTAAAACAAAATAAAATAAAACAGACAAACAATTCAGAAGCAGACACGTCAATGCCTGATACCATAGCCGATCTTCATCCGTCGCCCCAGAACCCTAGAAGCCGCCCTTATACAAATGATCGACATCGTCGCTGGTGGCCACCATTGACCAAACTGCTGCCACCATCGAACTGCATAGCCCCGGCCGCACGCGCCAGTGCCACCGCCACGCCTCCGTCGTCCCCTACGCGTCGCGCCGCTACCACCAAAAACTAGGGTTTCGGACCTTTAGTCGACCATTACGACCACCTCAGGCCAAATTAGACCACACGACCACCACCGTCGAAATCCTGAAGGCAAGCACAACAAAACCCATATTTCAATTTCGTCGATCGGTGCCCCGATCCAAAACGCCCAATTGACTTTGATAGCGATTACTGATGATTGAAGCGCGATTACGACAAACGAACACCAAACGCTGATTCTTATCGTCGAGAGCTTCGATTCTGGAAAAAATTTGAATTTTTTTGAGCAAATTAGGTTTTTAAGTTGAATTTTTGAATTGGAATTGGATCTATAATTTGATTGTCTGCCATTGAGGAGGAGAGACAGCTGAATTATACGTACAGAAATGAGAAATAAGAAATAGGCTAGGGTTTATAATGAGGTATTTATAGACGAAGCTGAAAATAGAATAGATGGACAGGATTGATTTAGGTTTTGAATGAAATCGACCCGAAAAGCCCGTTTCAACTTCGGAACGAAAATAGGTCAATCCATATATCAAAATGTATGTTTTAAAATTTTTTAAAATCAATGGAATAAGTTTCAGCTCCAAATTCCATCGTATGAAAAAATTATACTAAAACGAAGTTATTTCAAATTGATTTCAATTGATTTCAATTAAATTGATTTCTAGGCGTTTCGAGTCTGTACGATCAAACGACAAGCCCGATCGCTATGAAACTTGAAATTCTATAATAATTCACTGTTACGGATCCGATGAAACTAGCTTCATCGAAATCCGAGTCGGTGGCCAAAATGGCTATTTTCCTATTAATTAAATAAATTAATATTAAATTGATTAAATCACTATTTAAATTCAAATCCTATAATTTATAAATTTTATCATCTTGGATTACTTTAGTAATTTAAAATCCTTCATAACCGATTCCCATATCAATTTAAGGTTAATTAGTTCACCAATTATAGTATCAAATTCCGATTCCATTAAATTCATAAATTATGGATTGAAATTCCAATGGAATCCATTTATTTGATTTCTAAGTCTTGTTATTCATTCAATTATCATATTATCATCTTAGGTACCATTTACATTGGTATATATCCTAATACATTAACATTTTCCCATTTTATCTTTATTTCAATTGCATAATATTTAATTTCAATTGCTACAATAATTACACTTATTATAAATTGGATTTCAATGGATTGATTTGTTTCAATTCAAATCTTTTCATTAATTTCATTACTACTCTATAAACTTAGTTACCTTATTTTTCCCTTCATTACCTTAATATACTCCAATTTAACAACTCCTAAACATTGTATTACATTTCACATTAATGTAACATTTATTTAAATTTATTAAAATTTATTTCCAATTCCATCAAAACAGGTAACTTATAATATTTTGTTATCATTAACTCTCAGTCACATTCTAACAAGTTTAATCATTTCCAAACCAATGTTATAATTTCTTACTAATCATTGATTATATTCAATTATCATTCAATATATATTAATTCATTAATTAATTCAATATTTACGTTTGTTTTCTTATACTCGATTTATAGCCTAGTATAACATATACATTAATTCTGTTAATTGTAACTTCATTCAAATAGTTAATATTTAACTTAGATTAGCCTTATTACATCTCATTTAAGTTATTATTTCATTGATTAATTCAATACTTACTTTTACTTACTTAGTTTCAATTTTTATAACTAAATGCAACAATTTACACTATTTCATTATAAATTATAAAGTTTTTATTTCTTTCTAGATTTTATTACAAAAATTTTATTAAATTAACCAATTTTAATTATTGAAAATTTATGGGTTATTACAATATATGATCAACATCAACACTCATCACTTTTTTTAATAACTATTTATCTTTTCGATAATCAGCAGGGAGTCAGATTAGTTAATGTAGTGATTTAAAATCAAGTCCAAAAATGATTATTAAATCAAATTTTCTAAAATGACTAATTTGAAACAAGGTCAACAAAAACTATTTTCTTGAAGGGGTTTTATAAGAAAAATGTTTGCTAACTGAAAATCATTTGACATGAAAAAATACGCAGATATTGTCTTTGAAAGCTATGCAACTACTAAATGTCTCAACATAAATCACTTTCCACTAGTAACTTTTCTATCAACTAGATTACCAAAGTGACCTGCATCTGAATTTTCCTTTGACTCAAAATTATCATTAGTTGGATGTCATAGACCGGATCATGAGTTGTAGCAAATTCCTAAAAATCCTTTTTACAACTTTTAAATGAAATTCTTTTGAATTTTAATTGAAACCATGCAAATAAACAAACAGATAAACAAATATATCCACATGTATCTAGAGTAATCAATACAGGACAATTTCTCTTATCATCTAAACTTGCAATATCGTCAATCCAAATGAATCTATATGAATTAGTTCAAAGACTCTAGAGATACATGTAATGTTCTTGGCATAAAAAGATAATAGGCCAACAATTTTGCATAAGTCCGAATCATTATCAACATTCATTATCACATAAATGGATGATTCAAATCAGAATATGGTGCAGATTTTGAAACTTAATAAATTGTTAAGATAAATATATCGCTACCTCTTTATGATAATTTTTCTTTGTTGCCCATTGTGATTCTGCTACCTTTATACCAGGCTAAGGAACTTTGACTTGGCGCCCATCGCGTACCTGAAATAGCCAGAATCCAAATAACACTGTTGTTGTTCGTTAGCCTACCACCACATCTATACGAGGAAAGATTTTTGTGACCTATATGTTTTAATAAGTCCATGGTTGTTAGTGGCAAACGATTTTGCAAAATATGTTTGTGTAGACCCAAAACAATTTATATTTGTTCCTTTTGGCAACCAGATTTGTTTGACTTTAAGGGATTTTATATTCGTGCCTTTTAGAACCCAAATTGGAATGGTTTTGACGTGTTTGGGTCTATACAAGCAAATGTTGTGATTGTGTCCATTTTTTCCACATATCATGCACTTTGAATTAACTTGGTTAATTTCATTTATAACACATTCAAATTGATTATACCCAAGTCCTTGTCTAACATTATTAACAGTTTGTTTCCCTAATAGCATATTTAATGATCTTCCACCTTTGGAAAATTTTCCTAAAGTTGTAGATAATTGTTGGACTTGTGTTTTGAGAGATTCATTTTCGTTCAATAATTGAGTGCGCTTTTTAATAGAATTTTCTCTCCTAGTATTTTCACCCTCTTTCAAAATCATAATTTCATTTTCAAGTGATTTAATTTTAATTTCTGATTTATTTTAATATCTTCTTCGATTGATGGACACTATCGCACTTAGGGCTTTGTTTTTATAGTTTTTAACCAATTGATCAACCTGTTTATTTAATTCTATCAAACTATCTCTTTGTGATTCAATTTTAGCATATTTCTCCCTAAGTTTTTCGAAACATCCATTTACTTCGTGAAAATATATAAGTAGTTCTGAATGAGTAAGTTTTGATACCTCGCTTGGCTCGTCATCATCGCTATCATTTGTATCACCTTGAAGATAAAAAATTTCTTTTTCACTCTCACTGCTAATGCTTTTATTATCTTCATCAGTTTCATCCCAAGCAGCTGCAAAACTTCTCCTTTTTGGTTTCTTTCCGTGGCCGAGTCAATTCTGAGGACAATTGGGCTTAATATGACCGGGTTTATTACACTTGTGACAAATAATCTCCTATTCTTCTGAGTTTTCTAGTACTTTGACTATTCCGCTTTTCAATTGTTGATTTAGAGCTGGATTTCTGTATTTGTGATTCCACCTTTTGAATCTGTTTACAAATAGTGCCAAATCAGCTGCTCCATCATCATCGTCGTCATCACTTTCTATTATTCCTTTAAGAGCTATCGATTTCTTTCGAGTATCACCTCCTTCTTGTTCTTCCTTGAATTTCATTTATAACTCATAAGTGTTGAGATTTCCAATAAGTTCTTCGACTTTAACTTTTTTCAAATCTTTTGATTCATGAATGGCTGTAACTTTCGCTTCAAAATTTCGTGCAAGAACTTTGAGGATTTTTCGAACTATTTCCAACTCTGTGTATAATTTTTCAAGAGCTTTAGATTTATATACAAGATTAGAAAGTCGTCCGTACATCTCTTTGACATTTTCATCCTTGGCCATTGTGAAGTTCTTGTATTCGCTACTAAGCATGGAAAGGTGAAACTCTTTGACTTAAGATGTTCCTTCGTGAGTTACTTCAAGCGTGCGTCATATTTCCTGCACAGTTAGACAATACGAGACATTATTTAATTCAATTTGATCCAATGAACGAATAATAGAATTCATAGCTTTAGCATTAGCATTATGTAGTTTATTTTCAAGCGGTCGATTGATCTATTGGTTTTTCAATTTCCCGATTATTTACCACTATAGTTAGTGTCCTATAACCTGTCTCAACAATATTCCAAGCATAAATGGTTTTCAAAAAAAAATTCATTCTATTTATTCAGTAAGCATATTCACCATTGAACATCGGTGGTCTAACTAAGGACTGACCCTCAGCAAACGCATTATTAAGAGAAGACATTTAAAAAAATTAAAACAGTAATTTTTTTTTTGAAAAATCAAATTTTTAGAACAAAAATTGGCTTTTGTTCCTAGCTCTTATACCACTCGTAGGATCGATTTCACCCTAGAGGAGGGGATGAATAGGGTGATACTAATAATTATAAAAATTTAATGCGAAAAATATATAAAATAATTACAGCACGGATAATAGCAGAATAATAAAAGCAGAAATAGAACAACATAGATTTACGCAGCTTCAGCAAGATCCTGCCTACATGCTGCCCCCAAGGTTTCTACTATAAATTAAGTAGTCAGATGCTTACAAACGTAAACTTACGACACCCACTATCGACTAACCTAACTCTACGCTCAAAACGCTACCACAACTCAGTCACTAAGTTGCGAATTCTCGAACTACACCACCGTAGTTCGTCCCTTAGCCACATAACTAGAATTTTACAAAAGTTTGAAAATAAATTACAAATAAAAACAACTTAAAACAATAAAATCCTAATTTCATAATTTAAAGCCCAAAGGAAATTATAAGCCGGCCCAAAGAAAAAAACGTGATAAACAATTATTCCCCCTTTTCTCTTTTAATTTCTTCGGCCCATATTCTTTTGTTTATGAAAATGGCTACCTCATTTCTTCTTCGATCTATCTTCGTTCCACTTCAAGAAATCAGGGCTTTTAGAAATTGAGCACTACTGATTGTAGTTGATTGATTGAACATATATATATAGCGTTGATTTCTAGGTCGATCGATCGTTTCTTTGATTTGCAAATGGCTGCTTCAATTCGTCGATTTTGACTTGAATTGGTATATGATTTCCTTTTTTCTTTTCTAGTTAATTTGCTTGAACACGATTTCCTTTAATGTCGATGATGTTAATGGTTTAAATAGGGAATAAACCCTAAATTATCATTCAAATATTTTCATTTGACTTCATCTGTTAATTGAACTTGGCCGTATGATTATGCTTGAATGCTTGTGATTTCTTTAGACTAGTTCAATTAGAATATTTTCTGATGTGCTATGCTTGATTACCACGGCTTTGATTTTGACTTGTTCCATTCTTTGCAGTCACCACGGCTTTGATTTTGGCATGTTCGATTCTTTGCCTTGGTCACCACGACTTTGATTTTGGCAAAGATTGTGTTCCGTTCTTTTCTGAGATTTGGCTTCGGCTGTTTGAAATTTGTGTTTATATAGACTTGTTCAATTTGCATTATCACCTGTAAGTTCCATTCTTTACTGGCAGCATTCGAATTTGAGATAATATTTTGACTTGTTGAAAAATACTTTGATTCGTTCAATTTCTTTTTGCTCTGATTGAAAATGTGTGACCCACGGCTTTGATTCTCTGTATTTCTTGACTAGTGTTTACACTGCTCGTACTGGTTAAACCTGCTACTATTTTGATTTTTATCAATTCACGTAAAATTTCATATGTATGTTACTATTGCTCTGACACATACGGTTCACTCAGTTCATATTATCAGGGTCGAAATTTATGCATCCTTGTCTCTTTGTAGTCTGGTATAGGCTGCATCCCTTCCATGTGTACATTTGTGTATGTACTTGTTCTTTTGTCCACTTGGTTGTATCGCCTTTGAACATATGTACATGTACACTGATGTATGTTGAGTAAATTGACCTGCTTGCTTTGTTATATTTGTGATGGTCACTATACTTTGGTTGATGGTCTCCATACATATATGTATGTGTGTGTGTGTTTGACTTGATTGCACTTGTATCCAATGTGCTACTTGTTGTATGAACCTGAACTGATGTTTGCCATTACATGTGAGGTTCAAGTGCTCCTTTGTGTAGTTTTTTGAGTCTGGGCTTATTCCACTTGTATGATGCCATTGAGTTCTTGCTGTATTCATTATAGTTGATGATGACTGGTATCATTTGAATGTTTGAGCTACTGTCCATATTCATGTATATTGACATGTGTTTGTGAGCCTGGTTGCATTTATGTTTTGGTTGAGGCTTCACTTTCTATCAAGTTCATACCTGAATACTTGATATGATTACTTACTGCTTCAAACAGTTCATTTTATTCTCTGACCATATGTGCTATGCTATGGTTTGGTTGCATTGTTTGTTCATTAGCTTAGTCTGGTTCTATTATTGTCGGGTCTGGTCCCATATGTATGCAGTGTTGCTCCTGACTGAATTTTGTTGTTGCACGTTTCCTTTAGTCTGATTAAAGATGTACATTTGATGTTATTCAAGTGGGTCTTCACTGGTTCTTGAAATTTTATGTCCAGTAGCTTGTATTCATGTTGGTGTGAACCTTACATTAACTGTAATGTGCTGCTCACCACCTTTTGTACTGGTTCATTATTGACTTGAGTTGTTTTCATGTGTACACAATTGTGTTTATGGTCTAGGCTTGTTCCAGTCATTAAAGCTTGATCATTCTATTTTTGTTTTTGTATTGCATCTGAGTTGAACCTAGCTTTGGCTCGGGTTTGACCTTGTGCTCATATCATGACTTTATTTGTATTGCACTTGAGTTGAACCTAGATTTGGCTCGGGTTTGACCTTGTGCTCACTTGTCCCAGCAGTTTTATCAAGTGTATATCGGTGTGCACGGCCTTGTGGCATGTACAACAATACACTGTGCATGTCACAAGCTATTCTTGTAAGATGAATTCAAGATAAATGATGACGAACAACCCAAATAACTGAGGCAAATAATATTTTCAAAACACATTTTATTTTACACTGCAAAAAATATATATTCTTCAATTTTACTATGTCGGTGTTTATTTTGTAGATAACTCAAATGCTGGATTCAATCTGGAATAAAGTTAATGATTAAATACGAGTGAATGAGTGATATGTCGTGAGGTGCAAATGTAAATGATAATTGTATAGTGAAATTTTTTGTTGTAATTTGAAATTATATTGTTTGAAAATTGTGTATATAGTGAGAGCTCAACTTTGTACTATTCAAAATTGTAATAAATATTTGTTTGAATAAAATATCCATTTGAATTTAAATTCTATGTTATTATTTTATTCAGTAAATATTTATTTAATTATGTGAAAATAAAATAGTACAATAACAAGTACATTTAAATGAATATGTATACATATATGTTTATTATAATCAAACAAAAATTATATACTAGCATATTCAACAAGTTGGATCCCTCCAACCTGTTTCCCAACATCCACAGATCTTATATAACATTAAATTACATTCCCGCTTCAAGACAGGATATCGAAGTAATATAAGGTCATCCGCCATTATGCGAGGCGCATAATGTCTTATTCGCTCTAATAGGCGGGAAATATACCCAACTAGTAATATATATACCAATATATATAATATAACATTCAATTGATGAAACTTTATCAATTCAACCAATCATCCAATAATTATTTTAATTATTATAAATTAAACTAGTCGACCAAATTGAGTGGGATTTACTCACCTTGATTTTTAAATTGCCAAACACCCAGATTTTAAATTGTCTACGATCCCAGTTGACCCCGAAAAATCCCAAACCAATTCTTTTCGTAGTATTCGATGCCATAAGTTCAATGCAACTTGTTTCGTAGTTTTTCGACCTCATACCAAGGAGTTATCAATTATTCAACACACGAAATAAATTTAAATAAGTTAATCATTTAATTAATCGACAAATTGCCATGCTTACCTTAATTATGCTGTTACCCAAATCTCAATATGCGCTCAGACACCTTGGCCACCTTCACTCGAGATTTCCTACATCTCCTCATCGAAGCCACCTCCACATCTACCATTGTCGTTTCCTGTTCGTGCGCTTCTGTGGAGCTCAAGGAAAACCCACACAGACGTGAACGACGTAGCAAACTCGCTCCACCTACAAACACCGCCGCTCCACCAAAATTTCGTCATGCCTCCATCTCGGTAGTCTCGACCTCGCCATTCTCTCCGTCAGCTCGAGCAAACATCCAATCGAGAAACCACACGCGTTTCGATCCTCCCCTTCGTTCGCCGTGCTCGAGTTAGACCAGAACATCATGACCTTGTCGTGATATTTTTAAATTTATTTTCAATTTCGTTTACTTACAGAAGAAGGAGAATAGCATTCATGATTGTAAAGCTGAAGAATAGCGGTTGTGTTCAAGGATAGGACGACTGGTTATAGGGTTTGTAGGGTGGCTGATATTTGACCTTTAATTAGATTTACATATACTATATTCAAATTATCTCGTTTGCATAGCTTGAAATTTCGAACCCCAATTGAGGCGTGCCACCTGGCGTTTCTAATGTTATACCCCTATTCCGAACCCAACGGAATAAGTTTCCGAACCTATTTGAACGTATTGAAAAGATAGCTTTTTAAATCGACTATTTAAATTAAACACAATTAAATCAATTCTAGAAATTTCCAGATCGCACGAAAAAATGTGAATCCAAATGCTAGAAATTTGAATCCGATAATAATACACTATTACGGATCCAATGGAACTAGTTTCGTCGAATTTGAGACTGTGTCCCCGGATCGCTATTTTAATGCTTCGATTAAATTGACATTTCAAAAATTGATGAAATCACTTGAAATTCCAATTTTTTTTAAAAAACTTACTAACTCAATTATAATTCAAATAGAATTTATATTGACATTAGAAATCCTTTTGATTCATATTCAGCTCAAATTCCAATTATTCACCATTTTCATATTACGATAAATCGTTATATTTGAAATTTAAATTATTTCTATAATTTCAACTAAAATATTCATATTCATGAATCAATTTATATTCTAAATTCAATATTAAAATCCATTTATATATTCAAAACCATATGATGAAAAATCTGGGTCATTACATTCCTCCCCTCTTAAAAGAATTCCGTCCCCAAAATCGCTAAGGTAAGGAAAATGCTCCAAACCCATTTCTATTCAAATCTCACTTAATGAAAACACGACATCTCTCTTTTCTAATCTTTTAGTTACAACCAAAATAATTAGTTTCCATTTCTAAATAAATCCCTTCTTCAATTACAATTTGAATCAAATTTTGGTAAACAAATATTTTCCAAATATTTTCTAAAATTTTCTAACACCCTGAATTTTTGAAATTTTTTGGCAGTCTCTCGCTTATACAGAGAGCCTTTTGCAATATGAAAAATATAATAAAAATGATATCATCGACCCACATGGTCAGAAACACAATATATATCAATATTTATTTCATTTTTTGTTTTAATGCGTAAGCGTACCTTATATTAGCGTTATTAAGCGAACTCACTCGTTTATACACAATTACGCAACCCAGATCTAGCCTAATAGTCTCTTTGTATCTGTACTTACTCAAATAAAATCCATAAGTACTAAAATATGGAATTTAATTAACATTTCATTCATTGGACTAGTTAAACGTGCCATTTTTCATAAACCAAATATGTTATACATGTATTTATAAGCAATTATAAAGTTCCATCATTTGATTATTCATTTCAATTGATTTATACCATTTATTTAATTTCTAATAATCCACAAGCCATTTATTTGCATTTGATACATATTTGCACACATTACATTCATATCGATTTCAAATTGATTCCAAATCAATTTATTGACTTTCCATTAAATCACAAAGTTTTGTTTCCTCCCATTTATTTCAAACAACACATTTTTCCATACAAATTTAGTGATATTAATTTAATAGAATAATCACTTAAGCCTATAAACCATTTTCGATTGATTCTAAATTGATTTATAAATTTCTATTGATTCACATCCAATTTATTCACAAAAATCTTGTTCGCTTAATTTTATATTCAACAACAATCAAATCCACGCCAATTTATTTATGGACCATTTTATAAATTTATTTGAACCAAGCTTCCATCCAAAAATATTAACTTAAGTTAATTCATTTACTTTCAATCATTTCAACCGTATAACTTAAGTTCATTTCCGTTGCAATCAAATTCTATTTCATTTTAAATTGATTTTTATTCAATTTATTTAACTTCGATTGATACACATTTCCATTTACTTGGTATATCTCAATTTACACTATATTATTTGAGAATCATTCCAGAAAATCACTATTAAGGTTTATTAAAACCTTTTATACCACACATATATTCATTTCCACTTCAAAACTTAATTTCATACTTGAATTCATTTAAATAATATCCCAAAGCCATATTCAATTTATTTACACTTAATTGAATTTATTTATAACTTAAGTCGTCACCATTCCAATCCATTTCTGTTTTAATCGATAATATTTCAAAATATATTTGTAATGACCTGCCTTTTTGGATGGTTTAAGTGGATGAAAAATCACACACGTCAGACTCGAACCATTCAAAATGGTAATTGTTATGGGGTAAATAAGAAAAAGCAGAGAAAGAAAGAAAACAAATGCAGAATCTCACAGTCGAATGACAAAATATAATAATCAAATAACAGTTCATGAAGCTGTTTTATAATACATTTGATTATTCTTTTACAACACAAAATCAGAGTTACATAAAATAGGAATAAATAAATGCAACGGAACAACGTGATGCAGTGGAATACATATATTATAAGTAATAATAGGAAAGAATCTTCGTCTTCATCCTACAGAAAGCAGTCTTCGATAAACTGAAAAGCTCAAACTGACCCGAGCGAATTGAAAAGACAAGGCGCTCGAGTTAGAACTAAAAGATCTTATGTAAGTTAAATCAATAGTAAATAAAAATGTGTGTAACGGTGTTAGGGATGTTTACGAGGTTTGACGTCTCTTATCCAGTGTCTAACGTGAGTGCAGTAACTTAAAAGATGTTTGGGATTTTCATCTCCTAAGGATTCGTTAAACCGTGTACTATGTAGTACAATATGCTATTATAATAGCGCCTACAGTAAAGTATTAAAATAGCAATAAGGCGTTACCCATATCCCCCTTAACACATTTTATATATTCCCATAGTCTATACAATATGATAAGCTCCACCAAACAAACGATTTACCTAGAGGGCACCACATAGGTATGATACAAAACAAACTCGTAGAAGGCGCTTTAGGGCATGTGAACACGACACTCGAGGTAATACAAGGGTAGATATACCAATTGCAGAGCGGGGATGGTGGCAATGCATAGCATCTACTATCGCCCATCATGGAACACACTCCCATAATCAAAATCAAGGGGTGGCCACCAAATCATCACAAAGTCATAATATGGTGTCGAAAAAGCATGTCCGATTAGAGGAATGACCTCACTTGGCACAAGTATAGCTCCTTTTTTAGTCACATCTAAGCTGACTCACAGGAGTCAGGGTCATGTAAATATATACAGAAATCGTTCGCCAAACTATCCTACTTCATTTTTGGAATCTCCACCACGTACACAGTTGTTAAAGTGGTTTTCGGTATTGGCAGAGAGTATGACGATATCCGATCCCGATCTCTTTAACAACCAAACACCAATTATACACCAGATGGTTCTTTTACATTTCCAAACAAATTCATAAATGACATCTAAATATCATATTTAATTCAAACCGTATCACTTTGAAATTATATTCACAATTAGGATTCTTATTTCAAAATCATCATATTTATTCAAATATGTCATTTCACCAGCAAATATCATTTCAAATCCCAACTTGTGTTGTATCATCATCAAGGATTTAAATAAAATTACTTCAACTTTACATGGTTTGAATTTTTAGAAAATAGTTTAGATAGTCATAAAAAGTTTTAATTGTTAAAATAGTTAAAATAGATTAAATAGCTTAAATAGTAAAAATAGTCTTAAATAGATTTAAATTTGATTTAATTAGATTTAAAATGGTTTAAATAGATTTAAAATAGATTAATAAATTTAAATTATATTAAATAGATTTAAAATAGATTAAATAGATTTAAATTATACAAATAGATTTTATATAGATTAATTAAATTTAATTAGTTTGAAATAGGTAAAATAGATTATATTGGATTAAATAAGTTATACTAGATTAAAATAATAAAAATAGTTTAATTTGATAGAAATAGTTTAAATTGACTAAAATAGATTTCAAGGTTATATCCAAACACTATCAATAACTCAATTCCAACAAACTCATTTATATTCGACACTTCAACTTTGAAATTCCAATTTAAACCCTATGAACAATTCATTTGATCAATTCCAATCTCAACATTAACGCTCGGATTATCGAAAATAGGTTTCTATTTCAAAATGCCCCTTTAACTGAATTCAGAATTTAAGGACTTAAAATCATTCAATTTAACCAATCCAGTGTCCGTATATAATTTTCAAACCTATGGTCAAGAGATACAGGTATTTAACATTTCAATTCGCAATTTAAAATTTCATGATTATATATAATTTAAAATTGCAATCCCGAATTAAATAAAAATCCATAAAATCGCTTGAGTCTATCATTTCAACCCATAACGATTTTTCCCTAATCTATAGATCATTCGGGTATGTACCATTTCTGCCCATAAGGAACTTGCAGCATTATAATAATATAAAAATACAACATCTACTCATCCAATACAAACAATAAAACATCCATCACAATCATCATCCAAATCAATCAATAAACATCAATAGGTAAAGGATCATCAATAAAAGATATTAAAATAACAATTTAAATTCAATATTAAATTAAATAATGATTAAATGCAATAAATGTCAAATTTAACTAGAATGACAATTTAAATATACCAAACAAGAATTAATAAATTTCTAATCACATCATAAATTTGATTTAACTAACACAAGATTGTTTAGTAACACTCATCATTGGATTAAAATCGATTTGAAATTCAAAATAGGGCCCAAAATTAAACGGTCTTAGAATTCATCCAAACCTGCATTAAAGTGTCTGGAATTTTGGTACGATCGTAGTGGAGAAAACCGCGCATGAATCCGAGCTCGTATGCAAAAGTTGTTCAAGTCAGAACGTTCAAAACTTAAAATTAAATAATAAAAAAACAAAGGCAAAATGAAAATAAGCTACTTTCTTCCCCATGTAAGTCCACTTGACAATAGAAGCTAACCCAAATGTCACCTAAAACCCTTCATGTTGACCAACCCTCGCACCCTCTGCACATCGCTACAGACCTTGGCACCACCACCCACGAACTCGCCTCCTCCGCCTCTACCCTCGGCCAGAAGCCCCAAACCTTCGCCAGCACCCAGGTAGTCAAGCCGCCACCCCCATGGTTTAGGGTTTTGAACCCAAAATCGACAAATTTGACCACCTTCAACACCAATAAGCAATGCAACCACCATCAAACGACTTCACGCAGCAAGCTCCGCAAAACCCACAAATCAATTTCACCGATTGATATCGAAATCAAAACCCCCCAAATTGTAATTAAGGTTTCGCGATTTCGACCTTGATTTGCCAATGATTCAAGCACTATCTTCAATAATGAACACTAGACGTCGACTCTGATCATCGAGAGCTTCGAATCGATATGTAATATGATATAGTTTGAGGAGCTTTGATTTTTGAAATTGATTTGAAAATTGAATTTGAGGGTTCTTAATTTATCTGTTTACTGCCATTGGAAAGAGGAGATGAGCAGGAAATATTTGAACAGTACTAAGGAATAAAAATGCTGCTAGGGTTTGGAGAAATCTATTTGAAAGTCTACAGGGTGGATCGTGTGGTGTATATGCAAGTATATGTGATAAAATATATGATGCAACTAAAACAATATTAATCTAAGTAAACATAGAATAAGCACATCAGGATTTTATACTGGTTCGAACCTCCCATCCTACGTCTAGTACCATAGCTCCCCTTCGGAATTCGACTATCAAACACTCTCACTTTGCCCGGAGGAATGGTCTTGGTTACAATAAGTTGTTCTTGTCAAATATGTGTTTTAGTATAATACGGATGTTGACTAATTAGTACAATTGATTCCAATATATATCTAGAGAGTATTGTCTATGAGAAACAGAATATATGAATGAGTGAATACAAATATAGATTGCTAGAGTGCAAAGATCAAGAATATATGATAGATTATAGAATTAGAAAGCGTAAGTCAGTAAGGTAGATGTAAGTAGTTTGTTCTCTTGAATCTTGATGCTATATAGTTGTAGAGAGGTATCTTGAGTAGTTGCATCCATTAACAAGTGCTGTGCAGTTGCTTCTGTTGATGATAAAGAGTTGCAGCGAAGAGAAGCGGAGATGTCTATTCGAATGTGGCAGTTGAAGTTTATATTTAAAATCCAAGTTTGAAATCAGATGTTTAGAATATGTTTCAAACGTCTGATACTATATATATTTTTGAATATAGTAGTAGATCAGACGTATGAATGCAATTGCCAGATGTTTGGTTCCGCCTGTTTATTGTTCCAAAGAACTGTTTCAAACATCTGGCTTATGCACCCAGACGTCTGATATTGTGCATATCAGTTCTTGTGTTCTTTTTCTTGTGCTTCTTTGTTCCTATTGACTTGTAGTCCCTTGTAGTGTCCTTTGAGCCTTGTCTTGTCTTTCTAGTGATGTTGTTCTAGCAAGTACTATATATATAAATATATATATGCATATTTGATTTCCATTGTATAGTTGTTCTCGTCGAAATCGTAGATTTGATTTCCTAACAATCTCCCCCTTTTTGATGATAACAACTATACAATGTACATATAATTTTGTAAATCTCCCCCTGAATATGTGCTTTCCATTATTTATTGTGCTTTTTAATATCTCCCCCCTTTTGGCATTATCAAAAGGGAGTAATAACTTTTAATTGTAGAAACATCATTTAGTACTTACCAATCATTGCAAGATTACATGAATATACACAGAAATAACACACCAAAAAGCAATTTATATTAATCATAATAATCGATGACATTTATAGAATTTTTGCATTTTTATACAAAGATGGAATCCTAAAAAATCTAAGGATCTTTTGGGGAAGCTTTATCTTGATCATCTCCTTCATCTTCATTTTTGAAAGAGCTAGCTTGTTTTTTAGGAGATGTCGGAGTGTGTTCGAGAGGTTCTTTCTCCTCATCAAAAAGTTTGGAATGTTTTGAAGGAGGAGGGGAAGACACTGGAGTTGGTCAATCTTCTAAAGGTGGTGTAGGACTGCGAACCCGTTGAAGACCTCATTTAGAACGGATAATGTAGTTGAAAGCGACGTTTCAACTATGGCTAGGCGAGAAACAAAAGATGTTTCAAAACTATCAATACACTTAGCCAATAATTTTTGATTCCGAGATAAAATAAGCTAATTTTGGAGAGCCAAGTCGCGATTACTCTCATTTGGATTTGTCCCAGTGCGAGTCTCCAAAATATCATCTTGGCACGTATAATTAAATGGTGCAAGAGAAGGACGAGAATTCTCGTGATATTGCTCTACCTCATGTGATGGTTCAGGTTGTGTTTGAGGCGGAGGCCTAGCTTGCCCGGCTTGATGACATTGCGCCCATTCTTCAAATGATATAAAATCTGGAGGATTTTTCTGGTAAGTGCATTAGAGAGAAAAATTTTGTGGATGCATATTTCGAAGAAATTTCTTCAAAAGTGGATAAATATGAGGGGATGTTGTGAGCTCTTAGAAACCTTATGATATATGTAGGATAGATGATGGAAGGGTGTGATCGAGTCTAAAAATGTTTGAGCCCGTCAAATATAAATTTTACCCAGTTAACCCTTGTTCCACTAAATATAGCATATAGGGCCTTGTGTTCTAATTCCATGTTTTTCTCATGAATACCAAAGCGAGGAATGATTGTGTTGATAATCATTATAGCGAGAAGTCTCACCTTAGGTCTTAGGTATTTGGATGCAAATCTAGGCATTTCATCTTCCCATATTTGATGTGTTATATTTTCTCTCGTTTTTAGATGCATATCCAGAATATTATATAAATCTTCTCCGGTGTCGGAAAATTCGAGAGTACGGCCTATGATCCATGGGAGAAGTCTAATTGTGTTGCCGTAAACACTTGACCATAGCCAATTATCATCGTTCTTAGTGTTCCAAACCGTTGTACTATCTAAATTAGCATAGAAAGGAAATACGGCTAGCTGATCGGTTTGGATATTATTAAGATTAAAGGATATCAATGTTTCTAATCCAGCACTTTCGCACATATCGTCCAAATCATGCACCGGGAATTTTAGCAAATTATAGAATGGACATGTATGGAGCTTCTTCTGTTGAACATCCTCGTATCTCTAAATGGAATGTGGTACACGATTCATCCATCGCTCAATTTGATAGTCAAAGCAAACTTGTGTTTGGATGAAGTGGCTTGATCTTGCTTTCGCTTAGAGATTCTAGGATTTCTTGTTTTAGGGGCCATGAAATTCGAGTGTGTTTAGAGGAGAAAGCAAGTTTGAGAATTGGAGAATCGATGTTGCAGTAGAAACAAAATAAAATGTAAGTCAGAAAAAGTAAAAATAGAGACATTAGCAGGGTACTTAATAGTGTCGATTGAATTTCAAACGTCTGGAAGGTGAATCAAACGTCTGATTTAACCTAGTTTTAAGATAGTATATATGTTCAGACGTCTAGTATTTGGTAGTAGAGGTTTGGAGCAGATAGATTTGTAAATTTGGAAAGGCAGAGAGATTTATCAAATGTCCAGATGTAGAATCAGACGTCTGGATATAACATCAGACGTCTGAAAATAGCTTGAATTTGTATCTCAAGGAGGTAGAGAGTTTGTTCAGACGTCTGGTCAATAGTTCAGACATCTAAAATAGACTGATTTGTATTTTCTATTAGGCAGAGATAAGTTTCAGACGTTTGAAATGCCCAGTTTGTCTTAAAATAGCCTAATTTTAATGGGTGTTGCTTATTTTTCGAGAGATTGATTATAATAAAACGTAATATTATTATTTGTGAAATAGAATACAAATATACGTAGGTCAAAATTCAATGAGAATAAGTAAATTTATTTAGATGATGATGGAGCATTGCGATGTTCAGACTCATCGTCCCTCCATGGCTTGAGTGGAGACCATATGTTTACATATTCGTTGGTTCTCGAGGAACCTGAGAATCGCCTAGGTGAAGGATTCAAAGGTGTACGATAAGTTGTAGAGGGATCCAAAGAATTGCAAGGAATCGGAAGTGGTTCATGTACATCCTTCTTTCGTGAATTGCAAAATTTGATTGCCACTTGCTCTAGAAAACTTAGTCGTCGTGCAGTGACCTTTTGATCAAAGTATAATTCTCGTTATAAATCTATTTGTTGTATTTGGCAGTGATGTATCTCATCAATTTTCTTCTTGGTGTTAGGAGAGACAAATAGAGATCGTTTGGACTTCTTTTTATCGGGAGTGAATCCTATTTGGTTGGAGGACCTCTTATAGGTCGGTTCCTTATCTGGTGTAGGAGTAGGAAGGCGATGAGGTGTATCCGCTGAACTATCTGTGGTTGGTGTCGAGAAGGAGATATGAGAGTGGTCGGAAGACATGCTTTTATTTTCTGTTATATGAAATCTATATATTCTTTAATTTTGGTTTTGTAAAAAGGCTATTTATACATGATTTTAAAGATTATTCATAGGTAAATTCAGAAAACAAATTTCTAAAAAATTTAAGGTGAAGAGTTAACAATTTTGATTTGTGGATAAAAACGTTTAGCCAAAATAAAATGAATAAAATGTAGTATTAGTTAAGAAGATCATTAAGAGAACATATTGCTAAATCGCGTCGCAGTTTAACAAATGTTTGCTCATTTAATGGTTTTGTGAAAATATCTGCTATTCGATTCTCGGTTTTTACGTATTCTAATGTAATAATTCCTTTTTCTACATTGTCATGTAAAATAATGATGTCGTATATTTATGTCTTTAGTACGTGAGTGATTTACCGGGTTTTTGATAGATTTATTGCACTTGTATTATCGTAATACATTGGTGATTTATCGATAACTTTGTCGAAACCCTTAAGTGTTTGTTGCATGTATGTCACTTGTGTACATGCTAGAGGTGCTGAAATATGTTCAGCTTCGCAAGTAGAAAGGGGACACAATTTTGCTTTTTGCTAAACCATGAAACTAATGATTATCCGATAAAGTGACACGTTCCACTTGTACTCTTACGATCTGTTTTACATCCACCGAAATCCGCGTGACTATATGAAACTAGTTCAAACGATGATCCCTTAGGATAAAACAAACCAAATCTCTAGTACTAGATAGATATCGTAAGATACTTTTAACAGCTTTTTGGTGAGATTCTTTTGGTTTTGCTTGAAATCGGGCACAAAGACATACATTTATCATAATGTCGGGTGGAATATCCATCAAATAAAATAAGGACTCAATCATACTACGATATAATTTTTCATCAGAATCTTTTGCGTTATCATCTTTTTCCAAGTGAACACTAGTACTCATTGGTGTTGCTTTGCTTGAAGTGTTATCCATTTCAAAACGACGTAATAAATTGTTACAATATTTTTCTTGATGAATAAAAATACCATTTTCAAGCTGTTTTATTTGTGAAGCTAGAAAGAAATTTAATTCTCCCATGTGAGACATTTCAAATTCATTTTTCATAATATTTCAAAATTGAGTACAAAGATTTTCGTCAGCTGATCCAAAGATAATATCGTCTACGTAAATTTGTACAACTAAAATGTCGTTATTTTCTCGTTTAATAAACAAAGTTATATCAATTTTACCTATTTGAAAACCAGATGTAATTAAATGATTTTTAAGACGTTCGTGCCAAGTATGGGGGCTTGCTTTAAACCATATAAGGGTTTTTGTAATTTAAAAACATGATCGGGATATTTTTCGTGAAAAAACAATGGAGGTTGTTCAACATATACGTTTACTTTAATAAAACCATTTAAAAAAGCACTTTTGACATCCATTTGAAATAATATAAAATTATGATTACTCGCAAAAGCAAGCAATGTACGTATGGCCTCAAGTCTAGCTACTGGAGCAAAAGTTTCGTCGTAGTCGATACCTTCTTGTTGATTATGACCCTGAGCGACTAAACGTGCATTATTCCTAACTATATTTCCGTTTTCATCTGCTTTGTTTTTAAATACCCATTTCGTTTCAATAGTTGATTGATTTTTTGGTCTTGGTACTAATTCCCAAACATTATTACATTCAAATTGATTTAATTCTTCTTGCATGGCTATTATCCAAAAATTATTGTTTGAAGCTTCTTTATAATTTTTCGGTTCAAAATTTGACACAAATGCTATATGACTTATTTGGTTAAGTTGATTTCTAGTTACTTTGGAGTTAAGATCTCCAATAATATTATCTTTTGGAGGATCTTTTAGAATTCTAGGAGATGATACTAAAGTATTATTTTGTGCATTTGTCACATTATTATAAGAATTTTTTGTATTTGTTATTGGAATTATTTCTTCATCGTCATTAGTTTGATGGTTAAGAAAATTTTCATCAAACGAAACATGTAAACTTTCTTCAATTGTGTTAGTTCATTTATTAAAAATTCTATACGCCTTGCTACGATCCGAATATCCAACAAAAATTCCTTCATCGGCCATCGGGTCGAATTTTTGCAAATTATCTTTTGTATTTAGTATAAAACATTTTGATCCGAAAGTTTTAAAGTATAATGCTTTAGGTTTTCTTCCAAAAGATATTTCAAAACAAGTATGTTTAGATCATAGATCATATGGTTACTCGATTCAAACCATGACAAGTTGTAGTAATAGCTTCAGCCTAAAAATGTTTTGGTAGACCACTACTATTTAATAGTGTTCGTGCACATTCTTGTAACGTACGATTTTTTCTTTCTCTATACCATTTTGTTGAGGTGTGCGGGGAAAAGAAAAATGATGACTTATGCCCTTTTTTATTACAAAATTGGTAAAAAGATCATTTTTGAATTCTCCACCGTGATCACTTCGAATATTTTTAATATTCAAATCCATTTGAGATTTAATTCTTTTAGCAAAAATTTTAAACATTCCAAAGGTGTCACTTTTATGTTTTAAAAATAAAATCCATGTATGTCTGGAAAAATCATCAACTATTACGAAAACATTTTTGTTGTGATTTATAGATCGCACTTGAGTTGGACCAAATAAATCTAAATGTAATAATTATAATGGTTGTTTTGTAGAAATATTATTTTTAGATTTAAAAGAGCTTTTCTTTAGTTTTCCAATTTGACAATTGTCAAATAAATTTGGTACTTTGTAATTTATTTTAGGTAAACTTCTAACTAGCTCATATTCTGCTAATTTATTAATATATTTAAAATTAATATGACAAAATCGTTTGTGCCACAACCATGGATCGATATGTTTGGCAGTTAAACATAAATTTGAATTTCGATTTATATTCATATTTAAGACATAAATATTTTTGTTTCTAAAACCCTCATTTGTTATTGTTGAAAATATCACATCTATCATTTTCAGAATTGATTTAAAAACCTTTATCGCATAATTGACTAATACAAAGTAGGTTTTGTTTTAAATTTTCTACTAACAAAACATTTGTAATAATCGAAGTGTTAGAAATACCAGAGTTGAAGACTTCTTTGATGCCAACGACGTATCCTTTTGAGCTATCTCCAAAAGTTACCGTTCCACTGTCGATGTATGTTATATTTGATAACATTTTTGAATTTCCGATCATATGCTTGCAGCATCCACTATTATGTATCCATTTCTCCTTATTTTTTATTTTGGATACCTATAAAATAAAAAATGATTTAATTAGTACCCATATACTTTGTTAGGGTCCTAGATGTTAGGAGAAGCAGGAGGCCATACCCAAGAAGGTTTGGTACCTTTATGAACATAATTTTTATTATAGACTACATTGTCTAAAAAGTTGTTAATATGTTTCTGTCTAATCAACTTATTATTTGTCTTAGGTATCCAAATTTTTATATTTTGTTGGTATTAGACTTAGGTGATCTTTTAGTCTTTTGATAAAAACAACTATATTTCTTAATATTATTCCTTTTTTGTTTAGGAATATTTTTAAATCCCATTCCATTTCTATTACCTGATGGTTTTGAAGTTTTGATAAGATTTTCCATATCTTGTTTTCCTTTATTAAATTTTGAAACATTATTTGTAATTTTATCTAATTTTTCTTTTAATTCTAAATTTTCAATTTTCAGCGTTTCTATATTACTCTTCAAGACGATATTTTCTTTTAATAAGTTATCCTTTTCTAGTCTAATTTTTTCAAAATCAATAGCTATAGTCTCGTTTTCAATCAAACTACTTTTAATTTTTTTTTGAGATAAATCTAGTTCCTCCTCTAAAATTATTTTTTCATCTTTTAGCATTCCTGCTTCAATTTCTAATCTATTATTTTGGCTATATGTTCTTTATTTAATTTTTTAATTTTTCTAAATTTATCATCTAATTACATGCTAAGTTCTAATAATTCATCATAGCTAAGTTCGGGACATACCTCGTCAGTTTGTGCCATAAAACATATATTAACTTGTTCTTCGTCACTATCGTTGTCACTGTCTAATGAATGAAGAATCTGAATCATCCCATGTTACTTTGAAAGCTTTCTTCTTTTTGAATTTTTCAAATTTGTTCTTTTTTATCATTGTTGAGTTTGGGACAATCTTTCTTCATATGTCTAAATTGGTCCCATTCATAGCATTTAATTGATGTTTGATTTGTAGAGCTTGATTTTCCTACTTTCTGAAATCTGATCATTTTCTAAATTTCTTGAATTTGTTGTAGTTTTTGGCAGTAAATACAATTTCTTCTTCATCTAAGTCGGAGTCTTCATTTGTTGCTGGGAATGCTATGTTTTTCTTCTTCGAGTTTTGTTCTTTTCTTGCCTATAAATTAGCTTCATAGGACATTAAATTCCCTATCAATTCTCCAACTAAGAGTGTGGATAGATCATTATCTTCTTCGATAGCTAATACTTTTTTCCACACTCTGGAGTTAAAGAATTGAGTATTCTAGATATTAAGTCAAAATTTGTGAATTTGACTCCAAGTGCCATTAAATCGTGTTGAATGGTTTGGAATCTAGAGTACATGTCTACTATAGATTCATTTTGTTTCGTTTTAAATGATGAAAATTGATTTTGTAAAATTGAAATTTTAGTTAGTTTAACTTTGTTTGTGCCTTCTTGTGTAACTTGAAAGGTACGCTAAATATCATATGTAGTGTTACATAACATGTTGTTCATAGCAGTGTCAGGTGCTTCAAATTTATTTTGAGTGGCCGACCAAATTTCTAATCCATTAACTTCCATAAAAATTCTCATACGTGTTGACCAATATGCATAGTTAGAACCATTAAAAAGTGAGGGCCGTGCTATGGATTGGCCTTCTTGAAAAATACTTGCCACATTAAAGTGATACAAAAATGTGTTACTGTATTTTGATCAAAACTTGCCCTGATACCAATTGAAAGTCTACAGGGTGGATCGTGTACTGTATATGCAAGTATATGTGATAAAATATATGACGCAACTAAAAATATATTAATCTAAGTAAATATAGAATAAGCATACCAGGATTTTATACTGGTTCAGACCTCCCGTCCTACGTCCAGTCCTGAAGCTCCCCTTCGGAATTCGACTATCAAACACCCTCACTTTTCCTGGAGGAATAGGCTTGGCTGCAATAAGTTGTTCATGTCAAATGTGTGTTCTAGTATAACAGGATGTTGTCTAATTAGTATAATTGCTTCCAATATATCTAGGGAGTATTGTCTATGAGAAACAGAATATATGGAAGAGTGAATACAGATATAGATTGCTAGATTGCAGAGATCAAGAATATATGATAGATTATAGAATTAGAAGGCGTAAGTCAATAAGGTAAAAGTAAGTAGTTTGTTCTCTTGAATCTTGATGCTATATATATTTGTAGAGAGGTATCCTAAGTAGTTGCATCCATTAACAAGTGTTGTACAGTTGCTTCTGTTGACGATGAAGAGTTACAACAAAGAGAAGCGGAGATGTCTATTCGAATGTGGCAGTTGAAGTTTATATTTAAAATCCGAGTTTGAAATCAGACGTCTGGAATATGTTTTAGATGTTTGATACTATATATATTTTTGAATATAGTAGTAGATCAGACGTCTGAGTGCAATTGCCAGACGTCTGGTTCAGTCTGTCTGTTGTTTCAAAGAACTGTTTCTAACATCTGGCTAGTGCACCCAGACATATGATATTGTGCATATAAGTTTTTCTGCTCTTTTTCTTGTGCTTCTTTATTCCTATTGACTTATAGTCTCTTGTAGTGTCCTTTAAGCCTTATTCTTGTCTTTCTAGTGATGTTGTTCTAGCATGTACCTGCATATATAAAAATATATATGCATATTCGATATTCATTGTATAGTTGTTTTCATCAAAACTGTAGATTTGATTTCCTAATACTATTTATATCATCACGAACCGATAGGAAATATAAATGCATATCGGATTGGTACGAACTACAAATAGCGACCCAAAAAGCCTGTTTCGCTTCCGAAATGAAAGTGGGTCATCCCATATATCAAAATAGATGTTTCAATATTTTCAAACTCAATGGAACAAGATTCAAGTCCTAATACTATCGTATGAAGAAGTTTGCTTAAAATTAGCTTATTTCAAATTTATTTCAATTGAATTAGATTAAATTGATTTCTACGCGTTCCAAGCATGTACGATCAAATGACAAGTCCGATCGCTACAAAACTTGAAATCCTATAATAATTCACCTTTGTGGATCCGATGAAACCGATTCCGTCGAAATCCAAGACAATGGCCAAATGGCTATTTTCACATTAATTAGATAAATTAATATTATATTAATTAAATTATTTTTAAATTTTAAATTTAGTGACTAAAAATATTCATCATTTTTGATTACTTAAATAATCACAATAATTTAAAACAAGTTTACATATCATTTCAGTGTTAAGTGTTACAAAAATTACAATGTTTAATTCCAACTGTAATTAAATCCAATTAATTATAATTTAATTGCAACAAAATTGATTTAATTTATTTCATTCTTTATTTCAACCAATTATTACTCTATTAACATAGTTAACATTTTTTTATATCTTATTACACTAATATGCTAAAATTTCCATCTTTTATTTCTATTAACTATTATATTGAATTTATATTGAATTTTGTCAATTTTCACATCAAATAGAATTTAAAATCCCAATAAATTGATTTATCTTGGTTTCACTCTTTTATTAAATCAGTTATTGCCTTGTGAATATAATTAACATTTCTATACATTTTATTACATTTACAATTTACAATTATCGTCTTAACTCGTATTAAAGTAACAATTAATTTCATTGAATTATGTCTGATTAAATAAATTGGTAACAAATAACAATTGTCACCATTTCTATATTTAATCACATTTGTAAGTTTATTATTTACAAACAAATGTTATAACAACTCACATTACACAAATTTTATCAAATTCAATCTATTACACATTATTTTATTAACTAGTAAACATTTAAATTATCAATTATTCTTTAAATCCCCTTATAAATTAACACACACATTACTATAGTTAATTTACAATCTATATCCAACTATAACTTTTAAACATTTTCAATTAATTGAAATTACATTCAAAGCAATTATAAATTACCTTAAATAAAAACCATCACATTTTATACCAGTTATGTTCTTATTATTAAACCCCAAATTTTATTTCTTCTAATATTATTTCGCAAAACTTTATCAAATCAACTATTTTTAATTATCGAAAATTATGGACCGTTACAATATTTAACTCGCTTATTTTTAGTTCGAATTTCATTTATAACTCAAGTTCCATATTCAATTTCAATCTCAATCCACAATCCATTTTACTTAACTAGATTAAGTTTCTTTTCTATATTAAATTAATTAATTAATTAATTAAATTAGTTCATTTCCATTTTAAAATTCAATATTAGATTTTTATTTCGAAAATCCCTTCATTTGGTTTGACTTGAGTTCACTTGATTTTATACTTCAAGATTGGATTTCCATTTTTTCACCAAAATATCGAACCCTTTTTATTTTGGTCTTACCTATCTTAATTTTCCAATTTATAAGTTACACAACTTATTTTTCACAATTATATAAATTCTATACTTGAGTTGATTCTATTCAAACTTATAACTTATAGTTATATAATCGTTTTATAACTTAAATTTATATATAATACAATTTGATATTATCTCACTTCCAATTTCAATTCTATTTCAATTTTATTTGACTTATCTTAAGTTAAATCTCGATTCATTCAATCCACTTTCTCTAATTCAAATTATTTGACTTGCATAAGTAAACTTAAAATTTCATTTTGAAATTCATAATCTTCCTTTATATTCACATCATTTCCAACTTATAAGTTCAAAAACTTATTTTCTTTCTAGTTTCACAAAATCTTCAAATGAATATTTCAGAATTTAACCACCTGAATTTATTTCAAATCATTTTGAAATCATAATATATATATATATAGTTTTTTTTGGTTTCACACACCATTCCTTTGGAAATTTCAAAATCAACTTGGTTTTATCCAAAACAAATTCCCTTTGGAATTTTCAAACACACTTGTCTCTAACCAAAAAAAGTCCATATCAAATTACTATGGTAGCAATCTATCATTTAGAAAATCGAAAATGAACACAATGATGTCGTGATCATCATCGGAATTATATTCCGGTGATTGAGGTGAG
Source organism: Allium cepa (assembly GCA_030765085.1). Lineage (NCBI taxonomy): Eukaryota > Viridiplantae > Streptophyta > Magnoliopsida > Asparagales > Amaryllidaceae > Allium > Allium cepa. The sequence goes on from CM060928.1 coordinate 623,227,382, forward strand.
TTCAGTGCTTTATCACTTTGAAAATCCATTTATAAATCCAATTCAAATCAATTTCTATTCCAAGAATAATATCACCATTATTTATTTCAAAACACCTTCAAAAACATTTCTAAAAATATCCAGGAATTAAATTTCCAAATCGTGGTTTGAATCCATTTTCAGTTTAACTCATTTGTATAAATCATATTTATAAAATTTCAATTTGGTTACATAAACCATTTCAATTTATAATCTTGTTTTGATTATAATAATAACATCCAAATGAATCAATGTACTATAATAATTCAAAAAATTATTTCTTTTATACCAAATATAATTTGGGTAAAATTATTTCATTTACCCGCTTCAAAACAATACTGTGTCGGTTTACCAAGTTTAAGTGTTTAAAAATTCCTATCAATTTTGTGGCGTCCCACTATTTGACCAGAATTCGTAAACCACTCAACAGGTAAATCAATACAATATAAAACATTTTATATTTACTAACAGATATGTGCTCATATCTATAAGTCATTCTAGGGTACTACTGACTCTATCTCTAATGAGTAATCCCCACCAAAGCCAAGGTTCTCACTAAACCTTCAGCTCTAATACCACTGTAACGAACTATAGACTTTTGACCTTCGAAAATCAACGTCAATACGTTTGCTGTATAGTATGTCGAATATTTAAGTGCAGGAAATACCAGATCATTAGGGGCGAAGAAGGAAGAGATAGAAGGAAATAGAAACAATAACACATAAAATCTCACAATCGTCAGAGTACAACATATGAGAATAACACATAATAGAATTGTAACAATTAATATACATAGAGAATTGTAACAATTACTATACATACAATCATCAGAGTACAACAATCAATAAATCAATATGGACTTTTATGATAACTTATCCTTACAAGTGCTGAATATACAACATACACACATAGCGGAATATAATCAAGTACATGGAAAACGTCTGAGACTCCTCCAGCTCATCTCCTGAGCTTCATAACATCCTAACCTAAATCTGTAATACTCGGTCTGACCCAAGCATCATAATAAAATAGCACCCGAGTCAGTCTGGAAAACTAGCATGAGAAAACACACTCAATTTGAATTTATTACTATTATCGAAATCCTCTAAAAACAAAGGTATCTCGTAAGACCACGTCACACATAAATACGATGGGTTTTTACCTTACGATAACCAAAACATTTTATATCAAAATCATCTGATATTATAATAGTGTCTATAGAAAATAGCCGAAATGCTTGCATCTCACGTTTCAGCATAGTTTGGCACAATCAAAACCATACAGGATCGTAGTGGATGTTGGATTCCATTCAATGATTGGGCTATTGGGTTACCGCCTGTCATTGTACACCTCTAGAAAAATGTACCGAGATTGTACCTAATGATCCCTGCCAACATAGGACCGGCCTACCCCTAACCTAGATAGTACCGCTATCACCCCGGGTGTTCCCACCCTAATCGAGCGCTCTCTTTTTCATGCACAACCATATCCATAATTATAATATATCCGACGGTATATAGAAAAGTGATAACATACCCAACTTTGATTCGACCCACTTAGCCCTGCTGCATCTTTCCTTTTTTAGTCATTCCCGGTAGATGAGGCTAGAGGCTACGTTTACCTTTAGAATAGCATTCATACTTGGAATGCTAACACTGCCTTCCAGACCACGATGCAAATGATAGCATTCATCCATAAAAGTTGTTTTGGATTGAACAAACCGAATGTCCAAAATCATCAACTCCATTATTTTTACAATATAACAATTCGTAATGCACAAATCGAATTGAAGTGGTTTTTCGATAATTAGATTTGATCCCAGTCTCTTCAAAACGATCAATGAATTTGGCCAAATTTAGTAGTTGGTTCTTTAACTATCAAATAACTTCCATAAGCATTCACTAGGCCAAATTTAGTAGTCGGTTTTTAACTATCAAATACTTCCATAATTTCAAACCATCTTAATACTTAGAAATATTTTCATCCAATTCCATTTATAATTCAACACTTTGAAAATATTTTTATAATAATAATCTCATAGTTAAAATATTTCAAACCCTTCCAGTCCAATATTTAGGAAGTATTTATAAGTATGTTATACCTAAAATCATTTTATTTCCAATACTAAGAAAATATTCCATTTATTTCATACTTCTCAAAATCCCTACAATTTTATTGTAATTTCCTTAACTCATTTACAACGGATTCTATCAAATTTCAGAATAGATTAATTAGTTTCCTTTAAAATTTTCAAAATTAATTATACTTGTCTAAAATTCCAACTACTCATTTCTAACTCCTTTTATGAATTCTAATTCATTTTCGAAGTTCTGTATTTAAACTCTTAGAATTTCCTTAAGCTTCTAGACTTCCATTACAAGATTTCTCTTATCAAAATTATATCTATTATACAAACTCCGTTTACAAATCTCGGGGGGATTTGTAAATAAATTTCAATTATTCAAAACTCAATACATATGGTAAGTATTTTTAAGAAAAATAAATTTATTTTTTAGTTTAAGTAATTATTTAAAATATCAAACAATTAAAATAAGCAATGATAACTCATTTCCAATTCATTTTAAAATCGATTTACAAAGCTTATTTTAAAAAGGTGAATTAAATTTAAATAAATATTAAATATTTGAATAACTAACTTTTTCGAAATATTTTAATCTAAATAATAGTTTTTAAACTACCTAGTTTACTAAATAAAAATCCCATTTTAAAACAATTTTAATTTCTCGACAAAAATATATTTTAAAATTCAGTGTTACCAATTTCAATTTATAAATCCCTCTCGATCCATATCACATCGACTACGTTTTAATTCCATAATCATTCTCACGTTCTAAAAATAGAATCCATTATTTTTCCAAAAACCCATTTCCATATCTCGATATTTATACTTCTAATTTATCAAATGAAAATCATTTCACTTTATTTATAAACATCGTTTATAAATTTATAAACTCATTTGGATTTCACTTGTTTTATAAAACATTCTCATTTATAAACTTCGTTTTTAAATCAATTGCTTTACAAATCCCATTTATTTTCCAATATATTTTAAATATTGATTTCAACTCCTTATCCCTATTTAAAAAATATCATTTAAAAATCTTTTTATATAAATTATTTTAATATCTTTCTTTAAAACATTTTACAAATGGTTAAGTATAAATCCAAAATCAAATCATTATTTTATCCAAAACAATTTGCTTTAAATTAATCCAAATTTCAATATAAATATTTTTATATCCAAAATTTCCTTTGAATTTCTTTTTTAAATTTATAAATATTATTTACGGTGTTTATAATATCAAAATTAAAGCGGTGCTATAGTAGCATCCAATAATTCAATCACAACATAATCTATATCAGATTATTTGCACACGTCTTATATCACTATATATGAAATTAAAATCAACATCTTTGAGGAATCTAGTTTGATCCCGCCAATCTGTTTCCCAACGTCCACAGATATTATATAACATAAAATACCAATCCCACTTCAAGGCGAGATATCGCGGTAATATAGGGTCATCCGCTATTATGTGGGGCGCATAGTGTCCATCTGCTCTAAAAGGTGGGAAATATATCCAAAAACTAATATATATATATATACCAATATATATAGTATAACATTCAACTGATAAAAATTTATCAATTCAACCAATCATCCAATAATTAATTTTAATTATTATAAATTAAACTAGTCAACGAAATTGAGTGCGATTTACTCACCTTGATTTTTAAATTGCCAAACAACCAGATTTTAAATTGTCTAAAATCCCAACTGACTCCGAAAAATCTTAAACCAATTCCTATGCGTGGTATTCGATGCCACGAGCATAATGCAACTTGTTTCATAATTTTTTGACCTTTTGCCAAGGAGTTATTAATTATTAGACACTCAAAATAAATTTAAATAAGTTAATCATTTAATTAATCGACTAATTATGTGACGCCCCACCTTTATACTCACGCTAGCCAAGGACACTACGAAGTAATGCCATCGACTAGCGCGAAGAATAAGGCTGTTGAGGAGCGACCATCCATGTAATTGCTTTGTGCGAATACTGATATGTCAGACGGTATGTCACACATTTCTTTTCAAGAGGAAATCCGACATATCAAATGGAAAATCAAAGCTACTACACAGTGGCTATGTGGCCTTTGGAACAAATATAGAAATAAGCATAACACAAATCAGTGACAAACATTCATATCACAAAGGAGGAAATAGATATGAATATATCATATAAAGGTGTACATCACAGTAATGGTCATATAAGATCCATTACATCAGAAAAGAATAGATACAAGTGCCATATAAAAGAATACGTATACATCAAGGAGTCTCTATCTCGAATGTATAATAACAAAAACTATTAAACTAAAGTAGTTAGCTAAAAGTCAAATGATAGTCCCAGATAAGGAGTCAAGTAGAAGCACATGTGGCATCTCGGTCTCACTCGAGTATTACTTAATAAGAAAAAAATAAACGGATCAGTCTAGCAATAAATATCAGATAAAATGAGATAGGATAAGAGATATAACAAAAACGTTTGATAACCATAATTCCATACTGCAACAAGTATGCATTTAACAACAACAAAATCATACAATATCTCCAATATTCTCAAACACTAAAAAGAATGTCTTCTTCTTTAAATTATTCACCAAACCATAAATATCGATAAAACTTATCACTTTAAATCACAAAAATTGGTGAAACACACATTCTAGAAATCATCAACTAGAAATCCAAAAAATACAAAAAGGGAGGCCTATCACAAACGGGAGCGTGAAAACTCAACTACACGTGTATCACGAATGGAACGATATTCCATGGTCGCTAACCATAAATTCAGAGCAATGACGTAGTACAACAATGGTACGTCCGATGAAATCGAAACTCAAATAATTCGAAACAATGATGCCATAGATAATGGTACGTCCAATGAACCGAAGCTCAAATAATTCAGAACATCGACTCAGTATAGTAACGATACGTCCAATGAACCGAAACTCAAATAATTCCAAACGTCGACGCGGTACAATAATGGTACGTCCAATGAACCGAAAAGCCGGGACATCGATGTAGTACAATAATGGTACATCCAATGAACTAAACACCATAAAAGAACATGGGTCGCTAGCCCAAAAAAAAGGGATGAGATGAAGCTCAATAAAACTAGGTACAATCCCCCACGTAGACAAAGAGACATCGCACATTGCTAGTCTAAACCACAAAATGATCACATTGATCGATAAGTGTAAATTACATAAAGCTAGCAAATAAATGAGTTTAGCTTCATGTCCCATAACCACTAGCTTAGCTTAAATATTTATGAACAAATTATAGATTTCCACTTGATAACTGTCACTAGAATTCAATCGGACAAGTCTAAGAATTAACCGACGAAGTAAACGCAAGCGTTTCATACCACTTGTTTTATCTAGCCGTTTAATTAGATTTCTCATACTAGTGAGGTAAAGGTTTGTATATACTAATAGATTGAAAAACAGTTTTAAAAGCGAGTTTGATATTTAAAGTAAATGTTTAAATTGTTTTGACGAAAGAGTTTTGATATTTACTACTAGTATAGAAAACTTTGTATTTTAAAGTGACAGACCATAGAAATGATTGTTGAAACAATCAATCACCAAAATTCATAATCGAAGACGGGAACCAAATCCATAGAAATCGATACCAAATCCATCAAAATGAATATTCCCCAAAATCCCAAAAAACCCAAAAAAAGAAGTCATCAAAGTCGATAAAAGTGATAACAACTAATCGGAGAAACTAAAATTGATAAACAAAGGAAATTCACACAAAAACGGCAAATTTGGCCGAAATAAGCAGATTCAGTCGACTTAACTAGGGTGGTCAGTCGACTGACACTATGCCGAGAAACTTTCGGTTTCCAGGTTCAGTCAACTGAACACAAAGGCCAGTCGACTGAAACTATGCCTAGAAACTTTCGGTTTCTAGGTTCAGTCGTCTGACCTGTAGTATCAGTCGACTGATACAGAGACAAAAAAATTTCTATTCCCAGGTTCAGTCGACTGACCTTACAGTTCAGTCGACTGAACTAGCTTTAGCAGCATGATCAACCTAGCCCAAAGAAGGGTAAAATCCTACCAGACGCTATCGAACGAGCAACGGAGACTAGGAATTTATGCCAAGCGACAACCCAGCCTTATAGGCTCTTCGATACACCTCGGTAAACTTGTTCAAACATCCATAAAAGGATTTTCACAAAAAATGGACTTCAAAAACCGAAAATTGGAAAATTCACCCAATCAATCCAAATTAAAAGACAATGAACAAGAATGGATGTTAGGAATTCATACCTAACAATAATGAAAGCTATAGACGTAGATGTGAGTTCAAAAACTCACATTTTACTCAAAAACACAAGTGAAAAGCTATAAGGCAAGGTATGAACAACCACTCTTCAATTTTAACCCAAGAAGCTTCAATCTAAGCTTATAAGAAAAGACATTTCCTAAGTTAGAGTTTAGGAAATTTCTGAAATTGAAGAGGAATTGAGATGGAGAAGATGAAGAGAATGCTTATATAAGCTTCTCTTTGATTTCTAGCTGGAAGTTGATAATTCCTAAGAGAATTAGGGCTTAGGAATTCCCAATTTCTTTTCTCTTCCCCCATTTTTACTAAAGCTTGAGTGTTAGGAAATACTATGAAGAAATGGAGAGGAGTGGAGTGGAGTTGGGTTAATATGTTCGGTTAATGGGCTAAATCCCAAACCCAAAGCCCTAAATGAAATCATCAAAATTTTAATCAACTCTAAACATATTGATATTTCTACTCAAAAAGATCGCTAACGCCATTTAGAACTCAATGGAAGTAGTCTCGAGTCCAAATTTGACTGTTTGCAAAAAGTAGCATTTCGAACTTTAATCCGACCAACGATGCTATATTTAAATATACAATTGTATAATATGCGGGTTGTTACAGACTCCGCTCCTTAAAGAAATTGCGTCCTCGCAATACTTTAAGAAGAAAATAATAAGTAACAACCATAAAAGCATATCAATACAAATGAAAATTTGAAACAAGACGTTCACCTTTAAGGAGCACGAGAGAGTAAGCCCGGATGCGTTTGCTCGATGAATTCTCTAGATTCCCAAGAGCAATCCTTAGGATTTAAGGACCATTGAAGTTTCACAAGCAGAACATTTTTATTTCGAAGGCATTTAACATCTGTAGCAGTGATACGAATAGGATGTTGCTCATAAGTCAAATTAGGCGAAACTTCAATTTTTTCAATAACACCGGGCTCAAGAATAGAATCAGAATCCCTAAGGCACTTCCATAGTTGAGAAACATGAAACACGTCATGGATAGCAGAAAATTGAGTCGGTAATAAAAGGCGATAAGCCACGGAACCAATGTGTTCGGTGATGGAAAATGGACGAATATATCGAGGCGCTAATTTTCTCGATCGACTGAAACACACAACACCCTTCATAAGTGAAACAGAAATATACCTAGTCTCCCACAGAAAATTCTAATTTCCTTCTTCGATTATCGACATAGGATTTTTGTCTACTTTGAGCTTCTTTCATCCTATGACGAATAAGCTCAATCTTTTCTATGGAATCATGAATAAAATCTGGACCTAAAACCAGCTTCTCACCGGCCTCAAGCCAACAAGAAGGAGATCGGCATGGCCTTCCATAGAGTGCTTCGAAACGTGCCACACCTGTAACAACCCGGAATTTTTGACAGCATATTTTAATAAATATTTAATCCGATTTAAATTAAATACAAGCTTTTCAATTTTTAAACTGATGAGATCTTTGATATTTAACAGTTATATGTTTTGTAAAAGAAAGTTTTGATTTGAAAATTTTAAAATAGAATGCTTCAAAACCATTTAAAGCAAAATATGTCCTATACACTAAAATCAAAGATTGTATATTGTTGATATTTAATCTAATAAAATGAAATTGAAATAATAAGTTTAAAAATAAACAAACATAGTAATATTGAACATAAACATGGAAGTATAAAACAATATGGATAAATATAACATAAACATACAAAACCAGTATAAAAACATAATTAAAATTATAAAACATAACTAAAGAGATAAATGTTCAAATATAAGTTATAACTTGAAGTATTAAAATACAAATGCAATATTATGAATCAAATGCCTGGAAATCTGAAGTACAAATAGAAAAAAATTAATATAGTCAAAATAGCAACCTTTAAAATCCATTTGTACAACATAAATTTTTTAACAAAGGCCATTTACATTATAGTATATCATGTGAACATGTTCAAATGCATAAGTTAAAGAGGATAACTTGTAACATGTTCCTACACAAAGCTTATGTGCTGTTATACAGTGTATATGCATAAGAAAACACAAGTCTTCACTTCAATATAATAAAACAAAATCTGTGTTTTGTACAAATTGCAAGAATCAGCAAACATTTAATATATGTGAACAAATCTGGACACATGCATTTATTAGCACAACTACTTGTCAGGAAGAGATCTTCCAACCGAAGTTCAAATATTCATTTCAGGTTTAAAACATCTCTGCCTTAAAAACAGGGTAAGTAATGTACTAGTAAGGCTTGTGAAACAAGACAAGTTATATGTATAGTTATGCTCACAAAAAAAAAATCAAAATCAGGCTGCACTCTTTTAAACACATATACATATAAATGAATAAGCTTCAGCCAAGACAAACTAATATAAAGCTAGATATGCTTTTAAAAATCAAATTGAACAAACTGGGAATAATATATAAAGATGAGTGTGATAATATAAAATAAGTAACATAATAACAAAACAAAAGTCTTTATTCAAAGCTTCATACATAAGTCAAATATGTACCTGCAAGATAGTACATATCTTCATACAACTATATGTATACACAGCCGAAACGCAATGATAATCATGTAAACTAACTAAGAAACAAATTAAACATATATGCTGCAGTAAAGATTTTTATAGGCATAAGAAACAAAAGATTTCACTTCAAATTAATAAAAACAGATCATTGTCTTGTACAAAAATAAACAAGAATCAGTAAACAATAATTACTTGTTAGCATAAATGAAGAAAAAGCATTAATTAGCCCAACATCTTGTTTAAGTAAAGTACATGCAGCCGAAATGTCATATTGCAGTAAGTTAATTTAAAGTCATATTTGGTCAAAACAAATAAAAGCTTGTCCTGATAATACCTCCCTATACTACTGTTATCTCAAATATATATACGTGCAGTTGCTTTTAGTTTTGGTCGTTCAACAAAAACACATAATAAAACTTTGTAATACCTGAGAAACCAGAGAGCAAGAAAGAAGCAAACTCTATTTCAATTCAATAAATACAGTCAAGGATTTAGGACAGTTCAGGGTTCAGATGTTCAACATCAAGCTATTCTTTGTTCAGGCATGATTCAAGTGAGTAAACTTAATTATTTTCAATTTAAATTTGTATCTTTAGCTTACAATTTGTATGTGTTTTGATATCTGTTTGAATAAGAATCCCTGAGTACTTCTGTTGCTCTGGTAGCATTTATAATTGTTCTTCAGAAATATGTGAGTATCTGAACAAAGTAAGCAAAGAAATTCATGAACACTTCTTCATAAAATTGTTTGAACTGTGGTGTTGTTGCTAATCCATGTTGTTTATCTTAAAATTTAGGCATGCAAACTTGTTTAGAGTTCCACAGTATTTTATAAATACTGTTATTTTCAGTTACAGGCAAAAGAATTAAAAAGGTCAAAATTTGAATGTTTAAGTTTGTAAATTTAATAACATATTCTGATTTAATATACATAGTTAGGATTTTTAACATAATAACTATGATTTTTAAGAAAATATAATAAGAGAAATTTTTAAACAAGGTCGAAATTGATTTTCGTCAATATCCATTGATTGAATTAATTTTGAATCCTGAAATTTAGTATGAATCAAGAATGAAGTTGTATTGACACAAGAAAAATGTCAAAATAAATTTCGAATGTATAGATTGTTAGTTCGAATCAAAGGTAGGGTTTAGTTTACATTTTTGATGGGTCTATTTTGCTCGAGGGTTTCTTCTTCATGGAAGGACCGAGCTTGGAGTGCTTTTGAGGGATGAAAGGGGACGACATCGGCGACACGTGGCAGGGGTTGCGACACAAACGGAGGTCGGCGCTAGGAGGAAGAGGGGTTTTCACCTCTGCTGTTCGAGTTACAGTTCGCCCAGAGGGGATTTTTTTGACTTTGAATTTTTCGTATAGAATTAGCTTTTGAATTGGAGTGTGTGGACGAATTGGAGTTTGTGGGGACTATCGTGGGTCGCCGGAGGCAAGGCGAACCACCATGCACGTGCACGGTGGTGATGGATGTCCGGTTGCAGTGGCCATAACGGTCGCGTGATCACTCACCCGAGTCGTGCTCGTGTAGTTGCTGGGTTTACTTCGGGTTCGCGTTCGAGTGAAAGGACCTGATGCTAATTTAATTTACCTCAAACTAAAACATATTACTGAAAGAATCGAATAAGAAAGAGGAAGAAGTTGTTTAGGGGGGGACTCGGGAAGTTTGCAGTAATTCTCGAGCAAAATGTAGAGGGGTCTCCGGTTTACCTGGGGGTTTGGGTAAAACTGCAGTTTTGCAGTGGGGTTGTTCTACAAATTTGATTAAAACAGTTTGAGCTTAGAGAATGTTTAAAGGATTAAGTTAAGATTTTGTCAAGTTTTAATTATTGTAGTCAAAACCTTAGCGACTTTGGTTAAACATTAATGCAAGTTTAATTATGAAATTACTGTTTTATAATGTTTCAACCTCTTAGCGTCTATTTTATTAAGTAATTAAAATTAGGTATAAAGTATCTAATAATTAAGTTTGGAGTTAATATTATAATTGGTTTTCAAAAATTTAGAGGAAGACTTTTGAATGTTTATTTAAGTTAAACATTTAATATATATAAATTATTTTAAATTAAGAACTATTTCTCTTAAAATTGTAATTCGTAATAGATTATTAATAAGTGATAAAATTGTAATTAACTACTTAAGTTAATTTATGACTGATTAATAGCTAATTAATCATGTAGTTTAATTAAGAATAAATAAATGGTTAGGAAGTAATTAGCAGTTAATAAATGGGTAACTAAGTTGATTTATAATAAAGATTATTAATGAAATGGTTAGTTAAAGTAAATAAATGAGTTAAGAAGTAATTAAGTAATTGATAGTGTGAAATAAAACAATTATGTAATTAAGACTTAAGGATTAATAAAGAAATCAATAATTAAACAATTTGAAATGAAATGGGTAATAAATTTTTAGTTAATGATTAATTAAATAGAGTTAAGTGATTAACTCTCGGGTAATTAATTCTAAATTGAATTAATTACAAATAAGACTTAAAGATGACCGCTTATGGATTGTTATGTTGAATATCTGCTTGTGATATTTATTCAATGATATCCTATGATTCTTTATGACATGTTATGTTATACCTATGATGCTTATATATGTTTTATCTATGATAAATGCTATGTTAATTCCATTGATGAATTTAAATTATTTAAACTGTTAAGTTAATTAGACAACTTGGCCCTTAAAATGGCGTTTGGATTTCGATGAGACCGGGATCGGAAGAATCAATTTTGATTCTCCGAAAACCACATCGATCCAAATTAAACGATAGGTCGTGACTTATCAAATGAAGATCGAGATGGTGTTTTCAGAATACAAGGGTTATCGTCGTTGACTCTAAGGGTGATTCCAAAACGAGTGTAACGAGATAACGCCTTCGATTTCGTTCGAACCCAGAACGAACTTGTATGGATTGAATGCTTTCAGCACATCGTCAGGCGGACGATGAGCATTCTAAGTGATATGTTCAATAAAGGTAAACGTAGCCTCAAGCCTCATCAACCGGGAATGGCTAAAACAGGGGAGATGCAGCAAGGTTAGGTGGGTCATGCCCAAGCAGGACAAGATATTACCCCTGTCTAGATGTCCCTTTTTATTTCGGTTGTGTGGGCGGTTGCTAGCTAGAACCGCGGGGTTTATCTTGTTCGGGACTGTTCAGTAAGGAATGGTTCCGACCTTGTGTTGCAGAGGGTCGGGAGTGATCCTCGGTACGGTGATCTAGGCCCCGTACTGTGACGGGCGGTACCCCAGTAGCCCTGCCATTGTTGGAAATCCATTTTCCCTACGAGACCCTACGGTTTTGATTTGTATTACCCACTTTTGTGGCTAGTAGCTGGAATTTAATCATGTAACAATTTCGGCTATTTTCTATTTACTTGAAAACCCTAGACACTATTATAATATCACTGGATTTCCTATGAAATGTTTTGGTTAGCGTAAGGTAAAAACTTACCCGTATTTATTTGCGGGGAGTCTTACGTGATACCTTTATTTTCAAATGATTTCAAAGTTAAACAACTTTAAACCGTTTACTCATACCAGACCCATGTCTGACCTGGAGTTTATATTTTGTTTTTCATAAACTCTTGGGTACTCAAATTTTTATGAGTAGCCAAGTGATAGGTCTTGGATTTGATTTCTGGAGGAGCTTGGAGCAGGAGTTTCCAGACGTATATAACTATTTATGTAGTTCCGCTGTGTTAGTTGATGTGTACTGTATCTCTGATGAATGTAGTGATAGATGTATGTATATGACATTCATATGTATTGATATTGTATAACTCTGATATGTGTAAAAACTATGAAATATTTATGTGATATATTATATTTTGTTCCGTTCCGCTGTGAGATTCTGATGTTTTTGTTCCTTTCTTTTCTTTCTTTTCTATTTCCATCCCTTTCTTTCTTAATGATGATACGTCTTTCTGGTAGTAGAAGGGCGGGTCGTCACAGCTGGTATCAGAGCATAGGTTTGTGTTAACCTTGGCTCTGGTAGGAATTACTCATAGAATAGAGTTTGTAGAACTCTAAAATGAGTTTAAGTGTATTAATAGATATGAGCGCGTATTTGTTAGTGAATATAAAATTGTTTTTATATTGTGTTGATCTATCTGTTGAGTGTGTATGGATTCTGGTCGATGTGTGGGACGCCATTTCATCGATAGGGATTTCTAAACTCTTAAACAAGATTGACCGACACGGTATTGTTTTTTTTAAAAAGGTAGGGTAAATGAAATAATTTTACCCAAAATTAAATTTTGATATAAAAGAAATATTTTTCTAAAATTATTATATAAGTTTGGATGATTGGTCGTTAATACTACAATTTAAAATTTGAGTGGTTTATAGCCAAATAAAATTATTTAAGAATGATTTTAAATAAAAAGGAATATAACAAAAATTTAATTAAAACAGAATTGAAGTCCCGGAAATTTGAAGGTGTTTAAATAAATTTAAACAAAAGGATTTGGGAATTTAAAAATCTTGGAAATGTTTGAAATGTTTTTCCAAAGATTTGAAGGCAAAAATAGAGTATTGTTTTGGAAAATATGGTTGCATGGAAATTGTTTGGAAAGAATTTGTGGAAGTAAGGAAGCACTGAACTCACTTCAGTCGCTGGAAAATAATCCTGATGATGATGGCCACATCATCAGTATTCATTTTCGAGTTTCTAAAGTGATGGATTGCCACCAGGATAGTTGGACATGATATTGTTTGGAGTTGTTGGGTATACAAGTTGTTTTAGAAATTTTCAAAAAAAAAGGGGAAAATTTGTTTTGGTGAAAACAAGTGTTGGAATTTGGAAATTCGATTTGATATACCAAGTGGGTAAGTGTAGTTATCCTTTCAAAATGGTTTTGGAAATGAGAACCGGGCAATTGAATTCTAAGAATTCTAATTAATAATGTGTAAGTTTAGATGAATCAACTATTGAGCTTATAAAGTAAAGTTGATATTTATAAGATGAAATTGGAAATTTTTAATCCGGGAATTAAAATTTAATTTAAGTAAATGAAGGTGAAGAAAATATATTGGAGCTTAACCTGAGATAAGTTAAATGGAATTGCAGTTCAAAATGAACTTATTTGGCTATAAAGTTGGAAGGTAAAATGATTGTAATTGTGAGGTGGAAATTTATACCTTAAGATGCTAAGTGTTATATATATAAATAATCTGGAATTGTGATTATAAGATGAAATAACCCAAATGAGTAATATAAGCTGTTAAGTAGATAAAGAAGTTTTGAGCTCATATATTGAGAAATAAATTTAAAGAATGGTAAGTAGCTAAATTTAACTGAAGTTGAGTTGAAATAAAATTGAATTTAAATGAATTCAATCGAGTTATAAAATTGAATGGAATAAAAAAATTCTTATGTAAATAAGTAAATGTAAACCAAGTAAGTCTTGAATTTGGTTAAAATAGAATTGGTGTGAGGTGTAAACAAATTCAATTCAAGAATAAACTGAATGACCTTTTTATCAATAAATGTAATAATGAGTTGTTAATGCAAATTAAGATTTAAGAAAGGATAAAAGAATAAACTAATCAGTAAGTAGTTGGGATTTGATTAAAGGAAAATCAAATCAAAGGTTTGAATGGAAATTGGTGAAATAGAATAAACCTAAGTTGCTAGGTGGAACGGTTTGAAGAAAATAAATGAATTAAGTAAATAGTGAAATGATTATTTAAACATTGGTTGTCGAGTTTAATAAAATGGTTTGGAACCAAACCTGTTGAAATGCAATGAAAGGACTGTGAATAAATTAAATTGGGATGGAGTCAAGTGTAAATTGAGTTGGAATCAATTTAAGAGTTGTCATAGAGCTTAAGTAATTATTTATTCACAATAATATTATTCAATTACATAAGAAAATGGGTTGTTTGAAGCAGACAAGATTAGATAAAATTCTATGAATTAGTGGAAGCAAAATAGGATGATTTTGAATATGAGTTTATTTTGCTTGAGCAAGCAAGTTGTAAATCATTTAATTGAAGGGAATGATTTGAGAATTGGATGGAGGTAATTGTATTAAGTTTTAAACTATACATATGGGCTTATGGAAATATGTAATGCTAAACAAATGGAGACTCTGTCAAAACTTATCAAATTTTTTAAAAAAAAAATTAATTAAAAAATTTAGCAACAAAACAATTTCGAATTGGGGATTGAAATAAACTAGTGGATGAGACTAATTGAAATAATGTAAGAAAAAAATCAGATATAAATGGAAGATAGTCAATAAAATTAAATATTCAGAGTTGGAAATAAATTGAAATTCACATGGAATTGGAAATTCAGATTTAAATAAAAGAATATAAAGGCTAAAATGGTAGAGTAATAATATAAGAGTATATATAATGTTTATATTGAAACTTAAGAAATGGATGGTGAAACTCTTAAGTAAAATTTGATATTGGGAAAATTTATTCCAAGTGGATAGAATCAGAATAATGTGAATAAAAGAAAATTGATATGGTTGATAATCAATGGATATAAATACGTAGGATGTACGTATATAATTTTATTCGCATAACGACTTGATCCAGATTCGAGCACAGAATTTCGAGATAGTTATATCGATCCGGGTTAGGATTTTTCACTCGATTTTCGACGACGGACCATGGATTTGGATTTTGATTGATTCTAGAAATTCTCTATCATAGTTATGGCTATGCAAGGAGAATGACAGTCTCTGATCTAGAAACCAGTTCTGAGTCCGTACTAGGAAGTCGGGTGGACAATACTAGTTCAGAAGTGAAATTGTGTGATCGAGCAAGCGATCGGATTTGATATTGCGTACGAATGATATATGTACATCGTATGGGCTTGATTTAATAAATATTAAAATTCTGTAAAGAAGTCAATAAAATTTGGACAGAGTTAATACTGTAGATTTCAGTATTGAATTGCCAGAGTGGATATCTGGAATTTATTGTGTATTCCAGGAAATTTGTTCAAGATTCATCATTAGTTGTTAAACTAGTAATTCAGGAATTTGGAAGTTGAATCAAATTTAACAGTGGTCAGGAATCCAGTTTGGATTGTTGATCATCGAGAGACAAACTGTCGATAAATTTTAGGGAAACTTATCTGAACTTGTGTTCAGATAGCTAGCGTTGTTTGTTAGAATAGACTGTTTGATTGTGTATGTCTGGATTGTGAATATAAAAGCTTTTGAATTAACTGTTGTTTTGAATTTCGGGGACGAAATTCTTTTAAGGGGGGAGGAATGTAACAACCTGGAATTTTTGACAGCATATTTTAATAAATATTTAATCTAATTTAAATTAAATACAAGCTTTCCAACTTTTAAACTGATGAGATCTTTGATATTTAACAGTTATATGTTTTATAAAAGAAAGTTTTGATTTGAAAATTTTAAAATAGAATGCTTCAAAACCATTTAAAGCAAAATCTGTCCTATACACTAAAATCAAAGATTGTATATTGTTGATATTTAATCTAATTAAATGAAATTGAAATAATAAGTTTAAAAATAAACAAACATAGTAATATTGAACATAAACATGGAAGTATAAAACAATATGGATAATTATAACATAAACATACAAAACCAGTATAAAAACATAATTAAAATTGTAAAACATAACTAAAGAGATAAATGTTCAAATATAAGTTATAACTTGAAGTATTAAAATACAAATGCAATATTATGAATCAAATGCCTGGAAATCTGAATTACAAATAGAACAAAATTAATATAGTCAAAATAACAACCTTTAAAATCCATTTGTACAACATAAATTTTTTAACAAAGGCCATTTACATTATAGTATATCATGTGAACATGTTCAAATGCATAAGTTAAAGAGGATAACTTGTAACATGTTCCTGCACAAAGCTTATGTGTTGTTATACAGTGTATATGCATAAGAAAACACAAGTCTTCACTTCAATATAATAAAACAAAATCTGTGTTTTGTACAAATTGCAAGAATCAGCAAACATTTAATATATGTAAACAAATCTGGACACATGCATTTATTAGCACAACTACTTGTCAGGAAGAGATCTTCCAGCCGAAGTTCAAATATTCATTTCAGGTTTAAAACACCTCTTCCTTGAAAACAGAGTAAGCAATGTACTAGTAAGGCTTGTGAAACAAGACAAGTTATATGTATAGTTATGCTCACAAAAAAAAAATCAAAATCAGGCTGCTCTCTTTTAAACACATATACATATAAATGAATAAGCTTCAGCCAAGACAAAGTAATATAAAGCTAGATATGCTTTTAAAAATCAAATTGAACAAATTGGGAAAAATATATAAAGATGAGTGTGATAATATAAATAAGTAACATAATAACAAAACAAAAGTCTTTATTCAAAGCTTCATACATAAGTCAAATATGTACCTGCAAGATAGTACATATCTTCATAAAACTATATGTATACACAGCCGAAACGCAATGATAATCATGTAAACTAACTAAGAAACAAATTAAACATATATGCTGCAGTAAAGATTTTTATAGGCATAAAAACAAAAGATTTCACTTCAAATTAATAAAAACAGATCATTGTCTTGTACAAAAATAAACAATAATCAGTAAACATTAATTACTTGTTAGCATAAATGAAGCAAAAGCATTAATTAGCCCAACATCTTGTTTAAGTAAAGTACATGCAGCCGAAATGTCATACTGCAGTAAGTTAATTTAAAGTCATATTTGGTCAAAACAAATAAAAGCTTGTCCTGATAATACCTCCCTATACTATTGTTATCTCAAATATATATACGTGCAGTTACTTTTAGTTTTGGTCGTTCAACCAAAACACATAATAAAACTTTGTAATACCAGAGAAACCAGAGAGCAAGAAAGAAGCAAACTCTATTTCAATTCAATAAATACAGTCAAGGATTTAGGACAGTTCAGGGTTCAGATGTTCAACATCAAGCTATTCTTTGTTCAGGCATGATTCAAGTGAGTAAACTTAATTATTTTCAATTTAAATTTGTATCTTTAGCTTACAATTTGTATGTGTTTTGATATCTGTTTGAATAAGAATCCCTGAGTACTTCTGTTGCTCTGGTAGCATTTATAATTGTTCTTCAGAAATATGTGAGTATCTGAACAAAGTAAGCAAAGAAATTCATGAACACTTCTTCATAAAATTGTTTGAACTGTGTTGTTGTTGCTAATCCATGTTGTTTATCTTAAAATTTAGGCTTGCAAACTTGTTTAGAGTTTCACAGTATTTTATAAATACTGTTATTTTCAGTTACAGGCAAAAGAATTAAAAAGGTCAAAATTTGAATGTTTAAGTTTGTAAGTTTAATAACATATTCTGATTTAATATACATAGTTAGGATTTTTAACATAATAATTATGATTTTTAAGCAAAGATAATAAGAGAAATTTTTAAAAAAGGTCGAAATTGATTTTCGTCAATATCCATTGATTGAATTAATTTTGAATCCTGAAATTTAGTATGAATCAAGAATGAAGTTGTACTGACACAAGAAAAATGTCAAAATAAATTTCGAATGTATAGATTGTTAGTTCGAATCAAAGGTATGGTTTAGTTTACATTTTTGATGGGTCTGTTTTGCTCGAGGGTTTCTTCTTATGGAAGGACCGAGCTTGGAGTGCTTTTGAGGGATGAAAGGGGACGACGTCGGCGACACGTGGCAGGGGTTGCGACACAAACGGAGGTCGGCGCTAGGAGGAAGAGGGGTTTTCACCTCTGTTGTTCGAGTTACAGTTCGCCCAGAGGGGATTTTTTTGAGTTTGAATTTTTCGTATCGAATTAGCTTTTGAATTGGAGTGTGTGGACGAATTGGAGTTTGTGGGGACTATCCTGGGTCGCCGGAGGCAAGGTGAACCACCGTGCACGTGCACGGTGGTGATGGATGTCCGGTTGCAGTGGCCATAATGGTCGCATGATCACTCACCCGAGTCGTGCTCGTGTAGTTGCTGGGTTTACTCCGGGTTCGCGTTCGAGTGAAAGGACCTGATGCTAATTTAATTTACCTCAAACTAAAACATATTACTGAAAGAATCAAGTAAGAAAGAGGAAGAAGTTGTTTAGGGGGGGACTCGGGAAGTTTGTAGTAATTCTCGAGCAAAATGTAGAGGGGGTCTCGGGTTTACCTGGGGGTTTGGCTAAAACTGCAGTTTTGCAGTGGGGTTGTTCTACAAATTTGATTAAAAAAGTTTGAGCTTAGAGAATGTTTAAAGGATTAAGTTAAGATTTTGTCAAGTTTTAATTATTGTAGTCAAAACCTTAGCGACTTTGGTTAAACATTAATGCAAGTTTAATTATGAAATTACTGTTTTATAATGTTTCAACCTCTTAGCGTCTATTTTATTAAGTAATTAAAATTAGGTATAAGGTATCTAATAATTAAGTTTGGAGTTAATATTATAATTGGTTTTCAAAAATTTAGAGGAAGACTTTTGAATGTTTATTTAAGTTAAACATTTAATATATATAAATTATTTTAAATTAAGAACTATTTCTCTTAAAATTGTAATTAGTAATAGATTATTAATAAGTGATAAAATTTTAATTAACTACTTAAGTTAATTTATGACTGATTAATAGCTAATTAATCATGTAGTTTAATCAAGAATAAATAAAGGGTTAGGAGTAATTAGCAGTTAATAAATGGGTAACTAAGTTGATTTACAATAAAGATTATTAATGAAATGGTTAATTAAAGTAAATAACTGAGTTAAGAAGTAATTAAGTAATTGATAGTGTGAAATAAAACAATTATGTAATTAAGACTTAAGGATTGATAAAGAAATCATTAATTAAACAATTCGAAATGAAATGGGTAATAAATTGTTAGTTAATGATTAATTAAATAGAGTTAAGTGATTAACTCTCGGGTAATTAATTCTAAATTGAACTAATTACAAATAAGACTTAAAGATGACCGCTTATGGATTGTTATGTTGAATATCTGCTTGTGATATTTATTTAATGATATCCTGTGATTCTTTGTGACATGTTATGTTATACCTATGATGCTTATATATGTTTTATCGGTGATAAATGCTATGTCAATTCCATTGATGAATTTAAATTATTTAAACTGTTAAGTTAATTAGACAACTTGGCCCTTAAAATGGCGTTTGGATTTCGATGAGACCGGGATCGGAAGAATGAATTTTGATTCTCCGAAAACCACATCGATCCAAATTAAACGATAGGTCGTGACTTATGAAATGAAGATCGAGATGGTGTTTTCAGAATGCAAGGGTTATCGTCGTTGACTCTGAGGGTGATTCCAAAATGAGTGTAACGAGATAACGCCTTCGGTTTCGTTCGAACCCGTAACGAACTTGTATGGATTGAATGCTTTCAGCACATCGTCAGGCGGACGATGAGCATTCTAAGTGATATGTTCAATAAAGGTAAATGTAGCCTCAAGCCTCATCAACCGAGAATGGCTAAAACAGGGGAGATGCAGCAAGGTTAGGTGGGTCATGCCCAAGCAGGACAAGATATTACCCCTGTCTAGATGTCCCTTTTTATTTCGGTTGTGTGGGCGGTTGCTAGCTAGAACCGCGGGGTTTATCTTGTTCGGGACTGTTTAGTAAGGAATGGTTCCGGCCTTGTGTTGCAGGGGGTCGGGAGTGATCCTCGGTACGGTGATCTAGGCCCCGTACTGTGACGGGCAGTACCCCAGTAGCACTGCCATTGTTGGAAATCCATTTTCCCTACGAGACCCTACGGTTTTGATTTGTATTACCCACTTTTGTGGCTAGTAGCTGGAATTTAATCATGTAACAATTTCGGCTATTTTCTATTTACTTGAAAACCTTAGACACTATTATAATATCAATGGATTTCCTATGAAATGTTTTGGTTAGCCTAAGGTAAAAACTTACCCGTATTTATTTGTGGGGAGTCTTACGTGATACCTTTATTTTCAAATGATTTCAAAGTTAAACAACTTTAAACCGTTTACTCATACAAGACCCATGTCTGACCCAGAGTTTATATTTTGTTTTTCATAAAGTCTTGGGTACTCAAATTTTTATGAGTAGCCAAGTAATAGGTCTCGGATTTGATTTCTGGAGGAGCTTGGAGCAGGAGTTTCCATACGTATATAGCTATTTATGTAGTTCCGCTGTGTTAGTTGATGTGTACTGTATCTCTGATGAATGTAGTGATAGATGTATGTATATGCCAGTCATATGTATTGATATTGTATAACTCTGATATGTGTAAAAACTATGAAATATTTATGTGATATATTATATTTTGTTCCGTTCCGCTGCGAGATTCTGATGTTTTTGTTCCTTTCTTTTCTTTCTTTTCTATTTCTATCCCTTTCTTTCTTAATGATGATACGTCTTTCTGGTAGTAGAAGGACGGGTCGTCACAACACCAATACTAGATTGGAAGCTATTATTATAGGAAAGCTCAACAAGAGAAATATGATCTTCCCAACTTCCACTAAAATCAAGAACACATGCATGAAGAAGATCTTCAAGAGTTTGATTCGCACGCTCGGTTTGTCCATCGGACTGAGGATGATAGGCGGTGCTAAAATTAAGCTTCGATCCCAAAGCTTTTTGAAGACTCTTCCAAAATCCACTAGTAAATAATGGATCACGATCACTAACAATAGAAGCAGGAACTCCATGCAATTTAAAAATTTTTTACAATAGAGTTTGGCCAAAAGAGGTACGGCCCAATTAGACCGAACGGGAATAAAATGGGCGGATTTTGTAAGTCTATCAACAATCATCCATAATCTGTCATGGCCCAAACGAGAACAGGGATGTCGTCAATAAAGTTCATGGAGACTTGATCCCACTTCCAAATTGGAATGTCCATAGGTTGCGATAACCCACCGGCCCTTTGATGTTCGGCCTTTATGAGTTGGCAAGTTATGCAATGCTTAATGAAGTTAGCAATATCGGATTCATTCCATCCCAACAATAAAGCCGCTTCATATCCGCGTACATTTTAGTACTATCGGGATGAATGGTAAATATAGAATGACGAGAATCTTCTAAAATGTCTTTACGAAGATCACTAATATTTGGAACGATAAGTCTACCAAATTTTCGAATGCCGCCATGAGCATCGATTTCAAAGTCTTTCAAACCATCACTATTTCTATCCCGACAACTTTGGCTAAGAAGAACCAATTCGGGATCATACTTTTAAGCTTCAAGAATGTGGTCTAAAAGAGATGGATGAGCCTCAAGCCTACATAAAACAAGAGATGAACATGAATCGAATTCATGATCTCGAATCTCACGAGTGGACAAAGCCTCGAGATCATTCCATTCGGATATCATCGTAGAAATAGCCGCTTGTTGCTTTCGGCTAAGGGCATCGACAAACACGATTTCACTTTCTAGGAGTATAAAGAATATCAAAATCATAAGATGCAAGGAACTCGAGCCAATGTTGTAGACGCAAATTAAGTTCCTTTTGAGAAAATAAATACTTCAAGGATTTATGATCGATATAGAGAACACTCTCCCAAAAGATAATGACGCCAAATTCTATGGGCGAAAACAATAGCCGTGAGTTCTAAATCACGAGCGGTATACCTAGTCCCAACAGGCTTTAATTACCTAGAAGCATAAGCAATAACATGTTCCCTTTGCATGAGAACGGCTCCCAAACCAACACGACTAGCATCGGTATAAACAATAAAGTCTTGGTTCCCCTTCGAGAATCACAAGAATAGGGGCATCGGAAAGGAGTTCTTTTAATTGATCGTTTTTTCAGAAAAGCTAAGACTTTCAAAAATTATATTATCTTCTTGTAATCATTTTTTAGAAAAATTTACTTATTCCAAGTCAATTTACTATGTCTGACTGCCTCATCATAGCGTTTAGAAGATTCCCATCGATAACGTTGATCAGGCGCATCGACCAGAGTTCTTAAAGCACTTAATGGGCAATACAACACAAAATCATCTTCTATATGATAAAAATATCTTTTAAAAACTTTACGAATATTCTTTGCTCGTTTTAAGAACAAAAATCCGATTATACTTATAAATATCTTATGAAGAAGATTTGCAAATTTTAAATTGTTGTTTTCATCCAAAATCAATGAATACAAGGATGGTCTCATCGAAATATTCATAGAATACTCGATTCTTAAGATGGATGAAATAAGCTAGACAACTCGAATGACATCACGAGTCACTCATAAGAATCATAACGAATGCAGAATGCGGTAAGTGGAACGTTGTCCTCCGCAACTCGTAGTTGACAAAAACCGGTGGCAAGGTCGAGGTGAAATGACCTTAGCACCACTCAAAAGATTGCTTAGGTGATAATCCTACGACAAGCTCAAAGATACCCGAGAAATTCTCGAACTACTTAAATGAGGGGAATAATATCTTCCTCAACAAGTGGGTCTAGAGAATAAAATGATGCCACCAAATTGGAATCAAAATCATTAAGAAAAATAGGAATCTGCTTAACAGATTAAGAATGTCAATGATGAATAGTCCTCTCAGAACATTGGATATGGACTTCATAACGGTTAAGCCAATCCATTCCCAAAATCATTCCAAAACTTAGGTAAAGCATAACATGCAAACTGGCTCGGAAAGAATAATCCTATAAAATAATCTCGACAACTTTACAAAGTAAACTGAGTGTTGCGGACCCACCAATCAGATTCGCAATTCTCAGTGAAGTCATCAAAGCCATAACACTAAAAGAAAAGGTATCAACAAGCTCCTTTGATATAAAAGAATGAGATGCACCAGTATCAAAAGTAACTCGAATAGAAGGATCGTGAAACATAATAATGCCATCAAGGATAGAATGAAAAATACCTTGACGAAGAGAAGGGTTACTAGGGGCTTGCACAACATTCAGCTTTTCCTCTTTCTTACTTTGAAGTTTGGGACATGAAGATAAAAGATGACCCAAACCTTTGCAATAGCGACAAGTAAGGGTCTTTGGACACTTATTTGCATAGTGATTCTTAGAACTACAATTGTAGCATTCGCCACGATTAGGGATTGGAGTACTACCGAAGTTTCCTGCTTCCCTTTCTTGTTGGGATTAGGGCTTTTGAACTTAATATGCCTCTTCTTGTTGTTATTGAGGCTCTTTTTGGAACCTCCAACATCATTATCACTTCCTTTATCGGCCTCTTCTTGTCATAGAGTGATATCTACAAGTTGATCGAAAAGAACTTCTAGTTTCAGAGGTAAAACCTTTTTAGGGTTCTTACTCAAAGCACAGATAAACCTTTGATTCTTTACAAGATCAAAAATTTGTTGGATAGACATAAATGCGCCATCCAGAGAAGGACTACTGGATTGACCAGCGCTAGGACTGCCAAGTCTAACCATCTCTTCTTCTCAAAGAAAGAAAGAAAGAAAGAAGAGGAAAAATGTTATTCTCAAAATGAATATCAAACAATCATGGTTGATAAAACAAGGCATCATAAAAGATAATAGGATAGAACGGGTCCTAAGACTTGGATAAATCCTAAGGCACGATTCCTAAGAAGGACTTAGGACAATGATCCTTGCTAGATTATTCTACATTGTTTCGAACTTTGGCTCTGATACCAAGCTATGACGTCCCACCTTTATACTCACGCTAGCCAAGAACAATATGGGGTAATGTCATCGACTAGCACGAAGAATGAGGCTGTTGAGGAGCAACCATCCATGTAATTGCTTTGTGCGAGTACCGATATGTCAGATGGTATGTCGCGCATTTCATTTCAAGAGAAAATCCGACATATCAAATACAAAATCAAAGCTACTACACAGTGGCTATGTGGCCTTCGCAAACAAATATAGAAATAAGCATAACGCAAATCAGTCACAAACATTCATATCACAAAGGCAGAAAAAGATATGAATATATCACATAAAGGTGTACATCATAGTAATGGTCATATACGATCCATTACATCACAAAAGAATAGATACAAGTGCTAGACAAAAGAATATGTATACATCAAGGAGTCTCTATCTCGAATGTATAATAACAAAAACTACTAAACTAAAGTAGTTAGCCAAAAGTCAAATGATTGTCCCAGATAAGGAGTCAAGCAGAAGCACATGTAGCATCTCGGTCTCACCCGAGTATTATTTAATAAGAAAATAATAAACGGATCAGTCTAGCCATAAATATCAGATAAAATGAGATAGGATAAGAGATATAACAAAAACGTATGATAACCATAATGCCATACCGTGACAAGTATACATTTAACAACAACAAAATCATACAATATCTCCAATATTCTCAAACACTAAAAAAATGTCTTCTTCTTTAAATTATTCACCAAAACATAAATATTGATAAAACTTATCAATTTAAATCATAAAAATTGGTGAAACACAAATTCCAAAAATCATCAACTAGAAATATAGAAAACACAAAAGGGGAGGCCTGTCACAAACGGGAGCACGAAAACTCACCTACACGTGTATCACAAATGGAACGCTATTCCATGGTCGCTAACCATAACTTCGAAGCAACGACGCAGTACAATAACGGTACGTCCGATGAAACCTAAACTCAAATAATTCGAAACAATGACGCAGTACAATAACGGTACGTCCAATGAACCAAAGCTCAAATAATTCAGAACATCAACGCAGTACAATAACGGTACGTCCAATGAACCAAAACTCAAATAATTCAGAACATCGACGCAGTACAATAATA
Organism: Allium cepa; assembly: GCA_030765085.1. Lineage (NCBI taxonomy): Eukaryota > Viridiplantae > Streptophyta > Magnoliopsida > Asparagales > Amaryllidaceae > Allium > Allium cepa. The sequence goes on from CM060928.1 coordinate 623,252,986, forward strand.
GTACATCCAATGATCCAAAAAGCCGAGACATCGATGTAGTACAATAACAGTACATCCGATGAACCGAACACCATAAAAGAACATGGGTCGCTAGCCCAAAACAAGGGATGAGACGAAGCCTAATAAAACGAGGTACAGTCCCCCACATGGACAAAGAGACATCACACATGCTAGTCTAAACCAAAAAATGATCATAATTGATCGATAAGTGTAAATTACACTAAGCTAGTAAATAAATGAGTTTAGCTTCATGTCTCATAACCACTGGCTTAGCTTAAATATTTACAAACAAATTATAGATTTCCACTGGATAATTATCACAAGATTTCAATCGAACAAGTCCAAGAATTAACCGATGAAGTAAACGCAAGTGTTTCATACCACTTGATTTGCCAAGCTGTTTAATTAGATTTCTCATACGAGTGAGGTAAAGGTTTGTATATACTAATAGATTGGAAAATGGTTTTTAAAGCGAGTTTGATATTGAAAGTAAATGTTGAAATCATTTTGATGAAAGAGTTTTGATATTTACTACTAGTATAGAAACCTTTATATTTTAAAGTGACAACCCATAGAAATGATTGTTGAAACAATCAATCACCAGAAATTCACAATCGAAGACGTGAACCAAATCCATAGAAATCGATACCAAATCCATCAAAATGGATATTCCCAAAAATCCCAAAAAAGAAGTCATCAAAGTCGATAAAAGTAATAACAACTAATCGGGGCAACTAAAGTCGATAAACAATGGAAATTCACACAAAAACGGCAAATTTGATTGAAATAAGCAGATTCAGTCGACTGAACCTGGGAGATCAGTCGACTGACACTATGCCTAGAAACTTTTGGTTTACATGTTCAGTCGATTGAACACAGAGGTCAGTCGACTGAAACTATGCCTGGAAAGTTTCGATTTCCAGGTTCAGTCGACTGACCTATAGTGTCAGTCGACTGATACAAGGACAGAAAATTTTCTGTTCCTAGTTTCAGTCGACCGACCTTACAGTTCAGTCGAGTGAACTAACTTCAGCAGCATGATCATCCTAGCCCAAAGAAGGGCAAAATTCTACCAGACGCTATCGAACGAGCAACGGAGACTAGGGATTTATGCCAAACGACAACCCAGCCTTATAGGCTCTTCGATACACCCCGGTAAACATGTTCAAACATCCATAAAAGGATTTTCACAAAAAATGGACTTCAAAAACCAAAAATTGGAAAATTCACCCAATCAGTCCAAGTCAAAAGCAAATGAACATGAATGGATGTTAGGAATTCATACCTAGCAACAATGAAAGCTATAGACATAGATGTGAGTTCAAAAACTCAACTTTTACTCAAAAACACAAGTGAGAAGCTATAAGGCAAGGCAAGAACAACCACTCTTCAATTTTAACCCAAGAAGCTTCAATCTATGCTCATAAGAAAGACATTTACTAAGTTAGGGTTTAGGAAATTTATGAAATTGAAGAGGAATTGAGATAGAGAAGATGAAGGGAATGTTTCCTAAGCTTCTCCTTGATTTCTAGCTTGAAGTTGATAATTCCTAAGAGAATTGGGGCTTAGGTCCCCATTTTTACTAAAACTTGACTGTTAGGAAATATTATGAAGAAATGAAGAGGAGTGGAGTTGGGTTAATATGTTGGGTTAATGGGCTGAAACTCAAACCCAAAGCCCTAAATGAAAACATTAAAAATTTTAATCAACTCCAAACATATCAATGTTTATACTCAAAAAGATCGCAAGCTCCATTTAGAACTCAATGGAAGTAGTCTCGAGTCCCAATTCGACTGCTTGCCAAAAGTAGCATTTCGGATTGTAATCCGACTAACGATGCTATATTTAAACAAAATATTTAAATATACAATCGTAAAATATGCGAGTTGTTACAAATTGCTATGCTGCCTTAATCACACCATTACCCTAATCTCGATATGCACTAAAACACCCAGGTCGCCTTCACTCGAGACTGCCTACCTCTCCTAATTGAAGTCACCTCCACTGCTGCCATCGTTGTTTCCAGTTCGTACGCCTCCATGGAGCTCGAGGAAAACCTACACAAACATGAATGACGTAGCCACCTCGCTTCTCTTACAAACGCCATCGATCCATCAGAATTTCATCACGCCTCCATCTCGGCATTCTCGACCTCGCCGTTCCCTCCATCAGCTCAAGCGGGTATCCAATCGAGAACCCACGCACGTCTCCATTTACCCTTCGTTCGCCGTGCTCGAGTTCGACCTAAAAATCGTGACCTTGTCGCGATTTTTTAAAATTGATTTTTGATTTCATTTACTTACAGAAGAAGGAGAATAGCATTCGTGATTTTAAAGCGAAAGAATAGCCACTATGTTCTGGGATAGGTCGGCTAGTTATAGGGTTTATAGGTTGGCTGATATTTGACTTCTAATTAGATTTATTGGTATGATAATCAAAATATATCGTTTGCATAGCTCGAAATTTCGAAACCCTATTGAGGCATATCGCTTGGCATTCTTAATGTTATACCCCTATTCCAAACCTAATGAAACAAGTTTCGAAACCTAATTCGATTGTATGGAGAAGATGGCTTTTTGAATCAAATATCTAAATTAAATTAAATTAAATTATTTCTAGGCGTTTCTAGATCGCACGACCATAAGTGTAAAGGCCCGCAAATCTATACCCCTTTTGAGCTGGCAAAATTCCACAACAATTTAGCCTAAAGTGGAACAAATGTGCGAGTCTTCAGGTTTAAAGAAGAAAGAGTATTGGGCACATTTTTACCTACTACCGAACCATCCCTCTCCATGCATTGCCGAGCCAACTCCCTTCCCCACATAGCCGAATCAACCTCCTTCCCTGCCTACCGAATCAACCTCCTCTCCATGCCCACCGAACCAGAGCCAATTCCACTCGCCCACCTAACCAATTCTCCCAAGCTACCACCGGTTCCACCTACTACCGGTCCAAACAACATACCACCTCCCACCGAACCAACCTACTCCACCCATTGCCGAGCCAAATTCCACCGGACCAAGGCATACCGGACCAACACTCCTAGGCCAGATTGCATCAGCCCAGGCCCACCAGCCACTATATACATCCAAGACCCCTACCCCCAACCTCACTCTATAAATAGAGGGGAAGGGGTACAACAATGGCAGACAAGTTTGAGAGCTCAAGCACGAATAGAACTTTCAAACAACTTTCAGTTACTTGTAATCAAAGCTTTGTACTTGTAATCTAAATAGAAAGGGAGAATAACATATAAAGTGGACATAGGCACGTTCTGGCCGCACCACTATAAATCTGTGTGTCTTTTACAGTTTAGTCCCTGCTTTTTATATATTTGCATAAATCACCTGAATCACTAAGAACAACTTAAAATCGACTAAATCATACGACTTGGAGGTGTTTTCCCATTTTTTGTTCAAACATTTTTGGTGCTTTCACCGAGGACAGGAGCTCGAAGCTTCAGCTTCTCCCACTTAACCCTTTTTCTATCAACATCGTTCATTGCTTGGAAAAACATGCCTCCCGGACGGAAGAAAGATGCTAACAAAGGAAAGAACATCGCAACTGGCAGTATCCCAGATCCAATGATCAGAGACCAAGACAATCGTCCGGTTCCAACAGCAAATGTAAATCAGGAAAAACCGACAGCCCCTGCTACGGAACAACCAATTACAAGGGCGGATCTGGACAGGGTTGTGGCTGAAGTAACCAACCACTTCGCATCTCAACAAGGAGCCTTGGTGGATCAACTCATGTCGCGCTTAAGGGATGTTGAAGAAACCAACCGCAACACTGAATCATGGGGTGAGTCCCGGTCTGGAGGATCTAGGAGACGACAAAGGACTTTCTTCGAAGAGGCTGACAACAGAAACAGCTAGGTAGGAGCCAAGCCCGGAGTCAGCCCGAATTCCGACCCGAGGAAACGCTTGGAACCGAACCCAACGGGGGAGGTACCTGGCAAGGGTCGGATGTAGCTGAGCCCGCCATACTACCTAACCATGGAAACACCAAGGGACGGGGCCATGCTGGAGTCTAGCCCGAAGTTAGACCCGAGGAAGTGCTGAGAAGAGAACCCAGCAGGGAAAGATCAAGGCAAGGGCCAACTGTGGCTGATCCCAGCATGCCCCCGGAAGACCAGAGGCAGCCGTTGAAGAATGTTAGGAGTGATAGACGATACCATCCCTACAGGTCATTTGGACGGAATCAATCCCGCAGGGAAGAACCAAACTCATTTCTATCCGCTCCAAGTTCTGATGAAAGGATGACGCGATTGTTCAGAGAGTGCATCCAACGGGAACAAAGGGATCGGGGGATCGGTGCTAGGGTAACCAGCCCCTTCACCAGCAACATCGAAACTGCCATCACCCCCCGGGAACGGAAAATGTCAATAATGGAACCTTACAAGGGAACCTCTGACCTCGTTGTACACTTGCAGAGATACACATAGCATATGCTAATGAGCGGAGCAACGGAGGGAGTGTTGTGTAAATGCTTTCCACTATTCTTGGAAGATCTAGCTACCTCTTGGTTCTGCCATCTGCCCCAAGGATCCATCAGCTCATGGGAAATGTTGAAAGAAAAGTTCATCAGCCAGTTCCGCATTCATGTGGAACAACCCAAGGACGCTTATTCCCTATCTAATATCAAACAGAAGCCCGGGGAGACAGTGCAGCAATATCTAACCCGATTAACCGCCGCAAGCAGCCGCAGTCCAAGATGCCGACGAGAAACTTATCCTAATGGCCCTCTGCAGTGGTGTAGATCCAGATACTAAGTTTGCTAGGAGACTAACGAAAGAAAAGCCAGCTATCTTACCTGATTTCTTCCACGAAGCCGGAAAATATATGAGACTTGAAGACGCTGCCATTGAAAGGCAGACAGGGCAACAAACCAAGGCAGCTCATGGCAACACATCCGCAGTAGCAAAGGACATTCGAAGAAATGACTCCAGAGATAGTGCTGGGGGCAAGAAGGGCGAAAAGCGCTTATATAGGCCAGGACCGAGATTTGAATCTTACACTCCTCTAAATGAAACAATCGAAAACATCTTCTTGGCCACCCAGGATGAAGTTAGATACAAGCGCCCCCCGCACAAGAAGGAATCAGATAATGCAATTAAGTCTGGAAAGTTCTGCCAATTCCACGAATCTCATGGGCATGACACCAATGAATGCCATCATCTCCGGGACTTGATTGAAGAACATATCAGAAGGAAGAGACTAGAGCGCTATGTGAAAGGTCAGAACAGGACTTCAACTCCTGTCAATGAGAACACAGGGCTGCCCCTCCCGGAACCAGGCGGAGGAAATCGCAACACCAGCGGCTCCAGTCAAGAGAAGATAGTGGTCCTTACCATATCAGGAGGACCACACATCGCCGACGGAAGCTGGACAGAGATGGAGAGATACGGTAAGTCGCTTAGAAACAAAGGAGGCTATATTAATTCTGTTATAGGAGAACGCCACCCGAAATAGAAAGAGAATGATGACATCACATTCAGTAGGCGTGATCTAGAGGGAAGGCAGTACCCTCACATGGATCCTATGGTCATCTCTGCCTGGTTCGGTCCAGCTAAGGTTTTCCGAATTCTAGTAGACACTGGAAGCTAAGTAAATATCCTATTCAAGCATGCTTTCGACAAAATGAAGCTGTCACTGAAGGATGTGTCTCCCTGTAGCAAACCGCTATATGGCTTCACTGGAGATGCGAAGATGCCCCTCGGGCAACTGGACCTCTTTGTCGAGATAGGAAGTCATCCCCGCTCCGTTGTGCGAAAACAAACATTTGTGCTAATAGAAAGCCACTCGGCCTACAACGCCTTTTTGGGAAGACCAGCCTTGTCTAACTTCCAAATTGTCCTAGCCCCGTGGTGCCTGAAAATGAAATTCCCAATAGATAACGGAGTAGGAGAAATAGAGGGAGATCAAGACGCCGCTCGAGATTGCTATGTGACTGAACTTCACAATAACCGCAGGAAGGATAAAGGGAAGGATGCAGAGACTTCTCTCTGCAAGAAAAACTTGGAAGCATAGCAATTAAAGAAAGCCCCTCCTCTTCGATATACCAGCGACCCTTTCAACTAATTAGACCCCAGGGACAAAAAGGAGAAGGCCACCACCGAGCCTGCAGAGGCTATGGAATTTGTATCTGTAGACAAATACGACCCAAGTAGACTGCTGAGAGTCGGGTATCAGTTAAGAGCGGAGTTAAAGGATCAACTCGTCGATTTTCTTCGCCACAACATGGATGTATTTGCATGGACGCACGCCGACATGACAGGAATCTCCCCAAACGTAGCATGCCACGTACTGAACATCGATCCCACCAAGGTGCCAGTAAAGCAGAAAAAGAGAAGCATAGGGGCAGAGCGATCAGCGGCCCTCGAGGAAGAAGTAAAGAACCTACTGGCCAATAACTTCATACGAGAAGCCATCTACCCAGAATGGATCGCCAACCCGGTACTGGTAAAGAAAGCTAATGGGAAGTGGCGAACATGCATCGATTTCTCCAACTTAAATGATGCTTGCCCGAAGGACTGCTTCCCACTCCCCAGAATCGACCAACTCGTGGACAACACAGCCGGACACGAACTCTTATCCTTTATGGACGCATACTCAGGATATAACCATATCCCTATGCATGCCCCCGATCAAGACCACACTAGTTTCATCACTGACCGGGGATTGTACTGCTACAGAGTAATGCCTTTTGGACTTAAAAACGCCGGAGCTACTTATCAACGCCTCGTCAACAAGATGTTTGCGGAATTAATAGGACGAACTATGGAAGTTTATGTGGATGACATGCTGGTAAAATCGAGAAAAGCCAACGATCATATAAACCACCTGGACGAGACGTTCCAAGTACTTCGCTGATATGGAATGAAGTTGAATCCTCTAAAGTGCTCCTTCGGAGTATCGTCGGGAAAGTTCTTGGGATTCATCGTCCATGCCCAGGGGATTGAAGCAAACCCCGAACAAGTCCGGGCTTTGCAAGATATCAAGATACCATCCACTCGAAGAGAGATGCAAAGCCTAAACAGGAAAGTGGCCGCCCTAAGCAGGTTCATCTCTAAAGCAACCGACAAATGCATCCCTTTCTTTGAAGCTCTGAAGAAAGACGAAGGAAAGTTCGAATGGACTGACGAATGCTCGACAACCTTCCTTAACTTAATCGAACACCTCCAGAGACCACCAGTACTCTCAACTCCAAATGAAGGCGAGAAACTATACCTATACCTTGCTGTATCGTCCCATGCTTTAAGCGCCGCTTTGGTGAGAGAAGACAACTGCGCACAGCGGCCCGTATACTTTGTAAGCAAGAGATTCACAGGGGCAGAAGCCAGGTACCCTAAACTTGAGAAGCTAGCATACTGTATGCTAATCACGTCACGGAAGCTGCGACACTATTTCCAATCTCATTCCGTCAGAGTTTTAACCGATCAACCGCTAAGGCAGGTACTCCATCGCCCCGACACTTCTGGGCGACTACTTAAGTGGTGCATTGAACTGAGTCAATATGATATCACCTACTATCCTCGCACCGCCATCAAAGGACAAGCCATGGCCGATTTTATTGCCGAATTCACTACCAATGAAGGTAAGGATCAATCCGAAATAGCAAAAGATATCAAGTGGAATCTCTTTGTATATGGAGCATCGAACGAACAGGGCTCGGGGGCAGGTATTGTGATAATCACCCCTAGGGGAAGGAAGCTGCACTATGCCCTAAAGTTGGAATTCACTGCCACCAACAACGATGCAGAATATGAAGTAGTAATAACAGGACTGGAACTTGCCTTAGAAATTGGAGTCAGTTCTTTATGTCTCCATAGCGATTCTCAACTTATTGTAAATCAAATACTGGGAGAATTCCAGACTCGAGGAGAACGACTCACAGCATATCTAAAGAAGACCAAGCTGCTACTCAATCAATTGGATCACTATTTAATCAAACACATTCCTCGAGGAAAGAATCAGGAGGCCGACGAACTGGCAAAGCAAGCTAGCATGAAGGACGGCACCACTTCCGGAACGGTAGCCATCTCAAAAAAACTAGCCCCAAGTTTCGAACAAGAGGATCTGATAGCTGCAATCGAAGAAGAAACTTGGATGACTCCTATCCGAAAATACTTGCAAGATGGCACACTACCCAACGAGCGTAACGAAGTCAGGAAAAACGTGAGGAGTGCTTCCCACTACATGATACAAGAAGGCATCCTCTATCGGCGCGGCTTCTCTAACCCCTTATTAAGATGTGTCGCCGGAAGGGAAGCCAAGGAAATCATATCCCACATCCATCGAGGAAGTTGAGGAGACCACACTGGAGGGCAGACTCTGGCAAAGAAGATACTCCAATATGGATATTTCTGGCCCACCTTAAACAGAGACGCCTTGGACTTCGTCAAAAAATGCGACAGATGTCAGAAATTTACTAAAATCCCTCGACTACCAACCAATGAGATTACTCAGATGGCCAGTCCTTGGCCCTTTGCGGTATGGGGAATTGACCTGATTGGCGAACTGCCGATGGGCCGAGGCGGAGCCAAATATGCTATAGTGGCAGTCGACTATTTCACCAAATGGGTGGAAGCGGAACCTTTAAATAAAATATCTTGGGCAAAAGTTATTAACTTCTTGATCAAAAATGTTTTATGCAGGTACGGGGTTCCACTCAAAATCATATCAGACAATGGACTTCAATTTGACAGCGAGGAATTCACCGACTGGTGCCGAGAGCATGGAATTCACTAAAGCTTCTCATCTGTAGCTTATCCCCAGGCAAACGGACAAGTCGAAGCTGTCAACAAAATTCTCAAAACTCTAATCAAGAAGAAACTTGAAAAGTCAAGAGGCGCTTGGGTGGATGAACTTCCTACGGCACTTTGGGCCTACCGCACATCTTACAGAACATCAACAGGACATACTCCTTTCTCTTTGGCATACGGATCGGAGGCCATGCTCCCAGTTGAAACTGTAGTGCCCTCCCACCATAGGATCCACTACAACCCAGAAGAGAATGAAGAACTCCTACACATATCTTTGGACCTAATCGAAGAAAGAAGAAGCGAAGCAGCACTTAAAGCGGCAGCTCACAAACAAAAAGTAGCAGCACGATACAACTCCAAAGTCAAGCACCGCAGCTTACGAGAAGGAGACCTTGTTCTCAAATGGATCTTCCCATGCCCCGGAGCGCTAGATCCTATCTAGGACGGACCCTATGTAATTCATAAAGATCTCCACAACGGAGCTTATATTTTGTCAACAGTGGACGGAGAGGTGTTCCAGAGGGCATGGAACATCCAACACCTTCGTCGATACTTTTCCTAACTTGTACTGCCCATATGAAGTGAATTAACAAAGAGAATCAGTGGACGTAGGCATTTTCGTGCCAAACCACTTTAAAAATCTTGTCTCTTTTTAACTTGTTCCTTTATATCTTGGCTGCTTGTTAAGCTTTATCCTTTTCTGTTGAACAAAATCCTGTATAACGGCATGTCCATTCTGGACTTCACGGCACAACCTCACCTGGACAAGACCTCGCAGGTACTATACGAATCTATGCCCTCGCCAATGAGACACTTTTGCTCCAGCATCCCTCTGCTGCGGGTTAACTCATTGCTCGCGACGGCCCTCAAAGCCAACTGTAATGAGCCGATCATAAGCCACCGAGAAGGCCAACTATAGCCGAGGCAGCTCATTACGGCGTTCGGCTCGCCGGCGACTGTGAACCGATTATAAGCCCCAACATAAGGTGAGGCCAGCCAGGGGCAGTTCACAGTTGACGATCGGCACCCGCGCTAGCCGGCCACGGTAAATCGAATAATACCCACGATTACGGGCCATAATGGCTCGGGTAGTTACTGTGCGCGATCTCGGCTCCGATGTGTCTTAAGTACGGCTGTGGAAAAAAGAAAACTCCCCGCGGAGGCGTAAGATGGGTGACGAATGTCTCCAAGACCCACAGCTAGGGAAAGTGACTATAAAACCCGTTTGCCACGAACTTAAGCACATCGAAGGCCTTCCTTGATTAGAAGTTTTACAATTTCTTATATTTCCATTTTATTTATAAAAACTTTCCTCCTATCCTCTATAACGATCACTAAAGTACATGACACAAAATGGGAGACACTCGCTAGTGGAAATGAGAACTCACAATTGGATAACAGACCACTCAGCTGCATTCCATCCTCAGTCATACAAGACATTCAAAGCTACCGTCTACAACTAAAACATGAAGGGCGGTACTTCATTTTCTTGTACATAAACATGTATCTATAGCCTATTCGCACATCACACTAACATTGCGAAACATGAAATTACATTTTAAGCAAGAGCTTAGCATCAAACACGATTAAAGCACATGCATATACACAGCTATAGTTCTTACGCAACACATCAAAATAACGATAGCATTCAAATATGACAGAATCGGCTTATGTTATAAAATTATATAAGAATAAAATCATTTGCTACAATGACATAATTACATAATTACAGCGTGAAAGTACATTAGTGTTTTGAACTAGTATATTCAGAAGTGCCAAGTAAACCAAAAAATAATCAGCTGCAGCAGGGCTCCGCCTCTATCCTGCTAGCCCTTCGGGATCTACTTGACCGCAGGATCAGAACTCCCAGCACGCTGGCCAGAGGTCCCACCTGTCCGATTCAAGAAAAGAATCCATCAGATAAATGATACGCAATCAAGTTAAGAAAAGATTGAGAGGAAAGACTTACCAGCATCTGCTCCCTGACCATCATCCTCCAACTGCACACCCACTTCCTCGGCGGTAAGCAGCCGCATGCCCTCCTTCACCGCCACTTTCTCCTCCTCAGTAAACTGGGCCGTGACCACATACATTCTGAAAGCTACACCACCCTCCTAATCCGCCTCAGCCTTAGCCTCCTCCAAAGCCCGAAGATATATCATAGCCATGACCCGGGGATAGTCGTCCATCCAGGGCAGGTTGCCCTGCTTCCAAGTATGAAAGTACATGTCCTGGAGCATCTCATCCATCATCCCCTCGTTCTCCTCAAACTCCCTCATCCGGGCCTCGAAAGCCGACATCCTTGCGACGGTAGCATCTCTCTCCAATCGGTATTTCGAGCAGTCAGCCTGAAGGGATTTCTGCATCGCCTCCATCTCCTCCTTCAGCTTGGCTTGAGCAAGCTCTGCGGCCTCAAGCCTCCCAGATAACTCCTCTATCTGCTCAAGATCCGCTTTCCGAACCTCATCCACCATGGCAATAGCCATATCAATTCGTTCCTTGCAGGCGGCCTCCATCTTTCGTAGCTCGGCTCTGCTAGCCTCCTCCATAGTTTTCTTTAGCCGTTTGGAGGCCGCCTCATGCTAGGAGATCTGAATGGCCTGATCGGCAAGCTGTTTGGCCTGATCGAAAACCATTAGCCGCAGCCGAATGTTAGCACTTCCGATTTCCTCTCCAGCCTTGACCAGTCGGGCGTGATGCTCCATTAACTTCTTGGTCTCTTCAGCCACCCGATCGATATTTGCCTTGGTCTCATCCCCCATAGTCACAATCCGAGTGGTCAACAAGTCGAGATCCGAAGACTTAGCCTCATCAAGCACCCTTACCATAGGATTGCAGGGTAGGAGGTGCTCACCGGTAACCTCATCGAAGGAAATATCATGAGAACTCGGGTCCAGATCTGGATGACCCGCAAATGGGTTACGAGCCAAGCCGGGACGATCAACATGAGTAACGGAAGGATTCTCTGATGGATGCGGAGATGGTATGGACTCAGTATCCTCCCCCATGATGTCATGAATAGGTTGGGTTGGGGGCTGAGGTCCAAGTGAAGGTTCGAACATGGAACACCTCCTCTTTCTCTTTTGAATATCCTCTCCAGTGACTCCGAGAAGAGGACGGTAACTGACTACGCCCCCGGAACGGTCAGTCGAGGGCTTCGGGTTAGCAGAAGCTTTGAAGAGTTTGAATTGCTCGAGGCGGTGCCGAATGTCTGATGTCTTGGCCGCCTTACCCGTTCCTGGAATAAAAACCAAGTGTTACAAGCGTGCATGAGACTATAATCCAAGAAACATGTGAAGTTAAAAGAGGAGTCGAAAATCCACCTTGAACCGCCGGAGTTGCCCAAGCTGAAATGCTCTCAGAAGATGGACTGGCACCAGTCCCGGCCTTATCAGATTTCTTCGGTTTCTCCACCAAGGCCGACCCTTCCTCCAACCCCTCAAAGGCTTGGCGGAAAGCATCATCTGTCCACTCTTGAATCTCACCTGCTTGCCCAGAGGTCAAGGCACCAACTCCACTACCACTCTGTCCTTCGCCACCGTTACCACCATCACCTTCTCCATCACCTCCGCTCTCCTCCTCGCCTCTTTCCTCCTCTCCACTTTCCTCCTCCGGAACATCTGGGCATGTGCTGGGAGAGGTTCCATCAGATTTCTTGAGCTTCTTCCCCCCGACGACTGGAGGTATCGAGAAGGGTCTCCTCTTGCTGCTCTTTGTCGTGGCCCCTCCTTTTGCTTTGGCAGCTCTTTCCTCAGCCGTATCCCTCTGTTTGACCACAGACTGATGTGGTAGAATCAAGTTGTGTCCCAGGAGAGTGGCATTCCTGATTAGGTAAGAAGCTGACCTATCCCTTCCCGAAATGGCCTCTATCTCCGCGGCCATCTGAACCAGACGATCATTCTCCACGACCGCAAAGCCACCTGTCGCTAGCAAGAAATAAAAGCATATAAGAAGAAGCATTGCAGTCGGGACAAAGAAATTACAAATGAAATTCAACTTACAACCAGAAGTGAAAAGGCGAAAAGAAACAGAGTCATCCTTGACGAAGAACCATTCCTTTTTAAACATGGTGAACTTTGAATATAAGTCCATTACCGGCTTGAAGGACACGGCCGATTCCAAACTGATGTATGGAGACCCTTTCTTGTAGCCCCTCAAGTTATACAAATATCGGATCTCCCGGATGGAAGGAGGGCGCCCATATTTTCTCTGGAAAATGACGAATAGACTCACCAAAATGGCGTAAGAGTTGGGCTGAAGCTGGAAATGGGCCACCTTCAGGTAGGTGATGAAGCTGACTATCCAAGTATTGATCGGAGGAATGGCCCCGCACATGCAATGGTATCTTCTGTAAGCAAAATATCCTTCTGGGGGATCATACGGCATGACTCCATTCCCTGGCAGCACCATGAGTGCTCTGTCAATCCCAAAGGAGCGGGAAATAACATCAAGCTGCTCCTCTTTGAGGGAGCTAGGAAAGCAGTCAGGAGGAGAGTTCAAGAGCTCCTGAGGGCCATATCCATCCACTAGTGATCTCGGGGTGGGTCCCTGTCGTCCCGGTCCTGGCTGGGCTGGGTGCACAACGGGGGACTCTCTTCTATCCATAGATTTTCTCTTTTCTGATCGAGTTTCCACTTTGCGAGACATTATCTGCAACACCAAAAACAAACACGTCGTTAGAAGTAGAGATATAAAAAACAAGTTTCATTCGGCAATTCAAATACGAGAGTGTCGTTCGGTACTTGCAACCCCTCAAGTTCGTTCGGTAAATCGAAGTTATCAAGTTCATTCGGTATGAGTCCATTGGGTGGTTCAATCATAAAAGTCGTTCGGTAGAGGAACACTCACCTGGTCTGGCAGTTGAGTTGATTCGGTAGCTGATTGGTTCGGCTGTTCTAAGCAATCAAGTTGGTTCGGTATTCAGTTGATTCGGCTGATAAGGAAAAACGAAGGTGTTAGGCCCCTATTTATAAGCAAAAACAATGACCAGACCAGTTGGTTCGGCATTAGAGACCGTATGATAGAAAAACAAAGCACGCCATATACAGGCATATGCCCTACTTTGGGGGGCAAATGTTGGGCACGTTTTTACCTACTACCGAACCATCCCTCTCCATGCATTGCCGAGCCAACTCCCTTCCCCACATAGCTGAATCAACCTCCTTTCCTACCTACCGAATCAACCTCCTTTCCATGCCCACCGAACCAGAGCCAATTCCACTCGCCCACCGAACCAACTCTCCCAAGCTACCACCGGTTCCACCTACTACCGGTCCAAACAACATACCACCTCCCACCGAACCAACTCTCCCAAGCTACCACCGGTTCTACCTACTACCGATCCAAACAACATACCACCTCCTACCAAGCCAACCTACTCCACCCATTGCCGAGCCAAATTCCACCGGACCAAGGCATACCGGACCAATACTCCTAGGCCAGATTGCATCAGCCCAGGCTCACCAGCCGCTATATACATCCAAGACCCCTACCCCCAACCTCACTCTATAAATAAAGGGGCAGGGTATAACAATGGCAGACAAGTTTGAGAGCTCAAGCACGGATAGAACTTTCAAACAACTTTCAGTTACTTGTAATCAAAGCTATGTACTTGTAATCTGAATAGAAAAGGAGAATAACATATAAAGTGGACGTAGGCACGTTCTGGCCGAACCACTATAAATCTGTGTGTCTTTTATAGTTTAGTCCCTGCTTTTTATATATTTGCATAAATCACCCGAATCACTAAGAACAACTTAAAATCGACTAAACCATACGACTTGGAGGTGTTTGCCCATTTTTTGTGCAAACAAAGAGGTAGAAGAAGAAGAAGATAGAAGAAGAAAATAGAACAATAACAGAATCACACATATCGCAGCGGAACACATATAATAGATAAATGAATATCTTTAAAACAAAGAACTATATTAGTTATTACATTACATCACATTACATTATCAGAGTGTTACAACAACAAACAGCGGAAAAGAATATAACATATACTAGTGATACGCTTCGCCATCCAGCTTGCTCCTGATCTCCAAAGCATCTCTCTTTCGACTTCGTTCCAGAATAATGATAACCTGACACTAGGCTGCCCGTGTGGAAAATTATGGGCACCCAGAGTTTAGAAAGGGAACAATAAACTCCAGGTCAGTCGTGGGACTAGTGTGAGATCTTAAAAATAGTTATTTTCACAAAGAAAATAAAAGAAATTAGCTATGCTTTTGGAAAATGAAACTACCATAAGGCCCCCCGCCACACACACAATGCAAACGCAGAATTGGAGGAGATTTATCCTTATGATAGTCAAACATGCTTAATACGCAAAATCTTTTTAATATTATTATTAGTGCATAGTGAAGAAAACATTTCAAAAGTATAATATTAATCTTAGCCAGCATAGACATTCCGAACTATGCCTACTATAGCTACCATCTAAACAGTGGTGACCATCATAAGTAAATGGTAGGTTATACAACTAAAACCGTACAAGGCGCGTATTGTTTCTTTGGATTTTCAACAAATGGTCAGGCTAAGGAACTTCCTACCGCCACATGGGTACACCTCTGGAGGGACGCCCCAAGGACCTACCCAGATCTCTGCCAACACAAGGCCGAGTTACCTCTGTAACTAGGTCGAGTATGCCATCCCCCGATCGTTTGCGACCTTTATCCGAGGATCCTCAACCACAAAGAAACAACCACAAAGAGTAATAGATTTGCAGCAACCACATATGTTAAATATCTGGGCTCCATACCTGATACCACCCTTTTCCAGAAGGAAATGACATACCCTTAAGGGAGCGACCCTCATAACCTTGCCGCATCTTTCCTGTTTTGACCATTTTCAGTGTGTGAGGTCTGACGATGTCTTGTCTACAAAGCTACACTTTTCACAAAGTCATGCTTTGATCAAAAAATGATCAGCAGCACTTTGTATGCCACGTTACCAATTTGGGAATGTATCACTAGTAACCATAAACTACATAACCTCTGAGCTCGTACGTCTCAGAGAAGGGTGTTAAGCTAAGAGAACAGATTCCCTGCCACCAACATAAATGTATTTGATAGAAATCAGCTTTATATCTCAAAGTGTAATGTCAAACACACATCCATACAAGTCCGTCCCGGGATCGAACGGAACCGAAGGCACTTCAAAAGAAGCCCTTGCAAATCCGGATATTCACTAATCACGTCCGAAATCCCCATCACAAAGGGTGATCAAATCTCCATACCGGAGCAACCCGATGTAGAGACATTCGACAGGTAATCCTCTCGTTTTCGAAAATACCCGGTCTTCAACGCCATCTTCAAATGTAATCCCATTTCGTCGTATCGTTATTCGGAATGGGTTTAATGATACAAGGTCCTCTCCCGGCTAATCCGAATAACGAGCGCTTATTTTAAAAATAAGTGTAACATTCAGATTTCCACAAATCACAACAATTTCCACATTGATCTTCTTAAACAAAAAATCCATCACAATCACAAAGGTTCGATGTGGGTGTCGAATATCCATTTGGAATCCGACCCCCGGTCGCATCGAAATTCAAATGTCGTTTAAAGACAAATATTGATAGTCGGTTATTTAACTATCAATAAATATTCACGACAAACACCAAGATTTAAATAATTTTCCCAATTATTTATTTTCAAAATATCTTCGCAAGGTATATTTTCATACTTCAACCATTTGAAAACAAATTTCAAATCATTTTTCACTCGCTGAATAAGATTTCCAATATTATTTATTTCCACTGAAAGTCTGCCGAGTTCAAATACTTTAAAATACTTTAAATCGCTTATGTAAGATATATACTTGGAAACATCTAGATAAAATTATTTTAAAACATTTATTTAAATATAAGTTATGAAAATATTACACACATATCTCATATAAAACTTCAAGTCCAAACTAACTTTAAAATAAATTTAGTATATAGGGTAGAACTATTTTAAACACCCATTTTCTAAAACAAATATTAATTTAATCTTTAAATAATCACTTCTACAATTAATTAAATAAATCTTTACCTAAGATTTTCAAAATAACTTAAGAAAATAATTTCTCCAAAATATTCTTTTTAAAACCAACTCTAGAACTTTTAATTTATATTCGAAAGCTACTTTGAAAACACACTCAGCTTTCCAGGGAAGAATTCACTTTCCATTTCAAAATGGATTATTTTTAATCAATTAATAAATCCTTCTGGATTTATTTCAAATTTACGTCCCAAATCTGTAAATTTCTTCCCACGCTTTTTTTAAAAAAGATAAAACAATTTTTATTTTTATTTTTATTTTTATTGTTTTAAAACAAATTTCCCTTTCTTTTATAAAATTCCCATCGTGAATTTTAAATTTTCAAATATCCACAGATATAAAATTTTCAAATCGATTCCCAAATATTCACTATCAACAACAAATCAATTTTCAAATTTATTTCAAAATTTATTTCAATCACCAAATCAAACTCCAAATTGATTTTCTAAATTTATTTCAACACCAATTCGATTTTCAATCAAACACAAAATCAAATTTTGAATTTATATATTTTTTTTAAAATAAATTCCTTTATCTCTTTCGAATTATTTAAAATCTGTATTTTTTTAAAATAAATTCTTCACCTTTCGAATAATATTACTTGAAATCCATTTATTAAACTCTTTTCCCATATTTTGGCATTTTATTCAATAGGATTCAAAAATAAAACTTTATCCTTTTAAAATTTCTTCTTTTAAATTTATCCGATTCAAAAATAAATTTTACTATAAATTTTCAATTTTAATTTTAAAAATCAAATTTCATTTATTTTCGGTATTCAA
The DNA here is from genome assembly GCA_030765085.1 of Allium cepa. Lineage (NCBI taxonomy): Eukaryota > Viridiplantae > Streptophyta > Magnoliopsida > Asparagales > Amaryllidaceae > Allium > Allium cepa. The sequence goes on from CM060928.1 coordinate 623,270,580, forward strand.
TGATACCAAAAATAAATTCGGCTAAACTATAGCCTTCAACGAGTTCAATCACCAATATAATCATACAAAGATTATAAATAATCAACACATAACATTGCAACATATTCAAATATTTGAGGAATCCAGTTGGATCCCTCCAACCTGTTTTCCTGCATCCAGAGACATTAGCACAACAATTAACTACCAATTCCACTTCGAGGTGGAATATCGCGGTATATGGGATTTATAAAATATCATCTGCTATTATGCGACGCACAGGGTCTCATCCGCTATATAGTGGAGGAAATCAACAACTCCAAATACATATATAATACCAATTCCACTTCGAGGTGGAATATCACGGTATATGGGTTTAATATAATATCATTCGCTATTATGCGGCGTATAAGGTCTAAACTAATATAACTGATAATAAATTAATCATCCAAGTACACCATCAACAATTTAAAATTTAACACTTAAAAATTTTAAATCATAAAATTTGATTGAGCGAGAAGATCTCACCTTAATTTTCGAATTCGTTAATCATTCTAATTCCAAATTTATTCCATTGCCTAGTGTTTGTCTCTACGATCCAACATGACTCGTTGCGTTAATTTTGGACCTCGCACGAATAATTTACGAATTTTATAAGCTAACAAATTTTATACTTAACAAATTATATATTAATTAAAATTAATTAAAACTAATCACTTTATACCTTCTTCTTCAACACCAATCCCTTTCTTGGAAACGAATTCGTCCACCCATTGGACATTGAAACCTCGTCTCTGCATTGCCCAGCCAAATCACGACCTCTTGCTTATATTCCAGTCGCCCCATCCACCATAGTTCCATCGCAAGCCACCTCAACTGCTCCGTCCTCTCAGATCACCAGCAAACTGGCCGCAATCCCCTAACTCGAGCTTCCCCTTTACGCGCGTATGCGAAACAAGTCAAAACCCATAAACCCTCGACGCCTCTCACGCTTCCAACGCACGTGTGCGCGTTCGATAAGGAACCCATCGACACCAAAACCCTAGAACGCTGTTGTCGCTCCGCCTCTAAATCGAGTAACCCCTAAATTGCGCACATCAATCAACGCCGTAGCCTTCTCCACCTGAACCATGATCGCCTACTCCTCCACTTCGCCTCCAAACCCTTCCCTAGTGCGCGCATACGAGCGCTCCACCTAGGAATCGATGAAGATGATTTGAATTCCCATTTCTTTTTTTATGAACGAACGAATTTGATTACTTTGATTTTATTTTTCGTGCTTTGTTCGAACTCTTACCTATGCATTAAAAACTGGAAGGGTCCAGCTTACTTCATAAGGAATGGAACGCGTTTTGACTTTTCTAATATATAATATTATTTAATTATAAGATATCTTGTTTAATATAAATTTTAAACTTCGAACTCCTACCAAGGCATGCGGCTAGGCATTCATAATGTTATACCCCTATTCCGAGTGTAATAGAAAAGGTTTCGAGTCCTAATTCGATCGTTTGGAGAAGATAGCTTTTTGGACCCAATTACTATAGTAAATTTCGATATTAATTTCAACGTGTTTCTATTCCGTACGATCGAATGATAACTCCAAATGCTACGAAATTTGAAATCTGATAATAATTCAATATTACGGATCCAATGGAACTAGTTTCGTCGAATTCTGAGACTGTGCCTCGGAAGGCTATTTTTAAATATCAATTTAAATCATACAATTTCAAAACTGGACAAATCATTTTCAAATTCGATTTTAAAGCTTCAATTACCTTTAGTATCCTCAATATAAATTTTCTAAGCCTTGAAGATAATTTTAATCAGCTTAAAATTTGAGATTCAAATTTTTACCTAAGCTTCAATAAATAAAATTCAATATTTTAATTGCTAAATCCATAGCTATAATTGAAATTCAAGTTTGAATCAACTCCCAAACATTTAAAATCAATTAAATATTTCGATTTCAAATGTTAAAAATTCTAGGTCATCACATCCTTCCCCCTTAAAAGGATTTCGTCCCGAAATTTCTAGTTAAGACGATTGATCCTTAACCCATTTATTATTTTCCCATTCCAAATAGTTTTGTCAACTTTCCCAAAACAAATCTTTTTATTTAAGACCCATCATTAATTCAACTAACTTTCCAACTTCAATTATAAGTTTCAAACAATATTGTTTTCTCAATAATTCAAATTCAAATTTAAAATTTAATTTTTCAAAATTTTCTCAAAATTTTTCTAACTCCCTAAATTTTCGAAATATTTCGCCAGCGTCTCCTTTGCGCAGCTAGCTCAGTACGACTACAAAATGGCACCACAGGCCTCCAGATTTCAAAAGAAAACGAAACGCCAAGTGGCTAGACAAGAAAATCATCAAATTTCATATAGAAATTTAAATACATACCTTTTTGTCGAGCAATTTAAATTATCTTCAAAATCAAAATCCAAGTTATCCTTTGTCTTTAATACACCTGTATATCCTGCTAGCCATAATATCCAATTACAGCAATCAAAATTATTTTGCACATTCCTTTACAAAATTTTCAATATATACTTCTTATACCATTTTTACTTTACTATTGAAGTTATATATCCATTTTCATTCAGTCTTGCATTTTTAATTTCATTTGAATTCAATTTACACTTTCAATTCTGTTTGAATTCAATTTATCTTTTGAATATTATCAACTATCTTTCATTCACAACTGCACTATTTTAAATTAGTTTCATTTACTAATTTATTACAAATTCCAGTTCATTTTACCTCAAACCATTTTTTTTATTTCACCTTTCTTATCTTTAGTTCACTTCAAACTAATTTTACAACTTCATTTTATTTCACACAATTCAAATTGGTTTTCGATATTCAGTTTCATTTCCAGTTTTATTCTTTTGTTCATCCCCAAACACTATTCAATTTCAATTCACCGTTTGGTTTACAACCACTTATATTTAAACTGGATTTCAAATTCCATATGAATTTAATTTATCTTTCATTTATAAGTATTAAATTCAATTCATTTCAAACCATATTAATTTGTTATTTCTTCAATTAATTCCACTTACTAATTTCATTTCAATACTTCGCTTTGTTTATCACAAATCAAATTCAATTCCAATTCCAGTTCTATTTACTTACAAATTCGAAATGAACTTCAACATTCAATTTCACTTTCATTTACTTGCAATTGTGAATTTATTTACTCATTCAAAATTTTATTTTCCACCTTAATAAATTTTATTCCATATATATCTATTTTTTAAAAGATTCTAGAGTCTTTTCAACCATTCAAAATCATCTTTGAAATCAATTCAAATTATCCTTTGAATTTTCAAAACAAACCCAGTTTGCAAAGTACCTCCATTTTAAATAATTTGGTAGCAGTTCCTCTCCTGGTGCTTGAAAATGAATACCGATGATGTCGCGATCATCATCGGAATTATTTTCCAGCGACCAAAAAGAGTTTAGTGCTTTTATCTCTTCAAAACAATTTTCTAAAACGTTTGAAAATTATTTTCAAACCAAAAGGAATTTAAACTTTCCAAATCTCCAAAATTTTCAAATTCTTTTCAAAACATTTCCAAATACTTCTCTGGAATTATATTTCAAATTACAAATCACATTTTCAATTTACATTCTCAAATTTCATTTGTATGTGAATATATTTCTTAACTTTGGAATTACGATTTCAATTTCCTATTCAATGATAATAATATTATCACTTCCTAACAATCAAGCAACCATATACTGTAATAATTTACAAAGATTATTTCCTTTATCTACGAAAATAGTTTGGGTAAAATTATTTCATTCACCCTATTTTAAAACAATAACGTGTCGATTTATCTTGTTTAAGAGTTTAGAAACCCATATCGATACAGTTAGCTAGACTGCACCAACCAGAATCTATAAACAATCAACCGATAAGTCAACACAATACAAAACAATTTTATATTCACTAACAAATACGCGCTCATATCTATTATTACACTCTAACTCATTCTAGAGTACTACTGACTCTATCTCTAATGAGTATTTCCCACTAGAGCCAAGGTTGTCGCTTAACCAAATGCTCTGATACCACTTGTAAAGGCCCGCAAATCCATACCCCTTTTGAGCTGGCAAGATTCCACAACAATTCAGCCCAAAGTGGAACAAATGTGTGAGTCTTCGGATTTAAAGAAGAAAGAGGTAGAAGAAGAAGAAGATAGAAGAAGAAAATAGAACAATAACAGAATCTCACATATCGCAGCGGAACAAATATAATAGACAAATGAATATCTTTAAAACAAAGAACTATATCAGTTATTACATTACATCACATTACTTTATCAGAGTGATACAACAACAAATAGAGAAAAAGAATATAACATATACTAGTGATACGCTTCGCCATCCAGCTTGCTCCTGATCTCCAAAGCATCTCTTTTTCGACTTCGCTCCAGTATAATGATAACCTGACTCTAGGCTGCCCGTGTTGAAAATTATGGGCACCTAGAGTTTAGAAAGGGAACAATAAACTCCAAGTCAGTCGTGGGACTGGTGTGAGATCTTAAAAATAGTTATTTTCACAAAGAAAATAAAAGAAATTCGCTATGCTTTTGGAAAATGAAACTGCCATAAGGCCTCCCGCCACACACACAATGCAAACGCAGAATTGGAGGAGATTTCTCCTTATGATAGTCAAACATGCTTAATACGCAAAACATTTTTAATATTATTATTAGTGCATAGTGCAGAAAACATTCGAAAGTATAATATTAATCTTAGCTAGCATAGACATTCCGAACTATGCCTACTATAGCTACCATCTAAACAGTGGTGACCACCATAAGTAAATGACAGGTTATATAACTAAAACCGTACAAGGAGCGTATTGTTTCTTTGGATTTTCAACAAATATTCAGGCTAAGGAACTTCCTACTGCCACATGGGTACGCCTCTAGAGGGACGTCCCGAGAGCCTATCCGGATCTCTGCCAACACAAGGCCGGGTTACCTCTATAACTAGGTAAATACTACTCGAGTATGCCATCCCCCGGTCGTTTGCGACCTTCATCCGAAGATCCTCAACCACAAAGAGTAATAGATTTGTAGCAACCACATAGGTTAAATATCTGGGCTCCATACCTGATACCACCATTTTCCAAAAGGAAATGACATATCCTAAAGGGAGCGACCCTCATAACCTTGCCGCATCTTTCCTGTTTTGACCATTTCCGAGGTGTGAGGTCTGACGATGTCTCGTCCACAAAGCTACACTTTTCACAAAGTCATGCTTTGATCAACAAATGATCAGCAGCACTTTGTATGCCACGTTACCAATTTGGGAATGTACCACTATTAACCATCAAGTACATAACCTATGAGCTCGTACGTCTCAGTGAAGGGTATTAAGCTAAGAGAATAGATTCTCCGCCACCAACAGAAATGTATTTGATAGAAATCAACTTTATATCTCAAAGTGTAATGTCAAACACACATCCATACAAGTCCGTCCCGGGATCGAACGGAACCGAAGGCACTTCAAAAGAAGCCCTTGCAAATCCGTATATTCACTAATGACATCCGGAATCCCCATCACAAAGGGTGATCAAATCTCTATACCGGAGCAACCCGATGCAGAGACATTCGACAGGTAATCCTTTCGTTTTCGAAAATACCCGGTCTTCAACACCATCTTCAAATGTATTCCCATTTCGTCGTATCGTTATTCGGAGTGGATTTTATGACACAAGGTCCTCTCTCGGCTAATCCGAATAACGAGCACTTATTTTAAAAATAAGTGTTACATTCAGATTTCAACAAATCACAACAATTTCCACGTTGATCTTCTTAAACAAAAAATCCATCACAATCATAAAGTTTTCGATGTGGGTTTCGAATATCCATTTGGAATCCGACCCCCGGTCGCATCGAAATTCAAATGTCATTTAAAGGCAAATATTGATAGTCGGTTATTTAACTATCAATAAATATTCACAAAAAACAACAAGATTTAAATAGTTTTCCCAATTATTTATTTTCAAAATAACTTCGCAAGATATATTTTCACACTTCAACCATTTGAAAACAAATTTCAAATCACTTTTCACTCGCTGAATAAGATTTCCGATACTATTTATTTCCACTAAAAGTCTGCCGAGTTCAAATACTTTAAAATACTTTAAATCACTTATCCAAGATATATACTTGGAAACATCTAGATAAAATTATTTTAAAACATTTATTTAAATATTAGTTATGAAAATATTATACCAATATCTCATATAAAACTTCAAGTCTAAACTAACTTTAAAATAAAATTAGTAGATAGGGTTGAACTTTTTAAACACCCATTTGCTAAAACAAATATCAATTTAATCTTTAAATAATCACTTCTATAATTAATTAAATAAATCTTTACTCTAAGATTTTTAAAATAACTTAAGAAAATAATTTCTCCAAAATATTCTTTTTAAAACCAACTCTAGAACTTTTAATTTATATTCGAAAGCTACTTTGAAAACACACTTGGCTTTCCAAGGAAGAATTCACTTTCCATTTCAAAATGGATTAATTTAAACCAATTAATAAATCCTTTTGGATTTATTTTAAATTTACGTCCCAAATCTGTAAATTTCTTCCCACACTTTTTTAAAAAAATAAAATAATATTTATTTATTTTTTTTAAAACAAATTTCCCTTTCTTTTATAAAATTCCCATCGCGAATTTTAAATTTTCAAATATCCACGGATATAAGGTTTTCATATCGATTCTCAAATATTCACTATCAACACCAAATCAATTTTCAAATTTATTTCAAAATTTATTTCAATCACCAAATCAAATTCCAATTTGATTTTCTAAATTTATTTCAACACCAATTCGATTTTCAATCAAACACCAAATCAATTTTCGAATTTATATATATTTTTTAAAAATAAACTCCTTCATCTCTTCCAAATTATTTAAAATCCGTATTTTTTAAAACTAAATTCTTCACCTTTTGAATAATATTACTTGAAATCCATTTATTAAATTCTTTTCCCATATTTTGGAATTTTATTCAATAGGATTCAAAAATAAAACTTTATCTTTTTAAAATTTCTTCTTTTAAATTTATCTGATTCAAAAATAAAATTTTACTATAAATTTTCAATTTTAATTTTAAAAATCAAATTTCATTTATTTCCAGTATTCGATGATACCAAAAATAAATTCGACTAAACTGTAGCCTTCAACGAATACAATCACCAACATAATCACACAAAGATTATAAATAATCAACACATAACATTGAAACAGATTCAAATATTTGAGAAATCTAGTTGGATCCCTCCAACCGGTTTTCCTGCATCCATAGACGTTAGCACAATAATTAAATACCAATTCCTCTTCGAGGTGGAATATTGCGGTATATGGGATTTATAAAATATCATCCGCTATTATGCGGCGCATAGGGTCCCATCTGCTATATAATGTGGGAAATCAACAACTCCAAATACATATATAATACCAATTCCACTTCGAGGTGGAATATCGCGGTATATGGGTTTAATATAATATCATTCGTTATTATGCGGCGTATAGTGTCTAAACTAATATAACTGATAATAATTTAATCATCCAAGCACACCATCAACAACTTAAAATTTAACTATTAAAAAATTAAATCAGAAATTTGATTGAGTGAGAAGATCTCACCTTGATTTTCGAATTCGTTAATCGTTCAAATTCCAAATTTATTCCATTGCCTAGTGTTTGTCTCTACGATCCAACATGGCTCGTTGCGTTAATTTTGGACCTCGCACGAATAATTTAAAAATTTTATAAGCTAACAAATTTTATACTTAACTAATTATATATTAATTAAAATTAATTAAAAATAATCACTTTATACCTTCTTCTTCAACACCAAACCCTTTCCTAGAAACGAATTCGTGCACCCATTGGACATCGAAACCTCGTCTCTGCATTGCCCAGCCAAATCACGATGCCGTGCTTAGTTCCATCGCAAGCCACCTCCACTGCTCCTTCCTCTCAGATCACCAGCAAACTGGCCGCAATTCCCTAACTTGAACTTCCTCTTTACGCGCGTATGCGAAACAAGTCAAAACCCATAAACCCTCGAACGCCTCTCACACTTCCAACGCACACGCGTACGTTCGATAACGAACCCATCGAAACCAAAACCCTAGGACGCTGTTGTCGCTCCGCCTCTAAATCGAGTAACCCTTAAATTGCGCACAACAATCGACGTCGTAGCCTTCTCCGCCTAAGCCATGATCGCCTGCTCCTCCACTTCGCCTCCAAACCCTTCCTTAGTGCGCGCGTACGAGCGATCCACCCAGGAATCAATGAAGATGATTTGAATTCCCATTTCTTTTTTTTATGAACGAACGAAAACTCTTTTTTTTCGTGCTTTGCTCGAACCCTTACCTATGCGTTAAAAACTGGAAGGATCCAGCTTACTTCAGAAGGAATGGAATGCGTGTTGACTTTTCTAATATATAATATTATTTAATTATAAGATATCTTGTTTAATGTAAATTTTAAACTTAGAACACCTACCAAGGCATGCGGCTAGGCATTCATAATGTTATACCCCTATTCCGAGTGCAATAGAAAAGGTTTCGAGTCCTAATTCGATTGTATGGAGAAGATAGCTTTTTGGACCCAATTACTATAGTAAATTCCGATATTAATTTCAACGTGACTCTAAAGCTACGAAATTTAAAATCCGATAATAATTCAATATCATGGATCCAATGGAACTAATTTCGTCGAATTCTGAGACTGTGCCTCGGAAGGCTATTTTTAAATATCAATTTACATCATACAATTTCAAGACTGAACAAAGCATTTCCAAATTTGATTCTAAAGCTTCCATTACTTTAGTATCCTCAATATAAATTTTCTAAGCCTTGAAGATAATCTTAATCAGCTTAAAATGTCAGATTCTAATTTTTACCCAAGCTTCAATAAATAAAATTCAATATTTCAATTGATAAATTCATAGCTATAATTGAAATTCAAGTTTGAATCAACTCCCAAACATTTAAAATCAATTAAATATTTCGATTTCAAATGTTAAAAATTCTGCATCGTCACAAAAAGGTGAACCCAAATGCTACGAAATTTGAAATCCAATAATAATACACTATTACAGATCCAATGGAACAAGTTTCGTCGAATTTTGAGACTATGCCCTGGATCACTATTTTAACGCGTCGATTAAATTGACGATTTCAAAAATTGACGAAATCACTTAAAATTCTAGCTTTTTTAAAAAAACTTACTAACTCTATAACGACCCGTAATTTCGCAACTTCGAAAATGAGAGACTTCGTTCGATTTAAATTTAGAAGGAATTTAAATCTTAAATAAGTACGTGATCTATAATAAATAATTATTTATTCTTATTGTTAATAATTTAAAAAGTATAACTTTGGATTATAGAACAAATCAACAAAAGTTAAATTTTGTAAAAAATAAATAAAGGCTTAAATAAATAAGTCTAAATATTTATTTGCTAAGTTAAATCTTATTAAAAACATCTAATAAAGATAATAAAAGTATATTAATATATTTAAAAATAAGTTAATAATCGTTTTACAAAAATAACCAAAATTTTGTTTCATTTTGTCAGTTTTGCATACACTATAAATTAAAGATTTTGGTATTTATTAAATACGAATTTTAAATATAAAGAGACATGTTTTAATGTAATGACCCTTAAATTTTAACTGTTTTAGTAACATAATTAAGCTGAATTTTGTGAAATTTTAAATAATTGAATTTGAAAATAAAATTTTGATATTTATAATATGTCTATTTAGACATAACAAATGGTAAATTTTCATCTGATAATATGAAAGTTTATTTTATTGTGTAATTCTATTTCAATTTAATCAGTTAATATTTGATGATAATAAAATGTTTTCCAAACTTGAATATTTTTCTATATAAAATTTGTAAATCATCTTCTGAGTGAGACATCATATTTCATTTCTTCAAATTTGGACCGTTATTGCTCCGTTTATCTTATTTTCAATAGATTTGTAGTATTTTCGGTACCGATATCGATTTTTGATCGGATGATCATACCACTAACATCAGTTTATCATTTTGATCGTCCCGTCATACTGATCTCTAAGGTATATTCAATTCTGTGTTTCGGATTTCCGGTACCCGACGATATCCGTGAAACGGGTAATCGTATCGGTACGACTTTTAATTTCTTTGTGACCATTCATTTTTCCACATATTGTCCAATAGTCATTAGCTATTAAATATTTCCTAGAATTTTGTTGTAGACTTTTGTTATTCCAACCACTTGATTTTTCCCGGGTCGTTTCATTTTCTCTGTGATCTTTTAATTTCAAAAAAATATAGTAAATAAATATTGTTAAGGCTGTCGTGCTCCCTTCATTTTGTGAATAGAATTCATCTTCCCATTTCCTACTTTTCTCATCCTGCTTCAAAAAATATGTATGTGTGAAAGCATGTATATATTTCCCTGAGGCACGCACATGTATTCTCTTGACCATACTCGCTTCCATGTCCTTCTAGAGTCGATAAACTAAGCCATCGCACCCCGACAACCGCAAGCTCTTCCTTCCCCTCCACTATCTCTCTTTCCCTCGGCCACGAGTGATCAACCCAGACCAAACCACCATCAACTTCCTCTTGCCAAATTAGCCCTGTTTCTTCCAAAAGCCTGTAGCTTACTTCACATCTTTAATCATTCAGGGTGTGTGTGTGTGTGTGTATACCATTTTTACATATTACTGTTTTCTGATTCCATATATAATGGTGATATGTTAATATTTTGGTTTCACATGAATATATATATATATATATATATGTTTTTATATTAACTTATATATGATTTGTTATCCCAATATATATAATTATAAAAGTTGTTTATAATATGAAAATTTTATATAAATATAACTTATACATTTTGGTGTGCTTGTTTTCATACAGTGGGATACAAATATGTATATTAATTAAATTTTGTGATCTGAGGGGTGTGTGTGTATTGTTTATAAATTTTGACCCTTGAATTTTATATAACTGTACTAGTTCACATATCCATACTTTTATATATATATATATATATATATATATATATGTTAAGGTTTTGTTGTTCATATGAGATGTATGAGATATATGTTCTGTTTATAAGTTTCGGTACACATACATACATATACATACATACATATATATATATATATATAAATTCATGTTAGTGATATTAGATATATATATAGCTAGTTATGTAAAGTCTGTTTTGTTTTAAAGATTTTATTTGCAAGTTGTTTTATATATTAGTACTTGGGTAATATTGTGTATATATATATAGTGATAATTTGCGTTTTCTCTGTATATATAGCTCACGTATATATAATTTAGTCTATATATACCGCATGCATTTGTCTTAAAATATTGTATGTTCATTTGACTTAAACTGCAAAGTATATGTATTCATATGAAGCTTTGTAGTATTAAAACCGATCTTTGGTGTATATATTTTGATATACACGTTTGTTGAAATTTTCTTTCTTATATTATGTGATTTTATATTTAATCTATGTATATATAGTTTTGCATAACCTTGCTTAATAACCTATTTATATAATCAGATTTGGTCATAGTATATGATATGTTTAGAGATTATGTATAAGCTTACATATATTTTATCTAGAAGTTGTTAGCTTGCATATTTTAAGTTGGTGATGTGTCATAATTATTATATGTTAGTTTATATCAATTGTAGTTAGTTTATTTTTATTACTCATGTGTAATCAGTATACATATATAGTAAGTTTTAAATATTTGCAAATTTATATTTATATTTTTATTGGACTTTGTAACTACAAATGTATGTAAAATTTATATTGCAGTTTATATATAAATTTATGACTTTAAATTATAATATGACTTCAAATTGATATATGTATAGATCTTTGTTTTAGTATAAGTTTTAAATTAAATATTGACTCTGTATAGTTATATATATATGGGTAAGTTTTAAATTTGCAACTGCTCTTTGTTTATATGTGTAAATATATATAGATTTATATATATATATATATTAGTTTTGTATATAAGTAATGTTATGGTTGGGTATATATATAAGAAATTATTTCAACATATATTATATATATATATACTTGACTGTACTATATGAGTTATAGTTAAATCAATGATTTTGAAATTCATATATATTTTAAATATGTTTGAATTTAGAATATGATTTTTATATATAGTTATATATCGCTATATATAAGTTCACTGATACCATTTATCTACATCAATCCAATTCTTATTTGACTTCATCAATTCCTATTATCAGCTTTGATCGTTGAATTCGTGCCGATTTTGCTTGGATTCGTAATTCAATTTCAGTGTCTGTATCAATGTGCGTATATGTGTCATCTTCTATATTCTTTAGCCTCGAAAGGTGAGCAATCACTCGCGATTAATGTTCTTATATTTATCAAAATTTGATCTCAATTGAAACGACAATTGAAATATGTTGTTGTTAGTTATTTACATTGCTATGTATATGCTATTATCTGTATATGTTCACCTGTGACATTTGACACCACTATCTATTATTTATATTGATGATATATGACTGTTATATTATTATCATGTCTATTATCACTCTGCAAGTTTTTTATTAGTATAGGATTCACAATGGGTTGAAATGATACATACCCGAACGATCTGTATAATAGGAGAAAATCGTTATGGGTTGAAATGATAAAACCATTCTATTTTCATTTGAACTGAATTCGGGATTGCGGGTTGAAATGATATACCCGTATGCATTTAAATTGTGGATTGAAATAATAAATATCTGTATCACTTGACCATAAGATAGAAAATTATATACAGACACAATTGGTCTATATATAAATATTTTGAAATGATTTCCAAGGTTTTGAAATTGAATTTATTCAAGGTTTATACTCAAATAAGTTTGATTTGAAATTTATTAAATTTGGGGTTTTAAAGATATTACTTTACTACTTGATTTTTTAATTAAAAGTGATTTAAGTGAATATTTCAAATTTACATAATTTGAAAATGGTATATTTAGTTTTATTAAAATTTGAAATTTAAAGTCTTATTTAAATGTTATTGAATGATTAAGTAAATATTTCAAACTAAATAATAGTTAAGTGAATTTGATATATATATATATATATATATGAAATTTTAAAATGTGGTTTTGAAATTATTGAATATTTAAAGCTTTGAAAATATTGAAATGGGTTATTTGTAGTTAAAAAGTTGTATTTGAAATCATTATAATTTGAAATGGTTTATTGAGCAACCGAAACAATTGAGATTGATGATTTGAGATTGGATTAAATTTGAATTTTAGAAATCGAGTTGATTTGTAATTGATTTGGGAAACTTGAGGAAGCTATTTTATCATATATAGTATTTTTCAATTATATTTAAAACCAGTTATATGTTTTATTTATAAATTATTTTTATTATAAATTATTTTTATTATAAACTATTTTTAATATAAACTATTATTAATATAAACCATTTTAACTTATAACTCTTTTTATATAAACTATTTTACTTTACAAACTATTTTATTTTATATACTATTTTAAATATCTAAACTGTTTAAGTGGTGAAAGTTAGGTTTTCAAAGTTATGAATTTCGAAGTATTATGTTTTGAAAGTGTTATAATTTGAAGTGTTTGGTGTTGAAAGTGTTATAACTTTGAAAGTGCTATGATTTTTGAAAAAGGATATAATTGAAATAGAAATGATATCGTATTGATATATTTGAAATGGAAATGATACCATATTAATATGGTTTTGGAATGGAAATGATATTTGGTTTTGAAGTACAAACTATTTTGAAATGACCATGGTGTTATAATAACGTTTGATTGTTAAAGAGATCGGGATCGAAAGTTGTCGTACTCTCTGCCAACTTCGAAAACCACTTTGACAATTGTGTATGCGGTGGAGATTCCAGAATGAAGTAGGATGGTGGCGACGATCACATATGAGGTATATACGTGGACTCGACTCCCGTGAGTAGGTATAAGGTGGCTAAAATGGGAGCAATTGACGGGCCATGTGAGGTAGCTCCTCCGGTCGGACAAACTCCTTCGATACTATATTCTGACTTTGTGAATGATTTGGTGGCCATTTTTTTTTTATTTTGGAGTGTGGCTCGAGGTGGGTGGTAGTGGCTGCTATGCGTTACCACCAGCCTGAAAGTGTAATTGGTATATCTACCCTAGCATTTCCTAGTTGTGTCGTGTCACCTACCCTAGTGAGACCACTACGAGTTTGTTTTGTGTCGTACCTATGGAGTATCCTCTGATAGCCTCCCGATCTGGAGGTACTACGGTACTGTATAGACTACTGGCGCTATAAATGTGTTAAGGTGGAAAATATAAAACCTTAACACTATTTTTAAATAGTATATTTTACTTAATACATTATTATAATAGCATATATTACTAAATAGTAGATAGTTTAACGAATCCTTAGAGGATGGTTATCGCAAACATCCTTTGATTCGCTTGTATTTCAGTTATTATTTCACTTGAGTTGGATTTACTGATAGAAGAATCTTAATCCTGACTCGAGTGTTTTGTTTTTTTGCTTTACGCGTGGGTCAGACTAAGTGTACTAGTATTCGAGACTCACCTTTGGAGTTGGAGCTTCGCTTGGAGATCTATCTATCGATTCTGCTTTCAGTTGATTCAAGTGATGTATTCAGATTTTGTATTTGACTATTGTTTGTGATATCTATGTATTCGAGACTTATTTAACTCTGTTATATATAGTAGCTTCATGAACTACTATTCCTTTGTTTCCGCTACATTATTGTTACATTACTATGTGTCTGTGACTATTTCATGTACCGTATATGCTGAGTTTTTCCAAATGTAAATTAACAATATGGTATTTTGATTAACTCAAATCCGGCATGTGTGGATGCATATGGTTGAAAATATCAGGATGTTACAGTTGGTATCAGAGCTTTGGTTTTTGGCCAAAACTTAGCATATAATTAAAGGTAGTTACTTTCGTTCGAGCTTGAATCTCTTCCTCTATGATTCGAGTTTCCTTCGAATTTTGGAACTTCCCCTATTCGTTCTGAAATCCACTCTTGTCTTCCCGTATCCAAATTCTTATTGACTACGGAGTATCCCTTAGCTCCACTGAATGATCGTAAAGGGGTGAAACTCCTTTACAACAGGCATCGATTTGCCGAAGATGTTTGAATAATCGGTTTAGATGCTGCTATCTCTTGTTATGCCCGAATTATTCTCTTATGATCTAATGCCGATTTGCCTCTACATTCTGACTTGATCTTATTTTGAAGCCATGGTTGACAAGGCTAAGGTTGTCTGCGACTTATATTGGTCTATCCATCCCCTCTCCTTTGTACCAATTATCTTATCTCTATTTCAATCTATCTTCTTAGTTTGAATTCTACCTGATTAGAATCCCTTTTAATTTGGATCTCTATCCTTGTTTTGAAATCCATTCTAGAATTATAGAGTGATGGAGTGTATTTGTAGTTAATGTTTAAAATGTTTTATATTGTGTTGTTTGAGTTGTTGATGTTGATTTGGGTTTTCGATCGATTCGTCTGATCAACACTATCGATAGAATTTCTAAAACACTTTAACAGAGCAAACTGACACAACATTATTTTCAAATTGGTAAATGAAATAGATTTTTGTATGATTATATTATATATATATATAAGTATAATTTTATGAAATTGAATTGTTAACTGAATTGGTTGTCAAAAATGATAATATTTGATTTTCATTTATTGTTTTGTAAACCATTGACTATGCCATAATATAAATAAATAAATTGTAAACTTGGTTTATAAATTGATTTAGAATTTGAAGTGAATTTAAATCAAGAATTTGAGAATTAATTTTTGGTAATTCCAAACTTTGGTTTTAAATTTTTTAAAATATATATTATTTAAAGTATTTTAAAAATAAATTATTTCAAAGAATTTTTTATGTTTAAATCAATGTCCTTCTATTTGTCACTGGAAAATAATTTCGATGATGATTGCAGTATCATCGACATTCATTTTTGAGTTTCAAAGTGGAGAGACCATTATGTAGCTTTGCTACAGTTTTGTTTTGGAAATTGAATTAATTTGAATTTCTAAAGTATGACTTGATTTATAATATATAGGTATATGATTTTAGATTTGATTTGATATATAGCATATATATGTATATATTTATTTCTAAATTGTTTGAAGTTAATCAAAAATTTATTTTTAAATTTTCTTAAAGGCGATTTAAATTATAAATAAAGCTAAAATTTTGAGTAAATATTTAAAATTTTAAATAATTGAGTTTGGAAAATTTTACTTGTATAATACTCAATCACATTCCAATATAACTTACCTAAATCATTCAAAAGTTGAATATGTAATTGAATAATTTACAATGTAAAATGTTGTTAAAAGAAATTATAAATAAAATTTGAGTGGTTACATACGCTTAAATTTTAAATATAAAAATGTTAACAGAGATAAATAGAATAATAAGTCAATTGAATAGTAAATGAGACAAATTAAATAAAAATTTGTTTCCGAAGAAACCTTTTTGTATCAAATATTAATAAATTGAAAAAATAACTTAATGAAATACCTAGAATTTAAAATCAATTGTTGAATATTAATTAATTTAAATCAAAATTTACATGGTTTAAATTAATTGTTTTCCTTTATATTCCAACTTTATTTTTTTCTATTTTTTTCCATTCTCCTATCTCTTTCCTTTTCGAGGATGAAGAGTTTTGAGTGGGGGAGAGTCTAACGACCCGTAAATTTTAACTGTTTTAATAACGTAATTAAACTGAATTTTATGAAATTTTAAATAATTGAATTTGAAAATAAAAATTTGATATTTGAAATACGTCTATTTAGACATAGCAAATGGTAAATTTTCATATGATAATATGAAAGTTTATTTTATTGTGTGATTCTATTTCAATTAGATCGGTTAATATTTGATGATAATAAAATGTTTTCCAAACTTGAATATTTTTCTATAGAATATTTGTAAATCATCTTCAGAGCGAGGCGTCATATTTCGTTTCCTTAAATTTGGAATGATATTGCTCTATTTATCTTATTTTCAACAGATTTGCAGTATTTTCGGTACCGATATCGATTTTTGATCGGATGATCATACCACTGATATCAGTATACTATTTTGATTGTCCCGTCGTATTGATCACTATGTATATTTAATTCTGTGTTTCGGATTTCCAACACTCGACGATATCCATGAAACGGGTAACTGTATCGGTACGACTTTTAATTTCTTTATGTCCGTTCAGTTTTCCATGTCTTGTCCAATAGTCATTAGCTATTAAATATTTGCTACAATTTTGTTGTAGACTTTATTATTCCAACAGGTTGATTTTTCCTGGGTCATTTCATTTTCTTTGCGATCTTTGAATTTCTAAAAATATAGTAAATATATATTGTTAAGGCTGTCATGCTTCCTTCAATTTGTGATTAGAATTCATCTTCCCATTTCCTACTTTTCTCATCCTACTTTAAAAAATATATAAGTATGAGCAAAAACATGTATATATTTCCCTAAGGCATGAACTTGTATTCTCTTGACCTTGCTTGCTTCCATGTCCTTCCAGAGTCGACAAACCGAGCCATCACACCCCGACCAATGCAAGCTCTTCCTTCTCCTCCACTATCTCTCTTTCCCTCGGCCACGAGTGATCAACCCAGGTTGAACCACCATCAACTTTCTCCTACCAATCAGCCATGTTTCATCCAAAAGCCTGTAGCTTACTTCACATCTTTAATCATTCAAGGTGTGTGTGTGTGTGTGTGTGTGTATCATTTTACATATTACTGTTTGCTGATGCCATATATAATGGTGATATGTTAATATTTCGGTTTCGCATGAATATATATATATATATATATATATATATAAAGTTTATATTAATTTATATATGATTTGTTTCCCAATATATATAGTTATAAAAGTTGTTTATGATACGAAAATTTTATATAAATAAAACTTATACATTTTGGTGTGCTTGCTTTCATACAGTGGGATACGAATATGTATATTAATTATATCTTGTGATATGAGGTGTGTGTGTGTGTATATTGTTTATAAATTTTGAACCTTAAATTTCATATAACTATACTCATTCGCATATCCATACTGTTGTATATATAGATGTTAAGGTTTTGTTGTTTATATGAGATGTATGAGATATATATTCTGTTATATATATATATTCATGTTAGTGATATTTAAATATATATAGCTAGTTATATAAAGTTTGTTTAGTTTTAAAGATTTTATTTGCAAGTTGTTATGTATATTAGTAACTTGGGTAAGATTGTGTATATATACTATAGTGATAATTTGCGTTTTCTCTATATATATAGTTTACATATATATAATTTTGTCTATATATATATCGCATGCATTTGTCTTAAAATATTATCTGTGCATTTGTCTTAAACTGCATAGTATATGTTTTCTATGAAGCTTTGTAGTATTAAAATCAATCTCTGGTATATATATTTTGATATACACGTTTGTTGAAATTTTCATTCTTATATTATGTTATTTTATACTTAATCTATAGGGGCATTTCACCGGAAGGTCAAACTTTGCAGTATAATTAGTTTCTAAGACACACATTCAAAGAAATTACTTTTAAGGCCAAAGTCAGCAGAATATTTACTTTCAAGGACAAAGTTAGCAGTCAAATTACTTTCAAGGACATAATTTCATAGGTTTTTAGGCCTTAGAAACTAATTATTTTGCGTTTTGTCCTTGAAAATAATTACTTCAGTTATGTGTCCTAGAAACTAATTCCATGTGCTAAAAAGGCCCTTGTGGCTAATTTCCACTAATCTATATATATAGTTTTTGCATAACCTTGCTTAATAACCTGTTTATATAATCAGATTTGGTCATAGTATATGATTTGTTTAGAGATTATGTATAAGCTTACATATATGTTTTAGCTAAAAGTTGTCAGCTTGCATGTTTCAAGTTGGAGATGAGTTATAGTTATTATATGTTAGTTTATATCAATTGTAGTTTGTCTACTTTTATTACTCATGTGTTATTAGTATATATATAGTACGTTCTAAATATTTGCAAATTTATATTTATATTTTTATTGGACTTTGTAACAACGTATATATGTAAAGTTTATATTGCAGTTTATATATAAATTTATGACTTCAAATTATAATATGACTTCAAATTAATATATGTATAGATCTTTATTTTAGTATAAGTTTTAAATTAAATATTGACTCTATATAGTTATATATATATATGTATATATGTATATGTATATGGGTAAGTTTTAAATTTACAATTGATGTTTGTTTATGTGTGTAAATATATATAGATTTACATATATATATATATATATATATATATATATATATATTAGTTTTATATATAAGTAATGTTATGGATGGGTATATATATATAGGTAATTATTTCAACATATATTATGTATATATACTTGACTGTAATATATGAGTTGTAACAACCCGTATATTTGTGCTATTTAAATTGATGATATTCCATACATGTCAACTTAAATAATACAAAACACGAATTATTAATGGAGTGTGTATATATATATATATATAAATGAGAATCATCATAGAATCACATAAATATAACATCACAGAATAATGCAGCGGAATTACAACATAGTCATAAGAGTAGTTCATGAAGCTACCCATAAATACAACAACGTCTCAAATAAGATGAAATAGGACAACATAAATGTCTAATATTCCAATAGAAAGAGTAATACTGATAAGAAAAGATAATGATAGTCTACGGTCTTCAGCTCCAAGTAAAACAGCAATAGCAATCCTCAATCTGATCCGACCATAAGCATAAATAAACACTCGAATCAGGACATATATTCTTATACATATAATATGGTTCAAATTTAAAATAACAATAACTAAAAGATGAATGGAATAAAATCTTTCAGGATCCGTTAAACTATTTATACATAGTAGTGTACGATAAATAGATAATGTCTAACAATAAAGTAAAATATCAAAATAGTGTTAACGCGTTACCATTGTCCCCTTTAACACATTTCATATAGTATTATAGACTATACAACACTGTAAACTCCACCGTAAACTAGTGGGATATCAGAGAGTACTCCATAGGTATAATACAATACAAATTCGTAGTGGTCGCGTATATGGGAATACAAGTATGACAAGGCACATGAGGCAATACTAAAGGTAGTGAAACTACCGTTTGCCTTATCCGGACTGGTGAGAACGCATCGCCGCAACGATCGCAACACCGCGAAACAACACCCCAAATTCGAAGGTGCGCACCAATCAATAACAAGTAATGAGTAGTTTACGAAGAATTGTGTTCGCTCGAGGTAGCTAACCCCATTTGGCCCGGCACGGCTCCTGTTTTAGTCATTTCCAATTTGACACAAGTTTCAAGGCTATCCATTATCGTTCACTTTCTTCAATCATCACGTACTTCATTCCAACCACTTCATTCTGGATCATACTCCGCGTATAGTTATTAAAGTGGTTTTCGGTTTAGACAGTGAGAATGTCCCTAACCGATTCCGGTCTCTTTAATAACCTTCGTAATTATTCACTGATTGGTCGCTTAATAAATTTCAAAACCAAATCAAATTCAATTTCAATTAAAATTTGAAATTCAAGATTTCATTTGTCTTTTCAAAATTATTTCTGGAATTTACATTTCAAAACTTCCAAATTCCATTTTTAAAATTCTATAATTCCATTTCAGAATTGATTTAAACAATTCAAATATACATTTAATTTCATATATAAGTTTCATTCCATAATCATATTAAATAAACTTAAATTAACGTTCAAATCGATTTAAACTCATTAATCGATTTCATTCGATATTCATTAAGTCAATTTATCATTAAAGCAATTTCAATTAAATTTCCAATTCATTAAATTTATTTACTTAAGTTCAACTTCATTATATCAATGCTTACAAATTAAATTAAATTTAAATTTGTCCCAATTCTTAAAATTACACGTCTTTCATTTGTTTCGATAAAACGCATTTTTATTTCTTGTTAAAGAAATTCAATTTCATTTATTATTTAATCACTTGGTTACAATTTCAAAACTCAGTTAATAAAGCAACTTAGTTTCACTTGTTCAAGAGGTTCAATTTCACTTAATAAAGAATTCAATTTAAATAAAATTATTAAACACTTCAATCTCATTAGATTATCAAATAATTTCAAATCTTAATCATTACTAATTTCAAAAATTAATTATTAATAATTCCAAATTAATTACTACTAATTTCAAACTTAATTATTAATAATTTCAAAACTTAATTATTAATAATTTCAAAACTAAATTATTAATAATTTCAAACTTAAATATTAATCAATTAAATTTTAAAAAGAAATGTTCTTTCGTCAATTACTACGTTAATATTTGTTTCAAATTTCAAATATTCACATTTCCTTTCATTTAAATTTAAATTCCAATTTTATTTCAAAACCTTGTTATTATTCAAATAAAATTTTTATTTTATTTAAATCAAATTATTGACCAATCGGGTTTAATTTAATTTTCTATCCTAGGTCAAGTTATTTGGGTATTTATCATTTCAACCCGATTCCATTTACATTTAAAACAAGTCAAAACATAGCAAAGGGAACTTGCAGTGTGATAACTGGGATGGTGTCAAAGTAAATAAACAAGCAATAACAACCATACATAACAATTCAACAATTTATTTAAATAATCCCAAAATAATCGTATTAATTTACATTTGTTATTTATGCAAATTAATATAATAATTTCTTGAATCTACACTATCATTTCATGTAGATTAAAGATTATTCCACTAATTATTCATACGTTTGTTCACTTGTCATTCAATTTTAATTTTATACTACAGCAATTAATCCAATATATATTCAGTGGTTCAAAGTGTAATTAACCAAATTCTACGTGTCAATTAATTTAACAATTAAAAGGGGTCATATTTAACTAATCAAATTTAACATATAAATCCATTTTAAATTATTAAGAACCCTATATCAATTCAATTATCACTTTAACAATAACAACTAACATTCAGTTTCAACATCACATAGCAATCATTCATCAACCAAACTTGTATAAGAATATAAGTCGTGAAAATCAATTCACCTTTCGTGGATAAAGAAATTGACGGCGAAACAAAAGGAAGCACGAATGAAGTCGGTACAATACGAACAACGGACACTGCAAATATCGACAAAAGAGAGACGATGTTAATCAACGAATGTTTATATATAATTTATAAAATTATATATATGCGCTTACCGATGACAAAGAAAAGAATGAAAGCTGAAAATCGATGCTGCTGCAAAAAGAAGCTCAATCGGTTGCTGCAACAGCAGAGAAAAGAATGGGTTACTATATTTCAGTAACAAAATAGATGTTGCGTAAATATTCTTTTTAGCAACCATTGGAAGCGATAGTGTACTGCTACTATTTCCCGAAGCACCAGTACACTGTCTCTTCATCCATTATTATTTTTCTTTTCTTTTTTGTTTTATAAACACGCAACTCACTTTCAAAACCGACCCATATCACTCACGTATACACACGCTACCCATGCACGCAACATAAACATGCACGCACACATTTTTCCCATATACACGACACGCGTGCACAGCCCATCGTTCCCCCCCCTTTCTATATGCTCCCATCACACTCACGCATCCTTCACCCTCCCCCTCTGCATGCTATAACACGCACGCAACTTTGGTTTTTTAAAAAAAATAAACAAACTGGCCACAACGCACTATTGCTCACGCCCAGTTTACTTCATATGCGTGCAACTTCCACAACACCACACATACACAGTTTCACCCCCCTTCAACATGCTGCATCACCAAAACACGTTTTTTTTAAAACAGGAACCGAGACCTCTTGATCTAATCCTATTTTGCAAACGGCATATGTACACGCATCCAACCGTTCATTCGCACGCACATACTTGCGCATGTAAATGTGCATACGACATGCACAGTTCGCATGAACTCAGGCGAGGCAGTGAACTAGAAGTGATGCGTTGGAGGTGGTGCACGATCTGGAAATGGCGAAGGTCGGAATATTTCGTGCATAGGAGGGAGGTGGTGTTTCAGGTGGTAGGGAGGTAGTTTCGGTTATGAGTGAGAAGGCGCGGTTTCGATTATGGCCGGAGTTCGGCTGAGGCGGTGGAGGGGTTTGACAGAGCTTTGGCAAAGTGGAGAGGAGGAGAGGTAAATGAGGGTGCGTGCTTCCCCTTTTTTTTGGTTTGACCCTACTCTTTTTTTTTACAGTAAGAGAAATGAGAAGAAGAAAGGAGGAGAGAAGGATTTACCTGAAGAGTTGCAATTTTGTGAAACAGTGAAATGGACGGAAGAACGTGTTCTTTTAAGTTTTTATTTTATTATTTTTCGTACCAATAAATTTTCATAGAATACGGAAGCGCCACCACTTTCTCCAATGTTGACCCCAGCTGCCAACTAACTTATTTATTATCAGCTGAGATTTATAAATTTTTCAAATTCAAGTGGTTATGGGTAAAAGAATTTGGGCTGAAATTGTTTAACCAGTCCGTCTGGAACGATTAAATTAACGCGACGACTTCCGTCGGACTCCGATTTGCACGAACAAATATACCGTTTTGATCAGTGCGACGATGCGCTTCCAATGGTACATAGATAATTGTGATACGATAGTTTTATAAAAACTCGAATTTACGCCGCTTAAATCGTTCGATTTACAAAAAAAATTAAATGGAACAGGCGATGATGAAATTTGACGAAACGAATTACGACGTCCCGATCAGAATAATTTTTACAGCATTACTGTGTAAAAAATATTTGGATTTGAAAGATAAATTTTACGCAGCTTTAAAATGAACCGATATACAGTAAAACGCGAACGAAATTTACTGCAATATTTTGCGACGAAACTTTTTCTATATTCATATCTAACTGGACTCATCTTATAAATAAAGTTTGGAAGTTAACTGAGATCGTTTATAAATTCAAAATTTTTATATTAAAACGATGGATTTAAAATTTTAAGTTGGGTCGGAAATTCAGGGTCGTTACAATCTCCCCTACTCAAAACTTTTCATCCTCGAAAAGGAACGAGACGAGAGAAGTAGGAATGAAGTAAGCAGAGGAATCAAATAGATTTTAAGAAAATTGAATTATACCTTAAATTAGTAATTCGGGGTTTGAATCTCGAATACTATCCTCAGTTTCCCATGTGCAATCTCGCTCATCTGCACTCCACTGAACTTTGATGTGATTTACCGACTTCCTTCTAAGTTGCTTTGTCTCGCGATCGACTATCCGAAGTGGCTTTCGCTCAATAGTCAAGTCAGGATTGATAACTATCTCTTCCAATTGAGCAGTGGGAATGGTCATAGATGGATCATGCACAACTTTGCGAAGATGTGAGACATGGAACACATTGTGCACACCGACGAACTTTTTTGGTAATGCAACTCTATAGGCCAAAGTTCTGACCCTTTCCGTAATCTCAAACGGCCAACAAATCTGGGAGCCAGGTTCCCTTTCCTTCCAAATCGAACAATATTCTTCAAAGGCGACACTTTCAAAAATATTTTATCTCCTACACTGAATTCGAGATCTCTTCTCCTTCTGTCAGCGTAGCTCTTCTGTCTATCATGTGCCGTCTTTATCTTCTTCTTGATTTCTTCGACTTTCTCAGAAGCTTCCATAATTATTTCTGGACCAAGTACTAGTCGATTACCAGACTCTATCCAACAAGCTGGTGATTTGCACGGCCGTCCATATAAGGCTTCGAACGGTGCCATATCAATGCTTGCCTGATTTATTAAAGATGATTAATTCAAATTCAAATATACTTATTCAAATTTGAAATTCAATTTCTTTACCTGGTAACTATTATTATAAGTGAATTCAACCAAATGAAGATCGTCTTCCTAGGATCCACCAAAGTCTATAATACAAGCTCGGAGAATGTAACGACCCAGAAATTTCCGAACTCGAAAATTCCAAATAGTTATAAAAAAGAAGAAAGAGATAGAAAAAGAAGAAGAAGATCAGAAACAACATCTCACATTCGCAGCAGATAAATATAATAATAATAAATAATAACAATTTGCAGAAGAATACTATATCTGTCAATTACATTTAATACATCAGAGTTACATATACATAGACACTGGATATACACAATCATCATGACTCAGATATTCAACAATATAAATATAGCGGAAATACTCTATACGTTCTTGCTATCCAGCTCGTCTCCTGAGCCTCGAATCGTCCCTACCTGAAAATCTGTAATACTCGGTCTGACCCGAGCATTACCCCAAAGTAACACCCGGGTCATGCTGGGAACCAGTGTGAGTAAACCCAACTAACATGGAACATCAAAGAAAACAACTTATATAAAACCCCGGGTAACTCATTTCAATTCACAAAGCCACAATTTATTATAGACATCACTTATTCCACACATAAGTTTTCTAAGTGCCAAAATTTAGATCAAATAGTCCGATTCACTTAAATCATTTCATCCCAACCTATTAATTTCACATAACAATTTATAAGAATTCGAAGTGGTTTTGGGTATTTCCAAATACCCGATCCCGGCCTCTTCGAGTCTCATGTCATCCTAACCCAAGTTATCCAAATGAAATACACAACATTACATATCAGAGATATCAACTCATTCAAAGCATCCAATACCATTCAATCATCCATAAGCAAAGCTTAATCACATACAAATTTAATTTAATTAATCATGATTGAATTACTAACCTCAACCACTTAGATTTCTTCATTTAACATTAATTAATTTCCAATAAATTAATTAGTCATCCCTTCATTATTTATCTTAATTAATCACCCTGGATTAATTATCCTTCAATTACATTCAAGTAATTAACTTTAATTAAGTTCACAATATTAAGTCTTCTTAACCCAAAATCAATAACTAATCTTAATTACTTCATGAATTAATTTAAACTATAATTAATTACATTAATCCTTGATTTCTTATATTAATTAATTTTCCATAAGTCACTTATTATTGATTAATTACTCAGTCGTTAATTACATCACTAATTATATGAATTAATGGTTTCTAATTATATTTTAATTTATTCTAATCTAAATTAATTCCATTAATTAAACCACAATATTAATCATTCTCGATTTGATCTCAACCTGTATTTAACTATATTTTATTTGCTTCATTAAATAATTTAATTACTTCTTAATTAATTATCTTATTTAATCTCTTGATTTCTCACACAAAGAAATTATATTTTATTCATTACATTAAGTAATTACCTATCAAACTAACCAATGATTATTCTAAATTAATTAAACTTGCTTAATTAACTTAACCCTTAATTAATTAATTCAAACCCTAAATTACTAAGTTAATTAACCCAAATCATTAATTAATTAAATTCATTAATTATCCATTTTACTTACCCTACTATTTTAATGAATCACAATCATTAAGCCCTTATTAACTTTAAAATGGAAACATTTTCTTATTTATGATTTAAGTTTAAATAATTTAAAAACCAAATACTTAGAGTCAAACCACAATTAACTCGAGAACCAACCAAAACCAAAATCACATCATCATCAGTGCACATCCAATCAAATTTAATCATTCAACCAATTATTTAAATTTAACTATTTAAATTTAAACAAAAATCCAACAGGGTGAGATTTACTCACCTTTGATTTTTGTTATGCAATCCATCTCTACCCGATTTGGACCTTGTATAAACAATGTAGGGTTTTATTAATATTCGGAAGAACCAAACAATCCATTAATTTAATTTAACAAATTTTTCCTTAAATAATTCCTCAGTAGCTAAATAATTTAAATAAGTTAATTTAAAACAGGATGCTAAAAAGTATTTTCTATAGTTATCTATATACACATATACTTAAAAATAAATTATAGGGAAAAACTGATTTTACATGACTTTACACTTAAAAAAATTTATATATATAATTTTCCAAATTCTTTCTATATAAAAGTAATTTTCTATCTTAAACATCATATAGATTTCAATCTGTATTTATTTGATCTAATGTTAAAAATAGAACAGCCTATACTTTACTGTAATTATTTATTTTTTCCTTTTTTTTCTTTTTAAATATGCTTTAGTAACCCACTTATTTTTGAATTAAAAACACAAATTTCAAAAAAAAAAAAACAGAAGAAGAAAACTTCACCATTCTCATGCCATCATGCTAGAATCGTGACAACCGGCCCGATCCCATTGTACCCAAAACAGTCGCGCGCAAAGCCCCAAATTCTGACGAAATCCAGCCCTCAGACTCGACAGTACCTCTACCATCACCGCTCCCCCTTCCTTCGATTGTTTACATCCGAGCCATTTTACAACTCCATCCCCCTTCCTACAGATGCCGCCTCACCCTATCAGACACTTCGCGTGGCGATTTCTAAACGAGGCTCGAGCCTAGCGACTTCGGCTATGCTTCTCGAGCTCGAGCTCGAGTTCACCATCGTGATGCGATACGAGCTGATTTCCTTCATAAGGCATGGGAGAGGAAGTAGATGATTTTGTTTTATGATCGACCATTGATTTCCTTTTTGAGTTCGATCTTCTGTTCGAAGGTTAGAGAAATAGATTTGGGATAGCTTCCTGAGTATGATTGTTGGTAAAAATATATCTGACTAATGTACTTTAAATTTTATTATAATATAAAACTTTCAAAACGTCTGGTTAATAGCCCTTTAAAATTTTGAACTCCTCTTAAGGAATGCCGCTAGGCGATTATAAGGTTTTACCTGTGTCCCGAACACAATGGAACGTGTTTCGGAAGCTAATTCGATCATATGCGCGAGTTACGGAAGTAAACGATCAATTTTTAAATTAAATGGATAAAAATAGTTCTAAGCGTTTTGAGCTGCCGGGGTCAAACGACAACTCCGATTGCTACAAAAATTGAAATCTGATAATAACTAACTATTACGGATCCAATGGAACTAGTTTCGTCGAATTCTGAGACTGTGCCTCGGAAGGCTATTTTTAAATATCGATTTAAACGATATATTATTAAAACTGAACAAATCACCTATAAATTTAATTTCAACCATTCTATTATCTTCAGTATCATCATTATAAATTTTATAAGCCTTCAAATTATTTTAAACAGGCTTAGAAATTTTAGATTCAACAATTTACCCAATTTCAATTATTAAATTCAATATTTAAACTATATAATTCAATGATTTAATTATCAAGTAAATATTGATATCTTAAATTCAAGTTAAACTTAACTTTTAAATATTTTAAAATCAATTACTTATTCAAATTTTAAATTGTTAGAAACTCCGGGTCGTCACATTCCTCCCCCCTTAAAAGAATTTTGTCCCCGAAATTACTAGTTAGGAAGAATGGACCAATACCTGTTTACCTTTCCCTCAAAAGCAACAGTTTTATCAACATCCTACCAACTATCTTTTATTAAAAACTCACAATCACCTCAACCAACTTCTCAAAACCTTCTATAGTTTTCAAGCAATACCCTTTCGCTCAATCAATTAAATTTCAATTTAAAACTAAATTTTGAATTATCAAAATTTTCCCAAAATTTTTCTAACTCTCTAAATTTCCGAAATTTTTTACCAGCATCTCCTTTGCGCGGCTAGCTCGGTACAACTACAAAATGCCTCTACGGGCTCCCAAATTTTAAAAGAAAACAAAAAGCCAAGTGGCTAGATCAAAAACCCAATCCAATTTCATACAGAAATTTAAATACATACATTTTAGTCAGGCAATTCAAATTATCTCCTGAAATCAAAACCAATATTCCTTCCCTTTATAATACCTGCATATCTTACCTAGCAATAATATCCAATCATAGCCCTTTAAAATCATTTCATACATTTCCTTACAGAAGTTTTCACATCTACTTCTATTCAAATTAGTTTTCCCCATTTTCATATGAATTCAATTTATTTTCAATTTTGAATATTGAATTTTGTCTTTCATTTATAACTGATTCATATTAGTTTCATCTACTAATTTACTTTAATTTCCAATTTGAAATCGTTTTGTCGTTAACAAAAAATTTCCCAAAAATTTTCAAACTCCCAAAATTTTCGAAAATTTTTGGCAGAGTCTCCTTTGTACGGAGAAGCTTTTGCAATTTGACAAGAGATATAAATATATATACATCGACCCACACGGTCGGAAAAGCAAAAACAGTTTATATTTTGTAACGACCCGTTAAGTTCGACCATTTAAAATTGTTTGTTTAATAGGATTTTGTAATTTATTTTAGTTGAAAGAATAAAGGTGGTAGATAAGTATTAAAATGAAGGCTAGAATAAATTATATAGAAGTGACTTAGAAACCTATTTAAAGACATTTGAATAAAATTCAAATGAATTAAGTAGAGAAAGAAAGAAAAATTCTTACCTGTACATAAAATTTAATATGGGAATATTAAACCAATTTAATGCAATAAAAGATTGTGAACGATAAATTGAATAGATTAAGAAACCCTGTTATTGCAAGTCAATAAATTTGTAAACCCTAATGAACATCTCAAAATTTATAAATTTATTGAAATTTAAGACATAGCATAAGCGTAGAACTATAGGTATGATGACAAACTTTTATAAATTGTCTAATTAAAGGTCAGCAAATTTATTTGGAAATCAAACTCAATTAAGGGTAAGTAATTATGATGGATTGATGGCATAAACGTTACTAATTTTTATCATAGTAACGGAAGTGCAGATGGAAGGCAACTGTAGAAATTTAAGTACGTATTAACAATTGAAAGGGACTGTCGATTGAGTGGAGTACTTTAGGTTGTCTTACTAAATTTAGAATTTAACATAAGACAAATAGAAATAAATCAATAAACGTATAGATTTTAAGTTTATTATGATGAATTATTTTAGTGATATGACTTAGAATAAATGAAATAATTTGGGTTAATTGGTATTTAATGGAATTAAAGGTTGCAATATTCATAGGTAAGGATTTAGATGAAATAGATTGATGTATGAAAAATTTAATTTGATAAATGGCAATTAATTCCTTTAATTTGTGCAATTAATGTATGTTTAATTGATAACGATAAAAAGTTGATTTTTTTCAGTGTAACCAACGTAAAATATTATCATAGCATGATACTTGGTTTGAATAGAAGGATTTGATTTAATGTGAAAATTTTTGTTCTAAGTATTGAATAAAATTGGGAAGCAAAATTTTTTTTTTTTGATAATAACGTTAGTATTGGTTAATAAATAGATTTCAATGCAGTAACCAAATAAATGGAATAAGATGAGTATATATTGCATAGAAATGAAATGTAAATTGTCACATTTGGTTGGAGCTAATTTTTAGAAACATATAAATGTTGAATCAGTAAATATTAAATTCCATTTAATATAAGAATTCAAAGGTGGAAGATTTACATTTGGATTGGAAATTTGATAGTTATTAATTACAAGTGACCATTTAATAAATTTATGCAAACGTGATATAATGTAAATAGATGGGGATAAACTTTTATTTATGTGGTTAAGGGAATTTAATTTCTATAGTATGATAATCGAAATTAATGGAAGTTGGAATAGCTAATTTATATGTTAGTTGAAATTAGCTAGAATGTGTAGATAAAAGTTCAATTATACATGGAAATTCATACTCGCCATAAAAGGTTAATTGAGACCAAAGAAGTAGTATAGGAATCTAACATTCTTTATAAATTTGGATTTATTGCAATAGTTAATTTCATAAAATAAAGGTAAAGCTAATTCAAATTTAACTGGACCATTGTTGGTATAACTTTAGAAGCAAGATTTATTTATGATTTGAGTATTTAATTCAACAAGTGGTATTTACGACAAATGAAATAGAATTGAACGTAAAATATTACGTTATTAAATGGAAATGGAATTTGTAAACATTGAGTGAAATCTTAAACTAATGTTAGTATTCGTCGTATTTACAACAATAACTTTGAATAATAGAAAGGAAGTGAATATAATAAATTAATCAAATTTATAGTGTTGAATTCAATTGGATTGGAATTAATAAATAGTTAAGAAAAATAAGGGTTATTAATAATTTGGAATTTAATTATGGTAAAAAGGCTAATTGCAATCAAGATAATGAGTTGAAATGGAAATCCAATTATTTATTTAGTTAGATTTTGTTGAGAGTATAAGGGTATAAGTTTTAATAATTGGGTTTTATAATAAAATTTTAAATTTCCTAATAATAGGAAAGTGCGGATATTAACGCTGCAAATTAATATACTTATACATTTTAATTCAAATTCAAGCGTGTTAAATCAATTGGAACTGATTGAATTATTTTAGTAATGAGATTTGGCTAATAATAGAAGTTGAAAAATAAAAATTGGTTTTTATGATTTATTTAATTTATTTAATAAATATTAAAATTAGCCATTTTTGTCACGGACTCGGATTTCGACGAAACCAGTTTCATCGGATCCGTAACGGTGAATTATAATAATGTTTCAAGTTTCGTAGCGATCGGACTTGCCGTTTGATCGTACGGACTCGAAACGCCTTGAAATTTACGCATTTTGAAATCAATGTGAAATTTTTGTTTTTTTTAGCATAACTTCTTCATACGATCGAATTTGGTCGCGAAACTTTTTCCATTGCGTTCAGAATATTTTAAAACACCTATTTGGATATATAGTTTTAACAAATCCGACTCCGGAGGCATAGCGGGCTTTTTGGACCATGGTTTGTCACGCACGTTCGCGTATCCAGTCTAGCTACCCTACCTCTAGCCTATCTATAAATATACATCTATAAACCCTAGCTCCTTTCTTTTTCATTTGCTGTACGTTCATTTCTTCACTCTTTTCTCTTCCCCAAATGTATACATCTCAGATCCAATTCCAGATCCATCCACAGTTCAAAATCAAAAGTCAAAACTCAAAAATTTCAGAAAATTCCAGAAAAAATATATGTTGAAGTATTCGATACGCATAATATACTGGTGAAATTCGTTTTTCAATTGGAGCTGTCGTTCATCCAGAATAAATTCAAACAGCCCCAAAACCGTTCATCATGGTCGCACAAAACTTCGTCGGATCGGAAAACGGTTTCTGGGTTTTGTAGAGTGGACGATGGGGATCGCATCTATGTGGTTAGTTTGGCGTTTCAAAGGTTGGATTGGCGGGAATTTTTGATTTGGGTTTCGAAAATTTAGAGGCGGCTGTTGCGTGATGCCTGCGTGCGCGTTAGCAGGGTGTTGCGCGTTCTCCTGTAGCTTGCAAATTTAGATGCAGTTACGTGTACTTGATTGTGAGTCAAATGTGTTCTCTTTGTTTAATTTAAACTTTGATTTTTCAACTCGATTTTTCGCTATAATTTCGTCATACGATATCCGATTGACGCGAGATTTTTTTTGTTAGGATCGTAATTTAATTCCGGACTCGATGACGCTGGTTTGGACGAATTCTGAGACGGGCGAATTTTTGGGTTTAAATTGAATTTAAATTCGATTTAAATTCAAAAGGTGAGTGTTTTAACCCACTCACAATTACTAGAAGCTTTTATGTTTGTTAAATAAATTTTAGAAATGAATAGAAATTTATTTATGAGCTTTTGGCATGTTATTTCATCCATATCTGTTGAATTGCATTTTTGAATTTAGCTGTTAATTAAATTGATTGATTGCGTATTATTTGGCTGTTGGAAATTATTGTTGCATATGAACTGCTAGTTAATAGTTATATAAATTATTGGGGAATATAAACTGTTAGATAAATAGTTGATAAATCTAATTTGAATAAAACTGCTAGTTATTACCTGTTGTATATTACCAAACACATATTGTTATTGATTGATGTTGTGATTGGATGATGGATGTGTTGTTGAATGGATGTTTTATGTGGATATCATTAAACTGCCAGTTATCATGCATTTTACATTTTTCGGGATTGCGGTTTGAAATGATATACAACCGCAGTTTATTTTAAATTGCGGATTGAAATGATAAATATCCGTATCACTTGACCATAGGATAGAAAATTATATACAGGCACCGCGGTCTACGTATAACTATTTTAATGTGATTTCTATGGTTTGGATGGAATACGGTTTATAATAATCTTAAATTTTATAATGTATAATATTTTCTTCCATATTTATATACATATGAAGTTGAAATTTTTGAAATTAAAAGGTGTATAAATTCCCTTAGTAAAACGGAAGAAAATTTAGAAAATGGAGTTTGATAAATTTATATCCTATGTTTAAATGTTAAGTTGGAAATTTTAGGATATGATATTTATAATTGAATTTTTTTCCAAAATGAATTGAAATGAATATTCTAGTATAAATTTGAATTGAAAAAAAATATTCTAGTATAATTTGAATTGGAAAATATATATGTTTTATCACTAGAATTGGAGTTTATTTATTATGGGTTTATGTGAATATTCAAGGCTAATTAATAAAACATTGATTTGTAGAAAGAAAAACCCAACTTTAGTTTTGAAATATAATTACTCCAAATGAATATAGGCATATATGTATATAAATTGAAATGATTTTGGACTCAAGAGTGATAGTTAAGTTATGGTTTAGACTTTAAAATAAAGAATTTTATTTATAAAACCGTAGAAATTATTTCTTTACAAAGTAAACTTTAAAAGTTAAACCATTTACTCTATATACCGTTGAATATCCAAACCATTTGAGTTTCAAAGGTTATGGTTTGAAATTATGGATTTCAAAATATTATGCTTGAAAATATTTGGGTTTCAGAAGTTATGAAGTTTAAAGCATTATGATTTTGGAAAACTATATTTGGGATAAACGATGTCATATTGGTTTGGGTTTTAAAAGAAGAAATGATATCGTAATATTATGGTTTGAAATGGAATATATTCTGGTTTTAAAGTATGAACTATTTTTAAATAACCGCGGTGTTATAATAACGATGGGTTGGCAAAGAGACCGGGATCGGATATGGACATACTCTCTGTCGATACCGAAAACCACTTTGACTAACCGTGTACGCGGTGGAGATTTCAGAATGAAGTAGGTGGTGGCGACGTTTCCTGTAAGGTAAATACGTGGACCCAACTCCCGTGAGTTGGCATAAGGTGGCTAAAACAGGAGCGATTCTCAGGCCAATGAGGTCATTCCTCTGATCGGACGCTCCTCTTCGATATTATACTTTGACTTGGATTGATTCAGTGGCCACTTCTATATTTTGATTTTGGGGAGTTAGTCCGAGGTGGGCGGTAACTGCGGCTACGCGTTTCCACCAGCCTGGATAGCAATTGGTATATCTACCCTGGCATTGCCTAGTTGTGCCGTGTCACCTACCCTATCGCGCCTTGTACGAGTTTGGTTTTCTCCCGTAGCCCGTGTGGTATCCTCTAGTGGCTTCCCGATCAGGAGGGGCTATGATATTGGACGGACTACTGGGACTATTACGTGTTAAGGTGGAAAATGTAAAGCCTTAACGCTATTTAAAAGTAAGTTTATTTTATAAATAGACACTATTATAATAGCGCAATATACTACATAGTAAATAGTTTAACGGATCCTTAGGAGATGTAAATCCCGAACATCTCTTGAGTTACTGTACTCATATTTATATTCTGTTTATTTAACTCACATAAGATATTCTAGTCTGACTCGGGTGTTTTTGTCTATTCAAATTCGCTCGGGTCAGTCCGAGCATTTCAGGATAGCAGATTTTAGCTTTGGAGGACGAAGACGAAGAATAAGTATTATGTTATATATAGTATTACACCACACTCTTTCTATTCCGCTGCATTGCTTGTATTGGTATGTGTAACTCTGATATTTATTGTAAAAGAAGAATCAAGCTTTTGTAAACTGTTTATGAACTGTATATTTGTTATTATATTTTATCCTTCCGCTGTGAGATTCTGTTTTTGTTTTATTTCTTCTCTGTTTTTCTTATTTACCCCATAACAATCCGCCCTTGCATATGCTTTGAATTGGCACGTGTGTCGGTTTAAAGTGTGCAAAAAGACGGGATGTTACAGTTGGTATCAGAGCTTTGGTTTAGCGATAAACCTTGGCTTTGTGGGGTTTGACTCTTTGTTAATAGGGTAGAAATATCCTATGGGAGTCGCTGAGTGTATATATATGAGAGAGCGTACTTGTTAGCGTTATAAAAAGATTTTTTATATTGTGTTAATCTGTTCCGCTTTGTATTTATAAATTCTGGTTGATGCATGGGACGTTATGTCATCAATAGGGATTTCTAAACACTTAATAGGACAGACCGACATAATATTTGTTTTAATATAGGTGAATGAAAGAATTTTGCCTATTATATTTTCTATATATAAAAATATTTTTATAAAGATATATATATATATATATTTGGTTACTATAGATTGAGTGTTAGGAAATAAAATATTTATAATAACTGAAGCTAAGTTGAAATTATGATAAATCAAATTGGAGATTTTAGAACTTAAGTCCGGGATTTTTCCAAATCTGCTTTCAAAGAATTTGTGAAATTTATTGATTTGGTTTATAAAATTTTCTTGCATAAATATTTAGTATAATTCGGAAGAAATGTTTTAAAAAGAAGATTTTGGAAAAATTTAAATTCTGTACTTTCCTCTCTGTCACTGGAAAATAATTTCGGTGATGACGGCCGCATCATCGACTTTCATTTTCGAGTTTCGAAGGGGAAAGGCCACTGTAGTAAATTCTACTGCAGATTTATTTTGAACTTTTCTAAAAATTTTCTTTTATTGCTCTAACTATAATTAGGGATATTGAGTTGTAAGAACTTATTTACCTATTATTTTGAAATAAATTGAAATTTGACCCGGTATTTAATTCTAAAATTTTCCACTAATTAATGGTTTAAATTATTTTAAGTAAAATATAAAGTAAGTAATAAATGGATTGAAACCTCTAATTTAAGTAAGAAAGTTAATGCTAAGTCATGATGGAAGTTAAAATTCTAACTTATAAGAAAAGGTAAAGAGGTATTGAACTATGAATGAATTAAAAGAATTGAGATAAACCTGTATAAGTTCTATTGTTTTTTTCTTTAACATAAATAACTTACCAAATATAAAAGTTGAAATGTTAAATAAAAGATTTGAATAGAATATTATACAAGCAGGATTTTGGAAATAATGTAGTATTCAATAAATGGCTGTTATAAATAAGAATTTAATGGTATTAACTTAAGTGATAATTGAAATTTTACTAAAATTAAAGGTTAGTATTATTAATATGTGATTTTAAACGTAAATATATAAAATAAAATTCCTTAATAAATAAAGATTTATGTGTAAGGTTATTAACTTAAGTACGCCTTAATTTCCCCCTATTCTAATATAATAGGAAGTAAGTAATATAAATGACTGTAAACCCTAAGTAATTAATTAATAAAATTCCTTATTTTTAAGAATGAAGGTTAAAGGGTTAATAATTTAGTGTAAATAAAAAGGGTTACTGTAATTAAATATTATAGAAAGTGGGTAATTAAACGGTTACTACTATTAAATATAATGGAAGCTTCAACATTAAATAAATGAATGAGATTTAAGGTAAGTTGAAATTGTAAATTATAAAACAAATAAATATTAATTAAAGAAATGGAGAAGAAACTTGTAAATTTTCACTTACATTCCTAAAACATACATAACTTACCATATAATAAAAAGTTGCAATGTTAGTAGGAAAATTTGAAATGACTACAATTAATAGTTGATGAATAAATAAAAACTTCCACTTATAAGAATGAATGTTAGCAGATTAAGAATTTAAGGGAAATCTTACAAGTGAAGAGTAAGGAAATGAAGATATTCAAAATCTTTGTTGTTATTAATGAGAATTTATTCTATAAACTTAAGTAATAAAGGAAATACAAGTATAAGGAATTTTGTGATAATTGGAAAATAAAACTTGTAAGAAAAAAAAAAAAAAAAAAATTCCTCCATAAATGAAGGAAAGAAAATCAAACCACTGAATTATGAAATAAATATATAATAAGCTATTGTGGTGTTGATTTGAATTGTTTGGTTGATGTATGGTTGTTGGGTAAGGAATTTTGGAGTTGTTGGAGGAACAATAATCTATCTCTATTCCATCTAAGACTGTTGAGTAACGGATGCACTTGATAGTTATTCTCACTCCGAAAAATTTCAGAATTTGAACCCGAACAACTAATGGTTGTTGATTGAATGATTGTTGTTTGTGGTGTGTGCTGTTTGTTAAAATGTATGGTTGTTGCATTTGATTTGGATATGAATGATTGAATCTACCCAAACATTTCACTGTAATATAAATATTTAACCTTTTAGATTATATAAGTGAATACAGGGGTTGGAAGCAACTGCTACTGCTTTTGGTTCCAAAATAATAAGCGTTTTGCCCGACAAATAGGTACGTTTTCGGATTACGATTAAAGCGCTATTTATATATTTTCCGTGTGGGATATTTTATTTTGGATATATATGTAATATATTTGTATATTTGGATATTATATTTTCTCCAGAGTCCCTCCGTACAAAGGAGACTCTGCCAAAATTTTTCGTAAATTTTGGACTTAGAATTTTGTTAAAGATATTTTTCCAACTTTAATAATTCAAGTATTAAAAGACATAATGATTATAAAACAAGTGTATTTCATTAAAGGGAATTAATTCAGTAAAATATTGTTATAAGTTAATATTTGAAACTAGATATACTGTTTTATTCTTCCTTCTCCCTTCCTTTTCCTTTTCGGGGACGAAAAGTTTTGAGTGGGGGAGAGTGTAACGACCCGTTAAGTTCGACCATTTAAAATTGTTTGTTTAATAGGATTTTGTAATTTATTTTAGTTGAAAGAATAAAGGTGGTAGATAAGTATTAAAATGAAGGCTAGAATAAATTATATAGAAGTGACTTAGAAACCTATTTAAAGACATTTGAATAAAATTCAAATGAATTAAGTAGAGAAAGAAAGAAAAATTCTTACCTGTACATAAAATTTAATATGGGAATATTAAACCAATTTAATGCAATAAAAGATTGTGAACGATAAATTGAATAGATTAAGAAACCCTGTTATTGCAAGTCAATAAATTTGTAAACCCTAATGAACATCTCAAAATTTATAAATTTATTGAAATTTAAGACATAGCATAAGCGTAGAACTATAGGTATGATGACAAACTTTTATAAATTGTCTAATTAAAGGTCAGCAAATTTATTTGGAAATCAAACTCAATTAAGGGTAAGTAATTATGATGGATTGATGGCATAAACGTTACTAATTTTTATCATAGTAACGGAAGTGCAGATGGAAGGCAACTGTAGAAATTTAAGTACGTATTAACAATTGAAAGGGACTGTCGATTGAGTGGAGTACTTTAGGTTGTCTTACTAAATTTAGAATTTAACATAAGACAAATAGAAATAAATCAATAAACGTATAGATTTTAAGTTTATTATGATGAATTATTTTAGTGATATGACTTAGAATAAATGAAATAATTTGGGTTAATTGGTATTTAATGGAATTAAAGGTTGCAATATTCATAGGTAAGGATTTAGATGAAATAGATTGATGTATGAAAAATTTAATTTGATAAATGGCAATTAATTCCTTTAATTTGTGCAATTAATGTATGTTTAATTGATAACGATAAAAAGTTGATTTTTTCAGTGTAACCAACGTAAAATATTATCATAGCATGATACTTGGTTTGAATAGAAGGATTTGATTTAATGTGAAAATTTTTGTTCTAAGTATTGAATAAAATTGGGAAGCAAATTTTTTTTTTTTTTGATAATAACGTTAGTATTGGTTAATAAATAGATTTCAATGCAGTAACCAAATAAATGGAATAAGATGAGTATATATTGCATAGAAATGAAATGTAAATTGTCACATTTGGTTGGAGCTAATTTTTAGAAACATATAAATGTTGAATCAGTAAATATTAAATTCCATTTAATATAAGAATTCAAAGGTGGAAGATTTACATTTGGATTGGAAATTTGATAGTTATTAATTACAAGTGAACATTTAATAAATTTATGCAAACGTGATATAATGTAAATAGATGGGGATAAACTTTTATTTATGTGGTTAAGGGAATTTAATTTCTATAGTATGATAATCGAAATTAATGGAAGTTGGAATAGCTAATTTATATGTTAGTTGAAATTAGCTAGAATGTGTAGATAAAAGTTCAATTATACATGGAAATTCATACTCGCCATAAAAGGTTAATTGAGACCAAAGAAGTAGTATAGGAATCTAACATTCTTTATAAATTTGGATTTATTGCAATAGTTAATTTCATAAAATAAAGGTAAAGCTAATTCAAATTTAACTGGACCATTGTTGGTATAACTTTAGAAGCAAGATTTATTTATGATTTGAGTATTTAATTCAACAAGTGGTATTTACGACAAATGAAATAGAATTGAACGTAAAATATTACGTTATTAAATGGAAATGGAATTTGTAAACATTGAGTGAAATCTTAAACTAATGTTAGTATTCGTCGTATTTACAACAATAACTTTGAATAATAGAAAGGAAGTGAATATAATAAATTAATCAAATTTATAGTGTTGAATTCAATTGGATTGGAATTAATAAATAGTTAAGAAAAATAAGGGTTATTAATAATTTGGAATTTAATTATGGTAAAAAGGCTAATTGCAATCAAGATAATGAGTTGAAATGGAAATCCAATTATTTATTTAGTTAGATTTTGTTGAGAGTATAAGGGTATAAGTTTTAATAATTGGGTTTTATAATAAAATTTTAAATTTCCTAATAATAGGAAAGTGCGGATATTAACGCTGCAAATTAATATACTTATACATTTTAATTCAAATTCAAGCGTGTTAAATCAATTGGAACTGATTGAATTATTTTAGTAATGAGATTTGGCTAATAATAGAAGTTGAAAAATAAAAATTGGTTTTTATGATTTATTTAATTTATTTAATAAATATTAAAATTAGCCATTTTTGTCACGGACTCGGATTTCGACGAAACCAGTTTCATCGGATCCGTAACGGTGAATTATAATAATGTTTCAAGTTTCGTAGCGATCGGACTTGCCGTTTGATCGTACGGACTCGAAACGCCTTGAAATTTACGCATTTTGAAATCAATGTGAAATTTTTGTTTTTTTTAGCATAACTTCTTCATACGATCGAATTTGGTCGCGAAACTTTTTCCATTGCGTTCAGAATATTTTAAAACACCTATTTGGATATATAGTTTTAACAAATCCGACTCCGGAGGCATAGCGGGCTTTTTGGACCATGGTTTGTCACACACGTTCGCGTATCCAGTCTAGCTACCCTACCTCTAGCCTATCTATAAATATACATCTATAAACCCTAGCTCCTTTCTTTTTCATTTGCTGTACGTTCATTTCTTCACTCTTTTCTCTTCCCCAAATGTATACATCTCAGATCCAATTCCAGATCCATCCACAGTTCAAAATCAAAAGTCAAAACTCAAAAATTTCAGAAAATTCCAGAAAAAATATATGTTGAAGTATTCGATACGCATAATATACTGGTGAAATTCGTTTTTCAATTGGAGCTGTCGTTCATCCAGAATAAATTCAAACAGCCCCAAAACCGTTCATCATGGTCGCACAAAACTTCGTCGGATCGGAAAACGGTTTCTGGGTTTTGTAGAGTGGACGATGGGGATCGCATCTATGTGGTTAGTTTGGCGTTTCAAAGGTTGGATTGGCGGGAATTTTTGATTTGGGTTTCGAAAATTTAGAGGCGGCTGTTGCGTGATGCCTGCGTGCGCGTTAGCAGGGTGTTGCGCGTTCTCCTGTAGCTTGCAAATTTAGATGCAGTGACGTGTACTTGATTGTGAGTCAAATGTGTTCTCTTTGTTTAATTTAAACTTTGATTTTTCAACTCGATTTTTCGCTATAATTTCGTCATACGATATCCGATTGACGCGAGATTTTTTTTGTTAGGATCGTAATTTAATTCCGGACTCGATGACGCTTGTTTGGACGAATTCTGAGACGGGCGAATTTTTGGGTTTAAATTGAATTTAAATTCGATTTAAATTCAAAAGGTGAGTGTTTTAACCCACTCACAATTACTAGAAGCTTTTATGTTTGTTAAATAAATTTTAGAAATGAATAGAAATTTATTTATGAGCTTTTGGCATGTTATTTCATCCATATCTGTTGAATTGCATTTTTGAATTTAGCTGTTAATTAAATTGATTGATTGCGTATTATTTGGCTGTTGGAAATTATTGTTGCATATGAACTGCTAGTTAATAGTTATATAAATTATTGGGGAATATAAACTGTTAGATAAATAGTTGATAAATCTAATTTGAATAAAACTGCTAGTTATTACCTGTTGTATATTACCAAACACATATTGTTATTGATTGATGTTGTGATTGGATGATGGATGTGTTGTTGAATGGATGTTTTATGTGGATATCATTAAACTGCCAGTTATCATGCATTTTACATTTTTCGGGATTGCGGTTTGAAATGATATACAACCGCAGTTTATTTTAAATTGCGGATTGAAATGATAAATATCCGTATCACTTGACCATAGGATAGAAAATTATATACAGGCACCGCGGTCTACGTATAACTATTTTAATGTGATTTCTATGGTTTGGATGGAATACGGTTTATAATAATCTTAAATTTTATAATGTATAATATTTTCTTCCATATTTATATACATATGAAGTTGAAATTTTTGAAATTAAAAGGTGTATAAATTCCCTTAGTAAAACGGAAGAAAATTTAGAAAATGGAGTTTGATAAATTTATATCCTATGTTTAAATGTTAAGTTGGAAATTTTAGGATATGATATTTATAATTGAATTTTTTTCCAAAATGAATTGAAATGAATATTCTAGTATAAATTTGAATTGAAAAAAAATATTCTAGTATAATTTGAATTGGAAAATATATATGTTTTATCACTAGAATTGGAGTTTATTTATTATGGGTTTATGTGAATATTCAAGGCTAATTAATAAAACATTGATTTGTAGAAAGAAAAACCCAACTTTAGTTTTGAAATATAATTACTCCAAATGAATATAGGCATATATGTATATAAATTGAAATGATTTTGGACTCAAGAGTGATAGTTAAGTTATGGTTTAGACTTTAAAATAAAGAATTTTATTTATAAAACCGTAGAAATTATTTCTTTACAAAGTAAACTTTAAAAGTTAAACCATTTACTCTATATACCGTTGAATATCCAAACCATTTGAGTTTCAAAGGTTATGGTTTGAAATTATGGATTTCAAAATATTATGCTTGAAAATATTTGGGTTTCAGAAGTTATGAAGTTTAAAGCATTATGATTTTGGAAAACTATATTTGGGATAAACGATGTCATATTGGTTTGGGTTTTAAAAGAAGAAATGATATCGTAATATTATGGTTTGAAATGGAATATATTCTGGTTTTAAAGTATGAACTATTTTTAAATAACCGCGGTGTTATAATAACGATGGGTTGGCAAAGAGACCGGGATCGGATATGGACATACTCTCTGTCGATACCGAAAACCACTTTGACTAACCGTGTACGCGGTGGAGATTCCAGAATGAAGTAGGTGGTGGCGACGTTTCCTGTAAGGTAAATACGTGGACCCAACTCCCGTGAGTTGGCATAAGGTGGCTAAAACAGGAGCGATTCTCAGGCCAATGAGGTCATTCCTCTGATCGGACGCTCCTCTTCGATATTATACTTTGACTTGGATTGATTCAGTGGCCACTTCTATATTTTGATTTTGGGGAGTTAGTCCGAGGTGGGCGGTAACTGCG
Source organism: Allium cepa (assembly GCA_030765085.1). Lineage (NCBI taxonomy): Eukaryota > Viridiplantae > Streptophyta > Magnoliopsida > Asparagales > Amaryllidaceae > Allium > Allium cepa. The sequence goes on from CM060928.1 coordinate 623,313,507, forward strand.
GCTACGCGTTTCCACCAGCCTGGATAGCAATTGGTATATCTACCCTGGCATTGCCTAGTTGTGCCGTGTCACCTACCCTATCGCGCCTTGTACGAGTTTGGTTTTCTCCCGTAGCCCGTGTGGTATCCTCTAGTGGCTTCCCGATCAGGAGGGGCTATGATATTGGACGGACTACTGGGACTATTACGTGTTAAGGTGGAAAATGTAAAGCCTTAACGCTATTTAAAAGTAAGTTTATTTTATAAATAGACACTATTATAATAGCGCAATATACTACATAGTAAATAGTTTAACGGATCCTTAGGAGATGTAAATCCCGAACATCTCTTGAGTTACTGTACTCATATTTATATTCTGTTTATTTAACTCACATAAGATATTCTAGTCTGACTCGGGTGTTTTTGTCTATTCAAATTCGCTCGGGTCAGTCCGAGCATTTCAGGATAGCAGATTTTAGCTTTGGAGGACGAAGACGAAGAATAAGTATTATGTTATATATAGTATTACACCACACTCTTTCTATTCCGCTGCATTGCTTGTATTGGTATGTGTAACTCTGATATTTATTGTAAAAGAAGAATCAAGCTTTTGTAAACTGTTTATGAACTGTATATTTGTTATTATATTTTATCCTTCCGCTGTGAGATTCTGTTTTTGTTTTATTTCTTCTCTGTTTTTCTTATTTACCCCATAACAATCCGCCCTTGCATATGCTTTGAATTGGCACGTGTGTCGGTTTAAAGTGTGCAAAAAGACGGGATGTTACATATTTCCTATTTTTATTGCGTAGGCGTACCTTTATTTAGCATTTTAAGCAAGGGCTTATTTATTTTAGCAATTTGCGCAATCCCAATCCAGCCAAACGGCCTTCAGGTATCTGTAATTACTCAATTTAAATATGTAAGTGCCATATATAGAAAATCTATTAGCATTCCACTTACTTTCAATAGTTAAACACAAGCATTTCAAAAGCAACAAACACCAAACGCTTACCATAAGCGATTTATATGATTTAAAGCTAATCCAATTGCTTCCAACCAAATTTATATGCCATTTCATTCAATTTTAATGGGTTACAACTCAATTTCTTACATTCAATTTATTTTTAATCCAAACAAGCTCATATTCCATTCAATTTATCCTAAAATCAATTTATTTAACCTCTATCAACTCATAGAATTTTATTAAATCTCGTTTACTTCAAACGACAACTATTTTTATGAAAATTCGGCGATATTTGCTTAATAGAGTATCCATTTTAGTTTATAACTACTTCCAATTAATTTCAACTCATTCTGTATTTAATTTCATTTTATTTCAAATTTATTCACCAACCATTCATTGCATTTCATTTCATCTCCGCATCATTTCCATTTTAAAACTATTTCATTGAGCTTGACAACATTCATGCTTATATTGATATCCATTTCCCAAAAATAAATTTAACCCAAACATTTTATTTAATAACCTTCCATTCTAATAACCCAATACCAGCTAAAACATTGATTTAATTTTTATTCAAGAAGACTTCATCCATTTATTATTTAATTCGATTAACCCATTTATCCACCCCATATTTAAATTTTTAATTCACTTACTTAATTAATTTTCGAATTTATTTTATTAATACAAAGCCATTCTCAATTTATTTCTATTCACTTGGGTTTTGTTTGTAATACAAACCAAGCCTATTATAATTCACTTCCGTTAGATATTGGTCATATTACACATGAATTTTATTTGTAATTCATCCCATCACTATTTCAATCCCACTCTATTTTATTTCTATTTTTATAGCATCTCCACTTATTTAATTCATTATTAAATCCAAGTCGAATTCTATTTACAATTGGAATTCATTTCCAAACTCCATTATTAATTTATAATCCATTTGTTTAACCGACTTAAATTTCATCAATATATTTTATCAAATAATTTATTTAATTAATTAGCTTACTTCCAACTTTTAAATCAATGTTTGATTTTATTACAAAAATCGCTTCATTAAATTTTCCTGAATTCAAAAATTTTCATAACTCCAGTTTGGATTTCTTTCATTTTCCTAAATTCCAACATTTTATTTTAAAATTTTAGAAAAGCTTTTGAATTCACATAATACTATTAAAATAGCTTTTTGTAAAAATACTTCTTATAACTCGATGTTTCAACCAGTCCATCCTTGTTCTTACAGAAATTCAGTCATACGTTGATCAGGCGTAGGACTGAAAATCTATAAGTACTTGGTAAACCTGTCTTCAACATCCAGTGAAAATACTTGGAAAATAATTTTATTGAAAATATAGAAAACAGTTTTTGAAAATAGAGGAAATATCTTTGGTGAGAATGCTCTGGAAATCATCACCCCCATCCATGGTCGCAGTTACATCCTTGGTAAAGTTGCCATCGCAGCAAAAGTACATGTAACTGTAGGCACTCTACGCCCCTCGATTACGCCATGGAACCCACAACAGGTCGCAGTTACATTTCAGGGTTACGTTGCTATCGCAGCAAAAGTCCATGTAACTGTTGGCTCTCAACGGCACACACGACTTTCGCTGTCAAAATGAAACTTCTCCACTACTACATAGGTCGCAGTCTACTGATATAAAATCAAACGCAGACTGTTGGCTCTCAGCGGCACACACGACTTTCGCTATGTCACCATAGGTCGTAGTCTACCGATATAAAATCAAACGTAGACCGTTGTCTCTCAGCGGCACACACGACTTTCGCTATGGTATACTCTACTCATAATCCTCAGGAACTAGTTTTGTCCGGACTCCTCATATGATCAACTTTAGAACCCTCCCTTGGGGCTCAAGGCAGAACCACCCGGTGGTACTCCTGAGAAGTTCATTTCAAGGGAGCACCTTTTTCCCCAGAGCCATCATCAAAACACTTTATACTATACACATATAGTATCTTTCAAATCATACGCCTAGTATGATCTCATACAAAGCTCGTTTACACAAAATCGATTATCCCAAAATCGATAATTCTCAAACTAGGCTTTCCAAATTCTCATATTGATTTTACCCAAAAATCAAAAGCCGTTCCAAATCCAAAGGTTCCCAAAACCTTTCTCCGAAATCCTCATAAGATCCTTTATATATATACAGATATATATAATTTTTAAAACTTTGGATCATTTCAAACTTGTATAAAACTCCTTTTATACTTCAAACGTTTCAAAAATTCTTTTTCTTCCATCAATAGATACAACAAGGGGAGATTTATCGTATATAATAAAGACATATAGCTTCATTTATTCAAAACCAAATATTCAAATTTGATTACTGTTTTCAATATCAATTTCATTCAAATCCGTACGATGTACACTTATCATCTATACGCTATACCAATCTGATCGCTCGCTCTATCACACAATTTCACTTCCGAACTAGTATTGTCCACCCGACTTCCTAGTGCGGACTCAGATCTGGTTTCTTGATTAGAAACCGTCATTCTCCTTGCATAGCTACAGCTATAATAGAGAATATCCAGAACCAATCAACAATCCATATCCAGGTTCGCCGTCGAAAATCGAGTGAAAAATCCCAACTCGGATCGATATAACTATCTTGAAATTTTTTGCTTGAATATGGATCAAATCACTATGCGAATAGAATAATATACGTACATCCTACGTATTTGATTTCATTGATTATTAGCCAAATCAAATTCCTTTCTATTCATCCTCACTTTGAATTTTATTCACTTATTCACATTTGCCTTAATCCCCATTTGGATTATCACTTAAATTCTTATCTCAGTTGGGTATTTAATTAATAACAGTTTGAACTCTGACCAGTTTATATTTAGAAAATAGCTTGAAAATTTTAAAAATAGATAAGTAGTTGAAAAATAATTATTATTTTGCAAAATAGATGTAAAATATTTAACTAATTGTAAAATAGTTGAAAAATAGTTAAATAGTTTCATAAATTTTTAGATAATTGCAAAATAGTTGTAAAATAGTAATTAATTTGTAAAATAGTTGAAAAATAGTAATTAGTTTATAAAATAGTAGAAAAATGGTTATATAGCTCCAAAAATAATTGTAAAACAAGTATAAAATAATTTGGCTTTAAGAAAGAAAGGTTGTATTTACATTAAATAGCTTGGAAAAATAACTTTATATTAAAACAATTTATATTGAAAATAGTCCAGAGTCAAAACTGTTCACTTTCCCATCAATTCAATTTAAATTCCCATTTCTATTTAAATTGACTCAATTCCAATTTGAATAACTTCAATTTCCCTTGAAATTGACTTAACCCCAATTTCAAATCAAATTCCATTTGATTTTAAACCTATTCAACTTTAATTATAATTTCAATTTTTTCCAATCAATTTGGAAAATAACGATCGAACCCACTTCAATTTCAATTCATTTCAATTCCTGCTTGAATTTAAATCCCAATTCCCATTCAAATTTTAAACCTTTCCACTTAAGTTTAAAACTTGCTTCACTTTGGGTTTCACATCACATTCCAAGGAAAATTCAAAACTCAACCTTAGAGTTTATTTTCATATTTATTTCCTTTACACACCAGGCTACTTTTAAATTTTAAACCACCCTTGGTTTTAGTTTCAAAACAAATCCCTTAAAAATCTTCCAAACATTTCTTGTTTTAAAATAAGACTATATTCAAAATAGTCTGAATTATATAATTTGTTATTTCTTTAACTCTTTGAAACCATTGATTGTTTCTAGACTTAAGTTTTAAAACTTCAAAATTTTAAAACCTACTTTAATTTAGAAGTGATACTCATCTTACAAAGTTACTTCATATGGCTTACTTAATAATAAATATATCATTATTAAACATAATAACTATTTATGATAATACCCAAGGTAATCATATCTAGATACCAATTCCTTTTTATATTATTCTTACTTCTATAAATTCAAGATTAAATTTCAGTTTGAATCCATTTCAAATTAAAGTTTTTAAACAATTTAATTTTAATTTGGTTGTATTTCTGTTACCACTTAATTTAATTTCAATTCAAGTTTTCAATTCAATTGTATTATATTACTTCTTAAATTAATTTTAATAACTTAACAACCAATCACCTACATATTTATTAGAAGGAAATATTGCTTTATATACCAAAATATATTTTTATATAAAATCATTTAAAACCTTTATATAAGAAAATAACAAGTACGCTCTCATATATGTACACACTCAACTCATTCTAGAGTACTACGGACTCTATTTAAGGAGTAATCCCCCACCAGAGCCAAGGTTCTCCCTTAACCTTTTAGCTCTAATACCAACTGTAACGACCCAGAAATTTGCGAACCCGAAAATTCCAGATAGTTATGAAAAAGAAGAAAGAGATACAAAAAAAAAAGAAGAAAAAGATCAGAAACAACATCTCACATTCGAAGTGGATAAATATAATAATAAATAATAACAGTTTACAGAAGAATACTATATCTGTCGATTACATTTAATACATCAGAGTTACACATATATACAGACACTGTATATACACAATCATCATGACTCAGATATTCAACAATATAAATACAGCGGAAATACTCTATACGTTCTTGCCATCCAGCTCGCCTCCTGAGCTCCGAATCGTCCCTACCTGAAAATTTGTAATACTCGGTCTGACCCGAGCATTACACCAAAGTAACACCTGGGTCAGGCTGGAAACCAGCGTGAGTAAACCCAACTAACATGGAACATCCAAGCAAACAACTTATATAAAACCCGGGGTAACTCATTTCAGTTCACAAAGCCACAATTTATTGTAGACATCACTTATTCCACACATAAGTTTTCTAAGTGCCAAAATTTAGATCAAATAGTCTGATTCACTTAAATCATTTCATCCCAACCTATTAATTTCACATAACAATTTATAAGAATTCGAAGTGGTTTCGGGAATTTCCCAATACCCGATCCCGGCCTCTTCGAGTCTCATGTCATCCTAACCCAAATTATCCAAATGAAATACACAACATTTCATATTAGAGATATCAACTCATTCAAAGCATCCAATACCATTTAATCATCCATAAGCAAAGCTTAATCACATATAAATTTAATTTAATTAATCCTGATTAAATAACTAACCTAAACCACTTAGATTTCTTCATTTAACATTAATTAATTTCCAATAAATTAATCAATCATCCCTTCATTATTTATCTTAATTAATCACCCTGGATTAATTATCCTAAAATTACATTCAAGTAATTAACTTTAATTAATTTTACAATATTAATTCTTCTTAACCCAAAATCAATAACTAATCTTAATTACTTCGCGAATTAATTTAAACTGTAGTTAATTACATTAATCCTTGATTTCTTATATTAATTAATTTTCCATAAGTCACTTATTATTGATTAATTAATCAATCGTTATTTACATCATTAATTATATGAATTAATGGTTTCTAATTATATTTTAATTTATCCTAATCTAAATTAATTCCATTAATTAAACCACAATATTAATCATTTTCGATTTGATCTCAACCTGTATTTAACTATCTTTTATTTACTTCATTAAATAATTTAATTACTTCTTAATTAATTATCTTATTTAATCTCTTGATTTCTCGCACAAAGCAATTATATTTTATTCATTACATTAAGTAATTACCTATCAAACCATCCAATGATTATTCTAAATTAATTAAACTTACTTAATTAATTTAACCCTTAATTAATTAATTCAAACCCTAAATTACTATGTTAATTAACCCAAATCATTAATTAATTGAATTCATTAATCATCCATTTTACTTACCCTACTATTTTAATGAATCTCAATCATTAAGCCCTTGTTAACTTTAAAATGGAAACATTTTCTTATTTATGATTTAAGTTTAAATAATTTAAAACCCAAATACTTCGAGTCAAACCACAATTAACTCGAGAACCAACCAAAACCAAAATCACATCATCATCAGTGCACATCCGATCAAATTTAATCATTCAACCAATCATTTAAATTTAACCATTTAAATTTAAACAAAAATCCAATAGAGTAAGATTTACTCGCCTTTGATTTTCGTTTGGCAATCCAATTCCATCTCGACCATCTCTACCCGATTTGGACCTTGTATAAACATTGTAGGGTTTTATTAATATTTGGAATAACCAAACAATCCATTAATTTAATTTAAAAAAATTTCCTTAAATAATTCCTTAGTAGCTAAATAATTTAAATAAGTTAATTTAAAACCGGCTGCTAAAAAGTATTTTCTATAGTTATCTATATACACATATACTTAAAAATAAATTACAGGGAAAAACTGACTTTACATAACTTTACACTTAAAAATTTCTATATATATAATTTTCCAAAGTCTTTCTATACAATAGTAATTTTCTATCTTAAACTTCATATATATTTCAATCTGTATTTGTTTGATCTAATGTTAAAAATAGAACAGCCTATACTTTACTGTAATTATTTATTTATTTTCTTTTTAAATGTGCTTTAGTAACCCATTTATTTTTGAATAAAAAACACAAATTTCAAAAAAAAACAGAAGAAGAAACCCTCACTATTCTCATGCCATCATGCTAGAATCGCGACAACCGGCCCGATCCCATTGTACCTAAAACAGTCGCGCGCAAAGCCCTAAATTCTGATGAAACCCAGCCCTCAGATTCGACGGTACCACTGCCATCACCGCTCCCCCTTCCTTCGATTGCCGACATCCCAGCCTTTTCGCAACTCCATCCCCATTCCTATCGATGCCGCCTTGCCCTATCAGACACTGCGCGCGGTGATTTCTAAACGAAGCTCGAGCCTTGCGACTTCGGCTAAGCTTCTCGAGCTCGAGCTCGAGTTCACCATCGCGATACGATACGACCTGATTTCCTTCAGAAGGCATGGGAGAGGAAGTAGATGATTTTGTTTTATGATCGACCATTGATTTCCTTTTTGAGTTCGATCTTCTGTTCGAAGGTTAGAGAAATAGATTTGGGGATAGCTTCCTGAGTACGATTGTTGGTAAAAATATCTCTGACTAATGTACTTCAAATTTTATTATATTATAAAACTTTCAGAACGTCTCGTTAATCACCCTTTAAAATTTTGAACACCACTTAAGGAATGCCGCTAGGCGATTATGAGGTTTTACCCGCGTCCCGAACACAATAGAATGTGTTTCGGAAGCTAATTCGATCATATGCGTGAGTTACGGAAGTAAACAATCAATTTTTAAATTGAATCGATTAAAATAGTTCTAAGCATTTTGAGCTGCCAGGGTCATACGACAACTCTAATTGCTGCGAAAATTGAAATCCGATAATAACTAACGATTACGGATCCAATGGAACTGGTTTCGTCGAATTCTGAGACTGTGCCTCAGAAGGCTATTTTTAAATATCGATTTAATATATTATTAAAATTGAACAAATCACCTTTAAATTCAACTAGCACGGAGAATGAGGCTGTTGAGGAGCGACCATCCGAGCAATTGCTTTGAGCGAGCACCGCTATATCGGATAATATAACATGCATTTGATTTTGATCCGACACACCGATACAAACTCAAAGCTACTACACAGTGGCTATAATAATCTTCGGAAACAAATATAGAAATAAACATAACACAGATCAGTCACAGACATCCATATCACAAAGGCAGAAAAAGATATGAATATATATAACACATGAAAGTGTACATCAGAGTAGTGGTCAGGAAGATCCACAATAACCCAAAAGAATAGCAACATGTGCTATACAAAAGAATAAGTATACATCATAGAGTCTATATCTCAAATGTATATGTCCAAAAACTACTAATGTAAGTAGTTAGCCAAAAGTCAAGGAGATAATCCTAGAAGTGAAGTCAAGCAGAAGCACCTGTGACATCTCGGTCCGACCCGAGTATTATTTAATAAGAAAATAATAAACGGATCAGTCTAGCTATAAATATCAGATGACATGATATAGAATAAGAGATATGGCATAAACATATAATAACCATAATGGCATACTATTATAAGTATGTAATTGAAAATAACCATGTGATTAATCAATATCACAAGGATCTTCTCAAAGATCTAAAAAGGGTTTCATACCCAAAACTTGTATTCACAACAAGTCAATGACACACGAATTCATCAATGCATAAAAATTGATAAATCATATCAATGAAAATCACTAAAATTGGTGAAGCACAAATTCCAGAAATCAACACACAAAATCTAGAAATCATAAAAAGGGGGGAGGCCTATCACACGAACGGGAGCATGAAAACTCACCAACATATGTATCACACGAACGAGACGCTATCTCATGGTAGCTAGCCATTAATTTTTGACACACGAACAGCCCGAACACCATGGGGCGCTACCCCACATGTGTGAGTCGAAATCACACTGAAACGGGGTCTAGTCTCCCTCGTAGACAAAGAGACATCGCACAATTGCTAGTCTAAATCACAAAAATGATCGTCATGATCATCAAGAAGTGTCAATTACAGTAAGCTAGTAAATATATGAGCTTAGCTTCATGTCCCATAACCACTAGCTTAGCTTAAATATTTACGAACAAATTGTAGATCTCCACTAGAAAATTGTCACAAGAGATTCAATCGAACAAGTCCAAGAATTAACCGACGAAGTAAACGCAAGCGTTCATACCACTTGTTTTACTAAGCCGTTTAATTAGATTTCTCATACGAATGAGGTAAATGTTTGTATATACTAATAGGTTGGAAGACGGTTTTATAAACGAGTTCGATATTGAAAATAGATTTTAAATGATCTTTGATAAAGAGTTTAAATATTTACTACTAGTATAGAAACCTTCATATTTTTAAAGTGACAAACTATAAAAATTATTGTAGAAACAATCAATAATTAAAATCCACATACGAAGACGTGAATCAAACCTAAAGAAACCGATAAAGAATCCATCGAAATGGATATTCAAAAATCCCTAAAAAGGAGTCATCAAAGTCGTAATAAATGATAAAAACAAATAGGATCATCACGAATCGATTCAAATTGAAAATTCAATCCCAAAAGGCAAAGTGAGCTGAAATAGCAAGTTCAGTCGACTGAACAGAGTTTTCAGTCGACTGACCCTGTACATGGAAACTTTGTAGGTTCAGGAAACTTTCTGTTTCCAGGTTCAGTCGACTGAACAGAGATTTCAGTCGACTGAATCATGCCTGGAAACTTTCGGGTTACAGGTTCAGTCGACTGAACAGAGATTTCAGTCGACTGAATCATGCCTGGGCTATTTTCAGCCTATCCAAATGAAGAGCAAACTCTTCCAAAATGCAACCGGACGAACATTGGCTCTAAGGGTTTATGCCAATTGGCAACCCGGCCCTATATGCTCCTCGATGCATCATCCAAAGCATGATCAAACATCCATAAAAGGATTTTCACACAAATTTGACTTAAAAACCCAAAAAAATTGTAATACTCACAAAACCAATCCAAATCAAGAGCAAATGCACATGAAGAAGTGTTAGGAATTCATACCCAACAACCAAAGATAATTATAGTCATAGATGTGAGATAAATATCTCACCTTTGAACCCAAAAGTACAAGATTGAGAAGCTTGAAAACAAAGGAGGATCAACCACTCTTCATTCCCAACTCTAGAAGCTTGATTTTAAGTTTAAAAGAAGAACATTCCCAAAGTTAGGTTTAGCAATTTCTGAAATTGATAAGAGAATGAGTTGGAGACAAAGAAGAGGAGGCTTACCAAAGCTTCTTCTATTGATTTGGAGCTAGAGCTTGATTTGCAAAAGAAAACTAGGGCTTGAGTTTCAATTTCCCATTCCACTCTCCATGTTATAAAAGCTTGAGTAATAGGAAAATAGAAAGGTAGTAAATAAAGAGGAGAGGGTTGGGACTGAGTTAATAAGTGGGGTTATTGGGCTCAGCCCAAACCAAAGCCCTAAGTGAAAAGTGGCAAAATTCCACTAACTCCAAACATATCAAAGTTTATACTCAAAAAGATCGCAAACGGCATTTTGAACTCAATGGAAGTGGTCCCAAGTCCTAATTCGACCGTATGCAAAAAGTAGCTTTTCAGACTAAATTCCGAGTATCGATAAAATATTTAAATAAAATATTTAAATACTCAATCGTAAAATTTGCGGGTTGTTACAGACTCCCCTCCTTAAAGAAATTGCGTCCTCGCAGTATTTAAGAAGAAAATACCAGGTAACAACCATGAAAAAATATCAACACAAAAGAAATTTGAAATAAGAAATTCACCTCAAAGAGCATGGGAAAGTAAGTCCGGATGTGTTCGCTCGATGAACTCTCTAGATTCCCAAGAGCAATCCTTAGGATTTGAGGACCATTGGACTTTCACAAGTGGAACATCTTTATTTCGAAGGCGCTTGACCTCCGAAGCAATAATATGAATAGGATGTTGCTCGTAAGTTAAATTAGGCGAAACTTCAATTTCTTCCACAACACCGGGCTCAAGAATAGAATCGGAATCTCGAAGGCATTTCCGTAATTGAGAAAGGTGAAACACGTCATGAATAGCAGAAAATTGAGCCGGTAATAAGAGGCGATAAGCCACGGAACCAATACGTTCGGTGATGGAAAATGGACCAATATATCGAGGTGCTAATTTTCCCAATCGACTAAAACGTACAACACCCTTCATAGGTGAAACACGAACAAACACAAGATCTCCCCTAGAAAATTCTAATTTCCTTCTTCGGTTATCGGCATAGGATTTTTGCCTACTTTGAGCTTCTTTCATCCTATGACGAATAAGATCAATCTTTTCTGTGGAATCACGAATAAAATTTGTACTTAAAACCAGCTTCTCACCGGCCTCAAGCCAACAAGAAGGAGAACGGCATGGCCTTCCATAGAGTGCCTCAAAAGGAGCCATACCAATACTAGATTGGAAGCTATTATTATAGGAAAACTCAACAAGAGAGATATGATCTTCCCAACTTCCACCAAAATCAAGAACACATGCACGAAGAAGATCTTCAAGAGTTTGATTCACACGCTCGGTTTGTCCATCGGACCGGGGATGATAAGCGGTGCTAAAATTTAGCTTCATTCCCAAAGCTTTCTGAAGACTCTTCCAAAATCCACTAGTAAACAATGGATCATGATCACTGACAATAGAAGTAGGAACTCCATGCAATTTAACAATTTCTTTAATAAAAAGTTTGGCCAAAAGAGGTACGGTCCGATTGGACCGAACGGGAATAAAATGGGCGGATTTAGTAAGCCTATCAACTATAACCCATAAGCTATCATGACCCGAACGAGAACGGGGTAGGCCATTAATAAAATCCATAGAAATTTGATCCCAGTTCCAAATTGGAACGTCTAAAGGTTGCAATAACCCACCGGGCCTTTGATGCTCGGCCTTAATAAGTTGGCAAGTCATGCAATGCTTAACGAAGTTAGCGATATCAAATTTCATTCCCTCCCAATAATAAAGTTGCTTCATATCCGCGTACATTTTACTACTGCCAGGATGAATGGTAAATTTAGAACGATGGGAATCTTCTAAAATGTCTTTGCGAAGATCACTAACATTTGGCACGATAAGTCTACCAAATCTCCAAATGCCGCCATGAGAATAGATATCAAAGTCTATCAAAACTTCAATATCAAGCTTATCCCTCAATCTTTGGCCAAGAAGTTTCAATTCGGGATCTAGCCTTTGAGCTTCAAGAATGCGGTCTAAAAGAGAAGGATGAGCCTCAAGGCTACATAAAACAAGAGATGAACATAAATCGGAAACACGGTATCGAATTTCACAAGTGGATAAAACCTCGAGATCATTCCATTCGGATATCATCATGGAAACAACCGCTTGTTTCTTTTGACTAAGTGCATCCGCAACGCGATTCCCTTTTCCGGGAGTATAAAGGATATCAGGATCATATGGTGCAAGAAATTCGAGCCAACGATGTTGATGCAAATTAAGTTCCTTTTGAGAGAATAAATACTTCAAGGACTTATGATCAGTATAAAGAACAAATTTCTCTCCTAAAAGATAATAACGCCAAATACGAAGGGAGAAAACAATAGCCACGAGCTCTAAATCATGAGTGGCATATCTAGTCTCAGCAGGCTTCCATTGCCTAGAAGCATAAGAAATAACACTTTCTCTTTGCATAAGAACGACACCCAAACCGACACGACTAGCATCGGTATAAACAACGAAATCTTGATTCTCCTCGGGAATAACAAGAATAGGGGCATCAGAAAGAAGTTCCTTTAGTTTCTGAAAAGAAGTTTCACATTTGTCCGACCAAATGTATTTAACACCTTTCTTCATTAAGCTAGTGAGAGGCACGACAATCTTAGAAAAGTCTTTGATAAAACGGCGGTAATAACCCGCCAATCCAAGAAAACTACGAATCTCCATCACACTCTCCGGTCTCTTCCAATCTTGAATCGCTTCAATCTTTGAAGGATCCACGGAAATTCCGGATTCGGAAATATTATGACCGAGAAACTTCACACGAGATTGCCAAAAGTGGCATTTAAAAAACTTTGCTTTTAATTGATTACTCCTAAGAGTTTCCAATATAATCCGAAGATGCTTTTCATGATTCTCCTCGGTTTTTGAATACACAAGAATATCATCAATAAAGATGAGAACAAATCGATCGATAAAATCTTTGAAAACTCGATTCATAAGGTCAACGAAATAAGCCGGAGCATTCGTTAAACCAAATGGCATAACAAGCCATTCATAAGATCCATAACGAGTACGGAACAATGTCAAATGAATGCTATCCTCTACTATACGAAGCTGATGAAAACCGGTTGCCAAGTCCAATTGTGAAAAGACTCTAGCACCACTAAGTTGATCGAATAGGTCATCAATCCAAGGTAAAGGATATTTATTTTTGATAGTAAGATCATTAAGCTTACGGTAGTCAACGCAAAGCCTAAGCATACCATCGGATTTCTTCACAAAAATAGCCGAAGCTCCCCAAGGCGAGGAACTAGAGCGAATAAATTGCTTCGTCTCCAATTCGGATAATTGTTTGCGCATATCTTCATTTTCCTTATTGGACATGCGATAAGGAGGACGAGTAATAGGTTGAGCTCTAGGGATGAGATTAATTTTGAACTCAATTGCTCACTTAGGTGGTAATCCTAAAACGGGCTCAAATATGTCAGAAAATTCACGAACAACATGAATAAGAGAAATTATATCTTCCTCATCATCATTATCGTCATCTTGAGGATTTAAAGAATACAAAGATGTGACCAAGCTGGAATCCGAATCTTTAAGATCAATAGAAATCTGCTTAACAGATTGAGGATACCGAAAATGAATAGTCCGCTCAGGACATAGGATTTGGGCTTCATAACGGTTAAGCCAATCCATTCCCAAAATCATTCCAAAGCCTAAGTAGCGCATAACATGCAAATCGGCTCGGAAAGAAAAATCACACGAAATAATCTCGACATCTTTACACAATAAACTGATTGTTGCAGATCCACCAACCGGATTCGCAATTCTCAAAGAAGTCATTAAACACAAAGCATCCAAAGAAAAAGTATCAACAAGTCCTTTTGAAATAAAAGAATGGGACGCACCCGTATCAAAAAGAACTCGAATAGGATGATGACGAAATAAAATAATGCTATCAAGGATAGAATGAGAAATACCTTGACCACGAGATGTGTTGCCAGGGGCTTGAGCAACATTAAGCTTTCCCTCCTTCTTGCCTTCAAGTTTGAGGCATTGATGTATATAATGATCCGGGCTCTTACAATAGCGACAACAACGGGGCTTTGAACACTTGCTCGCAAAATGGTCCCTAGCCCCACAGTTGAAGTATTTCAGTTGAAGTATTTCCCACTACTAGGAGAACGAGCCTTTGCAGCAGGAGTTGCTTGCTTACCCTTTTTGTTGGGATAAGGACCTTTCAATTTGTTTGGCCTCTTCTTGTTGTTGAAGTTTGGTTTGGCACCCACAATTTCAACATCGCTTTCCCTATCCGCCTCTTCAAGACGAAGAGCGGTATCAATCAGTTGATCAAAAGAAACTTCTAATTTTAGAAGTAATGGCTTCTTGAGACTCTTGTTCGAGCCATAAACAAATCTCTGATTTTTCTTCAATTGGGTGTTAATGTATTCAACCCCGTACTTGGAAAGAGATTCGAAAGATGCGACAAAGTTTGTCACAGAAGATTCACCTTGAACAAGGTCAATAAAACGGAGAGCCAAAGTCAACTTCTTAGCTTCTGGCACAAATTTTAATTCAAAGCGTTCTTGGAATTTCTCCCAAGTAAGATCCGCTTCAATAATTTCAGAAATCAGAAGCTCATACCAGTCTAATGCTCTTTCTTGGAGCATACTAGAGGCCACCTGAACTCGGTGAAGATCAATGAGGTTCATGCGAGAAAAGATTCGATCGCATGTTCTTAACCAAGCCTGGACTTCAATAATAGTTTCAGAACCTTTGAATGGCTTCCCACCCAAGTTGGTATAATCGTTGCACAAACGTGCAAATCCAGACTTAGGATGAGTAGGTTCCGAATTAGAACCAGCTGCTTGAGCATTCTTAACTAAATCAAGAAGCTGCTGGGCAGACATAAAAACTCCATCTTGGGGAGCAGCACTAGATTGACCGACGCTGGGACGGCCAGGTCTAACCATTTCTCTTCCTTTAGAAAGAAAGAAATAAGAAGAAAAAGGTTATTCACCAAACGAATATCAAGCAATCTTGATAGATAAAACAAGGAATCATAAAGAAAATAGGATGAATCGGTATGAAGACTCGAATTAAATCCTAAGGCACGACTCCTAAGAAGGACTTAGGACAATGATCCTTGTTAAATTATTCTACAATGTTCCAAAGTTTGGCTCTGATACTAAGCTGTGACGCCCCACCTCTATACCCACGCTAGCCAAGAACACTATGGAGCAATGCTGTCAACAAGCACGGAGAATGAGGCTGTTGAGGAGCGACCATCCGTGCAATTGCTTTGAGCGAGCACCGCTATGTCGGATAATATAACATGCATTTGATTTCGAGAGGAAATCCGACACACCGATACAAACTCAAAGCTACTACACAGTGGCTATAATAATCTTCAGAAACAAATATAGAAATAAACATAACACAGATCAGTCACAGACATCCATATCACAAAGGCGGAAAAAGATATGAATATATATAACACATGAAAGTGTACATCAGAGTAGTGGTCAGAAAGATCCACAATAACCCAAAAGAATAGCAACATGTGCTATACAAAAGAATAAGTATACATCATAGAGTCTATATCTCAAATGTTTATGTCCAAAAACTACTAATGTAAGTAGTTAGCCAAAAGTCAAGCAGATAATCCTAGAAGTGAAGTCAAGCAGAAGCACCTGTGACATCTCGGTCCGACCCGAGTATTATTTAATAAGAAAATAATAAACGGATCAGTCTAGCTATAAATATCAGATGACATGATATAGAATAAGAGATATGGCGTAAACATATGATAACCATAATGGCATACTACTATAAGTATGTAATTAAAAATCAACATGAGATTAATCAATATCATAAGGATCTTCACAAAGATCTAAAAAGGGTTTCATACCCAAAACTTGTATTCAAAAGAAGTCAATGACACACGAATTCACGAATGCACAAAAATTGATAAATCATATCGATGAAAATCACCAAAATTGGTGAAGCACAAATTCCAGAAATCAACACACGAAATCCAGAAATCATAAAAAGGGAGGAGGCCTATCACACGAACGGGAGCATGAAAACTCACCAACATATGTATCACACGAACGAGACGCTATCTCATGGTAGCTATCCATTAATTTTTGACACACGAACGGCCCGAAGACCATGGGGCGCTACCCAACATGTGTGAGTCGAGATCACACTGAAACAGGGTCTAGTCTCCCTCGTAGACAAAGAGACATCGCATAATTGCTAAACTAAATCACAAAATTGATCGTCATGATCATCAAGAAGTGTCAATTACAGTAAGCTAGTAAATATATGAGCTTAGCTTCATGTCCCATAACCACTATCTTAACTTAAATATTTACGAACAAATTGTAGATCTTCACTAGAAAATTGTCACAAGAGATTCAATCGAACAAGTCCAAGAATTAACCGACGAAGTAAACGCAAGCGTTTCATACCACTTGTTTTTACTAAGCCGTTTAATTAGATTTCTCATACGAATGAGGTAAAGGTTTGTATATACTAATAGGTTGGAAGACGGTTTTATAAACGAGTTCCATATTGAAAATAGAGTTTAAATAGTCTTTGATAAAGAGTTTGAATATTTACTACTAGTATAGAAACCTTTATATTTTTAAAGTGACAAACTATAAAAATGATTGTAGAAACAATCAATAATTAAAATCCACATACGAAGACGTGAATCAAAGCTAAAGAAACCGATAAAGAATCCATCGAAATGGATATTCAGAAATCCCTAAAAAGGAGTCATCAAAGTCGTAATAAATGATAAAAACAAATAGGATCATCACGAATCGATTCAAATTGGAAATTCAATCCCAAAAGGCAAAGTGGGCTGAAATAGCAGGTTCAGTCGACTGAACAGAGTTTTCAGTCGACTGAACCTGTACATGGAAACTTTGCAGGTTCAGGAAACTTTCTGTTTCCAGGTTCAGTGGACTGAACAGAGATTTCAGTCGACTGAATCATGCCTGGAAACTTTCGGGTTCCAGGTTCAGTCGACTGAACAGAGATTTCAGTCGACTGAATCATGCCTGGGCTGTTTTTCAGCCTATCCAAATGAAGAGAAAACTCTTCCAAAATGCAACCCGACGAACATTGGCTCTAAGGGTTTATGCCAATCGGCAACCCGTCCCTATATGCTCCTCGATGCATCATCCAAAGCATGATCAAACATCCATAAAAGGATTTTCACATAAATTTGACTTAAAAACCCAAAAAAATTGGAATATTCACAAAACCAATCAAAATCAAGAGCAAATGCACATGAAGAAGTGTTAGGAATTCGTACCCAACAACCAAAGATAATTATAGTCATAGACGTGAGGTAAAAATCTCACCTTTGAACCCAAAAGTACAAGATTGAGAAGCTTGAAAACAAAGGAGGATCAACCACTCTTCAATCCCAACTCAAGAAGCTTGATTCTAAGCTTTAAAAGAAGAACATTCCCAAAGTTAGGTTTAGGAATTTCTGAAAATGATAAGAGAATGAGTTGGAGAAGAAGAAGAGGAGGCTCACCAAAGCTTCTTCTATTGATTTGGAGCTAGAGCTTGATTTGCAAAAGAAAACTAGGGCTTGAGTTTCAATATCCCATTCCACTCTCCATTGTTATAAAAGCTTGAGTATTAGGAAAATAGAAAGGAAGTAAATGAAGAGGAGTGGGTTGGTACTGAGTTAATAAGTTGGGTTATTGGGCTTAGCCCAAACCAAAGCCCTAAGTGAAAAGTGGAAAAATTCCACTAACTCCAAACATATCAAAGTTTATACTCAAAAAGATCGCAAACGGCGTTTTGAACTCAATGGAAGTGGTCTCGAGTCCTAATTCGACCGTATGCAAAAAGTAGCTTTTCGGACTAAATTCCGAGTATCGATAAAATATTTAAATAAAATATTTAAATACTCAATCGTAAAATATGCGGGTTGTTACACAGCCCATCAATAAAGTCCATAAAAATCTGCTCTCACTTCCAACTTGGAATCTCCAGTGGTTGAAGCAAACCTGCTGTCTTTCTATGGTCAGCTTTAACTTGTTGGCAAGTTGTGCATCTGCTAACATAGGTAGAAATATCATGCTTCATCCCACTCCACCAATATAACTTCTTCATAATCTGATACATTTTAGTGACACCGGGATGAAATGAAAGTGAAAATTGATGGTTTTCTTTCAGCACTTCCTGTCTTAGATCATCAACATTAGGAACACAAATATGATTGTCAATTCTAAAAACTCCATTACTATCAACTTGTGCACCCATCTTACTGTTAGCATTTCTGACTCTTCCAAGAACTATTTCTTTGATGCGATAGAGCAAAGTGTCCTCGTATTGCTTGGCTATAATGCGATCCATAAGAGCTGGGGAGACGACCAGCTGGAATAACATCCCTTTAACCAGATTACAATATGTCATTGCTTGGTTTCTGCTCAAAGCATCGGCTACGGCATTTTCTTTTCCCAGAGTGTAATTAAAATCAAGATCATATGCAGCTAAGAATTCGAGCCATCGGACTTGTCTCTGATTCAAATCCTTTTGCAAGAAAATATATCTCAATGACTTGTGGTCAGTGAATAACTCGAATTTTGTTCCCAATAGATAGTGCCTCCATAGCTCAAGAGCAAATACAACTGCAAGAAGTTCTAAATCATGAGTTACATAATTTGCTTCATGGGTCTTTAACTGACGACCCGCATAGGCAATAACCTTTCCTTTCTGCATTAAAACTGCTCCTAATCCATCTCGGCAGGCATCAGTATAGACGGTCAATCCTTCGCTACCGTCAATAGCTGTATGAACTGGGGAAGATGTCAACCTTCGCTTCATCTCATTGAAAGCGGCTTCGCACTTTTCACTCCAAATAAATTTCACATTCTTTCTGGTCAGTGCGGTAAGTAGGGCAGCAATACGAGCAAAGTTTTCTATAAATCTGCGATAATAGCCGGCCAAACCCAAGAAACTGCGGATATCTGTAGGAGTTTTGGGAGTCTCCCAATCCTGCAAATTCAAGGAGTCGAGTTTAGATAGTGATAAGTTGTTTAGACAGAATTGATAAGTAAGGTTAGAACTTGCATTGATTACGGCGATCTTAGCTGGATCGACCGAAATCCCATTCTCCGAAACAATATGGCCAAGAAAACGAACTTCATCTTTCCAAAAGTGGAATTTCGAAAATTTGGCTTTAAGCTGATGTTTGAGGAGAGTTTCAAGAAAAAAAGCCAAATGTGACCTATGCTCTTTCTCATCTTTAGAGAAGAATAGAATATCATCGATGAAAACAAGAACGAACTTGTTACGAACAACCCGGAAAACTCTATCCGCTAAGTCGATGAAATAAGCTGGAGCATTAGTGAGGCCGAACGGCATAACTAGCCATTCATAGAAATCATTTTCAGTGCGGAATGCTATTTTAGGAATACTATCCTCAGCAATTCTGAGTTGGTGAAAGCCGGTAGCCAAATCAAGTTGGGAGAAAACTTTAGCTCCATGAAGCTGGTCGAATAGATCGTTGATGCGGGGCATCGGATACCTGTTCTTGTGTGTGAGCTTGTTTAGCTCTCTATAGTCCACACACATTCTGAGAGAACCATCAGATTTTGTGACAAATACAACAGCATCATCCCATTCTGAATGACTTCTCGTAATCAAGCATTTAGCATTCAATTTGAACATTCAATTCTGCCTTTTGTTTAGGAGCCATTCTCCTAGGAGGGAGAACTACTTATCGTGCACCAGGGATAAGATCAATGCGGAATTCGATTTCCCACGGAGGTTGTGGAGAATTAACTTCTCCAAACACATCAGAAAAGAATTGAACAACTGGAGTAGAGCTTAGTTCACTTGGATGAGAGTCAAGAGAGAATATAAAAATCCCAGCACATTCTTGAGGCGATTTGCCTTTAATAACTAAAGGTATGCTCTTGTCATCAATAAGAGAGACGATTCGAGCTTTGCATGAGATAACGGCTTCGAACTTTTGTAGCCAATCAATACCTAATAGGATATCGAATGCCTCGAATCCAAGTACAAAGAAATCCCAAGTAAAACGATGCATGCGATACATAAGCGTGACATATTTGCATACCCTTTTGAGGTTAGCGGGCCCTCCAATAAGGTTAGATACACACAAGAAGGTAGATGCAAGAACATGTTCCAATCCAAGTTTATTACAAAAATCAATAGATATGAAACTATGTGTTGCTCCGGTGTCAAATAGAACTCTAACAGATAAAGAGTGCAACATAAAAGTACTCTGTAAAGTACCTTGATTATCTGGAACTTCCGGGCAGGTGTGGAAATAGCAAAAACTCCAGATGGGGTACCTCTCTTCTGTGTTGGGCAGTCTTTCTTAAAGTGTCCTGGCCATAAGCAAATGTGACAGACATCTTTCTTGGCCATCTGAGCCGGTGGCGGAATAGCTGCACCTTTTGGGGACGGGAAACTACTGGCATAGTGACCTTTCTGATTATAGTTGAAGCAGGTAATGGAGGAGATGTCAATGGGCTTCTTCTGAGAATAGCCAAGCCTGGATTCTTCTACCAGTTCTTCTTCTGTCGCTCAAAATTTGGCTTCCTCTTCCCAGTCTGACTAGAGGATGGCTGAGTAACTGGAGCCTTAGTGACTGATGTTCCCTTCGGCTTTCCCTCATATCTAAGAGCAAAATCCATCAACTCGTTGAAAGTTCCATGGACATGAGCTGTGAGGAGTTCGTAATACTCTAGACGTGCTCCATGGATGAATTTCTCATTCTTCAGCAGAGGTGTGTCAATCAAGCCAGGTCCGAACTTAGAGAGTTCGTTAAACTACCTTTCATAATCAGAGAAAGTCATATTGCCCTATTTGAGGTCCATAAATGATCGATAAAGCTGGGCCTTTCTGGCTGCTGGCATCCACTGAGCCGTAGAGGAATCCCTATTTACAAGTGATAAGAGGATTAGTCAAAATTTGACGAGATAAAAGGAATTTTATTTAGATGTAATTTAGATAGTTTTCTACCTAAACTAGGCCCAAGTGATGGTTTCCTCGTCAGTACGAGAAGTGACCGACTCCCACCAATCCTGTGCCGCATCCTGAAGCTGCCAAGCGGCCAACTTACGCTTCTGAGCATCTGTGATCTCCACGCCAGTAAAGATCCTCTCCAAACTCTTCAGCCATTGCTGTGCTTCAATGATACTCTCGAAGCCAGTGAATTTGACTCCGCCAAGCTGAGTGTATTCCTTGCTAAGAGTGGAGAACTTGACTGCGGGAGCTGGGGCACATGGTTCGGGAGCGTTTCCTCTACCACTGCCTCTAGCATTTCTTCTGGTAGCCATCCTAGAATACCAAAAGTGATTTTAGAATCAAAGATAGAGATTTATGGAATCTTAAAGAAATTCAAATCGAATGAATTCAATAATAAGAATAGAATCAAAGGATAAGGATTCTCAAATGATTCTCCTCATTCTAGGGTATGGTTACCCTATCTCTAATGAGCTTTAAACTCCACAGGCTATGGTTTTCGGCAACCAAAGCTTTGACACCAACTGTAACAACCCGTATATTTGTACCATTTAAATTGACGATATTCCATACATGTCAACTTAAATAATACAAAGCACGAGTTATGAATGGAGTATGTATATATATAAATGAGAATCATCACAGAATCACAGAAATATAACATCACGGAATAGTGCAGCGGAATTACAACATAGTCATAAGAGTAGTTCATGAAGCTACCCATAAATACAACAATGTATCAAATAAGATGAAATAGGACAACATAGATGTCTAATAGTCCAATAGAAAGAGTAATATTGATAAGAAAAGATAATGATAGTTTTCGGTCTTCGGCTCCAAGTAGAATAGCAACAGCAATCCTCAGTCTGATCCGAGCATAAGCATAAAAAACACTCGAATCAGGACATATATTCTTATCCAGATAATATGGTTCAAATTTAAAATAACAATAAATCAAAGATGAATGGAATAACATCTTTCAGGATCCGTTAAACTATTTATACATAGTAGTGTACGATAAATAGATAATGTCTAACAATAAAGTAAAATATCAAAATAGTGTTAACGCGTTACCATTGTCCCCCTTAACACATTTCATATAGCATTATAGACTATACAACACTGTAAACTCCACCGTAAACTAGTGGGATATCAGAGAGTACTCCATAGGTATAATACAATACAAATTCGTAGTGGTCGCGTATATGGGAATACAAGTATGACAAGGCACATGAGGCAATACCTAAGGTAGTGAAACTACCGTTTTCCTGATCCGGACTGGGGAGAACGCATCGCCGCAACGATCGCAACACCGCGAAACAACACTCCAAATTCAAGGGTGCGCACCAATCAATAACAAGTAATGAGTAGTTTACGAAGAAGTGTGTTCGCTCGAGGTAGCTAACCTCATTTGTCCCGGCATGGCTCATGTTTTAGTCATTTCCAATTTGACACAAGTGTCAAGGCTATCCATTATCGTTCACTTTCTTCAGTCATCATGTACTTCATTCCAACCACTTCATTCTGGATCATACTCCGCATATAGTTATTAAAGTGGTTTTCAGTTTAGACAGTGAGTATGTCCCTAACCGATTTCGGTCTCTTTAATAACCTTCATAATTATTCACCGATTGGTCGCTTAATAAATTTCAAAACCAAATAAAATTCAATTTCAATTAAAATTTGAAATTCAAGATTTCATTTGTCATTTCAAAACAATTTTTAGAATTTACGTTTCATAACTTCTAAATTCCATTTTTTAAATTCTATAATTCCATTTCAAACTTATTTAAACAATTCAAATATACATTTAATTTCATATATAAGTTTCATTCCATAATCATATAAAATTAACTTAAATTAACTTTCAAATCAATTTAAACTCATTAATCGATTTCATTCGATATTCATTAAATCAATTTATCATTAAAGCAATTTCAATTAAATTTCAAATTCATTGAATTTATTTACTTAAGTTCAACTTCATTATATCAATGCTTACAAATTTAATTTAATTTAAATTTGTCAAATCCAATTCTTAAAATTACAAGTCTTTCATTTGTTTCGATAAAACGCATTTTTATTTCTTGTTAAAGAAATTCAGTTTCATTTATTATTTAATCACTTGGTTAGAATTTCAAAACTCAGTTAATAAAGCAACTTAGTTTCAATTATTCAAAAGGTTCAATTTCACTTAATAAAGAATTCAATTTAAATAAAATTATTAAATAATTCAATCTCATTAGATTATCAAATAATTTCAAATCTTAATCATTACTAATTTCAAAAATTAATTATTAATAATTCCAAATTAATTATTACTAATTTCAAACTTAATTATTAATAATTTCAAAACATAATTATTAATAACTTCAAAACTAAATTATTAATAATTTCAAACTTAAATATTAATCAATTAAATTTTAAAAAGAAATGTTCTTTCGTCAATTACTACGTTAATATTTGTTTCAAATTTCAAATATTCACATTTCCTTTCATTTAAATTTAAATTCCAATTTTATTTCAAAACCTTGTTATTATTCAAATAAAATCTTTATTTTATTTAAATCAAATTATTGACCAATCGGGTTTAATTTAATTTTCTATCCTAGGTCAAGTTATTTGGGTATTTATCATTTCAACCCGATTCCATTTACATTTAAAAAAAGTCAAAACATAGCAAAGGGAACTTGCAGTGTGATAACTGGGATGGTGTCAAAGTAAATAAACAAGCAATAGCAACCATACATAACAATTCAACAATTTATTTAAATAATCCCAAAATAATCGTATTAATTTACATTTGTTATTTATGCAAATTAATATAATAATTTCTTGAATCTACACTATCATTTCATGTAGATTAAAGATTATTCCACCAATTATTCGTACGTTTCTTCACTTGTCATTCAATTTTAATTTTATACTACAGCAATTAATCCAATATACATTCAGTGGTTCAAAGTGTAATTAACCAAATTCTACGTGTCAATTAATTTAACAATTAAAAGGGGTCATATTTAACTAATCAAATTTAACATATAAATCCATTTTAAATTATTAAGAACCCTATATCAATTCAATTATCACTTTAACAATAACAACTAACATTCAGTTTCAACATCACATAGCAATCAATCATCAACCAAACTTGTATAAGAATATACGTCGTGAAAATCAATTCACCTTTCGTGGATAAAGAAATTGACGGCGAAACAAAAGGAAGCACGAATGAAGTCGGTACAATACGAACAATGGATACTACAAATATCGACAAAAGAAAGATGATATTAATCAATGAACGTTTATATATAATTTATAAAGTTATATAGATGCGCTTACTGATGATAGAGAAAAGAACGAAAGCTGAAAATCGATGCTGCTATAAAAAGAAGCTCAATCGGTTGCTGCAACAAAAGAGAAAAGAAGCGGTTACTATATTTCAATAACAAAATAGATGTTGCGTAAATATTCTTTTTAGCAACCATTGAAAGCGATAGTGCACTACTACTATTTCCCAAAGCAACAGTACATTGTCTCTTCAACCATTATTTTTTTTATTTTTTTTATAAACACGCAACTCACTTTCAAAACCGACCCATAGCACTCACGCATACACACGCTACCCATGCACGCAGCATGAACATGCACGCACACATTTTTCCCACATACACGACACGCGTGCACAGCCCATCGTTCTTTCCCCCTTCTTCTGTATGCTGCCATCACACTGACGCATCCTTCACCCTCCCCCTCTGCATGCTATAACATGCACGCAACTTTGTTTTTTTTAAAAAAAACTGGCCACAACACACTATTACGCACGCACAGTTTACTTCATATGCGTGCAACTTCCACAACACCACACATACACAGTTTCACCCCCCTTCAACATGCTGCATCACCAACACACGTTTTTTTTTAAAACGAGAACCGAGACCTCTTCATCTAATCCTATTTTGCAAACGACACATGTACACGCACCCAACAGTTCATTCACACGCACATACTTAAGCATGTATACGTGCATACGACATGTACAGTTCGCATGAACTCAGGCAAGGCAGTGAACTGGATGCGTTGGAGGTCGTGCACGATCTGGAAATGGCGAAGGCTGGAATATTTCGTGCATAGGAGGGAGGTGGTGTTTCAGGTGGTAGGGAGGCGGTTTCGGTTATGGGTGAGAAGGCGCGGTTCGGTTATGGCCGGAGTTCGGCTGAGGCAGTGGAGGGGTTTGACAGAGCTTTGGCAAAGTGGAGAGGAGAAGAGGTAAATGAGGGTGCGCACTTCCCCTTTTTTTTGGTTTGGCCCTACTCTTTTTTTTTACAGTAAGAGAAATGAGAAGAAGAAAGGAGGAGAGAAGGATTTACCTGAAGAGTTGCAATTTTGTGAAACAGTGAAATGGACAGAAGAACGTGTTCTTTTAAGTTTTTATTTTATTATTTTTCGTACCAATAAATTTTCATAGAATACCGAAGCGCCACCACTTTCTCTAATGTTGACCCCTGCTGCCAACTAACTTATTTATTATCAGCTGAGATTTATAAATATTTCAAATTCAAGTGGATAGGGGTAAAAGAATTTGGGCTAAAATTATTCAACCGGTCCGTCCGGAACGATTAAATTAACGCGACGATTTCCGTCGGACTCCGATTTGCACGAATAAATATACTGTTTTGATCAGTGCGACGATGCGCTTCCAATGGTACACAGATAATTGTGATATGATAGTTTTATTGAAACTCAAATTTACGCCGCTTAAATCGTTTGATTTAAAAAACAATTTAAATGGAACAGACGATGATGAAATTTGACGAAACGAATTACGACGTCCCAATCAGAATAATTTTTACAGCATTACTGTGTAAAAATATTTGGATTTGAAAGATAAATTTTACGCAGCTTTAAAATGAACTGATATACAGTAAAACGCGAACGAAATTTACTGCAGTATTTTGCGATGAAACTTTTTCTATATTCATATCTAACTGGACGCATCTTATAAATAAAGTTTGGGCATTAATTGAGATCCTTTATAAATTCAAAATTTTTATATTAAAATGATGGATTTAAAATTTTAAATTGGGTCGGAAATTCAGAGTCGTTACATGAGTTATAGTTAAACCAATGATTTTGAAATTCATATATATGTAAAATATGTTTGAATTTTGAATATGATTTTTATATATAGTAATATATCACTATATATAAGTTCACTGCTACCATTTATCTGGATCAATCCAGTTCTGATTTGAGTTCATAAATTCCTATTATCAGCTTTGATCGTTTAATTCATGTCGATTTTGCTTGGATTCGTAATTCAATTTCAGTGTTTGTATCAATGTGCGTAACCGTGTCATCTTCTATATTCTCTAGCCTCGAAAGGTGAGCAATCACTCACGATTAATGTTCTTATATTTACTAAATTTGATCTTAATTGAAACAACAAATGAAATATGCTGCTGTTAATTATTTACATTGCTATTTATATGCTATTATCTGTATCTGTTCACCTGTGACATCTGACACTATTATTTGTTATTTATATTGATGATATATGTCTGTTATATTATTATCATATCTGTTATCACTCCGCAAGTTCCCTGTTAGTATAGAATTAACTATCGGTTGAAATGATACATACCCGAACGATATGTAGAATAGAAGAAAATTGTTATGGGCTGAAATGATAAACACAAGCGATCATTTGAATTGAATTTGGGATTACGGGTTGAAATGATATATACCAGTATGTATATAAATTGCGGATTGAAATGATAAATATCTGTATCACTTGACCATAAGATAGAATATTATATACGGACACCGTTGGTCTATATATACATATTTTGAAATAATTTCCAAGGTTTTGAAATTAAATTTATTTAAGAATTATACAAATAAGTTTGATTTGAAATTTGCTAAATTTAGGATTTTAAAGATATGACTTTATAACTTGATTTTTTGATTAAAAGTGATTTAAGTGAATATTTTACATTTACATAAATTAAAAATGGTATATTTAGTTTTATTCAAATTTGAAATTTGAAGTCTTATTTAAATGTTATTTGAATGATTATGTAAATATTTCAAAATAAATAATATTAAAGTGAATTTGATATATATATATATATATGAAATTTTCAAATCTAATTTTGAATGTTTGAATATTTAAAGCTTTGAAAATATTGAAATGGTTTATTTGTGGTTAAAAAGCTGTATTTGAATTCATTATAATTTGAAATGGTTTATTGAGAAACCGAAACAATTGAGATTGATGATTTGAGATTGGATTAAATTTGAATTTTGGAATTCGAGTTGATTTAGAATTGATTTGGAAAATTTGAGGAAGCTAATTTTATCATATATAGTATTTTTAAATTATATTTAAAACCATTTATACGTTTTGCTTTATAAATTATTTTTATTATAAACTATTTTTAATATAAATTATTTTTAATATAAATTTTTTTTAATATAAACCATTTTAACTTATAACTCTTATTATATAAACTATTTTACTTTATAAACTATTTTATTTTATATACTATTTTGAATTCTAAACCGTTTAAGTGGTGGAACTTAGGTTATCAAAGTTATGAATTTTAAAGTATCATATTTTGAAAGTGTTATAATTTGAAGTGTTTGGTTTCGAAAGTGTTATAACTTTGAAAGTGATATGATTTTTGGAAAACGATATACTTGAAATAGAAATGATATCATATTGATATATTTTAAATGGAAATGTTACCGTATTGATAAGGTTTTGGAATGGAAATGATATTTTGTTTTGAAGTATAAACTATTTTGAAATGATCGCGGTGTTATAATGACGTTTGGTTTTTAAAGAGACCAAGATCGAAAATTGTCATACTCTGTGTAACAGCCCTAGTTTTTCTTGCACTTATTCTTTTATTTATAAAACCATGAAATTTGTTTTAATATATATTTTTAATTTGATTAAATCTTTTCCCAAAATTTTAAGTATAAAATGGAAGTTCTGAAAAAAATTTTAACTTAGTTTAAAGGATAACTCTAGTTGGAATTTTAATAAATGGATTGGATTATCTACTTGCTTTAAAAAAAATTGGTAATATTTTGTCCATTTGAATAATAAATCGCTTTGTAAATGGTAATAGTAATCAGAGAAGAAGGTAACCATAATTCTATCTTTTATTCAAGTAATAAATTTGAAGAAGGTTTATAGTGTACAAGGAAACTGTTAAATTACGCATTTAAAGGGTATGATATTTAATAAATAACGTATAAAATAGAAAATCGTATTAATTAAAAAGCGTTAGTTTTGCATTAATTTTGTGTGTATATTTTGCGTAGGTTCTACGCATTTTTAAAATTCACACCGCAATATATATATGAACAATACTTATTTTGCGGTTGTTCTACTGATATTTGTTGTATACTTTTTAAAGAAAAAGATAAATATTACGAAAGGAAATAAAATTTTACCTAAACAACATAAATAAATATACAAGTAGGCGTGCATTCTTTTAAGAGGGAAAGAAATAAATTTTCCCTTTCCGTTACCTCCTTTTATCTAATAGAAATAAAACGCATTTGTTTAAAAAAGTTCAAACCATAAATTAGTGACGTTTTCTTCCACTTAAATCAACGCCATATAAATATTTAGTGCTTGCCTTTTTCTTTCCCTGAACCAACGCACTCACATACGAAATTTATTGCCACTTCGCTACTCTAAATTCATGCAAGTTATTATAAGATAAGGTAACGTTCGAAATCAAATATCATTCCGTTTCCTCAGCTATCAAAGGCCAATTCTCTCATTTAAACACGTTGCAATAAATTTGTCCAAAATTCTATTCCGTTCAAGGATAAGATAATTGCTTGTCGCCTTTAAAATCCAATCAACAAATCAAGTGCTTGCATGCCTGTTTTGGTTACTCAAAATTTTCGCAAGCTTCACCTAAATACTGGAAACGTTGCATTTTTGCTTCACCTCATTTTTAGCTCTGTTAATAAACATTAAATGGCAACTTATCCCTTACCTGTGTGAACGAAATTACTAAATCTCAAAAGAAAAAAAATCATGCAGCTTCCTATTTTATAACACGTTCAGAATGTTCAATTATTTTCTACCCTTTTTTTCCCCATAATCCAAGTAATAAAAACCCACGCACCCATTTTATTGCATTGAAATCATTTATTTCAAAATGTGACTTGCCGTTTTCTCTACATATTGATTTGCAAACAAACGAAATTCCTTGACCATAAAACTTGCATGCTTTGATTGCGCATCTTATTATTTCCTTGCGTACAAAGCAACGAAAATATAGCTCTTATAAAAACTATACACGTCCCTAGATTTGCTGTTTATAGGCAAATGAGATTTCTCGCCATAAAATAAAACACGCATAGCTCATTTATAAATACCTGTCACAAACATATTTGTTTACCTCATCCTTGGACTTCATCTCCTAGCTAGCATTTGTGGAGCTTCAGGTAATGACAGTTACATCTTTTTCCTTCTTCCTTTTATTTTTCTTTCCTTTGTCTTCTTTTTGTTTCACTCGGCTGCCACCACCTTGGACTGCAACCCCACTACCTTCCCCTCCTCTACGATCTAGTCGTCACTACTGCCGAGCCTATCCCATATTTTTCCATTCGAGCCCACCTATACTAGGTTATCACTGCATACGTGCACTTCATGTTTGAAAACAAGTGTAGCATGCATGAATTAGGTTGTCATATATATTTATTTTGTTGCTTTGGCTGAGTGATAGAAAACAAGAGAGAAAATAGACTAGCAAAGGAGAGAAGTAGAGAAAAAAAGAAAAAAAACATCTTAATTTCTGATGCTAATAATATAATATCAATTCATGATACAAAATGCATGTGTGCATGCTTTTTGATAGGCAGGGCCATGCCCTCTTGTAGCAGCAATAGCAAGTGAATCTTGATAAGTACAAGTGTATAGGAAGGCAAAAATTATTCCAAGTAATATTTGAAAAAAAGGGAAAGAAAGTAACGTGCATGCATTTAACTTGGATAGGTTTTAGCAGTGACTTCATAAATCCTTACTGCCTTGAACACTTTCCTTTTCAATAAGTTCTGCCTCCTGTACTTAAGTTAGATAGTATGTTCACCACCTTTGAAATGTTTTAGCCACTGAGTGGAATATGCGTGCATGTTTCAGATAGGTGACCAAGACTAGATGTTACGTGACGTGCCAATTTTTTTTATTATATATTTATAAATTTAAAATAATGGGCGGGCTGAGTTTGTTTTGGATTGAGCCGGGTGGTGGAGTAGTCGAGCTTACGGGTCAAATTGTTTGTTCGTCCCTTTTTGTTTCATATTAAAATTTTACTTGGCTTGACGTTTAAATTAATTCATTTCCTTTTCAAAAATAAAATCTAGTTGCAACCTCCGCATCAGTTTGATCGTGCTTCTGTACGTTTTCTTTTTTTTTTCAAGTATTACCATCGTTTGGGAATCAAATTTTCTGCAGCATTCAGGTGAGTATTTCTCACCAGACAAACATACATATATATCTGTGAATTTATCACAAGTGTAATTGTAAATTTATTTTATTAAATTTTATCTGCCTGTGATATAAACGTATGATGTTAAACCCCATTATTAATTGACACATCATCAGTTGTTTATTTATTGTGATATTATTGCAGTTATACTATTTAATGCTTATTTACTGTTAATCACACTACAAGCTCCCTGTAAATTTGAGATCGTTATAGGCTGAAATGATAGGCCTGAACGATAATTATTTATCAAATTATTTATTTAATTATTTAATTATTTATTATTTTAACTTGGGATTGCGGTTTGAAATGATAGAACCCGGGTTTTCCTTGTAAATTGCGGATTGAAATGATATATATCTGTATCACTTGACCTAGGCTAGAAAACTAGATACAGACCCGTGGTTTATATAATATTTTTCTGAAATGTTTTAAAAATATTTTTAAATGGAAAGTTTATAATATTCTGGTTTAAAATGTATTTAAAGGATTTTATAAAATTTATAATTATTTTTGAATGAGTCAAAATGTTAAATAAATGAAAGTCCAAGTAAAATTTTGGAATATAACTTATTTTGGGAAATTCTGAATTTTTGTTAAAAGTGAGATTTTAGTTAAGTAGAATAATTAATAATAAGTTATATTTGGGGATTCAAAAATTTAATTGTTAAGTTAATAATTTATTACTGCACTAAAATGCTGTCTTTTGTAAATGAACTGTTTTAACCTATGACTTTAGGTAGCATTTTTATAAGTGCTACGGAAACTGAATTTTGATTGTTTTAATAAAATTTAATAGAAATAATCTTTGGAAAAAGGCTTAAATTTTGGAATTTAATATGTAATTAATAAAAATAAGGAATTGACATTAAATGATTTTGAATGGAAGAATTTAACTTTTAAATGTAAGTTGAAAGGCAATTAATCCCTAAATAAGTTAAATAGATTTAAATGGTATTTTATAAAATGACTGATGTTTAAATAAATGATGTTTGAAATGATACTATGATATTGAAAGGCATTTGAAATTTATTTTGATTTTTTTTAGTATCAATACCATTTTTAAAAGTTGTAACCACGGGTTATAATAACGTTTGGTTGTTAAAGAGACCGGGATCGGATATGGGCATACTCTCTGTCGATACCGAAAACCACTTTGACAACCATGTACGTGGTGGAGATTCTAGAATGAAGTAGGATGGTGGTGACGTTTTCTTTGAGGTAAATACGTGGACCCGACTCCCGTGAGTTGACATAAGGTGGCTAAAACAGGAGAGATTGACGGATTAATGAGGTAGCACCTCTGATCGGACGCACTTCTTCGTATGCCATTCTATTGCTTTTGTGATTGTTTGGTGCGCACCTTTGATTTGGGAGTGTTGTTCGAGGCGGGCGGTAGCTGCGCGCTGCGCGTTTCCACCGGTCCAGAAGCGTAATTGGTATATCTACCCTGGCATTGCCTAGTTGTGCCGTGTCACCTACCGTAGCGAGCCCTGTACGAGTTTGATTTGTGTCGTACCTATGGAGTATCTTCTCGAAGTCTCCCGATCAGGAGATATGCAGGTACTGTATAGACTATTGGCATTATGTGTGTTAAGGGCTATATGGGTAACCCCTTAACGATATTTTAAAGTAAGTTTATTTTACTAATAGACATTATTATAATAGCGAATATTACTACATAGTAAATAGTTTAACGGATCCTTAGAGGATGGGCGGTCCCAACCATCCTTTAAGTTACTTGCTCTATATTACAGTACACTTGAATTAGCTTACACTATATAAGTATGTATGTCCTGACTCGAGGGTTTATGTTTTATTTTACGCTCGGGTCGGCCTGAGTTGCAGTTCAGCTTTCATCCGGAGCTAGGACTTCTGTAGATCTTTCAAGCTGCCAGCAAACTTTCAGTCCGTTATCTTATTTATGTAATCAAGACTATGGGATATTTGGATTTTCTATTTATGTTTTAAACTATATTTGAGATTAAAGACTATGTAATGTTTATTTGTGTGAGACTATTTTTAGTGGCTTCGTGAACCACTAAGTATTTTAAATTCCGCTGCGAGTTTTCTGATATCTGTGTTTGTGATTCTGTGGTTTGAATTCATTTGCTCCTAATTTATTTACAATCTATTATTTTGAACTATTCAAGCTTGACATGTTTTAAATTTATTGTCGAATTTGAATGGTACAAAATAGTGGGCTGTTATAGTTGGTATCAGAGCCAGGTTTAACCATAGCCTAAGGAGCAAAAACTCATCAGAGATAGGGTAGCATTACCCTAGAATGAGTGAAGTCAAATCCTAGAATCCCTTCCTTGTGAGAGAACGTATTTTAAAGTATAAAATGATTTCAAAGGGTTTTTCAAAGAAGTATTTTGATATAAAACTTCATTGTTTTAAATAAGATTTTCCAACTACACCTTTCCTTTTCTCCATCCTATATAATTAGAACTTTGTTAAATGATTGTTCTAGTTAAACTTTATCTTATATAGAATATCTTGGCATCAAAAAATTTCCTCTGTCCTTAAATTCATTCTTGTTTTTTTAGAATGAATCGAGGAAATATCAGAGGTAGGGGACGAGTTACTGCCCCAGCTCCTCCACCCGCTGCCCCTGTTAGATTTACCAAGCTATGCAAAGATTGTACTGAGCTTGGTAGCACTAAGTTCACGGGTTCTGAATCCATAATAGAAGCTCAACAATGGTTGAGAGACTTGGAGAGAATCTTCTCCTGTCTCGAAATCACAAATGCCCAACAGAGACGATTGGCAGCCTGGAAGATGAAGGGAGCCGCTTTAAATTGGTGGCTATCAGTTACTGCTCACACTAATGAGGCTGACATCACCTAGGAGCAATTTAGGTATCTTCTTCGGTTGTCCAACTTAGGATTCAATTCCTCCATTTTTTTGAAAATTTTCTTATCCCTCTTATCGTGCTTTAGGGAGGCCTTTTTGGACAAATGGATGCCCGAGGCGGGCAAGTCTCAGCTCTATTGAGACTTTATGGATCTGAAGCAGGGCATTATATCCTTTACGGAATACGAGAGAAAATTTAATGAACTCTCGCAATACGAACTGAATTTCATAAACACCCCGCTGAAGAAGAACGAGAAATTTATTTCTGGAGCACGACCCGAGTTTTACGATTGTCTTATTACCCACGTGCATGGGACGTTCACCACTTTGATGGACATGGCTCTCCGGTATGAGAACCCTACTTCTAGGGCCACTCCAGCTGCCCAGTCTGCACCGGCTCAGTCTTCTGGAAATTCTAAGAAAAGGAAGTCCAACTTCTACCGGCATAAGAGAAATAGGACTCTAGGGCTTGGATCATCGTCTTCGTCATCCCTGAGGCAGCCTGTGGATCTATCTTCCATTACTTGTTACCGATGTGACCAAAAGGGACACTACGTGAATAGTTGTCCTACCTTGGGTGCTGCGATTCCACCTCCTTCTCAGTTGGCTAGACGAGAACTCTGCCACATCTGTCTTCAGCCGGGACACTTCAAGAGAGATTGCCCTACCCAGAAGAAGGGTACGACATCAGGAATTTTCGCTGTTACTTCTGCATCCTCCTCAGCCCCACAGCCTGAACCTGCCCCAGCTCCTAGCAATTCTCAAGGTACACTCCAGAGTTCTTTTACCTTGCATTATTTTCCTGTAAGAGTTCTATTCGATATCGGAGCTTCCCATAGCTTCATCTCGTCGGATCTCTGTAATAAATTTGAAAATCTTCTGTCTCCCGAATTTTCCTCTGTACCCTTATGTGTTTCAAACCCTATCGGTGGTCCGGCGAACCTTGATAAGGCTTGTAGAAATGTGAAATCTTTCATGGTAGTTATCGATTCACTGGTGACTTCTATGTTTTGGGGTTCGACGCTTTCGACATACTGCTTGGAGGTGATTGGTTAGATAGTCACGATGCCCATATCTCCTGCAGTTCTCGAACTGTGGCCCTTAAAGATGATTGTGGAAATCCATTAGAGATCCGGTGTAAATTGCCTCAAGAGTTCGCTGGTAGTTTCATTTATTCCCACGATACTTTTGATGATGATATCCATTCGACTCGAGTAGTCAAACTATTTCCTGATGTATTTGGTGAAGTCATTTCTCTACCTTCGAAAAGGTAAATTGATTTCCGTATCGATCTCATTCCTAGAACACGACCTGTAGTCCTTCCAACCAGAAGAATGGCTCCACGGGAGAAGATCGAATTAAGGAAGCAAATTCAGGATTTGTCCTCTAAAGGTCTGATTAGGCCAAGTTTTTCAGAATGGGGAGCAGCTGCAGTATTCGTCACCAAATCGGATGGTTCTCTACGGATGTGTGTTGATTATAGGGAGCTGAACAAGCTCACTATGAAAAATAGATATCATATGCCCTGCATCAATGATATGTTCGATCAACTCTATGGAGCGACTGTTTTCTCCCAGCTCGATCTAGCCACGGGTTTCCACCAACTCAGAGTTGCTAAGGAGAGCATTTCTAAAACTGCTTTTCGTACAGAGAATGGTTTCTTTGAATGGCTAGTTATGCCTTTTGGCTTGACTAACGCTCCCGCCTTTTTTGTCGACTTGATGAATCGGGTTTTTCGTGACGTGCTAAATAAATTCGTTCTTGTCTTTATTGATGATATCCTTATTTTCTCCAAGACGAAGAAAGAGCACGAGTAACATTTGAATTATGTTTTAGAGACTCTCCGAAATCACCAATTAAAAGCTAAGTTTTCTAAATGCCATTTCTGGGAAGAAGAAGTCTGATTCCTCGGTCATATTGTCTCTAGTGAAGGAGTTTCTGTTGATCCAGTCAAGATCGCTGCGATCAAAGATTGGGAAGAACCAAAGACTCCAACTGATATTCGTAGTTTCCTTGGCCTTGCCGGTTATTATCGGAGGTTCATTGAGAACTTTGCTTGGATTTCTGCCCCTCTGACTGCTCTGACTCGAAAGAATGCTAAGTTTATATGGAGCAATAAGTGTAAAGCTGCATTCCAAGAGTTAAAAGATAAGCTCACCTCCGCACCAGTGCTTACTATACCGAATGGAAGCAAGAGATTAACGGTATTTACCGACGCTTGCCGAGAGGGTTTGGGAGCAGTATTAATGCAAGATGGGAAGGTAATTGCATAAGCTAGTCGCCAGTTGAAGACCCATGAGGCTAATTATGCTGCTCATGATTTAGAATTGCTAGCGGTTGTCTTTGCTCCGAAGCTGTGGAGACATCATCTCTTGGGGGCTAAGTTTGACCTCTTCACCGATCATCAGTCTTTTAAATATAGCTTCACCCAGAAGGATTTGAATCAGAGACAAGTTCGGTGGCTCGAGTTTCTAGCTTCTTACGATCTTGACATCAACTATACCCCGGGGAAAGCAAATGTAGTGGCGGATGCGTTGAGTAGGAAGAAGTCTTTGTTGTGCCAGCTTTTTGTTTCTTCTCCTCTTATGGATCGTATTAAGGCTAAGTAGGATGAG
This sequence comes from Allium cepa, assembly GCA_030765085.1. NCBI lineage: Eukaryota > Viridiplantae > Streptophyta > Magnoliopsida > Asparagales > Amaryllidaceae > Allium > Allium cepa. The sequence continues at coordinate 623,350,180 of CM060928.1, forward strand.
GATGAGACGCTTAGGCGTATGAAGGGAAGTGTCCGTAGCAGAGATGGTGGAAATAGTAGTATTGATGGTAGTGGAGCCCAGATTGATGATAAAGGGATTTTAAGGATTAATAATCGGATTTGTGTCCAGAATGTTGATGGTTTAAGGCAGGAGTTACTTTGGAAACATCATCAATCCAGACTTTCCATACATCCTGGTGTAGCGAAGATGTATCAGTATTTAAAGAAATTTTACTGGTGGAAGGGTATGAAGCGCGATGTCCCTATCTTTGTGAGTAGGTGTGCGACTTGTCAGTAAGTCAAGGCTGATCATCATAAGACACCGGGTTTGTTACAGCCTCTGGAGATTCCCAATTGGAAGTTGGAGAAAATTTCTATGGATTTCATCGATGGTTTACCGAGATTTAGGAGGGGAAATGAAAGCATATGGGTTATCGTGGATAGACTGACCAAGTCCGCTCATTTTATTCCAGTCAAGGCTACTCGGACGGCTTCAGGCTTATCTGAGATTTATATGAGGGAGATCGTTCGCCTCCATGGCGTTCCCCTTAGCATAGTTTGTGATCGAGACCCTATTTTCACTAGTTAGTTCTGGAAAGCATTCCAAGAATCCTTGGGTACTGGTTTGAATCTGAGCACTGCTTACCACCCCCAACCTGACGGTCAAACTGAAAGGGTAAATCAGATTCTAGAGGATCTCCTTCGTGCATGCATTTCGGATTATGGAGGATCTTGGGAAGATCATCTCCATCTTGTGGAATTCACCTATAACAATAGTTATCAGGTATAAATTCCAATCCTCTGTTCTTATCGTATCTAAATTCCCTATCTATATCATTTTATCTTTTATCAGGCTAGTCTTAAGATGTCCCCATTTGCTGCTCTCTACGGGCGACCTTGTAGATCTCCTTCTTGCTGGATTGAATCCGGTAATCGCTTAGTTCTTGGGCCCGAAATGATTTTGGAAGCTTCGGAGAAAGTGGAGGAGATTAAGAGAAGGTTAAAGATTGCTCAGGATAGACAGAAGAAGTACGCGGATCGTCGTAGAAGAAGTTTGGAGTTTGCTGTAGGTGATTTGGTTTTTCTTAAGGTTTCCCCTTTAAGAAATGTGGTTCGATTTGGGCGCATAGGGAAGCTGGCTCCTAGGTTCATCGGTCCTTTCCGCATCTTTGAAAGGATTGGATCTCTTGCTTATCGACTAGATTTGCCCGAGAAATTTGCTGGAATACACAATATGTTCCATGTATCCCACCTTCGTCGCTGTCTTCACGCTCCATCTCTTATCATCCAGCCTACTGCTCTTGATGGTTTGGACATCGAGCCTGACTTAACTATTGAAAGGAAGCTGCTTCGTATCGTTGATCAAGGTACGAAACAGCTAAGAAGAAAATCTGTCCGACTGGTCAAGGTGCAACGGAGCACTGATGAATGAGATTGCACCTGGGAAACGGAGGAGAGCATTCGTGCTCCGAATCTGGAATTATTCGTTTAAGGTACTTTGCTTTACTATCTTATCTTCCTTTGTTTTCCTTCTTTCATTCCTTTTCAAGGACGAAAAGTTCTGAGTGGGGGAGAGTGTAACAGCCCTACTTTTTCTAGCACTTATTCTTTTATTTATAAAACCATGAAATTTTTTTAATATATATTTTTAATTCGATTAAATCTTTTCCCAAAATTTTAAGTATAAAATGGAAATTCTGAAGTTTTTTTAACTTTGTTAAAAGGATAACTCTAATTGGAATTTTAATAAATGGATTGGATTATCTACTTGCTTTTAAAAAATTGGTAATATTTTGTCCATTTGAATAATAAATCGCTTTGTAAATGGTAATAGTAATCAGAGAAGAAGGTAACCATAATTCTATCTTTTATTCAAGTAATAAATTTAAAAAAGATTTATAGTGTACAAGGAAACTGTTAAATTACGCAATTAAAGGGTACGATATTTAATAAATAACGTATAAAATAGAAAATCGTATTAATTAAAAAGCGTTACTTTTGCATTAATTTTGGGTGTATATTTTGCGTAGGTTCTACGCATTTTTAAAATTCACACCGCAATATATATATATATGAACAATACTTATTTTGCGGTTGTTCTACTGATATTTGTTGTATACTTTTTAAAGAAAAAGATAAATATTACGAAAGGAAATAAAATTTTACCTTAACTACATAAATAAATATACAAGTAGGCGTGCATTCTTTCAAGAGGCACCAGTACAAAATACACATGTTGCTTCGCCTTATTTGCATCGGTTGTTACCACAACTGATGCAAATAGAAGTATTTGCATCGGTTACATTTTAACAACCGGTGCATTTGGTATGTGGAAAGCAGTAGATAATACAAAAATACAATTTGCATCGGTTATCGTCAACAACCGAATAAAATACACCGATGCAAATAGTGTTAGTTGCATTAGTTTTATTTACAACCGATGCAACTACCTATATTTGCATCAATTTTTTGCAGCCGATGCCATTGGACCCAAATTTAGGCGCACCTCCCCCAAATTTTCAATTATATTAGTTCCTTACCGCTTCCTCAACCCCAAATCAAAATCTAAAATCGCCTAGGTCTCTCCTTCAACTTCTTCTTCTTCAAAATTAATCTCACTTCATAACCTAAAACAGATCGTTTCGAAATTTCGATTACCTAAATCAGATCATTTCGAAATTTCGATTACCTAAAACAGATCATTTCGAAATTTCGATTAGGTTTACTATGGCGGATGATTTTGCTATGCAATTTCATGAAGAAACATCTGGGTCATTTATATTACCAAATATGCGCATGCTTTCATTTGAATCTGAAACTAGTCATAACAGTATCAATGTGAATCCAACGATGACAGGATATGTAAATATGGAAAGCTTGGGTTCCATCAGTGTTTCCAATGTTTCAGGTTTACAGAAGGCTCCTGGCGTTGATGATGACATTGGGCCAATTAGTTATGTTGGATCCTCTTCTATCAATTCATGGGCCGATCCGGTTGCTGATATTCATGAAGAGTCTGGATTGACACCTGAATGGACGGTTGAAGAAGAGCTTATTTCAAAGCAAGGACTAATTAAGTATGTAACGACCCAGAATTTTTATTAATTAAAATTTGAATATTTAATTAATTTTAAATATTAATAAGTGAATTTATAAGTCAAATAAATTTTTATTTGAATTATTGGATTTAGTTGAATAATTAAATCGATAATTTAATACGTTAAATTATGGAAATAATTGAAAATTGAGTTAAATATGATTGAAAATAATTTGTAAAATTTTATTTTATCATATAGGAGTTAGAACAATATTTTAGAACTTTTAGAATCGAATTAAAAGTTAATTTGTGAAAATTGAATATTTTAATATTAAAATCGACTAGTAAAAATAGTCAATTTTTGAACAGTCTCAGAATTGAACGAAACCAGTTCCATTGGATCCGTAATAGTTAGTTATTACCGGATTTCAATTTTCGTGTCAATCGGAGTTATCGTTTGATCGTGGCAGCTCGAAACGCATCGATTTATTTTTAATTTAAATTTGACGAGTGAAAATAGCCATTTTTCAAAAAATCTCGGATTTCGACGAAACCAGTTTCATCGGATCCGTAATGTGATATTATTGTAAGGTTTCAAATTTCAAGTCAATTGGATTTACCGTTTGTCCGGTACAAATTAAAACGCCTAGAAATCGAGTTAAATCGGTTTAATTTAAATTGAGCGTTTACAGCCATAACTCGCACATATGTCCGAATTAGCTTTCGAAACCTGTTCCATTATGTCCGAAACGCGGGATAAACCCTAGGAACGTCAGTTTCGGCGCGTAAATCGGAGTTCGGAATTTCCGGATGAATAGTGTTCGATCGTTCTTCTATAAATAGGCCCCTACCCCTTCATTAAATTAAAAAAAATAAAAAAAGAAACCCTAACCCTAATTTATAACTGCAGCCGCCTCCCCCTATTTCTACGGCCAGAATTGTCTCTCCTCTCCCCCTCGATTTCTTCCAATCCATCAGCAATTAGACGAAACTTTCAACATGAAAGATGTAGAGGGGAGTGAGAGCTTTGATGTGAACGGTGGAGATCGTGTTTGGCGTCGCGTAGGAGGAGAAATGGGGGGCCTACAGTGCTAGCTGCGCACGCAAAACGAAGCATCAGATGAGGGCCGAGCTTCACTAGCTTATGGCCGAGCGTCGAGCACGAGATGGTGCTTCGTATGGGAGTTGCTGATCGATGTGAAGTGGATTGTGATGGTCGAATTTTCAAACCCTAATCTAGGATAATGGGTTCGGTTTTGTGATGTTGTTCTGTAGAGGGTAACGTGATGAGGGAGATGAAGATTTTGGTGCGTTGGATCTGAATCTCACGGCCAAGCTTTGTGATAGGTTTTAATTTTTAAATTTATGTTATAAAATATTATATAAATCGTGTACAAACTTCAAATATTCATAACTTTTTCATACGAGGTCGAAAACGCGCGAAACCAGTTGTGTTGGAATCGTATGGACGAGCGCTACGCAATGGAGTTGGTTTGGAGTCGTTTGGAGTTCGTGAGAATTTTGGGTAAAATTAAACGTCCGTTTAATTTTATTCGAAATAAATCGCTAAAACGGAAATAAAATCAAGGTGAGAACTTCTCACTCAATCGAATCAGTTTCGATTTTTATTTTAAATAGTTAGATTTAAAATATTTGAATGCATGTTTGAATGTTGATTGATATCTATTGATTGTTAAATAGACATTATACGCCGTTAGTAAGCGGATGTTATTTAATAAAAACATATACCGCGAATATTTCATAAACAGTGAAATTGGTATTATATATAGTAGTAATATATATATATCGGCATATGTATATATTGGAGTTATTGATTTCCCGCATTTTTTATTTAGCGGATGAGACCTTATTACGCCGTTATTAAGCGGATAATATTTAATAAGAACATATACCGCGATAATTTCGTACTGGAGCGAAATTGGTATTGTGCTAATGTTTTTGGATGCAGGAAAACAGGTTGGAGGGATCCAACAGGATTCCTCAACAGTTTTTATTTGATTTCAGATATTTTGATATTTGATGGATTTTCATATTGATATATGATATCGTTGTAGTCGCGATTGACTATTTGGTGTGTAGCATCATTGGACCCAAATTTTGGGATTTTAAAATGATTATAAAGTTGATTTTTGAAAATATACTATATGTTTGGAATTTGATCTATTTTAAATAAATGAACGTTATAATTTTTTTTAAAGTTATAAAAAATATAATTTTTTGTGAAATATAGTTAAAAGCTGATTTTTGAGAAATATGGATTAATGATTTTATAAAATAGGTTAAATTGGATTTTTGAATTTATTATAAAGGTTTGAATATAAGATTTATAAAATTTGATTATTTGATAAATCAAAATGGTGAAATAATAAAGGAGATTAAAGAAGTTTTAAAAGAATAATATAAATTGAATTATATTAAGAGATTTATAAATGGATATTTATAAATTGAAATATGGACATTATAAAACGAGTTTTTATAAGTGTTTGAATGAAGTGAAAATGAAATTCATTAATGAATGAAATTTATAGAATTATATAACGGTGAAGTTATAAATGGAAATTTTATAAACAGTAGGTTTATAAAATTTGTAAAGTTCAAAAGAATGATTTTTGCAAATAAATAAATTATAAGTGTTTGACTTATAATTTGGACTTTTGGTTTATAATTAAAATTATAAATCGAATAAGTTAATAAAGAGATTTATGAAAAGGAAGTTTTTATAAATAAATAGAAATGGAATTTATAAACGTTGTTTTATAAATTCGCAAATGACTTTTTTTGATAAGAAAATTGTTGAAACCTATAAATGGAGTTATATTCACATTTTTGAATAGTGAATAATCCTTTGAATTAAAATGAATAAAAGGATGAAATTGTTAATGAAGTATATTCACGTTTTTGAATAGTGAATAACATGTTAAAGAAAAATGTTTAAAATGTGATATTTTAAACAGAATTAAAACGACCTAACGATGTTTTAAAATGTGTTATGATTCGAAACCATAGATTTCAACATTTATTGTTGAAATAGACGTTTTCGAGAAATAGAAGGAGATGATGGACTATAACACTGTTGTTATAGTAAATGATTTCCGAAAGGAAATATTTTGTATAGTATTGGGATTTATATATCTATTTTAATTTCGAATCCCTATACTAGTGATTTTGGGTTGTCGTAACGATGTTTTACGTAACATTCGTTTTAGCCCAAATAAATTTGTCTAAGAGCATGATTTCCTTAAAGAATGAAATATATACTTAATCTCGATTTAAGTATATTGAATATTTTCTAAGTGTTGAAAATAAGTAAATAAAATTGTGAATTACTTATAAATAAGTAAGTATGGAAATGTTTTCCAATATAAAGTGAATATTAGAGAATTTATCTTTTTGAAGATAAATTGAAATGAATAATTGAAATCGTATATGCATGGATATTTTGAATATAAATTCACTAAGGAATTTATAAAAGAAAGTGGAATTTGTATGAAAATAAATATTGATTTATTTTTGAAGTATTGAAATTATATATCTGGTGAAGATATTTTTGAAAATAAATAATTTGGAAAATTATTTAGGATCTGGTGATGTGTGCATATCCAGTGATAGTTCAATAACCGACTATCAATATTTCCCTTTGAATGGGTATTTGATGTGATTTGTTTGAATGTGAATGCTACACTTATTTTTGAATAAGTGCTCACTATTCGGGTTAACCGGGAAAGGACCATGGGGTCGTATAACCCATTCCGAATATGTGATACGTCGTTATAATTGCATTGAAGATCGGTGTTGAAGACCCGGTATTTGCGAGAGCGATAGGATGACCTGTCGATTTACTCTGCACCGAGTAGCTACGGTATAGAGTTCTCCATATGTGATGGTGAATCCGATCAGGATTGTGAATATCCGGATTGCAAGGACTTCTTTGTAAGTGCCTTCGGTTTTGTTCGAGCCCGGAACAGACTTGTATGGATTGTGTGTCTGACATTACAAGTTGAGATATAAAGCCGATTTCTTTCAAATATATTTATGTGGTGGCGAAGAATTTATTCTTTTAGCTTAACACCCTTCTCTGAGACGTACGAGCTCAGAGGTTATATAGTTGAAGTTATCAGCGATATATTCCCAATTTGGTAATGTGACATGCTGAGTGATGCTGAAATGATCATTGTGTTGATTATTGTGATAGGATCGTTTATTTGATCGTCTATCTTAGTGATCATTGTGTTGATCATTTGTTGACCCAAAGCATGGCTTTTGTATAAAGTATGTTTTTGTGGACGTGACTTCGTCGAACCTCACACCCCGGAAATGGTCAAAACAGGAAAGATGCAGCAAGGTTATGAGGGGTAGCACCCTTTAGGGTATGTACATTTCCTTCTGGATAGAGGTGGTATCATGGTATGGAGCCCAGATATTTAACCTATGTGGTTACTACGAATTTATTACTTTGTGGTTGTTGGTTTTCGGGATCCCGTGAGAAAGGTCGTTTACGATCGGGGAATGGCGTGCTCGTGTCAGTAGTTACCCAGTTAGGGGTAACCCGGCCTTGTGTTGGCAGAGTTCCGGTTTGGTTCTCGGGGATGTCTTTCCAGAGGCATTCTCATGTGGCAATGGGAAGTTCCTTGGCCTGACCATTTGTTGGAAATCCAAAGAAACAATACGAGACTTGTACGGTATTAGTTGTAGAACCTGCTATGGAATGTGGCGGTAACCTGCTATTGAACATAGTTAGCTATAGTAGGCATACGATAATGGTCGTATGTTGGCTAAGATTTATATTCTACTTCCGAAATAATTTTTCCTACATTATGCACTAGTAATAATATCAAATGTTATTTTAAATGCGTATCAAGCATCTTTGACTATCATAAGGAGAAATCTCCTCCGATTCTGCGTTTGCATGTGTGTGTGTGCGGGAGGCCTTATGGTAGTCTCATTTTTAAAAGCATTGCGAATTGAATTTAAAAATATTCCTCTATTTTGATTTTAAAGTTAAGTAAACTGTTTTGAGTTCTCACACCAGTCACATGACTGACTTGGAGTTTATTGTTTTCCTTCCTAAACTCTGGGTGCCCACCAATTTCCACACGGGCAGTCAAGAGTTAAGGTTTATCAGGATATTCTGGATATTCTGGAGTTGCTGGAGGCAAGATGGATGGCATGGCGTATTACTAGTCTATATAGTATTTCTTTTTCCGCTGCACTGTTTGTTGTTGTTGTATACTCTGATGATATGATATGATGATGTAATGAAATGTATAAAATGTAATAACTGATATAGTTCTTTGTTTAAAGATTATTCATTTATTATTATATGTTGTTCCGCTGCGAATTGTGAGATTCTGATGTTGTTCTGCTGTTGTTTTTCTATTCCGTTCTATTTTCTTTATTTTCTATTCTCTTTTTCTTCTATTTTCTATTTTCTATGTTCTCTATTCTTTTTTTCTAGTATTTTAAAAATTCTCCATTTTCTATTCTCTCTAATTTCTAATTTCTAATTTTCTGTTTTCTCTCCTCCCTTCTTCTGCCTTTTTCTCTCTTTTCTTTTTCTTAAAACCCCTAAGGGTTCGTATTTTCGTTCATCTTGAATTAATCAATGGAGATTAGTGTCTATTCAAGGAGTACGGATTTACGGGTCTTTACAGCTGGTATCGGAGCATATGGTTAAGCGACAACCATGGTTCTGTTGGGTATTACTCATTAGAGATAGAGTCAGTAGTACTCTAGAATGAATTTGAGTGTAATAATAGTTATGAGAGCGTATTTGTTAGTGAATATAAAATTGTTTTATATTGTGATGATTGGTTTATTGAGTGGCATATGAACTTTCGTCAGCGTGGTCCGCAAGGCTATGCCGAAGGGGTTTCTAAACACTTGAATAGAACAATTCGGCACAATATTGTTTTAAATTGGGTAAATGAAATAATTTTACCTTGATTATATTTTATATATAAAGGAATAATTTTCAGAATTATTAAAGTGTATATAAGTTGATTGTTTAGTTGTTTGAATAATCTAAACAAAAGAATAATTGTATAAGCAAAAGAATTATAAGAATTGAATTATAATTAAAGTGATTTACAATTGTGAAATAAACTTATATATATAAGAAGTGAAACTATATGAATATAACTTAAGAGATGTTGAATGAAGTTGATATTAGATCAAAGTAAAATTAATAAAGTTAAGTGATGAATATAAACTTGAGTTATATAAATGAAATTCAACTTTAGTAATTGAATTGAATTGAATGAATGGATTGAATGTTAATCAATTAAATGTAAATTTAAATTGGTATGAAATAATGAATATAAGTGTAATTCATTAAAAATCTAATGTTATTAGAAAGTTGAATAATTGAATGAAAATCAATTAAATTAAACCAGTTGTAAGCAAAGGAATTTGGTTGTAATTAATATACATTGATTGTTATATGATTGTTAGTTGATTGTATATAATTCATTAAGTGTTAATGAAATTGGAAGCTAAAGTAATTGAAATTCGATTGGAAGTTAAGTGAATCTTAAATAAGAATTGAATTTGAATTGGAAGTGAACCAACTTGAAAATGAATTAGTGAATATAAACTAATTGAAAATGAATGTTAGAAAGATCATCCACTGTTAATGAATCAAATGTGATTAAATTGAAAACCAATTCATTGAATATTAATGAGAATAAGAATGAATATTTATTGGTTATGAATGGTAGTTGGTTGATGTTTGCATTTGTTGTTTAGTTGCATTTGCTATGTGACATATATAGTTGATATGTTACTATATGTTGTATATTGAGATTATTGTCATATATGCATGTTCTCATGTTGTTTGTTGAGTGATTAGTAGGTGCGGATCGCGTTTGCTTCGCATTTGGAGCTCGCTTTTGCGCTATATTAGCCGTATATGCTTGCTAATAAAATATAAGGTACATATCTCGGATTAAATACCGTACTTTTACACTTTTTTCCCTGCGGGATGCCTCATTACTTGATGAGATGTATAGTTGTGATATATATACTGTCTTTTTTTTTTTTGATCGAGCCGCGCAAAGGAGACTATGGCGAATTTTTTCGAAAATTTAAGGCGTTAGAAATTTTTTGAGAAGATTGGAAAATTTTGAAAACTTTAACTTTGATTTTGGAATTGAAAGTTAAACAATAGTAGTTATTTTTGAAAAGATAACTAAGTATGATTTGAAAACTTAGTAAAGTTATTATAAGAAGTTTAACTATGGAATTTAGAAAATTAATAGATTCTGTAACTTTTCTTACTTGTAATTTCGAGGACGAAATTCTTTTAAGGGGGAAAGATTGTAACGACCCAGAATTTTTATTAATTAAAATTTGAATATTTAATTAATTTTAAATATTAATAAGTGAATTTATAAGTCAAATAAATTTTTATTTGAATTATTGGATTTAGTTGAATAATTAAATCGATAATTTAATACGTTAAATTATGGAAATAATTGAAAATTGAGTTAAATATGATTGAAAATAATTTGTAAAATTTTATTTTATCATATGGGAGTTAGAACAATATTTTAGAACTTTTAGAATCGAATTAAAAGTTAATTTGTGAAAATTGAATATTTTAATATTAAAATCGACTAGTAAAAATAGTCAATTTTTGAACAGTCTCAGAATTGAACGAAACCAGTTCCATTGGATCCGTAATAGTTAGTTATTACCGGATTTCAATTTTCGTGTCAATCGGAGTTATCGTTTGATCGTGGCAGCTCGAAACGCATCGATTTATTTTTAATTTAAATTTGACGAGTGAAAATAGCCATTTTTCAAAAAGTCTCGGATTTCAACGAAACCAGTTTCATCGGATCCGTAATGTGATATTATTGTAACGTTTCAAATTTCAAGTCAATTGGATTTACCGTTTGTCCGGTACAAATTAAAACGCCTGGAAATCGAGTTAAATCGGTTTAATTTAAATTGAGCGTTTACAGCCATAACTCGCACAGATGTCCGAATTAGCTTCCGAAACCTGTTCCATTGTGTCCGAAACGCGGGATAAACCCTAGGAACGTCAGTTTCGGCGCGTAAATCGGAGTTCGGAATTTCCGGATGAATAGTGTTCGATCGTTCTTCTATAAATAGGCCCCTACCCCTTCATTAAATTAAAAAAAATAAAAAAAGAAACCCTAACCCTAATTTATAACTGCAGCCGCCTCCCCCTATTTCTACGGCCAGAATTGTCTCTCCTCTCCCCCTCGATTTCTTCCAATCCATCAGCAATTAGACGAAACTTTCAACATGAAAGATGTAGAGGGGAGTGAGAGCTTTGATGTGAACGGTGGAGATCGTGTTTGGCGTCGCGTAGAAGGAGAAATGGGGGGCCGACAGTGCTAGCTGCGCACGCAAAACGAAGCATCAGATGAGGGCCGAGCTTCACTAGCTTATGGCCGAGCGTCGAGCACGAGATGGTGCTTCGTATGGGAGTTGCTGATCGATGTGAAGTGGATTGTGATGGTCGAATTTTCAAACCCTAATCTAGGATAATGGGTTCGGTTTTGGGATGTTGTTCTGTAGAGGGTAACGTGATGAGGGAGATGAAGATTTTGGTGCGTTGGATCTGAATCTCACGGCCAAGCTTTGTGATAGGTTTTAATTTTTAAATTTATGTTATAAAATGTTATATAAATCGTGTACAAACTTCAAATATTCATAACTTTTTCATACGAGGTCGAAAACGCGCGAAACCAGTTGCGTTGGAATCGTATGGACGAGCGCTACGCGATGGAGTTGGTTTGGAGTCGTTTGGAGTTCGTGAGAATTTTGGGTAAAATTAAACGTCCGTTTAATTTTATTCGAAATAAATCGCTAAAACGGAAATAAAATCAAGGTGAGAACTTCTCACTCAATCGAATCAGTTTCGATTTTTATTTTAAATAGTTAGATTTAAAATATTTGAATGCATGTTTGAATGTTGATTGATATCTATTGATTGTTAAATAGACATTATACGCCGTTAGTAAGCGGATGTTATTTAATAAAAACATATACCGCGAATATTTCATAAACAATGAAATTGGTATTATATATAGTAGCAATATATATATATTGGCATATGTATATATTGGAGTTATTGATTTCCCGCATTTTTTATTTAGCGGATGAGACCTTATTACGCCGTTATTAAGCGGATAATATTTAATAAGAACATATACCGCGATAATTTCGTACTGGAGCGAAATTGGTATTGTGCTAATGTTTTTGGATGCAAGAAAACAGGTTGGAGGGATCCAACAGGATTCCTCAACAGTTTTTATTTGATTTCAGATATTTTGATATTTGATGGATTTTCATATTGATATATGATATCGTTGTAGTCGTGATTGACTATTTGGTGTGTAGCATCATTGGACCCAAATTTTGGGATTTTAAAATGATTATAAAGTTGATTTTTGAAAATATACTATATGTTTGGAATTTGATCTATTTTAAATAAATGAACGTTATAATTTTTTTTAAAGTTATAAAAAATATAATTTTTTGTGAAATATAATTAAAAGCTGATTTTTGAGAAACATGGATTAATGATTTTATAAAATAGGTTAAATTGGATTTTTGAATTTATTATAAAGGTTTGAATATAAGATTTATAAAATTTGATTATTTGATAAATCAAAATGGTGAAATAATAAAGGAGATTAAAGAAGTTTTAAAAGAATAATATAAATTGAATTATATTAAGAGATTTATAAATGGATATTTATAAATTGAAATATGGACATTATAAAACGAGTTTTTATAAGTGTTTGAATGAAGTGAAAATGAAATTCATTAATGAATGAAATTTATAGAATTATATAACGGTGAAGTTATAAATGGAAATTTTATAAACAGTAGGTTTATAAAATTTGTAAAGTTCAAAAGAATGATTTTTGCAAATAAATAAATTATAAGTGTTTGACTTATAATTTGGACTTTTGGTTTATAATTAAAATTATAAATCGAATAAGTTAATAAAGAGATTTATGAAAAGGAAGTTTTTATAAATAAATAGAAATGGAATTTATAAACGTTGTTTTATAAATTCGCAAATGACTTTTGATAAGAAAATTGTTGAAACCTATAAATGGAGTTATATTCACATTTTTGAATAGTGAATAATCCTTTGAATTAAAATGAATAAAAGGATGAAATTGTTAATGAAGTATATTCACGTTTTTGAATAGTGAATAACATGTTAAAGAAAAATGTTTAAAATGTGATATTTTAAACAGAATTAAAACGATCTAACGATGTTTTAAAATGTGTTATGATTCGAAACCATAGATTTCAACATTTATTGTTGAAATAGACGTTTTCGAGAAATAGAAGGAGATGATGGACTATAACACTGTTGTTATAGTAAATGATTTCCGAAAGGAAATATTTTGTATAGTATTGGGATTTATATATCTATTTTAATTTCGAATCCCTATACTAGTGATTTTGGGTTGTCATAACGATGTTTTACGTAACATTCGTTTTAGCCCAAATAAATATGTCTAAGAGCATGATTTCCTTAAAGAATGAAATATATACTTAATCTCGATTTAAGTATATTGAATATTTTCTAAGTGTTGAAAATAAATAAAAAAAATTGTGAATTACTTATAAATAAGTAAGTATGGAAATGTTTTCCAATATAAAGTGAATATTAGAGAATTTATCTTTTTGAAGATAAATTGAAATGAATAATTGAAATCGTATATGCATGGATATTTTGAATATAAATTCACTAAGGAATTTATAAAAGAAAGTGAATTTGTATGAAAATAAATATTGATTTATTTTTGAAGTATTGAAATTATATATCTAGTGAAGATATTTTTGAAAATAAATAATTTGGAAAATTATTTGGGATCTGGTGATGTGTGCATATCCAGTGATAGTTCAATAACCGACTATCAATATTTCCCTTTGAATGGGTATTTGATGTGATTTGTTTGAATGTGAATGCTACACTTATTTTTGAATAAGCGCTCACTATTCGGGTTAACCGGGAAAGGACCATGGGGTCGTATAACCCATTCCGAATATGTGATACGTCGTTATAATTGCATTGAAGATCGGTGTTGAAGACCCGGTATTTGCGAGAGCGATAGGATGACCTGTCGATTTACTCTGCACGGAGTAGCTACAGTATAGAGTTCTCCAATCCGATCAGGATTGTGAATATCCGGATTGCAAGGACTTCTTTGTAAGTGCCTTCGGTTTTGTTCGAGCCCGGAACAGACTTGTATGGATTGTGTGTCTGACATTACAAGTTGAGATATAAAGCCGATTTCTTTCAAATATATTTATGTGGTGGCGGAGAATTTATTCTTTTAGCTTAACACCCTTCTCTGAGACGTACGAGCTCAGAGGTTATATAGTTGAAGTTATCAGCGATATATTCCCAATTTGGTAATGTGACATGCTGAGTGATGCTGAAATGATCATTGTGTTGATTATTGTGATAGGATCGTTTATTTGATCGTCTATCTTAGTGATCATTGTGTTGATCATTTGTTGACCCAAAGCATGGCTTTTGTATAAAGTATGTTTTTGTGGACGTGACTTCGTCGAACCTCACACCCCGAAAATGGTCAAAATAGGAAAGATGCAGCAAGGTTATGAGGGGTAGCACCCTTTAGGGTATGTACATTTCCTTCTGGATAGAGGTGGTATCATGGTATGGAGCCCAGATATTTAACCTATGTGGTTACTACGAATTTATTACTTTGTGGTTGTTGGTTTTCGGGATCCCGTAAGAATGGTCGTTTACGATCGGGGAATGGCGTGCTCGTGTCAGTAGTTACCCAATTAGGGGTAACCCGGCCTTGTGTTGGCAGAGTTCCGGTTTGGTTCTCGGGGATGTCTTTCCAGAGGCATTCTCATGTGGCAATGGGAAGTTCCTTGGCCTGACCATTTGTTGGAAATCCAAAGAAACAATACGAGACTTGTACGGTATTAGTTGTAGAACCTGCTATGGAATGTGGCGGTAACCTACTATTGAACATAGTTAGCTATAGTAGGCATACGATAATGGTCGTATGTTGGCTAAGATTTATATTCTACTTCCGAAATAATTTTTCCTACATTATGCACTAGTAATAATATCAAATGTTATTTTAAATGCGTATCAAGCATCTTTGACTATCATAAGGAGAAATCTCCTCTGATTCTGCGTTTGCATGTGTGTGTGTGCGGGAGGCCTTATGGTAGTCTCATTTTTAAAAGCATTGCGAATTGAATTTAAAAATATTCCTCTATTTTGATTTTAAAGTTAAGTAAACTGTTTTGAGTTCTCACACCAGTCACATGACTGACTTGGAGTTTATTGTTTTCCTTCCTAAACTCTGGGTGCCCACCAATTTCCACACGGGCAGTCAAGAGTTAAGGTTTATCAGGATATTCTGGATATTCTGGAGTTGCTGGAGGCAAGATGGATGGCATGGCGTATTACTAGTCTATATAGTATTTCTTTTTCCGCTGCACTGTTTGTTGTTGTTGTATACTCTGATGATATGATATGATGATGTAATGAAATGTATAAAATGTAATAACTGATATAGTTCTTTGTTTAAAGATTATTCATTTATTATTATATGTTGTTCCGCTGCGAATTGTGAGATTCTGATGTTGTTCTGCTGTTGTTTTTCTATTCCGTTCTATTTTCTTTATTTTCTATTCTCTTTTTCTTCTATTTTCTATTTTCTATGTTCTCTATTCTTTTTTTCTAGTATTTTAAAAATTCTCCATTTTCTATTCTCTCTAATTTCTAATTTCTAATTTTCTGTTTTCTCTCCTCCCTTCTTCTGCCTTTTTCTCTCTTTTCTTTTTCTTAAAACCCCTAAGGGTTCGTATTTTCGTTCATCTTGAATTAATCAATGGAGATTAGTGTCTATTCAAGGAGTACGGATTTACGGGTCTTTACAGCTGGTATCGGAGCATATGGTTAAGCGACAACCATGGTTCTGTTGGGTATTACTCATTAGAGATAGAGTCAGTAGTACTCTAGAATGAATTTGAGTGTAATAATAGCTATGAGAGCGTATTTGTTAGTGAATATAAAATTGTTTTATATTGTGATGATTGGTTTATTGAGTGGCATATGAACTTTCGTCAGCGTGGTCCGCAAGGCTATGCCGAAGGGGTTTCTAAACACTTGAATAGAACAATTCGGCACAATATTGTTTTAAATTGGGTAAATGAAATAATTTTACCTTGATTATATTTTATATATAAAGGAATAATTTTCAGAATTATTAAAGTGTATATAAGTTGATTGTTTAGTTGTTTGAATAATCTAAACAAAAGAATAATTGTATAAGCAAAAGAATTATAAGAATTGAATTATAATTAAAGTGATTTACAATTGTGAAATAAACTTATATATATAAGAAGTGAAACTATATGAATATAACTTAAGAGATGTTGAATGAAGTTGATATTAGATCAAAGTAAAATTAATAAAGTTAAGTGATGAATATAAACTTGAGTTATATAAATGAAATTCAACTTTAGTAATTGAATTGAATTGAATGAATGGATTGAATGTTAATCAATTAAATGTAAATTTAAATTGGTATGAAATAATGAATATAAGTGTAATTCATTAAAAATCTAATGTTATTAGAAAGTTGAATAATTGAATGAAAATCAATTAAATTAAACCAGTTGTAAGCAAAGGAATTTGGTTGTAATTAATATACATTGATTGTTATATGATTGTTAGTTGATTGTATATAATTCATTAAGTGTTAATGAAATTGGAAGCTAAAGTAATTGAAATTCGATTGGAAGTTAAGTGAATCTTAAATAAGAATTGAATTTGAATTGGAAGCGAACCAACTTGAAAATGAATTAGTGAATATAAACTAATTGAAAATGAATGTTAGAAAGATCATCCACTGTTAATGAATCAAATGTGATTAAATTGAAAACCAATTCATTGAATATTAATGAGAATAACAATGAATATTTATTGGTTATGAATGGTAGTTGGTTGATGTTTGCATTTGTTGTTTAGTTGCATTTGCTATGTGACATATATAGTTGATATGTTACTATATGTTGTATATTGAGATTATTGTCATATATGCATGTTCTCATGTTGTTTGTTGAGTGATTAGTAGGTGCGGATCGCGTTTGCTTCGCATTTGGAGCTCGCTTTTGCGCTATATTAGCCGTATATGCTTGCTAACAAAATATAAGGTACATATCTCGGATTAAATACCATACTTTTACACTTTTTTCCCTGCGGGATGCCTCATTACTTGATGAGATGTATAGTTGTGATATATATACTGTCATTTTTTTTTTTCGGATCGAGCCGCGCAAAGGAGACTATGGCGAATTTTTCCGAAAATTTAAGGCGTTAGAAATTTTTTGAGAAGATTGGAAAATTTTGAAAACTTTAACTTTGATTTTGGAATTGAAAGTTAAACAATAGTAGTTATTTTTGAAAAGATAACTAAGTATGATTTGAAAACTTAGTAAAGTTATTATAAGAAGTTTAACTATGGAATTTAGAAAATTAATAGATTCTGTAACTTTTCTTACTTGTAATTTCGAGGACGAAATTCTTTTAAGGGGGAAAGATTGTAACGACCCAGAATTTTTATTAATTAAAATTTGAATATTTAATTAATTTTAAATATTAATAAGTGAATTTATAAGTCAAATAAATTTTTATTTGAATTATTGGATTTAGTTGAATAATTAAATCGATAATTTAATACGTTAAATTATGGAAATAATTGAAAATTGAGTTAAATATGATTGAAAATAATTTGTAAAATTTTATTTTATCATATGGGAGTTAGAACAATATTTTAGAACTTTTAGAATCGAATTAAAAGTTAATTTGTGAAAATTGAATATTTTAATATTAAAATCGACTAGTAAAAATAGTCAATTTTTGAACAGTCTCAGAATTGAACGAAACTAGTTCCATTGGATCCGTAATAGTTAGTTATTACCGGATTTTAATTTTCGTGTCAATCGGAGTTATCGTTTGATCGTGGCAGCTCGAAACGCATCGATTTATTTTTAATTTAAATTTGACGAGTGAAAATAGCCATTTTTCAAAAAGTCTCGGATTTCGACGAAACTAGTTTCATCGGATCCATAATGTGATATTATTGTAAGGTTTAAAATTTCAAGTCAATTGGATTTACCATTTGTCCGGTACAAATTAAAACGCCTAGAAATCGAGTTAAATCGGTTTAATTTAAATTGAGCGTTTACAGCCATAACTCGCACAGATGTCCGAATTAGCTTCCGAAACCTGTTCCATTGTGTCCGAAACGCGGGATAAACCCTAGGAACGTCAGTTTCGGCGCGTAAATCGGAGTTCGGAATTTCCGGATGAATAGTGTTCGATCGTTCTTCTATAAATAGGCCCCTACCCCTTCATTAAATTAAAAAAAATAAAAAAAGAAACCCTAACCCTAATTTATAACTGCAGCCGCCTCCCCCTATTTCTACGGCCAGAATTGTCTCTCCTCTCCCCCTCGATTTCTTCCAATCCATCAGCAATTAGACGAAACTTTCAACATGAAAGATGTAGAGGGGAGTGAGAGCTTTGATGTGAACGGTGGAGATCGTGTTTGGCGTCGCGTAGGAGGAGAAATGGGGGGCCGACAGTGCTAGCTGCGCATGCAAAACGAAGCATCAGATGAGGGCCGAGCTTCACTAGCTTATGGCCGAGCGTCGAGCACGAGATGGTGCTTCGTATGGGAGTTGCTGATCGATGTGAAGTGGATTGTGATGGTCGAATTTTCAAACCCTAATCTAGGATAATGGGTTCGGTTTTGGGATGTTGTTCTGTAGAGGGTAACGTGATGAGGGAGATGAAGATTTTGGTGCGTTGGATCTGAATCTCACGGCCAAGCTTTGTGATAGGTTTTAATTTTTAAATTTATGTTATAAAATGTTATATAAATCGTGTACAAACTTCAAATATTCATAACTTTTTCATACGAGGTCGAAAACGCGCGAAACCAGTTGCGTTGGAATCGTATGGATGAGCACTACGCGATGGAGTTGGTTTGGAGTCGTTTGGAGTTCGTGAGAATTTTGGGTAAAATTAAACGTCCGTTTAATTTTATTCGAAATAAATCGCTAAAACGGAAATAAAATCAAGGTGAGAACTTCTCACTCAATCGAATCAGTTTCGATTTTTATTTTAAATAGTTAGATTTAAAATATTTGAATGCATGTTTGAATGTTGATTGATATCTATTGATTGTTAAATAGACATTATACGCCGTTAGTAAGAGGATGTTATTTAATAAAAACATATACCGCGAATATTTCATAAACAGTGAAATTGGTATTATATATAGTAGCAATATATATATATTGGCATATGTATATATTGGAGTTATTGATTTCCCGCATTTTTTATTTAGCGGATGAGACCTTATTACGCCGTTATTAAGCGGATAATATTTAATAAGAACATATACCGCGATAATTTCGTACTGGAGCGAAATTGGTATTGTGCTAATGTTTTTGGATGCAGGAAAACAGGTTGGAGGGATCCAACAGGATTCCTCAACAGTTTTTATTTGATTTCAGATATTTTGATATTTGATGGATTTTCATATTGATATATGATATCGTTGTAGTCGTGATTGACTATTTGGTGTGTAGCATCATTGGACCCAAATTTTGGGATTTTAAAATGATTATAAAGTTGATTTTTGAAAATATACTATATGTTTGGAATTTGATCTATTTCAAATAAATGAACGTTATAATTTTTTTAAAGTTATAAAAAATATAATTTTTTGTGAAATATAGTTAAAAGCTGATTTTTGAGAAATATGGATTAATGATTTTATAAAATAGGTTAAATTGGATTTTTGAATTTATTATAAAGGTTTGAATATAAGATTTATAAAATTTGATTATTTGATAAATCAAAATGGTGAAATAATAAAGGAGACTAAAGAAATTTTAAAAGAATAATATAAATTGAATTATATTAAGAGATTTATAAATGGATATTTATAAATTGAAATATGGACATTATAAAACGAGTTTTTATAAGTGTTTGAATGAAGTGAAAATGAAATTCATTAATGAATGAAATTTATAGAATTATATAACGGTGAAGTTATAAATGGAAATTTTATAAACAGTAGGTTTATAAAATTTGTAAAGTTCAAAAGAACGATTTTTGCAAATAAATAAATTATAAGTGTTTGACTTATAATTTGGACTTTTGGTTTATAATTAAAATTATAAATCAAATAAGTTAATACAGAGATTTATGAAAAGGAAGTTTTTATAAATAAATAGAAATGGAATTTATAAACGTTGTTTTATAAATTCGCAAATGACTTATTTTGATAAGAAAATTGTTGAAACCTATAAATGGAGTTATATTCACATTTTTGAATAGTGAATAATCCTTTGAATTAAAATGAATAAAAGGATGAAATTGTTAATGAAGTATATTCACGTTTTTGAATAGTGAATAACATGGTAAAGAAAAATGTTTAAAATGTGATATTTTAAACAGAATTAAAACGATCTAACGATGTTTTAAAATGTGTTATGATTCGAAACCATAGATTTCAACATTTATTGTTGAAATAGACGTTTTCGAGAAATAGAAGGAGATGATGGACTATAACACTGTTGTTATAGTAAATGATTTCCGAAAGGAAATATTTTGTATAGTATTGGGATTTATATATCTATTTTAATTTCGAATCCCTATACTAGTGATTTTGGGTTGTCGTAACGATGTTTTACGTAACATTCGTTTTAGCCCAAATAAATTTGTCTAAGAGCATGATTTCCTTAAAGAATGAAATATATACTTAATCTCGATTTAAGTATATTGAATATTTTCTAAGTGTTGAAAATAAATAAATAAAATTATGAATTACTTATAAATAAGTAAGTATGGAAATGTTTTCCAATATAAAGTGAATATTAGAGAATTTATCTTTTTGAAGATAAATTGAAATGAATAATTGAAATCGTATATGCATGGATATTTTGAATATAAATTCACTAAGGAATTTATAAAAGAAAGTGGAATTTGTATGAAAGTAAATATTGATTTATTTTTGAAGTATTGAAATTATATATATCTAGTGAAGATATTTTTGAAAATAAATAATTTGGAAAATTATTTGGGATCTGGTGATGTGTGCATATCCAGTGATAGTTCAATAACCTACTATCAATATTTCCCTTTGAATGGGTATTTGATGTGATTTGTTTGAATGTGAATGCTACACTTATTTTTGAATAAGCGCTCACTATTCGGGTTAACCGGGAAAGGACCATGGGGTCGTATAACCCATTCCGAATATGTGATACGTCGTTATAATTGCATTGAAGATCAGTG
The DNA here is from genome assembly GCA_030765085.1 of Allium cepa. Taxonomy (NCBI): domain Eukaryota; kingdom Viridiplantae; phylum Streptophyta; class Magnoliopsida; order Asparagales; family Amaryllidaceae; genus Allium; species Allium cepa. Next base: position 623,371,601 of record CM060928.1, read on the forward strand.
TTGAAGACCCGGTATTTGCGAGAGCGATAGGATGACCTGTCGATTTACTCTGCACGGAGTAGCTACGGTATAGAGTTCTCCATATGTGATGGTGAATCCGATCAGGATTGTGAATATCCGGATTGCAAGGACTTCTTTGTAAGTGCCTTCGGTTTTGTTCGAGTCCGGAACAGACTTGTATGGATTGTGTGTCTGACATTACAAGTTGAGATATAAAGCCGATTTCTTTCAAATATATTTATGTGGTGGCGGAGAATTTATTCTTTTAGCTTAACACCCTTCTCTGAGACGTACGAGCTCAGAGGTTATATAGTTGAAGTTATCAGCGATATATTCCCAATTTGGTAATGTGACATGCTGAGTGATGCTGAAATGATCATTGTGTTGATTATTGTGATAGGATCGTTTATTTGATCGTCTATCTTAGTGATCATTGTGTTGATCATTTGTTGACCCAAAGCATGGCTTTTGTATAAAGTATGTTTTTGTGGACGTGACTTCGTCGAACCTCACACCCCGGAAATGGTCAAAATAGGAAAGATGCAGCAAGGTTATGAGGGGTAGCACCCTTTAGGGTATGTACATTTCCTTCTGGATAGAGGTGGTATCATGGTATGGAGCCCAGATATTTAACCTATGTGGTTACTACAAATTTATTACTTTGTGGTTGTTGGTTTTCGGGATCCCGTGAGAAAGGTCGTTTACGATCGGGGAATGGCGTGCTCGTGTCAGTAGTTACCCAGTTAGGGGTAACCCGGCCTTGTGTTGGCAGAGTTCCGGTTTGGTTCTCGGGGATGTCTTTCCAGAGGCATTCTCATGTGGCAATGGAAAGTTCCTTGGCCTGACCATTTGTTGGAAATCCAAAGAAACAATACGAGACTTGTACGGTATTAGTTGTAGAACCTGCTATGGAATGTGGCGGTAACCTGCTATTGAACATAGTTAGCTATAGTAGGCATACGATAATGGTCGTATGTTGGCTAAGATTTATATTCTACTTCCGAAATAATTTTTCCTACATTATGCACTAGTAATAATATCAAATGTTATTTTAAATGCGTATCAAGCATCTTTGACTATCATAAGGAGAAATCTCCTCCGATTCTGCGTTTGCATGTGTGTGTGTGCGGGAGGCCTTATGGTAGTCTCATTTTTAAAAGCATTGCGAATTGAATTTAAAAATATTCCTCTATTTTGATTTTAAAGTTAAGTAAACTGTTTTGAGTTCTCACACCAGTCACATGACTGACTTGGAGTTTATTGTTTTCCTTCCTAAACTCTGGGTGCCCACCAATTTCCACACGGGCAGTCAAGAGTTAAGGTTTATCAGGATATTCTGGATATTCTGGAGTTGCTGGAGGCAAGATGGATGGCATGGCGTATTACTAGTCTATATAGTATTTCTTTTTCCATTGCACTGTTTGTTGTTGTTGTTGTATACTCTGATGATATGATTTGATGATGTAATGAAATGTATAAAATGTAATAACTGATATAGTTCTTTGTTTAAAGATTATTCATTTATTATTATATGTTGTTCCGCTGCGAATTGTGAGATTCTGATGTTGTTCTGCTGTTGTTTTTCTATTCCGTTCTATTTTCTTTATTTTCTATTCTCTTTTTCTTCTATTTTCTATTTTCTATGTTCTCTATTCTTTTTTTCTAGTATTTTAAAAATTCTCCATTTTCTATTCTCTCTAATTTCTAATTTCTAATTTTCTGTTTTCTCTCCTCCCTTCTTCTGCCTTTTTCTCTCTTTTCTTTTTCTTAAAACCCCTAAGGGTTCGTATTTTCGTTCATCTTGAATTAATCAATGGAGATTAGTGTCTATTCAAGGAGTACGGATTTACGGGTCTTTACAAAGTATGTTTCCATCTGTACAGAAAATGTTTTTGTTGTTCATAACATCTCTCATCTGCTCACTATGTTATTTGAATGGGTTTTTCAATTGGTATGTAGTTAGGTAATAGATGTGTTAAAAGCGTATATTGTTCTAGTATGATATTGTTAATATAAATGGATATACACATAATGGTTTTTTTAACAAATGATGAAGTTTTTGACTTTTAATTTTGTAGTTGCATAGCTTGTGATAGACATGGAATTCAAATATTTTTGAAAGCGGACATGATTCTACAAAGTGTATTTCGATTTAGGCGCATCTTATAGTGGTATGTTTACTAATTACATCTCCTCTTAACATCGTAATTTAAAGAGAGTGATAAATTCTAGAACATAAAAGCAGTATATTGGATCACGTATTTATTTTCCCAAACAATTAATTTAAGTAATATGGTGGTAAGGTGAAAGATAATATGCCTCTAATTTTTCTTTCCGTGTTCACTACTTCAATTTCAGTGCAAGAATTTCAAGAGCAAGCAGTTTGCAGTAAATAGCAGCAACACGCTTGTGGAACCTGAATGCGTAGAGTACATATCAGCACTAGCTGCAGGCAACCAAGCAAAGCTAATGTTGAGCGTCACTTCTGAGGAAGGATTATGTCCTTCAAATTTAGCATTAGCAATCGCTGCAAAATATACTGGTGGTCGTCTGATTTGCATGTGCAGTGCTCAAAATGCCGCTAACCAAATGAAGTCACAACTGGAAGGATTTGGGCTCGGAGATGAGGCAAACTTCAAAGTTGGAGGAGAGCTTTGTGAAATTATAAAAGAGTTCAAGAACATTGAATTTGCAGTTGTGGATAGTAAGATTGGAGATTGTGAGGAACTGTTGTTTGATATGGATATGAATCCTAATGGTTCAGTGGTTGTGTTGAGCAATTTGTTTCATCATCAGAGTGTGAAGAAGAAAGCATCATCTTCTTATGTCCGGTTAAAGAGGGGAACGAGTAGAAGGGAAGATGGAATGTTTGAGTCTGTTGTGTTGCCTTCTGGCTTCTGGATCTGTTGCTGGAATTTCTTCAGGTTTTGCATCCTTTATAATTATTGATATGTTATTTTATTATTATAAATGTGTAGAAGTATTTAGCTTTGTGTCCTTATTTATTATTAAAATCATATGAACTGTTTATGCAATGGTACTTAAGTAGAAAACACATTAAGCCCAAAGACAATCAATACATTGTTGTTGGCCTAGTTCTTGCTTAATGCATACCAGAATATGATTGCTTGGTGTAGACACATATTTTATGTAATACAAGCTTTCAGAAATTGCTTTTGGAAATGTTTGCATCAATGCTAATTGCTTGCCACAAATACCATCAACCTCTTCCTATAACAGCCATACATCACATTAACCCAGTCAATAATCCTCTGCAAGCATTACCACTCCCACTTACTTCCACTTTCACTTACCTACCTCTGACATACAACTTGCAGCACACATTCACAGTTCACATAGCTGCAGTTCATTCACAATTCATTCACTGCTTATTCATCTCTACAAACAACACTACCATTCTTATCCACTACTTACCACAGCCGCAACTACACCACTCCATCCACACAGACCAAACCCTCCCCCCCCCCCGCTACACAACTCCAGCCACTCTCTACGATACCACTACTCGACATTCAATCCATCTCCAACCATAACTGCAGCCTCATTTACATACTGTCGCAAACAGTTTCCATTGCCTCTGTCCAACGACCACCACAACATTTAATTTGCCACCGATCATCCTAGCCCTCTGTCTTCAACAAGCCACACTGTCAACCTCCTTGCATTCCATACCACAAACAGCTTCTTCAATACACAAACATATCAACCTGCACAAACATATCAAACATACCACATCAAAACTTCACCGCATATACCACTCATCACTGCACCAGACATACAACCCCAAACAACTGCAACTCCAGTGACCTTTGTTGCTTCGACTGACATATAAAATTGCCATCCATCAACAGTGCATTATCTACTCCCACGGCCTGTTCTCCACCCTCACAAAAGCCTAATCATCACTTGCTTTTTGCCCAAACAACCATTACTACATAACCAAACTTACTGCACTTCACTGCCTCTCCAATCACTACTGCCATTCATACTACACAAACTGTTGCAATTTTCATACAACCATTTCTGCCAAAACCCACCTTCCTTCCCAAACAGAGTCATCACTTCACCCAGCCCAAAACTTCTGCTTTGACCATCACAACTTCCCTTAACCGATCCTTAAAATCACGCAACTCAAACTCGACATCAACCACGAACAACATGGGTTTTGATACATCATTTTGCTATTGTTTGGATCCTTTTGGAAAGCATGATTGTGGTAATCTCTGAGACCCTGTCATAATATTGTCTTGCCATTATTTTTGCTAGTCTAATATTGTTTTCAGTAGAAACTCATGATAATTGATCTAATTTTCTTCAACGAAATATACTAAGTACACCATTTTCCTTAACTAATTAATATTAGCTGGTGGATCGAACACTTATTGTTGCTAAACATCTAATAAGAGCATCACCTAAAGAGCTTCATCGTATTTCTGGTGATCTTATTTGAGCATTAATTCATATGCATTGTTAAGATGTGACTGTTGAAGGCAAGGAAGTATCAGCTGAATAAAAAAGGCAAAAAACCCTGGTTGCTTTGACGTAGCAAGTGGGTAGTTTATGAACTTAAGCAATTATGTACACCATCAATTAAGCCACTGCATGTAGTAGTTAATATTATATCATGTCATTTTCGACCATTCTATCGACCAAAATAACTTCACCTAACACATCTATCATGGTGGCACTTTCTTGTAAAGTTAATCAAATGTGAGGAGGAAGAGTGTATACCTTTCTGTGTTAGGTGCCAGATTAGATTGCCTTGTCCCTAAGCTATCAAGGATTTGGTTTTTAATTTGTTTTATACTATTATTCATAGGATTTGGACTAGTCAAAAAATTTACAACTTGTATATCGTAATACATACATCTGGTTATATTACGAGAATCTTGAAGCATCTTTAAATTCATTGGAGCATCCAATACTGAATAAAACTTCAACTCAGTCTGTACTCCCAGCTAAATACAAGTTTTGATCATTGTGCCAAAGCTTGTAGCTCTATAAAAAATTTCCTCTGTTTGTTGGTCAGAAAAAAAATAACGTCTGCAGATTATTTGTACCAAAGGTTTGTGGTATGTTGGTTTTGTAGCTAACGCACAGCCAAAATATATTTTACTTAAGACCGATATGATGTTTCTTAGACTTGGTGTGCGCAAGTATATTAGCTATTGATTTCATGTTGTTCGTGAATTCATAGTTTGGAGAACTGGTACAACAAAATATTGCTCTTATTGACTGGGAATCTAAAGAATGCCAAAATCGCTGTTGATGCGCTATCTATTTGGTATTTCTCTTTTGCTGATTTTCTTAACTATGGATCCGAAAGGTTTGTAAGTAGTTTTTATAACCATTTCTTCTATTCAACTGGGTTTATACAGCATGACCATAAATGGATGGGAAATGATGATTCCCTTGGCATTCTTTGCTGGAACTGGGTAAGTTCTTATTAATATTTGTCACTTCACAAGTAAATAGGACAAATTTTATAACTGCATGTATTCAAAGAAATATATTTACACACGCCACTTTTCCTTGTCCATTTAAAATTACAGATTCTGGACAACTATTATAAACCGAAACAGAAAAATAGTGTTTGTTGGCTAGTTAAAATGCATCATCATCACCCTAATGATTAGCAACTTTATTTCCCCTGAGCAGAGTGCGCGTTGCAAATGAACTCGGTGCTGGAAATGGAAAAATGCAAGATTTGCTACCATTGTCTCTGTTCTGAACTCTACCTTAATCGGTGTATTCTTCTGCATATTGGTGATTGTTCTTCGTGGTAAAGTTGCTCTTATTTTCACAACGAGCTCAGAGGTGCACGATGCTGTAGACAATATTTCAGTTTTGTTGGCATTAACAATTCTATTAAACAGTGCTCAACCTGTTCTTTCTGGTAAGCACTTCTTCAATGCAACTAAATTTCCTTTACTTGCATATACTATATACTGCAGTTATCGGAAGTGAAATAACCACATACATATCCATGTATTACTGCAAGTCCATAACCATTGTTCTTAACACCTGTCACATAAATGTGTGCATAACATATGCTGATTATAAATTACAATATTTACTGTTTTTTCAGGTGTGGCTGTTGGTTCAGGATGGCAAGCAATGGTCGCATATGTAAACATTGGAACATATTACTTAATTGGAATCCCCGTGGGTATATTTATGGGATTGATCTTCGACTTTAGAGTTTTGGTATGATTCAGTTCCATATTATGGGTATGATTAAGCGGAGTTTTGGAGTTGTGGTTGTGACAGTGCAGTCTTAATTATATTGAATTTGAAAACCATGTAATATCAAAGAAACGTAACTTCCCAGAGTTTTCTATAGCATATACACCACATCAGCGTACCTACATTCTTTCGTTAAGATGTGATTCTTAGGTTCTAATTATTTTTTAGTGGTTGTACCGGCTCTAGATCCTTATTGAGTGAACCAGATAGCCAAGTTATAAACAGTAAAGGTGAACAAATTTCAAGTGTATGGTTTTGATAATATTGTAGTATAATGAGTCATATTTAACATATCACTATAATATATAGAAGAGACATAGGATTGATATCTAAATTGAGCTCACATCCTCCTAGCACCAGACCTTGTTCTCCCAACTTAGTAGTTGGATTCCCATGTCCACTGACATTGTTTTTGATCTTTTGAACTATTTATTTTCAAACTTTGAAAAAAGAAAATGGAAGTACATTTTCCCTAGCCGACTCTCTATGTTGCAACTTAAAATGGGAGATTAATATTATTATGATTTTGCAGAGTAACAACAAGATTTGTCTACTCTCAGCTCAACCTAAGCTGCACTTCTCTTCATTAGTATTAAGAATGGATAAAACTCTACAATCTGCTGTGTAGGTATGGAAAGAATAGTTCACTTTGGATAGATCAAAAGAATAATTTTATGGTGGAATTTTCAAAATTTTGATGTATCAGACAAATATTTTGACAACCAATTACAGCTATGTGATTTGTTGTATCATTTTGATGTATCTGACAACTGCTAGCATAGTTAATTACTTTTATGAATGAAAATATATTTATCATAATGTTTGATGATATAATCTTCGTGTTGTGTTTTTATTTGTTACATGCTGAATTACATATTTGCAATACGATATTTAATATAACAGTAAACATTTTGAAAATCTTTTCTTTTGCTAGCAATCTCAACTCTAATGGCAAATGAAGAGGCTGAAACTGGCAATGATGTAGCATGCTCAACTCTAGTTGCTCTGCTTCGTCTACTTGCTAGCAAAAAAGCATTTAACAACATTTCTCTGAGGCACCATTTGTTCTGCATTTGGCAAATTGTTGCCGGGAGGTTAGAATCATTTTTCCTTCATACTTCTTTCTGTTGCTAGTGATTTGACACAGTATCCTTGTGCATGTCTAATATATGGTATATTCATTTTAGGTATAGATAATGTTTTCTAATACAACGAAGATAATTCGACTTTACCATGATGATGCATTGCCTTTTATTTTCCAAACATATTTTACACTGGTGTGTTTCATTTTATTCCATTTTACATCCCAAACAAGTCAAAAAACTAATATAATTTATATTTTAATTATATTTCCCATACAGTCACATTTCTTGCTTTGAGTGCTAATTTGGATCTAGCACTTATTGGGTGCTTAAGACATATATGTTAGCTTTCACTGTACGCATTGCACAACAATATATAATAAATCATTATGTTGCCTTTAGAATTCATTTTTCACTGATTTTTAATTGTTACTGTTTTTTTTTTGTGAAGTACAATATGTGAATTGTTTCTCAGGCCACCAGGATCTTCTATCAAAGTAGAAGAGCCTGAAAATTTAGCATATAACAATAGGCAGAATGTGCACAATGGGATTGATCTGGACCTTGCTAGTTCAGTTTCTGTTGATGCCCCAAACCATATGGATGAAAATGAGCTTCCTAATGCTTCTGTTACCAACCAAAATATTGATGAAAATGAGTCAAGAATGACTGCTAGCATGGGTAGTATAGTTAAGTTGAATAAAGACGATGATGTTGTTAAGGAAATGTAATGCACTGCTGATTCAAAAAGGAATGAAAAAGTTCAGATTATTAAACAAGAACAAGCTCCAGTTTCTATATTGAGAAATGAAGAAGAGGTAACTGGGAAAAGGAAGAAGGAATAGAAAAACGACAAGGAAAAGAAAAGAAAACGGGAGGGGAAATCTGGTGAAAAAGACCGCTCTAATGATCCAGAGTATTTGGAGCGCAAGCGTCAGAAGAAGGAGAAGAAGAGAGTAGAGAAAGAGATGGCAAAGATGAAGAAATCTGCAGAAAATGATGTGGCTGAGTCATCCAGAAAATTGGAAGAGAATACTGGACAAAACATACCAGTAGTTAAGGAAACAAGTTCGGTTCCAAAATTGAAGATAAGAATAAAAAGAAATGTATAGGTGAACATTAGCTACATTAAGAATAAAAAGCGAAGTGTATGTGTTTTGTTTTATGAAGGAGGTGGAGCAGCAAATGTTGGAGGTCGATGCTGTTACAGATGACAGAAATCAATGTTGTAAATGAAGGTGAAAATTTGTAAACCAAAGCAGAATTTGTAAATGATAATGAAATAATCTTTTAATTTTTTGTGTATGTTTTTTTCTTTTAAATATATATATATATATATATATATATATAAAGATTACCAATTATATATATATATATATAGAGTCTATTTGAGTACTGTAATAATGATTTCTGAAGGATTAGTTTGCATCGGTTGTTATAAAAAACCGATGCAATAGAGGGATTAGTTTGCATTGGTTTTCAACAACAACCGATGCAACAAGTTTCTTTGTTGCATCAGTTTTCATTACAACCGATGCAACATGGGGGCGGTGTTCAAGCAATAAACCATGATATTTTGCATCAGTTGTTAGTAACAACCGTTGCAAAAGGGACCTTTTTGCATCGGTTTCAGAACTGATGCAAAAGTGTTAAGCCTGTTGCATCGGTTGCATATGCATCGGTTGCTGAACTGATGCAAAAGGGGGGTAAACAACCGATGCAAATGGCCTGTTTTGTAGTAGTGAGGGAAAGAAATAAATTTTCCCTTTCCGTTACCTCCTTTTATCTAATAGAAATAAAACGCATTTATTTAAAAACGTTCAAACCATAAATTAGTGACGTTTTCTTCCACTTAAATAAACGCCATCTAAATATTTAGTGCTTGCCTTTTTCTTTCCCTGAACCAACGCACTCACATACGAAATTTATTGCCACTTCGCTACTCTAAATTCATGCAAGTTATTATAAGATAAGGTAACGTTCGAAATCAAATATCATTCTGTTTCCTCAGCTATCAAAGGCCAATTCTCTCATTTAAAAACGTTGCAATAAATTTGTCCAAAATTCTATTCCGTTCAAGGATAAAATAATTGCTTGCCGCCTTAAAATTCCAATCAACAAATCAAGTGCTTGCATGCCTGTTTTGGTTACTCAAAATTTTCGCAAGCTTCACCTAAATACTGGAAACGTTGCATTTTTGCTTCACCTCATTTTTAGCTCTGTTAATAAACGTAAATGGAAGCAACTTATTTCTTACCTGTGTGAACGAAATTACTAGATCTCAAAAGAAAAAAAATCATGCAGCTTCCTATTTTATAACACGTTCGGAATGTTCAATTATTTTCTACCCTTTTTTTTCCTCATAATCCAAGTAATAAAAACCCACGCACCCTTTTTATTGCATTGAAATCATTTATTTCAAAATGTGACTTGCCGTTTTCTCTACATATTGATTTGCAAACAAACAAAATTCCTTGACCATAAAACTTGCATGCTTTGATTGCGCATCTTATTATTTCCTTGCGTACAAAGCAACGAAAATATAGCACCTATAAAAACTATATACGTCCCTAGATTTGCCGTTTATAGGCAAATGAGATTTCTTGCCATAAAATAAAACACGCATAGCTCATTTATAAATACCTGTCACAAACATATTTCTTTACCTCATCCTTGGACTTCATCTCCTAGCTAGCATTTGTGGAGCTTCAGGTAATGACAGTAACATCTTTTTCCTTCTTCCTTTTATTTTTCTTTCCTTTGTCTTCTTTTTGTTTCACTCGGCTGCCACCACCTTGGACTGCAACCCCACTACCTTCCCCTCCTCTACGATCTAGCCGTCACTACTGCCGAGCCTATCCCATATTTTTCCATTCGAGCCCACCTATACTAGGTTATCACTGCATACGTGCACTTCATGTTTGAAAATAAGTGTAGCAAGCATGAATTAGGTTGTCATATATATTTATTTTGTTGCTTTGGCTGAGTGATAGAAAACAAGAGAGAAAATAGACTAGCAAAGGAGAGAAGTAGAGAAAAAAAGAAAGAAAAAAACAAAACATCTTAATTTCTGATGTTAATAATATAATATCAATTCATGATACAAAATGCATGCGTGCATGCTTTTTGATAGGCAGGGCTGTGCCCTCTTGTAGCAGTAATAGCAAGTGAATCTTGATAAGTACAAGTGTATAGGAAGGCAAAAATTATTCCAAGTAATATTTGAAAAAAAAAAGGGAAAGAAAGTAATGTGCATGCGTTTAATTTGGACAGGTTTTAGCAGTGACTTCATAAATCCTTACTACCTTGAACACTTTCCTTTTCAATAAGTTGTGCCTCCTGTACTTAAGTTAGATAGTATGTTCACCACCTTTGAAATGTTTTAGCCACTGAGTGGAATATGCGTGCATGTTTCAGATAGGTGACCAAGACTAGATGTTACGTGACGTGCCAAAAAAAATATTTTATATATTTATAAATTTAAAATAATGGGCGGGCTGAGTTTGTTTTGGATTGAGCCGGGTGGTGGAGTGGTCGAGCTTACGGGTCAAAGTTCGTCCCTTTTTGTTTCATATTAAAATTTTACTTGGCTTGACGTTTAAATTAATTCGTTTCCTTTTCAAAAATAAAATCTGGTCGCAGCCTCCGCATCAGTTTGATCGTGCTTCTGTACGTTTTCTTTTTTTTCAAGTATTACCATCGTTTGGGAATCAAATTTTCTGCAGCATTAAGGTGAGTATTTCTCACCAGACAAACATACCTATATATCTGTGAATTTATCACAAGTGTAATTGTAAATTTATTTTATTAAATTTTATCTGCCTGTGATATAAATGTATGATGTTAAACCCCATTATTAATTGACACATCATCAGTTGTTTATTTATTGTGATATTATTGCAGTTATACTATTTAATGCTTATTTACTGTTAATCACACTGCAAGTTCCCTGTAAATTTGAGATCGTTATAGGCTGAAATGAAAGACCTGAACGATAATTATTTATCCATTTAATTATTTAATTATTTATTATTTTAACTTGGGATTGCGGTTTGAAATGATAGAACCCGGGTTTTCCTTGTAAATTGCGGATTGAAATGATATATATCCGTATCATTTGACCTAGGCTAGAAAACTATATACAGACCCGTGGTTTATACAATATTTTTCTGAAATGTTTTAAAAATAGTTTTAAATGGAAAGTTTATAATATTCTGGTTTAAAATGTATTTAAAGGATTTTATAAAATTTATAATAATTTTTGAATGAGTCAAAAAGTTAAATAAATGAAAGTCTAAGTAAGATTTTGGAATATAACTTATTTTGGGAAATTCTGAATTTTTGTTAAAAGTGAGATTTTAGTTAAGTAAAATAATTGATAATAAGTTATATTTGGGGATTTAAAAATTTAATTGTTAAGTTAATAATTTATTACAGCACTAAAATGCTGTCTTTTGTAAATGAACTGTTTTAACCTATGACTTTAGGTAGCAATTTTATAAGTGCTACGGAAACTGAATTTTGATTGTTTTAATAAAATTTAATTGAAATAATCTTTGGGAAAAGGCTTAAATTTTGGAATTTAATATGTAATTAATAAAATTAAGGAATTGACTTTAAATGGTTTTGAATGGAAGAATTTAACTTTTAAACGTAAGTTGAAAGGCAATTAAAACCTAAATAAATTAAATAGATTTAAATGGTATTTTATAAAATGACTGATGTTTAAATAAATGATGTTTGAAATGATACTATGATATTGAAAGGTGTTTGAAATTTATTTTGATTTTTTTTAGTATCAATACCATTTTTGAAAGTTGTAACCACGGGTTATAATAACGTTTGGTTGTTAAAGAGACCGGGATTGGATATGGGCATACTCTCTGTCGATACCGAAAACCACTTTGACAACCGTGTACGCGGTGGAGATTCCAGAATGAAGTAGGATGGTGGTGACGTTTTCTTTGAGGTAAATACATGGACCCGACTCCTGTGAGTTGGCAGAAGGTGGCTAAAACAGGAGCGATTGACAGATTAATGAGGTAGCACCTCTGATCGGACGCACTTCTTCGTATGCCATTCTATTACTTTTGTGATTGTTTAGCGCGCACCTTTGATTTGGGAGTGTTGTTCGAGGTGGGCGGTAGCTGCGTGCTACGCGTTTCCACTGGTCCGGAAGCGTAATTGGTATGTCTACCCTGGCATTGCCTAGTTGTGTCGTGTCACCTACCATAGCGAGCCCTGTACGAGTTTGATTTGTGTCGTACCTATGGAGTATCTTCTCGTAGTCTCCCGATCAGGAGACATGAAGGTACTGTATAGACTATTGGCATTATGTGTATTACAGGCTATATGGGTAATCCCTTAATGCTATTTTAAAGTAAGTTTATTTTACTAATAGACATTATTATAATAGCGAATATTACTACATAGTAAATAGTTTAACGGATCCTTAGAGGATGGGCGGTCCCAAGCATCCTTTAAGTTACTTGCTCTATACTACAGTACACTTGAATTAGCTTACACTATATAAGTATGTATGTCCTGACTCGAGTGTTTATGTTTTATTTTACGCTCGGGTCAGCTTGAGTTGCAGTTCAGCTTTCATCCCGGAGCTAGGATTTCTGTAGATCTTTCAAGCTGCCGGCAAACTTTCAGTCCGTTATCTTATTTATGTAATCAAGACTATAGGATATTTGGATTTTCTATTTATGTTTTAAACTATATTTGAGATTAAAGACTATGTAATGTTTATTTGTGTGAGACTATTTTTAGTGGCTTCATGAACCACTAAGTATTTTAAATTCTGCTGCGAGTTTTCTGGTATATGTGTCTGTGATTCTGTGGTTTGATTTCATTTGCTCCTAATTTATTTACAATCTATTGTTTTGAACTATTCAAGCTTGACATGTTTTAAATTTACTGTCGAATTTGAATGGTACAAAATAGTGGGCTGTTACACTCTGCCAACTCCAAAAACCACTTTAACAACTGTGTACGTGGTGGAGATTCCAAAATAAAGTAGAATGTTGCTACGATCCTATATGAGGTATATACGTGGACCCGACTCCGGTGAGTTGGCATAAGGTGGTTAAAACAGAAGCAATTGACGGTGCAAGTGAGGTAGCTCCTCCGATCGGGAACACTCCATCGATACTATATTTTGACTTTGTGATTGATTTGGTTGCCACTTTTGATTTTTTGATTTGCGAGTGTGGCTCGAGGTGGGCGATAGTGGCTGTTACGCGTTACCACCAGCCTAGAAGTGTAATTGGTATATCTACCCTGGCAATGCCTAGTTGTGCTGTGTCACCTACCCTAGCGAGACCACTATGAGTTTGTTTTGTGTCGTACCTATAGGGTATCCTCTGGTAGCCTCCCGTCTGGAAGGACGACGGTACTGTATAGACTATTAGCACTATAAAGTGTGTTAAGGTGGAAAATGTATTGTAACAACCCTGAATTTTGAACAATTTAAAAATGAAAATATTTAATTAATTTTAAATATTCGAATGATGATTGACTTGAATTTCAAATTTTCAGTATAAATTGGCGAGTAAATTTTAGAATTTAATCTATTGAATATTGAATTTGTATTAAAAATTCGAACTAATGACTTAGAAAAAATAATTTGGATACAAGAATTATTATTTGTGTAAATTTATAAATGGATGGTTAGTTTAATAACATTTTCTTTAGCTTAAATAAAAAGGAATAAAATTTTAATAAAGAAATACACATAGTTAAAAAAATTCAAACAACAAAATCAAACAAAACAAAGTAAAGAAAATGATTATACAAAACAAATTGGATTTAAAATGAAAAAAAATATGAAAAAAATATATAAAAAAATAATAATAGTATAATAACAAACAAAAAAAGAGTACGCTGCTACTTATCAGCTGTAAACACGCCTTAACATATGCCGTAACCCACGCAAAAACACGTCTCTCCCCTACTCTTTTATACCCGTCCACTTTACCTTTCTCATTCAAAACCCTAAACAAATTAAACCAAGAAAAAAAAATGGCGGCCTCGTTTCTTCGTCCCCCTTCCAAAATTAGGGTTATTCAAAATTGAAGGCGCCGGCGACAACTTCGTTCGAGTTCGTTCTTCCTTCGTCAACTTCGCTCGCATCTTCCTGTTCGTTCGTCTTCAAGCTCGCGTGCTCCTCGTTCGACTAAGGTGAGTAATTTAATTTACTCACATCTATTCAAACTTGATGTTTTTGGTTGTGATCAATTTCGTGACCCTACGACCTGAGTCGATTTGATGAAGTATTCTCTGGTTTTTGGATTATACGGCTTTGATTTCCTTTGACTTTGCCCAACTTTTGATTTCGTGAATTTAATGCTTTTGCTGGCTTCGGCCTTTGCTGTTGTAGCTGCCGAGTACTCTGGTGGCTGACTATTCTGTAGCATATCTTTGATTCATTTGTGTTTGTTCATTCATGATGGCTTGTCCAGTTTTTGTTACTTGTTTAACTTGATTTGGTGCCATTCACTTCTGCACTGTGTCTTGTTTGATTTTGATGAAGTGTTACTGCATGTTACTTGAGTTGTTTTGAATGTGGTCTTTGATGTTATACCTGTTAATACTTGAGGCAAATTATATATCCCAGTTCACTGGACTTGGTCGCTTGACGCATTTTATGCACATGCTCTGGCCAGTTGACTGTGATTTCCTTAGGCTACATACTTTAGTTTGGTTGCTAGTTAACCATCTATTCGAACTATTATTATTATATCCTAAGCAGTTATAAATTTGGGAAAAGATTAATGGTAGCCATTCACAATAGTGTAAGTGGAAATATTTACTTGTATGCATCACGTATCCTGCCCTTACACAATATATTGCTGTGAACTTTCATTTTGTTGCACTGTATTGTGTTATTATTAGTATGAATGCAAAGCCTTGGTTGCCAGGCCATTTGCGTTTTGGCCAAGCCACATTAGTTTGGAAATTGTTATAGATATGTAGTAGTGATACCCTATTTCTGCTGTCGACCTGAGTTGTAGCTGCTGTCCACTGAGTTGATCATTGAAGTGATACTTCATTTATGTCTCCCTGTATATGTCATGCAGTTTGCTCTAGTTCCCTGTCTTGCTCATAAGTGGTATTCTTATTTATGTCTTCACTTATGCTTGTCTAGTCTGGTGCTTGTACATTTTTAAATTTTGATGCATTTCAGTTTTGTTAGCTTCAGGATGTACATGTAAGTTTCGAAAATCTGGAGAAAAAAAATGGGTAGTTTGACATGTTGAGTATTTAAATTTTTGGCATGTTTGAGTTTTGGAAGTTTGACATGCTTGAGTTTTGAAAGTTCAAAAAAAAATCTGGGTAATATGCTGCTGTCTGCATGACTTTCATGTACAATTGAAATGAAAACATACCTTTGCAGTTTTGTCTATGGATTGGCTTGGAAGTTTTATGTTGTTGCAGTGAGTAACATTTTAAAATTTAAGCATATAAATCTTTTACATGATAACAAGCTTGTATGAATTATGCTTCTTGATCACGTTGGCTACTGCATATTTGTGGTTGTGTATCAGTTCTTGGCCATCCCTTGTTATGCTTTGAACTTGACTGTTGGTTTGGGTCTGCACATCCGTGTGCCTCCTCTGTTGCGTTGTGCTTCCCCTGTGTTGCCATATCTTGGCTGCGTCTGGACTTACCTTTGGTTAATTGCATGTCCACTTCGTTGAAATACTTATTCCAGTGGGCCATGCCTTGTGCACTTGGTCATTATTGTTGCCCAGACTTTTCCTTGGTTTTGCTGTTAACCTTGGTTTAGCTTCGCAGTTGTGTTGAGTCACTGACTTGACCTCTGCAGCTTTAATTTCTGTTAGTTTTTACTGTTGTGACGATTTCTATTTCATTACGATAGTGGCGAGGCAGTGCACGCAAGCGTGAACTGCAGCCACACGAAGTTAACATTTTAAAAATATGGCGAGGCCGTACATGCGTGTGTGTACTGCAGCCCTACCAAATCTAATGTTTTAATTGATGTTTTCTATTTGATGAAAATTGTTTTATGTTGCCAATTCAATATATTTTGAATCGATTTTGATGATTTTGTTGTTAATTGCCGTTTAGGCAGATTTTGATTGTTTTCTAAATTATCTTCATCAATAATCCCTTCATCTATCCTCATTGATAATCTGAATCTACTGTTGTATGGTTTAACACTGTTAAGTGTTATATTTACCGTTATCCGATTTCTTGTTAAAGGATCGGATAGGTAAATTTATATTTGACTGTCGTCTAATTGTTGTTTGATTATTATTGCCTCTATGCACTAATAACTGAGTTTGAATTAGACTGACCTGTGTATTATTTTCTTTTGAATATAATACTCGGGTCAGACCGAGTATTTTACAGCTTGAAGATTTTCAGGCCGCGAAGTTAGAGAGAGTTGGGGAAATTGCTTCACTTTAGCTTTTCGAAGAATTTTTTGTACTTAAAGATATATTCCGCTGTATAAAATTTAATGCATTGTACAAACTCTGATATATGTAAGAAAAATTCATTCTTGTGAAATATTAATATTATTATAATATTGTTGTGATTCTGTGGCTGATTCTGTTTAAACTCTATAAACTGAATAACAATCCGTCATTTTGAACGTCTCAAGTTGGTTTAATTACCGACTGGGGGCGGTCAGAACGGCGGGTCGTTACAAAAGTGGTATCAGGGCTTTGATTTACACAAAGCTTAGTTTATGGCGTTTAATATGAATAGTTACTAGAATCAATGTAAAGAAAACGTTTTCCAAAACTAAAGAATGTATAAAATTGTTTTCTTTGAAAAATAAAAGGTATTTTGAAAATTCAAATCATTTTCGAAAATTCCCCTCTTTAAATTTAGGTTTGCGAAAGTTTCTCTTCGGTAATGTCTCCTTAGATTTGAGTCCCGATCATTCGAAAAAAACCCATTATCGAATTTGCTAAGATTTATGAAAAATAAAATATAAGTTAAGTGAATTAATGAATTGGTTCAAATCAAATATTTTGAATATCTCCAAAGTAATAATTGGGAAATAAAATGACATGGTAATTTAGTTATAATCAAGCGGATTATTGAACCGTGACTCGGGAATTTGATTCTGAATTCTTTGAAAATTGATTTCAAATGTTTTGAAGAATGATTTAGTAAATAAATGGATTATAAGTATTTAACTTATAATATGAACTTTTGGTATATAACTGAGTTATATAAATTGAATTGAATTAATAAAAAGATTATAAATCGAAATTTTATAAATAGAAAAGGAATTTATGAAGATTGTTTATAAATTCGAAATCAAATGAATTTGATAAGTAAATTGTTGTAGCTTATTAAAGGAGATATATTCGTGATTTTGGACAGCAAATTATTCTTTAAGTTAAATATTGTGATAGTAAATGTTGGTTGGGAATTTTATCCACGATTTTGGACAGTGGATAACCTTTTAAATAAAAAGTGTAGAAACACTGAATTGATTAAATAAGTATATTCACGATTTTGGACAGTGAATATATTATTAACTAAAACAGATATGTTTTAGGTAAGTGATATTATGGAATGAAGTTAATTGTTTTAAAGATGTTTTAAAATGCATTAACTATCGAATACATAGATTTCAACATTCAATTGTTGAAATAGACGTTTTTGAGAGAAATAAAAGGAAACGGTGGACTATAACACTGTTGTTATAGTAAATGGTTTACAAAAGGAAATGTTTTGTATAGTATTGGGATTTATATATCTATCTTAAATTCGAATCCCTATACTAGTGAATTTGAGTTGTCGTAATGATGTTTTACGCAACATTCGTTTTGACTCAAATAAATGTGTTTAAAAGAATGCCTTCCTTAAAGAATGGAATATATACTTAATTTTGATTCAAGTATATTGAATATTTTCCAAGTGTTGAAAATAAATGGATTTGTGAATTACTTATTATTAAATAAGTATGGAAATGTTTTCCAATAAGAAATGAAAGGTTTGAAATTTTATCTTTTAAAGATAAATTGGGAAATGAATATTTGAAATTGGTTTCAAATGGTTAAGTGTGGAAAAAAAATATCTTCTAAAGATATTTTTGAGAAATGTGAACAATTAGTTCAACTTGAATTTTTCAAAAACGATTGAATCTTGAGTTAAATTGAGTTTAACTTTGACACCAAAAACAATATAAGTTGAATTTTGAATTTTGGATAGTCGATTGGGATTGTATGTCTAACATTGTGAATTGATGACATAGCATTTGATCTCTATTAAATATATATCTATTGGTGGCGGAGAATTTATTCTTTTAGCTTAACACCCTTCTCTGAGACGTACGAGCTTAGAGGTTATATATCGGTAGACATCAATTATGTGTTGAGAATTGACGATGTAACGTGAAATCCAAATCGAATGTGAACTCGATAATGAATCGGATTATGAATGAGAATTAGGTTTGAGATAACCTTAAAATTTTCAAATCGATTTAGAGGAAAATTTTAAACGAGATGGAAAATTTTGGAATCCTCTATTTGTTATGAATGTGAATTGAGTTTTCGTAATTTATATATGTGAATGTAATAATTCGAAAACCATCAGTTTGGAAAGTCATTATTATGAAAATCCTGTGCAAGTTTACATAGGTATGATATGTACGAAATGTGAAATGAAGTACTATATGTATATGACATGTTTTCTAAAACTGAGGATATGGAAATGTACCTTCCATTTATAACTTGTGAAGGTGATTGGAACTCGGCGTGAGTGTCCATTGGAAATCGTAGCTACGTAGAATTTCCATTAGTGGAATGTCCATTGGGACTGGAATCCCCCACGATGGATCATCGTGTTGGGATTATGTGAATTGATGCAGGCGTAATTCGTGGGGCGTGATGCCTACAGTTACAAGCGATTCCACTGGGATAGTGGCGCAACCGCCGCGTAAACTGCGATCTAGAGGCCGAAGCGTAATTTGAGGGGCGAGATGCCTACGGTCGCGAGCGCTTCTACTGGGATAGTAGCGTAACCGCCGTGTGAACCGCGATATATGGCAACAACCATGGCGAAATTCAAGAGAGATGTGAAATCTACAGTTACAAGCGATTCTACTGGGATAGTAGCGTAACCGCCGGGTAAACTTTGATCCATGGGAGAACGTGCTTTCCATATCCATTTTTAAAAGAATTTTTAAAAAAAGTATTTTCACTGAGAGTTGAAATAAGTATATTTAGTACTTGGAGATTTTTAGTCCTGTGCCTGGCCAGCGTATGCCTAATGTCTGTAAGAACGACGATAGACTTGTTAAACTTTGAGTTAGCAAGTATTTTCAAAACCTTGAATAGAAAATAAATAGTCTGAAATTAGAATTACATAATTCCAACCTAATGAATTAAGGAAGAAGATTTTTAAAATATCTTGAAAGCACACAGCTTTGGAAAAGATGTAATATGCAAATATCTAGCATGAAGAATTTCAAGTTTAAAAATCTGAGTTTCGTAAGTCGAAAATTTTGGTAAAAGACTTTTGCGTCTTGATTGTAGAAATCGATGAATAAAGCTAGTGAGATAAAATAAATGGAATGAATCCTATATTTATTTATGAGTTTCGAACTTGGTAAAAAAAACTGTGTAGGGTATAAATATCGGTGAGATTTTAGCAATCGTTTTTCCTAATTTGTAATTTCGGGACGAAATTCTTTAAGGAGGGAAGATTGTAACAACCCTGAATTTTGAACAATTTAAAAATGAAAATATTTAATTAATTTTAAATATTCGAATGATGATTGACTTGAATTTCAAATTTTCAGTATAAATTGGCGAGTAAATTTTAGAATTTAATCTATTGAATATTGAATTTGTATTAAAAATTCGAACTAATGACTTAGAAAAAATAATTTGGATACAAGAATTATTATTTGTGTAAATTTATAAATGGATGGTTAGTTTAATAACATTTTCTTTAGCTTAAATAAAAAGGAATAAAATTTTAATAAAGAAATACACATAGTTAAAAAAATTCAAACAACAAAATCAAACAAAAACAAAGTAAAGAAAATGATTATACAAAACAAATTGGATTTAAAATGAAAAAAAATAAGAAAAAAATATATAAAAAAAATAATAGTATAATAACAAAAAAAAAGAGTACGCTGCCTTACTTAACAGCTGTAAACACGCCTTAACATACGCCGTAACCCACGCAAAAACACGTCTCTCCCCTACTCTTTTATACCCGTCCCCTTTACCTTTCTCATTCAAAACCCTAAACAAATTAAACCAAGAAAAAAAAATGGCGGCCTCGTTTCTTCGTCCCCCTTCCAAAATTAGGGTTATTCAAAATTGAAGGCGCCGGCGACAACTTCGTTCAAGTTCGATTCTTCCTTCGTCAACTTCGCTCGCATCTTCCTGTTCGTTCGTCTTCAAGCTCGCGTGCTCCTCGTTCGACTAAGGTGAGTAATTTAATTTACTCACATCTATTCGAACTTGATGTTTTTGGTTTTGATCAATTTCGTGACCCTACGACCTGACTCGATTTGATGAAGTATTCTCTGGTTTTTGGATTATACGGCTTTGATTTCCTTTGACTTTGCCCAACTTTTGATTTCGTGAATTTAATGCTTTTGCTGGCTTCGGCCTTTGCTGTTGTAGCTGCCGAGTACTCTGGTGGCTGACTATTCTGTAGCATATCTCTGATTCATTTGTGTTTGTTCATTCATGATGGCTTGTCCAGTTTTTGTTACTTGTTTAACTTGATTTGGTGCCATTCACTTCTTCACTGTGTCTTGTTTGATTTTGACGAAGTATTACTGCATATTACTATGTGAATTTTTTGAATGTGGTCTTTGATGTTGTACCTGTTAATACTTGAGGCAAATTATATATCCCAGTTCACTGGACTTGGTCGCTTGACGCATTTTATGCACATGCTCTGGCCAGTTGACTGTGATTTGCTTAGGCTACATACTTCAGTTTGGTTGCTAGTTAACCATCTATTCGAACTATTATTATTATATCCTAAGCAGTTATGAATTTGGGAAAAGATTAATGGTAGCCATTCACAATAGTGTAAGTGGCAATATTTAGTTGTATGCATCACGTATCCTGCCCTTACACAATAGATTGCTGTGCACTTTCATTTTGTTGCACTGTATTGTGTTATTATTAGTATGAATGCAAAGCCTTGGTTGCCAGGCCATTTGCGTTTTGGCCAAGCCACATTAGTTTGGAAATTGTTACAGATATGTAGTAGTGATACCCTATTTCTGCTGTCGACCTGAGTTGTAGCTGCTGTCCACTGAGTTGATCATTGAAGTGATACTTCATTTATGTCTCCCTGTATATGTCATGCAGTTTGCTCTAGTTCCCTATCTTGCTCATAAGTGATATTCTCATTTATGTCTTCACTTATGCTTGTCTAGTCTGGTACTTGTACATTTTTAAATTTTGATGCATTTCAGTTTTGTTAGCTTCAGGATGTACATGTAAGTTTCGAAAATATGGAGAAAAAAATGGGTAGTTTGACATGTTGAGTATTTAAATTTTTGGCATGTTTGAGTTTTGGAAGTTTGACATGCTTGAGTTTTGAAAGTTCAAAAAAAAATCTGGGTAATATGCTACTGTCTGCATGACTTTCATGTACAATTGAAATGAAAACATACCTTTGCAGTTTTGTTTATGGATTGGCTTGGCAGTTTTATGTTATTGCAGTGAGTAACGTTTTAAAATTTAAGCATATAAATCTTTTACACGATAAAAAGCTTGTATGAATTATGCTTCTTGATCACGTTGGCTACTGCATATTTGTGGTTGTGTATCAGTTCTTGGCCATCCCTTGTTATGATTTGAACTTGACTGTTGGTTTGGGTCTGCACATCCGTGTGCCTCCTCTGTTGCGTTGTGCTTCCCCTGTGTTGCTATATCTTGGCTGCGTCTGGACTTACCTTTGGTTAATTGCATGTCCTCTTCGTTGAAATACTTACTCCAGTGAGCCATGCCTTGTGCACTTGGTCATTATTGTTGCCCAGACTTTTCCTTGGTTTTGCTGTTAACCTTGGTTTAGCTTCGCAGTCGTGTTGAGTCACTGACTTGACCTCTGCAGCTTCGATTTCTGTTAATTTTTACTATTGTGATGATTTCTATTTCATTACGGTAGTGGCAAAGCAGTGCACGCAAGCGTGAACTGCAGCCACACGAAGTTAACGTTTTTAAAATATGGCGAGGCCGTACACGCGTGTGTGTACTGCAGCCCTAGCAAATCTAATGTTTTAATTGATGTTTTCTATTTGATGAAAATTGTTTTATGTTGCCAATTCAATATATTTTGAATCGATTTTGATGATTTTGTTGTTAATTGCCGTTTAGGCAGATTTTGATTGTTTTCTAAATTATCTTCATCAATAATCCCTTCATCTATCCTCATTGATAATCTGAATCTACTGTTGTATGGTTTAACACTGTTAAGTGTTATATTTACCGTTATCTGATTTCTTGTTAAAGGATCGGATAGGTAAATTTATATTTGACTATCGTCTAATTGTTGTTTGATTATTATTGCCTCTATGCACTAATAACTGAGTTTGAATTAGACTGACCTGTGTATTATTTTCTTTGAATATAATACTCGGGTCAGACCGAGTATTTTACAGCTTGAAGATTTTCAGGCCGCGAAGTTAGAGAGAGTTGGGGAAATTGCTTCACTTTAGCTTTTCGAAGAATTTTTTGTACTTAAAGATATATTCCGCTGTATAAAATTTAATGCATTGTACAAACTCTGATATATGTAAGAAAAATTCATTCTTGTGAAATATTAATATTATTATAATATTGTTGTGATTCTGTGGCTGATTCTGTTTAAACTCTATAAACTGAATAATAATCCGTCATTTTGAACGTCTCAAGTTGGTTTAATTACCGACTGTGGGCGGTCAGAACGGCGGGTCGTTACATGTAAAGCCTTAACGCTATTTTTAAATAGTATACTTTACTTTAGACATTATTATATTAGCATATATTACTACATAATAGATAGTTTAACGGATCCTTAGAGGATGGTTATCCCAAACATCCTTTTAGTTACTTGTATTTCAGTTGTCATTTCACTTGAGTTGGATTTATTAATATAAGAATCTTAATCCAGACTTGAGTGTTTTGTGTTTTGCTTTACGCTCGGGTTAGACTAAGTGTACCAGTTTTGAAGACTCACCTATGGAGTTGGAGCTTCGCTTGGAGATCCATCTATCGATTCTGCTTTCAGTTGATTCCAGTGTTGTTTTCAAATTTTGTATTTGACTACTGTTTGTGACATCTGTGTATTCGAGACTTCTATTGTATCTTATTTAACTCTGTTATATATATAGTAGCTTCATGGACTACTATTCCTTTATTTCCACTGCATTACTGTTACATTACTCTATGTCTGTGATTCTGTGATTATTTCATTTACTGTATATGCTGAGTTTTGCCAAATATAAATTAACGATCTGGTACTTTGAGCAATTCGAATCCGGCATGTATGGATGTGAATGGTTGAAAATATGAGGATGTTACATTTAATTTATTTATATAAGCAAAAAATTCATTTTAAAGTTTGGTTTACTTTAATATATAGCTTAACAAAAAGGTCAAATTTCGGCTGTAAAATTTGTCGTCAAAAACACTATTTTCAACCAAAACAAGTTGTCGTCAAGTTGTTGCAACTTGATATATTTTCTAACATATAAATACAAATTTACAAACTTTTAAACACTTTACATTGAGCACTAAAAGACAAAAGGAGTTTACTTTTGAAAAGTTGAAATAAATGTATAAAAATTCAAAAGACATGATTTGACTAATTAAATTTTATTTTAAATCTTTATAAACAACATCATTACCTTACTTCTTATCCCATTAATGAGATGTTATGCTTATACATAGAAAAGGAGCAAAAATTTATGTTTAAACAATTACAAACCATAAGAAAGTGGTACCTTTTCACCTCTTAACACACTCTTCCATAACCATCATTCCATATATTAAATGCAACTCAAATCAAAGCTAGTTAAAGTTCAAAAGTAAACAAGGCTATTTGTGTCGTTTACCATCAAAATTTTCACTTATAAATATGACCTCAAATCCCTTCCCTTTCACTTCACTTTCATTTCACAAAATTTTCAAAATCCTTCTCTGCTTCCTCCATCTCTCTTTTACCTTCAAGCTATCATCTCCACATCACCAAAAAATATCCACACCATCACCTAAACCACCCTAACTCTCGGCCAAACCACCCTTCCTATAACACACGCACCCCACATACATCCCACACCGGAGCTCAAAACTTCAAACCCGAGCCTCTATACCACCTACCCACCCTCAAGACCCCAAGGCCAAACACCTACCCCCACCTACACGCACCCAAAAACCCCTACCCGAGCTACCCTAGGCCGTATACCCCATTACCTTCCAAAAAAGCTCACGACCATATAAAGAAAATAAAAAAAGGAAAGGAAAGGAAAAAAAGTAAAGAGAGAGGAAAACAAAAGAAGCTCGAAAGGAAAATAAATTAAAGTGAGAATTCGAGACGTTTGAAAAAAAGCGCATTAGTTTGAGAAGCATGTTAGCCTACAAAAAGTTTGATGGAGATATGAAGGTAAGAAATCCTCATTGCTTTTGAATTTATATTTCAGTTATGTTAAAACAATCACATTTATACCCTTACAACATATGAATGTTTATACCAAATTGATTGTTAATATGGATGATTGATAATTTGGTTAGATAATTGAATTGTGATAAAAATACCCAGTTATGGTATTAATGTCGAAAGTTGAATTTGAAACCATATGTTATGTGATTGGTTGAATGGATGTTATGTTATTGATAAATATGGATACAGGTTATGTTCATTTTGATTAAGTAATTCTTTGTTAATAATAACATATTTTAGTGATATAATATATTTTGAAAAAACAAGTCTCATTTCAATTAGAAGTGAAAATAAAGTAAAAAATAAAAGTGAATTTGAAATTTGAAGTGAAACAGATTTAAAAAGGATAGCTAAATTGAAATTGAGATGAATAATGAGATTGAAATTGAGATCAATTTTGAAAATTGGAGTTGAGATTAAGGTTGAATTGAAGTTTAAATTGAAATTAGATATGAATTCTAAGTTTTTAATAAGTTTAATTGGAAGTTAGAATTGAAATTGAAATTTAAAATTTAATATTAAATAATAGGAATATAATAATATTATAATATAGAAATGGTGAAAATAACCTTTTAAATACTTTAAAAAGTGCTTAAAATTATTTGAAATGATTTTATAAACGATAAAATTCAATTTGAATAGGTTATTTCAAATATTGAAAAAAAGTTAAAACTAGGTGCGTCGCGCAATGGTAGTTTATGATTTCGCGTCAAAAAGTTCAAATGAATGTGTAGAGTGGAATATAGCTCGGAATTTTTCGAGATAAGAAAATTCTGGACTATTAAATCCTTATCTTCTAAACGAAGAAAGAAAATCAAAGTTTTGTTGAGTAGATTTTGAATTATGTCCAAATAATTTTTCTACAAAAATCTCGCTAGCGCAGTTAAGTGACCATAACAGGTAATCTGTTTAAATGAATGTTTTAATTATGAAAAAATACGAAATAAATTTGATAAATCCATTTAAATAGTTTAAAAGAGATTTGGATTGGAAAATATGAATTATCGAATGTTTAAAAGTTGATTTAATCAAATAAGCTTATATAGCACTTTCTGTAGCACTTTTATGCTGCGAATTGTATGACTTTTTGAATATGAGTTTAAACATAACGATTTTTTCCAGAATCAATTGTGAATGTTTTTAAAAGGAAAATTAAGATTTTTGAAAGATAATTTGGAATCTTTATAATCAATTCCAAAATAAAGTTGATAACTGAGTCTGCGGAAATGACTGGTATATATTCACGCCTGTGAGATCTGAGAAGATAAAACTAGGTCTTTAACTAAGATTAGGGACGGAGCAACCAGTGCCATGAATTTAGCTGGCCTATGTTTTCTTTTCTTAGGCGAGGGATGGAACAGATCAAAAGGAAAGCCCGGATGCTCCAAGATAAAAAGATTGTATTAAGTTTCTGAAATAAAAGAAGATCGATATTATCCAAAATTTAAGCAATCTCCAATATCAATGATTCCTATGATCCTATTTACTCAAAAATGTTTGCTCGAATTGATTTAGGGTTTATCGTAACGATGTCTTAAGTAACATTGTTTTTGACCCGTCTAAAACTTAATGAATTTGGATCGAGAGTTAAGTAAGAAAATTTGGGATATTATCCGAAGCGAAAGAATGAAGTACTTAGAATTATTCCAAATCAAAAGAAAGAGATTTCAAAATCATTTGAAAAGAATTAAAGTGAAAAGAGACTTAATAAATCCTATATACCCATATTCACTTTTTATCGATAATTGGATTTTGAAGGAACCGGGGATGGATTTGGGTGATTCCTATCCGAAAACCACTTCAAACCAATGTATACATTCGAATGTGAAGACATGTTGAAGATGATGATTATTGAAGACCGTGCATCTTCATAGCGTGAGGAATGATTGTTGACTTGCTCTAGGTCGCACCATTATAAAGTTATATATAGCAGTGGTATCCTCGTTGTGGAGATTTTTCGGAATTCAAGGACTACTCGCTACTTTTGGTTTGTCCTGTTCCTGGACAACTTAAATGGACGTTTGTCTGACATTGCATTTCTAAAGATGTAACAACCCGGCTTTTTTTGTAATTACTTTAATTGTATATTTTAATTATGTTAATTTCCTGATTTAAAAACTTTATTTTATTTATTTAAAATGAATAAATTTTATTTTAAATATAAATTTTGATTTTTGTGTGAATTATAATTCCAAACCTGAACAAATGGAATATTTCCAAAAAAATAGATTTTGGGTCAAAGTGGTCAAACTTTGACTTTTAAATTTAAAATTTAAATTTTTGAAATTTTGAATTTTATCTTTTATAATGAAAATAGATTTAATTTCAAGAATACCGCTTTTCATTTCGTTGAAATTGGATTAATATTGTGAAAGTTATGCTTTTTACAATATTGTGTATAAATTGTTTTATTTAACAAATTTGTTTATTTTAATATATATATGAATAATATTTTTGTTTGTAAAATCATGTTCTAATTTGTGTAACATGATGGTTTTGCATATATTTTATTTTTAAAACATTTTTAAAGCATAGTTATAATGTTCAAATGTTGATTGTATATTGTTTTCAATCTTTAATTCTAGTTTCCATTAAATAAAATATTTTCTTTATTTATTTCCTACTTTTCCTAAAACCATTTATTTATTCTTCATAATATCTGTCTCTACCTTATTTTTCTTATTTATATATTCATTTAATAATTAAATGGACAAGTATTTAGATCCCTATTTATTTCTTGGAAAGAAATCTCAAATACACACACACACACACACACGTTATTGTTTTAAAAGGCATACCTTTAAATGTTTATTTTAATTAATATAAGTAATATTTTTGGTTGATATATCATGTTATAATTGTGTGTATATATGTAACATTACATGTTACGTATATATTTACAACATTTGTCTGTTTTTGTTTCATTTAATTTGGATATATACTTTGTAAGTTAAGTAACATACAAAGATGTAAATAGCAATTAATTTTTGCGTTTCTATAACCGTTTTCTTATTTATTTATACAGTGTTTATGCAACAGCCCAAAATTTTTGATAAATATTTTATTCATTTTATTTAAAAACTTTGGCGTCTAATTATTTAAAAAAAAAATTGGAAATTTCCTGAATTGGTTATAAATCATTGTCCAATTTTATTTTATATAAACAATTTTTATAATTTTAGATTTTGGGTTAAATTTTGGCTCTAATTGAAACTTTTAAATTTTAAATTCTAACTTCCAATTTTTTATTATAAACCGTATATATATGTACAACAATTGTTCCGCTTTTGTTTCATGTAAATTGGTTATATACTTTTTAAATTAAGTAATAAATAATGTATAAATAGCTATTTAATTATACGTTTTATTTGGTACGTTTTATATTGTATATATATGTACAACAATTGTTCCGCTTTTGTTTCATGAAAATTGGTTATATACTTTTTAAATTAAGTAATAAATAATGTGTAAATAGCTATTTAATTATGCGTTTTATTTGGTACGTTTTATATTGTATATATATGTACAACAATTGTTCCGCTTTTGTTTCATGTAAATTGGTTATATACTTTTTGAATTAAGTAATAAATAATGTGTAAATAGCTATTTAATTATACGTTTTATTTAGTACGTTTTATAGTGTATATATATGTACAACAATTGTTCAGCTTTTGTTTCATGAAAATTGGTTATATACTTTTTACATTAAGTAATAAATATGTGTAAATAGCTATTTAATTATACGTTTTATTGGTACGTTTTATATCCGTTCTTATTTAATTATTTGGCGTTATATAAATGGTACATTATTTTCTGATATATACTTTAGCATATATTTTACTAAATAAATAAGAAACAAATAAATTCAAGATGCGTTACTTTGTTAATTTTTGTGGGCATATGTTTCGATTTATTTATTTCCTCTATTATACGCACTCTTTTTGATTTCCTACCTTAGTTGTTAAAATAAGCAGCCGTGCATTTTAAAAGGAATTTAAAATCTTTCCTTGCACTTTACGTGTAAAAAAATTATTTCACCTTTTTTTCCACTTTTCATTTTCCTCTTTGTAATTAATAGGAATAAAATCCTACAATTCCTCTACCGTTTTAAAATTTTATTTCTTGCGTTTCTTCCTACTAAATCAACGCAAGCCTATATGTTAAATTCAAAAGCCCCGTACACAATACCCTGCATATCAATTTGCCTTCATCTTCTCGCATGAGCTTTCCCATCAGTAAGTAATGGCTACACATTTTTTTTATTTCTTTCCTTCTTTCTTGTTTTTCCTCTTGTTTCCAGTTTTGCTTTATTAAAACTTGATATATGCATATGTGTGTTGGCATACTTAGATTTTCTTTATTTTGATTTCAAGATTTGAATCTGGTTGCATCCTCTAAAATCTGATCGTGCTTTCTTTGCGCTTTTCGGTGTGGATATCATTATTTTTGAATCAAATCTCCAACATCGTAGAGGTGAGTAATTCACACACGATATATATGCCTATATAATTGTGAAGTGACACCAAGTGAAGGTGTAGAAACTTTTATATTACGTTATACCTGCCTATGATATCATTTATATGATGTTAAACCCTGTTATTACTTGTCACATCATATGTTATATCCTATTCTGCTATATTGTTTATTTATTTCTGTTTCTCACACTGCAAGTTCCCTATAGAATAGAATCACCATGGGTTGAAATGATACATACCCGAACGGACTTTAGTGTAGGGAGAAATTATTACAGGCTGAAACGATAAGCCTGGGTGATTTTCATTTATTTATATTTGACTTGGGATTGCGGGTTTGAAATAATCAAACCTCGGAAATTTTACTGATTACGGATTCGAAAGATATTTTCCGTATCACTTGATTTAGGTATAAAATATTATCTGGTTCCGTTGTTGATTTCAAAATATGATTTCTTATAAATTTCATGTATTGTAAATGAAAGAAAAAAATTAAAAATATGAAATTTCGCTTATATTGGATTTAAAATGATTAAGCAGTGATTTTCTAACATGATAAATGGTATAAGTTAATATATGGTTTGAGTTATAGTATGAAAGTTTGATTTAACTTAATAATGGGAATTTAAGTAAAAATGGAATTATAAGATGAACTTGGTAATTAATATAATTGATGTATGAATTGGATAAATATAAAGTAAAAGAAAATATCAAGTTATTTGTAAAATAAAGTTAAGCAACTTATAGTGTATTTTGAATTTAGATAATTAGTTTAAAATGTTAAATAAATGGATAGTAAAATGGAAATTTTGGAATTTAACTTAACTTGGAAATGTGAAATTTGGTTTGAAATTTAAGCTTAAGTTAAGAAATAAAAATGGAATTTAAGTTATATAAATAAAATGGAAATTAAGTTATATTTGGAAAATGGTAATAAAAATTTAAGTGTTAAGTAATTTGTTAAAATGTGAAGATTAGGAAATTGTACACTTGAATTTATTAAGTGAATTATTGAAAATTTGATTTTATTTATAGGAAATTTACTTTATAAAAATCATAAGGTAAAGGTATTTTGATGAACATTTTTGAGTGTTAAAATATGATTTTCATAATGTTTAAAGGGTTAAACTCAAAGTTTTTTTTTGGCTAAAATTTCAATATTTGAAGTGTTTAACTGAATAAATGAACTCAGAAAAGGCTAAATTTTAGGAAATTGAATATTTGATTTGAAAGAATGATGACTTCACTTTTAATGGTTTAAATGAATGATTTTAATTCGGAATTATAAATCATTTTGAAATTTATAACCATGGGTACACTGTTTTGTGTGTAATGTGATATCCTTGTGATTGTTTGATGCACACCTTTGATTTTAAGAGTGTGGCTAAACGTGAGCGGTTACTGCAGCTCTACGCTACCGTAGTCACAATAACACCGTTATTTGCATTGTTTAATTTAAATATGGATATTTCTAGGATATTGTTTATTACTACTTAATTGATGGTTTGACTGATCCTTAAAGGATGAGCGATCCTAAGCATCCTTTAAGTTATTGTGCATTGCTATTACAGTTCACTTGAGTTGGTTTACATTGTATAAGTATGTATGTCTTGACTCGAGTGTTTGTGCTTTACTTTACGCTCGGGTCAGCCTAAGGATCACAGCTTTGGATTCACCTTCTGGAGCTAGATTTTGCTGGAGATTATCTGTTTATCTATTTGTCTACTTCTTCCAGTTAATTCCTATTCGGTATCTGTCTCTGTTTTGTTGTTTATGTATCCTGACTTCTATTGTATCTATTTTACTATGAGATTTTGTATATGTTTTGAGAGTATGTATATGGTAGCTTCATGAACTACTATAGTATTTTTTTCCGCTGCGAGTATTCTGATATCTCTGTGTCTGTGATTCTGTGAATGGTTTTATTTGCTCCAAATTTCTTAACAATCCACTGTTTTGACGTATTCAAGTCTGACATGTGTGGATTATTGTCGAATTGAATGGTCCAAAATAGTGGTTCGTTACATTTGGTATTAGAGCTTTGGTTTTAGGCAAACCTTAGCCTGAGGAACAAAAACTCATTAGAGATAGGGTAGAAATACCCTAGAATGAGTGAAATCAATCTTAGAATCATTTGATTGTATATTTTAATTATTTTAATTTCCTAATTTAAAAACTTTATTTTATTTATTTAAAATGAATAAATTTTGTTATTTTAAATATAAATTTTGTTTTTTGTGTGAATTATAATTCCAAACCTGAATAAATGGAATATTTCCAAAAAAGTAGATTTCTGGTCAAAATGGTCAGACTTTGACTTTCAAATTTAAAATTTAAATTTTTGAATTTTTGAATTTTATCTTCTATTATGAAAATAGATTTAATTTCAAGAATACTGCTTTCATTTAGTTGAAATCGGATTAATATTGTGAAAGTTATGTTTTTTACAATATTGTGTATAAATTGTTTTATTTAACAAATTTGTTTATTTTAATATATATAAATAATATTTTTGTTTGTAAGATCATGTTCTAATTTGTGTAACATGATGTATTTTGCATATATTTTATTTTTAAAACATTTTTAAAGCATAGTTATATTGTTCAAATGTTGATTGTATATTGTTTTCAATCTTTAATTCTAGTTTCCATTAAATAAAGTATTTTCTTTATTTATTTCCTACTTTTCCTAAAACCATTTATTTATTCTTCATAATATCTATCTCTACATTATTTTTCTTATTTATACATTCATTTAGTAATTAAATGGATAAGTATTTAGATCCCTATTTATTTCATAGAAAGAAATCTCAAATATATATATATATATATATATATATATATATATATAGACACACACGCGAGTATGGTGGCACGTCCGTTGGACGTATGCCAAAAGGAAGTGTGAAAATTTTGTGTGTGCTACCGTTATGGTGGTGATATATACACATACGTACATATGTACACAGATATATGTGTGCGTGTGTGTGTGTCTGTGTATGTATGTGTGTGTTTTTTATATTTTCCCTTCTTTTCCGTACAGTTGCAGTAGTGTACAGCTATATATTAATTTTGGCCTAATTATATAGACTGGTTAGCACCGAATGAGAAGTTTGAAGCAGCGAGGAAGTAGATTGATGCAGCAAGGAATGCAATAAAATGAACATTTTTTTGTTGACGCGGTATTTGAAAAAGAACAAAGTCACACAAACAATGCATTTTTTAAACAATATTCATGGAGAATACTATTAACAATATTCAATATCTATCATGGCCTATAGTGATGAGTTTCGGTCTTTTTTTAAAAAAAAGGGCAACTCTGAGTAGAAGTTACTTCTTATAACTTGAGTAAAAAGTATTAAACACATAACATGTGCTTCACGTTTGGATGAATTTATTATTATTTTTATATATGTTCAAAGTTGTAAAGTCGAATTATTTGTTGAAAATTAGCATAATTATTGATATGTGTATTATTGTAAATGGTTTGTGCACGCATATCAAATGTAAAGAGAGCACGAACGAATTCAAATTTATAAGTTGTTTGAAACCTTTTTATTGTAATTTTCCTAATTAATAATCATTAAATTCATTTAAAGTCAATGACATTTTTGTAGAATATTAGTCAACTGCTGCAACATTAGTTGCATATGTTGTTTTGCTTAATTAGTCTAGCTAATTTACCCCATAACCACACTTAAATTTATTGTTTAAGAAATATAACGATGCCTTACGCTTAAATTCGTAAGTTTGAGTAAATACAATACTACAGTAATTGTCCAACGTTAATTTGATAAACGACAATGTAAATTGTATGTAACATTGAAAGAGTGGCTTATTTGTTGCTTTACACTCTATATATTTAGAACCAAAAACCAAGTTTATGTTTGATAATGAAGCCCATGTATGGTTAATAAAAGTAATTCTTTTTGTTTATATCTACACACACTATTTCAAAATGGAAAAACAATGATTAGGTTCTTTTGTTTAGAAGTACATAATCAAAAACTCAGTTTACTCGTCAAATATTAATATAATAAATATTAATTTATGCCTTAGCCACAAATACAAAAGTTCTTTCAACACTTTCACATATATTCCAGTTTGTTTCAAAATTTTCACTCTTAATACTCAAGCATACAAATGCATATGCCTTTAAAATATATGATACATTGCTCTTCCTTTACCTCACGGTAAATATATAAATATTTATGCTACCTTAGTCAAAACGGAAGGTTTCGTCATTTGTTGCTGTCATAACGGATAATTGTAATAACATTTGTGGTACGTACTTTCATATCAGAGTGAATGTTTTTATATAAGAACTTTTCAAATTGTTTCAGCTAATGTACACCCACTACTTCACGTAAACAAACAATGATAGTACAAAAGCCCACTGTTCAGGCCCTAGCGCTATTCTCTACCATTTAGCATGCTTTTAGCCTGTATCACTTCTCCTTGCAGTTTGTTGCAGCCATCTATCTCCTCTGCATGAATTGGCTTCATGTTGGATCAGATCTTTAGCTTCACACGCCACCAAATCCTACTTAGAAGGTTTCAGCTTCTGATTTAGCTGTAAACGTGATTTATCGTACAATATCTTGCTCCAGCGCTAGCAAATTCCATGCAGATAACAAAAGAATGCAGATTCGGCTACTGCATTAACCCCTGTAACTTCCATGCAGCACCTTGTACCACACATCCAGTTCATGTCTCTTCAGCTTTGCCTTGCCTCGGACGCGTTTAAACAATGCAGCTTATTCTTATCCATTCAGTAGGCTCCAGCTCCTGCTCCTATGCTTCCGTGCATCCTCTGCATTACTACTGTAACCTGTTATTAATGCATCACTGCGTTCTTTTTGTTGTACACCATTATAGTTTATTGCTGTAATTTTATTTTTTTAAAGATAAAACATAATTCTTTTATCCTAAAATAAATCTGTGTGTACTGAGTTTAACAGTTCGGAATCTCGAGGTCTTGTAAAATAAAAATGAATAAACAAAATTATATGAATAAAAGAAATCAAGAAGAAAGAGTACATACCTTCAAGCCTAAGTTGCTGATTGGGAAGCTCCAGTACGTAAGGCTGTTCCAACTTGACCCCTCAAATTGAGATTATGTCTTTGACTCTAGTCCTGACACAAATTAAGCAGCCCTTTAAACAATAATATATGCAGCTCTAACTCTATCTTAGCTTGTTATTCTACACATTTTTCTCAAACTTACTGGTCCAACATTAAAATTAGTTTCTTCAAATTTTAACAAAACAAAAAAAATACACAAAAAAGTTAAAGTAAAAGGATTGTTACCATGAAGTGCAAACTGAATTGTAGTACACATAGCACAGCATCAACCCAATGTTACCACGATGTCACTTTTTAGCAATGGTGAAGAAAAATATCCGAAAAAAATTAGCAGCTTTAAGCAGCAGCTAAATGAGATGGTAGCAGCATAGTTATAAATATTAAACAACATAAATACTCATATATATGAAACAATAAAAATAATATTATACCTGATATGCCTTGACCAAAAATTATGCCTCCAATTTCACATTGTCCTAGCCTCTAACCTAGCCAAAGAATATTATGTCCGATATGGCTTGAACAAAATTTATGCTACTTATTCCTATCACCTTAGCCTCTATCTCAACCAAATACATGTAGTAACGATCATTAGCGCAAAACGACCATAGATTCATTAAATTGGACATTCAAATTGAATATAAACAGTCAATGGCTATTTAAGAGCATATATCGCATATTAGTCCTATGGTTGGTATCATATCAACGTTCATGATATGATGCCGGTCCAAACACAAAGTAATAAGTCATAAGACTTATCATTAACCTTAGAGGATAAAAAGATAGCTAAAAATACTTTCAAGATAAGTGTAGTCCGGTTTATCATCAAATCTTATGAATGACAATAACAAAAGTGCGACGAAATTTCAGAAAGATAACCACATTATAATGCTAGAAAAGTAAAGCATCAAATGATTGATAAAACCATATGTTTTTATAGATACATGTTATGATTGTCGAATCCAAACACCTCAATGTTGTGAAGATTTTTCTTTAACTAATTTGTCAAATTTTCCTCGGATTTCCAACTTTTTGACCGTAAATGAAAGTCTTCTCTCAATAAGCACATCATAACACATGTTACAACAAAGACATCATAATCAGATTAATCGGTACCATTATTATCACAATAGCTTAGTCACCACAACCCAGGTTTTTGCTATTTCTGAAAATCAAAAGTGGTAAAATCAGCAATTGAATAAGAGGTGGCTTTGAATTTTAAGTAGCTTCTAGTTATATAATAAATTTATACTAAGTTATGAAATTATATAAACATTGAAAATAAGTTCCTCTTTCATAATCAAACACAGCAATCAATACAATAAAATTAGAAATTAACACAATAAAATTAAATAATCAAATGCAGTCAAACCTTAAAAGAATCAAGCAAGAAAAGAAGTATATAATGGATAGAGAATTCAAAGTGGAAAGCAAATAGAGAAAAATTTGTACAACTCACATCAGTAAGTTTGGAAATTAAAATAAATGTGAACATTCATATAAACAAAATAAATTAAATCTATATGAAGGATACAAACCATAATGATTTCTTTACTAAGCATAGTCATAACAAGTAATGATGTAATGGATGTACCTTTACTAATATAGTAGCGGTTCATTAAACATGTTAGTAGCTTTTACTTATCACCAAACACACACGCACTATTTGGGTAAAAGCCATAAAAGCATTTAGTGTTTGAAAAATTATGATTTTTATGCTAAATAGACAACTACTAATATAAAAATGATAGAACAATATATTTAATTTACGCAAATAGGTAAGCATTTTACCGATATATTTATGCTAAATGTTAACTACATATTACAACTTAAACCATAAATTAAATGTCTTTTAATACAAATCCTATTCATTTATAAAACCATAAATTAAACCACAAATTAAATAGACAATTTTTGGTAGTTATGTTGCTCACTTAAAAAGAGAAACGAACATGAACATTGTGATAATTGAATGTTTATTGCAACTTCAAAGGTCTGTTCAAAACTCGAAAGAAAAACAAATAGACATATGTAATAAGTTGACAGTGTAAGCCATGCAACCACCATTACCAACTAAATACTTATTTTACCGAGTTTTTGAAAGTACATCTGAAGCAAAACAAACAATATTCCTTTGTTTAGTAGCTCTTACAATAAAAAAAAATTCAATAAAATGTAGGAACAAAATTTCTGTACAATATTTGCATATTCTTTGATGGTGGGAGAGGTGTATACTCTGAGATCTGTTGCAAGGTTGCAAAACTGAGTAAGCAAGTTTTTTAATGCATCTTGGCTTATTTTCAAAGCTAAATATTATCCTTTATATATCAAGGTATGTTCTAACATTCCTATTTTGCAATTCATGCGAATCATATAAACTATTACCTATAAATATAAAAACATAGTAAACACTCATTAATTCAAATGAATATTAACAAAATGGCTTTGTTACTTTTACAGAACATAGTTATTTATGGGAAAATCTAATTCAATTAAACTTGCAGGATTTTAAATAATATTTTATTTTCAATAAACAAATCTTTTTCCTGAACTATCATGACTATAACTTTTTTTACATAAATATTAGAATAGCAAGTAAAAGCTAAAAAATAAATCAACTAATGAACCATATATTGTACATTTTCGTACAGCTTTTTCAAAATTATATATAGCAATTGTAGCTGTTTCGCAAAGATCCAAATTCATATTCATATTCTAGTGCAGTAAAGAAAACGGTAGAGAAACATATAATACATGCTTACTCGTCAATTTTGAAACACAGAGCACCCATTCTTGGTTTCTTTATGACCATGACAATCAACATCTGCCACTGCACAATGAAGATAAAATACAAAATTGGGCACACAACTTGATAAAATTACTCATATGAACATGAACATTGTGATAATTGAATGTTTATTGCAACTTCAAAGGTCTATTCAAAACCCATAAGAAAAACAAATAGACATATGTAATAAGTTGGCAGTGTAAGCCATGCAACCATCATTACCGATTAAATACTTATTTTACCGAGTTTGTGAAAGTACATCTGAAGAAAAACAAACAATATTCCTTTGTTTAGTCGCTCTTACAGTAAAATTTGTTTTCAATAAATTGTAGGAACAAAAATGCTGTACAATATTTGCGTATTCTTTGATGGTGGGAGAGGTGTATACGCTGAGATCTGTTGCAAGATTGCAAAACCGAGTAAGCAAGTTTTTTAATGCATCTTGGCTTATTTTCAAACTAAATATTATCCTCTATATATCAAGGTATGTTCCAACATTCCTATTTTGCAGTCCATGTGAATCATATAAACTATTACCTATAAATATAAAAACATTGTAAACACTCATTAATTCAAATGAATATTAACAAAATGGCTTTGTTACTTTACAGAACATAGTTACTTATGGGAAAATCTAATACAATTAAACTTGAAGGATTTTAAATAATATTTTATTTTCAATAAACAAATCCTTTTCCTGAACTTTCATGAATATAACTTTTTCACATAAATACTAGAATAGCAAGTAAAAGCTAAAAAATAAATCAACTAATGAACCATATATTGTACATTTTCGTACAGCTTTTTCAAAATTATATGTAGCAATTGTAGTTGTTTCGCAAAGATCCAAATTCCTATTCATATTCTAGTGTAGTAAAGAAAACAGTGGAGAAACATACAATGCATGCTTACTCATCAATTTTGACACACAGAGCACCCATTCTTGGTTTCTTTATGACCATGACAATCAACATCTACCACGGCACAATGAAGACAAAATACAAAAAAAAAATTTAGCATACAACTTGATAAAATTACTCATATGAACATGAACATTGTGATACTGAATGTTTATTGCAACTTCAAAGGTCTGTTCAAAACCCGTAAGAAAAACAAATAGACATATGTAATAAGTGAATAGTGTAAGCCATGCAACCACCATTACCGATTAAATACTTATTTTACCGAGTTTGTGAAAGTACATATGAAGCAAAACAAACAATATTCCTTTGTTTAGTCGCTCTTACAGTAAAATTTGTATCAATAAATTGTAGGAACAAAAATTCTGTACAATATTTGCATATTCTTTGATGATGGGAGAGGTGTATACTCTGAGATCTGTTGCAAGATTGCAAAACTGAGTACGCAAGTTTTTTAATGCATCTTGGCTTATTTTCAAAGCTAAATATTATCCTTTATATATCAAGGTATGTTCTAACATTCCTATTTTGCAGTTCATGTGAATCAGATAAACTATTACTTATAAATATAAAAACATAGTAAACACTCATTAATTCAAATGAGTATTAACAAAATGGCTTTGTTACTTTTACAGAACATACATACTTATGGGAAAATCTAATTCAATTAAACTTGAAGGATTTTAAATAACATTTTATTTTCAATAAACTAATCTTTTTCCTGAACTATCATGACTATAACATTTTTGCGTAAATATTATAATAGCAAGTAAAAGCTAAAAAATAAATCAACTAATGAACCATATATTATAAATTTTCGTACAGCTTTTTCAAAATTATATATAGCAGTTGTAGCTATTTCGCAAAGATCCAAATTCATGTTCATATTCTAGTGCAGTAAAGAAAACAGTGGAGACAAGCACCTTTGTCCAAGTGGTTAATTGATTCGGCTTTGGTGCAGAACTTCACAAGTTCGAAACTTGCTTTCGAACGTTTATTTGACATAAGATATGTTGTCCCAATGATTTGTTGTATATAAAGTACCAATTCAAAAAAAAACAGTGGAGAAACATACAATGCATGCTTACTCTTCAATTTCGAAACACAGAGCACCCATTCTTGGTTTCTTTATGACCATGACAATCAACATCTGCCACTACACAATGAAGACAAAATACAAAAAAAATTGAGCATACAACTTGATAAAATAACTCATATGAACATGAACATTGTGATAATTGAATGTTTATTGCAACTTCAAAGGTCTGTTCAAAATCCGTAAGAAAACAAATAGACATGTGTAATAAGTTGATAGTGTAAGCCATGCAACCACCATTACCGACTAAAAACTTATTTTACCGAGTTTGTGAAAGTACATCTAAAGCAAAACAAACTATATTCCATTGTTTAGTAGCTCTTACAATAAAATTTGTTTTCGATAAATTGTAGGAACAAAAATTTTGTACAATATTTGCATATACTTTGATGGTGGTAGAGGTGTATACACTGAGATCTGTTGCAAGATTGAAAAACTGAGTAAGCAAGTTTTCTAATGCATCTTGGCTTATTTTCAAAGCTAAATATTATCCTCTATATATCAAGGTATGTTCTAACATTCCTATTTTGCAGTTCATGTGAATCATATAAACTATTACCTATAAATATGAAAACATAGCAAACACTCATTAATTCAAATGAATATTAACAAAATGGCTTTGTTACTTTACAGAACATAGTTATTTATGGGCAAATCTAATTCAATTAAACTTGGAGGATTTTAAATAATATTTATTTTCAATAAACAAATCTTTTTCCTGAACTATCATGACTATAACTTTTTTACATAAATATTAGAATAGCAAGTAAAAGCTAAAAAATAAATCAACTAATGAACCATATATTATACATTTTCATATAGCTTTTTCAAAATTATATATAGCAATTGTAGCTGTTTCGCAAAGATCCAAATTCATATTCATATTCTAGTGCAGCAAAGAAAATAGTGGAGAAACATACAATGCATGCTTACTCATCAATTTTGAAACACAGAGCACCCATTCTTGGTTTCTTTATGACCATGACAATCAACATCTGCCACTGCACAATGAAAACAAAATACAAAAAAATTTGGGCATACAACTTGATAAAATTACTCATATGAACATGAACATTGTGATAATTGAATGTTTATTGCAACTTCAAAGGTCTGTTCAAAACCCGTAAGAAAAACAAATAGACATATGTAATAAGTTGACTGTGTAAGCCATGCTACCACCATTACCGACAAAATACTTATTTTACCGAGTTTGTGAGAGTACATCTGAAGCAAAACAAACAATAATCCTTTGTTTAGTAGCTCTTACAATAAAATTTGTTTTCAATAAACTATAGGAAAAAAATTCTGTACAATATTTGCATATTCTTTGACGGTGGGAGAGGTGTATAATCTGAGATCTATTGCAAGATTGCAAAACTGAGTAAGCAAGTTTTTTAATGCATCTTGGCTTATTTTCAAAGCTAAATATTATCCTCTATATATTAAGGTACGTTCTAACATTCCTATTTTCAGTTCATGTGAATCATATAAACTGTTACCTATAAATATAAAAACATAGTAAACACTCATTAATTCAAATGAATATTAACAA
This sequence comes from Allium cepa, assembly GCA_030765085.1. Taxonomy (NCBI): domain Eukaryota; kingdom Viridiplantae; phylum Streptophyta; class Magnoliopsida; order Asparagales; family Amaryllidaceae; genus Allium; species Allium cepa. The sequence goes on from CM060928.1 coordinate 623,412,532, forward strand.
AATGGCTTTGTTACTTTTACAGAACATAGTTACTTATGGGCAAATCTTGTTCAATTAAACTTGGAGGATTTTAAATAATATTTTGTTTTCAATAAACAAATCTTTTTCCTGAACTATTATGACTATAACCTTTTTACATAAATATGAGAATAGCAAGTAAAAGCTAAAAAATAAATCAACTAATGAACCATATATTGTACATTTTCGTACAGCTTTTTCAAATTTATATATAGCAATTGTAGCTGTTTCGCAAAGATCCAAATTCCTATTCATATTCTAGTGCAGTAAAGAAAATAGTGGAGAAACATACAACGTGTGCTTACTCATCAATTTTGAAACACAGAGCACCCATTCTTGGTTTCTTTATGACCATGACAATCAACATCTGCCACTGCATAATGAAGACAAAATACAAAATGTTTGGGCATACAACTTGATAAAATTACTCATATGAACATAAACATTGTGATAATTGAATGTTTATTGCAACTTCAAAGGTCTGTTCAAAACCCGTGAGAAAAACAAATAGACATATGTAATAAGTTGACAGTGTAAGCCATGCAACCACCATTACCGACTAACTTATTTTACCGAGTTTGTGAAAGTACATCTGAAGCGAAACAAACAATATTCCTTTGTTTAGTCGCTCTTACAGTAAAATTTGTTTTCAATAAATTGTAGGAACAAAAATTCTGTACAATATTTGCATATTCTTGATGGTGGGAGAGATGTATACTCTGAGATCTGCAGCAAGATTGCAAAACCAAGTAAGCAAGTTTTTTAATGCATCTTGGCTTATTTTCAAAGCTAAATATTATCCTCTGTATATCAAGGTTGTTCTAACATTCCTATTTTGCAATTCATGTGAATCATATAAACTATTACCTATAAATATAAAAACATAGTAAACACTCATTTATTCAAATGAATATTAAGGAAATGGCTTTGTTACTTTTTCAGAACATAGTTACTTATGGGCAAGTCTAATTCAGTTAAACTTGGAGGATTTTAAATAATATTTTATTTTCAACAAACAAATCTTTTTCCTGAACTATCATGACTATAACTTTTTTATATAAATATTATAATAGCAAGTAAAAGCAAAAAAATAAATCAACTAACGAACCATATATTGTATATTTTCATACATCTTTTTCAAAATAATATATAGCAACTTTAGCTATTTCGCAAAGATCCAAATTCATATTCTAGTGCAGTAAAGAAAACAGTGGGGAAACATACAATGCATGCTTACTCATCAATTTTGACACACAGAGCACCCATTCTTGGTTTCTTTATGACCATGACAATCAACATCTGCCACTGCACAATGAAGACAAAATACAAAAAAATTTGAGCATACAACTTGATAAAATTACTCATATATAGTGAAATCGTTGTGAAAGAATTTACAGATGAGGTCAGAATATTCATAGTCATGGTATATCGTTCTAGTAATAAATCAAGACATCGTTACTTCACTTAATATCTCTTTTCACATGAGTCGAACACAAATCACCAAATATATAAGTCAGAAAATTGAATCGTAGCCTAAAAGAGGGATGACAAAACCCTAGAAACCAAATCATTAAAGTACGTTTTAGATCTTACTTTGAGAAATAAATTTAGGAAAAAAGGGAAAAAGATTAGATCTTACCTCGACAAACAAAGGCGGCCGGTTGTCAGAGCTTCAAACGGTAATTGGACACCAAGTTCCTGTCAATGTCCGTCCTAGGTATAGGCTAAGTGGTCCATTGATGGATGACCACGACTGGGAGGGCGGGGAGTACTATCTGGTGTTGGAATTGAGTTGCCATTTTTAGTCATGAGAAAAGAAATGGGAAGGAAATGGGAAAAGAAAACGAAAAGAAGAAGAGAAACGAAAGAGGTAGGTTACGTCTGGATAGTGAACGTGGGAGGCGGTCGGTAAAAGACGGAGTTGCCCTTGTTTGTGGATTTCTTTCTATTATGAATGGTGGACAATTTAGGGACTGGATAAAAGGCTTCACTTTGACCGCTTTGACCAGGGTTTTGTTTTATAGTATAGAGATATATATATACACACACACGTTATTGTTTTAAAAGGCATACCTTTAAATGTTTGTTTTAATTAATATAAGTAATATTTTTGGTTGATATATCATGTTATAATTGTGTATATATATGTAACATTACATGTTATGTATATATTTACAACATTTGTCCGTTTTTGTTTCATTTAATTTGGATATATACTTTGTAAGTTAAGTAACATACAAAGATGTAAATAGCAAATAATTTATACGTTTCTATAACCGTTTTCTTATTTATTTATATAGTGTTTATGCAATAGCCCAAAATTTTTGATAAATATTTTATTCATTTTATTTAAAAATATTGGCGTCTAATTATTTAAAAAAATTTTGGAAATTTCCTGAATTGGTTTTAAATCATTGCCCAATTTTATTTTATATAAACAATTTCTGTAGTTTTAGATTTCGGGTTAAATTTTGGCGCTAATTGAAACTTTTAAATTTTTAATTCTAACTTCCAATCTTTTATTATAAACTATATATATATGTACAATAATTGTTCCGCATTTGTTTCATGTAAATTGGTTATATACTTTTTAAATTAAGTAATAAATAACGTGTACATAGCTATTTAATTATACGTTTTATTTGGTACGTTTTATATTGTATATATATGTACAACAATTGTTCCCCTTTTGTTTCATGTAAATTGGTTATATACTTTTTAAATTAAGTAATAAATAATGTGTAAATAGCTATTTAATTATACGTTTTATTTGGTACGTTTATATTGTATATATATGTACAACAATCGTTCCGCTTTTGTTTCATGTAAATTGGTTATATACTTTTTAAATTAAGTAATAAATATGTGTAAATAGCTATTTAATTATACGTTTTATTTGGTACGTTTTATATCCGGTCTTGTTTAATTATTTGGCGTTATATAAATGGTATGTTTTTTTCTGAAATATACTTTAGCATATATTTTACTAAATAAATAAGAAACAAATAAATTCAAGGTGCGTTACTTTGTTAATTTTTATGTTCATACATTTCGATTTATTTATTTCCTCTATAACACGCACTCTTTTTCATTTCTTACCTTAGCTGTTAAAATCATCTGCTGTGGATTTTAAAAGGAATTTAAAATCTTTCCTTGCACTTCATGTGTAAAAAAATTATTTCACCTTTTTTTCCCCTTTCCATTTGCCTCTTTGTAATTAATAGGAATAAAATCCTACAGTTCCTCTACCGTTTTAAAATTTTATTTCTTGCGTTTCTTCCTACTTAATCAACGCAAGCCTATATGTTAGATTCAAAAGCCCCGTACACAATACGCCGCATATCAATTTGCCTTCATCTTCTCGCGTGAGCTTTCCCATCAGTAAATAATGGCTACACATTTTTGTGTTTTTTTTTATTGCTTTCCTTCTTTCTTGTTTTTCCTCTTGTTTCCAGTTTTGCTTTATTAAAACTTGATATATGTGTATGTGTGTTAGCATACTTAGATTTGTTTTATTTTGATTTCAAGATTTGAATCTAGTTGTCGCATCCTCCAAAATCTGATCGTGCTTTCTTTGCGCTTTTCGATGTGGATATCCTTATTTTTGAATCAAATCTACAGCGTCGTAGAGGTGAGTGATGCAGCTTTGACAAGGCTCGAACAGTTTAGATACCAAACTGTCACAACCTGTCCAGGATCTTCCTCACGAAATGATGATTTCGTGTCAAATAAACCGATAGAACGTTAAATGCTCAGTTCCGTTGATCATGCTGATGCCGGAATCTAGCTATCTCCTACCCGTTGATCTCATAAGATGCCGTGTTGAAAGATCTACAATTCGATCATTGATCACTCGTAAGTAATACCGAGAATTGGCTTCAAATTCGTTTATTCGCTCACGAATAACCCGGAGATGGAAAGAAGAAGGAGATCGCACTCAACTTCCAACAATGGTGGCCAAAGCTCACACACAAATTTATTTCAAAATCAACCGCCTTTACAAATGACAACACACCCCTATTTATAGGAAATTACAACACACACATGCGACTCACGACCTAACACATACGACTTAACATCATACGGGTTACAACATCATACGACTTTACAACAATGCGACATAATAAATCAGCATACGACTTAACTCAACACATACGACTTAACATCATACGAGTTACAACATCATACGACTTAACAACAATGTGACATAAGAAATCATCATACGACTTAACTCAACACATACGACTTAAGAAGTTAGCGCAGCTTCAAGAATGACTTAAGAGACATAAGGAAAATGCCATAGTCCGAACGACGTAAAGACAGCACAACACCGCGTGACATAAGAGAACAATGCGGCATAAGTGAACGACCTATAGAAATGCGGCATAAGTGAACGACCTATAGAAATGCGGCTTGATTTCTTGAGTCGTTATCTTATAAGGTAGGCGACTCATGGAAGGCAACTTAAGGCAGGCGACAAAAGATGGTTGGCATATGGTTGACATAACTCGCTATGGCGACTTAAGGCAGGCGACATAAGATGGTTAGCATACGATTGACATAACTCGCTATGTCGAGTTCGTTACGCCCGCTTATCATGATGCGCTGCATCGTCCTCCCCTGGTTGAAAAGAATTCGACCCCGAATTTACACTTTCCTCTTCTTTGACATACTTATTCTCATGATATGCAATCAAGTGTTTGACGTTGAAAACGTCAGCAGTATGGATATGATCCGGCAATTTTAACTGATAAGCATTCTCATTAATCTTTTTTACGATTTCCAAAGGGCCAATCTTTCTAGCAGCTAGTTTGTTGTAAGTACCAATAGGAAATCGATCCTTAGTCAATACTGCATATACAAAATCTCCTACTTTGAACTCAACATTCTTCGTTTAATATCAACGGATTGCTTATATTTCTCATTCGCCTTAAGCAATCGTTCCTGCACAATCTTGTGGCACTCTTGCAATTCATTCACAAAATCACTAGCTCGTTTGATCACTCCTTTCTGCTGTAGTACTATAGATAAATCTAATGGCCCTTTAGGAATTGTTGAGTAAACGATCTGGAATGGACTGAACCCAGTGCTACGATTAACTGCATTGTTGTGTGCAAACTCAGCTTGACACAGCTTGGAATCCCAACTCTTCAAATTGTCATTCACGAGACATCTCAATAGATTACCTAGGGATCCATTCACAACTTCTGTCTGTCCATCCATCTGTGGATGATAAGTACTACTAAATTTCAGCTTTGTCCCGACCATTCTCCATAGACTCATCCAAAAATGACTCAGAAAACGAGTGTCTCTATCCGGTACAATAGATTCAGGCAATCCGTAAGACGATAGATCTCTCTGAAGTATAACTGCGCGACATTAACTGCATCTGCAGTCTTCTTGCATGCGATAAAATGTACCATTTTTGAAAACCGATCAACCACCACGTAGATAGAATCATTGCCACGTTGCGTCCTCGGCAAGCCCAATACAAAGTCCATATTAACATCCACCCATGGTTTAGTAGATATAGGCAACGACTATATAAACCTGCATTTGTTGCGCTCCCTTTTGAAACTTGACAAATATGGCACCTCTGAATGAACTTTTCAACCTCCTTCCTCATTGACGGCCAAAAATTAGACTTTGAGATCAACTGCATAGTACGGTCGCGGCCCACATGTCCTTCTTCATGTAATTCTTTGATATTTTCATTCGTAGACTGCAATCTGGAATACACAACTGATTTCCTTTGAATAGAAAACCTTCAACCAGCATATATCCAGCCATGTTTCCCTGCTTGACTTTGTTTAGGATTTCGGAAAAATATGAATCTAAAGAAAGAAGATCTGGAAGTAAGTCAAAACCCATCACCTCTATTCGCATGGTTGTTAGTAAATTATTCCTCCGACTCAATGCATCGGCGACGCGATTAGTTACTCCAGACTTGTGCTTTATGACGAATGTAAATTGCTGCACATAAGCTATCCACGATGCGTGCCTAGCTACAATTTTATTATGCCCATGTAAATGTTTCAATGCTTCATGATCTGTATAAAAAACAAATTCTTTGTGGAACAAGTAATGTCTCTAATGCTTCATAGCCTGCACAATAGCATAAAACTCAACATCATAAGTACTGTAACTCATTTTTGCTCCAGAAAGTTTTTCACTGAAATAGGCAATTGGACGTCCCTTCTGACTCAACACTCCTCTGATTCCAACTTTGGACGCATCTGTATGTAACTCAAATAGAAACTGAAAATCTGGCAACACTAGAATCGGTGCTGAGGTTAAAAGTTCCTTGATTTGTTCAAAAGCAGATCCTGCCTCTTCCGTCCATGAAAACTGCTTTCCTTTCATACAATCAGTAACAGGAGCCATTACACTACTAAAGTGCGGTATAAATCTTCGATAAAATGAAGTTAACCCATGGAAACTTCTGATTTATGTTATAGTTTTGGGCTGTGGCCAATTTCTGATTGTGGCTACTTTACTCTGGTCCACTTGTATCCCTTCCTTAGACACGACATAACCCAGAAATAAAACACTTGGCGTCATGAACATGCATTTCTTCGTCGCTGCATAGAACTGTTCTTGACGAAGAATAGTTAACACCTTTCGCAAGTGTTGAATGTGCTCCTCTGTGCTAACACTATATATCAAGATATCATCAAAGCAGACTACAACAAACTTTCCGATGTAAGGTCTGAAAATTTGATTCATCACCCTCATAAATGTGCTTGGTGCATTAGATAGACCAAATGGCATGACCAGCCATTCATATAATCCTTCCCGAGTCTTGAATGCAGTCTTCCATTCATCACCTGGTCTTATGCGAATCTGATGATAACCACTCTTAAGGTCAATCTTAGAAAAGATTACAGACCCACTGAGTTGATCCAATAGATCATCAAGTCTTGGCATAGGAAATCTGTATCTGACAGTTATTTTGTTGAGTGCCCTGCTGTCTGTACACATTCTCCATGAACCATCTTTCTTCGGTACCAACAGAGCTAGTACAGCACAAGGACCGAGACTCTCTCGAACACGCCCTTGCTTAAGCAACTCCTCAATCTGTCTCCTCAACTCTTCATGCTCTTTTGGACTCATACGATAATGCGGGCTATGCGGTAAAACAGCACCTGGCACTAGATCAATTTGATGTTGTATATCCCTCAGTGGCGGTAATTCCTTGGGTAATTCCGTAGGAAAGACATCCTCAAATTCATTTAACACCGGTCTAACCTCCGCAGGAATTTCAAGATCTTCACTTGTTTCATACCCAATCAACATAAACAATTCAGCACTATCTTTCGCTTCTTTAACAAATTCTCTCGTAGATAATAGACTAGTTGATTCCACTTTCTTCTCTGACTTGCTTTCACTTTGTTCATGCTTCTTAGGAACTAAGGTAACTTGGGTACCTTCGAACATGAAACTGTAGCTGTTGGTGCGACCATTATGTTGTGCAGCTCTATCATATTGCCATGGTCTTCCCAATAGTAGATGACACACATCCATATCGACAACATCACACCATATATCATCTTTGTACTTCTTCCCAATAGAAAATGTAACAAATGATCGTCTTCCCACTGTCACTTCTCCACCTTTGTTTAGCCATGCCAGTTTATAAGGTTTAGGGTGTTTTTCAGTCTTCAACCCTAACTTCTTGACGGCTTCTTCAGAAATAATGTTATCGCAGCTTCCCGCATCAATAACAAATCGACAAATCTTTCCCAAGATAGTACATGTAGACTGAAAGATATTGCTTCTCAGCCAACTAGAATCATTCTCATACTTTGGCATTAAACAAGACCTCCTTATCATCAAGTTACACCCTTTGTCTCCTGACACAATTTCTTCATCTTCATCAAACTTTGATGGTTGAGAATAATCAATTTCAGCTTCCACTTCCTCATACTCACATTCCTCTGCAACTAATGCTCTCTTCTTTGGCTTTGTACATTCATTACTTTTATGGCCAAACTCCTGACAATTATAGCACTTGATACTGTTATTGACCTTTGCTTTAGCGGCTTCATTAACAATTGGTTTATTGACTGCCTTGGAAACATTAGCACTGCTACTAGCATTCTTATTCTGGTTGTTAGAACCCATAAACACACCACTTCCTCGTCTCGCTTGTTTCTCCCAAGCTAGAGCTTTCTGATGTGCTTCAGCAACAGACATTGGATTAAACATATTAACCATGTCTTGAATTTGCATTCGTAACCCTCCAACATATCTAGCAATTAGCTGTTCCTCGGTTTCCAAAATATCATTCCTTGCAATCAGTTGATAGAATTCATCTACATAGTCATTCACTGTCTTCGTCCCTTGTCTCAAATTCTGCAAACGTTCATACATAAGAGGTTGATAATTGTACGGTAAGAAAGTCGCTTTCATCATCTTTCTCATCTTCTCCTAAGTGACAATTTTTGATTTTCCCATTCTCTCTCGAGTTAGTTTAGTTTGTTACCACCAAGCCATAGCTCTTCCCCTTAGTTTTGTAGCAACTAATTGGACTCTGCGATTCTCAGGCACCTCCTTGAATTTCAAATTTTCTTCTACATTAGACAACCAATCAAGAAATTCTTCTGCTTGCATACCACCTTTGAATTCTGGAATTTCCATCCTCATACCTGACTCCCATTTACGATCATTTTCTGAATCCAGATATTGATTTCGCACTTAGCCTCGATTTCGATAATGAATACTACCTCCATCACCATCTTCCTCAAAATCAGATGTATTTCGATATCGATCCTGACCATCTACGTCCCTACGACCACGTATGTCCCTTCTACCCTGTCTTTCAGGATCACGATATGGTTCATTTTCGAAGCCATGTTGAGTTCTTCCCTCTTCATTTCGTTACCAATGATGGTCGTGCATCATTGAAACTGATGATTCTCTCCTATCTCGATAAGACTGGGGTGACATCCTCCTTTCTTCTGCAACCGATGGTGAAACCCTGTTTCCACCCTGGTTCGAAACTGGTGACGTTCTCCTTTGATTTTGATTCATGTCGTTCATCAATTTCTCCAATTTTTCAATACCCTCGTTGAAGTTTTCAATGACACGCTGCTCTATCTGCTCAGCTTCTTGTCTTCTATATAAATCTTCAACATTATGATAGCGATTAGCACGTCTCGGAGGCATGATCATTAAAAAATCTCGTTTCCGTCTCTTATTTAGCTCTGATACTAATTGACGCAGCTTTGACTAAGCTCGAATAGTTTAGATACCAAACTATCATAACCTATCCCGGATGTTCCTCACAAAATGATGATTTCGTGTCAAATAAACCGATAGAACGATAAATGCTCAGTTCCGTTGATCATGATGATGCCAGAATCTAGCTATCTCCAACCCGTTGATCTTGCAAGATGCCGTGTTGAAAGATCTACAATTCGATCGTTGATCACTCGTAAGTGATACCGAGAATGGCTTCAAATTCGTTTATTCGCTCACGAATAACCCGAAGATAGAAAGAAGAAGGAGATCGCACTCAACTTCCAACAATGGTGGCCAAAGCTCACGCACAAATTTATTTCAAAATCAACCGCCTTTACAAATGACAACACACCCCTATTTATAGGAAATTACAACACACACATGCAACTCAACACATGCGACTCACGACCTAACACGTACGACTTAACATCATACGAGTTACAACATCATACGACTTAACAACAATGCGACATAACAAATCAGCATACGACTTAACTCAACACATACGACTTAACATCATACGAGTTACAACATCATACGACTTAACAACAATGTGACATAAGAAATCATCATACGACTAAACTCAACACATACGACTTAAGAAGATAGCACAGCTTCAGGAACGACTTAAGAGACATAAGGAAAATGCCATAGTCCGAACGATGTAAAGATAGCATAATACCATGCGACATAAGAGAACAATGCGGCATAATTGAACGACCTATAGAAATGCGGCATAAGTGAACGACCTATAGAAATGCGGCTTGATTTCTTGAGTCGTTATCTTATAAGGTAGGCGACTCATGGCAGGCGACTTAAGGCAGGCGACATAAGATGGTTGGCATACGATTGACATAACTCGCTATGGAGACTTAAGGCAGGCGACATAAGATGGTTGGCATACGATTGACATAACTCACTATGTCGAGTTTGTTCCGCCCGCTTATCATGATGCACTGCATCAGCGAGTAATTCACACATGACATATATGCCTATATAATTGTGAAGTGACACCAAGTGAAGGTTTAGAAACTTATATATTATGTTATACCTACCTATGACATCATTTATATGATGTTAAACCCTGTTATTAACTTGTCACATCATCTGTTATATTATTCTGCTATATTTTTTATTTATTTCTCTTTCTCACACTGCAAGTTCCCTGTAGAATAGAATCACTATGGGTTGGAATGATACATACCCGAATGGACTTTAGAATAGGGAAAAATTATTACGGGCTGAAATGATAAGCCTGGGTGATTTTTATTTATTTGTATTTGACTTCGGATTGCGGGTTTGAAATAATCAAACCTTGGAAATTTTACTGATTACGGATTCAAAAGATATTTTCCATATCACTTGATTTAGGTGTAAAATATTATCCGGATCCGTGGTTGATTTCAAAATTTGATTTCTTATAAATTTCATGTATTGTAAATGAAAGAAAGAAAATAAAAATATGAAATTTGACTTATATTGGATTTAAAATGGTTAAGCAATGATTTCTAACAGGATAAATGGTATAAGTTAATAGATGGTTTGAGTTGTAGTGTGAAAGTTTGATTTAATTTAATAATGGGAATTTAAGTAAAAATGGAATTATAAGATGAACTTGGTAATTAATATAATTGATGTATGAATTGGATAAATATAAAGTAAAAGAAAATATCAAGTTATTTGTAAAATAAAGTTAAGCAACTTATAATGTATTTTGAATTTAGGTAATTAGTCTCTTTAGGATGGATCTACAATAGTCACCTGAACCCTAACATTCTGGCCATCCATATAATGACTAGAAGTAAAAATATCACCATCACTTGGAAGTTGACCACATGAACCATTCTTAGATGGTTCGGTGCTCATCCCTCTTGATGGATCGGTACCGAACTATAAACCTTTGCCACAGTTTGGTACCGGTCTTTTTTTTTACTTCCCCATCTCTTTTCTAAGCATCTTCTACTTTATATTCCTCCGCCTTTGCTCCGATGACGAGTGACTGTTAGATTTCAAACCAAGAGGTGTCATGTCTCTCCTGCTTCTCCTTTGGTTGTTAGTCAACTGATTCAACAAATCCAAATTCTGTTTCATTTAATGATTCAACTAATCATGGATTTCCTGGAGTCGGTCTTCCATTTGCTTCATCATGCGGTCCATCTCATCCCTTATAATCATGTTCAATAGGTTCTGAACCTCTACAACGGTTGGCTATGCAACCTCTTTAACATGTTGGGAATTAGCATTCTCAACATCTTTAGCAGCTCTTGAAGTGGTGGATCGGTCACTTCCGGGGGCCATGTAGAAAGCAACTTATAAAGATTTTCTTGAAATCTGAGTAGTTCAAAATAACAAAAACCAAGAAAGCTAGATCCATCTCTCGGATCTAGATAATCCAATGGTAGATGATGGATCCAAACGGACTGAGAATCATGCTCTTTATAAAAGCACCAATACAAAAAGTGGTACAAACACCCAAGAAATTAAGTAAAGAATGATAAAGAAATGTAAATAGGAAATGGGTAAAAACATGACACCAAACATTTATAGTGGTTCATCCAACTATTTCTTACATCCACTAGAGGTTTCTATTGATTATATTGTTGTTTTGCAAGTAGGTTTCTTATGGAATGGTACCACTCCATAAATGATTACAAAGAAATATGCAATAACTGCAAGGAAGCCAAAATACCCTAAAAATTAGCCTCTAGTCACCTATTTATAGTTGTAAGTCACCAGAAAATGCTCCACCACATCTTCCTTCATGATCTTAACTATATAGCAATAGTTGTTCTTGAGAAAACATGACCTTCTCAACAAGGTTGGTATCGATCCATAGGCATGGATCGGTATCGATCCATAAGATCTGCTTATGGACCAATTTTAACTATTTCGTTATGTTGCAACTAGTTGTTTGATTCATGATTTCTATCCTATTACAAGTTATAAGTTTATTTTGGGGTCAATAAGATGGATTAGTGGAAGAATAAAGTGGCTGATTCCACTTGGTCAAGGAGATTGATAGAGAACTGTATGTGATCGATCCAATTGAACTTGGAATATGTTTCTGTCCTAAAGACTTGTGAATAAGATGAACTTAGGGTGGATGTAGGGAATTTTTATGGATCAGTACCGATCCATTATTTGGATGGAGCTTGTTTTGGAATTTTTGGGATGGTCTTGGTTTACCTTATAGTCTCGATTGTACATGGTTTCTGGACTCTACGGCTATCTCTCTGGGCCTCTTGCATTGTTAGATTTCAAGTTCAATTCGTCAAGTTTTCCTAGAGACTGCTCGGTCAAATTTCTAGATAACAGATATTGCTTTGTTAAAAGTGATACTATGTTGTGAATAGTAGAAGTTAAATTGTCATTATAAGCGCACTTTGAAATCACTTGCATTTAACATATGTTAAAGTGGTTGAAATATGAATATATTATATATATAATATATTAAGGTTGTTCTCTACACATTATTTGGTGTATAGGTAGTAAGGAATTGGTTTAGGAAGTTAAATAAATTATGAATGGAAATTATGAAAGTCAGAAGTGAAAATGCCACAACGGATGCACTTTGAAATCGCTTTGGGTTTGACAATTTTTAACGTTAACATTGAAAGACATCATAGGACTTCTTTTTATTTTCAATGAGTACTATCAATGTACTTATTATTGTAATATATCAAGGTTTAAATATATTTTTAAATGATTATATATGGATTTTAAAGTAAAGGGTTTTAAATTATAAAATAAGTGTTTTAAGGATATTTGAAACAAATGTTTTAAAACATAAGATAAGTATTTCTAAAATTTTAAAGTAAGTTTTAAGTAAATATAGTTATTATAAAATGACTTAAAGATTTTAGTTAAGAAATAAAAGGCTTTTATATTATAATATCTTTAAAATTGTTCATAGTATTTTATTAAATACATTAGTTTTATAAATAAAATAAATTAGTACACACACACACACACATATCTTTATAAAATATATTATTATATTTAGAAGCTTGCAAAAGAAGTAAAGTATTTTTCAAAGAATATAAAGGAGTTTTTGGGTTATAATACTTATGTTATAATGGATGGTTTTGTAAAATATATTAAAATGGTATATTACCTTGTTTAATAAGTAAAGATGTACTTAGAGCTTTGAATGGATGTTTCAAAGTAAATGGCAATTATAAAAATGATTTTGGGTTTATAGTAGCGATATTTGAGAAAAAGTTGTTCTGAACCATTTAATTATACTTTTGAAAAGTAATTAGATCTTTAAAAGATAGTTTTAAAGATAATGATTTAAGTGTGAAGTGTGAAGTGTTTTGAGCTTGTAGCAAACAATGTTCTAATAACATTTGTTTTAAACCCTTGAATAATATTTTAAAGTGGATATATATTATTATGTGATCACGAATATACTTTGATCTTTAATAATTGGATTTTAAAGATAATAACAAGTATGAAATCTTTTGAAATAAAGATAGAGATATAATTGTTTAAAGTATAAAAGAGAGAAGGAGTTTTTAGTAGCAATGTTCGAGTGACATTTGTTTTTAACCTCTTTGATTATATTTTAAGGTAAGTAAACTTGGTTAGTTGATTTGTAAATATACTTATACTGTTGAGATAAGTATATGTATACTTTTCGAAGTATTGGAAAAGGTATAAATGAATAGTGAAATAGTAGAATACAATTATATATCTTTTGTACAAGGGAAAATTATATGTATATATAAACACGTACAAGTACATGAAGGAAGTGTTAATCAATTAGAAGATTGATTAATGGAAGTAGTTTTATTAGATAAAAAGAATTTATTAAAAAAAGAGGTTTTAATTAATAAAAGATAAATTAATTTAAAGCGGGGATAAAAAGTCGTTTATGTGACTTGATCTTGCTTTGTATGAATCAATGTTGCTTGTGTTCTTAATCATGCTTGATTTCCATATGAAATTAGTTCTCTTATTTGATTGTTTGTTTATTTGATTCTTAAATAACCGACTATCGAATCTTAGCCAATTTTGAAACTATCGATTGTTGGTTTAGAGAGAACGGGAATGGATAAGCACGAATTATCTGAAATCTACTTCGAACCGACATAAGCATTTGATTAGAGACATCATCAAGATGATGGAATCGAAAATGGAGTTCTTTTAAGTGCAATGGCTACTTGGTACTAATCCTGATGGTGATTCCAAAAAGGACGTAGTGGAAGTAGTGCCTTCGGTTTGTTCATATCCTAAACAAATTATATGGATGAATGCTGGCATTGCATTGTTACCTAAAGGGTAGTGTTAACATTCCAAGTGGGCTTTGCTAAAAAGGTAAAATATAGCCACAAGCCTCACACCCGATAATCACTAAAACGCGAGATATGCTTCAGGGCTATGTTCGCCACCATTCAGGTATAATTATCACTTGCATTTAGATCGATATTTTCGAATTATGCATGCTTGTGGTCACAGAAACGGTTTGTCTAAAACAACTAGGGTGATGACATTTTCGGTACTATCCAAGAAGGGGTAGTCTGGTCCTCATTTCCAGGGAGTCGGCTAAGGATCCCGGTACATTTTTCCATGTGATGTACTGTGACATGAGTTACCCCAGTAGCCATGTCATTGATGAAATCCAATTTCTAATACGTGCCTTTACGGACTTAGTTGTATACTAAATATTTTGTTGAGTGTAATTAATGAACCATTCCGGTTATGATTAAATATTTATTTTAAACCTTGGACATTATTATAATATCACATAATTTTCTTACAAAAGGTTTTGGTTATCGTAAGGTAAAAACCCTTTCGTGTTTATTTGTGGCGTGATCTTATGAGATATCTTTATTATTGAAGGCCTTTAAAAACATATAAATCCATATGGTTTGAGTTTCTCATGCTAGTTTGCTAGATTGATTTGGATGTTATTTTCTTATGCTACATGGGTTAGCTCCAAGTATATTTCCAGATTTAGTTTCGGACACTTTGGAGCTACAGGAGATGAGCTAGATGCCTCCAAGACCTATTCACATATTTATTTTCCGCTGCATTACTTGTTTTGTATCTACCAGCAATTGAAAGGATAGGCTATTATAACTGTCTAGGCTGACGACAGATTAGTTTACTCTGATTGTCATATGTATATTAAAGTTTTCTTTTTGTAAAGATATTTTGAGACATTATATGTTATTGTTCCTTTTGTGTGATTCTGATATTATGTTCTTCTTTCTTGTTCTGATTCATTTTAATTTTACCCTTACGTTCTGTCTTTTCGGCACTTAGGTGTTTGGCATGAGAATACCATGAACGTATTAATGTTAACGTTCGGGAGTCTGAAGGGTTGTTCATTACCTTTGAAATCAGAGTTGAAGATTAAGCGAGAACCTTGGCTTTGGTGGGGTATAATTCAATAAAAGATATGGCAATGGAGTGGGGTTTTATAAGTTGAGTGTATTATATGTATGAGAGTGCATATTTGTTATTGTTATAAAAAATGTTTTGTATCATATTGATTTCTCTGTTGAGTGATTTATGTATTCTGGTTAATAAGAGTTACTAACATTATTGATAGGGATCTCTAAACACTTGAACAAGACAAACTAGTATAATATTATTTTTGAAATTGGTAAATGAAATAATTTTACCTAGAATTATATTTTTATATAGCAGAATAATTTTCAAATATTAATATAGTTATTTATGATGTGTTTGTTTGTTAGGAAATGTTGATATTCAATTATTATCATTTACTGTGTGATTATTTATGCTTGGCCAGTTTATGAGAAATTATTATTGTTTGTTGATTTTTGAATTATGCTCGATCAGTTTATGAGCAGTTTTACCTTTTCATTACATGGATAGGGTATAAAGTAATTGAGGGGAACATTGAAACAAATACCTTGTGAATTAAGTTTCACAGTTTGAATTATAAGGCGTTCGATGACAATTTTGGGTTAAAATTTAATATTAGTAAAAGCTGTTTATTATAGTCTCTAAGAAGGATGAGATATTTTAAAATAAATATTTGTGAAATGATTTTATATAAGAAAGTGACTTAAAAAAGGTATGATTTATAAAGTATAGTTTATAAATAAATATGATTTAAACTGAGAATTTAAGAATGTAAATCCTATTGTTTTGGAAATTGTTTTTCAGAGGCTGCAAAGAGAAAGCAATACTAGTAATATTAAAAGTATTATGAACAAAAAATGTTTTCAAAAGTATTTTAAAGGAGATAGAAAGTACCGAACTCACTCCTATTAGTGGAAAATAATTCTAGGGATGATTGCGGCATCATTGACATTTATTTTCGAGTTTCTAAGTGAGGGATGCTACTATAGCAGCTTGCTACAAGTTGTTTTGGTAATACAGATTTTGATTTAACATAATCAATTAAATTCTCAAAACGATACAGTTCAACCCCAAATTTTCATTGATGCAACACATATTATCAAAAATTGAGATAAATATTTTTTGTGTAAATACCATCATGTTACATTTTAATTCTTACTGGAGTATTTAGATTATTGTTTACAAGAAATTTAATATATAAATAGTTTAATTGATTTTCAAAAATTATAGTATAATTAATTTAAGTAGATAATTCTACCTTATTCAACATATAATTTTTTCCCTGATTGATATACATTAAGTAACTCAATTTTGGAAATAACTAAACAATTCATCGATTTAAAATATAAGTATTTAATGGTTAATTAACTAGTTAATCGAAAATAAGCTACATTGTACGTCAATGTTATTACCTCAAATTAAAAAAAATTGTTATCATAATTGAAAATTTTAAACTAACACATATATTTTGAACTTTGGAATCTGAGAATGTGTTTAAAGATGGAAGTATGGATGCAGTAAGCCATTGTTGATTGTCTCATTGGATGGCCTTAGGCCAAGATTGAGATGAGGAATATTAAAAAACAACAAAATTGGACCAGACTGTGATGTGAGATGTGTTGCAGCAAGGTAGATAAAGTTTTAGGTTTTCATATTTGAATGGGAAAACCAATGATTGGTGCAGGGATAAGATGGAGGTGGATTGGATGAGAGGGAAAGGTTAAGAAACAAAAATGATTAGAGTGGAGAAGTAGGGAGACAAGGATATGATGCGATGGTGGATAAAAACTAAACCCGCCATTGTTTTTATTCAGGTTTTCTAGTAAACATGTTTAATAGAAATGTCCTAGTAGAAGAAAGAGAGAGATGAGTAGCCAAACAAAGTTTCACCCAAGTTACTAAAGCATTGCCGATAACACTTTATAGCGTTTATATATTATTTTTGATCTTCTAGATGAGTGGTTCTTGCACTTAGCTAAGAAACATCAGTGATTAATCCTACTTATTATCCTATCATTGAATCGAACCATATCTAGAAGAGTCAAAATAGTTAAATGGTCAAACGATAAGCAGCAAAACTATAACTTAGGTAGTCAGAATTCAACCAAAGCTTGAAGAGTAATATAGAATCTTACTCACGAATCAAGAGAAGCTAACCATCTTCCAAAGGAATTAAGTGGTGTGGGAAGAAGTTAGCAAATAATAGGTGACTTAACAGTTCGACACCAAGTTAACCAATACAACTCGGTATCGATCCCTAAATGCAAACTAAGTAGGTGATATATGGATGACTGAAGGACAATCTATAAATAGCACATAATATTAAGTGTAGAGAAAAGATGGCTCTAAGCTTTCCATCCAGAAGACAAGTATACGAAGTCAGAAGTTCAAAATAGCAACTACTCGACTTCGAGTTGTGAAGTCCATTGACACATAATTTATGAACATAGCCATTATCTTTTTCCTGAAACTCCTCCTAAACATGGAGAACGTTGATAGAAAATTTTGAAGCCTATTTCACTGTTATATGTCTATGAATAGGAGAAGAGGGGCATAATTTCATGACCCATTACCTGTTTTCTCAACTTTCTTATTTTACTATGTTACTCTACTGGGTTCTCATCAAGATGTGAGCACCAAGTTGTTAGAACACGATCAGTAAAATCTCTGAAAATCATTAATAGAGTTATAGTGGATGTAGGCTAGAGTATATCTGAACCACTATAGATGGTTGTGCATTGTTTTTCATTTAGCTTATTTATTTTGTTTTCTACTTCAATTTACCTGGCTATTTGTCCAACTTTTGACACAAACATTTTGGTGCTTTCAATAGGAAAATTTAGATTTCTCACTATTTGGTTCTATCTTTAACCATTGGATTTCTATAGTCAAAGAGGTAGATCTACAAGTTCTTCATAGAAGTTCCAAAATTATTCATATTTCCCCTAAATTCTATTATAGGATCTACAAAAGTTATGGCACCAAGGAACACAAAGGAAAATTCCACTACCTCCAAGCCCACTAATGACGCAAATAATGATGGATCTTGGCATGGATGAAAAATAATCATCCTAGAACTATTGAAATTCAAAGTGCATCAAAAAAGGTCGCTAGGACTGATTTGGATAGGATACTGAGAAGGTTGAATGAGAAGATGATGGAAAGACAAAACGTTATAATGAAGCAGATGAAAGAAAATATGGAGTTGATGATCCAGCTATCCCAAGGCCATAGAAGGAACATAAAGTTATTGTCGCCATCTGATTTAGAAGAAGATAATTCCTCCTTATCAAGTAGAAAAAATAGAAATGGAAAGCAGAAAATGAAGAGGAAGGAAGTAGGAACATTAAAAATTGAAGTTGGAAAGACTCAGGTTAGTAGGGCACAATTCGAAGCTAAACTGCCTCTATAGCTCGGTACCGATCCTTACCCCCGACTCGTGAATGATGATAATGTTGTTGATTTACAAGATGATGTTGATGATGGTGATAGCCCTGCTAGTGGTGTTCAAAATGTAGGAGTTCAGTTGACTGCTATTGACTGAGACATAGAGATCATGGAAACCGATCGACTAGGCGAATGGTTACCCTAGAGAATGGAGAACCTAAATATCATAGAACTAGCCGAGACTATTTGCAGAGCCAAACACTCAGGGCGGCCTATGATAATCATCATTTAACCGATCTAATTGAACCAATGTTCTTAGCTGATACGATAAGGAGGCTAATGAATGAAAACCAGTGTTGAAGCAATGGTGATTGGTGTTCTTCTCCTAGCAGGAACCCATTTATGAGGTGACAATATGGGAGAAGTATCCCAAAAGATCCACTATGCCCATAATGCCATCTTACAATGGAAGAACTTATTGAGACAGCATATTCTGAAGTATGAATGGCATATGGATAACTCCAAAGCTATTTTACCGATGCTATGTGATGTAGATATTTTTTTGATATTTTTCGTAGGAGTAGCTACGATATGGTTCACTCTGTTGTTTCATGTCAGCAACCAAAAACTATTCACAAATCTACGACTGCAACAACATCCGGACTCAGTGATTCTAAGTATGGTTCATATAGTTATATATTTTTCAACAAGAGTCATCAAATATGTATATAGAGTCTAGTTTAGTGCTTTATTAAAATCTTTCCTCAAGAATCATCATTCACGTTCAAATAAACTTACGTGCATATTTTAATCAAAATCAAGTTTTCAAAAAATGCATGAAGCGGGGATCGAACCCGAGTCACTAGTTTAGAAATCAAGTGCTCTAACCAAATGAGCTATGGTGATTTTTGATTATCAATTGAATATCTATAAACAACCTAGTAAACCTGTGTAAAACTGTGTAAACTGTACAGAAATTATCAGGTCAGTCGACTGACCTGACAATTTTTGTGCAACATGCAAGGGTGCACAAATATTCAAATATTTATTTAAAATTCATTTGAATATTCAGTCGGCTGACCCAGAGGTTCAGTCGACTGAATTTCTATAACAGTTATATTTTTCTAAAAAGACACGACCATTTGTGAAGAGTAACGAACCTCTATAAAGAGATTTGGACACAACACTTCAACCGGAACTCTTCGCAAATGGTCACTGCATTTTAACATCTATAAATACATATTCTAACTTGATTTCAAGTTATAGAATCTGCTTTTCTCTCTTATCTAACTTTCTTATTCTTGCATAATTATCGCTTAAATCAGATTTATATATTCTAAGAAATACTATTCCTTTCTAATCTTCATAAACTTCAAATATACACATCATACTTGAGGAAGAGATTATAGAAAAGGTGTAATAAAAGTGACAAATCCGTGTTATTAGAACACATAAAAAATCAAACAATCTTTTGTATTTGTTGAAGTCCTGTTCTGCTGCTCAGGCATGTGAAGTCCTCTTCGACTGCTGAGGCAAAATCCTGTTCCGCTGCTCAGGTCCCTGTTCAGCTGCTTAGGGATTGTATAGACCTGTTCCTCCGGGTTAAGCAAGGGTTGTTGTTCTTTTTACTATACTGCTTTTTATTCCGCACTATTTACAGTATTATTATCATCATTATACTCTACATTATCATATATCCGTATTACACGATTCATAGCACACTTTTATTTGGTATTAGAGCATAGAGACTTTCATTTGGTATCAGAGTAAGGTCATCATATAACCGTAACACAGTTATCTGATAATCTAAAAGCCTGGAATTCTATCGATCATCACAACATCATAGAATAATGGCCAGAAAATGATCTAATCGAAAGACAACGGGCAAAATCCCTGTCAAAGCCGCTAGTGTGACTTTAAAAAGGTACCTTCTGATTTACAAATTTCAGTAAAAGATAATATTGAATTAGATAGTATTAGCGATAAGATTTCAAAGCTTAATTTATTATTTTAGAAAAGATGAAATCTACATAACTCGAAAATGAGAAATTGAAAAATGAGAAGTTAGATTTAGGAAATTAACTTGGTGTTTTAAAGAATAATTTTATAACTATTAAAGATTCTCTAGATGAACATAACACCATATTTGAAAAAGAGAGAGAGAAACTTTCAAAAGAAATTTTTGATTTGAAAAGACAAAATGATTTATTACAATCCTCTTTAGATAATTCAAAATCTCAAAATTCCCTTCTAAAAAATGAGAACCATACGTTGAAAAATTAGAATTCTGAATTAAATAAGAAAATTGATATTTTGAACAATAGTAACATTTATTTTGAAAATAATAATTGTGACTTTAATGCTAAATTTGATAAACTTAACATTGAAGTCACAAAATTTAATAAAGGTCAAAACGATTTAAACAAGATTTTATCTAGTTCTAGACCTTTAATGATAAAAGTGGTTTAGGATATAGTAAAACAGATCGTAGAAATTGTTAGTCCATGAGATGATGGTTTTGATGTCAACAACCTTAGAATAGATTATAAAATATAAGTACTGACATTATAAGTTTATATATATATATATATATATATATATATGTATATGTAGGATTTAACCATGCAGGTACCAAGAATGAAGACGGTACAATATAGAGATCCAAGATATCAAGATAGAAGACTCATGACTATCTAGATTATCAAGAGTTCAAGATTTCAAGGTTAAGTATTTTTATTAGGAATTTTGTTAAAACTCATAGAAAAGCACTGGCATCTTAAAATCCAATTTATTCGTGGAATGGAATCCACTTCAGCCTGTTAAAGGGATGGAACCCTAAGTAGGATGTAACCTATGAAAAATCTAGTGGAACATTATCCACTAACTTTTTATTCAAAATGATTTTACAAAATTATCTTGTTTTCAAAATGATTTCAAAACTTTCCTTTTAAAAAACATCAAAACCTTCTATCCTGATTTTAAATAATTTTAGCCTCAAAATTATCTTTAATTTCAAAGTCAAATTACTCCTGATTTTAAACTATCTTTTTAAATTATATATTTAACTTTTATACTTAGATTTGTATATAAAATTATAGTTAAAATATATATATATATATATATATATATATATATTATTCTCTATATTTACTTATGAATTTTAACTATAGTCAAGTATATTTGTAAAGTTTAAAATAGTTTTAATATAAGATAAAGGTTATTTTCAAAGAAAATCAAATCACCAAAAATTTCTTTGGGATGTCGACATGCCTAGGGTAACCATGTCAACTGGTGTCAGCTGAATTCAAAATTTAAATTTCAAAAGAAGTGTCTATTCGCCATAACTCTTCATGAATGGACATGGCTGTTGTTCTTCTATAAATAGGGGTTAGTTTCACGAATTTTATATCTAATTTTCTGGTTTTTCACTCCTCTGCTTCTTCCACATTTCTTAATACATATTCTTACCATTGCTCTGCCGAAATCAACATTGAATCGAACTCGATTACTTCTAGTTTAATTCTCAATCACTATCTCTACAAGATTCTCAGTGCTATTCAGAGTTATAGGATTTTTGTAATCTATCAAAAGAGAAAAGGTGTGATTGTAGCCTTGAAAATCAATCAAAAGAGAAAGTGTCATTGTAGCCTTGGTAAATCAATTGGGTGAACTTGTGGCTCGGAAATCAAGTATCTCTACCTAGAGGATAGAAATTCTGGAGGGTGTACCTCATAGCCTTGAAACCGAGGGTGTAATTGTACAATTGCTTTTGAAAGGAAATCTGTACTTGTGTTGCGGAACTGGATGTAGGGTAACTCTGAACCAGTATAAAATCTGGTGTGTTCTTTCCTTTACTACTTTTATTTTATTTTTGCATCTGTGTTTGTTACTGTGATCATATCTGTGTCTGTATATTGCATACATCAGTGTATAAATTAACATAAATTCAAAAAGATTTAGTAATTCTTTATTAACACTATTCACCCCACCTCTAGTGTTAATCCTAGCGTTAAGATCCGTAATCCGCAATTTCTCCCAATTGGTATCGGAGCATGGTTTTCAAAGTTTCATAATCCGATTTTTGAAAAGTTTTCAAAATGGCTACCAACATACTAACACTAGTATCCCTATCACTAGTTCATCTGTAGAGGGTCAGTCTACTGTCAGACCACCACTTTTTAATGGCAGTAACTATGCATATTGGGCATGTAGGATGAAAATATATTTACAATCTATAGGATTAGACACTTGGAATATCACACAAACTGAATATTCTGAACCCACAACTAATTTTGCACAGTGGACTGCTGAGCAAAAGACCGTTGCACAAAATAATTCTAAGGCAATGAATATTATGTTTTGTTCACTAGATAGAAATGAATTCAATAGAGTGTCAATTTGTAAGTCTGCATATGAAATCTGGAAAACTTTGCAAGTTACTCATGAAGGAACAAGAAAAGTTAAACAGACCAAAATTTCCATGCTCATAAATCAGTTTCAATTATTTAAAATGAATCCTAATGAGTCTATTTCGGATATGTATAGTAGATTTCAGGACATTGTGCATTCTCGTATATCTTTGGGAAAGGAATTTTCTGAAGAAGATCAAGTCAGAAAGATTTTAAATTCCCTAACTCCAGAATGGGATCAAAAGACACTAGCGATCAAAGAGGCAAATGACATCAGTACTTTAAAGATAGAAGAATTAATTGGAAATTTAATGTCGTATTAAGTTCAAATGATCGGGAGAAGAGAAAGTAAAGCATATGAAAAGAAATCAGTGGCATTCAATGCATTGACCGATGGATCAGACTCAAACAACGATAATGATGAAGAGATAGCCTTTATGACCAGAAATTTTAGGAAATTACTGAAATACAGAAAGATGAATAATCTCAAGAGAAACAACTATAAGAATTCTAGAAATCAGAATGTAGTGAAAAATAATGACAAATGTTACAACTGTGATAAACCAGGCCATTTCAAAACAGACTTTCCGTATCCAGATAGGAAAAATTCTCCTATGAATAATGATCCGGTAAAGAAACGGAAGCGTGCATTTATCGCTACTCTAGATGACTAGGACTCGTCCTCAAGTGATGATGATTAGAAGACAGATATTCGAATTTGTGTTTCACAGCTGTTCATAACTCCGATGAATTCAAGGAGACGGACTAAGAAAAAGATGATCAAGGAACAAGAAAGACACTTCGATGCGATACGATGGATGATCTCCTCTCTGGACAAG
This sequence comes from Allium cepa, assembly GCA_030765085.1. Lineage (NCBI taxonomy): Eukaryota > Viridiplantae > Streptophyta > Magnoliopsida > Asparagales > Amaryllidaceae > Allium > Allium cepa. The sequence goes on from CM060928.1 coordinate 623,436,767, forward strand.
GATGATAACGAAGCACATCCTCCTGTCTCTCTCACCAATGACAATGATAATTGGGATGATATTAAGGAAGACCCAATCTTTGGAGAAGAAGGATGGGTGGAAGTTCCACGTAACGTTTGATTTTTATTTGTTTGCTTTGATTGATTTGGTCTGGATTGATACTCTATGTGGATTGATTTCTTGATATTGGTTTGAAGTTTGTTGTATAAAACATATATATATATATATATATATACATTGAAATGTATATAGTCTTTGATTAGTTATCATGTTCATAAGTATAATTATTTCTTAATCTATATATATTATATTCCGCTGTATAGTTTATCAGTGCAGGTACTGAAGCCCAAGAATGAGGGGGAGTGAGTTTTTTGTTGATGACAAAAGGGGAGAAATATAAAATAAGGTAGTTAGGCATAAATTAAGGGGGAGTTATTAGTTTTAGGGGGAGTTATTGGGATAGAAATAATATATTATAAACAAAGGTTGTCATCATCAAAACGGGGGAGATTGTTAGTCCGTGAGATGATGGTTTTGATGACAACAACCTTAGAATAGATTATAAAATATAAATACTGACATTATAAGTTTAGATATATAGATATATGTATATGCAGGATTTAACCATGCAGGTACCAAGAATGAAGACTGTACAGTATAGAGATTCAAGATGTCAAGATAGAAGACTGATGAGTATCAAGGTTATCAAGAATTCAAGATTTCAAGGTTTAGTATTTTTATTAGTAATTTTGTTAAAACTCATAGAAAAGCACTGGCATCTTAAAATCCAATTTATTCGTGGAATGGAATCCACTTCGAGCCTGTTAAAGGGATGGAACCCTAAGTAGGATGGAACCTACGAAAAATCTAGTGGAACATTGTTTTGTATCCACTAACTTTTTATTCAAAATAATTTTACAAAATTATCTTGTTTTCAAAATGATTTCAAAACTTTTCTTTTAAAAAACATCAAAACCCTCTATCCTGATTTTAAATAATTTTAGCCTCAAAATTATCTTTAATTTCAAAGTCAAATTACTCCTAATTTTAAACTATCTTTTTTAATTATATATTTAACCTTTATACTTAGATTTAAATATAAAAGTATAGTTAAAATCTATATATATTATTCTCTATATTTACTTATGAATTTTAACTATAGTCAAGTATATTTGTAAAGTTTAAAATAGTTTTAATATAAGATAAAGGTTATTTTCAAAGAAAATCAAATCACCAAAAATCACTTTAGGATGTCGACATGCCTAGGGTAACCATGTCGACATGGTGTCAGTTGAATTCGAAATTTAAATTTCAAAAGAAGTGTTCATTCGCTATAACTCTTCATGAATGGACATGGCTGTAGTTCTTCTATAAATAGGGGTTAGTTTCAACGAATTTTATATCCGATTTTCCGGTTTTTCACTCCTCTTCTTCTTCCACATTTCTTAATACATATTCTTACCATTACTCTGCCGAAATCAACATTGAATCGAAATCGATTACTTCTAGTTTGATTCTCTATCACTATCTCTACAAGGTTCTCAGTGCTATTCAGAGTTATAGGCTTTTTGTAATCTATCAAAAGAGAAAAGATGTGATTGTAGCCTTGAAAATCAATCAAAAGAGAAAAGTTGTGATTGTAGCCTTGGTAAATCAATTGGGTGAACTTGTGGCCTGAAAATCAAGTATATCTACCCAGAGGATAGAAACTCTGGAGGGTGTACCTCGTAGCCTTGAAACCGAGGTTTTAATTGTACAATTGCTTTTGAAAGGAAATCTGTACTTGTGTTGCGGGACTGGATGTAGGGTAACTCTGAACTAGTATAAAATCCGGCGTGTTCTTTCCTTTACTGCTTTTATTTTATTTCTACATCTGTGTTTGTTACTGTGATCATATCTGTTTCTGTATATCGCATACATTAGTGTATAAATTAACATAAACTCAAAAAGATTTAGTAATTCTTTATTAACACTATTCACCCCCCTCTAGTGTTAATCCTAGCCTTAAGATCCGTAATCCGCAATTTCTCACAGAAATAGCACTAGACACGCTTTCATGTATAGTAAATATGTTACTGCTAGTACTATATTACGAGAAAAGTCTAAATCCAATTTTTATAGAAATTCAAATACTGCTAGGACCAATAATGTTTATAATTTCTTTAGTAGTACAAAATCATTGACGAGAAATATGAAAATAAATTATCTAAGTATATGGGTTCCAGTTAATTGGAGAAATAAAGAAAAATACATTGATGATTATATTGATATGGTAGTTAATAATGAAAATTATATTTATAAAGGTTCAACCACACCCAAATGGGTACGGTTTCCTAAAAATTAGGAAATTATAAGAACCTTGGGTATTGCATGCTTTAAATGTTAATTTTTTTTCCTGATACCTTACAGTATAAGTAGTAGTTATTTTGTTTTATATTGTTCTATGTTAACACTTATGTAAAATATAATTTATATCATCATATAAACTCTCCTTTTTGTCGATGAAAAATGGGAAGAAAGATATTGCTCTAACGCTATTTGCAGGAATAAACGATGCAAGCTCAGATTAAAGGGGAGAAAAGATTAATTATCTAGAGGAATATATATCATAGATTCAGGGGGAGAAATCTATAGCACAATTACAGGAATATATTCCGAGGGAGAATTAAGTCAACAAAGATTGTCGAAGATTTGCCCGTAGAAAATGGAGTTGTCATCATCCAAAAGGGGGAGAATGCTGGATCATAGGTTTTGATTGCTGACATGAAACAACAATTCACAAATCTATGACTACAACAACATCCGGACTCAACGACTCAATGTATAGTTCACATAGTTATATATTTTTTAACAAGTGTCATCAAATATATATATATAAAGTCTAGTTTGGTGCTTTGTTAAAATCTTTCCTCAAGAACTATCATTCACATTCAAATAAACTTGCATGCATATTTTAGTCAAAATCAAGTTTTCAAAAAATGCATGGAGCGTGGCTCGAACCCAGGTCACTAGTTTAAAAGGCAAGTGCTCTAACCAAATGAGCTATGGTGATTTTTGATTGTCAACTAAATATCTATAAACAGCTTAGTAAACCTATGTTAAACTGTGTAAATTGCATAGAAATTACCAGTTCAGTCGACTGACTTGATAATTTTTGTGCAACATGCCACGGGTGCACAAATATTCAAATATTTATTTAAAATTCGTTTAAATATTCAGTCGACCGACCCAGAGGTTCAATCGACCGAATTCTATAACAGCTATATTTCTAAAAAGACACGACCATTTGTGAAGAGTTACGAACCTCTATAAAGAGATTTGGACATAACACTTCAACTGGAACTCTTCGCCAATGGTCGCTGCTTTTTAACATCTATAAATACATATTTTAACTTGATTTCAAATTACAGAATCTGCTTTTCTCTCTTATCTAACTTTCTTATTCTTGCATACTTATTGCTTAAATTAGATTTATATATTCTAAGAAATACTATTCCTTTCTAATCTTCATAAACTTTAAATATACACATCATACTTGAGGAAAAGATTATAGGAAGGGTGTACTACAAGTGACAAATCCAAGTTATCAGAAAACATAAAAAGTCAAACAATCTTTTGTATTTTTTAAACTCCTGTTCTGCTGCTCAGGCGTGTGAAGTCCTCTTCGGCTGCTGAGGCGAAATCTTGTTCCACTACTCAGGTCCCTGTTCGGCTGCTCAGGGGTTGTATAGACCTGTTCCTCTGGATTAAGCGAGGGTTGTTGTTTTAGTGAAATTCCAGGAGAAGTCTGGGACTAGATGTAGGACGTTGCTCCGAACCAGTATAATAATCTATGGTGTCATTTTTACCATACTGCTTTTTATTCCACACTATTTACAATATTATTGTCATCATTATACTCTGCATTATCATATATCCATATTACACGATCCATAGCACACTTTCATTTGGTATCAGAGCATAGCAACTTTCACGCTCGGCTACCGTCGAGATCCATATCTTCGTTTGACTAGTTGGTTATAAAGTTTGTGGAGTAGTTCAGGTTACATGCCATGCAATCTAAAGACGTGATGTCATTTTCCAATATTTTTTAGAGATCCATGAAATTTTTGAAATTTTCTTAAGTAGGTTTAATACAGTTGGGATGGAAATCAACAATGCCAACTAGGATACTGTATTAATTGCTTTGATCAGAGGGATTCATTCAGATACTGTTTTTAGTAGATGGTAGAAAAATGAAACATCCACCGATCATGGAAGAATTTTGTAGAAAAGCGACCAAATATTTGCACTTGAAAGAGGAAAATTTGGCCATTGGAAAGGCTAGTCGAAGGAAATCAACTGAGGTTGTGAAATAGACTGGATAAAGCATTGTAAATGTTGTCGTTAATGTGGAAAATAATAATATCAATCAAAAGTGAGGTAGTTAGGGTAATAGAGGTAGGAAACCAGACTTCACGAACAATCTAAGGTTCCCAAAGCATTAGGATTAAACCCCATTGAATGATACTATCAAGAATATCTACCTTGCGATGCAAGGTACCAAGAGCAATTAGAAGTCGGCTCAAATGAAGTCAACAAAAAGATTAAAAATGTTAGGGAAGTATTGTCGCTTCCACGTAATGCAATAGACATAATACTAATGAATTTATACATTTGCAGGATGTAATTAAAGACCAGATTTGAAAAAAGAAATGCCAACAATATGTGAAAGCCTCATAGGATGGGGAGCAATGAAACGTTCAACCTCAAGAGCAGATGCTTCAATGGGGCTAGGTTAGGCCCTATGAGGATGAACCTAGGCAGCTTGGAAAAAGGCTTGTTTTTAATACGATCACCAGTGGATCTCATCCTTTTGAGAAGAGCTGGAACAAGGTGGAAATGTATGGGAGTTGTTTGAAATATGTTGTTCAAGAAAGCCACTTTGTCGTCCAAGATAGAGATCCGACGAAGCAGATACGGACAATGATAGATAATATTATATTCAAAAATCATGATGCCGATAGGGTTAAAGCTCCATTGCTTGGCCCTTTTGTGATAACGGCTATCATTGGGCCAGTGACTATGAAGCAAGTCCTCATACATTGTAGGAGCTTAGCGAATATTTTTCTTTGAAAAACTCATGACCAAATGATGATGGATGGCCGGGACCTAAAGACATGTAAATCCTAAATTTGTGGGTTTATCGAAGAGGCTATAGAGCACGTTGGGTGTGTTGACTTGCTCATGTAATCAGGTGGAGGTAATCGCAAGAGAGTGTGGGTTGTGATCTTCACTGTGATGGATACATATTCCATGTATAGTGCTTTCTTTGGCGGACCGACCCTCGCCAGCTTTAGGGTGGCTTTAGGCCTATGGAGATTAATAATGAAATTTCCAAAAAAGAACAGGGTAGGAGTCATCCAAGTTGAATAGAGCATGGGATGTGAATGTTATGTTACAGAGTTGACAGGGGAAGGGTGACGTGAATAAGGAAATGATATAGAAAAGGCTCTTGCGTTAAGGCAATTGATGCACTACAACCACCATCTAAGCCCTGGCTCGATTAGCATGATAATTTTTTCAAATCTATGGATTCAAGGAAAGAGCCATAGGATACAAGGGAGGCCCTAGTTGAGCCGATGATCAATATCCCGGACGATCAGGAGGATCCTACTATGGTTTTAAAAATCAAATCCCAACTTTGTGTGAAGATGAAGAAGGAGTTGGCAGGGCTCCTATGGGAAAATCTAGACGTGTTTTCCTAGATGCACTCCGATAGATGTGGAATATTGCCAGAAATAGCATGATACGCATTGATTATGAACCCTAGTTTTCCTTATATGAAAAAGAGGTGGCGCAGCCTAGTTCTGTAACGATCAACTACGTTTAAAGGAGAAGTGGATAAGTTAAACGCTAATAGCTTCATCCATGATGTTCTATATCCCGAATAGGTATCTAATATAGTGATCGTCAAGAAGCTAAATGGAAAATGGCAAACATCGACTATTCAAACCTGAATAAAGTGCATCCGAAAGGCAGCTTCCCGCGATTGAAGATCGACTAAATAGTTTACTCAACGGTTATACATGAATTATTAACATTCATGGATGCTTATTCTGGCTAAAACCAAATGCCAACGCACATTCCTAATCAAGAGCATGCCAGCTTCATTACTGACCTGGAACTATATTGCTACAATGTCACGCTACATTCTACACAATGCAGGAGCAACCTACAAATTACTGCTAATTCAATGTTCAAAAATCAAATTGGATGTGCAATGGAGGTCTATATAGAAGATATGCTAATAAAGTCACAGCGATCAATGAACTACATGAGAGACCTATCAGAGATGTTTTATGTACTCCAAATATACAGAATGAGCTCAATCCACTAAAATGTTTGTTCGGAGTCACATCGAGCAAGTTTTTAGGTTTCATGGTGAACTCAAGGGCAATAGAAGCCAATCTAGAGCAGATTACGGCACTGAGAAATGACAAAGCCCCAAAGACAAGGAAGGAGATGCAAAGTTTGAGCAAAAAAGTAATTGCGCTGAGTCAATTTATCTCAAAGGCTATAAATAAGTGTGTACCATTCTTTGATGTGCTCAAAAAGGAGAAGGGAAAGTTTTCTGGACACAGGAGTGTCAAAATGCTTTCCAAGCCTTGCTCGATCATTTGGAAAGACCACCAATTCAATCAAAGCCTATGAAGGATATGACATTTGGTTTACTTGGCAGTATATGTTCATGCTCAAAGTGTTGCCCTGGTGCATAAAGAATCCATATTCCAAAGGCTAGTATATCACATCAGCAAGCGGTTTACTAAAGCAAATAGGAATTGCCCAAAATTAGAAAAGCTAGCTTACTATTTGTTGATCGCATCAAGGAACTAAGTCCCCACTTTTAAGTTAATCCAATTAAAGTTTAACCTATCAAACCTTGAGACAGATGTTGCACCAACCTGAGACTTCAGAATGGCTGTTGAAATGAAATATTGAATTAAGTCAGTATGATATATCCTATCATTATTGGTCAGCAATTTTAAGACATACATTGGTTGATTTCATTGTCGAATTAACCATTCAGGATGAAGAAAGAGAGAAAGACATTTAGATGAGTGCTCGATAAAAAATTTATATTTATGGAGCTTCCAATAGATGTTGCTCTAGGGCTGGAGTTTTCTTGGTAACCCTCGAAGAACGATCAATCAATTATGCCTTGAAACATAAGTTCCCCGCGACGAGCATGAAGCTGAATACGGAGCACTAATCATGGGGCTCAAGATAGCGAAGGAATAGGAAGTCTAAACATTGCATATATATAGTAGCTCTTAGTTGGCGGTCTGACAGGTGCAGAAATAGTTTCAAGCTAAGGGAGCAAAACTAGCCCCCTACTTGATGAAAGTTCTAGAATAGCCAAATAACATCAAATCCTACATAATAATGCACATTTCTAGGGAGGAGAACACAAAGGATGATTCATTAGCAAGCTGGCTAGCTCTTAGGATGTGCAACTCATGGGATTGGTTCCATTGGAGGTATTATTAGCTCCAAGCGTTGATGGGATAGACGTCAATTAAATCCTGGAGGCCGAGGTCGAAAAGGAATCATGGATGACTCCAATCAAGGATTATTGCTAAAAGGAACTCTCACAAATAGAAGAAATCCTACACAAAGCACCATGACTATTACTTGGGAAGGAATGTTATATAGGAGATGGTTCAGCTCTCCTATTGCAATGTGTCACGGATGGAGAAGCTAAAAGAATACTTGCGGACATGCATAAAGAAGCTTGCGGCAATCACACCAGGGAACAGATGTTGGTGAGGAAGATTCTTTTCCATGGATATTTTTAGCCAACCATCAATTGGCACGCAGCTGATACATATAGATATGTGAAGGTTGTCAAATATTTGCAAAGATTCCTAGAGATCCATCTATAGAAATCACACAAATGGTCCGTCGATGGTCAATTACATTTTGGGGAATTAACATCATCAATGTGCTACTAATTTCAACAGTGGAGTGAAATGTGCCATTTCCGTAGTTGTTTAGTTCATGAAATGGGTCAAAGAAAAATTGTTGGTCATGATCACAACGTAGAAAGTAATTAATTTCTTAATGAAGAACATTGTATACCAATTTGGGATCCCATAAACCATCATTTTCAAAAACTGAACCCAATTCGATATTGTCGAATTTAAGAATTTCTGCAACAAAAATTGAATTGAAAACAGATTTACAATTATGACACATCCATGGGAGAATGGAGAAGTGGAGGCGGTGAATAAGATCATCGCGTCCATCTTAAAGAAATGACTGCTAATGGCTAAGGGCAAGTAGCTATTGAATTATTCCTCACACTTTAGGATTATCGAATAACTCATAAGTCCGCAATCGGCCATACTCCACTTGCCCTACCCTACGGATTAGAGGCCATGATTCCAATTGAATTGGAAGTGCCTTTTCATTGGAAGATTGACTATGATCCAAAGAAAAATGAGGAACTCCTACTCAAGTCCCTAGATATGACCGATGAGAAGTGGAAGAAGCTAATTTAGAGGTTGTCGCTGACCAAAATGAGTAGCTTGACAATTCAAGTAAAAGTCAGGAACCGGATCTTCGAGATCAGCAATCTTGTTCTTATATCTTTCCTAGTCCAACGAACCGTAGGCCATTAAACACAAGCTTGGAGACAGAACATTCAAGTTGGCAACTATTAATGGAATCTAACTTCCAAGGGCATGGAATAGAAAACACATACGATGTTGTTTCGCTTAAATATGTCTTTGTAAATAGTTAACTAGGCTTTGATGTAACACGACAGAGTCTGCCATTCTTATAAATATAAAATTAATTACCTTTGGGGATCGATAGAACTGTGTTCTCATTAGCCTTGCATTATGGATAACAGTAAAATTTAATTCTCCACATTTTGAAAATGCAGCTATGTAGTACCCAAAGATAGGTGCCGATGGAATCTCCAGTTCTGTGAATGGGATATGGGAGCATAATCATTTTAGGTATCCAAAGACAAATGCCAACTAACTTCTTCAGCACATGAAAGGAACATAGGAGTATAAGCATATCGGGTTGATCATGATTATGCGGCCTATGTTTATGTCCTTCGAACATTCCCAGAAATAAGCAAGGCCGAGGACCATAGCCCAAAGATTGGCAAAGTTTAGTTACGATGCCCAAAGATAGGTGTCTTACCATTTAGGTCCAAGAGATAGGATCTTGCAAAAGAATGAACCTCATATTTAAAAATGTTCACTAGTTAGAATTAGGCAAGATCATATTCATATGTCCTGAGATAGGCGTACAAACAACCATCTACGGTAAACGATCGTGATCAATGCCCAGAGATAGGCAGGATCAAATGCGGATGTCCATATATGAACAATCGAAGTGTTACTTCCTGAGGATGGGGAGTAATATAAAAATCCACCTTATCCCTTGTCAAATCGAACCTAACGAAAGATAAGCTGTTTCAACCATAAAGTTAACCAATCAATCGTGAGAAACCATTCACAAGTATGTACAGTGGATGATGTAATCATAATTAATACGAAGAAGAAAAGTGCATAGGTAATTGAAATAGAGATTTTAAAAGAAAATTTATTTTACTCACTACTATCAAACTTTGTAAACAAAAGCGGGGGCTGTATCCACACAACAATATCTTATGCGCATTGATCAAAAATATAAACAAACAAATAAGTGACAACTTATCAAAAATATCAACTATACATTTTTCTTCTTCCTCCTCTTCCTATCCTTTCTCTGCATGTGATATGTCTATTGCTGGACTTTCCACCTTTTCCTCCCTCAAATAAATAGCCCTTAGGGTCAATGTTTCAATGGCCGCTCCTCCGAGACTCAAAAGCATTAACTTGGATGATACTTGTGGTAGGGATGAAGAGGGGATAAGATGGGTGGTATAGATAGTAAGATTGATAATGAAGGAGGAACACTGTATATCTTTTCCATGTTGATATTTTTGAGCTTTAAAGTTTGCAATTTCTTCTCCTCTTCCATTGAGGGTTTAGATGTATGCCCAGTGGCCCAAGTAATGACAATATCTTTGTCTCCCTATGTCACTTTAGGATCATCTGTGGCCTTTTCATCCAAATCGTAGCATTTCAACATTCAAACCAAAAGTATGACACACTGAAGAGGCTGGAATTAAAATATGGGTGGACATAATAACTGACTCGGTCATTTTAGCTTGTGTTACCGATGAAAATTCTCCTTCAAGCAAAGGGCAAGTGTAAAAAGGCCTAAAACTGGAAAAATGGAAACATAGAGATTAGAGACACCAACTTGGGTCATATAAACCATCTTGAATACAGGAAAATTTAATGATATATCTCTAGGAGATGTAAAGGTCTAGGAATATCTTTACAACCTTACCAACGTTCGACAAATAAATGCTTGGGACTGATTTCCAATTTCAAGATCAGGTTATACATATTATTCTTATTTTTTCACATCCTGAAACCTTTAATCTTTCTTTCCTATATAGCAATCACTATGTACTCCATAAAATATAAAGATAGAAATCCACATTAAGTAGTATGCGACATTTGAAATTCAAACTTGTAAAAGAATTCCACATCCTTAAAAAAAAAAAATTAAGCATACGTTTCTAAAGAATTTTTGACTTTCAAAAGCAGTTTGGGGAATTGAATTCTTAAAAACATATAAACGCCATGTTTTATTCTATTATATGTGTGTGTGTGTCTATATATATATATATATATATATATATATGTTAGCTTTTATTAAATATTTGGGTAAAACCTTCAAAAATATTCGAATCCAACTTTTCACAATTTTCAAATCAGTTACAGCTTTATTCTTAACCCCCAATTTAAAGGTTCTAAAATTACTTAGTAAAATAATTTCCTTTCCCAATCACTTTTGCCTTAAAAACCTTCTTTTAAAAGTAGGGTCTTTAACCCCGAACATTCAAAAACTCAATTATTGAACAAACCGTATTATTAAATTAAAAGTCAGAAAGGATTGCTTAATTCTCACTTTCAAAATTTTCTACATCAAAGATTCATTCCTTTGCAAGTTATTCCTTTAGTTCAAAATATTCAAATACATCTTCTATAATTTAAAACAATGAAAAATGGAGTAGACAAGGTAAACTCCTATCTTAACATTTTCCTACGTTATTCTAATTTTTTCTCTTATATTATCTCTAACTAGACTCTAAACATATTTTATAAGTTCCTAATGCTATTCCTATCCAAATCTCCTACTTTTCTTTTTTTTTAATATTTTTCCTAACTAAATGGATTCTTCATCATTTTTAATCAATTTCTTTTCTATTTTAAAAAGAAGAATTTTGATGAACTTTCGAATTTATGAAATCGGAAAAATCATCAAGTTTAACCTACGCTCTATTTTATATTTATCTCAAAATTGAAAATCCATTTATCAAAAATCTATAAACTAAAATTATTTTAACCTAGCAAATTTTAAACCAAGAGTTTTAAAAATGAAAACCTTTCTACCAAAAACTTTTATTCAAAACTTTTGACTCAACAACTTCCTTTTATTCATAAACCTTTGCCTTAACAAAATTCCTAATTCATGAATTTCAAAAATTCCATTTTCTGAAAACAATAGCTCCTCAATAAATCCTTTGAAAAAATTTCAAGGAACTTTCCAAAAAAAATCTTTATCAAATCCTTCACATGGAGTTAAATTTTTAGAAAACCTTTTTCAAAACAATAACTTCTTAATTATTGACTTCTCCATTGCATTTTCTTCTTCTCCCATCCCTTACTTCCAGATCTTTACAACTATCCTACCTTATAATATTTGATCAATATCTAACATTTTTATTTATTATTCTCATAAATGTCACTTGGCCCACATTAAATGGTTATTATCGTAATGGAAATTTCCTAAAGACGTTTATTTACTAATTCAATGGCCTTATTAATATATTTAATTCCTTGTAACTCCTCACTTATTACACATTTACTGTCTATTAAATTTTTAGAGTTGCACGCTTCCCAATTCTATAATCCTAAAATTAACTTAACGATCTCTTTAATTAGTCTATTCATATCCTAATTAATTTATTGTAACTCCCTATTTATTGTATATTTATTGCACTAATAATCTTAGAGTTACAATATATTCCATTTACATTCATTACAATACGATCTTTATCTCCGATTCCCTACCCTATTCATTTTTCAAAACCATAGTCGCCTCATCCATCCTTTAAGAATACGGTCGCAACTACTTCTATGGTCGGAAACTATAGAATAAATTCAAATTAATTACATATTTATGTACATATGGTAGATTTTTGAAAAATAGTTTCAAAAATAACAAGTCCATCATTCTTACATATACCTATCCTCATTGATTAGGTAACTAAAGCTCTGATACCAAATGTAACAACCCGCTCTTAAAATACACTTAATTTTGACCTAATAAAAGCACGCCGAACCTTAGGTTTATCTCAAAATGAGTTGTTAAATTGATAAAATTAAATTATTGTATAGTACATAGAGCTATCTATTTATAATTTCATGATCTCATAGCGGAATGGATAAAATATAATATCTAAAAAAAAATACCCATTTCATAAAGAAAACCATTTCAGAAATAAGACATGTTAAACGTTATAATATGTTTACATAAAGCCTCCAAAGTATAATAACATAACTGTCTATACTGGGCACAATAAATACTTAAAAAGCATAAACAGATAGATAATTGTCATATGTCTTCATCCCCATCTTCATCCCTTACATCAAAATTACTCTCTCTATCTTGTGTTTTAACGAGGGGTGCATCAGAACAGTAACTATCTGGTAAAATGAAAATCTCAAGCTTTTCCAATATTGTACTCGGTAATGTTATTTAAATAAGAAATATGTCTTACATGTTTAAATATATACCAAATGTAACAGTCACCCTAAATGATGGTGCAACAAATACTAATAACTTTAACTGTAAGCCCAAACGTCTTTCTAGTCCAATTCCAAAATTCTAACGCAACTAACACCAATGATGCAAAAGAAAGCATCCAAAACAATAAATACCCTTCATTGGTGATTAGGCAGACGTTAACCATTTAATACCTATAAAATAGGCAGGTCGCTGTCCTTTAATACCTAACCATGTTCAAATTCTAATACAACTATCATTAATGTTGCAAGAGAGAGAACCATCAAACCACTTAATACCTCTTTCATAGGATTTAGGCAGACTTTAACCATTTAAGACCTATATATGGGTAGGTCCATGTCATTTAAGACCTAACTCAAGGCGTGTCTCTACATGGTTCTCGCAAAATAATATCATAAGAAATCTCATCAAGTCACTTAACACTTCTCCTAAAAGAGATGAGCCCTGCCATAACCACTTCATACCTCAAACCTGAAGAGGACCCCTCCGAAGGATTTCGCCTACCATATCCAAAATGCAATTTATCACCCATAACCCACTCGTTATGTCTGACATTAGTCCGACCATTTGTACTTGTGGCCAGATTAATTTGGCAGGTTTACCCTACAGAATTGGGACTAACCTCACGTCCACTATGGTTATTTATTATAGGCGATGTCCCACATTAGCCCGCAAGCTACACTACTTGTAGCCAGATTTAACAGAGTAGACTTCAATGTAGCTTTGGACTAACTTCGCATCCCTATAACTTTGACATAACTTATATGTACATCCACTATATACATACCTTATCCTACACAAATAATAATCGAGGCCATATAAAGTATCACTTATTAGACTCCTAATCAGGGATTAACTCCCTAATTTACACTAACTTACTTCCTACAAATTAAAGCTATTTACTACCCTATTATTCTAATCAATACATTCAATACGCTATAATTATTACATTATTATTAACTTTAATAATCAATACGTTAATATTATATACATATATTTATACATATGGAATTTAAAGTCTAATCACTATGTTGCAATAATTCGATAATAATTCACTTATAAGGTATTTTGAAATATCAATCTCATACAAATATACAATTCCAACAAGAACAGCTACTACGATAGCCTAATAAAATAGATTTATACAAACATGGAATATCTACACTTGTTCCATATTAATACACTAGAATCCCTTTTCTGTTTTGAAGAACAAAACATCACAAATTAGATCACCTATATTCAACTCAACCTTCGTATACAACATTTTGAAGTTAGAAAGGAATTCCTTATTTATTTAAGTGGTAGAAATAGGCGGTGCAAACTACAAACAATTCAATTCATAATTTACACATCATTTTTGATTTATTTTCTTTTTGAACCATTTAACACTTCAATTCAAAAGAGGGAAAATAGGTCAAATTGAACATAGATTGTCTAATTCTAATGGTTAATTAGATTCTAATATATCAATATAAAAAATAGTTATAATTCCAATGTATACAAAGGTTGATATTTACTTAAAGAAATTTTGGGTGCTTTAGGTATTATGTTTTCATTTCCAAAATTTCCTAAGGCATACATCAAATCCATATAAATACTATTGTTATCCCAACTTTTGGCAAAGTTGAGATATCCAAAATTTACTAAAAATCAATGATTACTATTCATGAATATCAACCATGCATTGCAGGATAACCATGGATATCGATGAATTTTGTCCGAGTCCGGAACGGGCCACAATTGATAAGACACGACAAGAAAGATCATAGAAGTCTGCATCTCAAATTTCAAGTCAATCCGAGGTCGTATGCTCAAGTTATGATGAATTCAAGTGGAGAAGAATGGACGTTGCTCTGTTCGAAACCATCACCCTACCTATGTTCGAACCCATCTAGTTCGAACCCAAGGAGTGAGGCCGCGCCTCGAACCCATATCCGTGTACCAAAGTTCGAATCGATGGAGTTCGCATCCATTGGTTCGACTCCAACTAATTCGAACCCACCATGTTCGAATCGATAAGAAAGACGACGTTCGAATCCATCAGCTAGAACCTCGCCTCGACTCCATCAAGTAAACCCCAGATAGCCTTACTTCGAACCCATCACAGAGCTATCTTCGAACCCATCACAGAGCTATCTTCGAACCCATCACAGAGCCGTGTTCGAACCCATCCTGTGTTGCCTTATTCGAACCCACTGGGTCAATCCACGTGTCTTCCATCGGTTCGAAATCACCAAGATACACGGAGTCGAAGCGGTCAACACGGAGAGAAGTCCGGATCAATTCGAAACTTGCGCTCCACGTCACCACAAAGTCGCGTGCCACACTGGGTTCGAAACCATCGTTTCGAGTAACAGGGGTTCGAACCAAGCAGCCTTGCCGTGAAGTCTATTTCGAACCCAGCATATCTCCTAACCTACTGATCCAAATGCATTGAAACTTTCACAGATGCTTGCATACATGTTGAAGAATGTCCACGCCAAATTTCACCTCGATTGAATGAATTCTTGATCGGTTCGAATGGAGTTCGAACCGATGCCAAAGTGGGCCCAAACTTCCTGAGACCGTACGTGTGGGCCCCCTCACGTGCCAGAAGTGGTCTCCCGAGTTTTCAGCGAGATACCAGCAGCCTACGCCTATAAATAGACTCCCAGGTCATTCAGAAAAGGGACCGGGAATTCTCTTTGGCAAGATCAAGACTTTGAAGCTCCAAATCTCCACCAAGGCTCTACTTGGCACTCAACAACCACCGTTGTACTCGAATTCCAGAACTATAATTCATTGTAATCCGCTGTAATCGATTGTAATCAGCGAAGAATATCAATAAAAGGAAAAACCTTTAAAGTGGACGTAGGCCGGAGATAGCCGAACCACTATAAATGGTGTGTTCTTGTCTACATTTACTATTTTGCTACTTAGATCTGTGATTTGTGTTCGGATATTGCTGATTTATATTCCAACACTGGTGCTTTCACATTCGTCGGGGTTTGTGACCAATTTTGGTGCAAACACTTTGGTGCTTTCACTGAGAAGAACTAGCACCCGCCACATTAGATTCGGAATTCATATTCAAAAGTTTGAAGAACTCCAATTCGGAAACAATGACTCGACAAACGAGAAAAAGAATTGATAGGAGCCAACAGGGAGGAAGCCAAGAGGCATCCTCAGGATCAGGAGAAGGACAAGCTTCCGTCTACATCACCAGGGACGAGATGGAGGCCATGGCTAATTCATTGCGCGAAAGCATAATGAAGAGTCAACAGGAGATGCTGCAAAATTTCCTCGAGCAAATGAGGACAGCAAACATGCAAAACCTTGGACCAACTACAACAGCTACGAGTACGGGACAAGGAATCAGGATTGCAGAAGCAAATGAAGGTCAGGTTCAAGACCAGAATACAGGAGCTGAAGGTGGTCAACAAGGCCTTGGGGGCAGACCCTCAGGGTCCGATACTGGGAGACCAACAGACGGAGCTCAACAAGCTGGAGCCAATGCATATGTTAACGAGCCACCCGAAGAATACGTACCAGAATTCCCTTCAAGGCTCGGGGGGCAGGACAGGAATCTGACAAGGGGCCAACCCCTAGACGGAGATGAGAGAATGATAGGCCTAATGCGACGAATCATGAGAGGAGGATTGCCTAGCGGAGGCCTAGAAGAAGTTAGTCGGAGTCCATTCACTCCGAACATCCGAAACGCAAGGAACCCTCCAAAGTTCAAATTACCAGCGCTGGATCCCTATGACGGAAGATCAGACCCAACCGTGCACATCACAAGATATATCAGGCACATGGAAGTACTGGGGGCATCCGAGGAAGTGATGGCACGATGCTTCCCTCTATATTTATCAGATTTAGCTGCACTATGGTTCAGACAACTGGAGACTGGATCGATAGGAACATGGAGCGAGCTTGTTGACTGCTTCATGAGACAGTTCAGGGTCCATGTGACGCGACCCAAGAGTGTGATGACTTTAGCTTCAATCAAGCAAAGGACCGGAGAGTCCATAAAAGATTTTCTGTTAAGATTCAATGTGACAGTGACTTCTGTGGACCGCCCGGATCCATCAATGATTTTAATGGCGGCGGTGGCAGGAGTCGCGGAAGGCACCAAATTTAAGGATTCTCTAACTAAAGATCCACCGCAAGATCTTGGAGAGTTCTTTCATAAAGCTGAAAAGTTCATTCGGTTAGAAGAATCACGAGTCGAGAGTCGTGAAATAAATGCCGCGCAAAGCGAAGGGACCTCCAGAGAACAGTCCAGGGCGGACAAGGGAAAAAGGAGACAGGACGACAGACATGATGGTCCTGATAAACGGAAGAAATCCCGAGAACCAAGATTCAGGCAATATACCGATCTGACTGCAGGCCTAGAAAGAATCTACACTGAAACTAGGGGGCAACTCCCCTATCGAAAGCCACCTATAAGGGATCCCACCGAGCGGGAGCGCAGGACTGGAAAATACTGCCTATTCCATGAGCTGGATGGGCACACTACAGATGAATGCCGCCACCTAAAGGATGAGGTGGAAGAACATGCTAGGGGTGGTAGACTGCCACAATTTGTCAGAGAACGGACAACGGTAGCAAGACCTGAACGACTACCGCCTCCACCTAACAGGAACGATCCTGGATCGGGATCAAGACTCGTCATCAACTGATTAAAGATGGCGAGGGCCAAGTCCAGGATTTGGACTTCGGCCGAATAATTTTATTTAAATTTATTTTCAGAATAAACGGTCACTCCACTTACACATGTACGGGAACCGGAGAAATCCCTAGGCATGCTCTGAGATGGAGATAAACCGCTACTCCCGGAGAGGCAATCTTTAGTTTTTCTCTGATGTTTGAGATTGAACATCTGGAACTTGAATTTTAATAAATAAATTAGAACTTCTTGCAATAAACCTTTTGACTGGAGAGTCAAAGGATGAACATTGAATTTCAATATAAACATGATCGCTTTATGACCCTACCTGGAGAGACGGGGTCCGGAGTGCAAGAAGTGAGTTGCTTCGCCGGAGAGCGACAGGATCAACTCACTTGAGCGCTGTTTCCCCTTCACCGGAGAGTGACAGGATGGGATCCAGCAAGAGCCCGGAGAGGCTATGATCGGTCCCGAACGACCATGACATCGCTTAATGTTCAGATACACTGAACCGGAGTGCAAGAAGTGAGTTGCTTCGCCGGAGAGCGACAGGATCGACTCACTTGAGCGCTGTTTCCCCTTCACCGGAGAGTGACAGAATGGGATCCAGCAAGAGCCCGGAGAGGCTATGATCGGTCCCGAACGACCATGATATCGCTATATGTCCTAACCGGGACCGGAGTGCAAGGGATAGAAGGCAACGCCAGAGAGCAATAGGATCTTTCTATTCAATCACTAAGTCTAGAATGGACTTAGTAAGGGTCCAGAGCAGCCAGTAGTGGTCCGGAGAGACCATGAAACTTCATTCTCAACTCCTACGGGAAGAACGAACATTGATTTGGCTTCGAACAGCCACAAACTTGATTGATAATACCACAGCTATGAGTGAAACATGAATTTATCACACTCGATATAAGACCATTCAAAACATACCTTTTACAAAAAGGCATGTTTTGGGGGGCAAAATGTTATCCCAACTTTTGGCAAAGTTGAGATATCCAAAATTTACTAAAAATCAATGATTACTATTCATGAATATCAACCATGCATTGCAGGATAACCATGGATATCGATGAATTTTGTCCGAGTCCGGAACGGGCCACAATTGATAAGACACGACAAGAAAGATCATAGAAGTCTGCATCTCAAATTTCAAGTCAATCCGAGGTCGTATGCTCAAGTTATGATGAATTCAAGTGGAGAAGAATGGACGTTGCTCTGTTCGAAACCATCACCCTACCTATGTTCGAACCCATCTAGTTCGAACCCAAGGAGTGAGGCCGCGCCTCGAACCCATATCCGTGTACCAAAGTTCGAATCGATGGAGTTCGCATCCATTGGTTCGACTCCAACTAATTCGAACCCACCATGTTCGAATCGATAAGAAAGACGACGTTCGAATCCATCAGCTAGAACCTCGCCTCGACTCCATCAAGTAAACCCCAGATAGCCTTACTTCGAACCCATCACAGAGCTATCTTCGAACCCATCACAGAGCTATCTTCGAACCCATCACAGAGCCGTGTTCGAACCCATCCTGTGTTGCCTTATTCGAACCCACTAGGTCAATCCACGTGTCTTCCATCGGTTCGAAATCACCAAGATACACGGAGTCGAAGCGGTCAACACGGAGAGAAGTCCGGATCGATTCGAAACTTGCGCTCCACGTCACCACAAAGTCGCGTGCCACACTGGGTTCGAAACCATCGTTTCGAGTAACAGGGGTTCGAACCAAGCAGCCTTGCCGTGAAGTCTATTTCGAACCCAACATATCTCCTAACCTACTGATCCAAATGCAATGAAACTTTCACAGATGCTTGCATACATGTTGAAGAATGTCCACGCCAAATTTCACCTCGATTGAATGAATTCTTGATCGGTTCGAATGGAGTTCGAACCGATGCCAAAGTGGGCCCAAACTTCCTGAGACCGTACGTGTGGGCCCCCTCACGTGCCAGAAGTGGTCTCCCGAGTTTTCAGCGAGATACCAGCAGCCTACGCCTATAAATAGACTCCCAGGTCATTCAGAAAAGGGACCGGGAATTCTCTTTGGCAAGATCAAGACTTTGAAGCTCCAAATCTCCACCAAGGCTCTACTTGGCACTCAACAACCACCGTTGTACTCGAATTCCAGAACTATAATTCATTGTAATCCGCTGTAATCGATTGTAATCAGCGAAGAATATCAATAAAAGGAAAAACCTTTAAAGTGGACGTAGGCCGGAGATAGCCGAACCACTATAAATCGTGTGTTCTTGTCTACATTTACTATTTTGCTACTTAGATCTGTGATTTGTGTTCGGATATTGCTGATTTATATTCCAACACTGGTGCTTTCACATTCGTCGGGGTTTGTGACCAATTTTGGTGCAAACAACTATTCAATTATAAAAATATGAAAACTTGATATTTCCACTCATAGAGAAATGGTTGCTTCCTAACTGGATTTGATTCCACCACATCAAATTCCTTTTAAGATTTTCCTCTTTTAGAAAATATAATAAAATGAATTGTATATTGAAATTAGATTTAGAATCAGACTAGAGAGGAATAAAAAGAATTAACATCTAAACCTACCACCTGAAAAATATAACTGATTCTGTAATCTAAAGAAAAAATGAGATCAAATATATAATGCTTTTAATCCTTTGTTAGATCTACCTTTTTTTGAATATAAAACAATAGATTGTATATATAGATTAGGTATTAGAAATTAGGAAATAGAGGAAAGAATGATTAATTTAAATTAAAATTAGGAACAAGAATTACTTGCTAGAAAAGTTTGCAATTTCTGAGACTATAAGAGAAAAGATTTTTACAGAGCTTCGCTAGCATTTCCAAAACTTTATGAAGGAAAAGTGGGGTCTGTGGGTCTATTTATAGAGGTAAGAAGGAACCAGAATCGTTGGATCGAAATCAAACAAACCTGGACCATTTAAAAATAACAAAACCCTAGCGGACATTCTCCTGTTTACTTCCCACCGGTCAACAGCCTTGACTTACCAGTCAATCACCTCGACCCACCAGTCGACCGCTAGTAGTCGATCGGTCGTGGTTTTAGGGTCAACCAGTCCCCTTTTTGACCATGTTGATTTCCTTCATTGGTTTATTTCCCGTTTTAATTTATTAATTAGCTTAATTAATTCAACATTAAACGTTAACATTGATCCTTACTTAAACGTTAAGCCTCCCTTAATGTTAACTTTTTAGATTAAATTTTAAATTCAAACTCCATATTTTTTAATTCAAATTCTAATATTTAAATTTTAAATTTAGAACTTCAAATTCCCATTACCTTTTCATTTTAACTTCGATTTCAACATATTATATGTGGAAATTGATCAGAAAACGATGCGGATGAAACGGTGCAACTCCCATGGTCAAATTCGACATTTAAAAAATTTCTATTTTTAACCTTATTTTTTTTAACCTTATTTTTTTCTAACCTTATTTTAATTGCTTAGTTTCTTATTAAATTTCATAGGGTGTTACATACACTGTTTTGAAATAAATAAAAATGAAATAAATTTGGAGTATATTAAAGAGATTTAATATGAACATTAGTACTTTGAAGTAAAATAATAATACTGTTGATTTGAAAGGTAATTTGATGAAATTGCTATTTTTTGATATAAATTATAATGTTTGGAATGATTTGAAGTAATGAGATTGCATCAAAGTGTTTTGAAGTATATTATCAATTTGAGAGAATTGATATTGTTTTTAAAGTAAATTACAGGTGAATTTATAATAAACAATAATAAAAATGGTTTTATACTTAGAAGGAATAATGATTTTAAATATGATGTTTCGAATAAGTGTATATGTGATCAATGGTCGATTTTATTCATATATGTAGATGTGTTTCCATTATTACTATGTGCTATGTAGTTAAACATGAT
This sequence comes from Allium cepa, assembly GCA_030765085.1. Classification (NCBI taxonomy): domain Eukaryota; kingdom Viridiplantae; phylum Streptophyta; class Magnoliopsida; order Asparagales; family Amaryllidaceae; genus Allium; species Allium cepa. The sequence goes on from CM060928.1 coordinate 623,458,244, forward strand.
TTTATTGTGTTGGTGTTTGTGTTACTAATATTTTCTGAATTAGTACGCATTTAATGATTGATGTTTTACGACTATTAAGGGATGACTAATGTACATTTGGTAATATATACTAACATTGATGATGTTGTACTAAAATTAATGATTAAAATGTATGTAAATATATTCGTATTCTTTTCTTATTTGATTGATTAGTGTTGTCATTGAATATTGTTGACGATTAATTGTTAAGTGTACTATTGTTATTTTTGCCCCATATGATAATATATTATGATGGATAAGTAGAGATACTATTTTATGCTTTTATTGATTGCATTGGTTGCAATTGTCGCATTGATTGTATTGGGTTCCATTGATTTCATTGACTGTAGTTATTGCATTGACAGTATCAGATTCCATCGATTGTGCTGATTGTAGTTGTTGCATTGATTGAATTGAATTGTATTTGCTGCATTAGTTGCAATGGTTGAATGAATGAAATGGTTGTTATGAACTAACAAGTATTTTGATGTAGGAGAAAAATAGTAAACAGAACTACATAGGCTTGATCCCTCCAAAGGGGTATATAGGAAAAGAGTAGTAAGCAGAACTGCATAGGCTTGATCCCTCCAAAGGGGTATGTAGGCAACCTTTTGCTATCCAGAAGCTACCGGATCCCTTATGTTGGGATAGGGTGTAAAGAAATTGGCTCAGTCCAAAGCATAATTGAAACTTTTTTCCTTTTTATCTTATATATCTGTTTATGTGTGAAGTTGCAGATATGAGCAGAAGAAGGAATGGAATGAAGGGATTGGTGGGCTATGTCAGAGATAGTTGATTTGGTATATTTTTCCGTACCATGGTTATATTTTCAATGAATTGATGATGATAGTTGTATTGAAATATTAATTGATGTAATAATGTAATATAAATATATAACTGAGTTAATATTTATTTATATTGTTGTTTGATTCCACTTTGAAGTTTTTTTGTTTTATTTACTATTTTAGAATATTTAATTTTTATCTATCTATGGTCCGATATTTAATATCTGAAATTGGTTGTAAACGTATTTTGATGTTGTTTAGAATTGATTTTAAATTTAGACATAGCGAGCCATCACAGATATCATCAAAGAGTTGATAAGGAAGTAGAAGCTCCAGCATACATTAGAGAACCATAGGATAACAGTCAAAATTCAAGACTATAGGGGCAGCCTGCCTAAGGATATCAACCTAGACTAGAGAGGAAATTCCCAGGCAGAATGATGGAAATTGGTGATCAGTACCATAACCGAAGGACCTCATTCGATGGAGAAAAGTTGGAGGGAGATGGAGTGGTAAGCAAGCTCATTAAAGAACATAGCACAAGAGAGCTGCTTTTCCATAAAAGATGGCATTTTGGCAAAGCAACAAAGGATGATTAGAAATTACATTATTTTTAGGAATAGAGATGCTGATGGAGTCAATGCACCAACTTTCGACCACATGGTGGTAACGGCCGGGATCAGATTGGCAACGGTACATCAAGTCTTGGCAGATACTAGAAGTTTTGTGAATATACTATTCAGGAGGATGTATGACCAGATGAAAATCAATATGAATGAAGCTTGCAAAAACAATGTTCAAGGGTTTAGTTGCAAAATGAAATAGTTGATTGGACCGATTTATCTTCCTATGTAATTGGCCGAAGGAGACGCAATGTAGTTCAAATCCAAAACATCATGATCGTGGATGAACACTTAGCATATAATGCCTTTTTGGCTCGGTCGACCCTTTTTGATTTTAGATTAGTACTAGCACCTTGGTGTCTAATGATGAAGACCCCTATGGAAAACGGGGTCGGACTAGTAAGAGGGACCAGAGCTCTGTAAGGGAATATTTAGTCATAGAACCGCGGAAAGCAAAGTGAAAAGGGAAAGGAAAGAATGTAGAGTGGACTCTCTACATTTGGAACTTGCAAGCATAGTAATTAAAGTCCAAACCTAAGCTCGGGAACCATAATAGGTATGATAAGTCTATAGATCCTAGGAAGAAGCCAAAGGAAGTGCAAGCAGTACCAGCTGAGTTAACGATAAATATTTCGATTATTGTACATGATCCTACATAGGTTTTAAAGATTGGATCTCATCTTAGTACTATACTATCAATGGAATTAGTTAATTTTATTTTAGAGAATGTAGATGTATTTGCTTGGACACATTCAAGTATGTGTTGGGTATCATCGGATATTGCATGTCACACACTGAATATAGATCAAATGTTTATGCTCATGAAGTTGAAAAGGCATAGTCTGAGTCCAGAGTGATCTGCTATGTTAAAAGAAGAAGTGGAAAAATAATGGCTATTGGCTTTACCGATGATGATTTATACCCCGAATGGATATCAAATCTTGTGTTGGTCAAGTAACCAAATGGAAAATAGCGGATGCGTGTCAGCTATTCGAATTTGAATAAGGCATGGTCGAAGGATGGCTTTCCTTTGCCTAGGATTGACAATTGGTAGATCGAACTGTAGGATATAAGTTACTCTCATTTATGGATGCTTAATCAGGCTATAGCTAGATGGCGATATATATACCGATCCAAGAGAATACCAGCTTTATAATGGATTTGGGATTGTGCTGCTATTGGAAAATGTCGTTCGGTTTGAAGAACGCATGAGCCAGATGCCAGAGATTGGTAAATTCTATGTTTAGGAATCAAATTGGATGAATAATGGAAGTATACGTGGATGACATGCTTATGAAGTCACGAGTGCCATGGTATCATTTGGATTACCTTTAAGAGAGGTTAGAGGTATCATAAAAGTACAAAATGAAGTTAAATCCATTGAAATTTTATTTTGGGGTTGAATTAAGGAAACTATTAGGATTTATCATGAATGGAATGGAAATTGAGGCCATTCCGGAGCAGATTAATGACTTGAGGAATCTAAAGGCCCCAAATACTAAGATGAAATTACAGAGCTTAAATTGAAAGATTGCTGCCTTGAGTCAGTTCATCTTAATAGTAGTGGATAAATGCATATGGTTCTTCGATGCCCTCAATAAGGGTAAGAAGAATTTTGAATGGAATCAAGATTATCAAAAAGCCTTTGAGAAGTTCTTGAGGTACATGTAGACACCATCGATCTTATCTGAATCACTAGATGGGGAGAATCATTTATTTAGCAGTGTTTACTCATGCACTAAATGCATCATGGTACATGAGGAGGCGAGGACTCAAAGGCCAATCTACTATATCAACAAGTGATTTACAAGGGCTAAGAAGAACTACCTAAAGGTAGACAAACTTGCACATTTCTTACTGATTGCAAGTTACGACTGTATTTCAAGGCCTACTGATCAAAGCACTAATAGATCGGCTCTTTAAGCAGGTACTATAACCACCCGAGACCTTAGGGAGGTTGCTGAAGTGGAACATTGAGTTGAGTCAATATGATATTGCCTACCGTTTGAGGAGATCAGTAAATAGGAAAGCATTGGAAGTTTTAATTGTCGAGTTTACCATATGGGATAGTGAAGAGGAGAAGGATGATTGGATGCACCTTCTCGTGGGAAACTGTTTGTGGATTGCACTTCGAATAAATACGATACAGGCGCAGGAGTAGTGCTTAAAACCTCAGAAGGACGATCGACTTTTTATGTCCTGAAGATGGAATTTCCCATGAATAACAATGAGGCTAAGTACGAGGCATGGATAAACAGATTGAGGATAACAAAAGTATTAGGGATAAGAACGCTCTAGGTATTCAGTTATTCTCAACTGGTGGTATGTCAAGTATGGAAGGAATATCGAGCTAAGGTCTTGAGACTTTCTCCTTGCTCGACGAAAGCAGTGGAACTATTGGACGACATCGAGCATTATACAACTACACACATCCCTAGGAAGGTGAACGCAAAGGCTGATTCATTGCTAAACTGGCTAGTTCTGAGGAAGCAAAGGTGATGGGACTGGTTTCAGTGGATATCTTAAACACTTCAAGTATCGATCAAATGTACTTCAAATGGAATTTGGAGGCTATGGAGGAAGTGGAGTCTTGGATGACTCGGATCAAGGATTATCCACTTAAAGGAGTTCTCCCTAGAGATAAGAATGAATGAAAGAAACTCCTCCAAAAAGTGTCTCAGTTCGTGATCAAGAAGGAGTGTTATATGGAAGAGGATTCTCTACGCCTTGATTTGGTGTGTAAGGAAGGATGAGGCTAGGAAAGTCCACATGGAAATCCATGAGGGTATCTATAGTGACCACATCAGAGGGTAGACTTCAGAAAAGAAGGTACTTTGCTATGGATATTTTTGGCCAATGATAAATCAAGATGCAGCTGACTTCACCAAATGGTGTGCTTATTGCCAAAGATTTACAAAGATTCCTTAAGCCTCATTAGTAAAGCATAAACAAATGGTTAGTCTATGGTTGTTTGATGTTTGGAGAATTAACATTATCGGTGTGCCACCAATAGCAAAGAAAGGAGCTAAGTATGTGGTAGATTATTTCACGAGGTGGGCTGAAGCGGAACCTCTGGCTACATTCACGATGAAAAGGGTAATGAACTTTATGAAAAGAACATTATTTGCATGTTTGGACTTAGAAGATTATAACGCACAATGATATGTAGTTTGAGCATGCTAAGTTCAAGGATTTATGCAATCGATACTTAATTGAGAAGAGATTTTTGATGGTAGCACACCTACATGTGAACTGACAAGTGGAGGTGGTAAATAAAATCATCAAATTCACCTTGAAGAAATGGTTAACTGGAGCCAAAGGCAACTTGGTCAATGAGCTTTCACTGGCATTATAGGCTTATAGGATGACCCACAATTCTGCTACGGATTGGAAGCCATGATCCCGAAAAGTCTCTTCTAATTGTGAAAGGAATTAAGATCCAAGGTAAACAAGGAACTCTTGCTTGAGTCTCCTGATTTGGTTGATGAGAAAAGGGAAGAAGTGGAATTGAGTGTAGCTGCTCACTAGAAGAGAGCTGCACCTTTACACCAAGGTTTGAAACCATAGTTTTGAGGAGGAGATCTCATTTTGAAACAAGTTCTCCCCTATACGAAGGCACTCAGTCCAAACTGGAAAGGATCATATGCAATTTATCAAAAGGTTGGTGATGGAACGTTCAAGCTAGCAACTGTCGATGGAATCTCGATTCCTCGACCATGGAATAACGACCTTCTACAGCGCTACTACACTTAGTTTAAATTTGTTTAGTTTATTTTCACAAATAGGCCACCCAAGGATCCTAGAGGCAATGTAATAATGCAGGACTAGCCATATTTTTTGTTTATAACTTTGAATTAGCTTCTCGAACCAATGAAACCATATTCTTGAGAAAAAAACTCATGTAATGCGCAATTAGCAGTATGCTCGGAATTAAACTTTTTAGGCCTAGGATCATGGTTGGAAAATATAATTTTATGGAACGGTGGGATAATTCGACCCCATCCATCAAACAAAAACTCCTCTATTTAGGATCATAGCTAAGGATTATTGTCTCAAGTCTTGATCGAATAGCTCGACCCTATCGCTCTAAGTCAATAAGATAATCTGACCCCACCTTCAAGGGTCATTCGGATAGTTTGATCCAATCATCTAGAGTCGATCAGATAATTAACCCCACCTTCATGGGATGATCAGATAATTCAACCCCGCCTTCAAAGATCGATCGAATAATTCGACCCCATAAGCTAAAACTCTAGGGCATAGGTATAACCTCCTATAGTCCAAGATCAGGATAAAGGGGTGTCATTACAGGGTCAGTCCTATAATTTGACCCGATCCTTCAAATACATACTCCTCCAGCCTGGAATTAAGACTGAGAAGTATTATCTTAGAGGTTGATCAGATAATTCAATGCCAAACGATTAGGTGCATGGATAATGGTTCCAACACTTTCATCCTAGGATAAAGGCTAGAGAGTATAATTTTTGGGATCGATCAGATAGTTTGACCCCAAGGCATCAACTCTCTTGATCTAGGATCAAGACCGAGCAGTATAATAAAAGGGACGATCGGATGATTCAACCCCAACCTTTAGGAATTTCCCATTGCCTAAAGCTAGGAAATGTCAAGAAGGATTGATTACACATGGCCCGATCAGATAATTCGACCCGATCTTCAAGAATTTTTTGTTGCCCAAAGTTGGGCAATGTCGAGAGGAAATGCTTGGAATTGTACAATTAAAGTACTGCTTAAGGAGATAGAATATGGAAGATGATTCAGATTTTAAGTTTCGTGCTCGCAATGCGGTGGGATATGCTAGGCTAAGGATGGGTAAATAGTTAATGGACAAGAAACTGGGTTAAGGGGTCAATTCCAACGACTTTGCTAGCAGCTTAGCGAGACTCACTCGGTCGAGGATAGGCGAGAATAGTTGCTAGAAATTAAAGGTTGGAATAATCAAACTTTCCTGATCCTAGATTAGGTTGGGAAGTACGATCTGATTGGAGGCAATTAGATAATTTACCCCATAACTCTTATCTTATATTAATGCCCGGATTTTGGCATTTGGAATGAGAAACCCTAAAAATAGGACTTGACACATGACAAAAACCGAATAGGAAGGTGAAAATGACCTAGAAGTTGATAAATAGAATGGTGAAGTTTAGGAACTGATGCAGGCAAGAACCGAAGCTTCTCAAAAATAGGGAAAACAAGAGATATGCCTTTGCCTAGACTTTACTGAGTTGGGGAATTGGACATTTCCCCTTCTTCATAAGTATGTTGGAGTGGTCAGTCAACGAAAAGGGGAATATAGGGCCTAATAAAGGTGGTTATTGTAGATGCTAGAATGATTCGAGTGGATTCAGAGCTAAGGCCCTCAGTTTGTGGAATATCAGTCAAAAGCTTTTGGGATTTCGCAGTTAGAGATTCAGGCTAACCTAATATACTCGGGCTCATTGAAGCTTCGATAGTAACAACTATAGCAATAACATCTTCTTCAGCTAGGATAGCCTTCCCCTCCTTGAGTTTAGTAAGATTTTCGGCTTTAATATACTTGGCCATTAGCTCTTCTTCAGTGAGGCCTTCACCGGCAGACTTTGAACAATGCAACACCTCTTCGTAAGTGTCAACAAGATTTTTAGCATATTTGCTCCCTAACCACTTCAAATCTTGTATTGGATGATTTCAAAGAAGTAGCGAAGAGTACTAATTAACTCTTCTTTCTTCTTGGGCCTTTCCTCTTGAACTCTTTAAGCTCCTACATGACGATGGCATGCTTAATGTCAATATCTAGCTCCTCAGTCTTCAACAGAAGCAAACCTTTTGCAAGCATATCATTCTCTGCACAAAGCCATTGAATCTCGGTAGCCTGATCTTTAGTTGTCTTGTCCCTAGCCTTAATAGTTTCATCTCTTGCACCAAAGGCCAGGTCCTTCTTGATATTTGAGTTTTCATGGCGGTACTTTTCTCATGGGAAGTTTCAAGTAAGTTCCTCAACAAAATTTTAACATTAGTGTGTGCCATCTTCATCTCCTCCATTAAGAGGTCAGTCCTAACTTTGGAATTCAGAGTTGGCTCTCTTTTTGCCTCTATCTTCTCCAAGTCTCCTTAATATCCCTCAATAAAGTAGTTATAAGTTTTCTTCTTGGTTTCAAAGGATTAAATGTTCGTATAATTAAGATGATTAACTTTGGAAAGGGCGTAGCAAAGTTTGTTCCACTCATAGCCTTGGTCGATGAGCGACCGAATCCAATGTACTTCTCGATCTGCTCTATCCTTCAGAATGTTTTAGATGTCATGGTCAAACATGACACCTTAAAAGAAGGGGTTTTGGAAAGCATCCTACATGCGGGTCAAGAGAGCAGGAATAGGAGTAGGAGAAGCAGAAATTCCATTGGAAAAAGGGGGAACGGTTTGGTTAAGGAGCGAGAGGGTGGATTCTATTGACGTGAAGAAATTTGAGGATCAAAGCAAGGTTGAGGAGTACTAGAAGAAGGGTCATGTTAATTATATGACTCCTTATGATGCTTTCCTTAGTCGTAGCTTTTCTTTAGCCTGCCTTTTCTTCTCCTCTCTCTCGATGTGGCTATCGTCTTTTATTCTTTTCTCTCTTTCTTTCTTCTAGCCCTCTCTTCCTTTTACTCCTGTCCACGATGATAGTTGGAACAAGATGGATTTGGGTCGAGGGTTTGTACTTCTGACTCATCTACGATGTACTGAAGCTTTCTATATCTGACTCTAGTCATAGTACTTGAAACAAAAGGAAAGACCATATAAGGTGGGAATTTTCGAATTCATGTGAATACAGAATGTGTGATCGTTGTTATAGTGAAGTGTAGAGTTTCGATAACCCCATAAATACTATACGTACCATGTTTGTATGGAACTAAATATGGAGTATCACTACCTTCAACTAGGATACCTTGAGGTGAGAAGATGAAGTTTGGAGAGCCTTTCTTAAGGAGATTTCCAATAGAAATGTCGAAATTACTCAAAGTATCGAAAACATCTCCAAAAGATTCAACCAGGGGAATCACTGCGACTATTGGCATTGTGCTTGTTTCTACAACCTTTTTAGGGGATCTGATGATGATGCGCTTTGGATGAGTGGAGGCATAAAGTTTAGTGTGCCTTTAAGAAAGGTTTCGTCAAATGATTCGTCTCCCTCTACACTAGCATAATAGTCACTGTCGCCTTCCTTAGCTCTTACTTCTTCTTCTCCTTCCTCCTCAATAATTTCTTATTTCCTTTCACTTCTCCCTATATCTTTGCTCCTTTTTGGAACTTTTTGCATTCCATCACCTTCATCCCTTCCTCTCAGAATTTCAGCACCAGCGGGCTCATCTGCTGCTCTATTAGCGTATTCATGACATTCGAAATACTAGATGGGCCTTCTTCTTCCGCTTAGGGATTATCACTAGAACCGCATGTGGGGGAAGAAGACCTAGTTGGAATCTTGGAGCTACTCAGAGAGATTTCACCAAGAAAGATAAAGTGGTTGGGAAGATAAAGATTGCAATGACAAAGGTTTTCATTCGTTAAAAAATATAGAATAGAGCATTTCGGGTTGGAATTCTCTTCAGGGCATCCAAGGTATTATCATGCTCCTCGTTGGTATCATGAGTAGGAATATTTATGAAGGAATTGGATCAAAAGTTGGTCATATAAATGGATAAAATTCAGTTGGAGAGGGGAGAAAAGGAAATAATCTTACTTTTAGAAAGCCAATAATGGTTAAAGCTGAACGGACAACGAACAAAGAAATATTCGTTCTTGAAGTAAGAACATATGTTATGGAGTTCTCAGTGACGTTTCATCAACAATAGGCCTCAATAATCATGTAAGTTGTTGAATCATGCCTTTGTTTGAAGTACAAGAGATAGGTTAACCCGTTCAAACTTATAGGTCGTTGAAATTGATTCATGAGAAGCACATATAGGGAGCTCAGGAGAGCATACCCATTGGGATGAACTTGGGATAGAGACAATCTGAATTCTTAGAGAATCATAAAGAGAAGTAGATTGAATTGGCACAATGCCACCTAACCACAGGTATCTGTTATAGGCCCTATATCCCAATGGAGGATTATAGGCTCACTAACCTATGTTAGAAGAAGTGCATAACTCTATGGAATCTGTTATTGGCGACATATATTCTGAAGCATCTTCGGAGTAAGGATTGTCGACACTTGTTCTAGCAGATCGTTCAAAACCATTAATTCGATATCCTCATTTAGTGAAGATGGTTGATTTTTCATTGGCTTCGCTGGAACAACCATGCCTTGTAACTTGACGGAGATTGAACGCCTAAGCCCAGCATGAATGGTAAGAGAAGCCTAAACTGTAGAGGACCCTACTTCAAGAGGAGTCGATGTACCGGCACTAGAATCGAAACGAAGCAATTGACGAGTCACTCTAAATAGGAAAACTTGGCATTTAACATTTTTAGGTATGTTTTATTTCAAATATCAAAGCTGTGTGAATAGCACTCAGAATCTAATAGATGTCAATATGTTTTGATTAATCAAATTCTAAACATCAACTAAGGAAAGTGAAAGTGTTAATTTATGTAGTGTAAGTCTTGTATCTCATACATGAAGAATGGACCATCCTATGCAGATAGCTCGCGCATGCTAGAAAAATGAGTTACCTCACATGACGAGATTGTGCACCATATCTTACCCGTTATCATTGGATAATCGATAATGGATTCAAAGTGATGGAGAAGTTTTTCTTTTACAGGAATGTTGGAATATGCAGTAATTGAATATGACATGCAAATGAATCATTTGGATATCAAAAAACATTTAATATGACCATTCTGTGGAAGAGAACCATGCTATTAGTGTTCAGCCAATGATAGGTGAATAAGGGCTAACTAGATAGCTTCAAAGTATGGGAACTCGGAGCAAACCATTTAAGCCTATAGTTGAACCAAATCATCTTGGATCGGGTCCGAGTAGCCATTCTTCGACCAGTCTCCAGTCATGAGTCACCATCGACACCACCATCATCGCCTACTGTGGTAATGAGAAAGAGCTACTAACCATGGATAGTTCAGATGCGCATTCACGATAGGAAGCAAAAGAATTTGGTGGAGAGTTCTTTGAGATTAGCGGTGGTGGTTGAGATGACAACCAGGTGACGGCAGCGAATAGGTGGTCTTAGATGAACAATGGTAGATCATCTGAGATAATAGGAAAACAATGGCAAGGAATCGAAATCGTGCTGGAGAATCAAAGCAATCGGTCATGAATAAGCACGAAGCAAAAATGGAAGGAAGAAATTTTTCCAAGTGTTGAATACATAGCACTCAGGGCAAAGCAAAAGCACTTGGTACCGAGATGGACCACTCAATACCAGGTTGAATTTTTGACAAAAAGTTGAGGAAAAAGCAGAGAAAAGGTAGAGCATATTTGGCTAGAGCATTGAACGTTCACAAGGGCGTTGACCTAGTCCCTAGGACAGAGGATGCTACTTCAGCTATGTAAAGCAACTAAACGAATATCTACGCAATGAAGGTAATGCTTTGAAGCAATCTTTGAATGACCAACCCAAACTTGAAGGTAGAAGGTAACACTTGTCTTGTTCTAGAGCACGTGTTGTTCTCAACAAAATCATAATCTAAGGGGCAAGTGCTATCTGGCTTTTTGACTAAGCAAATTTTCACAGGAATAAGAACGTCGGGATGAAGACAAAACAATTCATGGAGTTAGAAACACACTTAAAAAGGCAACAGTACACACTCAAGAAATTCTAGAATCATTGATGCAAATAGGACCGCGTGATATCGAGCCCTACCGCTCGGTACTAACCACTTTACATTGCACACAGCCTCAACAAAACTCTTGCATGTGGAGCTTTAGCATGAATGATTTTCATAAAGTTCATTTCTAGAGGAATAGACAAAACAATCAAAGGATTTTTTGATAGAAAGCAAACAAGTGCAAGCAATAACAAAACATATCAAAAACAACTCAACCATAAAGGAAAAGTGTCCAAAACACAACGAATCAAAGATAGAAAGCCAATATGAAGAAGGATATGAGATTTCAACCCATAATAACCATTCTGTACCAATTAACACACTTAGTACCGAGTAGTTTTTATTGGTATTTAAGCCCATCTTCCCCTCCTACACACTTTAAAGTGGATCCGGACTTGATATTTGGTGGGTCATCGGTCTTGCTAGATGATTTACCAATAAATAAATATCCTACATCAACTAGAGAAAGATTTTATGACTTTTCGTCTTCTCCACCCTCAGTCTCTTCACCGTTAAAGATACTAAGGAAGCTACTCTTTGCTATTCTAGTCTTTATATCAGTATATCCCTTGTAACGATGACTCTCAAATCCATAATCAATAAAAACTACATTGGACGTAGGTAAAAGATTGTCGAACCCCTATAAAATTCCGATGTTCTAGTTACTTTTTTCCAGATCTCAATTTTCTTTAGGTGTTGTGCCACTTTTGACGTCAAAACCTGCCTTTTAACCAGGCCATACCTAGATAAGTCAAAACAATTGAATGGTCGATTGGTAAGCTAGAGATCCATAACTTTAACCCAGACAGTCCGAATTCAACCAAAGCTTGAAGAATAATATAGAATCTTTTTCTGAGGTTAAGAGAAGCTAACCATCTTCTACAAGAACCAAGGGGTAAGGGAAGAGGTTGGAAAATAATAGGTGAAGTGACATATCAAAATCGAGTTGATCCATACAACTGGAGTTGATCCATGATTATGAGACAATTGGGTGATTTATAGATGATTGAAGGATAACCAAAAAGTAGAACACAATATGAAGCAAAGAGAAATGGTAGCCTAAAGCTTTCCAACCCAGAAAAGTATATGAAGTTAGAAGTTCAAATTGTTGTGGCTGACAACTTAGCATCAAGTTGTGAAGCCCAACTTGGTCCTAGTTGACACAAGACTTATGAACGTGACTATTAACTGTGTTTTAACCTAGTAGAATTCAACAAGAGTTAGAACATCCAGACTAAGCAAAAATGACTTAAAATTTGAACAATGCATCTAAAAGAACATGCCAATGGAATGTAGGAGAAACAAGCTAGAAATCTACTAAGTAGATGTATCGTTGGCGATCCATCATCCATGGATCGCTAGCGACCCAAAAGGAAGCATCATGAATTGTCAAAGCCTCTTGCAGCATGTTCTACTACCTCTTCTAAGAATACATATCAAGTTTCATAGCATGCCAAACAATCTAGATCGAGAAGTGAAGACACGTCTGATTCAAGTTGTTTGACCAAAAGCACTAAATTAAAATGGATCTAGAGAACTCATACAGAGTTGGATTGACTTGAAATTTTGGAAGAACACTTAAAAGACATAAATGAAGGCTCTTAGAAAAAATGAGATCATTTAGAGGTTTTTGATGGATCGCCAGCGACCTAACTAGATGGATTTCTAAAGATCCAAGTAGGTTGGGCCCCACAATCTGAAATTTATAAGGTAGGTCTCACATTTTCTAGAGAGGGTATCTGCAAAGTTTCGTCTAGTTTCATTAAGTTTTGAATGAGTTGTGGATGATTCTTCTCCAAATTAGGCCAATTTGATCCATCAGGTATGACCCATGAGGACTTGGCCCAATGATCTTTGATCCATGGAAGAGGCTCTTCTACTCATCTACATTGGATGCGTAAAGTTTCATGTGATTTGGTTAAGTACTGAGTGAGTTATGGACGATTCTTATGGATAGGATGACCCATGAAGATGGATGGTCAAACGAACCCCAAATGACTTGTTATTTGGACAAGGGACTTAAGTAGAAGATAGGAAGACAACGAAACTAAGATCAGTCAAAAATATGCGAAGTGGATGAATAGCTAGTGATCCATCCCCTATGGATAGCTAGCGATCCATCCCCTATGAATAGCTAGAGATCCATCAAGATAGGTTGGATTGCCATCAAACCTTCCAAGCTCTTTCGTAGCACTAAGTAAAGGCTTCTGGTAGAAAAATATGCTAAGTTGATGGGTATCTAGCAATCCATCCCCTATAGATAGCTAACGATCCATAGAAATGACTCGGATTGATTTGATATTTTCGGTGATGACTTGGCATAACAATAGGATTCTTCTACACTTGAACTTCTGGCCCAATACTCACTGAATTCCCCTATAAATATTCAGCCATCTGCAATATAAAGAGGATCTTCTAAACTAGCTACTGAAACTCTACAGAGATTATTCTTCACTTTTCTCCTCCCATACAGTAGTCATCTAGGGGTTCACTATGATTCCCCAGTGAACTCTTGTACTTGTGACTTGATCTAACTTAGAAGATTCAATCATATTGTAATCCGATTCAACTTGTATCAGTAGTCAGTTAATAGAAAGTTATAAAGTGGAAGTAGGCTTCATTAACAGCTAAACCACTATAAAAATATTCTTTTCTTTTTACTATTTCTACCTTTTAACATTTTTTCTATATTTTTGCTCTGTAAGAACAGGGTCGGTGCTTTCGCACTCAATCTAGGGTGTTGATCCATTTTTTGGGTTAACATTTTGGTGCTTTCACTGAGAACCCAACTCAGGCTTAGATCTAGCTATATACTCTGGATCTGATAGGTTCAAAAGTTATATCCTCAATCTCTACTTAAAAGATTTGCTGTTGAGAATTAACGTACAAGGAAGAAAGAGAACTACCTCCAAAAGATCCATAGGAGATACCATTGCTGGAGAAGAAACAAATCCTCAGCAAATTGAAGTCAACAACCCCAAAAACCTGCTGTTAGGAGCTAACTCTGGATATTAGGTTCTAGGATCCTCCACACAGAATGAAGTTGTGTCTAAGGGAGAAGTAAACGAGATGGTTGATGAAATTGACTAGAAAATGGCAAACGTTCAAAAGGCTCGTATAGAAAAAATAGATGCTCTGTTAGTGCTCCAATCACTAACTACTCCCAGAACGGTGCTTAATGTCGTGGCTACTATAACGCAAGAGAATTCTTTTATTTCTAGTTTGAATGGAAGAAAAAGAAGGCAAAAGCAAAAGGAAGTAGTGGGTGGAGCTCCAATAATCATGATGGGAGATAACGTTAAGACTCCACCCACTACAGAAGTTGTTACAAACCTAACCTTAGGGGAATAAACCCCATGGGGATATATAGAGATGGCTCTCCGACTCTGAAGATGACAAATAATTTGAGAAAAACAAATTGGATGAAAATACTAACGTGCAAAATGCTAGAAGAAGCTCTAAAACATATGTATTAGAATAGTGTCAAGTAATAGACGACGAACTGCAACTCAACGGTGCATCCATTAGTAGGAGAACCAAGAAGATATGACACAAACTGAGATCGATTACAAGGCCAAGCTCCTGTGGTATATTATGACAACTCCTAACTGACCAGCTTCCGATCCTAACATAGAGCTCCCACCATCGAATCACTAATGGTCATCATCAAAAATTATCAAAAATCGTCAAAATGGACGTTGAAAAACTCACTTCAGGGTTGACTTGAAGTTGAACTTGGGTAGTCGCCTATTTGACTTAAAGCATATTCTAGAAGTCCTGACTCAAAGTCAAACTCGAGCAATTACCCATTTGACTCAAAGAAAACCTAGGATATTTTGGCCCGATATTAGACTTGGGTTAAACCAAGATTTTCTCCAAGCAAACATGCAAATGACTCCAAGCACCGTTCGTCACCAACCAGCACTACAAATTCTGTGTCTCCAAGCGAACCATGTACTGACTCCAAGCAAATGGAAAATTTTCTCGAGTCGGACTCCAAGTAAATTTCCACTGATCCATCAATGCCGATCCATCTTCTTTTGAACATGTGAACTCCAAATTCCTTAACATTTGGATTGCACCCTTATTGGGCTTTCTTTGTCACCCCAGACCGACTCACCTAATTTGAAATTTTTTTGGGATCGTCACTGATCCATGACCCCATCCTAAATAATATTTTCCGTTAAATCGGCATTTCCAATCATTCAAGCATAGGACCGTCATGCATATATCATTCTCAAGCATTATAGACCAGGCTGAAAGTGATTAGAGCATCTTCCCATTCGCAACCTATTCACCGAAGCCGTATGGCTAGCGTATGGATGAAGCGAGGGAGACGGATGCAGTCTACTGCAAGGCCCTTAGGAATCATTAAAGGATGAAACAACCTACTACCCTGGAAGAATTCTATGGTAATGCAAACCAGTTCTAAAGACTAGAGGTAGTGCAATTGGCAGAAAACAAACCCGACAATATACCAAAGAACATACCAAATGGTGAAGGTGAAGGAGCTACAGGACCTCTGCCCATCAAGGCCACTAAGGCCTAGTTGAAAATTGCCAGGCTAACTGATGAATCAGATGAAAGGATGATTATTAAATAACACTCTGGCTAGCTAGCTACTAAGGAATGGAGCAACAACCTAAAGCGATGCTTTCTCATCCATCCTTGCCTACTTTCCTTTTTAAAATGATCCATACCGGGACACTGGGGGCATTGCAGATAGCACGGAAAAAGAAATACTTCTATGCCCTCTATGAGTCATGTCGAACCCTCTTCTGAGTATCGACATTGCTCTAGTAGCATTGAGAAGGCTTGTCCAAAGAATCGTCGAACAAATAGGTCCAACCCCTAGTCTCCAGGAACCGATAAAACTGTGTTCCCGTGAGCCGCATCTTAAAAATTCCTCTTGAAGTTGATGAATCGTCACTTTAAGACCGCCGGACTGTTTGACACATCACCCAAAACCCTTCTTGGTGTCGACGAATTATCGCTCCAATGCCATCTGGTCGTCGGACATCCGACCAAAATTCCTCTTGAAGTCGATGAATCATCTCTTTAAGACCGTCGGGCCATCGGACGTAGGACCCAGAACTCTTCTTGGAGTCCACGGATAATACCTCTAGGGTCGTCAAATCATTGGACATCTGACCAAAATTCCTATCAAAATCAATAAATTATCGTTCCAAGGCCGTTTAGTCGCTAGACATTCGACCACAAAAACTCCTTCATGAACTAAAATGTTATGATGGTCCTTACGAACTAAAGTGTCATAAAGGCAAACCAGTATATTAGCAGTCATTTGATCAAAAAATCCTTTACGAACTAAAGTGTCATAGAGGCCTACTGGAAGATCAGTGGTCATCCCATCTAGAACTGCCTAAATTCAGTGAAGTCATGATTCGGCGCCATGAATCGACAATCACATCAGTCACTCTGCAAAATTAACAGAATCACTTCCAATAGCCAATGAGACAAACGGTGATGATTCTAGAGCTTGAAAGTCACTTAAAGTAACTAAGCCAAAAGTGAACCGACCTTATGATCAAAAAAAGGCTGACTCAAATCAAGCCAAGATTCGGCATGGAGAACCAAGTATCTCAATTCCCTAATATATAAGTCTCTGAAGATAGAGGTTTCCCATGCTTTAATCATCTAAAAGACACAGTTGCGTCCATTAGACCGCTGCAACCAAACGGGTTGTGAAGAAACACAAGATACAGTTTAAGCATGCAAACAGCCATATGGCACGGGGGGCACCACACATACTTGAATAGCTATAAGGAAAGCCAAGACTAATCATACCATAGTTCTGTTACGCCCAATCGAAAATTCTGGCATGCCGATAACTACGATCTAAATGACCTAGTAGCGCAACAAACGAAATAGAAGCATAATACTTGCTTACATCATCCCAACTCCAATTTATCGCCCTTGGTGACTAGTTCCTTTTCCTCTTAGACTGTATACTAGTTGAAGACCAATTCTCTAAAGGCGGTTTGGACCAAAAATTGAGAGTCTTGCCTTGAACTCCCACAAGCTCTTTCTGCATATCCATCTCCATGCGGTTGACTGTAGACCTCTCCACCATGGCAACCTTATATGTTTGGCCATGCACTTCTTCCCGAAATACGAGAGGATTGTCCAAGCCACGATTACCCAATCCAAAAACCAACTATCTTTTAGAAGTGACGAAATCATCTTCCAACAAAGTCAAATCACCGGATTGATGAGAAAACTCGATCCTTACCTTCTAAGAATCGGTATGGCTCCTCCAGCATCGAGAAGGCCCAAACCATTGTGTGCATCCTGTAAGACATGCCTAGCTTCTTGAACTGATAAAACCATGTTCAAGCAAATAACCTATTGAGTCGACGGGGTCAAATTGACTCAAACTATTAGATCGACAGCTCAATCCCTGTCTCCTCCAAAGCTAATGTCGCTCCGACAGCACCTAGAATTTCCAAACCATTCCGGATCGATGGTTCGTATTGATCTCATAAGCCACGCACTACCATAAGCTACACATGAATTCTTGAGCCGTGGAACAATGCTCTTGAAGCATGAACACCTCGTGTTACCCAAAGATTATCAATGCCGAGAAGTTCCAAACTATTCCAGATTGATGGGTCGTATTGATCTAATAAGCCATGCACTCCTATAAGCCGTACATCACTTCTTGAGCATTGGAACCACACTCTCGAAGCACAAACTCGTCACCTTACTTGAATATTGGCAATGTAGAGAAATTCCAAACCATTCCATATCAACGAATCGTATCGATCACATAAGCCGCACACTCCCATAAGCCGCATATCACTTCATGAGCCACGGAATCATGCTTCGAAGCACAAAATCCTCATGTTACCCATAGATTGGCAACGTCGAGAAGTTCCAAACCATTCTGGATCGACTGGTCATATCGATCTCATAAACCGCACTATCCAATAAGCCATAGATCACTCCACAAGCCGTGGAACCATGAACTCCTCGCTTTACCCGAATATTGGCAATGTCGAGAAGTTCCAAACCGTTCTGAGTCGATAGGTCGTATCAATCTCATAATCCATGCACTCCCATAAGCCATGCATCACTTCTTAAGCTGTGGAACCACACTCTCAAAGCATGATGTCCTTACTTTACCCGAAATTGGCAACATCGAGAAGTTTCAAACCATTCTGGATCGACGGGTCATATCGATCTCACAAGCTGCACACTCCCTTAAGTCGCGCATCACTTCTGGAGCTATGGAACCACACTCTTGAAGCATGAACTCCTTACGTTACCCGAAGATTAGCGATGTCAAGAAGTTCCAAACTGTTCTAGATCGATGGGTCGTATCGATCCCATAAGTCGTGCATTTCATAAGCTGCGCACTCTCAAAAGCCATGTATTTCTTAAATTGCACACTCTCTAAAGCCATGGATTTCGTAAGCTGTGCACTCTCAAAAGCCACGCATTTCGTAAGGTGTGCATTTTCATAAGCTACACTTCTGATAAGCCGTGCAAACACTGCTTGATGTTCCTTTGGAATCTTCAACGAACCATTAAAAATTTTAAGTGCCGGTGTTGTCCTGACAACACTGGGAAACTTGTCTATTGTAGGATTAATAGAGATCAATTCCTACTACCTGAAAGAATTGACATTGCTTCGGTAGTGCTGCAAAGTTCACTAACAAAGAAGTCGCCAAAAAATTCTAAACTTTGACCAAAGTTAATGTACAAAATGTCTAAATTCAAGACATCCACGTCACGATTTCCCGGAGATAGGAGCTACGACGCACGTTTGACTGGGGGAGTCTAGGGAGCAACCAAGAGCATCAAGTCTCACATCAACTGTTTATAATAATTAGCTCTGTGGACTGAAGGGCATATAACACATTAACACTTGGTCGGGATAAAAAATCGCTCCAACTTGCAATAAAACGAGAAACTTACCACAGTCCAGAGGTAGACGACGATGGAAGGCATTTCTAGAATCAAATCATCAACGCATTAGTTTTTAAAGATAGAAGTAGGTGCTCGACTGAGGTCTCAAACCTCAACTTGCAGAAATCTAACTATTATCCAAAGACAGACAACGGTAAGTAGAGATAGCTTGAAATCGAGCAGCTAAGCCATTGATTCTTGAAGATTGGAACCAATAAATAAGGTTGATATCTGAAACAATGCTATCAGCCTAGAATAACACATATGCTTGAAACAAAACAAAGTTAAGCATCACAAATAAATACTACTGAACTCTACTGATCCATGATCGAGATAGGGATAAGCATAGTCGTACCAGGGGCAATGTGATGACTCGCTCCATAATTTCTAATTTTCTATAAGAACCTGGAATTTCGCACCTAGAAATGAAGGGTTTCGCAGATAAAAGTCAGATTATAACGAAATTCTACTGGAGGAAATTTGATTTTTCATGAATAAGAATAACCATCGAATTGGTTAAGCAATAACCCTGCATTTCCAAGGGCAACACTTGACGGTGATAAAAAAGGCTGGGCAACGAAAACGCCAGGGATTCTCATTGTTCCAGAACATAGCATGTCTCGAAGTTATGCAACGTTAAGAAAAACAACCACATTGGATTAAAAAGGACCTACTCAACTATATAGGATTGGATGGATGATTCAATCCTAACCAATATGACTTCAACATTGCCGAAGACAGGTAGCACTAAGAACAAACTTCTACAATCCAATCATTGAAGTGCAAGTTTTTGAAGATCGAAACTAGTGCCAACATGGATTAAAAGCATTGCCAAATCGACGGAGAAAATCGATCCCAACCTCCTGAGTTTCGGTGTTTCCCCGGCAATGCTAAGGCCTCTTCTTAATCCTTAAGTACGAATATTACCCCAGCAACGTCGAGAAACATTCTATCGATGTTCCCCCGGCAATGTTGGAAAACCCTCTATTTCCTAAGTACTGACATTTCCCCGGCAATGCCAGGAAATTCGCTACTCACTATATACCGTTGTTGCCTCAGCAATGGTAGGAAAAATTTAATCTATAGGCTCGATGAGAAACACTCATCGTAGTAAACCATCAGTGCACTAGCTTTTGGACATAGAAGTTGGTTCTCAACTGAGATTCTACCCTTTTCTTTAGAAAAATACCATTACCCGAAAATGGGCAACAACAGGAAGACATAACCTTTCATAGGTCAGCCGGATGGTTCGACTTTTCATCACAAGAATCAGCCACTAAATAGGAATAAAGCGACGCCGAAAGGAAATCCCAGGATTGAATTGCTCCTGTGCTAATTTCTAGGGATGAAAGCTGGTGCATAATCGAATTTCCTAAATTCAACTTAGAAATAATTTAGATACATCCAAAAGATTCGAGGAAATGTTTCTTGGAACTAAGTAGTAAGGTTATCAATTCTTGAAGACAGGAATTGGCATATGAACATAACTTCCGTGACGACAACAATCAAGCAAAGCATGCCCAACTAAGGACATGTAGGGACCATTACGGAAGGTCGAAACTAAAACCATTGGACTTCTTCAATCCTAGAATAGGATTGAGAGCCAAACCAGGGGCAATCAAATCATTTGTCCCAAACCTCTCTATCTCTCACAATCACCCAAATACAAATGTTCAAAATAGCTAGTCCATTAAGCAGGGATGGATGCATAGATACTTGATCGAAAGAAATGTTGCAAAGTGCAAACACGTAAAACCGTGAGGTTGGTTAGATAACGTTTATGTATCACAAAACAGAGCATTCTAGCAACAAAATGGACAATAAAGTAAATAAAGGATTTAACGTTCAAAAATAACCATCGTTCGTAGTCTGGTGAAGACGAGAAGGATCGATGACCTATCTATGGTCTAACTAGGTCATTTGGTTCCAACTTGCAGGAATATGCTATTACCCAAAGTTTGGTGATGCTAAAAAGAAACTCCAGAATGGAACTATCGATACATCATCTTTCAAAATTTGAAGCAAGAGTTTGATTGAATCTTTAGCCCAACCTTCTGGCATCTCATTCTATTTGAAGATTCACAACATTAAGGAAAAATCCACAGAGTTGAATCATCCATGCATGAGTTTCTAGAGATATAAATGGATACATGATTAGGGCCTCAGCACTGGACTTGGAAGAATTCGCTCTAGAAAATGATGGCTACGACGTGTCTTTCCAGCACATGTACCTAGAATGACATTGGATGACAATGTCAACTTGGAGGAATTCAATTATAGTCAAGAAATAGACATCATTTAAAAAATTAGAGCTTGGAATCAAGCAGAGAAGTCCCTAGTTCCTGGAGAAAGGAGCTATCTTGTCAATCAAACAAGGTAATCGAACATATTGCTCAGGAGACCTAGTCTCCCAAAAACATATAGACTTAGTATTTAGAGAAATAAGCCCTATGAACTAGGGCAGGTACACCAACACTTTGTTGAAACGAACTCAACTGAGCATAATTAAGGATTAGCTACATAACTAGATAGGCCAAGCTACCTCATAGTTATGAACAAAGCTATGAAATAGAATATGCTGAAATAACCATAGAAATATTACTTACATGTATAGAAATATAGTAAATGAGCATGCTGCACATGAACACAAGAGTTGCAATAATGAGAAAAGGCAATGCTTGAAACCAAGCAATTAAACTAGTAGTCCCTAAAGACAGAGGATAGTGTGCAGGTTGAATTTCTAAAAACACAATAGAAGGATAATCGAAATCGAACAAGTCATGCGCTAGTTTTCGAAGACTGAAACTATGCTTGATCGAACTTCAACTAAACTCTACAAGAGCAGTTGTGCCTAGTAATTTAAATGTAATCAATCATTCCAATATGACAGGAATAATAAACAAAGCCTGAGTTACGAAGGACCCAGCTTCTGGAGGAGTGGAAGTCCCTCTGCTAGACTAAAGATTGGTTGATCAAAAAGTCATTTTCAATAGTAAAACTTGGCATTCAACCCAGTTGGGTATATTTTACTTTAAATAATATCCTCATATAACCAAAGCCTGGAATCCAAGGAAAGTCGGCGTATGTTGACTGGTCAGGTTCTGAGTGTTGACCGAGGCAGATGTAGTGTCTTATCTACATGATAAGAGTCCAGTATACCGAATACTGCAAACGAAAAATCTAGTGTAGATAGCTTGCTTACATTTTAAAAACAATCCATATTGTCCTTTGAAATTATCTTTACCACACTTACCCATCATCAATCAATGATCGATAATGAAGCCGATGTTTGAAGTGACGTAGAAAGTTTTTCTTTTTAGGATCGCTAGAGTACAGAAACGGGAAGAGTGATATGATTGAATCATCTGTTATGTCCAATTTTGGAATAAATCATCGCATTAGAATTCAAAAGAGCAATAGGAACTTAACCACGTCCTCCAAAATAAACAGTTAAAGGCAAAGAGCAAGACTTTGCTCCAGAATGGCGTACAATCTTTCGAGACATAACTTAGCTTAACCACAGGCCAAGTTAAAACTATATAGGTCGACTCCAAACATGCGTCGTGCACTCACTTACCGACCTAAGCCCTTGTATAAACTACAGAGCAAAGATTGCATCATCAATACCAGGAATTGAAATTCAGATCAAAATCAAAAACACGAACGGCTACAGAAGTCAATCAATTAAAAATAACATCTTGAGATAAACTCTAACGATTCACTAAAATTCACAGAATAGTAATCTAAAACCTGTCTTGTTCCAAAGCACACTTTGTTTCCAATGAAAGCATACTCTGGGGTAGTAGAATTCAATAGGAATTTGAACATCCAGACTAAGCCAGAATGACTTGAAACTTGAACAAGGCAACTAAAAGAACAAGCCAATGGTAATGAAGATAAACAAGCTAAAAATCCACTAAATAGATGGATTGCTGGCGATCCATCATCCATGGACCGCTAGCGATCCAAAAGGAAGCAACCAGAGTTTTCAAAGCCACTTGCATCATGATCCACTACCTTTTCTAAGAATACTTGCCATGTTTCATAGCATGCAAATAATCTAGCTCGAGAAGTGAAGTCTCGTCTGATTCAAGCTATTTGACCAAAAAGAAGTTAGCTTAAATTGGACTTTGTGGACTCATACAGAGTCGGATTAAGTTTAAATTTTAGGAGAACATTTAGAAGACATAAAGATGGATCACAGAAAATAGGATCATTTAGAGGTTGTTTGATGATCTCTAGCGACCTAACTAGGTGGATCGTAATGATCTATGTAGGTTAGGCCCCACAACCTGAAATTTATAGGTTAGGATCCATACACCCTAGAGAGAGTACTTACAAAGTTTTTTTTATTTCATCAATTTTTGTGCGAGTTATGGATGATTCTTCTTTGAATTGGGCCAGATTGATCCTCCAGGTTTGACCCATGACGAGCGGGCCCCATGACCTCTAATCCATAGAGGAGGCTCTCTTACCCATCTACATTGGATTTGTGAAGTTTCATGTGATTTGGTTAAGTATTGAGTGAGTTATGGCTGATTCTTTAGGACCAAATGACCCATAAAGGAGGATGATCAAACGAACTCAAAACGACTTGGTATTCGAACAAGTCACTTAAATAGAAGATAGGAAGACAACCAAACTAAGATCACTCAAAAATATGCTAAGTGGATAGATAGCTAGCGATCCATCCCCTATGGATAGCTAGCGATCCATCAATATAGGTTGAATCGTCCTCAAACATTTCAAGCTCTTTTGTAGTGCTAAGTAAAGGCTTATGGTAGAAAAATATGCTAAGTTTATGGATAGCTAACGATCAATCCCCTATGGATAGCTATTATACCATCCCCTATGGATAGCTAGCGATCCATACAAATGACTGAGATTGATTTGAGATTTTCGGTGATGACTTGGCATAACAACTGGACTCTTCTACACTTAGACTTCTGGCACAATACTCACTGAATTCCCTTATAAATACCTAGATATCTACAACATAAAGAGGATCTTCCGGGCTGGTTGCTGAAACTCTATCGAGATTATTCTTCACTTTTTTCCTCTCATACAATAGTCACCTAGGTGTTCACTATGATTCTCCAATGAACTCTTATACTTGTGACTTGATCTAACTTAGAAGATTCAATCATATTGTAATCTGATTCAACTTGTATCAGCAGTCAGTTAATAGAAAGTTATAAAGTGGACGTAGGCTTCATTAATAGCTGAACCACTACAAAAATCTTCTTGTCTTTTTACTATTTCTACTTTTTTTACATTAATTTTATATATTTTTCTCTGTAAGAGCATGGCTGCTGCTTTCACTCTCAATCTAGGGTGGTGATCCATTTTTTGCATTAAAATTGGTCATGATCTTGTTCCTGAACCTCCTCTTAAACATAGAGAACGTGGGTAGAAAATATCGGAGCCTGTTTCACTGATCTATGTTTATAAATAGGAAAGAGGGGTATAATTTTGGGATTCATTTTCTATTTTCTAAACTATCTGATTTTACGCTATCACTCTATTAGATTCTAATTGAGCTGTGAGCACTGTGTTATAAGGACACGGCTTGTAAAATCTTTGAAATTCATTTAAAAGTTCATGGTGATTTAGGCTAAAGTTTAGCATAACCACTATAAATTACTATGTGTTGTTTTATCTCATTTTCCATTTAATTTCTTCATTATATTCTCTACATTAATCAAATATGGTGTTTTTTTGACTTTTGGCAAAAACATTACTAATAACAAATTTTCTTAAGGTTTCTATTCTAAGTTGCCCAGTAAGGATATTTTGTACACGTATTCTTTTCATTATCGTTATACCATTTGGATATTTAGAGTTTGGTTAGATGTCAAAAATTCTATTAATATACATATATAATTGCATAGACTACTTTAAAGTACTAGTCCGATAAATTTATCGATTATTCGACTTATTCCAGCCAGATATTTTGACATCAATTTGACTGTCAATTATGGTGATAATAACCTTCTACAATAAAGAAGATGAATTCTCTCTTAAGTAGTTTTTCACTTCAAGCAATTCAATATGAACCTAATTACTGTCTGGCAGCCATGTCATGTGCTTGACCATAGTCAAAGTACTACCTACCCTCTTATGATTGATAGTGCTCTCAAGTCTGAAGATTATTATACATCATTACCATGAGATCATTGATTCTGATGTAGTAGTATTAACATTAGAAAACTCTCGTCGAATCGTTTTATGATTGTTCCAAACAACCATTTGTATACAACCACTTATTGTCAATTAATGGTCATGAGTAATTACCATGAAACATAGAGAGAACATACACTGTTCTCTATAGATGTATGTATGTGCATGTGTAGATTCAATACTCATGGTTAAAAACACGTTCACAATTGATAAAATATTTCTCCTAGGGATTTTCAATATAAATGTTTACTATTATTATTATTATTATTTATATCTCTATATAAACACATATGTTAAATAAAACAACAATCTTACTTCATTTCAAATAAGCTCTAATAAGAGCTAAGTTACGTAATAAATGACATAATTATCCTTAAGCATACCCCTAAGTCTATGAATCTCTTGCTTACATTTAGGATTAATTTTGGTGGCTCATGCCCTACCTTCGATCAGTCTGCCTAAATTAGGCTGAGAAGGGGCCTCGGTGAATGAGTCTACAATATTATTGTTTTGTACTAACCTTTGGGTTATACATGCCCATCACTAAAGAACTCCTTTATTGTGTGTTAATTATAGAGAATCTATCTTGACCTCTTATCAAGCTATCGGTTCCCTTTGCAACCTACATTTCATTATTAGTATCACAATATATTATTGGAATCTTGGTGGTGGTGTGCATATATACTGCTTTTATTGCGTTATTACTCTTGGCGATGTATGGCCTCTATAGTTGAATTTGCCATAAACTCTAGTTTAGAACATTTTTAACTTAAAGCTACTTAATTAAGGTTGAAGATGAATTTAATACTAACTTGCTATCCTGATGCCACTTATATAGTTTGATCTAAACACTTTTTCAAAAGAAGTTCATTATTCCTATAAACAATTCTCTAGTATTTATTGATACTGGGCCAGCGCGCAGCGGGATAAATGAATGAATTTAAAAAAAAATCCATTATTGGATCCTTAATGGGCCTATGTAGTCTAATTCATTTAGAACTTTCCTAAATCTTCTTTTAAATAAAATCAATATTTTACTTGAATTCGAAAATATATTTATATAAATATACACATACGTGTGTGTTTGCATGTGCAACAACATAATGTATTATTATTATTATTCGCTTTTCTTTTCTTTTAAAAAGCTACTTTTCCATTCGACTAAAACCGCTATTAGTTCTCGAGAAAAAATTACATCTACATCACTTATTATTCCATCACTTACAACTTCAAAAAAAAATTAGATCACTTATGCAAAAATATATCATTATGAATTTGTATAGAATTTATTTTCCACAAATTCTGCTTTTTCGTAATTATTTATTCAAAAGTATTTAGTTTGGCTCATTAAAATAAAAATTCATTTAATAACCCTAAATTAATTCAAATTTCCACCTTAAAATCATTTCTTGCTCAAATCAATATTATTTATTCCATGTATAATTTTCAAAATATTATTTCCATTTAACTTATTTTGATTGTTTACCCTATACTTACATTATTAAATCCATTCCTAAATTATTTGCATTGAAATCTTTAAAAATCTATATTAATAATTTGAAATCATCATTAATAAATTTTTTAAATAATTAGCTCTCAACAACGAGTTATTTTATACTTTCTCCCTTATAAAAATTGCATCCTTATAATTCCCTCTTAGGGAAAATCTATAACTAAGCCGATAACTCCTAGCTTAACTGCCCCATCTACAATTACATATAGATACAAAACAATCAATTATTAACAAAATCATTCAATGCTTTATCCATACTATCTTGGGTAAGTTCGTATTAAGATTTGCTTTATCCCGTCAAGTATCGAATATAGTAATATAAAATCAATGACTAAATCTTTCATCGATGGCTTATCAAAAGACTCAAATTTATATACTTTGTAAATGGTTTAAAATCATGGGCTTTGAATTCAAATGAACTCAGTTACAAGAAGATTTCAATATTTGCACAAACAACTTAAAATGTTTTACTTGTATGTTAGAATTTCTAGGATGCTTCGGAGTAATTTCCATGGCACGAAGTGTATCCGAAAAATACACAGCACTCAAAACACAATATAATTCCATCTTATTGTTCTTAAACCAATTCTCTTGACAAAAAAATATCTCAACTATCTTTCAAATTCCAAAAAACTTATCAGTTATTTTTCAAAGATATTATCAAATGATAATCTATAAATCTCTTTCTATTTAAGGATATTTTATCAAAAAATACTTTTCTATAAGTACATAATACTTCATCTTAAATAACTTACTTTCAAAATACTTTCACAAATTTCTTATTTCATAAATAATTTAAACACTTTCCCAAATTTGGAATTCCTTCAAACAAGTTTCAAAATATTTCAACCAAACAAAACTTTTTCCCAATTAGCATTCTCTAGAATTTTCACATCATAATTTAATTAAATACTTTTCTAAACATTTCTTTCATGCATACTATAGTTGATTAAAAATACTACTATTATCTATACTTTTGAAAACTAGTTCACAAAAATATATTCAGAAAATAAACATCTTTGTGTAATTTAACACTTCAAAAGTAAACTGCATTAATCTTTTGAAAAATAAAATTTTCATCTTTAAAAATACCATTTATATATATATATATATATATATATTCGAACCAATATAACCACATTTTAAAGCCCATTCCTTATAAATCATATTTATAAAGTTTAACACTCAAAATTAGATAAAACCATATTTCCTTTCAAAATAAGCCATCTTAGAAATATTTTCGTTCGTATTATAAACTTTGCAATCTTCAAAATAGTTTATCACAAAAACTATTTCAGAAAAAATTGTTTTCCATTCAAATGAAAATTTATTATAATATGATTACTATTCAACTTCTAATTTCCTTCCAAATTAAATCTCACTTCAAAATCAAACCAATACTATCTTTTAGTAAATAGTAAGGTACATAAACAAAAGAAACTTTCCTTCTCCTTAAATATTTTATTATAAAAAACTTAAATTTAAATACTTTTCCAAAAAAAATTATATTGAATTTGCGAATCCATTTTAATATTTAATATACTTTTATATCATTTTAATATAGTCTTTACTAATACTTATCAATATATATTCATTTTATTATTAAATCATCTCTTACTCCTGAAATATTAATTTCTCGTAATTATACTTTCCAATGTTATCTCTTTAATTCTAAACTTTTTTTAATTAGAAACTCTTGCACATAATTTTTTCTCCTTACTACACACTACTATAATTATATATCAAAATCCATAAAAATCAATTAAAGTCATACGCATATGTTCAATAACTTCTAACATGATTTAACATAACATATAATGCATATATATATATATATATATATATATATATATGATTATACAAATACCTTTATCATTTTAAACAATTCATTACTATATAAAGATAATAACTAATAATTTCTAATCTCAAAACATTTACCAAAATATTTTTGCAAATAATAGTTTTCTTTTCTGTATAACATAATCATTCTCAAACTACTTAATACAATTTGCTAAAACTACATATATACAAATGTTTTTCTTAAAGTATAACACATAATACTTCTTTTAAAATTCTACTTTACCTTAAAAACATTTTTATTCCTTCCAAAATATTCTAAGCCTTACAAAACATTGAAATCTTTACAAAATATTATGTCTATATGTCTCGTCCTAATGCTTAGTGTTAGGAACTGGAGATAGTGGTTTTGACGACAACAACCTTTGTAACTTACTTTATTATAACTTATATACTAACATTATAGTCTAGATACATATAAATGTTATTATGCAGGATATTTATAACACAGGTATTGATTATTGAAGACTGTATAGTATAAAGATCAAGAATGAAGAAATCAAGATTGAAGACTCATGAGTACCAAGATCAAGATTTCAAGATAAGTTTCTAGCTTTGTTAAAACTTCATAATAGCATGGAAATCTTCATTCCAAATTTCATTTGGGATGGAACCCATTTCTACCTTCTTAGTGGCTTATAAATCCAAGACAAGTAGCTTACAAATCTATGACAAGTGGCTTACAAACCCAATAACATCCTGGTTTTGTACAAGTTCTCGAGTCCTGATGTGATGAAATATTCTGTAGGAAGAAGCTTGCAAAACTACTTCAAAATGGTTTTTCAAAATGTTTTAGCCTTAAAAATTATCTTTTCAAATGATATTCAAAAAAAAGTGTTTTAGCCTTAAAATATTCTTTGTTTTTGTTTTTAAATAAACTCTTGTTTTAAACTTCATTTGTTTATTAAAACTATCTTCTGGTTTTTAAATATTCTTTATAATATATATACTTGAGATTTAAAATCAAATTTATATATACATTCTAAAATAATATCTTTCTACTCTTCTTTATTTTAAAACATCGGAAAACTAAGTTTATTTTACTCCGGAATAATTTTATCTTGTTTTCCTTTCAATACCATTTCAAAACAAATTTTACATTATTTTTAACCGAGGGATATCGACATCATGGGATACCCCATGCCGACATGGTGGCCGTTAAATTCAAAATTTTCAATTTTCAGAAGAAGTATCTATTCGTTTAAATCTTTTCACGAATGGTTATGACAGTTACTGGTCTATAAATAGCCTTCACAAATGAAATATTTAACTAATTATCTTCTTTTTTTTCTTCACTCCTATTCCACAAATCCATATTCTAAAATTTTCATATTTGTAAGCCGTGTCGAAATTCTATCGAAATGCTGTCGAATTCTCAAGTGAATCAATTAGAATCTCATTCTTGTTTGATTCTCTACCCTCTCTCGAAGATCAAAGTGCTATTTAGAGTTATAAGATCAATTTGTAATCAAAAGTTTATCGAGTCTCTTTATAAGGTGTGGTTGTGCCTGGAAATCAATTGGGTGATCTTGTGTCCCGTAAATCAAGTGAGTTTGCCCTAGACTCGAATACAAGAGGGTACCTCAAGGCCTTTAGAAATTGAGTATTGTAATCTCGACATTTGTATAATAAAAATCTGTACGAGGTATTTGCCTTGATGCAGGACTGGACGTAGGGTAACTCTGAATCAGTACAAAATTCGGTGCGCGCTTTCCTTTTACTAGTTTCTATTTACTTTCTACATCTTTGTTTGATTCTGTGATTAAGTTCTGCATTTGTGAATATCATAATTTTTAAATTAGTCCATATAAGTCATAGAATCCATTAAACACTATTCAACTGCCTCCCCTCTAGTGTTAAATTAGCCTTAAGATCCTTAACCTGCACTCCTTTTCAATTAGTATCAGAGATAAGTTTTCATAGTTTTCATAATCTAAAACTTGAAAGGTTAAAAGTGGTATTTTTAGGAAATTTTGTTAATACTAGTTTGAATTTATGCATTTCATCAAAGTATCATAAGTCTGCATATAGTTTTTATGAAAAATCAAGTTATCTACCGAATAGGTTTGTTATGTAGGAACAGACATGTTGGATTTTGAAGAATCAATAACCAATGGACAAACTGTGCAAATTGAGAAAGATAAATAGATACTTGATTGTGGTTGTTCAAGGCATATGACTAGAAATCTGGAGATACTCAATCATATTATATATCAAGATGGTGGATTGGTCAACTATGGAGATAACTCAAAAGGATGTGTGATTGCCATCGGCAATGTCGGTAATTCTAAAACTCCTGTTATTTCCGATATTTTTCTAGTTAGGAATTTAAAACATAATTTTCTTGGTATAAGTCAACTATGTGATAAAGGATTTAAAATTAAATTTGGAAAAGATACGTGTCACATCGAAGATAATAAGCCAAATATTATCTTTGAAGGAATTAGGAAGAAAAACATTTTTATCCTTAGATAAAAGTTTGAAATGATAACTTATGTCTTTTGGCTAATACAAGTGACCTTTGGATTTGGCATAAAATATTTAGTCATTTAAATTTCAAAATGTTATCTAGGTTATCAAAACTTAACTTATTTAGAGGTCTTCCCAAGTTAAACTTTAAGTAGATAGTATATGTGATGCTTGCTAATTAGGAAAACTTAAGAAAACTTCACTTAAATTAAAAGATATGATTTCTACTTCTAAACCTCTAGAATTACTTCATATTGATTTATTTGGTCCATCTCAAGTTCAAACAATTAATCACAATAAATATGTTTTTGTAATTGTGGATGATAATTCTAGATACACTTGGACAATTTTTCTTAAACTTAAAAGTGATGCTTTTGAATTATTTAACAATTTTTCTAAAAGAATTCAAAATCAACTTTATTTAAAAATAAAAACTATTCATAATGATCACGGTGGAGAGTTTGAAAATGAAAATTTTGAAAATTTCTGTAATAAAAAAGGAATTACTCATAGTTTCTCTTTTCCAAGAACTCCACAACAAAACAGTATGGAAGAACGTAAGAATAGTACGATTCAAGAGTGTGCTAGAACAGTGCTTTCTGATAGTAACTTACCTATAAACCTTTGGGCTGAAGCAGTCGCTGCATCTTGTTATATATTAAATAGGATTTTAATTGGACCATTAACTAATAAAACACCGTATAAATTATTTTACAATAATAAATCCGTAGTAGCATATTTTAAAGTTTTTGGAAGTAGGTGTTTTATTCTTAATACAAAAGATAATTTAGATAAATTTGAACCTAAATCTGACAAAGGTTTCTTCATCAGATATTCTAATAAAAGCAAAGCATTTAGAGTTTATAATTTAAGAACTAGCACTATTGAAGAAACAATGCATGTATCTTTTGATGAAAATTTAAAGATACTGTACAAACAGAAGATGAAGAAGATTTTGTAACTTTAAATAATGAACCTAATGAAACTAACTGTGAAATCATTTAACATAATAAAAGAATTGGGTTATTAAAAGATCATCCTGTAGAAAATATACTAGGAAATATTGAATATATAGTTAAAACAAGAAATTAACTAAATAGTAGGAGTAATGTAGCTTTTATATCAACTATTGAACCTAAAAATCCAAAGGAAACTTCATCTGATGATTCATGGATCTTTGCCATGAAAGAAGAATTGAATCAGTTCACCAAAAATGATATTTGGGAACTTATTCCAAAACCTGAGGATAAAAGTATAATTGGAACAAAATGGGTTTATAAAAATAAAATGAATGAACTTGGTGAGGTCGTGAGAAATAAAGCTCATTTAGTCGTGCAAAGTTATTGTCAGGAAGAAGTAATTGATTATGACGAAACCTTTATACCCGTAGCAAGACTAGAAGCTATCAGGATACTACTTGCTTTCGCAAACTACAATAATTTCAAATTATATCAAATGGATGTTAAAAGTGCTTTTCTAAATATTTTTGTAAAAGAAGATGTTTATGTTGAACAGCCTCCACTTTTTGAAGATAATAAATTTCCAAATCATGTATATAAATTAAAGAAAGCTTTATATGGTCTGAAACAAGCTCCTAGTGCCTGGTATGAAAGACTAAGATTTATTTACTACAATTTGGTTTTGAAATTGGTAAAATAGATACAACTCTTTTTATTATAAGAAACAAAAATGATATTTAATCAGTACAAATATATATAGATGATATAATATTTGGATCAACTAATAACATAATAAATAAAGAATTTATAGATATAATGACTAAAGAATTTGAAATGAGTCATATGGAAGAACTAATTTCTTCTTAGGACTTCAAATCAAACAATTGGATAAAGGAATTTTCATTAGTCAAGAAAAATATGCTGAGGATTTAATTAATAAATTTGGATTGACCACTTCTAGTGGGCATCCAACTCCAATGACAACTAATGTAGCTTTAAGTAAAGAAGACAAATCAAAAGATGTTGATCAAAAATTATATAGGGGTGATTGCTTCGCTACTTTATATAATGGCAAGTCGTCCTGACATCATGCATAGTGTCTGTTTCTGTGCAAGATACCAATCTCAACCTAAAGAAACTCACTTAAAAGCTGTTAAAAGAATTTTAAGATATGCAAAACATGCTTTAGATTATGGTTTATTTTACCCTAAAAATGACGTATTTGATTTAATTTCATATTGTGATGCTGATTACGCTGGTTGTAAATCAGACTGAAAAAGTACAAGTGGAACTTGTCACTTTCTAGGACATTCTCTGGTTTCCTAGTTTAGTAAGAAGCAAAACACTGTATCCTTGTCAACAACTGAAGTAGAATATATATCTGCTACTTTGGCTTGTTCACAAGTTATATATACGCAACAAACTTTAAAAGATTTTGGATTAACTATACCTAAATCACCAATTTATTGTGACAATAGTAGTGCAATAAACCTATCTAAGAATCCAACTCATCATGCTAGAACAAAACATATTGATATTAGACATCATTTTCTTAGAGATAATATAAGTAAGGAAGTTATAACTCTTAAATATATTAATACTGAGATACAAATTGCTGATATATTAACCAAACCATAAATGAACAAAACTTTACTAAATTTAGAAGAGAATTAGGTATACGTTCATTAACTGAAATATACATTATAAATAATACACGTATAGTTAATAATTAATATAAATAAAAATTTCTTAAAAATTGAACTGGACATGTCGACATGACCCATCCCCCTATGCCGACATACAGGCCGAGATGTTCAAATTTAAATTTCCCTCTAAAATTAGTTATTAAGTTATATATTTCGACTTTTACTCCTTTTCTCTATTCTATTCTCTGTAATAAACTTCTAAAACAGTAAATTAATGGCTTTCTCCTCTAATAATGAACCTTCTTCACCCACTTCTCCTCATTCTATCCTTTTCAACGTTCCACACACGTACGAGTCATCAAATTAGAAGAGAAGATGAAATATTTTCTTCAAATGATGATGGAAATTCAAGCGAGTCAACTACGAATGGCTAGAGAACAAGATGGACAAGGCATAATCCTTACGAATTTACAAAATTTCCTTATGGATAATCATGCCAATCCCATTGTCATCGAAGAATCATCACAAGCCATGGATTCTGAAGAAGAAGAGCCTTTAGAAGAACCATAATAGGATCAAGAAGAATAATATCCTCTGTCGAATTCAGATGTTCATATGGACGAAGACGATGGCATGATTTGCGTTGGAGAGGTCCTTTTTGATGCTAATGGGAACTTGGTTGAACAACGTGGAAAATTTTATCTCCACTATCCAAATTGTTCGGTCCATAATTCACTAATAGTTAAGGGTCCTCGTTAAGCGCTTTTTCGTTTTCTAGATTATATATTGGTTTGTTAATTTGTATATAAGTGTTATCTTAATGTTCTTCTAAAAACAATCTTTGGTATATAAAATCTTGAATTCCATTTAACTTAGGATGCTATATTTCACTCATACATAGTTATTGTTCTTACGTCATATGTTTGTTTATCTCATTGTCTATTAAGTTCAAGGTTTATAGGTTTTTTTTTATGACAAAGGGGAGAAGTTATATAAAATAGTAGGCTTGGAGTAAGAGGGAGTTGTTGCTATAAGGGGGAGCTATGGTATGTCGAAGTGGTAAGTATATTTTATAAGGTTGTCATCATCAAAAAGGGGAGATTGTTAGGAAATGGAGATAGTGGTTTTGATGACAACTTTTGTAATTTGTGTTATTATAACTTATATACTAACATTATTGTCTAGATATATATGAATGTTATTACGCAGGATATATATAAGTCAGGTACTATTTATTGAAGACGGTACAATATAAAGATCAAGAATGAAGATATCAAGTTTGAAGACTCATGAGTATTAAGATCAAGATTTCAAGATAAGTGTCTACTTATGTTTAACTTCATAAAAGAATGGAAATCTTCATTCCAAATTTCATTTGGGATAGAACCCATTTCTACCTTCTTAGTGGCATACAAACCCACGGCAAGTAGCTTAGAAACCTATGATTAGTGGCATACAAACCCATGAACATATGGTTTTGTACAAGTTCTCGAGTCCTGATGTGATGAAATATTCTGCAGGAAGAAGCCTGCAAAACTATATCAAAATGGTTTTTCAAAATGATTTTCAAAACTGCTTTTCAAAACGTTTTAGCCTTAAAATTATCTTTTCAAATGATTTTCAAAAAAAATGTTTAGCCTTAAAATATTCTTTGTTTTTGTTTTTAAATAAACTCTTATTTTAAACTTCATTTGCTTTTTAAGACAATCTTCTAATTTTTAAATATTCTTTATAATATATATATACATATATATATATACTTGAGATTTAAAATCAAATTTATATATACATTTTAAAAATATATTTTTATACTCTTCTTTATTTTAAAACATAGGAAAACTATGTTTATTTTACTCCAGAATCATTTTATCTTGTTTTCCTTTCAATACCATTTTCAAAACAAATTTTACATTGTTTTTAACTAAGGGATGTCGACATCATGGGATACCCCATGTCGACATGGTGGTTGTTAAATTCAAAAGTTTCAATTCTCAAAAGAAGTCTATTCGTTTAAATCTTTTCATGAATGGTTATGACCGTTACTGGTCTAC
This sequence comes from Allium cepa, assembly GCA_030765085.1. Lineage (NCBI taxonomy): Eukaryota > Viridiplantae > Streptophyta > Magnoliopsida > Asparagales > Amaryllidaceae > Allium > Allium cepa. The sequence continues at coordinate 623,494,039 of CM060928.1, forward strand.
AAATAGCCTTCACAAACAAATCTCTTAACTAACTATTTTCTTTTTTTTCTTCACCCCTCCACAAATCCATATTCTAAATTTTTTATATTTTTAAGATCGTGTCGAAATTCCTACGAATTCCTAAGTGAATCAAATTAGAATCTCATTCTTGTGTGATTCTCTGCCCTCTCTCGAGGATCAAAGTGCTATTCAGAGTTATAGGATTAATTCAAAAGTTTATCATCTCTCTCTGTAAAGTGTGGTTGTTCTGGAAATCGATTGGGTGATCTTGTGTCCCGTAAATCAAGAGAGTTTTCCCCGGAATCGAAGACAGGAGGATACCTCAAGGCCTTAAGAAATTGAGGATTGTAATCTCGACATTGATATAATAAAAATCTGTACGAGATGTTTTCCTTGGTGCAGGAATGGATGAAGGGTAACTCCAAACCATTATAAAATCTGGTGTGTACTTTCCTTTTACTGCTTTTTATTTACTTTCTTCATCTATGTTTTATTATGTGATTGTTCTATGATTAAGTTCTGCATTTGTTTATATCATAGTTTTAAATTATTCCATACAAGTCTTCGAATTCATTAAACACTATTCACCCCCCTCTAAAGTTAAATTAGCCTTAAGATCGTTAATCCACACTCCCTTCACTTAGGAATACCTATCAATAACATTTGTCAAACGCGTCGACTAGAATTCTTAAAGCACTCAACGGAAAAACTAACACATTTTTTAAATCTCTTCCAATAATAATACATATATCCTTTCAATAATTTTATTTCTGTCTTAAAATAATCATTTGATTTCATTTCAAAACATTTACAAATTAAATATTCATGTACATATATTACCAAAAGATTTATATTAAAACATTTGCTTAGTTTCATAAAATACTACCTAAAAATTATGTATAAGATAAAATATTTATCTAAACTTTATCTAAACAAATACTTTCTTGCATTGAAATATTTACAAACGCTTTCCTATTACACATTAAAAAATAAATCACTTTTAGTAATTCAACTCCATACATCGAATGTCAAACAACACACAATAGCAAACAACATCATACTTATTCATTTAAAATAAGTAACCACCAAGATTGTATTCATTTAACAATTTTAATTAATATTTATAAATAATATACTCTCTTAAACAAAAATATAATTCTCAATTTTCCAAGCAGTGACTCCACTACTGAAGACACCGTAATTTATCAATATTTGAGTAGGCTATCTGCATGTAATGATTTCTACTCAATATTATTCTTAAAAATACTTACAAATTCAATATAAGCAGCTATCAATCAAACAAACATATATAAGAAAAAAAATCAATGCATTTAGAGGAAAACAATTCAAAAATTTCTGTTGTGCACTCTGATCAATAACAGACTGAAATACAATTATCAAATTTTGATGCCACCAGAGGTCTAGTATTCAGTTGCAATACTAACACCGGGCGAACCATAATCGTTTATATTTTTATACTCAAAAGAAGAAGTGAAAATATTATATACATGTAAAATTAACAATTTCGACCCCAAATGATAACCTTGGAAATCATCATATATATAATATTCCTTATTATAGGGTAACTACCTAACACACCCAAAAGGATAGGACATTAAGTCTCGTCTAAGGTCATGACTCATACTCATATATATGATGTAGTATTCTAAACCTAATCTGATATAATTGAAGCACCCTAGCTCTATACCCATACTACGAAAGAGTGCTACTAAGTAGTACTATTCGATAATATAAAGAATGAGATAATATTGGACTTGCACGCATAAATATTTCCTTAAACTAACATTGGTACATATTTCAAAATCGAATAAATAACTCAGCTCATATGTACACAGTATTGGCACAAAGCAATAAACACTTGCATCTCCAGTATAGAATATTATATAATAAATGATTAAGAACATGGAGTTAGTATCGCAGCGATAACAAGTAATATAAAATATACAATGTAAGTTCAATATGCAACACAAGGTTATCCATACATAAGATTGTATAATACAAGGGGATGTACAACAATATTAAATACTAGCCTCCACTATGCCAATAAAACTCAAACTCTCATCATCCATGAACCTGAAATATCTCATAATGATAAAAGTATTACATAAATAACACATGTGTCAGAATATGTCCAAATATAAATGACAATATATATATATATATATATATTATGAAATATGCATGGTATAATAATATGATAAATTATATCAAAATAGCTCAAGGCAATAGCCATCACAAAATCATGCATAATGATGACATCACCCATATAAAATCATATCACATAGAATTAATATCAACTGGTGAATCATCCATGTCCAAAACCCTCATCAAAATCTAGAAATCATCAATACATCAGATATCATCAAGTATAGCTAGGCCAACATACAGCTTTGCCTAAGCATATTCGTTAATATCAAATAATAAAAAATCATCATCAAATTATTGTAATCCATAAGCAAAATTAGGCTAACACATAGAAATGCCCTAAATAAATATAAAGTAGACATTCTCGGTCTCCCGTAATCAAATGATAACATAATCATTTAAACAAACAAATGGCGAAACACACCAAATAAAGGTAGTTGGCAACACATGCCTAAGAAGGATACAAGTATTGACCAAACAGTAGGCATAGTAATAGGTATGATCATAGATCATCATCCTAAATAAAGCATACAGATAATCAAAGTTTACCTACCACACACACCATAACCAACTAGCAGAGCAAACTTTCTCTAGGAGACTACACAAATATCCATTTGACATGGGTCATACAATCTTTGGTTACATCCCCTTGGAATAGTTACAAGATCCACCTACGTGCTCATCTATATAAGGACCCAACTCGGCCACAAACCTGCACATGCCTCTATAGTAATAGGTTGTTATCCTAGGTGACACATGGGCAAATGCACACAACTATATGAATAAGATGTCACAGGTTCGAGGCATGACCCCACAATTAGGTCGCCAGGTGGATACTTGCCTAATTTGGTTCACTCCCCTATCATAAAGGAAGCTGGACAGTGATGGACAAATAGATGCTACCTTTATGTGTATGTGTGTGTGTGTTGGTCGATATATAACCATATAAATATGTGTGCACATGGAAATAAGCATGAAGCCTAGTTCACTACAACAAGCATCACTTCATGGTTTCATCATGCTTATCCCTATATAAATGTCATCCACGAGCAAATAATAAACCGAATAAATATCACAACGGCATCCTATACCACCACATGCTACTAGTTTGTTTATTCAATGCTCATAAATAACACTCGCTCTAGTATTATACTCTATATCATGAGTCATAAGAGCAACCAGAAAAATATAACCAAATGTCCCATACCAAATGGTATTACTAATCCATCTACTCGAATTCCTCACAATTCGTAATCTCCTCAATACTAATATTCTATATAATAAGCCAAAGTAAAATCGAAGAAATATTATCGAAAATGTCATAGCAGACGGTATTATAACTTCATTTATTGAAATACCTCATTATACATAATGAAACAATAAAAACATTCAAATGTAAATTAAGGAAGAGGTTATAATATAAATTGTAATAAAACTTCTACATTGAAATAAATTTATAAACTTCCGAAGGAAGTCTTTTTATTGCAAACCATCAAATATAATTCAAGACTATCGCTTTATACTTAAAATCATTGATAACTCATACTAGAAAACCCTTTAACATTTAGAAAATCTCTTATATTTTTAGAAGAAAGGATATAAAAAGAACTTATAATGTCGAACATATATATATATATATATATATATATTATAAATCATGTAACATATTTTAAAACACCTAAAATACTAATAAAAAAATATTATTCATATTTTTGAAATTATATGAGATTTAATACCATAAATCAAATTTCTTATTAAATAAATATCCCATAATAGTATTTAATTTCAAATTTAAATAGATATTTTCCTAAAATAATTCCAATAGATATAAAATCCATAACATAATTTATATTTAAATCATAAACCTAACTATATATTTATATAAATATTTATAAAATAATATAATATAAATAAAAATTGAAATTGGGCTTTTAGGTGCTCACCGATCGACCGCTAATGGTTGACCCTTATAACCCACCCTAGTTGTTATTCCTAAAGCACTTACTTGATCATTTGATTCAAATACAACAAAAGCTTTGCACAATTTCATGATCATCAAGAAAAGAAACCACATAAAATTCACCAAACTAACATATGACAAGGAAATCAAACAATTTTGATATATGAAGACATAGATTAGTGAGTAAAATACTCACATGTAAACTTTTTTGCTTAACAACCTTACTGCTTCCATTTTCTTCATCACTCGGCAACTCAGATCTTGATCAAAATTCAATCTACTTCACGTGTGTTGGTGTAGCTTGATGTTAGCATACACAAATATTAATTTGGAAATTTATGAAATTTTATTCCTATTTTAATTGGATGTTTGAAGGAGACGGAAGAGAGTTAATGATAACTTTTGTTTCTTGAAGTAGATGATGAAAACGGAAGGAAAAAAACTTACGTAAACTGATTTCTTGATGAATAGTGAGTTTTCTAGGATAAATGAACTATAGAAATTGATTAAGTGGGTTGGACTTCATTTACAAAAAAAATGTTTTTTCTCCCTTTTCTTTTCTTTTACAGACTATTTTTCCATTCAACACAAACCATTATTTATTCTCAAGTAAAAAATAATATTTACATCACTTAAACAATAACATATCATTATGAAGTTTTAAAGAATTCATTATTCAAAAAAATTATTCTTAATTATTTATTAAAAAGTATTCAATTTGACTCATTTAACTAAAAATCATTTAATTAACCCAAATTGATTCAAATATACACTTTAAAATCATTTCTTACTCAAATCAATATTACTCATTCTATATATAATTTTACAAAATATTATTCTCATATTTTAACTTTTTTGATTTAGTTGCCCCATATTTACATTATCAAATCCATTCCAAAACTATTCGCATTTAATATTTAAAAATCTATATTAATTATTTAAATCATCATTAACAATTTTTTAACTAATTATTTCTTAATACGGTGCTGTTTAGACTACTCTATATCAGTAATATAAACATCAATGACATCGACAAAACAAAACTATAATAAACTACACAATGTCTACATGGTACTAAAGGTATAACATAAATGAAAATCTTCTCACCATAACAAGCGTATGTGATAACTTCAAACAACAACCAATCACATATGTCACAACAATCCAAATTATATATTTACACTATTTTTCTCATTTAAGTTTAAAACATATTATTATTATTTATTAAAAGAATTTGCTTGCTTTTATTATCTTCAAAACAATAATATTTCTTCAAAATGATAATATACCTTAAAAATCCATTATTTTTAAAATATCACTTTAAATATCTCAAAACATCATTTTTTAATCAAAATAGTAAATTGAAGCAAATTACTTCAAATACAATAATATTATTACTTTGCATCAACATAATAATATTTACTCCAATCTATGTATATCTTCCATAACTACTTTATTACTATTTAGCTAAAAAATAATATTATCTATCAAATTCCAAAATCACTTTAATTATTATTTATCTTGAAGATAGTAATAATGTAAATCAAAATATTTTCAAAAAATATATCTTTAATATTATTACTATTCTCAAAATATCTTTTATTTCTATTACAAAAATATAATTATAATAATAACAATAATATTTTTCATAAACTCCATAAAAATGGTTATATTAATATTTTACACAAAAAGAGAACAGTCTTCACAAAAATTATATTAATATTTATCAAATTATATTCTGCTTTATAAATAAATAAATTCTCCAAATTTACTTTAAAAAGAGTTTTCGTCATTGTTTAGGAATTTAATCAAAAATTCATAAATAGTAACTTTTTAAAATTTTCATATTTATTTTTGTAGCAATCGTTAAATCACAATTATTTACAAAATTCACTCAATTTTTAAAGCAATCTCATTTGATCTAAAGTTAAAAAAAAATATTTATGTTCAATTAAAAATTTATGTTCCTCGGATCTATGGATAATTGCAAAACATCCCTCACTAATAATGTAACAATTCATTGACAACAGCCATAATATCAAAACAACATAACAATCAAATAATCATAAAATAACATAACATATATCATATATGTTTATATATATATTTATGGTTACTAATTTAATATTTTTAAAATATAAATACTTACGATCTTTGAATACGGCCAACACCTTTACCTATGTAAATATAAAATCCAGCAAACCATATGCCAAATTATATGGAATTTTGCCATGAACCCAACAGAGCAAATCATGCATGAAATGAAGGTCTTATGCAAAAGTGTTTCACGTTATAAGATTTTGATAAATTAATAATACAAACTAAAATAAAGGTAAATGGTAACTTTATCACCTTCTTCTAAATGTTCAGGCCATGCATACCCATTGACGTTCCCTTAACCCACCATGTCCACACTTATAGGCTACCATATCAACGCCAGTCGTCGCGAATATCTTCCCCTTCCCAAGACACACTACCATGTCCCAACCACCTGCCTAAATCTACCATCGTTGAACCCTAGCCTCTACCTATTTTTGCAAATTTCAGACATCGTAGTGCTCAATATCCCAATCCAACCCTGTTGATGGCCTCCCCGTCATCTGATGCATGCACCCGACTAATCTTATCCCATGCCGTCTGTTAGCACCAAAATTGGCCACTAACACCCTTAAGAAAGATTGGGTAGAGAGATTAATGAAGATATTAAATTAAAACCGAAGACAGTATGTAAAATTGAATAAAGAGAACAAGAACACCAAATTTATAGTGGTTCGGCATAACTGCCTACGTCCACTTTGAAGTTGATTTTCATTTCTTTCCTTGATAGTTGATTACAGATACATTCTGTTTCCAATTACTTGAATACAACTTTGAACGAAAAATAGGAGAGTATGAAAAATGGCAGAGTCTTCCCAGTGTTCCCCGAAAAAAGGTTCCTTTCACTGTACTACTGCCTCTCTATTTATAGATGAAGGTGGGTTGGACTTTGCTGGTGGGCCTGGTAGCCGAATACCTCGGCCCAAATGGAGTGGTCTCTGTGCGCCGATCCATAGATGTCGAACAAGGCATGAATGCCGAACAATACTGGAAGCCGAACCAAGGTGTTGTGCCGAACGACTAAATGTCGAACCACCATCTTCATGCCGAACGAAGTGAGATGCTGAGTGGTGAGCGTATGCCGAGCAATGATTGAAGTTGATTAAGACTGGTTGAATGCTGAACACTTCTGACTGCCGAACGACCTCGGGATGCCGAACACCTCTGGGTGCCGAACGATCTTCGAATGTCGAACATCCAGAGATGCCAAACGTCCTTGCCTGCCGAGCGTCATTTGGCAACGAACGCTCATGGATGCCGAACGTACCTGTATGTCGAACGTCCTTGGTATGGCGAACATCCTCGGATGCTGAATGCTTCTAGATGCCGAGCGCCCGTTCATGTTGAGCTTTCCTTTATGCCGAGCGTTCTTCTGATGCCGAGCACTCTTCTGATGCCGAGTGTTCCTAGATGCTGAGCGCTCCTTTATGCCGAATGCTCCCAAATGCCGAACGATCCATAAATTGCCGAGCAATGTGCTAATGCCGAGTACTAAGTTGCCTGGTCAAATCTCCACGAAACACTTCCCCCACAAAGTGTATCGCGTGGCCGAACGTGATGCGCTTTGAATCATGAGTCCACTGCTTTTGCTTCGAGACGTAGCTTAGTTTCCTAGATGGTGACTTCTCTTGATCACTGGCTGAAGTGGTGTGTGCCAAACGACACAACCGAAGCCGAACGCTCTATGTGCCGAACGATACCTTTTTGACCGGTTCCACCGGTCATTGCCTCTTCAACTTTTCCTTCTTCCCTATAAAGGCCGGCCTTTTCCTCCTTCTTCCCTTTTCACTTTTTACCTTCGCTACCTTGTACTTGCAGACCTCGCCTGTTAACAGCCTCTAAAGATCTAAGGATCCTTCCCAATCCATTCGGCATCCCCGCACGTCTCGATCTACTAACTAGGTATCTACCCCTCTATTTAACTCCTCTTCCTGATTAAAACACTTTAACCAGAGGCTCCAGTTTGTAAATTAGAACAATAGAACCGTAGCCGATAAGTGTTGCATGGGTGAAGGACTCGAACAGATGTTGTGGAAGAAAGGAGAAATGTTCGGGGACGAGCACACGATGGAGTTGTTGATAGATGTATCGTGGTTCGTCACGGTTCCCTTGTGCCGAACGAGATGGGAGGAAAAAAGAATAGAGGGGGAGTAGGAAGTGGCTTGGATGCCGAACAGCCTGGTCTGGTATGACTCGCCGAGCGATCCGTCCTTGTTGTTCGGCGCGAAGGGAGAAAGAGAAGAAGGAATGAAACCGTTGTTAAGAACGGAGTGCCAAGTTTTGGGGTTTGGCGTAATTCTGGTTCGACATGACTCACCACATGCCGAGCAGTGGAATGGAAGGATGGGATGGAAGTACGAACTAGATAGGATGTCGAACATTATTTCGGTCGAACAAAACTTAGGCCAGTCGATACTTAGACCGAACTATAGTTTGGTCGAACGATAGCTTGGTCGGTCGATAGTTTGGACGAACGATAGCTTGGTCGGCCGACAGTTAAGACGAACAATATTTAGACCGAACGATCATGAATGCCGAACCATATCTCAGTCGAACAATACTTAGGCCGAACACTCATTTACCTTGCCTAATCATATAATAAAACAAGGACAAGGACTCCAGCATACTAGCATATCGAACTGATCTGAACTGATAACTTCCTAGTTCCAATTACTCATAAGCCTGAACTAAAGTTGATAAAAACAGATAAAAGCTTTTGACATACAATGTCGATGTCCGAGTCCAAAATTGAAAACATCGCTAGGCTGGTTTTCGGAGACGGTCTTCGAGAATGACAGTCCAAAGTTTAACTTTATACCACCAGCTACGTGACTTATAATTTCTCAACATTTGTATTTAAATGATTGCACTAGATCACACCGCATAGGGGGGAAAATTTATGTTGTTAAGTCTAACGCCGTTTATTTTTCGAGTACAGTTCAAACAGGTGCTCTCCCAAACTCAATATTTATTGGAAATGTCTAAGAGATCTAGCTCCGCCACGATTTCAGATAGACCGGGACCGTCCTTCCGACAAGAAGTCGTGGATGTTTCAAATCCGTTAACCTCCCTTGCACATAACTTAGCTCCCGACGCTTTGGAGGCAGCAATTTTCTCGAATAACCATGCTGATTCACAGGCTTCGAAGGTCAATGAAGTTGCGCTCCGACGAATATGCTCCATCCATGGGATTCCTTTCGACGACGTGTTGGTTCCCTCGGGGCACGATCGTCCACACTTTCCCCAGTTGGATACACGGCATGTAATAAATTCATGTGCTGGGTTGGCAGCATGCCACCGTTCAGTTTATTTCTTCGGGATGTGCTGCAATACATTGACATTGCCCCGTCTCAACTGCTCCCGAGTGGCCACTCATTTATCTACGGTACCTACATCCTCTTCATGACCGTCCTCTGTAGGCCCCCAACTCCGGGCGACATCAGATATATTTGTATGATCAAGAAGTGGAGAGATAGCCCCTCTTACATGTTTCTGGAGCCATATCGCAAATGCCAAATCGTAACTGGGGCATGGAGCAAATTTGCCCTGTACAAAACAGGAATGGTTCTATGTGCGTTACCCTCCCGGTTTCGCGAGGAGATGGGTGGATGGTAGTAAGTCTTTTCTCCGGATTGATATTCATACTTGGTCAAAGTCATGCCTTTTCTAATTCTTTTTTCATCTTCTCAGGTATTAATCCATGCCCTGACGGTCGCGGGTATTCTGAAGCCGTCGAAGCCATCAGAGCTCTTCCTGTCGAGGAGTGGGACATCTGAACTCTCATTTCAAATGAGTCACTATCAAGGTTTAGACTGTTAGCAGAAGGTCATCGGATAAGCCTTCCTGAGGGCGTCTCCATACCCAGGCCTACATCCGGTAAAGGGATAAAATTAGCTGAGTCATCAGCACGTCATACTCCTGACGCACTAGAAGAGGGGGAAACTCAAGGGAATGAAACACCCGAAGCACAAGGTGAGAACTTGGGTCCCACTTAGGATCCGATAGTCGAAGTGCACGACTTCGAAACGTCATCTTCCCCCTCAAAGAGGAAAAAGGGATTGAGGTCCAAGATTAGGAAGGAGAAGGTTGGCGGAACTTCAAAAGTTACGCTCATTCCAACGGAGAAAGAGGCTTCTTCACAGCACGTAGAAAGTTCTTTAAAGGTCTTATCGAACCTCTCCATTCCCGATGATCTGCTCAATTATGACTCTGATGATCCGGAGGCATTTAAGCTTCATTCACCCGTCAGAGGCGATGCGGGCGCTTTAGCCCAAAGTCAGGGAGAAACAACTCCCATTAGTAAAGCAACTAGTCCGTCGGGGGGAAACACTTGGACACGCACGAACACTTGCACTTCAATTTGCACTTAGATTTTTGTCGTCACGCTGCTCTTTGCTAATTCGTTGTTGTTTAAATTCTGTGTAGGTGACATGGGTCATTCACACGGATTCGATCGCCTTCGTGGTTCGTCTATTTTTTATCAACCTGGACAAGACTCGGGTTGCGAAAAACGTCGAGACAGGGATGATGACGGCGATAGAGATTATCATTCCCGGGACGCGTCATCTCAAAAGAAAACTTACTATCTACCGAAATACCACCAGGATACCTCTTCTCACCTGCAGCAAGGCAAAGATAAGCGCGGCCATAAGGGGTCGCAATCTGATGTCCCCCAAGACCAACACTCTGACTCCTCTTCCACTCGACAGTCCCGAGATCCTCAAAGGAGGGCTGAACTTTCAAAGTCGTCTCCTCCTGCTCCTGCAATAGATCCAACCATGTCGGAAAGGCTGGCCGAGCTTAAAGATAAATTTCCAAAAATCTGCTTTGATGGCCTGAAATTCCTCCCAGCGATTCATCCTATTCCCGAACATGTCAAGGAGAGCGCAATCGCCTGTACCAACGACGTCTATGTTCAACATGACACGTTTGTACATTTGGCTGAAAAACTTTATGAAGTCTCCATGGAGCGCCAACATGAGATCGACCACCTGAAGCTTGAGGCCATCTACGAAAAAGATATCATTAAGGCTCAAGACGAAGAGATTGCGACTTATAGATCTCAGCTTGAGGCCGCCCAGCAGAGTACTCAAGATACTGCCGAAGTCGTGACTCGTTTGGAATCGACACATAAAAAAGAGATCGACGAGGCAGTACAACGCTGCGGTGCCTTAGCACTAGAGAAGGACTCTGTCCAAAAAGAGAGGGACGCATTCAGCCTCCGAGTCAAGGAACTTGAGGAGCAGCTCCGCAGAGAGAAAGAAGAGAAAACGACTGCCCAAGAAGAGTCACAACGATACTGAGACGAAATCGTTGCTACTCGACTCTTGAAAGAAAAACTTGAGGCCGAGCTTTCCAAAGTCGATGCGATAAAGAGTGAAGCCCATGAAGAGGGCAAGAAGATAGCGTCTGCGGACATCGGCTCCCATCTTGAGGCGGCTAGAGAAGAAGGTAGGGAAGAGGTCAAAAGCATGTTTGACCCGTTAATCGTTGAATTCAATGCCTACGTCCTCATGCATCGAGACTTGACTTTTCTGGACGATGGCTATCTTGAATCTTTAGCCGAGGCATCGGAGGCCTTGATAGAATTCAGGAAGGCCGAGCACGGTACTGAAGAGATTGACGAGGGTCCTTGATAAAAGAGTTCCTCAAGGGAAATGAGCCTTCAGACTTGTCTGCAGCTAAAGCTATTTATGGCAAAGGCTCCCCTCAAAGAATGGGAAAGAAGTTATTACCGGTCCGTCTGGGGTCGTGCCTCCAGCTCATGTGCCTACTCAATCGGCCGATCGGCTGATACTCGATCCCTTTGAGTAGCATATCGGTTATAATCCGAAGGACCCCGGCCTTGGCGTCCATATTATGTCGCCCATTCCAGAGGGTGAGACCCCCTTGAGGGCTGAGAGTCTGCCGGAACCTGGTAGATAACCCTTCACTTTAAGATTTCAAAAGTCGTCATTCTTTATGAAAGGCTATTATATTCTAATGCCTGTTTTTCATGATTTTGTGCAGGCCGTTCTGATCCTAGGCCCACTCCGAGGAGCGATGTCGCCAAGGAGGTGAAGGAAAAGATAGGTGAGCCACTCAGGCAGGAGAGGCTCCCGGGCCAGATGCTCAGGTGATTTGAGCGCTGGATGAAGACAAATCTGAGACTTCTTCTCCCATCGAAGGGAGTTATGAAGTAGAGATTACAGGCGCCTCTGAACACATATCTGAGCTAAGTATGAAGGAGCGGCTTGAGAAGGAGAAGAGAGAGACGGCCGAGATCAAGGTCGAGCCTCGAGTTGTGGACCCAGACGATCTCTTGAACAAGCCGTTGAAGGTCATTCTCCCTGGCAGGTCCAAGCCCATGGATGTTTCCCATACTTCTTCAGTTGCTTCCCCTCCATCAAAGAAGAGTACCAAGGGTAAACACACAGGGAAGGAGCCGTCCGAGAAGACAATGAAGGTGAAGAAGTCGAAGAAGCACAAGAAGTGATCATTACTCTCGTTCAACGAGAGTTAGTTTAAGTTATGTAATTATTTTCATCAACTTCCGTAGTATTTGTAAATACATTGTCGACTCCGAACTTTGGAGAGCTTGTAGTAGAAACTTTTTCTGAATAAAGCTTAGATCGTTTTTTCTGTCTTTCGAAAGGCTCTTGTCGTTCAATTTTTGTATGATTGTGATTTAAATCCAAGCTGTTGTGAATAACATGGACTTCTCGCTTCACCTTCATATAGCTCAGAGATTCTTCGAGAGTTATTTGTTTTTCCTTCCGCGCTTCAAGTACTTAGAATATTTTTTTGTCCGCGCATCGGGGACTTAGAGTATTCTAGTCCGTGCTCTGGGGACTTGGACATTTGAGTCGTTTATACTCGAGTCCGCGCTCTGGGGACTTAGAGTACTCCAGTCCGCATTCTGGGAACTTGGAGATTTTGAGTCGTTTATACTCGAGTCCGCGCTCCGGGGACTTAGAGTACTCCAGTCCGCACTCTGGAGACTTAGAGATTTTGAGCCGTTTATACTCGAGTCCGCGCTCCGGGGACTTAGAGTACTCCAGTCTGCACTCTGGGGACTTAGAGATTTTGAGTCGTTTATACTCGAATCCACGCTCCGAGGACTTAGAGTACTCCAGTCCGCACTCTGGGGACTTAGAGATTTTGAGTCGTTTATACTAGAGTCCGCGCTCCCAGGACTTAGAGTACTCCTGTCCGCACTCTAGGGACTTGTTGATTTTGAGTCGTTTATACTCGAGTTCACGCTCCGGGGACTTAGAGTACTCCAGTCCGTACTCTGGGGACTTAGAGATTTTGAGTCGTTTATACTCGAGTCCACGCTCCGGGGACTTAAAGTACTCCAGTCCGCACTCTGGGGACTTAGTGATTTTAAGTCGTTTATACAAGAGTTCACGCTCCGTGGACATAGAGTACTCCAGTTTGCACTCTGGGGACTTGGAGATTTTGGGTCGTTTATACTTGAGTCCGTGCTACGGGGACTTAGAGTACTCCAGTCCGCACTCTGGGGACTTGGAGATTTTAGGTCGTTTATACTCGAGTCCGCGCTCCGGGGACTTAGAGTATTCCTGTCCGCACTCTGGGGACTTGGAGATTTTGAGTCATTTATACTCGAGTCCACGCTCCGAGGACTTAGAGTACTCTAGTCCGCACTCTGGGGACTTGGAGATTTTGAGTCGTTTGCATGTTTTCGTACGTTAGCTAGAATAATATAATTTCATTTGCCTGTCACGGGATCATCATATGCAGAAACATTAGTAATTCATGGAAAAGATGGCTTCAAGCCTTTATTAATGAAAGCAAGCTAAATTGTCTTACTACATACCAAGAACTAGAGATAGAAGCGTACTGGAAATAAATGGAACTAATACATGAAAGAAATAGACTAAGTATAATAATGCTGCAAGTGCTCGCTGTTCCGTGCTCGGGGGAGTGTCACACCATCGACGGTCACTAGCTTGAAAGTTCCTTCTCCAAGCTTCCGTTCGATGACGTATGGACCTTCCCATGTGGGATTCATATGAGACGGGATCGAAAAAACTCGTTTTAAAATGAGGTCTCCCACACCAAAAATTCTTGGTTGGACCTTTTCGTTATAATATTTAGCGACTCTATATCTGTATGCGGCCACTTTCAAATTGACATCTTCGCATTTTTCGTCAATGAAGTCCAACGATTCCAATAAAAGATTCTGGTTCGACTCGGGGTCGTAATAAGTTACCCGATGTGATGGAACTTGAAGTTCCACGGGTATGACAGCTTCCATGCCATATGCCAATGCGAATGGAGTGTGGCCAATCGTGGTCTTGTGGGTGGTCCTGTAGGCCCAAAGCGCCGTTGGAAGTTCATCCACCCACTTGCCTCTAGCCTTTTCCAGACGCTTTTTCAATATGGACTTGATTATCTTATTTACGGCTTCCACTTGTCCGTTGGCTTTCGGGTGAGCAACCGCTACAAACTTCTTCTCAATGCCATATTCTGACAAAATTCTTTCAGCTCCCTGCTTTCGAATTGAGTTCTATTGTCTGTAATGATGGTCCGTGGAAGGGCAAACGGCATAAAATATTTCGTACGACGAAATTAATAACCTTCTTGGTGGTTATTGTGGCCAAGAGCTCTACTCTGCCCATTTGGTAAAGTAGTTGACCGCAACTATTGCATATTTCGCTCCACCTTTGGCTATGGGTAAAGAACCAACTAGGTCAATTCCCCACATTGCAAATGGCCAGGGACTAACCATTTGCGTCAGTTCCATCGCCGGAGCTCTCGGATATTTGCATATATTTGGCATTTATCACATCTTCTCGCATAGTCTGTAGCATCCCGATTCACAGTTGGCCAGTAGTATCCATAACGGACGATCTTCTTTGCTAGTGTCTGCCCCCTCAGTATGGTCGCCGCACTCTCCTTCATGGACTTCCCTCAGGACTCGTTTTATCTCATCATGGGCAATGCATCGGAGTAATGGGGTCGAGAATCCCCTTCGATACATTATTCCATCCTGTATTACATAACGAGAAGCCTTACGAAGGACTTGTCGTCTTTCGCTCCTTTTTCGGGTAAGATCTCGAATAACAAGTACTGCTTGATTGGGGTCATCCACGATTCCTTCTCGATTTCTGTTTCTAACACGAAACCTACCTCCATCATATCTATACTCGAAGCATGGAGGGTCTCAACAGGAAATAATCCCATTTGTTATGCATCGCCTGTGCTTGCGAATTTTGCCAATGAATCGGCTGCTCTGTTTTGCTTACGCGGGACATGTGAAATATCATAATATTCGAGATTCGCTAGCAGCTCCTGGACTCGAACCAAATATAGGGCAAGTCTCTGCCCCCTTGCTTGGTAGTCTCCTCGCACTTGGTACACCACCAGCTGCGAGTCGCTAAAGATTTCAACCGATTTTACTCCCAGTTCTTTGATAAGTCTTAAGCCGGCGATCAACGCTTCATATTCAGCTTCGTTATTCGTTGCTGTGAATTCAAGCTTCAAAGCATAGCAAACTGATCGGTTCTCAGGAGTTACAAGAACTATGCCAACCCCCGAACAATGGTCGTTAGATGCCCCATCGGTGTACATCTTCCACCGAACGGGAGGTATGACAGTGTGGTCATTTGATTCGTATGACATAGTAAATTCAGAGATGAAGTCAGCTAGTGCCTGTCCTTGTATGGCCCTTCGCGGCAGGTAGGTAATATCGAACTGACTTAACTCAATATTCCATTTTAACATCCTTCTGGAAGTTTCCGGTCGTTGGAGTATCTGCCGCAAAGGTTGATCAGTATAAACACTGATTGAGTGTGCCTGAAAATACGGACGAAGCTTGCGTGATGAAATCACCAGGCAATAGGCTAGTTTTTCAATCCATGGATAATATCTTTCTGCCCCCGTCAAGCATTTACTAACATAGAAAACTGGCTTTTGAACCCGGTCTTCCTCGCGAACCAAGGCTGTACTGATAGCGTGCTGGGATACAGCCAAGTATACGTACAACATTTCGTGGTCTATTGGTTTCAACAATATCGGGGGACTTTCTAAGTGCCTTACAAGAGCTCGGAATGCTTCCTCACAGTCGTATGTCCATTCGAAATTCCTCTTTCCTTTCTTTATAACATCGAAGAAAGGAATACACTTGTCTTTGGCCCTGGATATGAATCGGCTCAGCGCGACTGCCTTTCCATTCAAGCTTTGCACTTGTTTTATGGTTTTGGGCACTTGTATATCTCAGATAGCCTGAATCTTCTCCGGGTTAGCCTCGGTTCCTCGTGCATTCACAATGGAACCCAGAAACTTTCCTCACGCTACGCCGAATGAACACTTCAAAGGATTGATCTTCATTCCATAATGCCTGAGTATGTTAAACATCTCCGCTAAGTCTCGGATGTGGTCGTTTGACTGCCGTGACTTTACGAGCATGTCATCCACATAGACTTCCATCATTCTACCAATCTGATCTTTGAACATTCGATTCACCAGATGCTGATAAGTTGCTCCGGCGTTCTTCAATCAAAAGGGCATCACTACAAAGCAATACAACCCAACGTTTGTGACAAAACTGGTATGTTCTTGATCTGGGAGGTGCATCGGGATTTCATTATGTAACAACCCGCATATTTATCGATTGTGTATTTAAATATTTTTATTTAAATATTTCATCGCTAGTCGGATTTTGGTCCGAAAACCTACTTTTTGCAAATAGTCAAATTAGGACTCGAGACCCCTCCCATTGAGTTCAAAATGCCGTTTGCAATCTTTTTGAGTATAAGCTTCGATATGTTTGGAGTTAGTCGAGTTTTGCTACTTTTCACTTTGGGTTTGGGTTTGGGTTTCAGCCCAATGTTCCACCTTAAGACTCTAGCTCCACTCCAACTCTTCGTTACTTCATTTCATATTCCTAACACTTCAAGCTAAAGTAAAAATGGTGGAAGAGATTGGAAATGGAAATTCCTAAGCCCTAGCTTTCTTTGCAAATCCAACTTCTAGCTCCAAATTCAAGAGAACCCATTGGTAAGCATCCTCTTCATCTTCCAAAACTCATTCTCTCTTTGATTTTAGAAAATTCCTAAACCTAATTTGAGAAATATTTCTCTTTTAAGCTTAGAATCAAGCTTCTTGAGTTGGGATTGAAGAGTGGTTGATCCTCCCTTGTTTTCAAGCTTCTCGATCTTGTGCTTTTGGGTTCAAAGGTGAGATTTTTTCTCACATCTTAGTCTATAACTATCTTCGATTGTTAGGTATGAATTCCTAACACTTATTCGTGTGCATTTGCTTTTGGTTTGGATTGATTTGGTGAATATTCCAATTTTTAGTGTTTTGAGTTCAAATCTTTAAAATCCTAACTTTGATGTTTGAACATGTTTTTGGTGATGTATCGAGGTGGGGCATCACACATTATATCCAGAGTATGCATCCATAAATGATAGTAACTCATGTCCGGCAGTTGAATCGACCAGCTGGTCAATCCTAGGCAATGGGAAACTATCATTCAGTTATGCTTTGTTTAAATCAGAATAATCAACACAAGTTCTCCATTTTCCATTTGCTTTCTTCACTAGCACTGGGTTAGATACCCATTCAGGATAGACAGCGTCGCGGACGAACCCATTGGCATTGAGTTTGTCCACCTCCTCTTTGAGAGCCGCGGACCTCTCCGGGTCCATACCTCTCCTTTTCTATTTTACAGGAACGTACTTTGGGTCTATATTCAACATATGACTCGCAACTGTTAGAGAAATCCCGCATATATCAAAGTGTGTGTAACGACCTAACTTCCTATCTCTAGGAAGTCGCATCGCTAATAAGAAAGAAAGCGATGGAGAATAGAAAGAAAGAGAAGAAAGAAGAAATAACACATCAGAATCTAAACAGTGGAACGAATAAATTATATTAATAACATGAAATATTTACATAGTTTACAACCACTATCAGAGTTACACAGATAATACAACACATACTAGACAGTTATAAACAGCTGTCTAGTATTTACAACATAATACAATCTCAGAGACAATCACAGAACACACAGCGGAATACTAATATCTAACGCAGAAGCCTCCTACTCCATTGCTCCTCCAATATTCGTCAAAGCTAACCCGAATCCTAACCTAAATCCCTTGGCTACTCGTAAAAATTTGAGTACCCAAGAGTTTATGAAAAACAAAAAAAAACTCCGGGTCAGACATGGGTCTGGTGTGAGTAACAGGTTAAAGTTGCTTAATTTTCAAAAACTTTTGGAAAGAAAAGGTATCACGTAAGACTTCCCACACATAAAAATGGAAAAGTTTTTACCTTACGCTAACCAAAACATTTGATAGGAAATCCGATGATATTATAATAGTGTCTAGGGTTTTCAAATGAATATGAAATAGCCGAAATTGTTACATTTATTAAATTCCAGCTACTAGTCACAAAAGTGGGTAATACAATCAAAACCGTTGGCACTTATTGGATTTTGGATTCCATACAATGGTAGGGCTACTGGGGTACCGCCCGTCACAGTACGTGGCCTAGATCACCATACCGAGGAGCCACCCTAACTCCCCTGCAACACAAGGCCGGACTCGTTCCTTACTGAACAGTTCCGAACAAGACAACCCCGGCAGTTGTCGCGAACCAACCGCCCACACAGTCGAATATAAAGGGACTTCTAGACAGGGATCAATCTTGCTCTCCAGTGGGAGCTACCCACGAAGCCTTGCTGTACCTCCCCTGTTTTAGCCATTCCCGGTTGATGAGGCTTGAGGCTACGATTACCTTTATAGGACATCAAATCTTAGAATGCTCATCATCCGCCTGACGATGTGTTGAAAGCATTCAATCCATACAAGTTCGTTCCGGGTTCGAACGAAACCGAAGGCACTATCTCGTTGCACTCATTATTGGAATCACCCTCAGAGTCAACGACCATAGCCCTTGCACTCTGATTCACCATCTCGAATCTATATGCACTATTCCGTCAAACTCATTACGGAATCACCCACAGAGTTATACTGACGTATAGCCCTTACACCTCGAGTCTTCACTTGCTTCTGCTTCATTTAGATTCACGACCTAACGTTAATTGGAATCGATGTGGTTTTCGGATTCCAAATATGGAAACCCGATCCCGGTCTCATCGAAATCCAAAGCGTGTCTTTTAGGTCCAAGTTGTTTTAAAAGGTTTTAAAACAATTCAATTTAAACTATCTATATACACACAGATAGATACTTCACATCATCATAATAGATAATCAACAATATTATCATAAACAAGTAATCTATGTCATCATCCTAACTTGATAATCTACATTATCATCATTCATAGATAACTCATACCATCACAATGCAACCAATTCATCCATATCACACAATACTAATCTCATATCTGAGATTCAAACCATTCAGGGTAAACCATATCATCCATTCATAAGCAAAGATCTATAATCACATCATCTATAATTAATTTAAAACGAATTAAATTAATTACTTCTATCTCTAATTAATTTAAAGTGAATTAAATTAATTACTTATTCCTTAATTAATTTAAAATGAATTAAATTAATTACTTCACCATTTAAAACTTGCTTACTTAACCCTTAATTGATTATCAATCAATTAAATCATAATCCTCAAATTAATCATCGTAATTAATCACCCTTGATTAATTATCCCTTAATTACATTCAAGTAATTATTCTTAATTAATTTTACAAATTAATTATCCTTAATCAAAATTAGTAATTAACCTTTAATTACTCTATTAAATAATTAATTAATTACATTAATCCTTAATTAATTACTTCCTTAATCACTTACCATTGATTAATTAATCCTAATGAATTAATCCTCAATTTCATCATTAATTATATTAATTAATGATCCTTAATTACATTTAAATTAATTACTTATTTGAATTAATTACATTAAATAATTAACCTTAATTAAACCATAATTATTAACTTCTTTTGGTTAATCATATTCAGTAATTAACTAACCTTAATTACTTTCTTAATCACTCATAAATTAATTATATTTAATAATTAATTATATTTATTAATCATCCTTGATTAATCTCATTAGTAATTAATTACTCTTAATTAATTACATCTCTTAATTAGTTTCTGATAACTTAATTAATAAATGCTTAAATTAATTACATTAAGTAATTAATTATTAATCACTTTCACAAAGTAATTAATCCCAAAATACCATACTTTAATTAATTACTTCCAGTAATTTACTTAACTTAATTTCTTCTCTAAGTAATTATTCCTCATTGATTACTTATAAATCCATTCAATGATTATTCTAAATTAATTAAACTTAATTAATTAATTTAAACTAATCCAATTAATAAATTAATTACAAAGAGTAATTAATATCCTAATTATTTCCATAGAGTAATCATAATTAATTAAGCTTCATAATTGATTATTTAAATTAATTAATCCAATTAATTATTTAAAATTAATTACATTAATTATTTAATAAATAATCACAAGTTAATAACCTTTATTAACTCATCATCAATTCTTTAATTACCTTTTCTAAGTAATTAACTTAAATTAATTAATATTAATTACAAATTTAATTAACCTTAATTAATTTATTTCAAATCTTTAATTAATTAAACAAATTAATTAATTAAATTATTTAAATTATTAATTTTAATGAAACAAAGATCATTAAATCTTAAATTTACTTTTAAAAATAAAACATTTCTTATTCATGATTACTTTATCATTAATAAAGTAACTTAAAATAATTTAACCCAAAATTGTTTTCAAATTACATTTTAAATTTTAAATTTAAAAAGAAATCAAACTTAACTTAAACAAAGTTTTAAATACAATTTAAAACCTTTTTAAAATTTCTACTAAATAATTTCTTATTTATAAAGAAGTTTAAAGGAAATTTATACCCATATTTATAATACAAATCATATTTAAAATATGATTCAATATCAAATGCTGCTTAAATATTTCAAAGTTTAAAAACTTCTTTTCTTTTCAAAACATGATTCTAATTTGAATCTTGTTTCCAGATTTAAACTTAGGATTAAATCTTCTATTCTAATTTTAAAGCTTTATCTTTAATTTCAAATATTTAAACTCTTTTATAGTTGTTAAACATTTTAATTTATAAAGTTTAAATTAAATTTTCAAACCTGGATTCAAACTCAGTTTGAAATCCTGACTTTAAATTTAAGTTTTATTTCTGTTACACAACTTGCTTCAGATTTAAACTAAATTGAGTTTGAAAATTTATACAGGTTTCAAAGAAACCTGTAACTTCAGAAAATGCCCGAGCCACAACTAATTTGACTTCGAGCAAAACCTTTCTCTGCTTTGAGTAACAACTCGAATTACTCGAGTTTTAACCCGAGTCAAAAATACTGCCATACCAAACTTTCCCCCAGACACCTCACTGCACCGTGCATATGCACGGTGATCCTGGCCACCTCCGGCCACTACCCTGACCACAAGCACGATGGCGATCATCACTGAAGCACTTCGCGACCATCCAAAACCCTTCAACCCACTCGAAATCAAATTCGAGTTTTTCCCCCAATTCAAACCTGGCAACAACAGGCAACCTTCCCCCCAAGCCTGTAAAACACCTCATCCTCTCTCCTCCAACCACTTTGTCGACTGCTACTCCGACCACACCTGCATCAATACTACAACTACGAATACCTTGAATCCCAATACGCTCGGTCCACTGGGAAGAACGAGATCATCAAAAAATTTGAACCATGCCAAAACTAGGTTAACAGATCTTGTCAACCACCCATCGCCTCCACCGCACACTATACATCTTCTTGGCATTTTTGCCATACCCCCTGATCATCCCACTACCACCTCCATGAACCCCAAACTCTCCAATCAACTTGATCAACACAGATTGACCAGAACTCATTATCAGTACAAATAAGTACTGCAATCCCAATCCCTAACTAACAATATGATTTTAGTTTTAAAAATCATTATTTTGTTTAAGTTTTCAGTTTACAATACTGCATTTAAAATTTATAATGTTTGAGTTATCAAGATTATTAATCATACTCTGATGTTTTACAATTTTCAGAGACATCACCCAACCTTATTTTACTTAAATAAATTTCTAAACTAAACTATGTTATAATTAACACATTTGCTTCAGGACTTAATCCCTAACAAAATTTAAACAAGAGCAAGAGGATTTTTATTTTTATTTTTAAAAGAATCTGGTTCTGGAACTAGAGTCAGAAGAAGAACAGTCACACATATGCATGTATTAAACATCCAAATTGCACAAAAATTCATCAATGTTCATTCACACAAACATATTTAACTCAGAAGGAAAAACATGCAACAAATTCACACTTAATCTTTTAAGTTAGTAATGTTACTCACCTGGGATTTTGAAAGACAGAGCACAAATTTCCTGGAAAGCTTTTGTTTTATGCTTTAGGAACTGAGTTGCCTACTGATTGAATTTTGCATGCAGGCTAGCTTCTATATGCATTAGAATCTTTAAATTTGGAAAACTTGAAGTTGCATTCTTTAAAAAGAACTGAGTTGCTTGCATTTAGATCTGCATGCAGGTTAATGGGACTTGAACTTGATTCAGATCTCAAGTTGATGGAATTTAAAGGTTAAAAATTGCTCTGCAGGTGTGGTTGAAATCCTGTTACAGGCCCTGCATGCTCTTCATTTTTTTCAGAGGATTACAAGATATTGATTTGGGGTTTTGAGAGCTTGAAATATAAATTTGTTTTCAGCTGAGAACTTTTCTTCTAAACTTTTGAAAAAAAATGAGCATTAGAAAAAATGAGTGTGAAGAAACATGCTTATATAAGATAAAATGATTTATTAAAAATATAAAAGAAAAATAAAAAAAAAGACACTTGTCAAAGTAAGAAGATTAAATGTTTACACTTGTCTCATTAATTGCTTAAGATGCAAACACTTGTTTTATACATATGTTACTTATTATTTTTAATTTAAAGATAAATAAAATCCTCTTCCTTTATTTAAATACATATAAAGTAGTTTACATAAATGAAATGATATGTATTTCTTTTTAGATGAAGTAAAAACAATTCATAAAACATGAAAGCTCACTTACAAAATTTAAATATGGTTATTCATATATGTTTATTCATTTGAATTTCAAAATGAATTCAAATGCTATTTATACATTTTAAAAATCCAATTTAAACTAGTTTATACTAACATATTTTTAATTTTTAAAATAATAATATTGTCTTTTTAAAACATATCTATATTTATACATTTATTATTATTAGAAAATAACATATTTATAAATTTTAAATCATTTATAAAAGAAATCATAAATTACATATCTTATTTATCTTAATTAAAAGAATTAATGTTTAATATACAAAGAGTATCTTAAATTTTCATATAATTCCAAATTATAATTATTAAGCTATATTTCAAAAAGAAATAAAATAAACTTTTGTTTATCTTATAAAATTTTAAACTATGTTTAAAATACAATTATACAATTTAAAACAATTACCTTAAGTATTTTAAACCCATTTAGTTATTTATTAAATAAAATAAAAATCTTCAAATTATCAAATGAATATTAGAATTTTAAAAACAAGATTTTATTTGTTTATTTAACTTCAAATCAAACTTATCCATTCACAATATATATATATATATATATATACATACAATATAAATAGGAATACAATTATTAGCTTTTAAAAGATAAAATTCATAAATTACACATTTATTTAATTGGATTATTAAATCAAGTAAATTTTTATTAAAATTTTATCGAATCAATTTAATTTTAAATATAGATTATTAAATTGATATTGCTAAAATTTCTGGGATATCACAGTGTGTCTAAGCAAAAACATCAAGATTCACTCGGAGGAAGTCAGTGAGGTTCTCGGCCACCACGGGGTCGAGTTGTGATCCAATTTTAAGAATTCGTGACGGTTCATCCCGGCTGACTGGGATGTCAATTGTGAGTTCAGCCGGTGCTGCATTTGTTTCCCTGGGTCCCCCATCATCATCTCTCGGATCTATGTCTCTATAGATCCAAGAATGTTGCCCAAGCTAGGGCTCAGGCGCTACTTGTCAATCATCGGTATTTTGGATGCGGACGAAGCTGTCTGCAACCTTTCCTTTCTCTCTACGCCGAGCCTCTCTTAGCTCAGCCACATAGCATGCACGACCGGTTGGCTGATCGCCGTGTACCACTCCAACACCTTCATCTGTTGGAAATTTTAACGTCAGACACCAAGGGGCCAATGATGCCCTAAATTTTGCCAGGGCTGGACGTCCGAGAAATACGTTATATGGAGAGTCAACGTCCAACACAATGAAAGGTAGGATTCGCACCCTCCTACGCTCACCTTGCCCCAGTTCAACTGGTAGCTCCACACATCCCACTGCATCTGTTGCTACGCCGTTAAAGCCATGCATTCTGGCTTTAGATGGTTTCAAATCCTTAGTCTCCAGCTTCATTTGGTCGTATGCCTTCTTAAAGATGATGTTAACGGAACTTCCGCAATCAATTAGAATTCTCTTCACAAACGCCGGCCAGATTGTCGTAGATATGACCATCGGGTCAATGGTAGGAGCCTCCACCTTATCCGCATCTCTGCTCCTGAATACAGTATCATCATCCATCGTGCGTTGCTGCTTTGCAGGAATCCCGTCCTCCACATTCGAACAACACTCATACTCCACATGTCTTAAAGAGTTAGCATATCGCTCCATCTCCTGCCAATTCTTATTTGCAGGATGAGGTCCGCCAGCAATCGTGTTGATAACCAATCTATCCATAGTTCGACCAGGTTGTTCTGGTTGGCATGAAGCTGGCCCGCGTCCGGGGTCCGATGTCTCTTGTCTTCCATCTTGCGGGTCTTTGACAAACTCTTGCAGCTTCTTCTATCTAATCAACTTTTCTATAGCGTCATGGAGGTGTATGCACTCCTCTGTGTTGTGCCCATAAGACTCGTGAAAGCGGCAATACTTCCCAGTTCTCTTCTGTTCCTCTGTTGGTTCCTTTGGGCGTGGTTTTCTATATTGAAAAGTGTTGCAAGTTGACAAATAGATGTTCTCAAGAGATGCATTGAGCGGGGTGTGTTCATGATAGGTCAGAATCCTTGAATTCCATTTTCTCGTCTCTCTTTTCTTTCCAGGATTTCCACCTCCGGATCCTTTAGACTGCCCAGGCTTGTTTTGGGCGTTGACTTGAGCTTTTCTCGAATTATCGCCGGTTTGCTTCATGGCGACGTTACTTTTCACAGTCTCCTGAGCAGGCCCTGATGCCTTGTCTCGTCTTGTCCATCGAGCTTCCTCCTTTCTTATGAATTGATGAGCTTTCAAATAAAAACGCTTCAGCGTGGCTGGGGGCTTTCCCGCCAACCAATCTCCAAATTCAGAGTCTGGATCCACTCCACGCATTACCGCCATCAAAATTGCATGGTTATTTGGATTGCTCACTTCGGTAGCCGCAACATGAAACCTCTGCAAGTATGCTTTCAACGACTCTCCCGGAGCTTGGGTGACACTTGATAAGGACATCACATCCATTGGACGAGTGTTGTGTATCCTAAATTGTTCTATGAATTTCATTGCCAATTCGTCAAAGCTGGATATAGATCGTGGGGGAAGTCGAGTAAACCACAGGGTGGCAATTCCCGCCAGAGTGATTGGGAAGCACCTACACTTGGTTGCATCATTAGCTCCTGTAGAATCCATCATCCATCTGTACCTTATTACATGCTGCCTGGGATCAGTCTTCCCTTCGTAGGCTGGGATGGTCGACATATTGAACTTCTTGGGGTACTCAGCCTGTAGGATACCATCTGTAAAGGGAGTATGGCTTCTGGACACTCCTCAGTCTTCATTGGTCAAGCCTTGGTTCTCTCTCATCAATTGCCTGACCAAAGCTATTAAGTCTGGAGTTTGTATGGAGGATGGAAGGTTGGGATCCGTTCCACGGGACTGTGCGGGTTGATGTTCCGCCTGATTTGGGTATTGGAGATTCGGGTGTCCAGTCTCTTCACGGGCATGATCCTTAGTCAATCGATCTGTGGCACCCGCCTGTGCACCTTCATCCTTACGGTGTCAACGCCAAGGAGGTTCATCAGCTGAGGTTGAACTATCAGATTCAGAATAAGGAGCAGGGTTACCTCCAGCATTCTGACGCTGCTGCTGAGGGAGCTGAGTCATGATATTAGTGTTGGCTTCAATCTCTCAGCAAGTTGCCTTCTACTTTCCTTGAGTTGTCTTATCAAGTCGTTGAACTCTGCTTGGGAAACGACTTGCGCTTGGTTTGGGTGGAGGGCCCTGCACCTCGAGTTGCTTGCGGAATTCTAGATCCGACTTGTTGCACGCTAGCAGTCTCGTGGACATCTGCGTTGTGAGAGGCCGATCTAGTTCATGGTCTCCCCATGGTAGAGTTGTTGGCTGTAACTCTGAATAGAATCAACAGATGCCTTGTGAACGATCTTGGATCTCCTCAGGGGGATTTATGCAATCCAGTAGCTACAAAGCAGATCCAACAGCCTGAGAATTTAACTCTCAGTGAAAGCACCAAAATGTTAGCACCAAAATTGGCCACTAACACCCTTAAGAAAGATTGGGTAGAGAGATTAATGAAGATAATAAATTAAAACAGAAGACAGTATGTAAAATTGAATGAAGAGAACAAGAACACCAAATTTATAGTGGTTCGCCGTAGCCGCCTACGTCCACTTTGAAGTTGATTTTCATTTCTTTCCTTGATAGTTGATTACAGATACAATCTGTTTCCAATTACTTGAATACAAGTTTGAACGAAAAATAGGAGAGTATGAAAAATGTAGAGTCACCCCAGGGTTCCCCGAAAAAATGTCCCTTTCACTGTGCCCCTGCCTCTCTATTTATAGACGAAGGTGGGTTGGACTTCCCTAGTGGGCCTGGTAGCTGAATACCTTAGCCCAAGTGGAGCGGTCTCTGTGCGCCGATCCATAGATGTCGAATAGGGCATGAGTGCCGAACAATACTGGAAGCCGAACCAGGGTGTTGTGCCGAACGACTAAATGCCGAACCACCATCTTCATGCCGAACGAAGTGAGATGCCGAGTGGCGAGTGTATGCCGAGCAATGATTGAAGTTCATTGAGACTGGTTGAATGCCGGACACTTCTGATTGTCGAACGACCTCGAGGTGCCTAACATCTATGGGTGCCGAACGATCTTTGAATGCCGAACATCCAGAGATGCCGAACGTCCTTGCCTGCCGAGCGTCATTTGGCACTGAACGCTCATGGATGTCGAACGTACCTTGTATGCCGAACATCCTTGGTATGCCGAACGTCCTCGGATGCCGAATGCTTCTAAATGCCGAGCGCCTGTTCATGCCGAGCATTCCTTTATGCCGAGCGTTCCACTGATGCGGAGCGCTCTTCTGATGCCGAGCGCTCCTGGATGTCGAGCGCTCCTTTATGCCGAACGCTCCCAAATGCCGAATGATCCATATATTGTCGAGCAATGTGCTAATGCCGAGTACTAAGTTGCCTGGAAAAATCTCCAGGAAACACCGTCTTTAGTTGTTGATCCCTAAATTTGACAGCTAAGATTTGTTTGACACCTTGTCAAGATAAATAATTTTCTATATAATGTAAAGGGGTTTGGCAATGTAGTTTGATTTACGTTAATTTTAGGACTAGGGTATCTAATCTTCATTAAGAGGAGATATCTTATCTTAGGAGGAAGAGGAGATCTTAAAAAAAAAGAATAGAGCGGAGCCTGCTTAACGTTTCCACATAGCACACTATTTTATAAACAAAAAAAGGCGTGTTGGTTCAAAGCAGTCGTAAAGACCCATAAAACCTAATTTTGAAATGCTAAAAGGAACATATCATTTTATATATTGAAATATAAGTTTTTGATATTTCTAAATGCAATGGAAATATCAAAATCCATAACTATGCTCAAAATTATTGCTTTATTGTCAGTTAAATTTTAAATGGCTATTTATACTTAACTAGAATTAATGTGTAAAATTTAGATTATTACATTTTTCAAGAATTGTAAAATGAGGTTTCAAAGTAACGACATTCTGTTACATTAATGCATAGATCCCTTTCTTGATTTATTAGTTTTATAGCTCTATCATTATTGGAAAGCTTTCCACCGTAGATTGCTAACTTGAAAATTTGGAGGGTATTGATTGAGAAACTTGTCATAATTTGGTAGCATATTGAATGTCGCATAGTTCTGACATGTTATTTATTAGAAAAGAGGTGAAGAGTTCTTCTCTATACTTTATGGCTCCATGGAGGCAATTTAAGCTCCTCTTGACGCATTAACTGACCTATTGAACACTAGTGTGGCATTATACTTGAGATACCTACTAAGTTTTAATATATTTGGGTCAGTTCAGGGATTGAAGTGCATGTGACCTATGATCAAACCTAATCGTTGAAGCCCAATTGTTGGTCATCTCATTTATTGGTCCACATGTCAAGCTAATAGGGACTTTTGGGCATTGCTTCTAGTTTTCTACATTTATTTAATATCTTTAAATCTACATACTCTTGAGTTTTGATCGAGGTAGTCCTAGCCATCTTTAAAAGCTAAAATTGTATGAAAATGATTCCTATGCTATAATATGTTTAGTCATAAGGGCTATAAACGAATTTGATACACTATGGATTTTGGTATTAACTTTCAAGCAGTAAAGAAATTAATTACCTGCTATTGGCCTCGGATATAGCCATGGAATTTAGGAGTCGACTGCCTTAGGCATAATCTTATAAATGCCAAAAGCATATTTCAGCTTAATTAAAGTTATGTTGTAACAATATCACTCCCAAACTATCATTATCAAGCCATCTTACCAACACCCGACTGTTCTAACTCTATTGTTTTTTTTTCACTCTATGTTTTATCTATATGTGCCATTTTATATTTCTCATACTAAACGTCTTATATTATCAAAATAATTAAACATAATCAACCGGTTCTATATTATCATTTTTTTCATGTCATTTTATCTTTAGTCATTCAATTCTCTTACACCATTATAAATTTTATCTTTAAAAACAAAGGCATGTCACCATGATTCAAAATGAGTAAAAAATATTCATCTTTCTTATTTAAAATTCCTAACGATACCCATAATTTGCTATCGTGCTATTTGTTAGTGAGATTTTTGTCTCAGAAACACTGAAGGAGGAACTGATGTTGAGTACCTCAATGTTGAGGATATTCAAAAGCTAGTGGAGGGAAAGACCATCTTTGTTGAAGAAGAGGCCACTGTTGCCCCCGTTGCCCCTGTCCAAGCTCTTGCTAGCCCAAATTCATTGGGTTAGCACAAGAATCATTTACTCCAACGGTAGAGAGCCTGCATTGAATGTTTCCATGTCTATGTGGGTTAGCTCTGAAACCATCCATATGGTTCCAACTTTTGCAACAGCCGTTGCCAAGCCTTACATTTATTCTTCCATAGGCCAAATGGAGGAGCATGGGATTGAAGAAGGGGAGTTTGATGTTTCTTTCCGAGATTGAATCCCAAGCTTAAGTATATCTCTTGTTTCTCCAATATTTAAAAAGCTTCAATTCTCTCATGAGTCTATTTCTAAATTTTACCATTTTGTTTATAACCTTGTAGGTCAACCATATCTTCCTCTTCTGCTTTCACCTACATAGGGCCTAAGGACTGCAGCGATCCTTACCGTGTCTACCTTCATCTCTGTGAGATTTACCATTACTACTCTTCCTATAGGGCTTGTTTTTGGTATTATGTCAAACAGGTCGTGTTTGTGTAGGAACGACCCCCGCTTTGTCTTATACATAAAAATGAAGTGATGAAAAGAAAAATTCTTTTGCAATTTCTATTCTATTCACTTTTCCGTACCTTTATGCGCTTTTCCTATTTATATATAACTACATGTACTACAATTATATATATTTCTATATCTATGTAATATGCTTATTTACTATAACTATCTGCATATAAATATAATTCCTGCAATTGCTTATGTTGAATTCTGATATTGGCCCTGATTATAATTGCCAGATTTCTCTACTTGGAGAAACAAAACCATTTCTTTACCAGCACTACATTTATTCATGGTCGAGTTCCTTTCGACATGTTAGTAAAAGTAAATAGTCATGGCTCTGCTTTTCTTCTAACTATCATGGGACAGTAGTTAGGGCATTTATTTTCTTTTTCATTTGGCCTTGCTGTGAGTCCATGCCTATTCATAGGATTTAAATTCCTAAATGCTAGATTCCGGGGATTAACTGGATTGAAATATCATGGGGCAGATTACTCTATTGCCCTTAGTCTATTTGTATCTTCATGTCCTAATATTGGATCGAGAAAGCCTGATAACGCTTGTTTTCGAGCCTTTATGACTCTCCTAGCTTATACCTGACCAAGCGTGTCCGTTTGGTTGCTAGCACAGTCGTTGAAATCCCATCGAACACTAGCTTCAATCTTCGAAAGCAAGCTCACTAATCACCCAGTTCTAAGTTTCCTTCTTAGCTTTGCCTACTTTTGAGCGACGATAAATTCTTCCAAACCAGAATCGAATTGTTCGATCGATTCTTTATCTATTTCCAAGTGAGTTAGGCCAAACTATCCGACCAGCCTTGAGAACTTAGCACGCTTAAGTTGCCTAACTCTTGGAAACTATAAATTCTTACGCGTTGAGATTGATTTATTCGACTGATCCTAAAAGATTGGATCATACCTTCTTGTTGTCACCAACCTTTGAGCGATGATGAATTCCTAAGGGTTTAAATGGATTAGGAAACCATCCCGCCATCACCAGTCTCCAAGCAATGAAGGATTCCCGGAGGTTGAAACAAGTTGGGAAACCTTATCGTCGTCACTATATCCAAACAATGATGAATTCTGAAAGGTTGAATAACGGGCTTACCATCGCCTATCTTCAGGTTACGAGGAATTATTGAAGGTGGAATTTTCCCTTCCTGGTGTCACCTATCTCCGGGCAACACCAGATTCCTAAAGTATGGGGATTTCGCCTTTCTGACGTCGCCAGTCTCTGGGCAGTGCCAGTTCATGATGGTTAGGATTGTTTCTTCCTGGCCTTTCATATCTTCGAGCAATACCAGATTCTTGAAGGAAAAGGGGTATCCAAATCTTCTCGTCGTCACTTATCTTCGAGCAACGATGAAAACCTAAAATTGAAAAAAAAAAGGGGTAACCTTCCCATTGCAACGACCCATATTTTATGTAAATCTAACAATCCATATTTTTATGTATCGGAGGATCATAAAATATTTTATTTTATCTGTATGGGGTGTATGATTCTATAATTTTGGGATATGACTTTTAAAGACATTTTACACATACATGATATTTCTCGAATTTCTATGTGACAATTTTTACCCTAGAAATCTTGTTTGAGCTATAACTTTTAGTAGTAGTCAACTTAGATCTCAAATCAGTTCTATTCCATTAGGATGATGGTTTCACGTTTCGTAGGGTGGTCATAATAGGAAAATGAACTTACAGTTAGGAAGTTATGCATGTTTTAAGTTTAGACGGTTGTTGGTCAGTATTAGTATGTAATTAGTTAAGCCCATGAGTAGGCCCATTATTCTAATTCGAGATTAGTATAAATAGAGGGCTGTAGACGTTGAACTAAACTTTTCTCTCTTTACCAAATCAGATCTCAACCCCCATTAACCCAAATTTCATCCAAAATCACACAAATTTCTCTCTAAATCCAGCCAAGTCAGTGGTTAGAGAGAAGTTCATCAATTTGAAGATAGAGATCATCATTTTGGTTGATTTGCATTGTTCTCTATTGTTGTTCACATTGGATCTAAATGAGAATCGGTTGATTTTGATAATTGGTGAGTTATTTATGCCTTCTCACTATCTTATGCATGTTTACGTAATAGAATTGTATGTTTTAACATGATTTTTGGTCTTAAAACCTTTTCTAACTTTAATTACAAGTTATCATATGCTAATGACCAAAAATTTTGAATCTTTGAAATGGTTTTTAAAATGATTTAGTAATTCTCTTTATTCATGTTCATATGTACATGTAATATGTAGATTTAGATTAGAATTGGTTTGTTTATCACATTCTTGTGTATAGCTTGTATGAATGGATGCATGTGCATGTTATTCTATGCTTGTATGTTGTTTGCTAGTGTTTTGGATGCTTAGGAAGATAAGTTGGTGAATTTAGCAAATTGGAGGCAAAGTTAGTCGGAATTAAATGAAACTTGAAGGAGGGGCTCTGGAGTATGGAGATAACCAATAGCTCAAATTTCAAGACCAAATTGCTAAGGGCACAACTCGATACCAAGTCATTTAACTCGATACTAAGTTATTTATGTAGCTCAGTTAGGTCGGTGGCTTTAGGGATCTCTAGGTGTTGGCTAGTGGAGATGGAGCAAGGCAAGTTTTAGAGGATTGGCTTAGTGTTGGATATCATACTTAATTGTTTCTAAAACATGGAGTTGAATGCTTTGGATTAAGGGCCAAGTTGTTTTGATGAATGGGTCGGGGTCTAAAGCACTTAGGAAGGAAGTACTAGAGGTAGAGTGATTTACTTAGCAAAAATCGACTGAGTAATGACTTGGTACCGAGTTATTTTCATGAATGTATGGGGGTCGGGCTTGAATAAGGAGAAAGCATGGGACTATGTAGATCATGCTGGAGGTGTTAGCTCATTCGCTTGAGTATTTGATGGCGATGTAATAGCTTGATAAAAGCTTTGGATCTTCGGTTTATGACTTGTGAAGGGAGTAGGTTTCAAAGATGGCAGCTCAATAAAGGAAGGACCGTGGAATGGGAACATGTAGGGTTCTGAATAGTGGAAACTAGATTGAGCAAAGGAAGGACGTAGGTCTGAGTGGAGCAAAAGAGGGCTCGAATGTATGTGCTAAGGAATCGTTGAGATTGGAGTGTTTTCTGCAGTCCTCAAAGCAGGGGTATTATAAGTGGGGGTGTCCATGGATCAATGAATTGGATCTGAATACCCTAAACCGGTGGCTTTGGGTCTGTTGTCTAGCTTTGGGCTACGAGTTATTCATCTAGCTTTGGGTTATGTGATACGATAGTACGCAAAAAACCTGGACTTTTTTCTAGTCCCTGGCAGTAAAGAGGCCATATGAATTATCACATATTCAGAGCACATGGATTGATAGTAGGGATTGCTTGATGGGTGTTATGGTTGCTACGGTTGCTTTAGTCGCTTTCTAGGCTATCACTTGGAGATATCATTGGGAGTAGGTATTAGAAATAGGAATACCTAGAGAAATGATATCCTTATTTTGGGTATAGTACCTTTATGTTATTTATAGAGTAGCATATTATGATGTTATATACTACCTCTTAGGTTGCAGAGATAGGTCGGGTATGAAATGTGTACCTTTGTTCCTTACCATATTTACCTACATGGTATTTTGATATTCATTTACAGCTCATACCAGACTGTTGTCTGACCCATGGTTTTATGCTTTATTTGTTATTTTCTTAGGTACTCTTAAATGGGTAGGCTAGATAATGGGTTTAGGTGATGTAGCAGCTGTACGGAGGACGAGTTGGATAGAGCTATCTCATATTATATACTTATATGGATTTCTACGTTTATTCCACTTTGCAGCACTAGGGAGCCTTAGGAATGGCTGCTTATTTTCTTGTTATGAGATAGTTGTCGAGTTTATTTCCATGCTATACACTCTGCTACATTTGTATATAAGTCCGTGGATCTATGTTCGAATGATTTGTTCATATAGTTTTTACTGTCTCTCCTGTTATATCTATGATATTATATTTATCCATGCGATATGAGATATTCGACATCTTATATGCTGTAATTTTTTTCATTTTCAACCTTGATGATCGTCCTATATCAAGAAGGAACAACTGCAGTGCACTATTTTGAAATTATTAGTACCGGTGGTATAGTGCAGTCGTCACACTCATCCTCATCTATCTCTGGGCAATGACAAATTCCTGAAGGTTGGGCCAGAATTATCCAATCGACTCCTAATTGGTTTTCTAAGACAGTATAACTGGCCATGATCCAAGTCCTGGGAAGCATGTTTCTTATTATGAACCTAATTGCATAACATGGTGGTTTTGCTTTTGAGAACACAGTTCCATTGGTTCAAGAAGTTGACTTTATTCACGAGTTAAAGAGGTAGCAGGTCATGCCTTATTATAGTGCCCCCAGGATACATGAGTGGCTTATTTGTGAAAGCAAGTTGAAAAATACTAAATGTTGTAGTGTCGTAGTAGATCGTTGTTCCATGCACATGGGATCAGGATTCCATCGATCGTTGCTAGCTTGAAAGTTCCATCTTCAAGCTTCTAATCAATTGCATAGGGCCCTTCTCAATTCAGACCAATTGGCTTCATGCTCGAGAGAACTCGTTACAAAACGAGATCCCCTATTTCAAAGGTACGGTTGCAAACCTTGGCATTGAAATGTCGTGCTACTCTATTCTTGTGGGAAACTACCCTTACTTCTGCTTCCTCCCATTTCTAATCATTTAGATCGAGCGACTCGAGCAGCAGTTCCTTATTTTCTCTTATTTTGAAATGCCTTCTACGATTTAGATCGGACTTCCAATTCAACTAGGATCGTAGCTTTAGATTTGCACGCCAAAGTAAATGGCGAGTGTTCAGTTAAAGATTTATGAGGCTGTAAACCCATAGTGCTAGTGAAAACTCATCAACCTATATGCCTTAAACACCACTCAATCTCTTTTTCAAGGTGGATTTAATGATCTTTTTCACTGCTTTCACATGCCCGTTTGTCCATGGATGTGCCACTATGGGAAAGCTCTTCTTAATTCAATAGCGCTTGTAGATATCCTTGAATTATGCACTCTCGATAGAGTTTTGTTATCGGTGATGATCTTCTAGGACATTCCAACCCTGCAAATAATACTCTTTGTTACAAAATTGATTACCTTTTTAGTTGTAATCATGGTAAGCGATTCCACTTCGATCCATTTTGTAAAGTAATCCACTGCAGCGATAACATATTTGGCTCCTCCCTTTACTATCGATGGTACACGGATAATATCAATTCCTCAAATTGGAAATGGGCATGGGCTAACCATTTGCGAAGCTTTGAAGATGAGGCTTTTGAGATCTTCGCAAATCTCTAGCATCCGTCGCACCATTATGGGTAGTCAACGGCATCTGAATTTATAGTCGGTCCAAAATATCCATAGTGAAGTACTTTCTCAAATTCTATCCCTCAATGTGGTCACCACAGCCGCCATCAAGGATTTCTATGAGGATCATCCTAGCCTCATCCTTAACTATACACTGAAGCAGGGGGTCGAGAATTATCTCCTATATTGTACTTCTTCTTGCATCACGAACCATGGCACTTTTTTGAAGGATCTTCTTCCATTCATTCCTGTCTCTCGGGAGAGTTACATTGACCAGATAGCGTTTGACTAGAGTCATCCACGACTCCTCCTCTATAGTCTCCAAAATCCCATCATCATCCATATGATCAATACTTGGAGTTATTAAAACCTTTATTGGCACCAATCTCACTAATTGCATTTCTCCAGAGCTAACTAGCTTAGTTAGTGAATCAGCCTTCATATTCTCTCTCTAGGTATGTGTGTTATTGTATAGTTCACCGCATTCTTATGCGGTTTTAATGCCTCTGACTGTTAAGGGGCTATTTCGCACATTTAGCCTGATATTCCTTCTTGATTTGGCAAACCACCAGTTGGGGATTGCAAAATACATGTAGCATCTTTAGTCCCAGTTCGTTTTCTATCCACAATCCTACTGTCACCACCTCGTACTCAGCTTCGTTATTAGTCTCAAGAAATTCTGGCTACAAAGCATAATAGATTGATTGTCCTTCTGCATTTCAGATACTACTCTTTCCCCCAATCTATACTTATTCGAAGCACTGTCGACAAATAACTTCCAATGAGGAGCTATGACCACATCATCCTCTTCTTCTTTACCATCCCCTACGGTAAACTCTATGATGAAGTCTGCCTACGCCTGCCCATTTATTGCTCCCCTTGAATGGCAAGTGATGTCATACCAGCTCAACTTGATATTCCATTTCACTAACCTTCTCGAGGTCTCCGGTTAATCGAGTACCTGCTTTAGAAGTTGATCTATCAATATCTAAATATACATACATATATATACACACACTTTATCAAGATTAAAGGCATATGCTATAAGAAGACACCATTCTCGAAGATATTAAGACTCAAAGAGAAACGAAGATTCATCGACCATACTACTCTTAATAAGATTATTCTACTATAAAAGAGTCTTAGATAAATTACTTTTAAGGTCTTCTTGAGTATATATACATACATAATCATATTCTATTTTATATGCATCAAAATTAAGTTAGAAAACTGTTTTTATTACCCATAAACGTCTGAAATATAACCAAAGACATCTATGACAATTCTCTTGTAAAAATTTCCTAAAGTCACAGACGTTTGAGGTTTTACCATGGACGTCTGTCATATGTAAAAACTGTCAATTTTAAAAAGATACTTCTGCTTGAGACAAAAAGAAATCACCTTTCATCGAAAGGTTGCAGCCATTAAAATGAATAGATCTTCTTTGACAGTTGCAACTCTTCATCTTTACCTTTTTGAATCTATAAATACTACTTTGATTGACATGTAGAAATCAATGAAACTTAAATTAATTGAATATTTTCTCCCTTGATTTCTTAACACATTTTTGTGTATACATTACTCATATACTGTCAATCTATTATAACCAAAATATAATTTTGGTAAGTCATACGGGTTGAAGTTTTCATCAATGGGGACTAGGGTTTTTCTACCCACTGATTCTTTCTTTTTCTCTCTTCGGCTTCTTTTCTCTCCCTAATTGTTCTCTCCGTTCTCCCTTAACCCCATCTTTCCTTATTGCTGTTACTTGCAACCTGTCCTTCCTTAAACCCCTAATTTCTTGCTCAGATTTTGAACGTCTCGCTTCTCCAAACCTTGCAGCTGTTATTCCGTTTTTCGATCTACCTCCGATTGTTCTTTGGTTCTTGTTCAGGTTAACCCGTCGCGCTTTCCATTCTTTTGCCCTTGGTGACTGCCAAAAGTGCGCTATGGATCGTGTAATATGGATATATGATAATATAGTGTATAGTGATGATAGTAATACTCTAAATAGTGCGGAATATAAAAGCAGTATAGTAAAATGACACCAGAGATTTTTATACTAGTTCGGAGCTCTGTCCAACATCCAGTCCTAGACTCCTTCTGGAATTTGACTAAAACAACAACCCTTACTTAACCCGGAGGAATAGGTCTATACAACCCCTGAGCAGTCGAACAAGGACCTGAGCAGTAGAACAGGATTTTGCCTCAACAGCCGAAGAGGACTTCACTTGCCTGAGCAGTAGAACAGGACTTCAACTAATACATAAAATAGTTTGACTAATGTATGTTCTGGTAACACTGACTTATCACTTGTAGTACACTCTTCCTATAATCTTCTCCAAGAGTATAAATGTTTATTTTTGAAGTATTTGAAGAATAAAAAGGTTTAGTATTGCTTTTATGCAGAATAATTGAGAGTATGATAGCAAATAGATTTCAGAAAGTTAGATCGAAGAACAAGAGAAATCGATTGTGATTCAGTGATTTGAAATGAGTTTGGAGTTTGTATTTATAAGTTCTAGAAAGCTATGACTGTTGGTGAAGAGTTTTGATCGAAGTGTTGCATCTGAATCTTTTCGTTAAAGGTTCGCAACTCTTCACAAAAGTCATGTGCTTTCAAAAATATGGCTGTTATAGAAATTCAGTCGACTGGGCTTTATGGTCAGTCGACTGAATATTCAAACCTATTTAAAATTTAAAAACCTATTTCTATGCACCTTTGCATGTTGCACAGAGTTTTCTGGGTCAGTCGACTGAGCCTCTGGGTCAGTCGACTGACCTGGTAAAATCTGTATAATATGCACAATTTACACAAGTTTAGTGGGCTGTTTACAGATATTCAGTCGACTGAATAACTTGTTCAGTCGACTGAATCCTGTTGTTAATCGAAAATCACCATAGCTCATTTGGTTAGAGCACTTGCCTTCAAAACTAGTGACCCAGGTTCGAGCCCCGCTCCATGAATTTTTTGAAAACATGATTTTAAAATATGCATGCAAGTTTATTTGAATGTAAATGATGATTCTTGAGGAGAGATTTTAACAAAGCACTAAACTAGACGTTATATACATATTTGATGACTCTTTTTAAAAAATATAAAACTATATGAATCATACTTTGAGTCGTTGGGTCCGGATGCTGTCGTAGTTGTAGTCGTAGATTCGTGAATTGGTGTTTCATGTCAGCAATCAAAACCTATGATCCAACATTCTCCCCTTTTTTGATGATGACAACTCCATTTGTTACGGATGACTCTTCGATAAGCTTTGTTGCCTTATTTCTCCACCGGAATATATTCTTGTAATTGTGTTATAGATTTCTCCCCCTGAATCTATGCTATATATTCCTGCAAATAATTAATCTTTTCTCCCCCTTAATCTGAGCTTGCATCGTTTATTCTTGCAAATAGCGTTAGAGCAATATCTTTCTCCCCCTTTGTCATCGACAAAAAGGAGAGTTTATATGATGACATAAATTATGTTCTACACAAGTGTTTAATATAGAACAATATAAAAACAAAATAACTACTACTTATAATGTAAGGTATCACAAACAAATTAATATTTAAAGCATGCGATACCCAAGGTTCTTATAATTTCCTAATTTTTAGGAAACCATACCCATTTGGGTGTGATTGAACCTTTATAAATATAATTTTCATTATTAACTACCATATCAAAATAGTCATCAATGTATTTTTATCTTTTTTTCCAATTAATAGTGACCCAAATACTTAGATAATTTTTATTTAAATTTCTCGTCAATGATTTTGTACTTCTAAAGAAATAAGAAACATTATTGGTCATACCGGTATTTAAATTTCTATAAAAATTGGATTTCGACTTTACTCGAATATTTGTAGTTGCACTAATATTTTTACTATACATGAAAGCGTATCTAGTGCTATTTCTACGATCAGTTATATTATTTCCTAAACCATTTTTATCATTGTGAGAGTTTGAATTCTTAATATAACCTAATCCCTTCTTATTTAAAGCAAGTTGAGAATTTTCAATAATCCTGGATAAATTTTCTCTCCCTTTATTAAAATTGGAAATATTTTTAGTAATGTCATCAAGCTTAGTTTTGAGACTAGTGTTATCAAACTCAACAATTTTAATTTTTGTTTTTAACTTATGATTCCTAAAAGCTAGAGCATTATTCTTTTCTTTTTGAGCTTCTATTTCTTAACTTAATAGAGCGAGTTGAGAATTGTCTGAATCTTGAATTTACTCAAGTTCTTCTTCTAAAATTTTCTTCTCGCCTTTAAGCATATCTCTTTCGAATTCTGATTTCTTTTGATTTTCCAGAGCTTCCTTATATTTTCTTTTGAGACTTTTTAAAGTGTCTAGAAGTTCTGAATTTATTTCTATCATATCATCAAAAGTTAGATTACTAACCTCATTATGTTTTTCCATGAAGCATTCGTTTATTTGCTCCTTTGATTTTTCTTTATTTCTCTTTCTCTTCTTATTGCCTTGACTAGATCTCTTTGTATCCATTTATTCTAGGATGTTTTTACGATCTGTAGAATACTAGGCTCTGGATTTGATTGCTGGCATGAAACAACAACTGCCTACAGCCGAAGTGGCGATTTATTAAACTAGATCGGCGAACTTTGGTTTCGGTTGTCTTTGTTTAGGTCCTTGTTTCATCTTCGGTCTGATCGGTGGTCTATTTGCTTTGTTTGGTGGAGAATTCTTATTGGATCTATTTTTAGGTTTAAGTGTTGGTTGCAGCGTCTTGGTGTTTACTTTCTAGTGCTTGGTGGCTTAGGGAGTTCTGCCGTTCCTTTTCCACCATGTTTTGATATTGCCTTGGTACCGTATGTTTTCATTATTGTTCTCATTCCTATTAATGCAATGTTTTTGGTGCCCTTTGGTATCGAATGTCATGTTTTCCTCATGACTTTTCTTGGAATTTAGTTGACTGCTATTAGATTTGGGTATGCTCTTGGATATTGTCGTTCTTGCTAAGTTTGGAATTTGGTAAAGTGGTTAATGTTAAGTTTTGATTTTTGATTTTCTTGCTTTTTGCTTGAAATTCTAGAGCTTTTGGTCTTTCCTATCTTTCCTTTCATAATAGTGCGATGGGTTGGTTTTGCTCTATTGTTGTTTTGGAATGGTTGGTTGATCATTAGGAGTCAGTATTTTCTTCCTTTGGTATCATGTTTCTTTTTGAAACTAGTTCATACCAGAGCTTTTGTGTTGAAGTTGGTGTATGTTTATGTGATTGCCTTAGCAACCTGAATGTCATAGCGTGCACCCTGCACGGTGCCTGTGTAAGCTGTTTGTGTGTCGTTCTCATGCGTGAGTTGTCAGTGGTCGAGCCACTATAAAACCATGCTTTGTATTTTAGGCAATCGGCCTAACTCCTATACCTTATTTGTATGTATTAATTTGTCGTAATAAAAAGTGGACGATCCACTATAAAAACCGGTTGGCCTTGCCAAAATATTTTTTTTCTTAAATCACTTCCTACAACTCAAAGCATTCACATTTACATACTCAAAAGAGATCATAGGAAGATTTGTACCATTAGTCAAAAACCATGTTATTTCAAACACAAGATTGTTAGAGATGTATTTTGTATTAGCCTATTCCTCAAGGAGAAGCGAGGGTTAGTTGGTTAAAGGAAATACCAAAGGGGAGCTTCGGGACTGGACATAGGACGGGAGGTTCGAACTCGTATAAAAACTCTGGTTTGCATGAATTTTATACTTTACTATTTATTGTCTACTATAGCATTAGTTCATACAATTGCACATTATACACAAGTTGGACAATATGCAATCCACAAGATTTACATTTGGTATCAGAGAAAGGTTATTTCAATCTACAGTAAAGCATAATTGAAATCATTAAAGTAGTAAGTACATTCAAGAAGGTCAATCAACTGCTTATCCTCCACTATTTATTCGTTTCAATTATACTTATTGGTCAACATGCATGAAAATTTTTATAGAAGCAAAAGGGTTAGAAATATGGCTAGCAACTCAAAACAAATATGAAGCACCTCAGACTGATATTGGCACATGGACTGATGCACAAAAAGCAGAGGCATCTAACAATTCCAAAGCTATGAATGTATTATTTTGCTTACTTGATAAAAATGATTTTTCACGAGTCAGGCTTTACAGTATTGCTTATGATATATGGCATACATTACAAATTACCCATGAAGGCGCAAACAAAGTTAAGCAAACAAAAATTTCTATTCAACAAAATCAATTTTCCTCTTTTAAAATGGAATCAAATGAATCAATTATTGATATGTACGCTAGATTCCAAAATATACAACACGATCTTATGGCACTAGGAGTTAAATTAATTATTTTGATTTAGCCACATAGATTTTGGACTCTCTGATAAACGAATGGGAAAGAAAAATTTTAGAAATCGAAGAAGCTAATGATCTTTCCTAACCCAAAGTCGAAGAGTTAATAAGAAATATGATGTCGTATGAAGCTAATTTACAAGCAAGAAAAGAAAAAAAATCAAGAAAAGAAAAACATCACATTTCAAGCAAATAATGACAACTCCGACTTGGAAGAAGATGAGATTGTTTTCATTGCCAAAAATTATAGCAAGTTCAAGAAATTCAGAAAGATAATGAAATTTGAAAACAATGGCAACACAAATTCCTCAAATCAAACATCGATGAAATGCTTCGGGTGTGATAAATTTGGCCATGTGAAGAAAGACTGTCCACTACTCAATAATGATAAGAAGGAAAAAAATTCAAAAAATTCATGAAAAAGAGAAGAGCATTTCAAGTAACTTGGGATGACTCCAACTCTTCCTCTTCCTCCGATAGTGATAGTGACTCAGAACAAGCAAATGTTTGCTTCACGGCTGGCACAAATGACGTACATCCTGAATTAACATATAAGAAATTCTTGAAATTAGTATAGAATTAGATGACAAGTATAGATAATTAAAAAATTAAACAAAGAAAATGTGGGAAAATTAAAGAGAGCTGAATTGGAAATTAGATTGTTAAAAGATGAGAAAACTACTTTAAAAGAAGAATTAGAATTAGCACAAAAAGAATGTAAAAAATTATCATCTCAAAATGCTACTCTAATACATGATATAGATAATAACAGAATAGAGAATTATAAACTTGAAAAAGAAAAGTGTGAATTGAAATAAAATTTAGAATTAGCTAATATAGAGATTTATGATCTCAGAAATAAATCAGATAAAATTACTTACAATGTTTCAAATTTAATAAAGGAAAGAAAAATATGGAAAATTTGATAAAAATTTCAAAACAACAAGGAAATAGGAAAGGATTGGGATTTATTAGAAAACGTCGTGAACTTTTAAGAAATAATTTGGTTTTTAATAATAATCAAGGATCTAAGAAGTATAGTACATCGTATACTAATTTTAGAAGAAAAAAATCTGAATATGAACATAAAGGAACAAAAATGATTAAAATATATTCCTAGAACAAATGACTAATTGATTAGACAAAAACACATAGATGTATACTTAAAAGATATAGTATATAATGAAAATTACATCTCTAAAGGTCCCAAACCTTCATTGGTATAGCTACCTTCTCCTACTAACACATAGGATCATTACTATACTTAACAACTAGTAGACCAGATATTATGATGAGTGTTTATTTATGTGTAAGATTTCAAGCACAACCAAAGGAATCACATCATCGGGCAATCAGACGAATTTTATGATATTTAACCAACACTAAAGATTATGATCTATTTTATCCAAAAGGCAGTTCGTTTGAACATGTATCTTATAGTGATGCGGTTTTTGGTGGATGCAAATCGGATAGAAAAGTACAAATGGCACATATCACATTATTGATCAATCGTTAGTTTCATGGTTTAGTAAAAAGTAAAATTGTGTTTCTTTTTCGACATGTAAAGCTGAATATATTTCTGCTGCCTTAACTTGCGCTCTAGTAATATTTATGCAACGAACACCTAAAGACTAGGGAAAAATAATAAATAAATCTCCAATATATTGTGATAATACTAGTGCTATAAATTTATCTAAAAATCCAATTAATCACTCACAAACAAAACATTTCGATATTCGTCACAATTTTCTGAGA
This sequence comes from Allium cepa, assembly GCA_030765085.1. Classification (NCBI taxonomy): domain Eukaryota; kingdom Viridiplantae; phylum Streptophyta; class Magnoliopsida; order Asparagales; family Amaryllidaceae; genus Allium; species Allium cepa. Next base: position 623,537,474 of record CM060928.1, read on the forward strand.
GATAATGTTGAAAAAGAAATAATAACTCTTGAATTTGTTAATATCAAAAATCAAATAGCCGATATTTTTACAAAACCATTATGTGAAACAAAGTTTATCGAGTTAAGACAAGATTTAGGAATTTTTTCATACAGTGAATTGATTAACTAAATTTATAGAAATAATTTTTGTGCACTTAAATCTGTAGAAATAGCTCATACAGACTTTAAATTAGTTATATACACTTAGATTAAAAATAAACTGCAAAAAAATTAAACAAATAACAACCATACAAACCTAACCTGTCCTAAAAAAAATATGGTTAAACTCCTTTCCCTCAACCAACTCTGTAAAAATAGTAAAAGTTATATTATAAATCAGCTTATATTCCTCCTCAAAACTTTGGCGTGATTGTTCTAATTATTAAAACAAATAATACTCAATAAATATCTACCGATCATGACTCCAGCTATTCAACTATCGACTATAAATTTCCCTCATCATACAGGACTTATGTTTCACCGCTAATTCCACTCCTACATCGAATCATTCAGCCTCTCTAAACATTGTCGCATCGCCTACATACCACACTTGCTTTTCTCCTAAAGAAAAGAAAGCCAAACGTTCAATTAATCTACAATCAATATCTCTCACCGACAAGGTCGATGAAATATATCAATATCAACCAGAAATGATAGGAGTTCAACCTGAGATGTATTACGAACAACGACGTGAAGGATCTCATCTAAATTTTCTTGAAAAATGTATTCCAGCAATATGTGGCCATTTACCAACAAAAAGTTGCATACATCAGAAATCTCCTCGAATACAAGAAACTCCTATAAAAGCGTATAACATTACTTCGAGAAATCTGTGCAAACCAGGACCATCAAAACCAAGCTTGAATTGACACTCCAGTCCATCCGAGTTGGTCTCCACTGAAGCCATTAATTGACGATACAAAAGTCGAACCAAATTCAAGGGATATACAACAAATCAACAATTCTCCAACAAAAACTAAACTTATGCTATGCATTATATAAATTATGTTTATTTGTTAATTTTTGGTACGTGTATTATTTTATTGTATTAAAATTTTAATAAACTTTCATTGCTATTTAATTTTTTTCAATATGTCAGAAAATACATACCATGGACATCTGTGAATAGACCACAGACGTCTATTAAAATTTATGGGAAAATGTTTTTCTGTAGCCACAGACTATTGTGGGAGTTCACAGACATCTGTTAAAAGTCTCTGTTTATTTTTCCAGCAAACACAAATGTCTATGGAAACCTCACAGATGTTTGTCGAATCTTTCTGTTTATTTTTAATGCAAACACAGACGTCTATGACCCCCTCACAGACGTCTGTCACTATTCCGACCATATTCAATAGCCTTATATAAATGAATTTACCCAATTTTTCACTTTTACCTCCATTTCAATTCCCTATTTCTGAAACCCTAGCCTCCATAACCTTCAAATTCATCAATTAATAGCTCTCAAGAAGATGACCGTTTCTAAAAAGCAAAAACAATGCCAATCTTCCGCCTCCTCTCAAGCCTTGGTTATAGAAGCTCACATAAACCAACGGCTCTGCAACAATCCCACTACTATCCGTCGATTTAAGGTGCCTTCTAAAAAGATAATCCATTTCGGTCCCTTCTATCACCTAGGAAATGTCATAGAATACGATATTCTAGGGTCATCTATGGATGTCGGTTTCCTTAACCTTATTGCCATGATGAAAACAAGGTAATTATCGATCCTCTAGCTATTTACCTTTTCTATTTCGATTTATGTAGTGCGGAAATTTAGAATCCAGAAAATGAGGATGAATGGTTGTGGTTAAACGTATATGGAAAAGAAGTCAAAATTGATGTATATACGGTTGGCTGTATACTAGGATGTTCTTATAAGGGAATTGACTTAACGGATATACCAGATCATAGTCCGTTTTCTAGAGATGAAGTTACCCATCAAATATGGGAAGATAGGATGCCCCAACGAAAATCCATTTCCTCACTCCCATGTGCTAGACTACTAAATAGAAAGATAATCAACATAATCATTCCACGTCTAGGTAGCCATGAAAAAATTTGTCCCAATGATCGTCTAGCTTTGTATGTAGTATTTGGTCGCCTATCGGTAAATTGAGCAAAATTTATTCATGACCAAATTAAAGGTTTTTGGACTCAACATCATTGCTCAATTTTATATTCTCCATATATAATGCGCACCTTGAAAGATCTTGGAGTTCCTTCGTACTTATCACAGTATGAAGAAATTCCAACAAAAGATAGTGGTCCACGATATCTTTCATTGATGCAACTTCCCAAAAACGCACCTCCTATCATCCCTTTCGACCAATGGACTCTACGGCACCATCAACAAGAACATCATGGTCCTCCATCAACTAGCGCTCCTTGGCATACTTACTCACCTCATCCTTCATAATAACCAACTTCCTCTAGTCATGCTACCGAATATTATTCGGACTCTGAAATGCAAGAAGCTCGCATTGAACCAACGCAAAACGAATCTCTTCATGATTTGGAACTTAAAAATCAAAAGATGATCATGGCTAACCAGCGAACTTTAAAAAAAAAGATGACTAAATTGGAAGGTTCTTTCTCCACAAGGATGGTAAAAATGGAGAAGACTTTAGACAAGCGGTCTCTACGTTAGGCAAAGTTATGCGCAAAGTACGTGGTCGATCATCTTCTCGCTCATCATCTTCGCCTTCACCAACACCTCCACCTTGGGCTTAAACACCAATTTATCCCTCTCAAGCCTCATCCAAAGGTACATCCTACGATAGACGTGACCGAGGGAAGACTCCTATTCAAGCACAACCTGAGGAAAAAGAAGATAGTACGACATGTACGTGTCTGATACTCCAATTTCCAACAACCAATCGTACATGGCATTTCAAGACCTCTCGATTCAAGAAGATGAGGAGTAAAATGACCAAACACAATGGCCGGGAACATATAAGCAAGATCCACCTTCTTATTGGGAGTACTATGAGAACTATGGGGGCTTATCTTACTCACATAATAAGTACAATTAGAGTTTTATTTTGTCTTTATTTCTATTCTCTACTCTTATGCTTATTTGTTTCACTTTTTAAGTTTTCTAGTACAATTGTCTTTAATTTTATTTGAACTTCCCAATTTGATTTTCCATGATCTTAATGTATAACGCGCTATGTCTATTTAATATTTATGTATCCTATATCATTTCCCTCCATTTTAATAATGAGGAAGGGGAAGGAATTCATGCATATACATAGGGGTAGACAAATAAAATAATACTTACATTTTTTATTGTATAGTTGTCATCACAAAAGGGCGGAGATTGTTAGAACTCCGGTTTATGTTTCAATGATAAAAAATACAAAATCATATATATACACACACACTTTATCAAGATTATAGGTATATGCTACAAGAAGACACCATGCTCGAAGATATTGAGACTCAAAGAGAAACGAAGATTCATCGACCATACTACTGTTAGTATGGCCATTCTACTGTAAAAGAGTCTTAGATAAATTATTGTTGAGGTCTCCTTGAGTGTATATGCATAGACAATCATACTCTATTTCATATGCATCAAAGTTAAGTTAGAAAACTATTTTTATTACCCACAGATGTCAAAAATAATACCACAGAACTTGTGACAATCCTCAGGTAAAAATTTTCTAAAGGTACAGACGTCTGAGGTTTTACCACACGTTTGTCATATGTAAAAACTGTCAATTTTGAAAAGACATTTCTGTTTGAGACAAAAAGAAATCACGTTCCATCAAAAGGTTGCAGCCATTAAAATAAATAGATCTTCTCAGATGGTTACAGCTCTTCATCTAACCCCCTTTGAATCTATAAATACTACTTTGATTGAGATGTAGGATTAATGAAACTTGAATTAATTGAATATTTTGTCCCTTGATTTCTTAACACTTCTTGCGTATACATTGCTCACAAACTCTCAATATATTATAACCAAAATATATTTTGGTTAAATCACTTCCTACAAGTCAAAGCATTCATTTTTCACATACTCAAAGGAGATCATAAGAAGATTTGTACGATTAGTTAAAAACTATGTTATTTGAAACACAAGATTGTCGGAGATATACCTTTGTATTAGTATATTCCTCTGAGCAAAGCGAGGGTCGGTTGGTTAAAGGAAATACCGAAGGGGAGCTTTGGGATTGGAAGTGGGATGGGACGTCGAAACCAGTATAAAAACTCTCGTTTGCACGCTTTTTATACTTTACTATTTATGGTATACTATAGCATTAGCTCATATACTTGCATATTATACACAAGTTAGATAATATAGATGCAAAAGATTTACACTAAATTAGGTGAGCCTGAAAATATAGTTGTAGCTTCCATGATGCAATCAGCAAGCAATATGCAAGTTTCTCCAGGTTTAGGTGGTTCTTTTTGACTCATATGAATCGCTTGTTGACGTAGTAACCCAATCATTGAATTCTCATCTTCTTGCATATCAATGTTGCACTTGAGGCATGAGTAGACACTGTCAGGTAAAAATAATTAGTCATCTCCATCCAATGGTTTGAACAAGAATGGTGGTGCCTCCATGTACCTCAACAGCTCCTCGAAGGCGTTCTAGCAATACTGTTTCCACTCAAAGATCTTATTTCCCTTCTTTAGTGCATTGAAGAAGGGAATGCATTTATTGGTCACTCTTGAGATGAATTGTCTTAGTGCAGTAATCTTTCCATTTAAGCTCTACAACTCCTTATTAGTTGTTGGGGCTCGGACATTCCTTAAGGCATCAATCTGCTTCAGATTAGCCTAAATGCCCTTAGGTTCACGATAAATCCCAGGAACTTCATCGATGCAACACCAAATGAACATTTCAAGGGATTCAACTTCATTCCATGCTTCTAGAGGAATTAAAACATTTCCAACAACTCGTCCAAGTGATTCTGTGATACTCATGAGTTTAGGAGCATGTTGTCCATATACAACTTCATCGTTTTCCTAATTTGATTGTTGAACGTAGAATTCACTAGGCGCTGGTATGTAGCTGCAACATTCTTCAAACGAATGGCATCACAAGATAGCAGTTAATCCCAAATTCTATATGGAGATAGTATTCTCTTGGTTCGATATATGCATTATAATCTGGTTGTAGCCGGAGTTAGCATCTTCAAATAAGAGCAGCTTATGTCCTGCAGTCCCGTCCACCAATTGGTCTATCCTAGAAAAAATTGTCTTTTGGACTAGCCTTGTTCAAATAAAAATAGCCTATACACATGCGCCATTTTCCATTTGACTTCTTCACCAACACAGTATTTGATATCCTACTAGGGTATAAAGAATTACTGATAGCAATTTTCCAAAAGTTTATCTACTTCTTACTTCAATGTAGGGGATCGCTCGGACCTAGTCTACGCCCTTCCTATCTTAATAGAGTGAACTTCGAGTTGATATTCAATGTGGATATGCTATTACTGGTGATATCCTGCACATATCTGAATGCGTCCAGGTAAACACTGTAGGAAATGCGGATTACGGATCTTAAGGCTGGATTAATACTAAAGGAGGGGTGAATTGTGTTTAATCGATTTTATGAAATTTTTGTAATCTTTTCAATTGAAACACATGCAGATGCAATTTTACACACACAGAGATAATTAAAGAATCAGACATAGATGCAAATAGTAAATAAAATTAGTAAAGGAAAGAACACACTGAAAATTTATACCGCTCCAGAGTCACCCTACATCCAGTCCCACACAATTTCTTATGCAGATTTCCTTTCAAATATAATGTCGATATTACAACCTCAATTTCAAGGCCATGAGATACACTCTCCTGTCTCCGAGTCCACGGCAAACTCTCTTGATTTAACCATGCTACAAGGTCACCTAATTGATTAACGGGATACAATCACACCCAATTGATTTACGGGCCACAATCACACCGTTTCCGATGACACTTTGATATAGAGAGACTCGATACACTTCAATCTTTGATTACAAATTATCCTATTACTCTGAATAACACTGAGAACTTTGAAAGTGGGTGGTAGAGAATCAAACTATAGATGATCGAGTTTGATTCACTTAGAATTTCAGTAGAATTTTGTTAAAGCATTTGAAATACAAGAGAATATTTGAGTGGAGAAGAAAGAGTAAAGAAATGAAGAAAAAATAACTTAAAATTCATTGAAAACAACTGGTATTTATTGGAGACTATGTTCATTCGTGAATGGTTATAAAGAATAGACACTTCTTTTGAAAATTTGAATTTTAAATTCTATGTCTACCATGTTGACATGGGGGAATGAGGGATGTCGACATGCCTATGTTATAGATTTTGCTTTAAAATGATTTCTATTCTAAGACTTGTCAAAACAATTTCTAAACATTGTAAACCATTTTGAATATAGTTTAAACTTACAAAATATTTTAGAAAGTAATCTTAAAATGTATAATCTATAATATAAAAGTAATATTAAAAACTAAATATAGATATCTTTAAAATATATGAAAGCTAAAATATTAAAATCAAGAGACGTTTTAAAAAACAAGAGATGATTTTGTAATTAATGTGATTAAAAATAGTTTTTTGAACTAAGGCTAAAATATTTAAATTGATAGAGATGACTTTAAAAAGATTGCTATTTGATAAAATAAATCATTTTTAAACTTTCGTGGATTCCATTCCACTAGAGAAGGTCATAGGTTCCATCCCACTAAAGAGATCATGGGTTCCATCCTACTATTAAAGCGAGAAGGTGGATTTCATTCCACAATTAAAATCCAAATAAATATTCTAGTGCTATTATGAAGTTTTAACATAAATCTAGACTCAATTACTTATCTTGATATCTTGAACTCTTGATACTCTTGATACCATGAATTCTTAATACTCATGAGTCTTCAATCTTGATTTCTTCAGTCTTGAATTCATCAGTCTTGAATCTTTATCCTACGTCTTGAATCTTTATATTGTACAGTCTTCATTCTTAGTGCCTTCATATATATATATATATATATATATATATATATATATATATATATATATTCTGCATATACATATATATCTAGACAAGAATATTGGTATATATATATATATATATAATAACAAGTCTCAAGGTTGTTGTCATCAAAACCATCATCTCAGGAACTAACAATCTCCCCTTTTTTGGTGATGAAAATCTATGTTTATAAAATATACTCCACCAAACTCTGATTCTACTCTAACTCCTCCTTATTCCAACAACTACCCCTTAATCTAAGCCTAACAAACCTACTTTACAATTCTCCCCCTTTGTCATAAATAAAAACTAATCCTAAACTATATAACTTCCCCTAAATCTTATACTATAGCATTGTATAGGATGATAATACAGTATAGTAGAATATAAATGAGACATATAATTAAGAGTAAAATATAGTAAGGTAAATGTGAGAGATATAAAATTTCAAACATAATCAATCAATGTATACATCATGTCTTATCAAACCGCACAATGTTCAATCATATATTACAAACCATATTCAAATCAATTCAAACCATACCAAATCAAATCAAACCAAACAATTCAAATCAAATCAAAGTAAATCAAACCACATATGTCAAATTAAACATTTCTTGCAAATTGAACCCATCCTTCTACACCAAAGATAGGATCTGCCTTTATAGCATCCCATTCTTCATTATCTCTGTTTCACAGTTCCATCTGGGTTCGCTTAAGTTCTACTTTGTTGAGGGCTGAGATCATCCACCGAATTGCATCGAAATGCCTTTCTTGTTCTTTTATCATCTGCATTTGGTTTAATTCTAAGTGACCTTGATTGCGAAGGATAAAAGTAAGTATGTTCTTGAAGGAATTGAGAGTTTCTTTAAGATTCTCACTTAGATTATGACTAGGAGAGGCCAATTTTTGATAAACTATGAAGAAATTCAATAGAAAATAAAGAGAATTGAAAGTATGCATTTTTATAGAAGAAACATGTATTTAAAGTGTTAGAAAGTCTTTTAAAATGAAAAGACACAAGGTAGTTATGTCAATTTCAATTTCAAAACAAAAACCATTTTCTGGCTGTTACATGTCAACATGGGGGGTAGGGGGTGTCGACATGCCCCTGTTAATTTTAGCAATTTTCTTTATTTATTTATATTATATACAAGTCTTTATATAAACTTATATAATATAATAACAAGCATTCCAGAGATATTTTAGAGCTAATAAGCAGAAATAAAATATTTTCATTGATAAATTGAGTTAACATTACATAAACAATACATAACATTAACTAAGCAGAGATACAAACTAATACAACATGAAATGAAACTAGTACTAGTTAGAGGATGATGCAGATGATGATAATCTAAGCTTGCGACTCACTTTCCCATAGAATTTGTTCATTTTGGTGGAAATCTTATCCAACTTTTTACTTAGGATCTTCTAAGAATCCGTTGATTTTCCATGATAATCTTTTGGTTCTTGACCAGCATTTTATTGCACGGATTGTTAGGAGTGATAGGGTATTTGATGCTTTCCAATGAAGTCTCTTCCTCCTCATTTCCTTCTTTTTCAATTTCCATCTCCTCCACTTCTTCCTCCTCCTCCTCTTCTTCTTCCATCTCCTCATGAGCCAATCTCTCATTCTTTTCGACAAGTGTTTCATATGGTTGAAACACAAATGGAATTTTCATGCGAGAGATGTTAACTTGGTTAAACACTTTTCTAGAAACGAACTCCTCCTTCTTAGAATCAACACTAAAGTAGTTAAAAATCCGAGTGAGATAAATCCTATGATATAAAGTGTTTTCACCAAAAGTAAAAAAATTGGTACGAAGTTCATTCAAAATCACTTGCGCCCAATTAATGTCATAGTGCCCATAAATAACAAAAAGAGCCTTATTAATTTTTAAAGTAGGGTGACTGAAATTTTCCGATCTTGGAGTTATGGTATGTTGCTAAAGAAGGTTTACAATTCTAGCTTTAGGACGGAAATTTTGGTTTATAAACTCAAAGTTATCATCTCCTTCAAAAATGTGATGAAATGTCTCACGATTAAGTTCATCAATTTAAAAATCCAAAAGATCCATTTTCGTATACTTACAACCAAGAATGTTACCCAAAATCTCACTATTTGAAACAATACGTTTTCCTTAACGCTAATCCACAATTCCCCTTCATTTCCTTTATAAAATCCATGATTCAAATTTGCATAAAACATTTTGACAAGATTCGGATAACAAAAAAAAATCATTTTGAGAATCATCAATTAAGCTAAGACTTTGATTCCCTTCAAAAAGAACATTGATTTCATAAGAAGAAAAATCATTAAAGATAGCAAATTTTCTCGTATGACCTTTCTAAAGTTTACATAGCTTATGTAAGCCCTGATAGCTTCTGGATCATTGTAGAGGAACTCTTTGGTGGCCTTGGGCAGTCTAATGGTGGATGGAGTGCTTGAGGAAGCCATTTTTGAAGAAAGTACAGAGCTTAAAAGTTTGAAAGAGTGTTTGAATTTTAAAATGAAAGTGAAATGATAGAATAAAGTTAAGAAGATAAATAGATATCTAAGATCCATGTTCTCTGGTCAAGAGACACCTTTTCGGAGCTTTGGAGATGGTGAAAAGGTGGAGGGAAATTCAAAGTTATGAATTCAAATTTGAGTTTCAAATTTTAGAAGGGATGTCGACATGGTTCGTAGGGTCATGTCGACATGGGGCCCTTAAATCTTATGATTCATTTTCTTATTTTATTTAATATACATATATATATATATATCCTATAATCTAATTTATATTTTATCTGAAATAATATTAAATATAATAACACTTTAATATTAATATTTTTAATATTAAAATATTATTAAAATAATATTATTTTGAAAATCAATAAAATTAAGTTCAAACAACAAGCAATTTCAAAACATGCGAACAATAAACGTTCAAACGTTTAAACAAGCAATTTTAATCAATATAATTTAAATGCGTACCTATTTTTAGATCCATATTTCGGAGATCATCAGAATCGTGAATAACTATAAAGCACGTGTTTAAATTTTCCGTCTCTTGATCTTCATCACTAGAGGATGAGTATGAATTGTCCAGTGTTGTAGTCTAGGCTCTCTTTCTTTTCTTTGACAAATTATTAGTTGGAGAAAATTTCTTTTTATACGAATGCAGACAATCTCTTTTTATGTCGCCTGGCTTATCACAATTGTAGCATCTGCCATTGTATTGAGCTTCATTTTTGTTTCCATAATTCTTGTGATCATTTCTCTTGTAATTGTTCATCTTTTTGTATTTCAGAAACTTTCTAAAATTCCTTGCCATCAATGCTATTTCTTCCTCCTCGTCACTGTTTAAGTCTAAACCATCAGTTATTGCATTGAACGCTATTGACTTCTTTTCTATAGCCTTGCTTTCTCTTCTCCCTTGCATTTGTACTTCAAACGACATCAAATTCCCAATCAATTCTTTAATTTTCAGAGTACTAATATCATTAGCCTCTTCAATTGCTTGAGTCATCTGATCCAATTCTAGAGTGAGTGAATTCAAAAAATTTCTAACATGATCTTCTTCGAAAAAGTTCTTTCCTAATACAGTTAGTGAGTGCACAATGTCTTGAAACCTACTGTACATGTTTGAAATGGACTTATTTAGATTCTTCATGAATAATTTAAACTGATTGGTCAAGAAAGATATTTTGGTCTGTTTAACTTTGATTATTCCTTCATTATTAACTTGCAAAGTTTTCCAGATATCATATGCAGACTTAGAGACAGACACTCTATTAAACTCATTCTTATCAAGTGAACAGAATAGAATATTCATGGCTTTGGAATTGTTTTATACAACGGTCTTTTGCTCAGCAGTCCACTGTGCAAAATTAGTTATGGGTTCAATGTACATAGTTTGTGTGGTATTCCAAATGTCTAATCATATTGATTGTAAACAGATTTTCATCCTACATGCCCAATGTGCATAGTTATTGCCATTAAAAAGTGGTGGTCTGGCAGTAGACTGACTCTCTTCAAATGAACTAGTGATAGTGTTGACATTACCAGTGTTGGCAGCCATTTGAAAACGTAATCAAATTATGAAAACTTTGAAAACCAATGCTCTGATACCAAATGTAGAAAATGCGGATTACAGATCTTAAGGCTGGATTTACACTAAACGAGGATGAATAGTGTTTAATGGTTTTTATGGAATTTTTGAAATCTTTTCAATTAAATATATACAGATGCAATTTCACAACCACAGAGACGATCATAGAATCAGATATAGATGCAGATAGTAAATAAAAGCAGTAAAGGAAAGAAAACATCAGAATTTTATACTGGTTCGGAGTTACCCTACATCCAGTCCCATACAATTTCTTGTGCATATTCTTTCCAAATATAATATCGATATTACAACCTCGATTTCAAGGCCATGAGATACACCTTCCTGTCTCCGAGTCCAGGGAAAACTATCTTGATTTAACCAGGCTACAAGGTCACCTCATTGATTTACGTGCTACGATCACACCCAATTGATTTACAAGCCACAGTCACACCATTTCCAATGACACTTTGATAGAGAGAGACTTGATACACTTCAATCTTTGATTACAAATGATTCTATAACTCTGAATAGTACTGAAAACTTCGAGAGAGAGTGGCAAAGAATCAAACTAGAGATGATCGAGTTTGATTCACTTAGAATTTCGGTAGAATTTTGTTAAAGTGTTTGAAATATAATAGAATATTTGAATGGAGAAGAAGGAGTGAAGAAATGAAGAAAAACTGACTTAAAATTCGTTAAAAACAACTGGTATTTATATTAGAACAATGGTCATATCCATTCGTGAAAGGTTATAACGAATAGACACTTCTTTTGAAAATTTGAATTTTAAATTCTACGGCTACCATGTCGACATGGGGGGTGAGGGATGTCGACATGCCTATGTTAATTATGAAAATAAATTTTTCTTTAAAATAATTTATATTCTAAGACTCGTCAAAACAATTTTATGAACATTGTAAACCATTTTGAATAACCTTAAACTTATAATAAAGTTTTATAAAGTAATCTTAAAATGTATAATCTATAATATAAAAGTAATATTAAAAACTAAATATAGATTTCTTTAAAATATATTAAAGCTAAAATATTAAAATAAAGAGTTAGTTTAAAAAACAAGAGATGATTTTGAAATTAATATGATTAAAATAGTTTTTTGAATTAAGGCTTAAATATTTAAATTGATAGAGATGACTTTGAAAAGATTGTTTGTTGAAAAAATAAACCATTTTGAAAATTTCGTGGATTCCATTCCACTAGAGAAGGTCGCGGGTTTCATCCTACTAAAGAGGTCATGGGTTCCATCCCACTATTTAAATGAAAAGGTGGACTCCATTCCACAATTAAAATCCGAATAAATATTTTAGTGTTATTATAAATTTTTAACCTAAATCTAGATTCTATTAATTATCCTAATATCTTGAACTCTTACACTCTTGATACTCTTGATATCTTGAACTCTCGATACTCATGAGTCTTCACTCTTGATTTCTTCAGTCCTGATGTCTTCAGTCTTGAATTCATCAATCTTGAATCTTTATAATCAGTCTTGGATCTTTATACTGTACAATCAACATTCTTAGTTCCTGCATATATATATCATGCATATACATATATATCTAGACAAGAATATTTGTATATATATATTATAACAAGTCCTAAAGTTTTTGTCATCAAAGCCATTATCTCAAGAACTAACAAACACATCTAGATTTGCATAAAGAAAATTGACCAACTCCCTCCTTAGATTAGAGTTGAGCTAGGCACCAATATTTAGGACCCGAGTAGGATCATCCATGTCGACTGAAACATCCACCGTCAGCTCTGCTGATGCTCGTCGCCCATCCCCGGTTCTCTTCCTAGGATTTAATTCCTTAGAAAATCTGCTATGGGTTCTCGAGCTACGGTTCAGGCTTTGGTTGTTATGCTTGTGAGTTCTAAATGTAGAGAGTTCTCTTCATATTGTTTCTTTTCTCCCATCGCTTTTCTTCTCTCAGTTCCATGGCATATCATTCTCTTCCAATGCTCTGGGCACCTTTTATTATTCCAATCTTATTTTCCATGGGAATCTTCATTCCAAACACCAAGGTACCTTAGCTATCCTAAATTTAGCAAGTGTCAGACGGCCTAAGAAAATGTTGTGTGTCGAATATAATTCCACGATAACAAACTTTGGCATTTGTACTATCCTAGTTATCCTTCGCCTAATTCCACAAGAAAATCAATCTCCCTAATTGGCTGTTTGGCTTCCCCCGTAAACCCTTGAATTATGGTTCTACAAGCTGCCACCTTATTCATGTTGATCTTCATCTGATCAAAAGTTCTTCTGAAGAGTATTTTCACCGAACTCCCAGTGTCCATTAAGACTCGACACATGATTACTGGTTTGATTTTGACTATTACCACTATTGGATTGAAGGTTGGCACTTCGAATCCATCAGAATACTTATTTTCGAATATGACATCATCAATCATAATCCTTTGTTGCTTGGTTGGAGCTCTGTCTTCCATGGCAAAGTAGCCTTTATGTGGTATGTTCTTGTGTACCGCTCCATCCTCCTTCAGTTCTTTTCTACTGGATGTGGTCCTCCGATTATGGTATTGATAACCAGCTTTCCATCATTCCATCTAGGTGCCTTTCTACTTGGTCGATGCTGGTTTCCTTAGGGAGATGGCCCTTGGAATTTTGCGCCTGGTCGCCTTCCTGTGGCTCCTTAACATACTATTGGAGCCTATTTTTCCTTATTAACTATTTAATATGGTCTGTCAAATCCCGACCCTCATTTCTGTCGTGCCTATGATTCTCATGAAAATGATGGTACTTTCCAGATCGCCTCTCCTGCTTGGTTGCAACCCTTTGAGGTGAATTTCTATATCGCTCTGTCCCTTGGGTTGCAAGATATATATTCTCTAGAGTATCATTTAGTGGCGTATAATCTTCCAATCTCATGTTCCTTGGGTGCTTTCCATTCTCATTCCGTCAACCGCTAAGGCCATGATTCCTCTTTTGTTTATAGATAAACTTCCCAACCTTGGCTACTATATTATGCGAGTTTTTCCTCCTTTCCTACGACATCACTCTGGATACTTCCGTCAACTGTCCATCATTAATTTCCCGTAGTCTAATTTGCCTCCTCTAAATGCAGGAACTAGTTAGCTTTGCGATGGAATTTTTCTATGGTTGTTGGTTGTTTCATCTTTAGCCATCTTTAGAAATCCATATCTAGGTGGATACCAAGGACTAAAGAAATGGATACAAGGTCTTCACTCGGGTTACTAACTTTAATTATAGCAACATTCAATCAATTCAAAAAACATTTTAGCATTTCCTTAGGCCCTTGAGATAAGCTCGACAGGGAAGTAACGTACTTAGGTCATGCAACATGAAGCCGAAACTGCTCTAGAATTTTTTTTAGCCAACTCGTCGAAATTAGATATGAATCTCGACACAAGCCCAGTGAACCACATCAACATAACACCCTTTAGAAAAATGGGAAAGGACCCATACAGAAGAGCATCTATTGCTCTGACACAATCCATATGCCACACTTGAATAAGTGCTGGCTAGGATCGATTATCTCATTATATGACGGCAAGGACGACATTGTGAATTTTCTGGGATACTCTTTCCTAAGAATTTTATTCGTAAACAAAGTGCTTCTTTGCATGGAACTCTTATCCTTGTTCTTTCTTTTTTTGCTTTCCTCTATCAACCACTTTACCATATCAGCTACATATTCCTTGCTGGCGAAATAATCCAAAGATTGATTACCAAGGGCTGCACTTAGTGTTTGGCTCTGCAAATAATCTCGGCTTGCCTATTATGCCTAAATTCTCTAGTCTCTGGGAGAACCACTCCTCCGGTATTCCATTGGTGTGGGGTTGGTTTTACTGCAATTACTTGAGCTCTGTCTCTATTAGCACCAATATCTGGTTCAAAACCATCATCGTCAAGCTGCAAGTCCCACCATTGCATCCACTTACTGTCCTGCATTTCCTTCATTATTCCTCTCGTTATTGAGAGAAATCCTCTCGGTACTGGTTGGTCTTCTTATGGGGGAAACTTTTGCTTCCTCTTGTAAGTCCTTCAGTCATTCCGGTAGCTCTTTCCTTTTGCTTTTGCTTTCCATTCCTTTTTTGGCCAGAAACAAAGGATCTTTCTTGCACTAATCCAAGTGAAGTTTCTCTTCTAGTTCTTCTAATTCTTAGTGGTTATAGGGTTAGCAAAACATCCATCATGTACATAGCTTTTTAACTATCCACTATCTTCTAGTTTGACTCCTACAACATCTTATCAAGCTCCCTCTGGTAACCACTTCCTACTTAGCAGATGATCCTGGTATCTCCTACTGGTTACTAGCTTCAATCTGATGAGTATTACCTTTCACTACCACTATAGACCAGTTAGATTGGTTAGATCTCTTGAGTGCCATTTTTATCATCAAATTTCCATTTTTTTCAAAGCTAAAGCTATTATTTAAGTTCTCATCAATAGATCTCTCAAAATCCAAAATAGAAAGCAAGATATTATTACTGAGTTCAACTCTCAATGAAAGCACCAAAATATTGACACTAAAAATGGATCAACACCCAAATATGACCTATTGTAGGATTAGATCTCGTAAAATAGCAAGAAAAATGCATAAAAGTAGGGAGAGATAAGATTTTTATAGTGGTTCAGCAATCTCTAGCCTATGTCCACTTTATATTTTTATTTATTATGGATAGAGAGATTTAGAGTAACTACTAGAAACGATTGTCAGGTTCCTAGGCTTAAAACTACCAATAGTATCTGCCTAGGTGACTATTGTAAGGGAGAGATGGTGGATGAAGAAGAACCTGAATCTAAAGTGGAGGGGAAGATCCTTGTTTGGTTTCCACAGGGATAGTATTTATATAGAAACTAATCTTCTAGTCTACAAGGTCGAGTTGTACAAGGTGCGGATACAAGCTCAGAAGTATAGGTAAGGACACATGGGCACAAAATGTAATATAGACCTTGCAGTACCGAGAGGTTTGTATTAGCGGAAACTAGTTTCTTCTCACTTGCTTTGCTCTTTTATCACTCGTTCAATGGATTCCCAACTTTTCCATGGAAGTTAAGTCGTACCTGACGGTTTCCTCGATATTGCTTATCCTTTCCTACTTTTTTCGCTTTCTTCTCATCAATCCTAAGAATTTCGTATCTATTCTCTAAGAAAAGCACTTGATGTCGATTACTTGAAGTAGTACTTCAAGCACAAGAGGGTTAAGTCCAAAGGGCAAAAAAAAGATCTTAATACTGAGAAGACCTCTCCGTAATGAGTTGTTTCCTTATTGGACTTGCAAGTCTTTAAGCTCCATCCTCGAGTCCTTATAAATGTTTTTCCAGGTTCTTGAGTAATTTCTCCTTTGTTCTATCATTCTAACTTCCGGCTGAAATCTGCTTGGTTAAAAACGTGGTTAAGAGGATCTACTTGTACATCTTCAAGATCGTCTACTGACTTCAATTCTCTCCTTGTAGCCCCTAATCTTAGGTCTATTTTGTTGTCTTCTTTCACTTTCGGTAGGGAGGAAGTGGAGGAAATCTGCTTTTGAGCTTCTTAAGAAAAATACCATGCCTGGTTCTAGTTATGTTCGTCAGTGGCGATCATATGCATATACCCCCTCTTTTCTTTCTTACTAATGTTGTGGTCGTAGAATGACTTGTTTCAAAATCAGCTATGGTACTTCGTACCGATGCAGTTCTAGGAACTGGCTTGATTTCCTTTGTACTACTATTATCACGGATATTAGAAAAGACAAAAGAGTAGTTTTGAAAAAATTTATTGCTAAAGCTAAGGTTTAGCATCGTATAATTTCCTAGCTAACAATTTTTCTCCTTTTGTCGATCCTATCCCAGTAGGAGTTTGAACTTCATGAGAAGATCTTTTCGTCAAATAACAACACCTAAGTCTATTAATCTGGGTCTTCCCAGGATTGCATTATATGACTAAGAAGATAGCATAAAATGATTACTAAATGAGCGTAGTTCTGGCAATGACATGTAGGTATGCTACTCTGATAGGGGTGGTTATGGTATTATTGAATCCGTAGATCGGCTCGGGACCTTGCTTCAATATCTCCACTAGAAGCATCCTTTAGTTGAATGTAAATCTAAAGATGACATTAACAGAACTGCCAGAATCCACAAAAAATATTCTTCAATGTGCAGTTCGAGATTAGCATCGTGATATTGATCGAATCATAATGCAAATAACTTCAGTGGCATCAAAAACTGTAAAGACTATATCATGTGTCGGCTTCTGTTTAACATGAAAAATGGGTCATATGCTCTACTTAGTCCTCTTGCCGATACCACTCTTGTGATTTCATACTTGTTCCTGCCGGGTGTGGTCTCCATGAATTGAGGCTATAAGGTTAGAAGGATTTCTATTAAGTTTTCACTCGGGTCCGGCATGAGGTTTCCTATTCTCTCTCCATTTTTCCTTCGATAAATTGCCTAAGTAACCTTTCTAAATTAGTCTCTCTATATCATTTTTCAGGTGTTGACAGTTATCAATATGGCGACCATTTTCCCTATGGAAGTGGTAGTATGTCTCCCCCTTTATTCTACTCTATCTTTTCCCTTTGTTGGATACATTATAAGCTAACTCAGTCCTGATCATCTCATATATTTTCCTAAGAGTGTGAGTGAGGAGAATTTTTTTCTATGAGGTTAAATTCCCTTTGTGGCTTTGCGGGCGTGTGATAGCCCTCTATCTTATTTTTCTTCTCATTATTTGGGGGGAAGCTCTCCCACGCTGTGTTTTGGACTCGGCCTCTTCTATCCTAATGTGGACGCTTGCTCGTTTATAGAAGGATTTCAAGCTATGACCTGCCTTCATACTATTCTTCTCCCATATGGAAGTATCCTTTATTATCCCGGCATGTGCTACCATTAACAATGCCTCTTTACAAGTTACATCGATTCAGAGTGCTTTAGATTTGATACATTTGATTAAGTTTCATAAAATCTCATTTTCGTCCAACTTTATATAGGACATGGTATTTATATTTGGGGAGCCTTCTCTCCTCAAGTTAAACCGTACTACAAAATCTACGGATAATTACCGCTAAGAACGGACCTTCCTTGGTCTGTATCTTCAAAACCATCTGGTGGCTACACCAACCAGATAGATTGGGGAAAGTTTGCACTCTTCCATCCTCCCTACTTTCAAGATATTCATATAATACTCAAAGGTGCAAATATGGTCATCAGGGTTTGTGACTCCATCAAATTTATCAATCGACGAGGGCTTTAAAATTGTTGGGAAAATTTTCTTCTCTGATGGTTAAACTAAATGGGGAGGAACCTTCCTCCATAACTTCTTCTTTGTTATTTCGCCAACAAGGTTTTGCCGGCTGCTCTACACGAGCCTTCAACTGACAGATCTCATCTTCTCTAGGATCTATTTTGGATGAACCATCCTTGTAGGGTGAAGTGGCATCATCATCAAAGGGAGCAGTTCATGGCTAATTTTTTGATAATAGTGGGTTGATGTTGGCGGTCTATGATTTGATCTGAGGATTGATCTATATTTTACCTTCGAATCGGTTTTTGGGCCAGTTTCACCATTCTCATCTCTGAGAGTTAAATTATCACTTTCACATAGCATAGCAAGCGCAGTCGGTAAGTAATGGCAGAGAGCCATGGATAGTTGATGGGAGATAGGCCTAAGAGCTGTATGTTGGGCCATGGATCTATCTAACCCCTCTATGTGTTGGTTCATTTGGGTTGTGAAAGCCTAAAGAGCTGCTAGAACAGGATCTGGGTAGGTTATATAGAGGCACCAACCATAAATTGGATTATGGAGTTTGCAATAGCTTGTTAGACATCTTTGAGGTAAGGTAAAGTTGTTCTTGGGGAGAGGGAGTAGCGGAATATATGGGATTCGTGGTATTGTAATGATATGTAAACAAATTGTAGGTAAATTCTGTTGGAGAGGTAAATTGGGCCCTCCATCTAGAGAAAAATATGTCAACGAGATTTTCGTCTGTCAAAAACACCCAAATATTTTTTACGAACTAATCATGATGCTGAGCATTTTCATGACTATGAATCAACAAAATTAAGTATTACTAATCTTGCCTTTAAGTGGAGCAATTATTATTTTTTTAATGCTTACATAATTATGAGAAAAGACATCCAAAATATTGGTTTGTTAAAGCGTTTCTATCTTGATTTTATCACCAATAGATTTGAATACTAAAATAAAGTAATGAAAATAGAAAGAATATAGAAAATTTATATGGTTCGAATGT
Organism: Allium cepa; assembly: GCA_030765085.1. NCBI lineage: Eukaryota > Viridiplantae > Streptophyta > Magnoliopsida > Asparagales > Amaryllidaceae > Allium > Allium cepa. Next base: position 623,556,820 of record CM060928.1, read on the forward strand.
TAAGAAATCCTACGTCCACTGGTAAAATGTCTATTCTCCTCTCTTGATTTCTTAGTATAAGAAAAAAAATGGAACAGATGATACGGATTCTAGATCCAAAAAATAGTAAAGAAAAATTCTCTCATTTTCTTGTTATATTATCCTATTCATTTATCGTACATAAGGATTCACATGGATTGCCAACGTCATCTTTCGCTCTCTTGATTTCTATCTTTGAATCATGCCATGTGTCGAGCATCCATTTTACTTATTTGACATGCATGGATTGCTAAAGTGGCCTTCCATGGGAAATTATGATTTAAGCTGTTGGATTTTGAAATTTGGTGGAAAGCTTGAAATTGAAGCGGGAATGTTTAAAATTGAGGTGTGAAAACCCAAATTTGAATAGATTGTGCATTTTCAATTCCGCAAAGCAACATGCCTATGAGCTGCAACGTCCAGCTGAAGTTATAATAAGGAACTGACTCTCTTTTTCGAGAGAGCTATACCAATATCAGTACTCTGAAACATCATTGTACTTTGTTGGAAATTGTGCCTTCTTTATGCCTTGGGTAGTGATGCCACATAGCCTTTGAACTATGCCAACACTTTTGCACATATACCTCACTATCCTATCCATGTTATTTACATAGTGTTTGGTTAGTTAGAGTTGAGTTTGAGTTGCATGGCTTAGTTGGAGAGGCTGGGCTACTATTTTGAAAGGCGATTGCCTTGCATGTCCTTGTTCTGAACTGCTCTCTCCATTAGAGAATTGCGCCCTTGCCTTTGTCTCTTAGTTGGGTTTAATAATTTTGAGAATTAAGTTGTTCTCTCTTGGTTTTACTTTGAGAAGTGAGGTCTGGCTCTTAATTGCGATGAAATATTTTCCCATCACCTCATCCATAAAGTCTTTCATGTTTATGGATAATATTTTCTGAGGATTGCGGCGTTGTTCTATCACATCAAGATGGCGGTGCATTCCTTATAGCTTTTTGACATTGCATCGTGAAGCAGACCTGCCACATTAGATATTAATTTAAAATTGTGGTGCATCTCCATTTGCATATAATCGCTTAAGGAGGTGTGTTGTGGTTTCGTAATCTTGGGACAACTTTATGGGATCGTAACACAACTTTCATATTTGGTACTTGAAAACTATGTCGTAGTGCTACGTGTTGAAGTGAGTGTGAAGGTTGCAAATTGGTTCTTGCATTTTATAGTTGTTTCAGGCTATAGCATCAAAGCTACGCTCAATGGGTAAGTGTAGTCTTTATATTTTTTCGTCGCTCAAGGACTTTGGGCGTAGTATTATCTGGATTTTGCTTCTTCTTCCTTTCTTTATTTTGACTCCTATTATGGGAGCAGTTTGTTCAGGTTCGGTGCTGTTATTTTCACTTTGTCAAAATTTGGAAAATATGGGTGTTGCACTATTTTATAGATCGAGGAGTAGAGCGGAGAGTTTTCATTTGTTTAAAGTAAACTTATAAGACCAAAGTTGATCATTTATAATCTTATTATCATTTATATTTTTTTTATCATTTTGTGTCAAGAATCGATCATTTTACTCACATCCTATCATTTTATTTGTCTTTTTAAATTTTTTTCATTTCTATCATTTAGTACCATTTTTCTACCAATTTAAATAATATGATCAAAAATTTAAAAACTACTCTAGAGCAGTTTGGACATTCATGCATGCACATAGATATATTCATAACAATTAATCAACAAACCTAACCTTACTATCTTTGAAACTGTATGTTCATCTAACATTTATTTGAATTTATCCATTTAATATGTAGCAACACCCAAGCCAATCCATTGAAACCTAACAGTTATACCAACTCCAACTCGAAAACACCTACTTTAACACTTTAAGCACCAATATCGCCTCCTAATGACATCAATCATCAGTTAGAACTATCTTTGTTGTTGATGGCATATTAATCTAGCCTCGAACATTCATTACCAATATGTTGTGTGCGTGTGTGTGTATTAGAATTCACCATATTTTCTTACCCGATCTAAGCTTTAAAACATCAAAATTAACTCCAAATACATATTAGGGACATCTAGTCTATTCTAAGATCATTACTTAAATGTAGATTGACAAATTTAACTAAATTGTGCATTAAATCATCAAACAACATCAAATAAGTCCAAAGATTAATAGTTCTACATTATCAACATGTATTAGCAAAAAAATTAATCATATTGTTATTAGGAGATGATCTTAATGAGATTTAATGTACTTATCATTGTGTATAGCGAAACAACTAAGCATGCATTTTTCATCTAGAAATCTTGGTTATCTCCTTCATTTTGCTTATTTTTATTATTTTACATTTTAGTTATTTTTGCAAAAAGGGGACAAATGCCTCCAATAAATTTATAACAGTGAATTCGTTATAAATAGAGTGCAAAAGAAAAAAGTTCATAGATTCATAGTGATTCAGCCATAATACGCATACATCCATTATTAATTTTTATTCCCTTGTTATATTTTAATCTTTCAAGTATATAGATGTGAAGTAAAAGGAATTATTGCTAAATATTTAGATCCAAAATCTCTTTTCAGTTACTCCTATTTGGTAGAATCTAGAGGCTTCGAAAAGCCTTTTCAATGGCTGCTAGAAGCTTGGATATTTATAGTAACGTGGACAGGAGATCATTCCGATAAATTAGGAAAGTTTCCCTTTATTACTTTCTTAGTTTGATTATTTTCTTATATAGAAGGTATGATTAAGAATTTTAATATGTACTAAGAATTCATTAGAGAATCTGCCTGATAGATGTTGATCTGGTGGATGGATGGATGTGGTCGCCTTCTTGACCAGTTCCAATGGTGTATTGCCTTTGTTCAGCATATTCCATTCCCTCATGTTTGGCTTTATACTTGTACCAGGCAAGATATCTCGTTTGGTACTTATGCTACCAAACAAGGATTCCTATTCGATGGTGATTTGCATTGAAGAAGAACTCTTATTCGTCACATTGCCTACCAAACATCAATTTCTATTTGGTGATATGGGCTTCCGAACAGGAACTCCTATTCGATGACATGGTTTACCAGGAAGGAATTCCTGCTTGGTATATTTTCACTACCAGACAACTTAGCATTGGACCATTGAACAGAATGCGCTTTTGCTTAATCTGGGAAGAACAAATTGTATGGTTATCGGGCCGATCATAGGTATAAAATGCATGCTTTATTCTCCCCAATCCATTCCATCAATCTTCTAATGTCTTCCTTTGCTTCATCTTTGATCCATCACCTTGTGCTTAAACCTCGAAAGCTCATATGCCCATAACACTTGCTCAGCAAAGCTTGGTCTACAGAATATGGAGCAATCTTCGTTTAGTGCCATCAATGTGTATCGTCGTATCCATACTAGTTTGGCATATTTGGTTCGGTGCCAAATATACGTATGTTATTCTCTATGTTTGACATTTTAAATTAGGTGTTAAATTGCTAGACAAAAACTCTTTATCGGTAATTGCCAGACTAAAACTCTCATTCTCATGTTTATTCGACATCAAACATACCTACTTGCCTATATAAAGGCCCTACTTCCTTCTAACAGAAGACCTTCCCATATTTTCCATCCCTTCCTTCTTTTTATGCCTTTTTGTCTCCTGAATTTCTTTCTGGTACCGATTCTGTTTCAAGAATTTCCAAATCATTGTAATCATCAGTTTCTATCCCCAATCTACTACAATAAGTCGTCCATCATTAATTTAATCATCCATGACGTTAACTTGATTGTTGTACATCATGTCTACTTGGCATAATGTTGGGGTTATGGTTTTCTCTTTCGACCCTTATTAGGAAATAGGGTTTGGGGCACATATATGAAAGGGTGATTTCGAGCCATAACAGCATGATCCTAAAGTGGTTTTGAATCAAAGGGAATTAGAGTTCCCAACTTGGGTTCTTCTGTTCTGCTTGTTTGGCTACCAAATAGGAACAAATGCTAGTAGGATGTCAAACATGCTTTAGCCATGTACGCTGAACTCTATCAGATATTCCATATTTCTATATATTTTCATGGATTACCTACCATTTATGACTTGGTCATTTAACAAAACTCTATGTAGGCTAGCCAGGGAATGAGGTAATCATGTCCTTTAGTCAGGATTTACTTTTCCTAGAAGTCTAGACCAATGGTGCTTAACAATTTGCTATATCTTCCATTGCACATGTGCATATACACAGAAGATATCTTCCATTGAGATGGCTTATTGCGTCAGAAAGGTATGTTGGACCACCGCAAGACTCACTCGTCGACTGCTTCTGGAGTCCATGCTCCATATTTTTCTGCTTCCGCGGATTCTGCGCCTTTGGGGCGCTAGACTAACCAAACTAGTTCTACTCGTTCTCTGGTGTATGGGATGGACCATCACAATTGTTAATGAATCCTATTAAATTCTTAGCTTCTACTCTAACCACCAGGCAGTTGGATAAAATTGCGGTTACTCATGGCTTTCTAAGGATGACATTCTCATGCCTGATTCCAAACAGTAGGCTCATGCTCCATTGGAAGGATACATGGCATATTCAAGGTATATCACTGCATGGCTAGGGTTCCACCCACTCTTTGTAACAACCCGCATATTTATCGATCGTATATTTAAATATTTTATTTAAATATTTCATCGTTGGTAGGATTATTGTCCGAAAACCTACTTTTAGCAACCAGTTGAATTGGGACTCGAGACCACTTCCATTGAGTTCAAAATGTCGTTTGCAACCTTTTTGAGTATAAGCTTCGATATGTTTGGAGTAAGTTGAATTTTGCTACCTTTTCACTTAGGGCTTTGGGTTGGGTTCAGCCCACTAGCTTAATACCCCAAACTGAAACCACTTCTGCCCATTCACTCTCACTTCCTCCTCTTTTCAGTTCTAAAGAAAAAATGGTGGAAGAGAATGGGAAATAGAAATCCAAAACCCTAGTTCATTTGCAAAATCCAAGATCTAGCTCCAAATTCTAAGAGAACCCATTGGTAAGCATCCTCTTCATCTTCTCCAACTCTTTCTCCATTCCATTTCAGAAATTCCTAAACCTAACATAGGAAATATTTTACTTGTAAGCTTAAATTGAAGCTTCTTGAGTTGTTATTGAAGAGGAATTGATCTTAGCTTGTTTTAAAAGCTTATCCTTCATTGATTTGGGTTCAAGGGTGAGATTTTTATCTTACATCTTAGTCTATAATTATCTTCGATTGTTAGGTATGAATTCCTAACACTTATTCTTGTGCAATTGATTTTGGTTTGGATTGATTTGGTGTATATTCCAATTTTTGGTGTTTTGAAATCAAAATCTATGAAAATTCTTTTATGGATATTTGGACATTGATATTTGAGGCATATCGAAGAGCCGTTAAGGCTGGGTTGTCGCTTGGCGTAAATCCTTAGTCGTTGTCGCTCGATCGATCGCTTCCGGTATCCATTTGGCCATTTTTTTGGCCTAGGTTCAGGGAATGCCCTGAACCCACGTTTCAGACGTCTGAAATGTTGGATTCAGACGTCTGAATATTATTCTGGGAAGATTTGAATTCCCAGATTTCAGACGTCTGAATTAGTTTGTTTTGGACCAGAAAGGAAATAGGCTAAAAATTGCCTATTTCAGATGTCTGAAATATACTCTGGAAAACTTTTGGTTTTCCAGATTCAGACGTCTGAATCCTTGACTTCAGACGTCAGAATCTGTACTTTTTGCCTATATTGCCTATTTTGTTTGAATTTCCAACTTTAATCGATTAGTGTTGGTTCCCCTTTGTTATTATCACTTATTACCGACTTTGATGACATTTTCTTCGTGATTTTTGGGAATATCCATTTTGATGGATTCGGTATCGATTTCTTTGGATTTTATTCACGTCTTTGAATGTGAATTTTTATGATTGATTGTTTCTACAATAACTTCTATGATTTGTCACTTTAAAAATATAAAGGTTTTCAATACTAGTAGTAAATATCAAAACTCTTTCATCAAAACGATTTCAACTCTATTTTCAATAACAAAGCTTTTTCTTAAACCGTTTTCCAATCTACTAGTACATACAAACCTTTACCTCACTCGTGTGAGAAATCTAATTAAACGGCTTAGTAAAACAAGTGGTATGAAACGCTTGCGTTTATTTCGTCGGTTAATTCTTGGACTTGTTCGATTGAAACTCTTGTGACAATTTTTTAGTGAAGATCTACAATTTGTTCGTAAATATTTAAGTTAAGCTAGTGGTTATGGGACATGAAGCTAAGCTCATATATTTACTTGCTTACTGTAATTGACACTTCACTTTGATCATGACGATCATTTTGTGATTTAGACTAGCAGTGTGCGATGTCTCTTTGTCCACGTCGAGGACGATACTTCATTTTGTGGGGCTACGGCTCGTTTGGAGGAGCTTCGGCTCGTTTGGAGGAGCTTCGGCTCGTTTGGAGGAGCTTCGGCTCGTTTGGAGGAGCTTCGGCTCGTTTTGCGATACACGTGTTGGGAGTTTTCATGCTCCCGTTTTTGTGATAGGCCTCTTTCCCCCTTTTATGATTTCTGAATTTCGTGTGTTGATTTCTGGAAATTTTATGCTTCACCAATTTTAGTGATTTTCATTGATATGATTTATCAATTTTTGTGCATTGGTGAATTCGTGTGTCATTGACTTGCTGTGAATACAAGTTTTAGGTATGAAACCCTTTTTGGGTCTTTGAGAAGATTCTTGTGATATTGATTAATCGCATGTTGATTTTCAATTACATACTTATAGTAGTATGCCATTATGGTTATCATATGTTTATGCCATATCTCTTATTCTATATCATTTCATCTGATATTTATAGCTAGACTGATCCGTTTATTATTTTCTCATAAATAGTACTCGGGTCAGACCGAGATGTTACAGGTGCTTCTGCTTGACTCCTTATCGGACCATCATCTGATCTTTTGGCTAACTACACTAGTTTAGTAGTTTTTGGTTGTATACATTTGAGATTTAGACTCCTTGATGTATACGTATTCTTTTGCCTAGCACTTGTATCTATTCTTTTTGATATTGTGGATCTTGTTTGACCACTACTCTGATGTACACTTTCATGTGTTATATTCATATCTATTTCCGCCTTTGTGATATGAATTATCTGTGACTGATTTGTTTTATGTTTATTTCTATATATTTTTTCGAAGATTACATATAGCCACTGTGTAGTAGCTTTGAGTTTGTGTCGGTATGTCGGATTTCCTCTAGATGAAAAGCTATATTTTTATCTGGCATATCGGTACTGGCACATAGCAATTATACAGATGGTCGCTCCTCAACAGCCTTATTCTCCGCGCTAGTTGACGGCATTACCCCGTAGTGTCCTTGGCTAGCGTGGGTATAGAGGAGGGGCGTCACAGCTTGGTATCAGAGCCAAACTTCGGAACAATGTAGAATAATCTAGCAAGGATCATGTCCTAAGTCTTTCTTAGGAGTTGTGCCTTAGGATTTAATTCGAGTCGTCGTACCGATTCATCCTATTTTCTTTATGATTCCTTGTTTTATCTATCAATATTGCTTGATATTCATTTTGTGAATAACCTTCTTCTTCTTCCTTTTTTCTTTCTTAAGGAAGAGAAATGGTTAGACCTGGTCATCCCAGTGCCGGTCAATCTAGTGCTACTCCCCAAGATGAAGTTTTTATGTCTGCCCAGCAGCTTCTTGATCTAGTAAAGAACGCTCAAGCAGTCAATCCCAATCCAGAGCCTACTCATCCTAGATCTGGTTTTGCACGCTTGTGCAGAGACTATACCGATTTGGGTGGAAGGCCATTCAAAGGATCCGAGAGTGTTATAGAAATTCAGGCTTGGCTCAAATCATGCGATCGTATCTTTTCTCGCATGAACCTTATTGATCTACATCGAGTCCAAGTGGCTTCTAGCATGCCCCAAGAAAGAGCATTAGATTGGTATGAGCTTTTAATTTCTGAAATCGTTGAAGCGGATCTCACTTGGGAGCAATTCCGAGAAAGATTCGAATTGAAATTCGTGCCGGAGGCTGAAAAAGTAACTTTAGCACGGCGTTTTATTGACCTTGCTCAAGGTAAATCTTCTGTGACTGACTATGTCGCATCTTTCGAATCTCTGTCCAAATACGGGGTTGAGTACATTAATACCCCATTGAAGAAAAATCAGAGATTTGTCTATGGCTTGAATAAGAATCTTAAGAAGCCATTACTTTTGAAACAAGAAGTTTCTTTTGATCAGCTTATTGATATCGCTCTTCGTCTTGAAGAGGCCGATAAAGAGTGTGATGTTGAAGTTGTGGGTGCCAAACAAAACTTCAACAACAACATGAAGAGGCCAATTAAATTCAAAGGCCCATTCCCAACAAGAGAGGGAGGCAAGAAGCTTCGGAAGCAAAGACTCCAATCCCTAATCGTGGAGAATGCTACAATTGTGGTTCTAAGGACCACTATATAAATAAGTGTCCTAGACCTATCTCTTGCCGTTATTGCAAAGGTGCAGACCATTATATGTCTTCATGTCCCAAACTTCAAAGAAAGAGAGAGAGGGACCTAAACAACACTTCTCTCGGTGAAGGTATTTTTCACTCAATCCTTGATGGCATTGTTTTATTTCGTGATCTTCTTATTTGAGTTCTTTTTGATATGGGTTCCATCTCACTATTTTATATCAAAAGAACTTATGATTCTTTTTCTTTGAAAATATTTTGGGCTTGATGACTTCTTTGAGAGTTGCGAATCTGGATGGTAGGTGCGCAACACTCAATTTTCTTTTTATTGATGTCGAAATTATTTTATGTTATTTTTCTGTCCGAGCCGATTTTTACTTAGGCTTCGGAATCATTTTTGGAAAGGATTGGCTTATTGCGAAACCCATATCCTATTTTCTGTAAGAACTAATCATCTTCGACAATTTCAATCTGTTAAGAAGATTTCTATTTTTCTTTGTGATTCCGATTTCAAATTTTTGGTGGCAACGATTTTTATTCTTTAAACCCTCATGATGAGGAAAGTTTTATTTCTCTCATCTAAATAGTTTGTGAAATTTTCCGGTTTATTTGGACTTGTCTTAGGATTATCACCTAAGCAATATCTTGTGTGGTGATAAGGTCTTCTCAGCTCGACTTTGCCACCGATTTTCATTTGGCTACGAGTTGCGTGAGTTAGCATTCCACTTACGCACTCCGCACTCGTTATGATTCTTATGAATGAATTATTATGTCATTCAGTTTGCCCATCTTGTTTCATCCATTTTATAAATCGAGTATTCTATGAATATCTCGATGACATCATTCTTGTATTTATTGATTTTGGATGAAAATAGAAATTTAAAATTTTGCAAATCTTTTTCATAAGATTTATTTATAAGTACATTTGGATTTTGATCTTAAAACGAGCAGAGAATATTCTCAAAACTTTTAAGAGATATTTTCATCATATAGAAGATGATTTTGTGATTGTATTGCCCATTGACTGCTTTAAGAATTCTGGTCGATGCGCTTGATCAACGTTATCGATAGGAATTTCCTAAATGCTTTGATGAGACAATCAGACACGAAATATTGACTTGTAAGAATGTAAAATTTTCTAGAAAGATTATTACATAAAGGTAAATGTAATTTTTAAAGTTTTAGCTTTTTGGGAAAGAAGATTATTTAAAAGAACTCTTATTCTTGTGATTCCCGAGGGGAACCAAGACTTTATCTTTTGTACCAATGCTAACCGTATTGGTTTGGATGCCGTTCTCTTGCAAAAGAGAACATGCTGTCACTTGTGCTTCTAGATCATTATAGCCGATCGAGACTAGGTATGCCACTCGTGATCTAGTGTTCGCGGCTATTGTTTTTTCTTTTAGAGTTTGGCATCATCATTTTTGGGGGAGAAATTTGTTCTCCTCCTCGATCATAAATCTTTGGAATATTTATTTTCTCATAAGGAACTTCATGTTGACTCGAGTTCCTGGCATCTTATGATCTTGGTATTATTTTTATTCCCGGAAGGGAAATCGTGTTGCCAATGCGCTTTGTCGTAAGCAACAAGTGGTTGATTCTTTGATGATGTCTGAATGGAATTATCTTTTTATTAATTTCATCGGACATTTTGATATACTTCGTTTTGTTGAGCTTTATCTCATTCCTTTTATGGACTAGTGTCTGATGTTCTTTTATGGTGTTCGGTTCATTGGACGTACCGTTTTGTACTGCGTCGGTGCTCCGAATTATTTGAACTTTGGTTCATTGGATGTACCGTTTTTGTACTACGTCGGTGTTCCAAATTATTCAAGTTTCTAGTTTCTCGGGCGTACCGTTTCTGTACTACGCCGTTGCACCGGCTCAATTTTTTTGCTATCCTTGACGTTTTCCACGTCTTTTAACTATGGAAATGCTTTTAAGTTTCCGATTTTTATTCTTGAGCCTGGTGTTATAGTAGGGATTGAAGTTTCACCAGATTTGACTGATAAGAAACATACTCTCTTATGCTCTTTATGGTGAACTTCCTATTTCAAATTTCTTTTGTGTTGATATGCTTTTATGGTTGTTACTCTTTATTTTCTTCTTAAGTATTGCGAGGACGCAATTTCTTTAAGGAGGGGAGTCTGTAACAACCCGCATATTTACCGATCGTATATTTAAATATTTTATTTAAATATTTCATCGTTGGTCGGATTATTGTCCGAAAACCTACTTTTAGCAAACAGTTGAATTGGGACTCGAGACCACTTCCATTGAGTTCAAAATGTCGTTTGCAACCTTTTTGAGTATAAGCTTCGATATGTTTGGAGTAAGTTGAATTTTGCTACCTTTTCACTTAGGGCTTTGGGTTGGGTTCAGCCCACTAGCTTAATACCCCAAATTGAAACCACTTCTCCCCATTCACTCTCACTTCCTCCTCTTTTCAGTTCTAAAGCAAAAATGGTGGAAGATAATGGGAAATAGAAGTCCAAAACCCTAGTTCATTTGCAAAATCCAAGATCTAGCTCCAAATTCTAAGAGAACCCATTGGTAAGCATCCTCTTCATCTTCTCCAACTCTTTCTCCATTCCATTTCAGAAATTCCTAAACCTAACATAGGAAATATTTTACTTGTAAGCTTAGATTGAAGCTTCTTGAGTTGTTATTGAAGAGGAATTGATCTTAGCTTGTTTTAAAAGCTTCTCCTTCATTGATTTGGGTTCAAGGGTGAGATTTTTATCTCACATCTTAGTCTATAATTATCTTCGATTGTTAGGTATGAATTCCTAACACTTATTCTTGTGCAATTGATTTTGGTTTGGATTTATTTGGTGTATATTCCAATTTTTGATGTTTTGAAATCAAAATCTATGAAAATCTTTTTATGGATATTTGGACATTGATATTTGAGGCGTATCGAAGAGCCGTTAAGGCTGGGTTGTCGCTTGGCGTAAATCCTTAGTCGTTGTCGCTTGATCGATCGCTTTCGGTATCCATTTGGCCATTTTTTTTGCCTAGGTTCAGGGAATGCCCTGTACCCCAGTTTCAGACGTCTAAAACGTAGGATTCAGACGTCTGAATATTATTCTGGAAAGATTTGAATTCCCAGATTTAGACGTCTGAATCTATATTTCAGACGTCTGAATTAGTTTGTTTTGGACCAGAAAGGAAATAGGCTAAAAATTGCCTATTTCAGACGTCTGAAATATAGGGTTCAGACATCTGAAATATACTCTGGAAAACTTTTGGTTTTCCAAATTCAGACGTCTGAATCCTTGACTTCAGACGTCTGAATCTGCACATTTTGCCTATATTGCCTATTTTGTTTGAATTTCCAACTTTAATCGATTAGTGTTGATTCCCTTTTGTTATTATCACTTATTATCGATTTTGATGATATTTTCTTCGTGATTTTTGGGAATATCCATTTTGATGGATTCGGTATCGATTTCTTTGGATTTAATTCACATCTTTGAATGTGAATTTTTATGATTGATTGTTTCTACAATAACTTCTATGATTTGTCACTTTAAAAATATAAAGGTTTTCAATACTAGTAGTAAATATCAAAACTCTTTCATCAAAACGATTTCAACTCTATTTTCAATAACAAAGCTTTTTTCTTAAACCGTTTTCCAATCTACTAGTATATACAAACCTTTACCTCACTCGTATGAGAAATCTAATTAAACAGCGTAGTAAAACAAGTGGTATGAAACGCTTGTGTTTACTTCGACGGTTAATTCTTGGAATTGTTCGATTGAAATTCTTGTGACAATTTTCTAGTGGAGACCTACAATTTGTTCGTAAATATTTAAGTTAAGCTAGTGGTTATGGGACATGAAGCTAAGCTCATATATTTACTTGCTTACTGTAATTGACACTTCTCTTTGATCATGACGATCATTTTGTGATTTAGACTAGCAATGTGTGATGTCTCTTTGTCCACGTCGAGGACGATACTTCATTTTTTGGGGCTTCGGCTCGTTTGGGAAAGCTTCCGCTCGTTTGGAGGAGCTTCGGCTCGTTTGGAGGAGCTTCGGCTCGTTTGGTGGAGCTTCGTCTCGTTTGGTGGAGCTTCGGCTCGTTTGGAGGAGCTTCGGCTCGTTTTGCGATACACATGTTGGGAGTTTTCATGCTCCCGTTCTTGTGATAGGCCTCTTTCCCCCTTTTATGATTTCTGGATTTCGTGTGTTGATTTCTGGAAATTTTATGCTTCACCAATTTTAGTGATTTTCATTGATATGATTTATCAATTTTTGTGCATTGGTGAATTCATGTGTCATTGACTTGCTTTGAATACAAGTTTTGGGTATGAAACCCTTTTTGGGTCTTTGAGAAGATTCTTGTGATATTGATTAATCTCATGTTGATTTTCAATTACATACTTATAGTAGTATGCCATTATGTTTATCATATGTTTATGCCATATCTCTTATTCTATATCATGTCATCTGATATTTATAGCTAGACTGATCCGTTTATTATTTTCTTATAAATAATACTCGGGTCAGACCGAGATGTTACAGGTGCTTCTGTTTGACTCCTTATCGGACCATCATCTGATCTTTTGGCTAACTACTCTAGTTTAGTAGTTTTTGGTTGTATACATTTGAGATTTAGACTCCTTGATGTATACGTATTCTTTTGCCAAGAACTTGTATCTATTCTTTTTTATATTGTGGATCTTGTTTGACCACTACTCTGATGTACACTTTCATGTGTTATATTCATATCTATTTCCGCCTTTGTGATATGAATTATCGGTGACTGATTTGTGTAATGTTTATTTCTATATTTGTTTCCGAAGATTACATATAGCCACTGTGTAGTAGCTTTGAGTTTGTTTCGGTATGTCGAATTTCCTTTAGATGAAAAACTATATTTTTATCTGGCATATCGGTACTCGCACAAAGCAATTATACAGATGGTCGCTCCTTAACAGCCTTATTCTCCGCGCTAGTTGACGGCATTACCCCGTAGTGTCCTTGGCTAGCGTGGGTATATAGGTGGGGTGTCACGCTCTTCCTCAATGGATCACTAGCTCCCTTGTGTACTTGAAAATTTCCCCTTATAGTTGCAACCTAATGGTTGTGCTATTTTGATCTGCATCTATGGCATATTTAAGAGGGAGTTTTAGATTCCTACTACTTAGTGCCAGATTAAATTACTCTATGATATTAAGAGCAAGTAAAAGCCTCTCCTTTCATCTATCTCAAGGCAAGGAGCAGATTCAAACTAGTAGAGAATCTGTATTTTAAGTGCAGAATGTTTAAAAGAGAGTATTTCTTCATCCGGGATGATTCTCCATGCTTTCATAAATGGCATTCAGGATTAAGCCATCTTGCTTGTCCATTTCTTTCCATTCCTTTTTCCTAAATAACCTTATGTTAAGCACTAATTTCTCCCCTTTTGGCTTCTCCTTTAGGTTTGGTGAGAGCTACATCGGGAGATTACTTGGAGGACATGTTACAAAGACTCCAACAAGTCCCTCTGGAGTTTAGGGAGGTTTCTCATCTAGTCACGGATGATAATTTGAGAAAACTTAGGCTGTTGGCAGCCAAATATTTCGTCAAAAAAGGCAGGGCAACTTCCACCCGATTGATGAAATAAGCAAACCACCCTAGCCTACTCTCTCTTATGCAGACTTAAATTCAGATTTTCCTGGAGCTAGTCTGAGAGTTCGAGTAGATATGTCAGCGTTGGATCATGCTCTCTTCAGGATTGAATGCTACTAGGGCGAGATGATGTAACAACCTACCACAAAATGGGTCTAATTTTCGATCCAACAAAAAACCATTGAATCTTTTGACCCATTCCAAAGATGGCTATTGATTGGTAAAATTGATACAATAAATAATATACAGAGCTATCTATCTATGTTATCAGAATCTCACATTGGAAATGAAAAATAGGAAACAAGTACCCATTTTATAAAAATTCAAATTTCAAAAAATACAACATATTGTAACTACATGCACCCTACTCGTTTACAGTTCATTTAACCCTTTTTCCCCATTTTCCATCTCTAATCCCTTTTCACCCCTTTTGTTTACCCATACCTATCCTTCAATTTCTTTTTATTTAATTTCAATTTTATTGGCATAATATATCTTTTCATTCAAGAATGTTTTATCGCATTTATACTTCTTTATTTAATTCTTCGGGATTCCATGCGTTTTAATGCATTGCATCTATGTTTCTATCTTAAAAATGTTTACTGTAAATTTCCATATCTTATCCAAAAAGAAAGATTTGTGTGATGTTTGGAACTACAAGGAATTATCTTTTCATTATTTGAAATAGATAGTGCAAAATATATTAAATATCTCTATTTTTTACATCTCTTTCTTTTTAGGTGTATTCCTTGTCATTTCAAACAGTGCGCTTTTATTTATTTAAACTTGATAATGTATAAAAATTCACCTTGCAACATTCTAAATTCCAACGAATCAAAATACCACTTAAATCCCTAAAACCTTAATACAATTTCTTAATTTACATTCTTATTATTCACTCAAGTACTAATCTATTACAGTCTTATCTTAACGGATTCATGGTTTCGTATTTGTCAATAATGAACTTAGGAAATGTTGGTATGCTAAACAATTTCTAAGTTTACATTCCTATAACATGTAAATATAACAAGTTTACCAATACAGAATATGTAGGTAGGATTTTCCAATTTTATTTTCATATATATAGATTTATCCTACAGCTCAAATTTAATATTCAGGCATATAGGAATAAATTTGCAATGATATAATCAAATATTATATAAAAGCATATAATATTCCCACTCGCCTTTTAAGCATTTTAAATCTCCGGAGCTAACCCCTGTTATTCCTCTTCGACTCCATTTTCTCCCTACTTGGATATATATGTCGCAAGGATATGTAGACCTATTAGAAATCTGGATTAGAAGAGAGATTTAGATTTAATTCATATTCAAAATCCAGATCTATAATTTACCGGCTTTGATGATTTGGTTTGACCCTATTCGCATTCTCTATCATCTTCTACAATTCTCCAATTGTACGTATACATATAACTAGAATTAATTTAAGAATTTAGAAATTTATAGAGAAGAGAAAGTATAGAACTTCTGCATCCATTATAAAATTTGAGTTTGGAAGTAGGGTTCTATGTCTATATTTATTGGGGTTCAAACCATGTAAGCCATTCGATTAAATTGTTTTAAATCTAGCCCGTTTAGGCCAATATTCACTGTCCAAATTTACACGACATGGGTCGACCGCCCTTGCCTAGGGTCGACCACTATTGGTCAACCTAGGTGCTTCTTGGGTTGCCTGTTGTGTGCATTTATCGTTAATTTAATAACATGATGATTTTGTTAATTGTATTCTTCATTTAAAAGATTATGTTTTTTTAATTCCTTGTATTAGCTAATCATTATAATTTGTTTCCTCTTAATTACTTTCTTAAAATCCAAGCTACCGTTAAGTTTAACTATTTGTAATTAAGGTTGGATTGTTATTATTTGTTTCCTTAATTACACATATAATTTTTTCCGATTCGACAATTTCAAACATCAATAAATTTTTCATTCGAACTCCGATCGGCAAACGTTATATATGAAAATTAGTTAGAAAATTACCATAAACCCAATGATACAAGTTTCATAGCAAGATTCTGACATTTACAAAAGTTATGTTTTTCAGTGCTTACTATTTATTAATTAATTAATTTCTTTTAATTAATTAGCATAAAAATCGTGGGGCGTTATTCTCTCCGTTAAAAGAATTTCGTCCTTGAAATTCCTTAAGGGTTCGATCATGTAACATGACATACATACACTCTAAGCTAACAAATCAATTAGCGTGCAAACAATTTTGCAACAAACCGTGTACATGTGCTTGGTGTATCACAATACCTACAACATGTATACAAAGTGATTGTAATCGACACCTCTTATACAAATGCATTCTTTTAGACCAATTTCGAAAATATGACGCGAACATCCTAAATATACTGGCAATTCTATATGCATTCAACTTTTGAAAATTAAAAACTTATTTTTTCATCTAAATTTTCTCACTTCTATGATCGAGGCATGGTTCAACCAATTTTTCATCTGATTCCTACCATCCAAAATCCTAACACACGGTTGCTAACATCCAAATTTAGAAAAATCTAATTTTCTACGTCCATATTCTTATGATGGAAAAGGGTTTAGATGAAGAACTCCATAATTCCATTCTTCTCCTATGTGCCATTTTTCCACTATACCTTGAAACATTCTCGTTTGCCTCCAATCCTCTACCAAAATTTTGAAGAACAATCTACGTAAGTAAAATTTATCTTAAATTTTAAAATAGGGTTTATTTCAAAATCAAATTTTTGTTTATCTAACGATAAGGCATATAGGAAATGATTCCATATCTAAATAGTTTCCTTATCTCTAACCGTTTTTTATTTTACTGTCACTTTCGCATCATAGTAAAATATACTAATCAATCTGTAGACTATCTCCCATGCGAAGTATGTGGCATCTCTAAAATTTGAAAATTCCTTCTTTTTCTATCAAAAATATTTTTATATCATCTCTTAGATTATCGTTAAAAAGTTTAGGCTTTTAAAATTTTCATTATAAAAATTTTCATAACTTTCTACAAACATATGTTATTTTCTAAAACCAAGAATTTGAACGAAATTTTTCAAAAGTATATATATTATATATTTTCTTCAAAATAAATTATGCACACCTCATGAAATCAAGGTTTAGTCAACAGTCTAACTTCCTTAATAGACTTCTCCTTTTACGCGGTCAATTTTAAATTCCAAAACTTTTCCTTTTATTATAATAGCAACTAGCACAAAAGTTCAATTATAAATTTCAGCCTTTGAGATACATGTACATTGGCTTGTGGCTCAGCAATATCATTTCCCTATCCTTTGCTTGATGAAATTCATTTTCCCAAAAAGAAAATTTTTGAACCTTACAGTCTTATTTCATTTTTATTTTAGTAATTAAATAAATTTTCTCAATTTATTTCTTAACTTCCGATCTCTGTTATTTTCTTTTCTCTTGCATTAGTTGATTTTCTTTCTTGAAATTTCCTTGTCTTATTATTTTCCCATGACGTTGTGGTCTACATCGAAAATGCATAAAATGGATCATTCACATTACATCGTACAAGTTTTTACACCGTAATAAAGACAACTGATACTTACAACCCAACCTAAAAAGAACAACTGCTGGAAGATACCTTACAACATGAACTAACACTAACGATGTTGTAGCTCTATCATTTTTGACTTAAATTAAATGCACCTTTCTAACGCGCCATCCTTCTAAAACCCACATTTTAATTTTCCTTTATGGCTTCTGATCAATAAGGTCAATCCATTACATCCATTACCGCACCAAATTATGGAAGAAACTATGCATTCCTATACTGTAGTGGCTAGAACTACAAATACGAACAGTTTAAATAGCTCATTGGCATGCATTCCTATACTGTAGTGGCTAGAATTACAAATACGCACAGTTTAAATAACTCATTGGCAAATTTGCTTGGCAGAATAACTTTTTCCACCCTCTATTTTGCCTTCCTTAACTATGAGTCTAACAATATTATAATGACCCTGAATTTTAGACATTTGAATTTAGAATATTTAATTGATTTTAAATATTGAAAATTTGATTTTATAAGTTAAATAACTGAATTTCAAATATAACGATTTATTAGATAATTTAATTGCTGAATTTAATAATTCAAATTGTCCAGATAATTGAATATTGGGTTTTAAGTCGGATAAAAATAATTTAAGGCTTATTAAATTCCTATTAATAAAAATGAAGATAATAAGACTTTTAATTTGATTTAAAAGTGATTTACTCGATTTTGAAAATAACTCGTTTTAATTAACATATAAAAATAGCCTTCCAAGGCATTGTCCCGGATTTCGACAAAACCAATTTTATTGCATCCATAATAATTTATAATACGCCGTCAAATTTCATGTCGATCATAGGAATTGTTTGGTCGTGCAAGATCGAAATGCGTAAAATTTAATATCGAAAATTTAATATAATAATTAGGTTCAAAAAGTTATTTTCTGCGTATGATTGAATTAGGCCTCAAGACTAATTTCGTTCTGTTCGGAATATGGGTATAACATGTAGAACGACAGGCAACACGCCTCGATAAGAGTTTAAGATTTTTCGAATGTACGATACCAAATTTTATTAAATTAAATAATTTGACATTTAAGCCCATACTCATCACCATGCTTTACTGTACTTCCCATACCTTCCCAATGTTCCAGCCATATCTCCATGTTAAAATTTTACCGCCCTCTTATTTTATACACAGCAAGTTTAAAAAGACAGAAAAAAATATAGCTCTGGGATTAAAAAAAATTCCACTTCATTCAAAAATCAACAACCTCAAATTTGATCATAATTAGCTCAAGTGATCAACATGAAACATGTTGATAATCCTCCATGGTATTTTTTAAAATTGACAAATCAAGATTTCATTGAGAATCAAGCGAGTTATCGCCATTAAATAGCAAAGAAGGAAAATGTACACAAAACTTAAAAAAAAATATCTCGATCCGGGAAGAATTAATCGACGCCGTAAGCGTCGTTGAGTTCGAATCGGAGAGTAGTATTTTTGGTATAAGTTTAGCACGATTCCGTTTTGGTTATTGATGATGGTTGGAAAGTAGAGTTTGAGTTTGTCGGAGCAGTGGACATCGATAGGGGAAATGTAAGATGGCGTCGGGTTTGCGGAGGAGAGGCACTCGAATGACAGAGTTTTACGGAATTTCGGTGCCAAAATGCATTGTGACATTGAAGAACTTGATGCGTTTTAGAGGAATGGGTTTCGGGTGGGCGTCGTTTCGAGTGACCGAAGCTAGGGTAGTGGTGTGCAATTAGACGAGGAGGAGAAGGCGGACTTGTCGGTAGCTTCGGAGCAGAGGATGGTGGAGCTTATAGGCAGTGCACAATGTGCATGGTTTCATGTACTAGAAGGGGGAAGTGAATTTGGGGAAGAAGAAGAAGGGTGTAGATGTGGGTGTGGGCTTTGGTCCTTAGGTTTTGGTGAGTTAATGAAATTTGTTATTTAAATTAGTTAATTAAATGTTTAAAACTTTGAAACTTAGTAACTCTCGCATGCATGGTCGAATCGAGGTGTGGATTTTTACATTGCGCTCGTAATGATGAAAGCTTCGCGATGAAGCTAATTTGGATAAATTTGGAGACAGTTGAAATTTAGGCTAAAATTGGACGTCGTTCAATTTCAGCTCCAAACAGGAATGCCTCGGCAATAACAGAAAATTTCGGTG
The DNA here is from genome assembly GCA_030765085.1 of Allium cepa. Lineage (NCBI taxonomy): Eukaryota > Viridiplantae > Streptophyta > Magnoliopsida > Asparagales > Amaryllidaceae > Allium > Allium cepa. The sequence goes on from CM060928.1 coordinate 623,576,569, forward strand.
AGTTAAACTCACCTTTTTGGTTAATTAGTATGACATATGATTGATAAAAATTTCTAAATGATTGCTTGGATGAATTACTATATTACTAGTTGGGTTGGATGTATTTTTGCCTATTGGAGTGGATGAGACCGTTACGTTCTCGTGTAAGAGCGGATGACCCTTTGTATATGGATCCTGCCTCGAAGCGGTTGATTTATATTTTATGATTATATAACGTTTGTGATGTAGGAGGAAACAGATTGGAGGAATCCAATGGGATTCCTCGATATTATTGAGTAGTTTTAATAATATTTCTTTTATATGGATTATTGAATAATGAACAAGATTGTGGACATTGTGGTTATAACATCGTTATATGTTTGAAAATAAAACCTAGTAGTGATAGAAAATCAATATCGACATTGGTTAAGTGTTGGGTGGCTATTGGCCTCGAATTAGTATCTTAAAAATACTATAAATTGTCATTTATGTTGGAATTGGTTTTTGGAGACAAGAAACAATTTTTGAATTCGAAATTAGATTTCGAAAATATTTTGTTTTAAGGATTATCAATTTAATTATGTTAATATTATTTTAAAGTAATTTAATTTAATTTATATTATCTTAAAAGTATTTAATTATATTAAAATCATTTTAAAGTTATATAATTATGTTAATATTATTTTAAAGTTATTTACTATTTTAATATTGTTTCAAATTTATTTGTTCATATTTAATATTGCTATAAAGAAATTATCAAAAGGTTAATGAATTGAAAGGTTAATTAGTTCAAGAAAAATTATGGTTTTGAAATTATTAATAAGGATTATTAATAAGGTTTTGGAAATAAATTATTACTATTTATAACAAGGGTAAAGATTAATTTTTATTGCTTTTGTAATGATTAATTATGTTTTAAAATGCTTAAAATTAATAATATTTATTTATTTATTCATAATGTTTAATTTTAATAATTATTTTTATATATAATATGGTGTTATGAAGTAAAGATCTTTAGTTATTTGTAAATATGTTTGAGACCCATGAATAGAGTTGAAAGATTTGGTTTTTATAAAGGAGCGTATAAAATGGTTTAGAGATGTAAGGAAGATTATTTATAAATTGAAAAGTTTTATAAATGGTTAGATATTTGTAAACGGACATAAGAAATGAGTTTATAGATTTATAAAAGATGTTTTATAAATGGTTTCAAAAAGTTTTATAAAATGATTTATAAATGGTTTTAGAGAATTATATGGAGTTTATGAATGATCTTTGAATCAAATAAAAAGGGAATCTTTCTCAGTTTGTAAATATATTTATACAATTGAGATAAGTATATGGATATTTTCTAAGTATCGAAAATATAGAAATTGGTGGATTTATCTATGCAAAAGTATTCTTGTATAAGTAATTTACAAATGGTTTTATTTATGAAAGATTTATAAAACGAGGCTAGTGATTGCTTATATATTGAACCAAAGTTAGGTTTCCCTATAGAATAAATCCTTGATTAAATATTGTTATTCGATAGTTAAATAACCGGCCATCGGAATTGGTCCCAACGTAACTTTGAAAATATCTAGGAGAAACATGTGAGTTATATGGCATAGTCATCTCCGAAGATGTTATATTGTGCGTGTAAATCTCATTTCGTTGTCCTAGGACAATGATAAGAAAATCCATCCACTAACGGTTAGGAGGTGATCTCCAATCCTATGTTTGGCTGTTTGTTTTCTAAATAACAGTGATTAAGTTTACCGAGAATCATCGAAAAGTTGTTTCAAAGATACTGGGATATGATTTTCTCCCATTGGTTGGGTTAACGTGATAGGTTTACTCGCTTTATTTTTGGTGGCGAGCAAGAGACTTTCCCCCCTACATACCCCGGAGATGAAGTATAAGGCCTTGATGGGTTGGTTTCCTAGGTGCTTATAGTCACAAGGCTGGCCAAAAAAAGAAGTTTCGAGGTACCAGTGTTTGCCAAGGTAGGGCTGGGATGGTCGAAAAGCCTACTAGTCATCACCGCCGAATGGTTGAAAAGCCTACGGCCGTTACATTTGGTATCAGAGTGGAAGTTTAAGCGAGAACCTTGGCTTTGATGGGGAACTCATTAGAGATAGGGTTAGTAGCACCCTAGAATGAGTTTGAGTGTGTATACATATATATGAGCGCATATTTGTTAGTGATATTAAAAAATGTTTTATATTATATTGATTGATCTATTGAGTGGCTTATGGATTCGGGTTATGTAATAACCCGTATTTTGGAGTATCTATTAATTGATAATAATTGGGTTAATTAATAGAAATACTGAATTGTAAATTTAACAAATGAATATAATCTGAAATATTTATGTTGGATAAATATTTATTTGATCATATCTTAATATAATCACTTAAAATTAACAAAGTATTCCTTTTTTTTTAAAAGTAACGATGATTGTTTATATAAGTAAATTATTTAAATTAGACAAAATTGTTAATTTTCAAACCAATAATATTTATGTGTTATTTTAAGATAAACAGAGTTAAAAATAATAATAATAATAATAAATCTTAAATATATGTTATATTGATTTGATCAAAAACTAAGTTATGTATAAATAAATGTTTATATAAATTCATATGTAAATTTACAAAAATCTAAAGCTTACTTATATAAAATAAATACACAATATATTCATGTGAATATTACATAATTACTTATTCATAGCTTAAATAAATTTGTAAATAAGAAAATAACATTTGTAAATTATTAATTAAAAATTAAAAACACTTGTAAACTTTTTAATATATGTTAATGACAATTGTAAACAAGAGTGTATATGTGTAAGATAATTAGAACTTAAGGGGACAAGTGTCATTCTCTTGAAAATTTAATTTAAAATTTAATTGTAAAATAAAGACATGAGTTTAATCTTCATCTAAACTCTTTCTTCATCTCAATCAAAATGTAATACAAATCAAAAGATAAAAGGAAATAAAAAAATTACTTTCAAACCTGAAAACTGGAAAGTAGAATTAAATCTGCAAACCAAAGTTCTTCACAACATTTCAAAACTGCATCTTCAATCTGTAATGATAAGGGATGATCAAGATCAGTTTCTTCATTTTTAAAAAACAACAACAACATTTAAATCAAAGATTTTCAACAGCAAAGCCTTTTTTTCAAATCAAATTTTCAAAGCCTGGAAGAAGATTAAGAACCTGCCCTGTGCTCTGCTCATCAAATCAGAATTAATCCTGCAGCAATTCTTTAATTTGAAGTCATCAGAGTGAATATAGTTTCAAACATTCAAGTATTGTCCAGATCATAACATTTCAGTTTTCAGAAGTCTAAACTGCTCTGTTATCTTCAAACACAGGTGAATATTCCAACCTGATTTCCTTTGTTTATTTTTGAAATACCGTAAGTAAATATTTAAAAGGAAATCCTCTTGGTGCTAATATATTTGGATGGTGTAAATATGTTTGTTTGCATGGATGTTCAAATTTGAATCTGGGTTAAAAACTGCTGAGTATTGGGAGATGCCTGTATATGCAAGAATGTAGCTCTCTGTTAAAATTTTGGTTCAGGAATAATTAGAAATTTTTCTTTAGCTTCGAAATTATTATCTATTAGCCTTTGATCATTGAAAGGAAATAGATTGAAGCAGTGAAACCTTGGGTTAATGGGCAAATTCAAGTATTTATATTGAACAAATAACCTGTAAATTTAAGATTTACAGTATAATAAAAATCTAGATGAAAATCAATGTTAATAATTTCATTTCTGGATTATGGGATCTGATTCGCATATGGGAATCGTGAATTTTAAAATAAATTTTGTAATTTTAAACTAAGCATTTGTTGAAAAATCAATTTTTTTTCGAATTTGGGTTCTGATCAAATTGTCGTTGATCGGCGACAATTGGGTGGTCGGAAATTGGCATGGAGATAGCTGGGGAATGGTGGATCTCGGGAAAAATATAGGATTATTTTTCGGATGTCAGCGGTGGACGTGAGGCGACGATGTAGGGTTATTGGTCGAGATTTATCGATGAAGTTCCAGAAACCCATGCGTCACCGGAAGAGGATCGCGCTTGATCGGGTTGAGTGGGACTTATGCTGGAAGCCTAGGTGGAGGTCCAGACAAAGGATGGTGAACTCTGATGTTTGTTCCAGCTTTGGGAGGTTGGATTCAATTTTTTTGATTCGAGATTGGAATCATTATTCTGAGTGGATGATCGTGTAAGTAGGGTTAGTTGGCGGTTGTCTGTGATCGGAGAGATGACCGTAGGTGGTCGAAGCTCCGTGCATGTGCACGGTGCACTGCTGGTGTAGGCCTTGTTTATTTGGGGATGTTGTTGAACTCGGGTAAGGGCTCGGGGAAGATGCAGAATGGCTCGAGTTGGGTTTCGAATTTTTGCATGTGTAAATGTTTCCAGGTTCAAGTTCAAACTTTTTCTAATTGAAGGGGAGACACTCGGTCTGGACTTGAATATGCGTTGGGTTGGGCCGAAGTTTATATATATAACAGTTTAAAGTTTTTTTTTGTAAAAAAAAACAAGTTTTAAAGATTTTAAAACATAAATTAAATTTTCTTATAATTTTGTGTTTTAAATGCTTGATTTTAAGAATAGTGTATATTTTGCTTAGCTTGAAAATTTATTAAGTCAAGTTGAAAATAAAAATTAAGTAGTTTATTATAAGGTAAAATGTTTAAATTTATGTGTTAATCATAATTAAGAAATTGATTTAGGTAAATGGGTTATGTTAAAAATTACTTATTGTAATTTATAAAGTATAATTACTTAGTAAAGTGATTATTGAATAATCACTTAATGAGATTAATTGAGATTAATTAATGATGGGATTAATTTAAAGATTATTTGATGTAATTAATTAAAAGAATTAATTACTGGAAATGATTAAGGGACCATTAATAAGGAGATTAGTTAGAAGGGTAATTAATGAATGGTTAAGGTTAATTTATCTTTGTGGTAATTAAAGGTTAGTGAAATTGATGATTAAGGTTAACTAATTAAGGATAAATTAATAAATGAAATAATTACTTGATGGAAGTAATTAAGGATAAATTACTTAAGGGAAGTAAGTAAGTATGAATTGCTTAGTGTAATTAATTAAAGAATTGATTAATTAAAGGAATTAATTAAGGATTTGTTAATTTATGAGTTTGGTTAATTGAGGATAATTAATCAATGTAAGTGGTTATAAGGTAATTAATTGAATAATTATTTAAGTATCATTGTGATTAATGTGATGGGTAAAGGTTAATTAATTTATGTAATTAATTAAGAGTTAATTTTCTTATTGTAAGGAAAGGATGATTAGTCAAAGGTGATTAAGGATTTATCAATAAATTAAAGGTTGATTAACTGTTTAATCAACTGGTGATTAAGGATTAATTAAATCGTAATTAAGGTTATTAATCAATAGTTGATGGTTAATCTATCAGTTAATTAGAGGATAATTAATTGAATTAAAGCAATTAAGGATTGATTACTTATATTAAAGGAGATTAATTAATAATTGTGGTTTATTAATTGATAATTAAAGGATAATTAATCTATGATTAGAGATTAATTGATTGATTGATAAGGTAATCAAGGAGCGATGAATTAATTAAATGATTGTAATTAATTAATGGTTAATTAAGCAGGATTAGATGATTAATTATGATATGAATTGATAATGCTTGCTTATGGATGATTATCTTTCAATATCTGAATTGAATGATACCTATTGGATGATGTTGTGACATTCTATTGATATTGGTATTATCAATGATAAATGGGTGATGTTTATATGTGTTATTGTAGTGTAAAAGTGACATCCAGTATTTGAAGCTAATCACTTGAGTAACTTGGGTTAAGATTGCATTGGATTCAAAGAGACCGGAGTCGGGTATTGGTAAATACCCGAAACCACTTCGATTCTTTATAAATTGATATGTGGAATCAATAAGCTGTAATGGAATAATTTAAGTGAATTGGGCCATTTAATCTAAGTTTTGGTACATAGAAATTGAAGTGTGGATAAAGTAATGTCTATAACAACTTGTGAAGTTGTATATTGATATGAGTAACCCGGGTATTATGATGGTAGTACTTTTGTATTCCATAGATTTACTCACGCTGGTTTCCAGCCTGACCCGGGTGTTACTTTGGTGTAATGCTCGGGTCAGACCGAGTATTACAGATTTTCAGGTAAGGACGTTTTGGAGCTCAGGAGACGAGCTGGATGGCAGGAACGTATGAGGTGTTTTGGTGTATTTATCTGGGACAAGTTAGTTTTCTAAATTTTTCGGTATTTGTGTAATGATGTAACTTTGATGTATAAAGATATAAGTGTAATGATATAGTTCTTCTTGTAAAACTATTATTTATATGATATTATATTTTATCCGTTGCGAATGTGAGATTGTGTGTTTCTTTCTTTTTCTCTTTCTTCTTTTCACTAACTATCTGGGAATTTCGGAATCGAAATTCCCGGGTCGTTACAGGTTATTACGAGTAATTAACGTTATTGATAGGGATCTCTAAACACTTGAAAGAGTAATTTGACATGGTATTATTTTGAAATTGGGTAAATGAAATAATTTTGCCTTTATTATATTTTCTATATCACGAATAATTTTCAAAAAAAATTATTATAGTATATATGGTGTGTTTGGTTGTTAGAGAATGATAATATCTAATTATTATCGTTTGTTGTTTGTTGTTTGTAATTGAATAAAAGTGCTATTATTATAATACAAACATGATAAATCTCTACTACCTGTAAAAATAATTCATTGAATGCATTTCAATCGTGTCTTTCTGAAATACCAAATATGCCTTCCTCTTTACTCCCACATATCTCATTCCTTCGTTACCCATCGCTAATCCTGAAACTAAAAAACCCTAATTTCCCTTCCCTCTTTCCTATTGATGAACACTAGACATACCAATCGACTTGAAATTAACTCTGGTAAGCATTAATTGTCGACTAGCACTTACTGACGGCTACGCTCACCCATTACTGAATCGATGTCCATCAGCTTTCGACCACGAATACTTTTCGATTGATTTCCATTGACTCCAATGATTTTGGGCATTTTCCTTCCTATGTTACCCTCGCAGCAGCAATGATGACTTAGAACAACCACCAACAAATTAATACTCTTCGGGGTGATTTCAGATCCAAGGCGATTCCACGTATTCTCCAACAAGCCGCAAAAACTAGGGTTACTTCGCCGCGAATCCCGATGCAATGTCTTGTCCGACTTCACCCTGTGATTAACGCTTACGGATTGATCAACGTCAACTAAGGTTAGTTCACTACTCTGTGGATTTGGATTTAACATCTATCGATTATATTTGCAAAATTGCTAGTATTTCTCATGCAAGTCATCAGTTGAGTGTGTGTAGAATCCTAAATTTAGTCAACAATTATTTACCCTTAAATATGGGATGATATATTGTGTTATTGTCTTAGTTCGAAAACTGCATCTGATGATGATCCATGTAGTTGCTGAGTAGCTGTACATTATCCAACACCCATTTCATAGTTATTGGTAATTAATCCGACCAATAAAGACCTTCGATAATCTTCTTAAGCATCTTTGTACGATTGCACTTTTCTATGCTATGTATGTGCTTTATTTTATTTTTTTACCAATGAAGACAATTTGTCTTGGAAAATAAAGACAAAACTACTTCTTAAAAGGCTCCTGCAATTCACAAACTTGCCACACAAATTGTCTTCATTAATAAATGTGATCTTTTAATTTTCATAGGCCATAACTTATAACATGGTGGTCAAGGCGCGCTTACGAAACAAATTGGGTTCAGGTAGAAAGTCCAAGCGTGAAATGGACGAATCATGTAAAATAACCTCAGGTGCTTAGTCATGATAGTTTTAACAACCATTCCTATGCTATAAATATTATGCTGCATCTAAAAAATATTATACATACCGAAGCATTAGTATAAGAATTACTGCATAACATTTAAAGTGTATTCAATATGGAACATTAGTTATACATGACATTGTCACATGATTGATTATTTTTCGAAACGTTTCCTAATCTTTTTTTTTTTTGAAACTGGGTACTTATATTTACAAAGTAGGCAGCACACAAGTCTGCAAGAATCATCATGGCGCACAGTTTAATATGCCAGAGGCAGGGATCGAACTGCCGACCTTGTCGTCAACAGCCTGGCGTTTTTTACCACTGCACCAAGGCCTCGGACAACGTTTCCTAATCTTTATCATAAATTTACAGTTTATTACTATTTTTTTTTGAAGTTGTTTATGTTTCAATAGAGAAATGTTATAATTTCAATATGTCACCTCAACCAAAACCCAAAAAAGATATTGTTAGTGTATATAAAATATTTTTAAACGACATAATATCAAACGAAATAGCATTTTTTTCTACTAATTTAGTAACAATGATATTAAATCATATACACATGTGATATCATGTTCTTTTTAATTTCCTTTGGTTGCTAATAAAAACAGTTAATAATTTAGGGATAATTTTCTCTTTCTAACAATTTAGCAGCTTGGTTTACGATAGAAAAAGTGGAATCTTCTGCAACTTATTGATTTGAATTCATCATTACCTCTCTTATGATTTATTCAAAATGAATTTTGCACCGTATTCATTATGAGTTTCTTAATAATCTATTGAAAATAGATAATAAGAACATCTGAGATGTACTACATATTAAATTTATGCACTTGAGGACAAGGCTATGGGAATGGTATTAATATTTAGAAAATCTCGGTGGAACAAAGTACCAGTTTTCAATAGTTTTGGTCCCTTCTACTATGGGCTAATGCTTATAGTGTTCACAAATGTAGGATGGAAGCTAATTTTTCAATAATATAAAATTATGCTTTTGTACATTTGTCGTTTATTTTCCTCCTTAAAAGTGTTTTACATTATTGAAGTTGCATTGTTCTTTACTGGTTTTATTTATTATTTGTAAACTAGTTAAATAATGATGTACTATGCTTCTGATGGGGTTATATGTATGGTAAAAATTTATGTAGAAATTTGGGTAAGAAGTTTACTTCATTGACTGATTTAGGAGATCACATTATTTCTATAAAAAAAATTATTGTATTCAGATGAACTTTTATGATTGAGTTATGTTTCCTCTTTCAAAATTTTGATATGAAGTTATCATATGTAACATGGATACGTATAAAATTTGCTCATACAAGTAACATAGTTATCCTTCATAACATTGGTATAGTTCATCATATAAATTGATATTGCAGCTTAATGGAAAGTGTTGTTGCTGTAGGGAAGCTAAAAAATTTACAACCAAGTTCCTAAAAGTTACTGTTCTTGAGACAAATGGAGTATTGCTTGCAATAAATATACTACTAATCACATGAGCATAATCAGTGAAAGTAGAGTAACAAATTGGAGATACATTACCAGAAAGGAGAAGGGAAAATTACTAAAGAGGAAGCCAAGCATCTCCTCTTGCATATTTTTGGTATGTAATTCATTTTTCTATGATTTTGCATTGTTTGATTGCATTTGAAATGGTGTTTATAGCCTAGATTCTCTTCTTTAACTAAATTTTCTTCTCAAATTAGCCTTATATTTATGTTGAAAAAATATATTTTATCCTATATATTTTTGTTGAGTTGTTTTAAAATAGTTTCAACTGTTAAGTAGACCAACTAAGATTAGCATTATAGTCTTTTATGAGCTATGTGAAGTAACACATGATAAAAAGGTTCATCTATACAACTACAAGTACACATACATATATATGACTATAAATAAATCTTTATATAATATATAATTTACTTTTAAATATAATATAATAATTAAATTATTTTTTAATATTATGTGTGAGTGTATATACATGAATTTCTTTTCCAATCCAAATTACGTCTCATCATTAATTATTTTATTTTCTTCAAGTTCCGTTTTTATTTACTATTCATATGTATAAATATAAGAGAAAAAATAGCTTACTTTGAACTAAAAAAATATGAATCCAAAATTGATTTTACATTTAATATTTTCTTCTAAATCATCTGATAAAATTCAATAAAAAAGATCATATTTTAGTCAATTTTACTGTAATGGGAAGTGGTAAGAATTAAAGAATCATATGTTATCGTACTTTTATTATTTCAATAATAATCTGTGTCTTAGCAACTTCAGGATTTCTACAGCACCCAAAATGATTTTTTTTGCATTGAAATTTCGTACATCATATATCAATATACATTTAAGACTTACAATACATACCATATTTATTTTGAGATTTATGCAAGTAAATGGCATCCACTGTGATTATTTGTTTCAATACTCTTTTTATATTCATTATGGTTCTAATTTTCAGTGACTCCTGATAATTGATTATCGATATGCGGCAATTGTCGACCATCCTTGATCTGATATCTAATAGGCTTCACTCCTGGTTACTTGAATTGATTTGAAAGTTTTTTACGCTTCTAATTTTAACTGGCTATTTCTTATCGATTTTCGATTTGTAGTGATTTTCGATTTGCAGTGATTATCGATTACCAATTTGAGGACATTGATAAATTAAATAAAATCAGTGCGGTCGAAATGGTTAGAAAGTGAAAAAAAATAGAAAGAGATGGTGGGAAAGAATTAGTTTCAATTGGTTAAAAAAATGTGCTGAGGAAACAGGAATCAATTGTTTTGAAATGAGATCACACAATAGTGCCACATAAACAGGTTATTAGTGCGCTTTTCTTGCTTATGACTTATAGATTCATTTACTACTTTCGAGTCAAAAAGTTGTGCTGTTGTCCAACATATTAATAAGCTATATTTTCTACTTATAAGCTGTTGCCAAGATACCCTCTTAACTCATGACAATTTTGTGTTGCTATTTGTAAAGAAATGTTTGCAAATCTGCAAAAAAAATTATCTGCAGTTCCAAGGAAAAATTATTATGAATCGCTGTACACGACTGGTAGAAGAAAAAACTAATCATGGTGGTTGGAAATGTTGCACTTGGAAGTGATCATCCGATAAAAATTCAGACAATGACTACTTCAGACACCAAGTACATAGCCCAGACAGTCAAAGAGGTTTTCTCAGTATTTTTATTTTATTGTTTATTCACATAATAAACTATGGAACTAAATCATATTAATAACATGTATGGATACATACTTATTATGATCCATTACGGAGATACTACTGTGATGATAAAAAGAAAGACATAAAGGGAAACATTAAGTCAAGTCTGAAAGATGTAAACGTTGGAAAATTATTTGCATAATCAAATTTGGAGTGCATAAGTTTAGTAACAAAGCCTAAAGGGAATATGTTATCAAAATTTTCGAAAAATAAATTAAATGTTCATACTTTTTCTATAAGTTTGATAAGAAGCACGGGCATGGTCAGTAAATCTCACAAAGAAGAGCTTCAAAAATAACAAGTATAAGTTCCATGGACAAAATTTCTCTAATGTGAGGTGTAAATGTTTTATGACCCGGTTATGAGAATAGCGAACAGAGGAGTAGATTTGGTTCGTATTACAGTTCAGGGAAAGAGAGAAGCAGATGCCTTCTTTGATAAAAATAATTTTTGATTTGTTAAGTTATTTTTATCACTCGTTTAGCTTAAATTTAACTGTTACTATCATAAATAAACTGAACAGAACTGAAATTAGTATAAAATAACGAATAGAACATCGTTATCATCTTTATATATCAAACTTGCAATTTTATGGATTACTTAGCCAGTCTACTTTATTTGGACATACAAAATAGTTCGCCCATCTTTGGTCGGTAATTTTAATATCCTACGAACATAGTTAGTTAGATGAATAAAGAATATAAATGATTGTCAGGCAGTGGGTATTTGTTACCAATTTTTATTTTTCTCAAAAAATAGTCCATCACAATAGTGCTTTATACTATATTTTTAGACTAGCTTTTGAATTTTGTTGTTGAAAATCCTTGCAGAAACAGCGAAAACTTCATTGTGGTGAAGTCCAAAAGTGGCTGAACTGAGAGACGGATACCACGAAGAAGATGAGATCTGAGGTACTTTTGCACTATCCTAACGAACCACTACCAGCACTTGGAATCTATCTATTACTTATAGCAGAAAACAAGAAACTAGCCTTGGAGAAATTAAGATCCAAAATATCTTAATGAATATATACTACAATGGAAGTACTATGTTCGTCCATAAATGTGAATGTTGTTATATTGTTGTCTATTTTACCGTATTTTTTCTTTTGAAATAGAAATAGCAAAAAATGAGTAGGAACAAGCGGAGGTTATGAAGTGTGGGAAAGGTGAAGAATGCTGCATTTTTCTTAGCAATTCTAAGACTAAATGTACCATGTACAGCAGGTTGTGCCCTTAATTGATTTTCCTTTGATTAAATCGAGAAGTACGAGTGTAATAAATAAGCTTGCTTTGTCTTCAACAAAAATGAACATACTAATGAGTGAAAAATGTAGTCTGAATTGATCTTTTAAATGTTGTGATGTTTTGGTCTGAATTTGGCTTTGATCTATTTGCGTTACAGTAACAATGAATGAATAATTTGCAATGCAGGTGCTTGGTTGCATGATTTTATGTTTTTACTCATTTTATATCCTTTTAACTTTAATAGTATGTTTTCATTTTTTTTTATAATTTAAGATACATATTAAAAATAAAAAACTTATTATTCCTTGAATCTAAGGTATGTATTTTTTTTTCATACCAAGCCATGATGTGAAGTGATCACATATTCTATTCATATACATTTTCGCTAAGAGTGCTCAAAGCCCATACTAGCTAAAGGAGCACATGCATGTAAAAGCACAAGCATTATTCTCATTTTTTGTAGTATGAACTTAAACTAAAACAGAAGAAAATAATGGTAAAACTTTCAGTATTATTAAAAAATTGGTTTTACCGCTATTCTTTAGTTGTCTCGATCTTTTCGGGTGCTACTTTAATTTCAGTTTATGCTGGCAATGGCAATCACACCTAATTGAGGGTGCAACTATAAATGCATGCACATTGTGATTAAATGTAGGTCCATCTGGACGTGCATATATACTAATAAACAGGAAAATTGTTTTATATAACCATAATGAAATTTTGTAAATATGAATTGTAAAGCGGTTTATAAATTAGAAAGGATTTAAAAGCTCGAAATTTGAGAGTTTAAGTCCCATTATTTTGGAAATTGTTTTTCAAAGTTTTTGAAAATAATAATAGTATTATTTGGGAAATATTTTTGAGTAGAAATATTTAAAAATGGATTTTTTAAGAGAATAAAAGCATTGAACTCACTTCGGTTGTTGGAAAATAATTTCGTGACTACACCATCATCGACGTTCATTTTCTAGTTTCCAAGAGAGGAGTTGCAACCATTGGACTTTTGTTTTAGTAAACCTATTTTCGATTTTAGAAACTAAAAAAATGATTGTATATACCAAAGGGGATTGTTTATATATATGATTTCAAAATGATTTGAAATGAATAAGAATAAGGCGTTTAAACCTTGGAAATTTTCAATTAAGTGTTTATTGAAAATATGATAAAATAAGTTTGATAACTATAAATCTTGAGAATTAGCAAGTAAAAACAATGTTGAAATTATTGAATAAGAATTTTAATGAAAATAAATTTGGAGTTGAACTTGGAAATGAAATTTAACTTAAGATAAGTTAAACAAAATGAATTTTGAAAGGGAATTTGACCTAAGTTAGGTTAAATGCAATAAATTTTGAAAATCGATTGTGATCTGAAATGAATCAATGAGATGGACTAACTAAATAAGTTAGTGAACTGAAAATGGTTAAAATTTAATATTGAAATTGAACAAATGGATTGAGTCAAATGAAATTGAATTTGATTTGGACTTAAGTTGTGAAGTGATAATAAACATGAGCTGAGTTGTATAAAATGTTTAACGTAAGTAAAATTCTATGAAATGATTTATAAATGAAGTTAATATGGAGTAAAACGTTGTTAAACATAAAAAGTAGATGGAATGGTATAGTATTGAAAGGAATATACTAAGTAAATAATAAATATGAATAAAGCAATAAGAATAATGATTGTAAATAATTGAATGTAAATAAAATGAATGTGAATAGATGGAATTTGGTATAGCTAAGAAATCAATTGAAATAAATACGTAAGTTATATGTATATTATTTTATTCGCATAACGGTTTGATCTAGATTCGAGTACATAGTTTCCAGATGATTTACAGTGATCCAAGTTGGGATATTTCACTTGATTCTCTACGACGAACACTGGAGATGGATTTTTGGCTGATTCTGAAATTCTCTATCATAGTATATGGCTATGCAAGGAGAATAACGGTTTCTGATCAAGGAACCGGATCCAAGTCCGCAGTAGAGTAGTCGTGTGAACGATACTAGTTCAGTAGTGAAATTGGGTGATCGAGCGAGTGATCAGATTTGATACTGCATGCGAATATATATGTATATCGTATAGTTTTACTAAAGCAAATGTTGGAAATTGGAATTGCAGAATAATATGATTATGAATTATATGAGTGGATATCATTGGTAATAAGATGCAGGTACATAGAAGCAAGAGCTAGTTTGATTCCTTTGATTTCATATGCAAAAATTAAATGCTCGACAAAAAGGTACATGTTTAAATCATTGTTGATTTGATGGTTTTATGATTGAGTCGCTTGGCATTTGTTTTCTTTTATTGGTTTGGGCCATAATGGCAAGTTGTAGTTTTTCAATTGAGTCGTGCAAAGGAGATGCTGACAAAAAATTTCTTAAATTTAAGGCGTTAGAAAATTTTTGAGAAATTTTTAAAAATGTTTAATAACCAAAATTTGATTTTTTTTTTTTTTTTGAGATATAACCAGAAATGATTGAAATGGATAATATTAGTTGGAATCTATGAATGAATTTGGAAAGTTAATGGGTTTAGGCATTTTTCTTACCTTAGAAATTTCGAGGACGAATTTCTTTTAAGAGGGGAAGTGTAATGACCCATAATTTTAGTCATTTGAATTTGGAATATTTGAATGATTTATAATGTTGAAAAGTTGATTTTATAAGTTAAATAACTTGAATTTCAAATGTAACGACCCTGAATTTTAAATAATTTATTTTGAGAATATTTAATTAATTTTAAATATTTGAATGATGGTTTGACTCGAATTTCAAATTATCAGAATGAATTGGCGATTAAATTATAACTATTGAAAGTGAATAAAAAATTTAGATCTTCAATTTTAAGCCAATTAAAAATATTTCAAAGGCTTGTAAAATTCATATTGATAATATTGAAGATAATAGAAGCTTCAGAATTGAATTTGGAAGTGAATTGTTCAGTTTTGAAATTTATATCGTTTGAATCGATATTTAAAAATAGCCGTCCGAGGCACAGTCGCGGAATTCGACGAAACCAGTTCCATTGGGTCCGGAATATTGAATTATTTTAGGATTTCAAATTTCATATTTTTTGGAGTTAATATGTGAGCACACGACACATAAACGCGTTGAAGATTTTAAACGAATTTAAATTTAAATTTTAGTCAAACATAGCACGTTCTTCCATTTATCACGCCTAAAATCATGCCTACGATCACTGAAGAAAATCGTGCAAGCCTTCTTCCTTCGTGTTTTAAATATCCCTCTACAGATTCAATTGGAAACAAAATCAAACGAGGAAAAAAAAAATCATGGCTGCCCTCAATTTCAAATCACAGAACTCATTCCCAATTCAAGATCGCAAGCCCCTCCTCCCTTTTTCTCTTCCTTCAGAATTGAAATCGTCCTCTCGTTCAAATAAAAAAAAAATATACACAGTAAAAAAATAAATAATGCAGTGCTGTTATTATTATGAAAATAAATAAATTATTAGTTAATTTAAATTTGTAAAAGGAAAATTTGTTAGGTAAAATAATTTATTAAAGGAAATTTGATTTTTAAACTATTCAAATTAAGTCATTAGTTTGAAAATTAAAATAATGGATTTGGTAGAAATTAAAATAAAAGATATTGGTTTTACACTATTAAAATGAAATCACCGATGAGTTAAAATTATCAAAAGGAAATTCAATTTATTAAGTGAAAGATTTATTTAAAGAGAATTTAGTTTAAATTTAAATTTTTTAGTTAAACAAATTTATTTAAAAGAAATTGATATAAGGATATTAATTTTAAGTAAAATGATTAGTTAAGTTGTTATAAAATAAATAGTTTACGATAATAAATTTGTTTTATCTATTATAGTTACTAAAAAGAAAATTTTTAGTTAAAAAAATTGAATTTATAATTGATTAATTTATTAAAGGAGAAAATTGATTTAAAATAGAAACCACTAGTTAATTTAATTTGTGAAAGAAATTTTGTTAGAAATTTTACTTATTTGATAAAATGATTTATCAAAAGAAAATATTATTTATTTTTGGAAAAATGGGTAATTAAGTACTAAAGGATATTTTATGAAAGAAAATGTTGTTTGAATTAAATAGTTAGTTAATAAAATTTATTTAAATAGAAATTAAATTTGTTCGACAAAAAAAAAATTTGAATTTATAAAGGATAGTTTGAATTTAATTTTTGTTAAAACAAACTATTAAAAAGGAATTTTATTGTTTATTTTCGAATTTGAACCTAATGATATTTATTAAGAAATTACATACAGTAAAAGGTATGTATACGAATATTAATATGTTGAATAGTATGAAAAAAACAAAGAAAGAAAAATATATATATACAGTTAAGAATATGTGCAGGTTTTAATATTTACAGAAGATTTATTTAAAGAAAAAAAATGTTTATTGGAATGAAAACAATAAATATATGAGTTAAAGAATTTTTATTAACAGTCAGGTATTTAGCTTTTTAAAATTTTAATTTGATTTAAATCTGAAAGAAAAATAAAAAGGAAGTTTAGTTTTAATTTAATATTTTGTTAAACGAATTTAATTAAAGAAAATCAGTTTGGATTTTTAATTTTTAGTTTAAAATAAAAATCATTAACTTGAGATTGAAATAATTAGTTGAATAAATTCAATTTAAGGGTAAGTTAATTGAATCTATTAAACGATAATTGGTGATTTGAATTTTTCGAATATTAATAAAATAGTTGGTTAATTTAAATATCAAATAGAAGATATGTTTAACATTAAATTTATTTGTTAAAACAAAATTATCAGTTAAATATAAGTTTAGTTTCAAATGAAAAATATTTTTGTAAAAGGAAAATTTGTTAACTTAATTTATTTAAGTAAGTTTAGTTGAAATTAAATTTGAATTAGACAAATTGTTAAGAGTAACATGTTTGAAATTAAAAGGAGTTAGTTAATAAAGTTTATTAAAAGAAATTTAAATTTTTAGTTAAACAAATTTATTAAAACAAATTGATTTAAAGATATTAATTTAAAGTAAAATAATTAGTTGATTTAATTTATAAAAGGAAAATTTGTTAAAATAAAATTATTAAAGAAGAAACTGATTTAAACAAAACCATTGAATAATTAAAACAATCAAAAATGAAAATTTATTATTCAATCTGTTTGAGTATTAATGAATTGTATAAATATTTATACAAGGTATAAATCAAGAAAAATCGAGTCAAGATGAAAGTGGATTGCAAACGGGAATAAAGGTGAGAACTTCTCACTCTAAAGGATTTATTTAAATTTTAAATAGTTAGATTTAAAATTTGTTGATTGAATGATTGAAAGCTTGAATGATGATTGTTATATATATTGGATGTGAATAGACCCTATACGCCGTTAGTAAGCGGAGGTTATTTATTACACACATATACCGCGATATTCCACCTCGAAGTGGAATTGGTATTATATTATATATAGCAATATATATATATATATATATATATATATATATATTGGCATATGTATATATTGCAGTTGATTGATTTCCCGCATTTTCTTTTAGCGGATGAGACCCTATGCGCCGTTAGTAAGCGGATATATATTTATAAAATCCCATATACCGCGATATTCCGTCTTGAAACGGAATTGGTATTGTGCTAATGTCTGTGGATGCAGGGAAACAGGTTGGAGGGATCCAACTGGATTCCTCACAAATATTTATTTGATTTCATATATTGTGATATTTGATTGTTATCATGGATGATATATGATGTTTGAAAGTCGTGATTGACTATTGATGCGTAGCATCGTCGGATCCAATTTTTGAAGTTTAAAAATAACGATTTTTATTTTAAGAGATTTCTAAAGTGATTTTGAAAATATACGCTTTATAAATATTTTTGAAATTGATCCATTATAAATAAATAAAGGTTATAAATCTTAATGTTATAAAAATTATATTTTTGAGAAATACAGTTAAAAGTTAATTTTTGAAAATATGGGATTGATGATTTTATAAAATAGTTTAAACTGGGATTTTTGAATTTATTATAAAAAGTTTAAAAATAGGATTTATAAAATTGGATTATTTTTATAAATCAAATGATGAGATTATAAAGGGGTTTAAAGACATTTTAAAAATAGTAATATAAATTGTTTATATTAAAAGATTTATAAATTGATATTTATAAATTAAAAATATTAGAAGTGTAAAACGAGCTTTTCTAAGTGTTATAAAGAATTGTGAATGAATTTCATAAATGAATGAAATTTATAGAATTATAACGGTGAAGTTATAAATGAAATTTTATAAGCAGTAGGTTTATAAAATTTATAAAGTTATGGGAAAGGATAGATTTTGGATAAATAAATGAATCTTATAAGTTATAAGATTTATAAAATTGGGAAGTTTAAAGAAACAATTTTGTAAACAAATAAATTATAAGTGTTTGACTTATAATATGAATTTTAGTATATCATTGTGATATGAATTGATATAGGTTAATAAAGGAATTTATAAAAGGAGTTGATATAAAATGAATAGAATAGAATTTATAAACGTTGTTTTATAAATTCGAAACGATTTACTTTGATAAGTAAATAGTTGTAATTTGTTAATGGAGTTATATTCATGTTTTAGACAGTGAATAATTCCTTAAAATAAAATGAATAGAAGTGATGAAATTTATTAACAAGGTATATTCACGTTTTCGAACAGTGAATAATATGTTAAAGAAATTATTTTGAAAAGTGATGTTTGAAATAGAATTAAAACGATCTAACGATGTTTTAAAATATATTGAGATTCGAAATCATAGATTTCAACATTCATTGTTGAAATAGACGTTTTCGAGAAATAGAAGGAAATAATAGATTATAACACTGTTGTTATAATAGATGATTTCCGAAAGGAAATGTTTTATATAGTATTGGGATTTATATATCTATTTTAATTTCGAATCCCTATACTAGTGATTTTGGGTTGTCGTAACGATGTTTTACGCAACATTCGTTTTGGCCCAAATAAATATGTTTAAGAGAATGATTTCCTTAAAGAATGAAATATATACTTAATTTCGATTAGAGTATATTAAATATTTTCTAAGCGTAGAAAATAAAAAGACTTGTGAATTACTTATTTAATAAGTATGGAAATGTTTTCCAATATAAAGTGAATATGTTGAGAATTTATCTTTTTGAAGATAAATTGAAAATGAATATTTGAAATCATATATTCATAAATATTTTGGAAATATAAATTCAATATGGAATTTATAAATGAAATTGGGAAATGGGTTTAAAAATAAATATTGATTTATTTTTGAAGTATGGAAAGTTTATATCTTCTAAAGATATTTTTGGGAAATAAATAATTTGGAAAATTATTTGGATTCTGGTGATGTTGTGCATATCTATTGATAGTTCAATAATCGACTATCGATATTTACCTTTGAATAGGTATTTGTTGTGAATTTGTTTGAAATTGAATGCCACACTTATTTTTTTTAAAATAAGCGCTCACTATTCGGGTTAACCGGGAAAGGACCTTGGGGTCGTATAACCCATTCCAAATATGTGATACGTCGTTATGAATTGCATTCGAAGATCGGTGTTGAAGACCGGATATTTTCGAAAACAAAAGGGTTTCTTGTTGATTGTCTCTGCACTGGCTGATCCCCGGTATTGAGATCTCCATATGTGATGGGAAATCCGAACGTGATTAGAGATTATTCGGATTGCAAGGACTTCTTTGTAAGTACCTTCGGTTCTGTTCGAGCCCGGAACAGACTTGTATGGATTGTGTGTCTGACATTACAAATTGAGATGTAAAGCCGATTTCTTTCAAATATATTTCTGTTGGTGGCGGAGAATTTATTCTCTTAGCTTAACACCCTTCTCTGAGACGTACGAGCTCAAAGGTTATACAGTTGAAGTTATCAGCGATATATTCCCAATTTTGGTAATGTGACATGCTGAGTGTTGCTGTGAAATGATCATTGTGTTGATTATTTTTGATAGGATCGTTTATTTGATCGTCTATCTTGGTGATCATTTCTATGATCATTTGTTGACCCAAAGCATGGCTTTTGTATAAAGTATGTTTTTGTGGACGTGACTTCGTCGAGCCTCACAAACCGGTAATGGTCGAAACAGGAATTGTGCGGCAAGGTTTTCAGGGATCGCTTCCCTAGGGTATAGCCATTCCTTTTGGAAAAGGGTAGTATCATGGTATGGAGCCCAGATACTTACTCATGTTGAAAACACTTTATGATTGTGTGATGATGGTGACGAGCGCTCGGTTAAAGGTTCCAAAGGACCGGGAGTGGCATATCTGAGGGTTTGTAATATTCCTTGGGAAAAGGGATTCCCGGCTTTGTTTAGCGGAGGACGGTGGTTCTCGGGGCGTCCTTCCAGAGGCGTTTCCATGTGGCAATGGGAAGTTCCTTGGCCTGACCATTTGTTGGAAAATCCATTCTTCAAATACGAGACTTGTACGGTTTTAGTTGTATAACCTGTCATGGAATATGGCGGTAACCCGTTATTGAACATGGTAGCTATAGTAGGCATAAGTGCGAAATGTCTATGCTGGCTAAGATTTATATCTTTATTTTCGAAATGAATTTTCTCTACACTATGCACTAGTAATAATATCAAATGTTCTTTTTAATGTGTATCAAGCATCTTTGACTATCATAAGGAGAAATCTCCTCCGATTCTGCGTTTGCATGTGTGTGTGTGCGGGAGGCCTTATGGTAGTCTCATTCTTAAAAGCATTGCGAATTGATTTAAAAAAAAAAAATCCTCTATTTTAATTTTAAAGAAAAATAAACTGTTTTGAGTTCTCACACCAGTCACATGACTGACTCGGAGTTTATTGTTTTCCTTCCTAAACTCTGGGTGCCCACCAATTTCTACACGGGCAGTCAAGAGTTAAGGTTTATCAGGATATTCTGGAATTCAGGAGTTGCTGGAGGCAAGATGGATGGCATGGCGTAATACTATATAGTATTTCTTTTCCGCTGCATTGTTTGATGTTGTACACTCTGATGATATGATGTAATGTAATGTAATGTAATAACTGATATAGTTCTTTGTTTAAAGACTATTCATTTATTATTCTATGTTGTTCCGCTGCGAATTGTGAGATTCTGATGTTGTTCTGTTATTTTCTGCTCCGTTCTATTTTCTATTTTTCTTTCCCTCTATTTTCTCTCTTCTACCTTTTTCTTCTTTTTCTTTTTCTTAAAACCCATAACATTTCGGTTTTTGGCCTTCGATTTCTCGACAGTCGATAAAGTGAGTATCGATGTTGAATTTTCGAAAGTCGAAAATTTCCGTTTGTTACATCAAATATAACGATTTATTAGATAATTTAATTATTGAATTTAATAATTCAAATTGTCCAAATAACTCAATCTTGTATTTTAAGTTAGATAAAAATAATATAAAAGCTTATTAAATTCCTATTAACAAAATGAAGATAATAAAACTCTTAAATTTGATTTAAAAGTGATTTACTCGATTTTGAAAATAAATCATTTTAATTAACATATAAATATAGCCTTCCAAGGCACTATCTCGGATTTCGATCAAACCGGTTTCACTGGATCCGTAATAATGAATTATAATACGCCGCCAAATTTCATATCGATCATATGAAACGTTTGGTTGTGCGAGATCGAAACGCATAGAATTTTATATCTAAAATTTAATATAATAATCGGGTTCAAAAAGCTATCTTCTACGTATGATCGAATTAGGCCTCGAGAATGAATTTATTATGTTTGAAATATAGGTGTAACATATAGAACGCCGTACCGCACACATCGATAGGAGTTCGAGATTTTTCAAAAGTATGATATCAGATTTTATTAAATAAAATAATTTGACTTTTAAGCCCATACCCATCACCATGCTTCACTGTACTTCCCAAACCTTCCCATGTTCCAGCCATACCTCCTATCTCCATGTAAAAATTTTACCGACCTCTCATTTTATACATAGCAAGTTTAAAAAGACAGAAAAAATATAGCTCTAGGATAAAAAAGTTCCACTTCGTTAAGAAATCAACAACTTCAAATCTGATCGTAATTAGCTCGAGTGATCAACATGAAACATGTGGATAATCCTCCATGGTATTTTTAAAAATTGAGTGTTGAAGATTTATTTGAGAATCGAGGGAGTTGTCGCTATTAAACGGCAAAGAAGGAAAATGTACAAAAAACTTAAAAAAAAAATCTCTCGATCTGGGAAGAATTACTCGATGTCGTAAGCTTCATAGAGTTCACACCGGAGAGTAGTATTTTTAGCATAAGTTCGACGATTCTGTGTCGATGATTGTTGATGGTCGAAAGTAGGGTTTGAGTTTGTCAGAGTTGTGGGCATCGATAGAGGAAATGGAAGATGGCGTCGGTTTCGCGGAGGAGAGGCGCACGAATGATGAAGTTTTGGGGAATTTCAGTGACAAAACACGTCATGACATTGAAGGGCCTGACGTGTTTTCGAGGAATGGGTTTCGGGTCGGGCATCGTTTCGGGGGACCGGAGCTAGAATGGTGGTGTGCAACCGGATAAGGAGTAGAAGGCGGACTTGTTAGTTTCCTCGGAGCAGAGGATGGTGGAGCTCATAGGCAGTGCACGCGCAGTGCACAGTTTCATGTACTAGAAGGGGGAAGTGAATTTGGGGAAGAAGAAGGGACGCGGGTTTGGACTTTAGGTCTTGGGTTTGGTGAGTTTATCAAATTTGTTATTTATATTAGTTAATTAAATGTTTAAAACTTTGAAATTTAATAACTCCCTAATAAGAGGTCGAATCAAGGCATGGATTTTTGCATTGCACTCGTAATGATGAAAGCTTTGCGATGGAGAAGGTATGACGAATTTAAAGATAGTTGAAATTTGGGTTAAAATCAGACATCGTTTGATTTTAGTTCCAAACCATGAATGCCTCGAACAATAACAGAAAATTTTTGTGAGTTAAACTCCTTTTTTGGTTAACTGGTATGATATATAATTAATAAAAATTGTTGAATGATTATTTGGATGAATTACTATATTATTAATTGGTTTGGATATATTCCCGCCTACTGGAGCGGATGAGACCCTATTACGTTTCCGTGTAAGACCGGATGACCCTATGTGTACGAATCCCGCCTCGAAGCAGTTGATTTATATTTTATGACTATATAACATTTGTGATGCAAGGGGAAATAGGTTGGAGGGATCCGAGATTACTCACTATTATTGAATTGTTTCAATAATATTTCTTTTATATAGATTATTGAATAATGAACATGATTGTGGACATTATGGTTATAACATCATTATATGATTGAAAATAAAACCCAGTAGTGACAGAAAATCAATATCGATATTGGTTAAGTGTTCGATGGTTATTGGACTCAAATTAGTATCTTAAAAGTACTATAAATTGTCGTTTAAGTTGGAATTGGTTTTTGGAGACAAGAAACTATTTTTAAATTCGAAATTGGGTTTCAGAAATATTTTGTTTTATGGATTATCAATTTAATTATACTAATATTGTTTTAAAGTTATTTAATTAAATTTATATTGTTTTAAAAGTATTTATTTATATTAAAATTATTTTAAAGTTATATAATTATGTTAATATTATTTTGAAGTTATTTAATTATTTTAACATTGTTTTAAATTTATCTGTTTATAGTTAATATCGTTTTAAAGAATTTATCAAAAGGATAATAAATTGAAAGGTTAATTAGTTCAAGAATAATTATGGTTTTGAAATTAATAATGAGGATAATTAATAAGGTTTTGGAAATAAATTATTACTATTTATAATAAGGGTAAAGATTAATTTTTATTGTTTCTAAAATGATTAATTATTATTTTTAAATTCTTAAGATTAATAATAATTATTATTTATTTATTCATAATGTTTGATTTTAGTAATTATTTTTATATATAATATGGTGATTTGAAGTAAAGATGTTCGGTTATTTAGAAATATGTTCGAGACCCATGAATAGAGTCGAAAGACTTGGTTTTTATAAAGAAGCTTATAAAATGGTTTGGAGACGTAAGGAAGATTATTTACAAAGTGAAAAGTTTTATAGATGGTTATATATTTACAAACGGTCTTAAGAAAAGAGTTTATAGATTTTTAAAACAAGTTTTATAAATGGTTCTTAAAGTTTTATAAAATGATTTATAAATGGTTTTAGAGAATTATAAGGAGTTTAAAAATGATTTCTGAATCAAGTAAAAAAGGAATCTTCCTCGGTTTGTAAATATATTTATACCGTTGAGATAAGCATATGGATATTTTCTAAGTATTAAAAATATAGGAATTGGTGGATATATCTATGTAAAAGTATTCTTATACAAGTAATTTACAAAAGGTTTTATTTATGAAAGATTTATAAAATGAGGCTAGTGATTGCTTATATGCTGAAGCAACGGTGGTTTTCCCTATGGAATAAATCATTGATTGAATGTTGTTAATCGATAGTTAAATAACCGACTATCGAGGACCCACCATAACTTTGAAAATGTCTAGGAGAAACATGTGAATTGTAAGGCACAGTCGTCTTCGATGATGTTGTACTATAAATCTCGTTTCGTTCTCCTAGGATAATGATAAGGGAATCCATCCACTAATGGTTAGGAGGTGATATTTGATCTTACCTTTGATTGTTTATTTCCTAAAGAACCGGGATTGAGTTTACCAGGAATCATCAAAATTTTGTTTCGAAGAGACCGGGATGGGGATCGTTATCCGAAAACCACTTCAATCCAACAAATGCATTTATAAGTGAAGACATCTTAAAGATGATGGAATTTTGGAGACGGAGCTCTCAAGTGTTTCGTTTAGGCCCAGAATGAACTTGTACGAATGAATGCTAATATTGCATTATTGCTTGGAAGGCAGTATTAGCATTTTAAGTGGGAAGTACTATATAAAGGTAAAACGTAGCCTCGGACCTCATCAACCAGGAAATGAAAAAATTTAGGCATGCGGCAGGGCTAAGTGGGTAGCTCCCAAGTAAGGTATATGGTCATTCCAAATCCAGATCGGTTAATATCTATTCTTGTATGCTTTGGGGCCCAAGCGAGGTGATCATATCTGGTACTACTAATCAAGTGGTAGGCCAGTCCTGTGTGGCAGGATACAAGATGTTCTTATCAGACCCCGGTGCATTTTTCTAGAGATGAACCTTTGGAAGGTAGTTCCTTACCTTGTCTTAGTGGAATTCAATCTCCAATATGTGCCTTATGGTTTTGATTATAGAACCTAGTATGCTAAAATTTAATAATCTAACAATTTCGGCTAAGATTAATAACTATTTGTATCTATACCCTACTATAATATCAAAGAATTTCATATGAAATGGTTTTGGTTATCGTAAGGTAAAAACTCATCCGTGTTTATGTGCGGCGAGGTCATACGAGATACTTTTGATTACAAAGATTTTTATATAACTTCAAAATATAATTGAGTGTGTTTTCTCACACTTGTTTCCCAAACAGATTCAGGTGTTATTTTACTATAATGCTTGGGTTAGATCGAGCATATTACAGATTAGTTTGGATGCTTTGGAGCTTCAAGATGAGTTGGAGGCCTAGAGACATATCCACATAGATAATTATTTTCCGCTATATGCATTGATGGTATTTATCAATAATTGTAAGGACGGGTTGTTATAACTATCTAGGCTGAATCAAGTTCGAATACTCTGATTGATGTTTTGAATATACATACATTACGGTTTGTTTTGTGATTGATGTATATTATAGATTATTCGTTCCACTGTGAGATTCTTTGTTGTTTATTTTTTTTCTTATCTTCTTCCTTCTTTCTTTTTCCCTCACAATGGGGTTTTTTGGCACTCGATTGCTCGGCACCATATACAGTGGACTTATGTCTGTTTTCGAGGATTGAAAAGCCCTGATCGTTACAAATATCTTCTATGTGTGTTTGCCATCTCATATCCCTCTGTTACAATTCACTTATAGTCCAAATCCCTTGATAGTACTCTTAAATCTTGATATTTAGTTTCTTTACCTTTGATCCTTTGTACGAGCATATCCTAGAACTTGTAGAAGTGTGCTTTAATATCATTTATCATTCCTTTCTAGGTTCTCCTTATGGATTGCACACATGACCAACAAAACATTCTTAGGTTTTCACCAGTGTTCTTTACACTCTATGGGGATTCCTTATTGTTATTCTACAAGTAGTCATTACTATCTTCTTTATAGCCTTGTCCTTTACCATGTCCTACCTAGGCACTCATTCTTATCTACTTCATATTTAAAAAATTTGTTTACCCTTTACCCTTTTTTTAAATTAAAAACTTTAAAATTTTGAAATACTTAATCCCTAAACCTTTGTCTTTAAAAGTACAACTTAGAAACCTTTTATTAAATTCAAAATACTTGGCGTCTTAAATTTTTAAACTATAATTTAGGATGTTTGAAATTAGCTTATTCTTTAAATCTAAAAGGAAATGTTAGCAAATTTTACTTTAAAAGGTTTCTTTCCTATCTTTTTTCCTTCAAATCAACTTCTCCTTTTATAGACTTTTCAACTTTTACTTCTTAAAAATTGGTATTTTTAATTCAAACGATTTATTAAGTTTTCCTTTTTTAAAACCAATACACCAAACCAATTCTTTCTAAAAATGCACTTTATAGTATTTTTAAAACATCTTTCATTATTTTTAAACAATATAAACTAAAGTTGATAACAACAACTACCCCGCTATCATTTACTTATCAATCGTACTGTCTCCACTTCCAATCTTTAGCGGAGTCTCAAATATCATTTGAGGAGAATTTTAAAAGATGCTTGACATAACCGTGCACAACAATGGAAAATGTCCATTTTCCATTGTTTTGCCTTTAATTTTCTGTGTTGCTTCCAATTACTAACATTATTGTGTATAAATTCCTAATATTATTTATAATCATTGACATCATTTTATTAGAATTTCTAACCTTATTTAAAATTATATTTCATAATTTTACTACTATTTAACTCTCTTCACTTAAATTACCCTTATTTAAGTCGTTTCTATTTATATAGTCTTCCTTTCAATTTATTGTCTTCTTTGTTTAACCTTTGCAGTGCTCCTTTCCCGTACTATTTACCCCGTTTCAAACTTGTACCACTTCCTGTTGTATACCCTAAAAAATGTTTTACAGCTTCAAAGTTTTCATTGCATGAAACCTACAAGCTATATTGCTCTATTTTTCTTTCAAACGAAGTAGCCTTTTACAAAATTTCCTTTATTGAAATTTTAAATTTCAATAAATTCCAATTTCTACTAGAAATTTGTATTTATGATTTTCTTTCTTCACATGGAAACTAGCAGGCTATATACACTCTATAAACTCTTAACAATTTGCTTTTATAAAACCTACAAAAATCTTCAACTTAACTCTCTTGAAAATATGGTTCAACTAATTATATATATATATATATATATATATATATATATATATATTTCAAAATCAATAATTTCTTACTTTTTCAAATATATTAATTGTATGTCTTTCTCAACTTTTAAAACTATTTTCTATTGAGTTGGACTTAGAGTAGATTTGTATTCTTCCTTCTTTTGGACTTTTCTTCATGTCATTTTGAAAATACAGCTATTATCTTGGGGTAGCTGTTTCACGCCTTCATTCTGAAACTCTATAACTTCCACTGTCTACAGCATATGTACTTACTTTCCCCTTATCTGGTCCTACTGTACATCATCATTTGGCAATTATATGACGATCTATAATCATAGGGCTATCAAGGCCCGACTAGAGAGTCACATACCATCTAGCTTTAAGGACTTTATATATGTAATTATTCTATGGTTGGATTTCTTAGGATTTGGTATATAATGTATATTTATATTTACATGCAAGATACAAATACGTTCACTCAACATTTCCCAATTTTTCAAGCTCGTCTAACCAAACCTTCAATACCAAATGCAACTACGCACACACCAATAGGCCTGACTTTCACTAAATTGAAAACCCAAGTCAACCAAAGTAAGGAACTTTGGTTTGGTACCTGCAAATAAAACAAATGAATGCATATCAGAGTACTAACGATATAAATGTAACGATCCTTATTTTACATATCAAAGGATTGTAAAATATTTTTATTTTATTTGTATAAGGTTATATGATTCTATAATTTTGGTATATAGCTCCTAGGGCTATTTAACACACCTATGATTTTTTTCAAATTTCTTTGTGACCATTTTGATCCAAAAAATTTTGTTCGGCCTATATCTTTTGATAGAAGTTGAATTATGGTCTCAAATCAGTTTCATTGCTTCATGATAATAGTTTCTCATTTCGTAGAGTGGTCATAATAGAAAAACAGACTTATGGTTAGGAAGTTATGGCTATTTTAAGTTTTAATAGCGGTTGGTCAGAATTAAAGTGTAATTAATTAAGCTCATTAGTTGATCCATTAATCTAATTAGAATTACTATAAATTAGGGTTGTAGAAGTCAAATTAGAACTTTCCCTCACATTTCAAGTAAGGTCTAAACCTTAATTAGCCATAGATTCATCCTAATTCATCCAAATTGCTCTTTAAATCAAACTAGATTGTTGATTAGAGATTAAATCCTTAGTTAGAAGATAGAGATCATCAATTTGCTTGATTTGGAATGCTTTTATTTGTTGTCTGAATTAGGTCTACACATAAATTGGTTGAATTTGGTAATTGATGAATGGTTTATGACCTCTCACCATCCTATGCATGTTTATATGGTAGAAATATGGTCCTAAAATCATTTTTCTAATTTTTATAAATCTTAACATATGTTTATGTCTTAATTTAATAAATTCTAATATGATCTTTAGGAATTGTTTAGTAATTCACCACACTCATGTTAATATGTTCAATATTTCTTAGATTTAGATTAGAAATTGCTTGATTGCTATAATTCTATGTGTTTTTCATTTGATTAATTGTATGGCATGTATGAATGGATGTAATTGCTGTGATTCTATGCTTGTTTGTTGTATTTTGATGTTGTTTGCTAGTGTTTTGGTTGTTTAGGAAGATAGGTTGGTGAACCATGAAAATCGGAGACAAAGTAGGTCAAAATTGAACGAAACAGGAAATGGAGGCTCTAAAGCAAACCAGACCTACAGTATGATTTGTACCAAAATTTGAGACAAAGGGAAGACTCGGTATCGAGTCATCGAAATGATTCGGCACCAAGTTATGGTGGTTGAGGCTATGATTTTATTATTTTCATGGGTGGAAAGAGCTTGGTCAAAGGAGTGGTTCCATAGCAAGGTGTTGAAGATTTTGGCTAAGTGTTGGATGTATACAGAGTTATCTTTAAAACTAGAAGAAGGAGCTTTGGATTGAGTGCCAAGTTATCAGGGGTGGATGAGGCGGGGTCTGAAGCAACTAGAGAAGAGTAATAAAGGTTTGGAAAAGATGGTTGCCAACATCTGAATATCATAGCTTTTCATCATGCTGTTATATCATCATCCAACCTGATACGAATGAGCTAACACTTCCAGCATGGTCTACAGAGCATCCTCTTCATACCCTGGAAATTCTACAACCATATCAATCACCATGATAACTTGGTACCTAGTTATTGGTATAACTCGAGACCGAGTTATTGGTATATCTCGGTGTTAAGTGCTTAGCCAACAAATGGCTAATCTCTCTTCCATGTCTCTAGTACTCCCCTTCTAGTTCCTTGTACCCCTACTCATCCACCTTTGATAACTCAGCCCCCAAACCAAAGCTCTCTTCTAGTTCTAGAGATAACTCATCGTCACATCCTATGCTTAGCCAATTTTTGAACCTTATTATGGAATATCTCATCTAGCTAAGCTTTAACCTTTAATGCCAACCACCGACCCATAGAATTTTCCCCCTTAACTTGGTACTGAGTTAAGCTCTTAAGTTGGAGCGAAGTTAAGCTCTTAACTTGAAGCCGAATTTAGTCTTCAACTCCAAATAAAGTGTGACTTATCCCATAGCTTTCCACCATACTCCAAAGCACATCCGCCATGTTTCGTCCAATTCCGATCAACTTAGCCTCTGATTTTCTCAATTTTCCGACCTAAGTTATATGAAATCACAACACTAGCAAACAACATTATATCATAACTCCAAACATAGAATAACAAGTAATTTCATCCAATCAAACATGCAATCCATTATAATAAGATAAACAAGTCAATTCCTAATATAGATCCACATATAGCATCAATATGAGCATGAGAAAGGGTGATTTCTAATCAATCTAGATTATATACATAGTTTAACATGTAATTAAAGTTAGAAAAGCTTTTATGGCCAAATATCGATTTAAAACATATTAAATCCTACGATTCTACCATATAAAAATGCATAACATTGTGAGAAGGCATAAACCACTCATCAATTAGAAATTCGACCAACATGAATGTAGATCCAATCCGAACAACAATGGAATGCACTTCAAATCTAGCAAATCAATGATCATCTTCTAGTGTATGATCTAATCTCTAATCCGCAATCTGGTTATCTCTAGAACTAAAAGGAGCTTTGCATTGAGTGTGGAGTTATCAAGGATGGATGAGTCAGGGTCTAAAGCACCTGGAGAAGAGTACTAAAGTCGTGGAAAAGATGGTAGCCAATAATTGACTAAGGGTATAACTCGGTACCAAGTTATCTTGATGAGTCAGTACCGAGTTATCACATTGTTTGGGATGGGTGCGAAAATTTTGGGGCAGGTTGAGGATGCTCTATAGATCGTGCTGGAATATTGACTCCTTCATACCAGGTTGGATGACGATGTAACAGCATGATGAAAAGCTAGAATCTTCGGATGTTGGCTCGTGTTGGGAGTAGGTTTCAAAGATGGTGGCTCATAAAGAGTGAGCTGTATGATCAGGGAATGTGGATGAGTTCCTCATGAATAATGAAAACTGGATTGAGAAAAAAGGGTACCGTATCCAAATGGAGCAAAGGTGGGCTCGGAAGTATGTGCTCAGGAATCGTTGATGCTCGAAGTATTTTCAATTGTACTCGAAGTAGGATTATTATAAGTGGGGACGACAATGGCTTGATAATGAGGATCCATATTCCTTAGACCTATGGCATTGGGTCCAATGTCCAGCTTTGGGTTGCGAGATACGATAGCATAATGGGGAACTGGGATTTCCATTAGTCCCTGGTAGTAAGGAGGCCATACAAGTTTTTACACATTCAGAGCACAGGGATGAGTCATAGTTAGTCTTGTTTGATGGAACTTATGATTGCTTTGGTTTCTTTCCTTTAGTGGGCTATCACTTGGGTGATATCATTGGGAGTAGGTACTAAAGATAGGGACATATGGATATCCACTATGGTATTCTGTATTTTACTTTTATGATATTGTAGAGTAGCATATTATAATGTTATGTGCTAACTCTTTAGTTCCAAAGAGGGATCAGGTATGGTTCGTGTATTCTTGTTCCTGACCATATTTACCTCTATAGTATTTTGAGATTTATTTACCGCTCATACCGGACTATTATCTGACCTAAGGTTTTATCCTTTGCTTCTTATTATCTTGGGTACTCTTAAGTGATTAGACTATGTAATAGGTCTAGGCGACGTCATAGCTGTTGGAGGATTAACTGAATGGAGCAATCACATACTATATACTTATACGGATTCTAGCTTATTCCTCTGTACAGCACTGTAAAGTGTTAGAAGTGACTACTTGTTACTATACTTGAGACAGTTATTCAGTTTTACTTCTGTTGTATAAACTCTATTACATTTGATGTATAATTCTGTGGATCTATTATTCTATTGATGATTTATTCACATAGTTATTACTGTCTCTTCTATTGTATATGTGATATTATATTTTATCCATGCGATATGAGATATGAAAGGTTATATATATGATTTTTTATTTTAACCATGATGATCATCCTATATTGGTCGGGCATGACTGGAGCGCACTATTTAGTTATATTTGTACCGGTGGTATAAGGTACTCAACACAATAACTCACAATGGAATAGCAAAATAAAATAAGTCACATAGCTACTGACCAAGATTCAACACTTCCAAAATCTAGTGTCCTTATCAGTATTGAACACTCCTAGTACCTTTCCTCCAAGATTTCTTATGGGTTGTAATGTGGAGAGGGTTAGAACAGTATTCTGGTGTTAGTAAATTATACTTTTTTATACATAACACTAGTTAATACTGATTGTTCTCCATCTCATTTTATGTCTGTTAATATTTTATTAGCATCTTGACTCTATGTCTACTATCTACCCATTATAGGTTATAACTATGTATATATATATATATATATATATATATATATATATATTAGTACCATGGTCCTTTTTGGACTAGATACTATCCCCTATGGTATCTCTCTATTAGCACCCCGTCAGGATCCATCACCCTCGCCATATCACAGTCTCACGTTGTGCATATCGAGGGATTCCCGTAGTGCCTAATGATGGCTTTTCAAATATTTTACCATGCTCTATATCCTTTTCAGATTTACTACTTTGTATGTTTCTTATTGTTGACTCGGCTTCACAGAGCACCTCATCCATTTTTAAAGATCTTTATATGGGTTAACTTGTCTTGCCCTAATAACCAAACTAGCAAACAACTGTGGAGGTGCATTACCTAACTTGGCCTACCCTAGCAGGAGGCGAAGACCAGTTAGGTGTAACCCTGTCTTTCTCATTGACTGCTAAGGACTGATGACGTTCTTGCACTATAATGGCCTTACTTCTGATTTGGTACCAACACATGCTGTATAGTGGCTGATCCCGTTCAACATCCCATTTAGACTTACTATTACAATCAAGGCAATAGCCCCCCTCTTTTCTATTTTTGAAGCAGAATCCTCTATCTATTAGGGGTATTACTTCATCTATGCACAAGCGTATACTCTCCATGGGTCCTATGGTTGAATATGTCCTAAATCGGTATAATGCTACACAACTACTGGTTGCCATTTGCGGTGGGCAGATGCCTACTGTGTAACACAACTGATCTTGCATTCCAATCCACTCCAACGACTAAATTCGTTCTATTCATACAATTATCTTTTGACTTTAATAGTCCATACTGATCATGAATGCAAATTTGAAGCTATGTGTGTCTATATACATATACATATACATATACATATACATATATATATGGTTGAATATGTCCCAAATCGGTATAATGCTACACAACTACTGGTTGCCATTTGCGGTGGGCAGACGTATATTGTGTAACACAACTGATCTCGCATTCCAATCCACTCCAATGACTAATGTCATTCTATTCATACAATTATCTTTTGACTTTAATAGTCCATACTGATCATGAATGCAAATTTGAGGCTATGTGTGTCTATATATATATATATATATATATATTACATATATGTATGTATGTATACACACATATATGTATGTATGTATGTGTATATACACATATATGTATGTATGTATGTATATATACACATATATGTACGTATGTGTGTGTATATGCATATATACATATGTATGTATGTATGTATGTATGTATGTATGTATATGTATGTATGTATGTATGTATGTATATACATGTATGTATGTATGTATGTATGTATGTATATACATGTATGTATGTATGTATATACATATATGTATGTATGTATGTATATACATATATGTATGTATATACATGTATGTATGTATGTATGTATATATATACATATATATATATATATATATATTTATATGTATGTATGTATGTATGTATTTATGTATGTATGTATATGTATACACACACACACATATATATATACACACACACATATACATATACATATTATATATATATGCATTCTTACTTAATTACCTTGCCACTACAGCTTACTGTTGACCCTAATTAATTACCTTGCCTCTATAGCTTACTATTGAACCTAATTCTTTACTTCATTATGTGTTTATACTTTTCTTGCTTTAAGATTATTTATCGCTTTCCTTTTTAATAAACTCATAATGTCATTTATCCTACTTTTTACCCTTTTTCCCCATTTTCCATATCTATTCCTTTTTCTCCTTTTGTTTACTCTTACCTATCCTTCAATTTCTTTTTATTTAATCTCCATTTTTATTGGGATCATATATCTTTTTATTTAAGAATGTTCTTATTACATTTATACCTCTCTATTCAACGCTTTGTGATTCTATGCATTTTAATGCATTAGAACTATGTTTCTATCGTAAAAATGTTGATGCTGTTAATTTTCATATCTTGTCCAAAAGGGAATATTTGCGTGGTATTTGGAATTACAAGGAATTATCTTTTTATTATTTGAAATAGACAGTACAAAATATGATAAATATCTCTATTTTTTACATCTCTTTCTTTTTTGGTTTGTTCCTTGTCATTTTAAACAATGCACTTTTATTTTTTTGAACTTGATAATGTATAGAAATTCACCTTGCAACATTCCTAAATTCTCACGAATTAAAATACCACTTAAACCTCTAATATCTTAATGCAATTTCTTAATCTACATTCTTATTATTCATTCGAGTACAAATCTATTACTGTCATATCTCATATGAGTTCATGGTTTCATATTTCTCAATAATGAACTTAGGAACTACTAATATCCTAAATAATTTCCATGTTTACACTCATATAACATGAAAATATAACAAGTTAACCGATACAGAATCTGTAGGTCGGGTTTTTCAATTTCAATTTCATATTTACAAATTTAGCCAACAACTCAAATTTAACATTTTAGGCATATAGGAACATATTTGCAATGATACAATCTAATATTATACAAAAGATATAATATTATTACTCACCTTTATAAGCATTCTAGATCTCCGGATCTAATCCCTATTATTCCACTTCGACTCACTTTTCTCCCTATTTCTGGTGTGTGTGTGTACGTTGTAAGCATATACACATTAATTAGAAATCCAGATTAGAATAAAGATTTGGATTTAATTCATATTCTATATCCAGATTTACAATTTACCTCAGATTTGACGATTTGATTTGACCCTTTCCCCTTATGAATCATCTTCTACATTTCTCCAGTTGTATATATACATATAACTAGCACTAATTTAAGAATTTAGAAATTTATGAAGAAGAGAAAGTGCCAGAGCTTCCACGCCTATTAGAAAATATGAGTTTGGAATAGGGGTCTAGGTCTATATTTATAAGGGTTCAAAACAATGCAAACTGTTTGATTAACTATTTTAAATCTAGGCCATTTAGACCAATATTCATTGCCCAAATTTACATGACATGGGTCGACCACCCATTGCCTAGGATCGACCGTTACCAGTCGACTTGGGTGCTTCTCGAGTTTATCTGTGATCTGTATTTATCGTTAATTTAATAGCATGACGAAATTGTTAATTATATTCTTCTTTTGAAAGATTATGCTTGGTTGATTCCCTGTATTATCCCATTGTTATAATTATTTCCTATATTAATCACTTTCTTAATGTCCAATCTACTATTAAATTTAACTGTTTTTCATTTATATTAGTTAATTATTATTTGTTTCCTTAATTATATATATAATTATTTTCAATTCTAAAATTTTAAATGATAATAACTTTTCGTTTGAACTTCGATCAGAAAACATTATATATGAAAATTGATTAGAAATTAGCTGTGATCCTAATGGTGCAAGTTTCTAGCCAGATTATGACATTTATACAAATTCTATTTTTAGTGTTTAATATTTATTAATTAATTTCTACTAAATTAATCGCCGTAAAGATTGCAAGGTGTTACATATATCCTCTCAAATATGCAAAAGACGACAGCAACATCATGTCTGAAATTGGGTACACCAAAATATATCAAAATCATAAATAGATAGAAAACTACCACAAGTCCTTGCCTTCGCCTTCATCCTCTAAATTAGCATTGCCTCATCTAACCTACGTGTTGTAATGAGGAGGGGATCAGAATAACAATGTTTGGTGAACGAAAATCTCATGCCTTACCATAATAGTATTTGGACAGTATCATTTAGATAA
This sequence comes from Allium cepa, assembly GCA_030765085.1. Lineage (NCBI taxonomy): Eukaryota > Viridiplantae > Streptophyta > Magnoliopsida > Asparagales > Amaryllidaceae > Allium > Allium cepa. Next base: position 623,612,937 of record CM060928.1, read on the forward strand.
ATAGTGTATCTTATGTATCCAAACTATATCTTACATAAAGTATCTCCAATTGTAAGCCCGAAGGCTCTTCCTGTCCGACTCTATGACTTACACTCTTCTAGTCCAACTCTATAGCCTACCTTTAACTACAGGCTAAAGGGCCTTCCTAATCCTACGCAACTACCATCATTCATTTCCTAATAATGTGAGAGAAAATAATTGAGCCGCTTAATACCTTTTTAATGTAAACTTGAAAGACTCTGACCATTTAATACCTATATCATGGTAGATCCCCATCATTTATTACATAATCCAAGGCGTACCTTTCCATGGTACTCCCTAACTGACATCGTATGAAATCTTATCACACTACTTAATACTTCTCTAAAGGAAGAAGTGGACCCTACCAAAGCCACTTAATACCTCGACGAAGTACACCCTTATCGAGATTTCCTTACTACTGCACCTAAACGATAACCTCAACCATTTAATACCTATTAAGTGGAAAGGTAGCGGACCCTAAAACAACCACTTAATACCCCAACCAAGAAGCGTGTCCTATGCATTATGCCCCGTAACCCAAAATGTAACGCCTCACATTACTCCAACAATTCATAGGCAATGGTAGCTATATTATTGGGCATACTTATCCTACAGAATTGGGTTTAACCTGGTGTCATCCATTGGGCACTTATTATAGACGATGTCTTACATCAGTCCTAAAGTCACACTATTGGATGCCATATTAGCTGGACAGACTTCTATGTGCTTTTGACTGACCTTGCATCCTTATAACTTAGTCATAATTCCACTCACTTAGTATACTACCATATATACTTCACCACATTTCGCATTAAGGCATTATAAGTAAATCCCCTTATTCATCCTTTAGTTATGGATTGATTTCTATAATTATCTCAACTTCCTTCATAAAGGGTTTAATAATAATTACTAACCTATTTTGTAACACCCCTAATTTTAGATAACATTATTTAGGAGATTTAATTAGATAAATTAAATAGAGTAGAGACTAGAGTGATAAGGCGATTAAGATTGAAAACTTATTGGGGTCGTGCCTTAATTAAATGGATTAGTAAAATGGCTTATAAGTAAATATATAAGAATGGTTTATAAAATGAAAACTAAGTTAAGTAAGGCAAGGGGAATATGGGAAATAGTCATATACCATAATCCCATAACCCTTAAACCCTTACCTCATTTTTCATTCATATGTTCATAAACCAAAAACAAAAACTAAGGAGAACTAAGGTCGGCCATAACCTTAGGAGAAAAGAGGATCAAAATCAACTGGAAGCTAAGGATTTATACAAAGAAGAATTGAGCAAGATCAAATCTCTTCTTATCCAAACAAGGTGAATAATAATCTAAACCATCTCAAATATGTTTTAATAAACCGTTTGGATGGTTTGAATGATGATATGCTTTGATTATATGCCATGTTTGATTTAAAGAAGTATGTTGTAAAAGGTTTGATTCGATTTTAAGGTCAAAATCGTGTAAACTGGGTTTTAAATTCAATGAGAATTTAATAAGTTATTAAAACACTATTTTGGATACGGGTTTAAATTTTCATTGTAATCCAAGCTATAGATAATTTATTATGAATTTTGAATGGGAGAAATAGATAGCTTTGGTTTAAAAAAAAATTACGGCAATTATACAAAAGCCTCTGGGTTTGAAATTAATATATGTTAGAAAACATATTTAAAGTGAATTATGATGATTTTTGGGGACTTTTCTAAAGTGTTTTAATATATTTATTAAATTATTTAAGTTGAAGGACTTAAATGATTAAATGTTTTATGTAAGGGAGTGGCTTATTTGTTAAAATAATTTTAATTATAAATTAGTAACTTCAATGGCCTTTTTAGGAGAAGGATTTTTGAAAAAGAAATGGAAACCAATTATATTTTGATAAATTCGCAAGTTCGATGAAAAGAAGTTACTTTATAAGGCAAAAAATCGGTTTTGACATAATTCACCACTTCCATTAGCTCGTTCTTGAAACCACGCCCAGTAGGCCTTTCGAATCCATTCGAAACCAATACGCAGGGTATCAAGTAATTGATATGTAGTGTATTGGAGAAAGGTAGAAAGGATTGCGTTGAAGGCTTGCTTTCGAAGGGGTTGAAGTCATCCTTACAAGCTTTCGAAGAGGTAGAAGTTATCCTTATCCACTTTGAACTACTTTTGTTTATAAATGATGCTTTCGAAAGGGTTTCCTCCTTTCTATTTTAAGAAAAGCTTTCGAATAAGTTGTCGCTTGATAATTTTGAGAAGGAGCTTTCGAAAAGATAGTTTCTTTTGAACGTAGTTGAAACCTAATTACCGTCTTCATACCTTTCGAATTGGTTAAGGGCTGCTTTTCTTATAGCCTTATAACAATGAGTTCGGCAAGGAAGCTTTTGTTTGATTAATGTCGAAGCCACTTACCAATGCTTTTGAAAGGGTTTTGTAGCCACTTCTGTCACTACTTTCGAAAGGGTGGTTTCGAAGCTATATATTCCACAAATTCTTTTACTTGAAGATTAATGTTTTCGAAAGGGTTATTTTCGTTTATGTTCTCTTTGAACCTAAAGTTGTAATTAAGATTAAACCAAATGAGTACGAAAGAGATACTTTCAAATGGTTTCGAAGATGTGCTTCTATAAATTTTACTAAACTAAGTGGTTTTGAAGATAAGTTTTAATACTTTTGAAAGATATGTTTCAATGATCTTGAAAGAGGAGGTCTAAGGTTTCAAAGGTCATATTTTTCCAAATAAAGAACCCAATCTCATTTTTAAAGACAAACACATAGGAATATGAAAGAGATTTTGAAATGGCATTTAATTTTGAAGTCTTGAAGAAGGATTCCATGCAAAAGATAATAGGTTAAAGATATTAACTAGGTTTCATTTGAAAACGATTATAAGGGAATTAAACCATAGATGTTATATTGTTATGTTACGATCAGTTAACCCATGTGCTTCTTCTGTAAACACATTCACTTTATAATTAACCCATAGTTACATTTCGGGGTCTTTAGGGCAGAATAACCAGTTAGTTTGACCTAGCAGTGAATACACCTTGAGTTGAGTAGAATTACATCCAGGAGGTCAGGTAAACCAGAATATAGGATGCCCCAAAGACTGAGTTAGACAGGTTCATGGTAAGCCCATGAAAACTATATACAAAAATTGTTATTGGCAGTGCCTAATAGGTTCTTAGTGATCCCATGAAAACTATGTATGGATTAAGTTATTGACAGAGATCAATAGGTTCGTATTCAACCCATGAAAACTATGACATAAGAGAAGTTATTAGAGAACCCAATAGGTTCATAGTGAGCCTATGGAAACTAGAACTGGATAAGTTATTGGTAGATACCAATAGGTTCTTGGTAACCCATGAAAACTATGAAACCGAAAAAATATTCCATAAGCTTTGAACAGGTTATTAATCAGCCCATGAAAACTAATAGGTTAATAGTGACCCTAGAAACTATGACTAGAGATAGATAGTCAGATAAATAGAGATGGGAAATTTAGAACGTATTGCATGTTTTCATAGCGTCATGTTATATTTTATTACGTTATGTCTTAACCATTGTGGATGCGTGTGCACAGTATATGGTTATTATAAATTAAGTTAGGATGCTAGTGAGGGAAACCCGTCCTCTTAGTGGCGTGGTCTCACTAGATATCCATAATGGTTCAAGATGATAGATTATTATTCATACTAGACTTTTTGTCTGACTTAAAGTTTGTGTCTTCCCCTTAAAGTCTCGGGTGCTCAATTGATTTTGAGTATTTTAAGAGTTAAGGTTTTCAGGTTCTCCTTTAGTCGAACAAGCTTCTAAAGATATGCAAGAGGCAAGCTAGCTATTAGGAGTTCTTTCTATTTGATTCTGTTGTGTTTGGACGTAATGCCAAAAAAATTATTGCCTATATTTAGACTCTGATCAACTAAGGGGGCATCTTCATATGTCGCTTTTGGCGTATTTTGTAATAATTATATTTCTCTGAATGTGGTTTACAAATTAGGATTACGTAATGAATTTAAAAAATGATTCGACGTAGAATGAGGAATATGTTTTATGATTTTATAAAAATATCATATTTATATGTTTCTATTATATCAATGTATCTAATATTACTGCATTTGGTCATTGAGAATTAATAACTATGGATGACTGTAGCATTCGTAGCCGTTAGTTTTGGGCCTTCAAGTGGGGAATGTTACAAATTGATATCAGAGCATAGGTTTATGTAAAATTAAAAAGAAATTTAAAACCTAAAAGATTATCAAAACATAATCCAATGAATCAGGCGATAAGTTCGAGGTTTGGGTTAAGCTATAGTAACGTACTTGTATTTGTTATGTATATATCTATAGATATGTACTCCCCTCTCTCTTAGACCGTTCTTCTGTATCTTACTAAGGCTCGTATATATATTTACAAGAAAGGAAGATATGGAGGCAGGAAACGGAAGAGTAATTCTTGGTGGAGGAAGCATCACAACAATGGAAATGCTCGACCCAATACCAGGAGGAACCCGGGTCAATAAGCAAATGCTAATCCATATGAAAATTCAAATGCAAATGTAGGTGCTGGAATACCGCCAGTAGATATAGGAATGATGTATTAGTTCTTTTTTAATCTGATGCAAGCTGGAGAAGATAAGGAGTAGCTGGTGTTAATATTAGGAATGTTGGAGGAGCTAATCCCGTGGCCCCAATTTGCCACAACTATGCTAAGCTGAGCAGAGATTATATCAGTCTTAGTGGAAAGCTATTTTTGGGATAGAGGATGTTATAGAAGTAGAAAATTGGCTTCTGCATTGTGAAAGGATCTTTGCTGACTTGGTATTAAACAATGAGAAGAAGAGGAGACTTGCCTCTAGACAATTGCAGGGAGCAGCACTTCATTGGTGGAACAGTGTTACCGCAGGAGTTCCCGAAAAGGATTTGACTTGGGTAGAATTTTGAAGGAGATTCAAAGAGAGGTTTTTGTCTGAAGCTGCCAAGTCAATATTGCTGAGAGAGTTCATGGACTTAGTGTAGAGTGAGATGTCGGTGATTGAGTATGCTACGAAGTTTGGTGAGTTGTCCAGATACGGATATGCTACCATAGACACTGTCATAAAAAGAAACGAGAAGTATATTCGAGGGTTAAGGCCTAAGATTGTTATAGCGACTATGCCACATCTCCAAGATCCAAGTATAGTTATAATGGAGATGGCAATCCGAAATAAAGATTCTTCTTATTGAAAGGAGAAGCAGGTTGAAACCCAGGGTTTTCTGGGAAAGAAGAGGAAATTCTTTAAGAAGAAAGGAGTCCAGAAGGGAGAAGCTGTCAAGAAGGCGAAGGCTAATCTAGTTTGCTTTAAGTGTGACAAAAAGGGACATTATGCTCATGAATGTCGAACTAGAAAAGGGAAGAAGGCTGTAGATAAGAAAGGAGTCATGTACTTTAACTGTGACTAGATTGGGCGTTACAAGAATCAGTGTCCAAAACCGGTCAAAGCGGACAAGGGAAAGGTCTTTGCTTTAGGACCATCGTCTGTTAGGCCAACTGCTACTGAGAAGGGAAAGACTGTGATGGAAGGTACGCTTTTAATTCAAAATATACCAGTTAGGATACTATTTGATACTGGTGCATCACATCCATTTATATCTTAGTGTTTGGTTGATATGTTATGTTTATCCTCTTACCTTGTTACTTCCTTAAGGGTTGTGAATCCCATAAGAGAGTATGCAAGTCTGGGGATGAGATGTGACCAGTTAGAACTTGATTAGTTAGTTCATAAATTTACATGAAGTCTATATGTTTTTGATTTCATAGGCTTTGGAATTATTTTGGTATGGATTGGTTAGATAAATATGATGCTTGGAAATTTTTCCAAGATAGGGAAATATCACTAAGACACCCTAAAGTCATAACTGAATTATATACTCGGTAGAGAAATTAGACCTAAGTACTTATGCTTCGCTAAATGCAATTGAAATAGAAGAAGCTTTGAACCAAGTTTTGGTACCAAAAGTGTTTGTAGATGTTTTTGAGCTAGTCACAGGGTTGCCGCCGAAAAGAGCCATTGAGTTTCGGATATATTTTGTGTCGGGCGCAGAACTGTAAGTAAACTCCCTTGCAGGATGACTCTGACCGAGAAGAAGGAATTGAAGGTGCAGTTAGTGGATTTAAAAGGGAATAATTTCATTTGGCCAAGCAGTTCACCTTGGGAAGCTGTCGCGGTGTTCGTGAAGAAACTGAATAGGTCATTAAGGATGTATATCGACTATCGTAAACTAAACAAGAAGACAATCAAAATTAGGTATCCTTTGCTGAGAATTGATGATTTATTTGGCCATTTGTGTGGAACCAGAGTAGTTTCCCAATTGGATTAGGTGACAGGTCCATCAGCAAGAGTGGCAGAGGACAGTATTCCATTGACGGCAGTTCAGACTAGGTATAGTTTATACGAGTGGTTAGTAATGCCATTCGGGTCAATGAATGTGCTAGCTTTCTTCGTGGATTTGATGAACCAGATTTTCTAAGAGCACTTGGATAGGTTCGTATAGGTATTCATGGATGACATTTTAATATACTCTAAGTATGAAAAAGAGCATAAAATTCAATTTAAAATGGTGCTTGAGACGTTAAGGCAGCATCGGTTGAAAGCGAAGTTTTAAAAGTTCCATTTCTAGAAGAAAGAGGTTAAATTTCTTGGTCATGTAGTTTCAGAGAAGGGTTTGTCAGTTGATCCAGGTAAGATCGAAGCTGTTAAGAACGCGAAGAGACTAGAGATAGTGACTGAGATTAGAAGTTTTCTTGGACTTGCTGGATATTATCGGAGATTCATTGAGGATTTCTTACAGATAGTAGCGCCTTTAACTAAGATAACTAAGAAGGATGTGATGTTTATTTGGTATGAAAAATGTAAGGAAGCATTCCTTTAACTTAAGGCATTTTTTAACTAATGTGCCTGTATTTGTAGTTCCAGACAGAAACCAAGGATTAATAGTCTATACCAATGCATGTGGAATCATATTAGGGGCTGTGTTGATGTGGAAAGGTAAAGTTATTGCCTATGCTTTATGATAGCTTAGACTACATAAAGTGAGATATCATACTCCTAATTTATAGTTGGCGGTGGTGATCTTTGCATTGAAAGTATGGAGAAATAATCTATTAGGGGAGAGATTTAAGTTATACACAGATCTTAAGTCCTCATGGTATTTATTCTCTCAAAAGGAGTTGAATATGAGACCACAGAGATGGATGGAGTTTTTAACGGCTTATGATTTTGGTATAGAGTATACACCTGGAAAAAGAAATAAGGTAGCAGATGCTCTTAGCAGAAAACTTCAGAATGTGGTGTTAGCCATGTTAATGGAATGGAAGGATCTAGAGGCTTTGACTACTTGCAGTGTGCAGTTAAGATCGAGTACTTGTTCTAGTTCGAGCACCGCCATGGTATCTTGCTTGGAAGTTCAACCAGTACTAATCGAAATGATTGCTTCTAAGCAGAAAGAAGACCCATTGTTAACCGAGAAGATTTAAAGGCTTGACATTGGCTCGGAGATTGATGATCTAAAGGATTTTAATTTTGACCAGAGGAGATGGTTGAGAAAGAAGGGATGGTTGTGTGTTTCGAATATTGAGGACTTAAGGAAAGAAGTTCTTAGGGAATGTCATCGATCTAAATTTACATTCATCCTAGGGGAACCAAGATGTATCAAGATATGAAGAGGATTTTCTACTGGGAAGGTACGAAGAAGGATGTTGGCTTGTGGGTAAGGTGGTGTGTGAATTTTCAATGAGTGAAGGCCGAGCATTAGAATCCAAGTGGACTGCTTCAACTGTTGGAGATACCAGTTTGGAAATGAGATTTGATATCCATGGATTTTATAGATAGGTTGCCACGGTCGAATCGAGGAAATGTAAGTATATGGGTCATAGTGGACAGGTTGACCAAGAATGTCCATTTTGTTCAGGTTAAATCAACCAGGACGGCATCTATTTTAGCTAAATTGTTTATGAAGAACATAGTTGGACTACATGGAATTCATAGTAGTATAGTAAGTGATAAAGATACTTTGTTTACTAGCAAGTTCTGGAAGAGTCTACAAGATATGCTAGGTACTAAGTTCAAGATGAGTATTGCTTATCACCCTTAGACAGATGGGCAGACAAAGAAAGTCAACAAGGTACTCAAGGATTTTTTAAGATCTTGTGTGTTAGACTTTGGTGGATCTTGGGAAGATAACCTACACTTAGTTTAATTTTCCTATAATAATAGTTATCAGACTAGTATGGGAATGGTGCCTTTCGAAGCTTTGTATGGAAGGCCATGCAAATGACCAGCATTTTCGTTGGAAACTGGAGACAGATTAGTCTTAGGACCAGAACTGGTAACAAAGGCAGTGGGGAAGATTGAGTTAGTCCAAGGTAGGATGAGGGAAGCCCAGTCTAGACAGAAGAGTTATGCAGATAAGAATCGTAAGGATCCATAGTACTCCGTTGGAGATGGTTTTCATTAAAGTATCACCGATGAAAGTGTGGTACGATTCGAAAAGTCGGGGAAACTGGCACCGAGATATGTTGGACCGTTTCCAATTATAGAGAGGATCAAAAACTCGCATACAGAGCGGAATTGCAAATCAGTTTGGCAGGTGTCCATAATGTGTTTCATGTGTCTCATCTTCATAAGTATATGCATGATTCAGAGACTACTATTCCTCCAACTGCGTTGGAAGATTTAATAGTAGAAACGAATTTGACTTTTGTTAGACAACCAGTTTGGGTTATAGCAAGAGATGAGAAGAGGACAAGAAACAAGACAATAAAGTTGGTGAAAGTTTAGTGGAGCGACAACGAGAAGGACTATACTTGAAAGACATAAGACAGGATAAGAGATACTTATCCTAATCTGTTGTAGGGATATGTTCTATATTTTCTTTATCTAGACTGTTTTCTAGTCAATAGGCTAATATGGTAGTTAGAAGATGTTACAGATAATTGTTATGTCTAGTATTTAGTCCTTATTGAATTTCGAGGACGAAGTTCTTTAAGGAGGGGTGCCTATAACACCACTAATTTTAGATAACATTGCTCAAGAGATTTAATTAGATAAACTAAATAAAATAATGTAGAGACTACAATGACAAGGGGATTGAGATTTGAAAACTTATTAGGGTCGTGCCTTAACTAAATGGATTTATAAAATGGCTCATAAGTAAATTCATAAGAATGGTTTATAAGATTAAAACTAAGTTAAGTAAGGCAAGGGTAATACGAGAAATAGCTATATAACATAATCATATAACCTCTAAACCCTTACTTCATTTTTCATTCATATGTTCATAAACCAAAAACAAAAACCAAGGAGAACTAAGGCCATCCATAACCCTAGGAGAAAAGAGGATCAAAATCAACTAGAAGCAAAGAATTCAAGCAAGGAAGAATTAAGCAAGATCAAATCTCAAGTTCCTTATCCAAACAAGGTTAATAATAATGTAAAACATCTCATATATGTTTTAATGAATATATTAATTTCGGATTTAAAGTTTTAAAACTGTCAAGATGATTTAAATGATGATATGCCTTGATTATATGCCATGTTTGATTTAAACAAGTTTATTGTAAAAGGTTTGATTTGATTTTAAGGTCAAAATCATGTAAAATGGGATCCAAATGGCATGAGGATTTAATATGTTATGTCAAACTTTATTTTGCAAATGGGTTTAAATTTTCATAATAATCCAAGCTATGGATAATTTATTATGAATTTTGAATGGAAGAAATAGATAATTTGGGTTTAAAAATTTATTACGGCAATTATATAAAGGACTTCGGGTCTAAAATTAATATCAGTTAGGAAACAGATTAAAAGTGAAGTACGATGATTTTGGGGATTTTTCTAAAGTGTTTTAACATGGTTAATAATTATTTAAGTTGAATGACTTAAATGATTAAATGTTTTATGTAAGGAAGTGGCTTATTTTTTAAAATAATTTCAATTATAAATTAGTGAATTCGGCAGCCTTTTTAGAAAAAGGATTTTTGAAAAAGAAATGGCAACCAATTATGTATTAACAAATTAGCAAGTTAGATAAAAAGAAGTTACTTTATAAGTCAAAAAAAATTGGTTTTGACATAATTCACCTTACGAAACCATGCCCAGTAGGCCTTTCGAACCCATTCGAAACCAATATGTAGGGTATCAAGTAATTAGACGTAGTATATTGGAGAAAGGTAGAAAGGATGGTGTCAAAGGCTTGCTGTCGAAGGGATTGAAGTCATCCCTACAAGCTTTCGCAGGGGTAGAAGCTATCCTTATTAACTTTGAATTAATTTTGTTTATAAATGATGCTTTTGAAAGGGTTGCCGCCTTTCTGTTTTAAGAAAACTTTTGAATAAGTTGCTGATCAATTAATTTTGAAAAGGAGCTTTCGGAAAGGTAGTTGCTTTTGAGCCTAGTCAAAACCTAGCTATCGTCTTCATACCTTTCAAATTGGTTAAAGGCTGCTTTTCGTATAGCCTTATAACAATGAGTTTGAAAGGGAAGCTTTTGTTTTATTGATCGAAGCCACTTTCTCATGCTTTTGAAAGGGTTTTGTAGCCGCGTTTATCAATGCTTTTGAAAGGGTGGTTTCGAAGCCATATGGTTACCAAATTCTTTTACTTGAAGATTGATTTTTTCGAAAGGATTACTTTCATTTATGTTCTCCTTTATGCTAAAGTTATAATTAAGGTTAAACCCAATGATTTCGAAAAAGATACTTTCAAATGGTTTCGAAGCTATGCTTCTATAAATTCTACTTGAACTAAGTGGTTTCGAAAGATAAGTTTTAATACTTTCGAAAGGTATGTTTCAGTGGTTTTGAAAGAGGAGTTCTAAGATTTCGAAGGCCTTAGTTTTCAAAACAAAGAACCTTGTCTCATTTTTAAAGATAAACCCATGGCAATATGAAAGATATTTTGAAATGGCATTTAACTTTGAAGTCTTGAAGAAGCTTTCCTTGCTAAATATAATAGGCTAAAGATATTAACCATGTTTCATTTGATAATGATTATATGGAAATTAAATCATAGATGTTATATTATTACGTTCTGATCAGTTAACATATGTGCTTCTTCTATAAACATGTTCACTTTATAATTAACCCGTATTACACTTTGGGTATTAAGGAAAAAATAACGAGTTAGGTTAACTCGGTAGTGAATACACCTTGAGTTAACTCCTATGTGAGTAGAATTACATCCAGGAGGTCAGGTCGACCAGAATATAGGATGCTCTAAAGACTAAGTTAGACAGGTTCATAGTAAGTCCATAAACACTATGTATGGAAATTGTTATTGGCAACGGCCAATAGGTTCTTAGTGATCCACGAAAACTGTATCCAGATTATGTAATTGACAGAGGTCAATAAGTTCATAGTCAACCCATGGAAACTATGACATGAGGGAAGTTACTGGAGAACCCAATAGGTTCATATTAAGCCCATGGAAAGTAGAATTAGATGAAGTTATTAGTAGATACTAATAGGTTCTTAGTGAACCCATAAAAACTATGCAATCGGGCAAATAGTCCATAAGCTTTGAACAGGTTATTAGCCAGCCCATGAAAACTAGTAGGTTAATGGTGACCCTAGAAACTATGACTTGAGACAGATGGTCTGATAAATGGAGTTGGGAAATCCTAAATGTATTGTATGTTTTCATATCATCATGATATATTTTATTGTGTTATGTCTTAACCATTATGGACGCAGGTGCATAGTATATGGTTATTATAAATTGAGTTAGGATACTAGTGAGGGAAAAACCTGTTCCGCTAAATGGCGTGGTCTCACTAGATATCTATATGATTCGAGTTGGTAGGTTATTATCATGCCGAACTTTTTGTCTCACTCGAAGTTTGTGTTTTTCCCTAAAACTCTCAAATGCTCAATTGACTTTAAGTAGTTTGAGAGTTAAGGTTTTTAGGTTCTCCTTTAGACGAATAAGCTTTCAGAGACGTTCAGGAGGCAAGCTAGCTATTAGGAGTTCTTTCTGTTTATTCCGCTGCGTTTGGATGTAATGGCAAAGTTGTTTATTGCCTATATTCAGACTTTGACCAACAAAATGGCCATCTTTGTATGTCCCTCTTGGCGTATTTTGTAATAATTATATTTCCCTAAACGTGGTTTATGAATTGGGATTATATAATGAATTTAAAACATGATTTGAAGTTGAATGAGAAATATGTTTTATGACTTCCTTTTTTTTGAAAATTCATATTCACATGTTTCTGTTATATCAATGTATCTAACATTACCGCATTTGGTCACCGAGAATTAATAACAATGAATTTTTGCAGCACTATAGCAGTTAGTTTTGGACCTCCAACTGGAGGATGATACATATTTCTACTACGTGATTAATACATTATTAATTATATGTTATGTTTATATGTTAATATACACACACACATAATCTGGCTAACTATTATTCCTAGGGGTGTGTTGATTTTTGTGTCCTATACTAACCATTTAAATGTAAAAACTTCTAATTTACACAAGTCTAACTTCATACAATAACATACAAATTAGCTAATATCCTTAACCCAACAATAGACTTGCATAAAAAATAGAATCAAAAGACAAACTTATTTTGTATTAATATAGTAGAACCAGTGCCTCTATTTCAAGGAATAAATCCTATATTTTAAACCCTTCATATTCTATCCAATTTTTCATACATGAATTTGAAGTGAAAAAGGAATTCATAATTAAATTACGGAAACAGATAGTACAAACTACGAATAAGGGAATTCATACCTTACACACGATTCCCTAACTTATTTTTAGAATCTTTTAGCACATCGACAGAGAAAAGTTGGAAGTGAAATAGAATATAAAATATTCAAATTGCAATAACAAAACAAGTTCTACTATTTTAATATAAAAAACTTCCGATAAAAAATAAGAATTGACATTTCATTTGGGGAAATTTTAAGGTTTTCATATATAAAATTCCCTGAGGCATAAAATAAATCCAAGTTCTACTATACAAATACCAAAAGGTGAAAAAATAATAAGATTTCCACTCACAGATGGCTTCCTGCTTCCTTTTGGATTTGATTAAGCCTTTCTTAATTGCTCCTTCGGACCTTTTATCTTTGAAATATACAACAATTGGATTGTATACAAATTAAATTCAGAATTTAGGGATTAGGAAGAATGAAAATAAAATAATGAGTATACATAAACATATTACTTTGTTCCCTTGAACTCTGGAGTTAAGTCGAGAAAGAAGATTAATGGATTTTTTCTAAGGTTCCCAAATAATTTGTGAATAAAAATGAGTGGAATAGCCTCTTATTTATAGTGGTTCGAATGCGTCAGAGCCATCGAATTTAAGTCTCTTTAAAATAATAAAATCCTGGTCGTTCACACCTAACAAAACCCTAGCCGCCACCATAATCATCGGTCGACCGCTCCTCCATAGGCGGACGACCATTATCGATCGACCGACTAAGGAAGGTGGTCAACTAGTTGTGACGACCCAGGATTTTTAAACAAATAAAATAGGAATATTTAATTGATTTTAAGTATTCAATGGAGAAATTTTTAACATGAATTCAAATATCACGATTTATTTGATAATTAAATTTTTGAATTAAACAATTTGAAGTTTGGTAAAATGTTGAATCTTCAGTTTTAAGCCTGTTAAAAATAATTTGAAGGCTTGTAAAATTTATATTGATAATACTGAGAATAATAGAAGTTTTAAAATTGAAATTAACAGTGATTTGTTCGGTTTTGAAATTTTATCATTTAAATTGAATTTAAAAATAGCCTTCCGAGGCACAGTCTCGGAATTCGACGAATCATGTTCCACTGGATCCATAATATTGTATTATTATCGGATTTCAAATTTCGTAGTGATTGGAGTTGTTGTGTGAGCGTATGATATATAAACGCGCTGAGATTTATATCGAAAATTTAATAATTTAATTCGATTCAAAAAGTTATCTTCTCCATACGATCGAAGTAGGACTCGAAACCTTTTCCATTTCGTTCGAAATAGGGGTATAACATTATGAGCGCCTAGCGGCACGCTTCAATAGGATGATGAGATTTTAAGTTGCGAATCCAAGTCGATCAAAATTTAAATTTAAAAATAAAGTAAAAAAATTTAAATATAATATTCTGATCGGTCATATCCTTTAAATGTCAAACTTTTCCATTTCTTCTCAAGGCACTATAGCCTACCTTCTCAAATACGCCATTTTGTTTCGATCCAAACATGCAAGTTTATATTCTCACGCAATCTTTTCTTCTCTTTTATAAACCGAGCCTTCGTTTTTCTTTCAGAACAAACAAAAGAAGAAGAAAAACAAGTAATGGCCGACACCTAATTCTTCTCCAATTCGAATTCTTCTCCACATCTTGTACATAGAAATCGAGCTTCTAGGGCTCGCGCGCGCTCGCGTTGGGGATAGCATCGGAGACGAGGGAATTAGGTCGTGAATCGCGAGTTCGATAGGAACGTGAGGCTCGGCAGTTCGATAAGGGAAGGAGTTCGAGGGCGGCGTCTGGTAGATCGCGACGAGCAAGAGCTTGTTTCCAATCGAGGGGTCGCTGGAGATGTTGTCGCGTCGGCCGCGCGCGCGTGCTTAGGGTCGTTTGCGCGACGATGGTTGATGTGTACGGGGAAGGTTGTATTTGGTGATGAGGGTTGTTCGCCTATTCGATTCGTGGCTGCTCGAATTTAGTGCGGCGGTTGTAGCTTGGTCGTTCGTTTTCGATTGTTGTCCTGTGGCTGTAAGGTTACAATTCCATCTTTATTTAATTTATTTACACATGTCTTCAGATTGATAATAAAAGGAAGAAAAAAATAGGATTTCTACAGTAATAAAATTACTGTTTGCTGTTTACAATAAGGTATAGGATAATTCTAGTTACAGGTAAATATTATTTTTCCATTAGAAATTAGTAAATATATATATATATACATATAAGATTGTAGGAATAGAAGTTTTAATGTTGAAAAAGTTATTTAAAATTTAGTTTGAAATCTATATAGATATTTTTAATCCTAAAGAAAATAAGTATATATTTACATATCTTAATTTACAAACTTATTTTGAATAGTGGATTTGGTAATAAATTTACCCAATTAACTTATTTAATTTATTTTAAGTTACTAAAAATTATTTAGTGAAGTAAATTATTAGTCTGGAGTTAAATCATTAGTTAATTAAATAAGATGGAAATAAATTGTTCAAGTTATTTCAAAGTGTTAATAAATCATATGATTGTTACACAAGGTTTAAAATCGAGAGAGAAAAAACTGGAATTCCAAGGCAATATTCAATTGGACTGCAAAACGATAAAGGTGAGTTAATCTCACTCAGTTGAATTTAAATTTAACTTTAAATGATCAAAGTTAAATAATTGGTTGAATGGATGAATTGATTGATGTGCTATAGTTTGGTATATCTTGAAATTGGTATTTTATGTTGTGCTAACGTCTATAGATGCAGGGAAAACAGGTTGGAGGGATCCAACTGGACCCCTCAACATGTATTTAAATTAATTAATATTCTCTGTTATGATTACTTGATATTCTATGATAAATATATTGGAATATGGAATGCTATCGTTTGATTGACTATATTTGGGTATAATGGGTTACCAAAAATGTATAAATTGGATTTTAGAAAGAAAATAAAAGAAGTGAATGTGTAAGCGAAATAATTATATAAAATTTGAATAAATTAAGAATGAATAGAATGAAATGGAAGTGATATCACAATACTAATAAATAACTTCGAGTATGAAAAGATTTTGAATAAACAGAAATTAATAAATTGTAAAATCAAGTGATATTATTTTAAAGGGATGAAGAATTATTTTAAATTTTAAAGTTCAAATTTAAAGAAGAAATTTTTGAGAAATCAAAAATTGGGATTCTCAGTTAAAATATTTTAAATCGTAATTAAGGAATAAAACCTGAAATTAATATATTTTGGAATAAAAGAGAGTAAATTGGGAATCAATTTGGAAATTGATTCAAGGTTTGAATTGGGGATTTAAAGAAAAATGCAAGAAAAAAGTATATTTCTCTGGATAGCCAAGTACGTTTAAAGTAAATTTTAAATATAAGATAAAAAGTTTAATATTGTTTTTAAAAGCATGTTTTAGTAAAAGTTATTGTTTCTAAATGTTTAAATTCTAAAGTAAATATTTTTCAAATTTATTATCGTAGTAATTATTTAAGGTAACTTGGTATTTTGTTTTAAAAAGAGAAATTTAGTTCTATATTCTAAAAAGTAGCTTTACTTTAATTATTTTTAAATTATATATATTTCTAATAAAGCATTAAAGTAGTTTTTAGTGCTAATATTTAAAAGTATATTTTATAATAACGTGTTTTAAATCATTTTAAAATCTAAGTGTTGTGCTTGGTGATTTAGAAGAAATAGAAAATATTTGGGAAATTTATTCAGAAAAGGAAGATAGTTTTGAAAACTGTTTTCAAAAAGGGTTTGAAAAGTGGAAATATATCTCGTGAAGATATTTTGAGGCTAATAAATAATTTAGGAAATTATTTATTGTTTGATGGTTGTTTCTGAATATTAATTGATAGTTAAATAACCGACTATCAATATTGGACAAATACGTTGATAGTTTCGAAGAGACCGGGATCGAGATTTATTTCTCGAAAACCACTTCGATCCAGTATGTACGTTTCGTGGAAACGAGTTTGGATTCGAAGATGGAGCAGTGAAGTGCAAGGGCTAGTCGCTACTAATCCTGAGGATATTTTCGAAATGGATGTAGTAGGAATAATGCCTTCGGTTCCGTTCGAACCCGAGACGGACTTGTATGGATGAATGCTTTCGGAACATCGTCAGGTGGACGATGGGCATTCTAAAGGATATGTTCTAAAAAGGTAACGCTTAGCCTCAAGCCTCATCAAATGAGAATGACTGAAAATCAGGGGTAATGCAGCAAGGCTAGGTGGGTAGCACCCAAGCAGGTGATGTCATCCCTGTCTAGATGTCCCTTTTATTTCGGCTTAGTGGGCGGTTGCTGATCCCAACCGTGGGGTGATCTCACTCAGGATTATCCAGTAAGGGGTAGTCCCGGTCTTGTGTTGCAGGGGAGCGGGCGTACTCCTCAGTACTGTGATCTAGGCCACGTACTGTGACAGGTGGTACCCCAGTGCCTAGTCATTAGTTGGAAATCCATTCTCCCTATGAGCCTTGTACGAGTTTTGTTTGTATTATCCACTCTATGGCTAGTAGCTGGAATATAATCATGTAACAATTTCGGCTATTTTATAAGTATTTATATATAGATATTATTATAATATCAGAGGATTTCTGTAAAAATTGTTTTAGCTATCATAAGGTAAAAACCCGACATGTTTATTTGTGGCGTGGTCTTACGAGATGCTTTTGTTTTCAAAAGATTTTTGAAACTTTAATAATCAATTGAATGTGATTTTCTAACGCTGGTCTTCCAGACTGACTCGGGTGTTATGTAACTGTAATGCTCGGGTCAGACCGAGTATTATAGGATGCAGGATTTGATGCTGTGGAGCTCAGGAGACGAGCCGGATGACGATACGTACTTTCGTACTTGTTCTATATATATATATATATATATATATATATATATATATATATATTCCACGGTGTTGAGTAGCTGTGTATCCAGTGGTATGTTGTTGTTGTTGTTGAACTCTGATGACGTACTCTGATGATGATGTATGTATAAAACAGATATAGTTTTCTTTTCTAAAGATCTATTATTATATATTATATTTTATTCCGCTACGATGGTTAGATTCTGATGTTGTTTTCTATTTTCTTTTTCTACCACTTCTTCTTTAACCCAAATGGTTCGTATTTCTGTACAACTTGAGTTGATTTAGGTAGAATAATGATGACTCAAGGGGTATGGATTTGCGGGGCATTACAGTTGGTATCAGAGCTTAGGTTAGTGATAACCTTGGCTCTGGTGGGAATTACTCAATAAATAGAGTCCGTAGTACTCTAGAATGAGTTTGAGAGTATTAATAGATATGAGTGCGTATTTGTTAGTAAATATAAAATTGTTTTTATATTGCGTTGATTTATCGGTTGAGTGTATGGATTCTGGTCGATATATGGGACGCCATGTCATCGATAGGGATTTCTAAACTCTTGAACAAGATAAACAGACACAGTACTGTTTTAAATAGGGTGAATGAGATAATTTTACCCAAAATTATTTTGTATATCAAGGAAATAATTTTTCGTAAATTATTATAGTTATATATGGATGCTTGGTTGTTAGGAATAACAACATTAAATTATTATTATTAATGAGTAAAATTTAATAAGAAATTGGAATAATAACTAAAGATTAAGGAAGAAATTAATAATAAATGAAATTTGTAAATGTGATTCATAATTGATTAAGGAATTGAAACCATAATTAAAAAATAAGTAACCAGTTTGTATACGAAGGAAATTTGTAAATATAAACTAAATGTGAATTATAATGCAATTAAATATATTAAAATAAGATGAAAATTCCAAAGTAATGTTTGAATATAAATTTAAAGGATTTGGGATTTGGAATTTGGAAATTTAAGTTCCTTTGAATTTGATAATGATTCTTAAAAGTTGGGAAGATAATATATATTGAGAAATATTATTGAATCGGATGTGAAATCTAGAGAGATTTGAAATTTAAAAATATTTAAAGGGTTTTAAAAGAGATAAAAGCATTGAACTATTTACGGTCGCTGGAAAATAATTCCGATGATGATCGCGACATCATCGGTGTTCATTTTCGAGTTTCCAAAAGAGGGATTGCTACTAGGATGTTTTAGATTAAAGTTGTTGGAGAAATTTGGTTGATTTTGGAAATGCAAAGGAATAGTTTGGTTAGATATATACGTTTTCAAAATTTAATGTTGAATTTAAGTTTGAAAAATAATAATATTTAAGTTGGATTAAATAAACAAGTTTTAAGATTAAAATTTATAAGTAACTGATTAATTAATTTGGTATGCAAATGAAATGAAATTCAATATTGGATGATGCTTGATTTAAATGTGTAAAATAAGGTGCAGAATAGGTTCAAATGGACTAAAAATAATTTATGTTTGGAAATAAAATTTATTGGTTGACAATGAATTTGTGAATGAATAAATGGATCAACTATTAAACTTATAAAGTAAAGTTGATATTAATAAGAAGACATGGGAAGATTTAACTAAAGTGAATGAAAGTGAAGAAAATATGTTTGAATCTAACTTGAGATAAGTTAAATAAAATTGAAATTGAAATTGAATTAAATTGGATATAAGTTGAAAGGTAAAGCGATTATAATCGTGAAATGGAAATTTATACCTTAAGCTAGTAAGTGTTATATATATAATCTGAAGTTGAGTTAGGATAAAACTGAATTTAAATGAATTCAGTCGAATTATAGATAATACTGACTGGAGTAAAATTCTACTCAAATAAACAAATGTAAAGTAAGCAAGTATTGAATTAGAATAAGTAAGCTTCGGAAGCTTATAAAAGAATTAAAAAACATTGAAAGAAAAATAATAATAATAATAATATATATAACCCCTAGTTAAAAGTAAAATGTGAATAAAATTGGTTGTAAATAGATGGGAAAGAATGGATATTAATAAGTGAGTAGTTTATAAAAATTTAAAAAGGGAATAATTAAGCCGGAATAAAAATATCGTATTCTGAGATAAAAATACAAACTTGGATATAAAATAAGATTGAACTCAAGGAAATCAAATAAAATGATTTTCAAGATAAATGAAAAAGAAAATCAAGTATGGTATTATAATTGGAAGTGTTGTTGAATGGAAGTTTGAATTGGATAAAAATGGATATAGTGTGAAATATAAACAAATCCAATTCAAGCATAAATTGCATGGCCTTATTATTAATAAATTCAACAATGAATTGTTAATGTAAATTAAAATTTAAAATGGATAAAAGGATAAACTAATCAAATAAATTAGTGAAATGGTTGGACTTGATCAAAGGAAAATCAAATCAAAGATTGTGAATAGATAATTGAGTTGAGTTATAAATAGAAATTCAACTTAAAATTTTAAGTAAATTAAATATGAATTGAGTTGTATGGAATTGGATTAAAATAAAAATGATTTGAGTTTAAATAAATCCAATTCGAGTATGAATAAATTAAAGAAAAAGGAGAATGAACTTAAGTTATGAAATGGTGGTGAATTGAAGTAAATTAACTTAAGTTTAAAATTAATATAAGCATGGGATGTCTGGTATAATAAAACGGTTTGGTATCAAACTTTTAAGAAATGAAAGAAATGCAATGGAAGTTTGTGAACAAATTTAAAATGGGATGGGATTAAGTGTAAATTGAGTTGGAATCAATTTAAATGATTATAATGCTTATGTTATTATTTATTCACATTAATATTGTCAAATTGCATTAAAAAAAATTGGTCACTCGACGTAAATGGAAGTAAGCAAAATTATATGAATCGATAGCAGTTTGATAAATTTATTTTGAAATCAACAGAAATGAATATGAGTTTGTTTTGCTTAGAATGAATTAAATATAAGCGAGTAAGTTATAAATCACTTCAACTGAATGCGATGGTTTGAGAATTGAATATAAGAAATTGTAATCAGTGTCGGAACCTTATATATGCTTATAGAAATTATATAAAATGCAATATATGTGAAATTTATGTGTTTATGCCAGTATATCACATGCATTGTTACAGGATCGATGTTTTAGCTATCTAAATTTAAGTGAAATGCAATAAACTTCCTATATATAGTACTTATATGTTTAAATTGAGTAAGTACAGGTACCGGGTAGCCGTTTGGCTGGATTGGATCGCGCTAAATGCTAAAATAAATAAGTCGCTTGCTTATAAATGCTAAATAAGGTACGCCTACGCAATAAAAATAGGAAATATGAACTATTTTTGGTTTTTCCGACCGGGTGGGTCGATGTATATATATTAAATATCTTTTGTCAAATTGCAAAAGCTCCTCCGTACAAAGGGGACTCTGCCAAAAAATTTCACAAATTTTGGGAGTTAGAAAAATTTATGAAAAATTTTGGGAAAAATTTTTGTTAACGACAAAACGATTTCAAACTGGAAATTGAAATAAATTAGTGAATGGAACTAATCTAAAATAATGATATGAATTAGTTAGAAATGGAAAATAAAATTCAAATATTCAGAAATTGAAAATAAATTGAATTCGGATGATAATGAAAGAATCAATTTGAATAGAAGTAGATATAAACTAGAATGGTAAAGTGAAAATAAATATAAGATACATATTAAATACTTATACCAAACTTAAGAAAGGAATAGTGAATTCTTAATTGGAAATTGATAATACAAATATATTCCAAGTTAATATTTGGATGGGTAAATATTATCATTTGGTGGGGAAGTCGATAAAATATTTTTGAAATGTTGTGATTGGATATTATTGCAAAGTGGAAAATGCAGGTATTATAAAAGGAAAAGAGAGTTGGTTTTGATTTCAGAAGATAAATTTGAATTGCTCGACAAAAAGGTATGTGTTCAAAATTCTGTGAATTTGATTGGATTTTTAAATCTAGCCACTTGGCTTTTTGTTTTCTTTTGGAATTTAGGAGCCGTAGAGGCCTTTTGTAGTTGTACCGAGCTAGCCGCGCAAAGGAGACGCTGGCGAAATTTTTCGGAAATCTAGGGAGTTAGAAAAGTTTTGAGATAATTTTGGTCATTCAAAATTTGGATTTAAATTGAAATTTGAATGATTGAGCAACTAATATTGTTTGCAAGCTTTGGGAGAGTTGAGAAGTTAATAAGAATAATAATGGGTCTTTTATAAGAAGATAGTTGATAAGATGTTGAATTGTTAGAAACTGTTGGTTTAGGGAAAAATAATAAACGGGTATTGGACCATTCTTCCTAACTAGAAATTTCGGGGACGAAATTCTTTTAAGGGGGAGGAATGTGACGACTCGGGATTTTTAAACAAATAAAATCGAAATATTTAATTGATTTTAATTATTCAATGGAGAAATTTTTAACTTGAATTCAAATATCACGATTTATTTGGTAATTAAATTTTTAAATTAAACAATTTAATGTTGGGTAAAATGTTGAATCTTCAGTTTTAAGCCTGTTGAAAATAATTTGAAGGCTTGTAAAATTTATATTGATAATACAGAGAATAATAGAAGTTTTAAAATAGAAATTAACAGAGATTTGTTCGGCTTGAAATTTTATCGTTTAAATTGAATTTAAAAATAGCCTTCCAAGGAACAATCTCGGAATTCGACGAATCCTGTTCCACTGGATCCGTAATATTGTATTGTTATCGGATTTCAAATTTCGTAGTGATCGGAGTTGTTGTGTGAGCGTATGATATATAAACGCGCTGAGATTTACATCAAAAATTTAATAATTTAATTCGATTCAAAAAGTTATCTTCTCCATACGATCGAAGTAGGACTCGAAACATTTTCCACTTCGTTCGGAATAGGGGTATAACATTACGAGCGCCTAGCGGCACGCTTCAATAGGATGATGAGATTTTAAGTTGCGAATCCAAGTCGATCGAAATTTAAATTTAAAAATAAAGTAAAAAAATTTTAAATATAATATTCTGATCAGTCAAATCCTTTAAATGCCAAACTTTTCCATTTCTTCTCAAGGCACTATAGCCTACCTTCTCGAATACGCCATTTTGTTTTGATCCAAACACGCAAGTTTATAATCTCACGCGATCTTTTCTTCTCTTTTATAAACCGAGCCTTCGTTTTTCTTTCAGAACAAACAAAAGAAAGAAAAAAAACAAGTAAAGGCTGACACCTAATTCTTCTCCAATTCGAATTCTTCTCCACGTCTTGTACATAGAAATCGAGCTTCTAGGGCTCGCGCGCGCTCCCGTTGGGGATAGCATCGAAGACGAGGGAATTAGGTCGTGAATCGCGAGTTCGATAGGAACGTGAGGCTCGACTGTTCGATAAGGGAAGGAGTTCGAGGGCGGCGTCTGTTATCCCGCTTTTTGGCAAAGCCGCGATACCAAAAGATTGATCGAAAAACGAAGGACAGTTCGCCTCAGAGGTTGATCGTACTTCCTTTAGCCATGGATATCACTGAATTTTATCCGAGTCCAGAATGAGCCACAATTGATAGGACACGGCAAGAAAGGCTACAAGAGTCAGCATTTCAAATTTCAGGTCAATCCGAGGTCGTATGCTCAAGTTATGATGGATTCAAGTTGAGAAAGATGGACGTTGCTCTATTCGAAACCATGACCTTACCTATGTTCGAACCCATCTGGTTCGAACCCAAGAAGTGAGGCAGCGCCTCGAATCCATGCACATATACCAAAGTTCGAATCGATGAGTTCGTATCCATCGGTTCGACTCCACTTCGAACCCAACTAGTTCGAACCCACCATGTTCGAATCGACAAGAAGGGACGACGTTCGAATCCATCAACTAGAACCTCGCTTCGACTCCATCAAGTAAATCCCCAGATAGCCTTGCTTCGAATCCATCCACGACCTAACTTCGAATCCACCAGACAAGCATGCTTCGAACCCATCGATATGCTTCGTTCGAACCCATCCCTGGAATCATGTTCGAACCCATCACTAGCTAACTCAGGAGAAACCATCGTTAGACGACAAAGAACCCGTGTGTTCCCCAGTGTAAAGTGTATGAATGTGTGTGGTACCGTGCCATGCATTACTTGAACAAATGTTGCAGAGTTAAAGTGAGCATTCAAACGACAAAGCTACGAAGTTCAGCTATAATGACCGTCATCGCTGACCGTCATCACTAAATCGTTTATATGATGGAAGTCAGTTTAAATAGAAGTTGTTATAGTTCCATCGACGAGCTTCAAAAGGCAATCAAATATGCAGTTCAATATTCAAGTCCAGATATGCAGGAATGAAGCTCGTCGGAGTTATGTTTGAAAAATTTCAAATTTTGGAGTCCATCATATAGGGTTCGAAACCATCACAGAGGCTTCGTTCGAACCCAACCGAACAGCTCTTCCTTCGAACCCATCCAAACTTCTTTCGAACCCATGCGTTCGAAACCATCATGACAGTGCTTCGAAACCATGCTTTCGAACCCATCCTGACATCGTTTCGAAACGATGCATTCAGGCGCGCTTCGAAACGATGGCCAAATGACAAATTCGAACCGATACAGAAACCCTTAACTTGACATCGGTCGCGTTCGAAACCATCCACTTCGAATCGATACGAGGTTGTTGACTTCGAACCGATAACCTATGGGTTCGAATCCATCGATTCGAATGGATCCCTCGAATCCCCCCAATCGGTGCGAACTGCGCATCCCAACAAGGACATTCCAAGGATCAATTCGAAATCCAATGAAAACACACCACCGTCATCGGTTCGAACTCGAATCCACACATCAGTTCGAAACCCTCTCAAACCAGATCTGGTTTTGCCAATCTCGAAGCCATGCAACCGATAAACAGAAATAGGTTCGAAATAGCTTCGTCGTTTGAATCCGAGGCTAATTACCTAGTTTGAACAATGGATTCGAGAAATTTAAGTCTTAAATCTTGATGGGTTCGAAAACGCGTCGCAGTTTTTCTCCTTAGAAGCTTCGAAGCGATGAAGAACGCAGTGAAAAAGTAAAAAGTGAAAATGGGGCAGGTCCACTGCTATTTATATGGAGGGTTGGTGATGACCGGGACGGTTCGAGTTCCGGTGAAATTGACCGAGTACAACAGGTCAGAGGGCAGAATGGTTTCGAAACCTATCTTCGAACCCAAATGCTTGAGGCTCCATTGTGTGAAGCACACAGACCACTGCCGCGAACGACAGTTTCGTACCCATCCAAGTCATCGGTTCGAAGATCAGTTTCGAACCCACCGAAACGAACTACTTTTTCGAAACCATCCTCTCACATCGGTTCGAATGCTAGTTTCGAACCCATCACAGCACAAAGAATACTCCATCTTTTAACATCGGTTCGAAAGTCAACTTCGAACCCACCATGACACGAGTGTACTCCGTTGGGTCGAATGTCAATTTCGAATCCATCCATGCTCCAACGCATCGACTCGAAATCTCATATTCACACAACCCATCATTGCACGGGCATATTGCATCCATACAAATTTGAATTTCGAACCCATCAATGCTCAAGTGCATCGGTTCGAAACATTACACTTGCGCAATACAAATTCAAATTCTTCAACCTTCAATATCGGCTCAGGAGAGGATCGATACGAAGGAACTTTTCAAAACAACCATCAAGCGTTGTCTCAATTCAAATTTCAAAATCGGTTCAGGAGAGAATCGATACGAAATTCTGCAGCAAACCTAACTGACAACGACTCGTGGACGCACGACGTTAACAAGGTCCAAATCAACATATGTGCATACATGTCGGACTAACATTCGATTTTGAGTATTCACAGGGATCAAACACGCATCCTGTTACAAATGCAACAGCCAACGGCTAAGCACTATTATACAGCAGTCAATCATATCAACGCAGGGTTACAGCAGTACAGCATACGAGTTTCAACAAAAAAGAGAACAATGATTGTTCAGAGAGAAATGGCAGCTATTCAAAGCACGTCATGTTCCCACAAGACATACTTTGGGGGGCAAAATGTTATCCCGCTTTTTGGCAAAGCCGCGATACCAAAAGATTGATCGAAAAACGAAGGACAGTTCGCCTCAGAGGTTGATCGTACTTCCTTTAGCCATGGATATCACTGAATTTTATCCGAGTCCAGAATGAGCCACAATTGATAGGACACGGCAAGAAAGGCTACAAGAGTCAGCATTTCAAATTTCAGGTCAATCCGAGGTCGTATGCTCAAGTTATGATGGATTCAAGTTGAGAAAGATGGACGTTGCTCTATTCGAAACCATGACCTTACCTATGTTCGAACCCATCTGGTTCGAACCCAAGAAGTGAGGCAGCGCCTCGAATCCATGCACATATACCAAAGTTCGAATCGATGAGTTCGTATCCATCGGTTCGACTCCACTTCGAACCCAACTAGTTCGAACCCACCATGTTCGAATCGACAAGAAGGGACGACGTTCGAATCCATCAACTAGAACCTCGCTTCGACTCCATCAAGTAAATCCCCAGATAGCCTTGCTTCGAATCCATCCACGACCTAACTTCGAATCCACCAGACAAGCATGCTTCGAACCCATCGATATGCTTCGTTCGAACCCATCCCTGGAATCATGTTCGAACCCATCACAGTGCCATCTTCGAACCCATCACAGAGTCGTGTTCGAACCCATCCCTGATGCCATGTTCGAACCCATCCTGTGCTGCCTTATTCGAACCCACTGGGTCAACCCACGTGTCTCCCATCGGTTCGAAATCATCGAGATACACGGAGTCGAAGCGGTCAACACGGAGAGAAGTCCGGATCGATTCGAAACTTGCGCTCCACGTCACCACGAGGTCGCGTGCCACACTGGTTTCGAAACCATCGTTTCGAGTAACAGGGGTTCGAACCAAACAGCCTTGCCGTGAAGTCTATTTCGAACCCAACATATCTCCTAACCTACTGATCCAAATGCAATGAAACTTTCACAGATGCTTGCATACATGCTGAAGAATGTCCACGCCAAATTTCACCTCGATTGGATGAATTCTTGATCGGTTCAAATGGAGTTCGAACCGATGCCAAAGTGGGCCCAAACTTCCCGAGACCGTACGTGTGGGCCCCCTCACGTGCCAGAAGTGGTCTCCCGAGTTTTCAGCGAGATACCAGCAGCCTACACCTATAAATAGAGCCCCAGGGCCAACAGAAAAGGGATTCTGACTCTGAGACGCCGAGACTCTGCCGGATCAAGATCTCCATCATCCTACATCATAATCCTATTGTTGATTTCGAATTTCCAGTTGTAACTTGTTGTGGATCGCTGTAACAACTTGTAATCATTGAAAGAGAATCAATAAAACATCAAAAAACTTCACAGTGGACGTAGGCAACACGCCGAACCACTATAAATCGCTTGTCTGCGCATTTACTTTACTGTTGATTGGAGTTTTTGTTAGATAATATCTGTTTTGAACTTGCATTCTTGACTATTATCTCTTCAACGACTCCCGAAGAGTGTTGTGCCCAATTTTGACACAAACACTTTGGTGCTTTCACTGAGAAAACCCAGATTTTCTCCTGCTCGTTGGATCTGTCATCGATACCGGATTGGACAAATCTAAGAGAGAGATCCAGATTGTTAAATCCAACTTCCTTCCCTTCTATTCAGATTTGCATAAAGTCTAGGAAAGGAACTCAATTGTAAAAATGGTTAGCACAAGAACCACCTCGAACGCCGTCAATCGAGAAGGACAGGATAGACAGAATCCTGCCCCTCTGCCTCCACCTAATCAAGATGCCGCTGGGCACTCAGAACCGTCGGGTCCGGTTACCCGACAAGAATTGCAGTTGTTACTTCAAGAGCTGACCCAGAGTCGGCGACAACTAGAAGAACAGTTACGCGCCAACGCTGAGCTAATCAACCAGCTGGATCGCCAGAAACGAAAACGATCCACGAGAGATCGTGCTTATCGCTCTTCTAGCGAAAGTTCTTCATCTTCTGATTATCATAACCGACCTCCACGACCCCGGTTAGATGAGGGTCGTATACCATCCGCTGGAAACCAACCGATATTGACCGTTGGACAAATAAGAGTTGGTCCGTCAGCCAGCTTCCAAACCGGACCCTCCTCCCGAGGGGGTGCCATTCCTCACCACGCCGCTGAGTACCGCACCGCTAGCGTTGCGGCTGAACCAGGGGTCGACGCTCGAGATCAGTCGGACCCGGACCGTCGTCAAAGCGGTCATACACCTGAACCGTACGTCCCAGAGGACTATGAGCCGAGAAGGCAAGATTTGAACCGTCAGCGATATCCGGTTCAAACTCGAAGTATGGAACGTGACCATACTCCGGCGCAAATGCCGGATCTTTCAACTATGATACGTCAGATGATTCGTGAGAGTCAGGGATTCACAAACGACGATTGGGGGGTTTCCCGAAGTCACACTCCCTTTACGGACGACATTCTTAATGCTGAACCCCCACGGCGATTCCGAATGCCCACTCTGCCCATGTATGAGGGAAACTCCGATCCCAATCAACATATTCTAAAATATGAATGGTCGATGACGGCTGCCAGAGCCGACGACGCTGTGAAATGTCGTAGTTTCCCCATATCCCTGGGGGGCATCGCCACCATGTGGTTCACCCGATTGCCTCCTCGATCCGTCTCCTCATTCGACCAGCTGGCCACAAAATTCGTTGAGCAATTCCGCATGCACGTCGCAAGGCCGAAAGATGTCAACACTCTATCCAGTGTCACGCAAGCTCCCGGAGAGACGCTCAGACACTACTTAGAAAGATTCCATACTGCATGTGCGGAGATTAGTAATCCAAATGATAACTCCATCCTTATGGCGTTAACCAAGGGGATCGACCCCGATTCTGAATTCGGCAATTGGCTAGCTGGAAAACCACCTGCGTCATTGGACCGTTTCCATGCCAAAGCAGCTCAATTCCTGAGACGGGAAGACGCGAAACAGTCTAGGAAGCAAACTGACGCAGGATCAAACGTGGGAGGAACCCAAAGCAATGTTGCAATAAAACAATCCGGTGAGAGCTCCGGAAAAGTTCAGTTGAACATTAAAAATAACCAAGCTCGGCGAAGAGAGAGCGTGAATCAAATTAAGAAACGAGATCAAAATAGCGGTCCGCAACGCAAAAATCCGAAGTTCGACAGTTATACTCCTTTGAATACTTCATTGGAGGACTTGTATTTACAAACCCGTAGTACAATTCAATATGAAAAACCTGCTCCGAGACCGTCGTCAGAGAGACAAATCCAAACAGGAAAATTTTGCAGGTTCCATGAAGGCTACGGACACGATACGAACGAGTGTCGTCACCTACAGGATCTTGTTGAAAAACTGATCAGGGAAAGGAGACTCGATCGATTTGTGCGGACACCGCAACCCAGGGAAGCAGGTCCATCAAATCAAATCAATGAACCCGATCAACCGAGGCATGAGGACTCCGATGGTCCTCGCGGGAGATTGGTGATAAACGCCATCAGTGGCGGACCGACTTTCTCAGGAGCCTGGAGCGACGAGGATCTTCGTCATTGTCACACATGACAGGCTCATTCGATCTATGAATATTTTGCAATTTCATTTACATTCTGAAATTTGATTTTGTAATAAGGCACTGACTTTGCCATATTTTCTCATTTCAGCAATAAAACATTATCTCTTCAAGCTAAAGCTGTGATTCATCGAATACAACATTCAACGATCACAACACACGAAGAGCTAAGTTCCATCGAACAATGGGATTTATTCAAATAGCGAGTGACTGCGTTACAACCGGCCACTCACTAAGTGAAACCCCAGCTCGGGGGCAAGTCAACACATCGAAGGCTGAACCGGACCAACACACGACAGTCCATTCAATAATTCGTTCCCGGAGTGCGAACGGACTCCAACTTCCCACTGCGTGAATTGGAGTATAAACATTTAACAATTCGTTCCCGGAGTGCGAACGGACTCCAACTTCCCACTGCGTGAATTGGAGTATAAACATTTAACAATTCGTTCCCGGAGTGCGAACGGACTCCAACTTCCCACTGCGTGAATTGGAGTATAAACATTTAACAACTCGTTCCCGGAGTGCGAACGGACTCCAACTTCCCACTGCGCAAATTGGAGTATAAACATTTAACAAGTCGTTCCCGGAGTGCGAACGGACTCCAACTTCCCGCAGCGTGAATTGGAGTATAAACATTTAACAACTCGTTCCCGGAGCGCGAACGGACTCCAACTTCCCGCAGCGTGAATTGGAGTATAAACATTTAATAATTCGTTCCCACTGCGTGAACCAACCCATCAATGCGGACTCCGAATCCCCAAAACATGAATTGGGGTATGAACATAAGCTACGGGTTCCCGGAGCACGAACCGAAGCATCCGTGCAAACTCCATATTCCCGAAGTGCGAGTTGGAGTATAAATGTCAATTCCGGGTTCCTGAAGTACGAACCCAAACTTACATGTTTTATCCAGCTCCCGGCGTGTGAATTGGAGCACCAACACCAAGTCAAAGTTCCCGTAGTGCGAACTAAAGCGTTAATACTAACTCCGGGTTAGTAGAGTGCAAGTTGGAATGTGAACACCATCCCCAAGTTCCCGGAGCGTGAACCATGTTACAAGTATCAATAACACTTGAACTCCTGGAATGCAAACCAGGTTATCGATCTCAAATTACTCTAAGTCCCCGGAAGGCGGACGTGTACTTAAGATTTGCAACAAGTGCAATCGACTGCCATAAAATACAAGTGTTGTTCCCCAAGACTGGGGGGCACGAAAGCTAAGTGTCAATCACTCACCGAAGTGATACAACGTCCGAAGTTCAAATCATTCATCAATCACGACGTGTGACCAAGATCTTCAGACTTGGAAAATAAAAACGAACTCCACTTAAACGGTAAAAACACCACAAGTACACCGGACCGAAAACAAGGCATTGCAAGTACTTAAGCACAAATAAAGCAAGAGTTGAAACAAAGAAACTAAAGTTTATTTCAACTAACCAAAAATGAGGGCTTACATATGAAAAAGTTTTCCCAAAAACAATCCCTACTAGCAGGAGCCGAACCTGCATCTATACACGGCTTACTAATAAAAAACAAAAACAAGTACTTATCCACCAAAACATCTACTTGTAAAGCCGATCTACTTCTTCCTCTTCTTCGTCTTCCTTATTAGTGGTTCATCGTTATCAGAATCACTAGCGACAGAAATTCTTTTTGAGTGCCTCCTCTTCGGCGGTGACTCTTCGGCCGGGGGCATGATATCGATGTCCCCCTCAGAGCTCGAATCTACAGGGAGGCTTCCCGCCGGAGGAGTAGGGGGGACTGGATCTGTGACGGAAATTGAGATAGTGCCACCCGATGGTACTATCCTAGCAGGTGTTGAGCTATGCGCCGTCGCGCTGCCACCGGCGCTACCACTGTGCCCCGCAGCTTCTATTTCATCGCTGATTTCAGCCAAAATTTCCTCTTCTCGAGTCGCTTGGGCTTGGCTGGGGGCATCCGCAACTTGCATCGAAGAGCTTGAGGTCGGCGGGGGATCACTGACGATGATAAACGGTAAGTCCGTAGAGAAACCGCCCTGCTCACCGAGCAGCTCGCTCACCATCTGTTCCTCGAGAGATAACCCGCTCCCCTGTGCCGCCTCGATCGATACCGCAGTTACAGCAGTGGTCTCGGTGGCGATGGCCTTAACCTTTTGGCTTGATTCTTGAGCCGTGACTGTCGGCGCAACCTCCGTCACTAGGCAAAAACGATAAGTTATTAGTAACTTCTTCAAAACAAACTCTTTATTTAGGAAACACTTGAGATAATTTCGAAATACCTTCTCCAGTTTGACTCACAGACGGCTGAACGACCTCGGAAGTGTGCTCATGGATAGGAGATAAGTGCGGCCGCTCCGGGTCGTAAGCAGGAACAGGTGGCAAGCTGACCGCAGACGCAGGCACTGACAAAGGCGATGTGGTGACTTCAGCGACATCCGCATGGTGCTCAACACCCGATCCCTCTCCAACTTCCAGGGAACGACCACCCACCATCTCCTTCTCATGAGCAATGATAGCATCGTGGAGGACCTTCTTTTCGTCCTCAGTTAATAGCCGGTTCTCAAGCTCGAATCGGTCAACCGATTCGCCCGGGTGCGTTTCCCCCTCTTCCTCGACCAATCGCTCCCAAGCGCTGCGAAGGTGAACGGGATAATCTTGAAGCCAGGCTAAATTTCGGTGTTTTAACACGTTAACGTTATAAGTTATAAGCAGATCTTCGATATCGGCCTCCAGCCTGGCCTCTGCCTGTTGAACTTTCTCCTCCACCTCTGTCTCGACTGCTTGAACTTTCGCCACCGCGGCATCCCTTTCCGTGCGAAGAATCACAGCTTGTCCGCACGCCTCCTGAGCTGCGCTATTTGCATCATCCCTTTCCTTGGCAATTTCAGCAAATTTTGACTTAAGCTCGTTCAACTCCTTCAGGGCAGCGTCCCTCTCTGCAGTAACCAATGTGTTTCGATGACCCATGTCCTCAACCGTGGCGTAGTGTTCGCGTTTCATCCTATCCATGATTGCCTGGGCTTCATCGGCTTTTTTAGTGGCCTCTATTTCAGATTTACGGGATGATTCAGCCTCAGTATTTAGCACTTGCATGATGCGATCTTTTTGTGCTAACTCGGCTTGCAATTTTTCAATGGTGGCTGCTCTTTCGAAGGCCAAGGCCGATGCTTTTTCGGCCGCTCTATACCACACTTTGTACTGTGCGTAGAAATCGTGCACATAATCAAGCGCCCACTGCTCGGCCTCCTGTGGGATTCTTTTCAAGTTTGGGGGGAATACGTAGTTGTCGAAGCATATATTCGGGAACTCCCTTTTCAATTGCGCGAGCCTGATTGCTCCTTCCCCCATGATTTCAGTAGGAGGTTCCTCCGCAGCCATCGGTGCCGTCACCTCAGATCTAGAAGCTTGAGAAACTGGCGCATGTCGAGAAGAGTCACGAGGAACATGAACGGGATGTTGTACGGGACCTCTGGAAGGAGGAGGGGTACGCGATCGCGATCGACGCCTATGGCCCTTGTCCGAATCGTATCTCTCATGACTAGAATATCCGGAACGTCCTTGGTCATAGTATCCAGGGCGTCCCTGATCATAATCTCTATCTCCCTCTCGCCTGCGCGAATCATAATAAGAAGACTTGCGGGCATGTCGAAGACTCCCAAGCATTGAACCCCGCTTTGACATAGTATCTGCAAAGCAAAATAAAATCGAATCAATCACCCTTCGAAACAGATAATTTACAGTCAAAGTTTATGCAGTGCCGTGAAATGTGTATGAATATGCATTCCCCCCGACCAACCAGAAATGTCGACCTCGCTAGTAATAAGAGGCTCGCTCAATTCTAGATTTCGATGGAACTCCTCCAACCCGGCATCATGTTGAAAAGACACATCTTCCGGGATTGGAAGGTCGGCAAGCCCTTCGTAGAGGCTTTCAGTACGCGGAGGAGACATCTCAGAGATTCTAACTCCGGAAGAGGGCCGGGCAATGACAACCGATTTCCGTCTCCCCCGCTTAGTTGGCTTAACCATGGCAGCCTTGCCTTTTCTCTGCTCCGCGACGTCCGAAGCTACATCCGTAGGCTCGATCAGCGGCTCATCGTCAGTATGAGTTCTTTCAGAGTCAGCCTCCTCGGCTATGACAACTTCGGGCTTCTTATGTTTGACTCGTTTCTTAGGAACGATCCTTTGTGCCACTTCAAACCTTATACTCTGTCCTCGTTCAATCAGCCCAAAGGTCCGGAGATTCCTATCGGTCAAAAGCAACTCGATGTCCCTATCTTCGCTCGGGACTTCTCGAAGTACTCGCACCATCTCCTTAAACTCTTCACCTTCGGGTCGCGGGATCGTTGCTGTAAAAAGAAAAAATTAATATAAGTTCCACTTCGGCAGCAATTGTCGTAGTAACTATTTAAGAACTCGGTTATACTCACGTCTGAATAACCATCGTCGGGCAAATCCTGGAGGACATCTGACATAAAACCATTCTGTCCTATAGTAACTCAGCCTTGTCCAGGATCCGGTGACCACTTGACAATTTCTCACCGCCTCCAGAAATGTGAAAGAAGGATAATCGCCACGAGTTTTGAAGTTAAACAAGTATCTAATTTCGATTGGAAGCGGCGGTCGATGGAGACATTCCATAAATGCAATGAACAAGCTATTGATCGACGCATATCCGTTCGGATGCAACTGAGATGGGGCGATCCTCAAAAACGACAATACTTCTCTTATATACTCGTTGAACGGAGGAAGTGTCCCGGCCGCACACGCGTGGCGATTAAATGCTGTATACCCTTCTGGCGGATTATGTGGTCTATCATTCGGCCCCGGCAGTAACACATCGTCCAATGACAAGCCGTGCCTCAAACAAATTCTTCTCAACATGTCTTCAGAGATATTCGATGGAACGGAATCTGATGGATTGGCAATGAACGACGCATCAGGAAGTTCGTCCGGAGCCGGACCGATGATCTCAGGATCTATATCCGGAACTTCTAGCCTCGGAGGGGCTGTACCTTGAATCTCCTGCTGCTGTGAACTTGAAGGTTCCATAACTAGCTAACTCAGGAGAAACCATCGTTAGACGACAAAGAACCCGTGTGTTCCCCAGTGTAAAGTGTATGAATGTGTGTGGTACCGTGCCATGCATTACTTGAACAAATGTTGCAGAGTTAAAGTGAGCATTCAAACGACAAAGCTACGAAGTTCAGCTATAATGACCGTCATCGCTGACCGTCATCACTAAATCGTTTATATGATGGAAGTCAGTTCAAAGAGAAGTTGTTATAGTTCCATCGACGAGCTTCAAAAGGCAATCAAATATGCAGTTCAATATTCAAGTCCAGATATGCAGGAATGAAGCTCGTCGGAGTTATGTTTGAAAAATTTCAAATTTTGGAGTCCATCATATAGGGTTCGAAACCATCACAGAGGCTTCGTTCGAACCCAACCGAACAGCTCTTCCTTCGAACCCATCCAAACTTCTTTCGAACCCATGCGTTCGAAACCGTCATGACAGTGCTTCGAAACCATGCTTTCGAACCCATCCTGACATCGTTTCGAAACGATGCATTCAGGCGCGCTTCGAAACGATGGCCAAATGACAAATTCGAACCGATACAGAAACCCTTAACTTGACATCGGTCGCGTTCGAAACCATCCACTTCGAATCGATACGAGGTTGTTGACTTCGAACCGATAACCTATGGGTTCGAATCCATCGATTCGAATGGATCCCTCGAATCCCCCCAATCGGTGCGAACTGCGCATCCCAACAAGGACATTCCAAGGATCAATTCGAAATCCAATGAAAACACACCACCGTCATCGGTTCGAACTCGAATCCACACATCAGTTCGAAACCCTCTCAAACCAGATCTGGTTTTGCCAATCTCGAAGCCATGCAACCGATAAACAGAAATAGGTTCGAAATAGCTTCGTCGTTTGAATCCGAGGCTAATTACCTAGTTTGAACAATGGATTCGAGAAATTTAAGTCTTAAATCTTGATGGGTTCGAAAACGCGTCGCAGTTTTTCTCCTTAGAAGCTTCGAAGCGATGAAGAACGCAGTGAAAAAGTAAAAAGTGAAAATGGGGCAGGTCCACTGCTATTTATATGGAGGGTTGGTGATGACCGGGACGGTTCGAGTTCCGGTGAAATTGACCGAGTACAACAGGTCAGAGGGCAGAATGGTTTCGAAACCTATCTTCGAACCCAAATGCTTGAGGCTCCATTGTGTGAAGCACACAGACCACTGCCGCGAACGACAGTTTCGTACCCATCCAAGTCATCGGTTCGAAGATCAGTTTCGAACCCACCGAAACGAACTACTTTTTCGAAACCATCCTCTCACATCGGTTCGAATGCTAGTTTCGAACCCATCACAGCACAAAGAA
Organism: Allium cepa; assembly: GCA_030765085.1. Classification (NCBI taxonomy): domain Eukaryota; kingdom Viridiplantae; phylum Streptophyta; class Magnoliopsida; order Asparagales; family Amaryllidaceae; genus Allium; species Allium cepa. The sequence goes on from CM060928.1 coordinate 623,648,524, forward strand.
TACTCCATCTTTTAACATCGGTTCGAAAGTCAACTTCGAACCCACCATGACACGAGTGTACTCCGTTGGGTCGAATGTCAATTTCGAATCCATCCATGCTCCAACGCATCGACTCGAAATCTCATATTCACACAACCCATCATTGCACGGGCATATTGCATCCATACAAATTTGAATTTCGAACCCATCAATGCTCAAGTGCATCGGTTCGAAACATTACACTTGCGCAATACAAATTCAAATTCTTCAACCTTCAATATCGGCTCAGGAGAGGATCGATACGAAGGAACTTTTCAAAACAACCATCAAGCGTTGTCTCAATTCAAATTTCAAAATCGGTTCAGGAGAGAATCGATACGAAATTCTGCAGCAAACCTAACTGACAACGACTCGTGGACGCACGACGTTAACAAGGTCCAAATCAACATATGTGCATACATGTCGGACTAACATTCGATTTTGAGTATTCACAGGGATCAAACACGCATCCTGTTACAAATGCAACAGCCAACGGCTAAGCACTATTATACAGCAGTCAATCATATCAACGCAGGGTTACAGCAGTACAGCATACGAGTTTCAACAAAAAAGAGAACAATGATTGTTCAGAGAGAAATGGAAGCTATTCAAAGCACGTCATGTTCCCACAAGACATACTTTGGGGGGCAAAATGTTATCCCGCTTTTTGGCAAAGCCGCGATACCAAAAGATTGATCGAAAAACGAAGGACAGTTCGCCTCAGAGGTTGATCGTACTTCCTTTAGCCATGGATATCACTGAATTTTATCCGAGTCCAGAATGAGCCACAATTGATAGGACACGGCAAGAAAGGCTACAAGAGTCAGCATTTCAAATTTCAGGTCAATCCGAGGTCGTATGCTCAAGTTATGATGGATTCAAGTTGAGAAAGATGGACGTTGCTCTATTCGAAACCATGACCTTACCTATGTTCGAACCCATCTAGTTCGAACCCAAGAAGTGAGGCAGCGCCTCGAATCCATGCACATATACCAAAGTTCGAATCGATGAGTTCGTATCCATCGGTTCGACTCCACTTCGAAACCAACTAGTTCGAACCCACCATGTTCGAATCGACAAGAAGGGACGACGTTCGAATCCATCAACTAGAACCTCGCTTCGACTCCATCAAGTAAATCCCCAGATAGCCTTGCTTCGAATCCATCCACGACCTAACTTCGAATCCACCAGACAAGTATGCTTCGAACCCATCGATATGCTTCGTTCGAACCCATCCCTGGAATCATGTTCGAACCCATCACAGTGCCATCTTCGAACCCATCACAGAGTCGTGTTCGAACCCATCCCTGATGTCATGTTCGAACCCATCCTGTGCTGCCTTATTCGAACCCACTGGGTCAACCCACGTGTCTCCCATCGGTTCGAAATCATCGAGATACACGGAGTCGAAGCGGTCAACACGGAGAGAAGTCCGGATCGATTCGAAACTTGCGCTCCACGTCACCACGAGGTCGCGTGCCACACTGGTTTCGAAACCATCGTTTCGAGTAACAGGGGTTCGAACCAAACAGCCTTGCCGTGAAGTCTATTTCGAACCCAACATATCTCCTAACCTACTGATCCAAATGCAATGAAACTTTCACAGATGCTTGCATACATGCTGAAGAATGTCCACGCCAAATTTCACCTCGATTGGATGAATTCTTGATCGGTTCAAATGGAGTTCGAACCGATGCCAAAGTGGGCCCAAACTTCCCGAGACCGTACGTGTGGGCCCCCTCACGTGCCAGAAGTGGTCTCCCGAGTTTTCAGCGAGATACCAGCAGCCTACACCTATAAATAGAGCCCCAGGGCCAACAGAAAAGGGATTCTGACTCTGAGACGCCGAGACTCTGCCGGATCAAGATCTCCATCATCCTACATCATAATCCTATTGTTGATTTCGAATTTCCAGTTGTAACTTGCTGTGGATCGCTGTAACAACTTGTAATCATTGAAAGAGAATCAATAAAACATCAAAAAACTTCACAGTGGACGTAGGCAACACGCCGAACCACTATAAATCGCTTGTCTGCGCATTTACTTTACTGTTGATTGGAGTTTTTGTTAGATAATATCTGTTTTGAACTTGCATTCTTGACTATTATCTCTTCAACGACTCCCGAAGAGTGTTGTGCCCAATTTTGACACAAACAGCGTCTGGTAGATCGCGACGAGCAAGAGCTCGTTTCCAATCGAGGGGTCGCTGGAGATGTTATCGCGTCTGCCGCGCGCGCGTGCTTAGGGTCGTTTGCGCGACGATGGTTGATGTGTACGGGGAAGGTTGTATTTGGTGATGAGGGTTGTTCGCCTATTCGATTCGTGGCTGCTCGAATTTAGTGCGGCGGTTGTAGCTTGGTCGTTCGTTTTCGATTGTTGTCCTGTGGCTGTAAGGTTACAATTCCATCTTTATTTAATTTATTTACACATGTCTTCAGATTGATAATAAAAGGAAGAAAAAAATAGGATTTCTACAGTAATAAAATTACTGTTTGCTGTTTACAATAAGGTATAGGATAATTCTAGTTACAGGTAAATATTATTTTTCCATTAGAAATTAGTAAATATATATATATATATATACATATAAGATTGTAGGAATAGAAGTTTTAATGTTGAAAAAGTTATTTAAAATTTAGTTTGAAATCTATATAGATATTTTTAATCCTAAAGAAAATAAGTATATATTTACATATCTTAATTTACAAACTTATTTTGAATAGTGGATTTGGTAATAAATTTACCCAATTAACTTATTTAATTTATTTTAAGTTACTAAAAATTATTTAGTGAAGTAAATTATTAGTCTAGAGTTAAATCATTAGTTAATTAAATAAGATGGAAATAAATTGTTAAAGTTATTTCAAGGTGTTAATAAATCGTATGATTGTTATACAAGGTCTAAAATCGAGAGAAAAAAACTGGAATTCCAAGGCAATATTCAATTGGACTGCAAAATGATAAAGGTGAGTTAATCTCACTCGGTTGAATTTAAATTTAAATTTAAATGATCAAAGTTAAATAATTGGTTGAATGGATGAATTGATTGATGTGCTATAGTTTGGTATATTTTGGAATTGGTATTTTATGTTGTGCTAACGTCTCTGGATGCGGAGAAAACAGGTTGAAGGGATCCAACTGGACCCCTTAACATGTATATATATTAATTAATATTCTCTGTTATGATTACTTGATATTCTATGATAAATATATTGGAATATGGAATGCTATGGTTTGATTGACTATATTTGGGTATAATGGGTTACCAAAAATGTATAAATTGGATTTTAGAAAGAAAATAAAAGAAGTGAATGTGTAAGCGAAATAATTATATAAAATTTGAATAAATTAAGAGTGAATAGAATGAAATGGAAGTGATATAACAATACTAATAAATAACTTCGAGTACGAAAAGATTTTGAATAAACAAAAATTAATAAATTGTAAAATCAAGTGATATTATTTTAAAGGGATGAAGAATTATTTTAAAATTTAAAGTTCAAATTTATTTAAAAGAATAAAGAAGAAATTTTTGAGAAATAAAAAATTGGGATTCTCAGTTAAAATATTTTAAATCGTAATTAAGGAATAAAACCTGAAATTAAAATATTTTGGAATAAAAGAGAGTAAATTGGGAATCAATTTGGAAATTGATTCAAGGTTTGAATTGGGGATTTAAAGAAAAATGCGAAAAGAAGTATATTTCTCTGGATAGCCAAGTACGTTTAAAGTAAATTTTAAATATATGATAAAAAGTTTAATGTTGTTTTTAAAAGCATGTTTTAGAAAAAGTTATTATTTCTAAATGTTTAAATTCTAAAGTAAATATTTTTCAAATTTATTATCGTAGTAATTATTTAAGGTAACTTGGTATTTTGTTTTAAAAAGAGAAATTTAGTTCTATATTCTAAAAAGTAGCTTTACTTTAATTATTTTTAAATTATATATATTTCTAATAAAGCATTAAAGTAGTTTTTAATGCTAATATTTAAAAGTATATTTTATAATAAGGTGTTTTAAATCATTTTAAAATCTAAGTGTTGTGCTTGGTGATTTCAGGAGAAATAGAAAATATTTGGAATATTTATTCAGAAAAGGAAGATAGTTTTGAAAACTGTTTTCAAAAAGGGTTTGAAAAGTGGAAACATATCTCGTGAAGATATTTTGAGGCTAATAAATAATTTGGGAAATTATTTATTGTTTGATGGTTGTTTCTGAATATTAATTGATAGTTAAATAACTGACTATCAATATTGGACAAATACGTTGATCGTTTCGAAGAGACCGGGATCGAGATTTATTTCTCGAAAACCACTTCGATCCGGTTTGTACGTTTCGTTGAAACGAGTTTGGATTCGAAGATGGAGCAGTGAAGTGAAAGGGCTAGTCGCTACTAATCCTAAGGATATTTCCGAAATGGATGTAGTAGGAATAGTGCCTTCGGTTCCGTTCAAACCCGGGAGGGACTTGTATGGATGAATGCTTTCGGAACATCGTCAGGTGGACGATGGGCATTCTAAGGGATATGTTCTAAAAAGGTGACGCTTAGCCTCAAGCCTCATCAAATGGGAATGACTGAAAATCAGGGGTTATGCAGCAAGGCTAGGTGGGTAGCACCCAAGTAGGGTGAGGTCATCCCTGTCTAGATGTCCCTTTTTTCGGCTTAGTGGGCGGTTGGTGATCCCAACCGCGGGGTGATCTCACTCGGGATTATCCAGTAAGGGGTAGTCCCAGTCTTGTGTTGCAGGGGAGCGGGCGTACTCCTCGGTACTGTGATCTAGGCCATGTACTGTGACAGGTGGTACCCCAGTGCCTAGTCATTAGTTGGAAATCCATTCTCCCTACGAGCCTTGTACGAGTTTTGTTTGTATTACCCACTCTGTGGCTAGTAGATGAAATTTAATCATGTAACAATTTCGGCTATTTTATAAGTATTTGTATATAGACCCTATTATAATATCAGAGGATTTCTATAAAAATTGTTTTAGCTATCGTAAGGTAAAAACACGACATGTTTATGTGTGGCGTGGTCTTACGAGATGCTTTTGTTTTCAAAAGATTTTTGAAACTTTAATAATCAATTGAGTGTGATTTTCTCACGCTGGTATTCTAGACTGACTCGGGTGTTATGTAGCTGTAATGCTCGGGTCAGACCGAGTATTATAGGATATAGGATTTGATGCTGTGGAGCTCAGGAGACGAGCCGGATGGCGATACGTACTTTCGTACTTGTTCTATATATATTCCACGGTGTTGAGTAGCTGTGTATCCAATGGTATGTTGTTGTTGTTGAACTCCGATGATGTACTCTGATGATGATGTATGTATAAAACAGATATATTTTTCTTTTGTGTAAAGATCTGTTATTATATATTACATTTTATTCCGCTGCGATGGTTAGATTCTGATGTTGTTTTCTATTTTCTTTTTCTACCTCTTCTTCTTTAACCCAAATGGTTCGTATTTCTATACAACTTGAGTTGATTTAGGTAGAATAATGATGACTCAAGGGGTACGGATTTGCGGGGCATTACACTAGTCCTAATTTTTCGGAAAAATATAATTGTTTCCATTCTAATTTTATTCAATTCCTTATTTCTTTATTACATTAACATTTCCTTAAACTTCGAGATTTATAATCAATGTTATCATATTTATTAATGTTGCAAATTTCAATGTTAACCTTAATTAAGTTTTTAAATTTAAATTCACTTCAAATTATCTTAAATTTGAAAATTTCAAATGTCAATAACTTTTTTGTTTGAGTTCCAATTATAAACTTTATAAATGGAAGTTGGTCAGAAAATCGCCACGAATGCAGTTGTGTAACTTTCATGGCCAGATTCTGAAACTTACAAAATTCACATTTCTATTAATCGACTAATTTCATATTAATTTTTACAAGATGTTATATTCTCTCCCCTTAAAAAGGATTACGTCCATGAAATATTTAAGGGGCCGAAAGTGTAGCGCACACTCAATATCCATATTATACAACAAATTTATTGACACAACCATCTACTTAGCCAAAAGTACAATGTGATTGTGTTTGCGATATACAGTAGGTGAGCTCAGTCCTAGCGTGAGTGCTAGATCATGATATATAAGCATGTATGCAAGTGTCCTAAATATGCATAAAATTTTACATGAGTGTAAAAAGTATAGTAAAAAGTCAGGCAACCATCCCTTGCCATCCAATCTAGCACCCATGATGCAACCCAAAGCCTATATTTTGGAGAGCGAAAGTCTACTATAGGAAAGCTCAGGATTAAAATCTTCATCTTCTCTTCAGTTCCCTATATGCTTTCCACCGTATTATATCCCCATTGTACTCGGACCAGCTTAATTTTCTTATTGCAGTACACTATGTGCGCAGTAGCAGGGGATGCTATTAGCTTAGTCTCTATGTTCACTAACTGATTGGGCTCAAGTACGGTGTCGGGGTTATTTAGGCATTTCCTCAAGTGTAAAACATGAAAAAATTTATGAATTCCTGCTAAATTTTCTTGAAGCTCTACTCGATATGAATGTTTCTATGTCCTTTCCAAGATCGAGAAAGGCCCAAAAATCCTTGACGCCAATTTCTCGACATGCCAAACCTCATAAACTTTTAATAGAGAAAACCATAACGAATACCATGTCTCTTACCTCAAACTCTAATTCCTTCCTTCGTCTATCAACATAGGACTTTTGATGGTCTTGTGTGGCCTTCATTCTCTGCCTAATCATCTTTATCTTTTTTGAGGTCTTACGAATGAAATCTTGTCCAAGTAGAATATCGTCAGTGGCTTCCCACTAACAATTAGACGATTTGCATGGCCTTTCATATAATGCTTCAAAGGGTGTCATGCCAATTGTGGTTTGGTAACTATTATTGTATGTGAACTCTACCAAGGGTAAATGTTGCTCCAAATATCCTCTGAAATCCATGATGTAAGTCCTCGTTAAATCTTTTAAAATCCTATTCACCCTTTTCGTTTAGTAGTCCGTCTATGGATGGTAAGTGGTGCCAAGATTCAACTTCATTCCTATGGTAAAATGTAAACTCCTTTAAAATTCATCAGCGAAAAAGGGGTCCCTGTCACAAATAATGCTAACGAAAGTCCGCGCAGTCGTACCACTTTCTTCATATAAATGTTTGCAAGGGATGTCACATCCTATTATTTTCAATGGGGATTAAGTGGGCACTTTTAGTGAATCTATCTATTATAACACAAATAGTTTCATTGCCCCCATTGTCTTCCAAGCAACCCGTGAATAAGATCCATCGATATATGCTCCCATTTCCAAGTCGGCACCTCCAGCGGTAATAACAATCCTCTAGGCCTCCCTTTTTTATCCTTTATCTTTTAGTATGTCAAACACCTAAAGACAAATTTGGCAAACTTTTTCTTCATTCCCGACCAATAGAAATTCGTTGCATGTCCATATGCATATTATCTCCATCGAGCTGAATGGTCATCCTAGAATGGTGATACTTAGCCAAAACTTCCTCGAAATGTCCTTCCCATCGAAACACAAAGGCATCCATCTCTTCTCAAACATCCTCTTTCATCAATTGCATACCTACCACCATACGGAAACTTATATACTCTAGTAAATTTCCTAAAATATATAATATAATCGAGGCCTTCTTTTATTCTTGCCCAACGCCGTCCATCAATGCTGGTCCAACATCCATTGCTGCCAAATAGCTTAGAGTGGGTTCTGTTTGCGATTGGAAATTGAAATTCATGAGGAACTCTAACTGCCTCCACTCACATATAGCAACTAGAATAGCATGCCTCTGGCTAAGGGTGTCAGCGACTATATTCATTTCCTGGGGTATACTATATCTCACAGTCATATGATTTAATAAATTCTATCCACCTCTGCTGCCTAAGATTCAAATCATTTTAGGAAAATACTTATTTAAGGGATTTATGGTTAGTGAACAACTCAAATCTTTCTCCCAAAAGATGGTGCCTCCACATCTTCAAAGCAAAGACAATAGCCGCTAATTCTAAGTCATGAATTGGGTATCTCTTCTCATGGTCCTTCAACTGCCTACTTATGTAGGCTATCACTCTTCCCTCTTGCAAAAGAACAACTTCTAGTCCTATACCACATGTGTCGGTGTAAATGGTGAAAGGCATCATCCTATTGAGAATTGTAAGTATTGGCGTGCTAGTCAATAAAACCTTCACTTTCTTGAATGCTTTCGCGCATTTTTCATCCCATGCAAAAACTATATTTTTCTTAGTTAAGTGAGTTAGTGGGGCCTATCTTGGCAGCATCCTTAATGAACTTCCTATAGTAACCTACCAACCTAAAAAAAATCATAACTTCTATGGTGTTCTTCGGAATCTTCTAGTCTTGGATAGCTTCAAGCTTTGCAGGATCCATAGATAATCCCTTCTCGAAGATAATATAACCAAGAAATCTCAACTCCTACCAAAAATGACACTTTGAGAATTTGACTTTTAGTTGGTTCCTTCTCAAAGTTACTAGTACTCCCTTAAGTGATTTTCATGCTCACCTTCACTTTTAGAGTATACTAGAATATCATATATGACCATTACAACGAACTTATTTAACTGCAGTCGAAAGACTCAACCCATCACATCTACAAAGTATGCATGGGCATTTGTCAATCTGAATGGCACTACTTACCACTCATACAATCCGTCCGAAGCAAAAAAATGCAATCTACTGCTTGTTATCCTTAACTACCTCAATTGATGAAATTCGATGGCTAAGTCCAGCTGAGAAAAGATTTTGGCCCCAACAAGCTGATCAAACAAATTATATATTCTAGGAAGGGGTGCCAATTCTTCTTGGTCAACTTGTTGAGTTCTCCAAGGTCAACGCATAGCTTTAAAGAGCTATCTACCCTTGTGGCAAAGGCAATAGTGTTCCCTATTCAGAAGTACTTCAGCAAATAAATCACTTCTACAATAGCTTCAAGTTTTTTTTATCCAACTCTCGCCTTTCTTTAGGGGCCATATGCCTTAATGGCAGAGCAATAGGTCTAGCGTCCTTCTACAAATTAAGCCTAAATTCGATCTCCCTTCAAGGCGGGAAACTTGAGACTTCTTAAAAAATGTTAGGAAATTCTTGAACTATGTGTATAGAAGAGAGATCATCTTGTGATAGGCTAAGAGAATATAAATAGCTTAACCCAACTACAATGCCCAACCTTTAGACCATTATTAGTAAAAGATATTACTATGTAATATCATCTGCTAGTATGGAGAATAAGGTTGGTTAGGAGTGACCATCCATAGTATTGTTCTAGGTGAGTATCGATATGTCGAATTGAATGTATAAATATATTTGTTATCTTCCTTATAAGAGTGGATTTAACCTATTTGATCTAGGCGCAAAACAGTAATACAATGGCTAAATAATTCAGAATAATATAAATATTCTAGATCACAGAATAACAAAATACACTAATAAATATATGTATCTCATAAATCTAAAAGAAACACATATATAATACATGGGGTAGTCTACAAAATAATGGTCATAAGCGAACCATACAATACATGCGATGTACATAAGACAGCCCAAAATAATATGCATTAAAATGAATCTCTATCTCAACATACATAATGCACTACATAAACTACTAAACTACTGTAACGAATGCGATTTTTCGACGCTCGAAAATCGACATCAATACATCCACTGTATCAACTGCCGAGCAATCGAATGCCGGAAAACCGAACTGTTATGGTTAAAGAAGAAGAAAAGGGTAGAAGAAAGAAGAAGAAACAGAGAACAATATCAGAATCTCACAATCGCAGCGGAACAACATATAATGGATAAATGAATAATCTTTAAATAAAGAACTATATCAGTTATGTAATGATCCTAAATTTTGAACAATTTAAATTGTAAATATTTAGCTAATTTTAAAAATGTGAGTGATAATTTAAATCGAATTATCAATATAACTGGGAAATTGGCGATTAAATATTTAAAATTTAATCTATACAAAGCTGAATAAAAAATTTAAACTTGACTTTGGAGTTGAAATTGAATATTTAATTTGTAATTGAAATTCAAACTAATGACTTAAGAAAATAATTTGGATACAAGAATTTTTATTTATGTAAATTAATAAATTGATGGTTAAAATTTTAATAACATTCTTTTCTTTAGCTTAAATAAAAAAAAAAAATCAATACAAAATAAAATAAACAAATACACTTAGTAAAAAAATTTAACAACATAACTTAAACAAAAATTTACAAAACAAAGTAATGAAAATAATTAGACAAAACAAATTGGATTTAGATAAATAGAAAAAAAAAATAAGAGGAAAACTTGTTTATGGTTTGGGCTTTGAAATTTATACCGGCCCACGTTTGAATACTACTGCCTTTATCTTTAACCCGATCCCCTTCCATTTCACTTTACCCGTTCCCATTTTTTTTAACCCTAAAACAAAACAAAAAAAGCACGAGAAAAAAAATATGGCGGCTTCGTTCTTCTCGACTCGTTCTGCTTTGGAAAATTTGGGGCTTTACTTCTCGCGATTCAAAAACTAGGGCTTGTAATCAAATTTGGGGCTATTTCGACTTTGTTATGGTGAGTTTTCTGCTCACGATTAATTTTTAATTCAGGTGTTTAAATTTGTTTGGATTGAATGTTGGTTGCATGCTATGATTTGGTGATTATTAGCTTTCAGTTGCTCGGTTAAATTTGAATTTTAAACTAATAAGAACAGATAACTCACTGCATGTTGGATTGTTGGTTGCTATTCGTTATCACTTGCTCTGATGTTGTGTTTTTGAACTGTTAAGATCAGATTCTACTCAATTTTTGATTTTAAACTAATAAGAATAAATGCTATTTGATATTTGTTTTAAATTGGTAAGAACAGACACTATTTAAATTTTAATTTAAACTGATAAAAACAAATGCTATGAATAACCTGATGAGAACAGGTGCTTCCAAATGTTTGATTTCAGATTGTTGTTTTGAAAATTTGTTTTTCTTAAAAACTGATTTGAACAGATGCTATAAATTTAAATTTTTTTTTACTGTTGAGAACAGATGCTATCATTTTAAGAATCTGATGAGAATAGAGGCTATTAAATCTTGACTTGCTTTGTGTTGCTGCATGTGTTGGATCTTGCTTTGTTAATGAATATTTATATGGAAACCTCTGAACCCAAACCTTCTTCTTTGTTTATCCGTGAATCAATCACTTAAGCCTATAATATGTTGTGATGTTTTGGTACCTGAAATTGTTTTTGTTAAGTGATAATGTGTTTGCATGCTTGTTTATGTTGACTGTCCCTCTGTTTTGAAATGCATGTGAGTTTTCTAAGCTCACGATAATCTTCATGCAAGTTTTTGAATTTGTTTGAAGTGAATTCCTTGGTTGCATGCTATGTTTTTGGGGCGATTTGATTATCTTTGGCTCGGCTAATTTAATTTTTAAAACTGATATGCTCAGATTTGTGACTGCATGTTGAATTTTTGTGCTAGTTGCTGTTATTTGCTCGATTTACTTGGATTTTAAATTGGTAGAAACAGATGCTAGTAATTATTTTAAACTATAAGAACAGATTCTACCCATTTGATTTAGTTTTTGAACTGTTAGGAGCAAATGTTTTTTTGATTTCTTTTAAAATTTAAATTTGTAAGAACAGATGCTGCCCAGTCTTAATTTTTAAATTGATTAGAACAAATGCTACCTGACTATTTGTGTTTGTTTTAAAATTGATAGGAACATGTGCTATTTGTGTTTGTTTTAAAATTGATAGGAACATGTGCTATTTGTGTTTGTTTTAAAATTGATAGGAACATGTGCTATTGGTGTTTGTTTTAAAAATTGATAAGAACAGATGCTATATTTATTTTGTTATTAAATTGATAAGTACAGATGCTACTAAATATCTTGTTTGAAAACTGTTTGCAAACAATTGCATTATGAATTTAAACTTGCATGTTTGTCCCATGCCTGGTAACCATTAGACCATTTATTATTTTGCACTTGAGTCTTTTGGTACTGTTGTTGTATTGGTGTTGCATTTGGTCTGCATTGTAGTTGTATTCATATATACTTGCTACTGTTGCATTACTTGCTTCACTTGAGTTTTTTTTTGTAACAGTAGTCTACTGTGTTCATGCACTTTGGTTTGTGGCAGTTTGCATGTCAAGTTGCATCCATGCTGTTGCACTTGTAGTTGTACCCCATGCTGTTGCACTTGGGTCTGGTCACTGTTCTCTTGGTTGTTCTAGTCTTCATTTCCATTGTTGTTTGCATCCTGATATATGTTGCATTGCAGTTGATTCATTTGGTCATTTGGTGTCTGCATCCTTATCTGTTGCATACATAAGTTTGGCCACTGTTGTATAATTGCATTTGATCTGCACTTGTGTATATTCTCAGGTTGCACACTGCAACTGCACTTGCATTTGTGACCTTTATTTGCCTGTTGTTTGAATTGTGCATTATTCATGTGTAGCTTGGTCATTTTGATGCACTGCCTTGATTTATTTTGCCTCTATCTTTATAGTTACAGGTTCTAAACTTGATTTAAAAATTCAAACTATCCACCTAAGTGTTTTTTTTTAGTTTTTAATCCTTAAACAAAATATGTTGTATGTGAGTAACATTTTATATTAAATAAACTTAAGTAGAAATTATTTGCCTGTTTTACTCTAGAAACAAGTGTGTTTGCATGAAAACACAATTTCATACTGGTAGATACATGAATATATTTAGTTGAGCAAGCTGCTGTGAGTTTATTTCTTTCAGTGTGAAGATTTAAGGTTTAACAAAATGTGGCTATGAACATTTGTCAAAGTTTAAAGTTCTATTTAATATGAAAGTTCTGTATTGTCTCTGTGAATTTAGAAAATAAACAAAACAAATCTTATGGGTTGTCTCTGTGAACATTGGAACAAATCTTGATCATTTTGCTGTGTCAATTTGTGTATTCCCTGTTGTTAACTCTGTCTGGTTGATGGGCATGTCACTGACTTGCTGTCTTATTCATCTTGGTTTTAGTTGTTGTAAATCCTATGTGATGTTTGCCTAGTTGTGGTCTTGTTTCATGTTTAATGCAGTGCTTGGTCATCGCACTGGTCATTGCTTGTGAAGTTTGGTATTGCATTGTTATGTACGTGATATGTTGACACATTCACCTATGCTTGCACTACTTCATTCCAATGCATACTCTTGTCTGCAATTGTTCATCCTGAAGCTTGATCATTGTTTCACTTGTCTTCACTTCTGTTTTCTCCTAGTTGCTGTGGCATTGTGCCTTTGGTCTGCATATTGACTGTTGCAGTCCAACTTGTTGTTGGTCTTACTTATAATTTGTAGCCAGTTGGTCTTCAGTTTCATCTTCAATTGTAGCTTGTTATGTGGAACTGGTAGTTGTTGCTGAGCTTGCATACTTCATGCTTGTTGTTGTATACCTGTCCACTGTAGTTGTGTCTTGCCACTGCTGCCCCTGTGCACTATTGATCTGTGCACTGTCCATACTTGTAGTTGTATGCCCTGTTGCATTTGGGGCTGCTGAAACTGTTGTGCATTTCGGCCTGTACTTGTGCTCGCTGCCTTGACCTGCTGTGTTGTTTCTGTTCGGGCTTGTTATTGTATCTTTGTGGTCTTTGTGATTACACTCGCACACGTGTTGGCGAGGCAGTGCACACGTGTGTTTGTCAGAACTTAAAAATTTGAAATTGTTAATGTGAAAAATCCGTAATAGATTTTAAATTGATTTATCTGTTTTACCATATCTGTAACCATATTATTCAGTTCATTTCAAATTTATTTACTTGAATAAAGATTAATCCTGACTCGAGTGTTTTTGTGTTTTGCAATTAACGCTCGGGTCAGACCGAGTATTTTTACAGCTTGGAGTTTTGCGCGCAGCGAAGTTAGAGAGAGAGGGGAAAGCACAACTAAAGCTTTTCAGAAAATTATTTTTCTTGTACTTAATAAAATTTGTTTCCGCTGTATAAAATGTAACTTATTGTATTAACTCTGATATTTGTATATAAAAGAAAAGTTTGTTTATAAAATATGATTACTATTCTGTGATTCTGTAGCTGATTCTGTTTAAATGTTATAAACTAAATAACAATCCGTCATTTTGAACGTTTCTAGTTGGTTTAATTACCGACTAGAGGCGGTCAGGGCGGCGGGTCGTTACAAAGTGGTATCAGAGCTTTGGTTTACACAAAGCTTAGTTTATGGCGTTTAATATGAATAGTTACTAGAATCACTTTAAAGAGAGTGTTTTCAAATCTAAAGAAGTTTAAAATTGTTTTCTTTAAATAAGAGGTATTTTGAAAATCAGAATTATTTTCAGAGATTCCCCTCTCTAAATTTAGGATTGCGACCGTTTCTCTTCAGTGAGGTCTCGTTAGATTGAGTTTCAATCGTTCGGAAACTCATTTTCGAATCTTTGAGATTTATGGAAAATAAAATATGAGTCAAGTGAATTAACGAATTAGTTTAAGTTGGTTTAAATCGAATATTGTGAATATCTCCAATGTAATAATTGGGAAATAAAATGATATGTCAATTTGATTATAATCAAGTGGATTATTGAACTATAACTTGAGAATTTGATTCTGAATTCTTTTGAAATTGATTTCAAATGTTGTGAAGAACGATTTAGTAAATCAACGGGATATAAGTATTTAACTTATAATATGGACTTGGGTATATAACTAAGTTATATAAATTGAATTGAATCAAATTAAGAAAGGAGATTATAAAACGAAGTTTTATAAATAGAAATGGAATTTCTAGAGATGTTTGTAAAATCCGCAAACGACTTATTTTGATAAGTAAATTGTTGTAACTTATTAAAGGAATTATATCTATGGTTTTTGAACGGTGAATAAAATATCAAAAGAGATATGAATCTAATGAAAATTCGAAATAGATTTAAATAGATTCAATGATGCATTTGAATTTGAACGGGCATGGAATTAAGTTGAGTGGAAAACTTAGTATTGGGAATTTGAAATCGGTTTAAAACCAATATTTTTGAAGTGTATGTGGAATTCAAACCATGAATTAAGTTGAAGTTGAAAACTTAAATGGGAATGTTTTTGGGAAGAAACATTATGTAAATGAAGATAATTCATTTTGAAATGTGTTAAGAATCGAAAGCATAGATTTCAACACTTGTTGTTGAAATAGACGTTTTCGAGTGGAAAAATGGAAATGGTAGATTATAACATTTGTTGTTATAGTAAATAATTTCAAAAGGGAAATGATTTTGTTTAGTATTGGGATTTACATATCTATTTTTAAATTTGAATCCTTATACTAGTGGTTTTGAGTCGTCGTAACGATGTTTTACGCAACATTCGTTTTGACTCAAATAAAATGTGTTTAAAAGAATGGTTTTTTTAAGAATGAATATATACTTGATTTTGGTTTGAAGTATATTGAATATTTTCAAAGTGTTGAAAATAAGTGGATTTGTAAATTACTTATTATTGAATAAGTATGGGTATGTTTTCCTATATGAAATGAATGGTTTGAAATTTTATCTTTTAAAGATAAATTGAAAATGAATAGGTGAAATCGATTTGAAAATCGTATATTCATAGATAATTTGGAAATGTTTCCGTTTAAGGAAATCGCTTTGAAATTTGTTTTCAAAGATTAAAAGGTGAAGAAATGGTTTGAAATTTGTTTTCAAATGGTTAAGTGTGAAATTATATATCTTGTAAAGATATTATTTTTGGGAAATTTGAACAATTAGTTTAATTTGAAAATTTTCAAATGATTGAAATTTGAGCTAAATTGAGTTTAACTTTGTCACCCAAAACAAAGTAAGTTGAACTTTGAATTTTAAATGGATGATTTGGATTGTATGTCTAACGTCGTGAATTGACGACATATCAGTTGATTTCTATTAAATATATATCTGTTGGTGGCGGGGAATTTATTCTCTTAGCTTAACACCCTTCTCTGAGACGTACGAGCTCAGAGGTTATATATCGATAGACATCAATTATGTGTTGAGAATTGACGATGTAGCGTGAAATCCAAATCGAGTGTGTGAAGTCGATAATAAATTGGATTGTGAATGTGTATTAGGTTTGATATAACCTTAAAAATTCCAAATCGACTTAGAGGAAAATTTTAAATGGTTAGTGAAATGGAAAATTGTGAATCCTCTATTTGTTATGGGTATGAAATGTTGTGGTTTTCATAACGTATATGTGTGAATACGATAAATTCGAAAACCAATTAGTTTGGAAAAGTAATTGTTGTGGAAAACTTATTTAAGTACATGGGTTGTACTAAGTGTGAAGTGAAATATTATATATGTATGTATAATATTATGTTTTCCAAAATTGAGGATATGGAAAGGTACCTTCCATTTATACTGTGTGACTGTGTGATGGTGATGGAACTCGAGATGAGTATCCATTTAAAAATCGTAGCTACGTAGTATTTCCATTAGTTGGATGACCATTTATATTTCCATTAGTTGGATGACCTTTTGTATTTCCATTAGTTGGAATGTCCTTTTGGACTGGTATAGTGTGCTAGCGTAATTCGAGGGGCGAGATGCCTATGGTTACAAGCGATTCCACTGGGATAGTGGCGTAACCGCCGAGTATACCGCGATCTAGTTACACTCGGGTGGTAGCGTAATTTGAGGGGCGTGATGCCTACAGTTACAAGCGATTCCACTGGGATAGTGGCGTAACCGCCGTGTAAACTGCAATCTACAAACCAAAGCGTAATTCGAGGGGCGAGATGCCTACGGTCACGAGCGATTCTACTGGGATAGTAGCGTAACCGCCGTGTGAACCGCGATCTTTGGCAACAACCATGGCGAAATTCAAGGGATGAGATATCCACAGTTACAAGCGACTCTACTGGGATAGTAGCGGAACCGCCGAGTAAACTGTGATCCATGGGGGAATGTGCTTTCCATATCCATTTTTAAAAGAATTTTTAAAAGTATTTTCACTGGGAATTGAAGCAAGTATATTTAGTACTTGGGGATTGTTAGACTTGCGCCTGGCCAGCGTATGCCTAATGTCTTTAAGAACGACAGTAGACTTGTTAAATTTCGAGTTAGCAAGTATTTTCGAACTTTAATAGAAAATCAATTATCTAGAATTAGAATTCGCATAATTCCAACCTAATGAATTAAGGAAGAGGATTTTTGAAGGGTTTTGAAAGTCCACAGCTTTGGAAAAGTTATAATATGTAAATCTCTAATATAAAGTGTTTCAAATTTAAAATTTTGGGTTGTAAGTTGAAAATTTTAGTAAAGATTTTTGTGTCTTGATTGTAGAAAATAATAGACAAAAGAGTTAATTAGCAAAGCTAGCGAGATAAAACAAATAGAATGAATCCTATATTCATTCATCTTTAATAAGTGTTGAACTTGATAAAATTGAGTAAAATATAAATATTAGTGAAATTTTAACAATCATTTTTCCTTACTTGTAATTTCGGGACGAAATTCTTTTAAGGAGGGGAGATTGTAACGATCCTAAATTTTGAACAATTTAAATTGTAAATATTTAGCTAATTTTAAAAATGTGAGTGATAATTTAAATCGAATTATCAATATAACTGGGAAATTGGCGATTAAATATTTAAAATTTAATCTATACAAAGCTGAATAAAAAATTTAAACTTGACTTTGGAGTTGAAATTGAATATTTAATTTGTAATTGAAATTCAAACTAATGACTTAAGAAAATAATTTGGATACAAGAATTTTTATTTATGTAAATTAATAAATTGATGGTTAAAATTTTAATAACATTCTTTTCTTTAGCTTAAATAAAAAAAAATCAATACAAAATAAAATAAACAAATACACTTAGTAAAAAAATTTAACAACATAACTTAAACAAAAATTTACAAAACAAAGTAATGAAAATAATTAGACAAAACAAATTGGATTTAGATAAATAGAAAAAAAAAATAAGAGGAAAACTTGTTTATGGTTTGGGCTTTGAAATTTATACCGGCCCACGTTTGAATACTACTGCCTTTATCTTTAACCCGATCCCCTTCCATTTCACTTTACCCGTTCCCATTTTTTTTAACCCTAAAACAAAAAAAAAAGCACGAGAAAAAAAATATGGCGGCTTCGTTCTTCTCGACTCGTTCTGCTTTGGAAAATTTGGGGCTTTACTTCTCGCGATTCAAAAACTAGGGCTTGTAATCAAATTTGGGGCTATTTCGACTTTGTTATGGTGAGTTTTCTGCTCACGATTAATTTTTAATTCAGGTGTTTAAATTTGTTTGGATTGAATGTTGGTTGCATGCTATGATTTGGTGATTATTAGCTTTCAGTTGCTCGGTTAAATTTGAATTTTAAACTAATAAGAACAGATAACTCACTGCATGTTGGATTGTTGGTTGCTATTCGTTATCACTTGCTCTGATGTTGTGTTTTTGAACTGTTAAGATCAGATTCTACTCAATTTTTGATTTTAAACTAATAAGAATAAATGCTATTTGATATTTGTTTTAAATTGGTAAGAACAGACACTATTTAAATTTTAATTTAAACTGATAAAAACAAATGCTATGAATAACCTGATGAGAACAGGTGCTTCCAAATGTTTGATTTCAGATTGTTGTTTTGAAAATTTGTTTTTCTTAAAAACTGATTTGAACAGATGCTATAAATTTAAATTTTTTTTTACTGTTGAGAACAGATGCTATCATTTTAAGAATCTGATGAGAATAGAGGCTATTAAATCTTGACTTGCTTTGTGTTGCTGCATGTGTTGGATCTTGCTTTGTTAATGAATATTTATATGGAAACCTCTGAACCCAAACCTTCTTCTTTGTTTATCCGTGAATCAATCACTTAAGCCTATAATATGTTGTGATGTTTTGGTACCTGAAATTGTTTTTGTTAAGTGATAATGTGTTTGCATGCTTGTTTATGTTGACTGTCCCTCTGTTTTGAAATGCATGTGAGTTTTCTAAGCTCACGATAATCTTCATGCAAGTTTTTGAATTTGTTTGAAGTGAATTCCTTGGTTGCATGCTATGTTTTTGGGGCGATTTGATTATCTTTGGCTCGGCTAATTTAATTTTTAAAACTGATATGCTCAGATTTGTGACTGCATGTTGAATTTTTGTGCTAGTTGCTGTTATTTGCTCGATTTACTTGGATTTTAAATTGGTAGAAACAGATGCTAGTAATTATTTTAAACTATAAGAACAGATTCTACCCATTTGATTTAGTTTTTGAACTGTTAGGAGCAAATGTTTTTTTTGATTTCTTTTAAAATTTAAATTTGTAAGAACAGATGCTGCCCAGTCTTAATTTTTAAATTGATTAGAACAAATGCTACCTGACTATTTGTGTTTGTTTTAAAATTGATAGGAACATGTGCTATTTGTGTTTGTTTTAAAATTGATAGGAACATGTGCTATTTGTGTTTGTTTTAAAATTGATAGGAACATGTGCTATTGGTGTTTGTTTTAAAAATTGATAAGAACAGATGCTATATTTATTTTGTTATTAAATTGATAAGTACAGATGCTACTAAATATCTTGTTTGAAAACTGTTTGCAAACAATTGCATTATGAATTTAAACTTGCATGTTTGTCCCATGCCTGGTAACCATTAGACCATTTATTATTTTGCACTTGAGTCTTTTGGTACTGTTGTTGTATTGGTGTTGCATTTGGTCTGCATTGTAGTTGTATTCATATATACTTGCTACTGTTGCATTACTTGCTTCACTTGAGTTTTTTTTTGTAACAGTAGTCTACTGTGTTCATGCACTTTGGTTTGTGGCAGTTTGCATGTCAAGTTGCATCCATGCTGTTGCACTTGTAGTTGTACCCCATGCTGTTGCACTTGGGTCTGGTCACTGTTCTCTTGGTTGTTCTAGTCTTCATTTCCATTGTTGTTTGCATCCTGATATATGTTGCATTGCAGTTGATTCATTTGGTCATTTGGTGTCTGCATCCTTATCTGTTGCATACATAAGTTTGGCCACTGTTGTATAATTGCATTTGATCTGCACTTGTGTATATTCTCAGGTTGCACACTGCAACTGCACTTGCATTTGTGACCTTTATTTGCCTGTTGTTTGAATTGTGCATTATTCATGTGTAGCTTGGTCATTTTGATGCACTGCCTTGATTTATTTTGCCTCTATCTTTATAGTTACAGGTTCTAAACTTGATTTAAAAATTCAAACTATCCACCTAAGTGTTTTTTTTTAGTTTTTAATCCTTAAACAAAATATGTTGTATGTGAGTAACATTTTATATTAAATAAACTTAAGTAGAAATTATTTGCCTGTTTTACTCTAGAAACAAGTGTGTTTGCATGAAAACACAATTTCATACTGGTAGATACATGAATATATTTAGTTGAGCAAGCTGCTGTGAGTTTATTTCTTTCAGTGTGAAGATTTAAGGTTTAACAAAATGTGGCTATGAACATTTGTCAAAGTTTAAAGTTCTATTTAATATGAAAGTTCTGTATTGTCTCTGTGAATTTAGAAAATAAACAAAACAAATCTTATGGGTTGTCTCTGTGAACATTGGAACAAATCTTGATCATTTTGCTGTGTCAATTTGTGTATTCCCTGTTGTTAACTCTGTCTGGTTGATGGGCATGTCACTGACTTGCTGTCTTATTCATCTTGGTTTTAGTTGTTGTAAATCCTATGTGATGTTTGCCTAGTTGTGGTCTTGTTTCATGTTTAATGCAGTGCTTGGTCATCGCACTGGTCATTGCTTGTGAAGTTTGGTATTGCATTGTTATGTACGTGATATGTTGACACATTCACCTATGCTTGCACTACTTCATTCCAATGCATACTTTTGTCTGCAATTGTTCATCCTGAAGCTTGATCATTGTTTCACTTGTCTTCACTTCTGTTTTCTCCTAGTTGCTGTGGCATTGTGCCTTTGGTCTGCATATTGACTGTTGCAGTCCAACTTGTTGTTGGTCTTACTTATAATTTGTAGCCAGTTGGTCTTCAGTTTCATCTTCAATTGTAGCTTGTTATGTGGAACTGGTAGTTGTTGCTGAGCTTGCATACTTCATGCTTGTTGTTGTATACCTGTCCACTGTAGTTGTGTCTTGCCACTGCTGCCCCTGTGCACTATTGATCTGTGCACTGTCCATACTTGTAGTTGTATGCCCTGTTGCATTTGGGGCTGCTGAAACTGTTGTGCATTTCGGCCTGTACTTGTGCTCGCTGCCTTGACCTGCTGTGTTGTTTCTGTTCGGGCTTGTTATTGTATCTTTGTGGTCTTTGTGATTACACTCGCACACGTGTTGGCGAGGCAGTGCACACGTGTGTTTGTCAGAACTTAAAAATTTGAAATTGTTAATGTGAAAAATCCGTAATAGATTTTAAATTGATTTATCTGTTTTACCATATCTGTAACCATATTATTCAGTTCATTTCAAATTTATTTACTTGAATAAAGATTAATCCTGACTCGAGTGTTTTTGTGTTTTGCAATTAACGCTCGGGTCAGACCGAGTATTTTTACAGCTTGGAGTTTTGCGCGCAGCGAAGTTAGAGAGAGAGGGGAAAGCACAACTAAAGCTTTTCAGAAAATTATTTTTCTTGTACTTAATAAAATTTGTTTCCGCTGTATAAAATGTAACTTATTGTATTAACTCTGATATTTGTATATAAAAGAAAAGTTTGTTTATAAAATATGATTACTATTCTATGATTCTGTAGCTGATTCTGTTTAAATGTTATAAACTAAATAACAATCCGTCATTTTGAACGTTTCTAGTTGGTTTAATTACCGACTAGAGGCGGTCAGGGCGGCGGGTCGTTACAAGTTATTACATTACATCATATTACATTACATTACATCATCAGTGTGTACAACAACAAACAGCGGAAAAGAAATACTATATACTAGTGAATACGTCATGCCATCCAGCTTGCCTCCAGCAACTCCTGAATTCCAGAATATCCTGATAACCTGACTCTAGACTGCCCGTGTAGAAAATGGTGGGCACCCAGAGTTTAGGAAGGAAAACAATAAACTCCAGGTCAGTCATGGGACTGGTGTGAGAACTTAAAACAGTTATTTATCTTTAAAACAAACAACAGGAATTTTTTAAAATAGATTCGCAATGCTTTTTGGAAAATGAGACTACCATAAGGCCTCCCGCACACACACACACAATGCAAACGCAGAATCGGAGGAGATTTATCCTTATGATAGTCAAAGATGCTTGATACGCATTAAAAAGAAACATTTGATATTATTACTAGTGCATAGTGTAGAAAACATTTCGAAAGTAAAGATATAAATCTTAGCCAGCATAGGCCTTTCGCACTTATGCCTACTATAGCTACCATCTAAACACCACCATAAGTAAATGATAGGTTCTACAACTAAAACCGTACAGGATCGTATTGTTTCTTTGGATTTCCAACAAATGGTCAGGCCAAGAAACTTCCCATTGCCACATGGGTACGCCTCTGGAAAGACGACCCGAGAACCTAACATTACGGTTAGATCTCTGCCAACACAAGGCCGGGTTACCCTTCAAACTGGGTAACTATTGACACGAATATGTCATTCCCCGATCGTAACCGATCTATATCCAAGGATCCTCGATTCCAACAACCACAAAGTAATAAATTTTCAGCAACAACATAGGTTAAATATCTGGGCTCCATACCATGATACCACCTCTATCCAGAAAGAATAACACACACTAAAGGGGCGCTACCCCCTAATAACCTTACTGCATCCTTCCTGTTTTGACCATTTTCGGGGTGTGAGGTCCGACGAAGTCTCGTCCACAAAGCTACGCTTTATACAAAAGCTGTGCTTTGATCATCAAATGCTCAATAGCACTTCGTATGCCACATTACCAATTTGGGAATGTATCGCTAGTAACCATCAACTACATAACCTTTAGGGTGTTAACCTAAGAGAATAAATTCTCCGCTACCAACGGGAATATATTTGATAGAAACCAGCTTTACATCTCAAATTGTAACATCAGACACACATCCATACAAGTCCATTCCGGGATCGAACGGAACCGAAGGCACTTCCAAAGAAGCCCATGCAATCCGGATATTCACTAATCACGACCGGACTTCCCATCACAAAGGGTAATAAATTTCTATATCGGAGATCAGCCGATGCAGAAACATTCGACGGTAATCCTTCCGGTTTCATAAATATCTGGTCTTCAACAGCGGTCATCAATGCTATCCATTACGACGTATCACTATTCGGAATGGGTTATACGACTCAGAGGTCCTTTCCCGGCTAACCCGAATAATGAGCGCTTATTTTAAAAATAAGTGTAGCGTTCAAATTCAAACAAATCACAACAAATACCTATTTAAAGGTAAATATTGATAGTCGGTTATTTAACTATCAATACATATGCACAACATCACCAAGTTCCAAATAATTTCCCAAATTATTTATTTTCCAAAAATATCTTTACAAGATATATAATTTCCACACTTCAACCATTTGAAAACAAATTTTCAAATCACTTTTCACCTTTACCACTTTTGAAAACAAATTTCAATCATTTTCCTTACGCGGAAATACTTTCATTTCAAAATGGTTCATTTAAACCAATTAAATAAATCCTTAACGATTTACTTTATATTTACGTTCCAAATCCGTAAAATTCATTTCCACACTTCAAAAATAAATCAACGTTTATTTTTAAACAAATTCCCCTTTCTTTTATAAATTCCATAGTGAATTTACAATTCCAAAATATCTATGAATATATGATTTCCAAATCGATTTCTAATATTCATTTTCAATTTGTCTTTAAAAGATAAAATCTCAAAATATTCACTTCATATTGGAAAACATTTCCATACTTGTTTAATAATAATAAGTAATTCACAAATCCATTTATTTTCAACACTTGGAAAATATTCAATATACTTAATCGAAATTAAGTATATATTTCATTCTTTAAAGAAAATGTGCGCTTAAACACATTTATTTGAGTCAAAACGAATGTTGCGTAAAACATCGTTACGACAACCCAAAATCACTAGTATAGGGATTCGAAATTAAGATAGATATATAAATCCCAATACTATATAAAACATTTCCTTTCAGAAATCATTTACTATAACAACAGTGTTATAGTCCACCATTTCCTTCTATTTCTCGAAAACGTCTATTTCAACAATAAATGTTGAAATCTATGGTTTCGACACTTAATGCATTTTAAAAAAACTTCAAATCGTTTTAATTCTATTTAAAATATCACTTCCCCAAAACACTTTAGTATATTATTCACTGTCCCAAAATCGTGAATATTCTTCGTTAACCAAATTCAACATTTTTTCTACACATTTTGTTTAAAGGATTATCCACCGTCAGAAATCGTGAATATATCCCCTTTAAAAATCTAAAATAATTGACTTATCAAAATAAGTCGGTTTCGGATTTTTAAAACAATGTTTATAAATTCCCATTTATATTTTATAAAGACTTCAATTTACAAGATTACTTTATTAACCAATTCTATTTATATCTCAATTAAATGCCAAAATCCAATTTATAAGTTAATTACTTATAAATCTTTTATTTTACAAAATCTATTCATTTTATAACTTCATAATTTATAAATCCATAATTTTTATTTACTTATGAAATCCATTTATACTTCATTTTAACACTTAATAAAACTTGTTTTATAATTCCTATATTTGAATTTATAAATATCAATTTTATAAATATTTTATATAAATCGTTTATAATAATTCAAAAATCCCAATTTATACCATTCTTTTTAATAATTAACAAATCGTTATTAAAGCTTATATATAACTCCAAAATCATACTTAAGTATTATTTTCCAAAAAAATATAACTTTTATAATAATAAAAATTATAACGTTTATTTATTTTTTACAATTCAAATTTTAATAAAACTTATACTTTCAAAAAAAATCACTTTAAAATCCTTTTAAATTCAAAATCGTTACTTTAATATTTTTAAAACTCTGAAAAATAGGCCAATGCTGCAACAGCAACAATATATCAACCACGACAATCAAAACATCATACATCAATATGATAATCAACAAATATCACAATATCCGTAATCAAATAAATATTAGCGAGGAATCCAGTTGGATCCCTCCAACCTGTTTCCCTGCATCCACAGATGTTAGCACAATATCAATTCCGTTCCAATACGGAATATCGCGGTATATGGGATTTATAAAATATTATCCGCTATTATGCGGCGCAATAGGGTCTCATCCGCTATATAATGTGGGAAAATCAACTCCAAGCATATATATAATACCAATTCCAATTAAGATGGAATTATCGCGGTATATGTTTTTAATAAATAACATCCGCTTAATATACAGCGTATAATGTCTATTTTAACAATCAATAGATAATAATTTATCATCCAGGCATATAATCAAGCAATTTTAAATCTAACTATTTAAAATTTAAATCGAAACTATTCGATTGAGTGAGAAGTTCTCACCTTGCTTTCAATACAGTTTCAGTGTTTTATTTCGAATAAAATTAAACGCGCCTTTAATTTTACCCGAAATTATCGCTAGCTCCAAACGACTCCAAACCAGCTCCATTGCGTAATGCTCGTCCATACGATTCCAAGGCAACTTGTTTCGTAATTTTTCGACCTCGTATGAATAAATTGTCGCATTTTAAAGATTGTACACATTATAATATAAAATAATTCATAATTTCTTTTAATTTTTATACCCAGATTCATCATGGTCGTCCCTTCCTAAGTCAACAGATCCTAGCCGTTCCACGCGTTCTTCCTCCCCAGGCAATCAAAACGCACGCAAAACCCATGCTTGCCGCATCTAGGGTTGCGAACCGCACCCACTATCGTCGTCGAGAAGTTGATCAAGCGGCACCACGCGATGCGCCTCGGCCACCTCCAACTTCGGCCAGAAGGAAATCAAACTCGGCCTCCCCCTTGTCTCAATTTCTATGCACGAACGGCAGGCCAACGCGGCCCCCTAGCGGCCACTACACTGCTCCAATTAAGATCACCACCGTTGATCTTCAAGATCTCGATGCCCTCTACATTTGTCATGTTGGAAGTTTCATGTGAAAGTTGATGGATTTGAAGAAATCGAAGGGAAAAGAAGACAAATTTCTGGCCATTGACACTAGAACTGGCGGCTAGGTTATAGAATGGAAACCCTAGGTTTTAGTTTTGCAAATGAGAAATTGTGATGTCCTTATATATAAAAATTCCAAATTACTATTCACTCGAAATTTTCCGAACTTCAAACGAAGCATGCCGGCTGGCATTTCTAGGGTTTACCCCATGTTTCGAACACAATGGAACGTGTTTCGGAGGCTAATTCGAACATCTGTGCGAGTTACGGAAATAAACGATCAAATTTAAATTAAATCGATTTAAACTAATTTCTATGCGTTTTGGCTTGCCCCGGACAAACCGTAAATCCGATTGACACGAAATTTGAAACCATACAATAATATAACATTACGGATCCGATGTAAATTGTTTCGTTGAAATCCGAGACTGTTTGAAAAATGGTTATTTTAACTCGTCAATTAAATATTAAAATATTCAATTTTCACAAATTAACTTTTAGTTCGATTTTAAAAGTTCTATAACATCATTCTAACTCCAATATGATATAATAAAATTTTACAAATCAATTTCAATCATATTTAACCCAATTTCCAATTATTTCTGTAATTTCAACTATTAAATAATCGATTTAATTATCCAATAAATCCAGATATTCGAAATAAAATTTATTCGACTTACAAAGTTTACTTATTTATATTTAAAATCAATTAAATATACAAATTTTAATTAATAGAAATTCTGGGTCGTTACAACTACTAACCTATTAAAGCATATATAACTGGCCAAGCTAATCCAACTCTAGGACCATCATCATGAAATACCTGAAACATCACGACCTGACCCGAGTATTATAAAAACAAAAAAAATGGGTCAGTCTAGTTTTAATTCAATCAATGTGAGATAGTGATGATAATGATATAATGGATCTCTCTTAGCTCATAAACATCAAATTCGAAAAAATATTTGGTGAAACTTAAATCTCATAGAATCCAGAAATCAGTAATAGAAATCCAAAAATCAAATAGGAAGGCGCCTAAAATTACCATAGATTGGTAAGCCTGTAAACTCACTGAATACGTATGTTATCCCCACGATGGTCCTAAAAACTCACAGACGGGCAAGAAAACGAAAAATCATGCGATGGGCATAAACCCATAACCCTATGATGGGCATAAAACCCGTAATCCCACAATGGGCATGAAAACCCATAAGATCTACTTCTAAATGGATTAACACAGAAGACAGGCCTATAACTCGCCAAAGTAAGTGTTAGATATTTCCGAGTAGTAACTAGTCAAGTGACGATCGTACATCCCATACCACTTAGGTTTACTCGAATGTTTACTAAAGTTAGTAAATCCCACTCGTAATTAAATAGTGGTTCAGTCGAACAAGTCCGAGGACTAACCGATGAATTAAATGCAAGTGTTCCATGCCACTGGTTTTACTAAACCGTTTAACTAAATTCCTCATCTGATTGAAATAATAGTTTGTTTGGAAATCTTTTTTCAAATATTTGTTTAGAAGGTAAAGTTAATAATCTTTGAAATAAGAATTCTATATAATAATAGTATTAAACATTTTATTTGAAAATAGGATACTGAAATTGAATTGGTTTGCAGATAAATTTCACTAAAATTCATTTTAAAAACTTCATGAAATCTATGCATATTTATAAATAAAATAGACGTTAATTAAAATCAAGAAACGTCACAAAATAAAATCATCAAAGATAAGAATTCAAATCCCGTAAAATTTAGAAGCATCTATAAGCATTAAAATGATTAAAACAAGACAACAAACAAAGCAACAAGAGGCAAAACAGTGCAGGAGCACAATTGAGAAGAGGAGCACCAACCTAGGGAATGCATTGCTCTAAGTGCTTGATCGGTTGACCGGTCCTATATGACCGAACGACTAGTGGCGAGACCTGGAGTAATGTGTGCTCCAGGTTCCGACTCCCTATAATGACCAGTTTGCTCCGACGTGATTTCTTTGGTTTTCAATAGTAAAAGTTTACTAGTAATACCTAACTGGTATTGTAATAGATAAAGTGACACAGTTGATTTCAATAGACAGAGATAAGCTACTGACAAAGAAACAGAGAACGGACAAAACACAGAACTGGGATCAAGTTCAAACCATTTTCTCAACCTTTCAAGAAAATATTCACATACATATGAATTAGAACAAGATTTGTGAGACTACTCACCTTATTACTCTAGAATTGGCTGCTTACAACTTGAAACCTAGTCCATTTCTTCTTAGCCGCAGCTCCTATAATTTATCTCAGAATAAACCAAGAAACCTTATTTTAAACCATGGAAAAACTGAACTAAATCTCCTACAAGATGTATACAAGATCAGAGATGATTACCTAAAATTCTCTAACTCAAAAAGCAATTAATTTAGCTTAGAATTGATTTGATTTGGTGAGTTTTTATCTTAGAGTTTGAGAAAGGAAGAACGCTAGTTATTGTAAATTCTTTTTGTGTAAAGTGAGAAATGAGAAACAAAGTGAACGTAGAGTCTATTATCTCTTTCTCAACAATAATTTAGTTTAGTCCAGTTTTTATTTGGGCTAAGGCTATTACTTAGTTACCAAAAGAAATAAGGCAACACTTTTATTTTCCAACTACAAAGAAAAATGCTTCTCATATTGTTTTTAAAATATAAATTGATTTCACAAATTAACTATATTTTCTTAAAATCAACACTAGTTCATTTATTACATTTTATTTGCAACAATGACATAAATCATGTAATTTCCCTTGTAATTAAAATGATCTTATTATTGTTAAATTCATATTTTCCAAAAGTTACACTTTTTATTCCAACTAAAAGATTATTTTACGTGGATCTCATAATTTTAATCTTTTGGATTAATCCAACAATTTAGTTTCTCATTTTCTTTTGTTATTAAATAAATGAATTAAACCACATAGAAATAATATTTCACTTAAATTTTCCAAAAATTTATTTTCTACTTGAAAAATCATTTACATATATCCTCCTTCTAATCAAATCCAAATTTCACATTAATTTGGAAATAAAACCCCCAAACCTCCTAATTATTTAGTTATTACCTTTTTAAATTATGTTTTAATTTAATTTCAGGTAATCTATACCAGGGTTGTTACACAGTCTGAGTTTTAGGGTGTACAATGAAATCAATCTCTTATCCCCTACAACTTCTTAACCAAACAATCCTCCTATCACAATCTAAGATAGCCCCGTAGTTTGATAACTAATCCATCCCTAGGATAAGTCCGCATCCCTTAAGACTAAGAACATACGCATTGCATATAAAGTTGATGTTTCATATATCCACAACTAGTTTTTTAAAATTAAACAAAGGTGTGTCAACCACCAATATGATTTCACACAATTATTGGGTTGGTTACAACTTGGGTTTTTAGACTCAAGGAGTTAACTACATTCCTAGCTATAAATGAATATAATGTTCCCACATCAAATTAGGTACGAATAGCATTCCCTGAAATAACAGTTGCACCTTCTGTTGCATCTTTTCCTTGATCTCTATAAGGAGGTCTACTTAAGATTGGTATAGCCTTAATGGTATAAACTTTCCCACTTTGACCCTCTTTAGCTATCTTTGGATACTTATTCTTGTAGCATCCCTCCTCGTGGCAGTGATAATATCTTCTTTTGAACTCCTCCCTCATCAAACTCAGCTTACAGTCCTTAACAACGTGTCCTTTCTTCTGTTATCTAAAACATGTCACGCCTCCTTCTTGATTTTCCCCTTGGCCTTCTTGTCCACCCAAAATCATTCCTTCTTAGTGCCACCTTGATTATGCATAGTCTTACCTTATCCTTCTCCTCACTATTGGCAACCTAAATTAGAGCCATTTCAACTACCATCTCATAAGTGGCGCTTATAGGTACTTGGGTCAAAAGTAGCTTCCTATGTAGAGAATTCAAGCCTTTAACAAACTTCATAGCCTTCTTCATGGGAGTATTAATCAAACTCAACCTGAACTTAGCTAGCTCCATGAACTTATGGATATACCCCTTCAATGTGGACTCTCCCTACCTAAACCGTAAAAACATTTCCAATTGCAAACTTATTTTTTCTCTGAACATGACTTCCAACTCAAAGCAAGTTCTGAATTCAGCCCAAGTGATTCCTTCCTCAGCATTCTCTTCAGCACTAGTGTAACAATCTAATGCTTCTCTATCAAGATGCCATGTAGCCATCCTCCTCTTGATTTGGTCTTCCCATCCAAACTCCTAACATATACGTCCACGATCACTAATCCAAGCCTTCGTTTCCATAAAAACTTCAGCTCAAGTATACACTCTTCCTCCCATGTTCTGGAAGTCTTTACATAATTTAGGGAAGTCTAGAGCAAGGTTCTACTTCGGCATGTGGTGCAATGGGTGTCGTTAGTGCAGCTTGTAGATGAATGGGATCTTTCCCTACATGCCTTAAGTATTGCTCGAGTCATTTGGGCATCCCCTAATAGTGGGTATTTCTTACGTAGGGAGGTTCCCAGCCTTAGTGAAATGATTTTCAGCCATAATCAACTATCCATATGTTTAAACTTTTAATTACAACTTCCTAAGATGTATTATTTACCGAATTAAAAGATTTACCTAGTGTGTTTGCATATGTTCAAATATATATATATATATATATGGTAGGATTTTGAAAAATATTTTCAAATTAAAAAACACATTCTTATGTATACATATCCCCGTTGATCGGATCACTTAAGCTTTGATACCAAATGTAACAACCCGCCTCGAAACAGACCTAATTTTCGACCCAATAAAAACACATTGAACCTTAGACCCATTCCAAAACTGGTTATTGGTTGGTAAAATCGATACAATGAAAAATACACAATACCACTTATCTATGCTATCAGAATCTCACAGTGAAAATGTTAAAATAAAATATCAAAAATAAGCACACATTTCATAAAAATTCCAATTTAAGAAAATACAACATATCCTATCAAATATCCAAAATACAACAACATCATGTATGAAATTAGGTTATCAAAATATATCAAAAACATAAATAGATATATAGCTATTATAAATCCTTGCCATTGTCTTCAACCTCTAAATCAGCATTGTATCAGCTAACATGTGTGTTGTAATAAAGAGTGGGCCAAAATAACAATGTTTGGTGAATGAAAATCTCAAGCCTTACCATAATAGTATCTGGACAGTGTCATTTAGGTAAGTAATATTTCCTACGAATCCTAACTATATCCTACGTGAAATACCTCCGACTGTAAGCTCGAAGGCTCTTCCAGCCCAGCTCTATAAATTACAATCTTGTAGTCTAACCATATAACCTACCTTAAACTATAGGCCATAGGCTCTTCCTAGTCCTATGCAACTACCGTCAGTCATGTCCTAACAATGTGGGAGAAAGTTCCTAAGCTACTTAATACCTCTTTAGTGGAAATTAGGTGAACTCTGACCATACAACATATATCCTAGGTGGATCCCCGTTATTTAAAATCTAACCTAAGGTGGACCCCTCTTTGGCACTCCTAACTGACATCGTACAAAATATCATTAGGCTACTTAATAATTCTTTATGGGAAAAGGCAGACCCTACCATAGCCACCTAATACCTTAACCCCAAAGTTGACCCATCTTGAGATTTCCTTACTACCACATTAAAACGATAACCTCGATCATTATATACTTCTTAAATGGGAAGGAGGCGGACCCTATAAAAACCACTTAATACCCCTGACCTAAAACAAGGTCCTACGCATTATGACCCATAATCCAAATAGGGACATCCCATAATAGTCTAACTATTCACATGCGTTGGTACTAGATTAACTGGATAGACTTACCCTACAGAATTGGGACTAATTTCATGTCCTTTGTTTGTACTTATTATAGATGATATCTCACATCGGTCCCATATTCGCACCACTGGTAGCCAAATTACTGGGTAGACTTATATGTACTTTTGACTGATGTTGCATCCCTATAGCTTAGTCATAATTCCAATCTCCTAATATACTACCATATATGCCTCACCACAATTTGCATTAAGGCCTTATAAGGAATTCCCCTTATTCTCCTCTAATTAATGATTAATTTTCATGATTATCTGAACTTCCTTCCTAAGGGATTTGGTACTAATTTATACTACATAATTAACATGTTATTAATTATATGTTAATAATATGTTATACGCTAATAAATACATATACATACGTAACTTTGGCTAGCTACATATTCCAAAGCATGCGTAGATTTCGCATCCTATACTAATTGGTTAGGTGTCAAAACTTCAAATCTATATAAGTCTAACTCCATACAATAACTTGCAATTTGGCTAATATCCTTAGCCCAACAATAGACTTGCATAAAAAATAGAATCAAACACCAAACTTATTTTACATTCAATAATATAGTAGAATCAACGTCTCTATTTCAAGGAGTAAAACTTACAATTTAAGCCCTTATATTTTATTCAACTTGTACATACACGAATTTAAAGTGAAAAAGAATTCATATTTAAACTACAGAGATAGGCAATGAAAACTATAAATAAAGGAATGCACACCTTACATATAATTTCCTAACTTATTTTAGAATCCTTTAGCATGTCAATAGAGAAAAATTGGAAGTGGAATGGAATATAAAATATTCAAATTGCATTTGCAAAAAAATTCTACTATTTTAATAGAAAACATTTGAGATTCCACTAAACATAAGGATTGATATTTGGTTTGGGGGAATTTAAGGGTTTTAGTTTTAGGTTTTTCGTATACAAAATTCACCAAGGCATAAAACAAATCCAAATTCGATTATACAAACATTAAAGCATGAAAAACTAAAAGTTCTACTCATAAATGGTTTCCAACTTCCTTTTTGATTTAATTGTGCCTCTCATAATCGCTCGTTTAGAACTCTTCCGTTTGAAATATACAACAATTGGATTACATACAAATCAAATTCAAAATTGAAGAATTAGGAGAGAATGAAAATAAATGAATGAATATATATAAACCTATTACATTGTTTCATCAAACTCTTAAATTTAATCGAGAAAGAAGATCGATAGAGTTTCGCTAGCATTCCCAAATAATTTATGAATAAAAGTAAAGGGCAATCCTCTTATTTATAGTGGTTAGAAGACGTCAAAACCACAGGACTTAAGTCGGTTAAAACATTAAAATCCAGACCGTTTTGCGCCTAGCAAAACCCTAGCTACCACTCTAATCATCGATCGATGGCTCCTCCCTAGACGGTCGACCAATCCTTGCATATTTGGAATGATATAGTTGTTACCATTCCAATTTTATTTAATTCCTTTTTTAGTGTTAATGTTTATTTTAATGTTTCCTTAAACCCCAAGATTTCTAATTAACATATCTATTAATGTTTTAAATCTCAATGTTAACCTTAATCAAATATTTAAATTTACATTCACTTTGAGTTATTATAATTTCGAAAACTCCAAATGTGAATAACTTTTCCATTCAAGCTCAGATTATAAAACTTTATATATGAAAGTTAACGAGAAAATCACCACGAAAGGATTGGTGTAACTTTCATGGCCAAATTCCAATATTTGCAAAATTCTAATTTTTATTTTTAATTTCTTATAAATTTTTATGGCATGTTACAACTAATGACCGCATCTGAACTAAGATGTGGAGAGTATAAGCCCTCATTCCTATGATAACGAGGCCACCGCCTCACAATGTAGCGTGGCACACTCTTTTGGGGATGCTGGCCTTGAGATTCTGTCCAACTTGGATATTGTAGCAACCTTAAATTGCACTTTTGGTGCCGAGGATTAGGGAGAATTCATTCCTAGGGATATCACAGTTTTCGACTACTTACGAGATATCAAATTAGGGATAGAATATGGGGATTTTCCTTGATAGCTGAAATCCAACAACAATTGGAACCAAGAAGTCCCCAATGGTTCATCAAAATGTTGTGCATTACTTTACACGCAAGCACATCTTTTTTCCATGTTAAAGTTATCAACTTTTCGGATTTAATTCTTGGCATTAACCCCTCTAATCCATTGCTATTTACATTTTTTATGGGGAACATGAGTTCCAAGAGAGAAAAGCTGCACTCTAAGTTTAAGCGGCTCAAGCCAGATGCTCCCCAATTGACATTAGGAAAGTTGCTTCATCTTTTGGTCCTAGTAAAATGTAGGGCAACCGGCCATAGAGCTTAAAATTGGAAGGATTGTATCTTATCATCAGGTAAGAGATGCGAGTAAACAAGATCCTTAAGATGGCTCCCACAAGAGACCCCACTCCTCCGATGGTACGCCAAAATTTAGGACTCCCATCCGCACCTCCAAGTCTCCTAGAGCATCATATTTTCCTCTATCAAATTTGAAATCATCCAAACAGCAAGAAAAGATGGACAGGTGGGAAGCGATCATTTCTCACCCAAGAGAGAGGATAAGGGGAAGAATAAAGAAGGAATGGTTGTCATCATTGATCCCACCAATCCAAACTACGATGAGTTTCAACAGTTCTAGCGACCAATTGACCCCTTGCTCTCCTACTTGCTGATGCACCCCTCTCTCTTTTTTGGGCATGATCAACTTTCTTAAGGATGGAATGAGAGACGTGAAGACCTTTTTGAGTTTCACCCTAAGGTAATTAAGGTAGGAGAAGAGATCGACAAAAAGAATGTTGAATAGAATCTAAAGAATTTTGGTCTAAGGAAACAGATGCATAAAAAGGGTTACATCATAAATTGGTGTTGGAGCCACTAGAGAGGTCTCAAGTGGAGGAAGTTGAGATACTATAGGTCTCTCATGCCAAGGAATTGAAGTGGACAAATAAATAGAATTATCAAAACATTAAACCTGCCAAAGAGGATTATGGGTGGCTGTTCGAGGAATACAAGAATATTAAAGCCAAGTTTGAAAAGAAGGGATGAGCTCCAAGCAGTGGTTGTAATAATGGAACTCAACCTTGTTGATTCAAAGGAGAAGGTGGTGGAGTAGAAAGATAAAAGGGATTCGGAATAAGCTTGAGGCCATGGCTGTCAAGAAAGCGGTTTTAACCACCAAGGTTGAGAGGCTGCAAGTAGAATGCAATCAGATGAACAGCCAGCTGGATTAGGTGGAAGAACTCCTGGGTGAGATTTATTTCATAATATTTATTGAAAATAGTTTGGACGACTCTGAGGAAGTTAAGGTTTTCATCCATAAATGATTAATCAAGGAAGCAAATACTGCCAGCGAGCAAGGAACACCCTTCAGTTTCGAAGCCGTTGATGCTTGCTTCACAATATATGAGAGGGAGGTCGTCGCCTCGGTTTCCTTAAACTGGTTGAATTCGAGAAAGCTATAAAAGATGAGGAGTAAAGATTGAAGAGTGGTGGTTTGACTTCAGGGAATGATGACACAAGGCAAACTTCTTATGCCCACATGCACGACGTCCCTCTAACCGTTTTTCACATTTCTTCAGATGCATCACTTCAGATTCGACCTTGGAACACTCCTCCACCTCTAGATGATTTTTAGCTATAGGGCAATGATCTACTTTCTCCTGAAGGAGTTAGAGTTATTTTTTATAGTTCATGATCCATTGCACAATATATTCGAGCCTGCTTTGGCAAAACTGTGCTTGACAGCCCTCCTCGTTTCCATATAGGTGACACACTTATGATTGATCTTCCCAAAATTGTACCTCCCTCGACAGTTCCATTATCAAGGACCATGCCCCTAGGCTCTTTTGGCCTCCAATTGATGAGGATCGGGACAAGATGATTGCTTCCCTTAGGGATGATAATGAGATTGAGATTTGGGCGACACCGAGTCCATTGAAGATTTTGAAAGGGAGGAAGCTCGAGAGAGAAAAAACATGGAAAGATTCCCTGAAGAGGTTGCTAGACTCAAGTTGGAAGTGATGGAGTACTTAAGGTTGATGAAGAAAAAAAGTGGAAACTGCCAACTTAAAGGAGAAGAGAAGGAAGAAGGGCATAGGAAGCCCAAACCTCATGGCAAGAGTCGCATCTCTAAATCTAAATCCAAGTTACTACGATAGTTGAACAAAAAATTGTTTGGAATAGACTATCACATGTCCTTTACTTGTAATAAACGTTCTTATCCATGTCGACTTAATTTTAACATGTTGTTGAGGGCAAGTACATATCTTGTTCAAACACTTGTGATTTTGTGCTTTAAATATATGATGGAATGATCTGGATATTTATTATTCTTGTGTTACTTGTCTTCCTTACAACACGTTCACCATTCTAATAGGTTTATCGTCGCATACATATTTCATGCATACTGTAAACAAGTTCAGTGTAACGCTGTCGGTAATCCTGATATGCAACTCCAACATTGCTTTCTCGTACTCAACTACTCGACAAAAAGTTGTGTTTATTACGAAGGAACCTAATTATCCGCTACTGGAAAAAAATCTAGGACCAATCATCGAGGGTGAACCAACTATGCGATGGTCATATCCTAACCATCGATAAGTCAGATTCTCCATAACCAATCACAGATTTGGAGCCAATCGTTAATGTTGAGCACTCGGTTAGGATTATTCTAGTCCAACATTGCCAATAAGAAGCTTAGGGTTGATCATTAATGGTGGGCACCTTATTAGGATCACTTTGATCCATCATTTCCGGCAAGGATTTTGAGCCGATTATCAATGGTGGACATCTAATGTGGGTCACTCTAGTCCATCATAGTTGGTAAGGAGTTTGAGTCAATCTTCAATGATGGACACTCGGTTAAGGTCATATCGGTCCGCCATTGCTGGTAAGGAGTCTGAGATGATCGTCAATGGTGGATACTGGTTAGGGTCACACTGATTCACCATTGCCGGCAAGGACTTTGAGACGATCGTCAATAGTAGACACCCTGTTAGGTCACTATTGTCCGTTATTTGCACTAAGAATTGGCATAAACACCCAATAAATATTTTGTAAAGAAATAAATGATGAATAACAAATGAAAAAAGAGGACACAAGCAATTAAATAACAAAAAATAAGTAATAATAAGAAAAAAACGATTTATAGTGGTCCGGCATTGAAATCCTATATCCACTTTGGAGAAATAACTTTATTAAACCCTTGAATTACTTGGTACTGAGGGATGGATCGAGTATGATCCGTAGTTAAAAAAAAAATTACCTAGGAAACAGTAGCGTAAAAATCTTGAAAATGAACAATTAAACCTATATTTATAGGGGAAGAAGGTGAAATATCTTCCTGAAATTTCGGCCACGGAGTCTCCAGATTAAGAAGAAGTCATAGTATCAATGTGGGTTCCACATCACTCATAATAACGATCTTCTCGTTTTGTAAGCTCATTTTGGCATGCAATCGATATGGTGGGATCCACTCTTCAATATTCCAAAAGTTTCATGTGTATTTGACTTGTAGATTTTGAGATATCGATTGTTTTCCACCGAGTTGAACTATAATATCAATACCGTACGATCTATAATTAGTGAATATGTATCGTACCCGATCCATTTTAATTAAATGGAATATTTTCATATTTTTGTCATTTTATCAAGTCTGTCTTGTACTTTTGCTTTGCTACTGCTTCATATTATAATTTGTGTCTGGTCTCTGGGCTTTGTGATTGTTAATCTAAATTGTTGGTCTCGCTGACGGTCGAGTCTAACTTGTCTAGTCAGTCCAAATATAGCCATGCCAAGAGGCTGAATAACACTTGCCCCCTAAATATGTCTTGTTTCAACATGACGTGTTTTAAATTGATGTAGATTAGAGTCGTCGAAAAGTAATCCATTCACCTTTCTGAATAGTTGTCATCCCTTCTATGAATTGCTATCCTTGAAGAGTCGTAACTCTTTCTATTTAGCATGACGATTGAATGATTTCCAATAGTATAAATTCTGAATTGTGATTTGCCAATTAATATATTGCTCATTTCCATTGAACTAGTAGGCCTTGGTTATCTGAACCGGTTCTTTCTTTGATAACTCCATGTGAGAATTCAATTTTTGTCAATATCAAGAAATCGAATTTTTAGGATGCACGCATGCACGTTCGTGTACATGTTCTTGTTGCCGTCTCCCGGATGCATTCTTATACCCATGATTCGTCACCAATTTGGTGGAATGCAATTCAATCATTTGCTTTTTTTAAGAAGGATCGGCATGATTCCCATCAGGTAAATGCATCGGGTCAAATTCATTTGAGATTGGATCATTCCCGATTGTTCTCCCCACTCTTCTCTTTTTTTACAGAAAATAATGGATTTTTTCAAAGCCATTATTTTTGGACCGTACATGATCCAAGTATAGTTTGAATGAACCAATTGCACTGCATATTAACGAGAAGGATCGACATACATCCATCGCAGATTGATCACGCCCGATCATTTCCTGATTTGGCCATTTTATTGAACTGCAGGCTAACAAAAATGGAACGGCATAAAGCCATCATAAAATGATCGTAACCGATCATTTATCTGCTGGACTTCCATTGAGCTGCGAACTTTGATGGTTCGTATTGTTTCCTTCATATATATACTTCGACACTTACATTATTTCCCACTTACTTTATTTACAGGAATATACTAATCGAACCAAAAAGAGAGTACACTCCACCTTCTTCCTTCCTTTCACTTCCGACCTAAATTCTCAGATTCAAATCGTTTCCTAAGCTTCACTTATCTCTTAGCCAATCAATCCCTTTACTATATCTGCCATCTCTTACTCCATCTCCTTATATTTTTCTTTATAATCGAATCCAAATTGCTTCCTTCTTCCACTTTTACACCTACGTAGGTTCGATCATTTTCTTACTTGTTATAATTTAGTGACGAGATGATGGGATCTCACTCTAGTTTTCATGATTTAGGCTATGGTGATTTGATCGGTCGAAATGGAGGAGGAGATGGTGATATGTGTTGAGATTGGATGAAATGCACTTGTTTGAGGTCGAAGGTTGAAGATCGCTTTTAGCCGATCGTTCTTGGAGTTCCAGAATATGGGCTGTCAATCATTCCTAACGAGGTTAAGGTAGCAAAGTTGTTAGACAAAAGTAATGAAATGGAGTTCGACCGATCGTTATGGTGAATTGGTATTTGAAAAAATGAAGAAAATTTGGACCGATTGTTTTTTGGTAGAATTTTGGCCGATCGCAGTGAACGATCGGTTGAAGAACGATCAGTTTTGCATGTTGGCATCGATCGGCTGTAACATTCTTTTGGCTTGATTGTCGGTTTAACTTGGATGAACATACTCACAATCCTCAAATCTTAATTAGAACTTTGTGATGAGCTTCATCCTTGAAGACTTGAATAGTCGTGCACGACTTGCATATAAAATGGACTATATATTAGTTGTATATGACAATCGAACTTGACCAATTTTCTACATGTTGTCTATGCCTTGGACAAATCTTTGAAGATCATCCACTTTTGAATGCATAATTCGAGTTTCAACATGCCAACAACCGATCTTGATGCTTAGATTGTTTCCTTAGCCAGTGACGTAAAGAAATGGTTAAGACGATCGATGATGACGGTCACTCTGATCGAACCCTATAGTCTTGCTATAATCATACTCTTTAATTCTGAACCATTCTGAACTGGATTAATGACACTACACCAATTTGCACTAGCATTCACCTTACTTGGGGGAAACGGGTTATTTTTTAATGATAATTATCTATTGAGTTTAGTGGTCATGGGTTCCAAATGCACGGGGAATTTAGCTGCAATGTATTCTGAACAGATTTCACAGCACAACAGTACAAGCGACAAATCGAGCTCTGCAACTACTTTCAATAAACTCTTCCCCAGACATCAAGCTAAACAGCTAGAAAGTTCTTGTACATCACTTGACCTTTTCTCTGTCGTTCTTGTCCTTCCAACGGAAGTGATAGACCCTGCTCCCGACACTCTAGAAGATGCTATATTTTTGGAAGATCCGAGGTATTCTATGGCTACAAAATTAATGAAGCCTCTCT
Organism: Allium cepa; assembly: GCA_030765085.1. Classification (NCBI taxonomy): domain Eukaryota; kingdom Viridiplantae; phylum Streptophyta; class Magnoliopsida; order Asparagales; family Amaryllidaceae; genus Allium; species Allium cepa. The sequence goes on from CM060928.1 coordinate 623,688,586, forward strand.
TCATAGAATTTTTTCCAGACACGAGATTTCATTTGATGATGTGCGAGTCCAAACTTGGGATGATAGAGCTCATATGCCCCTCAAAGGTTCACTGCATGCAACAAGTTCATGTATTAGGTAGGATGCATCCCACCCTTTAATTTATTTATCTGAGAGATGCTACGTCATATGAGGTTAGCACCAGCACAACCGCATCTAAACAGCTATGCCTTGCTGAACTGTACCTACATAACATTCATGGAGTTTTTATTTCGACCTCCAACTCATGAAGACATTAGATTTCTTTCACTTTAAGCGATGAACGGGAAGCCTTTCGTTCACATTTCTCGAGTCAACTAAGAAGTGCCAGATCCTGACTAGCACTTGGAACAAGCTGAGTGCTTTCAAAGGCGAGTGGTTCTATATTCGCTGCCTGCCTGGCTTTGCCAGACAGTCATGAGAAGGACGTAAATAATACTCCTTGCTTAATTTATTGAGTGCTTGTATCTAGGTCGTATCCTGAATTAAGTAACTTTTCTAGTTTATGCAGGCTCTTATCCACGACATTATGGAAAATAATACACAGATGCGGTCTTAGTGCACAAAAGGGTTACATCAGAAGATAAGACATTGAGAATCTCCTTACTAATGAATGCCTCATTACCTACTGCCTGATGGAAGAGGGTCATAGCATAGGGTTGTCGGTCACTGCTGGAGTTATAGTGATCGAGCAGCAAGATACAGATGATGATGAAGGCCATCAAGTTGATCATGTCATGCCTGCAATTGAGGGGACTCAAGAAGCTACTGATTAAAATGCAATGGGAGATGAGGGTGACGAGCTCGGTGGCGATGACATGGGTTCTAGTTTTGGGGCTGTGGTCGTTTTCTTGCAAACCTCGCACCTCCCCGCTCTCAAAAAAGAAAAAAGAAGATACTCATTTTTAGATTCGCTAAGAGCCACCTCCTCAAACAACCCAAGCTATCCATCACCCCTTAGGTTATTCCAGATCAGCCTGCTACTTGACCTTTAGAACACTTGGATGAAAACATTTAAGGAATTATCTAATCTTCCGATACCAGATCACATTGATGCCATTCATTTTACTAACATGAATGTCGGTGGATCAGAATCTCCTTCAAGATCTAGGACTGAATCCCTCCTACCGCTAGCGGATAGATTACTCCAGCTAGTAAAGTTTCAATAACTAGTCAATTAGGGGACATAAGGACATGCACGTTCGTAGCACTTAACAATACTGCATTGCATTTATCCCACATCCTTCAATACTTAGAGTCGGTTCATTCTTTGTCTCTTTTTGAACATATAATGATGAGAAAGAAGCACATGTTTCGGTCTCTCCATGAAATATCATGCCAGAATCTTGTTCTCATTCGGGTTTGTACCACCAAGGTAGTGGTCATGAATATGACCCTATCTATCGCTCCAGTCGGGATCGGGATTACCAGAATAGAGGTGACAGAAACAGGTCTTCTCATGATAAACATCGGTCCGAATCTAGATTTCCTCTCCCTAAAGATTCTAAAAGCCAACAAGATTGCTGTGACAACGTTCCTCCTATTGACATCTCTCGTGGTCCCCTTTCCACTTCAGTTTCTTCACAATCTGCTATTCCATCTTATCCTCAACAAATCAACGATCGTCAGTGTCACGATGTTCACCAATAAAGGTCGAGCAAAGAAAACGCTGACACCTAAGTTGTCACTAAAGCTCAATAAGTCGATATGGTCGCTCGTATGGCCCAACTTAAGTCAGATTTTCCAAATGTATGGATGGATTTCTCTTTTTAATTAATCTTAAGAAAGTTCCTGAAAAAGTCCAGCAACTGACTATAGATTGTATGAATGATATCCACAAGCACTATAACAAGTGGATGAGAGCAGTAGAGTGGATTTCTAAAGTATCTTGGGAGAGAGTGGTTAAGAAAACTAAAATGTCAAGAGGCCCAGGACAAATGGATTATCGAAACTCAAACTAATAGTTAGAATCGTTAAGGAGCTTATAGACAAAAGCCAAGAGAAAAGCAAAAACGACCATCAAGGCACTCGAGGATGAGAAGGCCGGGTACTTGGCCGAGGTTGAAGTGCTTCATCATCGGAACATAAACTGGTGCTAGAAATGGATACGGCCCAAAGAAGCGCAGCTGAGTATAAAATTAAGTTTGAGCGTGAATCCAAAGATTAAGAGGAAGCATGGAAAATCGGTCAAGATGTCTGTGAGGAATTGATGACTATCAGCTTGAAAGTGACGCGGTTGTCGAAAAGGCCAAAGCCATTGATGTACTCATTAAACTAGAAGTAAAGGCCGTGAAAGAAAAGGTCAGGGAGGAGGTTATGGAAGAATTAGATCCATTTCTTATTCTTTACAATGCCAATGTCCTAAAGCATAGAAACTTGGAGTGACTCCGGGATGACTACCCTTACCATCCTGTACGTGCTTGGAAGTATTTTGTTCAAGAGGAGAAAAAGGCTTTCGGCGTTAAAGAAATTGATCTGATGAGGCTGGAAGGTGAAATTCTATTGGGTGAAGAACCCAAGGTTCTACATGAAACCCAACTTATACGTAAAAAAAGCACGCCAAAACCTCTCAACATGAAGCTGGTGAAGGTTGCGGATCCGTGTCATAAAATATCACAGATGACTATACTCTAATGAAGTAAGCTATTCCTAGCTCCATAATGGATTCTTCTATCGATCTTGGTTACAATCCGGAGAAGCCGCATATTGTTACATCTAGTGGGCTCTCCCCAATTATGGAATCGGAGGTTCCGGTAGCACTCCGTCTCACATGGAGGGCCAATCTGGAGAAGGTATTTCATTAAACTCGCCTGTCCTTTGGAAAGCTGGAGTGCCCTCGGTCCATATATCTAATCTCTTTAGTTATGTTTCCTCAACTTTAGATCCATTGGCTGTAGTTCTACCTCTTCCTCAAGAATCTCAAACGGGATCTCAGGTGCCAATGACAGAGTCTTTTAATGTCATGGCTTTGGAAACTTCCCAAGATGTCATGGCTTTGGTGGACACTTTGTTGAGGGAAGAAAGTGAACTGAATCAAGAGATTCTTATTGATGATGATGCTATGATTATTAGAGCTTCCCAATCCTTGTCGGTTCCCTTTATGCAAGAGATGACATAGAAACTTGAAGCGGACATTGCCCTTTAGGCGAAAGTCAAGCAAGAGAAAATAGAGATTATTCCCCCTCCATCGGCTGTTATTACCTTAGTAAGTAATTCAGCTTCAACCCACTTAATAAATTAGTAACCTGTCACTATAGCTGTTTGCAACCAAATTGGCCACGAACACTCAAGAATAGGTTTATGTAGAGAGTAAGTGAAGAAAGTAAAATTAAAACCGAGGAATTAAATAAACTAACAGCAAATAGAAAGCAATAATCAGAAACACGGATATTTATAGTGATTCGGGTTTGTATGCCTACATTCACTTTGAAGATTATCTTTATTTATCACTTATAAATCCGATTACAGTAACAAGTAGTAGAGAAAACTTGATTACAATAAGGACTAAAGAACAAGCAACGTAAAGATCCTCAGAATGACCCATTAGGCCAGTATTTATAGGTGAAGACGACCACCAATCTCTCTAAAGCTTCGGTTATAGGACCTTCTAACGCACATGGGCCCACCAGATGGGTCACTAGGCCCAAATCCCCATGAAGCGGGAGTGGATCCAATCCCTTTATTATTTTATTTTTAGGCAGTTATCCCTATAATGGCTTATGCATGCTTTAATATATTAGCCCTTCAAATCTTATGCCATTTGAACCAAAGAAGCTTAAGTTATTACATAATCTTTGATTCGATATTGCTCATGCACTATCTTCTGTCTATCCATCTCATAGGATTTATGTCGATCCCTTCATCTTTATCCATTTGATATGCGATCCCTAGGGTATATTCACTAGGGTCCATATGCCTTGCTCTCCAAATTCCATATGCTTTGAACTTACAAATCTCAAGATATTGATCGTTGAATGTATGAAAGCACTTGAAATTGGTTGGATGTCGATCCCTCTTCAAAGAGCCTCTCGATCCATACTTCCTAGCAAAGCATGCCGACCCCTTCTCATTAAACTATGCCGAGTCCTTTTCTGTGAACTTAAGTATGCCAATCCATACTAGCCAACTATGCTGATTCCTTATTTACTCAACCATTCCGACCTTTTCTTTACTCAATCATGTCGATCCCTTATTCGTAAGCTGAAGTATGCCAAACCCTATCAAGTAGCCAAACCATACCAATCCCTTCCTTTGACTAAGATGTATTCCATATCATAATTCTACATTGTTTATTTTTATAATTCCATTCAATGCAAACTTGATATAACCATCTGTACTTGACTTTCGAGTTCCATAATCATCAGCCTTGACGGCAATTGAGTCTAACTCGTGCAGCCAGTTCAATATAGCCGGACTGGAATGCTGGATAACAATAGCATACTTAGCTCCATCCTAACCATGGGAAGCTCGCCGATCAAATCTATTCATCAGACCGTGTAGAGCTAGGGGAAAACCATGTGAGTCATTTCAATTGGGGGTGATCTTAGGTTTTCGCAAGTCGTTGGCATTTGTCGCATATTTTTGCATATTCCAGTTCATTGTGATTCAAAAGCGACCAGAAGTACCCCAGAATTCACCTTCATTGCTAAAGTATACCCCTTAAGCGATCTCCATAGCTCCCTTGATATGTGTTATCCAGTTCCTCATCAACTTCCTCCCGGCCATGCACCTTAACCTGGGTTATAAAATCCTTTCCGATATAGTACACCATCCTAAATAATAAAGTGAGGCACCATGCTTGATCCTTTCTTAGCTTCATTCCTATTGCCTGGTAATATCCCATCACTTAAATATCTTATGAGTGGCATCATCCAGGTTTCCTCGTCATTGATATTTGTGAACACGTTCACATCCTCGAAGCTAGGGCTAAGTAGGGTCGTAACAGGTATTAATCCCAACAAAGGCCCAGCTTTTGAACCTTCTAACTTTGCCAGCTGATCTTCATCCTGATTCTCTTCCCGTAGGATGTGTTTAATCAAGTAGTGCTCCATTTCATTAAGTAAAACCTTTACCTTCCTCGAGTAGGATATCAAGCATCCTCCCTCGGCCTGAAATTCACCAAGTACCAAACTCAAACCTCTTTCGCTCCATTTTGTTTCCACTAAAATTGCTTTTTTATTGCTCTTTTCTTATCAGAATAACCACCCACACTATCTTTGATCATAGCATTCACGCTATTAGATACTTTTGAGGGTTTAATAGTCATTCCAGCCTATCGTCTAGCTATGGCTTCTTCCAATTGCATATACTTTGTTGCTTCATAGAAGAAGTTCTGTAATACAGTTTCTTTCTCCTTAGTTAATCTCTAAGCCAAATTCATGTTAGGATGAATTCCTCGGCATAATTCCATAAGAGCTAATTGTTTATCAGCATTCTGGATGCTGGTGGCTACAGCATTAAAGCGAGTCGGGTATTACCGCATTGTTCTACGCTCTCATTGTTTTACATTCGATAACAAGTATGGATCCTTGGGTTGTTCTATATGGACCCATAATTGACAAATGAATTTTTACTTTAACATTTACTATGAATGAATTGAGCCAGAGGAAGGCAGCAAAACCACATAGTCACCAAATCTAATAGAAATATAGGGAAACACTTGTATAAAATTTCCTCTGTCACTCCACTCATCAACATATGTTTTCAATATCGTTGTAGATGCACTACTAGATCAGTCAGACCTTGGTAAGGGTCCATAGTGCGCATTCGAAATCTCCTAGGGTTTTAACCAGTTTCTATATCTATAGAAAATGGGCTACCTACTCTTGCTCCAATGCCACATTCTATTATAATTCATGCCATCCGGTCTTCTAGCTTACGGGATTATTAGGGATGAGTAGGCATCTCCCACTAGGGTTAAAGACTTCTTTTGCTCCTTCTATGATGACTAGCTTTGTGATCTTGGCTCTGTTCTCTACTCTGAGATCATTCATGATGATAGGTTAGTCTTTCATTAGTTGCCACTTTCACTCAGACAGGAGAGCATTTCCTAGATCGGGAAGGATCAACCATGGCTGATCTTGGTCCACAACCTCTCTTGATTAGTTGGTGCCGAACTAGTCCCCGATCACAGTGCTAGGCTGAGTCTTTGCTCTATCTATTCCCTCGATGTTAACTCATCTTGCCCCTCGATTTTATTAATTTGATCCACTGCCAAAGTATGATTTCCTTCGTTTCTTAGATCCCTATGATTGGGTTCTCCCTTTTTCATCAGTTTTGTGTATGGTCGGTTGCATTTTCCTTAAGCGTGCCATGATTTAGTCCATAATAGCTTGCTGTTGGACAGTGAAATGAAGGTCAATTTCCTCCACAACTCTGTCCAAATCATCCATAGTGATAGTGTCATATCCTAAAGTATTGGATGAATTTTTGTCTTAATTGGTTGTAATCTATTGTTCCCGCTGGTGCCACCAGCCTATGCAGTTAAAGCGCTTGTAGTTCAACGATGGTAGAAGTGCAAAAGTTATTGCAGGGATATAGAGAAAAATAACGGAGGTGCAAAAATCTTCATTACAAGACGAAAACTATTTAAAATTAATTTGTTCTCTTTCTCAAAAGATTTTTGTAAGAAAAAGTAATATTAATTAATATCATATAATAAAACCGAAGAATATCTTGAATTTTGCAAACTAGATTTTGTGATTACAAAATATTTCTATTTTATATTGAGCACTTATACCTTAAAATTAGGTCTTTACCCTAACTTGTTGATTTGATTTAAAATATAATTAGTCAGACCAACCTTTGTATATTAATATTGCTAAAACGGGTACTAAAATGCCTTGATTTAGCAGGTATAATGAAAAATAGTGAGACTTAAAGCGAATCTACGACTTATTAGTGCTAAATTGAAATAGCACATCGTTCGAAGAGGGGTATGTGTTATAGCGGTGATGTTACGGGGTTTTAACTGCATAGCCACCAGCCTTGCTCTTAAATTTAGGAAGCATACTGAGAGTTTGCAGTGAAAGCACCAAAATTGTTTACATGAATATTAGACAAACGCTTTAAACCAAATTTATAACAAAGAATTCAACAGAAAAAAATGCAAGAAAAATAAAGTACACGCAGATTCATAGTGGTTCAGCCATAATGAGCCTACGTCTACTGTTCTTTTTTATTCCTTTTGTTATTTTTTATCTCTTACAAGTATTTGGATGTGAAATACAATGACTTATTGCTAAATATTTTGATCCAAAAGATCTGTTCAACTATTTCTGTTCGGTAGAGTCTGGAGGTCCCAAAAAGTTTTTTCCATAGCTGCTAAAAGCATAGATATTTATACGAGTACAGAGGTTGGAAGATCTTTCCGATAAATTGGGCAAGTTTCCCTTTATAACATGCTTGGTTCGGTTATTTTCATATATAGAAGATACGATGAGCAATTTTCTTATATGCCTAGATTTCATCCCATAAATACATTTACTGGTTGTTCAATTGAGAGGAGTCTACCTAGTAGATGTCAGTCTGGTAGATGGATATGGTTGCCTTCTTGCATAGTTCCCATGATGTATCGCCTCAGTTCGGAATTTTCCATTCCCCTATGTTCGACTTTGTACTTGTACTAGACAAGATATCTCACCCGGTACTTACACCGCTGGACAAGAATTCCTTTTCGGTGGTGCTTGGCACTAAACAAGAATTATTGTCCAGTGCATCCTACCGAATAAGAATTCCTTTTTTTGGTATGGCCCACCGAGCAGGAACTCCTGTTTGGTGGCATGGTCCACCGTTTAGGAATTCATATCTGATACATTTTAACTACCAGACAGCGAGGTATTAGACCATCGAACAGAATGTATTTTTTCTTAAGCTAGGCAAAAAGAACTATATGGCTATTGGATTGACCATAGGTACAACATTCATGTTTTGTTCTCCCTAATCCATTCATCAGTATTCTGACATCTTGCTTTGCTTTATCTTGGATCCATCTCCTTGTGCTTAAATGTCAAAAGCGCATATGCCTATAACAATTATCTTTTTGAATTTGAATTTGCATATTTCACTAAAAAGATATGGATGTAGAGTATTTATAACCCTTTTAGGCTAGCTATCTAAGTTGGAATTTCATTTCTACACTAGTGAAATTTTATTTTCCCTCCAAAACTAAATGAGAAACCCTTACACTAGATTCTTGTTATCCATAACATAAACGACTGCCTAAGTACAATCATAACCTATTAAATTGAACCACGAGTAATTTCTACACAAATCTATCACACTAATTGTCATGAATCCTTCAAAATATCTAGATTAATTAGTCACATGCATATATAAATACATATATCATAATCATTTCACTTTATCACATTTTAAGTGCTACACTTTCCATATTAATACAGGTAAATTTTCTTTTAAACACGAGAAAGATGATTTTAATAAGATTTAGTCTCCCTTATCACCACGCATAGTAGAACCCCTAAACTCTCGTTCTTCTTCCCTGCATAACCTTGGGGATCTCCTTACTTTTGCCTACTTTTCTTTTTTTCATCTCGGTATCTTTTTAAATTTGAATTTGCACATATCCCTAGAAATATAGCGATGTGGTGTATTTATAATCCTTTTAAGACCAGTATCCAAGTTGGAATTTCATTTTTACACCGATGAAGTTTTATTTTCCCTCCAAAACCAATTGAGAAACCCCTATACAAGATTCTTCTTGTTCATACCCTAGCTGACAGCCTAAGCTCAATCTTTACCTATCAAATTGAAAATGAGCATCTATTGCATCAATGTTCGTAAAATCCTTTAAAACATCTAGATTAATTAGTCACATACATATATAAATACATAAATCATAATCATGTCACTTTTCTTCACATTTTATGTTGCTACAATTTCTATATTAATACTTTTTTTTTCTAAAAACACAGGAAAAATATTAATGCGACAAATTTAATATGTTAAAAAAGTTTAAACAAAACAATGTTAAATATTTTATTTTGCAAAATATTGTACTATAATAAAAATAACTCAATCATAAAAGTTTAGTGCTCTAATATATATGTGTTAAAATTATTTATAAAAAAAAATTAAAAAGTTTAAGTGGTTTATTTTGTAAAATATTATATTGAGGTTAGAAAGAAATTTTAAGATAAGTATGAGACTATATTTAAGCATATCACTCATTTGGATATTTTAGGGATTCAAACCCTAATATATAAACACATCCACCTCTATACCTATACCATCTAAGAGTATTACTAAGTAATACTATTAGCTAATATAGAAAATGAGGGTATATGGGTTACACATGTGAATATTCCTTTGGTCTAACTTTGGTACATATTTAAACATCGTACATAGCTTACCATAAACGTACTCGGTATCGGTACAAAGCAATTAGCACATGCACCTTCAAGATAGAATGATACAAAATAAATAATAAATAATAGGGATCACAGTCAACAGTAATATATAATACTAAATAAAAAAGTATGTCCAATATACAACACGAGGACATACATACATGAAACTATATAATACTCAAATTATATACAGTAGTATAATATGCTAGTCTACTCTAAGCCAGATAGCACAAGTTGGCTACTATGTCCTTTTAACTAAAATGTCGCGGACTGACTTGAGTATAACGTAACAACACATGGATCAGACCATGTCTAAATCAACGATGTATCAATATAGATGACATGGTATATACTAGGACTAATAATAATATGATAACACTATAGGGTAACTCAAAACAACGATTACAATGTCGATATATATATGAAGGAAACACATGAATGTTACTTTGTAACGTCCCACCTTTTTGCACAATTTAAATCGACACACGTGCCAATCCAAACCATACGGAAGGGCGGATTGTTATGGGGTAAATAAGAAAAACGAGAAAGAAATAAAACTAAACAGAATCTCACAGCGGAAGGATAAAATATAATAATCAAAATATACAGTTCATGAAGCTGTTTTACAAAACCTTTGATTTTATCTATACAATACATATCAGAGTACACATACAATATAACAATGCAGCGGAACAATATGAGTGTAGTGGAATATAATTAATAATAATAATAGAAATCTCCCTCTTCGTCCTCCATAGCTAAAGTCTTCGATCCTGAAACGCTCGGACTGACCCGAGCGAATTTGAAAAGACAAAAACACTCGAGTCAGAACTAAAAGATCTTATGTGAGTTAAATTAACGGAAATAGATATCAGTGCAGTAACTCAAGAGATGCTCGGGATTTACATCTCCTAAGGATCCGTTAAACTATTTACTATATAGTATATTTCGCTATTATAATATTGTCTAATTGTAAAATAAACTTACTTTTAAATAGCGTTAAGGGGTTACCCATATAGCCCTTAACACAAATAATGCCAATAGTCTATACAGTGCCTGCATATCTTCTGATCGGGAGACTACGAGAAGACACTCCATAGGTACGACACAAATAGAAACTCGTACAAGGCGCGATAGGATAGGTGACACGGCACAACTAGGCAATGCCATGGTAGATATACCAATTACGCTTCCGGGTCGGTGGTAACGCGTAGCGCGCAGCTACCGCCCACCTCGAGCCACACCCCCAAATAAAATCAAAAATGGCCACCGAATCAATCCAAGAGTCAAAGTATAATATCGAAGGGATGTGTCCGATCAAAGGTGCTACCTTATTAACCCGTCAATCGCTCCTGTTTTAGCCATCTTATGCCAACTCACGGGAGTTGGGTCCACGTATTTACCTTACAGGAAACGCCGCCACCAACCTACTTCATTCTGGAATCTCCACCGCGTACACGGTTGTTAAAGTGGTTTTCGGAGTTGGCAGAGAGTATGACAACTTCCGATCCCGGTCTCTTCAACAACCAAACGTTATTATAACACCGCGGTCATTTAAAAATTAATTATACTTTCAAAAACCAGAATATAATTATCCATTTCAAAACCCATAAATGCGATATCATTTTCTTTCCAAAACAAACTCATTTGATATTATTTTTATAAAAACCCAAATTAATATAATATCCTTTTATTTCAAATATATATAATATCATATTGTTTTCAAACTTATAATAATCGGAAACCAAACATTGAATTATAACTTTCAAACTATAATACTTCGAAAATTCATAGCTTTAAACCATAATTTCTAAAACTTAAATGGTTTGGATATTCAAACAGTATATAACATCAATAGTTTGGATTCAAAATTTCTTTATAAAATAAAATAATATCCGCAACTTACAATTTATTTCATTTAAGATTAAGTCAAAATCCATAAATTTTAAAATCGCTTTCAGTTTAAATAAACCACTTCAGTTTCAATATATTTAAAACTTTGAATATTAAATAATTGGAACTAAGGTTGGAAATTTCTATTTCACCAATTTAAAGTCCTATTATTTAGTTTGAAATAATAATTGCATAATAAACCCGTAATCATTTAAGTAAAACTCAAATTTACTTAAAAAGGAAAATTTCCTTAAATTTTTATACTAGAAATATTCATTTAATTCACCTTGAATAGAATTCAGTTATAAATATCATACCCTTTTTAAAATTTCAAGTTAATAAATTTTACATCAACTTATGAAGTTAACTTCTTAATTAAGCTAAATTCCAAATAAATTTTCCAATTTAACTCCAATTCTTAATTAATTTAAATCCTTTAAAATTATATGTAATTTCAATATCTTAACATGTACTTAACCATATAATATAAAATAATCAAACCCCGTCATTCAACTTATTTATTTTATTTAACAAATCCATACATAGCTTATCTTCAATACTTTAACTATAGATGTATATATAAAATAAGATTTTATATAATATCAAAATCTATATTTATTAACCGTATCCTATCCAAACCATAGAAAAATCATTTCAAAAATAATTTATATATATATATACCATGGTGCCTGTATATAATTTTCTATCCTATGGTCAAATGATACGGATATTTATCATTTTAATCCGCAATTTAAAAATAAAAAAATGCGGTTGTATATAATTTCAAACCGCAATCCCGAATGAATGAAATACATGATAACTTGCAGATTTTAAAATATAGTACACATCATCCATTCACCAAACTTCAATCATCAATCATTAATTATAATCCTCATCAATTTATTTCAATCATCATCAATTTAAACAAACATCAATATATGGCATATACAATATAACAGGAAATAAATGACAGTTATTAACTAACAGTTTATGTTCAAAATAAATTTATTAACTGTTAACTATCAGTTTATATGCAAAATAAATAAATTTAACTGTCAATTTATATGCAATAATAAAATTAATTAACAGTTATATTAAATAAATGCGATTTAACAGAGATGACGAATATAACATGCCAAACAGTCATAAATAAATTTCTACTCATATCTAAAATCAATTTAAAAGACATAGGAAATTTTAAAAATTGTGAGTGGGTTAAAACACTCACGTTTGGGATCTAAATCGAATTTAAATCCGATTTAAACCCAAAAATTCGACAGTCTCAGAATTCGTTCAAACCAGCATCTAAATGTCTGGAATTCCAATACGAACCTAGCAGAGAAAACCGCGTGTGAAACTGAGTTCGTAGGAGAAAGTTATACGCATTAATGGTGATTGAAATTTCAAAAAAAAAGAAATTATATATCACATCATATATTTTATTTAACTTGCAATGGAATTTTTAGTATTGCGTACCTTTCTGCTTAGCCAGATTTGGATCTGCAACTACTTTCTCATTTTGTTTTGTTTCCTTGCTATCTTAATATATTTTTTATAGAAAGTTTTGAAGAGAAGATTATATAAATCTGGATTTGAAGAAAAAGATATGGAAAGAAGAGAAGGTTTAAAAGAAAAAAAAATTAAAGAAGAAGAACAACAAAAAAAAGGAAACTTTGAAAAAGAAGAAGATTTGAAGAATAAGAAGAAGAAAGAGGAAAAAAAGCTTTGGAAAAAAAAAGAGAAAGGAGATTTGAAGAAGAAACATGAAAAAAGGAAGGAGGAAGGTGAAGAGTGACAAAAATGAAGCTATAGAAGATGAAATTTTAAAAAAAATGAAATGAAGCTACAAGAATGATGAATGAAACTAGTGAAAAGCTAATAAAGCTAAATATAAACAAAGTATGAATTGAAATAAAGTAAAAATATGAACAACCCAATAAAAATGGTAGATATTAAAAGAGGTGAAAGAAAGAATTAAAAATATGAAATGTATGTAACGTTTATGAAATGAAAAGGCTTTAGACCATGTAAATGGAAATGAGTAATGGAACAAATGAGGAAACAATGAAAAAAAAAGTGTGACAATTATTAATTAAAAAGGGAATGAATGGATCAACTCTACTCTATAAACAAACTTTTAGAATTCAAATTTCAAAACATTTGTTCACCCAATTAATTTTTTTTTTAACCCCAAACATACCAAATTTGACATTCATTAAAGATTTAATTACCACAACATAACTAAATTTAAAAGGACCAATTTACATAACGGGGACAGTGGATACATAAATAAAATATGAACCATGATTTAAAAATTCAAATTTAAAAATAACATTTTTCTCGACACGTAATTATGAACTCAATTATTTAATTTATTTTAAATTTCAAGGTTAGTAATAAAATCACTTCCGTGCAACCTATGCCTGCTATTTAACTACCGTAAAATGTTGTTTTAAAAATTCAATTTTCTCTTTTTACAACGTTATATTTATATTCAGAATGGAAACGTTCACTTTATTTCCTCAACATTCTTTTATTTTCCTTAAAATGCTTATTCGTTACTTGCAATTCATAAATGTAAACATTCTTATATTCTAAAATGACCAACTTATACAATATTAAATCCATTCTTATATTTCCAAATAATGTACATTTATAATGAAAACATTCTTACATTAATTTTATTAATTGCACTTTGTTTCTTTTCCTTTTTCAATTGAAAGATTTTAATAAATTTATTTCCAATTAATTTTAATCTTCCACTTCAAAACAGACCCTAATTGATGAAATCAATTAAATAAATACGTGAACATTGTAATCCTTATTTATAGTCAAGCAAACATGTTTATAAAATTACAATTTCCAACAAGCATTAAATTAAATACTAAATAAATCTTTTTCTCTATCAATCAATATTCATTTAACTCATCATTAAAACTGACATTTAGTATTCCAATTCCTGTTATTAAATTATATTCTAATACGCGTTAGAACCTTCCAGTTCATTGCTTCAATGTAGTTTTGTTTGTTTTTTTAGAATTTTATTTATGGTCCAAACTTATGATCTAATAACATAGTTGACATTTGTTCTACATTTCATTACGTTAATATACCCCAATTTCCATCCTTTATTTGCATTAACTACTATATTTCCATTTTATTGAACTTTGGTCAATTTCACACATTAATTATAGTTAAAGTCTCAATTAATTAATTTACCTTGGTTTCATTCTCTCATTAAATCAATTATTACCTTATATGCATAGTCAACATTGTTATACCTTCCATTACATCAATATTTTACCATTTCATCTTACCATTCATTTACGTAACCTTTTATTTCATTGATTGTAATAAATTCACTTATTAAAATTTCCAATTCCAATAAATTTGAGTAAACTGATTTCCATCCTTTTATTCAAATCAAAGGTCATATTATGATAAAAATTTACGTTGGTTACACCGTATATAATCAACCTTTTTACCATTATCAATTAAACATACATTAATTGCACTAATTAAAGGAATTAATTGACATTTATATCCAATTAAATTTAATAGACCAAATAAATAGGTAATATATATAATAGTTGCACCATTTAGCCTTTAATTACATTTATAAGTTTATTACTTACAAACAAATGTTACCATTTCTTTCATAACATGAATTTTATTCAATTTCCATTAACAGTGTATCATTTCATTAATGAATTCAATATTTACATTCTTTTTCCCTATGTTCACTTTATAACCAAATATAACCTTACTATATTTCAAATAATTGGAATTCCATCCAAATTGTTAATAATTTGCTTTAATTAATATTGTTGCATTTCATTTTAGTATTATTCCAGTTATAAATCCTAAATTTTAATTTCTTCCACATTTAACTACAAAATCTTATTAAATTTACCATTTTTAATTGTCAAAATTACGGGTCGTTACATACTTAGTAATAATAACAAAGATATCACTGCAACATCAAATATCACAAATATCACAAGGCCGTGCATAAAGATGTCATCACCTATATAGAAGCACATCAAATCAAATCAGAAATCTCAGTATTAATATCGAATTGGTGAATCGTTCATAACTCGAAATCATCATCAAAATAAAGAAAACGTCAATAAGTAAGATATCATCGAAAATAATCAAGCCAGCATATGGCATTGCCCGAATATATCTCTTAATCTGAGCAATAAAAGCATCATCTCTAATATATAGGATTGAATCGGCTGCCCATCAGTATAATAAAAGATATCAAAATCCACTATACTTTGGACACCTATCCAGATATAATCTCATATTCTCGTATATAAATAATTAGAATATATCATGTTAGGGAATGGCTGTACGATAAACATGAATTCTTAAATAGAGTCATATATATACATGAAGATATGGGTCATTTAACCCTGGATCGCCTAACCCATATCAATACTTAGATGAGGTGTACCAATAGTATATGCCAATCTGCCATTCTATTAGAATTTGAAGGGAGACTGATGGCCATACGCTACCTCCAGGGTAGGTTCGCTTAACATGACTCTACAATTTTCGGTCACCTCGCCGGTCATCATGACAAATATCCATATATACTCATTCATGCATAGCACTCGGTTACGACCCTGCACTTACCCTTATAGATAAAAAAACTGCTGGTCTAAGTGACACTTAGGACATAGAGCGCCTAACTTATGGGTCACCTAACCCTATATATACATACTCTCAAAGTGTTATGGATCTAGGATGTGACACCACAATCAGGCAGCTAGAGTGGATATTAGCCATCTAGTCCTCTCCCGCTAATAATCTAGGAGTATGTCATGATAACGGCATACTACTAATAAAATAAGGGTACTCACCCTGCTCACAACTGTGAACAACATCTCATGTAAGTACAATCACATAATATAATTCCTTTTACATGACTGTGATCTACTTACATTGAATAACCGAATAAATATAATATCACCATCCCATACCACTATGTGATGCTCAATTATTTATTCACTGCTTATAAACCAAACTCGAACTCCGTAATACTCTATATTACGAGTCCAATGAATAACCAGAGAAATATGATTGAAAATCCCATAACAGGTGGTATTATAACTCCATTTATTCAAATTCCTCATCAAACGGAATTAAATACTATGAAATCATATAGAGTCATCATTGTATCTGCAACGACCTGCCTTTTGTAAGTTTTAAGCAGACACACATGTCAACTCAAACCATACAGAAGGGCGGATTGTTATTGGGGTGAATAAGAAAAAGCAGAGAAGGAGAGAAAAAAAAATCTTGCAGCGGAATGACAAAATATAATAATCAAATAAACAGTTCATGAAGCTGTTTTACAAAACTATTGATTATACTTATATAACAAAGATCAGAGTTACACATACCAGAGAATAATAAATAATGCAACGGAATACATGATGCAGTGAAATATAATAAATAATAATAATAAAATCTTTATCTTCATCACCCAGAAATAAGGTCTTCAAATCCTGAAATGCGTAGGCTGACCCGAGCGAATTGAAAAGACAAAACACTCGAGTCAGAACTAAAATATCTTATGTAAGTTCAATCAACGGTAAATAATATGAGTGGAACAGCGTCAAAGATGTTTACGGGATTTGACATCTCCTATCCAGTGTCTAACATGGGTGCAGTAACTTAAGAGATGTTTGGGATTCACATCTTCTAAGGATCTGTTAAACTATCTACTATGTAGTATAATACGCTATTATAATAGTGTCTACAGTAAAGTAAAAGTATTAAAATAGCGTTAAGGCGTTACCCATATCCCCCTTAACACACTTTATATATTACCATAGTCTATACGATACCGTACGCTCCTCCGAGAGGTTTACATAGAGGGCACCCCATAGGTATGGTACAAAACAAACTCGTAGAAGGTGCTCTAGGGCATGTGAACACGGCACACGAGGAAATGCCAGGGTAGATATACCAATTGCACACCCGGACTGGTGGTAGCGCATAGCAGCTACTATCGCCCACCTTGAAAAACGCTCCCATATCAAAATCGAGGGGTGGCCACCAAATCAATCACAAAGTCATAGTGTAGTATCGAAGAAATGTGCCCGATAGGAGGAATGACCTCACCTGGCCCGGTATGGCTCATGATTTTAGTCACATCTATGCTGACTCACGGGAGTCAGGGTCACGTCATATCTATACAGAAATCATTCACCAAACCATCCTACTTCATTTATGGAATCTCCACCACGTACACAGCTGTTAAAGTGGTTTTTGGTATTGGCAGAGAGTATGACAATATCCGATACCGGTCTGTTTAACAACCAATCGCTTATTACACACCAGATGGTTCTTTTACATTTCAAAAGTCAATTCACAATTGATATCAAAATATCCTATTCTCAAAACCATAATACTTTCAAATAATATTTACATTCAAATCATATTCACTTTAAAATTCATATTCACTTTCAAATCATATCGTTTCCAAAATCATAATTTCTTCCAAAATCATATTTCCAAAACAGGTTAAATTCTTACTTCAAAATAATCATATTTAATTAATTATAACATTAAAAACAACACTTAGCTTATAACATTATTTAACCTTATTTTCTTTTAAACCAATAAATTTAATTCAAACAGTTCCACTTTACTGGTTCTGGAAATTTAGAAATAGTTTAAATAATTATAAATGGTTAAAATAGTTATGAATGGTAAAATACTCTAAAATAGCTTTAAAATAGATTAATTAGATCTAAAATAAATTAAAATAGTTTAATTAGTTTAAAATAAATTAAATTGGATTAAAATAGATTAAAATACTTGATATAGTTGATATTAGTTAAATAGTTTAATAAATTTGAAATTCTTAATAATTAGAATTACAAACCAAATTTCAATAAACTATCGAATTTCATATCATTAAATCCATGTTCAAAATATCAATACGGATTACCCCAATTTTAAAATATTTCAGAGTTATTTTCAAACAAATCATAACTCAATTTCGATAGAATCTTATTTATACAAAAAAAACCATTTAAAGATTTAAATTTTATTCCTTTAAATAATTCCTTTAAACCAATTTCAATTTGAACATAAAACTTGATTTTCCAATAATACTTCAATTTATATAAATCAAATTTTATTTCAAAATATCATTTAATTAAAATCGAAAATTAAGGATTTTAAAATCATTTAATTTAACCAATCCGATGTCCGTATATAATTTTCTACCCTAGGGTGAAGTGATACGGATATTTATCATTTCAATCCGTAATTTAAAATTTACGGTAATATATCATTTTAAACCGCAATCCCGACATACATAAAATTCCATAACAAACTTTCAGTTTATAACGATATAAAATACAACATCCATCAACAATCAACATTCATCACAATCATCATCCAAATCAATCAATAAATATTGATATAGAACTGATAATCAATAACAGGTATCTAACTGGCAATAATAAATTAATGATTTAACTCAGGTAAATTCAAATTAACTGAGATGACGATTTAAAATATACCAAATAGTCATAAATAAATTTCTAATCACTTCATAACTTAAATTTAACAAACATAAGAAATTTTAGAAGTTGTGAGTGGATTAAAAATACTCACCTTTGAATTTAAATTGAATTTAAATCCAATTTAAATCCAAAATTCAAACAGTCTCAGAATCCATCCAAACAAACGTTAAATGTACAAAATTGCAATACGATCCTAGCGGAGAAAATCGCACGTGAATCGGACCTCGTATGTGAGAGTTATGATTATTAGAACACTAAGTTTTAAATCTAAAATAAATGAAATAAAATAATTAGTTTACCACGTCACTACCACGTACTCAGTCAAGAACCCTAACGTGAGACCTCGATCTCATTCAACACGCGGCCGCCATTGTAAATTCTCACATCGCAGCCGCCTGAGGCCACGTGAAGTCGATCAGAGTACGCAGCACCCCTTTCCTCGCCTGGCCAACCCCCGGACCCCACCGAGACGCCAACTAATGCCATGAAACCCACGGCCACCACGAGATATTAAGCCCAAGATCAAATTTTTGCAATCAATCCAACCGTCGAATCGACGAACAAACCAAGCCGATGAACTCCCCTCGATCCTCTCAACGATACTGTGCCTTCGATTTATCGATCAGACGAAGTTGATCGACGATCAACGAATGGCCGAGAATAGTTCATCAATTTCTGGACAGGCAGAGCTTTAATTTAAAAAAATACAGATCTAAGATGCGGTCATCGAGAGCTTCAAATCGATATATAATTCGATATAGTTTGTGGAGTTTGAAATTTTGATTTGATTTTGAAATTTGGGAATTAGGTTTTGTCTACTATTGGAATGAGGAGTTAAGAAGGAAATGTACATAAGATAAATGAGAATAAGTAGTGGCTAGGGTTTATAACGATATATATATATATATATATATATATATATATATATATATATATATATATATATATAGCCAGAACAAAAAAGAAATGAATGGACTCGATTGGTTCGAAAAATTGATTGATAACGACCCAAAAATCCCCTTTGGACTCCAGGACGAAAATGGGTCATCCCATATATCAAACTAGATGTTTTTGATAATTTAAAAATCAATGGAACAGGTTTCAAGTCCTAATCCTATCGTATGAAGAAAATATGTTAAAATAAGCTTATTTCAAATTGATTTCAATTAATTTTAGTTAAATTGATTTCTAGGCGTTTCAAGTCTGTACTATCAAACGACAAGTCCAATCATTACGAAAATTGAAATCCTATAATAATTCACCGTTACGGATCCGATGAAACTAGTTTTATCGAAATCCGAGTCAGTAGCCAAAATGTCTATTTTCAGTTAATTAAATAAATTAATATTAAGTTAATTAAATCACTTTTTCAATTCAAAGTTAATAGATCACAATTTCTATCATTTTCAATCACCTAGACATTTACCATAACTTAATACAAGTTTGTATGACAATTCAATGTTGGTTATTAAACTAATTATAGTGTTCAGTTTCACGATAATTAAATCCAATTCATTATAATTAAATTTCAATAAATTTCTTTAATTTGATTTCAACCTTTATACTCAACCAATTATAAACCTAATAACATAGTTAACATTTGTTTTATATTTCCTTACATTAATATATTCCAATTCCCATATTTTCTTTGTATTAACTATTATTTTCAATTATATTGAATTTGTCAAAAAAATTCCTTAATAATTAAAATTTAATTTCCCAATTAATTCACTCATCTAGGTTTCATTCTTTCATTAAATCAATTACCATATTATGAGATAGAAGTTACATTGGTTTCATCTTATAGGATTAACATTAGTTGATATCTTTTACATTGATATTTCCACTATCAACTTTATTTACATTAACACAACATTTAATGACATTGAATTGCAAGAAATTCAATTGTTATAACTAATATTTTAAAAAATGATTAAATTTTGATTATCATTCTTTTTATTCTACCAATTGTCATATTATGAATAAAATTTACATTATTACCAAATATTGCCTTAATTAACACTAACGTGATATTTAATTACATTTATTGCAATTGTTTTCAAATTAAATACAACAATGCTAAATAAATAGGCAACGTATATTAATTATTACCATTAACTTTAAATCACACTTATAAATTCATTATTTACACACCTATGTTACAATTTCTTACATAACCCAAATTTTATTCAATGGTCATTTATTTCATACTATTTCATTTATCACTTCAATGTTTACATATGTTTTCTTATATCAATTTACACCCATGTATAACATTTACATTGTTTCATTTATTGGAATTACATTCAAGTAATCAACAGTTAACTTACATTTATACTGTTGCAATTCATTCGAGTTATTATTTCCATTAACAATTCACTAATTTAATTATTTCCTTCAATATTAAATGACCAAAATCTTATGAAACTGGTTCACCGTTACGGATCTGATGAAACTGGTTTTGTCGAAATCCGAGTCCGTAGCCAAAATGGCTATTTTCAGTTAATTAAATAAATTATTATTAAATTAATTTAACCACTTTTTCAATTCAAAGTTAATTAATCACAATTTCTATCATTTTTAATCACTTAGACATCTACCATAACTTAGTACAAGTTTATATGACAATTCAATCTTGGTTTTTAAACTAATAACAGTGTTTAGTTTCACTATAATTAAATCCAATTCATTATAATTAAATTCCAATAAATTGCTTTAGTTTGATTTCAACCTTTATACTCAACCAATTATAAACCTAATAACATAGTTAACATTTTTTACATTTCCTTACATTAATATATTCCAGTTCCCATATTTCCTTTGTATTAACTATTATTTCCAATTATATTGAATTTGTCAAAAAAAATCCTTATTAATTAAAATTTAATTTCCCAATTAATTCACTCATCTAGGTTTCATTCTTTCATTAAATCAATTACCATATTATGAGATAGAAGTTACATTGGTTTCATCTTATAGGATTAACATTAGTTGATATCATTTACATTAATATTTCCACTATCAACTTTATTTACATTAACACAACATTTAATGACATTAAATTGCAATAAATCCAATTGTTATAACTTATATTCCAAAAAATGATTAAATCTTGATTCTCATTCTTATTATTCTACCAATTGTCATATTATGAATAAAATTTACATTATTACCAAATATTGCCTTAATTAACATTAATGTAATACTTAATTGCATTTATTGCAATTGTTTCAAATTAAATACAAGAAGGCTTGATAAATTGGCAACGTATTATAATTATTACCATTAACTTTAAATCACACTTATAAATTCATTATTTACACACCTATGTTACAATTTCTTACATAGCCCAAATTTTATTCAATGGTCATTTATTTCATACTATTTCATTTATCACTTCAATGTTTACATTTGTTTTCTTATATCAATTTATACCCATGTATAACATTTACGTTGTTTCATTTATTGGAATTACATTCAAGTTATCAACAGTTAACTTACATTTATACTGTTGCAATTCATTCTAGTTATTATTTCCATTAACAATTCACTAATTTAATTATTTACTTCAATATATAATTACCAAAATCTTATTAAATTAAAAAATTTAATTATTGAAAATTTACGGTCGTTACACTCTCCCCCGCTTAAAACTTTTCGTCCCCGAAAAGGAAAACGGATGGAAAAGAAGGAATTAAGAAATCAATACATCATATTCAAAATATTAATTGTATAAACAAATAAATTTACAAAATTAAATAATTTAAATAAAACATACCAATTCATAACCATTAAATCCTTTTATATTCAAGTAACAAAATTTTGGAAAATATTTCATATTTCTACGTCCAAAATATATGAAAATTTTCGGCAGAATTTCCTTTGTACGGAGGGGCTCGATAGATATTATAATATCAATAAAATAACATATATCATAATTTTTCAAAATAATATATCCCAACAGCGGAAAAAATAATATATTCACTAGAAAAAGTCGTAATCCGAGAACGTACGTATTTGTCGAGCAAACAATGCTTAATTACGAAACCAGAAGCAGTAATAATTGCTTCCATAACCTGTGTTTTACTTATATAATCCAAAAATGGTTAATAATTATATAAAATGAAATGTTTAAGTTGTTCAACCACTAACAAACAAATCAATATAAACAATAATCACTTGCAAACAAGCATACAATCATCACATTCAATCAAACAAATCAATTATCCATCCATATCAACCAAAACAAACAGTTTGCTCGGGTTAAGACACTTTAAATCACATAGAATGACAAATGAACGACTAAGTATACCATTTACTCAACGATCTTAGATAAAACTCAACAGATTATTCATGCATCCAAATAATTAGAACTATCATTTCCCAACCAATCTATAAACCAGATAAACAACAGATTCTAAAATTATTTAAGTTTATTCTTATAAATTTCTTTTCACGAGATTTGTTGTTCATTTTTTTTCATTCATTCAGTGTTTATTTTGTTTATTTTCCTTTACCACTTGCAAAAATTCATTTTCATTTATTCATATCATGTCACTTTCTTTTTATTGCATTACATTCATTCATTCATTACTTAATTTCATTTATTTACATTCATTTATTAATAGTATTCATATTCCATTCAATTGCTTAGTATTTCAATTCATTTACTTAAGTTGGTATTTACTTACTTACAATACCTACTTTTATCACGTTTTATTATAGTAATATTTCAATTATTACTTAAATTTATAACAACTATAAAATCAAATTCTTATTTGTAAAAGTAATCCATTGAATACTTTCATTACTTAAGTTTACTTATATAATATCCTATTACATTTTCTTATTTAAACATTACAACTTTTAATACTTTAGTAAGTTATACATATATGTTAAAGAATGCAAATTGAAAATTACACAAGTTTAACTTATTTCATTGTAGTAATTAGATGTTCAACAGTTACCATTTCCCCTTTCTTTCTTTTTTAATCTTTTTCCCTTTTTATTTATAGTTTACAAATTTCAAGATTCCTTGTATACTTCATTTAAACTTAGCTTTTAATTTCTTACTTCATTTTGAAGTTTCAATTATTAAATAGTTAAAAATTTTATTCCATTACAATAATTGAAACCTCTAATTTATAGAAATTTAAGAACTAATTACCGGGTTCCATTTCAAATCATTTAAAATAATACATATATATATAACCATATTTTTATATATCTCTATCAAATCGTATCTAAAATTTTAAAACCAAGATTTATTTATCAAACAATTTTGTAGCTACCACTATAACAGTCTTCCCATTTTGAAACTCGAAAACGAATGTCGATGATGCATACACTACTCACCGAAATAATTTTGCAACGATAGAGAAGGGAGTACAGAACTTATTTCTTTCCAAAATTCCTTTAAAACATTTTTTTTCAAATTATATTGAAACTTATATCAGAAAATACTTCTGAGTAATACTAATATATATATTTTTAGCAAAGCTAGCCGGCTTTATAGTGGGCCGTGCCACTGAATATAAAAATGGGAGAACAGGTACTCTGCACATGCACAGAGCAACTAAGATGGAGAAAATTTTAAAGAACAGGAGTTAGACAAAAAAGCCTAAACTACTAATACAGCAGAACTAATCTTCCTCAGAAGAGGAAGAACAATCTCGTCCATCAACCGAAGTTGGACCAATAACATGCGAAAACCCTGAGAAAAGGCAGCCAAACGAGGATCATTACCAACAGAGCCAGGCGAGTAAAGAAATTTCCTATCCCAAGTGACATCAAAAAACTTACTTTTGTTCTCCTCCCCCAACTCACCAACCGTAGTGAGGCACAATCCTTCTCCCACAATATGATACATAAGATATCGACTCTCGCCACCAATCTCACTAATAAAGGCGTAAAAAATGTCCCTTTCAGGCGAATATCTCATATCAGAAGGAGAGTGAACCCAAGCACGCTCAACCGAGTTCCAGGTAATGATTTCAGAAGCGGAAGTAGAAGGTTCCACCTCCAGGGACAAAGGAGGAGAAGCAGAAGATAGGGCTAAAGCGGGCACAGGAACAGAAGGAGCAAAGCAAACCAACGGGACAGCAGGTGG
This sequence comes from Allium cepa, assembly GCA_030765085.1. Taxonomy (NCBI): domain Eukaryota; kingdom Viridiplantae; phylum Streptophyta; class Magnoliopsida; order Asparagales; family Amaryllidaceae; genus Allium; species Allium cepa. The sequence continues at coordinate 623,713,524 of CM060928.1, forward strand.
ATCGACAATAGGGGGACTAAATCGGGAGCTAGATGCGCAACAACTAAAGGAACAGGAGGAGCTGGAGCAGCAATCTTCCTAACCCACTTCCGGACAGGAGGACGAGGAAGAGGTGTCCGGTCAACAAAGGGGACAACCAGACCAGGACAGGCATCAGCACAATGACCAAAGGACTGACAAGACTCACAAATCTCAGGTTTCCAACTATAGCGAACTCTGACCTCAGCTACATGTCTCTCATCTAATTTGACCTTTAAAACCATAGGCAAGGGTTTGTCAGGAGTGATCTCAATAAGAGCTTTGGCATATACAAGCTTCTTTCTGGCCATAGTATTAGCATCATAACATATCACCTTACCAACCAGACCAGCAAGCCAGTCAATCCCAATAAGAGGCTGGAGAACAGATGGAATATGAGAAAAATGGGCCCAGAAAGGAATAGATAAAACTTGTTCCTTCGCACGATCCACAGAAGGACTCCATGTAGTGATAATGAATGGTTTTCCATCAATAAGGAGAGGGTTTGCTTCTAGAATACATTGCCTTTCATCACTACGCGTAAACTTAAAGAAGAACATTTCATTATCATAGTGAACAGACAAACCACCTCTAGGCTTCCACACCATATTGCACGTCGACTTAACTACGTGATAGGGAGGATTGGAATCAAGAAAGAAACCAACCAAATGCTCTTTCCAAAAATCCACGCCGGCCTCAATCACTTCCACGGGTGGTACCATCACTCCCTCGTTCTCAACAAATTCAAATCGATGAGGAGAGTGAATACCCGCATTACTTGGCAGCTTGGTAAACAAAGATGACCACTTGGATGCAGGCCGAGACATAGGAGGGACGAGCGGATTAATCTGAGAAACAACTGTCTTGGGATTAATGTCATCGGCAATACAACAAACACTAGATGTGCTACCCAAAATTACCCCAGAATTAGTCTTGCAACCCAATGCAGCGTCAACACAGATATCAGCATCAACCTCACAGCCATTTGACACCATAGTAGTACTTTTAACAATCGAATTATCAACGGCCGTAACCACCCCCTTATCAGACTTACCCCCAAGACAATCTGGAACCACAGTTCCAACATCCAAAACAGAGTCAACTGGAAGACCCACATCCAATGACGACCAAGCATTGTCAGGAGAAGCAGCTAAAAACGTTGACAAAGAGGACGTACCAGAATATGGAAAGGGACCAAGCACTGATGGAGAAGACGAGACCGGAGATGTGAAGTCTGACATAATACCAGACAAAGGCAAAGGCAAATCGAGCACCGCTTTTGGCAAAACACATACACGTTTCGAACAAGAGGAAGCAGTAACCAAGTGCTCGCCAGAACCACGTGACAGATCTGATGACTTTTTCGAAAAACGCGATAACCTATTCGAGGGCATGGGAAGAGAGGAGGGCGAAAGGGAAGGGAGGACGGAATGGCGAAAATGAAAGAGGGAGGGGGCGGCGATCGGACAAGGATGGAAGGTTACGGAGAAGAAGCAAAAAATTCCTGAAAACTGCTCGCCATTTTTGATTTTCCAATATGATTAGTGATAATTTGAATGAGTAATACTAATTTCAAAGTAGTTTTCAAAAATCCCAGAATTTAAGTACTAAATTTTCCAATTTATTCTCATTTTATTTGTAAATTTTATTTTACAACCAATATTTATAAAATTTTACTACCTAACAACAAATATATTACAATCAAATATATCATTTATAAAATTTATTATTTTATATACAAGTATATATAATAGGCAAAATTATTTCATTTACCTATATTTCTAAACAAATGTTGTGTCGATCTGTCCTATTGAGTGTCTAGAAATCCCTATCGATGTCATAGCATCCTATGCACCAACCAGAATTTATAAACACAAAATAGAACAAATTAACACAATATAAAACCTTTTTATACACTAACAAATACGTTCTCTCATATATATACTCTCAGCGACTCATTCAAGGGTACTGCTATCCTATTTATAAAGAGTCAGACCCACAAAGCTAAGGTTTTCACTAAAACAAAGCTCTAATACCAACTGTAACGACCCGCCTTTTTGTACGTTTTAAGCAGACACATGTGCCAACTCAAACCATATAGAAGGGAGGATTGTTATTGGGGTGAATAAGAAAAGGCAGAGAAGGAGAGAAAAAAACAGAATCTTACAGCGGAATGACAAAATATAATAATCGAATAAACAGTTCATGAAGCTGTTTTATAAAACTTTTGATTATACTTGTACAACAAAGATCAAAGTTACACATACCAGAGAATAATAAATAATGCGGCGGAATACATGATGCAGTGAAATATAATAAATAATAATAATACAATCTTTGTCTTCGTCCTCCAGAAATAAGGTCTTCAAATTCTGAAATGCTCAGGCTGACCCGAGCGAATTAAAAAGACAAAACACTCGAGTTAGAACTAAAAGATCTTATGTAAGTTAAATCAATGGTAAATAATATGAGTGTAACGGCGTCAGAGATGTTTACGGAATTTAACATCTCCTATCTAGCGTCTAACATAGGTGTGGTAACTTAAGAGATGTTCGAGATTCACATCTCCTAAGGATCCGTTAAACTATCTACTATGTAGTACAATACGCTAGTTTCTACAATAATGTAAAAGTATTAAAATAGCATTAAGGCGTTACTTATATCCCCCTTAACACATTTTATATATTCCAATAGTCTATGCAGTAGCGTACGCTCTTCCGAGAGGTTTACACAGAGGGCACCCCATAGGTATGGTACAAAACAAACTCGTAGAAGGCGCGCTAGGGCATGTGAACACGGCACATGAGGAAATGTCAGGGTAGATATACCAATTGCACTCCCGGACTGGTGGTAGCGCATAGCAGTTACTATCGCCCACCTTGAAACACGCTCCCATATCAAAATCGAGGGGTGGCCACCAAATCATCACAAAGTCATAGTATAGTATTGAAGAAATGTGCCCGATAGGAGGAATGACCCCACTTGGCCCGGTATAGCTCCTGATTTTAGTCACATCTATGCTGACTCACAGGAGTCAGGGCCACGTCGTATGCATACAGAAATCGTTCATCAAACCATCCTACTTCATTTCTGGAATCTCCGCCACGTACATTGTTGTTAAAGTGGTTTTCAGTATTGGTAGAGAGTATGACAATATCCGATCCCGGTTTCTTTAACAACCAATCTCTTATTACACATCGGATGGTTCATTTACATTTCAAAAGTCAATTCACAATTGATATCAAGATATCATATTCTCAAAACCATAATACTTCCGAATCATATTTACTTTCAAATCATATCCACTTTGAAATCCTTATTCACTTTCAAATCATATCATTTCCAAAATCATAATTTCTTCTAAAATCATATTTCTAAAACAGGTTAAATTCTTACTTCAAAATCATCATATTTAATTAATTATAACATTAAAATTACAACTTAGGTTATAACATCATTTAACCTTATTTTCTTTTAAATCAACAAATTTAATGCAAACAGTTCCACTTTCCTTGTTCTAGAAATTTAGAAATAGTTTAAATAATTAAATAGTTATAATAGTTATAATTAGTTAAATATTCTAAAATAGCTTTAAAATAAATTAATTAGACTTAAAATAAATTAAAGAGTTTAACTAGTGTAAAATAAATTAAATTGGATTAAAATAGATCAAAATAATTTATATAATTGATATTAGTTAAATAGTTTAATAAATTTGAAATTCTTACTAATTAGAACTTTTAAATAATATATTTTTAAAATGGTTTATATTAAAATATGAATTTAGAATTAATATCAAAATTAAACTATTCATTTCATTTCAACACATTTGGACCATTTCAAATTTCCAAATCGACAAACCAAATTTCAATAAACTATAGAATTTTTTATTGTTTAAATCCATGTTCAAAATATCAATAAGGATTACTCTAATTTTAAAATATTTCAGAGTTATTTTCAAACAAATCATAACTCAATTTCGATAGAATTTTCATTTATAAAAAAAAATCCATTTAAAGATTTAAATTTTATTCCTTTAAATAATTCCTTTAAACCAATTTCAATTTAAACATAAAACTTGATTTTTCAATAATACTTCAATTTATATAAATCAAATTTTATTTCAAAATATCATTTAATTAAATTCAAAATTAAGGATTCTCAAAATCATTTAATTTAACCAATCCGGTGTCCGTATATAATTTTCTACCCCAGGGTCAAGTGATACGAATATTTATCATTTCAATTCATAATTTAATATTTTCGGTTATATATCATTTCAAACCGCAATCCCAAAATAAATAAAACTCCATAACAAACTTGCAGTTTATAACGATATAAAATACAACATCCATTCAACCAACATCAACAATCAACATCCATCACAGTCATCATCCAAATCAATCAATCAATATCAATATAGTATTGACAATCAATAATAGTATTTAACTGGCAATAATAAATTAATTAACGATTTAATTCAGATAAATTCAAATTAACTGAGATGATGATTTAAAATATACCATACAGTCATAAATAAATTTCTAATCACATCTTAAGTTATGTTTAACAAACATAAGAAATTTTTAGAAGTTATGAGTGGAATAAAACACTCACCTTTGAATTTAAATTGAATTTAAATCGAATTTAAATCCAAAATACAAACAGTCTCAGAATCCACCCAAATCTACGTCAAAATGTCTGAAATTGCAATACGATGCTAGAGGAGAAAACCACGCGTGAATTGGACCTTGAATGCGAGAGTTATGATTATTACAACACTGAGTTTTAAATCGAAAATAAATGAAATAAAATAATTAGTTTACCACGTCACTACCACGTACTCAGTCAAGAACCCTAACGCGAGACCTCGATCTCATTCAACACGCGGCCGCCATCGCAAATTCCCACATCGCAGCCGCCTGAGGCCACGCGAAGCCGATCAGAGTACGTCGCACCCCATACCTCGCCTAGCCGACCCCTAGACCTCACCGAGACGCTAACCGACACCATGAAACCCACTGCCGTCATGAGATATTTAGCCCTAGATCGAATTTTTGCAAGAAATCCAACCATCGAATCGACGAACAAACCAGGCCGATGAACTCCCCTCGGCCCTCTTGACCAGACCGCGTCTTCGATTTGTCGATTAGACGAAGTTGATCGACGAGCAACGAACGGTCGAGAATAGTTCATCAATTTTTGGACAGGTGGAGGTTTAATTTGAAAGACGAATTACAGATCTGAGATGCGTTCGTCGAGAGATTCAAATCAATATATAATTCGATATAGTTTGTGGAGTTTGAAATTTTGATTTGAATTTGATTTTGAAATTTGGGAATTAGGTTTTGTCTGCCATTGGAATGAGAAGTTGAGAAGGAGATGTACATACAGAAAAATGAGAATAAGGAGTAGCTAGGGTGTATAACGATATACATATATATAGGCAGAACAAAATAGAAATGAATGGACTCGATTGATTCGAAAAATTGAACAATAACGACCCAAAAGCCGATTCGACTCCGGAACGAAAATGGATCATCCTATATATCAAAATTGATGTTTTTGATAATTTAAAAATCAGTGAAACAGGTTTCAAGTCCTAATTCCGTCGTATGAAGAAGTTATGTTAAAATAAGCTTATTTCAAATTGATTTCAATTGATTTCAATTAAATTGATTTCTAGGCATTTCAAATCTATACGATCAAATGACAAGTCCAATCGTTACGAAACTTAAAATTCTACGATAATTCACCGTTACGGATCTGATGAAACTGGTTTTGTCGAAATCCGAGTCCGTAGCCAAAATGGCTATTTTCAGTTAATTAAATAAATTATTATTAAATTAATTTAACCACTTTTTCAATTCAAAGTTAATTAATCACAATTTCTATCATTTTTAATCACTTAGACATCTACCATAACTTAGTACAAGTTTATATGACAATTCAATCTTGGTTTTTAAACTAATAACAGTGTTTAGTTTCACTATAATTAAATCCAATTCATTATAATTAAATTCCAATAAATTGCTTTAGTTTGATTTCAACCTTTATACTCAACCAATTATAAACCTAATAACATAGTTAACATTTTTTACATTTCCTTACATTAATATATTCCAGTTCCCATATTTCCTTTGTATTAACTATTATTTCCAATTATATTGAATTTGTCAAAAAAAATCCTTATTAATTAAAATTTAATTTCCCAATTAATTCACTCATCTAGGTTTCATTCTTTCATTAAATCAATTACCATATTATGAGATAGAAGTTACATTGGTTTCATCTTATAGGATTAACATTAGTTGATATCTTTTACATTGATATTTCCACTATCAACTTTATTTACATTAACACAACATTTAATGACATTGAATTGCAAGAAATTCAATTGTTATAACTAATATTTTAAAAAATGATTAAATTTTGATTATCATTCTTTTTATTCTACCAATTGTCATATTATGAATAAAATTTACATTATTACCAAATATTGCCTTAATTAACACTAACGTGATATTTAATTACATTTATTGCAATTGTTTTCAAATTAAATACAACAATGCTAAATAAATAGGCAACGTATATTAATTATTACCATTAACTTTAAATCACACTTATAAATTCATTATTTACACACCTATGTTACAATTTCTTACATAACCCAAATTTTATTCAATGGTCATTTATTTCATACTATTTCATTTATCACTTCAATGTTTACATATGTTTTCTTATATCAATTTACACCCATGTATAACATTTACATTGTTTCATTTATTGGAATTACATTCAAGTAATCAACAGTTAACTTACATTTATACTGTTGCAATTCATTCGAGTTATTATTTCCATTAACAACTCACTAATTTAATTATTTCCTTCAATATTAAATGACCAAAATCTTATTAAATTAACAAATTTAATTATTGAAAATTTACGGTCGTTACAGTATCATATCAAAACACAAGCATATAAATTTTACATGGATAAAACAACTAATTTTTAAATCAAAATAGAATCTTAACAGTTATAAGTTACTTACAAAATCTCATACATTATAATAATCTATAAAACCAAATATTACTCATAAAAATCATTTCATAATTTTCTATAATTAAATACAATTTTTAAATAATTTTTATAACATCCAAATCAACTTTTATATCCTATATCCATGAAATGCATTTTTAATTATTTAAACTATATTCAAAGTCTCATAAAACTTTCTTTGAATATTATGGAGTAATAATTAAAAACCATTTTATATTTTTCTAGAATTTTACAGGATTTCTATGGATTTATTAAATATTAAAAAACTTAAATTTTCATTAAATAATCAATATCCAAATTGATCAAATAATAAGTAATATTAAATAAAACATATTCGTAAAAATAATTTTATATTTACAATTCGCCAATCTTCTGCTCTCTAAACCATACTTTATTAAACTCTATATATGTATGTATGTATGTATGTATGTATGTATGTATGTATGTATGTATGTATGTATGTATATTGCACTGGTAGATCACAGTCACTGGTCGGCTGCTGGTCGACCGCTAGTAGCCGACCGGTTAAACCTAGCCGGTCGACCAGTCCTTGCTTCTATTGTCGGTATCTATGCCTGAATCTCATCTATTTAGGCAATCTCCTTCTGCTTCACGTCGTTGTCTTCTCCCATTCAATGCACAAGGTGTATATAACAACCCAATATCAATCCATATACATACATTGAATTAAATGATTTGGACATAGGTTCATGATTAAGAAACTCACTTGATGCTCTCCCTTCTTCTTCCTCCCTACTTTCTCTACTATCACATTTATGCGATGTTCAAACTTGAATTCCTTCTCGCTAAGGGTGCAATGAGTGTGAGATGCATATAATCAAATTTGGTGATGCATAGTAATTAATTTGATTTATTACACAAATTTAAAAGTAGAAGATTGTGAGGGAGAAGTTTTAGGAAGATGATAGATTGATTAGGGGAAGTATGGGTGACTAATATCGGTGAATGAAGAGAAAAATCGCAAAATTGAAAACCTTCAATAGAAGAATTATCAACATACTAAAATTTGGACTTAAGCCTAGAAATTTTGGGCTTGAGCTTAAGTTGGAATATATATATATATATATATAATTATATATATATATATATGTATGTATGTATGTATGTATGTATGTATGTATGTATGTATAATTTTATTTCTTTTTATATCTATTTGTTTCTATTTAAAATAAATTACAATAAAATTCCAAATAAAATTTATATTTACAATACTTAGTTATTTTTCCCCGCATTACAAATCTTCTAGAATTTATTTCCATATTTTAATTTATTTTAATTAAGATATCCAATATTCACATTTTAATCCCAATTATTAATTTATTTCCAAATTAATTTATTTCACAATCTTTTAAACACAATTATTCTCAAACCATTTAATTTCATCATTAATTACTTTATTATAAATTTTCAATATTCCTTATTAAATTCCAAAATTGTTCTTATGTAATTTATAAAATCCACTTAGCCAATCAAACAATTATTATTAATTCTTATTACCCACAAATGCCAGGTTGTTACATAACCTCTAAAACCTCAATTTAAAGCAGCATATCACTTATCACTTGAGTTAGTTGCCCTTGACAAAGTAATAATGCATTGTTGCTCTAATATTGTTTAAATCATTATGCATTCATTCTACGCAAGCATAGTCAACATCTTCAAGTGTTACCATAAACAAATTTGTAGAACATATTAAAACATGAAAATAGCAAGGAGGATAAAATTTCAACAATTGTTTAGGCGTTATGACTTGCACTTCATTTTTGACGTAAAAGACAAAAATTGAAATGAAATAGAGTAGAAGGCCAAAAAATTTAGGCAGCAGGACATGCTAAATTAGAGTTGTGTTTTTTCACATTGTGTAGTATGGATGGTGGAGAAATGGTGTGGTAGATCTCGACGGTGGTGTATAGACCTTGATAGCGGTGTCGGCGTGATATGTGGACGTGATGCTTGGCATGATATGTGGACATGATGCTGGTCAACTAGAGTTTTGGAGAAAGCGCACAGCTGAAGTGTTTTGGCGATGTGGTTGTAGTGAGTAAAGATGAAGAAGGGATGCTCTGGTGGCAGCAATGTTTGTGAAGGAGTGATGTTTGAAAAGCAGCTGCAAATTGAGAAAGAAGTAAATAATATGCAATAATGATACTGCATAGTACCTATTTTCTATTTTTTTAAATAAATATAATTATGTTTATTTATTGTCTTAATACTATTTCATAGTAGCATTTTATGAATTTTGATAGTAATTTCTAAATTCTAATATTTTGTTATAACTGCAGTAGCAGTTTATAAATAATTATAACATCTTTTTAGATGTATGTATTAATGATACCTTATAATATCATTTTTATTGTAATAAATACAGTTATCTATATTTATGTTCCTCTTGCTAATTTATAGTAGCATGATATGAAATGTATTGATTTTTGAATTATAGTAGCTTCTTTAAAATTATAGTAGTTTATAAACAATTGTACATTCTTTTTAGATGATGTATATATTATATCTCACGACATTATTTTTTTAGATGTGTGAATTAATGATATTGTGTAGCATCATTTTAAAAAAATGTAAATATAGCTATTTCTGTTTCCGTTCATAATGTTATTTTATAGTGGTATTTTATGAATTGCGGTATCAGTTTCTGAATTGTAATAGCTTTTAAAATTGTAGTGGAAGTTTACAAACAATTGTAGCTACTTTTTAGATGATGTACATATTGTATCTCATAGCATTATTTTATAGCATCCTTTTAGATATGCGTATTATTGATATTATATAGTATCATTTTTTATTTTCAAATAAATATAGTTATTTATATTTTGGCTCATAATTTATTTTATAGTGGCATTTTATGAATTGTAGTATCTGTTTCTGAATTATTGTAGTTTTTTTTATTATAGTAGCGGTTTATAAACAATTATAGCTTTTTTAGATGATATATTGTATCTCACGACATTATTTTATAATAGCATTATGAATTATAGTATCAATTTATGAGGTATATTAACATTTTTCTTGATTTGTAACAGTTTTAATGAGTTGTTGTATCATTTTGAATTAATATTTTCAAATTCCACTTTCAGTAGCATTTTATGATTTACTGTAAAAGGGATATTATTTTTATTTTATTATTTGAACGTTTGTAATAGTATTTTCATGCTACTGCATAGCTTTGTAAAAATGCTACCACTTTTATTTAATTTTTGGAGATTTACTTTGTTGTTTTTCATAAATTAGATTTTATAATACTACGGTGTAGTATTAGTTTTATATTTACTGAATCAAAAGGAAAGTACAACAATTATATTTCAATTTTATCGTATAAAAGTTGACTTTACTACATGTTATATTTTTTGTGAAATGATGCGATTTGGTAACATTTTGTACTTGTTATATTTATTTTCGCATCATTTGCTCATATAATAGTATTATATAGTATCATTTTTTATCCGTCGATATTTTTGCAATAATTGATGATTGAAGGGAAAGATGAGGTGAGCAAGTATGTTGTGATGTACTAAATGGTGTAAATGATACGGCAGATGGCAAATAGGGACGTGATTTTATTTTTTAGGGTTTGGTTTTGAGGAGGCGGCGGACAAGGAGGTGGCAAGCTACAGAAGACGGCAACTATCGGCAGTGGGCGGAACACAAGTGTAAAGCGATGTGGGGGATGCGGTGGCATAGGGGTGCGGTGGTGTAAAACGATTTTGGCACGCACGCGAAGAATGTGTCATTGTGGTTAATTTTCATGCGTGTTGGCCTAAAAACCAAAAAAACTCTACAAGTTTGTCCTTTAAAATAAATTAACTTGTTTACAAATCTAATAAAATCAAGTTTGCAAATATGAATTAAAAAATTTATTCAGCGATGAAGCGTTTTACAATTTTAATTATGTTCCGATGGAGTTAATTTAAATGACAAAAATATGTATATTTTTAGCCTCAAAGACGCGACCTCAATATTTTACCCATAAAACAAACATTCTCCTAAAAATTAATCATAAGGACAAATGTTCTTTCAAAATTATTTATAAGGACAAACATTTTTTCAAAACTGCTACCGAATTAAAAACTGATACCTAAAAACTGCTATCGATAACTACAAACTGATACCTAAAAACTGGTATTAACTAAAATAATACCTAAATAAAGTTGTTCTTCGGGCTAAAATACTAAAGGTCTGTTCTTGAGCCTAAAACGCTATGAAATTTTGTCTTTGACAATAATTTCCTATTTCAACTTTTCCACAATGTTTCTAGCACTACCCATATGTAACGTTAGTTTCATATACAACATTAAGAAATCGTATTTTCAGGAAAACCCAGAAAGTTATTATTTCTGCTCCAGATAAATACTCTTAAAACCTCACATTTAGATCCGTCTCACACATTACGAAGTGCTCGCAACCTTATTGATACTTGTACAGAGATCTTTGTTCCCCTGCAGTTTGCATTTGAGGATCATCAAACAAGAAATTTGCTTGTGAATTGATGCATGAAATCTGCAGCTTTAAGAGGGGCCTGAGACTTGAGTCATTCCACCAATCATCTTGAGGGCAGTTATTGGCTAAGAATATTTTAGTTGCGCCCCTCTTTATTCTCTTTTCAAGCTTACTGCACAAGAATCTCCCTTGCAGCCCCACAGTGATCTTCATTTTGTGCTTTTCCCAGATCAGTAGATATTATCATGTCAATAGTCCATCCTTTTTCTTTTGTTTTTTAAAAAAGATACACATGTACGCTATATAAAATTTACTTCATTTCTCTCTTCCCGCTAACTCTCTCTTCACTCATCCAATTATTTAAATAGAAACTTGCGGCTAAAGTTGAGATGCAATTAAGGTACTTTCAAACAGGGATTTCATGCAGTGCCCCTCGTATATGCGTGTGTACATACATACATTTATATATATGTTAAACGGACATCAACAGAGAAGCAACACTGTTTACACTTTTCAAGTTCAACGTTCTCAATAATACAATTACAAGTAGACAGACAGACGCAACATATATAATGCAGGAAAGAAGTTTCAAGGGAAGAATAAGAAGATACAGGAGATATTCGAGGATTATATGTTGTTGATCTACATTAACAATAAACAACACATTGATACAGAATGCGATGAGGAGCATGCATATACAATATAGAACAAAGATGATATATATAGAGGGGATGCTCATCGAGTTGATAAATAGCATCTCAGGATGAACAGCTGTACATCTCCAGAGGCTGGAACTCACGTTTTTTTTTTTACCGAAATGAGAAGGAAGAAGCTTGTCCAATGGTTTAGCTAACATTTGCACCTTCAGTTTTTATATATTTTATTTGGAAATATGTATATAGAGAGAGAGAGAGTCATCTGGATGTGGGGCCAGTATCAAGCGGGTTTTCTGAAGATGTCAATGCTGGAGGCGTAGTAGTGGAGGCTAATAGGCGGCGTACTTCGGGTGATGTGGATGATGAAAGATTGTAGGCCAAAAGGCCCATTGGAGTTGCCATTGGATGATCAAATTTGCAATTTGGCCCGAATTTGCATATGCCATATCTTGAGTAAAATATGCACAAGGGTTCCCCCTGTCAAATACAAAGCAAATAGGATACTATAAGTGCCTGGCTACAATATAATATCAAGGTGATTAGGCTGATATGATGATGTACATCCAAATAATTTTGAACTATATAAAATATAGTGGTTGGGTTAAGAGAGAACAAAGAACTTCGGGTTAATAAACTGGATGTTGTTGGAAGCACAAGCGCAGTTTAGATTCAAAATCACAGAATTAACAGTGTCCATGCAAATGACATGGGTGATTTCCCACAAAGAGAAATATTATTTAGCAAACAATAGAATGCAAATACAAATTGAAAATTGAGTTTGTTATAGACAAACCAAATGACCAGCCTTATGTGAGGGTACAAAAGACACATAATGTATAGATAACCGACATGATTGTTCATAAAAGTATGAATATGTATGTATATGAATGTCTTTATATGCATATGCATGCATGTATGCGTACAAATTGGAATCTAACTCAAGACCATTATTTTCGGTAAAATATTAGATATGTTTTTGCTTTATAAAACCAGATGAATTGTCTTCTAAACAAATATTTTTGAGTTATTGCCTCTGGATTACAAAAAATATAAAAATTTCTCATGGTGGTTGCTTAGCTAGTACCCCACATCACATAGTTACATCGCTAAAACATGTTCCATACAGCTGATATTTCTAGCAAAAAGAGTTGCATAACATTAGACGATGAAAATATTATATATAACTACTGCAACAATGGACCAAAACAATGGACCAAAACAATGCAAAACAAATACACGCATCACATTATTACTTACAGGGCGTAGAGGAAGACCCAAAGGGCTCAAAACACAGTTTGGAGCAGGAATAAATCTCTCTTTAGGGTGATGAAATCTGCATACTGCACCAAATTTGCAATCTCCAGTCTTCATATAAAACTGGCATTCAGGCTGATCAGGTCTGTCGGGAAATACACTTTCTTGCTGCACTGCATATTGACCTTGGTAAGAAGATTGTGTTCCTTGAGCTCCACTATTTGTATCACTTTCACGTGAAGCATAGTATTGACTATTATTCCCTGTTGTTTGTTCGTTCTCAGCTGTTGATGCCTGCCCCTGCTCGAGACATTAAACATTACTTTATCAAGATAGCGACTTTTTTATGCTAAGATGCATTTTTATACATTCTTTGTTGTGTCAATGCTTGATGTCCAATCTACGTTAATTAGTTGGACGTCTCACTTTACGGACGATATCAAAAGAAAACTCATATACGGCACAATTTGCTTTAAATATGCAAGTATATTGTAAGCTTTGTTCATGCATCATTGGATTAAGATTATGTGGATGCTTGATTTAATTGTTTAAGCTTTGGAAACAATCTCTGCAATAATTCGAGCCCTGTGAACTGGCGTAGAGGATGATGGTGACGAGGACCTTAGCATACGTTCTTATGAGAGGATGAAATGGCTATAATATGAAGAAGATGGTTGACGATGTAAATAGCTTTGACAATCAGTTAGGCACTAAGTCACTAGCATAAATGAAACATAAGTATTTCTACATGTCAGAAAATAATGTTATATGAAAGGAAGAAGCAGATCGTACTGTAAATGTATTCCAAACAGGAACTGGAACCAATCCTTGAGGAACTATGAGCTGTGCATAACCTGATGAACCTTGCCAGCGAGGACTTGGAACATAAGAAGCCCTTGACATTGGCCAATTAGTCAAACCTCCTGGGTAAGATTGTTGACCAGACAGTGTAGGAGAATGTACAGAAGTATAAAGAGAACCGCGTAAAGGGATTGCATTTGATAGCGGTGGATGGTTGAATTTACATGTGCGTCCAAACTTACATTGTCCGGTCCTTAAATAGTATGCACACTCTTGTTCGTTCTACATTACACAAAAGAAATTGAAAGTAACTGGAAAAATATGTTTTACATAAGACATAAACAAAATTGACTGATTTGTAAATGGTAATGCGCACCGGACGCAGAGGATAGCCCAAAATATTTAATTGAACCATTCCTTCAATTCCTGCCTTTTCTGCAGGGTGATGAAATTTACATGTAGCACCGAATTTGCAGGTGCCAGTCTTCAAGTAGTACTAAGTAAAGGTTAAAATGTAAAAGTTAGAAGCAAGAATCATAGGCAATCAAGACGAGTAGGAAAAAGAAAATGACAAGCAAACAAGTACTTCCAAAGCAAATCCAATTGAGAGTGCATGCATGCAAATACCATACATGAAGGGTAGCCTTAAGTTTATTTTATCTAGAAAAATCACTAACATGTCAAGTCACAAAACAAAACAAAAAACAAAAAAAAAAAAAGAAATAAAGAAAGAAAGGCGTAGGTAAAATTCTAGTGCAGAGGTTGTTTGGTTCTAAGATAGGAGACAAGTTTGAGAATACATATATGTCCCTTAGCTTGATGATATTCCAGAACTATCTGGAGAGTCAGATTATCAGCCAGTTAAATGGCTTATCTACTGTTGAGGCATGCGACTTACCCGTAGTTGCAAGTTAGTTTTTTTTATTTAACTTTTCAATTTCGAAATCAATATCGACATGATTAAGTAAGATTTTTTCTCAAACAACGACCAAGAACTATGTAATGAATTTTTTTATTGCTATTTATAGAAAATTTCTTCATTGAATCTTCAAATAAATTTTACGGATCGATTTAAATTGGTAGAAAGAATCGAAACTGGAATTTTGTGGAATCTCCATATAAATTTAGCGGGATCGAGACTAGAATCATAGGGTTATTTTTAATCTTTTTTTTAAATAAAAGTTGCATAGCTGTTCAGAATCAGACTTGACCTCAATGATTTGATCTTCGTTTTTTGCATAGGTTAATTTCAATTTTCATTATATGTTTTACATTTTATTTTTACATGAAAAGCTTACGCTTAAACGTTTCAAGGCTTACGTCTCGCCTCACAACCTGAAAACGCCTCATGTATGCTTTCGTGTTTTAAAACAATGATGTTAATCCTGCTTATCGCATACTAAACTATAATTAAGCAAATCTGAGATTTTATATCAATCAATCAACATCGTAAATTTACTTGTTCAATAAAATTAGTTTTCTATTTGGTAGAAGAATATAGGGCAGAATCTGTTCTAATTCATACCCAGGCTACTGCTTGGCAAGGGACAATGCAGACAATTATGCTTGGCAAGATAAACACAATGTAGATTAAGGGGAAAATAAGTGCATGGATACCTGGCATTCAGGTTGCCCTGGTCTTTCAGGATAGCCTCCTTGCATCCTGGCAGTAGCAACAACCTACATCAGTACAAACATCGTTACAAAATCTAATAAGGAACATCAACACTTTATACGACTAAAATAGACCTGATACAAGAACTTGTGTCAAATGCAATATGTTCAACTCCATACATATAAGTAATCAATAAAATTTGAGTAAAAGAAGTTGATATTGCCAATGGAGCGGACCTTTTATCAGAACATGTATACAGAATTTCAATATGCAGACCACAAAAATTCTTCATGAAAGACTTAACTGATTCTTGGGAAGCTAGGACTACATAATTGAGATCCAAATGGATATACTGGTTTCTGTTAAGCACTAATTATACGGTGATACCAACATCTGATTTGTAAGCTGGTCTCTTAAATGAAACTGTAAATGTGGCCTCAGAGATCCCTATTTTGTTGTGAATCTGAGCTAGTCTAATTGTTAATTATGGTGAACTGTGGAGCATGAATACGAGACCGTAGTACAATATGGACACATAATTAGCCTAATAGTAGACACATTGAAAGAGAAAAGGACAGATAGGCCGTGTTATCCACATATTTTCCAATTGTCAAATGTACTCAGAAGTCATCAAGAGAAAAAGAATCATGAGAGGATATGGGTGCATTCCAAAAAAGCGGAGGTATCACTCTAATATGAAGATAGTTCCCGAGCTCCTATTTAGAAGCTAAGTTACTTAAGAATTAGTAAATGACTAAGAGATGTTGAATCACAAGGGTTGTCAAGTTTAAAGATAGAATGTTTGTTGAATCTCTATAACTAAAAGAGGTGGTGTCAAGCCTCAACAACTGTAAGGGTTGTCGAGCATATAAAGCAAAGGAGGATAGTGAACCTCAAGCCATTACAAAAGATGCCGAACATCTAACAACAAAGAAAATGTCAAACTTCAAGTAGTCATCAAGTTGAGAAGAAGTATCGAGTCTTTAAGGGATAACAAGTCTGTACAACAACAAGAGTCATTGGGCATTCAACAAGAGATAGACGATGTCGAACATCAACCATGAAAAGAAGAATCGAAGGTCTAACAATAGAAGGTGTCAAATTTATGAAGGGTAATGAAGATATCGAACCACTACAAGCACTTTACCACTACAAACACAAAGTGATGAAGAAAGAGGCACCGTAATATTGAAAGATGTCGGGCATCTGGTTACAAAAGGGGTGTATCAAATCTCTATAAAATCAAGTCCTAGATGCACTAACTGTTATCGAGCATTTACAACATCGAGCTTCAACAAAAACGATGGCCTCAGCATTAGCAAAAAATTTCGAGCTTCCAGAAGCAGCAAGGAATGCCGAAACACAGAGGACATAAATGATATCGAGTTACCTTGATGTGGGATATCAAGAATTAACAATACGAAGAGGACAGCGAGTATCTAGTCGGGTGGACACATAGCAGCCATCCCGTTTGCCACTACCTGTGTAAATAGACTCACCTTTCCAACCACTTTGAAGGTGGCAAATCATTTTTCTCTCAACTTTTCAAATCATAAGTTGCAAACCTAAATCAAATTAGAGATTTTTAGAGCCGATTATAATCCTTGTAACTTTTGTATATAAGAACTTAGACAATAAACTTTGTAGAGCATAATTCCCTCGAATGTGTATCTTTGACTATTATTGAATGATGGACGTGTATATGACTATTTTTTGGACTTGGACTTGAATTTGGACTTGCCTATTAAAGATTCGAACAAGAAGGTCACTTAAGCCCTTGTCTAAATTAAAGTTTACCATGCATAATAACTATTATGCCCATTGACATATGAACAAAGGATTGTGATATATGTGAAAAGCATATTTTGTCCATTAATGAACAAGTAATGGACTATTGCACAATTATGCGACGCGTCTATTTTACCCTTAAACATATGACTCGAACTTCTGAACAATTTCGTAACTATATTAAAGTCCATATTATTACTGTGACCATTTCGAATAATATTACTTTGTCTAACATCTCGGGTGTTGAACAAATTTTTGGTTTAACATTTACGACGCTAGAAACATGGCTCGAATCCCCGTCCCATTATTTCATTGCTTTGAAGCTAACTGTGTAAAATTTTGTTTTAGAAAAATGGTGAGAGCTAAGAAAGTCAACGCTCTAAATGAAGAAATAGTACAACGAGCAACTTTGAAAGATGATGCCACTCCAAACTTCAGTCTGAAAAATGCAAAACCTGGACAACCTTTGGTACCAACAAAGCCAAGGAGTAGCGAAAATGAAATTCAAGATTTAACACAACGACTTACAGCGATGCAAGAGCTTCTGAAGAAAATTCTCTCTTAAAAGTCCTCTAAAACAACAAAGCTTGCTGAAAAAGAAGTTGAATCTCCAAAGAAAAATTCAAATACCCCAATACTCAAAAGCAAGGATAAGGGCAAAAGCACCATGGGCCCACAAAGAAAAAGAGGAACCCAAGAGAAGGGACTGGCAGCATATTCTCCAAAATCGCAAGCAGATAATAAGGCTAAGGTGGATTGTCGAAAGGAAAACCAAGAAAAGCTAGCAGAAAGGTTTACCGAACAATCAAGTAGCTCAATCTCACACAAATAATACAAATCTTATAGGGGGTTACCGTGATGATGGAACTACTTAAGGGATGTGGTTCAAAAAATGGTGAAAGACGATAACAATTTCCGTGAAGCTTCATTCATAGAGAAGATAATGTAAATTAGAATTATGTTGCACATTAAAATCTCTTCACTAAAATATAACGGAACCATCGACCCCGATGATCATTTTTTGGTTTTTGAAAGCCAAATGGATTTGCATTACGCTTCTGGAGCAGGACGTTGTAGGCCTTTCTCTACAACTTTTCTAGCAGCAGCTGTCAAGTGGTACAGACACTACAGATAAAAGATTATTTACTATTGGGTACAGTTCCCTTATGAATTTTCGGCATAATTCTGCATGTGCAAAGAACATACCATAGATTCTAATGTTATGGCTAATGTCAAATAAAAAACAAGAGAGTTGCTTGGCGACTATCTAAGGAGATTCAACACAGAGACACTAAAAACGGAAACCATGACCGATAGTGAAAAAATGATGGCAGTGCGCTCAGAGTTAATTGAGCAGACTCCCTTTTGAAAAGAACTCTACGTCCATGGATATAGAAATCTGCAAGGTTTCCGTTTCTAGATTGATAAGTTCACACATGGATGAAATATATTATGCCAAGAAAAAATCTCGGCCAAAGAAAGGAGGAAAATTCAGTTTTGATCACCCCAACAAAAAACCAAGATGGGATTAAAGTAGACGAGGAGAATGGAAGATACTTACAAAACCAATTATGTTGATCTGAACAAACTCATCTCCTATATTTTTGCTATGGTCAAAGATAGTGGGAATTTCCCCACCTTTTATAAAGTAAGGAACAACCCTAAGGCTAAGAGGAGAGGAGACTATTGTGCCTATCACAAAGCAAATGGGCATAAGATTGACAAATGTCGTGTCCTGGCATATATAATTCAGAACATGATCAGATCAGGATCTTTCAAAGAGTTCGTAAAGGAAACTCAAAAGTCTTTCATCCTAGAGGAAATAATCAAAGGCCTCCAAACAATACTGCAAATTGTGGAGAACATTTCTCAACGGGACTTTATTCCTCCAATTAACCGCATAAATGTCATTCACAGAGGTCATATCTCGCCGCAGGTAGCAAAGCGACTAAGAGCAAATATACAAGGGAAGCAAGGGGTGGAGTCTACTCTAATTCAGGAAGAGCCACCGTTTAAGAGTCGTAAATCTCAACTTCAAATGCCCAACTTAACAATAACTTAACAAGAGCTGAAGGGGTCCGTCACCCGCATAATGATCAACTGATGATAACTGCTCAAATTGATCTCTCTATGGTAACAAAGATCTTGGTAGACACCGAAAGTACAGTAGACATCATTTTCAAGCATGCTTTGATCAAATGGATATTCTGAGAAGTTGGAACCAAGCTTTGAGCCTACCTTTGAGTTCCATAATAAAGGTTCTACACCAATGGGATAGAAAAAACTCTTGGTGCAAACGAAAATTCCGCCATACTTCGGAACTTTTGAAACTTTGTTCGTAATAATTGATCAACCCTTCTATTATAATGCTTTCTTTGGAAGGCCAGCTCTATGAAGTGGATGCGTTCATCTCACCGAAAAATCTAATGGTGAAATTCTTGACTGGAAAAGTTGGAGAACCATAAGAGGGGAGCAATTTAGCTCCTAAGAATTGTACTTCGCTACACTTCAGCAATTCAAAAGAGACGGTACTTCCTATTATAATTCGGAGAAAGGTAAATTAAGCAAAGCTGAAACTGAGAAGCCTTCGAATAGTAGTCTTCCAAGCCTTCTATCCGAAGCAAATAAAAAAACGAGTGGTTGAAAAACCCAAGAATGTGTTAAAAAGATTTAACTTTTTCGATAGGAAAAGAAAACAAAAAGAAGCAAACCAGATAAACAGTGAGATAGAGGGTGAAGAATCTTTACCGAATTAGATTGCAGAGGTGAGAAAGAAAGAATAAAATCTGTTGAAGATCTAGAAGAGGTAAGTTTAGATTCACTTGACCCAACAAAAACAGTAAATATTGGAAAAGAGCTAAGCGACAAGCTCAGATGAGAGCTTATCTAATTTCTCCAATCTAGCAAAGATGTGTTTTCCTGAACCCACTCAGATATAGTAGGAATAAACCCAATGATCATGAGTCATGCTCTAAATATAGACCTAAATATTACTCCTTATCGACAAAAAAAATGCAGTTTGATAAAATTCGAGCTAATGCTTTAAAAGAAGAAGTTAAAAGACTACTTGAAAATGGGTTCATTAGAGAAATGCTCTGCCCTAAGTGGTTGGCTAATTTTGCGTTGGTTAAGAAGATCCACGAAAAAAATGGAGAACGTGCATTGATTATACTAACCTAAATAAGGCATTTCCTAAATATTGCTATCATTTGCCTAGAAAAGGTCAATTAGTTAATGCCACAAGCGGACATAAACTATTATCATTTATGGACGCATACACAGGACATAATTAAATCCTTATGTTCAAACCAGACGAAGAAAACACAAGTTTTATAACAGATTGGGAAACTTATTGCTACAAAGTAATGCATTGTGGACTAAATAATGCAGAGGCTACATATCAAAGGCTAGTAAACATAATGCATAGAGAAGAAATCAAATGGTACATGAAAGTATATGTAGACGATATGTTGGTCAAGTCCTGGTAGGAAATTAATCATTTAAAACATCTTGGGGAGATGGTTGGAGTGATAAGAAAGTACCAAATGAAGCTCAATCCATAAAAATGTTCTTTTGGAATACAATATGGGAAATTTCTAGGATATATTGTCAGTGCTCGAGAAACTGAGGCCAATCCTGACCAAATTCAAGCAATTAAGGACATGATGGAGCCAAAGACAAGTAAAGATGTAATGCGTCTAAATGAAAGAGTGGCAGCCCTGAACAGATTTATCTCTAAAGTCACTGATAATTGCATCCATTTCTTTGATGTGATAAGGAAAAAGAAGAATTTTGAATAGGGTGAAGATTGCCTAAAAGCCTTTAAAGAATTAAAAGATCATCTTGAGAAAGCTCCAACCTTACCTATCCTCATAGAAGGAGAGAATTTGTACATCTACGTGGCAGTCTTCGAACATGCAGCAAGTTCAGTTCTAGTAAGAGAAGAAAATAAATTCAACTTCCGATATACCATACTAGTAAAAGGCTTAAAAGGCAGAGATTTGATATCCGGTTATAGAGAAATTGTCAAACTGTCTGATTTCACCGCTCAAAAATTAAGAGCCCACTTTCAAGCACACCTAGTTAAGGTCTTAACTAATTTTTCACTTAAGCGGGTTTTCAATAAGCCCGAAGCATCGGGAAGGCTAGTAATGGGAATAGAACTAAGCCAATATGAGATTGAATTCCAACCCCGAATGGCAATCATGGAGCAGGCTTTAGCCGATTTCGTTAATGAATGCACAGGGTTTATTAAAGAACAATCAAAAAGGAAAAAAGATTTGAAGCCTAATTGGCAATTTTTTTGTTGATGGAGCCTCAAACAAGCAAGAAATTGGCGCAGGATACGTAATCATTACTCCTGATGGACACCGATTGCACTATGCAATGAAGTTAGACTTTTCTGCTACCAATAATGTGGCTGAGTATAAATCGATGGTAGCAGAACTTACCTTAACCCTTCAGTTAAAGATCCCAAGGATTCGACGATTCGCAATTAATAGTTAACCGGTTGAATCAGACATATCAAACTAAGGATGCAAAATTGATCCTTTATGTCAAAAAGGTACTAAAAATGTTAGCATGTTTTGAAGATTTTTCGATACATCAAGTGCCTAAAAGAAGAAATTCTCAAGCCGATTCTTTGGTCAAGTTAGCTAGCTCACGAGAAGCACCGGAAACTCGAATATGCCAGTAGGCTTCCACCATAATCCAGTATTGAGGAAAAAGTCCCTGAATCGAAAAACGAGGTTATGGTAGTGACTAGACCCAAGCTCTTACACATGTGGAAAAAGAAAACTAACTAGGAAATGGAAACGATGGAATCCAGGAAGGAACCATCCATACGGAAACGAATAGTCAACATAAGAACAATTGGAAGACACTCATTGTTAAATATCTGGTAGAAGGAAAACTAACAAAATATAAAAGAATAGCTAGAAGATAAGACACCAAACCCCAACTTTTATTATAATGGATGGAACATTTTATAAAAAAGGATATTCGCTTCCTTACTTGAGATGTGTAAGTTCAGAAAGTGGCACAAAATTGTTGAGATAATCCCATGAAGGATTCTATGGAGATCATTCTAATGACATAAAATTGGCCAAAAATATCATGAGGCAAGGTTTTTATCGACCTCATGTTAATAACGATGCAGCGAATTATGTAAAAAGGTGAGAAATATCAAAGATTTTCAACAATGTCACATATAGCTCAAAGTGAGTTAACCCCAATCTCAAGCTCATGGCCCTTTGATGTGTGAGGAATCAACTTAATTGGACCGTTGCATACATCCAGGGGCAGAGCAAAGTTTGCGGTAGTTATCGACTACTGTACCAAATGAGTAGAGGTAGAACCATTATCAAATATAACATTGGAAAAATAGTAAAGTTTGTGATTAAGAACATAATCACCGGTTTGAAATACCGCATAAGACATCCGACAGTGAAACTCAATTTAAAAGTGAGGAATTCACCAGATTTTGCAACAATAATGAAATAATCAAAAAAAATCATCTGTAGCTCATCCCAAGGCAAATCGAGCCGCCAACAAAACCATTAAGACTATCATCAAGAAACGATTGGATAAAGCAAAAGAAAATTGGATTGAAGAACTACCACTCATGCTTTGAGCATATCGAACTTCTACTAAGACTGCAACAGGCAATACTTCATTTTTTTTACATACGGATATGAAACAATGCTACCAATCGAAGTTGAAATACCATCCCTTCGGAGGATTGCATATGCCTTCAATTATAAGCAAAAGCTGAGAAAAGAATCCTAGATTTGATCAATGAATTAAGGGATGAAGCGGCCATACAAACGGCCGAATATTAACGAAGGATATCAATATACTATAACACCAAAATTAAGGAAAGCTCATTTTCAAAAAGGAGATTTGATAATACGGAAAGTGCAAATACCAAAAATCCGACAGATGAACGCTCAAACCAAACTGGGAAGGACCCCTCATTATTCATAAGGTAATCCCATGAGGGACTTATCAATTATGCCGATGTGATGACAATGTAATAACAAGAACTCAAAATGTCGAACATTTGAGACCGTATATTCCTACAATGGATGAATAAAGAAACTGAAGCAATTATTATTATTATTATTATCATGGTTTTTTAATTTCTTTGTATTTTTTTATTTTTTTATTTTTATCTTTATCTTTATCTTACTCATTATTGTTTTAATTATGTTACTTTATTTTATTATTATTATCATGGGTTTTTCAATTAGTATTGTTTTTATTATTACTTTTATTTAAATTGACCTTGTCATTTAGTTTTGGATTTCATCTTTAACCGACCCCAATTAGTTTATAAATAATGGTTTAATTGTTGTATATCTACGGAGTTGATAATCAAATAAAAGAAAGGAACTCATAAAATAAAGGAAAAGCCTTTGATCCTGCTATAAGGGCCTGGTCAAAGCACCTTCTAAACGAAGGTCAGAGTAAGCCTTCGATCATGCCAACATGGTCTGGCCGAAGCCTTTCCTATAGGGAGGACGGAGTAAGCCTTTGGTCCCGTCTAAAATGTTCGGGCTAAAGCACCGACCAGCCTTCGGCTCCACCTATAAGACCTGATTGGAGTGCCTCCTAAAGAGAGGAAGGGTAAGACTTTAGTTCTACCTAAGATGGTTAACCAAACGCAACGACCAGCCTAGCCTAAATCATTACCTAAAAGGTAATGAGGGGCAAAAGAGATTAAAGTCTAAATCACTACTTAAAATGTAAGAAGGGTCAAAAGGAATCAATAAGACAAGTCTAACATCGTCTTAAAGATAGGTCAAAGCAATCTTCTAGAGGAAGAACAACCAAACACGATCAACCTTACACCAAGGCAGGGTAAAGCAACCCTCAAAGGAAAGAACCTAGGATAGATTTCTAATTCTCTTGGCAAGATGGATTTCTGGTCTTCTTATAGATGGATTTCTATTTTTCTTGTCAGATGAATTTCTGTTCTTATAGATGGATTTCTAATTCTCTTGCTAGATGAACTTCTGGTCTTCTCATAGATGGATTTCTATTTTTCTTTCCAGATAGATTTCTGGTCTTCTCACATATGAATTTTTTGTTTTCTGGCCATATGAATTTTTGGTCTTCTTATCCAATGGATTTTAATTTTCTTATGGACTTCTGGACTTCTTATCGGTTAAATTTCTAGTCCTCTTACCAGATATATTTCTGGTCTTCTTATCAATTAGATTTACAGTCTCCTTACACAGATGGATTTCATGGTCTTCTCATCGAATGGATTTCTAGTCTTCTTATTTGGATTTGATTTTACACTGAAGTGTAAAAAGTCTCTTTTATACAAAAAGGGACAAATGTTATCCACATATTTTTCAACTGTCAAATGCACGTCAAATGTACTCGAGAAGTCATTAAGGAAAAAAGAAGTATGGAAAGATATGGGAGCATTCAAAAAAGCAAGGGTAACGAGTATCTATTATGAAGATAGTTCTCGAGCTCCTATTCAGGAGCTAAGTAGCTTAAAGGAATTAGTAAATAACTATAGATATTGAATCACAAGCATTGTCAAGTTTAAAGACAGAAAGGTTGTCAAATCTCTATAACTCGAGGAGATGGTGTCGAGCCTCAAAAATCGTAAGGGTTTTCGAGCATATAAAGCAAAACAGGATAGCAAACCTCAAGTCATTACAAAAGATGTCGAACATCTAACAACGAAGAAAATGTCGAACTTCAATTAGTCATCAAGCTGAAAAGAAGTACTAAATCCTTAAGGGATAATGAGTCTGTACAACAGCAAGAGTTACAGCAAGAGTAATTAGGCATTCAACAAGAGACATATGATGTCGAACGTCAACAATGAAAAGAAGTATCGAAGGCCTAACAACAACAAAAAGTGCCAAATTTATTAAGGCAATGGATATGTCGAATCACTACGACACAAAGTTTTGAAGAGTATAAAATAAAAGAGGAATGCTGCAATACTGAAAGATGTCGAACGTCTGGTTACAAGGGGGCGTATCGAGTCCCTATGAAAATCAAGTCTTAGATGCACTAACTCTTCTCGAGCATTTACAACATTAGCTGTTGTAAAGCAACAAAAGATATAGAGCTTCAACAAGAACGATGGGACTCGGCATTAGCAGAGGATTTCGAGCTTCCACAAGCAGCAAGGGATGCCGAACCACAGGGACATAAATGATATTGAGCATCTACAATCATACAGATTGTCGAGTATCTACCATGATGACGGTTATCGAGTAGATACCTTAATGTGGGATGTCGAGAACTAACAATACAAAGAGGGTGTCGAGAACTAACAATACAAAGAGAGTGTCGAGTATTAACAATACAAAGAAGATGCCAAATATATAGCTGGGTGGACACATGCAGCCATCCCACCTGCAACTACCTCTATATATAGATCCCCTCCCTCCCGCTACTTAGAAGGTGGCGAATCATTTTTCCCTCAACTTTTCAAATCACAAGGTGTAAACCCTAAATCAAATTAGGAATATTTAAAGCCGATTATAATCCTGCAAATAAAGACTTAGACAGTAAACTTTGCATAGCATGATTCCCTCAAATATGTATCTTTGACTACCATTGAATGATGGACGTGCATGACTTATTTTTGGACTTGGACTTGGATTTGGACTTGCATATTAATGATTTGAACAAGGCCGCTTAAGTCATTGCCTAAACTAAAGTTTACCATACATAATGACTATTATGCTCGTTGACATATGAACAAAGGATTATGATATATGTGAATTGCCAATTTTGTCCATTAATGAACAAGTAATGGACTATTGCACAAGTATGCAACTCGCCTATTTTATCCTAGGACATATGACTCGAACTTTTGAACAACTTCATGACTATATTAAAATCCATGGGTATTATTGGGACCGTTTCGAAAAATATTACTTTGTACAACATCTCTGGTGTTGAACCAATTTTCGGTTTAACATGTCGAACTTTAAACCATGACTGCAAGAAATAAATTGGTTTGTCGTACAGTGAAAGCAAGCTCATTTGTAACGTGTGCGTGCATTACTTTCATAACCATGTGAATAACTGAAAGTAAAATAATAATACGAGGAATTTCCTTGATCAAAATTATTCAATCCTATGGCTGACATTGATAATAGCTATTCAGCCTTCAATCTGGAGTCAATTTCTTTATTTGTGGTGTATTTTATCACAAACTGATGGAGAAGCATCAATGACATGCAAACGGCAATCATGTTTATTATGGAGGCAATACACTAGAATCCAAGATTTATGTTTATATTTGCATTATAGACTTGGAATTGCGAATGAGTTGCCAATCAAGAAGCTGACACAATTATTAATATTATAACAAAAGGTAGGTTATAGATAAAATATGAAATTTTCATTTGCCATATGACTTAGTGAAGTTGAAATGAGTAACTGTCCATGTGTTATTTCAATATCTCTTTGTGTGGGACTGATTATGGAGTTAAATTCTCAAATAGTATGTTTGTCTTCTATTTTTTATCGCATTTTCATTATGTCAAAAACTATTTTTTACACTCCAGGTTTTAAAACAATATGGACTAGTTTTATTTGGGTGAAGGAACAAAGCTGATACTGGTCAGCCGTAACATCACATAAAAGGTAAGGTGTCAAAAATGATGTATAAACATGTGATGAATATCCAATAAACTATTTAAAAAAAATACATCTAATGCAAATTACAATAAAGACAATGGATGTGCTAGAATGTACTACAGAAATCACACAGGACTAATAATCTTGTGATAAAGAGGAAATGACAAGATGATCGCCCCAACATTGTGATAAGAAATCAGTAAACCCATACTAAACTCAGAGTATGAGAATTGGTGGACAGAAACTTCATTTAATAATGAGATGTTTCTGAAATTTTGAACAAACACTCAACCACTTATTAGACAAATACCAGATGGAAGAGACAACAGTGTATATGCCATCTTTGATTGGGCTAATAATTCCCACGTAGGCTTTTCTACAAGTAAATATGTGGTTTCATCAATGTTTTGCCAAACCCCAAATTTAATTTATTGATAACTTCAGAGTCTGGGTGAGATGGTTGAAGACAGATAATATGGTATCAGTGTCCACCCAAGTCTAATTCTTGCTGTGTATTTTAATTCCAAAAAAAAAAAAAACTATGTAGTATTGTATAAATGGAGTGCTCATCCTAAAATAAGGGGCAATTCAGTTTTTAAGACGCTCGAACTGAGCGCTGCTAAAAAAAACTATGAATTTAACTAGCTAAAATCTCGATACAGCTATTAAAATTTTGGTGAAATGGTTAGGGCATTCATATGTTGACAATCAAATAAGTTTATAGGGACCCAAGGTTTTAGTAACATATCCACACACTCGGACCTTAAAAAAGCTATTCGTATACAATGAGTATCGATGCGGTGTTTGTTGATGACTATAGGTTGGGTAACTTATCACAACAATAAATACACTAGGCAAACTTCGTTTTATATCATTGTTTTCGTTATTTTGAGAAAGAAGTGATTTAATTCTAAAACTTACAGAGGCATTTAGTTGGATAAGGAGGAGTGCTGCCAAAAATTAAATATTTACCGAAATGAACAACTAGAGTGCAAACACAAAGTACACAGGAAATACGCTATGTGTATTCATACCAGCTGCAAATCCATTGAAGGTATTATTAATTTTAAAGGTAACAGACATATGGGTTGGATAATCTAACCGTTAGGATTAATTAAGGGAAAAGACAAATATATATGGTCAACTTTAAGACAAGTACATTTGGTTTGTTGATATAATTTGGAATAAAAACACATAAGATGTGTTGCACATTTTGAACCCATTGATTTAGGATTTATTCATAATGACGAAAAGAAGAAAAACGTCTCTTTGTATATTAATTATTTGTTAATCAGACAATGGAAACAAAGTTGTAGCCTTGGAGATGATTTATTTGCACTGTTATTTAACTGTTTGATTCATTTAATATACTAGTATAGTTGATATTGGAAAACTCCACACAATAATTAATATGAGGTCTAATGTACTAAAGATGTTATATTAACTTATATGGAAGTTAGGTTACCAGTGATCTATTGGGCGGATGATTAAAGCGACATGCCATCCCGAATCGACAAAGTCCAGTTCGCATATAGTATGCACAATCGGGTTCGCCCAGACGTTCAGGGTATGGCCCACCTTCCATCATTTCATTCCCTCTCAAGCTCATTTGCCAAAGTGTTTCTGATGCAAAATCAAAAACACAGAATGTTCATCACTAAGCAGATAAAATTAAATTGCACAGAAAAGAAAGTACAAGCAGCAGCATTAGTTACTGCTGAATAGAGTAGTAACTGACGTTAAAGCTCACATGATAACTTATTATTTACATTTTATAATTAGCAATTAGTGTAATGTAGTCTAAATAATATGGATTTGATTGTTATTTTTCAACTTACTGTGTGAGTAAAAAATTTGGAAACACTGCATATGACCTAGCGAAATAGTGCTAGTTTCTTAAAAACGAACTACACATAAAGAGAAAATCAAAATCATTAATTAGCATTGCTCAAAGTAGTTAAAGTTGCTCAAGCTCACATAACAATCGATCAAGAGGAATGTAAGTGAAGCAGCCTTGCAAATTACAGCTAAATTGCAATCTTTAGCTTACGGAACAAGCAACCAGATACAGAATCACGACAATTGCACATGGAAGTCTAATATTTTTCCCTCAAATTAGTCCACGCTCAAAAAAGACGCAGTTAAATAACAACTTACCACAACATTTGATAACAAAATTACCAATTAAATAAAAAGAGGGAAAGTAAGTGAACCTTGATCAATGGCGGCAGGAGAGAGAGTGGAAGGTGGCTCCATAATCCGACAGCCAGCATCAAATCATAAATACGATCAAAAGAGAGAGAGAGAGCGAGAGTGAAGAAAAAGGCGATCTTTTCTAGTATTATTGTTTTAAATTTAATAAATATTTATAATTTTGGGTTTTCAAAAGAGAGAAAGAAATGAAGTGAAAAGAAACGAAGGGAGAGGAATAAAAGGCGAGCCATTCGCTATTGTTACACACCAGTCGTTCTTTTTTCCTTTTGCCCCTTCCTTTTCCGTTTTATTAAATCATGTTTATTTATCTTTCAAGATTGTAGTTTGTAATGAAGTTTTATCAAAAGATAGCATGTTCTTCTAAATGGAAGGTTACAAAGTACTTTTACTGGTACAGTAGGATTTGTAAAAAACATTACAAAGTACTGGTATAATAGTTTTATCAAAAGATAGCATACGTGAGCTTTTTTTGGGGTCCGTTAGATAGTGCGTAAACCTCGAAACGTTAAGACATAAATTTTTTCGATAAAAAAAAACGCAAAACATATAATAAAATTTAAAATGAAACAACATTAAATGTTAAATATTAAACAAGAATCATAAAGCACTGTTAATGTAATGACCAGTCTTTTCGACTCCCAAAAGTCGATATTAATACATCCACTATTCACGTGTCGAACATCCGAGTACCGAAAAGACAGACTGCTGGGGTGAAAGAAAAAAAAGACAGAATAGAATCGCACATCTTGACGAGTAATATATAATATCCAAATGATATTTACAGTATAAAACTTTAATATTCATACAACAATCAAACTATAACATATCATCAGCTTGGACAGTTATAATAGCATGTCCTTACAAATATTGATTGATACAAAACAAAAGATGCAGCGGAAAATAAAATACGTTAATAGGTCTTAGAAGCATCCAGCTAGTCTCTTGAAGCTCCAAAGTATTCATAACTAAATCTAAAAAGGTACTCGGGTCTGAACTGAGCATTATAAGAAACTAACACTCAAATCAGTCTAGTAAACCAGCGTGAGAAACTCGAATCATTTGTATTTCTTTTATATTATAAAACCTTTCAAAAATAAAAACATCTCATAAGACCACGCAGTACATAAATACGGAAGGTTTTTTATTTTACGTTAACCAAACCACTTTATACGAAAATCCAGTGATATTATAATAATGTCTAGGGTCTAAAATAATTATATCACATATTTGGAATGGTCACCCATAATTACATTCAATGTATTATGTTCTACAACTAAAACCGTAAGGCACGTATTGGAAGATGGATTCCATACAATGACAAGGCATCGAGGAGCCACCTACCATAGTACATCTCCAAATAAAATGTACCGGGGCCAACACATGCAACCCCTACCAATACAGGACCAGCCTACCTCTTCCTAGATAGTATTGAATGTTTCATCACATCTGTTGCCTTACAACCTTTTCCTCGTTAGCTCATATGCACATACTAATTCCATAAATAGCGATCTAGAAAGGTGATGACAATACCTTAATGGCTACGACCCATGTAGCCTTGCTGCATCTCCCGTAATTTTAGTCATTATCGGTTTGTGAGGCTTATGAGGCCACGATTCATCCATACAAGTTGTTCAGGATATAAACAAACCGAAGGCACTACTTCTTCTACATTCTTATTGGAATCACCCTCGGGATTAGTAGCAAGTAGCCATTGCACTTCAATGAACTCAGTCTTCGATTTTCATCATCTTCAAGATGTCTCCAATCCGAACGTTTAGGCCGATTCGAAGTGTTTTCGGATAACTCGTGTTTATCCGATCTCAGTCTCTCCGAAGCAACAATTGATAATTTTCGGTCGACTCAATCTCGATTCTTTAAAAGCAAGTGGAAGATATAAGAGTCCCAATGAGGTCTCAGATATTCGCCCTTAAAGCAAGAGACGTTTCATGGGAATGAGTTCTCTTAAGGGAATCTCAAACCGTATGAAATCATGAAGTTTTTATATACTTCTTAAGTCAAAACAGGTCAAGTTATCGATAGTGGACAAACCATTATCCGGTGTAAATATATAGTTTACATATGGAAATTGGACATCATATACTTATCACCGCTTTTCGATTTCAATCCCGTACTATCCCTCGATTAACAATGAAGTTGGACAAGTTAGAGAACTACTATTGCCTCGACGTACATTCTTAAAATCTCACAAATCAAAACGGGTTTTCATACCTCAAAATTTAGTGTCAAGTATAAGATGAAGTACCTTCCATATATATAATTAATCATGACCTATTTATAGAAATTAACCATCTTATACTTATCACACTTTCAACATTTCGACTTCTATATCCCTCGTCCAGAATTAAAGCCAGGTAAGTCGAAACATTGATTGCACCTGGCCTTGCCTTAGTTTAAGCACTCTGATTCTAGATCTTATGGATAGAGGAAAGTCTACTCATTGGGTTTTAATGCTAAACACAAGATGACTTACGTTTCACATACATGTCAACATTTTAGCACTACTTCTCTTATTTGTTTTATGTTATTTAATGGCACTGACAAAGAAATCCCTTGCATAAAACAAAGTCTTTTTAAAAAAATCGAAAAACCAACTCCGTAAACTCATTTTCGGTCTTCGATTTCAAACTAGTATTTTTTATCAGTTAGAAATGAAGTCGTTCAAGTAGGGATATTATTACCTCTCAAACCTTGACTCGACATTCACTTATAACTTTCAAACTAGAAACAAGTTTTCATACCTCGAAGTTTAGCAATTAAAATAGGATCCGAGAGTTCCAATATATTCGTTATTAAAAACAGTTTCCAAAATCACTTATTAAACTAAAGTTTGATTTAAAAAGGCAACATTTTTCATAAAGCAAATAACTTATATTTAATAGTAACAAAGTGTTATAAACTAAACTTCCTTTCCAATTTCCAAAACCGTTTACTATAACAATGTTATAGTCCATGATCTCTTTTCTTTTCTCAGAAACATTTATCACATCAATAGTGTTGAAATACATGCTTCCTTCCTCTTTTAAAATTATCTTTAAAACTCTTAAACCTGGTTTGAAACTTTTTTTAAAAAACATCCCTTTAAAGATAGTCGCGTTTACACAAAACTTGACTTTTGAAAAAAGTAGCTTCCTTTATAAAATTTAAATCTCTTGTTTAAATAACTCAAATAAATTCTTAAAAATATATTAAAATCTTCAATCTCCTTTCTCATACTTATACTGTTTTTATAAATCACATTCGAAAAGAATTTACAAAATATCTAAAATAGATAACTCTTTTACTTTACTAAAAACATATATTTCCAAACTGCATCCATAGCGAATATAACTATATGGATCATAAATTTTAAAACTTTGTTTTGTAAATCAGATAACTTTTTACACTTATTTCTTTCTATATTTAAACCACTTCATATCTTTGCAGAAAGGTTTGAAAACAAAAGTCAAGTTCAGAAACCATTTCAAAACACTTTAGGAAACAAAAGTAAACCATTAAAAAGAAAGCACAAGTTTTCAATGTCGCATAAATTTTTTTATCAAAGCAAGTCCACTAGTAACTACATCCACTTCATTACGTCATATATAACACGTAGTAATGTAAAGTAGAATCAACATTTGCAAGGGGTCCCGTTGGATCCCTCTATAAATCATACGAAGTGTTCATGTAGCGACCTATTCGCTACGAAACACTTCGACTTTCATTCCCTTGCTTTTGTCTCCTGCAACACAATGATTATTTGTGTTATCCACTTTCAAGCAGAACAATAAACAATAATATATGCACATCACAAGTACATACTTACAACAATATAAGCTAGCACTAAGTTATTACAATATTTTTATACCAAACTAATGTGAGAAATCTCACTTCCAAAGCCAAAACTTCCACCTTCCTTCACATCCAAGCCTCATAGATCCTCCCCATCCTTCTTCATGCTTACGGCCATGGCCTCCTTCCCCTTAGCTCACAGCCCAAGGCCCCACTCTCCTTAAATGCTCGCAGACATGGTAAAAAATGGATTTGGCTCCAGCACTTCCAACTTTGGTAAGTTGAAGGTGGTTGCTATGTTATTTTAAGGTTATGGAAGAAGTATGAGAAGAATAGAAGGAGCTTTAAGGTAGAAAAGTGAAGAAAAATGCCATGACCCGGATTTTCGACCTTTAAAAGTCAACATCAATACGTCCACTGTATCAAATGCCGAACAATCGAATGCTGAAAAACCAAAGGAAAGAAGAAGGAGGTAGAAGAAGAAGAAAAATAAAAAAACAATATCAGAATCTCACAATCGCAGTGGAACAATATATAATAGATCACAACAGATTTTTATTACAAAAGAACCTGTAACAGTTTATACATTACATTATCAGAGTACAATGCAAATCAACAACACAATTCAAGATAGTTATAATAACTTGTCCTTCCAAAGATGAATATACAACTTATACTGCACAGCGGAATATACATCAAGTATGTGTGCTACGTCTCGCCATCCAGCTCGTCTCCTGAGCTTCACAGCATCCTATCATGTATCATATAATACTGGGTTTGACCCGAGCATTATAGTTAAATAACACCCGAGTCAGTCTGGAAAACAAGCGTGAGAAAATACATGTAATTGGATTATTAAAGTTTCCAAAAACCCTTTTAAAAATCAAAGGTATCTCGTAAGACCACGCCACAAATAAACATGCCGGCTTTAACCGTATGATAACCAAAACATTTTCGTATCAAATACTCTGATATTATAGTAGTGTCTAAATACAAATACTTATTCAAATAGCCGAAATTGTTACCATTATTAAATTCCAGCAGTACTAGGTTCTACAATCAAAACCGTAAAAGGCACTTAGGGAGAATGGATTTCCATCAATGGCAGGACTTCTGGGGTACCATCCGTCACAGTACGAGGTCTAGATCACCGTACCGAGGATCCACTCTGATCCCTGCTACACAAGACCGGAGCTACCCCTTCCTGGATAGTCCGAATAAGATCATCCCACGGCTGGGATCAACAAACACCCGCACAGCCAAAAAAAGGACATCTAGACAGGGATGACCTTACCCTAATTGGTTGCTAGCCACTTAGCCTTGCGTGCATCTCTCCTATTTTATCCATTCCCGGTTGATGAGGCTCGAGGCTATGCATTACCTTTTTAGCACACATTCACTTAGAATGCTCATCGTCCTCCTGACGATTTTCTGATAGCATTCGACCATACAAGTCCATTCCGGGTCCGAACGGAACCGAAGGCACTACTCCTACTACATCCATTTTGGAATCACCCTCAAGATTAGTAGTGATTATCCATTGCACTTCACTGCTCCATCTTCGACTTCAAGCTCTTGTCTTCCTCACGAAAACGTTCAAATCAGATAGAAGTGGTTTTCGGGAAATTAATCCCGATCCCGGTCTCTTCGAAACAATCAGCGCATTGCCCAATTTGATAGTCGGTTATTTAACTATCATATAACATCCACAACAACCACCAGGCCTTAATAATTTTCCAAATTATTTATTTCAAAATATCTTCGCAAGATATTTTTCTACACTTCAACCCCTTTGAAAAATAGTTTCCAAATCACTTTTCTCTCGCGGAATAAATTTCCACCCAATTGTTTTATTTCCACTAAAAATACCAAGTCTTAATACTTTAGATTTTAAATAATTTAAATCACTTGATCCAAAAATATACACTTTAAAACACTTAAAATAAAAACTACTTAAAACACTTTATTTAAAATAAAGGTTATGAAATTCTATAAAGAAAATTCAAATAAAAACTTTAACCAAGCTACTTTTAAAAAATAAAGCTACTTTATAGAATATAAATATTTAATAATTATCTTTTAAAACATAATATCAATTTAACCTTTAAAATAATTACTGCTATAACTAATCTTAATAAATACTTACCTTTAAAAATTTGAACACTTAAATAATAAATTTCTAAAAAAACATTCTTTTAAAACCACTTAAAAACTTTTAACTTATACTAAACTCTGCTTTGAAAACATACTTGGCTTTTTTAGGAAAATACACTTTCTCTTCCAATATAGTCTAATAAGTTAATAAATCCTTCTCGGTTTGTCCCAATTTAATTTACGTCCCAATCTTATAAATTTACTTTTCCTTACTTTTTAAAAATAAACCACTATTCATTTTTAAACAAATCGCGCTTACCTTATAAATTCCCATCCTGAATTTATATTTCCAAATTATCCTCTGATAAATATTTCACTTTATTTATAAACCTGTTTATAAATTTCACTATCTCATTCTCCTTTAATCACAGTTTCAACACTTAGTTGGTTTTCAAATCGATTTCCAAACCAAATCCATTTTAATATAAATTCCTTTACTTAACCAAATTTATTTCAAAATCCATTTATCCCATATTCATACCTTTATTTATGATTTAAATTCTTATTTAAATCGAAAATTCCAATTTAATACTTTATTTCAACTTATCCTTATATTTTCCCAAACTCATTTCAAATCTTAAATTTTTAAAATATATTTCTTCATTCTTTGCAAAGCAATATTGCTTAGGTCCTTACTTCAAATAAAAATTCTTTTTCCCCTTTATTCAAAATCCCTTTTTTATCCATCCTTTAATTTATAATATAGGATTTAAAAATAAAACCTTATCCCTTTTCCAAAATCATACTTTAAATTATTTAGATTCACTATAATTACTTTACTTAGAAATTTCCCTTTTAATTTCATTTAAAAATCAAAAGTTTATATATATTTCATTTTTCTCAAATACCAACGTATATTCAACCAAGCCATAGTATTCAATAATTTCAGTTTCCAATATAATCAATATAATCATCACAGATTATCGCATAAATCACATTACTGAAAAATAAATTCAACATTTTGAGGAATCCAGTTGGATCCCTCCAACATGTTTCCCTACATCCATAGATGTTAGCACAACAATTTAAAATACCAATCCCAAGGCGGGATATCGCGGTATAAAGGGTCATCCGCTATTATGTGGGGCGCATAGGGTCTCATCCACTATATAATGCGGAAAATCAATCATTCGAATATATATACATATGTATAACATATCACATCCAAGCTGATAATAAACTATCAATTCAAGCAAACAACCAATAATTTAAATTTAACTGTTTAAATTTAAAAGGTAATCCAAATGAGTGAGATTAACTCATCTTTGCTCTTTAATTTTCAATCCACTTCAATCTTGATTTGATTCCACGATTTTCTCGACCTTGTATAAACATTTTACAGTTTACTAATATTTGAAACAATTGGACAAATTCAATTTCCATTTAATAATTTTATTTAATCTAATAATTTAGTTTTTAAACCAATTTTCCTTTAACAATTTCTAAAATAATCAAATAAGTTAATTAAACAAATTATCTCCATTATTTTAAAATTAAACTAGTAGATTTAAAATGTATATGTATATTTATTTCTACTTTTATTTTTGGAAACACATATGCTTATCAAAGGTAATCTATATACATAAAAACTGATTTTCCTATATTTATCCAAATCTTATATACATACATACATACATACATACATACATATATATATATATATATATATATATATATATATTCTGTCTATATACGCATCCTATCAAATAAAATTCTAATTATATATTTTGTTTTTTTATAACTTCTTTGGTTTTCCTATAAAATAAAGTATGTATATATATATATATATATAGAAATTAATAAACAAATAGAAAATATCCTTACCTCGCCATGGAGCAACAGCCGCCCACCAGCAACACCTAAGGCCCTACCCAGTCGCGACCGAACCCAAGCGAACGAAAATCTCGATTTACTCCATCGCGCCTCACTCCACGACTTCGTCGCAGAAGCTCACGAACGCGACCCAGCCTCCATCCTCGTTCGTGCCACCGAACACTCCACCCGCTGCGAGCGTCACCACGCGACACCGTGACCTCCCCTTCCCTTCCTTACGCGACTCGGCCAATGCGATATGCCCTAGATCTCTGAAGAAAACGAGATTCAAGCTTCTTCGATTGCGTTCGTTTGGAGGAGGGAAAATTGAGGTGAAGGTGCGATTTCGATTTTGGATATGAGGGAGGGTTCGAATACTTAGAACAAGGAGAAGGAGGTCTACAAATTTAGTTCGGCCATTTTTTTCGTTTTGATTTTGATTTTCGTTTGAATGATTCAGAAAGCAAAGAAAAGGGAAAGCATGCTGTCGTTTATTCCTCTTTTTTTATTAAGGAGACGCGTGTTGCACGAAGAGGAACACGTGTTTGAAAAGGCAAATACGTGTTGAACCACAAGCTACAGTGAATTGTTTGACTAGTCACAATATAAAATTTTAATTTTAATTTGAATTCAAACGTCTCGAAATCGAGCTAAAAATCCCGACCTCCTATCAAGGCGTGCCGCCAGGTATTCATAATGTTATACCCCTATTACGAAACAATAAAAAAGGTTTCAAGTCCAAATTCGATCTATAGAGAAGATAGTTTTGGACCTTATTATTATACTGATTTTTCGATTTAAATTTCAGCGCGTTTACTTACCGTACAACCTCACGATAACTCCAAACATTACGAAATTTGAAATTCGATAACAATACATTATTACAGATCCAATGGAGCTGATTTCGTCGAATTCCGAGACTATGCCTCGGAAGGCTATTTTTAAATATCAATTTAAACGATATATTTTGAAAACTGAACAAACCATCTTTAAATTCAATTTTAAAGGTTCTATTATCTTCAGTATTATCCACAAAAATTTTATAAGCCTTTGAAATATTTTTAACAAGCTCAAAAACCAAGATTCAATATTTCACCCAATTTTCACTTATTAAATTCAATAATTGAATTGCCAAATAAATAATGATATTTGAAATTCAAGTTAAACTAACTTTCAAATATTTAAAATCAATTAAATATTTCAATTTAAAATATCTAAAAATTCTGGGTCGTCACATTCCTCCCCTTTAAAAGAATTTCATCCCTGAAATTACTAGCTAAGAAGAATGGTCTGATACCCGTTTATTATCTTTCTAAAGCCAAACAGATTTTAACAACTTTCCAAAACCATCTTTTTATTAAGAACACACTAACATCCTTACTAACTTTCCAAACACATCCATAGTTTCCAAAAAAAACACTACTTACTCAACCATTCAAATTATAATTCAAAAATCAAATTTTAAATTATCAAAATTTTCTAACTCCCTAAATTTTTGAAAAATTTCGTCAACGTCTCTTTTGCGCGGCTAGATCAGTACAACTACTAAATGCCTCTACGGGCCTTCAAATTTTAAAAGAAAACAAAATGCCAAGTGGCTAGATCAGAAAATCATCAAATTTCATACAGAAATTTAAATACATCTTTTTTTGTTGGGCCATACAATTTTATCTTTTGAAATCAAAAACAACATTTTCCTTTTTGCTTTTAAATGCTTGTATACTACTTAGCAATAATATCCAACCTGAGAATTCAAAATCATTTTATTCAATCCCTTTAAAAAAAATCATATCCATTCCATTCAAACCCGTACGATGCACATATATCATCCTTATGCAATACCAAATTCGATCACTCACTCGATCACACAATTTCACTTCCGAATTAGTATCGTCCACCCGACTTCCTGGTGCGGACTCTGATCTGATTTCTTGATCAGAAACCATCATTCTCCTTACATAGTTCTAAACTATGATAGAGAATTTCAGAGTAAATCAAAAATCCATATTCATGGTTCGCCGTCGAAAATCGAGTGAAAAATCCCAACTCAGATCGGTATAACTACCTCGAAATTCTGTGCTCTAATCTGCATCAAATCGCTATGCGAATAAAATAATATACATACATCCTACGTATTTATCTCAATTGATTATTAACTATATCAACCCTTTATTATTCACATTTATTTTCATTTCTATTCACTTATCCACACTTATTCCATTTCACAACTTTACTTAACCTTTATTCAACATTAACTTAGAATATTTTCCCAATACCAAATTTTACTTAAGAATTTCACCATTTCTTAAGTCAATATAAATATTTTAGACTTTAATATTTATTTTCACTTCACCTCTTAAGCTTTCATATCTATTTCATTTAACTTAAATTTCAATTCCATTTTGAATTCAATTTACCTTCAACTCTTAATTTATTTCCAAATTAAATTTAATATTGAATTCTATTCACCTTAACTTAATCCATATTTAATAAATCATTTAATTAGTTCCACTTACTAATTTATTTTAAATCTCAATAAAAAGTTTACTTCCAACCTTTACAGTTTTTAGTTTCCTTGAACAAACTCTACAATTTCAATTTACTTAACACAATTTAAATTGATTCCAACTTTAATTCTAGTTCTATCTACTTACAAATTTAAGTTAATTTGTTCATTCACAAATTTATTTCCAACTTAATAAATTTTATTACAATGACCATTTTATTTTGCGTACTTAGACCAAACTTTAATTTTATTTAATTTAAATTAGTTAAATTTCATCTCCATTTAAAATTTTAAACTTCCATAAGTTTTTTCCAACTTATTTGCATTCCATTTACTTAGTTCTTTAAATTTTACTTCACCCAATTGAAAGTGCGGTGTGTATACGATTATATGTGCTAATATAGTACACACGGATCGTGTAATATGGACTATAATATAAATGCGGAAATAGATGATAATAGCATAGTAAATAAAAATAGAAAAATCACACCAGAGATTTTTATACTGGTTCGGAGCACCGTCCTACGTCCAGTCCCAGACTCCTATCTGGATTTTCACTATTAACTACCTCGCTTCACCCGGAGGAACAGGTTTACAATACCCGAACAGCCGAACGGGATTTCACGCCTCTAATACACTGAGGACTTCAACACTTGCCTCTTACAACACCGAGGACTTCAACACTTGCCTCTTACAACACGAGGACTTCAACAAAAACAAATACAATTGTTGTTGACAACTTGTGTTCTTGAAAACACGGATTTGTCACTAGTAGTACACCCTTCCTATAATCTTATCCTCAAAGAATATGAATGATGTTTTGTAAAGATTAAAGAAGGTATTTACTTATTGAATCAAAAGATATGAAATAATTTCAATGATTCAATAAGCTAAATTAATTTTTAGAATGCAGGAGTGTTAGAGATTAGATTAGAGAGCATATATGATCGTGTAAAAAAGTTATGTTTGAATCAATGATTTAGATGAGTATATATAGAGAAAAATAGTTGTAACTCTTTGTGAACAGTTGCCATTAAGAGTTATGATCATTGATGAAAGATAGGAGATGCAACCTTTGGAGAAGAGAAGTGTCTTTTGGAAAAGTTGCTTTCTGTTTAAAAACGGTCGACAGGTCAAAAATGGACCGGTAGACAGGAATTCAAATATATATACGTTATGTGCATGTGTGCATGTTATCTGTGCATTCTGGGCAAAAACGGTCGACCACCTTATTTTCAACCGGTCGACCGGTTTAGTCCAATTTGCACAGTTAATGTGCATATGTATATATATTGAAAGATTGAAGTTATATGATTATTTGAGGATAGATTTTAACATAAATTACTAACATACCAAATAATCAACCTCTAATATATGGAGCTCTTTGTGTTTCTTAAATGAATAACTTCTTTTTGTCGATCACGGCTTATTCCTTTGTCAGAAATCAAAACTCTATAAAAATCTTGACTCAACATTCTCCCCCTTTTTGATTGATGACAACATATATCTGAAGTTCTGAATCTCCCCCTGAATATGTGATCTCCCCCTGAGATTTTGTCTTATATATATATATTCCTGCAAATAATTGTTAGCACTTTCTCCCCCTTTGTCATCGACAAAAAGGAGTTGTTAAATGGAAGATGTAAAACAGATTATAGGCAACATAAAACCATAGGCAACATAAAACCACTATCACAGATCAAAAGTAACATTCACACAAGTGCCAGATAATGTCTTTAAAGCTCCACCTAAGTATAACATCTCCACCTAAGTATAACATCTCCTCCTAAGTATAATATCTCCCTCTATTTATATGCATATGAATTTCTCCCCCTTTGTCATTATCAAAAAGAATGAGGAAATATATAAAATATCTTGTATATAACGAGATGAACTCATTATTAATTATGAAGGAAAAGTAAAATAAATTTTACCATATTTACCGAAGTCCATATTTTATTGTAAGCACGTAATTCTATTAAACATATGGAACATTCTTTGAAATTCCAAAATCTATCCTTTTCCTTTTGTTTCTCTGAGTACCTGTAAAAAATAATAATAATTTTCGGTACCCACTTACTATGTTAGGGTCCGGGGGGTTAGGTCTTTGGAAACCATACCCATTTGGGTGTGGTTGAACCTTTATAAATATAATTTTCATTACAAATTACATTCTCATAATAGTTGCTAATATAAAGTTGTTTATCATGATCAATCATATTAGCTGGAATCCATATCTTAATACTATTAGTCATTAGCTTAGTACTTGAAGAATAATTTCTATCATTTCTAAGCAAAGTACTATTATGACTATAACTGGTTTTAAAACTATCTTGATTACTAGTACTAGCACTAAAGTTAGTATACATGAATGCATATCTAGTACTATTTTTACTTTTAGCTTGTTTATAGCCTACACCACTTCTATCATTGTGAGCTTTTGAATTCTTAACATAACCTAATCCCTTCTTATTTGAAGCAGGTTGAGAATTTTCAATAATCCTGGATAAATTTTCTCTCCCTTTATTAAAATTGGAAATATTTTTAGTAATGTCATCAAGCTTAGTTTTGAGACTAGTGTTATCTAACTCAACAATTTTAATTTTTGTTTTTAACTCATGATTTTCAGAAGCTAGAGCATTATTCTTTTCTTTTTGAGCTTCTATTTCTTGACTTAATAGAGCGAGTTGAGAATTGTCTGAATCTTGAATTTTCTCAAGTTCTTCTTCTGATACCAAATGAAAGTGCGGTGTGTATACGATTATATGTGCTAATATAGTACACACGGATCGTGTAATATGGACTATAATATAAATGCGGAAATAGATGATAATAGCATAGTAAATAAAAATAGAAAAATCACACCAGAGATTTTTATACTGGTTCGGAGCACCGTCCTACGTCCAGTCCCAGACTCCTATCTGGATTTTCACTATTAACTACCTCGCTTCACCCGGAGGAACAGGTTTACAATACCCGAACAGCCGAACGGGATTTCACGCCTCTAATACACTGAGGACTTCAACACTTGCCTCTTACAACACCGAGGACTTCAACACTTGCCTCTTACAACACGAGGACTTCAACAAAAACAAATACAATTGTTGTTGACAACTTGTGTTCTTGAAAACACGGATTTGTCACTAGTAGTACACCCTTCCTATAATCTTATCCTCAAAGAATATGAATGATGTTTTGTAAAGATTAAAGAAGGTATTTACTTATTGAATCAAAAGATATGAAATAATTTCAATGATTCAATAAGCTAAATTAATTTTTAGAATGCAGGAGTGTTAGAGATTAGATTAGAGAGCATATATGATCGTGTAAAAAAGTTATGTTTGAATCAATGATTTAGATGAGTATATATAGAGAAAAATAGTTGTAACTCTTTGTGAACAGTTGCCATTAAGAGTTATGATCATTGATGAAAGATAGGAGATGCAACCTTTGGAGAAGAGAAGTGTCTTTTGGAAAAGTTGCTTTCTGTTTAAAAACGGTCGACAGGTCAAAAATGGACCGGTAGACAGGAATTCAAATATATATACGTTATGTGCATGTGTGCATGTTATCTGTGCATTCTGGGCAAAAACGGTCGACCACCTTATTTTCAACCGGTCGACCGGTTTAGTCCAATTTGCACAGTTAATGTGCATATGTATATATATTGAAAGATTGAAGTTATATGATTATTTGAGGATAGATTTTAACATAAATTACTAACATACCAAATAATCAACCTCTAATATATGGAGCTCTTTGTGTTTCTTAAATGAATAACTTCTTTTTGTCGATCACGGCTTATTCCTTTGTCAGAAATCAAAACTCTATAAAAATCTTGACTCAACACCAATTAGTTTTCTTTCTAGCGTATTCCATTTTCACACTTATTTAAATGACTTTCCTTCAAGTTAAATTTTAATCTAAACAACTTAAATTTTTATAAGTTATCAAACACATTTCTTGCATTTCAAACCAAACCCAATTTTTTCAAACAACTTTAATTTAAAATACCTACGTAGCAATTCCTCCCTTGGAAACTCGAAAATGAACGTCGATAATGCTGTAGTCATCATTGATGTTATTTTTCAGCGATCGAAGTGAGTTCAATGCTTTTATCCCTTCAAAAACATTTTCCAATTATTTTTTTAAATTCTAAATCTTACCATATTTCAAATCCAATAAAAATATTCTGAATAATATCACCATTATTCCTTCAAAACCTTTGAAAACCATTTTCAAACCCATGGGATTTAAACTTTTCCCAAAATTTCAAATTTCAAACTCTCCCAATCTATATTTAAGCATTACTCTGGAATTTTATTCTATTTCAATTATAAATCAAATTTATAATTCATTTTTACAAATCTCATTCTGTTATATAAATTCATTCCTTAACTTTTGGTTATAATTTTAATCCCTAGTTCAAATGGACACAACAATGATAATAATTTAATATTATCACTTTCTAACAACCAAGCAACCGTATAATATAATAATTTATAGAAATTTTTTACTTTTATATAAAAAAATAATTTGGGTAAAGTTATTTAATCTACCCTATTCTAAACAATACTGCGTCGGTTTATCTTGTTTAAGAGTTTAGAAACCCATATCGGTGACATGTTACCTGGAAAATCGACAAGGCAACTAGAACGTTCGGTATTCAGAGTTGCACTCGGCATCAGAAAACTTTCGGCCATTCAGAATTACACTCGGCATTAGGAGCGCTCGGCATACGTGACAACCGGCATCTATAGACAGTCGGCAGGCAAGAACATTCGGCAGTCCAAGATCGCGCTCGGCAGTCCAAG
This sequence comes from Allium cepa, assembly GCA_030765085.1. Lineage (NCBI taxonomy): Eukaryota > Viridiplantae > Streptophyta > Magnoliopsida > Asparagales > Amaryllidaceae > Allium > Allium cepa. The sequence continues at coordinate 623,758,098 of CM060928.1, forward strand.
ATCACGCTCGGCATAAGATCATTCGGCATGAATAAGCAAAGGATCGTTCGGCCTCCAGAAGATCGTTCGACGTCCCAGCATCATTCGGCGTAGTTCACTCAGCACAAGTGCTCCCTAGAGAAGTCAGCATGCTCGGCTTGAGATCGTCCGGTATCCAGGAGATCGTTCGACCTTGAGTCGTTCGGTTGAAGAAGCCATTCGGTCAAACCCTTCACTCGGCCAAGCCCTTCACTCGGCATTACTATCGTTCGGCATTCCTGCCCCATTCGACCTGCATCTCTCATTCAACCTCTTGCCTCGCTCGGCCTAAAGAGGGGAGACTCGGCATGCTTCGTTCGGCACAAGGAGTTCGGCTCGGCATGCCTTGTCCGGCCTCCCTGGTTCGGCGTACAGTACATACACTACTTGGACCAAGTTATTCGGCCACCTGGCCCACCAGGGAAGTCCAACCCACTTTCCTCTATAAATAGAGAGGCATGGGCACAGAAAACGGGATCAGATTTTAGAGAGCACCGGGGAGACTCTGCCACATTGAATCCTCATTCAAGACTTATTTCTTTTACCTTGCAATTGTATCCTAATACTTAAGAACGGATTGTATCTGTAATCAAGTATCAAGTGGAGAATAAAGATCAGCTTCAAAGTGGACGTAATCCACTGCGCCGAACCACTATAAATTTGGTGTTCATACTTCCCGCATTTTAATTTATGTTTTCTTATCTTTTTCAGTTTGTTTTCTTCATTATTCTCTCTACACAATCTTTCTAAGGGTGTTAGTGACCAATTTTGGTGCTAACATTTTGGTGCTTTCATTGAGAGTTGAATTCTCAGGCTATTAGGATCTACTTTGTAGCTACTGGATTGCGTAAATCCCCCGAAGGAGATCCATAATCATTCATAAGGCATTTGTTGATTCTACTCAGAGTTACCGCCAACAACTCTATCATGGGAAGACCACGAACCAGATCGGCCTCTCAAAGTGCAGATGTCCGTGAAACTGCTAGCATACAACAAGATGGTCCTAGCAAGCAACAAGCGATTCGAGGCATAGGACCCTCCAACCAAAATCAAGCGGAAGTTGTTTCCCGAGAAGAGTTCAATGACTTAATGAAAGAACTTAGGGAAAGTAGGAGGCAACTTGCTGAGCAAATGCAGACCAATGCTGACCTCATGATTCAGCTTACTAAGCAGCAGCATCGGAATGCTGGAGGTAGCCCTGCCCCTTACTCAAAAGATGATAGTTCGACTTCAGCTGACGAACCACCTAGGCGTAGACGCCGCAAGGATGAAGGTGCACAAGCAGGTGCCACCAATCGATCGACTAGGGATCAAGCTCGCGAAGAGGCTGGACACCAGACTCACCAAGATCCCAAAGAACCCAACCTTCCATCTTCCATACCTACCCCCGACTTGACAGCTATGGTTAGGTAGCTGATGAAAGAAAACTAAGGATTGGCTAATGAAGATTGGGGAGTTTCCAAGAGTCATACTCCCTTCACAGATACCATCCTACAGGCTGAATACCCAAGGAAGTTTAACATGCCCACCATTCCTGCCTATGAAGGGAAAACCGACCCTAGACAGCATGTAATGAGGTATTGATGGATGATGGATTCAGCAAGAGCCAACGACGCAACCAAGTGAAGGTGCTTCCCGATAACTTTATCCGGAATCGCCACCATGTGGTTCACTCGACTTCCTCCACGGTCAATCTCCAGCTTCGACGAATTAGCAAGAAAATTCATAGAACAATTCAAGATACACACCACTCATCCCAAGGATGTGATGTCCTTGTCAAGTGTGACCCAAGCTCCAGGAGAATCACTGAAAGCATACTTGTAGAGATTTCATGTTGCCGCTACTGAAGTGAGCAATCCTAACGATCACGCAATTTTGATGGCAGTAATGCGTGGAGTGGATCCAGATTCTGAATTTGGAGATTGGTTGGCAGGAAAGGCCCCAGCCATGCTGGAACGTTTTTATTCGAAAGCCCATCAATTCATAAGGAGGGAAGAAGCTCGGTGGACAAGGAAAGACAAGGCACCGGGGCCCGGTCAGGAATCCGTAAAGAGTAACATCGTTGCGAAGACAACCGGAGATAACCCTGAGAAAGCTCAAGCCAACGTCCAGAACGAGCCCGGGCAGTCTAAAGCAACTGGAGGCGGAGATCCCGGAAAGAAGAAGAAGGAAATAGGGAGATGGAAGTCAAGAATCCCGACCTACAACGAATACACTCCACTGAATACATCTCTTGAGAACATCTACTTGTCGACCTGCAACACTTTTCAATACAGAAAACCACGCCCAAAGGAATCAACAGAGGAGCAGAAGTGGACTAGGAAGTATTGCCGCTTTCACGAGTCCTACGGACACAACACTGACGAGTGCAGGCATCTTCATGACGCTATTGAAAAATTGATTAGGCAGAAGAAGCTACAGGAATTTGTCAGAGACTCGCCAGACAGTAAACAGGAGACATCGGACCCCGGACGCGGGCCAGCTCCACGCCAGCCAGAACAACCTACTCGGACTGTGGGAAATTGGTTATTAATACAATTGCTGGTGGACCTCATCCCGCGGATAAAAATTGGCAGGAGATGGAGCGATATGCTAATTCTCTGAGACATGCGGAGTATGAGTGCTGTTCAAATGTGGAGGATGGAGCTCCCGCAAAGCAGCAGCGCACGATGAACGACGATATTGTATTCAGGAATAGAGATGCGGATAAGGTGGAAGCCCCTACTATCGATCCGATGGTCATATCCACGACCATCGGACCGGCATTCGTAAGAAGAATTCTAATCGATTGCGGAAGTTCCGTTAACATCATCTTCGAGAAAGCATATGACCAAATGAAGCTGGAGACTAAGGATTTGAAACCATCTAAAGCCCGAATCCATGGCTTTAACGGCGCAGTAACAAACGCAGTAGGATATGTGGAGTTACCAGTTGAACTGGGACAAGGAGAACGCAGGAGAGTGCGAATCCTGCCATCCATAGTGCTGGATGTTGATTCACCATACAACGTATTCCTGGGACGACCAGCCCTCGCAGACTTCAGGGCATCCTTGGCCCCGTGGTGTTTGACATTAAAGTTTCCCACAGACAAAGGAGTAGGAGTAGTGCATGGTGATCAGGCAACCTGACGTGCATGCTACGTGGCTGAGCTCAGAGAAGCGCAGCGTAGGGAGAAAGGAAAGGTCGCGGACAGCTTTGTCCACATCCAAAATTCTGATGATTGACAACTAATGCCCGAGCCCTGGCTCGGGCAACATTCTCAGATCCATAGAGACTTAGATCCGAGAGATGATGATGGGGAACCCAGGGAAACGAATGCAGCGCCAACTGAACTAACCATTGACATCTCAGTTAGCCGCAGCGACCCATCACGAGTTCTTAAAATAGGATCACGACTAGACCCCGTGACAGCTGAAAACCTTATTTACTTCCTCCGAGCGAACCTTGATGTGTTTGCTTGGACACATTCTGATATGTGCGGGATTTCTCCTGCAATTGCGAGTCATATGTTGAACATAGACCCAAAACACGTCCCCGTGAAACAGAAAAGGAGAGGCATGGATCCAGAGAGGTCCGCAGCTCTCAAAGAGGAGGTGGACAAACTCAAAATCAACGGGTTCGTCCGTGACGCCCTCTACCCTGAATGGGTGTCCAACCCAGTGTTGGTAAAGAAAGCCAATGGGAAATGGAGAACTTGTGTTGATTACTCTGATTTAAACAAAGCTTGTCCAAAGGACAGTTTCCCGCTACCAAGGATCGACCAACTGGTCGATTCAACAGCCGAACACGAGTTACTATCATTTATAGACGCGTACTCTGGCTATAATCAAATTCCGATGCACATCGCGGACCAAGAGCACACCAGCTTTGTCACAAACGTCGGGTTGTATTGCTACGTAGTAATGCCCTTCGGATTGAAGAACGCAGGAGCAACTTACCAACGTCTGGTAAATCGAATGTTCAAAGATCAGATTGGAAAAACGATGGAAGTCTACGTGGATGACATGCTTGTGAAGTCATGACAATCGAACGACCACATCCGAGACTTAGCAGAGATGTTCGATATACTGAGGCACTTCGGGATGAAGATCAATCCTTTGAAATGTTCATTCGGCGTGGCATCAGGAAAATTCTTGGGTTTCATTGTGAATGCACGAGGAATTGAAGCTAACCCGGAAAAGATCCAGGCCATCCGAGATATACGAGTACCCAGAACCATCAAACAGGTGCAAAGCTTGAACGGAAAAGTGGCTGCGCTGAGTCGATTCATATCCAGAGCTACAGACAAGTGTATTCCGTTCTTTGAAGTTATAAAGAAAGGAAAGAGAAACTTCGAATGGACCACCGACTGCGATGAAGCATTCCGGGCTCTAGTAAGACACCTGGAGAGTACCCCGGTGCTGTCAAAACCAGTAGACCACGAGATGTTGTATATATACTTAGCAGTCTCTCAACATGCCATCAGCACAGCCCTGGTCCGCGAGGAGGACCGAGTTCAAAGGCTAGTTTACTATGTTGGTAAACGCCTGACGGGGGCGGAAAGGAACTATCCAAAGATTGAGAAACTCGCCTACTGCTTGGTGATTGCATCACGCAAGCTTCATCCATACTTCCAGGCACACTCGATCAGTGTCTACACTGACCAACCATTGCGACAAGTACTCCAACGACCGGAAACTTCTGGAAGGATGCTAAAATGGAACATTGAGTTTGGTCAGTTCGACATTGCCTACCTGCCACGAAGGGCTATACAAGGACAAGCACTAGCTGACTTCATCGCCAAGTTCACTCTGCCAGATGAACCGAGCGGACACAGGGTCGCACCTCCTGTTCGATGGAAGATGTACACCGGTGGGGCATCTAACGACCATCGCTCGGGGGGAGGTATCGTCCTCATAACCCCAGAAGACCGATCAATCTGCTACGCTTTGAAGCTTGAATTTGCAGCAACAAATAACGAAGCCGAATATGAGGCATTGATTGCTGGCTTGAAACTCGTTATCGAGTTGGGAGTGAAGTCAATCGAAATCTTCTGTGACTCACAGCTGGTAGTTTATCAGGTGCGGGGAGACTATCAAGCAAAGGGGCAGAGACTGGCTCCTTACCTTGCTCGCACTCGAGGACTACTGGCAAGTCTCGAATGTTATGACATCTCCTATGTCCCACGCGAACAGAATAGAGAAGCTGACTCGTTAGCAAAGTTCGCAAGCACTGGCGATGCACAGCAGATGGGATTGTTCCCTTTCGAGACCCTACTTGCCCCAAGTATAGACATGATGGAGATAGATTTCGTCTTGGAGACCGAACTTGAAAGGGAATCGTGGTTGACCCCGATCAAACAGTACTTACTACATGGGGATTTGCCTGAGAAGAGGAGCGAAAGACGCCAAGTCCTTCGTAAGGCCTCGCGTTATGTAATACAGAACGGAGTAATGTATCGCAGGGGATTCTCGACCCCCTTACTCCGGTGCGTGGCCCATGACGAGATAAAACGGGTACTGGAGGAAGTCCATGAGGGAGAGTGTGGTGATCATACCGAGGGGCCAACTTTGGCAAAGAAAATCCTCTGCTACGGATACTATTGGCCAACCGTGAACCGCGATGCCGCAGACTATGTGAGGAAATGTGACAAATGCCAAATATACACGAAAATTCCGAGAGCCTCGTCGACGGAACTCACGCAAATGGTTAGTCCCTGGCCATTTGCAATGTGGGGAATTGATCTGATTGGTTCTTTACCCTTAGCCAAAGGAGGCGCGAAATATGCAATAGTGGCAGTCGATTATTTCACCAAATGGGCAGAAGCAGAGCCTATGGCCACGATCACCACCAAGAAAGTCATTAATTTCATTGTACGAAATATCATATGCCGCTTTGGTCTTCCATGGACCATCATAACAGATAACGGGACTCAATTCGAGAGCAAAGAATTCAAAGAATTTTGTCAGAAGTATGGCATTGAGAAAAGGTTCACAGCAGTTGCTCACCCGAAGGCGAATGGGCAGGTAGAAGCTGTAAACAAAATAATCAAGTGCATATTGAATAAGCGTTTGGAAAAAGCTAGAGGCAAGTGGGTAGATGAACTCCCGACAGCGCTTTGGGCCTATAGAACTACCCACAAGACCGCGACTGGCCACACACCATTCGCATTGGCGTATGGCACGGAAGCCGTCGTACCCGTAGAACTTGAAGTTCCATCACATCGGGTGACTCATTACGACCCCGCGTCGAACCAGGATCTCTTACTGGAATCATTGGACTTTATCGATGAAAAACACGAAGAAGCTGATCTAAGAGCTGCCTTGTACAGACATCGGGTCGCGAGATATTATAATGAGAAAGTCCGACCAAGAATCTTTGATGTGGGAGATCTCGTTTTGAAACGAGTTTTTCCAGTCCCGTCACATATGAACCCCGCATGGGAAGGTCCATACGTCGTCGAACGGAGGCTTGGAGAAGGAACTTTCAAGCTAGCGACCGTCGATGGTGTGACACTCCCCCGAGCATGGAACAGCAAGCAATTGCGGCGTTACTATACTTAATCTATTTCCTTTATGCAGTAGTTGCACTTATTTCCAGTGTGTTTCCATTTCCAGTTCTTGGCATGTAATAAGACAATTCAGCTTGCTCTCATTAATAAAGGCTTGAAGCCACCTTTTTCATAAATGATTAATGTCTCTGCGTATGATATTCCTGTGACAAGCGGTTGAAAATTATGATATTCTGACTAGCGTACGAACGCTCAGAAACAACTTAACATCTCCAAGTCCCCAGAGCGCGGACTGGAGTACTCGAAGTCCCCGGAGTGCGGACTCGAGTATAAACGATTCTAAAACTCCAAGTCCCCGGAACGCGGAATGGAGTACCCGAAGTCCCCGGAGTGCCGGCTCGAGTATAAACGATTCTAAATCTCCAAGTCCCCGAAGTGCGGACTGGAGTACTCGCAGTCCCCGGAGTGCGGACTGGAGTACTCCAAGTCCCCAGAGTGCGGGCTCGAGTCTAAATGATTCTAAATCTCTAAGTCCCCGGAGCGCGGACTGGAGTACTCGAAGTCCCCGGAGTGCGGACTCGAGTATAAACGACTCAAAATCTCCAAGTCCCCGGAGCGCGGACTGGAGTACTCGAAGTCCCGGGAGTGCGGACTCGAGTATAAACGACTTAAAATATCCAAGTCCCCGGAGCGCGGACTGGAGTACTCGAAGTCCCCGGAGTGCGGACTAGAGTATAAACGATTGAAAATCTCCAAGTCCCCGGAGCGCAGACTGGAGTACTCGAAGTCCCCGGAGTGCGGACTCGAGTATAAACGACTCAAAATCTCCAAGTCCCCGGAGCGCGGACTGGAGTACTCGAAGTCCTCGGAATGCGGAGAGTATAAATGATCCAAAATCTCCAAGTCCCTGGAACGCGGACTGGATTACTCGAAGTCCCCAAAGCGCGGACTCGAATGTAAGTGATTCAGATCACCAAGCCCCTTGAATATGAACTATGACACAAATGGCTTGGATATGCCGAGTCCCCGACATGCGGGCTAGGAAATATTTTAAATACATTAAGCACAGAATGGAGATTGAACAACTCCAAAGAATTCCCAAGCTATGTAAAGGTGAACCAGGAGGTCTATGTTATTCACAGCAGTTCAGATTTCACTCACAATCACAATCACAAAGAAAACTGAATGACAAGAATCTTTTGAAAAGACAGAAAATGAAACTGAACTTTATTCCTGAAAAGCTTTTCGCAACAAAAGCGCTCCGAAGTCCGGAGTCGACAGCCTATTTACACAGTCTGCAAAAATCATTACATGACCTAAATTAACTCTCGTTGAACGAGGACGATGGTCACTTCTTGTGTTTCTTTGACTTATTCCCTGATGATTCCTTCCCAGAGCGCTTACCCTTGGAATCCTTCCCTGATGGAGGGGTGACGACCGAAGATGTAGGGGGAACGTCCATAGGCTTGGACCCGCTAGGGAGGATGACCTTCAACGGTTTGTTCAAGGGGTCGTCCAGATCCACATCGCGAGGCTCGGCCTTAACTCTGGCTGTCACTTCCTTCTCTTTATCGAGCCGCTCCTTCATGCTCGGCTCAGATGCATGCTCAGAGGTGCCCGTGATTTCTATTTCAAAACTCTCGGAAGAAGAGTCGGACTTGCCTTCATCGAGTGCCCTGATTACTTGGGCATCTAGGTTAGGACCCTCGCCAACTCGAGCAGCCTCACTTGTTTCTTTCTCCAGCTCCTTGGCGACATCGCTCCTCGGAGTAGGCTCGGGGTCAGAACAACCTGCACAAAGTCACAAGAGAACAAATGTTAGAGCATGACAGCTTCTAGAAAAACACAAAAACCCTATAAAGCAAAGAAGTTGCTTACCGGATGCTGGTGGAATCTCGGTTGTCAGAGGGTCTCACCCTCCGGGATGGGAGATAGAACATGAACGCCAAGCCCGGGGGCATCCGGGTCGTAGCCAAGGTGCTGCTCGAAGTGATTGAGTACCGGTCGGCTAGCCGACTGAGTAGGCGCACGAACTGGGGGCACGATGCCGGATGGACCAATAACCACTTCCTTTCCTTTCCTCGAGGGGGAACCTTTGTTGTATAGGGCCTTAGCCGCTGATAGGTCTGAAGGTTCTTTTCCCTTCAAGGACTCCTTAATCAAAGCTTCCTCATCGACCTCTTCGACGCCGCTCTCGGGCTTCCTGATTTGAATCAGGGTCTCCCACGCCTCGATCAGAGACTCATGGTAGCCCTCGTCCAAAAAAGTTAGATCTCGATGCATGAGAACTCGGGCGTTGAATTCAGCGATGAGCGGGTCGAATTCAGTCTTGATCTCTTCCCTACCTTCCTCCCTGGCCGCCTCAAGGCGAGAGTCGATGTCGGCAGTTGCCATCTTTTTGCCCTCCTCGCGAGCCTCATTCTTTAGTGCCTTGACTTTGGAGAAATCAATCTCGAGTTTCTCCTTTAGGAGCCGGGTGGCGACGATCTCATCGCAATAGTGTTGTGCCTCAACCTGGGCGGCCAATTTTTCTTTCTTCTCCTCATGGAGTTGCTCTTCGAGTTCCTTGACCCGTTGGCTGAGTATGTCCCGCTCCTTCTGAACGGAGTCCTTCTCTAAATCTAGAGCACCACACCATTGGACTGACTCATCAAGCTCTTTCTTATGAGTTAATTCAAGGCGGGAAACAGCCTCGGCGGTGTCCTTAGCGCGCTGACGGGCGACCTCAAGCTCAAACTTATAAGTGGTCAACTCGTCATCCTGGGCCTTAATGATATCCCTGCCATGAATAGCTTCAAGCTTTAGGCGGTCAATTTCGTGCTGGCGCTCCACAGAGACTTCAGAAAGCTTCTCAGCCAGATGAACGAATGCGTCATGTTGAACATAGACGTCGTTGGTACAGACAATGGCATTTTGCTTAACATCTCCGGGTATAGGGTGAATCGCTGGGAGAAACTTTAGCCCATCAAAACAAATCTTCGAAAATTTGGCCTTGAGTTCAGTCAGTTTCTCCGACACTGTCGGGCCTGTCGCTGGAGCGGTAGGAGACGGCTTTGAAAGTTCGCCCCTCCTATGAGAGTCTCGGCAATGCCGGGTAGAAGAGGAGTCAGAGTGTTGGTCCCGAGGAGCATCGAAATGCGACCTCTTATGACCGCGCTTTTCTTTGCTTCGCTCTTGATGAGAAGAGGTCTCCTGGTGGAGTTCGAGCTGATAATGAGTTTTCTTCTGGAATGACGAGTCCCGGGAATGATAATCTCGGTCGCTGTCGCTATCTCTGTCTCGACGCTTCTCGAGACCTGAGTCCCGACCGGATTGGCCTAAAGTCGACGAACCGCGAAGGTGGTCATATCCGTGCAAACGCCCCATGTCACCTGCAAAGAATTCAAACAATAGCGAATCAGCGAGGGAACAAAATGATGAAAGAAAAGTAGGTGCAAAGTGAAGTGCACGTGTCCGTGTGTGTCCTAGTGTTCCCCCCTGACGGACCAGTGGCTTTGCTAACGGGAGTCTTTTCCCCTCGGTTCGAGGCTGGGACACTCGCATCGCCCCTGGCGGGTGAGCGAAACTTAAACAACTCCGGGTCATTGAAATCATAGTTGAACAAGTCGTCGGGAATGGAGAGGTTCAATAAGCCCTTCAGAGAACTTTCAATGCGCTGTGAAGAAGCCTCTTTCTCTGGCTGGATAGGCATAACTTTGGAAGTCCCGCCAACCTTCTTCTTCCTCAACTTGCACGCCGGCTTCTTTTTCCCCTTCGAAGGGGAAGATGACGTTTCAATATCATGAACTTTGACCGTAGGGCCCAAATCCTCGCCTTGCTTTTGAGGTGGCTCGTTTGGAATTTCCCCCTCTTCCGGTACTTCAAGAGAAGGGCGAATAGATGATTCAGGCAGTTTTTTCCCTCTAGCGGGTATGGGTTTGGGAAGCGAGGCGCCCTCAGGAAGACTAATCCGGTGGCCAGGAGATAGCAGATCGAACCTTGATAATGACTCATTGGAAATGAGGGCTCGGATATCTCGTTCCTCAGCAGAAAGGGCTCTAATGGCTTCGACAGCATCAGAGTACCCTCGACCCTCGGGACGTGGAATGGAATCTGAAAAGATGAAATGATAAGTTAGCAGAAGCTTAAAACCGATTGGGAACGGACATCAATTCAGGAAGAAGACTTACTTCCTTCAACCCATCTCCTCGCAAAACCCTGTAGGCAGTGCACGTAAAACCATTCCTGTTTGTACTAGGCGAATTTGCTACTCCACGCGCTGGTGAAAATTTGGCACTTCCGATGTGGCTCTAGAAACATGTAAAAGGGACTGTCTCCCCGTTTCTTGGTAATGTATATGTACCTAATATCGCCAGGGGTTGGGGGCCTAGAGAAGACGGCCATAAAGAGCACGTACGTGCCATAGATGAAGGCGTGACCGTTTGGATGTAGCTGTGATGGGGCGACGCCAAGATACCGCAGCACATCTCGAAGAAATAGATTGAACGGTGGTACGCTGCCAACCCAACACATGAACTTGCTGCACGCTGTATATCCCGTTGGGGGCAGATGTGGACGGTCGTGCCCCGACGGAACTAACACGTCGGAGAACGGGATACCATGAATAGAACATACCCGCTGAAGAGCGGCTTCAGTGACCCTCGAAGCCTGTGAGTCAACCGGGCTATCCAATAAGATCGACGACTCCAAGGTATCAGGAGCCCAGTCCTGAGCGGGAGAAACTGACGGGTCAGATGTATCGGCGGCTGTTTGCTTTGAAGACGGCCCGGGTCTGTCGGAAAGTGTAGCGGAACTGGATTTTTTAGACATCTTGAATAAATAGTGGATTCAACTAAGCACCTGCGTGAACTATACTTGAAAAATGACCAATGTTAGAGTTAACAACACGAATAATCCCCCCACGTGGTGTGTGAACTAGTGCGTTCAATCGTGTATAAGCATTTAGAATAAAACTAAGCTTGTAATCGCCGCCTCTGAAAACCGTCATCGCTGACCGTCTCCAAGAGCCTTCTGTATGGCGATTACAGTTCCAGGTTAAGAAAACGCTAAAAGAAGTTATTCGGTTACGGCAAGTAAAGTTCGGTTATGAAATTGGACAAGATGTCAGTATGTTCAGCATTTGAGTTTGGTCGGCATGTCAGTATGTTTGGCATTGGTGTTTGTCCGGCCTAAGTAGGTTCAGCATTCATGTTTGTTCGGCATGTAAGTATGTTCGGCATTAATGTTTGTCCGGCCTAAGTATGTTCGGCAAAGTCCTGGTTCGGCCCACAACCATCGTTCGGCCCACAACCATCGTTCGGCCCACCTTCAGTTCGTACTGAGTGAGTATCGCTCGGCCGAAATACTATTCGACCGAAACAACACCCGGCCTATCCACTAGCTCACATCCAAACCCATCGTTCGGCCAACAATATGCCGTGTCGAACCAAGGTTATGCCAAGTCTTAACACTCGACACGGCCTCCATATTTTTCTCTCCTCCACCTAACTCTTTCCTGTGGCCTTATCTAATACACAGAGGCCGTGCTGAACCATAGCGTCCCTCTCAAACAATGAAACAAACCCTACGAAGCGTTCGTCCCGAACCATCTCTCCCTACCTCACAACGATCGGCCTTGGAGACATAATTTGATTCCTCCACACAGCCTGTTCGGCAATGACTCAGTCCTATGCGAATTTGTGGAAAGGAGTTGGGAAAGGGATTATACCTAGTTCGTGGATCGAGCTTTAGGAAGGCTTAAGAAGTACTTGAAGTCCGATTGCAAGGATGGTTCGAAGATTCGGGGTTGAAAGGTGAAGGTGAAAAAAGAAAGGAGGAAGAAGACAGGCTTTATAGGGAAGAAGAAGAAGGTGAAGAGACTCTGACCGGTTCTACCGGTCAAAACGGTGTCGATCGGTTACTTCAAATCGCTCGGCATTCGTATCATTCGGCAAAGAACGTACGGCATCCAAAGCACTCGGTGGCATTGCGCGAATTCTATAGTACAAAGCACACCCTTATCGAATACACGGCGTACTTTGGGGGGCAAAATGTTACCTGGAAAATCGACCAGGCAACTAGAACGTTCGGTATTCAGAGTTGCACTTGGCATCGGAAAACTTTCGGCCATTCAGAATTACACTCGGCATAAGGAGCGCTCGGCATACGTGACAACCGGCATCTATAGACAGTCGGCAGGCAAGAACATTCGGCACCAGATAGTGCTCGACAGTCCAAGATCGCGCTCGGCATAAGATCGTTCGGCATGAAGAAGCAAAGGATCGTTCGGCCTCCAGAAGATCGTTCGGCGTCCCAGCATCGTTCGGCGTAGTTCACTCAGCACAAGTGCTCCCCAGAGAAGTCAGCATGCTTGGCTTGAGATCGTCCGGTATCCAGGAGATCGTTCGGCCTTGAGTCGTTCGGCTGAAGAAGCCATTCGGTCAAACCCTTCACTCGGCATTACTATCGTTCGGCATTCCTGCCCCATTCGACCTGCATCTCTCATTCAACTTCTCGCCTCGCTTGGCCTAAAGAGGGGAGACTCGACATGCTTCGTTCGACACAAGGAGTTCGGCTCGGCATGCCTTGTCCGGCCTCCCTGGTTCGGCGTACAGTACATACACTACTTGGACCAAGTTATTCGGCCACCTGGCCCACCAGGGAAGTCCAACCCACTTTCGTCTATAAATAGAGAGGCAGGGGCACAGAAAACGGGATCAGATTTTAGAGAGCACTGGGGAGACTCTGCCACATTGAATCCTCATTCAAGACTTATTTCTTTTACCTTGCAATTGTATCCTAATACTTAAGAACGGATTGTATCTGTAATCAAGTATCAAGTGGAGAATAAAGATCAACTTCATAGTGGACGTAGGCCACTGCGCCGAACCACTATAAATTTGGTGTTCATACTTCCCGCATTTTAATTTATGTTTTCTTCTCTTTTTCAGTTTGTTTTCTTCATTATTCTCTTTACACAATCTTTCTAAGGGTGTTAGTGACCAATTTTGGTGCTAACAGGTAAAGTTATTTAATCTACCCTATTCTAAACAATACTGCGTCGGTTTATCTTGTTTAGGAGTTTAGAAACCCCTATCGGTGACACGGCGTCCCACACATCGACCATAATCTATAAACACTCAACCGATAAGTCAACACAGTATAAAAACAATTTTTTATATTGACTAACAAATATGCGCTCATATCTATTAATACACTCAAACTAATTCTTGAGTACTAATGACTCTATTTCTAATAAGTAATCCCCACCAGAGCTGAAGGTTATCCTTTGAATTCGAAAATGGTTTTCAAAGGTATGTATTTAATTTTCTGTATGAAATTTGATGGTTTTTTTATCTAGCCACTTGGATTTTGTTTTCTTTTTAAATCTAGGCCCCGTGGAGGTATTTTGCAGTTGTACCGAGCTAGCCGCGTAAAGGAGACGCTGGCAAAAATTTTCAAAATTTAGGGAGTTAGAAAATTATAGATAGTCGAAAGAATTCAATATTTAAAATGGAAGGTAAATTTAATTCAAATGAAACTGAAAATGCAAGTGAATATAAATGGACATGAAACCAAAGTGATGAAGTAGAAAATTAACGGGTTGTGGACCATTCTTCTTAACTAGTAATTTCGGGGACGAAATTCTTTTAAGGGGGGAGGAATGTGACGACCCGGAATTTCAAGATATTTGAAATTGAAATATTTAATTCATTTTAAATATTTGAAAGTTAGTTTAACTTGAATTTCAAATATTACTATTTATTCGGATAAGTAAATGATTGGATTTAACAATTGGAAAATTGGTTAAAATAGTGAATCTCAGTTTTATGCTTGTTAATTTTTTTTTAAAGGCTTATAAAATTTATAATGATGATACTGAGGATAGTAGAAGTGTAAAATTAAATTTATAAGTGTTTTGTTCTGTATGGTTTTGCGGGCTGTTAAAGTGGTATTAGAGCGAGGTTTCGATAATACTGCGTAAATTCACTATTATCGTGTATTTTTAGTGTATATAAAAATTCCAGGTCGTCACATTCCTCCACCCTTAAAAGAATTTCATCCTTGAAATTTCTAGTTAAGAAGAATGGTCCACAACCTGTTTATCATTTTTCCAAATCCAAATAGTTTTCACACATGTATATAGGTTAACAAAAAATAAAAAGGTAACGCATAGCCCCGAGCCTCATCAACCAGGAATGGCTAAAACATGCGAGGTGCATGCAAGGCTAAGTGGCTAGCAACCAATTAGGGTAAGGTCATCCCTATTTAGATGTCCATTTTATTCGGCTGTGGGATAATTGCTGATCCCAACCACGGAGTGATCTTATTCGGACTATCCAGTAAGGGGTAGCTTCGGTCTTGTGTAGTAGGGGATCAGGGTGGATCCTCGGTACGATGATCTAGACCATGTAAAGTGACCGGAGGTACCCCAGTAGTCCTACCATTGATGGAAATCCATTCTACCTACGTGCCCTTTACGGTTTTGATTGTAGAACCTAGTATTGCTGGAATTTAATAATGGTAACAATTTCGGCTATTTGAATAAGTATTTGTACTAAGACACCATTATAATATCAGAGGATTTTGATAAGAAATATTTTGGTTATCCTAAGGTAAAAACCCGACATGTTTATTTGTGGCGTGGTCTTACGAGATACCTTTGATTTCAAAGGATTTTGAAACTTTAATAACCCAATTGAGATTAACTCACTTAAATAAATATTTACTTTAAAATTCTAAAACAATTTAAAATAATAAAAATTTCTCTAAAACATTCTTTTAAAACCTCTAACTTAAACTTATTAATAATCAAGTTGAGTGTGTTTCTCATGCTGGTTTACCAGACTGACCCGGGCGTGGTTTTTTCCTATGTTCGAGTCCTTAAAAAAGTGTCATGACCCGATTTTTCGACGTCCGAAAATCGACGTCAATACGTCCACTGTATAAAATGGCGAACAACCGAATGCCGGAAAACAAGACCGCAAGAGAAAGAAGAAGGAGGTAGAAGAAGAAAATAGAAAACAATATCAGAATCTTACAAACGCAGCGGAATAATATATAATAGATAATAACTGATCTTTGCACAAAAAGAAATTATATCTGTTTTAAACATTACATCATCGGAGTACATCAAAATCAAAAAAATATAGTTATTTTTGTGTAAAGATTAGTTATTATCTATTATATATTATTCCGCTGCGTTTGTGAGATTCTGATATTTTTTTCTATTTTCTTCTTCTACCTTCTTCTTCTTTCCCTTACGGTCTTGTTTTTCGGCATTCATTGTTTGGCATTTAATACAGTGGATGTATTGTGTCGATTTTCGAACGTCGAAAAATCGAGTAGTGACATTTTGGTATCAGAGTTGCGCAGCAGAAGCGTGTGGGCCCATAACCCACAGGTCCCAGGATCGAAATCTGGCTCTGATGATTTGAAATGAGTTTAGGAAAATATAAGGAGAAGTTGAAATAAAGTATTAAATTGGAATTTTCGATTAAATAAGAATTTAAATCATTAATAAAGGTATGAGTATGGGATAAATGGATTTTGAAATAAATTTGGTTAAGTAAAGAAATTTATATTAAAATGGAGTTGGTTTGGAAATCGATTTGAAAACCGACTAAGTGTTGAAACTGTGATTAAAGGAGAATGAGATTGTCAAATTTATAAATAAGGTTTATAAATAAAGTGAAATATTTATCAGAGGATAATTTGGAAACATAAATTCAAGATGAGAATTTATAAGGAAAAGGTGATTGTTTAAAAATGAATAGTGATTTTTAGAAAGTAAGGAAAAGTAAATTTACGGGATTGGGACGTAAATTAAATTGGGATAAATCGAGAAGGATTTATTAACTAATTAAATGGACTATATTGGAAGAGAAAGTGTATTTCCTTGAAAAAGCTAAGTATGTTTTCAAAGCAGAGTTTAGTATGAGTTAAAAGTTTTTAAGTGGTTTTAAAAGAATGTTTTTTTAGAAATTTATTATTAAAGTGTTTAAATTTTTAAAGGTAAATATTTATTAAGATTAGTTATAATAGTAATTATTTTAAAGGTTAAATTGGTATTATGTTTTAAAGATAGTTATTAAATATTTATATTTTATAAAGTAGTTATTTTTTAAAGTAGTTTGGTTAAAAAACTATTTGAAATTTTTTATAGAATTTTATAACCTTTATTTTAAATAAAGCGTTTTAAGTAGTTTTTATTTTAAGTGTTTTAAAGTATATATTTTTGGATCAA
This sequence comes from Allium cepa, assembly GCA_030765085.1. Lineage (NCBI taxonomy): Eukaryota > Viridiplantae > Streptophyta > Magnoliopsida > Asparagales > Amaryllidaceae > Allium > Allium cepa. The sequence continues at coordinate 623,774,831 of CM060928.1, forward strand.
GTGATTTAAATTATTTTAAAATCTAAAGTATTAAGACTTGGTGATTTTCAGTAGAAATAAAACAATTGGGTGGAAATATATTTCGCGAGAGAAAAGTGATTTGGAAACTATTTTTCAAAGGGGTTGAAGTGTATAAAAATATCTCGTAAAGATATTTTGAAATAAATAATTTGGGAAATTATTAAGGCCTGATGGTTGTTGTGGATGTTATATGATAGTTAAATAACCGACTGCCAGTATTGGCCAATGCGCTGATCGTTTCGAAGAGACCGGGATCGAGATTAATTTCTCGAAAACCACTTCGATCTGGCTTGAAGGTTTTCGTGAGGAAGACAAGAGCTTGGATTCGATGATAGAGCAGTGAAGTGCAAGGGCTAATCGCTAATATTCCTGAGGGTGATTCCAAAATGGATGTATTAGTAGTGCCTTTGGTTTCGTTCGAATCCAGAACACTATGAATTTCAGCGCGTTTACTTACCGTACGAACTCACGATAACTCCTAACACTACGAAATTTGAAATCCGATAATAATACACTATTACGGATCCAATGGAACTAGTTTCATTAAATTCCGAGACTGTGCCTCGGGAGGCTATTTTAAATATTAAGTTAAACGATATATTTTGAAAACTGAACAAACCATCTTTAAATTCAATTTTAAAAGTTGTATTATCTTCAGTATTATCCATATAAATTTTATAAGCCTTTGAAATATTTTTAACAAGCTTAAAAACCAAGATTCAATATTTTACCCAATTTTCACTTATTAAATTCAATAATTGAATTGCCAAATAAATAATGATATTTGAAATTCAAGTTAAACTAACTTTAAATATTTAAAATCAATTAAATATTTCAATTTCAAATATCTAAAAATTTTGGGTTGTTACAAAAGAAAAGAGAGAATGGAAGAGGGTAAAAGGGAGAAAGAAGTGATAAGTGGATACGAAAAAAAATGAAAAGGAGAGTGTGTATTTATAGAATTTCGAAAAGTGGCAAATTTCAACACTTACCTCTTAACCAATTTATAAAACTACGATTACAAATGTCTTCTTCCATACATCTACCCATGTGCCAAAGTACATGCAATCATATCTCAAAAGGAAGCACACAAATCCATGTGCTAATTAGTACTTTAGCACTTAGAATAAGAAAGAAAAGTTCCTTGCTTTATTTAGACAAAAGGTAAAAGTCACATCACTTAATTAACTTTTTTAATTATACTTGGTTTTAGCAAATTGTTTTTACATTATTAAATTGCTTATTATATATAAGTATATTTTGCAAAAGTGTGCGTATGTGTGCAACAACGTTGCAACAACTTTCATTCGACAAAAAGTTGAAAATCCAAAAAACGATTTTCGATCATATTTTAAATTTTCATCGAACTATTTATTTTTGTAAGCAAACTTTCAAAATGAGTTTACTATCATTATTGAATGATAAAAATGAGTTATTTAAGCTTTTAAAATCAATTATTTTAATATTCAAAAGTAATTAAATATTCTCAATCAAAGCGATAAAACTCAGAGCTATTACATTCTTCCACTGTTAAAAGAATTTCGACCTCAAAATTTCATCCCAACTAAATAACTCAGAACAAGCCATGTTAATTCTTAACATTTCCCAAAATGTTAAATGACTAACAAACAAACTTAGAGTTCATCGAGGTATACAACTTTCTCACCACACAAGGATGATAAACAATCTACCGAGCATACCTCATGCTCAATAGCCATAGGTTATTACTCAATCGATTATTCATGCTACCATATGACAAATCGAAGAGTCATTTACCCAACTCTTTATAAACCATAAAACATTAAAGGCAAATATACTTAAGCCTGTACAATGTGCATGAATCATCTGTACGCAACTTCTAACCTGATCACTTGCTCGGATACATAAATCTCTTATTTAAAGTAGTATATATCACTTAGCTTCTTCATTGCGGAACTCTGATCTGGTTCCTTTAATCTAATACTTATGTTTTCCTTAAATAGTCCTAAAATATGATAGAAAACATTCATATTATCTAAGAATCCATCTCAGGTACTCGAATACAAGAATCGAGTGAATATGCCTAGTTCGGACAAGTGTATGGCACCTATAAATCATGTACCTGAACCATGGATCAAGAAATGTCATGCAAATAAATGGCCCAAGTCCAACATACAATCTTATACCTTTAGGATACTGAACCTATTTACTCTTCCTATATCAATTCTTTTTACTTCCTAAATTTGTTAATGAAAATATTCCATAAAACATACTTAAGTTTAAACTTGTATAATACCCTACTATATATTGAGAGTATATTCAATTATCTGGTTACATCTTTTATCTTTTATTAAATTCAAATGCAGGCCCAAAATAAATCCGGGTCTTAAAACTGAGTCAACCTCTTTGGCATTTTTACCCATCTAGTCTAGTAAGTAGCTAAGAAGAGTAGAATGCTGGTATCCGAACTCATTTTTATAGTATGCTTTTCCTTAGATACCTCTAGGGTAAATGTGTTTATTAGTTGGCCTAATAACATCAAATAGTTTATACAACTTAGATGTTAAAACAAGATACGCGGTTTTAATAAAACAAAGTTTATTAAAATCTTCTTATTAAATTTAACCCGTGTAAAAACCTATGTTAAATTATTTCTTCTCTAACCAAGAGTGACGTAAATCTAATTTAAAATTTTCATTTATCAAAACATTCTTTTATCAAAATACCTTTTTTTTTGACTCCATTTTCTTTAAAGAACTTAAGGATTAAATACATGGTTTATATTTCAAAACCTTTTTGAAATGATACTATATTTTTTAATCCGTAGAAAAATCACCCCTAATTTTAAGTAACATTATTCAAGAGATTAAAGTAGATAAATTAAATAGAAAAATGTAAATATTAGAGCGATAAGGGGATTGAGATTCGAAAATTTATTAGAGGTCGTGCTAAACTAAATACAAATTTAAAAGAATGAGTTTATGGAATTAGTTTTATAAGTTAATTAATAAGAGAATAAGGCAAGGGTACTATGGGAAATAGTCATCCACCATAACCCTTAACCCCTGAACCCTTATTCCAATTTTAATTTCACAAGTTCATAGTTCTAAAATATAAGCCAAAGAGCTCAAGCCGGCTTAACCTAGGGAAAAAAGAGGAGAAAATCAATTAAAAGCTAAGGAATCAAGCAAAGAGAATTAAGCAAGATCAAATCTCAAATTCCTTATCCAAAGCAAGGTGAATAATAATCAAAACCATCTCATTTTCGTTTTTAAAGAGCATTTGATTTTGGGTTTTAAGTTTAAAACCTTTATGATGATTCCAATGATGATATGCTTGGATTACATGATATGCTTGATTCAAACCAGTATGTTTAATAAATGTTTTATTTGATTTTACGGCTAAAATCATATATATTGGGTTTTGAATGCCATGAGGATTTAATATGTTATGTAAAACATTATTTTGGAGATGGGTTTATATTTTCTTAATTTTCTAAGCTATGGATAATTTATCATGAATTTTTGAAGGAAGAAATAAATAATTGGGTTTAAATTTATTTCGGTTATTATATAAAAGATTTTGGATTTGAAATTTATATTTGTTAGATAAGATATTAAAAGTGAATTATGACGATTTTTGGGGATTTTTCCTAAGTGAGTTACTATGGAAATTAAATTAACTAAGTTGGAGGACTTGATTGTCTTAATTGTTTGTTGAAGGGAGGGGCTACTTTGTTAACTATTTTTAATTAATTCCTGATGAATACGGTAGTTTTCAGAAAAAAATTGGTAAATTTATGGCAACTAATTATATTTTTACAAATAGGCAAGTTAGTTGAAAAGCGTTTACTTAAAAAGGCAACAAAATAGTTTTGCACAAATTTACTGCTTTGCCACTTCCAGCTACAACATTTTGACCCCATACCTCCGTCCCCAACCAAGTCGAAACCAATAAATATGGTATTAATGCTTTGGTACATAGTGGATTGGAGAAACGCGACAAGTATAGAGTCGAAACCATGCTTTTGAAGGGGTCGAGGCCATTTTAAATAGCTTTCGAAAGCCTTTGTTTTGCTTTCAAAAGAGATGCCGATTGCCTTGCTTTTAAAAGGATGCTTTCGAAAAAGGGCCGAGTCACTTATATATATATAGCTTTCGAAGGGGTTACCACCTTTTTTTTAAAGGAGAGCTTTCGAATGAGTTTTCATATATTATGTTTTAAAGAGAAGCTTTGGAAAGGGTAGTTTTAGGCCAAGTCGAAACTTTGCTTCCCTCTTCATAACTTTCAAATAGGTTAAATTTTTCAATGAGTTCGAAAGGCAAAATTTTGTTTTATAAATATAACAATCCCCTTCCTAGTGCTTTCGGAAGGGATCCAATGGCCATTTAACCTAAATATTTCGAAAACAATGGCTTCGAAAGGTGATTCGAAGCTATCCTTCCAATTGTTTTCCTTAAAGACTAAAGCTTTCGAAAGGATGGTTCTGAAGCCTTTTGATTTCCTCAAATTCTTTTGTTTGGAGGTTAATGGTTTCGAAAGGGTTACTTTCACTTATGTTCACGTTGACCCAAAAGTTATATTTAATATTAAACACAATGGTTTCGAAAGAGGTACTTTCAAATAGTTTCGAAGCTATGCTTCTATAAGTTGGAAAGATATGCTTTAATATTTTCGAAAGGAAGGTTTTAATGCTTTTGAAGAAGGTATTTTAAGTGTTTAAAAAGACATATGTTTAAGTGTTTTGAAAAGAAGGTTTGAATGCTTTCGAAAGATATATTCTAATGGTTTCAAAAGTAAAGATCTATAGTTTCAAAAGCCTTATTTTTCAAAACAAAGAACCCAATCTCATTTTTAAAGGAAAACCCATAACAATATAAAAGGGTTTTGAAATGGTTTTTAATTTTGATGTTTTTGAGGAAGCTTTCCTTGATAAAAATTATTGGTTAAAGGTATTAACCATGTTTCATGTGGAAATGATTTCAAGAATATTAAACCATAAATGATGGTATTGTTATGTTATTGTATGTGCTTCTTCTATAAACATATTCATTATATAATGGACCAATAACAGTATTTTAGGGAGTAAGGGAAGAAAAACCTGCTAGGTTTATCCAGTAGTGAATATAAATTGAGTTAACTTCTGAATGAGTATAGTTGCATCTAGGAGGTCAGGTAGACCATAACATAGGATGCCCAAAGATTGATTAAAAAAATGTCAGTTTAGACAGGTTCATAGTAAATCCATGAGAACTATGTTTGGAGAGAGTTATTGGCAGGGGCCAATAAGTTTTTAGTGATCCAATGAAAATTATATCCGGATAAAGTTATTGATAGAGATCAATAGGTTCATAGTCAATCCATGAAAACTATTATATAAGGGAAGTTATTGGAGATGCCAATAGGTTCAGAGAGAACCCATGAATTACTGAAGATAATGGTAGGGGCCAATAGGTTCTAAATGATCCTATGAAAACTATGAAATCAGGCAAATTGTCCATAAGCTTTGAACAAGTTATTAGTCAGCTCTTGAAAACTAATAGGTTAATAGTGACCCTAGAAACTATAATTGAGATTGATAGTCACATGAATGGGATGGGAAATCCAGGATATTTTGCTTATTTGCATATCATCATGATATTTTAAATTGCTATGTTTTTAACCATCGTGGATGCACAAGCACGGTATATGGTTATTATAGATTTTTGGGTAAGACGCAAGTGAGGGAAAACCCGTTCCGCTAAGCGGCATGGTTTCATTAAATATTTAAATGGTTCGAGATGGTAGGTTATTATTCATATTCATACCAAGCTCTTTGTCTGACTCGAAGTTTATGTTTTCCCCTCAAACTCTCGAGTGCTCAATTGATTTTGAGTAGAGTGAGAGTTGATGTTTTCAAGTTCTCCTTTAGATGAATAAGCGTCCAGAAACATGCAAAAGGCAAGCTAGCTACTAGGAGTTCTTTTCTATTTGATTCTGCCGTGTTTTGGTTGTAAAGGAAAATTTGTTTAACTGCATATGTTTAGACTCTGATCATCTAAGAGAGCATCTTCATATGTCACTCTTGGCATATTTTGTAATAATTATATTTTCTCTGAACGTGGTTCTCGAACTTGGGATTATGTAATAAATTTTAAATATGATTGAAATGGAATGATAAATTTGTTTGATGGTTTTAAAAAAAATTCATATCTTTGATTTCTGTTATATCTATCTGATATTACCACATTTGGTCACCGAGAATTAATAAGTATGGATGACTACAACATCCGTAGCCATTAGTTTTAGGCCTCTAAGTGGGGATGTCACAAGTTGGTATCAGAGAATAGGTTTATGAAAACTTAAAATAAATTTCGAACTTAAAATGATTTTTCGAAACATAATCCAATGAATCAAAAAATAAGATCGGGTTTGGGTTAACGTTATAGTAATGTACTTGTACTTGATATATATATATATATATATAAGTATGTATTCCTCTCTCTCTCTTTTAGATTGTTCTTCTGTATCGTATTAAGGCTCATATACAGATTACGAGAAAGGAAGATATGGAGGTAGGAAACAAAAATGGAAGTCTCGATATAAAGGAAGAACTATAACAAATGGAAATGCTCGACCTAATAGGAGAATCTAGAGGCGACGGGCGAATGCTAATCAAAATGCAGATGCCAATGTAGGTGCTGGAAATCCGCCAGTGGATACGGGGATGATATATCAACTCTTTTTCAATCTGGGCAAGCAGGAGCTGCCGCAGGTGTTGCTGGGGGTAATGCTGGGAATGTTGGAGGAGCTAATCTCGTGGCCCTAGTTGGCAAAAACTATGCTAAGATGAGCAGCGATTATACCAGTCTTAGTGGGAAGTCATTTTGGGAACAGAGGATGCTATAGAAGTTGAGAACTGGCTTTTGCATTGTGAAAGGATCTTATCTGACTTGGGATTAAATGATGAGAAAAAAGAGGCTTGCTTCTAGGCAGTTGCAGGGAGCAGTGCTTCATTGGTGGAAATAGTGTCACTATCGGAGTTCCCGATAATGAGTTGACTTGGGTAGAATTTCGAAGGAAGTTGGTGGAGAGGTTTTTTTCTGAAGTTACCAAGTCAACATTATTGAGGAAGTTTATGGATTTAGTGCAAGGTGAGATGTCGGTGATTGAGTATGCCACAAATTTTGATGAGTTATCCAGATATGGACATGCTACCATTCACACTGTCATCAAGAGGAATGAGAGGTTTATTCGGGGATTGAGACCCAAGATTGCTAAGGAGACCCTGCCGCATCTTTGTGATCCTTTTAATGTTGTTATAGAAATGGCAATTCGACATAAGGAGATGCTTGCTACTTATGGAAAGGAGAAACATGTTGAAACCTAGAGTTCTCTTAGTAGGAGGAGGAAGTTCTTTAAGAAGAAGAGAACCAAGAAGGGAGAAGCTGCCAAGAAGGAAAAGGCTAACGTGGTTTGCTTTAAGTACGTTAAGAAAGGTCATTATGCTCATGAATGCCGAACTGGCAAAGGGAAGAAGGCTGTAGACAAGAAGGGTGCGAAGTGCTTTAACTGTGACCAGATTGAGCATTATAAGAATCAGCGTCCAGAACCAGTCAGGGTGAACGAGGGAAAAGTCTTTGTTGTTGGACCATCGTCTGCTAGGTCAACTGTTGCTGAGAAAGGAAAGACTGTGATGGAAGGTAAGATTTTGATTCAAAGTACACCAATTACGGTACTATTTGAAACCGGTGCATCACATTTATTTATATTTCAGTGTTTGGTTGATAGGTTATGTTTAGAACCCATGTACCATGTTACTTCCTTAAAGGTTGCGAATCCGATAGTAGGGTATGCACTCTGGAAATGAGATGTGTCCAGTTAGAACTTGATTTATTAGGTCATAAGTTTACATGCAGCCTGTATGATTTTGATTTCGTAGATTTTGAAATCTTTTAGGTATGGATTGGTTGGGTAGATATGAGGCTCGGATTTTTGGCCAGAATAAGGAAATATCACTGAGACACCTTGATGGACATAACTGAATTATATTCTCAATGGAGGATTCTGACCGGAGTGCTTGTACTCTGTTGAATGCTATGGAAGTAGAAGAAGAGTTAAGTCAGTTTCGAGCAGCAAGAGAATTTGCAAATGTCTTTGAGTCGGTTATGGGATTACCACTGAAATGAGCCATTGAATTTCGGATAGATCATATGCCAGGAGCAGAACCAGTAAGTAGACCACCCAGCAGGATGACACTGACCGATACGAAGGAAGTAAAGGTACAACTAGTGGATCTAGAGGGGAGAAATTTTATTAGACTAAGCAGTTCGCCTTGGGGTGCAGCCGCGGTGTTCGTGAAGAAACCAGATGGGCCGTTATAGCTGTGCATTGACTATCGCAAGTTGAAAAAGAAGACGATTAAGAATAAATATCCTTTGCCGATAATCGACGATCTATTTAATCAATTACATAGAGCCAGAGTATTTTTCCAATTGGACTTGGCGACGGTGTTCCACTAGTTAAGAGTGGCAGAGGACAGTATTACATTGACAGCATTTTGGACTAAGCATGGTTCGTACGAGTGGTTAGTAATGCCATTCGGGTTAACGAATCACCAACTTTCTACATGGATTTGATGAACCGAGTTTTCCAAGAGTACTTGGATAGGTTCGTATGGTATTCATAGACGACATTTTAGTATACTTTAAAGATGAAAGAGAGCATGAAGATCGTCGTAGAGTAGTGCTTGAGATGTTGAGGCAACATCGGCTAAAAGCGAAGATTTTCAAATGTCATTACTAGAAGAAAGAGGTTTAGTTTCTTGATCACGTGCTTTCAGAGAAGGGTTTGCCAGTCGATCTAGATAAGATCGAAGCTGTTAATAACTAGAAGAGACCAGAGATGGTGATTGAGATTAGAAGTTTTCTTGGACTTGCTGGTTATTACTGAGATTTAGTAAGGATTTCTTACGGATAACAGCGCCTTTGACTAAGTTAACCAGGAAGGACATGAAGTTTACTTGATCTGAAAAATGCAAGGAAGCATTCCTTAAGTTAAATCATTTGTTGACAAATGCACCAGTATTATGGTTCTGGATGGAAACCAAGGGTTGGTGGTGTATACCGATGCATGTGGAATTAGATTAGGGGCTGTGTTAATGCAAAAGGGTAAAGTCATTGCCTACGCTTCATAACAGCTTAGACCGCATGAGGTGAGATATCCTACTCATGATCTAGAGTTGGCTGTGGTGATCTTTGCATTGAAGATATCGAGACATTATTTCTTAGGGAGAGATTTGAGTTATACATATATCATAAGTCCTTAAGATATTTATTCTCTCAGAAGGAGTTGAATATGAGGCAACAGAGGTATCTGGAGTTTTTAGCAGCTTATAATTTTGGTATAGAGTATACACCTAAAAAAGGAAATAAAATAGTAGATGCTCTTAGTAGGAAACATCAGAATGTGATGTTTACTATGTTGGAAAAATAGAAAGATTTAGAAGCTTTGACTACTTGTAGTGTGCATTTAAGATCGACTGCTAGTTAGTTAGAGCATGACTATGCTGTCCTATTTAGAAGTTCGACCTGTATTGATCGAAGGGATTGCTTCTAAACAGAAAGAGGACCCATTATTAGCCAAGATGGTTAGAAGGCTTGAGGTTGGATCAGAGATCGATGATCTAAAGGATTTTAGTCTTGACCAAAGGGGATGGTTGAGAAAGAAGGGACGATTGTGTGTTCTGAATGTTGAGGACTTAAGGAAAGAAGTTTCGAGAGAATATCATTGATCTAAATCTACGATTTATCCTGAAGGAACCAAGATGTATCAAGATATGAAGAGGAGCTTCTATTGGGGAGATATGAAGAGGGATGTTAGCTTATGGGTTAGGTAGTGTGCGAAGTGTCAACAAGTGAATGCGGAACATCAAAATCTGAGTGGATTGCTTCAACCTTTGGAGATACCAGTTTGGAAATGGGATTTAATATCCATGGCTTTTATAGGTAGGTTGCCAAGGTCGAATAAAGGAAATGGAAGTATATGGGTCATAATGGACAGATTGACCAAGAGTGCCTATTTCTTTCCCGTTAAGCCAACTAGGATGGCACCTATTTTAACTATGTTGTTCATGAAAATCATAGTTAGACTGCATGGAATTCTTAGTAGTATAGTCAATGATAGAGATGCTTTGTTTAATAACAAATTATGGAAGAGTCTATAGGAGGTGTTGGGTGCCAAGCTCAAGATGAGTACTGTGTAACACCCTCAGACGGATGGGCAGATGGAGAGAGTCAATAAGGTACTCGAGGATTTGTTAAGAGCTTATGTATTGGACTTTGGTGGATCTTGGGAAGTTCACCTACACTTGGTTGAGTTTTCCTGTAATAACAGTTATCAGACTAGTATAGAATGGCGCCTTTTGAAGCTTTATGTGAAAGGCCATGCAAATCACCAGCATGTTGGTTAGAAATTGGAGACGAATTAGTCTTGGGTCTGTATCTGGTTAGAGAGGCGACGGAGAAGATTGAGTTGATCCGAGAAAGGATGAAGGAAGCTCAGTCTAGACAGAAAAGTTATGTAGATAAGAGGCGTATAGATCTAGAATTCTCAGTTGGAGATAGAGTCTTCATTAAGTTATCGTCAATGAAGGGTGTGGTACGATTCGGAAAGTCAGGGAAACTGGCACCGAGATATGTTGGTCCATTCCTAATTATAGAGAGGATCAGAAAGCTCGCGTACAGAGTAGAGTTGTCGAGCAGTATGGCAGGTGTCCATAATGTGTTCATATATATCATCTTCATAAGTATGTGCATGATCCATAGACTACTATTCCATTGACAAAGTTGGAAGATTTGATAGTGGAACTGAGACTTTTGTTAGACAACCGGTTCGGGTTGTAGCGAGAGATGAGAAGACGTTGAGAAATAAGATAGTCAAGTTGGTGAAAGTTCAGTGGAGCGATAACGAGAAGGACTGTACTTGGAAGATAGAAGACAGGATTAGAGATACTTATCCTGATCTTCTATGAGGGTATGTTCTATATTTTCTTTATATAGACCATTGCTAATCAAGTAGGCTAGTATGGTAGTTAGGAGATGTTACAAATGATTGATATGCTTAGTATTTAGTCCTTACTGAATTTTAAGGACGAAATTCTATAAAGCGGGTAGCCTAAAACACCCCTAATTTTAAATAACATTATTCAAGAGATTTAATTAGATAGATTAAATATAATAATAATTTAAATGTTAGAGTGATAAGCTGATTGATATTTGAATTTTTTTTAGAGGCCCTGCTTAACTAAGTACAAATTTAAAAGAATTAGTTTATGAAAATGGTTTTATAAATTAACTAATAAGAGAATAAGGAAAGGGTATTATGGGGAATAGCCATCCACCATATCCCTTAACCTCTAAACTCTTATTTCCATTTTCGTTTCACAAGTTCATAATTCTAAAACATAAACCAAAGAGCTCAAGTCGGCTATAACCTAGGGGAAAAAAGAGGAGAAAAATCAATTAAAAGCAAAGGAATAAAATAAGGAGAATTAAGTAAGATCAAATCTCAAGTTCCTTATCCAAAGCAAGGTGAATAATAATCAAAACCATCTCATTTTCATTTTTAAAGAGCATTTAATTTCAGGTTTTAAGTTTAAAACCTTTATTATGATTTTAATGATGATATGCTTAGATTACATGATATGTTTGATTCAAACTAGTATGTTTAATAAATGTTTTATTCAATTTTAAGGATAAAATCGTATATGTTGGGTTTCGAATGCCATGAGGATTTTCCAAGCTATAGATAATTTATTATGAATTTTTGAAGGAAGAAATAAATAATTGGGTTTAAATTTTTTCAGCTATTATATAAAGGATTTTGGATTTGAAATTTATATATGTTAGATAAGATATTAAAAGTGAATTATGGTGATTTTCGGGATTTTTCCTAAGTGAGTTACTATGGAAATTAAATTAACTAAGTTGGAGGACTTAAATATTTTAATTGTTTTGTTATAGGGAATGACTTCTTTGTTAATTATTTTCAATTAATTTTGGATGAATTCGGCATTCTATGTAAAATATTTTGGCAAAGTTTATGGCAACCAATAATATTTTTAAAAATAGGCAAATTATTTGAAAAGCATTTACTCAAAAAGGCAACAAAACATTTTTGCAAGATTTGCTGCTTCGCTACTTCCAGTTGCAACCTTTCAACCCCATACCTCTATCCCCAACCAAGTGGAAACCAATACACATGGTACCAATGCTTTGGTACGTAGTGGATTTGAGAAAGGCGATATGTATAGTGTTCAAACCATGCTTTAGAAGGGGTCGAAGCCATTTTAAATAGCTTTTAAAGGCCTTTGTTTTGCTTTCAAAAGAGATGCTGCTTGCCTTGCTTTTGAAAGGATGCTTTCGAAAGGGCTGAATCACTTATACATATATATATTGCTTTCGAAGGGGTTGCCGCCTTTTTGTTTTAAAGGGTAGCTTTTGAATGAGTTGTCGTATATTATCTTTTAAAGAGAAGCTTTCGAAAGGGTGGTTTTGGCCAAGTCGAAACCTCGCTGTCCTCTTCATACCTTTCAAATAGATTGAAGTTTTCAATGAGTTTGAAAGGCAAGCTTTTGTTTTTTAAATATAACAAGCCCCTTCCCAATGCTTTCGAAAGGGCTCCAGTAGCCATTTAAACTAAAGGTTTCGAAGCAATAGCTTCGAAACGTGATTCAAGCTATTCTTCTATTTGTTTTCCTTAAAGGCTAAAGCTTTCGAAAGGATGGTTCTAAAGCCATCTGTTTCCCTCAAATTATTTTGTTTGAAGGTTAATTATTTCAAAAGGGTTACTTTTTCTTATGTTCATGTTGATCCAAAAGATATATTTAAGATTAAACCCAATGGTTTTGAAAGAGGTACTTTCAAATGGTTTCGAAGCTATGCTTCTATAAGTTGGAAAGATATGCTTTAATACTTTCGAAAGGAAGATTTTGATGCTTTTGAAGTAGGTATTTTTAGTGTTTCAAAAGGCATATGTTTAGGTGTTTTTAAAAGAAGGTTTGAATGCTTTCGAAAGATATATTCTAATGGTTTCTAAAGTAATGGTCTAAGGTTTCGAAAGCCCTAGTTTTCAAAACAAAGAATCCAATCTCATTTTTAAAGGAAAACCCATGAAAATATAAAAGAGCTTTGAAATGGTTTTTAATTTCGAAGTTTTTGAAGATGCTTTCCTTGATAAAAATAATGGGTTAATGGTATTAACCATGTTTCATATGGAAATGATTCAAAGATATTAAACCATAAATATTGGTACCATTATGTTATTGTATGGGCTTCTTCAATAAACATATACACTATATAATAGATCCATACCAATATTTTGGAGAGTAAGGGAAGAATAACTAGCTAGGTTGACCCAGTAGTAAATATAAATTGAGTTAACTCCTAAACGAGCAGAGTTACATCCAAGATGTCAGGTAGACTAGAACATAGGATGCCCAAACACTGATCAAGAAGTTGTCAGTTTAGACGGGTTCATAGTAAATCCATGAAAACTACATTTGGAGAGAGTTATTGGCAGGGGCCAATTGGTTCATAGCGATCCCATGAAAACTATATCTGATAAAGTTATTAATAGAGATCAATAGGTTCATAGTCAATCCATGAAAACTATGATATAAGGAAAGTTATTGGATACACCAATAGGTTCAAAGAGAACCCATGGATTACTAAATTTATTGGCAGGGGCCAATAGGTTCTTAGTAATCCCATGAAAACTATGAAACTAGACAGATTGTCCATAAGCTTTGAACAAGTTATTAGTTAGCCCATGAAAACTAATAGGTTAATAGCGATCCTAAAAACTATAACTGAGACAAATAGTCAAATGAATGGGGATGGAAAATCCAGGATATTTTTCTTGTTTGCATATCATCACGATATTTTGAAGTGCTATGTTTTTAACCATTATGGATGAGGAGCATAGTATATGGTTATTATAGATTTTAAGATACTAGTGAGGGAAAACTCATTCCGCTAAGCGGCATGGTCTCATTAGATATCTAAATGGTTCGAGATGGTAGGTTATTATTCATACCAAGCTTTTTGTCTGACTCGAAGTTTATGTTTTCCCCTCAAACTCTCAGGTGCTCAATTGATTTTGAGTAGATTGAGAGTTGATGTTTTCAGGTTCTCCTTTAGACGAATAAGCTTCCAGAGACATGCAAAAGGCAAGCTAACTACTAGGAGTTCTTTTCTATTTGATTCCGATGTGTTTTGGTTATAAAGGCAAAATTGTTTAATTGCATATGTTTAAACTCTGATCATCCAAGAGAGCATCTTCATATGTCGCTCTTGGCGTATTTTGTAATAATTATATTTTCTCTAAACGTGGTTCTCGAACTTAGGATTATGTAATGAATTTGGAATATGATTGAAATAGAATGAGAAATTTGTTGATTAGTTTAAAAAAAATTCATATCCATATGTTTTTGCTATATCAATGTGTCTAACATTACCACATTTGGTCATTGAGAATTAATAACTATGGATGACTACACCATCCGTAGCCGTTAGTTTTGGGCCTCCTAGTGGGGGATGTTACACATATAGGCCCAGTAACATAAAAATGATACCAAAGAACTAGGTTCTACCATATAGTATCATATATTCTCTTACTGAGAAGGGTAATATTTAAGAGAAGTGCTTACCGTCCGAACATCTCTTGCCCATTTTTAGTCAATTTCGAGCCACTCAAACTAGTTAACATAAAAATACTTCTTCTTTTTTGAATCCCATTTTGAAACAATAATATACAACCTATTTGGATTTGTTCGGATTTGAACTCGTTTCGGTCGTACAAGACACCGTTCTCCTAAGCAAACACTCGATTGTCACTCAGAAGATTATTCAAATCATCACACAACTAATAGAGATGTTTTCCTCGAACTATCTAAATAAAATGTAGCTTACTGAAAAATTTCTTTGAAATATTTATTCTTAAAAATATTTTCAAGATTAGTTTTCTCAAAAATCATTTGAATCCTTTTTCAAAGACATCGAGATTTAAATTCCTAAAAATCCTCTTTATTTTATAAGACATATCATATAAATCAAATTAATATAAAATTATCTTTATATAATAACTTCCTTTATTATAGTAACCCTTTGAAAAATATAAACTTGTTAAACCTACGTTATTAATAAATGCCTTATAATCAAATCAATAAACTGAATTCACAAGGTAATTGTATTTAATTCAACCAAACAACGAATGCTTATAAACTGACCAAGCATAAGTAATTAAATAAAAGTCAATGCTCCTAAACTGGACGAGCATGACTAATCAAACAATAAATGATAATAATTGCATATTATCATTTCCTAACAAATAATCACATCATAAATAACTATGCCTATTTTTGAAAATTATTCTTGTATATATAAAATGTAAAATCCAGGTAAAATTATTTCATTTACCAACTTTAACATAATATAAAACATTTCTTACAGTACTAACAAACACACACACTTATATATAATACACTCAAAATCATTCTAGGTTGTCATTTACCCTATCCCCAATGAGTTTACCACACCAAAGCCAAGGCTCTCACTTAACCTTTAGCTCTGATACCACTATTACGATCTGCCTTTTCGACCCTCAAAACTTGATGCTAATACATCCATAGTATTCGCGTGCCGTGCATCCGAGTGCTAGATAGGCAGATTGTTCGAGTGAAAGAAAAGAAAAGACAGAATAGAATCTCACATCGTGATGAGTATTATATAATTTCCAAATGATCTTTATAAAAGAAAACTTTAATATTCGTACAACAATCAGATTCTAAATTATCATCAGCCTGGAGAGTTATAAAAGCCTATCCTTACTACTATTGATTAATACAAAACAAGAGAGGTAGTGGAAAATAAAATATGTAAATGGACTTGGAAGCATCCAGCCCGTCTCCTAAAGCTCCAAAGCATCATAACTAAATATGGAAAAGCACTCGATCTGACCCCGAGCATTATAAGAAAATAACGTTCGGATCGGTTTGGTGAACCAGCGTGAGAAACTCAAATCATTTGTATTTCTTTTATTTGTATAGACCTGTACAGTTAAAGAGTTTAGCGGTTCCATAGCGGTGGAGGTGCCAAAAGTTACGCGGGGATAAAACGAGAATATAACGAAGGTGCAAAGTCTTCATTAGATTTAAAAACAAATGTTTAAAGTTAATTTATTATAATTCTCGCATCATTTATATAGGAAAAATAAATATTATTTAATCTTATAAATTTATGCAGTCCATATTTGGTGACTATAATAGGTTTCTAACTCACTGAGCACTTATGCCTTAAAATTAAGTCTTTACCTTAAGTTTATTAATTAATTTCAAAAGAAAACTAGTCAAATCAACCTTTGTATATTAATTTTGCTAAAGCGGGTGGTAGATAGCCTTGATTTAGTGGGTGTGGTGGAAAATAGCACGGCTTGAAGTGGATCTACTATTTACTAGCTCTATATTGAAAAGCATAGCGGTCAAAGAACGATATGCGCTATAGTAGGTATTTTGCAAGGATTTAGGGGGCTTTGACTATAGTATAGACTAAGGTAGTTTCATTTACTACCTGGGTATCTTCGAAAGAAATTGAGGAAAAGCATTTAGCCTTCTTTGATTCTTTATGCTTATGATTAATAAAGGATTCAACATGTGGTTCATTTCCTTTGGAAATGCCAAAAGCTAATGTTTGCCCTATATCCTGGATCTCCACGTAAGTTTTGTAAAGAACTTCAATAGCCTTCACAGTGGTCTTGTCCTTTGCTTATGTCGGGGTTAGGAGGCCTTTGGTTTCATTCATTATCTTAGAAAGCTATTTTCCTTATGCTTTATAATCCTCAATAAATTTGGCCTTTTCATCATTCGTAACTTCAAGGCTATTTAGCTAAATCTCCCTAGCCTTAGATTCTTTTGTCACTTTATCAAAAGCAGCTTTAGCTTCCTCGGCCTCCCTCTCTAGGGTTTCATGCTACTACCAAAGGGTAGCAAGATCCTCTTTAGTCCTTTTAATTTCTTTTGTAGTTCTATGGAAACCCTCGTATCGATGTATATATAAATATATAATTAATAAACTAAAAACACATATATTAACAAGCAAAGTTTAGAATACAACATACCTTGATGCTTTCTAGGCTAAACTCTAAAACTTCTCAAAATCATTGGAAAAGTTAGGTATCTCAACCCTAACCTCAGAAATAACCATAGAAATATGAGGCTCAAAAGCCTATCTGGCTACAATAAGAGCCCAACCTCCTTTTGTCAAAAGTCGAAGAGGATTGGCAGAATGAATAAAGGAACTTTCAGTTGATTTGGAGGAGCAGTAAGTGGCTCGGATGATTTATGCTTAGCAACATCCTTTTTCTTCCCTTTTTGTTAAGTTTATAACTTTTCAAATGGAGGGGGTCATTTTTGACTTAAGGACTTTACAACTTTAGATTCATCGTCTGATAATAGAAGAGAACCAGTTGACTTGAATTGATCCATACCCATATGCAAACAAAGAAACTAAATAAAGATGTCATAACCTTAAATTGATGTAAAATAGGAAGACAAATTAATTCTAAAATGCAAAATTTGTAGGGCAAAATAATTAAATATGAGGTGTAACCTCATTGCAAGTAAACTGAAGAAGAAGACTAGGAGTTTCAAGGGTATTCAAATCTTCCCCTTTCTTCTTGGAGCTCGACCTTTTGGTTGCTACTTTAGTGGTAGGCCGAAGGGACCTTGTTTGTGCATATCCTCAAAAGATAGAGGAGCATGGGGTTGCGTTCCTTTAAATTCTTAGTAGTTAAAACCTAGTGCCTCTCACATTGGGCATGGATAAAGGTGGAACTATGTTAATCTGAGTCTTGTATTCCTTCGATGGCATTGGTTTCTCAAATTTGTCTAAATGAAGAGAAAATATATACGTTAGAACTAACTATCCCAATCCTTAGGACGAAAATACATAGAGTTAAAATGAGACTCGCTAGCTTCCATAAATGAGGTAATTAACCGAGGGTTGTAGCTCAAATGTAAAACCACTTTTCGAACTTTATTTTACTAGTGGGTCTCTTAAGCTTTTACTTCTTTCTGATCTAAAAAATGTAGGCCAAGATCGTAGAAGCGGACTTCGACTTTCCAAGACCCGCAAGGTAACAAATCTCTTCCCTAGAAATATCTTCGTAACCATACTAGAGATACATGATTTTCAAGGCTAAAAGGGTTTATATGAAACAGAGCGAGTTGAAATGGATTGTAATAATTAAGTAAGTCGATAAAGAAAGGGGATATGGGAAGGGATACACCATTCGCTAAATAGTCTACAGTCCACTGGAAGAACCTGTACAGAGGAGCATCACAAGTATCATAAAGCATCGCTGCAATGGCCTTGAGTCCCACAACACCAAAATCAATTAGAATCCTATCGAGGACTGATTATATATTTAAAGGATAACTCAATTTGGTCAAGGAGGACCAAAAGTATCAACAGTCTAGCCGAAGTAAATAGTAAAAATCAAGCCCCGGTATTATAGTAAATAATCGCTAATCAAAGACGCCTGATTATTACTAAAAATTACAAATAGAACACCCCAAATTGAAGTTGGGTAAAGTTCATATCAATGAATCGAACAAAAATCCATTAAGTACCCTAATGTTCAGTAAAACTAGCTAAAAATAACTAATTGTAAATTAATTAATGCGAATACTTATTAATCAACAATATTCCAACAAAAGTGAGAAATCATAAATTTTAGTTGATTCATATTGCTCATCAAGCCTAAACTTCTCTAAATACAACACTACTATAAAACTGCTTCAAATATTATTAAAAATGATTGCAAAAATAGCATAATCCTAGTGAGGCTTTCGGGCTTGCATCGTGCCGAGAAATACGAGCTATTGGGTTTTTATAATATTACGGAGACTAATATAACAGACCTATCTAAGATATACTACACTTTCAGAATTTAAAGCGGAAGGAACAAAACATATAATAGTGAAAAATATCCATTTTAGAAGATATCCAAAATAACAGCTTTAGAAAAATCAGTACGTGGTCCAATACGAAATACAAAGAAAATATCACTTTAAGTCTTATACAAAAAATAAAATGTACTGATAAGATATATAAACACATGGAGAGTAAATATGATAAAAAGGAACTCCAAACATGAGCTTGCCTCTCGAAGTATCAAGAATGAGCCAATCAAATGCTGCCCCATCCACCTGAGGTGGGGAAAAGGAGGAAATAGTGATGTTTCAGACTAAAGTCTTGTGAATGAGTACAAGATTAATATATGGTAATCCGGTGCAGTTAATTTTAATTCGGCTCTGTGTGAAGGTAGCTTACAAGTGTCTGTGTATTCGTAGGGTCCTTTAATTTGAAGGTTTTGGTCCAACACATGCCTACATTACACATTATGTAGGTTACTACAAGGATGAAACTACATATCGAACTTTAATGTTTAATGATCAGCCATCGCTCCTAGAGCTACTCATCATGGAAATCTGCCACAAGGCTTCCGTGGAAATAAATTTCCACTACCTTCACCACCGCCAGGCTATTGGAAAACTAATTTTCCCTAACTACAACTACCCATAACGCCACTATTTGTCAAAGACGAGTCCTAAAATGTAAACTCATCGAAGTATCTTATCGCCTACAATCTGTGTCTTCCTCTGGACCATGGTCTACGCCTTTTATTGCACGCGCTGGGATCCAACATCTTGAACTTTACCATATTTCGTCAGTATTCGTGCATGTTAGGAAATCAAATCTACGGTTTCGATGACAACAACTATACAATGGAAATTGAATATGCATATATATTTATATCTACAGGTACTGTCTAGAATAACATCACTAGAAAGACAAGAACAAGGCTTAAAGAACATTACAAGAGACTACGAGTCGATAGGATCGATGGAGCAACAAGACAGATGCACAAAGTAAACATGCTCAGTTTTCAGACGTCTGGGTGCACTAGCCAGACGTCTAAAGAAATCCTCTGGAAACAAAACAGACAGGATCAGACGTCTGGTTGATGCACTCAGACGTCTGAAAGGCTACTATATACAAAAAAAATATAGCCAGACGTCTGAAACAAATACCAGACGTCTAATGCCGAACTTGGAATTTAAAATTCAAATTACAACTATTGCATTTGAAAAGACATCTTCACTTCTCTTCACTGCAACTCTTCATCACCATCAGAAGCAACTGTAGAGCACTTGTTAATGGATGCAACTACTCAAGGAATCTCTCTACCACTATATATAACATCAAGAATCAAATAGAAGAATTCACCTTACTTACTTGCACTCTTTACTTACATACTCTATTATCTCTAGCAATCTATACTTCTATTTCACTCTTCCATATATTCAAATCTCCTCAATCAATATTCTCTAGATACATATATTGGAAGCATTTGTACTTAATAGTCAATTTCCGTGTTATAGAACATATACTTGACAAGAACAAGCTATTGTAACCAAGCCTATTCCTCTAGGCGAAGTGAGGGTGTTTGATAGTCGAATTCCAAAGGGGAGCTTCGGGACTGGACGTAGGATGAGAGATCTGAACCAGTATAAAATTCTTGTGTGCTTATTCTATATTTACCTAGATTGATTTTATCTTAGTTGCACCATATATTTTGTCACATATACTTGCATATACACTACAAGATCCACCCTATTACTTACAATTGGTATCAGAGCAAGATTTGATCAAAGTACAGTAACACGTTTTTGAATCACTCTGATATGGCAAGTATTTTTCAAGAAGGACAATCCATAGCACGACCCCCACTTTTTAGTGGCTCTAACTATGCATATTGGTAAACACGTATGAGAATTTTTATGGAAGCTAACGGACTAGAAATTTTATCAGCCACTCAAAATAAATATGAAGCACCTACTACTGCTATGAACACATGGACCGATGCACAAAAAATGGTAGCTTCTAAGAATGCCAAAGCTATGAATATTCTATTTTGCTCACTAGATAAAAATGAATTTTCACGTGTCATGTTATGTAACACTGCATTTGATATTTGGCGTACCTTATAAGTTACACACGAAGGCATAAACAAAGTTAAACAAATTAAGATTTCAATTTTACAAAATCAATTCTCATTATTTAAAATGAAACAAAATGAATCTATAGTATATATGTACTTTAGATTCCAAACCATTCAACACGATTTAATGTCATTTGGAGTCAAATTCACAAATTTTGATTTAGTATCTAGAGTACTCAATTCTTTAACTCTGGAGTGGGAAAGAAAAATATTAGCTATAGAAGAAGCTAATGATCTCTCAGCACTCTTAGTTGAAGAGTTGGTAGGAAATTTAATATCCTATGAAGCTAATTTGCAGGCACGAAAAGAACTAAATTCAGAAAAGAAGAACATAGCATTCCCAGCAACAAATGCAGACTCCGACTTAGATGAAGAAGAAATTGTATTTATTGCCAAAAACTACAACAAGTTCAAGAAGTTTAGGAAATGACTAAATTTTAGAAAAGAGGAAAATCAAGCTCAACAAATCAAACATCAATCAAATGCTATGAATGCGATCAATTTGGACATATGAAGAAAGACTGTCCCAAGCTAAATAATGATAAAAAGAATAACAAAGTGGAAAAGTTCAAAAAGAAGATGGCATTCAAAGTAACATGGGACGACTCGAATTTCTCATCATCATCAGATAGTGATAGCGATAGTGACGGAGAACAAGCTAATGTGTGCTTTATGGCACAAACTGATGAGGTATGTCCTGAACTTAGCTATAAGGAATTATTAGAACTAAGCATGGAATTAGATGATAAATTTAGACAAATTAAAAAATTGTACAAAGAACATATAGCCAAAATAAATAAATTAGAACTTGAAGTAGGAATGTTAAAAGATGAAAAAGTTATTTTAGAAGAGGGACTAGAATTATCTCAAGAAAAAATTAAAAAATAATTTAGTCAAAAATGAGGCTATTGCTATGGATTTTGATAAAACTAAAATAGTAAAGGATAACTTGTTAAAAGAAATGTCAACTTGAAGAGTAATATTGAAATATTGAAAATTGAAAATTTAGAATGAAAAGAAAAATTAGATAAAATTACAAATAATGTTTCAAAATTTAATAAAGGAAAACGGGATTTGGAAAATCTTATCAAAACCTCAAAACCATCAGGTAACAGAAATGGAATAGGATTTAAAAATACTCCTAAACAAAGAGAAAATAATGTTAAGGAATATAGTTATAAAAAGACTAAAAGTTCACCTAAGTCTAATATGAATACCAAAAATATAAAAATTTGGATACCTAAGACAAATAATATTTTGATTAGACAAAAACATATTAATAATTTCTTAGAGAATGTAGTATATAATAAGAATTATATTCATAAAGGTACCAAACCTTCTTGGGTATGGCTACCTACTTCTCCTAACATCTAGGATCCTAACAAAGTATATGGGTACCAATTAAAACATCTTTTATTTTGCAGGTACCCCAAATCAAAAATAAGGAGAAATGGATATTAGATAGCAGATGTTCCAAGCATATGACCGGAAATTCAAAAATGTTGTCAAATATAACATACATCGATGATGGAATGGTAACTTTTGGAGATAACTCAAAAGGATATGTCGTGGGCACCGGAGAAGTCATCAACTCTGGTATTTCTAACTCTCCTATTATTACAAATGTTTTATTCATAGAAAATCTAAAACACAACCTACTAAGTATTAGTCAATTATGCGATAAAGGTTTTCAAATCAATTTTGAAAAAGATAGATGTAATATTTTCGATAATTACAAACAACTTATATTTGAGGGTTTTAGGAACAAAAATATTTATGTCTTAAACATGAATATAAATAAAAATTCAAATTTGTGTTAAACCACCAAACATAATGATCCATGGTTGTGGCATAAACGATTTTGTCATATTAAATTTAAATATATTAATAAATTAGCAAAATATGAGCTAGTTAGAGGTTTACCTAAACTAAATTACAAAGTAGAAAATTTATGAGACGATTGTCAAATTGGAAAACTAAAGAAAAGTTCTTTTAAATCTAAAGATAATATTTCTACAAAACAACCATTAGAATTATTACATTTAGATTTATTTGGTCCAATGCAAGTATGATGTATAAATCACAACAAATATGTTTTCGTAATAGTTGATGATTTTTCAAGATATACATGGACTTTATTTTTAAAACATAAAAGTGACACCTTTGGTATGTTTAAAATATTTTCTAAAAGAATTAAAACACAAATGGATTTGAAAATTAAAAATATTCGAAGTGATCACGGTGGAGAATTCGAAATTGACCTTTTTTCTTATTTTTAATAAGAACGGAATAAGTCATAATTTTTCTTTTCCCCGCACACCATAATAGAATGGTGTAGTAGAAAGAAAAAATCATACGTTACAAGAACATGCATGAACACTATTAAATAGTAGTGGTATACCAAAAAAAAATTTGGGCTGAAGCTATTGCCACAGCTTGTTATGTTTTGAATCGAGTAACTATACGTCTATGACTAAACAAACTTGTTTTGAAATATTTTTTGGAAGAAAACCTTAAGTATCATACTTTACAAAATTTCGGATCAAAATGTTTTATATTAAATACAAAAGATAATTTAGGAAAATTTGACTCGAAGGCCGATGAAGGAATCTTTGTTGGATACTCGAATTGCAGCAAAGCATATAGAATGTTTAATAAACGAAATAACACTAATGAAAAAAGTTTACATCTTTCGTTCGATGAAAATCTTCTTAACCATCATACTAATGTCGATGAATAAATAACTCCAATAACAAATACAACAAATTCTATTAATACTAAAACAAATGCGCAAAATAATACTTTGATATCATCTCCTAGAATTCTTAAGGATCATCCAAAAGATAATATCATTGGAGATCTTAATTCAAGATTAACTAGAAATCAACTTAATCAAATAAGCCACATAGCGTTTATGTCAAATTTTGAAGCAAAAAATTATAAAGAAGCTTCAAATGATAATTTTTGGATAATAGCTATGTAAGAAGAATTAAATCAATTTGAATGTAATAATGTTTGGAAAAAAGTACCAAGACCAGAAGATCAATCAATTATAGGAACAAAATGGGTATTTAAAAACAAAGCAGATGAAAACGGAAATATTGTTAGAAATAAAGCATATTTAGTTGCTCAAGGCTACAATCAAGAAGAAGGTATCGATTATGACGAACCTTTGCTCCAGTAGCAAGATTAGAGGTCATTCGTACATTACTCGCTTTTGCAAATCATCACAATTTTAAACTATTTCAAATGGATGTCAAAAGCGCTTTTTAAAATGGTTTTATTAAAGAAAACGTATATGTTGAACAACCTCCATTGTTTGTTCAACAAAAATATCCTGACCATGTTTTTAAATTACAAAAAGCATAATGTGGATTAAAACAAGCCCCTCATGCATGGTACGAACGTCTTAAAAATCACTTAATTACATCTAGTTTTCAAATAGGCAAAATCGATACAACTTTATTTATTAAACGAGAAAATAATGATATTTTAGTTATACAAATTTACGTAGACGATATTATTTTTGGTTCAACTGAAGAAAATCTCTGTAATCGATTTTCAAATATTATGAAAAATGAATTTGAAATGTCTCACATGGGAGAATTAAATTTCTTCTTAGGTTTACAAATAAAACAACTTGAAAATGGTATTTTTGTTCATCAAGAAAAATATTGTAACGATCTATTATGTCGTTTTGAAATGGGTAAAACTTTAAGCAAACAAATAGTGATGAGTACTAGTGCTCACTTAGAAAGGATTATAACGGAAAAGATTTCGATAAAAAATTATATCATAGCATGATTGATTCCTTACTCTATTTGATGGCCAGTCGACCCGATATTATGATGAGTGTATGTCTCTGTGCCCATTTTCAAGTAAAACCAAAAGAATCTCACCTAAGAGCTGTTAAACATGTCTTACGATATTTATCTAGTACTAGAGATTACGGTTTGTTTTACCCTAAAGGATCATCTTTTGAACTTGTTTCATATAGTGATGCAGATTTCGGTGGACATAGAATAGATCATAAGAGTACTAGTGGAACATGTCACTTTATCGGACAATCATTAGTTTCATGCTTTAGCAAAAAGCAAAATTGTGTCTCCTTGTCTAATGCGAAGCTGAATATATTTCAGCAGCTCTAGCATGTGCATAAGTGATATACATGTAACAAACACTTACGGATTTCGACAAAGTTATCAATAAATCACCAATATATTGTGATAACACGAGTGCAATAAAACTATCAAAAAACCCTGTAAATCACTCGCGAACTAAACATATAAACATACGACATCATTTTTTACGTGACAATGTTGTAAAAGGAATTATTTCATTAGAATACGTAAACACCGATAATCAAATAGCTGATATTTTCACAAAACCACTAGATAAACAAACTTTTGTTAAACTACGACACGATTTAGGGATATGCTCTCTTAATGATCTTCTAAATTAATAACCACACCTTCACTTATGCTATGTTTAGCTAATAATTTTCTATCCACAAATTAAAATTCATAAATCCTTCACCTTCAGTTTTTTAGCTAGTTTTTGAAAATGATCTATAAATAATTTTTTAACTTTTATATATATCTTCATACAAAATACACACACACACACACACACATTTCATATATATTTTTCAACAAAATATAATCATGTCTTCTGAAAATTCTCATCTATCTTTCTCGACACCTACAACGGATAGCTCGACGGATACACCACAATGACTTCCTACCCCTATACCAAATCAGGAAGCGACGTATAGGTGGTCCTCCTATCACACGGGATTCACTCCCGATAGCAAGAAGTTCAAACGATATTTATTTATCTCTCCTAACACAAAGGAGAAAATTGTTGAAATACACCACTATCAAAAACAACAAATAGATCTGCAACGAGAATTATATTTTGAAAAAAAGTCACGGCATGACGATTAAGCTTTTTGGAGCAAGTAGCGATGAAGTTTTGTAATTCATGGAAGAAAGATGTCCATGAACCACTTTTGATGCCTTGTTGTTCTTTGGATCCCTCTTCTTCTTATCGTACTCCTTTGGACCCTTCACCAAGACGATTCTCTGGTTCCCTGAGAACTCACAAACATCGAAATATATGGTCTCCACTCAAACCATGGAGGGATGACAAGTTAGATGATCGCAAAACTCCATCGCCATCTAAATAGATTATATTATTTTTATTGCATTTATATCTACGTATATTTGTAATTTTGTTTCACAAAAATAATACTACATTTCTTTTCAAACAATAGAGGGTCGAGAAATAAGCAACACCTTTAAAATTTAGGCTTTTTTAGAGATTGCTTGTTTCAGACGTCTGGATATGGACCTCAGACATCTGACACTCTGATGTCCCATAAAGATTACATCATTGTGCATATGTCAGATGTCTGATATAACTGTCCAGAAGTCTGAAAACTTTCTCTGCTTACTTAAAATAGATACCAGAGTATTTCAGACGTCTGAACCGTAAACCAGACGTCTGAATAAAGTCTCTGCCACCAAATTATAAAAAATTGATCTATATCAGACGTCTGATATTTAAACCAGACGTCTGAAAAATCTCTCTGACTATCAAAAATTACAATCTCGACCAAACCAGACATCTACCAACTAAACCAGACATCTAAACTTATTTATTATGCTCGAACTAGGGCAAATCAGACGTCTGAATTAGCTTTCAGATGTCTGAAATTCAATCGACACTCATATATTCCTAGATAACGACTATTTCTTTTGCTCTTTCTTATTTTATTTCATTTTTTCCTTCGATCGATAGCGATTTTTTGCCAAAATTTTTGCCTCCTTCAAACCTAAACGAATTCAATGCCTCCTAGCACTAAAAACCCTAAGATAACCAAACGAAAACAAGATCAACCAACTTCCTCAAGCCCTCAAATTTGCTCAGATGATCAAATTGAACGATGGATGAATAGAGCACCATAATCACTAAAGAGGTATGAGGAAATTCAGAATAAGAAATTTCACACAGGTCCATTCTATAACTTACTCAAGTTTCCATTGTATGATTTAGATGAATTGTGTGACAATGCCAGTTTAGAAACTTTGATATCATTCACCAATAACACCCAAATTGATCAATTAGCTATATTTCTCTACTACGCTAATTTGGATAGCACGGCTGTTTGGAACATGGGAAAGGAAGATAATTGGCTATGGTCTAGCGTTTATGGCAACGCTATTAGGCTCACTTCAGAAGTAATAGGCAGAACTCTCGGATGTTCCGACGCGGGCGATGATCTATATAATATTCTCGATATGCATTTCAAACCAAAGAACAATATAACACATCAAATATGGGAGGATGAAATGCCTAAATTTGCTTCTAAATATTTAAGACCAAAGGAGAGACTTCTTACCCGAATGATCATCAACACTATAATTCCTCGTCTAGGAAGTCATGAGCAGATAACCGAATTAGAACACAAAGCTTTATATGCTCTATTCAGCAGAACAAGGATGAATTGGGAAAAATTTATATTTGACGAGCTCAAACATTTTTGGACTAGATCACGACCATCAATTATCTACCCTACATACATCATACGACTTCTACGTACTCACAACATCCCCTCCCACTTATCCACTTTTGAAAAAATTTCTCCAAAATATGCTTCTACAAAGTTTTTCTCACTAATGCACCTACAAGAAATTCCTCCGTAATTTATATCTTTTGAAGATTGGCCACACAATCGTCAAGCAAGACAAGCTGGGCCTCCACCTCAACCACCCAAAGAACCAACACAAGAGGAGGAACAACATCGTGAGACAACTCCTCCTGCACCATTTGATTATACGAGACAGGATGAGATTTTGGAAACTTGAACAGAGACAAATCCAAATGAAAGCATTCGAGATCTCACTCTTCAAAATCAACAAATCTTGTCTCGAAATCAAGCTTAAAAACAAGCTCCGAAATTTCCTACAAAGCAACCTAGCTCTTCCCAAAAAGAAGATAAAGGAGACGATCAAGAAAAAGCTTCCTCGAAAGACTCATAGATTTTAGGATTTCATCTTTTGTACACTTAAAAAATCTATGAATGTACTCAATTACAATTATTAATGAAATTCTCTTTTGGTGTATTATCTTTGTATATATCTTTGACGATTGATTAATATTTTAATATTTAAATGTTTGATATCCTTTTTCATAATGTCAAAAGGGGAGAAATAAAAAATAAATAAATAATAAGCACATATTCAAGGGAGATTTATAAATTATATATAAGTACATTATATAGTTGTCATCATCAAAAAGGGGGAGATTGTCAGGAAATCAAATCTACGGTTTCGATGACAACAACTATACAATGGAAATCGAATATGCATATATATTTATATTTACAGGTACTTGCTAGGATAACGTCAATTGAAAGACAAGAACAAGGCTCAAATAACATTACGAGAGACTATAAGTCGATAGGATCGATGGAGCAACAAGACAGATGCACAAAGTAAACATGCACAGTTTTAAACGTCTGGTTGTAATAGCCAAACATTTAAAGAAATCCTTTGGAATACAAAACAGACAGGATCAGACGTCTGGTTGATGCACTCAGGCGTCTGAAAGGCTACTATATACAAAAAATATATATAGTCAAACGTCTGAAACAAATACCAAACATCTGATGCTGAACTCGGAATTTAAAATTCAAATTATAACTGCCGCATTTGAAAAGACATCTTCGCTTCTCTTCACCGCAACTCTTTATCACCATTAGAAGCAACTATAGAGCACTTGTTAATTGATGCAACTACTCAAGGAATCTCTCTACCACTATATATAACATCAAGAATCAAAGAGAAGACTTTACCTTACTTACTTGCACTCTTTACTTACATATTCTATTATCTCTAGCAACCTATACTTGTATTTCACTCTTACATATATTCAGATCTCCTCAATCAATGTTCTATATATATATACATATATATATATTAGAAGCATTTGTACTTGATAGTCAATATCCATGTTATAGAACACATACTTGACAAGAACAAGCTATTGTAACCAAGCTTATTCCTCCGGGCAAAGTGAGGGTGTTTGGTAGTCGAATTCCGAAGGGAAGCTTTGGGACTGGACGTAGGATGGGAGGTCTGAACCAGTATAAAATTCTGGCATGCTTATTCTATATTTACCTAGATTAATTTTATCTTAGTTGCATCATATATTTTGTCACATATACTTGCATATAAACTGCACGATCCATCCTATTTAGTCACAGTGCGTATCAGGACTCTCGTTGTGTTAGACCATCACTCCATTAGGCACCAGTCAGTGCTGCACATCCACTGTAGGTCCTCTTATGGTTCAAATTTGCGAAATACATCGCCCTAACCCAATAATCAACCTACGTTGGGTAAAGAACATTTACCCGACACTGTAAGGACCTAACGTCGTATCATAGGGGACTAGCTTCCCTTCAAGTCCTAACATACATCCAAACATGCCTAGATAGGCTCATACAACAATTATTTTTATATTAATTTGTATTATTGACCTGGGCCTTAGGCCGAGGTTCAAATTTTGCATTTTTCATCCTAATCGGTCGATTGATATACCCTAAGCAAACGATTGCTTGCGATAGACCACTAGGACAAGTAGCCGACGACCGGTCATAGTTAAAAATTAAGGGTCATATAGGTTTTTAGATTATGATTGTTTATCATGGTTAATTTTATTGATTTCTATGTAGTGAAACCTAAACAACTATAGTGAACAGTCTATGATTATCTATTTCATTGATTTGTAGAATTTCCATTTCCTTTGTTTAATCTAGGGTTTACAATTTTTTGGGTTTATAATTTAATAATTAATGGGGTTTATAGATTTATCAATTACAGTAATTTTAATTTCTAACCAAGATTCAGGTTAGAGTTCAGGCGAGATTAGCCAATTCTTGTTTAATCCAATTTCCAGGTTTAGATATTAGATATAGGAATTAGGGTCTATAGTTTTCAAATTTAATTACTAACACCTTAAAATAGATATAATAGATTAAATTTAACTGTATATAATCATCTTATAAAACCTATTCCTACTCACCTCAAATCCAAGCTTTAATCTTTGTTCCTCGTATGAGATCCGCACCATAAGCTTGTCTCTTCCAAGATCTGATTCACTTATATCTTCTTCTTTGATATTTAATTTAATTTTTAAAAGAAATTTGAAAGCGGAGAGGAAGAAATTTGGCGAAGTTTCGGTAGTCTGTATGTTTACAGCTGAGTTTAGGGTTAGGTTAGGCTTCAATTTATAGAGGTTGGGAATCAATATGGTGCATTGATTTAAGGCTAGAGAATATTCACTAATGTCATGAATGCTCTTCTAAACTTGGCCATGATGTAATCGATCTCCACCATTCCAACACGTCATAGAGGTCATGAATTTTACTCATGAATGGTCGACCGTTTGCCCCCTAGGTCGATCGCTACCAGTCGACCATTGAGCCCTTAGGGTCGACTGGTGGTGGTTTAAATTTAGTATATTTTATTTTGTTTTTTAAATCTTCGAACGTCCATAACTTCTCCGTACTAACTTCATTTTGGAGGTGTTATATATGAAAATTGTCTAGAAAACCGCTATGAATGCAAAGGAGCAAGTTTCATAGCAAAATTCCGACGTCTGTGAAAAAATTATTTTAGTCCTTATTTTATTTGAAATTAATTTTTTTGTTAAATTTTCAGGGTATAACATTCTCTCACCTTAAAAGAATTTCGTTCCTGAAATCTCTAAGGACAAAAGTAACTTGCACACATAACAACCAATAGCTACAACCATATACTCATCCATTATCCATGAGCAATCATTGTCCTTAGAAATTTTCTAATGCTGTATTTATGCACATATATGCAACGTGAAATGTACGCGAACCTATATTAATGCAAAAGTGGGCAGTCTCCTGATTTAGTTGACCTCATATCATACAAATGCTCATGCCGTGCATCCAAATATATACAATATCCTAAGTAAATATACTTGCAATTCTACATGTATGTGCAACCATTCGATCCATATGCAACACACATATGTATTCTCAACAAGATATGAAAATCAAGCATCCATATGTATCATATCTATCATGTCGAACCACCAATATGAAATAATGTGAATGTGTGTACTACCTAGAGAATATACTGACCTAAGTTTGTAAAAGAAATAATCCAAACAATACATCCACTAGCACCCATCATCCATAATATGTCCTATTGACACTCTTGCAACCATCCCTAGCGTCAAGGGTCTTTATCTAAAAGGTATACCAAGCTAGGTCCTAAATATAAGCTTTCTATACTTATAAAGCTTAGATTAGAAATGTACCAACAAAGATCTGTGGGTAGGTGGCGCAGATCTTCTCCTTAGGCTCTCGTGTACCCATTGCTGGATCGTCTTCTCATTGGACTTTAACAAGTCTGATCTCTTGGTTGTAGAGTCAATTTGTGCTATGCTCAAGAATATGAGTGGGTGCATGGCAAACAAGTGAGAGTCTCTGAACCTCCACCTCCTCTAGGTGACTCGACTCCATTACAGTAGTTGTATTTTGTAAGCACTTCCACAAGTATGATATACGAAAAACATCATGTACCCCTGCCAACTTCTTAGGAAGCTCTACTGTATATGCTAACTTTTCTACTCTAGCAACTATTGGTAAAGGCCCTATAAACCTTGGTGATAGCTTTGCCGACCTATCAAACCTCAAACATGCCTAAGGAGTGAAACTTTCACGAACACAATGTTGTCTACTGTGAACTCTAACTCTGTGCGTCTCCTATTAGCATAAGATTTATTCCTGCCCTGAGTGGTCTTCGTTTTACTACGGATCAAGTCCACCTTATTTGATGTCTCCCTCACCATGTTTTCCCCAAGAATAATCCTATTCATAGTGCCCCACCAACATAACGGTGATCTGTAGGGTCTACCATATAATGCCTTGATAGGTGCCTTCCCAGTGCTTACCTAATAACTATTGTTCTAGGTAAACTTCACCAACGATAAGTGATCCTCCTAAGAACCTCTAAAGTCCAAGATGCACATCCCTAGCTAGTCCTCCCAAACCTAATTCTCTCCGTTTGTCTGTTCATCTATGAATGATTTGTGGTGCTCAAACTCAACTTGGTCCCCAAAGCCTCCAGCAAACTCCTCCAGAACTCCTAGTGAAGAGAGAATCTCGGTCGCTAACTATACTACTAGCAACTCCATGTAACCTGACGACCCCTCTCACGTATAAACCTATCAATGATGCCACCGTCCTCGTACTCCTTACCGGTTTGAAATGAGTGCACTTGGTCAACCGATCAACTATGGTCCAAATTCTATCCTTCCCTCTCTTACTTCTTGGTAAATCATCCACGATGTCCATAGAAGTACTTTCCTACTTCCATGGAGAAACATCCAGTGGCTGCAACAATCCTCCCAGCTTCTTCTGCTCTGCCTTCACCCTCTGGCAAGTCATACATCTCGCTACATTCTCTGATACATGATTCTTCATACCGGACCAATAGAAGACTCTCTTCATGTCTCGATACATCTCAACACCATCGAATGAATGGTCACCTAGAATGGTGTCTTATAAGTGCCCATCCTAGGGTCCTTTACATTAAAGGAGATTAGTCCAACACATGCCTAACTACAAGTTGTGCAGGCTACTACGAGGATTGAACTATAGAATGAACCTTAATTTACAACGATCAGCCACCGCTTCTAGAGCTACTCGTCATGGAAACACCACCTCAAGGCTACTGTGGAAATAAATTTCCACTAACGTCATTGCTACCAGAATTTTGGGAAACAAAATTTCCCCTAACTACGACTACCTATAACCCCACTACCAGTCGAAGAGGAGACCTAAAATGTAGACTCATCGAAGTGTCTCATTGCTTGCAATTTGTGTCTACCTCTAGAACATGGTCTACGCCTTTTATTTGCATGCGCTAGGATCGAACATCTTGAACTATACCATGTCGCATCAGTATCCTTGCATGCCAGGACTCCGTTGTGCGGAGCATCACTCCATCCGGCATCAGTTAGTGCCGCATGTCCAATGTAGGATCTTCTATGGGTGGAAATTGGCAAAATAAATCGCCCTAACCAAATGACCAACCTATATTTGGTAAAGAACATTTACCTAACACTGTAATATCCTGGTATCATCCCACAGAGAACTAGCTTTCCTGCAGCTCCTAACATATATCCAAATAGGCTTAAATAGGCTCACATAACGTTAATGTTTATATTAATTTTTATTATTAACTGGGCCTTAGGCCAAGGTTTGGATTCTACATTTTCCATCTTAATCGATCAACACCTATACCCTAACCGGTCAACCGCTTGCAGCCGACTACTAAGGACGAGTGGTCCATCGGTCACAGTTAAAATTGTCCAATTTTTTGATTACAGTTGTTTATTATGGTTAATTTTATTGATTTTTGCATTTATAGTGAACCCTAAACAATTATAGTGACCACTCTATAATTCTTAATACCATCGATTTGTAGAATTTCAATTTCATTTGAATCTAGGGTTTACAAGTTTTAGGGTTTAAGTTCAATAATTAAAGGGGTTTACTAGATAAACAATTACAATAATTTAATTTCTAACCAAGATTTAGGTTTAACCATTAAGGTTCAGATGAGATTAACAAGTTCCAATTTAATCTAGATTCTAGGTTTAGATATTAGATATAAGAATTAGGGCTTATAGATTTCATATTTAATTACTAACACCCTAAAATAGATAGAATAGATTGATTTAACTGTAAAAAATCATCTTATTAAATCTATTCTCATTCACTATAGATCTAAGTTATAATCTTTATTCATCATAGGAGATCCGCACCCACAAAATTGTCTCCTCCAAGATCCGATTCACTTGTATCTTCTTCTTCAATGTCTAATTTAATTTTTAAAAGAAAATTGAAAGTAGAGAGGAAGAAATTTGACAGAGTTTCGGTAGTTTGTTGTTTACAGCTTATCTTAGGGTTAGGTTAGACTTCAAGTTGTAAGGGTTGGGAATCGATATGGTGCATGGACTTAGGGTTGGAAAATATTTACTAATACCTTGAATGCTCATCTAAACATGGCTACGAATAATCAATCTCCATCATTCTATCACGTTACAATATTCACGAATTTTACTTGTGAATGGTCGACCATTCGCCCCATGGGTCAATCGCTATCGTTCAAACACCGAGCCCCTAGGGTCGACTAGTGGTGGTTTAAATTTAGTGTATTTTTTATTTTTATTTTTATTCTGTTTTTTAAATCTTGAAACATCCGTAAGTTCTCCGTACTAAATCAATTTTTAAAGTTTTGTATATGAAAATTGTCCATAAAATCGTTATAAATGCAATGGTGCAAATTCTGTAGCCAAATATGAACATTTGAGAAATTTTTATTTTAGTCCTTGTTTTATTTAAATTTAATTTTCTTATTAAATTTTTCTTTAAATTTCCATTAAATTTTTCGGGTATTACAAAACAAATGCGTGATTAGCGTATTGCAACCATAATCCAAGTTTCTAAAAGGCAAAAAAAATTATTGAGTTTACCAAGGATGAGAGAAAGATATAAGCTTTTTTTAGAGCTTTAATTATAAAGCAAATATTTTTTAGCAAAGTAAAAGAGAAGATTAGAAGAAAAGGTTTATGATATGCTGTTATTTAGAAAATAATAAACGGTTTAGAAAATCTCAGCTATCCGGTCATATGGCCGTTGTAAAATAATATTACTCTTTTGGAAAAGCTACCATGTTAGAAGGAAAAACATTCTTTCTTGGAGTAAGATAAAAACACTATTCAAAAAAGCCAAATCATATCATTTTATGTGAAAACTACATTCACTACATAGTAGAGAAGCCGCTTCATGTTCAGATAGTAAATTTTGACAAAATAACCCAAACCAATACTTCGAAATATATACCCATATCGCCTCACTTGATAGACTCCACTGTCAAAACTTAACATGTATCCCTTTGATACTTAATATGCTTCACTTAAGGCATGTAATCTACTAGCCTTCAACGTGCAATATGCATCAGCCTTTGGAATATAATCTACATAAGCCTTTAACAGATAATCTGCTTAGTCTTCAGCATTCTATCTATATAAGCATTTAACATTCAATCTACATAAACCATTAGCATATAATCTATTCAGCCTTTCGCATTCAATCTACATAAGCCTTCGACATATAGTCTACTTAACCTTCGGCATTCAACCAATAATAGCCTTCAAAATCTATACCATTTTCTCCTTTGATGTTTCAGACTTTTAAACCCTTAGCATATGATAAGGTTAGGTCTTATATTCCATCAAACAAAGATTATAGTGGAATATCCAAATGTGAACCACACAACCTACGAAATTCAAAGTTCACTTTGTATTCATCCATACAAAGTAAACTTTTAGGGACATATATTATATCAATTTTTTCCAAGGCATAAATTCGACAAAATACATAAATCCTAAGGGATCGTAAATAACACGCGACTGAATGAAAATAATCTAGCAACTAGCTTTGAAACCTCAAATAATCATATAAGAAAAGTAAATTCTAAAACCTTAAAGGTTAAGATGACATAATATTTTGTTCAAGTTATTTATATTAGAGGAAAAAACCAAAAGCTTGACCTAAGACAACAGTTCAAGGCCTAAAGCACTTCAATTGGTTACCCAGATCAATGGGTAAGATGTCCTCAATGTATCTCAATGGCACAGACGAGCCAAAAGCTGATATGGAATATATAGGTCAAGGTGCGTAAAGCTATATTATAATGTCATGTCATCAATCTGCTTCAATATGCAAGAAAGTATGATGTTAACAAGTGTGCAAATCTTAGGTTCATAGCAATTCATAGGAAAATGTTCTTCACCAATGAAAAAGCAATAATATGTCTAAATAGGCGTTGATGCAAAACAACGAGAATCTTTTAGGCAGTCATATAATTCATATACTAAGAATAAATTGTACTTTCCTATATTAGAGCATCCTATAAAAACTCATTATTTGTGGACTTAACCAACTCAGCATTATGATAGCCTTCCGGCTTTAATGTTGAGCTCTATAGAAGGAAAGAATAAAGTGGCCATACGGATTAATCCCAAATGGCTACTCTAAATCTTGGGTCTCTTTACTACTTTCCATACTTTTACTTTCAATCTTACTTAAGGCCTTAATCCTAGCAATATCCAAATCCTACTCTTTTCGACTTAGTTAAGATTAACTTCTAGCAATTACTTCCAACCTTTGGTAACAAACCGGCCGAAACCTCTAAACATGTTAATCAACTAAAGATTTTCCTTCGCCTAATCAAACTTACACCTTCAAAAATTCATAAGTAATTATTTTAACGCTGAAAAATTTTCTAAGTTAAACTCACTTCTAAAATTATGCTTTGAACATTTTATTAAACCATATCATTTTGAAATCATTAAAGTAGGAAACCACTGATAAACATCCTCTAGCAAAGCTACTTTACCCTAAAACAATCATTAAAAAGCTATTTATACATATAAAAATTTATACACATGATCTTTATCATATCTAATCGAAATCATTTTCAGCTACTATTGAAATGGTAGAAAAGATGTTGTATTAGACACCTATTTTTTTGTATTTGCTAGATCTTTAATCTTCTTAGGTATCTTAGCCTTTTCTCTTATTTTCCACATTTTTCTTCCTGAGGCTGTCGCCATCGTTAATGAGTTCTTCTAAAGCTTTTGTTGTCGTTAAAATGATCTATGAGGTTTATTTTGCTTTATGATATCCCTATCCCCTGATGAGTCGGTCCGCCGACCATGTAGCCCTTTTCTTATTTAATCTTATTCTCAAATCGTGTTAAATTATGTTATAATCAGTAAATATACACCCAAATATTTAATATAGTAAGTCATCTTGTATTTAAATTCTAAATAGCGGTAAGTAAATAAATGTCCCTCGAATATTTACCATGTCCAAAAGCCCATGTTTTCTTAATTAATTATTTACTACTCATTCATTAAAATTTGAGGTGTTACAAGCTTCCCTCTTATAGAAATTTCTTCCTCGAAATTCAAATTTGGTATAATAATAATTCATTCTTTTCCATGGTCACTCTATCATAAACATGTGAGTTCCCTACCCATGCGCTATAAATAAATTGTACTAGTGCATTTTCTAATATATACAAAATTAACCATAATAACGTTATATATATGGTTAATGACATATATATAAATATACATGCTAAATCTAAACAAACAACTCAGATATGTCCTTCTGATCTCATCCTCTATTTTCCAAATATAATCCTCTTGTTTATCATTCCATAGGATCCGTACGAGCTTTACCACTTTTTCCCAAAGCTTCATTATGTATCGATCTAAAATCCAAAATGGATTTATTAACACAAATTGTATTTGGTTCAACAACCAATTCATCTATGGCTCTCAGATTTACTACCGCCTCTAGGTCTTAGATGAACTTCCTTAAATGTAACACATGAAACACGTTTTGGTCCCTAGAAAATGCACTTGATAACTTTACCTTATAGGCTACTTTTTTTATTTTCTCTAGTATTGAAAATGGGCCAATATATCTTAGCAACATTCTAGCATTTCCAAACTACATAACGCCTCTCATCGGCAAAACCTTAATGAATGTATGGTCATCCAAATCAAACTTCAAGTCCTTCTGCCTCCTATCGATGTAACTCTTTTTCCTTAATTGAGCTTCTTACATTCGTTGTCGAATTGCTTTAACCTATTTTGAAGCTTCTCGTATGTGATCCGATCCCAGCATGAGCCTGTCTCCCATCTCATAATATACGGGGGGACTAACATAGTCTTCAACAAAATGCCTCAAAAGGTGCAACCCCAATACTTGATTGGTAATTATTATTGTAAGAAAACTCCACCCAGTGCAAGTGCTTTCCTAGATCCACTGAAATCTAGTACACAAGCTAGCAACACATCATTTAGAAATTAGTTGACCCTTTTAGTCCGTTCACTATTTGTGGATGTATGTTGTACTCATGCTTACACTAATTATAGGACTCTCCATGTAATCTCACTGTCGTCTTCAGATAAATCTCAGCCAACTTCATTGCCATCCTTATAGGTCTCGCTAGAATAAAATGGGAACCTTAAGTTAATCTATCACTATGACCTATATACTCTTGTTCCTCGCCCTAGATATTGGCAAACCATTTATGAAATCCATGAAAAGCAAGTCCTTTTTTCGTACTAGAACTTCCAAAAGTTGCACAAGTCCATTTGGCTTCTAATGCTCTATCTTGACTTGTTATCATATGAAACATCTCTTCACTCACTATCCAATGTCTCTTTTCATTCTTTTCCAAAAGAAGCTTTTCTTCATGTCTTGTTACACCTTAGTACCACCAGTGTGAATAGTAAACTTTGAATAATGATATCCATTAAAGATATCTTTTAGAAGCCTTCTATATCAAGCATATTCAACCTTCTCTTTATTCGAGTCTACCTATCTCGTCCATACTAAAACTTCTCCACTCATCTGCCTTGGTTCCAAACATTAGACATCTAACTATTTAGCATAGAGTATATCTTATCTTTGTTCTTAGTAATCTTTTTCATGAGTGATGCCTGAACTTCCAAGCACGATAGAGCCGTAGAAAATCTACTCAAACTAGCACTTGACCAAAAGTGTACATTGCAGGAAGTTAAAGTCTCTAAAGAACTCCATTCTTCAATCATGACCAAGACAACTTTTTTGGTTTAGGCTCAAAGCATTAGCAAATTTATTTCCCTTCACCAAGGTATGCTCTGTCCCAAAGTCATAAGATGCCAAAAAATCTAACCACTTCTACAACCTCATATTGAAGTCCTTTTGAGAGAGAAAATATCTCAAGGATCTATGGTCCGTAAATAGCTTCCATTGAGACTAGAGTACGTAATGCTTACCAAATGTTGGACGGTGTATTACTTATGACTGTTTGGGGGTATCAAAGGGTTATGTATTGATAGTTATTGTATAAATGTGGAACGACTCATTCGATTGTTTTTTGTTGGTCAATATAACTAAGGTCGAATAGAAAATATCAATGTAACAAAATTACATAGTTCTCTTGACTTAATAATAATATTAGTCTTCAACGTGGAAGCTCCACTTTGATTATAGTTAAATAGTGGCATGGAATCCATTAACTATAGTTGGATCGAGTGGAAGCACCGGAAAGGAATCACTATTCAAGTGAGGATTCATCTCTTAGTTATATGAGGTTGGTATTACGGTCAATTAAAGTCAACTCAAAGTCAAAGTCTTTGGCTAGAATAGTTCGGTTTATAATAATTGTCATTATTGAACCAATGACTTTATATTTGGACTATAGAGTTGAAAACGGACGGTATTGGAATTTTGACCTTTATCAAATTCCATAAGTCCAAAATGATATAGTTTTGATGAAGAGAATTGGTATTAACAATTGTCACTACCCGATAACGCTTAATAATGCAAAACTGGATTTGACCAATGTCAAGTAAGCAATAAATTTAGCCATAATGTCACACCATCTGTAAGTGACGTGTCAACGTTAATATTTGAATTGTTCGATATTAATCTCTAGTGTCCCAAACCTTTCGATCCTCAGAAGTCGACACTAATACATTCGCGATACTCACGTGCCGAGCATCTAAGTGCTGGAAGGACAAATTATTGGGGAAAAGAAAGAAAAGATATAGCAGAATCTCACATCATGATGAGTAATATATAATATATAATAGGTCTTTACCAAAAGAAGACTATAACATACATACATCAAATCAGAGTACACTATCAGTAATCATCAGCCTGGACAGTTATAACAACCTATCCTCACAATTACTGATATATAAACAACCAATGCAGTGGAAATAAAATATATGTTAGTACGTCTTAGAGCCTTTATCACATCTCCTGAAGCTCCAAAGCATCCAAACTAGATCTGTAAATATACTCGGTCTGACTCAAGCATTATAAGAAAAATAACGCCCAAATAAGTCTACCACCTCAAATGGATTTTATTGTAATAAATTCTTTAAAACAAAGGTATCTCGTAAGACCACACCAAACATAAACACTGATGAGTTTTACCTTACGATAACCAAAACATTTCAAAAGAAATCTTCTGATATTATAATAATGTCCATGGTTTAAAATAAATATTAAATCATAGCCGAAATTGTTATATTAATTAAATTCCAGTATAATAGGTATACAAGTAAGTCCGAAAGGTGCTTATTGGAGAATAGATCAATATAATAACAAGGTAAGGGACTACCTTCCATATAGTACATATCTAGATAATGTACCGAGGGCCTCGCATGGACCCTCTACGAATCAGGGCTAGCCCTACCCCTTATTGGATAGTTTTGAATATTTCATCACCTCGGTTGCTTTGCAACCTTTTCCGAGAGCTCTTATGCATAACCAATTCTATAGATGTATATATCAAGAAAAGGTGATAACAATACCCTAATAGGTGTGACCTACGTAGCCCTAAAGCATTCCCTATTTTAGCCATACCCGTGCTATGATGCTTGAGGCTATGATTACCTTTTTATATAGAAAACCGCCTTGGAATGGTAACAATGCCCTCTAGGCAAAAATATAATGCCAACATTCACCTATACAAGTTCATTTTAGGTTTGAATGAAACTGAAGGCACTACATTTACTACATCCACTTTGGAATCACTCTCAGAATTGGTAGCAAGCAGTCCTTGCACTTCAAAATCTCTGTCTTCAATCATCTTCAAGATGTTCTAATTCGAACGCTTTTGCTAGTTCAAAGTGGAATTCGGATAATATATCTGATCCTGATCTCTCCGAACCGACCATGATAATTTTCGATCAACTCATTCCTGGTTCTTTCAGAAGTAAGAATGCTATACTAGAGTCCCAAGGTGATCTCTAATATATCCCTTAAAGCTAGATACGTTTCATTAAAATGAGTCCTCCCGAGGGAACTCAAACCTTTTGAACACATGAAGCTTTTATTTACTTCCTAAGTCAAAACTGGCCAAAATTTGATAGTCGGTTGTTTAACTATAAAATCAACAAATAAGCATCAATCAAATCATGGATTTATTTCCGTAGGGAAAACCAACATTGGTTAAGTACACAAGCAACCACTAACTTCTTTAGTTAATCTTTTCATGAATTAAAGTCACTTTATAAATACTTGTATCAAAATACCTTTACAATGACAGATTCAGAACCCTTTATACTCCTTTCAATATGTGGATAAATATCCCTTTTATACAACTCTAAAATCATTTATAAAACTCCTTTTATATATCTCTAAAACCATTTGTAAAACTCTTTAATAAACCCCCAAAACAAATTTATAAAACTCTTTCTACAAAATTATTTATAAAACTCCATTTATAATTTTATAAAACCATTTATAAAACTTTATTCTTTTATAAAATCTTTTGTAAAGATCCCTTATAAAATTCCATTCTAAAACACTTTTATAAAGATCCTTTATGAAAATCCTTTGTAAAGCCCATTTTTAAAAATTCTTATAGACTCAAACCTCATTTTCATTTATAAAACACTTTTAATAAATTTATTTTATAAAATGAGATTCCTTTTTATAAATCAATTTATTACTTATATACAAAATTAATCGGATAAATTAATTTACTTTAAAAACCCTAAATAAATAATATATTAACTTTCCAACGTCATTAATAAAATAATTTATTAACTCTAAAACATTATTAATATTATAATTAATAACTTCAAAACATTGTAAATAATAATTATTTACTTCAAAACATTATTATATAATAATTATCAATAGCAAAATTTTACTAATAAAATAATTATTAACTTCAAACATTACAAATATAACAATTATTAATTTCAAACATTATTAATAAAATATTAATAATTAATCTTTAAACATTATTATAATAAATTATATTCATTCATTCCAAGATGTTATTAATAAATACTATTATGAATTCTAAAACATTATTAACAAATAATAATTATTAACTTCAAACATTATTAATTATTTAATGAATAACCTTTCACAATATAAAATATTGATAAATAACTTTTAAACACTATTCAATATAAATAAACAACTTTTGAAACGTTTTTAATCAATAGTTAAACATCTTTAACATTTTTAAATAATAATGAAAGACTAATAAAAATGTTGGAGCAAAAGGAGTTCAAAATCCATTTCAAATAAAATATTACAGAAAACCCTAACAATTTGATTTAAAATCATTCTCTGAATCCACAAACCAATTTCAAGCCAAATGGCAACTAATAGTATTTTCAAAATACTAAATTGAGGCCAATAACCACCAAAGCACTTAACCAATGTTGTTATTGATTTTTATCACTATAAGGGTTAAGTTTTAAACATATAACAATGTCATAACTAATAGTGCTAACAATCAAGATTCAGCAATTACCAATTCATATTACAGGGTTATAACTGAATAGAATCAACATGTATATATAACTGGAAATAAAATCACTACGCCAAGAAAACGTTATTTCACAATAAATTTCCTGTATTTTAATTTTAAATAACAATCGCTAGTAA
The DNA here is from genome assembly GCA_030765085.1 of Allium cepa. Taxonomy (NCBI): domain Eukaryota; kingdom Viridiplantae; phylum Streptophyta; class Magnoliopsida; order Asparagales; family Amaryllidaceae; genus Allium; species Allium cepa. Next base: position 623,817,534 of record CM060928.1, read on the forward strand.
AAGCGAATATTTACCAAATAGGCAATAATTTCAACCAAACACAAATAGTAAAATTTTATCTAATATATAACATACTGATTTGACTAAAAATGCGAGTTAAACTCATCAAAACTCCAATTATCACCGAAGCATTTTGATTTGGTCGACTTTAGCTTGAAATTCCATAAACTCTAATCCCAACCGATCTGATTCCAAGATGTAGCTAATGACATTACGAAACCAATGCAATTGACCACGTTTGATTTGGACCTTGTATAAACAAAATATACATTTTATAAGACTGAGATAAATGAATATAATTAATATACACTAATTACAGCTAATCACTAATTACCCTTACTTAAAACCCTAATCACGCTCATTCCTAAATCGTGAATTGGACAACCCAGGCGCCAAACTATCTCCGCCTACCGCAGCCTCCGTGGACCATCCCTGACCGTTGCACCACCTCGGATGAAAGCCCTATCCACGACAAGTGCAACGCCGCCACTCTAGTCTCCCATCGACAACTAAAACCTGTTGGTAAACCAAAAACGTTACTGGCATTCATCTCGAGATTCCCATCGCCACACGCCTCCAACCGATGATCCTGCCGCTCATCCTGCTCTACTCATCAAGGAGAATATTTCTTCAGTTGGAACCGAAGTCCAATTCGAAGACCAATGGCTCCGATAAATGTGGATCGTTGGATGTGGGTTTCTAAATTTCGAGGATAAGGTTTAATTCGGGTTTAAGCAAACAATGTAGGTTTGAGGTCCTTATATAAGATATCTACTCGACACTATTTACCAACCAAAAATCATGAACTCCAATCGGGGAGTGCTCACTAGCATTTCTAGCCAAATACCCTCATTTTGAACTAAATGGAACAATTTTCGGGACCTAATTTTAACGTATACAAAAGTTAGCCTTTTAAATCAAATTATTATATATATTAACTCTTGAAATTAATGACTACGCATTCCTAGTTCACATGATCAACCGGTACGTCCAATCACTGCGAAACTCATCACGTACAACGTCTTATCATTCCGGTCCCGATGACACTAGTTTCGTCAACATCCGAGATAGTGCCCTGGAATGATAATTTCACACCTTTAATTAAGACGAATTATTGGTAAAACAAATATAATCTCTTTTAATTCTAACTTAAAAGTTTACTACTGTCAATTTTATTTAAACGGAATTTAAATAAGCTTTTGAAGCTAGTTTATTCAAATTAAATTCAAGATTCTATCATTTAAATAATTCTGACATTTAAAACACTATTCCAATATTAAGATCATAATTCACATATTCAAATAAATCCTTGTTTTTAAATTCTAAGTTATTTGACTTATAAAACTAATATTTCAATATTTAAAATTAATTAAATATTTCAAATTCAAATAATTAAAATTCTAGATCGTTATATAATCCCTGACCAAATTTACGCTTAAGAATCACATAACCGAAAGGATGAATACTCTTTTTACCACTAGATTTAATTAATTTTAAATTTTATAAATTAATTACAAAATTTTATATTTGGTGTGTTTAACAATGTTAAATGCTATATTCATAATAGTTATAAAAATATTGATCGATATATGATATCATACGTATTTAAATTAGGATTTAAATGCAACATACATCGTTCTATTTTGGATAAGATTTGTGGCCCATATGGGGCACGAAAATTTTAGCCAAAAGTGGCTTACTTAGTCCAACCCAATGTTGGCTAAAGAGGGAGGCTTTTGAATGGTTGAAAAGAGTGGAATTGATGAGAAAGATGAGGACGTGATCCACTTTTCTCTCCATTTGATTTCCTATTTATGTGCCACCTTTTACATCATTTCAATGTATATTTTTTCTCCTTGCTACAAATTTCGATCAGTAAAACCCTTATTTAAATAAAAAAATCAAGCTTAAATCACGTTAAAACTCATGTATTCGATCACTGGTGGTATAGCGGTTCGGGAGCCGACAACTCTACAACTTGGAATTCGGTTCAAGAAGCCATTTCATCCATTCAAATTGTAGTCTATAGGCCTTGGTGAGAGGTATGCTTTAGTTTTATTTATGTTTTAATTGCTTAGTTAATTAGTCATTCATATGTTAGCTAGATAGACGTTATTAAGAATTTGTATATCACTGCATTGTCACATGTCGATTATTATACATATTACGTTATATTGAAGTATCAAGTCATCATGCAGCTCACATCCTAATGATAAAAAGTATTTTTTTTATAATTAGATATTATTACTAAGTGACTTTATCAATTATAATTAATTAAAGAATATTAATTTTATGATACATGTGTTTAATTTTTTTTATACATACCTAAAACCTTTTGGCACTAAATAAAAATATATTTATATATATACACACACATTTTAAATAATTCATTTGATTTAAAATTAGCTACACAAACAAATTATTTTTAAAATACATTTATAAATAATATAATTTTCTAGGAAAATTTTACACATATTATAAAATATGCATTTTGATTTCAGATATGATTTTTAAACATTTTTATTTATTAAATCTGCATGGACTTTAATTTTTAAATTAAAAAAATTCCAAGCTGTAAGCAACAACAAATAAATGTGTTTAATAAAAAAAATTATACATATATATATCTATATTACTTAGTTAAATAGCTTTATGTTTTTATATATAATATATTTTTGTATAAATATAAATTAAAAAAATTAATTTTTTATAATATATGATAAATGTTTTAAATTATTTTATAAATTAATATTTTAACTAATTTTGAAATTTAATTATGTTATACATATACATGTCTCATAAATGATTTACATAAATAATTTATAGCCAATATATAATTAAATTCATATACACATACATGTGTATATGAAATGACCCTGACTCGACCTTCAAAAATCGACACCCGTACTTCACTTGTACTCGAATGCCGCAGATTCAAACGTCGAATCTGGCTCGCCGAAGCATATAACACATTAAGTACAACAACACAGTGGAAGAAATAAATAATATCATTGATATACAACAGTTGATTACAACATATCGATATCAATATCAGATATACAAAGATAACAGCGGAAATAAAACACAGCTGGATGGTTTAGGCTTTGCAACCATCGACAACGGAAAGATAAATCCACTAGAATCTCCAAAAGAATCCAACTCCATAATGCAACTGAAACTCCATCTCCAAACTAAAGATAGTTCGAACCAACATCACGATACAATAAGCAAACCAGATAACTCCAGAATGAAGCAAATGTGATCGCCAAGATCCAAAGGCTTCAAAGATATCGAATCTACATCTAATATCTGACTATTTGAAAAAAACCAAACTCTAGACTGCCCGTGTGGAAAATTATAGGCACCTAGAGTTTAGGAAGGGAACAATAAACTCCGGGTTAGTCATAGGACTGGTATAAGCAAACAAAAACAGTTTATCTTTAAAACAAACAATAGAATTTAAAATTGAAAACCGCAATGCTTTTTGTAAAATGAAACTACCATAAGGCATTCCGGCACACACATCATGCAATCGCACACTTGGGGGAGATTTCTCCTTGTGATAGTCAAAAATGCTTGATACGCGAAAACCATTTGATATTATTATTAGTGCATAGTGGAAAACATTTGCAAGTATAATATTAATCCTAGCCAGCATACGTACCATTATAGTATGCCTACTATAGCTACCATGTTAAATAGAAGGTTCTACAACTAAATCCATGCATGGAGCGTACTGGATGATTGGATTTCCAACAAATGGTGAGGCCAAGGAACTTCCCATTGCCATATGGGTACGCCTCTAGAGGGACGTCCCGAGAACTTACCCAGCTCGCTGCCAACACAAGGCCGGTTTACTCCCTTCCCGGGAGTAAAACCTAAGATATGCCACCCCCGGTCGTTTGTGACCTTTATCCGAGGGCCCTCAATCAGAAAGCAACATCACATAGTAATAAAATTTACAGTGTCCACATGAGTTAAGTATCTGGGCTCCATACCATGATACCACCCTTTTCCAGAAGGAATGGACATACCCTAGGGGCACGACCCCTGCAACCTTGCCGCATCTTTCCTTTTTCGACCATTTTCGGGGTGTGAGGTCCTGATGCAGTCTCGTCCACAAAGCTACGTTTTTTCACAAAGCCATGCTTCGATCAACAAATGATTAGTAGCACTTCGTATGCCACATTACCAAATTGGGAATGTATCACTTGTAACCATCAAGTACATAACCTTTGAGCTCGTACGTCTCAGAGAAGGGTGTTAAGCTAAGAGAATAATCTCCGCCACCAAACAGAAATGTATTAGATAGAAACCAGCTTTACATCTCAAAGTGTAACGTCCGACACACATCCATACAAGTCTGTTCTGGGTTCGAACAGAACCGAAGGCACTTCCAAAGAACTCCTTGCATATCCGAATAATCCATAATCATGACCGGACTCCCCATCACATATGGAGATCTCTATACCGGGGACCAGTCGGTGCAGAGACATTCGACGAGTTATCCTTTCGCTTTCGAAAATATACGGATTTCACCACCGGTCTTCAAATGCTATCCATATCATTGTATCATTATTCGGAATGGGTTATATGACACAAAGGTCCTCTCCCGGCTAAACCGAATAATGAACGTAATATTTAAAACATATGGATATTGGGATTTCAGTTGAGTCACAACTTAAAACCCAAAACTTTCTTTTCAAATGGTTTAAACAAATTACCATTTTCAAATCTTTAAACAAAAAGATTTACTTCGCAAAGTTCACCCATTTTTCCACAAAGATACATTCACAGATTTCAAAACAATTTTCACTTCAAATCGGATTAACTCATCCAATCTTTAAATCAAAGATTCTATTTATAGCTTTCAAAATCATTTCCAAAGATTCATTGCTTTCAAAACAATTTTCATTTCAAATCTTTCATATATATAAAAGATACACCATTTAAAACCCTCTTCAATTTCAAAACAAGGTTCAATAATCTTTCGCAAAGGTTTATTCATAGCTTCCAAACAATTCTATTTCAGACTTGAAATCTTTTCAATACAATTTATAAATTCTTTCCTTGTATGAAAGCTTTTATTATTTGAAAACAAATAGTTTTCGTTTCAGAAAAATCCGATTTCATTTGTACTAATTAAAACCCTTGGGTTAAATTCAAATTCCAAAATAATACTTTTAAAATGGTTTAAACCCATATAAACACATTTATAACTTGCATAATATTTTTAAGTCATAAATTTTCAAACATAGAATTCAATTTCAAATCTTGAATTCAAATTTAAATCAAATCGTTTAAATTTCAAAACTTTATCAGGTTATTCAAAATAACTTTCAAAACTCCTTTTCAAAAGCTTTTCACATTTAACCCAATTTCATTTCCAAAACTATTTCGGATTCAAAATTCAACTTTTAAAACTATTTTAAAAAAAATCCGTGACTTAACCAATTTCCTCATGCAATCCATATTTGTGTGTGTATGGTGTAGTCTAGGGGTTTCACACAATAGTCCAACATCATCAATCATCACATCACAGATTCAAGCACATCAACATCGATAAGCGGTATAATCTATAACACTTATCTTTATTCACAGATACACAGAAAAATAATATACATCTATCAAAGATAAAATAAATTACATTCATCACATATCACACCAAAACAATTCATAGCACAAAGCATTACATATCAGTGATATCAAATAATACAATATTCAATAGGATCAAACATCCATAAGTTAGATCAACTAATCATCTGATTAATTTTAAATTAGATTTAATTACTTATGAATAAATTTTCTAATTTTGGTTAATTAACTTAAATTAGTTACAAATTATTTTCAATTAATTATCCTTTAATAATAAATTAATTAACTTTTAATCATTAAATAATTAATCTTTAATTATTTAATTATCCTTTAATCAATTATTCTTAATTAATTACATTAATTAATTAACCATTTATTAATTATTATCAAGTTAATTATCTTCAATTAATTTCAATAAGTGATCTTCCTAATCACTTACATTAATAATTCACAATTTAATTACACTGAGTAATTATTCTTTAATCACTTGATTAATTAACTTTGATCATTAGTTTATTACTTTTAATTAAGTAATTATTTTTAAGTAATTAATTACCCTGAATTAATTACACTAATTCATCTTTAAGTGATTATCCTTGATTACTTTTATTAAGTAATTAACTTTTAAGTAATTAATTATCCTTTAATTACTTTTATAAAGTAATTATCCATTTTATTACTTTGGAATAAATCATTTTTTAAATTACATTAAGTAATTATTCTTAATTAGTCTAAGATAAACCGTTTATCTTAATTAGTTAATTATCATTTAAACCTTACTAATGACCTTTGGAAATGAGTCATCATTAAATATATTTACTAACTCAAGACCCTTTAAGTAAATTAATGATTTCATCTCTTAATTATATACTTAATTACAATGATTAATTAAGTTAAAACATAATCCTTCGTCCCTTCTTAATTCAACATCATCTTATTTTATTTTGAAACACTTACGGACTCAATTACATAATTAATCTAATATGTAATCACCTTCTAAAACAAAAACAATTTTACACATTTGAATTTTTTGAAAACATATTTATTTTAAATACATTTTAAACTTGGCTAAACGTCTTGATAAATTCAAACTTGCTTTTGCTTTTGAAGGTCTGAACTTGATTTCCTTTTCAAAATTCCAAAAGAGGTACAAAAATTTCATTTCAAAATCTAAAAACTTGTTATTAATAAAACTACCCGAGCCCATCCTTAAATCTACTCGAGCCAAATTGAAATTTTTTTGAGACAGACCCGAGACCATTAAACAAAAACCAGGGTAAACACTTCGTCTTCCTCACTTTCAAACAACACAGATACCACCACCTACGTGTGCATGTGTACGCCTGAATTTCATCACTCTGACCATTGCCGTAGCTTTTGACATGTCAACGATGATCGCACCTGCCCAAATAATCATCCAGTTCGATCGAATTCAACTGGAATGAAAGTCGAGCATCTCGAACAAAAAGACTAGAACCAAGCCAATCGGGAAAACCCATCCTAGCACTCGCCTTTGACCAACAGAGGTCATGCGGCCACAACCCAAGCTTCATCGAAGACCCCTCCTTCTGTTCCCCCTGGTGCGATCACCTGAATCGTCTCGATGACAACCCAGCTTCCTCGTGAATAAATTCGACAAACACCCAATTTAAAACCCTTAAATGATCTTGGCCATCATCCTTAGTGATCGGAAAAATTTACAAGCATTTTTCCGATCATCTACTATACACCAGCCACCCTTACCATAAATTTCGATCCGTAATTCATTGTCGATTAACAGGAATTGACCAAAGTTCACACTCCGTTCAACTCGAGCGTTCTTTGTGGATACTCACTTAAAATTTCTAACATTTTTGTCAAAAATCATGAATTTGAAGTACGATTTCGTTCCTATGATTAGAAATTGAAACCCAGACATTTGATTTTTTGAATCTATTTTAAATTTCTACTATTTTTCCCATTCTTGAAGTAAATTCACAATATAAAAGCTTGGATTTATTTTTAACATTGATATTATCCTGTTTAAATCATCTTTTCTTTGGTAACCATAACTTGAATTTGTATAGATTGTGAGATGTGAATTTTTAAAATAAAATTTCAAACCTGTAACTATTAGAACAGGCATATATCCCTGTATACATATAATTTAACTCACCTACATATATGTATACAACATGCAAGCACATTCAATAGCTAGGCAATTTTCATAGCATATTCAACATCAATCACGAACATAAAAACAAAAAAACAGAGATAAGTGAGTTTGCTCACCAGTAATGATTGAAGAACAGTGGCAGGCTTGAACTTCCAGGCATTTGAAAATTTGGAAAAAACTTTGTTTCTTTTGTTTTCAGTCTGTTGTTTGATTTCCAAGTTGAAGCTAAAAGCTTGAATTTATTTAGTTGATATGATCTTGTTTAAGTTGATCATTTCAGATTTTTGAAGCTTCAGGCTTTTGTTTTTAAACTTTTTCTTTGCTCTGGTTTTGCAGTTTTACTTTCCAGAAGAAGATCTTTGCCCGATCTGCTGTTGATTTCCATGTTTAAGCTTTTGCTTTTGTTTTTGAATCCTATTTCCTGGTTTGAATCTTACTTTCTGATTGCTTTTACATCATGTTGAACTTGGTTGAAGTTGTTTAATAAGACTTCTTTTCTTGTTTGCTTCAGATTTGAAGTTTTTGATCTTGTTTTCTTTTCTGGTTTTCTTTGATCAGGTTTCTATTCTTATTATTATTTTCTTTTCAGTTTTAAGATTTCTTTTTAAAGGTGGGAGAAAAGCTGATATTTTTAGCCTGGTTGATGTTTATTTGTAAATTAAAAAAAAATCTTTAAGAAAACCATGTGCCACTTGTGCTTGCAATTAAAGATATGCTTACACTTGTTAATTTTAAATAAACACTTGTTAAATTCAAACTCTTTAACTTACACTTGTTAAAGATAATTGATATTATGTTGAAGTCCTTTAGTTCAATTAATTTTAAAATTTAGTTTTAAACCCTTACTTTGTTTTAACTTACAAAACATGTTTTATGTTTTTAAATCTTTTATTAATTTAAGCAAGTCATACTTAGTTATATTTATTCATGCATATTTTTTTATATTTATACAACTTTGAATACCCCTTTGAAAATTATTACATTATATAATTTCAAACCATAACTTGCAAATATTAAGATATATATATAGACACACACACATATATATACATATACATAGTACATATGTATATTATTAAACAAAAATCTATAAAATTAAAATATAGATTTAAATCCAATTTATGTCTCAATACATTTATATTTGAATTTAAAATTCAAAAATTAATATACAATAAATTCGTATTTATAAATGAGTAAACAAACAAATATCTTTTTATAAACAAATTTTTTATTTATTCACAATCTATACATATTTATTTTCAACATATATGTATTTGAATTTCAAATTCAAATTACCAATTCTAATCTATTTATAAAATATTTAGATAAATCAAGTCCTTTATTTAAAAAAAATATTATGTATATGTTTTTATTCCTACCTTTTCAAATTAATCCTCAACTAAGTTAAAATTAATATACTATTCAAAATATTTGTTCTCTGAATCTTCAATTAGAAATTCTATTTTAAAATCATATTTATATACATTTTTACTAACAAACAAACAAATATTTATTTAAATTTGGAAAATACTAATTAACTCATAATTTTATTTCCAAAATTTAAATTTAGTTACCAATTAAAATTTGATTTAAAAACAGGAATGTTACAGATTCCCCCCTTAAGAAAATTTCGTCCTCGAAATTTGCAAGGGAGACAACAAAGAATGGGTATACAAAGATAGAGAAATATCTTTCCAGATCAAACTGAATATTTATTCTGCATTTGGCTCACCAAATCAGAATATCACCAGTAATTATAAGAACAAACTCATGCAATATTACGCAAATTACTCGGGTCATCCGGTCTACGAAATATGCAAGGGCATCGGTTAGTTCGAAGGAATAACTAACCATTCGTAGAATATATCTGGATCCTAAAGAACAGATAAATGGATACTCAAGTCAAAATATCCTAAAATATACACCAGCTTGTCCCTCTTCGGACTTTGATCCACACTAGATGATAATAAAATTTCAAATTTGGGTTTTAACCAATATCGTTTTATCGATACAATTCAAATTCAGCTTCATATTCTATTGACCAATTTATTTCAATTAAAATATTCAAATTTATTAGAGTCAAAAACGAAAAACTGATAAGAAACCGATGTAGAGAATACGAATTAGGAACTTATTTACATGATTCGCAGTGCCACCATCGCCCCAAAGTTTCTCCTTGGAGCTGCCACAAAGCCATCAAAGAATTGATGATCAAAAAGATTGATAGAAAAGTTGTTTCCTGGTTGTTTGGGATTAACCATTTGTAGTCGTACTTCCATGTGCCCTATCTCGTCCTCTACTTGCGCTCATACTCACTATTAGTGGATAGTAAGAGAACTTACTAAGGCACACGAATGGATATCTTAGTGATATACTCATTCTAGGGTATACTTCACCCTATCTCTAATGAGTTACCTAATGTGTTATACTCCTGAGCTAAAGTTTCAACCTTTAGCTCTGATACCAAATGAAACGACCTTGACTCGACCTTCGAAAATCGGCACCCGCACTTCACTTGTACTCGAATGCCGCAGATTCAAACGTCGAATCTGGCTCGCCGGAGCTTATAACACATTAAGTACAACAACACAGCGGAAGAAATAAATAATATCATTGATATACAACAGTTGATTACAACAATGATACAACACATCGATATAATTATCAAAGATACAAAGATAACAGCGGAAATAAAACACAGCTGGATGATCTAGGCTTTGCAACCATCGACAGCAGAAAGATAAATCCACTAGAATCTCCGAAAGAATCCAACTCCATAATGCAACTGAAACTCCATCTCCAAACTAAAGATAGCTCGAACCAACATCACGATACAATAAGCAAACCAGATAACTCCAGAATAAAGCAAATGTGATCACCAAGATCCAAAGGCTTCAAAGATATCGAATCTACATCTAATATTTGACTATCTGAAAAAAACCAAACTCTAGATTGCCCGTGTGGAAAATTGTAGGCACCCAGAGTTTAGGAAGGAAACAATAAACTCCGTGTCAGTCATGGGACTCGTATAAGCAAACAAAAATAGTTTATCTTTAAAACAAACAAAATAATTTAAAATTGAAAGCCGCAATGCTTTTTGGAAAATGAAACTACCATAAGGCCTCTCGGCACACACACCATGCAATCGCACACTGGGGGGAGATTTCTCCTTATGATAGTCAAAAATGCTTGATACGCGAAACCATTTGATATTATTATTAGTGCGTAGTGGAAAACATTTGCAAGTATAATATTAATCCTAGCCAGCATACGTACCATTATAGTATGCCTATTATAGCTACCATGTTAAATGGCAAGTTCTACAACTAAAACCGTACATGGCGCGTGTTGGATGATTGGATTTCCAACAAATGGTCAGGCCAAGGAACTTCCCATTGCCACATGGGTACGCCTCTGGAGGGACGCCCCGAGAACTTGCCCAGCTCTCTGCCAACACAAGGCCGGTTTACTCCCTTCCCGGAGTAAAACCTAAGATATGCCACTCTCGGTCGTTTGCGACCTTTATCTGAGGGCCCTCAATCACAAAGCAACATCACACAGTAATAAAATTTACAGTGCCCACATGAGTTAAGTATCCGGGCTCCATACCATGATACCACCCTTTTCCAGAAGGAATGGACATACCCTAGGGGCGCAACCCCTGCAACCTTGCCGCATCTTTCCTGTTTTGACCATTTCTGGGGTGTGAGGTCCTGATGCAGTCTTGTCCATAAAGCTACGCTTTTTCGCAAAGCCATGCTTCGATCAACAAATGATCAGCAACACTTCGTATGCCACATTACCAAATTGGGAATGTATCACTAGTAATCATCAACTACATAACCTCTGAGCTCGTGAATCTCAGAGAAGGGTGTTAAGCTAAGAGAACAAATCTCCACCACCAACAGAAATGTATTTGATAGAAACCAGCTTTACATCTCAAAGTGTAACGTTAGACACACATCCGTACAAGTCTGTTCCGGGTTCGAACAGAACCGAAGGCACTTCCAAAGAAGCCCTTGCAAATCCGGATAATCCCTAATCACGTCTGGACTCCCCATCACATATGGAGATCTTTATACCAAGGGCCAGTTGGTGCAGAGATAATCGACGAGTTATCCTTTCGCTTTTGAAAATATCCGATCTTCACCACCTGTCTTCAAATGCTATCCATATCGTCGTATCATTATTCGGAATGGGTTAGATGACACAAAGGTCCTCTCCTGGCTAAACCGAATAATGAGCGCAATATTTAAAAACATATGGATATTGGGATTTCAATTAAGTCACAACTTAAAACCCAAAACTTTCTTTTAAATAGTTTAAACAAATTACCATTTTCAAATCATTAAACAAAAATACTTACTTCACAAAGTTCACCCATTTTTCATAAAGATTCATTCACAGATTTCAAAACAATTTTCACTTCAAATCAGATTAACTCATCCAATCTTTATATCAAAGATTCAATTTATAGCTTTCAAAATCATTTCCAAAGATTCATTGCTTTCAAAACAATTTTCATTTCAAATCTTTTTTATATATAAAAGATACACCATTTAAATCCCTCTTCAATTTGAAAATAAGATTCAATAATCTTTCTCAAAGATTTATTCATAGCTTCCAAACAATTCTATTTCAGACTTGAAATCTTTCAACACAATTTAGAAATTCTTTCCTTATATGAAAGCTTTTATTATTTGAAAACAAATAGTTTTCGTTTCGAAAAATTCCGATTTCATTTGTACAAATTAAAGCCATTGGGTTAAATTCAAATTCCAAAATAATACTTTTAAAATGGTTTAAACCCATATAAACACATTTATAACTTGTATTAAGTCATAAATTTCCAAACGTAGAATTTAATTTCAAATCTTGAATTCAAATTCAGATCAAATCGTTTAAATTTCAAAACTTTATCAGGTTATTCAAAATAACTTTCAAAACTCCTTTTCAAAAGTTTTTCACATTTAACCCAATTTCATTTCCAAAACTATTCTGGATTCAAAATTCAACTTTTAAAACTATTTTAAAAAAAAATCTGTGACTTAACCAATTTCTTCATGCAATCCATATTTGTGTGTGTATGGTGTAGTCCAGGGGTTTCACACAATAGTGCACATCATCAATCATCACATCAAAGATTCAAGCACATCAACATCGATAAGCGGTATAATCTACAATGCTTATCTTTATTCACATATACATAGATAAATAATATACATTTATCAAAGATAAAATAAATTACATTCATCACAGATTACACCAAAACAATTCACAGCCCAAAGCATAACATATCAGTAATATCAAATAATACAATATTCAATAGGATCAAACATCCATAAGTTAGATTAATTAATCATCTGATTAATTTTAAATCAGATTTAATTACTTATGAATAAATTTTCTAATTTTTCTTAATTAACATAAATTAGTTACAAACTATTTTCAATTAATTATTAATAATAAATTAATTAACTTTTAATCATTAAATAATTAATCTTTAATTATTTAATTATCCTTTAATCAATTTTTTTTAATTAATTACATTAATTAATTAACCATTTATTAATTATTATCAAATTAATTATCTTTAATTAATTTCAATAAGTGATCTTCCTAATCACTTATATTAATAATTCACAATTTAATTACTATGAGTAATTATTCTTTAATCACTTGATTAATTAACTTTGATCATTAGTTTGTTGCTATTAATTAAGTAATTATCTTTAAGTAATTAATTACCCTGAATTAATTACACTAATTCATCTTTGAGTGATTATCCTTGATTACTTTTATTAAGTAATTAACTTTTAAGTAATTAATTATCCTTTAATTACTTTTATAAAGTAATTATCCCTTTTATTACTTTAGAATAAATCATTTTTTAATTACATTAAGTAATTATTCTTAATTAGTCTAAGATAAACCATTTATCTTAATTATTTAATTATCATTTGAACCTTATTAATGACCTTTGGAAATGAATCATCATTAAATACATTTATTAACTCAAGACCCTTTAAGTTAAATTAATGATTTCATCTCTTAATTATATTCTTAATTATAATGATTAATTAAGTTAAAACACAAACTTTCATCCCTTCTTAATTCAACATCATCTTATTTTATTTTGAAACACTTATGGACTCAATTACATAATTAATTTAATATGTTATCACCTTCTAAAACAAAAACAATTTTAAACATTTGAATTCTTTGAAAACATATTTATTTTAAATACATTTTAAACTTGGCTAAACGTCTTAATAAATTCAAACTTGCTTTTTCTTTTGAAGGTCTGAACTTGATTTCCTTTTCAGAATTCCAAAACCTATACAAAAATTTAATTTCAAAATCTGAAATCTTGTTATCAATAAAACTACCTGAGCCCATCCTTAAATCTACTCGAGCCAAATTCAAAAAATTCTGAGACAGACCCGAGACCATTAAACAAAAACCTGGGTAAACACTTCGTCTTCCTCACTTCAAACAACACAAATACCACCACCCACGTGTGCACGTGTACGCCTAAATTTCATCACTTTGACCATTGCCATAGCTTCTGACATGTCAACGATGATCGCCCCTGCCCAAACAATCATCCAGTTCGATCGAATTCAACTGGAATGAAAATCGAGCATCTCGAACAAAAAGACTAGAACCAAACCAATCGGTAAAACCCATCCTAGCACTCGTCTCTGACCAACGGAGGTCATGCGGCCACTACCCAAGCTTCGTCGAAGTCCCCTGCTTCTATTCCCCCCTGTGCGATCACTTGAATCGTCTTGACGACGACCCAGCTCCCCTGTTAATAAATTCGACAAAACACCCAAATTAAAACCCTTAAATGATCTCGGCCATCATCCTCGGTGATAGGAAAACTTTACAAGCATTTTTCCTATCATCTACTATACACCAGCCACCCTCACCATAAATTTCGATCCCTAATTCATCGCCGATCAACAGGAATTGACCAAAGTTCACATTCCGTTCAACTCGAGCGTTCTTTGTGGATACTCACTTAAAAATTCTAACATTTTTATTAAAAATCATGAATTTGAAGTACGATTTCATTCCTATGATTAGAAATTGAAACCTAGACATTTGATTTTTTTGAATCTATTTTAAATTTCTACTGTTTTTCCCATTCTTGAAGTAAATTCACAATATAAAAGCTTGGATTTATTTTTAACATTGATATTGTCCTGTTTAAATCATCTTTTCTTTGGTAACCATAACTCGAATTTGTATAGATTGTGAGATGTGAATTTTTAAATAAAATTTCAAACCTGTACCTATAAGAACAGGCATATATGCCTGTATACATATAATTTAACTCACCTATATATATGTATACTACATGCAAGCACACTCAACAGCAAGGCAATATTTCATAGCATATTCAACATCAATCACAAACATAAAAACATAAAAACAGAGATAAATGGGTTTGCTCACCAGTCCTGATTGAAGAACAGTGGCAGGCTTGAACTTCCAAGAATTTGAAAGTTTGGAAAAAACTTTGCTTCTTTTATTTTTAGGTCTGATGTTTGATTTCCCAGTTGAAGCCAAAATCTTGAATTTATTTAGTAGAATCTGATCTTGTTTAAGTTGACCATTTCAGATATTTGAAGCTTTAGGCTTTTGTTTTTAAACTTTTTCTTTGCTCTGGTTTTTGCAGTTTTACTTTCCAGAAGAATATCTTTGCCTGATCAACTGTTGATCTCCATGTTTAAACTTTTGCTTTTGTTTTTGAATCCTATTTCCTGGTTTGAATCTTACTTTCTAATTGCTTTTAAATCATGTTGAACTTGGTTGAAGTTGTTTAATAAGACTTCTTTTCTGGTTTGCTTCATATTTGAAGTTTTTGATCTTGTTTTCTTTTATGGTTTTCTTTGATCATGTTTCTATTCTTATTATTATTTTCTTTTCAGTTTTAAGATTTCTTTTTGAAGGTGGGAGAAAAGCTGATATTTTTAGCCGGGTTTATATTTATTTGTAAATTTAAAAAAAATCTTTAAGAAAACCATGTGCCACTTGTGTTTACAATTAAAGATATGCTTACACTTGTTAATTTTAAATAAACACTTGTTAAATTCAAACTCTTTAACTTGCACTTGTTAAAGATAATTAATATTATGTTTAAGTCCTTTAGTTCAATTAATTTTAAACCCTTACTTTGTTTTAACTTATAAAACATGTTTTATGTTTTTAAATTTTTTATTAATTTAAGCAAGTCATACTAAGTTATATTATTCATGCATATTTTTTTTAATATTTATACAACTTTGAATACCCCTTTGAAAATTATTACATTATATAATTTCAAACCATAACTTCCAAATATTAAGACACACACACACACATATACATAGTACATATGTATATTATTAAACAAAAATCTATAAAATTAAAATATAGATTTAAACCCAATTCATGTCTCAACACATTTATAATTGAATTTCAAATTCAAAAATTAATATACAATAAATTCGTATTTATAATTGAGTAAATAAACAAATATCTTTTTATAAATACAAATTTTATTTATTCACAATCTATAAATATTTATTTTCAACATATATGTATTTGAATTTCAAATTCAAATTACAAATTATAATCTATTTATAAAATATTTAGATTTCCAAATCAAGTCCTTTATTTAGAAAATGTCTTATGTATATATTTTTATTCCAACCTTTTCAAATTAATCCTCAACTAAGTTTAAAATTATATACTATTCAAAATATTTATTCTCTGACTCTTATGTTAGAAATTCTATTTTAAAATCATATTTATATACATTTTTACTAATAAACAAACAAATATTTATTTAAATTTGGAAAATACCAATTAATTCACAATTTTAATTCCAAAATTTAAATTTAATTACCAATTAAAATTTGATTTAAAAACAGGAATGTTACAGTATATTTATTTATACAATAATATTATTGCACATATATGTATATTTAGACTAGTACAATTGTATACAATTAGGTCAAACATGTTCGTTGCAATGTAAATTCCAAGATTTATGCATGGGCATGTCAAATCATATACACATTAGTTGCATGTGCATGCACACACATATGTATATTGATATAATATATGAAATATAATATAAAATTATATAAAAATAAATTTTATTTATATATTCAAATAAAATATTGATTTTATTTAACAGAAAATTTAGAAAATTTCTAAATGAATTAGACTACATAGGCTTATTAAAGATCCATAAAAAGACTTTAAAATTTACCTAATTCTTCCAATGCGAGCTGGCTCAACTCCAATAACGGTATTGGATCCAAATAATCTATGCGATCTAACTTAGTCATGTTAGGACTAAATAATTAAGCTTACAACCTAGTTAATAGGGTGTCTAGGAAAGGTAGCGTCTTGGTTAGATTGTTGGGTAATCGAGTAGCCTCTCCTGCTTGGCTACCAATCTAGTTTGAACAGTTATATGAGCCCAAAGGATACCTCTAATAGAAAAGCCCCAATTTGAATTGGGCCGTAGGCTAATATCAAAATTGTTTTTAAATTAAAATAAAAATTTAAAAACTAAAATAACAATAATATTATAAGCATCATAATATAGATTTTCAAATTATTTTGAAAACTGAAACACAAGTTTAAATTTAAAAATAAAATTCCAAATAAAATGTATATTTAGAAGTTATAATATAATTTTTCAAAATGTTTGAAAATTTTACTAAAAAAATAATTTTGAAAATATTATTTATTAATAAGATTAATTAGATAAAGAATTAATTGAATATATAGACATGTTAATATATAATGATATATATATTGTCCTGAATTATTTAAGACAATATGAGTGTGTATGTGTGCGTGTGTCCATATATATATATATATATATGTATATATGTATATATATATGTACGTGTGTATATATATATATAAAGAATTTTGAAATTAATAAAATTTAACTGAAATCGGTTAGTTAAATAAATTAATTAAATTTGATTAATAATTAAAACACACATATACATGAGATATATGTATGTTACAATTAAGGTTATAGTGTGTGTGTGTGTATACATATATATGTGTATACATATATATATTCATATAATATATTATAATTGAATGATATAATAATTTAATAATGTTTTAATTAATTAAATTAATTAAATAAGATTTAATTAATATAAAATTATACGTAAAATATTTATAAGTTAAAAAATTATAAAAGTTATATAATAATAAAACTTATATAATATAAATATACAAACTAAAGGTGGGATATTAAAGAAACTCTAAATAGATAATAAATACAAACATATAGTACGTATACTATGATTTTTAACTAGTCCGACTCATGAAATACGAGGGTATTCATAAGAAATACATTATTTCATAAGTCGATATCACTCGGTGTAATATGTTGGAGATTACAAATCTTTAATATCAGTTTTTTCCTATACCATTTATATAATAATATGTTATTTGCATACTTTCTGGTTGTTGAGCAAGCTCAACCTAGAGATGTTATGTGTAGTTTTATTAATATATTGAACAGATGAGGTAAGATAACTATGTGTATTTGTTGAGCAATGTAACAACCCGATATTTTCAACCATTCGCATCCACACATGTCAGACTTGAACTGCTCAAATTACCGAATTGTAGAATAAATTTGGCAAATCTCAGAATATACAACAAATAAATAAATCACAGAATCACAGACACAGAGTAATATAATGCAGTGGAAGAAAGAGATAGTAGTTCATGAAGCTACTATATAAATACATCAGAGTTAAACAAGATACAACAGAAGTAACAAGACGATAATCAAGCATAAAGCTGGATACAACTGTAACAACCCGCATATTTATCGAGTTTGTATTTAAATATTTTATTTAAATATTAACTCGTTAATCGGATTTTGGTCCGAAAAGCTACTTTTTGCAAACGGTCAAATTAGGACTCGAGACCACTTCCATTGAGTTCGAAATGTCGTTTACAACTTTTTAAGTATAAACATCGATAGGTTTGGAGTTAGTGAAATTTCACTAACTTTTCCCGCTTTGGACTTTGGGTTAGTTTAGCCTATTAAGCCCAAGTTCCAACCCTCTTCTCCTCACTCTTCATAAATTTCCTAACTAATCAAGCTTTGGCATTAATAGTGGAGGGAATGGGAAATTAAAACTCCAAGCACAAATTCAATTGCAAATCCAACATTCAACTCCAAATTCAAGTAGAAGATATTGGATTCAAGCTTTGGATTGCTTCTCCTTGCTTTCAAGCTTCATCTTCATAAACTTTAGTGCAAAGGTGAGATTTTTGTCTCACAAATCTAGTCTATAACTATATTGGACTGTTGGGAATGATTCCCTATCACTTTTGCATGCACATTTGCATTTGGTTTGGATTGGATTGGCGAAAAACTCCAATTTTTAGCATTTTGGTGAATTTTCTGCACTTAGGTCGTTCTGGCCATTTTTAGGTCGTTCGGAGTTAAGTCGTTCGTCCATGGGTCGTGAGTCGTTCACGAGTTAACTTTAGGTCGTTCTGGAAGAATTGGCACTTCGGAATTAGGTCGCTCACGAGTTAAGTCGTTAGGTCGCTCGCGAGTTAGTACCATAGGTCGCAGGGCTTTAGGTCATTCTGGAAGTATTGGCACTTCGGAGTTAGGTCGCTCGCGAGTTAAGCCTTAAGTCGTAGGTCGCTCACGAGTTTGGCCTTAAGCCGTAGGTCGCTCGCGAGTTAAGCTTTAAGTTTTAGGTCGTTTCCGACCTATAATCTCTAGGCAAACGTTAAGTCGCTCGCCCTGGTTTATCTCGTAGGTCGTCTCCGACCTAAGCTCCAGATAAGTCGTTCGAGTTAGGTCGTTGGACCATTTACCTTAGGTCGCTCATCCACTAAGTCGGCCTGGTTTATCTCGTAGGTCGTCTCCGACCTAAGCTCCAGATAAGTCGTTCGAGTTAGGTCGTTGGACCATTTACCTTAGGTCGCTCGTCCACTAAGTCGGCCTGGTTTATCTCGTAGGTCGTCTCCGACCTAAGCTCCAGATATGTCGTTCGAGTTAGGTCGTTGGACCATTTACCTTAGGTCGCTCGACTCTGTTAAGTCGGCCATGTTGGGTCGTGAGTCATCGTTAGGTCGCGAACACCTCTAGGTCGCAACCACTAAGTCGCTTGACCCCTTAGACCCCTAGGTCGCAGCCGTTAGGTCGCATGACCCCTTAGACCCCTTAGACCCCTGGACCCCCCCTCCGTAGGGGATCTTATCTGAAAAACATTGAGCTGATTTCCTTGGATTTTATTCACATCTCCGTATGCGATTTTTGTGACTGATTGTTTCTACAATTGCTTCTGTGTTTTGTCACTTTATAATACAAAGGTTTCAATACTAGTAGTAAATATCAAAACTCTTTTAACAAACAATTTCAACTCTATTTTTAATAACAAAGCTCTTTTCTTAAACCATTTTCCAATCTATTAGTATATACAAACCTTTACCTCACTCGGATGAGAAATCTAATTAAACGACTTAGTAAAACAAGTGGTATGAAACGCTTGCGTTCACTTCGTCGGTTAATTCTTGGACTTGTTTGATTGAACCTCTTGTGACAATTTTATTAGTGAAGATTTACAGTTTGTTCGTAAATATTTAAGTTAAGCAAGTGGTTATGGGACATGAAGCTAAACTTCTATATTTACTAGCTTAGTGTAATTGACACTTCTCGTTGATCTTGATGATCGCTTTATGAATTAGACTAGCAATTGCGTGATGTCTCTTTCATTGCAAGGTTAGACTAGACACCACTTGTGTGATTCCATTCACACATACCTTTCTGCTTTTTGGTTAGTCTTGACCTCAATCTGTGTGATTCCACTCACACATGTGGGGTAGCTCCCCATGGTCTTCGGACCGTCATGTGATAGGCCTCTTTCCCTTTTTATGATTTCTGGATTTCTCGTGTTGATTTCTGGAATTTATGTCATTGACTTGTTATGAGTACAAGTTTAGGGTATGATGCCCTCTTCGAATCTTTGAGAAGATTCTTGTGATATTGATTATCTCTTATTGATTGATCTTCTGTTGATCATTATTTACATACTTATAGTGGTATGTCGTTATGGATATTTATGTTTATGCCATATCTTTTATGTTATATCATGTCATCTGATATTTATAGCTAGACTGATCCGTTTATTATTTTCTTAAATAATACTCGGGTCAGACCGAGATGTTACAGGTGCTTCTGCTTGACTTCTTCCCAGGGATTCATCACTCTGACTTTTGGCTAACTGTTTAGATTAGCAGTTTTTGTTGTATACACTTGAGATATAGACTCATAGTTGTATTCTTTTGTATAGCACGTGTTGCTATTCTTTTGTATTATCGTGGATCTTACTGACCACTACTCTGATGTACACTTTCATGTGTTAGTTATATATTCATATCTTCTTCCGCCTTTGTGATATGGATATCTGTGACTGATTTGTGATATGATTATTTCTATGTTTGTTTCCGAAGATTATTTATAGCCACCGTGTGATAAGCAATTACATGGATGGTCGCTCCTCAACAGCCTTATTCTCCGTGCTAGTTGACAGCACTACTCCGGAGTGTTCTTGGCTAGCGTGGGTATAGAGGTGGGGCGTCACAACAACACTGGAATCAACTGAATAACTGGAATTGAAATAGATAGTTGGATCTTCAAGCAAAGCTCCAGCTTTAAAGGTGAGTCTCTAATACTGTATCACTCAGTCTGACCCGAGCGTAAAACAAAACACAAAACACTCGAGTCAGGACATACATAGTTATACAATGTAAACCAACTCAAGTGAACTGTAATATAAGGTACAAGTAACTTAAAGGATGCTTAGGACCGTCCATCCTCTAAGGATCCGTTAAACTATTTACTATGTAGTAATATTTCGCTATTATAATAATGTCTATAGTAAAATAAACTTACTTTTAAATAGCATTAAGGCTTTACATTTTCCACCTTAACACGTAATAGCGCCAGTAGTCTATACAGTACCGTAATACCTCCTGATCAGGAGGCTACCAGAGGATACTCCATAGGTACGACACAAATCAAACTCGTACAAGGCGCACTAGGGTAGGTGACACGACACAACTAGGCAATGCCGGGGTAGATATACAAATTGCTATCCGGGCTGGTGGTAACGCATAGCCGCAGCTACCGCCCACCTCGAGTCACACCCCAAATCAAAAATCAAAAGTGGCCACCAAATCAATCCAAAGTCAGAATATAATGTCGAAGGAGTGTGTCCGTTCAGAGGGGTTACCTCATTGGCCCGAGAATCGCTCCTGTTTTAGCCACCTTAAGCCAACTCACAGGAGTCGGGTCCACGTATATACCTCAAAGGAATGCCGCCACCATCCTACTTCATTCTGGAATCTCCACCACATACACGGTTGTTAAAGTGGTTTTCGAGGTTGGCAGAGAGTATGACAACTTCTGATCTCAGTCTCTTTAACAACCAATCGTTATTATAACCCATGGATATTTATTTCAAAATCATTTCTATTCCAAAACGATTTAAAATCAAATACTATTACTTTCCAAAATAATATCCATTTTCAAAAATGGTAATATTTCCAAATCCATATACTTTCCAAAATAATATCCATTTTCAAAACTAAATATAATATTATTTCATTTCAAAACCAATCAATATATCATTTCCATTTCAAAACCAAAATATAATATATCATTTAAATTCCAACCAAATCCATATATTATTTAAATAAAACCCGAACGTCAAATCATTGAATATTTCCTTTAATTTATTAAACTCGAAATATTCCGTTAAATCATCTTAAATCAAACCACTTATAAAGTCATATTCTTAAATCTTCAATTTCAATAAGTTCAAATTTATATATTTAAATACAATTCTTATTTAAAAACAATTTTCAGTAATTTCATTTCCACAGTCATATCACTTTCAAGTTATAACAACTCTAAAACCAAATATTTTGAAACATATTTATTTAGACCATCTAAATTCAATGTTAATATCTTCCAAACAAGATTCATTTAACCCTTTAAATTCAATGTCAAATAATATTCATTTCAAAGTTGTAACATTTATAAGTTTATTTATTCAATTACAAACTTTCCAAAACATTGTATATTTCAAAACAGCAACATTTATAAAGCGCTGCAGTAGGTATATTTAGTATATATCAAAATATAGTTCAAATTCAGAAACCACAGCATTTCAGAAACGCTATAATTTCTGTTATACCCTTTAAAACAATATATCTTCAATTTTCTCATTTTTAACTTATCAAACTTATTCCACTTTTCAAATTTTTTATTTGGATATTACTAAAATTATAAATTTTAGAAAAATAACAGTTATTAATAAATATCCAATTTAAATTAAACATCCATTTGTTAAGTCAATACTTGATAAGTTGCTTAACCTTTATTCCAATAAGTAACTTAATAATTTATTTAACATACCCATCTCATAAAATAAATTAAATTTCCATTTATTTGCTTAACTTAATATTTCCATTTAAAACCAAACTTCAAATTTTCAAGTTAAGTCATTATTTAAATTACATTTTCCCATTTTAAAACCATAACTATTTATCTTACCCAACATAACATTTAACGAAAGAACATTTTATCGTAATTAGTATAACAATCAAATTTCCTTAATAGATCTATTCATTTAGACATCAATTCGACTATGGTTCCAAGTTAAATAAACTTATTACTAATGTCCCATAAAATGTATTTCATTTTATTTATTCAAAATTGCATTATTTATTATACAAAATATGTCCATTTCAAGAAGTAACCTTTATTAAAATTACTAGGTTGGGTTTAAGATTCTAAGTTAAATCAAACTTAATTATTAAGTTATTTATCGTAAATAAGACTCTTTAAACTCCATCCGAAACCAATTAACTTATAAAATTTTTAACTTATGGACAAGCAATATAAAATTAAGTTAAAATTTTCATATATTTATGATTCCAAAATACTTAATAATTTTCAGAAAAAATTAAAACACTTAATAAATTTTTAGGAAAATATCATTTAAAATATAACCATGGGCCTGTATAATATTTTCTAACCTAGGTCAAGTGATACGGATATGTATCATTTCAATCCATAATTTAAAAGAAAAATCTGGGTTCTATCATTTCAAACCCGCAATCCCAAGTAAAATAAATGCAATAGAAGTCACAATAAAAATCACTTGAGCCTATCATTTCAGCTCATAATGATTTTTCCTTATTCTAAAGTCCGTTCGAGTATGTATCATTTCAACCTACAGTGATAGGGAACTTGCAGTAATGATATAGTAAATAAAACGAACAGTATATCATATAATAACATATTAGATGATGTAACAAATTTATAAACAACATTTAACATCGTATAACATATCACAGGCATGTATGAATAACATATCACTTTATACAGATGTACTTATCATCATTCCACAATAATATAAGTACATATATCTAGAGTGATAAAACTCACCTTTTTCAAGCTAGAATTTGACAAACTAGAGATACACAACATACCCCGAAAAGCACGACACGGCACGACCATATTTTTGAGTGAATGAAGAGTCAAATCCAAATTTTGTACATAACCAATAGACTAACCATAAGAATAAAATTCAACACAACAAAAGATGGATTAAATAATGCAATTATGAATCAAAGAGGACATAACCTTGCTTTAAATCAATC
Organism: Allium cepa; assembly: GCA_030765085.1. Taxonomy (NCBI): domain Eukaryota; kingdom Viridiplantae; phylum Streptophyta; class Magnoliopsida; order Asparagales; family Amaryllidaceae; genus Allium; species Allium cepa. The sequence continues at coordinate 623,842,021 of CM060928.1, forward strand.
AAGTGGCTCGGTCATGGTCAGGTGGTGGTGATGAGGAGGAGAGGTAGGCTAGGAGGTGGAGGCTAAGCTAGCATGAAAACCAAAGAGCAAACCAAAAGAAAAAGGAAGAAGAAAGTAAGGAGAAGCCATGAAAATTTAGAGCTTGTTTTATTTTTCTCTCACGCAAATGGAAATGAGATAAGAAAGTTTTCACGTGAAATAATAATAAAAGTGGCAACTAGGGTTACAGAAATAATGAATGTCTAAAGATATGGAGTGGATGGCTAGAGATGTAATGGCTAGAAAATGAATGGTTAGGAAATTAAGAGGCACAATTTAAGGAGAAGGAATCTTGTATATTTTCTTTGTTTGCACGCAAATGACAAATGAAGTGAATGGAAAGTTTCTCATGGCTTAAAGAAAATAAAATGCAAGGCTAGAAGGTAATTAAGGAGGTAGGAAATAAAAAGGCAAGAAATAAAGAGGCTAGTGAATGAATGAGATTTATTTCCTATTTAATAAAAGAAACTTATGTAATATCTTCCAATCAGAAGAGGCAAATGAAGAAGTGAGATATTTGGGAATATTTTATACATAATTTGATATAGTAATGTATGGTTATAATAGGTGAGAAACGCTAAGAATTAACAAAAAGGGTAGAAAATTAAAAAGGCAAGCATTTAACAAAGTAACGTACACCCTTTGATTTTCTCCAGCTCTTTATAAAAGATATAAACAAGTAAATTCAAATGAATACAATAAAAGCCTAGACAAATAAATAGAGAAATAAACGAAGAGATGGATATAGGAAAAATATAGAAATATATATATATATATATAATGAAAATACATAAATTTATTGCGTGTAAAACGCGGTAATTTATCCAAATCTAAAAGTATAAATCGGAATTCATGAAACGAAGAGCAGAATAAATATTAAAATAAAATCATTTTCAAAGAAAAAGATTAGCATTTAAAAATCCAAATTTAAAATTTTCAACAATGGTTAAACTTTGACTTTTAGTTGACTAAAAATACAAAAAATTTCCAGAAATTGCTTATTTATTAAATTTGTCAAATGTATACATTTATTATGATTGAAACCTCAATTAATTCAGTCAGATAGGTTTCATTCTTTTATATTATCTTATGAATAAAATATGCATTCTCATTTCATCCTATTTTTCAATTAATATAGTAATTAAATTCATTTACTTATCATTAAATTTATTAATTATAGATTGCATTCCAATCAATTAAAATTGATTCCCATAATTTGATTTGATTTAATTTCCATCTTTATACTATGCTCACTATTTCTTTATAAACCTGGTTATATTAGTTTTATACTCCATTACATTAATACATCCCTATTTACATCTTAAATTTGTTTAAATGTTACTTTTTTAAATGTGTATTTTTGTCAATTGTACACATTAATTAAGGTTTGAAAACAATTAAATAAATTTAATTAGTTCCATTCTTTTTACTAATTTATTACTTTATAAATAAATTTACATTTCTAGTTAATTTACACATTCACACCTCCCGTTACTGCATTAATTCCCATTAATGAACATTTATTTACATTTGAATACAATTGATTTCCAATTCATTTTATAGCCTAAATAGACAACTTATAATAACTGTTGCCATTACCCTTTAATTTACACTAAAGTTTATCATTTTCTCTAATATCATAATTGCTTACAAACTGTTAAATTCATTCAAATACCATAGATTATACACTAATTCATTTGTTCGCATCACACTTACCTTTATTTTCTTATATTCAAATTTTATACCTAAATCTAACATTTACAACTAAATTAATAAACCAATTAAATAGTAACTTACAACCTTTACTATTACGTTAAATCACATTAATGAATTCATTATTATTTACAATTAAATTGTTACAATTACTTAATTAACACTGATTTACTTCAATTTATATTGATCATATATTATCTCATTAATGATTCAACATTAACACTTGTTTTCTTGTATTCAAATCTATAACTAAGTGCAACAATTTACATTATTTCAATTAGTTTGAAATTTCATAATTAGTTTTAATTACATTGTTACATTTCATTTTAACGTTTGTTTCACTATTAAATTACAAAGTATTTATTCTTCAAATTTTAATTACCAAAATCGAATTAAATCAACAAATTATATTATTGAGAATTTACGGGTCGTTACAAGCAAACTCAAGGCATATATACTATACTTAGGGCGTCGTGAAATGGTTGGTACAAATGTATAATTTCTTTTGATTTATTGAGCAAATTCAAGGTCAAAACGAAATTAGGTTTAGGAACAATGAGTTAGAAGTTGTATATGATACAATCCGTAAAGAGTTATTTATCATTTGTGGGGCTATAACTTGTTGAACAAACCCACGTCAGAATCCCCAGACGTACGAGTCTTATCTCCTACCAGTGAAGTCGAAAGGCTTCTATGTTCCATTAGGTTTTGGAGTAACATAAAAGACTCATGGGAGCCTTAATAGAAAAATGAAATAGTAACATTTAACCTTTCTAATATTATAATAAAATTCTCTATATAAAGTTATAATAATCTATATTGATAAATTTGTGCAATTAGTATAATTAATAAAATGTTTATCATCTAAAATATACAAATGAACTGAATTAATATTGATAAATAGAACTATAAAATATACTTGCATTTTGGCCCATACAAATGCCTAATTATTTAACCACTAAATACGTTTGTAACTTGGTCATTTACAAGTTTAATTGGGCTATGTATTGTATTCAATGAGTTTTGAACTCTTAAAGCAATAAGCGAGTAAAATAAAGCGTGAGATCATGTATTCAATATGATTGATTACAATAATGATCTTGTTTGTTATAACACTAGACCAAATGCTATAAGGTAAATTTAAGAATTTGATCATTTATGTAAAGTGCAATTTATTTGATATCCTTAAATGTTAAGGATGACCAAATGCGCATTTATAAAGAGTTTTTTATAATATTTTAGTAAGGATTTCATTTGAATGGCCATTTGGAAAGAAAATTAACGTATAAGGGTGGACGTAACTTAAGGAACAGTTGTGATAAAGAGAGTGAATGGTCACCTTTACTTCATAAAGAAACATTGAAAACGAGAATTATAAAATAATAATAGATATTAACAACAAACAAGAAATATGATACCCGTTAATCGAGTTTTTAACTAAGAAGAAGACAACGAAAGTTAAAATGACACGATGAAATGATTTGAAACTTTGGAAGCACACCAAGAATGAGCAAGATAAAAACCCGAGAAAGTGTCACCCAAAATGGAACTAAAATAATAATTTTGCACCGAGTTATTTGGATCGGTATCGAGTCATTTTCATCCCTTCAATCGCCTTCCAATCTTTATACATCTCAGTCTTACTCCATCTAATCGTGGTCAAATGGTTTTCCTTGAGTTTAGATGAACAATTCCAAAAGTTGAAGAGAAGAAAGCCAAGAAAGCAGGATAACTCAAATGATTATGGAACAATCACTAGAATCAACCAATAGTTGATGAAAAGAGCATGGAGCATGTCAACTAGAGGATATGAAGGTTGTGCAAAACGTTGGGACGATTTCCACTTGAGCAAATAACTCGGCATTGAGTAAATGACTTGGTACCGAGTTATTTATTTAACTTGATTGCCTTCGAGTTTTCTTGGGTGAGCTTGGGCCGACGACTGGACTCTTTTGCAATCGGACTTTTGACCTAGTACACCTGTTTCCCTATAATACAGGGCATAATGCAATCAAAAGAGAATCTTCTCCCTGCTTTTTCTACTTCACTCTGGATCTTGGACTCAACTACTCTTCACTGTTTTCACTCCTTACAATAGTCACCAAGGCAGTTACTCGTGGCAATTTTAGGCCTAAGAACTTGTTAACTTCTTGTACTTATGACTCTAATTCTATGTAATCTCATACAAACTCTCTCACTGTAACATCCTGATATTTTCAACCATTCGTATCCACACATGTCAGACTTGAATTGCTTAAAATATCATATTTTTAACTTAAATTTGGCAAAAGTCAACATATACAGTAAATATATAAAATCACAGAATCACAGACATAGAGTAATATAAAAATAAGTAGCGGAAACAAAAGAATAGTAGTTCATGAAGCGACTATATATATATATATATAACAGAGTTAAAACAAGATACAACAGAAGTCTCAAATATATAGAAGTCTCAATACGATAGTCAAATCTAAATATATCACTGGAGATAACTGAATAACTGCAAGCTGAATAGATAGATGGATCTCCAAACGAAGTCTAACTCCAAAGGTGAGTCTCAAAAGCTGTAATACTCAGTCTGACCCAAGCATAAAGCAAAACACAAAACACTCGAGTCAGGATTAACATTCTTATATCAACAAATCCAACTCAAGTGAAATATCAACTGAAATACAAGTAATTCAAAGGATATTTGGGATAACCATCCTCTAAGGATCCATGGAACTATCTACTATGTAGTGAAAGAAGCTATGCGGTAGGATCGTATGATGTGGAATAGTGGAATGATCTAGGTAGATACCAATAAGCAGTAAGTAAAGTAGACACTAAGACTTTATATGGTTCGGACCTCTTGTCCTACGTCCAGTCCCTAAACTCCTCTTAGGAATTCAACTAACAAACAACCCTCACTTAGCCCGGAGGAATAGGTTTACAACTTACCCGAACAACCGAACGAGATTTCTTGCCTCAACTACCGAAGAGGACTTCAACTAGATACAAAGAGTATTTCTGACTTGTTGTGTTCTTGATAACACTAATGAGTCTAATTGAGTATAACTTTCCTATAATCTTATCCTCAAGAATATGAAATGTGTTTATGAAGATTTAGGAAATATAAACTGCTATGAATCAAAAGAGTATTTAAGATAAATCAGAGATTCAAGCAATTGAAGTGGTTTGTGATTGCTTTTGAAAACTTAAGAAATCTGAAAATATGATCAAGATAATATGGAGATTAAAGCAATTAGAATTCATAATTTGCAAATGATAGAATCATGTATTTATAGTTGTAGAAGAGGTGTATCTATTTGCAAAAGATCTAGGCAAGAGATGCATCCATTACCATTGGAGAATAGTTGCAACTCCTAGGAAGAAGAAGGTGTCTTTTCATAAAAAATTCGTAGGTTTGAATTCAGTCGACTGAACAGGGAATTTCAGTCGACTGAAACTGTGCATGTTGTAATTCTTTAACAGGTTTAGTCGACTGAAATTTCCTGTTCAGTCGACTGAACTGGTAGTTTCTGCACAGTGAACACTTAACTAAAATATCAGGTTATGAAATGTGTTCTTGCATTTGTGCAAGCTTCTTGAGGATAGATTTTAACAATAAAACTAAGACTAAGACCTATATATAATAAGTACTCATGATATCCTTGGTCTTCATAGTCCTTCCTTTAGCTTTGCACATATCTCTTCCTTTTTGTTGAAGCACATTGTCATTGATCAAAATATAGCGTATCAACATTCTTCCCTTTTTGATTGATGACAATACTTATGTTTGTAGAGATGTAATTATCTTTCCTCCCCCTTAATATATGCACTATCTTTCCTACAAAACAAAGTTAGTGACATAGACTTTTCTCCCCCTTTGTCATTGACAAAAAGGAAGTAATAATTTGTAGAAGTATATAATTGTCAAACAAAGCAACCACATGCATGCATAACCATAGTGTGAATCATACAAACCGTAGAGTATCATGAATAAAAGAAGGTTATTTATACAAGCCTTTTCAGAAGTGTTTGAAAATTGATAAAAAGTTTCGGAAATCAAACCATCAAAATGATCAAGAATCCCTGTCCCAATTATAAGAGCCTTCACGTTCTCCTTCTGGTTCACAAATAACAGGGCCACCAGTTGGTTGTCTAAAAGCTCCTTCTCCATGACCACCACTGTTACCACTGGTGTTGCTGCTCGGATTCTCCTCGGAAGATGTCCACGTGAACGTTGTAGTTGGGCGCTTGTCGCGTGAGGTAGAAGCAAAATTGGTGCTGGTGCATGAAATGGCATCTCATAGTTTGTTGAAGAACCCTTTTACCCTACCAAGTTTGTGATCAACCTTTTTGAGGCGAGTATCAAGGATTTGTTGATTCCTTGATAGAATTCCCAACGATTGATTTGTAGTAAAATCTGGTTGAACAAGACGGATTTTATCATCTTGATCAAGAGGTTCTTGTTGTGGAGCTTGAGGTTGAGGTTGGTGAGGTTCTTGTTGACGTGCTTCCCATTCGGCTAGAGACATGATACAAGGAAGCCTTACCAGTAGTTGCATGAGGCTTATAGTCCGATGGTTGATTTGATGAACCATCATATTTTCTGAGTTTGGTAGTGGCGTATCAACGTCTAGGAGAAGTCGCATTATGTACTTGCCAAAATATATCGTTCTCATTTTCCCATTGTTGAAGGAAAGAAATTCATCAAGTATCAATTGCACCCAATTTACTTTAACATTTCCCCATATAGCATATAGTGCCCGATAGTTATTTGGGTACACTATTTCATAGGAGCCGGTGCGTGGTGTAATGGTCCTCATAAGGGCTTTGTGTAAAAGCCTAGCTCTTGGTCTTAAGGAGGTGGATTTGATATCTTGGTTATTGATATCATCCTCTAAAAATTGATGATTTATATTGTCATGAATAGGAGGATTGAAATCTATTTCCTCAAGCTTTCTACCAACGTTTGGGGATCCTAGAATATGAGCAATGCGATCAAGTGAAAACTCATAGAATAATTTGACCATAATATGGTTGATGGCATGGTCATTATGATTAATGTCTAAAAGCGATGTCAAACTTGCTTGGTCTATTAAAGCTTGAATATTGTAGGTTTGAAGACCTTGGAAATCAACAAATGAGTGCTCGAAGATCGTTGACTTCTTCATCTTGTTCCACCGAGTGACCGCAACTCCATTGTAAAGCCATTGAGCGATTTGGGCATCAATTGGCTCGGAGGAGGTTGAAGTTGAAGCTCTAGAACGTTTAGGAGGCATAATTATGGAAATTTTGAGGAAGAAATTGAGAAAAAGTAGAAATTGGGGGCTAGGGTTTTCTTAGAAATAAGGAAGATGAAGTTTGGAAGCGGTAAAAAAAAAGTAAAAATGAAAAAGATGGCTAAGTAGGGTAAAAAAAACTTGGTAAACTGTGTTCAGTCGACTAAAATTTTCTATTCAGTCGACTGAACTGGAAGCCGAAAGTTTTCTGGCTAAAATTCAGTCGACTGAACAGAGATTTTCAGTCGACTGAACTGTTGGCTGAAAGCTTCTGTCATATATTTAGTCGACTGTGCAGAACTATTCAGTCGACTGAATTTTGCATTTTTGGTTTTTCTTGACTTTTTGAATGCAAATGTTTTATTTAATGAAATAATTACAATTATATAGTAATATTATGATACAACAACATTATTTTGACCATAAAACCATCATTTCTTGGGGGATGGAGTCTTCTTCTTTGGTGTTTTATATCCCTCATTCGCCATATAGTTCTTGTCCCATGAATTTGGGCTATATTGAGGTATTTGTGGCGATACCCAAGGGTTTATCGGATCGATTGATATACGATGTGAAGAAGATGGATCAAACGAATTAACTGGTCGAGGTAAGGGCTCACTCACATCCTTTTTCTTCGAGCTGCAAAATTTTAAACCAATTTGCTCAAGAAAGCTTAAGCGTTTAGCCGTTACTTTCTGTTTAAAATACAATTCACGTTGAAGGTTTATTTGCTGTTGTTGATAATGATGAATTTCATCGATCTTTTTCTTCGTATATGGAGAGATAAATAGCGCACGTTTGGCCTTCTTGGAATCCGGTGTATACCCAGTTCGATAATTTTCTCATTTATAAACGGGCTCGTGTTTTGGTGTTGGGGTGGGAAGATGCGGTGATGCAGCTGAGCTATCAGTTGAGAAGGTTATATTGATGGATGAGTATGATTTGTTGGAGGACATTTTTCTACTGAGTTTGAAACTTTTTGTTTTTTAAAATAAAAATAAATCATATGTGTATATATACGATGAGAGTTTTTTTTAAAAGTGTGGTGTAGAATCAATAAGAATTTAGAGCCAGAAGTTGAATTATTGGTTAATAATTTACTTTGAAATGAATGGTCTTAGAAGGATGTTTTAGTTTATGAAATATTATGTAGCTAATTCAAATGTATAGATTAAATGATTAAGTTTTTAAACCCATGGTTAAGTGAACTAAATTCATGTCTGACTTTTGTTTAGATGAAGTATGTTCTAGCTAATTAAAGTATGAGGTATATTACTCATGTATTATATTCCTTACCATTATAATTCTTGTTATTAAAGATCTTTGGAAGATATTATTCCTAATTCTCTTCGTAATTTTATAAATGAGTTTTCTAGTAATGGTTTAGTAAATATATCGGCAATTTGATTTTCGGTAGAAATATATTCTAAATTGATAATTCCTTTTTCGATATTGTCACGTAGAAAATGGTGACGAATATCAATATGTTTTGTACGAGTGTGATTTACCAGATTTTTAGATAAATTTATTGTACTTGTATTATTACAATATATTGTAGAATTTGTAAATTTATATTAAAATCTTTAAGTGTTTGTTGCATATATATGACTTGAGTACTAGCTAAAGCGGCAAATATATATTCCGCTTCACAGGTTAAAAGCGAAACACAATTTTGTTTCTTACTAAACCAATATACAAGTGATTTTCCAATGAAATGGCACGTACCACTTGTACTTTTTCTATCTGTTCGAGATCCACCAAAATCAGCATCACTAAATGAAACTAACTCGAATGGACAATCTTTTGGATAGAAAAGCTCAAAGTCCTTAGTATTATTAAGATATCGCATAATTTGTTTTACAGTTCTTAAATATGATTCTTTAGGATTAGCTTGAAAACATGCACATAAACATACACTCATCATTATGTCTGGTCTACTAGCGGTTAAGTAAAGTAAAGAGCCTATCATACTTCTAAACAACTTTTGGTCTACACTCTTTCCATTTTCATATCGATCGAGATGAGTTGTGGTACTCATAGGAGTAGGTTTACCAGAAGTATTTTCCATTCCAAAACGTTTAATTAGATTAGCATAATATTTTTCTTGGTTTAAGAAAATTCCATTCGTTAATTGTTTAATTTGAAGTTCGAGAAAATAAGATAATTCTCCCATATGTGACATTTCGAACTCCTTAGTCATTATATTTGAAAATTCTTTACATAATTTTTTATTAGTTGATCCAAATATAATGTCATCTACATATATTTGAATTATTAAAACGTCTTTAGTAGTGTTTTTAATGAATAGAGTTTGATCTACTTTTTCGATTTGAAATCCTGAATCTAGTAAATAGCTCTTAAGTCTCTCATACCAAGCATGATGTGCTTATTTAAGACCATATAATGCTTTCTTTAATTTATATACATGATCCGGATATTTTTCATGAATGAATAAAGGGGTTGTTCTAATATACATTTTCTTTTATAAAACCATTTAAAAAGGCACTTTTAACATCCATTTATTTTCAGAAAAAGTTATTTTAAAACCTTTGTCGTATAGTTGACTTATGCTTAATAAATTATGTTTTAAGTTTTTAACTAAAGAAACATTTGTAATAAGGGGTAAATTTGATATACCGTAGTTGCACACATCTCCTTTGCCAATGAAGAAACCTTTTGAGTTATCTCCGAAGTAACAGAGCCACAATCAAAGTATGAAATATTTGTAAGCATTTCTTTGTCTCCAGTCATGTGTTTTGAGCAACCACTATCCAAAATCCATTTTCTTTTTCTTGAGTGGGACCTCAGATTCTTAAGCCATGAAGCAAACATTTGCTTGTTCATTGTTGCTATCACTATCACTATCTGATGAATCTGAATCGTCCCATGTGACAGAAAAAGCCTTCTTTTTAAATTTGTCTTTCTTATTCTTGTTGTTGAAGTTTTTCCGATTCTCCTTCTTTAGCTCTGGACAGTCTTTTATCATATGACCTTTCTTGTGACAATTAAAACATTTCATATTTGAGGATGAAGGTTTGTTCAAGAAATTCTTTTTGAAACCGTTTTTATTTCCTTTTCTATATTTTAAGAATTTCTTGAAATTTTTAGCAATAAATGCTAGATCCTCATCTTCAGACTCCGATTCTTCCTTTTCTGCGTGAAAAGCCATATTTTCTCTTTCCTGCGCTTGATCTTTCTTAGCTTGCATGTTAACTTCATAAGACATAAGGTTTCCAATTAATTCTTCTGGTTTCATTGTAGATAGATCGTTTTCTTCCTCGATTGCTAAGACTTTTCTCTTCCATTCATCAGTGAGCGAATTTAGGACCTTAGATACAATATCAAAATCCGTATACTTTTCTCCTAATCCTATTAAGGCATGATGAATGTCTTGAAATCTAGAGTACATGTCATTGATGGATTCATTCTGTCGCATTCTAAAGTTTTGGAACTGGTTCTTTAGCATGGAGATCTTTGTTTGTTTGACCTTGTTTGTGCCTTCATGTATGGTTCTAAGTGTATCCCATATCTGATGTGCAGTAGTACAAATGCTAACACGATTGAACTCGTTTCTATCCAAAGCGCAAAATAGCGTATTCATAGCTTTGACATTTGCACTAGCTTCATTCTTCTGAGTTTGTGTCCATGTAGGGTAATCGGTTGTGGGTACAACAAACTCTGCTTGAGTTGCATTCCAGGCTTCAAAGCTTGTTGCTTGCATATAAATCCTCATCCTTGTAGCCCAATAATTATAGTTTAGTCCATTGAATAGAGGGAGTCTTTGGGTAGATTGTCCTTCTGCAAATGTAGAGTTATAGGCAGTTGTTGTGCTTGTGCTTGTGTTATTTTCCATATTATCAATATGTCAAATAACGGTGTTATGGTTATAGGATAACCTGGCTCTGATACCAATTGAAAGAAGCTATGCGGTAGGATCGTATAATATGGAATAGTGGAATGGTCTAGGTAGATACTAATAAGCAGTAAGTAAAGTAGACACTAAGACTTTATACTGGTCCGGACCTCTTGTCCTACGTCCAGTCCCTAAGCTCCTCTTAGGAATTCAACTAACAAACAACCCTCACTTAGCCCGGAGGAATAGGTTTACAACTTACCCGAACAACCGAACGGGATTTCTTGCCTCAACTACCGAAGAGGACTTCAACTAGATACAAAGTGTATTTCTGACTTGTTGTGTTCTTGATAACACTAATGAGTCTAATTGAGTACAACTTTCCTATAATCTTATCCTCAAGAATATGAAATGTGTTTATGAAGATTTAGGAAATATAAACTGCTATGAATCAAAAGAGTATTTAAGATAAATCAGATATTCAAGCAATTGAAGTGGTTTGTGATTGCTTTTGAAAACTTAAGAAATATGAAAATATGATCAAGATAATTTGGAGATTAAAGCAATTAGAATTCATAATTTGCAAATGATAGAATCATGTATTTATAGTTATAAGTTAAAATAGTTTATATTTAAAATGGTACCGAAAATCGATTTAATTTAATAAAATTCTTAATCAAATACAATTTCAAATAATTTCAAATTTATCTTCCTAACATTAACTTATAAAAATCATTATAAAATCTATTTTAAAATATGATTTTTAAATAAATACTTAAACATATTATTAAGTCTACTTATATATTAAATCTATTTATATTTTAAAAATAGTAAAATTATAAATAAATTCTTAAAATTTATAATTTAAAAATTTACTTATAACTATACAATTTATAAAACAAATAATTTCAAAAATCTAAAATTTAAAACTTTTATAAAATACATTTATATATAATATCTTAAAATCAATATTGGTTAAAACCGTATATTTCTTTCCAAATAGACCAACGTTGTTTGTATATAATTTTCTATCCTATGGTCAAGTAATACAGATATTTATCATTTCAATTCGCAGTTTAAATATATATATATATATATATATATATATATATATATATATACGGGTATATATCATTTCAACCCGCAATCCCAAATTCAATTCTTTGAAAATCGCTTGGGTTTATCATTTCAACCCATAACGATTTTTCTCTTATTCTACAAGATCGTTCGGGTATGTATCATTTCAACCCATAGGGAATCCTATACTAATAGGGAACTTGCAGAGTGAGAACAGATATGATAATAATATAACAGGCATATATCTTCAATATAAATAACATATAATAGTGTCATATATCACAGGTAAACAAATACAGATAATAGCATATATATATAGTAATGTAACTAACTAACAGGAGCATATTTCAATTATCGATTCAATTGAAACCAAATTTAATAAATATAAGAACGTTAATCATGAGTGATTGCTCACCTTTCGAGGCTAGAGATGATTCGACAATGGAATAAGCTACGAATCCAAGCACGAATTTCAAAACAAGGCACGATGGACACAAAATCAATGATTAAAGAAAAGCTGATCTGGTAATTATGAATCAATGAGAATAAACTCAACTTGATATAAATTGAAACAAAATATATATATGACATTATCATCTAAAATCAATAATAATAATAATAATATATCAAAACTAATATATAATATATGTATAACTAACAGGAAAACCATTTGATTTATAACAGAACATTTTATGAAGTACTTCTATATAACATGTATATATTATTTTTTAAGTCAATATTAGTTATAAAACAACACATATTATATTTTTCTTTTGTATATATATATAAAGATACATTATAATACTCAAAATCTCAGCAAAAGAAGGCTGTAACCGTATATAACTCATATATTTAAATATATGTATATATTTTTTATAATATACGAAACAAAAGAAACAAAACTGTATAACTGTATAGCCTATATGTATATACAACCGAAAAAAAGAATAGCAACACTTATCTATACTTAAAATAATACGTATATAAAACATATATATATATATATATATATATATATATATATATATATATATATATATATATAACCGTATAACATATACAGAATATATATAACAACAACTAAAAATATAACCAGTAACTAATATATATATATACACTATTATATAAACTAATTATAACTATATACATGTGTTCAACAGCTAACGGTTTCATATACTAATATATATATATATATATATATAAATCATATATATATATATATGATTTATATAAATACAAACAATAGGTTATGTATATGATCCATACAAACTTATAAAATAATGTATGCATGCTGATGTGACTATATTTTCTGGAAATATAAATAAGCTAATACGAGACAGGCTATGTATATAAGCTAATATAAATATATATATTAAGTACATTTGTTTAAAACCGAGTATATATACAAATAAACAAAACAAGTATCTATACTTCTAAACATACTGTATAAACATTCAATATATATAAACAGAACACTATACTAATCTATATTTGAACTGCTTCTATAAATTTACAATTTATAAAACTTACATAATATTAACAACAGACTAGTGTCATAAAACCCATAAAACTATATATTTTATACAAACATACTTTAAAATCAATATTTAGAACATATATATAATATAACTAACATAATATAAATATATAATACTGTTATAAAATAAATATATACATATATCTATTTGAAACCACATTCTAGTATATATATGCATAAACTTATATATAAACACTTATGCAATAGAATTTGAAAGACATGTACATATGCGAAAAGAGAACATGCAACATACATATACATTCTCAAATATATATAAGATAAAGGAAAGGCTTACGGCTTCCACTAAAGGGAGGGACGTGGAGCAGAGGTCTCTTAGGCGATGCATTGGGTTGATGTGGTGTTAGGTTTCGGTGGATGTGGCGGCTGGTGGTTCTTCGGTCGGGCTATTGGGTGGAGCTGCTCATGTAGTGATTGGTCGGAGGGAGATGAGCAAAATCCTAGGTTTCGTGAATGCCATTGTACGTGGAGATGAGAGGAGTGGCGATTGGCGGAGAGCAAGCTATGGACGAAAGCTGCTTGAGGGTGGCCGAGACTAACGTAGGGAGGAGTTTCGGTTTGGGTAGTTGGATGGAAGGCACAGAAAAATGGAGGAGACGTGGCTTCGGGCTACAAGGCAAACAAACGAGCATAGCTCGAGAAAAAGAAAAGGCAAGGGAAGCAGAGGAGACTCAACACATTTAACTTAAATATGAAATGGTATAAGAAACGTGTTAAAACCAGGGAAATAAAAATTTAGCAGTAAATTCTGGGAATTTTAAAAGCAAATGGCTGTTCAATTTAAACGGTGGAATATGAAATGAGGTAAGAAAACAAAAGACACAAACTGGTTACCGATACGGTTACCATTTACATGGATTCCACTGCATACAGGATTTCAAAACACAGAATTGAATATACCACAGAGATCAGCGTGACGAGATGATCAAAATGATTTACAGATATCCGCGGTATGATCATTATATCAAAAGTCGATAATCGGTACCGAAAATGGCGCTGAAATGCCAAAAATAAGACGAACGGAGCAATAACAGTCAAAATTTGAAGAAATAAAATATGACATCTCACTCAAAAGATGATTTACAGACTTATTGTACAAAACTATTCTGGTTTGGAAAATATTTTATTATCTAATATTATCTGATTTGAATTTAAATAAAATTACACAAGAAAATAAACTTCCATATTATAAATTGAAAATTTACTATTAGCTATATTTAATTAGACATATTCCAAATATTAAATTTTTAATTTTAAATATTATTATTAAAATTTTCCAAAATTCCAATTAATTAAATAAATAAAATCATTAAATTTTTTGGGTCATTACACTCACATCCATAATCAATAAAGTTATAAAGTGGACATAGGCTAGAGATTGTCGAACCACCATAAAAATCTTATGTTCCTCTATTCTGTTTTCTTTTATTTACATTACTATCTACTAGATCTAGGTCCTACGGGTTCCCTACTACTCATTCTTGGGTGTTGATCCATTTTTGGCATCATTATGGTGCTTTCACTAAGAAAACCGAATCTAGGCTTAGGTCTAGTTTCTAATTTGGATTGGAAGGATCTAGAAGTTAGATCAAGAAAACTTGCTTGAAGAACTTGAACAGTTGCTAACAAAACGTCATGGCACCAAGGAAATCCAGTAAATCCTCAGGTGCTATGATTGGTGGTGATGAAAGGAACACTCACTAAATGGAGGTTAATAATGGAAATGCAATACCAAATCCTGTACTCAACAGGAAGTTGTTACTAGAGGAGAGCTTAATAAGATGATCCATGAACTTAACCAAAAGATGGTGGATAGCCAAAAAGTCAATAGTTCCCGGGGATAGGAACTACCTGCAAACTAGACTAGGGGAAATCGAACGAGGTCCTCAGGACATTAATTCCCTCATCGATGCCTAAAATCTAACATACAGTCCTGTGGAGAGGGGCATATCCGCCGACACTTGGTTGAAAAGAACTTGACCGAGCATGAACAAGAATACCCAAAGACTTTGTTGAAATCATAGTTTTGTTATGCATAATAGAGCTAAGTAACAAAGTACACGAAAGAAATTACAGGAATATTATTCACATGCATAGAATTGCAGTAAATAAACATATTGCATAGAGACAAAAGTATATAATATGGGAAATTGCAGTGGAAGCAGTCAAATTATATACCAACATAAATTGGCACAGTACATAAAATGTAAAAAAGTGCATAGAAGAGAGATTACACAGGAAGAGCTAATCTTTCATTACTTATCATCATTTTATGTACAGGCATACAGTAAGGGCCATACCCACACAATCTCGGCTCGTTCAAAGCAAAGGAAAAATACAGACTCGATTAGAACAATAACTCAAAAAACAAAATGACTCGGTTGTCATGTCCTACTAAGCCTTCTACTTCTTGCCACCTAGGCTACCTTTGCCAATCTTACCCAGATGATTCTTGAGCTTTATCCTCTCCTTGGGTTCCCTTCTAGGGTAGTTCTACCCTTTGAATGAGTGGACTCTTCACCACTAGTAAAATCGGGCTCCTCGGACTTAACGGCCGGGTCGTCAGTGTGCTTCGCTGGCCTGATCTTGAAAGTGGGAACTTTTTGATGAGAGCTTGTTAGTTTTATAGATTAGGTGTCGCTGATCCCGAATTCTTTCTTCACTTGAATCTTCTCCATATCCTTCCTCAACCTATCGACCATAGTTTCGTGCTCGGTCGGGTTGGAAGCGCCTGTGACAAAAACATCCTCCTTCTAAGAGATTGAAATGTCTTCTAAGCTATCAAAAGTGGTGATCCCCTTGGAGTCAGGACCCGGACCGAAACTGGAAGTAGGAGCGGATGTAGTAAGCCCGATGGAATTAGCGGTTATTGCACTAAAGATGGATTTAGTTCCCGAACCTTGTGTGGTTGAAGGTAAAGGAGGCAACTGAGGTTGGCCTACAAGTTGGCAAATAGAGTAATAATGTTTAAGGACAGATTCTCACGAGAGCTGAAGTTTCTCGAAGAATGGAGAAACAAGAGGTATACTTGTAGCAGGATCTTATTGGGATATGAAGAACATGCCTTCTTCAGTCCCAAGCTCCCCGGACTGGACCACAACTAGAGGAACGCATTCCTCAAAAGGGGGTACCTGTTAATGAAGCTGGAAGAACATGAGTAGTTGTGGAGCTAAATTCCATAGAAATAAGAATGATTTCTACCGACTCTTGAGATTTTAAAGCGGATGTTTCACACTGACGTGAAGAGCTGGGCCAATAAGAGCTTTGGCAGCATCAATGACATCTTTAACTAGGATAGCCTTTCCAATGAAAAGAGGTTCGATATCTTCACCATCGAGATAATTTTCCATCAGTTCTTCTTCGGGGAAATTGTCATCGGCTTGCGCAGTTCTGCGTAACACTTCTTCCCAAGCAGCTTTAAGTGCCTAAGGATAGTTACTGCCTAGCCATCTTAAATTCTTGAACATGACCATGTCAGTGTAATAGTCCATCACGTCAGCGTCAAGCTCAGTCAAGATCTTGGGATTCTCATCTCGAAGCTCTTTGAGGTCTTGCTTAGAAATTGCAAATTCATGACCGAAGACATCTTTTGTGGCAAATAACTTCTCCTTTTCATGTGCAAAATTTTGAAAATATCCATGAAGCTTGGTAGGTTCAGCAGCTTGCTTCGAAAGAGTCCGGTCTCAAGCCCGAATAACTTCATCTTTTCGAGTAAGTGCTTACGCCCTTTGCTCGGCTTGTTTTTGGAACTCTGAATTCAGTATGAGCAGCTTTCAGTTCATTCCTCATTGTAATTTTGACGTGGCTGTGGGTAAGCTTTAACTCATGCATCAGTTTATATGTGCTGTCCTTCTGCTTCAGAGCAAGGTCCCTCTCTCTGATGACCTTAATCAAAATCTTCCTCCCTCTCTTTCATCATTCGCTCGAAAGTAGCTCTCCCATATTCAAAGGATTGAATATTGGTTTAGTTGATCTTGTTAACTTCGGAAAGAGCAGTGCAAAGTTTCTTCCACTTATACCTTTCATTGATGCCTTGGTCCATAGTCTTTGGATTTTGCATCAACGCCTCTTTTGGCTTATCAGAGATGTCTTTGTCGAATTTGACGTCGCACAAAAAGAGGTGTAGGAATACGGCTTGCAATCTTGGAGGAGTGGGCAGAAGAATGAACGAATGAGTAAAGACTCCTTTGGAAGTTGGCAGGACCATTTAAATCATAGCTTGAGAGGCCAGAATTTTTTGGGTTGAAGAAGTCCGAGCCTGTGTATGAGGCGGAATTTCGACAAAAATAAGCCCACCATGCTCCGAGGAATCTCTTGAGCACTTAGAAGGGTCTTGAGATAGCTTCAATTTGGCTTCTCTCTTCCTTCTCTCCTTATCCGTCCCCCTATTGGCCTTGCGAGCTTCGTCGTACTCATAGTCTTTCCTCCTTCACCTCTCTTCCTCGGATTTTTAGCATTGGCAGATAAGGATTGGGATTTTGGCCTCTGTGTGCATTAGCATGGCGGGAGAACATCTCATAATAACCATGACCCATAGAACATGAAACAAGAAAATAACTTGGCACCGAGTTATTTGGTTAGGTACCACATCATTTTCCTCCCTCCAATCTTCATATATCTCATGCCTTACTCCATCTAGTCGTGGTCAAGTGGTTTTCCTTGAGTTTGGACGATCAATTCCAAGGGTTGAAGAGAAGAAAGCCAAGAAAGCATGATAACTCAAATGATTATGGAACAATCACTAGAATCAACCAATAGTTGATGAAAAGAGCATGGAACACATCAATTAGAGGATAGGAAAGAAGTGCAAAAAATTGGAGCGATTTCCACTTGCACCAATAACTGGCCACCAAGTCAAATGACTCGGTACCAAGTTATTTATTTGACTCGTTTGCCTCTGAGTTTTCTTATGTGAACTTGGACCGATGTTTGGACTTCTATAAGCAGGCTTCTGACCAATACATCTGTTTTTCTATAAATATAAGCTATAGTGACACAAATGAGGATCTTCTCCCTACTCTTTCTTCTTCACTCTGGATTTAGAACTCCATTTCTCTTCACCATCTTCCCTCCTCACAATAGTCACCAAGGCAGCTACTTATGGCAGTTTTAGGCCTAAGAAAGTTCTTGTACTTGTGACTCTAATTCTTAGTAACCTCATACAAACTATCTCAGATCCATAATAAATAACGTTATAAAGTGGCATAGGCCAGAGATGGTCGAACCATTATAAAAATCTTATGTCTCTTTGCTCTATTTTATTTTATCTTCAATACTATCTACTAGACCTTTGTCCTATAGGTACCCTACAACTCATTCTTCGGTGTTGATCTTCTTTTGGCATCAACAATACCTATTTCAAAAGAATTTTCACATAGAAAATTGTTTTCTGTGAGATTTATTGCTTTGAATCTAAGATATTTGATTTGAAAATTCTCGCTTAGAGTAGATGAAATAAATAGAATATATTAAGTTGTTGAATGGAAATCCGTATTTCATACACTATTATAGTAATGGTGGAAATAGTGGGAGCATACCATATAACACTTATGGTCGCATCAAGTTATAAAAATTGTATTTATAAAACATACCAAACATTATTTATGAAATAATAACTATTTTTTAGCGTTGACTGAAAATAGACATAGTTTTATTTCAATATGAATCTTATGAATAGTCGTTATAAAATAAAATTATAATAGTATTATTTGTGATGCATTGGAAATACAAAAGTATCTAAAATTATTTGCAATTATTTTAGAATTGGGTTAAGCCAAAGTTTGAAGAAATAATTCTTTGATTATATGATTATGAATCGTAAGGTACTGGAGAGTTATATCTTAGAAAATTAAAGGAAAAGCGCCTATTTAACGGGAAAAATATAAGAGTTGATGAACTCTTTGGAATTATACATATAGATATATGCAATCATAAGTCTAATAATATTACAATATTTCCATATACTTTGTTATAATTACCGATCAGTTATCACAGACATGAACATGTGTATTTGATGCGCATGTAGTATGTCTATGATAAACACACAGAGTATAAAATGAAAGTAAAAACATTACGTGCAATAGAAAATAAAATTAATTCGATTTGATCGAATATGTGAGTATATTAGAAAAGGTTCTGAACGTAGCTAAAAATGAATAAAGATTCAATTTTAAAAGTCACTCCTTCCTATAATACATAATGATATATTAATAAGGATTGATCGAACTTGGTTAAATGAAGTACAATTAATTCTATGTAAAGTTGAGTTAATCCCTTTCTATAAAGTTGTGCATTTAAGAGTAGACACAAGCTTAAAATTAATTTCATCTAAAGAATGATTCACAAATCATACAAGATAAAGGTTTATAAGAAACCTCAACATATACTAGGCCAAGGAGTCTAAAGGTTGTGCAAGTCGAAAGACTGTACGTAATAACTGCGCATGCAAGATCTTGTATGAATCGTGACAAAAGGATTTGGGGAACGATTGTGATTAAATTAACAATTTATGTTTTGAATATGAGTATCATAAACTAAAGCCAAATAATTTTATATGTAAGGAAATTCATAAAGTGTTTACGAAAACCTATTCTGTTGCACCGAGAACACTATTTTTCTAAGAAATACCAACTTCGTAGTGAAATAATTTCTTTTAGAAATCATTTGAAGTAAAATGAATTTAGATGCAGTCCAACGATAAAACTAATTATGAGAGAACAATGAAATTAACTAAACCTAAAATGAATACAACATATTAGAATGTCTAATAAGATTCTTGCATATTGAAGAGAAATCATGAGTTTCAAACTGATGTCAAGAATAGATAATCCTCAATAGTCAATTAGATCACCAAGAGTATTGACTATTGGATATCGTATATTGGACGAATCGATTCCAAGTACATTATCAAAATATTATTTTGGTACTTTTACCCGAAGGAATATGATCCATCAGTTGCAAACATGTCTTCAAGAGCAAGAGTAATGCAGTTGGGATAAAAATCAGCAAAATTGATAAGAAGAAAATTATAAATTTCAATTATTGAAATTAGTATAACAGATCCATTATTTAATGTGCTCAAGATAATTCAGATTTTTACTCATAAAATTATCAATTAGTATGACTTTGTTTTTGGTACATATGTGTTGAAATGGAAAATTTTAAATAATGATTTTGAGTAGACTATTTGGATAGAACAACCAAAATGCCTCATGGTCGGTGAGAGCGATATTGAATTTGTGGGTCATATGATCTAAGAAATGATATGAAATTATCATTCTATAAGCATCATAATTGGGTTTGGAGTCCATAAGAGCGATAATGACTTATATTTGACTCGCTCCCACTTTATTTTTGTACATATATCCAGGTTGACGGAGTTCAGCAATAAGGCGGTATCAAAGGTGGAGATTTATTGTTGTGTTGTATGTATGGAGTCATTAAGTATTGTATTTGGAGTTTATTCCGTATTTTGGGATCGGGTTGCATCATTATTTGTCAGACATGCATATACGACTAATTTAGACATGTAATGGTGATGTGACTACGATATTGATTATGTATTATATCTTATTCATTCTGTTACGAGAATCTGAAAGCAGTTATTATTGGCTTGAATTTATAATTAGTATCTTGTATCCTTCTACATTTGTCATAGTTGTTTATATTATATCTTTCTCACAATGATTCGTCTTTTCGATATCTTGGTGTTGAAGTTGATTCGGGCGTCAGAACCCAGGTTGAAAAGGTGAGTTATTACATTTAGTATCAAAGCATATGTAGGAATTAGGTTAGGAATTCAGAACATATTGTGAGAGCATATTTGTTGTAACATTCTGGAATTTAATAATTTGATTTTGAATATGTAATTAATTTTAAATATTCAAATAATTAGTGTTTAAAAGTATATATAACTTGAATTCAAATATAATGATTATTAAATATTTGAGTTGTGAATTAAATATTAATTAGATGGACTTAATAACCTTATTTAATGCCTTTTCATTAATGAATAATAATTGCGAACTCATATTGTAAATTTATTTACAATAATAAATGGTTTGGATAAATAATAAGAAAATCAAATGTTATTAAAAGGACTTCATTTTCATTCTTGTACTTTTAATTTAATTTATATGATTTTTCCATAATTTTTAATTTGAAAAATAATTATATTTTCATTTGACGTATTTCACGATAAACTATGATATTTGTGAAATTTCACAAAATAAAATAATCCATGTGTTTTATTATTTATTGGTGATCGTGTTGCAATTTAATGCACGGACATATTTTTATTTCTATCATTCGCGGTTTGTATGCGAACGGGATATTGTATAAGATCTTACTACGAGACCTTTTTTCCAAAACATTTTAAAAAAATTAAATCAAAATTCAAATTTTGAAAATGACTTGATGTGATGGCTTCTTAAATTTTTTGTTTAACTTGTGAATCTTGTGCCGCTTGAAGTTTTAGTTTAAATTGAATTAGAATTAGCCAAATTGGGTGATTATAAAATAGAAATAATTAACTTATACTTTCTCCCTTCATACTTTAAAATTTTCCTCTCCTCTTCCTTTTTGATTCCAAAGCTGGTAAAACAAGAAAAAAAGGATGCAACTTTTAAAACCAAAATTAAGGAATTTAATAAATGAAAAAAATATTTCGTTTAATCTGTTGAATTCCTTTGGCATGAGCTTCGATTAGTAGTCTCGAATTTGCTTGTGATGTTGATTCGAGGAACTCGATATTTTATCAACGATCTAGGGTCTTGGTCGTTGTGCCATTTTGGAAATGAGGGGTCTTAGGGTTGATTTCGTTGCGATTGTAGTGATGAGGCACAACAGCGGCCATGACTTGGGATGTGCAGTAGCGTTTTGGTGATTGTAACATGTGTAGACGGTAATGGAGCACTTTCAAGTGCCGATCTTGCTAAAGCAGTCAAGAGTCGATTGATTGTGGCCGTTGTGTAGCTCTTGCGAAGAGCGATATGATGGAGCGAACAACATTGATTTTCGCTGAGAGTCGAGCGTGGTGGAGAGTGGAGATGCATGGCAAGTTCGAGTGTGTTTCTCTGAGCGTTATTTCATCTTTCGGGCATCTTTAAAATTTTGATATGGGGAAGAAATATGTGTAAGGGTAATTGTAATTTATATGTTAATTAAGTTATCATTTAATCTAATTAAAACAACAGCTTATAAATTTAATAACTCTTCCGTACGAGGTTGGATTTGGATGCGATTGCATTGGACTCGTAGGAACATTGGCTCTGCAATGGAACAAGTTTTGTAAAATTTGAAGCAAGTGGAATTTTGGGGTCGTTCGATTTTAGTTCGAACTGGAAAGCTTCGGTGTCAACTGGAATTTAGTGAGTTTACTCACCTTAAAAAAAAATTATATGATATCAGTGTTGCTATAGATTATTATCGAATGCTTGAATGGTAGTTTATGTTATTGTATAGTTATTTGTTTGAATTTAAATTCTCGCTAAAAAAGCGGATGACATAAATAACCATTGTATTGTAGGGAACAAAAATAAAAGGAAAGTCAAAGCATACGTAGCGAATAGGTCGCTACGGAATACTACTAAAATTTATATTCATATGTGTGATTTACATGGGACTTTTGTAGAAAGACTCTAGGGGGTTGCTCACTAATATTTGTTTGTTTACTTCTATTATTATGTCGCTATATTGTTGTTTGGTTTAAAAGATTTTTATATAATGTTTGATTGTGTAAGTGTCTTTATAGCTATTATTGTTGTACCATCACTTGTGAAATATCATCTCCTTAAACCCTTATTGTGCGTTGAACTTGATCTTATATTTTACAAAATAAATGTTTGGTCGTGTTTTTGCACATTGAAAGATATTTAAAACTATATTTTCAAATATTTTGAGAACTTTAAAAATAAAGGATAAATATTGATTAAAATGTATATAAGGAGTTATAAATTTAATTAATTATCTTTCGGGATGAGTAATGCTATTTTAAATCTATTAGAGATTATGAAATTTGATTAATTATCTTTCAAGATAATTAGTGTCCTTTTAAATGTACAAAATATTATAAATCAGATTTAATTATCTTTTTGGAATAATTAATGTTGTTTAAATTGCAAAAGGTTATTTGCCTTAAATATTTTATAAATTCTTTTCAAACGGGTTTGTAAGAATTGTATAAATATTTGAAATGATTAAGGGTTTAAATATATCCTTAATTATTATTTAACTATAATAACGTTTATTAATAAATTTATTAATGAAGTTTTAAAGTTAATTAATCATTTTTTATAATGATGTTTAAGATTAATTAATCATTTCAATAAATGATTTTCAAAGTTGATTAATTGGTTTAAATAAAGGTGTTTAAAATTAATTATCAGATTTAACGAAAGTGATTAAAGTAAATTAATTAATTTAATAATGGTGTTTAAAGTTAATTAACTGATTAACTAAAGAAGATATGAGTTTGATTAATGGTTTATTAAATAATTAATGTGATTTTAAAGTTAAAAAGGAATTATATCAATTATCTTTTCGGGTGATTAACATTGTTTTAGATTTTCAAAAGCGTTTTAATCGATTTATTATATTTTAGAATAATGAATGTTTTTTGAAAGTTATAAATGATAGTTTATAAATGAGAAAATCTTTAAAAAGAAATATTTTTAAAGTATTTCACAAATATTTGCGATGTGAAATCCAAGCACAAATTCGGGTTTTAAAAGTTTAAAGTTTGATTTGGTTACGGAAAAGATAAGAAATTTAATTTCCGTAAATGTTATCGCTTATAGGGAAAGGATTTAGTCATAATATTAGCTATAGAAACTCGTTTCTATCTCAAAGGTTAAAATTGGTATCAAGGCAATACCTAAAGATAATGCTACGTAACATGCTCGATTTCATTTTCAACCAAAGGATGGTATAAGTGAAATCGATGAGTAGTGGTAAGGGTATGCGATTTAATTTTCATGTACGATCGTTTTGATTATTCCCGATAGTTGATTTATTAATTATTGATTCAGCTTTCTCCTTTGTGTATCATCAATTTAAGATGATTTGTTGCTTATTGAGTGTTGATATCCTTTGTCGATAATGACTGAAATCAAAGAGCGAGTGGAAGCCAAGTTATGAGGGGTTGCTCCCATTAGGGTATCTTTTCATATCTACTCTAGATTGAATTCGGTTATATGCGCTTGGAGATGTGGAATACTCGGATTCTCGGTAAGGTTAGCGAAGTCCAACTTGGACATGCCCAAGAGCCATCGTGGTTCTTAAGTATATATCTAGAGGTATAATTTTGGTAAGGGAGGTGCACCCTTCTGGCTATTGATGGAAAATTCCTTTCCTTGTTGTTGATTTAAATCTTAATTGCATCGAGAAGTTACTGGAGCTCTTCTCGATATTTGATTATTTTATCCATTCTCTAAGTTTAGGTTTTGACATTATTTATACCCCTCCCTCAAGTTTGGTTTTAGTTTTAATTTTCTTCCATTTATTCATGTGTGGAAGTTGTTTTTGTGAGGTAAGACCCATTCCGTGCTTCGTGTCATGGTCTCACAAAATCATAATATGTTCACCACATTACTTGAATTTTATCATGCTGGGTCTAGATTGATCCAATGTTATTTTATTATAATGCTTGGGTCAGATCGAGTATGTTTCTAGGTTGTCGTTAGTGGGAAAAGAAGCTCAAGGAGTAGAGCTGGATGTTCACCTGCTATAGTATTTTATTTCCACTGTATTATTATATATACCCATCAGTAATTGTAAGGTCGGGAAGTAATAACTATCCAGGATGATGAGGTTTGTTTTTAACTTTTATATACCATGTATTTTAAAGGGATGACTTTTACTGTCTTTGTTATATTATATGGAGTTGTTCCGCTGTGATATTCGGTTTCTCATGTTCTTTTCCTTTTCTTTTCACCTCAACAACCTGTTTTTTGGTGATTGGATGCTCGACGTTGGAATACCATGGATGCATTTGGTGCCAGCTTTCGATGATCGAAAAGGCAGGTCATTACATCTGGTATCAGAGCTGAAGGTTAAGTGGGAATCTTGGCATTAGTAGGGTATGGCTCATTAGAGATAGGGTAAGTAACACCCTAAAATGAGTTAAGAGTAATATATATAAGAGAATATTTGTTATTGTTGTAAAAACATATTGTGTTAGTTGGTCTATTGAGTTGTTTACGAATTCTACTCGAGAAGTGGGATGCCATGGTGTCGATAGGAATTTCTAAACACTCGAACAAGGCAAACGGACACGGTATTGATTTTTGAAAATTTGATAAGTGAAATATTTTACTTAGGCTTATATATATATAAAGTAATAATTTTCAAATTCATATAGTCATTTATGGTATGTTTATTTGTTAATGATATTATTTATTATTTATCATTCTTGTTTGATTTGTCATGCTCGAGTAGTTAGGAGCGTTGATTTTGTTTATTGGTTGTTAATTTACGCTTGATTAGTTTATGGACATTTATTGTATTGATAATTATGAGTGTATTAGAATGAACCCCATGTGAATTAAGTTTCATAATTTGGCTATAAGGTGTTCGAAGAAAATATGAAGTTAAAAGTTGTCTTTTAATAATGCTAAGTTAAAGGTAAAATTTTAATAAAAGTTGTTTAATATAATCTAAATGGGAAGATAAGACATTTAGGGGATAAATATTTAAGAAATTTTATTGTAATAAAAGGAAGTTGTTATATTATAAGATGATTTTGAAAGGTACATTTTATACAAGTATGGCATATAAAATGATTCATATGATTTATAAATGGTGTTTTATAAGTAAAAAAAAAGATTTTTGTGAATTTAAATCCTCGTATTGCTTAAAATGGTTTCAAATAATTTTGAAAAAAGGAATGGTGGTATTTCTTGGAAGTATTTATAAATCTACATATTTCGAAGAGAATTTTTAATAAAAATGCATTTTATTTGGATAGTTTGGGGGAAAACATCTCGATTAGTGTTGTGGTAATCCGAATAATCTTCTAAGTGACTACCGAATATTTGCTTAGATAATGTTGTAATGCATTTGGTAAATTATTCTCTTTATCATTGTGCGTTCGAAATGAGTTCAAATTCGAACGAACCTAAATCGAATATTAGTGAATAAATTGTTAAAATTATTATATATATGGAAATATAGGTAGTATGTTTTTGAAAAGGATTTTGAAATAAAACTAGGTATTTAATTTTTAAGTTTCCTTAAAGGAAATAGATTTAAATAAAAAGGAATTTTGATAAAATAAAATTGGTATTTTGTATATACTCTTAGGATGTAGAAGAGCATTATACAAGTAAATAAAAAGTGGAGTAAGTTTTTAATTTAATGCTTATAAAGTTGTGTTTTTATAAGATATTTATAAACTTAAGTGGAAATTTATGAAGTAATTCATGAACAATTTCAGTATTGAATGAAAAATTATAAATAAATTGAAAGTGATTTAGAAAATGATTGGTATAATTAAGAAACACGTCGGATTAAGTGTGTAAGTTATATGTAGATCATTTTATTCGCACGGTTTTTGATCTAGGATTAGAATACATAACTTTGAGGTGATTCATACCTATCCGAAAAAGTATTGCTAACCGGATACTTGTCCGTGAACACTTGATTAAGATTCTCGAAATGATACTGAAGTTTTCTATCATAGTATATAGCTATGTAAGAAGAACGGAGATTTATAATCGAGGAACCTGATCGAAGTCTACACTAAGAGGTCGAAAGAGCGATACTAGTTCGAAAGTATAGTTTATGTATCCAAGCAAGCGATCGGATTAGATATTACGTATGGATGATTTATGTATATCATACAAGCTGAAGTACATTAATATGTTATGTTTTGTTGTGTGGCTTAGAAATGTTTAGGGAGTGACTTCCAATTATTTTCTAAGGTAACTTAGATAATCTTCCAAGAAATAACCAAAGACCGATGAGCGTAATGGTACGCTTAGGAAATTATCTATATCCTTTGACAATCTAGAAAGTTATAAACCTAAACAAAAAATTTAATCTTGTTTGTTAAGTCAATTAACACTCTAAATAATGTTAAATGTTAGTTTATTCCCTTATAGAAATTGATTATTGATAGTGCGATTTTATAAACTATGTTCATAAAGTTGTTATTTATTAGGACTTAAATCCCGATGCTTTTGAAACGGTGATTTCGAAAGAATTTGTTATCAACACAAAGCCTAGAAGTAACACTACCTTAACTTTCCCGGCTTCAGTTTTAATCATGGGATAGTACAAGTTTGAAATCGATAAGCAGTGGTAAGGGCATGAGATTTAATTTCTTTATATGACCATTTTGATTATTCCTGATAGTTGATTTATTGACTATTAATTCAGCTTTCTCCGTTGTTTATTATCAATTAAGACGATTTGTTGCTCACTGAGTGTTGATATCCTTTGTCGAAAATGACTGCAACCAAAGAGCAACTGGAAGCCAAGCTATGTGGGACTGCTCCATTATAGTATCTTCACTTTACTCTAGATTTGATTCAGT
Organism: Allium cepa; assembly: GCA_030765085.1. Classification (NCBI taxonomy): domain Eukaryota; kingdom Viridiplantae; phylum Streptophyta; class Magnoliopsida; order Asparagales; family Amaryllidaceae; genus Allium; species Allium cepa. The sequence continues at coordinate 623,870,061 of CM060928.1, forward strand.
CAAATGTGCGTGGAGATGTGAAATACTCAGATTCTCGGTAAGCTTGGCGGGGTCCAGCTTGGACATGTTCGAGAGCCATCGGGGTTCTCAAATATATTTCTAGAGGTATACTTTTGGTGAGGGAGGTGCACCCTCCTAGTTATTGATGGAAAATTCCTTTCCTTGTTGTTGATTCAAAATTTTGAATTGTTTTCTTAGTTGCATCGAGAAGTTACTAGAGCTCTTCTCAATTTTTGATTGTTTTTATCCATTCTCTAAGTTTGGATTTTGACCTTGTTTATACCCATCCTTTTCGGTTTGGGTTTATTTTTAATTTGCTTCCATGGAGCTTATGGAGTAGAGTTGGATGTTCACCTGCCATAGTATTATATTTCTGTTGTATTATTATATATATCCATCAATAATTGTAAGGTCATGAAGTTATAACTGTCCAAGCAGATGAGGTTTGTTTTTAACTCTTATATACCATGTATTTTAGATGGACAACTTTTACTATCTTTATTATATTATATGTTGTCGTTTCTTTGTGAGATTATGTTTCTTCTATTCTTTTTCATTTTCTTTTTACCCTAACAATTTGTCTTTCTGGTGATTGGATGTTTGGCATTGGAATACCATGGATGTACTTGGTGCCGACTTTTGGTGGTCAAAATGGCAGGGAGTTGCATTTGTACTTTCTATTAGATGTGTTTGTGTGTGTGCTTAGGAATAAATAAAAAAAGTACATTTGCACACACCCATTTACTGTTCCCGTTTTATTCGCTATATATTGGAAAGTTGCTAATGAATTCCATTTTTCTTTTCAGACAGTTGAGTATGAGTAATTCAACTGGAACAAAGGATAATATAGCCAATACCTGTAGGGTGAAAACCATAACAAGGACTAGCATCATGTAGATATACTGGGTAGTCCTTGTGTTAACATTCAAGTATGGTTCAGATGCTACCTTTAAGTGATGAACCAAGGTAATATCATTCCCATTGAGCCTACAACCACTAATACCATTGCTAATCAAGGCATGATTCCATCCCTAACATCACTAACTATTTTTTCCTAAACTATGTAAGGATTTCTCTAAGCTTGGTGGAAAGCCATTTCATAGGACAGAACCATACTCGGTGACTCGGTTCTGGCTTAATGATTATGAAAAGATTTTCAACCTATTGGAACTTGGTGATGTGATGAAGAGGCAGTTAGCTACTTGGTATTTGAAAGGTGAAGCAGCTTATTGGTAGGAAGTAGTAACGAATAAGGTGGATGAGAATGTTATTTCATGGAGGATATTTAAATCTAGATTCGACATAAAATTTCTTACTTGCACCAAGAAGGATTTATTGTTGGAAAAGTTTCTTCATCTGAGACAAAGGGAATTAATAGTGGGTGAGTATGTCAGCCAATTTAACGAATTAGCTCGGTTTGGATTTGAATTAGCAAATACTCCAACGAAGAAGGCATTAAAGTTTGCAAAAGGTCTAAATTCACCTTTGAGAGAATTGGCATTGAATAAAATTCCTTATGGAACGACATTTGAAGGACTATTGGAAGCAGTATTAAAATCTTTTATGGAAATTTTATAAAAGAATAAAGTAAGGGAATGGGAGGAAAATAGCAGCAATAAGGAAAATGGACCTTAGAGAGGATAGGGCAAGAAATAGGTAGTTGCGTGCCGCAGGTGTTAGAAGGTAGGACATGTAGCAAAGAATTATAGGATGAACCTTTCAGAGGGTCGATGTTATAATTGTAATCAGAAGGGGCACATGGCTAAAGACAGAATGGCAGCTTCATTTCCTCCTTGAAGAGAAATGAATTTCGTATTAACCTTTAGAAAGATGAAATACCTGTTGTAATACCTCTCAAGCATATGTCTCTGAAGGAAAGATGAGAATTGGATAAACTAAAATTTGAATTATTGAAGAAGGGTTTTATTTGAATGAGTATTTCGAAGTTGGAATGCCTAATATTTTCGCTATAAAGGAAGAAGGTTATTATTGAGAGTTAAACAAGCCAAAGTAGAAAAACCATTATACACTGCCTCAAATTGATGACCTCTTCGATTAGTAGTCGAGGGAAAAAAAATTCTTGCAGCTTGACTTAGCAACTAGATTTCACTAATTGAGGGTGGTGGAAGACAGTATCCAGAAGATTGATTTTTATATGCCGGATGGACTGATTGAATGGTTGGTGATGGCTATTGAGTTGAAGAGTGCTTCAATTTATTTTGTAGATTTGATGAGTTGAGTATCCCAGGAGCAATTAAACAGATTTCTAGTCGTCTTCATGGATGATATCCTCCTAAATTCCAAAAGCAAAGAGAAAGCATGAAATACATTTGAGGGAAGTAATGGATGTTTTGAGAAGGAATTAGTTAGAGGTTAAAATTTTGAAATGTCATTTCTAAAGGGGTGAAATTCATTTTCTTGAGCATATAGTTTCAGCAAATGGATTGGTAGTAGATCTAGGGAAAAAGGTGGAAAACACTAAAGAATGCTTCGAAAATCATAGCTTTTAAAAATTCATTAAAGATTTCACAAAGACATCGACACCTTCAACTCATTTAACTAATAAGAATTAAGTATATACTTGGTGTTCAGAATTGAAGCAGGGCTTGTAATACTGAAGGAGTTTTGATGAGTGCTCCTATTTTGGTTATTCTAGATGGAGCCAAACCATTTACTGCATATACTAATGCATGCGGTACTAGTCTTGGTGTTGTGCTTATGTAGGAAGGAAGAGTAGTTGCATGCACAAGTAGATAATTGAAGAACCACAAAAGGAAGTATCTGATACATGAACTAGATTAGGCTTCTATTGTATTTGCTTTAGAGTCATGGAAATATTATTTATTGGTTGAGAGATTTGAACTACTTATGGACCATAAATCTCTCAAGTAGACTGTAAATCTCTCGAGTACTTGTTTTATCAGAAGGACCTGAACCGAAGACAATAGAGGTGGATGGAATTTTTATCTTCATATAATTTTAGTATTTCTTATACTCCCAGGAAAGGAAATATGGTTGCAGATGCTTTAAGTAGGAAACATGTGGTGATGCAATGTTAGTAGAACGGAAAAGTTTGGAATTTATATCAGAATTTTATTTCAAGCCCAGATCAGAGTATGCACCTAGGTGTCAACAACAATGGAGGTAAGGTCGGCACTTATGGATTATATTAGTGGAAGTCAAGAGCAAGATACATCATGTGTTGATATTATGGAGCAGTTGAGATAGGGTGTGTAGCGACCCGTATTTTAACGATATGATATTTAAATAATTAATTCAAATATTAAGTGGTTAATTCATTAAATGCCCAAAATATGATTTTTCCGATCAAATCATGACTCGAGACCCCTTCCGTTGAGTCTGGATCAGCATTGCAAATTAGAATGAGTACAAGTATCACTATATTTGGTAATCGGATGATCCGATGGCAAAACGATCTCGAAATGTGCAAAATTATCATCCCAGAGCACTGTCTAGGATAGTGATGAAATTTATACCATTAGGACTAGAAAAATGAGGTGATGTACGCCGATGATTTTTGCTATGATCGGACATGCCGTGTGATCGTAAAAGCTCGAAACGTACAACGATTTATCTGAGTAATCAAATAAGTAATATATAACACTATTTAAATAAACACTAACCTAAACCCCTCTCTCCCTCACTCACTTTATTATTTCATTGCCATTAGAAAATAAATGGCCGCCTCCTTTAAATCAATTCAAAAATCAAAATCAAGAGTTTTGGTCAACGATAAATCACGAGGATGGGTCCATTAAAATCGTGGGGAGGAGAACTCCGAATCTATATAAGTCGTTGAACTGCGACTGTGTTTGGTCGAGCTCGACTATGTTTACTAAGGCTGGGTTTGGCAGAGCTAGAGACGGATTTAGGCAAATCGAAACTAGCATTACCTTTCTCGTGTGAAGAGGAGTAGCAATGATGATTTGGTGAAGTGCGGCTGCATATAGGGTGATTTGACATATGAATTATCACGAGTGACCATCAAGTCACGTTTCACTAGAGGGAACTAAGCATAAGCTCATGATATGCATTGTAGAGCTCATGCATAGAGAAGCGCATTGGCGAAAGCAGTTTGTCAATTTTTCGAGAAATGAGGGAGAAAAGAGAAGAGAGGATATGTGTGCAAATGTGTTTGGATATGTTTGTACACATATAAGAAAATGGGGGAAAAGAAGGACCAACGGCTAATAAAGTAATTAAGGTAATTAATTAAATATTTAACTTAACTAATAGTTAAATTTTCTCGATTAATATTTAATTTATATCATTTGCATACAAGATCCATTTTGAATGTGGTTTCTTACATTGTGCTCTTGATGGAGAGCTCTACGACTTGGCATTGGATTGGTCAACTTTTGTTAAAGTGAGCGATATTAACTTTCACCAGACTATGGTTGTTAGTATAGTATAAAAACGATGTTTTGAAATGATTTCTAACTTTAAAGCATAATTTTTAATACATTTAAACTACATCTTATTTTATAAAAGAATTTAAAAATGTTTTTAAATCGAATATCACATTTTTATGTATTGACGGCTATTTTGACGAAATTTCTAGACTTGGGCTATTTTTGATATTAATCCCACATTGGTTGCTCTAGATGTATTATATGCATTATATGTGTGTTAGTATAGATAAATGTAGGCTATTGTAGATGTTTGTATGCTTATTGGTTGCATGTATGCATGTTTGCTTAGTTTGTTTGAAAGCGCCATCATAGGCGATATAGTGTTAGGAATGTGCCATTATATAGAGTGTGTTTGAAAACATCGATTCGATTGATCTACTGTCGAAATACGGTATATCTTTCATTGATATTCCACTCAAAAAGAACGAAAAGTTATCATTAGGTTCAGCAACCATCTTAGCAAGAAATAGATTGGTCATATGGACGAGAGCTTCGAGAAGTTGATCATGAAGGCTTTACAATGTGAGAGCCTGTACCTAGTGTAGAAGGATTGTATTGAACGAGCTAAGCGGGGAAAAACCATGAAGTCATATGCATTGACTGCCATCCTATTTCGTCGAGTGCTCATCGACGAAATAGAAAGAATGTGGATTACCATATGAGGTATGCTTTCCAATCATTGCATTTCCATACGTGATTTTGTAGATAGACTGGGATTGAGACCCAAAGGCCATTAAATTGTGATGAACCTTGTAGGAAAGCTTATCCAGCATGTACATGGTTTGTCTAGACTTAGCCTAATTAGTTATGGGTTTTTGTTTGTTTGTTATTGGTTTGTTTTGGGTTCGGTATTATACTTTGGGAATGGAGTGGCTGAAGGGGTATAGAATAGTGGTGTATAGTGAGAGGCCCTTGGTGACGATGAGCGGAAGGTAGTGTCTGGATGCTCATCCGATGATGAGGTAATGGTTAGCTTTTTATATTCACTTGATATCCCACACGATGAGTTATCATCTATGCCTGTAGCTAAAGAGTGTCTGGACATATTTGATTAAGTGATCGGATGACCACCATATAAGGATAGAGTTTCTATCGATATGGTTAGAGGTGTTAGACCAATAGTTATGCCTTTAAGGCATATGACACCCGAAGAGCGGAAGGAACTAAAGTGTGAGCGGATGACCTATTGAGGCGAAGGTTCATTTGTAGGAGCATATTTAAGAGGGATGCACCTATTGTGTTCGCCACTAAAGCTAATAGCTCTTTGAGATATATGTTGATTACCATGAGCTGAATGAGATTACGAATAGGTATCCACTCCTGCTTATTGATGGCTTACTCGTTCAGCTCTATGGCGCGAAGGTGTTCTCTCAATTGGACATTGTGATGAAGTTTCATCAACTGAGAATAGATAGAGAGAGTGTGTCGATCACAACGTTTCGTACGCTACTTCAATTTTTTTATTAGTTTGGTTATACCGTTTAGGCTAACCAACCAGTCGGCATGCTTTATTAAACTTGTGAACCGTGTTTCAAGGGATCACTTGAGTAATTTTTTGCTTGTGCTCATTGATGATCTTTTGTCTACCTATGGATAAAAGAGAAGAATAAGGCACGATTGATGATTTTATTGAAGATATTGGGAAAACACCGACCGATGATGAGTTTTTCGAAGCATCACTTCTTGGAAAGGAGGTGAAATGCTTGGGTTATGTTTTTTGGAAAAGGCCATAGCTTTGGATCCGGTGAGTTACGATAATCCAGGATTGGAATAGACCCAAGCGTGCTACATATATGAGGAGTTTTCTTGGATTAGCGGGATATTATAGACATTATATCAAGGACTTCTCTAAGGTAGCAACACCGTCAACCTATTTGATGAGGAAAAATTAGATTTTTATTTAGGATGTATGGTGCAGACATGCATTTGTGAGTCTGACAATGGGGTTGATGAGTGCACCGATGTTACTCATTCCGAGTGAGAATGAGGAATTGATAGTACACACATGCCTGCGGTACTTAAATATATGGGGTACTAATGTAGAAAGGTAAGTTGTCGCATATGCTAGTAGACAACCAAAACCGTATGAGAGGAAGTATCTAACTCTTGATTTGGAGTTATTAGTGATAGTGTTTGCTTTGGAGACTTGGAGGCACCACCTATTAGGAGAGGGTTTGGGCTATTTATCGATTCCGCATCATTGAAGTACCTCTTCTTCGAGAAGGATCTCAACCTTCGCCAATAGTGATGGTTGGAATTCTTAGCCTTCTTTGACTTTGACATCTCCTGTATACCCACAAATGAAATGCAGTCATTGATGCTTTAAGTAGAAGAAGTGCCGGTTTTGGTGCAATACTCCTCGGGTGGGTATTGCGCGAGTTTGTCACTGGTTATGACTTTAGGACTCGATGTGAGCTACTGCCAAAGATGATGGCCAATTTGACTACTTTGATTTAGCAGATCGGTACTAATCAGAGGCGTGAAAGTAGACTAGCGAAGGTCATAGCCAAGTTAGAGGAACGAGTAGTGTTTGTAGAGGTGATATAGTGCAGACTCGACCGAGACGGTTGACCCCATATAGATGCGCTTGTCTGTTCTTGATGTCATTAGGTTGTAGTGTGAGATCCTATTAGAGTGCACTCATTCTAGATTGACTATACATCCCGATGACAATAAAATGCATTATGATATGAGGTAGGCATTTTAGTATGAAGGAAAGAAGAGGGCATCAGGGCATGTAGGAATGGATTGTCAGCTAGTAAATGCTGAACAGAAGAAGCTAAGTGGTTCTGCAACAGCTTGAGATTCCCAGGTGGAAATGGGAATAGATATTGATAGAGTTCGTCTATGTAACGCCGAAGACTATAAGATAATACGTTAGCATTTGGATCACAGTCGATATATTGACGAAATGTGCTAAATTTATATTCTTTAAGTCCAGTAGAACGACATCCAAATTAGTCAAATTATACGTGAAGTGGACTATCTGATTCCATGATTTGTCGAAAAGCAATTTAAGTGGTTGAATCCTATTGTTCACTAATGGTTTTCGGGAAAACTTACAAGAAGCGTTGGAAAATTTGGTAGCGAATCAGCCAAATGATATCGAGACTGAGCCAGAAATTTTGAGACCTCGTAACGCTATTCATATTTTAGGGCATGAAACAAAACATGTTAGGAGGATAACGATGGAGTAGTAAAGGTTCTGTAGAGTGAAAGCTAAGGCAATGCACATGAAAGACCAATGAGCGCATAAGCATTGTTTATCTGGAGCTCTTCATTTGGTGATATTTTTTTTCATCAGCTTTCATATTGGATACTATATTTGACACCTTATACGAGATAGTTTAGTGCTCAGCATTCTAGGATGGCTTGGATGTTACTTTTTGATGTTTCATTATACGTGTGCCTATTAGACATCTGATTGCTGGCATTTGACACGATTACTTATGCTTATATGTTTGTTGGACATGCATGATAATTATGGTTTGATATAACATACTTATTTGGGATGATTGTTATATATGATTTAGTATGCTTAAATATACGATTATGTTACATTTGTGTTTTAATCCTCTTTGTTGTGTACATGTTAAGGTACATGGAAGAAAGTGTTAGCTATTTGGATGCTTACTCGCTTTTATTCACATCTAAATAGTATTCTCTTATTATAAAAGAGGTACATAAAATCTGTAATGTAGATTCGGGTATATATGTTTGGTTATCCTCGAAAATGAGATGCCTCAGATATGAGATGTGTGTGTTATTTTGGGATTTTTCCGGACTTATCCGCGCAAAGGAGGTACTGCCAAATATTTCAAAAACATGAGGGGCTTTGAAAGCCAATGGGTTAGGAGACGTTTTCCTTACCTTGGGAATTTCGAGGACAAAATCCTTTAAGGAAAGGAGAAAGTAATGACCCAATATTTAATAATTAATTTAAATGATAAATCGTTAATTAACCGAAGGCCCAAAAATATGACTTTTTGCATACAGTCGAATAAGGACTCGAGATCACATCCGTTGAGTCTAGATCAACGTTGTGAATTAAAATGAGTATAAATATCATTATATTTGCAGATTGAACGATCCAATGGTCAAAATGGTCTTGAAATGCGTGAAATTATCGCCCAAAACGCCATCTCAAATGGTGACGAAATTTTCACCATTGGTTTGGAAAAATAAGGTGATGTACGCCGACGTGCTTCGTTGTGATCGGACGTGCCATGTGATCATACGAGCTAAAAATATATAATAGTATATTTGAGAAATCAAATAAATAATATACTATATTATCCTCACCTAAACCCTCTCTCCCTCACTCACTTTACTGTTTTCAAATCCATTTAAATCGTTGGGCGTGTGACTGGTTTGGCCGAGCTCGGCTTTTTGGGTCGAAAATAGGGTTTGGGTTTGGAGGAGCTAGAGGCGAATTTAGGAAAATTGGAGAGTGGCATTTCATTTCTCATGTGGAGAGGAGTAGGCGGTGACGATTTGGTGAAGTGCAACTGCATATAGGGAGGTGCGAAATATAGGTTGTCACAACATGACCATCAAGCCGCATTTCATAAAGGGGACCGAGCTTGAGCTCATGGTGTACTTTGTAGAGCTCATGCGTAGAGAAGCGCATTGGCGAAAGAGGTTCATCGAGAAACAAGGTAGAGAAGAGGAGAGAGGATATACGTGCATATGGGTTTGGATACGTTTGTGCACGTATACGAAAATAAGGAAGAAGAAAGATTAGCGGCTAATGAAGTAATTAAGGTAATTAATTAAATATTTAAGTTAACTAATAATTTGAATTATCTCGATTGGTATTTAGTTTATATCTTTTGCTTACAAGATCCGTTTTCAACCTGGTTCCTTGTGTTGCGCTCACGATGGAAAGCTTTACGAATTGGTATTGGATTGGTCAACTTTTGTTGAGGTAAGTGAGATGGGCTCTCGCCGTACTATGATTGTTAGTATAATATAAAAATGACATTTTGAAATGATTTCTAACTTTAAAACATGATTTTTAATACTTTTAAACCTATGACTTATTTTATAAAAGAATTTAAAAATGGTTTTGAATCGAATATCACATTTTTCCATATTGATGACTATTTTGATGAAATTTCTAGACTTAGGCTATTTTTTATATTAATCACATATTGGTTGCTCTATATTATTTTATGCATTATATGAGCGTTATTATAGATGAATGTATGCTATTATAGATGTTTTTATGCTTGTTGGTTATATGTATGCATGTTTGCTTAGTTTGTTTGAAAATGCCGATCGTAGGCAATATAGTGTTAGGAACATCACGTTATATAGAGTTTAGGCATATTGATCGAATGCACACATGATGGGAACTCAAACGATGAGACAGAATGTCATGCATACCGATTGAGCATGCAAACAATGAAAACTCGAATGGATGGGATAAGTATGTGGAAAAGTACTGGGATGCATACCAACTAATCTAAAGATAAAGGATGATGGACTTGGATATGCGCTTCGGACTTCAGTAGAGATGCTAGACGTTTTCATTTGGTTTATACTGAGCCATTTTGGGTAAGTCGCGACCACGGTAGTCATTATCGACTACTCTGGAGTGGTTGATATATACCACTATTGATGATGGCTGATTTGGCCAACTCTGACGTGGATGTTGGTAAGGCTTCCAGGAGCATAATATGATGGTTCGTTTGACATTTGATTTCGATGTGCTGGCTCTTCGATGAGTGATTTTGGCGAATGCTTGAGTGTAGTGTAGTGCGGTCATCACAAGTGTGAATGCTTGAGTCACTTGGATCGTTACTCTATGGATCAAAAAGGTTACTTAAGGAGAGATGAAATATTATTTGTGCTGAGGATTAAGGAGTTGGTAGGAGAAGTTTCGGGTGAATGTCATCGTTCTAAAATGACTATCCATACAATGGGAGATAAGATGTACAGGGATGTAAATAGAGTATTATATTGGCTAGAAATGAAAAGGCAGGTAGCTGAGTATGTAGTTTAAGTGCATGATATGAAAAAGAGTGAAGGCGGAACAGAAAAATACAAGTGGACTATTTCTTCAGTTAGACGTGCCACACTGGAAGTGGAAGTGTATATCCACGGACTTTGTTGACAGATTACCTCAGAGTAAAAGAAGAAATGAAAGTATATGGATGATAGTAGATCGTCTTACGAAGAGTGGTCATTTATTCCAATAAAGAGTACAAGATCCATAACAAATTTGGAAACTCGGTATATTAGAGAAGTGGTTAGGCTACAGGGAATACCAAATAGTATTGTAAGCGATCATGATCCACTGTCTACATGCGAATTTTGGAGGTAGGAGGCTTTAGGGACGGAGTTGAATATAAGTACAGCATACCACCCACAGACCGACAAACAAATGGAAAGAGTAAACATAGAGTTGGAAGATCTATTGAGGGCTTGTGTACTAGATTTTATGGATCTTGGGAAGAATATTTACCTTTGGTGGGGTCGCATATAATAATAGCTACCAAGCTAGTATAGTGATGGCATCTTTTGAAGCTTTCTACATAAGGCCATGTAAGTCACCTTCTTGTTGGTTGGAGTCTATAGACAAAATTATTTTAGGTTTATAAATGGTTAGAGATACAGTGGAGAAAGTCGAACTTATAAGGAAAATGATGAAAGTTGCACAATATCGATAGAAATCATATGCAGATAAAAGGAGAAAGGATTTGGAATTTTAAATGAGGGATTTGGTTTTGTCAAAGTTTATCCATCAAAGAGGGTGGTAAGGTTTGAAAATTTGGGAAAGCTGATACCTAGATTTATCGGCCCGTTCCTAGATTTGGAGAGGATATGATGATTGGTAGATATAGTTGAACTACCATAGAAGATGGTAGGAGTCCATAACGTATTTCATGTGTTACATTTGCAAAATGTGTACACTACTTGATAACCATAATAACTAGCCAATTAGAGGAAGTAGAATTAGAATCGAAGCCGAGTTCATCCCATGGCCTAAATTGTGGAACATGGGGTGAAATGACCTAGAAATAAAATGGTGAAGTTAGCTAGAGTGCAATGGGGAAATCATCCGACAGAGGATACATGGGATCCTGGGGAGAAGATGAGCACTACACATCCATGGCTTTTTTCAAATACGTTTCTCGATATTTGCTTGATTTATTTACTTAGTTCATTCTAGGATTAGGATTTGGATGCTTTGAGTGATTTATGATAGAGTATGTGTGTTTATATATATGATTGATTTGCATTCATAAAGAAATATATATTTTGATGATATACTAGAATTTCATGCATCATACCTTATGCACCATTTAGTTCGCATTGATATAGAATGAATTCTACGTTTATGCATTTCAGGTTCAGAAACCGCAAGTTCGTGGCATGCTTGTCTATATATGCTTATGTCATGATATACTGTTTGGTTACTTTAATGTGGATGTTATAATTGATTAATACAAGTTGATAAATAAGTGCTATATTATATTCTTTGTTCCTTAGGAATTTTAGGGATGAATTATTTCAATGGGAGAATGTAGTTCCTTGAAAATTTAAGTAATATTTTAATTAAATATTAGAAATATGATTATATGTCATGGAATTAATAAATTTGTTTACTAAATAATAATACGAAAGGGCAAAATAGTCATTTTTATTGGAATTTAACAAAGAAATTAGGGTCATTGAGACCATCTCATTTTTCTAAGTTGTGTAGTATTTTTATTTGGTCCGTTTGGAGTCCACAGGGAGGAGTTACTGATGAAATGGTGGTCGGATCAAACGGGTGCTACATAGGCTGAATTTGAATTCAAATTTTGGCGGACACGGTTATTCACCTCCTTGCATAAATACTGAAGTACATAACTTCCTTTCACCTAGAAACTAACCTCGACATTTTTTCTTATCTCTTCCTCCAGGCCTTTCTAAAAAACTACTTCCACTAAAATCAACTAAGCTCTCTTAGTCCTTAACCAACTTTAATGAAACAAAGACCAAATTAAAGATAGTAGATGGGGATATGACCCAATAGTGAATTTGAGGCAAAAACTTGAAGGTAGGAAGAACAACAACTCCAGATAGCGAGACTTTGGAATAGAATTGGATATTCTATGTGTAAACTACCATTTGTCCATATAATGCAAGCTTAATGTTATAAAATGATCTGTAGATAATACTTAGTGTAGTAATTCAAACATATGCACTTAATTTCGAATTGGATATGGTTTGGGAGGGATTTTGGTGAATATTGGATTAGAAACTAGCTTTTAAGAAATTTGTAAAAATTTGAACCATAACCTCTAAATCAGTGAAACAATTGACATATTTGGACTTAAGAATCTAAAACTATGGTCTAGGGACTTTCTTTGATGATCTAAGGCAAAGAGGTGATAGCCGAAATAAAAAATGACAATGAATTCAAAAAAAACCCAAACTGAGAATTATGAAACAAAAGTGTACACTGATGGACCAAAGGCCTAGACCGGTGCACCGATGCACGTATATTTTTAGCTAATTAAACCTCGGCCTTATGGCCCAATATAAATATATAATATATAATACGATTTGTGATTTCTCTTATATTCTGGAAGGTGGTCTGAGATGGGACAAAGCGAGTGGTGCTGGTAAGAAATGATATGTGTATAGAGAAAGATAGTGTATGAAACTAGTGGATGGATGGAACGTGGCAATGATATGAAGTGAATGGAAAATGAAAGGTTTTGTTGTTGCATAGGGAGAATAAAAAATATACTTATGTATGTATTATTATATGATATTGTGATACGTTGAACGTGGATAGAAATGAGTCTTGGACACAAGGTGGATTCCCCAGAATCTAAACGCAATGCGAATGCGATCCTTTAACACTTTGTAGGTGGTCCAGGCTTGACGATTGTTGCTTCCTTGTAGTACTTCGGTAGACCAATGGAATGTAAGTGACCCTATAAGCTATGGGTGGTATAGGGCATGAGTTCAACTAGGTAGCACAAGGACAACAGGCGACGCTATAAGCTATGGGCGGTCCAAGGCATGAGTTTGATATGAAGTATTAGGAGATGGGCACTATAGGCATGAGGGGGGACCAGAGCGTGAATTCATATAGATGTGATATGATTGGACATGAACAACGTTTAGGTATGGTGTGATGGAAGATCGTGTGGCGGTCGGACGATAGATTCATATCATGTTATAGTATTAATTTTGTAGTATATGTAGAGTAGATTATAGTTCACTCACTAGACTTATGTCTAACCCACTCCACTTTATTTTTATACATGTATCCAGATTGATGGATTTCGGTGATGAGACGGTATAAGAGATGGAGATTTATTGATGTTTTGTATGTTTAGAGTTATTTAGTATTGTATTTGGAGTTGATTTGGTGTTTATGGGATTGGGTTATATCAGTATTCGTCAGACATGTATATTTGACTATTTTAGACACGTCATGGTAATTATGACTATGATATTAATTATGTGCTATATTTTACTCATTCTGTTATAAGTCTATGAAAGTAGTTAATGTTAGTTAGAATTTATAATTAGTATCTAGTATCCTTCTAAATCTGTCATAGTTGTTTATATTATATCTTTCTCCTAATGACTCATCTTTTTGATTTTTAGGTGTTGACGTCAATTCGGGAGGCGAATTCGAGGTTGAAAATGCAAGTTGTTAAAGGGTATAACTCAATCAGTTCTTATAAATTAATAGAAGGGATGAGATGAAGACTCCATGATTAGTCCCCAATGCAAGTGGGAGATTGATAGAGTTAGGAGTATGCCTTGGGAACAATTATGTAATTTGTTACATATATCTAACTTGATAACCGATCTTATTCAAAATAAAAGGCGCTTTCTTTCTATTATACACTTGATATAATGAGGTATATTAATTAATTAATTTAAATAAAAGTATGTTTAATAGAAAATCCATAAATGGTATCTCTTGTGATGTTGGTAACAAAGTGTTGTAGCCATGAGTAATTTATCATAATGAAATTAAACATACAATTTTAAATATTCCTAGTCAATATATATCGAGATTGGATATTGATACATCTGTCGACACTAGAGTACATAACGCTTTCTAAATGTTGGGCAGGGTATTACTCATGATTGTTGGGGCACCAAGGGGTAATGTACTAATAGTTATTGGATAACTATAGAAAAACTCAGTCGACAGTTTTCAGTTGGTTAATAAATGAAATAGAAAATATCGATGTGACAAAATTACACAGTTCTCTTGAATTAATAATATCGTTGATCTTCAATATAGAAGCTTCACTTTTATTGTAGTTAAATCATAGGATGGCATCCATTGAATAACTATTTTTGAGTCAAGTGGAAGCACTGAAAGGGAAACTCTATTCAAGGGAGGATTTGTCTCCTTAGTTGTATGAGATTGGTATCACAGTCAACTGAAATCAACTCAAAGTCAAAGTCTCTAGCTAGAGCATTTCGATCAAAAATAATTTTTATTATTGAACCAAGGCCTTTGTGTTAGGATTATAGAGTTAAATATGGACGATATTGGAATTTTGACCGTTGTTGCCAAATTCTATAAGTCCAAAGTGATATAATTTTAACGAAGAGAATTGGTGTAAATAATTGTCACTACTGGGAAATACTGAATAATGTAAAATTGGATTTTGCCATTGTCGAGCAAGTGATAAATTTATCCATAATATCTCATCATCAGCTAAGTGATGTATGAACATTAATATTCGAATTGTTCGATATTAATCGTGGACAAAATTTGCACCTAAGAGTCACACAACTGAAATGATGAATACTCCTTTTAACACCTGATTTAATTAATTTATAATCGTTAAAAATTAATTAAATTAATTAATATTTATGAAATATTAATTATAAAATTTTGTATTTGATGTGTTGAAAAATATTAAACCGTGTATAGTTATAAACATGTTGGTCGATATATGAATCAATCAGCGTTTAAATTTGGATTTAAATGCAATGGACATCATTTCGGCTTGGACTGGTTTTGAGGCCCATGCGAGGCATGAAATTTTCATCCAAAAATGGCCTGGATAGTCCTTCCAACGTTGGCTAAAGAGGGAGGGCTTTGAATGGTTAAAAAGAGTGGAGTTGGTAAGAGGGATATGAGGATGTAATCCACTTTTCTCTCCATTTGACTTTCTATTTATATGCCACCTTCTACGCCATTTTATTGTAGATATTTTTCTCTCCTTCCCACTACAAATTTTTACCAGCAAATCCTCTTATAAACCCAAAAGAAATCCAAGCTCAAAACGCTTTGATTTGACCGTCGATGGAAAGTAGTTCGGGAGCCAGTAACTCTAAAACTTTGAATTCGATTCAAGGAGCCATTTCAACCTTTCAGAGTATGATCTCTTGGCCTTGATGAGAGGTTGGTTCTACTTTATTAATGTTTTTAATTTTCTAGTTAATCAATCATTCATATGTTAGCTAGATAGACTGTAACGACTCGGATTTTGCCCGCTCAAAAATCGACATCCATACTTCATATCGTATTCGAATGCCATAGATTCGACCGTTCAAATCCAATTCGCCGGAGCTTATAACAACATTAAGTAAATAACACAGCGGAATAAAAGAATAATACATTGATATACAGCTTTGATACAATATCTGATACAACAAATGATCCAATAGATATCAATATACATCAGAGATATGATACAATAAAATAGCAGCGGAAAAGAAAAATAGATAACATCTAGCAGCGAAACGAATAACTCTAAGATAGTCTTCAAGGAAGAACTCCAGAAATAACTGCAACTCCATTTCCAAGAACTAATCCAGCAATAGCTCGAACTCCCAATAACGATGCACCAAGCTAAGCAAGACTGGCGTGATCCAAAGACTGAACTAACTCCAGATAATCTACTAAACCTGACTATCTGAAAAACCCAACTCTAGACTGCTCGTGTAGAAAATAATGAGCACCCAGAGTTTAGGAAAGAAACAATAAACTCCGGATCAGTCGTGGGACTGGTGTGAGCAACAAAAACAGTTTATCTTTTAAAACATTCAACAAAAGATTTTCAAAGTCAATTCGCAATGCTTTATAAAAAATGAGACTACCATAAGGCCTCCCGCAGACACACACAATGCAAACGCAGAATCGGAGGAGATTTCTCCTTATGATAGTCAAAGATGCTTGATACGCATTAAAAAAAACATTTGATATTATTACTAGTGCATAGTGTATGAAAAATTCATTTCGAAATTAAAAATATAAATCTTAGCCAGCATAGACATTTCGCACTTATGCCTACTATAGCTACCATGTTCAATAGCAGGTTACCGCCACATTCCATGGCAGGTTATACAACTAATACTGTACAAGATCGTATTGTTTCTTTGGATTTCCAACGAATGATCAGGCCAAGGAACTTCCCATTGCCACATGAGAATGCCTCTGGATGGACATCTCCGAGAACCAAACCGGATCTCCACCAACACAAGGCCGGGTTACCCCTAACTGAGTAACAACTGACCGAATATGCCATCCCCCGGTCCTTTGGGACCTTTATCCGAGAGCTCTCTAATAAATTCACAAAATCATAACAAAGTGTTTTCAACATGAGTAAGTATCTGGGCTCCATACCATGATACCACCCTTTTCCAGAAGGAAATGCACATATCCTAAAGGGCGCTACCCCTCATAACCTTGCTGCTTCTTTCCTGTTTTGACCATTCCCGAGGTGTGAGGCTCGACGAAGTCACGTCCACAAAAACATACTTTATACAAAAGCCATGCTTTGGGTCAACAAATGGTCATAGAGATGATCACCAAGATAGACGATCAAATAAATGATCCTATCACAAATAATCAACACAATGATCATTTACAGCAACACTCAGCATGTCACATTACCAAAATTGGGAATACATCGCTGATAACCTTCAACTATATAACCTCTGAGCTCGTACGTCTCAGAGAAGGGTGTTAAGCTAAGAGAATAAATTCTCCGCCACCAACAGAAATATATTTGAAAGAAATTGGCTTTATATTTCAATTTGTAATGTCAGACATACTATCCATACAAGTCTGTTCTGGGTTCGAACAGAACCGAAGGCACTTACAAAGAAGTCCTTGCAAATCCGGATATTCACAATCCCGATCGGATTTCCCATCACTTAGGGAGTTTCTATACCGGCGCGACTAGGTGCAGAAACAATCGATAGGTCATCCTATCGCTTTCGCAAAATACCCGGTCTTCATCACCGGTCTTCAAATGCTATCCATAACGACGTATCACATATTCGGAATGGGTTATACGACACAAAGGTCCTTTCCCGGTTAAACCGAATAGTGAGCGAAAACATTTAAAAAACAAATGGATAATGGGATTTCAATTAAGTCACAACTTATTTCCCAAAACTTTTCTTCAAATGGTTTAAATAAATTACCATTTTCAATCTTTAAACAAAAAGATTTATTTTCACAACCTTTAACGGTTTAAACAATTCTCACATTTTAATCTTTTAAACAAAAGATTCATTCACAGATTTTCCAAATCAATTTTCATTTCAATTTGATTAACTCGTTAAATCTTTAAATCAAAGATTTAACTTATAGCTTTCAAAACAATTTCATTTCGAATGGTTTAAATAAATCATCATTTTAAATCTGTTAAAAATAAGCAGATTTAATTCATAGCTTTCAAAAAGAATTCATTCATAACTTAGAAAAATCATTTCTCTATTCAATCTTGAAATTCCCCTAATTAACTGGAATCTCAGTTCTTATCTAAAAGTGTTTATCATTTGAAAACAACAGTTTTCATTTTGGAAATCTGATTCATTTATACGAGTTGAAATCCTTGGGTTAAATTCAAATTCCCAAAAATAATACTTTTAAAAAAAATGATTTAACTCATAATGACTAGTATAATATCATTAATCCCTAGTTTCAAATTACAGAATTCAATTTGAATATTGAATTCAAATTTAATTTAAAGTATTTAAATTCCAACACTTAATCCAGTTATTCAAAATAAATTTCCATCTTTGAAATTCCCTTTTCAATTGCTTTTCACATTTAGTCCGATTCCATTTCCAAAACATTTGAATTTAAAAATTCAAATTTAAAAATTCAAATTTAAAACTATTTCAAACATCTGTGACTTAACCGATTTCCTCATGAAATCCATATTTGTGTGTGTATGGTGTGGTCCAGGTATTTTACACACAATAGTGCAACAATAGTAATCATCACAGATTTCAATCACAACAATATCGATAAGCGGTATATTCCAATATCGCTTATCTATATTCACAGATGCACAGATAGGAAATATGAACGCATCGTAAATAATTAAACTACATTCATCATAGATCACACTGAATTAATTCATAGCACAAAACATAGCATATCAGAGATATCGAACAGTTCAACAATCAATAGAATTCAAATCTCTATAAGTGAACTCAATTATGAAATTGTCTGATAAATTTAAATCAGATGGGTAATCAGATGGGTCATCAATTTGGTTAATTAACATCAATCAATTCCAAATCATTTGATTGATTGTTGTTTAATCGTTAATTGAATAAATTAATCAACTTTTAATTAATTTAAATAATTAACCTTTTATTATTCAATTATCATTTAATTAATTCACTTAACTTATCATAAAAATCTTTAATTAACTTTTTTTAATTATTAATTAATAACCTTAATTATTAATTAATAGACTTAAGTATCCATTTATTAGGCACAAATTACTCAATTAAGTCATTTATTAATTCTTAATTTAATTACTTAATTAGTTGACTACAAATCTTACACTAATTAACTTTAAGTAATTTATTACAAATTATTAATCACATAATCATTAATTAGCCAATCTCTAATTACAACTATAATTTAAGTATTCTTAGTTACTTTATAAGATAATTAATTAATTATTATTCATTTTAATTAACATTTTAAAACTCTTCTTTAAACTTTGAAAATCAAATTACTACTGACTACAAACTTAAATGTCAATAAATTTTACACTTAACTTAAAGTAATTACTTAATAAAAATATAAATTAAGGTTAAAAAAAAATTGTTGTGTACTCACTTGATTGATTAACTGGAAACAAATCCTTAACTTAAAAAAACAGTCAACGTCATTTACTTTATATTATAAACTGTAAATAAATTGGGCTTAACCCATTTCGAGATTAACCCAAGCATACCCAGGTTTTTCACTCGAACTCACGTATGAACACACACAACCACCAGATAGAATTGCGTGCACCTCTTCTTCTCTTTTTCTTCTTTTTGTTTTTCTTCCAGTAAATTGAATTTAAGCTTAAGTTAAAAATATAACTTCAGTTACACGACCCTGCTCTCGCACCTGGGTTTAACTCGAGGCACTTAAAATTTGCTTCGAGCAAATCAACTGAAATCCCGAGCATGGCTTCGAGCTTCCCCGTACCTTGCTTCTTCTTCTTCCCTGTATACACTTCTTCTTCTTCTTTTCAATTTTATAAAATTTAAAAACTGCAGTGATAAAAACACTCATGCGCATCGGGTTCGACACGATTTGTTTCCCAAAAATACTCGAGCAACATCACGCGACAGCCACGATAACATCCCAGGCCATCCAAACACCACTGTGCTGTGCACATGCACGACCAAACGCGAGGGCTCCGATCATCGCCATGATCTTCGTCAAGTCGACAACCTCGACACCGACCCCCTCGTCTACTCCGATCAACCAATTCATCATAAATAAAAATTGAGGCATTCGATCGAAAATCTGGAACCCACCATCCTCGGAAAAACCAACCTTCACCATCGATCCCGATCATCTTACGCCTTGCAACCGCGAGTACAACTTCGTCACCGCCCCACGCGACTCTTCCCCGAGGTGCGATCGCCTGAAACAGAGCGACGACTAAGAAATTTCCACACGACTTCAACCAAATATACACAGAGCTTAAACCCTACATCTAATCAAATCTCCATCCATGATGCATAAAAAAAAATACTTTGCATTTTTCCCGCGATCATCGATCATGTTAGCTCCTCCCCACCAATTTTCGCCTTCTCCGATCAAGTGTGTTGCCCGAGGCAACCCCATCTTCCCAAAATGTTCAACACAGCCATGCCACTTCTACTCATTACAAAAAAATATGAATTGAGCTTTAAAAATCCTATTTTTGACTTAGCAAACAGTTTGTAAACCCGAAACAATAATTCGTGATGATCGAAATTATCACTTATGCTAACTTTGTACTGTCCTGATGTTTTTCCCCAGAGCAATTCAATTTTTATTAGCATGAATTAAGTTTTACAATCTACTTTATACTTGCCTAAACATGTTTTGTTTATATACTTGGCTCTAACAATCAATGGTTTGAGAAATAAACAGAGTGGTTTAGGAAGAAGCATATTGTTTTGATGCTCTGAAACTATCAAACATACTTATATATGTACTCTGAATCATATCAGATGCTTTACTACCTGATCAAATCAAAGATTCAACAAAAACTACAATTATTTATGTAAGTGTAATAACCACTAAACACAGTAAGGGTGTATTACTCACTTTGGTTTTCAGAAAAATGAACAGGGCACAGAGCACATCAATTATTTCATACAACACATATCAGCAAACTTCTCATCAGATTTCAAGGCTACTTACAAGCATCAGAATATTGAAGCATGTTAAAAGTTGAAAAGAAATAGTTGCTCACATTTTAATCAGGAAGGCAGAGAAGATGGACAGAGAACTGGAATGTTTGAAACTTGATTTTTCTTTCTTTCTTTTAGCCTTGCTAAATATTAATTTGTTTTCATTTTGTACAACAAGTCATGGCTGATATAACCTATATTTCGTAGCTAAAGATAGTGGCATTAACTGCCTTGTACAATCCACACTTTATACCATACTTGTATAAAATAAGGCCTGACACTTTTTTTTGCTTTTGAAAGAATGAACTTGTCTTGCATATTAAACTTTACAGGCCTATTTTGCTTGCCTGCATACTTATTTTTTTAAGTTTAAATATTTGTTAAAATTTTTAACTAATCTGTTTTCTTTATATTTTAATTTGTTTACAACTTCAAACAGGCTACATGTTTGCACTGTTTTCTTTTGTTAATTCACTTGAATGTATTTGATTTTGCTTTGCATTTTTACAGGCAACATTCTTTTGCCTTACTTTACATGCTACTTACAGGCTATAAATTTATCATTATCTTCTCTTGTACTTCTTTGTTTCTTTTTAAAATCTGGCCATCAAGATTTTGTGGAGGCTATGCCGATTTGTTTTGATACTTGAACATGCAGATTTGCTTCTACATACCTATATTTTTATCATTTATTTGCTTGTACTTGTTTATACATATAAATGTATTTGTTTACTTGGTTTATGTTTTATTTTGTACTCGTATTTATTTGTTTTGAAAACTTTATTTGCATTGCCTACATATCTATGTTTTTATTTGTTTGTTATTTTTACTTTGTTTTGTTTACTTTGCTTATTTATTTGTTTGAATACTTTTATTTGCTCTTATTCTTGCATTTTTAAATTTACTTCTATTTTTAGTTTAAATAATTATCATAAATTTTACTTTAAAAATTATTGTTTTATATTTCTCTATATATACACATATATTTTATATAACTCAAATTATCATCATTTATAAATTTTTAAATCAATTTATTTATTTATTTTTATACTTGTGTCTAAAGTATATTATTTATTTTTTTCAAAATCACTTATTTAAGAATTTATTTAAAATCCAATATATACATATATATTCTCATATATACAAATTTTCAAACCCATACGACTTAATATATTTTCTATTTGAATCGGGGAAACTCGCATCTTTTATAATCAATTTTTTTACAAACTTTAATTCAAAAATTCTATAAATTATTAATTTAAATTAAATTAAAATCCAGGGTCGTTACAGACTTCCCCCCTTAAAAGGATTTCGTACTCGAAATTCGCAGGCACGAAAACAACACAGATAGATGAAAGATAGAGAAATATCTTTTCAGATCAAACTGGATATTAATTCTGCATTTGGCTCACCAAATCAGAATATCAACAATAGATACAAGAAATTATAATAAAATTTCAAATTTTGGTTTTAAACAAAATCATTTTATCGATACAATTCTAATCATTCTTCATATTCTATTAATCAATTTAACTCAATTTAAAATTTCTAATTCATTCAAAATTTCCAATTTACTCAAATTTCAAATTCAAATTTCAAATTTATTCATTAAAGTTTAAAATCAAAACTGATAGGAAACCGATGAAGATACAAAATAAAAATTTCTTACAATGATTCGTAGAGCATCACCACACCGAAACTTCTTCTTGCAATTGCCACGAAGCAATCAAAAGAATTTGGAAACGAATCAAAAAGAGATTGAGAAAGTTATTTCCACTGTTGTTACAGAGTATTGACCAATTATAGTCGCATTCCGCTGTCCTCTATCTCGTTCTCTTCTTGCACTCATACTTACTATCAGTAGATAGTAAGAGAATTTACTGAGGCATTCAAACGGATATCTTAAGGATTACTCATTCTAGGGATACTTCACCCTATCTCTAATGAGCTACTTAATGTGTTACACTCCTGAGCTAAAGTTTAACCCTTAGCTCTGATACCACATGTAACGACTCGGATTTTGCCCGCTCAAAAATCGACATCCATACTTCATATCGTATTCGAATGCCATAGATTCGACCGTTCAAATCCGATTCGCCAGGGCTTATAACAACATTAAGTAAATAACACAGCGGAATAAAAGAATAATACATTGATATACAGCTTTGATACAATATCTGATACAACAGATGATCCAATAGATATCAATATACATCAGAGATATGATACAATAAAATAGCAGCGGAAAAGAAAAATAGATAACATCTAGCAGCGAAACGAATAACTCTAAGATAGTCTTCAAGGAAGAACTCCAGAAATAACTGCAACTCCATTTCCAAGAACTAATCCAGCAATAGCTCGAACTCCCAATAACGATGCACCAAGCTAAGCAAGACTGGCGTGATCCAAAGACTGAACTAACTCCAGATAATCTACTAAACCTGACTATCTGAAAAACCCAACTCTAGACTGCTCGTGTAGAAAATAATGAGCACCCAGAGTTTAGGAAAGAAACAATAAACTCCGGATCAGTCGTGGGACTGGTGTGAGCAACAAAAACAGTTTATCTTTTAAAACATTCAACAAAAGATTTTCAAAGTCAATTCGCAATGCTTTTTAAAAAATGAGACTACCATAAGGCCTCCCGCAGACACACACAATGCAAACGCAGAATCGGAGGAGATTTTTCCTTATGATAGTCAAAGATGCTTGATACGCATTAAAAAAAACATTTGATATTATTACTAGTGCATAGTGTATGAAAAATTCATTTCGAAATTAAAAATATAAATCTTAGCCAGCATAGACATTTCGCACTTATGCCTACTATAGCTACCATGTTCAATAGCAGGTTACCGCCACATTCCATGGCAGGTTATACAACTAATACTGTACAAGATCGTATTGTTTCTTTGGATTTCCAACGAATGATCAGGCCAAGGAACTTCCCATTGCCACATGAGAATGCCTCTGGATGGACATCCCCGAGAACCAAACCGGATCTCCACCAACACAAGGCCGGGTTACCCCTAACTGAGTAACAACTGACCGAATATGCCATCCCCCGGTCCTTTGGGACCTTTATCCGAGAGCTCTCTAATAAATTCACACAATCATAACAAAGTGTTTTCAACATGAGTAAGTATCTGGGCTCCATACCATGATACCACCCTTTTCCAGAAGGAAATGCACATATCCTAAAGGGCGCTACCCCTCATAACCTTGCTGCTTCTTTCCTGTTTTGACCATTCCCGAGGTGTAAGGCTCGACGAAGTCACGTCCACAAAAACATACTTTATACAAAATCCATGCTTTGGGTCAACAAATGGTCATAGAGATGATCACCAAGATAGACGATCAAATAAATGATCCTATCACAAATAATCAACACAATGATCATTTACAGCAACACTCAGCATGTCACATTACCAAAATTGGGAATACATCGCTGATAACCTTCAACTATATAACCTCTGAGCTCGTACGTCTCAGAGAAGGGTGTTAAGCTAAGAGAATAAATTCTCCGCCACCAACAGAAATATATTTGAAAGAAATCGGCTTTATATTTCAATTTGTAATGTCAGACATACTATCCATACAAGTCTGTTCTGGGTTCGAACAGAACCGAAGGCACTTACAAAGAAGTCCTTGCAAATCCGGATATTCACAATCCCGATCGGATTTCCCATCACTTAGGGAGTTTCTATACCGGCGCGACTCGGTGCAGAAACAATCGATAGGTCATCCTATCGCTTTCGCAAAATACCCGGTCTTCATCACCGGTCTCCAAATGCTATCCATAACGACGTATCACATATTCAGAATGGGTTATACGACACAAAGGTCCTTTCCCGGTTAAACCGAATAGTGAGCGAAAACATTTAAAAAACAAATGGATAATGGGATTTCAATTAAGTCACAACTTATTTCCCAAAACTTTTCTTCAAATGGTTTAAATAAATTACCATTTTCAATCTTTAAACAAAAAGATTTATTTTCACAACCTTTTAACGGTTTAAACAATTCTCACATTTTAATCTTTTAAACAAAAGATTCATTCACAGATTTTCCAAATCAATTTTCATTTCAATTTGATTAACTCGTTAAATCTTTAAATCAAAGATTTAACTTATAGATTTCAAAACAATTTCATTTCGAATGGTTTAAATAAATCATCATTTTAAATCTGTTAAAAATAAGCAGATTTAATTCATAGCTTTCAAAAAGAATTCATTCATAACTTAGAAAAATCATTTCTCTATTCAATCTTGAAATTCCCCTAATTAACTGGAATCTCAGTTCTTATCTAAAAGTGTTTATCATTTGAAAACAACAGTTTTCATTTTGGAAATCTGATTCATTTATACGAGTTGAAATCCTTGGGTTAAATTCAAATTCCCAAAAATAATACTTTTAAAAAAAATGATTTAACTCATAATGACTAGTATAATATCATTAATCCCTAGTTTCAAATTACAGAATTCAATTTGAATATTGAATTCAAATTTAATTTAAAGTATTTAAATTCCAACACTTAATCCAGTTATTCAAAATAAATTTCCATCTTTGAAATTCCCTTTTCAATTGCTTTTCACATTTAGTCCGATTCCATTTCCAAAACATTTGAATTTAAAAATTCAAATTTAAAAATTCAAATTTAAAACTATTTCAAACATCTGTGACTTAACCGATTTCCTCATGAAATCCATATTTGTGTGTGTATGGTGTGGTCCAGGTATTTTACACACAATGGTGCAACAATAGTAATCATCACAGATTTCAATCACAACAATATCGATAAGCGGTATATTCCAATATCGCTTATCTATATTCACAGATGCACAGATAGGAAATATGAACGCATCGTAAATAATTAAACTACATTCATCATAGATCACACTGAATTAATTCATAGCACAAAACATAGCATATCAGAGATATCGAACAGTTCAACAATCAATAGAATTCAAATCTCTATAAGTGAACTCAATTATGAAATTGTCTGATAAATTTAAATCAGATGGGTAATCAGATGGGTCATCAATCTGGTTAATTAACATCAATCAATTCCAAATCATTTGATTGATTGTTGTTTAATCGTTAATTGAATAAATTAATCAACTTTTAATTAATTTAAATAATTAACCTTTTATTATTCAATTATCATTTAATTAATTCACTTAACTTATCATAAAAATCTTTAATTAACTTTTTTTAATTATTAATTAATAACCTTAATTATTAATTAATAGACTTAAGTATCCATTTATTAGGCACAAATTACTCAATTAAGTCATTTATTAATTCTTAATTTAATTACTTAATTAGTTGACTACAAATCTTACACTAATTAACTTTAAGTAATTTATTACAAATTATTAATCACATAATCATTAATTAGCCAATCTCTAATTACAACTATAATTTAAGTATTCTTAGTTACTTTATAAGATAATTAATTAATTATTATTCATTTTAATTAACATTTTAAAACTCTTCTTTAAACTTTGAAAATCAAATTACTACTGACTACAAACTTAAATGTCAATAAATTTTACACTTAACTTAAAGTAATTACTTAATAAAAATATAAATTAAGGTTAAAAAAAAAATTGTTGTGTACTCACTTGATTGATTAACTGGAAACAAATCCTTAACTTAAAAAAACAGTCAACGTCATTTACTTTATATTATAAACTGTAAATAAATTGGGCTTAACCCATTTCGAGATTAACCCAAGCATACCCAGGTTTTTCACTCGAACTCACGTATGAACACACACAACCACCAGATAGAATTGCGTGCACCTCTTCTTCTCTTTTTCTTCTTTTTGTTTTTCTTCCAGTAAATTGAATTTAAGCTTAAGTTAAAAATATAA
Source organism: Allium cepa (assembly GCA_030765085.1). NCBI lineage: Eukaryota > Viridiplantae > Streptophyta > Magnoliopsida > Asparagales > Amaryllidaceae > Allium > Allium cepa. The sequence goes on from CM060928.1 coordinate 623,897,010, forward strand.
CTTCAGTTACACGACCCTGCTCTCGCACCTGGGTTTAACTCGAGGCACTTAAAATTTGCTTCGAGCAAATCAACTGAAATCCCGAGCATGGCTTCGAGCTTCCCCGTACCTTGCTTCTTCTTCTTCCCTGTATACACTTCTTCTTCTTTTCAACTTTATAAAATTTAAAAACTGCAGTGATAAAAACACTCATGCGCATCGGGTTCGACACGATTTGTTTCCCAAAAATACTCGAGCAACATCACGCGACAGCCACGATAACATCCCAGGCCATCCAAACACCACTGTGCTGTGCACATGCACGGCCAAACGCGAGGGCTCCGATCATCGCCATGATCTTCGTCAAGTCGACAACCTCGACACCGACCCCCTCGTCTACTCCGATCAACCAATTCATCAGTAAATAAAAATTGAGGCATTCGATCGAAAATCTAGAACCCACCATCCTCGGCAAAACCAACCTTCACCATCGATCCCGATCATCTTACGCCTTGCAACCGCGAGTACAACTTCGTCACCGCCCCACGCGACTCTTCCCCGAGGTGCGATCGCCTGAAACAGAGCGACGACTAAGAAATTTCCACACGACTTCAACCAAATATACACAGAGCTTAAACCCTACATCTAATCGAATCTCCAGCCATGATGCATAAAAAAAATACTTTGCATTTTTCCCACGATCATCGATCATGTTAGCTCCTCCCCACCAATTTTCGCCTTCTCTGATCAAGTGTGTTGCCCGAGGCAACCCCATCTTCCCAAAATGTTCAATACAGCCATGCCACTTCTACTCATTACAAAAAAATATGAATTGAGCTTTAAAAATCCTATTTTTGACTTAGCAAACAGTTTGTAAACCCGAAACAATAATTCGTGATGATCGAAATTATCACTTATGCTAACTTTGTACTGTCCTGATGTTTTTCCCCAGAGCAATTCAATTTTTATTAGCATGAATTAAGTTTTACAATCTACTTTATACTTGCCTAAACATGTTTTGTTTATATACTTGGCTCTAACAATCAATGGTTTGAGAAATAAAAAGAGTGGTTTAGGAAGAAGCATATTGTTTTGATGCTCTGAAACTATCAAACATACTTATATATGTACTCTGAATCATATCAGATGCTTTACTACCTGATCAAATCAAAGATTCAACAAAAACTACAATTATTTATGTAAGTGTAATAACCACTAAACACAGTAAGGGTGTATTACTCACTTTGGTTTTCAGAAAAATGAACAGGGCACAGAGCACATCAATTATTTCATACAACACATATCAGCAAACTTCTCATCAGATTTCAAGGCTACTTACAAGCATCAGAATATTGAAGCATGTTAAAAGTTGAAAAGAAATAGTTGCTCACATTTTAATCAGGAAGGCAGAGAAGATGGACAGAGAACTGGAATGTTTGAAACTTGATTTTTTTTTCTTTCTTTTAGCCTTGCTAAATATTAATTTGTTTTCATTTTGTACAACAAGTCATGGCTGATATAACCTATATTTCATGGCTAAAGATAGTGGCATTAACTGCCTTGTACAATCCACACTTTATACCATACTTGTATAAAATAAGGCCTGACACATTTTTTTGCTTTTTAAAGAATGAACTTGTCTTGCATATTAAACTTTACAGGCCTATTTTGCTTGCCTGCATACTTATTTTTTTAAGTTTAAATATTTGTTAAAATTTTTAACTAATCTGTTTTCTTTATATTTTAATTTGTTTACAACTTCAAACAGGCTACATGTTTGCACTGTTTTCTTTTGTTAATTCACTTGAATGTATTTGATTTTGCTTTGCATTTTTACAGGCAACATTCTTTTGCCTTACTTTACATGCTACTTACAGGCTATAAATTTATCATTATCTTCTCTTGTACTTCTTTGTTTCTTTTTAAAATCTGGCCATCAAGATTTTGTGGAGGCTATGCCGATTTGTTTTGATACTTGAACATGCAGATTTGCTTCTACATACCTATATTTTTATCATTTATTTGCTTGTACTTGTTTATACATATAAATGTATTTGTTTACTTGGTTTATGTTTTATTTTGTACTCGTATTTATTTGTTTTGAAAACTTTATTTGCATTGCCTACATATCTATGTTTTTATTTGTTTGTTATTTTTACTTTGTTTTGTTTACTTTGCTTATTTATTTGTTTGAATACTTTTATTTGCTCTTATTCTTGCATTTTTAAATTTACTTCTATTTTTAGTTTAAATAATTATCATAAATTTTACTTTAAAAATTATTGTTTTATATTTCTCTATATATACACACATATATTTTATATAACTCAAATTATCATCATTTATAGATTTTTAAATCAATTTATTTATTTATTTTTATACTTGTGTCTAAAGTATATTATTTATTTTTTTCAAAATCACTTATTTAAGAATTTATTTAAAATCCAATATATACATATATATTCTCATATATACAAATTTTCAAACCCATACGACTTAATATATTTTCTATTTGAATCGGGGAAACTCGCATCTTTTATAATCAATTTTTTTACAAACTTTAATTCAAAAATTCTATAAATTATTAATTTAAATTAAATTAAAATCCAGGGTCGTTACATAGACTTTATCAGTAATTGGTATATTATTGTATTGTCACACATCGACGGTTATATACGTGTGTACAAAAAAATTTATATAGAAGTCATCATATAGCTTAGGGCCTAATGATAAAATAAATTATTTTATTATTATTAAAATATTAGCACTAAATGATTTTATCAACTAACTTAATTATAAAATATTAATTCATATGATATGTGAATTTAAAAAAAATTAAAAATTTACACATACCTAAAACCAATTGGTAGTAAATACATATTGTTTTTATATATAAATATCTTAAATTATTTATTTGATTTAAAATTAGCTAAACAAACAAATTGTATTTAGCATACACTTACAATCGATACAATTTTCTTGAAATTATACACACACACACACACACACACACACACACATATATATATATATATATATATAATAAAACATGCATTTTGATTTCAAATATGATTTTTAAACATTTTTATTTATTAAACCTTCATGAATTTTAATTTTAAATTACATTTTACTTAAAAATTATTTAAACCAAAAAATAAAATTAGAAAAAATTCCAAAGCCATGAGCAACATCAAATATATGCATTTAACGAAAAAATTATTTATATACATACATATATAGATACTAAATAGCTATATGTTTAACTAATGAAATCAGAAAACTTTTAAGCATGCTTTGCCATATTAACTATTAGTATTCCGCCGAGGAAAAATTATTTTGCTTGGAACATCTTTAGCTCACTCTGTGGATAAAGTGTTAGAAATGTGGATTTCAGATCTTAAGGCTGGAATAACACTAGAGGGGGGTGAATAATGTTTTGTGGATTTTTTTAAATCTTTTTGAAACTTATGTAATTTAATCACCAACAAATACAATTCACAGACACGATTATGATCACAAAATCAAACGCAGATGCAAAAACTAAATAAAAGAAGTAAAGGAAAGAACACACCAGGATTTTATACTGGTTCGGAGTTACCCAACATCCAGTCACGTACAAGCATATGGATTTCTTTCCAAAATAATCTTCCAGATTACACCCTCGATTTCAAGGCTACGAGGTACACCCTCCTATATTCGAGTTTAGGGCAACTCTCTTGATTTAACCAGGCTACAAGATCACCTAATTAATTTCCGAAGCTATAATCACACCTAATTGTTTTCAAGGCTCAACCGCACCTTTTACTCAAAATTTGATTTACAAAAGATCCTATAACTCTGAATAGCACTGAGATCTTATGGAGAGAGTATCCGAGAATCAAACAAGATATAATCAAGTTTGATTCACTTGGTATTTCGACAGAATATAGTTTGGGATTCTTTAGAATAAATGTGGAAGATGAAGAGGAAAGAAAATAAGTGAAATATGATTAAAAATTTGTTTAGAACTACTGGTATTTGTAGAAAATCAACAGCCATATCTATTCATGAAAGGATACGACGAATAGACACTTCTTTTGAAAATTTGAATTTTGAATTTAACGGACACCATGTCGACATGGGGGGTTGAGGGATGTCGACATGCTCATGGCAAAAATTGATGTTTTGATTTTCTTATTAAAATTGGTTTCTATAATTTGTCAAAACATTTTTTAAACTTTTTAAATATATTTGAATATAGTTTAAACATATAAAAGTAATTTTTTAATATATATAATCTTAGTCTATAAAGTGATTTAAAAACTGAGTATATAAATATTTAAAAGCTAAATATTTAAAACAAAAGATAGTTTAAATCAATGACAATTTTGAAATCAAAATATTAAAAATGATCAAGATAATTTTGAGGCTAAAATATTTCAAACAAGAGAGATGTCTTTTTGAAAGAAGGTTTTGAAAATATCTAAAAAAAGAGATATATTTTTGAAAAAATATTTTTATAAATTAGTGGATATTAAAATAGGACCACTATATGTTTCACTATATATTGTCGTGAGTTCCATCCCACTAGGGTTCCATCCGTTTAACATGCTCAAAATGGATTCCATTCCACGAATAAATTTCGAACAAAGATGTAAGTGCTTTCAAGAAGTTTAACATAATTCTAGACTCAATACTTATCTTGAACTCTTGAAATCTTGAACTCTTGATATCTTGATACTCATGAGTCTTCAATCTTGATATCTTCAGTCTTGAATCTCTATACTGTACAGTCTTCATTCTTGATACCTACATGGTTATATCCTGCATATACATATATATCTAAACTATAATGGTAGTATTTATATTTTATAACAAGTCGTAAGGTTGTTGTCATCAAAACCATCATCTCAAGGACTAACGATCTCCCCATTTTTGATGATGACAACCTATGTTTATAAAATATACTTCACCTTCACTATAACCCCCCTAAAACTAATAACTCCCCCTACAACGAAGCCTAACTACTCTAACTACTCTATTTTATATTTCTCCTCCTTTGTCGTCAACAAAAACTAATCCTAAACTATTATAACTCCCCCTTAATCTAGTGCTATCCAAATTAAATACTAATAAGGAAGTATAATAAGTGAAACAAATATTTTATTATATACGATGTTATGTTTACATGTATATATGGAACATAAACACACAAATATATTTAAGTATATAAATTATAGGATAACACTACTAACGAGAGTTTTTGACAATTGGATATTTGTGAACCGAATAATTTGGATAATGAAAACAAAAATTTCAATGTTGTTCGACCAAATTCCCATCTTTGTCAAAACAGACTTCGCCCATGCACATCACGTTGTCATCTTCTTCCATAAGGTCTTCTTCCTCTTCTTCTTCCTCTTTGCTATGCTCCAAGGGGTTATGCACTTGAATGTTGGGAGAATCTTCTTCAATCATAATAGGATTTGCATGATTATATATTAGGAATTTTTGCACATTCCGAAGAATTATGCCTTGCTTTTCTTGTTCTTGGCCATCCTCATTTGCATAACTTGAAGTTTAGTCAACATTTGCATAGTATCCTTCATAGACTCTTCAATCTTTATCACATATGCCAATGTAGTACTTTGAAATGGACCAGAATAAGGAGAAGGGAATGAAATGGTGTCATTTTGGTGTGATTTAGTGAGGAGGCCATTAGTTTTAATTTTCAGAAGTTTAATACAGAGAAAGAGAAGTGAGAAGACAGAAAAATTCGAAATACATAGGTTTATATAACTACCAAACTAATTTTATAGGGAAAATCAAATAATCTCTTTACTTATATTATCCTTGAGAAAATGATGTCTGATATCAATATATTTAGTGCTAGTACGATGAATAGGATTTTTAGATAAATTTACTGCACTAGTATTATCATAATAAATTGGTGGTTTTGAAATTGTTAATCCAAAATCTTTTAGGGTTTGTTGCATATAAATGACTTGAGAGCAAGCCAAAGCAGCAGAGATATATTCTGCTTCAGTTGTTGATAAAGAAACAGTGTTTTGCTTTTTACTAAACCAAGAAATCAGAGAATGCCCCAAAAAGTGACAAGTTCCACTTGTACTTTTTCGGTCAGATTTATAACCAGCATAGTCAGCATCATAATAAGAGATTAAATCAAATGAATCATTTTTAGGGTAAATAACCATAGTCAAAAGTATGTTTAACATATCTTATGATACGTTCACATCTTTTAAGTGAGTCTCTTTGGGTTGAGATTTGTATCTTGCACAGAGACAAACGCTATGCATGACATCAGGTCTACTCGCAATGATATAGAGTAGTGATCAAATCATTTCTCTATATAGTTTTCGTTTACATCTTTTGAAAGATCTTCTTTATCTAAAGCTTCATTGGTTGCCATGGGAGTGGTTTTTCCACTCGCAGTAGTCATACCAAATTTACTAACTAGATTCCTAGCATATTTTTCTTGACTAATAAAAATACCATTATCTAATTGTTTTATTTGTAAACCTAAGAAGAAAGTAAGTTCACCCATATGGCTCATCTCAAACTCTTTCGTCATTATTTCAGAATATTCTTTATTCATTTCATGACTAGTTGAACCAAAAATTAATATCATCTACATAAACTTGTAATAGTTGGATATCATTTTTATTTCTTTTAATGAAAAGAGTATTATCTACTTTACCAATTTCAAAATTTGATTGTAATAAAAAAGTTCTTAGTCTATCATACCATGCTCTAGGAGCTTATTTCAGATCATATAGAGCTTTCATAAGTTTGAAAACATGGTTTAGAAATTTTTCATCTTCAAAGAGTGGTGGTTGTTCAACATAAACTACCTATTTAACAAATCCATTTAGAAAAGCACTTTTAACATCCATTTGAAATAATTTGAAATTATTATAGTTTGCGAAATCAAGTAGAATTCTAATGGCTTCTAATCTTGCTACGGGTGCAAAAGTTTCATCAAAATCTATTCCTTCTTCTTAACAATAACCTTGTGGGACTAATCGAGCTTTATTTCTAATGACCTCACTTAGTTCATTCATTTTATTTTTATAAACCCATTTAGTTTCTATTATAGTTTATCCTCGTGTCTAGGAACAAGTTCCCTAACATCATTTCTAGTGAATTAATTCACTTCTTCTTGCATAGCCAGAATCCATGAATCATCAGACGATGTTTCCTTTGGATTTTTAGGTTCGTTAGATGATATAAAAGCTATATTACTCATGTTATTTAGTTGATTTCTAGTTCTAACAACATATTCAATATTTCCTAGTATAATTTCTATAGGATGATCTTTTAAAAGCTTAACATTTTTATTTGGATGAATAAGCTCATTATTTGTTTCAATTGATTCATTATTTAGGGTAGCAAAATCTTCTTCATCATTAATTTGTTCAACATCTTTGAAATTTTCATCAAACGAAACATGCATTGTTTCTTTAATGGTATTAGTTCTTAAATTGAAAACTTTGTATGCTTTACTTCTATTAGAATATCCGGTAAAGATTCCTTTATCGGATTTAGGATCAAATTTATCCAAATTTTATTTTGTATTTAGAATAAAACATTCACTTCCAAAAGTTCTAAAATAAGATACCTTTGGTTTCTTCTTGTAAAGAAGTTCATAAGGTATTTTATCAATTAACGGCCTACTTAATATTCTATTCAAAATGTAGCAAGCTGTAGCAACTGCTTCAGCCCAAAAATGTTTTGGTAAATTACTATCTGAAAGTATTGTTCTAGCACACTCTTGAATCGTCCTATGTTTGGGTTCTACCACTCCTTTTGTTGTGGAGTTCTTGGAAAAGAGAAATTATGATATTCGCTTTTTATTGTAGAATCTCTCAAAATTTTCGTTTTCAAATTCCTCACTGTGATCACTACGAACAGTTATAATATTTAAAGAAAGTTGGTTTTGAAGTCTTTTTGTAAAAAATTTAAATGAGTCAAAAGTATCACTTATGTTTCATAAAAATCGTCCATGTAAACCTAGAATAATCATCTATAATTACAAAGACATATTTATTGTGATTTATTGATTGAGTTTGAGATGGAGCAAACAAATCTAGATGAAGTAACTCAAGAGGTTTTGAAGTTTAAATCATATTTTTAATTTAAAAGAACTCTTCCTATGTTTTCCTAATTGACAAGCATCACATATACTATCTATTTTAAAATTCTTTCTAGAGAGACCTCTTATTAGATCGAGTTTCGAAAGTCTAGATAAGAATTTAAAATTCAAATTCCCAAATCTTTTATGCCAAATCCAAGGGTCACTTGTATTAGCCAAAAGACATAGATTATCATTTGAGATTTTAATGCTAAGGATATAAATATTTTTCTTCCTAATTCCTTCAAATATAATATTTGAATCATTATCTTCGATGTGACACTTATCTTTTTCAAATTTAATTTTGTATCCTTTATCGCAAAGTTGACTAATGCTAAGCAGATTATATTTCAGATTCTTAACTAATAAAACATTAGAAATAGTAGAAGTTTTAGAGTTACCGACATTGCCGATGCCAATCACATATCCTTTTGAGTTGTCTCCAAAATTAACCAATCCTCCATCTTTATAGATAGTGTCATTCAGCATATCTAGATTACCAGTCATGTGTCTTGAACATCCACTATCAAGTATCCACTTATTCTTCTTGATTTGCACAATTTGTCCTTTGGGTGTTGATTCTTTAAAGGCCATATAACATTTTCCTTTCTACACAGAATACAAACTCGGTAGATAACTTGATTTTCTATAATAACTATATGCAGACTTATGAGACAATGATGATTTGAACAGTTCTAAATTAGTGTTAACAAAATCTCCAAAAAAAGCCATTTAAAAAACTTTTTCAAAATTCAGATTATGAAAACTTTAAAAACCAATGCTCTGATACCAAATGTTAGAAATGCGGACTACAGATCTTAATGCTGTAATAACACTAGAGAGAGGTGAATAGTGTTTTGTGGGTTTTCTAAATTTTTTGAAACTTCTGTAATTTAATTACCAACAAATGCAATTCACAGACATAGATATAATCACAGAATCAGACACAGATGCAAATAATAAATTAAAGCAGTAGAGGAAAGAACATACCGGGATTTTATACTGGTTCGGAGTTACCCTACATCCAGTCCCGTACAAGCGTATGAATTTCTTTTCAAAATTATGTTCCAGATTACACATTCGGTTTCAAGGCTACGAGGTACATCCTCCTGTATTCGAGTTGAGGGCAACTTTCTTGATTTAACTAGGTATAAGATCACCTAATTGATTTCTAGGGCTACAATCACACCCAATCGATTTCAAGGCTCAACCGCACCTTTTACTCGATAATTTGATTTACAAAAGATCCTATAACTCTAAACAGCACCGAGATCTTATGGAGAGAGTGTCAGAGAATCAAACAAGATATAATCAAGTTTGATTCACTTGGTATTTCAGCAGAATATAGTTTGGAATTCTTTAGAATAAATGTGGAAGATGAAGAGGAAAGAAAACAAGTGAAATCTGATTAAAAGTTCGTTTAGAACTACTGGTATTTATAAAAAAATTAACAGCCATATCTATTTATGAAAGGATATGACAAATAGACACTTCTTTTGAAAATTTGAATTTTAAATTTAACGGGCACCATGTTGACATTGGGGGTTGAGGGATGTCGACATGCTCAAGGCAAAAATTGATGTTTTGATTTTCTTATCAAAATAGGTTTCTATAATTTGTCAAAACAATTTCTAAACTTTGTAAATATATTTGAATATGGTTTAAACATATAAAAGTAATTTTTAATGTATATAATCTTGATCTACAAATTGATTTAAAAACTGAGTATATAAATATCTAAAAGCTAAATATTTAAAACAAGAGATTGTTTAAATCAAGGATAATTTTGAAATCAAAATGTTAAAAATGATAAAGATAATTTTGAGGCTAAAATATTTCAAACAAGAGAGATGTCTTTTTGGAAAGAAGGTTTTGAAAACATTTAAAATAAGAGATATATTTTTGAAAAACATTTTTATAAAATTAGTGGATATCAAAATAGGACCACTATATGTTCCATTAGATATTGTCATGGGTTCCATCCCTTTAACAGGCTCGAAGTGGATTTCATTCCACGAATAAATTTCAAATAAAGATGTAAGTGCTTTCAAGAAGTGTTAACATAATTCTAGACTCAATACTTATCTTGTACTCTTGAAATCTTGAACTCTTAAGATCTTGATACTCACGAGTCTTCAATCTTGATATCTTCAGTCTTGAGTTTCTATACTATACAGTCTTCATTCTTGGTACCTGCATGGTTATATCCTGCATATACATATATATCTAAATTATAATGTTAGTATTTATATTTTATAACAAGTCCTAAGGTTGTTGTCATCAAAACCATCATCTCAAGGACTAACATAAAGTGTATAGGCTGCCGACTAATTTTGATAAAGCTCGATGGTATGTACACAATAGAAGAATATGGAATATGCATAGGCCTGAAAAACTTAACTTGTTGATGTGGAAGGTTATGAATAATGGCTTGCATACTTTAGCAACTTAATCATCAGAGGGGTGCGGTTAATAATGTGTGTGTTTTGTGAGTACATGGAAGATGACATTTTGCACCTTTTTCTAGTTGCATGGTTTCTCATGACTTGTGGGAGAAGTTACTGTATAGGGGTGGTCTCTATTCTCCTAACTGTGATAGCAAGATGGAATGGAATTATATTTTCAAGGCAATTAAATGGAAAAATGACTTTGCAATCAATCTGCTTATTCTATTGAATTTTTTTATTTATAAGATTTAGATGGAAAGGAACGGTAGGGTCTTTAACGGGAAAAGCAAAAGCAATGTTCGTATTTTTAAAGCTCTTACTGTTGAGGTTTGGAATGGTTTATTAAATGCTAGGTTTGAGCTTGGGCTTAGATCTTTGGAGGTGTGGGATTGATCTCCTTTTTAGACCTAGCTTTGTGTTATGTTTTTTTTCTTGCTTCCTTTTTTCCACTATTTTTTCTTTTCTATTCATTGCTCCTGGTTGTATTGTGTGCTGTGTTCATTTTTTTCTTTCTTTCTCTGCCTTGTTTTTTCTCGAGACTTAGCTTGTTATTTCCCAATTTGTTTTTTCCTTGAGCAATAAAACTAGAAGGATCAGTCAACCTTGCTAGCTTTGCTAATATATATATGTGCGTATATATACATATATACATACATACATATATTAAGATTTTGTTTTCTTAATATATGATAAAGGTTTTTAATTATTTTACAAATTGGTATTTAAAATAATTATGAAATTTAATTATATCATATGTATAAACACACACATTATAAATGATTAACATAAATAATTTATAGCCAATATTTTACAATAAGTATATAATTAAATTTATACATACATATATATGTGTGTGTATTTATTTATACAATAATTTTGATGTGCATGTATGTATATTTTGACAGTTTAATAGCATACACGAGGGGCTAACATGTCCATTGCAGTGTAAATCCCAACATCTATAAACAAGCATGTCAAAGCATGTATACATTGTACCATTGCATGCGCGCGCACACACGTATGTATATATGATACACATATATGAAATACGATATAAAATTATACAAAAAGTAAATTTTATTTATAAATTCAAATAAAATATTGATTTTGTTTAAAAGAAAAATTTTGAAAAGGTCTAAATGAATTGGACTACGCAGGCCCATTAAAGATCCAATAATAGGAAGAAAAAATGAAATTTACAAAATTGTCTACTGTAGGCTGGCCTAGTTCCAAAAGTTCATAGCATCAATTTATTACACTCTTGGCTGCTATTATAGCCTTATGCCTTCCTTTCCATTAATGCAATGAACGATCTCTCATGTTTCCACCTAAGGCCTTGGTTTATCACCATTGTTTACTACCATAAAAAGATATTCAAATGCCACCTATGGCCTCACGTCGACCCTTTTCTGTTAATTTTGCGAATATGCTTTCAGATGCCCTTTATGGCTTATATTGTAATCATCATTCGTTGTCATGAATAAACTCTTGGATGCCACTTATAGCCTTATGCAGACTCATTCGCTTAATGCCATTAATGGACTTTTGGTTGCCACTTATGGCCTTACAGTGACTTCATCGCTCAATGTCGTCAACATGCTTTCGAATGCCACTTATGGCCTTGTACAAAAAAATTCATGCCATGGATAGACCTTTGGATGCCACTTATGTCCTTATACCAACAATATCATTTCAAGCTATAATTAGGCTTTTTCGATGCCACTTATGCCCTTATCAAAACCATCGTCTCGATACCGAATCTTCCCTGAAAGTCAATAATTCCCAGCTACACGTCCCTTGGTCTAATCTAGGAAGGCCTAATTTATTCATGGGTTCATTCTAGCACCTCATCTTGACACTATGCCATGTCTTAGCTTATCCATTCAGTTGTTTGACAAATCCATCTTTCATACATTGCTCTTGCATTGGCCTTCGGGTATAGCCTTCTCCTTAGGCACTCACCCTTGACTCTATTTTTATTATAAATTATTGTACTTAGACTTTACTTAGTTGTTTACTAGTTCATATTAGCATTCGGTCACATCTAGTCCTTCCGCAACCCTACTCTCGTTGATTACTTTGGCTCTACTGCATGCAGTAAAGTCTAACATCTGAATGCATCTAGCACTCGCCTTTACAAATGTTGCCTCTAGATTCGTTCAGTCTCCACTTTTGGTTAGTGGCAATGTCCTTAATATTATTGTTATAGCGCTTTTATGCGATCTTGTGCCTTTTCCACTTAGTCATGTAATTTGCATGCACAATTTGGTCTAGGTTATTTTAATACAAGATTTTAGCGTTTATGTCTAACTATCAAAGATGATTGCTTATAGTAAGGAAAACACCTATAAAATTCCATCAATTTGTAAATAAATTCTTATGCACATAGTCAAGGATCTCTAGCTCAAGTGGTTAGGGTGTGGCACTTTAGACAGAGTTTGTAAAGGTCACGGTTTCAAGCCTTCGAGACAAAAAAAAGAGTGCTCTGCTTGAATAGAGTATCACTTAGGTTATAAAAAAATTCATGTTCTGTTTTCAAGTCATTTTCATTATTTTTTTAATAAAGAAATTCCTTCAAAAATTCATAACTAATTCTTTTGACATGGAAAAATCTTAGCTAAAACCCATCTCTACAATTATGCTTAGAACATCATATTAAATTTCCATATCATCTCAAAAAATTTACAGTAGGGAGTCATTGCTAATGTTCTTCTATCAAAGCTATTCTACCCTAAAACATTCATTAAAACATTATTTATCCTATATAAATAGTTTACGTATATGATCTCTATCGTCTTTAATCAAAACCGAGTTGAGTTGCAATGAAAATGGTTGAAAGGCTGTTGTATTGCTTATCTAGATCTTTAATCTTCTTAAGTTTCTTAACATTTTCTCTTCTTTTCCTCCTTATTCTTCCTTAGGCTATTACTACTATTAATGAGTTCTTTTAGAGCTTTTGTATTTTTTTGTTTTTAAAAAGAGAATGCATGAGGGTTATTTTGTTTTATTATATCCCCTTACCATGATGAGTTGGGCCGTCGGGCTTGTGCCCTTTTCTTATTTAATTTCATTCTCAACCCATTTAAATTATATCATAATAAGCAAATGTACATCCAAATATATATAACAGTAAGTCATTATTTATTTTAAACGGCAACAAGGAAATGAATATCCCTTGAATATTTACATCATCCAAGAAACCATGTGTTCTTAATTGATTACTTATTAATTATTCATTAAAATTTAGGGTGTTACACCCCATGTCCTAACTCATTTCTGTTATCAACGAAGTCAACTGCTGAATTATGGTTTACAATAGAAAAGGGGGTATTAACCATTTCTCCAATCAAATGCACTCATCACATGTAACACAAAATTTATATTTATTGAACCATACGCCTTCCTGAGATCGATTTTAATACATATATTTTTATTTGTATTTCTTCCAAAATCTTGAACAACTTCATGAGCTATGAGAATGCCATTACCTATGTGTATGTTTTGAATGTATGGAAAAAAAGAAAAAAAAAATTTAGATATTAACCCACCCATGAGTGGTTTGATTCTATTATATAACACTGACGCAATAACTTTGACAAAGTTAAAAGCCCCTTCCATTTTGGGAATGAGATGGATAAATGTGTAATTGCTTTCTTTTTTGCCTCTCAGTTTTGAAACATCACATATCGCTTCATATACTTCATCTTTAACAGAATTCCAATGAAACATGTCAAACTTCACACTCATACCATTGGAACCAGATGTTGAATTATCATTAACACTACAAACTGCTTCCTTCATTTCTTCAATGTCAATTTCATCATTTAAAAAAAAACCATACTTAGAAATAACATTCTTACATACAATATGGGGTAATTCATTATTTTTTGTTGCAAATATAACAAATCCCCGTGGTACTTAACTACATTAAGAAAAATTGATTATTATAAATTTCTACTTTGATGGAAATGGTTCCAGTCCAAGCATTTATGTTATCTTTAAATGACATCGTTGCATAGAGAATGTTGACAGTTTATCTCTAAATTATAGTCACCATACTTCGATTTCTACTTTTCATGGATAAACTCTCTCAATAATCTAACTTCTTCGTGAGATTATGATATGTTGGAGTCGCCCGAAATATCAATCCATCTTTTAAGTTCAACACATTTATTCCTCAAATCATCTATTTCTTTTTTCATGTTGTTTTTGAGTTTTATCCAGTTTCGCAATCTTTCTTTGACATCTTTCTGCTTTACTACAATGTGAAATATAAGATAGGTAGAAACTTCCTTGCTCCACTCCTCAGTCCTCTACCATCTATTTGTAACCTTCAAATATTATTCGCTGATTCATGAATCTGAAGGCTTTTCTAGGGATGGTATCACTAGAGGACATCAAAGACACTAACATGGGGAAACGATCGCTACTACTAGTAGGAAGGAAGCTGATTTCACATCGAGAAAACTTTGACACCACTTCAAGTTAGCTAAAGCTTATTAATTCTGGTTATGATGTTACTTTCAAGGCCTGACAAATGAATAACGATACCCATATATTTGATCTTCTGATAGACTAGTTATTAACATAAATAAATAAACATATATATGTGTGTGTGTGTGTGTGTGTGTGTGTGTGTCAAATTCTTGCATTTTCCTAGACATAACTGGAATTTTTCCTCTCTTCTCACTCGCAAATCTTATAAAGTCTCCAAAGAGCAACCATGGCCAATCAATGTACTTGGATTCAAAATCCGAGATATCCTAAAGTTTTTTCCTAAGATACTCAAAAGTTTTGAGCATGGATAAAAATAATCATCCCAACCGTGCCTCCAATATTTTTCAAACATTAGGATAGATGATGCTTGCTCATGTTGAACATTCCATAATCCCAAATTTCTTTATCAATCATCGCCAAAATTCTACATTTGTAATAGCAATCTACATTGCTGACAATTTTCCATTTCAAAATGTAGCTTAAATCTCCTTATATCACTACTTTGAGTTTATTTTGCACTAATCCCAAACAGTCCACTTTATGTTTATACATTTTTTTAACATCTAACACTCTACTGATTTATGCAAACCCCTAACATTCCAACACATAATATTCATCATTTGGATTTGTTGCGGCTTTGAAGTTCATGGCCCTCATTCCAAGGTCCATTGGTCTCCTCACCATTTTGTTTTCATCCCATTCATGGTTTCTCTTTATAAGTAGCTCTTTCTTACTTAGGTTTGGCTTTTCTGACTTAGTCATGAGGCTCTTAAGAGAATCTGATTTTAGGTGACTTGAAGTGTTGTTGCTCTGGTTGGTATTTTGGTCATACTTGCTCATAGGATAAGCTGCCTTATTTGCGAAAATTTCCTTAGGATATCAAATCTGTGGAACCTGCATGTAATTTATTATTGTGAGATTGTGATTATTCATATTTGATGCATTGGGTAAAGGTTCAAAAATATAAGTATTGATATTAGAACATGATCCGATTTGACTATCGACAATATTTAGCTACAACCTAGAGCTAGACTCAATTCTTTTCATAGCAGCAGGAGGAGTTGTGCAATCATTAGATAGTTTAGTGGTTCCTCCATCTATGATCTATCATTATAGAATCCATTAGGTTTGACCATATCTAGGTAGCTTGGGGCTGTACATTCTTTTCCCTTCCTCTGGTTTGTCTGAGAACACTTCCATCAATTTTGAAGATGTAGTTGCAGTCACTTGAATTGCTTTAGTTTCGCTTTTTATACCAACATTAGTTGCACTCCTTTACTGTAAATTAACTGTACTGACAGAAACTGTTTCTGCCGAATATTTTTTGATTCAACTTGTGGAATTGTGATATTCCCTTTGTATTTATTGTCCTTCCCAGTTACATTCTTTGTGTTTGATTCATCGGTGTTGTTCCAGTATAAGGCATATGCTGGTTAGTGGTTATTGAGTTTTCATGCTTCTCTCTGACTTGTTAATTTGATATGCTACATTTTTTGAATTTAATAATTATCAGCACATTTTCCCTTATTTTCGGTCTTCCAAATTTACTTTTCCTCTTCCTTCAAATTAACATACCTTTCCTATTTTCTTTTACCATGGACACACACTTCCACTCTTTTTCTTGTCTTTTTTGTCTCTCACTTGAGCTGCATCTTCATTTGATAATGGTTCATTGGCTCCTTTTGATGCTTCGCTCCTTTCTCACTTTGGACCGATTCACTGACTTCCGTATCCCCATTGCAAGTGTTATTGGCTTCCTTTTAAAACATGTTAACTTTAGGGACCTATGTCGAAGTAATTGGACATTGAATTTTAACATGTCTAAAACAAATACAATTATCACATCTCAATAGAAGATTCTCATACTCTATTAGTTGAATATACAGCTCACCGTCTTTTGTGATTACTTCAACTTATTTTAGGAAATCCACATCAACATTAAAATTTACTAAAACTTCATCCAACTTTTAATCAAAATGGCCTCTACCAGTCTGATTAGGGTTCCAATTATGCTTGTAGGAGCATTGATTGTGTTTGGGCTCCAAGTCTAAGACTCAAACCAAGGAGTTTAACCTAAATTGACAGGTGGTAGTAGGTCTTTTTTTGCCTTCATTTTTGGGTCAAGCCTTTTCATAATGATAAGGGTTTTTGTTAAAGAACTAAGGATCTTCATTAATAATTTTATCATAATCTCTTGAATTCTTAAACCTTACCACAAAATAACTCATTTTCTCTTTATTAAACCACAAACTCCTCTTTGGTGTTCCAAAACATTTTTTGCATATGCTTCCAAGTTTTTATAGCATGGCCTAGGCCCCACTATATACATAATGATACAATTGTGCTTACTTTTTACCGCTTTAGCCGTCATTTTTTCAACAACAGCTCTTTCTCTTGCCATCAGAATCAAATGCTTCTATGAAGTGGAGATTAATTTTTCCATATTTTTGTTTTCAGTTGCGCCTCTGACCACCTCCGAATAAGAAACCTTTTTTCATCACTTGAAAGTGGAAATTTGGTTGCCACCCGCTTTTGCATGTTTTTACTTCCTTCTGCCTGCTTGCTAAAAGTGGAATGTTTCGAAGCTTTTGCTGGTTAGTTCATAAATTACTTCCCCTTCTTCATTTGTCTTTTCTCATAACCATTCATATTCCTCCTCCTGCTAGTAACTCTGTCCATGTTAGGGTTGTCTCGCATTTTTAATAGAGGAACGATGTTTCGGATTTGGAATGTCCTACATCGCTAAATAACTTAGAGCAGTGGTGTGTAAATATGGATTTGCAGACACGTAATATCGAGGATTTCACTACACCAAACATGTCATTTTGTTACACTTTTTTCGTTTCATTTTGTCATGCTTATTATTGTTGAAAATTTGTAACGGTTATTATTATTATATTGTTTTATCTTGGTTATTTCCGTGACAAAATTTGGGCTTTTCGTAAATAATTAGAAGACATTGGGCAGAGTTGTCATTTACGTTCCAATCCTTAGCTTCAGATGTTTGTCACGCTTCGGGCTTGTATCTTTCTTCCTAAAATCTAATTAGGTTAAAGCCGTCACAGACTTCCTTCATTGCGAGTCGCCCTATCGCCGTGTATATTTTGGTTTGCTTTCTAATTTACAATACTCTTTTTCCATGAATCTATCACGCTTCTATTCTCCTTCACGGCTCTCATGATTTAGGGCTTTATTCTTCGCTGCAAGGAATCTCAAGCTCTCAGGTAACGCTTATTTTTCAAATTCAGATCATTTTGTGATATTTGAATTCAATTGTTTGTTTTAGGGATCGAATTATTTCATTATGATTTTTTAATCGCTAATTTTCTTCCTCTTTTGTATGTTTGGGTTTTTTTGATTTCGAATTACATTTGAGTTTTAGTCCGAATTTAGGTTGCAACTATATGTATTCGATTTCGATTTGAATTTTATTTCAGTTTGGAATTTGATTATATATTCAGTGTAGGGTTGCAAGTATTTGGCATCGACTTCCTCTTAGCTCAAGCTTACTTTTTTATGCACTCTAGGTTACTTATATTTTTCGAGTCAATTAATATTTATAGATTCTAAAATGGGGTAGATACTGATTGTTATCCCGCTTTTTGGCAAAGCCATGACACCAAAAGATCAATCTAAAACAGAAGAAAGTTTGTCTCGAAGATTGGTTATGCATTGCTTCACCATGGATATCGATGAATTTTGTCCAAGCCCGGATCAGGCTACAACTGATAGGACATGACATGCAAGATCATAGAAGCCAGCATTTCAAATTTCAGGTTAATCAGAGTTCGTATGAACAAGATATGATCGATGCAAGTTAGCTAAAACACACAGTTCGTATCCATCAAATTGTTGAGGAGATGCCCATTTCGAATCGATGGGATTCGTATCCATCAATGTTTGCTTCGTTCGAATCCATCAGGTTCCTCGTACTTCGAATCGATCGAGTTCGAATCGATCAGATGGGCATCGCCTCAGCATGTTCGTATCCATCCTAGAGCACTGTTTCGTATCCATCAGTAGGCCGCACTTCGTATCGATACGCATATCCATCACCACACCTCGGTTCGTATCCATCGGCTTCGTATCGATCGGAGTGGCCAGGTCTGTGTATCGATGGACCTCGTATCGATCGAACTTCGGCTAGAATGTCTTATTCGAATCCATCAGTGTATAGTTTACCTCGTAACGATCACCTGACATCAACTTCGCATCCATCAGAGGTTCACTGCTTCATCTTCATCCCAAGACCATGTTCGAATCCATGAGCAGAGACTTGTTCATATCCATCAGGTCAACTAACCTTGGGTGACGTGTCATCCCTAGATACGAACAAGGCGAATTTTATGGAGTCGATACGGTCAACTCGGAGTAAAGACTGGATCGAGGCGAGGTATGTGCGCCACATCATCTCAAGACCGTGTGAGGTGATCGATTCGAAGGAATCGATTCGAATTGATGGATTCGAAATAAACAGCTAACCGAAACATGCCAACTCGTATTGATCATATCTCCCAAACCGCTGATCCAAATGCAACGAAATTTTCACAGAAGCTTCCATACAAGGTAAAGATTGTTCCGACCAAGTCTCAGCTCGATTGGATCATTTTTTGATGGATACGAAATCACTTCGTATCGATCTCAGATCGAGTCGAAACTTGGTGGGGCCGGTCGCGTGGGCCCACTCACGTGCCAGAAAAAGTCTCCCGAAGTTTGAGCGAGATCCGAGCCTCCTACGTCTATAAATAGCACCCTGAAGCCTACAGAAAGGGGATCTTTTGGCCATTCGACGTCCGGACTCTGCCGGATTCAATTCTACTCTTCATTACTGCTATCGTAATCAAACTTCAGAGCTATTATCAACTGTAATCCGCTGTAATTGACTGAGATCATCAAGTGAATCAATAAAGTCATCAACTTCAGAGTGGATGTAGGCAAGATCGCCGAACCACTATAAATCCTGTGTCATTTACTGCTTTATTGTGAATTTGCCGAGTGATTTTTAGTACTTATTTCTCTGCATATTTGTTATCTGTGATTGTGAATGAGTGCTTTCAACAACTATTGGGTGTTTGTGGCCAATTTTGGCGCAAACATTTTGGTGCTTTTACTTAGAACGCTAACTCAGGAATTCTATCAATTGAGAGTTGAATCAGAGAGTTTGGGAATTCAGATCTGAGAGCTATGACAAGACAAACAAGTAAAAGACAAAGGCCAGAGAGAAGTCAACATGAGTGAAGTCAAGAGGCTTCTTCAGGAGCGAATCAAGTATCGGTCTTCATCACTAGGGACGAGATGGAGACAATGATGAAGAAACAGGAGGAGTTGATCCAGAGTTTATTTCAGCAGATAGGGCAGCTTGGAGCATAGAACAGAGGAGCTGATGGAGTTCAGAACGGAGCAGGACCATCCGGCGTAGCACCTGGATTAGGAGGCACACACATGGAGAATGTTGATCCAATCCCGGAGAGAGTGAGAGAGAGAGAGGAGCATCTGCACCCCCCGGAGGTAGCAGAGGAATGAACGCTCAGTCAAGGGGGCAGATTCCAGGATTCCCTCATGAACTCGGGAGGCAGGTCGAAAGCGATAAACGAGGGTTGCATCTTGGAGACAATGATAGATTGGTGGAAATGGTCAGGCGAGCCATGAGAGGCGGATTAATAAAAAAAGATCTAGAAGATGTGAACATGAGTCCCTTTTCTCCTACAATTAGGATGGATGCCAACCCACCAGAGTTCAAGTTATCATCATTGGAGATGTACGATAGGAAGACGGACCCCGCGATCCATCTGACGAGGTACATGAGGCACACGAAAGTGCTGAAGGCGTCACAGGATGTTATGGCCCGGTGCTTTCCATTATATCTGACAGAAATCGCAGCATTATGGTTTAGGCAACTGGCGAGCAGCTCCATAGGAACATGGGCAGATTTAACTGAGAGATTCATGAGGCAATTCAGGGTTCACATCGCAAGACCCAAGAATGTGATGAGTTTGGCAACTTTGAAGCAGAAGGCTGAGGAGACTTTGAGGAATTTTCTGACGCGATTCAATGCGACAGCAGCTTCGGTGGATCGACCAGATCCATCTATGGTTATGATGGCAGCTGTGTCCGGAATAGCTGACGGAACAGAGTTCAAAAATTCATTAACTATAGATCCGCCTATGGATCTAGGAGAATTCTATCACGAGGTAGAAAAGTTTTTGCGACTGGAAGACGCAAGTGCAGAAAGAGAGGAAGGGATTGATGTCTTCGCAACCAAAGGCGAAAATCCACCTGGAAAGGGTGCGGAGACTAGTAAAGGAAAAAGAAAGACCGAGGATAACAGTGATAGGTCAAAAAGGCCACGGAGGGAGCCACGATTCACCACATACTCAGAACTGAATGATAGTTTGGAACGAATCTATCAGGATACCAGAGAGCAGGTTCTGTACGTAGACCAATGCGAAGGGATCCAACTTCTGACGAGAGAAAATCAGATAAATATTGCATATTCCATGAACTAAATGGTCATAGCACTAATGATTGCAGGCATCTGAAGGATGAAGTGGAAGGGCATATCAGGAACGATATGCTACTTTGGTATGTGAGGAGACGAACTCCAACGGTGGAGCCAGAGCGACCACCGTCTACATCAGCTAGAGGCGACCCTGAATTGGGGCACCGTTTGATTATCAATTGATTGCTTGATTGAAATAATGATGAACAAGTCATAAACTTCTCACTAGCACAATTAAATCATTTACACATGTATGAGATCGCGAACGATCCCCAGGCATGCTCTGAATGATTATTAATCGTCTCATAGCGAGAATTTACACTTTGACATCCTTGCTCTGCTTTTTGCTTTGATTTTGATTTGAACATTTAGACTCTGCTTGTTTGGACATTTCTGTTGTGGGATTCGATTATTGCTTTGATATTTGCAATTCTGTGAAAAAGTTTACTTGTACGCCCGTTGGATCGCGAACGGTCCACGAGCACCTCTTGTATGGCGATGAACCGCCAAATGTCTTTGATTCAGAAACTCCCCCGAACATGAACTCCGGCATCGGTAATACTAAGTCCCCCCGGGCACACATAATTTGCCTCGAACGGCACACGATCGCGAACGATCACAATTTGCCTCGAACGACACACGATCGCGAACGATCACAATTAGCCTCGAACGGCACACGATCGCGAACGGTCACAATTTGCCTCGAACAGCACCCGACCGCAAACGGTCACGATTCACTTATTATGATATCCGACCTCGAACGGTCACAATCAGCCTTGAACGACACTCGATCGCGAATGATCGATATTCGCCACGAACGGCACCCGACCGCAAACGGTCCCATGTTACCATCCACCGCGAACGGCATACGACCGTGAACGGTCCCATTCCATCATTCGCCGCGAACGGCATCGACCGCGAACGGTCCCGATTCACCTCAAATAGCACACGATCCCGAACGATCGTCATTTGAGGTCATATGAAACTATCGAGCTCTTTACAGGTTGTTGACAAAATATGAACACCCAACTCAAGGCATTACAAAACACACCTTCCTACAGCAAGGCATGTTTTGGGGGGCAAATGTTATCCTGCTTTTTGGAAAAGCCGTGACACCAAAAGATCAATCTAAAACAGAAGAAAGTTCGTCTCGAAGATTGGTTATGCTTTGCTTCACCATGGATATCAATGAATTTTGTCCAAGCCCGGATCAGGCTACAACTGGTAGGACATGACAAGCAAGATCATAGAACCAGCATTTCAAATTTCAGGTTAATCAGAGTTCGTATGAACAAGATATGATCGATGCAAGTTAGCTAAAGCACACAGTTCGTATCCATCAAATTGTTGAGGAGATGCCCATTTCGAATCGATGGGATTTGTATCCATCAATGTTTGCTTCGTTCGAATCCATCAGGTTCCTCGTACTTCGAATCGATCGAGTTCGAATCGATCAAATGGGCATCGCCTCAGCATGTTCGTATCCATCCTAGAGCACTGTTTCGTATCCATCAGTAGGCCGCACTTCGTATCAATACGCATATCCATCACCACACCTCGGTTCGTATCCATCGGCTTCGTATCGATCGGAGTGGCCAGGTCTTCGTATCGATGGACCTCGTATCGATCGAACTTCGGCTAGAATGTCTTATTCGAATCCATCAGTGTATAGTTTACCTCGTAACGATCACCTGACATCAACTTCTTATCCATCAGAGGTTTTCTGCTTCGTCTTCATCCCAAGACCATGTTCGAATCCATGAGCAGAGACTTGTTCGTATCCATCAGGTCAACTAACCTTAGGTGACGTGTCATCCCTCGATACGAACAAGGCGAATTTTATGGAGCCAATATGGTCAACTCGGAGTAAAGACCGAATCGAGGCGAGGTATGTGCGCCAAATCATCTCAAGACCGCGTGAGGTGATCGATTCTAAGGAATCGATTCGAACTGATGGATTCGAAATAAACAGCCAACCGAAACATGCCAACTCGTATCGATCATATCTCCCAAACCGCTGATCCAAATGCAACGAAATTTTCACAGAAGCTTCCATACAAGGTAAAGATTGTTCCGTCCAAGTCTCAGTTCGACTGGATCATTTTTTGATGGATACGAAATCACTTCGTATCGATCTCAGATCGAGTCGAAACTTGGTGGGGTCGGTCGCGTGGGCCCACTCACATGCCAGAAATAGTCTTCCGAAGTTTGAGCGAGATCTGAGCCTCCTACGCCTATAAATAGCACCCTGAAGCCTACAGAAAGGGGATCTTTTGGCCATTCGACATCCGGACTCTGCCGGATTCAATTCTACTCTTCATTACTGCTATCGTAATCAAACTTCAGAGCTATTATCAACTGTAATCCGCTGTAATTGACTGAGATCATTAAGTGAATCAATAAAGTCATCAACTTCAGAGTGGACGTAGGCAAGATCGCCGAACCACTATAAATCCTATGTCATTTACTGCTTTATTGTGAATTTGCTGAGTGATTTTTAGTACTTATTTATCTACATATTTGTTATATGCGATCTGTGATTGTGAACGGGTGCTTTCAACGACCATTGGGTGTTTATGGCCAACTTTGGCGCAAACACTGATGAACTGATGAAAATTATTTATTAAAATTTAGTTTTTTTAGGAAGAACATTCAGTTAGTTGTGCGATGTTATTAAATTAGAACAAAACAGTGATCAACTTATTAGTTTAATTGATGGAAATGAATTGATATTCTCCAAATTTGTTGTTCCTCTTCCATTATTCACTCAAACAATATTCATGCTAATTGCAAGCACGATAATTACCTGATCAGTTGTTTGAAATTCATAGGTTATTAGTTACAATAATTATTGTATGTGTCATAAGATACACATTTACTGATTATTTGTTGTTACTGTTGAGTTAAATTGGATGATTGAACTCAGGATCTTTGGCTCTTTATGTCGGATTAATGCTTAGATTGTAACAACGATCAGTATCTCAGATTAATCTGTTCAATGTATATATTATTTAGGTTCCTCTGAACAGAAGACGAAGCCTTAAGTTGCAGTCAGTGAGTTTGTGATCATATTTTCCTTGCATCAGTATTTTGAGGTGAGAACTCTTTTGCATTTTTCTCAATCAGTTACTCAATTTCTGCGAGTTGCAACTATTTGCTATTAGTTTCTGCAAATAATCATGAAAATGGTATTATAATTTGTAATGCTAGTGTAATATGTACCTATCAGTGATGGGGCCATGTGTTATCGCGAGGATCAAAATTTATAATGATATATTTTATCAGTTGATAAGTGGCCTTTCTTGTATATTTTTTTGATCATGTATAGCCTACCCCAGTTATGTACACTTCCGAAAGTTTTCGTCCCTGCAATATAAACTAATTGTTTATGTGGTCACTGGCACCTCCTTCTCTTGTTTAAGGGTTTGTCTAGTAAATTGTTAAGCTTATTCTAAAGTCTAGTAAAACAAAAGATTACAACAAGTATTGAAAGAAACACTACGTTTACAAAATTATAAGATTATAGTGCGTGGGAAGAGAGATTCATAACACCTTCATTTTTAGCTCCATCATCGCTCTCTTACATCAAACATTATATCTAACAAATGAGTGGACAAATTTAGTATTGATGTAATGGAGAAAAAAGTGATATAAGGTGAGAGAGAATGTCAATAAATGATTACTAATGATGTTTTAGTTCATGTGCATGTCATTTGATAATAATAACAAAAACTAATATCTGTCAGTATCAGTTAGACTTGACAATGCAACATCCAAATCAATAGACATGAGTTTTTTTATTGAGTAGTTTACTGTGATCAATAAGAAATAGTTGCCTCTTGCTGAATCATTTTTCCTTCACATGTTGTTTTTGTTCATTCGTAACCATATTTGAACATTGTAGTTGTTTATCTTATTACGTGTTATTTTTTTTTTCCTTTTTTTGAATCCAAAGAGTGCATGTCAATGGGAATTGTAGCTGGTTTTCTATTAACTCCAAGATGCTTGATTGTATCAAAAATACACACACATTGAAGTTAAATAATTGAATTCGACATATACAACTCCAGTTAATTACCTGCAAATCAAGGTAAGTGAAATATGCATATGGCGTCTGATTTAAAGGTTTATGAACCATCATCTAATAAAAATGAGTGCGCATTATATCAAAATATGTGTCATAGCACAAACTGTTGTTTCTAAGAAAAATGAATCTGTAGTATAGCACAAAGATTTTATATGTTACAACTCAAATCTTTTTCTTTGTGATGAAAATTACTGTATTTTTTAAGGTAAAATGCAGATTCATTCACTATGGATACTCTTATTTGCAATCGTTATGTCCTCTGCATTATATAGCGCCTCACAAACTCCAAAAACATAATAAAAACTTCCATTTTCCTATCGCTTCCATTCTTCCAAGAACCTGGATCAGTAGTAAATCATTTGTACTACTCATTTTAAATGGAGTATCAGACTTCTCATTTTAAAGTGATTGAACACAGTTGTCGAATAAGTCGCTCGTTGTTTTAAGAATGCTTGGAATGCTCAACTTGCTTAGAACTTGAAAATCTTAATCAAGTTTGGATGGGGGATGCAGTGGTGGGTTGCAGTAATGGGGAGTGTTGAAGTAGGGAGATGGAATTGAAGTGGCAGTTCGATGTCGTAGATTCGGGTTAGAATGCTCAAGTTGTTGAGGGTTGAGGAAGGTGATTGATGTAGTGGCAATATTTGGTGGCTGAAGTGATTCAGGGAGGTGCTGAGATTTTGGATTAGTCAAGGTAGTAGCAGGGCTTGGCTGTGTTGAATTGGGAATGGGGGCGAAGTTGTTTGATGAGAGGGGGGCAGTGTGATGAGGCTTCGGCAGTGGAGTTTGTGGCATTAAGGTAGATGAAATGGTGGAAGTCTTGTATTGCAGTGTGATGGTTGCTGGTGGTAGCTTGCTGTGGAGTCTGGGTGGTCAGGAAGGATTTTGGGTGGATGCAGAGGAGTGTTTTGCAACAGTTTTTGATTGTACTGGTGTGCAGTCTGTAAATGAAGGTACTATGGATGAAATTGTGGTAGAAGTAGATGGTCAAAGTGATGTAGAAGTAGAGTTGATGATCGAAGATTGATTAATGACAGGTTTGTCGATGGAAGCAAATGGTGTGGTGAAGGTGATAAACTGTTGACCGATAGTTTTTTTTTGGTATCTGCACTTTTTGTTGATGGATGATGTATGGTATGGTTGGCAATGGGAGTTGGCTGTAGGTGATGTGAACAGGGGATGTTGATGTTTGAAGAGGTTGTGCAAGTTTGGTTGTTTGGGTGAAGTAGGGTATTGTAATGGAGCAGTCAGGCAGTTCGGTGATTGAAGGAGAGTAGGGATCTGGCAAGAGGTAGGTGCAGTAGAGAAAATGAGGCAGGAAGTGGATGGAGTAAGAAGTGATTGATGGCAGGAACAGTTTGTTTTGAAGGTGGATTGAACATAGTCGTCTGATGATTGTTTAATTGGTGACAAAAGTGGCTAGATACAGCAAGTTGTATTGTGCAAATGTGCACAGTAATATGCAGAGGGAGGTTGTGCACAGTAAAATGTTTTTTTTTTAAATGCAAATGCAATGTGTAGATGAAAATGGAATGGGAAAAAAATTCCATTTCAAATGAGATTGTGCCTTTTTTTTTCAAATATGCAAATGGAAATAAAAAACAAATAGAACAACAAAAGATGCATAAAAACAATTTAAACAAAAATCATACAAACAAACAATAATTTTTTTAAATTGATTGCACTTAACACATAAAGCAAACACAAAATAAAAATCAAACGACAAATAATCGAACAATAGAAAATAAAATCAAAACTAACTCCCCAGCAACGATGCCAAATACTTTTTTAACAATGAATTTTCTATCGGTTTAGAAAATCGTTGAAAATTTTATAACATACGTGGTGAGTATGAGCCAATCCGTAGGGAATTTTTAAGATTTTAAAATTTTCTAATCAATCAAATTAGACCAAAATGGAGAGAAGATTGTTAACTACAAATTGTAAACAAAATGAAGCTAAAACTAGAATGAAAATGAGATTAAAACTATAAGATTAGAAAATAATTTAGAGGTAAATCCACTCTTATATTTTTGTAAATCAACAGAAAAATAATCAATTTAATTAGCATGTTCAGCTGAACCCATTCCATGTTGAAATAAATGAAACTTACGGTGTAGATGGAGTATGGTAGGATGTTCAGCTGAACCCATTCCATGTTGAAATAAATGAAACTGTATGTTCGTTTCTTGGTGTTCGAATCCTTAATTTTGACACAAGTTGACATGCACAGGATAATAATATCAAGGGTTGATAATGTCAAACTAAGTAGCTAAGAAAAGTCCACTGATATTTCCATATTTGTTATAGCTGAAAATTTTCATTGTGAGCTGTTTACGAACAAGTTAACAACATTTTTGTGATGTAATTAATGCAGTCCTTCAAATGATGAATATATCATGGAAGTTCTACATTTAAAATAGCATGACATTCAACTTGTGACGAATGACAATCGATCTTTACTTTTCATACAATATATATCGTATCAATTGCCTGAAACTTCCATTCGTCACAAGTTGTTCATGTATTGTTTTATTTATATTAGCATGTTTTTTAATGCTTCGTTTATGCATTAACGTTGTATTTACATAAAATTGTAGGAACAAATAAATTTTCTTGCTAATGTCGAAGCCTACATCGAGAGAGTGGACTAGAATTCGGTATAGGAATACCAATGAATATATACAAGGAGTTCAATATTTTATGAAATTCGCGAAGAGTCATTCACCACCGGACTTTGGACTATGCAGCTGTCCTTGTATAAAGTGTAGGAATTCAAAAAAGTTGGCTTTTAGATTAGTAGAAAAACACTTGATCATTCATGGTATGGATCCAACATACGATGAATGGTTTTTCCATGGCGAGAGAAACGACAATGATGTGGTGGTCAATACTACGCGACATAATACCTATGAGGCTTACAACTCTAATCAATTTCAAGAACAGAACCATGTAGGAGATGCGCTTGAAGACCTTGTTGATAATGCATATAGAGTATATGGTAGCGTTGAAGGCGTCGGTGATGGTAACCATTGGAAAAATTATCGGGAATACAAAAGAAAAGCAAATGAAAAATTATACCCTTCTTGTGAAAATGGTCTTACAACATTAAGTGTCATTATAGAGCTTCACAATTTAAAAAAAGATTTTAATTGGTCAGGAAACAGTATGACCGAGTTGTTGATACGATTGAAGCAGTGGCTTCCAAAGGAAAATACAATACCGAAGAAGTACTCGACAATGAAACAAATGTTAAAGGATTTGAGAATGAAAGTAGAGTGTATACATGCTTGTGAAAATGATTGTATATTACTTTGGAAGGAATACAATGATGCGTTGGAATGTCCACATTGTCATACGTCCAGATTTAAAGTTAAAAATCAAGGGAAAGTGGTAAAAATGACAAAACAACCTCGAAAAGTTTTGAAATATTTTCCAATAACTCTAAGATTAACAAGGTTGTATACTATACCATGGATAGCTCGAAAGTTGTTATGGCATAGTGAAGCAAAACTTTGCTGGAATTCCATGCGTCATCCTATTGACTCAGCCGAATGGAGATCGTTGAAGAACAAGTGGCCAGAGTTTGGTAAAAATGGGCGAAATGTTTGGCTTGGTATTGCTACTGATGGGTTTAACACTAGTGCAACACAATCAGATAATTATAGTTGCTGGCCTGTGTATACGGTTCCTTATAACTTACCCCCTTCATTATGTATGAAGTCGGAGTTTCAAATGTTATGCTTGTTAATTCCTGGACCTAGAGCATATAGTAAAGATATTGATGTGTATTTGGAACCCCTTGTCCATGAATTGAAGCTACTATGGACAGAGGGAGTGCCTGCATTTGACACTACAAAAAAACAGGACATTAAAGACTGAATATTCCGGTCTTTAATAAAGCAGATCAGTCTTTAAATTATATTTAAAGACTGATCAAAGACTAAAATTTCAGTCTTTGAATTACTAGTCCCAAACAAAATTTAAGACTGAGATTTCAGTCTCAAGATGTAAAGACTGATATTTCAGTCTTAAATATTTTTAAAACTGAATTTTAAAGACAGAAATTTTGTCTTTAGTCAGTCTTAAATTTGCATGATTTAGCAACATATGATACCCACAATAATAAACGGAGGAATATAACCAAGAAATCAAAATATCAGCGTCATAATTTCATACATGTCAAAATTTATTATGTATTACATAAAAACTACATACACTAACAACACCCAAATTAATGATAAAGTACTCAATTTAACATAAGACATGCCTTCACTAGGATATATATATACACACATTATTTTAACAAGAAAGTTAAGATAATATGTCCAAACAAATTACATTAACAAAAAGGTAATTCAACATGTTCGCTAAAAGTACACATGTTACTTTAGAAACAAAAAACAAAGCAAATAAGTCCACTGACATATATGTACATATATTATTTCGAAAAGGAAAAGAAAACAAACAAGTGAAATTGGGAACACTAATCACTCCATACCGCCATGATGTTGATGTTCTTCGAAATTGCGTGATGATTGATAAGGCTGATAAGACATTGATGGTCCTAAAAACTGTTGCATATGTGAATATTGTTGTACATGTGGCAGCTGTTGTTGCATTAGATCAAAAAATTGCATGCTTTGTTGCGCATTCCCGAATGTGTTGGAATGCAAAGATGATTGTTGTGATGGATATGCTCCCGACGACATAGATCTGTGACCTGCTACGTAAAATACATGCAAATTAAGTCATTTAATGGAAATAAGCATGGACGTCATCAAAAAGATAAGGCGTTACAACGTGGATAAGTTTGACGGCAAATCATTTATCAAAATACAGTAACTCTTGCCTAATTCAAAATACACAGATAGTGAAACAGGATAGACCACTGTTCAGACATCCAATTTGTTGCTTTATGAAATAAATTTCTGTCTTTATACAAATTTTAATTAGGCAAGAAATTTACCATAAGGTTGAGTTACTGTAGTTGGTTTAGCTAGATGCCATATCGTTTACTGCTTTACCTATCTCTTTATCCAATTTGTTGAATTACTGAAATTGGTTTGACTAGATGCCATATCGTTTATACTGAAATTTTTATAAAGAGATTATTAAGTTGTTATATTTGGACATATTGAAAATGACTATACAAAACTTGTTTTCAATTGAGATCTTTGAGGTAGCTCTAACCATTTTCAAAAAGATATTTTTTTAAAAAAAATTTGCTAATGATTTTATTGTTTCTTGACAAGTTGATTTTAAATGAGCTTAATCCCGATGATTGCTTTATTGGAAAGTTAGATTAAAGTAAAAACCAAAAAAGAACAGTCAGAACTCAGAGGAACATTTTAGTATTAACTTTTCTCATTTTGTCTCAGCTATAAGGTTGAATTAGGCAAGAAATTTACCACAGGCGGATAGACCACCCGTTCAGATTAAAGTAAAAATCAAAAAAGAACAGTCAGAACTCAGAGGAACATTTTAGTATTAACTTTTTTCATTTTGTCTCAGCTATAAGGTTGAATTAGGCAAGAAATTTACCACAGGTGGATAGACCACCCGTTCAGATGATTTACAAGTTTAATTTTCTAAATTTCGTACTCATTCCCATCTCTTTATACAAATATTTTTCTTCTCATCATTTTTCTCAAACAGCAAGTCAGTTCTGGATCATGTCTAATTGAGAACACAAATAGCACACAGCAGGTCTAAGTTACAAATAGCACACAGCAGGTCTCAGATAATGATACTGTTAACAAGATGTGCAGTTCAATGGTTACACTAAATAGTTTGTCTTGGACTTTTGGAATAAGATATATCATACCAAATAATCATTTTTTTCTTATTGGTTATCGTCATGCAAGTTTGTATCTATAATGAAATTGTTATGTTGGAGCTTTTTAGTGAAACTTGGTATCCAAATAGCTATAGTTAACTAACTTTTTTTTGTAAGTTTCACGTATAAAAAACTAAAAGTACATGTTTTGTTTTCGAATATCATCCATAAACCCAAATTTATGTTGTTTTTGTCACTCTTAAGTCATAATATATATATTATATATATATATATATGAGTTAAAATGTGTTTGTACAAACTGATTTAATTTACAAAACACATGCCTTTAAAAACTAAAAACAACATAACATCACTGTATACACATGAGTAACCAAAAAGTCTAAAATGTTCCTACTATTATATTCATTGAATAACATGAACAGAACAGTGATATGGTTTATAAAAATATAATTGATCTTGATATACAAGTAATACAAGATTTCTAAAGAATAAGCATTCATTTGTTAAAAGAGAGACAATATTTTTTATACAAAAAATTTGCATGGTTCAAAATTTTTAAATATCTCTTTAGTTTGAGTTTACAAATTTGAGCTCGGTACTTTGGGATATATTAGTGCAGTTCGTTTAGGTAGATCTAGGATAACGATTTAGTACTATAGCTATGTAGAAATTAGATGTATACAAAGAAAAATGCAAATTAACTTCCATTTTGTTGTAAAATAGTATGAATAAATGCGCATAAAATCTCATATCATTTTTGTTACATTAAATCCCATGTCACTTTTCTTACATCAATGTTGTCATTGTGTAAATAGCCCATGTCATTTTCTTGCATCAAATCCCAAAACTGTACGTATTAGATTTCAATGTGAATATAACTAAAGTTTTTTAGTTGTTGCACTAAAATATTAATTTATTGACAAATTTGTGCACACCGTTTAACTGATGTGCATAGTACTTTAGAATAAATTATTTTACACTAAATAAATTTGTTTTCGATTTTTTTTGCATACGTCCAACGGATGTGCCTAACGTACTGATATCTATAAATAAATTCGCAAAGGAATAAATTAAAGCTGATATATTTTAAGCAGCAAGTAAACGAACTTCAAAACTGCCGGACTTCAAAACTGCGTCGATTCTAAGAAGAATAAAGCGAGCAATTATATTGGTTGATTATAATTTATAAAACAAGTAAACTTGCTAATGCAATGTTTTTCAATGCAAAATTTATTTACTGGAATGCATTTGATTTGCTATAGTTTTTTGAATCTGATGAACTCTTCCAATCTAAATATAGTAACTGTACATAAATCCAACATTACATGGATATAACTGTACATAAATCCAACATTATATTTGGTTTACTGGCATGCATTTGATTTGCTATAGTTTTTTTGAATCTGATGAATTCTTCCAATCTAAATATAATAATTGTACATAAATCCAACATTATATTGGTTGATTATAATTTATAAAACAAGTAAACTTGCTAATGCAATGTTTTTCAATGCAAAATTTGTTTACTGGCATGCATTTGATTTGCTATAGTTTTTTTAAATCTAAAATTTATTTACTGGCATGCTTTTGATTTGCAATGTTTTTCAATCCAACAATCTAAATGTTTACTGGCATGCATTTGATTTGCTGTAGTTTTTTTGAATCTGATGAATTCTTCCAATCTAAATATAATAACTGTACATAAATCTAACATTATAATGGTTGATTATAATTTATAAAACAAGTGAACTTGCTAATGCAATGTTTTTCAATGCAAAAATTATTTACTGGCATGCATTTGATTTGCTATAGTTTTTTTGAATCTGATGAACTCTTCCAATCTAAATATAGTAACTGTATATACATCCAACATTACATGGATATAAAGCCACTGTTTTATGATTTATTATTTTTATTCAAAGAGGATAATATATACGATATTCACAATGCAAACATCTTTTACTGACGCATTGTAAAAGATCACCGGATTCTTTTTCATTCATTATATATTGGTTCATTACAATTTATAAAACAAGCAAACTTGCTAATGCGATGTTTTTCAATGCAAAATTTATTTACCGGCATGCATTTGATTTGTTATAGTTTTCTAGAATACGATGAACTCTTCCAATCTAAATGTAGCAACGGTAAATAAATCCAACATTACATAGATATAAAGCCACTGTTTTATGATTTATTATTTTTATTCAAAGAGGATGGGATATATGATATTCACAATGCAAACATCTTTTATTGACGCATTGTAAAAAATCACCGGATTCTTTCTCATTCATTATTTTTTAAGTTCACATTGTAAATCATGAATTTTATTACTGACGCGTTGTAAAAATCACTCTTCTTAGTAAAATTTACTGACTTGATAGTAATAAATCATAAATTGAATCACAAATTTTACCGACACATTGTAAAGCCACTGTTTTATGATCTTAGCATCCTCCTTATAGCATTGTAAAAGACCTCTCTTTGTAGTAAAATTTACTGACATGATAGTAATAAATCACAAATTGAATCACAAATTTTACCGATGCATTGTAAAGCCACTGTTTTATGATCAACACATACTTCAGTCCAAACAGTAATGCTATGCTTTTTCATTTAATCAAGTAAATTATTATCGACTCATCTAGTTGGCATAGTATATAATATAAATAGATGATCAGCAATTGCAACAAGGCTAGCGCTAAGAATAATCAAAATAATGAGAAAATATACTAACCCGTGAAATGAGGAAATGTACCATTAAATGGAGAAAATCCCATTTGTTGTGACTGTGTAGGCATGGTGGCTTGTGTAGGCACGGTCGCCTCTGTAGGCATTGTGGACTGATCAGGAATATAAGGCGATGTTGGCACAGCCGGTTGCGAAGACACTGCAACACGATCAGTTGTCTGCGTATGTACAGTGGACTGCATAGGCATACCAGGAGACTGCGTTAATTTATCCAACACCCTATTTAAAGATAATACATGCATTAAAACAAACAACTACATAATCATTAAACATTAATTGCATATTTGGGATTTATAGCTCTAACCGTTGAACAATTTCTTCCAATGAAAATTGTGTATGTATTGGTTGAGTAGATGGAGTTGGGGTAGAAGTACATCCTTGCTGAGCACTGGCTGAAGAAGACCTAGAAACTCCACGTAAACTGCTAACGTCTACATGAGGCGCTCCATACAACTTTCCTTTTGTAAGTCCCCCTGATGAATCCACCCAATGTTGTGGATTAAAAACATCCATTTCTTCTTCTGACTCGCCCTTTTTGCTGAGATAATTCTCCTGATCAATAAGTAAAATCAATCGATATTGCGTGCATATTAACAATTTAACTGAATAAAATAATTACCATTGTTTTCGCAGATTTGTTATCAACATATCTGCTACTCCTACATATTTTTTTGGTATTTTTTAAGGAGTTCGATGGATCTTTCAAAACGTGCCAATATCGAAATGCCTCATGAAATGCTGGTTCCTTTCCCGTCACCACTTTCTGCATTCATTTATATAAATATTAGAAAATTATGGGTATTGGTAAGGGTGAAATTCTACATCCTTGCATTATTTATACATTTATATTGCTCAATATCATGCTCGAACGGTAAGCAATATGTTGGATATGATTATAACTAAGGGATAATACTAGCTCGATGACTTACCGTACTATGATAATGAATGGTTTAACATATGTATTTATAAATCATGTTAGATTTATCAATTGATATAATTTCAGGTTCGCTACTGATATAGGGATAGCAAGATGTACTACAAAATCTAATTTCTGTAGCACACAAAATCACAAAAATTGGTGTGTATAGGCAAAGCTTAGAATTTCATCAAAGCCTAGTGCATAGTTGAAATATATTGGCAACAACGTCACAAACACTATAGTTTTTGACATATTGATTCAACAGTATTTATAAACAGCTGCTAAGAGGTAGGAATAAAATGCTGCCACGACAACAGTACATAACTGCAGTTGAGGCAATAATGACTCGTTCCTCCTCTAGTGACATGCAAAGTGATATGATACATACACACATCTTCTTAGTTTCATCTATTTATTAATTCAAAATTTTCAGCATATATACTTAACTGGCATAGTTAGTAGTTTATTAGATGAAAACCAATTTGAAGAATATTTGACTTACAACTTGTTCATTATGAGAGGCTATCGAAACTGAACCGGCACAGTGACGAGTAAATGTCCCTTCTTTCGATGTAAGCCGATTCTTTCTCATTGTTTCTCTTCTTTTCTGAAATTCCTCTTGCGCCCAACGAATATCAATCATCTCATTCCAAATATCACGACGAATCCAAACTGGTGGATGATCCTTGCACTCTGCTATACTTGTTGTCTTATTAGCTATTTTTGCTGCTTCTCGTGCACGATTTAATTTTTTCTTTAAATTGTCTTTTGCTGTAGTCTCCCATATTCTTCGGATTGTCGGTTCATGAGTTTCATCATATGAGAAATGCCTCTGCATAAAACATAGTATTATGCTCAAGAAAAACACATCATGTGAGAATGATACATGACTAATAAGGCAGCATATTAATATTATGTTCCACAATCTAGTTTCAGTTGATCTAGTTAAATAAATTGTAATTCTTTTCTTTTATGAAACAATCATAAAATAAATAATGCAAGATTATTCAAGTCAGATTTGAATAAATATGACCAGCTGGGTGGTTGTTTGAATGTTTCTTTGATCATTATGAGGTATGAACTAGATACACTTACTAGCGTTCACAAAAAATGAAGGAGAGTTCATACTTAAAATAAAATTTATTTGTCCATGAAGCCGATATTGTTGAATACCTGAGAACTATACCTAAACTCGTTGAGACTTAAAGCGCTCATGAAAAAAAACAATAATATAAATAAACTTACAGTTTGTTATGGAAAAAATAAATGGATAAAGAAGCGATACCTTAAACTCATCGAAGAGTACGCTTCTAATTTCTGGAGGTACTGACTTAAATTCAAACCATGGTCCAGTAAACCGTCTAGACCATATTTGCCCAATTATACGCGAGGCTTTTTGGTTGAGGAAACTAAAAGAAAAAATATGTAAGATTCATTAATTCCTTCAATAGTCTATTGTTACATAAACAGATATTCAAACTTAATATAAAAGAATTATTACCAATTGTCTTTCCATTCCAGTGGAGGTTTCTTTGTAATAGGATCAACTGCAGGATTGTAACCTTGAGTGGGAATGGTTTCAAAATTTTCTTCTTCTTCAACTTGTTCGTCCCCTTCGTCAACATTGGTTGTCCTCTCTAAATCTTCTTCACATGATGGGCCACTGCTATGTTGAGAATTAGATATGGCAACATTGTTTGATTGATTTGAATAAGTTCTTCTTTGAAAAAGACGTCTAGTTACGGATCCACCAGGCATTATCTATATAACAAAATTAGTCGGAGAAAATGAAAAAGACAAACAAAAGATAAAAGACAGTTGAGATTAGTAGTTAATATGGATACCCAGCAGCTAATATCAACCAGCTTATCAAACTAACAGCGTTAGACGTTCAGTCTCAGTTCTTGCAATCACAGTCATCTCCACTCACTCATGTTAATCATCCCACTCACTCATGTTAATCACCCCACCCACTATGTGTTATTGTAAGCAACTAAAATGTTGACTCGGCTCGTATAAACAACTCTTTTTCAATCAATCACTAGAATGGAACCTGTACGTTAAATGTGAAGTACATTTGATATACAAAGCATGTTGATGTAAAAAAAATAGAACATGTTTTTGTATAATATTTGACAATCCATTTAAAAGAAATTACATTGCATTTGACATAATAAACATTCGTTGTATGCATATACAAAGGTATTGACATAATGATCATAATGATTATCATGTATTCCCTTCATCTTTGCTGCTTTTAAATAGTAAATTACGATTATCCTGAAAATATATTTGCAAGCATACAATGCACCTTATTAGAAATTAAGTATGTACATATTATCAAGTACAAATTCAAAGAAAAACTTAATTCAAGTGTGCATATGTACACAGAGACATAAGTATTAAATTTACAGTTCAATACATTTTATTATTATTTTGAGCAACTTAACTAAATCCAATACAATAACACCTGAAACCAACAATATCATGTTACTGCATATTCACAATAGCATAAGGAAAAAGAATGAAAGTCTAATATTTTTTTGCTATAAATAACCATAAACAAAATAGATGAAAATGAAAGATCTGTTACTAAAAATAATGCCATAAAACAACCTAGCATCACCATCAAGAAATCTACACAGATCATTAAGTTTATGAAATTTAC
This sequence comes from Allium cepa, assembly GCA_030765085.1. Lineage (NCBI taxonomy): Eukaryota > Viridiplantae > Streptophyta > Magnoliopsida > Asparagales > Amaryllidaceae > Allium > Allium cepa. Next base: position 623,934,788 of record CM060928.1, read on the forward strand.
TTTGTAATTATAACCTAGATAGGATCCAAGGTACTATGATAAATTGATAGCAAAAGGAGACAATATAGAAAAAATATAAATTGAAGGTTAAGCGGTTTATTTTGTTTTATTTCATCAAAATCTTTGCATGACTATTAATTTGACTTGAATAGAAATTTTACAAACATTTCTTTGATTAACTGAAATAGGTTCATAGTTGGTATCCCAAATATAACAATCAATAACCAATAACCCAAAAGTTTTTTAAAAAAAAATACCACACACATTATTAACAAAGTACAATAATTAGAAACCAAAAACCTTGATAACATAGATTAAATGTTAGATGTGCATTAAGATGACATCTTGTACAAAATGCAAGTAACTTCCCATAAACCTTAAATTTTCTTATATGTTTATAGTAATATTCTTTACTCTTTAAATAAAAAAAATAAAACACATAAATAGTATAAACATAGGATTTATCAAATTAGCCAGAAAAAAAAAAGTTACCATATGCAGCAGATTAGAGAATAGTAATTACTTATTACTAATACAGAAGGGAACTTAAGAGGTTAAGCACAAATGATTTACAACATGAAATCAAGGTGGTATATTAAAGGAGGAATTAAGTGTGCATTATAACCAAATCATTAGCTCAATAATAATAATTTTTTCCAATAGGTAGATAGATTATATTAACAAAAGAAAAAGGAAAAAAAGGTAGATCATGTAGTAAGTCCAAATTGTATAGAAAACATAATTAACTAATTTCTTCCCACAAATTTGAAATTTCCTTATCTGTCTATAGCATGCGGTATTTGTCCGTAGTTTAAATCAAATCATAGAAACATCAATGTATTGAAATTATCTCAATATTTACTTCATGCCACTATTCAGAAAGTTATCTTTGACGGGGTAAAATGTAAAGAACTATATTTTCTGTATATTTACATTGGACTGTACTATGCATGCATTCAATTTAAAGAAACCAAGAAGATATATGAAATATCGACTACAATTTAATACCGATATTAATATTTATCGTGTACCCTTTTAACTTGAAAAATTAAATTCATTGTTTGAGACTGTATTTCAGAAATTAAACCACAAATTAAATCATGGTCACACTTACCTTTTCATGTGCATAACTACATTATATTGAGCAAGGAAACAAGCATACTTAAGCTGTCAGTTTATTTACCCATTAAAAGGTCAAATTTGTATGCTTAAGAAAGTGCAATTAAAATGGAATTATAGTGTATGACTTATCTCCATGCAACTTCCAAAACAGTAAAATAAAAGTTAATGGTATCAGTGTAAATAATCCTTCCACATTCAAAATTAAAGGCTTAACTTTAGAAAATGCATCAAGTTAATAAATGAACATTTTGATAAATCACCATAAAAACATCTTAACATTAATGTAAACTAATGTAAGTTGCATAAACTTTATTCAATGCACAATATTTTCGGTAGATTATAATGCAAACTCATCTTCAGTATCTTCATCATTAATATTTTTATCTTCATCGCCATCTTCATCCTCATCATCAAGGTCAGCATCTTCATCGTAATCTACCTCAACATCATACGCATTTTCATCATCATCCGAGCCAGAATAATTAACATCATTTGGTTGCATTACACGTTCCAACTCATCATCATCAACTGCATCAAAATGCTCCATAATAAATGGTTGATTGGAATTATCATCGATACTGACGATGGAGGGTTGACATATCTCATCTACTTGATCTACGTCTAAACCGTCCTCCGTTATGTTAGGGCTTAACACATCACTTGCAAATCGGCTTCTAGCTACCGTTTTAATTACTGTTACCCATTCATTTGATTCACTCCCAGGCTTGGACAATAAATAGATTTGTTGGCATTGTTGGGCGAATACAAAGACATCATCAGTTTGTAGCCGAGAATTTTTATTCAATTCTATTAGCCCATTTGTATGGTGCACTTTCATTCCATTTCTACTCAACGTATCAAACCACTCACAACTAAATATGAATATCTCATTTTTTTCTCCAAGATATCTAACCTTTATGACTTCCTTTAACAATCCACAATAATCGTTTTCCAAATCATCGTAACAGCTCCCTTTCACACAAACACCGCTATTCATCGTCGCCTTGTTTTTTCCGTAGTTAAGTGTATGAAATTTAAAGCCGTTGACATAATAACCATTGTAGCACTCAACTATATAATCCGGTTTTTGTGCAAGTAAGTATAATTGATGTCCAATACCACTCGGTTGAAATGGAATCTATTTACAAAAAATGGCATAGTCATCATTAGTGTTCAAATTATTTATTTTTATTAGAAATCACATCATACTAAAAATACTTACACGATTTTTTAACCAATCAGGAAATACAGATTCAAGCTTTGTAACAATAAAACTTTCACTTTCTGTAGGGTATTGGCTAATTAATCCATTTTTACATTCACTGTAAGCAACAAAAATAGAGTTAAATCAAAAAATATATGCTTTAACTACTTTACTATAAATCTTAAAATACGTACTTCACATACTCTTCTACTTCGGTGCAGTTGAAAAGCACATACTTGTGGATGGCATGATGTTCAAATTCAGAGAGATTCCGTCTAATAAAGGCATTAGATAATACTTTTCCTGAATGAGAAAATATAGACAAATGTCCATTAAATATAACTTCTCCTCCATCATCATTTCGAGGAGGTCGATTCCAAATTGTTTCTACATTCGGATCAAAATAACATGATGAGAAGTTTGAAATCTCATCAATGACATATGCTTCAGCAATGGATCCCTCAACATGTGCTTTATTTCCTACTTTTCTTTTTAAATAAAATAGATACCTACATCGTATTAAAAGAAGTTGTTGGAATATCAATAGTAAAGTACTAACAAAGCTTCAACATTATTATAAAAACATACCTTTCAAATGGATACATCCAGTGATATCCAACCGGACCACAAAGCAAAGCCTCATATGGCAAATGTACAACTAAATGTTCCATAGAATTAAAAAAACCAGGCGGAAATATCTTCTCAAGTTTGCAAGTAATCTCAATGATATTCTTTTTTAGAAGCGTCATGCTTTCAATATTTAAACTTCTTGCACAAAGTTCACGAAAAAAGTTGCTTAACTCCACCAAAGTTTCCCATACATTTCTTGGTATAAATGGTTGGAAGGCTGTAGGAAGAAGTCTTTGCATAAACACATGACAATCATGGCTCTTGAACCCACTTATTTTTGTTTCAGTCTCATTAACACATCTTCTTATGTTAGAAGCATATCCATCGGGAAATTTTATTGATTTAACCCACTTGCAGACATCTTTTTGATTGTCTTTTGTAAGGCAATAAGGAGCTTTCGGCTTGAAAAAACGACCATTCTGATGTTTAACTAAGCTCATCCATCGTGTTCGACTACAATACTTTTCTACATCAAATCTAGCTTTTAAGTTATCTTTTGTTTTATCGGTGTCCATTAGTGTCTCAAATATGTTATCAAAAAAGTTTTTCTCTACATGCATTACATCTATAGTATGACGAATCAAATTATTCTCCCAGTACGGAAGATCCCAAAATATACTTCTACGAAGCCAATTGTGTGTTTCACCAAAACCTGCTATTTTTTTATTTCCTGATTTAGACCCAGGTGCAATATAAGGCAACTGAGACACAATATTTTTCAAATCAGTGCCAGAACGTTGGATGGGAGCACTATCTAATTCAACTCTATTCTTCGTGAACTTGTCCTTTTGTTTTCTAAATGGATGGTCAAATGGTAGAAAACATCGATGACAATCAAACCATGAAGGTTTACCACCATTATGAAGAGTGAATGATTTTGTTTGTTCCATACAATAAGGGCATGCTAATCTACCATGTGTACTCCAACCGGACAACATTCCATAAGCTGGAAAGTCACTGATGGTCCACATCAATGAAGCTCTTAAAAGAAAATTTTCTTTTTTATGCACATCGTAAGCCGTTACACCTCGCCATAAATCCAATAACTCGTCAATCAAAGGTTGTAGGAAAACATCCAAGTTTTTTCCTGGACTTTTTGGACCTGGGATAATCATGTTTAAGAACATGAATGGCCTCTTCATACACTTCCATGGTGGCAAATTATACACTGCCAAAACCACAGGCCAACATGAGTAAGTCGTCGATCTAGTTCCAAATGGGCTAAACCCATCTGTACAAAGTCCAAGCCTAACATTTCGTGGAGAATTAGCAAAGTCGGGATAACACTGATCAAAATGCTTCCATGCTTCACCATCAACTGGGTGAGCCAATTTACCACAGGTGGAACGATTGTAATAATGCCATGTCATGTCTTTAGCATGCTTCGAAGACATGAACAGTCTTTTTAGACGTGGTATGATAGGAAAATAACGTAGTTGTACTTCAGATTTTTTTTTCCTACAACTACTAGAATTATCAAACTTATATCTTAGCTCTTTGCAAATATCACAAACAATCTTTGCCTCATTCTCTTTATAATATAACATGCAAAAATTATGACATGCATCGATTTTTTCATAACCAAGTCCTAAAGGTTTCAACATTTTTTTTGCCTCATAAAAATTAGCAGTTAATTTATTATCTTCGGGTAAAAAGTTTTTGATCATGGAACTAGCATAATTAAAACCTGCATGTGTCAATCTTGTTTGGGCCTTTAATACCATCATATTCACACATGCTGACAACACTGTCTCAGTTTTGCAACCACTATATAAAGGCTCGTTAACAGCTCTCAACATATCAAAGAATTTTTTAGCTTCAAAATTAGGTGCTTCTTCATTTGTGTAATCATATTCTTCATTTGGATGGATATTACTTTCACCAATTGCATCCATAATCATTTCCCTATATGGGTTAACATCATTCACATTATTATTATTTAAAGATCCCGACGTTGACGTTTCTTCTATATCCATCTCCCCATGGTATATCCAACGTGAGTATTGTGGAGTAAAGCCTTTCTGTAGCAAATGTGCTATGACAACCTCTTTATTTTGAAATTTTCTATTATCGCATTTCACACATGGACATCTAACAACCCTTTCTGGTAATGCTTGAGAAAATGCAAAATTAACAAATCTTCGAACACCATCATAAAATTCTTGAGTTACAAAACCTTCACAAACCCTATGATACATCCATAGTCGATCGTCCATTTATATATAATAATCCTACAATACAACGGATTTGTACCATTAAAATAGATTGGACAAGTAACTTAGTACTATCAAATTAGAGAAATCTATAATTTTCATATTAAAATAAATTGTCACAAGCAATTGCACATGATTAGGTGTAAACTAAGTATCTCGTAAGTACCACGTTGAAATATTTTCTATATTTTACATCCTACAATTAATTGTTTCAATGAACTAAGACTTGTTTATTGCAAGTTTTCCAGTTTGGTCTACTAAGGTGTGGGTTGACAGTTAAAGTGTCATTCGACCTATGGATATAGAGATCAATAACTTTAAATAAAACTTCTATCATGGTTTCCTTGAAGAGTACATCACTAAATTAGAGAACTTGCACTTAAAATTTTATATAAATATATCCCATTAACATTACAAAAAAATTTCCTAACTTATTCATTTAATGCATTTGTTGTTTTTTATAACATTTATTGATCTATATACTTATATAAAAGTTGATTTGTTTGAATAAACTCATTCCAACGATAGAAAGTCGCATGTTGTTTTTTATAACATTTATTGATCTATATACTTATATAAAAGTTGATTTGTTTGAATAAACTCATTCCAACGATAGAAAGTCGCATGTTATTATATATGATTATAAAAAAGTACTCTTTACAAATTATATATTGTCAATTTTGTTAAAACATGTATGTGTTAAATCAAAATTGCGAGACTAAAATCAAATTATTGTTTGCTTTATTCTGCAGGAAATTGTTGTTCCTGAACGATAACGACCAAACATGGTTTGCTGCTAGTTGTTGTATCACACCGATAATAACTATAAATGGTACATCAATACCTATTTATAAGTCCAACCAATCTAAGATCACAAAAAGGTTAAGATATAAATGACTACATAACTATAAGGCTAACATGTTATGTTTCAGGATCATTCTAACCTAAAATGTGTTTGTGGATCAATTCCCAATAGTAATTTCGAGAAAATAAATTTGCAAAAGGAAGTTTGTAAAAGTAACTTGGCTAAAGAAGGGTTGGGGGAATACTTTTTCCGCAGACATAAGTTGGATAATATGGCCAATGAGACTTGAGAATTGAGATTGAAAGTGTCATTAGTATTAATTATTTGGAATTCTTTTTATTGTGTCATTGTGCTGTATTTATTGGACAATTGAACGTATTATTTACTTTTTATTTTATATTTTTGTAATACATATAAGGAATTAAACTAAAAACATTTTTTCCCCTGCATTTTCAGAATTAGGCTTTTACAAAGCATGTCTGATTTGTATATGCTTATAAGTACAGGTGTTAAAAAACTACCATGGAAACCTCCTATACAACAACAGGCAATATGCCCCAGGTAATATCCTATTACAAGCTGCAACCTTTTTATATCTAATGATTAATACTGCATATATTTGGAGATATACTATACATTTTGCTTTGGACTTCATGTTAAGTACAATTGCAATTATAAAGTGTTAAGAGTAATTGCTGGCAACGCAATAACTCATGTCTTTGACATAAGATAATGGTTTGAAATAACTAGAGAGTTGGATGTATATTTTATTGAAGTAGAGGTACAGGTTCCCTTCAGGTTAACAAGATAGAACAAAACAAACAATCTTTCATTAATTTCAACCGTATGATTAGCTCGTATATAATAACTGCTTAGTGGCATCTAAAAATATGAGTGATGAAATCTGAATTAGGCAATAGAAGAATTACAACTTGAAGATTCTAGCTTCTTGAAATTTATCAAAAACACAGCACAATATAAACATAAAATGAACCCTTTGTTACTCTACTAATTCATTCATTATATGTTTAACTTATAGTTGTTTTCCTAGCTTCAATCTTATTAAATCAACAACACAGAATTGCATTGACAAATACTCACAAACTAAGACAAAACAAGATATAAGCATATGTATACCGCTTTTTGAAACCTCCTACTGCTTCATGAAGTCGAGCATGGGTTCCAGCATCAACCCTAAAACGCAAACATGAAGATCTGTTAATAAATATCAATTTTAACCAATATGAGAATATTTTTTCACTGTAATTCAGAAACCCTACAAAAATAAGCTAATTTTGCACGAGAAGAGAAACAAAGATAGAAAAAAAATACCCAGTGATTAAAACTCGGAGAAGATGAGAGAAAATTTCTGCGCGATTGAGGAGAACTGGGGTCGAGTAAGAATCGTGCAGAAGGGGGAAAATTTCTTTGAGCGCGTGAGAAGAAAATATCTGCGTATTTTGGTGATTTTACTGGATGTTGAGAACGAAAAAGGTTAGTCACGGATGTAATTGGGATGCGTCTTACATGTCATTAAATATATTATTATGTCAAATAAATTTAAGGAAATGAATTTGTACATCTCATAATGACACAAACGTATGACATGGTAATTTGTCATTAATATCCCTAAAATTAGGATATCAACACTAAGTTTCACAATAAGGAATTCCTATTAAAAAAATCAAGATATACTTGGCAACATTAAAAATTTGAGATCGCCTAAAAATAGATACAACTTGTAATATTGAATTAAATAAGGAAAATTCCGTTCTTTCAAAAATTTAATATTTTAACATTTTAGCATTCAAAAATCTAATTTACATTTCTATATATAAGGAAATAAATCATATAAAATTCCATTTAAAGTAATTGAATTTCGAGATTGAAATTTGCAAAGTTTAATTTGGGAAATTAAACCACCTTAATTCGATTACTGTATAAGGAAAGAGCGTTTATGAAATAAGATAAGTGTATTGATTTATTGCAAATTAGGAGTAGTTTTGTAATATGTACGATATATATTAAGTAAAATGTGATGTATAACTTTTAACAAACGGTATAAATTTATTTATTTTATGAAATAAAAAGGTAAACTCTATTCAAACATTAAAAACACTAACACACATCATTATTTTTGCTAAAAAAATGTATCGCTACATTACCATTCATTCCTAATTGCATTTTTTGTCTTTTTCATCTTACCTATCGAACAAAAAGACTAAATTGATAATATTTGATCAAATCCATACATTTTGAGGAAGAAGTTAATGATCTTTTATCATGAAACTTAAAGCATTAATTAAGACAATTTTCACAACTAATTACTTTAATTTAAAAGCATTTAACTATTTTTTCACACTATGGTTGATTTTATTAACATTAAGAACAGTTGTAAAAATAAAATAAAGAAGTTACAATATTAGTGCCAAAATATAAAGTTCATTTCATTGAATTTTAACTTAATGTTTTCAATTTCAAGTTTGCATAAATGGGTTTCAGTTTTAGGTGGAAAGATAATGAAGGTGTAATCATGGATGATTTTGTAAAAGAAATGTTGTACATAAAGTAATGTTTTGTGTGTGATAATTTATTACACTTCCATATGTACGCTAAATGCCTATTGCTGTATAGATAGAATTAGCCATAAAAAGTCTTTGGATCTTGCATAGAGGGGTGTTTGAGTTAACCGATGATAGACTTCGGTGCACAGTAACGGACTTCAAAGGAGGTAGGTTTAAGATCATGTGGTGGCGGGATCTAGAGATAAATTGAAAGTGATCAAACTATCAAGGTAGAGAAAAACAGAATCATCAAAGTTCTAGACAACTCAGAAGAGATCATTTGTCACAACTGCAATAAACTTGGTCATATCAAGCCAAATTGTCCTCAAAATCAATTCATCAAAGGAAAGAAATCAAAAAGGAAAAGTTTTGCATCTACTTGGGATGAAAGTGATAAAAACACTGGCAGTGAAAGTGAAAAAGCAAATATGTGTTTTTCAAGAGGAATAAGTGACAACGATGATGATGAACCAAGCGAGATATTAAAACTTACTCATTCCCAGTTATACTTATATATTTTCATGAAGTAAATGGCTGTTTTGAACGACTTAGGGAGAAGTACGCTAAATTTGAATCACAAAGAGTTAATTTGATATAACTAAATAAACAGCTTGATTAATTGGTTCGAAATTATAGAAATAAAAGCCCTAACTGCGATAAGTGTCCATCATTAGAGGAGGAAATAAAAAAAATTAGAGACTAGAATTAAATCGCTTGGAAATGAAATTCTGATTTTGAAAGAAGTGAAAATACTAGGAGAGAAAACTCCATTAAATAGTGCAAGCTGTTATTGAATGAAAATGATTCTCTCATGTCACAAGTTCAATAATTGTCTACAACTTTAGAAAAATTCCCCAAAGGAGAAAGATTACTAAATATGCTATTAGGGAAACAATTTATTAACACTGCTAGACAAGGACGTGGGTATACTCAATCTGAAATAGTTAGAAGTGAAACTAATCATGTCAACTCCAAATGCACGATTTGTAGAAAAATTGGACACAATCAAAACAATTACTGATTGAGATCTAAACACGTGAAAACCATACAAATTCGGTTTCCTAAAGGCACGAATGAAAAATCTCTTAAAATTAAACAAATTTGAGTGCCAAAATGAACAAACATAAACATTTTTGGTTCTACGCAAACTTGTTTTTCAAAATCGTCTGTCAGTAACAATCATGGACCTATAAAAACAAACAGGTCACAAAAATCTTTTCATGTATAGGTGTGTTGATAGGCTAAGGAACAACAATAGTGGTACATGGATTCTGGTTGTTCCAAGCGCATGATGGACGACAAATTAAAGTTCCTTAGCCTAGAGATGTACAAAGGTGGCAGAGTTAAAATGGGCAACAAACGATGTATTATATGTTGAAAATCTGCACCATAATCAGATTTCAATCGGCCAGTGATCAACTGAGAAAATTTGAGCACCACAATTAAATTTGACAAGGATGAAAAAGGTAAGAAAGTTGGTCAAAAGAATTATCGAGGTATGATTTATCACTTCTTCACTTAACAGTCCTCATGGTTATGCATGTACGGAACACATAACAATATTGATTATTAAATAGGCGAGTTGATTCTAACCTCATTAAGTAGGCGAGTTGATTATTAAATAGGCGAGTTGATTATAAATTTATAAATAATAAAGCGCTTATGTTTATTAATGGATTAAAGATCCAACATTAGAGAAAAACATGATTGGCCATCATGAAATTCTCCTAAATAAGAAATGTGGTCCTGTAGTCCACAAAATAAAATGAGAAACATGTATAAGTGGCAAAAGCACACTAAAATTATTAAAGCACATATAGTATCAACAACATGTTAAGTGCCATGTGCATGTTGTTTTTAGAGATAATTGAATTGATTGAAGTAGTGAAAGTGCTTGAAACACTTAAAATACCCTAAAGGTATAAATATTGTTTAAATCATAAGAAACAACGAAAGTACATAAATTCATGAAGAATATAAATAAGGAGCGTAGATTACAACTTCTTTCAAGTATTGTTGTAATGAAAATCTTGATATAATTCTTGATGAGTAGATTACTTCATATTTTTAAGTATTGTTGTAATAAAACTCTTAATATGTATTGAAGTGGTAGTTGCGATATGCAAATACTTATTAAAGTATATAAATTCCTGAAGAATATATATAACTTTTGTAGTTATAAAGAATGCAAAAGACATAAAGTGTAGATTACAACCTTCTTCTAAGTATTGTTGTAATGAAAATCTTGATATACTTCAAGATGAGTAGATTACTTCTCGCTTTTTAGTAATGTTGTAATGAATTTTTTTAATATTCATGACAGATGTGTAGTTGCAATAGGCAAAACTGATTTAAAGCACAAAAATGAAAGCACATGAAGTGTTTTTCATAAAAGTAGCATACAAAATGCGTAAAATGCAAATAATATTTGGAAGAAACAATCTTAGAAAATTTGATTGTATCACAGGAAACTATTAATAAATTGTATTATTAACGAGATTCATATTTATAGATCCAGAAATATCTATAACCAATTTGAATTATTGAAATATGAATACGAATTCAGAGAAAATTTTAAATCAGGGGGAGCATCCATAAATATTTTATAATGCACTCTTTTTCCTTAACTAAGATTTTCCCACTGTGTTTTTATTAGTAAGGTTTTAATGAGGCATTATCTTGATCCAGAAGTATCTACTCCCCAGCAACATTTAAAATAAGTTATATTGTACTCTTTTTCCTTATTTAAGATTTTTCCCACTGGGTTTTTCTTACTAAGGTTTTAACGAGGCATTAGTTTGATCTTGAAGTATCAAACTTATTTTGATGAAATGATATAATAAAATATGTCGTTGTATTTTTTTTCTTCATTAAGATTTTTCCCATTGGGTTTTTCTTAGTAAGGTTTTAATGAGGCATTATTTTGATCCCGAAGATCAAACCCTTTAGAAAGAATATCATTTTTAATATGATTTTACAAGTTGCACTCTTTTTCTCGTTCAAGGTTTTTCCCACTGGGTTTTCCTGACAGAGGTTTTTAATGAGGCAACGGACAATATGTAGATCAACTGAATGAATAAATGCAAGCAAGATAATAATGAGGAGGAGCAATCATCATACATGTTTTCAAAAGGGTCAATTTCAAGTTACAAGAGCATTCAAGAGTTTGAAGACGCATATTCAAGGGGGGGTGTTACAATATATGTAAATAATGAAGTAAATATGCTTTTATGTTGTGTTGTTTAGTCCCACATCGTGGGATAAGTTCAATCCTTAGCTCTATAGCTTTTATATAAAGTAGGCTATGTAATGTAAATATATCACTAATCTCTGAAGAATGAATAATATTTCTTCTGTCTCTTTCTTTAATTGCTTATTTGTTTATAACACTTTATAAAGATAATGATGCCACTTGTACATTATAGTATGTACGTTGTTATTTGAATTGTAATAGGTTTCAACCGCATTCACGTGAATTACCAAAATCAAATGTTAGATTTAATTATATGTCTAGCCAATGAAAGTAGTTTTTTTAGAAAAAAAAATACATTAAATGCATTTTGTTTTAAGACTTCTTAAAGACTGAATTAAAGACTGAACTAAAGACTGAAATTTGGTCTTAGACCAGTCTTAATTCTTAAAAACCGATTCAAGACTGAATTTCAGTCTCTAATTCGGAATTTTAAAGACTTTTTTTTTAGTCTCTAATAAGTTTGAATTTACAGACTAACTAATTTCAGTCTTTATTCTTCAGTCTTTATATGGATGTTTTTTTGTAGTGTGACATGGATAAGAAAGAGCATTTCACTTTGAGAGCAATGCTATTATGGGGAATTCATGATCTACCTGCATTTGGAATTTTACCTGGTTGTGTAACACATGGTTACAAAGCATGTCCTGTTTGTGCTGTGGAGACTGAATCAGAACGCATTGGAAATAAAATTGTTTATACGAAGTATAGAAGATTTTTAAAGAATGATCTTCCATATAGGGCATTGAAACACGGATGGTATAAGAATATAGAGGATAAGGAACCTCAAACACGATTGATGGGATCAACTCTTTTAGAAAAGCTTGCTCATATCAAATATGTACTCGATAAAATAACAAAAAACAAAAAAACGCATAATAGATGATATCGACCTTGACGATGAACATTTTGTAAACGAAAATGGCGATGATGAAAGACCAGCATGGTATAAGAAGTCGATTCCTTTTGGCTTAGAGTATTGGAGTAGTCATAGAGTGCGACATACTATTGACGTGATACACGCTGAGAAGAATGTATCGGAGCATTTTATTAACTTGCTATTTGATAGATACAAACAATCTTCCAAATTTGCATTTGATAAAACATACAGAATGCAATGTTGTCAAGTTCTAAAAGATGCAAAACTTCCATCATGCTTTGGGACTAAGTTAAGCAACTTAGTAAATATTCAACCACCCGATTTGAATATTAGAAAGTCATATGACTATCATGTTATTATCCAGTATTTTTTGCCTATCATGGTTCAACATGCTTATCCAAAGTATCGTGACTTAAGACGTGCGATATTACAAGTATGCTTGTACTTCAATATTATTTGTTCGAATGTTTTAATTCGAGAGCATGTCTAAGATGCCAAAGATATGATTACCGAGGCATTATGCGTGTTGGTGCATTATTTTCTCTCTCAATTTTTTGACATAATCATACATTTAATGGTGCATTTAGCTGATCAGGCACTACTATGTAGACCAGTTAGTTATACATGGATGTATCCATTTGAAAGGTGCGACATTTTTTAAATATAATTATCACATGATTCTTTTTCAATTGTAACGTAAATGATGTATTTTTATATTAGAGTTATGAAGGAATGCAAAGACATACCAAGCAATAAACGCTACGTGGAGGGATCAATTTTCGAAGCATATCTTATGTCAGAATCCATTAAATATGCCATGGAATATATGCAAGGACGGAAGTAGTAGTGCAAACTGAATTCATTGAGTGGTTGTACAAGAATGTTTGTTAAATTCCACAAAGATCATAATTCAAAGGCATATTCCCATTAGCTATGATGATTGGAGGAAAGTTGATGGGCTTTTCAGGGATAATTTATGGAAATCACTCATGGTATTTGAATTTACAATTTTTACACGAATGATTTTTTTTTGTGCATATTTGAAGTACAAAATCATAATTAGAACATTTATTTTACCTTTCTATAGAAGGAGTTTGATTTGAATATAACCCCGATTTAGCTCGACCTATTTTAGAAAAGGCGTTTTCATAGTACTTCAGAACAACAAAAGCGAAATTGAGAAAGCTATATCTTAAAACAAAAGAAGGAGAGTTATTGCCTAGGCGTTTTGCGATTGATAACCGACCTGAAGACATTGATAAAGTTCAGTGGGAGGGGTTCATCGACATTGAGTATGCTGATAAGAAGAAAAAATAATGCAAGACGAATGCTGATAATAAAAGAAAGAACACCATAAATCATACATTGGGAAGAAAATCTTATAGTAGACTATATGAAGAATTGGTACGTAGTAAGTATTTCACAACTAATCGCGATAATATTGTATGATTGTTTAATATATTTACATTTATTTATGTAAAAAACTGATAATCCCGAATGTAAAATTACACGAGCAAAGGCATGGAAAGTGGCGCACACAAGTAAAAAAAACCCAAAGAGGTGCTTCCTTGCGCCGCTGAAAAATATGTAAGTCTTTTACAATTTTGCATTTACAATTTCCTTTTACAATTCTGCAATTACATTTCATATTTTTTTTTTTTTTTACACACTTCAACTACATTCACAGCCTTACTGTGCATACATTCACTGTTTCAGTTCAACAAGCTTCACTCAAACTCACAACATCAGAGCACCAATCAAATACACATTTAAAAAATATATATTATTAGCATTTTTTGTTTTGATCATCTATATTTTCATTTACATTGCATTTTTTTTAAAAAAAAAACAATGTTCAAACAAGCTTCTTTTTATAATGGTTCTTTTACCTCCCTCAAAACATGAATTGGAGGCAGATAAAGCATGAAGATGAAGAAAGCTTCTTTTACCTCCCTCAAAACATTGTGCATTCATTTTTTCTGATGTATCTATAGTTGTTTAACCAACAATTTAACTGTACTCTTCCAGTTATATTATTTACACAAACTTTAGTTTTTCCAAACAACACTACTCACGCATAAATTGGAATCAACACACGTGTATAAACTTCTGGTGCATAATAATAACAGCTGTACGTGTAGAAGCAAAAGAATCAAAAACTGTTGCATTATCATTTGCCCCAAATAAGAACTAACAACCTTAACCAACACAGCCGTTGTATGTGCGTTTGAAAACAACTGAACCAAACAAAGGTGGTAATTTATTTCTTTGCTTTGGACCTATTACGTTATGTTGCGTTACTGTTTTCCCCATTGATAATACACTATATATCATAGTACAAGTTAGTACCAATATTGGTTCATGCACATTGCTTTTTTACATTGGATAGGAAAAACAGAGCTCACTTATATGTACATACTGTACTCACTAACACACTAACACTCCTCCATTTCATGCATTTATATATTTTCGTACCACTTTACTGCAAACGAAAACCAAGTTCAGCTGCACAGTATTCCCAATACAATATTATCCCCTCTTTTTTTTTTAGACTTTTTACACAGCAATGCTCCATTACAATAATTTCACACAGTACCATTATAACCATAGTATTGACGTCAATTCACCATTGTACTATACTGTACATTGGCTGCATTGTATTATTTCAAATATTCGTCAACACAGCTGAAATAACATAAACAATATTTTCATGCCTTTGGTTCATATACACGATCTGGTTCTGTTACTTAGAAAATTCACCTTCTGGTTAAGCCATAAGACCTCAAACAAAAAATGCTAATAATATATATTTTTAAAATACAAGCTTCTTTTTATAAGCTGTTTCAGTTTTTTAAACTATTTTTCTCTTTAGACTTACTTCCATTTTAATCTATTGATTTGCAGACCTTTAAAAGTTAAATGCAGTTTAGATTTAGATATTATTAATTAAATGTAGTTCAATTTACTCACATACGCGTGAAAATACTTGTGTTAATTCTACCAACCCATGCTATTCCCCCCCTTGATTTATTGACACGGTGAGATTTCGATCTCTGTGTTGATGATATCACAAATTTCCGATACATTGACATAGGACTTTTTATTACTTACTTATAGGTTCATTTTTAATTCTTAATTAGACTTATTTTATTTTTTAATCTATTGATTTGCAGGCCTTTAAAAGCTATAAGCAGTTCAGTTATTGAAATTATTAGTTTGTGCAATAGGTGTTACTGGTTCTCTGTTGCAGGCTTCTTAATAGTTATTACTTTGATTTTTTATTTCTTTTGTTCTAGACTTGTAGGTATTATTATATTAGTTGAATCTTTTATAACTCAAATTGAGTTAATATAATTTTTGTGTGGGTTTCATAATAGTTTGGAGGTAAGTGTCTTCTTGTTTACTGCATTTTGTGTAGGTGCCTTCTTGTTTGCTGCACTTTGTTTAAGCAAGCTTGGTTTTATATGCCCAAAACACGCTATATATATAAGGAGCTGCAGTAGCTTTTTTATCACCTTTGCGTCATTACATATGATAATATTTCTAACCTATTCTCCCCCTTGTATTATAGATACAGTTTGTCTCCAATTTATGAGCTGATGCCATCTTAAATTTCCGATGCAGTGACACAGAATTGCCAATTACAAAGAAAAATAAATCTTTATGCCCAGTTTGTCATATCGTGTTCATGTGAAACCTGAAAACTTTATATATGTTCAAAGTTCAATATATGGATCTTCAATGCATTTTTGAACGAATAATTGAAAATAAAATATGACACTGTCAATTTATGAATTGTGTAGGCATTGATAGAAGCAGCCGAAGAAAGACAAAAATCGGAAGCTAGTGTTAATGGAGAAGATGGAATAAGAAGTTTAGAAGATTTTGAAAAAGATCCCATTGCCGAAGATTTTCGGGATGATAAAAAGCGAAGCTATTGCCGAGCTATTAGCTCTACGTCTACTGTAAAGCAAGTAAGACTCTCTCAAGCTTCAAAAGCCATTACCAATTACAAAGAGAATGCAAATCAACAATGAAAAATAGAAATGCGTGAAGAGATGAAAACAATGAGTTTAGCTATAAATGATATGAGACAATGTATAAAGATGCTTGTAAATCATATTGGAGGAAATGTGCCGACACCAAGAGGAGAAGCCGCTTCTAATACAGAGCAAAATCTCTACAGTCCTGGAGATAGCTTAGGTGCTCCACTAAATGGAATAATGAGATCTTCTACGAGAGACAAACAACCAGTAACGCTATTGTCAGTGGATTTGACGAAAGTAGCAAAAGGACACATTGGGATGCAAAAGATATGTCATGGTAGAAAGGTGGTTGAAGGAGAGCAAGTTGTTTGGATGGAGAATGTTTACGATCCAGAAGCTTCAATTTATGAAGCACCACAAAATGGCCATTACACACTATCCGAATTGGTTGAAGGGGGTTTTGTGGTTTGGCCCGAGTATCGTTTGCGTTATTAGTAAGTTACTGAACACTATGTAGTTATATTCTGAAACCGTGTTTTAAAGTTTGTTATATATACTATGCTTGTATGCTATAATTTGTGGTGTTGGTATGAAGTATCCTTTGTGGTGTTTGAATGAAACATAAATATTTGGTGTTGTTCTAATTATTGATCGTATGTTTTCTTAATGTTAATACTATATATTTTTTGTATAGATTGTTTGTAGCTGTAATAAAATATTGGTGCTATATAGTTTGTTTGATACTGTTTTAGTTATCATGATTATAAGTGTTAGAAAATAACCTTTCGTAATGGTTATAACTGTGATATAATTTGCATTTGTCACGGTTATAAGTGTTAGAGTTTCCTTTTTGGTAACGGTTATAAATGTTAGAAACCATTGTTCTGTCATGGTTATAAGTGTGAGAAATTACTATTTTGCCACGGTTATAACCGTGAGTAAATACTATTCTGTCACGGTTATAAGCGTGAGAAATTACTATTTTGTCACGGTTACAACCGTGAGTAAATACTATTCTGTCACGGTTATAAGCGTGAGAAATTACTATTTTGTCACGGTTATAAACGTAAGCAAAAGTGTGACTGAATTTGCCCACGATACCTATTTAAACGGTTATAACCGTGACAAATTAGTTTTGTCACGCTTATAACCGTGAGGAAATTGCCTTTCTAGTGTTGTGTTTCTTTTGTTACAACAAAGTGTGTTCCAATCCACATGCGTACGCTACGTACTGGAAATGGGGAGCTTGGTCCGACCGCCATTACACAGCATGATATCAGAGTCGATGGTAATGCTTGGGACATTGGACAATGCGTAAGAGATCTGTAAATCATAGCGGCTAACGGTGTAGGCCTAAGTAGTCAGATTAAGGTGGAGCTAGATCGTGGTACGTTAGATCTGATAGAATGTCATGGGAACAAAGTCTCGACATGATGTAGGCATCGTGTTGGCGTATTGGAAGACGCATATAAGGATGCGAGCCAAGGTGGAGAACTGTTGGAGTGTCTCGCATTGTATGTGGGTAATGCGTGCACATTGGAAAAGAAGAATAGTCCTATATCGTAAAAATAATGGAAGTGGAGTGGTGTATATATATGAGTTTGGTGCATGTAACAACAAGGGATTCCTTTTGTTAAAAAGTGTTGACGGAACTCATATATATACCACTCCGCTTCCATTATTTTTCATGATGTGGGACTATTCTTCTTTTCCATTGTGTGCCCATTACCCACACACAATGTGAGACACCACAATAGTCCACTCTTCACCATTAGCCATGGCCGATGAGCTCGCCTCCTTTTTGTTTTTGCCGATTTACAGCTGCCTTAATAGATTAATTTTCCATTGTTCTAGTCGTTATATATTGCTTAGGTCTAACAATTGATGAAGAGTCGAAGGAGAATAGAGAAGGTTTTGAGAAAGTAGATCTAGGGTTTTAAGAATACCCTATGGCCTCCATTGTTAACTTCTCAGAATGATAACAAAAAATGTTTTGTTTTATATTATATAAATATTATTTTATTAAAATATATAATGGCGAAAAAGAACTAATTTGTGTTAGTCCAAGTAAAAATATATCTATGACATAAGCCATTACCCCCACGACGTTATGTTGACATCAAATTATCACCTTATTAAGGTTAGTTTATAATTTAATATTATTGAGATGTTTGTATTTTGAATAAGAATATATCTAAAATCATCAGATATAAATTGAAAATAAAATTCATTTTAATTTAGATTAATAATACAATATTATTTTTAAATAGTACCAAACAAAGAAATATTTTAAATAAATTAAACAAATTAAAATATCACTCAAGCTCTTTTATTGATAAATATTAAGTTTTTGTTTAGCATAAATAAATCTTATTCACAGAACAAAAAAAATAAGATTTTTTGCAATTTAATAAAATAATTTATTGAATTTACCATTTTAACCGTGCTTCCAATGCACCCAATCCAACATTATCGTCATGACACACGAATGTGACTCAACCATTAAACTAGGCTAATAGGCCTTTGGTCTTCCTATAAGGCCAAAACCAACTAATCATTGTTATTAATGTAAACCAATACTGCAACACTTTACCGTATCGTCCACCATCTACAATCATATCAAACACGAATTGAGATACATGTGCCAATCTTTTTTCTTTTGATTAAAGGAGGACTCACGACAAGTAAATCGAGGTTAATCGCCTTGTGCTATAGAGTAGACTAAGGTATATTTCATTTTCTATTGATATAGAGTGTCTTCTTTCTCCAAATTGGTGCACCTAGCATGCACAACACGTGAAATTCGTGCCATGTTCTGCAAAATGGTATAAATATCGAACCCCAAAGTTGTAACTAAGGGACACAGACTTCTCCATATACTCTATACCATATGAGATCATATTTTATAATATCCTAATTGTCACATTTAAAATCCACAAGGTGACTCTGTAAAACCACTATATGAATTGAATCGCATCTTAGACCATTTCCATAGTCTCTATCTCATCCAACATCAACTGCTTGTCTCCTAAGACAAGAAGTATCATCTGCAAACTCATTGTATCGCTCTATGGTCACTCTACACCTTATACGCATCATGATGGTCCATAAACGAACCAAAATTTTCGAAATATAAAATTTCATAGCACAAACTTAACTATCCAACAAACTACATTTTAAACATTTGCATTCAGACGTCGGACCCTGATTTTGGACGTCTACTATTAACCAGCTTTTTAGCCAAGCAGATTTCAACTAGACTTAGAAGGCCCAAACAAAAATGAGATAAGTCATGAACTTGGAATCATGCTAAGAAGGACAAAAGAATCAAGCTAGGGAAAAATCATAGGAAATGGAACTAAGTACATCACTTAGTGCCAAGTGTTACCACTCGGTACTGAGAGGTTTTTCCTCCCCTCTTTCACCTCACGAACCCTATATACTTCATTCTCTACCATAACCACTCGTCGTCAAGTGCTTCTCTTGGAGTTGGGATGAACAATTCTCAAGATCGATGAGAAGAAAGCAAAGAAAACTGGATAATACAAGTGTTATGGGGAGAATTGCCGGAATCAACTCAAAGTCTATAGAAAAGAGCTTGAAATACATCAAGTATGAGATAGAAGAATGAAAAAACTGGAATTGCATCAAAACACACCACTCGGTACCGAGTGGTAGCGCTCGACACTGAGAGGTTTATATTACTCATGGGCCCCCACATGCTCACTTGTACGACATTTGGCTTGCTTCTGGACTTTAATACAAGTGGGTTGTTGAGCCACATCGGTTTCTCTACAAATACCAGCCCTACTGCAGCTAAAGGAGGATCTTAGGACTTAGGATTCAAACTCTACTTCTTCACTCCTATCTTCTTCCTCAAACATTTTGAAAACTCCATTGTAAATCAGAGATCCACTAGATTGTGATTAGGTTTGATAAATTTAGTTGTAATCTAGAGAGAAAATAATTAACAGTAAGATTAAACTGGATGTAGGTCGGAGAGTTCACCTATTCACTATAAAAACTGTGTCTTCTCTACTGCTTTATTCTTTATTTTACTAGAACTGGTCGACTTTGGGGTGTTTGTGCCATTTTTGATGCACATATTTTTGGTGCTTTCACTGAAAAAGAGCTGGATTTCACAACCTAAAGCTTAGATCTAAAACTCAAAGAAATGAAGAGACCTAACACTAGATCTAAGATTAGAGGAAGTCAACCAGAGCACGGGGGTAGCCAAGATGTGTCCTTAAATTCTAATAACTTCATATATTTGTCTGGCAAAGAGATGGAGAAAATGATGAAGGAGATACAAGATGAATTAATGACTCGACAGTAGGAAATGTTGAAGGAATTTTTACAAAGGATGGGATAATAAGGAATAGTTGGAGCTACTGGAATTCAGTACCAAAGGTCTAGGAACTAATGCAGGAACATCTAGAATAGAAGCAGAGAAAAACAGAACAGTATCCCTGTGACCAAGATCACTTGGTACCAACCTAAATCCATTTGGCACTGAAAGGAATTTACTCGAGTCAATGTTTGTTTGAACTTAGGGCAAGTTTGGACACTAAGAAAAGACAATGTTGGAGCTAGAAATGCAAGACAGAGTGTTGATTTGCAATAACTAGAGGAGAATGTGTCAGAGTTTCCCCTTACGAATAGCGGGCAGAACAAAGCTAGAAATACAGATCAAAATGCAGATATCAACTAGAGGAGTATGTACCAGATTTTCCCGTAGGAGTAGGAGGCATGATGTAGCATTCGATCAAAGACTTCCTTTGGATGACAATAATTAAATGGCTAAGATGATTAGAAAAATAGTTAGAGGATCCCCAAACTAGAGTTTGACAAATGTCAGGAGTCCATTTACCTCTAATATCCAGAATGTGAGGAATCCTCTTGATTTCAAGCTTCCGACGATAGAAACGTACAATGGGCAGACAGATATGATAGTTCGTTTAATGAGATACATCTGACACATAGAGGTGTTGGGTACTTCTGAGGAGGTGATGGCATCGTGCTTCTCGTTATACCTGGAAAACTTAGTGGTAATGTGGTTCCGACAGCTAGAGAATGGTTCCATAAGTACGTGGACCAACTTGGTGAATAAGTTCATAAGATAGTTCGAAGTTCATATCTCCCAACCAAAGAACATAAAGATGCTCTTAAGTGTGAAGCGAAGGCCTAGAGAGACCTTGAGGAGTTACTTAACCAGGTTTAATGTGGTAGCCACTGCAATTCAAAAGTCGGATCCATCGATGACTTTGATGGCGATGGTTTCTAAAGTTGCAAGTAAGACTGATTTTAAGATTGCTTTGGAAAGGGACCCACAATGGATCTTACGGAGTTCTATCATGAAGTGGAGAGATATTTGTGTCAAGAAGACGCTAAAGCTGAAAATGCTAAGATTAATGTTGTGGATGAAGGAGGATCTTCTGAAGTAGGACATGGTAAGGATGAGAGAAAATGAAGAGTTGATGACCACTTTGGCGAGCCGAAATGGTAGAGGGGGAGGATCAAAGTTCTCTTCCTATACGAAACTAATCAAGACCCCATAGAGAATATGCCTAGAAACTAGGGGTAGAACCTAATGAAAGCCGGCTAAGAGAGAACCCATAGATCGAGAGAGAAGGTTTTCAAAGTTTTACATCTTCCATGAGTTGGATGGACATGTAACGAAGGAGTGTCGACGCCCTTGTGATCTGATAGAAGAATTGGTCCGGAGCAACCAACTGAAACAGTATGTAAGGAGCTGAACTGTAATGGTGCAGCCGGAGCATCCATTGTCTGTAGCGAATTCATCAAGATATGACTGGGGACCTAGGTTGAGGATGGTAATTCCATGATCGGAATGGATGGGAGCCAGGTTCATCGCCCACACCTTGCTTTTTTGTTTTGAATAATTAAGACAATAATAATCTTGAACTTCTTAAACATGTACATGATATCAGTTGGTCTCTGGGCATGCTTTGAGATAGATGTCCGAGATGAATAGATAAGATAATGATAATCTCTGACTACTTACACATGTACGATATCTCGATCGATCTCTAAGAGCACTTTGATTTGGATGTCTAAGACGAATAATTAGGATTTCGGTTTGCTTGTTTGCTTTGATCTAAATATTTGATTTTAAAAAAAATTCACATGAAAGTGATGACTGATATTGATCGTGGTAGTCCCATCCAAAGAGACGAGGCGACGACCGCAACGTGCAAGTTCCCATGTCGAACAGCAAGTGGATGGACTTATACAAAAAGCAAGTCCCCTTACCGGAGAGTAAGTGGATGGGCTTTCTTATTCTTTGGGCTCCCTTGTTGGAGAGCAAGCAGATTGGGCTCAGCAAGGATTCAGAGCAATAAAAAGTAAGTCCCCTCATGGGAGAGTGAGCAGATAGACTTGCTTGGATGTTGGGTCCCTTCACTAAATAGTAAGCGCACTCAGTAAGGATATGAAGAGATCTAACCCCGGATAGGATGATAAATGGTCCAGAGAGTTCAAATGCCAGATTGGAAAATAGACTATTCGAAAAGTAAACCTTAGATTGGAAGAAGAATGATTTAGAGAGATCAAGCCCTAGATTAATTGCTAACCGATTCAAAGAGATCAAATCCTAGTAAGGATAAAGATTTGATAAAAGGGTTTGAACGCACCGCAATCAGAGCAAAAAATGATAAGTCTTAAATTTTGATATGCAATAAGATATCTCCGGAGAGAGAGAGGCAGCTCATGATTCGTTGTTGATGCTTAAGCAAGAGCCAGAGTCCTTAACTATACAGGTCTGAAATGACCTTTGGTTTGCTGGAGAATCTGAAGGAACCAGACGAGTCACCAAGATTGAGATCAATGGATGGATGGAGATCTCAACTATTGAATACCGATTCTGCTAGAAAATTGTTCTTGAGCAAAGCAAACCTTACATTCATAAAGCATACTTCGGGGGAAAATGTTAACCATCCTTTTAGCCAAGAAGATTTCAACTCGATTTAGAAGGCCAAAATGAAGACAAGATGAATCAGGAACTTGGAGTCATGCCAGAAAGGACAAAAGAATCAAGTTAAGGAAAAATCATTGGGAATGGAGCTAAGTACACCACTCGGTGTAGAGAGATTTTTCCTTCCCACTTTTGCCTTACAAACCCTATATACTTCATGCTCTACCTCAACCACTCGTCATCAAGTGCCTCTTAGAGTTTGGATGAGTAATTCTCAGGACTGATGAGAAGAAAGCAAAGAAAGCGGGATTGTAACATAGGCATCTAGAGGCCAAAAGCTAAGAGCTACAGATGCTGCAGTCATCCATAGTATTAACTTCTGTTGACAAAATATGGTAATATTAATGGTATCCATAATATCATAATCACTTGAATATGAAAAAAATCACATATTTTCAAAAACAACATTTTACTAACTACATTCAAAGCAAATTCATATCCAAGTTACACAATTCAGTATCATTTACCAGGTGAAGATTAATTATAATCATTACAAAAATACACTAAAAGTGACATATGACGATGCTCCCTTGGTTGATCAGTAAAACCGTAACTCCTAATTAGCTATCCATCAGCCACCTGCTCGTCTTTGGAAGCTTTATTCGCCAATTCTAAACCTAAAAATCTTAACCCTCGGCCTACTCAAATAAACCTTGACCACCGAGAGTTTAAGGGAAAAACAAAAACTTCAAGTCAGACATAAATCCTGGTGTGAATAATACTGTTACATCTCGATATACTGATATTAAGTGAGACCATGCTGCTTAGCAGAACGGGTTCCCCTCACTAATATCCTCTTTAAAACATATTTTGCAAATCCTTTCCTACAACCAAACTAGTTAATCAAATTGATATAATAATGATAATAATAGCTACGTCCGTTAAGCTATAGTCAGGTAACTAATGGACTATCTGTCCATAGTAGTTAATGTACTATCTGCTCGAAAACTGGGATGACTGTCCGCAAACTGGAATAACTGTCAGAATCAATATAGAATGTCTGTCCAAATCATTTTCTTAGGGTTAACTACCCTTTATCCTTTTCCTTGAAAACGTTTAAAATGATTTAATCTTCTAAAATCATATTTATATAAGAAAAATGTATTATTAGCTTTACTCTAAAATATTTTGGCATGTTATATATACTTTACTCAAAATAATGTTGACAAATTTTAAGAGGGATTGGCTATCCTTCCAAAACAAGTTAAAACCCTTTTTAACTTGAAAATACTTAGGCTATATTGCCTATTTAATACATTTGAAACCTTTGTTTAAAATCTTTAAACAACCCTTTCAAAACCCCTGAAGGTAACCCCTCCGGAACCATTGAAAGTGACCCTTTTGAAACCATTAAAAGCATTTCCTTTGAAAACTTCAAAACATTATACATCCCTCTTAAAAACCTCTAAATATTGCCTTCCAAAAACATAGGAAAAACCTTTCCTTTTAACCCTTTCGAAACCTTAGGGAACCAACCCTTCGAAGCGATTCATTAAAACCCTTTCGAAAGCATTAAAATACTAAAAACATTTCGAAAGCACTTGGGTTTAATTTAAAACATGTGAAAACCTTTCGAAACCATTCAATATTTCACCCCGTTGAAACCTTTGAAAATCGTCTCGGTCGAAACCATTTGGATGTTGCCTTCAAGTAGAGTAAAAGGATCAGAAACCCATTAAAGCAGAAAGCATCTGTTTCAAAACCATTTAAAACTGTCTCATTCAAAACCATTTGGGTTTTACTTCAATCATAGAAAAAGGTCTTTAAAACATTTAAGTCGAAAGCAACTATTTCGAAACCATTTCCTGAGTAAAGAAGTGATGGTGTCGAAACCTCCCTTCGGAAGGTCATATTTTAAAACCAAAGCAACCCCTTCGAAACCATCTCGATCGAAAGGTAAAAAGGCGGCAGATAAAGGTTTCGAATTACTCAAAAGCTGTTGTTTAAAAACAAAGTCATAACCCAAAATCCTTTGACCTAGTCGAAAGCCAACCAAGCCGAAAGCTTCTTAGTCAAAAGTAATCATTTAAAACAAAAGTGCAACCCAATCGAAATCATTTTTTAAATCCATTTAACCCAGTTGAAAGCTAACCGAATCGAAAGCCATTTAGTCGAAAGTAAGTAGGCCCATTTTTAATTTAAAAGAAAAGTGGTGCTTCGACCCCTTCGAAATCCATGGTTACAACCTCATGACTTTCGCCTTCTATCCAATTCGCTACATACCAATATATTGATACCATGTGCATTTGTTTCTATGGTATTGAAGGAAGAGGGATTTAGTGGAAAGCCAACCAAGGCAGAAGCAGGTGCCGAAAGCAACAAAATAGTAAAAAAACATGTAACAAATAGTTCTTTTCACCTAACCTGCTTTACATGCCTAATTTTGATTAGTTGCCTCTTTTCTTTTCCACTAAAAAGTGTTACAATTCTCAAAACTAACTATTTGGATTATTTGTAAAAAGCCTTTTCTCCTTTTATAAATATATAAAACGTTTAAGTCTCATACCTTAAATAACTCTATATATCCATTAAAATGCTTAGGAAAAATCTTCCAAAATTCTAGAAAATCCCATTTACTATGTTTTCCAACATATAAAATTTCAGACCCAAACCTTTTATTATTTAACTGTAAATAATTTATAAACCAAATTAACATTTTCTTACCATAAAATTCATATAAATTCCACAAAAATTTAGAAAATTAAGAAAATTAAAACCCATCTCCAAGATAATATTTTTGGTCTATATAAAAATTTGCAAGGCATTTGGGTGTCATTTAATAGGGTTTTCATATCAAAACATGTCATAAAATCTATATGAACACCCATAAATCATCAACAGGTATATAATCATTCCATCATTCAAAAACATAGCAAATCGATGCAAAATATTTCAGATTTCATCTTAAAACCGAAAGAAAAGACAAATATGAGATGTAAACATTATTCACCTTAGCTATAGAGATTAAAGAGATTGAGATATGAATGGATTTGATTTGAATTAGCTTCTTCCTTAGCTTTTCTTAACCTTCTTCCTCTTTCTTTTGTTAATGGTGGACGGCCTCTTTTTTAAAATTTTGATAAAATGAAATGAACATGTATGGGATACATGGCTAAGGGTTTATAGATGTAGGAATGACCTCTTTCTATTTTACCCCTCCTCTATTTCATTTTAACTTTTATTTTAATTCATTGTTTAAATGGCTCGGGTACCCTTAATTAAAATCAAATCTCAACCCCTAATCAACAGATTATTTTATTTAATTTAACTAATTAAATATCCTAAATAATATTACCAAAAATATGGGGTGTTATAGGGATAATACAAGTGTTATTGGGAAAATTGCCGAAATCAACTTAAAGTCTATGGAAAAGAGCTTGAAACACATCAAGTAGGAGATAGAAGATTGGAGCAAGTGAATTAAGTGGAATTACATGAGGCAAATCCACTTGGCACTAGTGGTACCACTTAGCACTAAGAGGTTTATATTTCTTGGGCCCTACATGCCTATTTGTACGACATTGGGATTTTTTTTGGACTTCAATGCAAATGGCTCTTGAACTCATACAGTAGTTTCTCTATGAATACCAACCCTACTGCAACTAAAGCAGGATCTTGGAACTCACGATTCAGACTTGGTCTAATGATCTGTCTTTCTTTCCCCTAAAGACGACACTTAATACATCCACGGTATTCGTGTGCCGATCCTTTAAGTGTCCAAAAGATAGATCATTCGGGTGAAGAGAAAAGAAGATAGAACAAAATCTCACAAAACATGATGAGTAGTATATAATATGAACAAGTCTTTACAAAAAGAAATCATCTTTATTATACACAACATCAGAGTATATTAACCTATTATCAGCCTAGACAGTTATAACAGTCTGTCCTTACAATTGCTGATTAACACAGATAAGAACAAAACAAAACAGGATAGTGGAAGAATATAAGCAAGTAAATACATCTTGGAGAATCTAGCTCGTCGCCTGAAAGCTCCAAAAAATCCTGCTATATCTGGAAATATGCTCGGGCTGACCTGAGCATTATAAGAAAATAACGCTTGGATCAGTTTGGTAAAACCAGCGTGAGAAACTCAGTCATAAGGAATTTTATCTATTTAACTTGTAAAACCCTTTAAAATCAAAGGTATCTTGTAAGACCACGCCGCACATAAAATGGATGGGTTTTTACCTTACGATAACCAAAACATTTACTACATCAAAATTCAATGATATTATAGTAACGTCCAGGTCAAAATACATGTTAATTATAGCTGAATTTTTGTGTGAATTAAATTCCATCATAATAGGTATACAATCAAGTCTGCAGGCACTTATTACAGAATGGATACCAATTATGAAAGTGTAAGGTCTACCACCGAATCCGTACACCTCTAGATGAAATGTATGGTATGTTTAAACACGTTGCACCTTTTCTACTCAGGATCGGCCCCACCCCTTAATGGAAAGTGTCGAATAGGATCACCCCATGGTTGATAAAAAACCATAGTGGGCCCTGAAGCGTACATAAATATTGACACTAGATCTTAGAATGATCATACCATAATGGGAGCGACCCACGTAGCCTTGTTGCACGTCCGTACTTTAGTCATTTTCTCGGTTAATGAGGCTTGAGGATACGATTATCTTTTTATATAGCAACCATCTTGGAATGCTAACACTACCCATCAAGAAGCAAAAGTGCTAGCATTCATCCATACAAGTTCGTTCTGGGTCTGAACGAAATTGAAGGCACTACCTCTACTATATCCATTTTGGAATCACCCTCAGGATTAGTAGCAAGTAGCCCTTGTACTTCAAAATCTCCATTTTCAATCATCTTTAAGATGTCTTTAGTTTGAAACGCTTGAATTGGATCAAAGTGGTTTTCGGATAATTTATACTAATCCAATCTCGATCTCTTCAAAACAACTTTCAATAGTTTCGATAAACTCAACCCCAGTTGTTTTGGAAATAATAAGACATCACATAAGAGCAGGGATCACCCCTAGCCATTAAAGTGTATGGATCTCCTTATCATTTGTCCTAAGAGAACAAAATGAGATTTATCTGCATAGTCCAACATCATCGAAGATGACTGTGCCATATAACTCACGTGTAACGAAGCAAATTTATCAGTTTGGTAAATTGTAATTATTTTTAAAATATCCAAATCTAAGATTTTTAACATAGATTATGATGTTTTGAATAAAATATTGTTAATCATATTTTTGAATAAGTATTTATGAAAATATATTTCCTTTGGAAAAATACCGATAAAATGGCCGAAAACCATTTTACCAATAAATAGCTCTGAAATCATAAAACATCATGCACGGAGCTGGATATATACACTTATTTATCCGTTTATACAAGAATCTGAAATAAAATAATTTATTCTATTTTTGGGAATAAAATGTATTTATGACATCATCGATAATGACATCGTATTTAATAATCATTTTAATTATTCTAATAATTGTTATAAATGATGATAATTCATTTTAAATAGTTATAAGTGATAATAAATCATTTGTAACAATTTTATAAAGATATATGCTTGATTTGAAAATATAAGAAAATTCGTATCGCTTTATTGATGTAATAACACTTTTTAAACGATTGTATAGTATTTATTTGTATGGTTTTATTATTCAAATGAGATGTTTTAATTTATTAAGAAATTAGTTTTCAAATTTTGTTTATAATTATATGTACTTTAATTAATAGTTGAAAATGTGGTCGGAGATCGGTTTCCCAATTTTCAACGGTTTAACGAATAGAAGTTGTTCAAAGTTGTGCAACATTGTGGATTATATGTGACATACATATGCGCGTCTACATGCACACATACATGAAGACATTCACATGCACATGGATACACACATATATACATACACATTTTAATATAAGATAACCAAAAATATCAAGATATTTTCTCATTTCCTTAACCTATAAGCATCATAAAGTCAACCTCTTACGCATCTAAGCACATGCACATAGGCAAGCACATGGGAGGGGAGTTTTGGCCTAACCATGTGCGGTAAGAGGGGATGGGATAATGAGCAGAAGATGATGTATATGAACTTAAATATCTTGATATTTTACTCCTTCCATTTGCCTATAAATATCCACCATCCATCTCCACTTCCATTCACTTCTTCTTCTTCTTAATTTTCCTAAGCTTTCCTCTCTATTTTCATGGCTTCCATACTTAGAGAAATAATGGCACAAATATTTACAAAAGAAAATTAAATTACATAGTGTGCATATATATATATATATATATATATATATATATATATATCAAACCACTTTAAAACTATCACATAGTGAGCCTTCATCCCCTCCTATCCAAGGCCGTGAGCACCTACCACTGTCCTAAGCAAGGACTGAGCCATTTAGAGGTGTTAATGCAAGGGTTTGTAAGCTTAAAGTTCGAATTAGTGAAGCTATAGTCATTTTTAAGCTAACCATTTAATTTGAGGTAAGAAACTCCACTTATATTTATATCTATACTTGGTTGATGATATGTTGTTTGGTTCATATTATTTGATCATCATGTTTAGTTATGAAATATTGTTTGGATGTATTAAACAAGTCATGTTTAAATAGACGTCGAAATATCATAAAGGAAATAATGAAATGGTGTATATGGAATGTTTAAACCTCTTGAAAATGGTTTAAAATGATATAATAATGTTTTATAAACATTTAAAAGTGTTCTGGAAAAGTTTGAAAAGAATATGAAATTTAAGTTGAAATAGGCACGTCATGTAACAGTAGTTCGCGATTTCACGTCGTAGAAAGTTAAACCTGTTAACCTAAAAAATGGATTGAACATCCTAGTTTAAGTTTGAAAGCACCTGCCCTGTTATGACAGAGCAATATCACATATACAGATATAAGAAAAGAATAGGAAAATAAAGAAGACGGAGAATTTTTATAGTGGTTCGGCTGTTAATGAAGCCTACGTCCACATTATATTTTTATTATAGACTGATTGCTTTCACAAGAAGTGTTTGATTACAAGACTTTGATTATCTCTAAGTAGATTGAATCCCTAGAATTGGAATCCACTAGAGAATCACAATGAATTCCATTGGCGATTATTGTAAGGGAGGCAGAGAGTGAAGAATGTTTCTAGCAGAGCTTCAGCAACCAGTCTCGAGCCGATCCCGTTTATGTTGCAGGCATGATGGTATTTATAGAGAAGGAAGGACTTCTAGGCGAGGCCACTTCATCAATTGCTCGCAGGTAGGTAGGGAACCACCTTAAGGGATTTAGCTCGTGGTTCGAGCCAAAACCATGGGTCACTAGCAACCCATAGAGTTAGCTCATACGTAGGCTAATAACTTAGCTGTTGCATTGCTTGGTTGCCTCGTAGATGAACTATGGAGAAGCATGGTCGCTGGCGATCCATGGTGTATGGGTCGCTAGAGACATGGATCACTAGCGACCCATACTCTTAGCCTATTTTTTGTCATATTTCTCCCTTCCTTCTCTTCTTCCATTTAGCAAAGCAACCTTCTATTTTGCATAGGCCGTTGGCGATCCATGGGGCATGGGTTGCTGGCGATCCAAGCACTTAGAAGTCTTTTGGAGTTTGGGATGTTTCAACGGTGTTGTATCGTCGTTGCTTATGCAGTCTCGTTGCACGTTGTTCTATTTTGATGGTGGTTTATTAGATGTTTGCACTTAATTGCTATTTAGGCTGAAAGAATGTTGGTCTCTTGGTTTAGTCGATCTAAGTCGTTTTCTCAGTACTATAGCTTGGCTCTTGTTTTTTCCTTAGCCTTTTCGGTTAAGATCTGAACCATTCAGATAACACGAGATTTTTTTGTCTCCTGTTGGATCCTGCTAGGTTAAAAACCGGATAAAATTTGCCCACCAGAGTACGTCTTCATTGCAAATGAGGCATGCATTGGAAGTTATCACTTTCAATATCGGTCCATCGATTTCCAAGTGATTGCATTGGAGTTTCATGAGTGCGTGGCAGATCATGCTGTTTTTCATCTGGATTTGGTTATGACTGCAATTGCTTGCCATAACAGATCAAATATCTTCACTTAGTTTCTTGGACTGCTTCAAACAATAGACAAATGTTGGAGGATGAAGCAGAGAAAAAATTTACCCCCTTATGATGGGTCGCTAGCCATCCATACGAAATTGCCATCAAAAGTTGGTTTGCTTGTGATCTATACTTGCTTATTGCATGCTCGGCTCCCTATAGTGAGAAGAGTTTTCCATGTCGCTTGGAATAACAAATCTGTTATCGATCATTGATCGATAACGGGTAAGTGTACAGGAAGTAGAAACAAAGGCTGGAAAACGAAGTGACACGGAAAGTTCCCTTCTTTTTTCACTGCGAGCGAACTATCAACATGAGATAGGGCATTTGCAGTGTTTCGAGCACCGAGTTCATCCTATAAAGATGGCACAATGCATTTGCCCCAATTTACACTTGAAATCCGATATGTCAACTATAAGTTATTGTTTCTTTAGAATCCAAGTGTGGCAGGAGAAGCTATCAGTTTAGGATAGATTTACCTGATCATTTTGGGCGCGAGTTCTGTTATTTAGAATGAAGCAGCCATCCATGCATCGTAAGTCAAGCGGGGGATGACCGGTGCTCTTAGAAGTCGAGTCATCATCCACTTCATAAGCTCAGTATGGTCAGTTAGTTCCGGTTGGGCCAATCGTGGATTGAACACCTCCCAACTTTAGAGTTCTACTTAATCCGCCTAAGAGAGCTTCATTAGTGGTTTCTTCCAAGGTCCTTCATAACAATTGTGCGCAACACGAGATTCTCGAAGTGGATGTGCATCTGTCAAAGAAGGAAAAATTCGCTTATATGCCTCCCCTGGGTTACACTGCTTTCCAACGGTACATGTGTTTGAACAGAATCATGCCTCCCTTTAACGACTTTCCGTGTGGAATCTTTCGAACTTGGGTATTGCCTCATTTCAGCTTCATCTGTATGGCTACGCCATCCTGACTTACATGCATGTTCTTTTCATGCGAGCGTTCAACCGCGCTCCAAGTTTTGACGTGTTGAGGTACTTTCCGACATTCAAAAGGAGAGATTATTATCCCTCCTTGATCATAATCGAAGCCTAGAGAAACCGAAAAATCATCCTGCTCTTGTAAAGCAACTTATCGCAATTCAAGACGCAATATTTCTTTATCAAATGGCTCGAGGGGTTCAATCATCGGTGGACGATAGGGGGTAAGCTTCTTTTTTTTTCATTGAGCTTTTGATGCATTGTAATGGACTTCCTAACCAACTATATGTCTCTTGTAGTTATTACAAGCTCGAACAGAGACGTGGCACACAATGAAGTTTGTTGGACTTTAAAGGCTATAGATGTCGAGAAAGGGAAGCGTTAAAACATTATTAACTCATGAAAACTTGTGCTGATGTGGACTACTGGCTCCGGGTAGATCTGCTGTTCAAGTTGAAATTACCTCTCCTGCTTGATCCAGGGTTTATAAGGTATATATTTCCTCCTTCCATGATTGCGAAGAAGGCTCCTCTCAAGAGAGAGAAAGCCTGTCTAGAGGATCCATCGATGAAGTTTATGAGGGGGGAGAGGCTGTTGCGACTGGATTAAGTGTCCTAGGTAGAATGCCACCAAGTCTGTGGGAAGCAAAAGAGGAGTTCAAACAAAGAGAAGGCAAGGCCACGTTGGACTCCGAAAAGGAAGAGGGATAGTTTGAAAGTAGTAGTGACGAGTCCATTGCTAGTGATTATTTCTTTTCTGAATCTGACGGTGGGGACTCAGAGTCTTGTGATGAAACTCCGGGCATGAGCCCCGTTCTTCCGAGCGCTTCTCCCTGATATAAGTGATAAAGGAAAAGCTCCAGAGTCCGAAAGGCATTGACATTTATGTTGGCTTTTATGAGCTTAAGAAAAATGATTAAAAATGATTTTAAATTGTTACGATGCCTCCTAGCTCGGCTGGTATCGCGCTAGAAGTTAGCACGATTTCGCCCACAACAGCCGAAGTTAGTCCGATTCACCTATGATGGCTATCCTTCCTGGTTCGTGATGACGTTTTAGGCTCTCCTTAGAAATACAATTCACTTCACGCTGGGATTACACTCATTTTCATTCATTTCTCCATTTTCGTTATGTTTATTCCGTGCTTCTGAAATCTTTTATGTATGTTTTATGCCAGATATGACGAAGGGACGAGGTTTCTATGATGACTTCGAAGAGTTTACTGACTCACAGCGATATTCCAAGCACACCTACGACCGTTATCAACCTTGAGAAACAGAGGAAGAGTATAGGAGGAGGAAAGAACTGGAAGCCAAAATCCGCCACCATGAGGAAAGAGATAGAGGCCGATCATATAAAGGCAGGTATGAGAAGAGGAAATCTCTTGAGGAAAGGGATGAACTATCAAAAAAGTTAAAGTTTGAACACCATCCTCATTTTTTAGAGCTTGCTCCAAAACATTCTTTCGTAGGCCAAGAAATTCCCACTGCTTCTGTCCCGAATCCACCATCAACTCATATCTCAACATCTTTTATCATTACTGCCGCCCCTTGTGACTCTCGCCCCTACCGGAGACCTACTTATGTCCTTCCTTTGGGACCCCTAAACTTGAGGCAGCGTTTCCTGGCTGGTTCTTGAAAGGGGTTAAGTTCGACCATGATTTGCACCCCATTCGCAGAGACTCGTACAAGCTGCACCTCCAAGCTATTTAGAGCAGCCTAAAATAGGCCGAGGGATGGGAGAACCTCTACAAATAGCTGGTGGATACGAATAGAAATAATTATCAGGATTTTTTTTAAATCAGAGAAGGACGACAATGAGAGGTCGTTGGTTGATCGTGATGCCAGGATTAAGCAGCTAGAGGAAGAGAAAATGGCGGTAATGCAAGAGAGTAAGAGAAATGCTGACTTACTGAAGGAGGCGAAAGAAACCCATACCCGAATAGAAATCATCTATAGAGACGAAATGAAAAAAGGTTCACGTAGAGGAGGAGAAATTAAAGCAAGAAGTGACCACCTGCAGTGCAACGATTGAGGATCGATGAAAAAGTATCGCTAATCATGATATCATCATTGAAGGGCACAACAAAACTATTTCTGACCAGGCCAAGATCAGTGCCAAGTTATAGGCTCAGGTCGCACATCTCAGTGCTGATAAGTCTATCGTTGAGGCTGAGAAAGCTACCATGAGAGTGAATTATTTGGAGCTCCAAAATGCCTTTGAAAGAAAGATGGAGAAGATTGATGCTACCATTCTGAACTATTATGTCAACTCATTGTTGCATCAAGGAAGTCTCGGTTATCTAAGTCCAAAGTTTCTATGCACTCTTGCTTTGGTATGGAAAGAATTCTTATCCCGCTTTTATGATAGAGGCGACGTCTACATCGAGCAGGAGTTGGAGGACACTTACCTAAACGAAGAGTTGAAGAAAGCGTAGCTCGAGGGTCGAGAAATTCTCCGAGTTGAAAGAGGGTAGAAGGCCACCGATATTGCCTTGATGACCATTGCCGAAGCACCCACCAAGCCTTTTATATCCGACACGGGTGAATTGTTAGAGCAGCCTAACAACCTGCCAATAAGTTCGGGACTTGAACCTCTCCCTCATGTGGTGAAGCCATCAAAATAGGGCGAAGGTGGTGAGTTTGAGGTCGTTATTTTTTACCGTTCCTCCGGTGTAGGTAACGTCCTTGCCTCCTCCGAATTGAGGATTTTCCAACTTACGTCGCAAGAGTAAGAGGAAATTAATGCTTTTATTTTTGATCTTATAGGTCCTA
Organism: Allium cepa; assembly: GCA_030765085.1. Classification (NCBI taxonomy): domain Eukaryota; kingdom Viridiplantae; phylum Streptophyta; class Magnoliopsida; order Asparagales; family Amaryllidaceae; genus Allium; species Allium cepa. The sequence continues at coordinate 623,970,213 of CM060928.1, forward strand.
TCTACTTTCCCTGTTGACGTGCCAGCTTCTTCGATACCCGGACCTATCGCCATTTCCACATCTTCCGTGGTTGTCTCTATTCCTGTTCGAACTTCCACGTCTACATCAAGCTCGCAACAGGGGCCAAAGCCAAAAAGATAGCCGTGCTCCGCAGCCTGGATGACCCTTCTATGTCTTTGGAAGGTGATATAATGACAGTAGAGGCCAAAGAGCAGGAAACTCAATCGAAGTAGCCACAGAAGACTCAGCATAATCTGGTTGCTATCAAGAAGGAAAAGGTGGAGGTAATCAAGGCCTTAAAGAGCTCTCGAAAATCGAGAGAGCGCAAAGGAAAAGGTGGCTCTTCTAAGAAGGTTTTGAAGGAGGATGTGGACATTGCCACCGAGGTGTTCGTTGGCATTACCGCCAGCGACACCTCTCCTAAGAAGAAGTGGAAGCTGCTGTTCAAGGGTGGAAAAGGGAGCGGCATAAAGAAGCATTGAGTGGCTTGTATGAAGACGGGCTTGATTTTGGTCAACGGCTTGCATGAAGATTGACTTGTTTTTGTTTCCTTCTGATTCATTCTGTTCAAGTGCAGAGTTTGCACTTTACGTGTTAACTGTGGAGTCTGTATTTTCTTTTGTTGGCTGGTGTTGCGTGCATATGGCCCCCACATTTTGATCCTGTGTATAGAAAATTATAAGCAATATATTGATATCTTGACCGTATTCCCATCTGTATCCTCATATATGTTCTGTGCACTTGTGCTTGTTTTATTTTATATTCATCTAATTCTGTGATTACAGCCACAACCCTTTATTCAAAGTAACAGATCATAGAAATTAATAGCACTTTGAAAATAAATAGAACTTTGGAATTTAACAGCATATAATTTTTTTTGTTAATTTAGAAATTTACAGAGCATAGGAACAAAACTTAGAAATTAACAGCACTTTGGGAATTAATAAAATTTTTAATAATTCTTTGTTAACTTATTTGTTTTTTTAAAAATTATTTGGAGTGACAGAATTTGTGAACTTAGAGATTTCACGTGTTTTTGTTTAAGTACTGGTGTATGCTCCCAGTTCATAAGGCTGTTTACTTCAAATAATTTTTCAATGATCGAAAACTTTAAGGTTTAGATAATTATTATGTCAAATTTGAGATTTGGCTAAGTCAAGGCTTGATTTTCCTTCTTTTGGAATGTAACTTTAGCATTTAATCCCGGTTTCTAGCGATATTCTGACAAGTATGCAATTTATGGGTGTTTGATAGGTGCACATTGCATGGGTTGATTGAGGGCGGTTTTAGTCATTAAAGTATTATAGTTGAGACTTTTCAGTTGGTTTATCGCATTCCATTTTCGTTGGAGTCGTGCTCATTATTCCTGATTATAGAAGCAGTTGGAGCTATTTATGAGATGCGCGGTTCCAGTGCTCCTCGACGTTGCCTATCTTAGGGCCATGTGAGGAGCGTGTTTTTTTAGTGTTCCCCAATGCTGCCTATCTTCAGGCAGTGCGTGTAGTTAGTGTAGTGTGCGGCTTTTCTTTTTCCTCGGTATTTCCCATCTTCAGGCAACATGAGGAGTTATTATTTTAGTGCGCGGCTTATGGGATGCACGGCTTACGGGGTGTGCGGTTTATGGGGTGCGTGGCTTTTGTTTTTTCTCGGTGTTACCTATCTTTGGGCAGTGTGAGGAGTTATGATTTTAGTGCATGGCTTATGAGGTGTGTGGCTTTTGTTTTTTCTCGGTATTGCCTATCTTTAGGCAACATGAAGAGTTATTATTTTAGTGCATGGCTTATGGGGTGCGCAGGCTTTTATTTTTCCTCAGTGTTGCCTATCTTCGGGCAGCGTGAGGAGTTATTATTTTATCCTTCTCGATTATGCAGGAGTAACACTAGTTTTGGGAAGGCAAAGATCGGGTTCTGTCGATCTAACTGTTTGAGTCGATTTGCTTTCGTCGACCCGGCGGGTGATCATTATGAACATGGTTTTGTTGGTTCAAGAAGCAAACTTTATTAAGGAAAGCAGGGAAGTTTTCTCCAATGTACAATGCCCTTGGTATCTCGGGATGGCTATTTGCTGGAAAATAAAAAATACATAACATAGCATTCAAACAAAGTAACGGAAAAGCAATTCGCTATTCCATGCCCTAGGAAATTGAGTTCCGTCAATGGTTGCTAGCTTGAAAGTCCCGTCTCTTAGCTTTTGATTAATGACATATGGTCCCCCCCCAAGTTTTGTCCGAAGTCCCCCAGAACGGGGTAAACTCGCTTGAGCATAAGGTCTTCCGCTTTGAAGGTTTGATTGTGAACTCTGGAGTTGAAGTACTGTGCGACCCTTTTTTGGTGGGTGACAGTCCTCAGCTCTGCTTCCTCTCTTCTTTCATCAACCATATCCAGTGATTCGAGTAGTAGCTGCTCGTTTTGCTTTTGATTGAAATTATGCCTTCGATGCGAGGGGGACTTCTAAATCAACAGGAATCATTGCTTCTGAACCATATATTAGGACGAACGGAGCGTGGCCGATTGCCCCTTTGTAGGTAGTTCTATAAGCCCATGGTGCAAGTGGAAGTTCATCAACCCAGTTTCCTTTGACTTTTGCTAGTCGTTTTTTGATAGCGAGCTTGATGATTATTGCTTCCACCTGCCCATTCGCATGCGGATGAGCCATTGCAGAAAAGCTCTTTCAATTAAAAAGCACTTACAGAAGTCTTTGAACTTGGCACTTTCGAACTGCGTTCCACTGTCAGTGATGATTTTTTTAGTAACAAAGTTAATAACTTTCTTTGTGGTTATGGTGGTCAGCAGTTCCGCTTCGGCACATTTTGTGAAATAGTCTACGGAAACTATAGCATATTTGGCTCCTCCTTTTGCTATTGGCAAGATTCCAATCAAATCGATCCCTCATATAGAAAATGACCATGAGCTGACCATCTGAGTTAGCTTCGTTGAAGGAGTTCTCTTAATTTTGCTGAATCATTGGTAGCGATTGCATCTTCTGGCATGATCTACAGTGTCATAATTTATTGTTGGCCAGAAGTACCTGTATCAAAGGATTTTCTTCGCAAGGGTCTACCCCCCAGTGTGGTCTCCGCATTCGCCTTCATGCACCTCCCTTAGGATTCATCGTGCTTCATCATCGGTCACACACCTAAGAAGGGGGTTGAGAATCCCCTTCGATAGAGTATTCCATTCTGTATCATGAACCGTGGCACCTTCTGGAGGAGCTTCTTCTGTTGATTCCGGTCAGTTGGAAGGGTTCCTGCAAGGAGATAGTTCTTTATCGGTGCCATCCATGTATCTGGTTCGATGGTGGTTTCGAGAATCGAGTCTACGTTTATTTCATCTATGCTTGGGTTGGCCAGAGTTTAGACTGGGACTAGTCCCAATGATTGAGATTCTCCTAAACTTGCTAGTTTAACCAAATAATCTCTTTAATGTTTTTCTCCTGTGGGATGTGAGTGCAGTTTCTATACTTTGGACACGTACATGGTGAGATTCTCACCACACGCCTGATACTCTCCTTTTACTTGATAAATGACCAACTGTGAGTTGTTGTATATATGAATAGATTTTATTTTGAGCTCCTTCATAACTTTCAGTCATGCTACCGGTGTTTCATATTCTGCTTCTTTGCTTGTGGTGGGTAATTCCAAGCACAAAGTATAGCTAATGGCCCGCCCCTCGGGGGTTTTAGGCACTACCCCTGCTCCTGAAGATAAGTTGTTAGATGCACCATCGATTAAGAGCTTCCATTGCGTGTTTGTTTCTGACTAAATTTCCTCCTCATCATCCCGTATAGTACATTAGGCGATGAAGTCGACCAACGCTTGCCCGTCGATGGCTTTCCTTGAGTGGTATGTGATATCATATTGACTTGACTCTATATTCCACTTAAGTAGTCATTTGGAAGTTTCTGGCCGGTATAACACTTGCTTCAGGGACTGATCAGTCAACACTTTGATTGGATGAGCATGAAATATGGTCGTAACTTTTGGGACGTGATCATGAGGCAACCCGCTAGCTTTTCTAGTTTTGGGTTATTCTTCTCAGCTTCGGTGATACATTTGCTAATTTAATACACGGGTTATTGGATCTCACATCTTCCCACAGGAGAGCGACACTCAATGCATGTAGGGAGAATGCTAAATAAATGAATAGGTTTTCTTTATCCACTGGCTTCGATAATATGGGGGTAGCTTCTATGTGTCGTAGCAGTTCTTCGAAAGCTGTCGACAAGCTTCATTCCATTTGAAGTTTATCTTTCCTTTTTCAACGTGTCGAAGAATGGTATGCACTTGTCTGTAGCTTTTGAGATAAATCTGCTTACTGCTGCAAGTTTTCCATTTAAGCTTTGAAGTTCTTTCTAATTTCTCGAGGCTTGGACCTCTTGTAGTGCCCTTATTTGTTCTGGATTTTCTTCAATGCCTCGAGCACTTACTATGAATGCTAAGAATTTCCCAGAAGTTACTTCGAAAGGACATTTGAGTGGGTTGAACTTCATTCCATACTTCCAGAGTACTTTGAACATTTCAGCAAGATTCTCTAGATGGTTAGCAGCTTCCCTGAGATTTGACCAACATTTCATCCGCGTAGACTTCCATAGTCTTTTCGACCTGATGTTTGAACATAGTATTTACTAGTCTTTGGTAAGTTGCCCCAGCATTTTTTAACTCGAATGGCATTACTCTGTAGCGGTATAGTCCCAAATTAGTGATGAAGCTAATGTTTTCTAGATCTGGCTCATGCATTTGGATCTGGTCATAGCCCGAGTATGCATCCATAAATAACAGCAATTCATACCCCACCGTTCCATCAAAAGCTAATCGATTCTGGAGAGTGGGAAGCTATCTTTCAGACAAGCCTTATTTAGATCCGAAAAGTCAATACAAGTTTGCCTTTTCACATTAGAATTTTTGACTAAAATTGGGTTCGATACCCATTCAAGGTAAGTTGCATCCCGTATGAAGCCATTAGCCATCAACTTATCAACCTTCTCCCTTAATGCCTTGGACAGTTCGAGGCCCAAGCTACGTCTTTTTTGCTTTACCGGTGTGAATTCGAGGTCAATACTGAGCATGTGGTAGGCAATTTTAGGTGATACCCCACACATATCAGAGTGTGCCAAGCAAATACGTCCAAATTGGCGTGAAGGAATTTGGTTAGTTCCGACCGCATCTTGTTTCCAAGCCGCGACCCAATTTTCAGGACCCATGTTGGGTCATCCATGCAGACTGGAATAGACATCGTCGATTCTACCGGTGCTGACCAATCCTCCCCTGAGCTCTTCTTTCTAGGGTCCAAAGCCTTGTCGAATCGGTTATGGACCTCAATCCAGGGGAGGAACTATCACTGTTATTCGGAGGGATCACGGATGTGGAGGGTTTTCCCTGCATCCTTTCCGTTTTCCTTTCTTCTTGACTCACACAATTCTACAATGTAGCATTCTTGGGCGGCGCTTTAGTCACCTTTCACAATTACGACTCCGTGTTCTGTAGGAAACTTCATCGTAAGACAACATTGAGTCAATGCTATTCCGAAGTCGGCTAAGGCAGGCCGTCCGAAGAAGGCGTTGTATGCTGACCTTTCATCTATGATCACAAAAGTCTGAATGAGGGTGACCCTTTGCTCACCCTTTTCAAGCTCCACAGGTTGGTCAATTGTTCCCACCAGTTGTTTAGGTTCACCGGTAAACCCTTGGATCTTTGTTTGGCACGCGGATACACTTTTCATGCCAATCTTCATTTGATCGAAAGTACGTTTGAAGAGAATGTTAACGGAGGTGCCACTCTCAACCAACACCTGCCGAACTACAGCAGTCCAATTCATACCGTCACCACCATCAGATTAAGAGTTGGAGTTTCAATCCCTTTGGTGCCTGATTTCAAAACACAATGTCGTCAATCAAGACCCTTTGCTTCTTAACTTGATTTCCATCTTCCACGGCTAAACATGATTCCTTCGGAGCATGCTTCAAGGGACTTGCATACCGCTCCATTTTTCTCCAACTTCTTTGCATGGGATGTGGTCCTTCGGATAATGTTCCGATAATAAGCCTCTTGTTAGTTCGTTTCGACCCTACTTCGTTGGTTCCTGCTTGATTCCTTCGTCCTCTTGGGTGTTGAGGAGTCGCAGATAGATCGGGATTTTTTGGTTATCTTAAGTACTGCTGGAGTTTATTATTCTAGATCAGTTCATTAATGAGATTCTTTAGGTGGCGGCGTTCGTATTGTTGCTGTGTTTCTCGTGAAAGCGTCAGAATTTCCCTAGGTGTGGCTATGTGTCTCGTGAAAGTGTCAGAATTTCCCTAGGTGCTTCTACTGCTTAGTTGCCTCCTTTCTAGGGGCTTTTTGCATTCCTCGATACCTTGAATTACGGGAAAAATGTTTTCCGGTGTGTCGCTTAGGGGAGTGTTTCCTTCGGGCATAAACCCTTTGAGCTTTTTATTGCTTCCATTTCCATTCTTCTTTATGGAATTTTGACCTTTTCTCTTCAAATTTCCGTCTTTCCCAATGGTTCCTTCAGCAATCCGAGAAGGGTGCGCATTTTAATTCATTGCTACATCACTTTGCCCGATGTTTGCGAGTTGCACATTAATTGACTTCCTTTCCAATTCCTGCACTTCCTCCAACCTTAGGTACTGATTTGTTTTGTGATTGAAATCTTTCCTGGTGGTAGGTCGCTTCATCTTAATCCACTTTCTGAATTCAGTTTTCGGGTGAATAGCACGGACTAATGCCATAAAAACCGTGTCTTTATTGTGGTTGCTTACTTCTGTCATCGTGGTGTTAAACCTGTTCTTGAAAGTTTTCAGTGATTTGTTATTCCCTTGGAACAATATGGATAAGCATATGATGTCTTTTGGCTGCATAGTATGGAGTCTGAACTGATCAAGGAACCTTATCGCCAGTTGGTCAAAACTAGAGATAGTTCTTGGCGAAAGCCTAGTGAACCACATTGACGCAACCCCTTCTAGAAAGATGGTGAAGCATCTACATCAAACAACTTCAGAGGCATTTGTTCCATCCATATACCAATTGTATTTATATAAGTGAGGTTTCGGGTCCTTCGTCCCGTTATAGGACGAAATAGTTGGCATTGTGAAATTTTGTAGATATCCCTCATTCAAGATTTCATCAGTAAAGGGAGCTTGACTTGGCCCAGATACCTATTCATCATCTCTTCTATCTTTACTCTCCTCCATTAATCGCTTAACTATGTTTGTTGTGCATGTCTTTGATATCCGGTAGTCCTGAGGATGGCGATCCATTACTACGCCAAGTGTTTGACTTTACAAACAGTCTTGGCGAGTAGGCTGAGGCGTAGGCTCTCCTGCCTTCAGGAGAGCCACTCCTGCAAGGCCCCGTTGGTTTGTGGTTGGTCTAACTGGAGCTGTTTGGATATTTCCTATATTATTGAATGCATTGGCATTTTCTTCCAATTTGTCGTCTTGCTCTTCATCCTCCAAGATGGAGAGATCTATAACTATGTCTTCTACAGGGGTCTTTGCCCCTTGGCTCAAATTCAGAATAGGTTGCCTTGTGGTGAATGGAGTACTTGCATTTTCGTTCATGTTAAATCCTGTTGTCACCCTCTTTTACAGCTGTTTCATGTTTCTTCTATGTAGACCAAAGACGGAGGAATTCTCTTGTTCCATAGCAATCGTGGGTTTAGGCATAGTCCAAGGAGCAAGATTCGACTGTAGGGTTAGGACAGCGTTAAGGTTGTCCATTAGAGCCTTTTGTCTACTTTCCATTTTTTGGTCATCAATCATTTTATTTAACTCATCCCTGGTGACAACCTCATGCTGACTGGAGGAGGCTGGCACCTGATTCCCTAAGTTAGCACCATTTACATCAGTTTGTTGAGGATCAACATCTTCTCCAGCCACCACTACGGCACTACCCGTATGGACCTTCTAGAGGCAGTTTTTCTTCTTCCAGAGGCCATTGGTTCCAAATAGTGGATTCTTCAAGCAAAGATTCAGGATCTAACTTCTAGATCTATGGGATCCAAAGTAGATAGCTAGATATGAATCCTGAGTTAGGTTCTCAGTGAAAGCACCAAAATTTTAACCCAAAAAATGGATCAACGCCCTGGTTGAAGTTTGAAAGCACTAGCCCTGCTCTGACTGAGCAATATCACAGATCACAGATATAAGAAAAGAACAGGAAAAGAAAAAAAGATAAAAATTTATATAGTGGTTTGGCTGTTAATGAAGCCAACGTCCACTTTATATTTTTATTATAGACTGATTGCTGTTACAAGATGTGTTTGATTACAAGACTTTGATTATCTCTAAGTAGATTAAATCCCCAAAATTGGAATCCACTGGAGAATTATAGTGAATTTCGTTGGAGATTATTGTGAGGGAAGTAGAGAGTAAAAAATGTTTCTAGCATAGCTTCAGCAACCAGTCTCGAACTGATCCCATTTATATTGCAGGTAGGATGGCATTTATAGAAAACGGATGACTTCTGAGCCAGGCCACTTCATCAACTGCTTGCTAGTAGGGAACCACCTTAAGGGGTTTAGCTCGTGATTCGAGCCAAAACCAGGGGTCGCTAGTGACACATAAAGTTAGCTCGTACATGAGCTAATAACTTAGCCATTGTAATGCTTGGTTGCCTCGTTGATGAATTATGGAGAAGAATGGGTCGCTGACGATCCATGATGTATGGGTCGCTAGTGGCCCCTACACTTAGCCTATTTTTTGTCATATTTCTTGCTTCCATCTCTTCTTCCATTTAGCAAAGTGACCTTCTATTTTGCATGGGTCTAGAAGACCCGTAGGGCATGGGTCACTGGCGATCCAAGCATTTGGATGTCTTTTGAAGTTTGGTATGTTTCCATAGTGTTGCATCGTCATTGCTTGTGCAGTCTCATTGCACCTTGTTCTGTTTTGATGGTAGTTTACTAGATATTTGCACTAAATTGTTTATTGGGCTGAAAGAATACTGGTCTCTTTGTCTAATCGATCTAAATTGTTGTATCAGTACTATGGTTTAGCTCTCATTAATTCTTTTCCTTAGCCTTTCCAGTTAAGATCTGAACCATTCAGATAACACGAGATTGTTTTGTCTCCTATTGGATCCTGCTGGGTTAAAAACCCGGATAATAAAACCCATTTATACATGGATTCGAAGTTGGAATTCCTCGTAATAAGAATTTTCCAAACTTGTATAACTATAGTTTTCAAACGAAGAAAGAAATTTAAGATTTCGTTTAGTAGATATTAAAAATATGAGCAAAACAAGTTTTCAAAATAGTCGTAGTTCGGAAACCAAAGCATCAAATTCTTTAAAACTGATATTTTTAATCTTTGAAAGTATGGAATAAATTTTATAAATTTTTTAAAAGAGATTTAAGTTTTAAAAATGGATTTCCAAATGATAAAAAAGTTGTTTTGATTAAACCAACTTTAAAAGCACTATCTGCAGCACTTTTAACAACTTCTGAAAAATGGCTTTAAACTTAAGTATTCTTTCCCAAATCTTTTATAAATATTTTCAAATAAATAATTTAGTATTTTAAAAATGATTTGGAGGTTTTATAATTTATTTAAAAGAGTTTAAATAAACGATTTAAAGAAAAGCTGTTAAAATCAAGTGATTTAATCGTGGCTTTAAAAGCCGATGAGTGGACTAGATTTTTCTATTCATGAGATCTAGATGTAAGGTGTTTAAACTAAGGAGATGTTCAGGAGCAAACCTGGCTCACCTGGCCTCTTTTCTGTGCGAGGAATAGATGAGGTCGAAATATTGAAATAAGACAAGCATAAAAGATTCAAATTTACAAATTTAATTTAGTGCAATTTGGATTGTATAGAGATTATCTTCTTATACTTGGTGTTAAATTCTGAAGAGGGAACCCATATTATCATGTGAATTTAAAAGGTGATTTCACCATTATTCGACGGATAGTAAAGTTTGAATACAAAAATTAATGTTGAGTGGAATTAGTATAATTTCTATCAATCTTTTTTAACTCAATAATGTTTCTAGTATGACTTATGAAAATGATTTGGTATTCAAAGTTAAAGAGATGTTTAATGATCCGTATATATTGGAATGAAATGTTTAAGGATACATATCTCTAGAAGTTATTATTTTGATAAAAAAGGAAGCAATAAATCAAATGATAAGCACTTATTTACTTAATATCTTTTTATCGACGATTGGTTCGAAGGAACCAGGGTTGGGTTTGAGTGATTCTTATCTGAAAACCACTTCGAACCAATTTACATATTTAAAGTAAAGACATGGAATGATGGGAAATAAAATAAAGGGCAGCTTGTCACTGACCCTTAGGGGAATTACCCATATCATGTAAATGTGATAGTAGTATCTTCATTCGATCTTCAACGCAACGGCTGCTCACTACTATTCCTAGGATGATTCCCGATACGATGTGGTAGGAGAGTTACTTCAGTTTGTCTTATTCTTGGATAACTTGTATGGATAAATGTTTGACGTTGCATTTCGATGTCACATTGATTGATCTCTATAAATGTATTATATGTTTGGTGATGGATAATGCAACTTCTCTTAGCTTAACACCCTTTCATGAGACGTACGAGCTCAGGAGTTATATGTTTGTAGAAATTTTTTGTGTGATTGTGGAATGAAAATGTGGCATTCAAAGTGAAATGTGTGCTATGATAGGTAAACATTACCTTAAGCCTCGCACCTTGGAAATGACAAAAACAGGGTAGAAGCAATAGGGCAATATGGGTCGCAACCATTAGGAGATGTCATCACCTTTCTAGATACCCTCTATTATACGAGTTGTTATGTATGCTTTGGGATCATTCTAAAGGTCAGGAACGAGGGTGATGACATATTCGATACTATCAAGGAAGTGGTAGGCGAATCTTGTCTTGGTTTAGGCGCCCAATATCTAGACTCTAGGTCATCCATCTAGTGATGTACTATATGAAAGGTAGTCCCTAACCTTATTATTATAGAATCCATTTTCGAATAAGTGCATTAGGACTTAGTTGTAAACCTATTATGCTATCAAATTTAACCAATGTAATAATTTCGGCTATTATAATAAGTTTATTTGAAAAATATTGTTAAAGAAAGCAACTAGAAATAATACCAATGGATTTCACATAGAAATGTTTTGGTTATCATAAGGTAAAAACCCGTTTCATGTTTATGTGCGATGTGGTCTTATGAGTTTTCCTTTTTGTTTTCAAAATCCATATTTTGAGTTCTCACATTAGTCCCATGACTAACCCGAAGTTTATTTCTTTTTCTTTTAACTCTGAGTGCCATATTTTTCGAGCAGCCTAGTAGTCAGGTTTAGTTAGAAGAACTCTAGAAGAGCTCGGAGCATGGAGTTAGAATTTTTTTTAAAGATCATTATCCATTTCCTCCACACTCATGTACTATTGCATTTGACATTTGTAAGAACGGATATTTATAATTGTCCATATTAATGTTAATTTAAACTCTGATAAATGCAATTTAAATTTTTTCGATGTAAAGATTATATGTTGGAATAATATATGTTATTCCATTCTTGTAAGATTCTGTCCTATCTTCTTTTCTTTTTACCCTTAAGGAACTAGGTTTCCGGCTGTCGGATTTGTGGCATGTAAATACCGAGGATATACTAGTGTCGATTTTCGAAGGCTGAATAAATGGGTCTTCACATCACATGTTTCTCCTAGATATTTCTGGAGCTATATTTTGGTCCAGACTTTGATAATTGGTTACTTAACTATCAAAGAAACAAACAAGCAACAATTCAGAGATTTAATTAAACAAAGCAATCACTAAGCTTCAAACTAAATCTTTCATTTACTAAAACTCTTTTCAAAAGTGTTTATCAAAAACATTCATATACTTATCTCCCTAACATAAGTATATTTCACAAAACATCTGTGAAAGATTTCTCATTTCCAAATCATATAAATGGATCAAAAAAATGTTATTTAAATTATAGATAAAGATATCCTTAAACAATATTCCTCCAATGTTAAGTGTGGAACGAATGTACATACCACAAGAAATAAGAAGGTCAGTTAAAGGAAATCCAATCTCGAATTCTTTTATAAAATTTATTCTATCAATCCACTTAGTTATCTCTTTTATTATGAATATCCTTTACTTAAATTCAAAACCCATTTACAAAACTCTTTATAAGTCACCAAGTTAAATTTACAAAACTCTTTTTAAATATGAAAACCATTTATATATCTCTTTGTAAATCTCCAAAATTATTTATAAAACTTCCTTTATAAATATCCAAAATCGTCTATTGAAGTTTCTTATAAATATTCCTTATTTAAAACAAAAATCCTTTACTAAATTCATTTGATGGAGTACATTTGATAAACAAAATGATTATTTAAAACACCTCTACTAAAATCATTGATTAACTTAAAACCATTATTAAAAGCATGATTGACCTTGAAAATCAGAAAGAAGCTTCGTGACCACAACGGTTCTCATTAACTAAGTTTGCTCTCCAAGTTATAGCATGTGTATTTACATAACAAGCAGATATGTATAAGGGATTCAGTCGATAACAATCAATCATATGAGTAAATGTCCAAGTTGCCAAAATGGCAAAAGAGAATTTGTTCTGCTAAACACATGTCTAAGTTAATATAGTGGCAGAATGGATTTGTATTTTTCCTAATAGATATCAACATGATCTACTTGGTGAATTATACCAGAACGGTGATTTATTTTGCTAAATAGATGTCAATATACTTTAATTAGCAGAACAGTGATTTATTCTTCTTAATATATGTCATTGGGTTTCGTATTCAATTGGGGTTAGTTAAGGATAGTCGACAAAGAAATCTCTTGGATTAGAATCTTCCTTTAAAAGAAAGTTGCTTTAGAACAAAACCGATCTTTAGAATTAAAGTGGTTTAAAGTTTCAAACTTTATTTATTTAATAATTAAATAATATTTGAACATCTTACTAAATCATAAATAAACCTTTAATTCAAAATTAAACAATAATTAAATATTAATTAATAATTATACAATAATTATCTTTTAAATAAATAATTAAGTAATGGTTAACCTTTAAATAAATAATTAAACCGTAATTAATCTTTAATTAATTATTAAATAATAATTTTAACTTTTAAATAATAATTAAATATTAATTAATCTAAATTAATCAATTAGTTAATCTTTAATGAAAACTTAATAATAAATTAAACCTTTATTTTAAAATAATTAAATCATAATTAAGTTTTAATTAATCTTTACTTAAATTTAACTTGATTAGAAATAAATTAGTAATTAATACCTTTCTTAAGTAAATAATTTAATTAAATAACAATTAATTCTTAATTGATTAGTAATATACCTTTTTTTTTTGCAAAGCTAGCTGGCTTTAAAGTGGGTCGTGCCACTGTATATAAAATGATCGAACAGGTGCTCTGCACATGCACAGAAGCAACTAAAAGGGCAAAAAACCCAAAATAAAAAACAGAATAAGACACGGGAGATAGACAAAGATGTCTATACTACTAACACAGCAAAACTGTGTATCCTCGGAAGAGGGAGAACACTCACACTCAACAGCCAAAGATGAACCAGGAACATGAGAGAATCCCGAAAATAGAGCAGCAAGATGCAGATCAGAACCAACAGAATGAAGAGAGTAAATAAATTTCCTATCCCAAGTGACATCGTAAAACTTACTTTTACTCTCCTCACCAATCTCACAAACCCTCGTACGGCACAAACCATCTCCCTCAATATGATAGATAAGACACCGACTCTCACCCTCATTCTCACTAATAAAAGCATAAAAGATGTCCTTCTCAGGGGAATATCTCATATCAGAAGGAGCATGAACCCAAGCACGTTCAACAGAATTCCAGGAAATAATATCAGACGTGGGAGGGGACTCCTCCAAGGCCGTGGGGGAAGAGACAAAAGCTTGGGCAATCTCTGGCGTAGGAGAGGAAGGAGCTACACAATCCAAATCAACAACAGAGGGTTCAACATTGGGAGCAGAAGAAACAGGAGGCACCAATGCAACAACGGCAGGGACAGCCGGAGTGACCTTCGGGACCCAAATTTGAGGAGGGGGACGAGGAAGAGGCGACCGAACAACTAGAGGAACAACCAATGAAGAACAAGAATCAGCTAGGTGGCCAAATGACTGAAAAGATGAATAAATCTCAGGTTTCCAACTATAGCAAACTCTGACCTCAGCAACATGGCTCTCGTCTAATCTGACCAATAAAACACTAGGCAGCGGCTTGTCAGGAGTAATCTCAATTAAAGCTTTGGCATAGACTAGCTTCTTCCTGGCAACAGTATTTGCATCATAACAAATTACCTTGCCCACAAGACCAGCTAGCCAGTCAATACCAATTAGAGGCTGGAGAACAGAAGGAATATGAGAAAAGTGAGCCCATACAGGAATAGAAAGCACTTGCTCCTTCACACGATCCACAGAAGGACTCCATGTAGTTATAATAAATGGCTTCCCATCAATAAGAATAGGGTCAGCCTCCAGAATTCGCTGTCTTTCATCACTTTGCGAAAATTTAAAAAAGAACATTTTGTTATCAAAGTGGACACTCAGACCACCTCTATGCTTCCACACAGAGCAGCACCTCGCTTTAACAAGATGGAAAGGAGGAGTGGAGTCAAGAAAAAAACCAACCAAGTGGTCTTTCCAAAATTCCACACCAGCATCTAAAACAACCGAAGGCGGGATCATCACACCCTCAGACTCCACATTTTCAAAGAGGCGAGGAGTATACTTACCAGCATTATTAGGAAGCTTGGAAAACAAAGAAGTCCACTTCTGGACAAGCCGAGATGGAGGAGCATTGGAAACTGTAGAATATAGTTTGTTGGTTGAAACATTTCCACAAACACCTGGAGTGCTATCAACCATTACCCCATCAGTAGCAGTGGAAAGACCCCTAGCCTCAGACAGTCCAACACGTTGAGCAGCAACCTCAACATTACCTTCATCACTCAAACCCACAACAGACTGGGACCAAGTATTCGTTCCAACAGATGCCAAGAGGGGCGATAAAGAGTGCTTACCGACTTTCAATGGTAGGACAGGGGAAACCGTGGCAGCTCTGTTGAGATTCGATAACAGACACTCCAATGGGTTACCACTACTCAAAGGGACAATAGGCTCGGCAACCACACTCATAGCTTGAACACGCTCCAATGATTCAGTCGACACACGACCCAAGCAAGAAGTTGCATTGAAAGTAACGCCCGTGCGAGTGAATGTTTGCTCCAGATCAGGCGAGGTGGGAGGCTTCGGCATGAGAAAGATGAGGCGGAGGAGGAAATCGTAGAGAGAGGGTCGAGACGAAAGATCAGAAGAGTGAGAAATGGAGATAGGCGATTTTAGAGATCCACAATTTCAGGAGGCACGCCATTTTCAAAGATCATCTGTTTGAAACTAAGTGATATACCTTTTAATAATTAACACGTTATAATTTACTTACTTAAAAATAATTAAGTGCTAGTTACCCTAACTTAATTACCGATTAAGTACTAATTACCTTATTTAATTGTTAAGTAAATGAATAAATAAATAACTTTTATTTTTAAATACTTAAAATATGTTTGAAACCAGTTTTTAAAAGGATACTTAAGTTAAAACATTTTAAATTCAAAAAGAGTTCTTATTTCATGAACTGCATTTATAGCGACTATCACTATACGATCCAAAATTTTCAAAACTTGTTTAATATATCAAAAGGCTTTAAAATACTTTGCTTTCGTATACTAACTGCTTTGATAACTTAAAATAAGATTTGAAACGAAAGTAAGGTTTTGGGAACTAAATCAAAGTTTTTAAAAACTTGCGAATTTTCAAAAATAATTCTTAACTAAAACTAATTTTCAAAACAAAGGATTCCCATGTCGCCATCTTGCAAATTCTAATGTTAACTTTTATAAATATACAACATCATAAGCAAGTGTACCAACATATATCATTGACATAATCAACATACACAGCAAAGGCATTAACTTGCTATTAATTAACTAACTTTCATTTTAAGTTTACTACACCACATCCAAGCATATGCATATGCGTACATAAGCAAAATAACTACAACATTGTCTAAACCAAACATCCAACATACTTAACTACAAAATAATAATATTTATTACCAAAGAAAATATCAAATTTAAAATTTAAAACTTTTAATAGAAATTAAGCCTTTTCTCACTATTAGGCCTCCAATTTATCCAAAGCGACAAAAGATGCTCCGGACTAACAACGACACTATGACACTCCTTCTCTTAGTTTCTTTTCCAAATGGCTCAGCCTCAGATATGGTGCACATAGTCCAAGGGTGGTGGAGCTCAGCCTTGAAAGGTGGAGGGACTTCGGATCATCATCAAATTCATAAAAAAAACGAACCCAAAAATGGATCATTTTCCAACTGATTTTGGATAAGTTACTCACGTAAGTTGGAAAAACTATCAAAGGTAAAGTTCTTGGAATTTTTTTTTCAATTTAAAAGAAAGAAGCGCTCAATTTGGATTGGTTATGAGGGAGATATGGCAAAGAAGAAGAGGCATTTTCGGACTTGAAAATCTGGATTCGAATATGATTCTGAAAGAAATGAAATTCGGGCATGGGTAGGCTAAAAATTTAAAGAAATGGTACATACAAAAGTTGCAGCCACTGGAATTTTTTATAGTTTGAAAAAAACAAAATCACCATTTGGATAAGATATGAGAAAGATGTGGTTGAAGGAAGAGAAAGGAAAATTGAAGAAATGAAAGCGGTATTTATAAGGAAGAAACAAAGCAAATTACTTAATGCCCTTGGTCCTTTATCCTCCACCTCCACTACCCACATCACCATGCCACTACAACTTCATGTACCTCAGCACACAAGCTTTTCCCCCTTCCCTTAAAGACCTAACATGCATTAAAGCCTCTTGTGCTAATGTGTGCTAATTCCTTTTCCATATTTAAACATGTTACATTTCACTTTTTACTTTTTCTCTTACATCCCTAAGTATATATAATTATGTATATACTAATATATACATACTAACTTATTTATAATGTATGCACGTATTATACAATAGTGAATATAACAATCCTGAAAACTTTAATTTGACAAAAGGTCAAAAATCTGGAAAACGAATTCCGATCACATTTTCGATTTTGAACTAAATACTTTTGTAAACTAAATTTAAAAAATATTTCGCCATCATTAATTATTATTTAAATGAGTTTAATTTTAATTATAAAATCTATTATTTGAATATTTAAAATTAATTAAATATTCACAAATCAAAGCAGTGAAATTCCAGGTCGTTACACTCTCCCCCAAAAGATTTTCGATCCCAAAATTTTACCACAACCCTAAACCTAGAAACACTACTCATCAGCCAGTATGATGTACATAAATCACCCCTATGAAAAGTTTGACTTCATCACTCACTTGATTACATAGCTTTACTTTCGCACTAGTATTGCTCACTTGATTCCCTAGCACGGACTCCGATCAGGCTTATTAATTAGAAACTTCTTACATAGTCGTATACTATGATAGAAAACTTTGATTCTAGATTAAGAACCTTCACCAAGTGCTTTCCGTCAAAAATTGATTAATAGATCCTTATTTGGAATGAAGTGAAATACCTTAAGTCATATACTCAAATCTTGGAACGAAAATTATGTAAAAAAATGATCTATGTACAACCTATGTACTGATCTAAAGATTCTTATCTACTAATTACTTTTAACCTTCTCCAAAAATATTTATGAAAACATTTCACCAAATTTCAAATTAGGTTCAAACATTTTTAAATGATACAACTTAATTTATAAAACTCTTTCATAAAACCATTTTCATTTATTAACTTTATATAATACTCTCCTACATCCTAAGAGTATATACCAAAACATCTGATTATAAATCTTATTTATCTATTCTATTCAGATGTAGGCCAGAAATAACTTGGGTCTTAAAACTGAGTTGACCAATCCAACCTCTTTACCCTAATTGGTCTGGTAAGCAGCTAAAACGGGTAGGATGCTGGTATCCAAACTCCATCCTAGAGTTTACTTTTTCTTAGACACTTCTAAGGTAAGGACGATTATTAGCTGGCCTAATAACATCAAATTATTTTTCACTTCCTAAACGTTAAAATCGAAAGACACAGTTTAATAAAACCAAGTTTATTAAACCTTACTGTTATATTAATTTTAATTTTAACTTTATTGATTTATCCACTCTTTAATCAAAACACCTTATTATTTTTGAAACTTACGATCCAAATGCATGGTTTTTATTTTAAAAATCTTTTTGAAATGATACTTTATTTTTTAACCCTTAGAAAAATATAAATATAGTCCAAGTAACTCCAAAATGATATCAAGGAACCCGGTACGACCGAATAGTATCATAAATCTCTTTACCGAGAAGGGTAATACTCAAGAGAAGTGTTTACCATCCGAACACATCTCCTACCCATTTTTAATTACTTTCGAGACACTCGAACTAGTTAATTATAAAAAGACTTCTTCTTTCAAATCCCTTTCTGAAATAATACTTTGTATGTATATTTCCAAATAAAGAGTTTTTAACAAAATATCCATCATCCACTTGCTTTGAATTCATTCGGATTTGAACTTACTTCGAGCGTACAATGACAACGAGAATAATTTACTAAGTGCATTATTACATTATCCTAAGCAAACATCTGATTATCACTTAGAAGATTATTCCAATCATCACAAAACAAATTGGGACTCATTCCTTGAACCAAACCAAAGAAAACACATTATTCTATAAAATTTTCTTTTTAAAGTATTAATACTTTATAATATTTTTAAGTGAATTTTGTTACTTTTCCTAAACCTTGAAAACCATTTGAAAACTTTATCAAAGTCACCGGGATTTAAATTCTTTGAAAATCCATCTTATTTTCAAAATATATTTTATAATTCTGATTTATAAAATTAACCTTTTATAAACTCATTTGAAATATTTATTTTTGACAAACATCTTAATTTAAAATCTTATTTTAAACCTAATATATAGTCGAATGCCTTATAATAAAACTGTAAAACTCAATTCACAAGGTGCTCGATTCGATGTTCCCACAAATTCCTACCCAACCCAAACTTTACTAAGGAAAATTTATTATGAACCACTCAACAATAGTTAATGCTCAAACTAGATAAGCATAACTAATCAAACCCTATAGGATAATAATTAAATATTACCAACTCCTAACAACAATACATCAATAATAACTATACTTTATTTTTGAAAATTATTTATTTATATATAAAATATATTCTTGGGTAACATAATTTCATCTACCAATTTAAGACGATACTATGTTCGTTTGCCTAGTTTAAGTGTTTAGAAACTCTTATCGACATTGCGGTGCCCCACATTTCGAACAGAATTCATAAACTACTCAACCAATAAATGAACACAGTATAAAACATTTTTATAGCACTAACAAATACGCACTCAATATATACATTCAAGCTCATTTTAGAGTCTCACTTACCTTAGCTCAAATGAGTCAGCCCCACCAAAGCCTAGGTGTTTGCTCAACCTAAGCTCTGATACAAAGTGTAATGACCTGGGCCATCTGTCCTCTGGTAGTGATTACAACCATCGTGGCCTACACTGGTACCTTGATATTTGCTTTTTCTACCAGCCTCTCTACTGCACCAACCCGGAAGACATGCGGGAGTAAGAGTCTCCTGCTTGCCACCAAATACAAAGCAAGAACCCCCTATCATGCTGCACTATGTGCCAAAGAAAATCCAATCCCAATCTCTTCGTAATAACTTTTGATAGTTTTGGTAAACTTAACTCTGGTTCTTTTGAAAATAATTAGACAATACATAGGAGTGGAGATTACCTCTATCCATTTAAATGGATGGATCTCCCTATCATTTGTCCTAGGAGAACAAAATGAGGTTTATACGCATAGTATAGCATCATCGAAGACGACTGTGCCATATAACTCACGTTTTTCTCCTAAATATTTTTGGAGTTATATTTTGGTCCAGACTTTGATAACCAGTTATTTAACAATCAAAGAAACAAACAAGCAATGATTCAGAGATTTAATTACCTATAACAACCACTAAGCTTTAAACTAAATCTTTTATTTACTAAAAACTCATTTCAAAAGTGTTTATAAAAAACAGCCATATACTTATCTCAATAATATAAGTATATTCACAAAACATCTGTGAAAGATTTATGATTTTCAAATCAAATAAAAGAGTCAAAAACAAAATGTGACTTAAACTATAGATAACGATAACCTTAAATAATATTCCTCTGGTGTTAAATGTGGAACGAATTTCCATACCACCAGAATTAAGAAAGTCGGTTAAAGGAAATCCAATGTCGAAATCTTTTATAAATTTTCTTCTATCAATCCACTTAATAAATCTCTTTTATTTTGAATCTCCTTTTCTTAAATTCCAAATCCATTTACAAAAATCTTTATAAATCACCAAGTTAAATTTACAAAACTCTTGCATAAATATTAAACCCATTTATAAATCTCCAAAATTATTTATAAAACTTCCTTTATAAATATCCAAAATCATTTATAAAATTTTCTTATAAATATTCCTTATTTAAAACCAAACTCCTTTAATAAACTCATGCAGTAAAGTCCCTTTGATAAATAAAACGATTATTTAAAACACCTTTACTAAAATCATTACTTATTTGAAACCATTATTAAAAGAATGATTGACCTTGAAAATCAGAATGAAGCTTTGTGACCAAAATGGTTCTAGTTTAGCTGAGTTCACTTTTCAAGTTATAACATGGGTATTTACATAAAAGCAGATATGTATAAGGGAATCAGCCAAAAACAATCAATTATATAAGTAAATGTCCAAGTTACCAAAATGGCAGATGGGGATTTGTTCTGCCAAACACATGTTTAAGTTAATATAATAGTAGAATGGGTTTGTGTTTTGCATAATAGATGTCAACATAATCTACTTGGTGAATTATAACAGAACGGTGATTTATTCTGCTAAACAGCTATCAATATACTTTAATTAGCAAAACGATGATTTATTTTGCCCAACACATGTCATTGGGTTTCACATTCAATTGGAGTTTGGGTAGTCGACAAAGAAATCTCGTGGATTAAAATCATTCTTTAAAGAAAGTTATTTTAGAACAAAACCGATATTCAGAATTAAAGTGGTTTAAACTTTCAAACTTTATTTGTTTAATAATTTGATTATATTTAAGCTCATTATTAAATCATAATTAAACCTTTAATTAAAATAAAACAATAATTAACTATTGAATTAATAATTAAATAAAAATTATCTTTTAAGTAAATAATTAAATAATAGTTAACCTTTAACTAATTAATTAAACCGTAATTATCATTAATTAATTATCAAATAATAATTTAAAATTTAAAATAATAGTTAAATATTAATTAATATAAATTAATTAATTAATTAATCTTTAATTAAAACTTAATAATAAATTAAAACTTTGTTTAAAATAATTAAATCATAACTAAGTTTAATTAAATCTTTACTTAAATTTAACTTGATTAGAAATAAATTAGTAATTAAACCCTTTCTTAAATAAATAATTTAATTAATCCCAATTAAATAATAATTAATTATTAAATAACTAATTAAATAATAATCTACCTTTTATTAATTAATACATTATAATTTACTTACTTAAAAATAATTAAATGCTAATTACCTTAACTTAATTACTGATTAAGTACCAATACATTATTTAGTTACTTAATTAAATAATCATTAAGTAAATGAATGAAAAAATGATTTTTATTTTTAAACACTTAAAATTTGTTTTCAACACTTTTTAAAAATATACTTAAGTTAAAACATTTTAAATTCAAAAAGAGTTCGTTTTTCACGAACTGCATTTATAGCGACCATCGCTATACGATCCGAAATTTTCAAAACTTGTTTAATATATCAAAAGGCTTTAAAATACATAGCTTTCATATACTACCTACTTTATAACTTAATATAAGATTTGAAACAAAAGTAAGGTTTTGGGAATGAATCAAAGCTTTTAAAACTTGTAACTTTTCAAAAACAATTCTTAAGTAAAACTAGTTTTCAAAACAAAGGATTCCTATGTCGCTATCTTACAAATTGAAGTGTTAACCTTTATTAATATACAACATCATAAGAAAGTGTACAAACATATATCCATGACATAATCAACATACACAACAAAGGCATTAACTTGCAATTAATTAACTAACTTTCATTTTTAAGTATACTACACCATATGCAAGCACATACTTATGCATACATATGCAAAACAACTACAACACTGTCTAAACCAAACATCCAGCAATAAAATAACCAAATATCAATGTTTATTATAAAAGTAAAGATCAAATTTAAAATTCAAAACTTCTAAGAAAAATGCGGGCTTTTTCTAACCGTTAGGCCTCCAACTTATCCAAAGCAACCCGAGACGCTCCCAGCTCCCAACTAATAACAGTAATGACACTCCTTCTCTTTGTTTCCTTGCCAAATTTCCTAGCCCAAGATATGGTGCATATGGTCCAAGGGTGGTGGATCTAGGCCTTGAAGGTGGAGAGGGACTTCGGATCATCATTGAATTCATAAAAATCGAACCCGAAAATGGGTCATTTTCCAACTGATTTTTGGACAGGTTACTCACGTAACTTCGAAAAGTTGTCAAGGATAAAGTTCTTGAAAATTGTTTTATCTACAATTTCAATACAATAATCACTCAATTTGTATCAATTTTCAAGGAGATATGGTCAAAAAAAGAAGAGGTATTTTCGGACTTGAAAATCTGGGTCTTAAAATAAGTCTGAAATAAATGAGATTTGGACGTAGCTAAGCTTAATATTAAAAAAAGTGGTACACATGAAAGTTATAGCCATTGAAATTTTACACGGTTTGAAAAAAATAAAATCTCCATTTGAATAAGATATGAGAATTATATGGTAGAAGGAATAGAAGGAAAAATTAAAGAAATGAAAGGGATATTTATAAGCAAGAAACAAAATAAATTACATTAATACCCTTGGTTCTTTACCCTCTATCTCCTCTTACCACATCACCATGCCATCACACCTTCATGTACCTCAACCCACAAGCTTGACCCCCTTCCCTCAAAGACCTAACTTGCATTAAAGCCTTTTGTACTAATGTGTGCTAATGTCTTTTTCATGTTTAAACATGTTTCATTTCACTTCTTACTTTTTGTCTTACGTCCCTAGACATGTATACTTATGTACATACTAACTCATTTATAGTGTATGCACGTATTATATAATAATGAATACATCAATCCTGACAACTTTTATTTGACAAAATTCAAAAATCCAAATAACGAATTCTAGTCGCATTTTCGATTTTTCTTTGAACGGAATATTTTTTAAAATAAATTTGAAAACTATTTCACCATCATTAATTATTATCCAAAATATTTTTAGTTTAGTTATAAAATCTATTATTTGAATATTTAAAATTAATTACGTATATATCAAAGCAGTGAAATTTCAAGTCGTTGCACTTTGCTTCTTCTTCACTCCTATCTTCCTCCTCAAACATTTTGAAAACTCCATTGTAAATCTGAAATCCAGTAGATTATGGTCATATCTGATAAAATTAGTTGTAATTCGAAGAGAAAACAATAAATAATAAGATTAAAGTGGATGTAGGCTGGAGAATTCACCGAACCGCTATAAAAAATGTGTATTCTTTACTGCTTTTATCTTTATTTTACTAGAAGTGGTCTGACTTTAGGGTGTTTGTGCCATTTTTGTCGCAAACATTTGCTCACGTAATCGAAATGTATTAAAACCTCGAAAATATACCGGAATAAACATGGGATAAAATCTATGAATTTCAAATACTTGAATTTGCAAATCAAATGCATGAATGCCTATTGTAGCCGAACATGAACCTAATGGGAGAATATCCGTGAGTACATTCATCCCACCTTTTCCTTATTTAACTTTCTTTCTCCTATCTTCGACAACTGATTTCGTTTCAACGACACACCTCGCACTAATGTCCCTCGACATAAATTCACGCCTATGTTATAAGTCATTCGACAATCAGATGAGTTTAGCTTCATACTCGACAAATGATTTCAGGTGGCGAACCGTTTTAATTATCGTTCTACTTTTCTACTCATCCATCACTCAAACCTCTACTTTCATTTAACAATACCATGCAACAATGTCATTATGACCTCATAATCACTTTATCAACTCCAAATCGATTAACCATCCAATAATCCAAACCAAACATATGAATGTTCAATATGAATTTTTTTACACGTTTAGTCTAAAATTAAACTATTTTAGACATTCATTAAAACAATATTCTTATCTCTAAAATCCTATTTCAAGTCGATCAACCAAGCCATAACGTACATTGGACATGATTTCTAGCATATTTAATAAACATATAGCATATAGAGAAATAAATCTCAATCACTTAATTCTAATAAATCCAAGCTTTAACTGAATCAACTCTAAAGCTCTTTCATAAAATTTAGAATTTGCATTAATCTTCACCAAAATGTAAACATGATGATTAATTTATAGAGAATCTTTTAACTTGACTTTAGGCATTTATTTTGGAAATTAGGTAAAGAGAAATGAATAAGAGACATCTCTTTAGAAAATATTTGCAATTCTGGCCAAATTACCCTTCCCCTTAGCTCCTCTTTTCTTCTCATTCTACAATCTTATCGGATTTAACAAACTTCATATGTTTTCATATGTGAACGACATTAAGAATGCAATGAAATAGGTCTAGAGTCTTAATTCATGCACATTTTAAAGTTCATATTTTAAAGTCATTAGTTCACTTTATTCGTTTGATTTAATTAAGAGATTTATTTTGTTGATTACTAAGCATTGGAATATTAGTTGTTGTAGGCACTGAAATTCCACGGTTGTTACTTTAGTGATACCTACGATATCATCATAAGGCTCGACAAAATTTTCAAATTCCACCACACCCATCTTGATATAAAAACAAGCAAATCACATTCAATTCGTATTAATAAGTAGAGCGGTTTAAAAGAAATTTGAAAATCTTACGTGGAAAATGAAATGAAGATTCCAAATTATATATTAAAAAATAGACTTAAGTTTTGTGTTTGAAGTGTCAAAGCTTAGATTGAGCATTATAACTTGCGTCTTTCATGAACTCTTCAACTTTCATAGTTCGAAATTGTTATCCCACTAACTTAAGTTACTAAAATGCATTCTGTTAGGGTTATCCCAAGGATTCCTACATAAGTAGATCTGAGAAGAGATAGGAAGTTTAGAAAAACAATAGATGAATAATTTCCTCCAAATAACCTTTATTAATTCCTATAAAAGATTATAAGAGATAGCATTAAAAGTGAGAAAAAAATCTCAATACCAGAACCCTAATACTAAACCATTTTTGCCACACAGTAATACACATGCCTACTTATAATAGCCTTGATAACATATCTTCTTTAATCGGCTAATTAAGGAATTGATTGATTACTTCCATCTCTCAAAATAAATGTTTCCCATGTATTTAATTTCTTGCCTCTTTAACGAAATAAAAGATGCAATTAATAATCTTTAATCACTCTCTAAAATATATAAAAGATGCAATATATTTGAGTCAGAATTCCACCTTGACTCACAATATCTCCAAAACCTATTTTAATTTAGAAGTATTGTAACACTGGAATCTAACAATATTCACATTGATACTATATTTCTATAAATGTCATTCAAGATCCATCTACCACCTCATGCTTCAAACAATATCCAATATAACCGCAGAAAAAATATTCATTGAAAAAACTAGCTAACCTCTAAAACCATATGATTATGCATGTCACCGAGTCGAACATGCATATCATCAGTAAATCGGAACTGCTTATAAAACCATAAAGGTCTCCATGTGGCCTTTGCGGCTTTCCGTTGCTGGCTTTGCCTTAATTGAAATAAATTTTCCTCTCAAACACTATTTCGAGACCTCCCTTCATTCTCCACCAATTTCTAAGCAATTTATGCACAATGTTGCTTCCCTTTTTGCATGCATTATCTCCCTATTATCCTTCCAAACACTTGTGACTCTAGCTTGAGTTAAAATTTACATCTTTTTTCTTCCAATTATTCAACTAAAACAAGGTTCTTATTCATTTCTGGGGCATGCCTAACTCATGTGAGGTTCCCTATCCTTCCATTATACATATTCAACCTAATCGAACCTATACCTTCACCTTGACATCTCCAACATCAATGGACTCTACCTTGCTTTCTTGCTCCTTAAGTCAATGAATGCTACAATTAATTGCATATATGGTAAAATTGCATCCGAGTCAAGCACCCACTCATCTCATTTTCTTTTGTAAACATAGAGGATATCATTGCTATACCAAAAAATTCGTCGTTGCTACCTTTCTCAACTTTGTCTTTGTCTTTGATAAGAATCAAATCATAATGTCTCAATTTTAATTTTACTTAACCCGTCATTAAAGTCCCAAAGATAAGCTTTCCTATTTATGTAAAAAAACTAAAAATAAAGAAGAACTATGATTTATAATTCACCCTTTCTTAGTAAGGGGGTGCATGCATATTTATAAAAAAATTGGGCCCTTGTCGATTGACATGTAGCATTCATAGGAAATGGGACGTCTAAGATTTTTCTAACGTTGCGCGTTGTTGCTTTGACATGTAGCACAATTCTTCTCAATGTCTTTGTTATGACGTGAGTTAACTAAACCAATCAGAGTTTGCCACGTTACAATTTTCTCAAACATGCAATAGCACCTTTCAAATTACAATAACATATCTTTATCGACCTGCGATAGCTTTATTTCTTCAACCAATAATGGATTATTTTAATCAATTTGTGATAGTTTTATAGTCTAACTTGTGATAACTTTACTTCATCAACTTGTAGTATCTCTATAACATCAACTTGTAACAGCTCCACACAATCAACTTGCAGTAGCTTTGCATCATCAACTTGTGATTTCTCCATAGCATAAACTTGTTACATCTCTATACATCAACTTGCAAAAGCTCTACAACATCAACGCGAGATAGCTTTACTTCATCAACTTGATAGCTTTATAACACCAACTTGCGATAGCCTTGCAACATCAACTTGCGATGGTCTTGTAGCATCAACTTGCAGCATTTCTATAACTCGACTTACGATAGCTCTACACCATCAACTTGTGATAGCTCCACAACATTAACTTACAACATCTCTATAACTCTATAAAATCGATAGCATTACTGTAACTAGGCCTGTTAATCGGGGATTTGGTCGAGGAATACTACCAAACCCAAGCCATATTACAATAAACAAAACCTGAACCTAGCCCAAACCCGCAGGGTATTACAAAACCAATATCAGAGCCTTTCGTATTGGGCCTTTTTAAGCCCCCTAGGTAATACTTGTGTACCAAAATCCTAATATTTAGTTAAAATCATACTTTAAACTTGCAATTTTATAAAATTTATATGTAAACAATGTTAACATACAAATTTGATTGTGATGTAATACCATCCAATTTATACACAAACAAATGTTAACAAGGTATACAACAAAAGTAAGCAAAAACATCTATATGCAAAAAACAGAATGGTAAACAAATAATATAAACACTCATATTTTGATACTATGAAAGACAAATTACTGGGTCAAGCCTAAACAGGGTGAGTTTTGATAAACCCGTACTAGATCCTAATAGTGATTAGGTTGGGTCTGGATAGTTAGGCCAAAACCCATACCCATTTTTGCAGGGCAGGTTCAGGTCCGGTGTTAACACACTTTTGAGCCAAAGCAGATTTCAGTTGGACTTATAAAAATTAAAATCTAGATGAAATAGTTGCCAAACTTGGAAACACGATCAAAATGACTAGAGAATTGAATTCCATAAGTTCGAGTGGAAATTTGGCTAAGGAACCAACTCTAAACACCATATAACTCATGTGCTACTCTATTAACTCATGGTCAAGTGACTTTATAATGATTTGGATGAGCAATCCCAAGGACTAACGAGAAGAAAGCAAGAGATGCAGCTATCAAAAAGATCGCTAGAATCAACTCAAAAACCAGTGGAAAAGGACTTAGAACAACTCAAGAAGGAGATGGAAAAGCTAGCGAGTGGATGAAGTTTAATTTTGATGAGTAAAAATAACTCGACACCAAGTTATTTGACTTAGTACTGAGTTATTCCATTGACTCGTGGGTCTTCTTCACTTGTGCAACTTCGAGCCACCTTCTGGACTTCAGCGCAAGCAGGGTTCTGGACCTATATACTTGTTTTCCTATAAATACCAGCCTACCGGTAACCAAAAGGGGATCATCTTCTTCTCTAGTTCTGTAACTTATGGATTTGGAACTCCTTCTTTTTCTTTACTCTTATCCTTTACCTCAAAAATTCTCTATGAACACCATTGTAAATCTCTGATCCACTAGCTTGTGGTCAAATCTGATAGAATTAGCTATAATCCAAAGAGGGGATAATTAACAAAAGAGGTTAAAGTGGATATAAGCCAGAGATTACGCCGAACCACTATAAATTTCTTGTGTGTTCTTGTCTTTCTTCTTACTTTTGCTTTGATTTTGATTGAATTAGTGCTTTCATTTGATACTTGGGTGTTTATGTTATATTAGCGTCAATATTTGGTGTTTTCACTAAGAACGATCTATATTTAAAAGCTTGGGGCTTGAATTTGGTATTTGGAGAAGATGAGAAAACCAAACACCAAATCTAAGGTTGGAGGAAGCCACCCAGTGCCCAGGGGTAGTTATGAGGTGTCTTCAAACTCTCATCAATCCATATATATGGTTGGAGAAGAGATGGTAAGAATGATGAAGGATATGTAGGATGGAGTGAAAGCTAGATAACATAAAATGCTCGAAGGATTTTTCTAAAAGATGAGACAATAAGGAATAGCTTGGACTGCTAGAATTCAGAACCAAGGACAAAAAGCTAGTGTAAGGACATCTAGAGTTAGAGCAAAGAAAACTAGAATAATGCCCCTACATGCAGAAAAACTTGGTACCGACCCAAATCTACTCGAAACCGAGAGAATTATAGTAAAGGAAATAATGGAGTGACTGCTGCGTTGTTAAGAATGGATAATGCAGGGGCTAGAAACACGAACCAGAATGTGAATGAGCAATGACTAAAAGAATACATGTCAGAACTTCTCTATAGGAGTGAAGGATAGAATGAGACTAAAGGAGTAGGTCAAAATTCTAATGTGTACCCAAAAGAGTATGTACCAGAGTATGTGCTGGAGTTCCACCACAAGAGTAGGGTTAGAATGCAGTTGGTGGTCTGAGATTCCTGTTAGATGATAACAATAGGATGGTTGAGATGGTTATAAAAATAGTTAGAGGTGGACCCCCAGATCGAAGTTTGGAGGAGTAAAAAGGAGATATCCAAATGCAAGGAATCCCCTTGATTTCAAGCTTCTCACGCTAGAAATGTACGATGGAAAGTTGGATTTGACGGTTCATTTGATGAGATACATCCGACATATAGCCGTGTTGGGTGCTTCTAAGGAGGTAATAAGGCGGTGCTTCTCATTATACTTAACGAACTTAATGGTGATATGGTTTTGACAGTTGGAGAATATGCCCTAGCATATGGACTGATTGGTGAGTAGGTTCTGAAGACAGCTTAAAGATCATGTCTTGTGACTGAAGGATGTAATGATACCATCATGCATGATACAAAGGCCCATAGAGACCTAGAGAAGCTATTTGACAAGATTCAACATGGCAGTTACAACCATCGATAAACCGGATCCATCTACAATCTCAATGATGGTAGTATCTAGAGTTGCAAGCAATACTGACTTAAAGATTGGTTTGGAAAGAGATCCACCAAAGGTTCTCATGGAATAGTATCATAAAGTTAAATGATATTTTCATTAGGAATACGCCGAAGTCGAGATGTTGAAATTAATGCTGTGGATGGCAGAGGACTGTTGGGAGCAAGGAATGGAAAAGACAAAGGGAAAAGAAGAGCTGATGATGACTTCGAAGACACAAAATAACAAATGAGGGAGTCTAAATTCCCCTCCACTGATCTAATAGAGACCTACAGAGGATATATCTAGACACTAAAGGGCAGATCCCCTCTCGGAAGCTTGATAGAAAGGAACCTATAGATTGGGAGAGAAGATTTAGAAAGTTTTGCATCTTCCATAAGCTAAAGAGACATGAACGGATGTCAGCACCTTTGTGAACTGATAGAGGAAACGGATCGGAGCAATCAGTTATAGCACTACATGAGGAATCAGACTACAATGGTGCGATTGAAGCAACCATTGTCTGTAGTGAATGTATCAAGAAACAACCAGAGATCTAGTCCAAGACTCGAAATCTCACGATGGGGATGGTCGGGAGTCAGGTTTGACTCCATCGCTTTGCTTTTTCTTACTTTGAATAATCGAATAATAATAATCTCAGACCGCTTACATGTACGAGACCCATATTGGTCTATAGGCATGCTCTGAGTTGAATGTCTAGGATGATTATTAAGGACAAAAATAACCTCAAACTCCTTACATGTGTACGGAACCTAGATTGGTCCCTAGGCATGCTCTAAGTCGGATGTCCGGAATGGATAATTATGGTTTCTGATTTGAAATGAAATCGTGATTATTATTTATTGATTTAAGCCTCGTCCAAAGAGACGGCACCAAATTGCAGGGTGCAAGTTCCCTTGCCAAAGAATGAGTGGATGAACTTGTACGATATTTATCGCTTTAAGTCCTATTTGGAGAGACGGTACCGGAGTGTAGGGTGCAAGTCCCCTTATCAGAGTGTGAGAGAATGGGCTTATCCGATATTGATCGCTTTAAGTCTCGTTCGAAGAGACAGGACCGCAGTGCAGGGTGTAAGTTCACTTACAAAGAGTGAGTGGATAAACTTGTACATTATTGATCGCTTTAAGTTCTGTCTATAGAGGGGAGACTGGAGTGAAGGGTGTAAGCTCCTTTTCCAGAGAGCGAGTGGATTGACTTGTATGAAAGTAAGTTCCCTCACCAAAGAATGAGCAAATAGGCTTGTTTGAGTGTTGGGTTCCCTCATCGGAAAGCAAGCGGATTGGGCTCGACAAGAATTTGTAGAGATTGAAACCCTAGATTGGGAAATAAATGATGCAAAGAGTTCAAACCCTAGATTTAAAGATCAATGGTCTGATAATATCAGGCCTAGAGTGGATGCGGACTTGATAAAAGGGTTTGAATGCCTTGCAATCAGTGAAAGGAAGATATGCCATGGGAAAACATATAATGGCTTGGATATGTAGAACGTCACTTTCAAATGATTCACCAGGAACCAATGGACAGTCGGAGAGCTCAACTATCGAAAACTGATTTATGAAACTTGTTTTTGAGCAAAGCACACCTTACATTCGAAAGGCATACTTTAGGCGGCAAGTGTTAATCCGCTTTTGAGCCAAAGCAGATTTCAACTAGACTTAAAAGATCAAAATCAAGACAAAAAGATTCATGAATTTGGAAATATGATCAAAAGGACTAGAGAATTGAACTCCAGAAATTCGAGTGGAAAATTGGATACCCGACCTATTCCTCTCCATCTTTTTGCTTCCCGAACACCATACAGCTCCTGTGCTACTCCAATAACTTATGGTCAACTGATTTTCTAATGATTTGGATGAACAATCCAAAGTCTAACGAGAAGAAATCAAAAGAAGCGGCTATCGAAAGGTCGCTAGAATCACTCAAAGTCGGTGGAAAAGGATTTAGAACAACTCAAGAAGGAGATAGAAAATCCAGCGAGTGGATGAAGTTTAATTTGGACGAGTATAAATAACTCGACGTCGAGTTATTTGACTCGACACCAAGTTATTCCACGAGTCTTCTGTTTCACTTGTGCAACTTTGGGCCGCCTTCTGGACTTCAGTGGAAGCGAGCTTCTGGACTTATACACCTATTTCTCTATAAATACCAGCCTACCTGTAACTAAAGGGGATCTTCTTTTCCAGTTTTCTAACTTTTGGATCTAAAACTTCTTCTTCTTCACTCCTATCCTCTAACTCAAAAAACACTCTAGGAACACCATTGTAAATCTGAGATCCACTAATTATGGTCAGATCTGATAGAACTAGCTATATTCCAGAGAGAGAACGACCAATAATTGAGATTAAACTGGACGTGGGCTGGAGATTACGTCGAACCACTATAAATATTCTTACGTATACTTGTCTTTCTTCTTGCTTTTGCTTTGATTTTAATTGAATTTGTGCTTTCATCTGATACTCGTGTGTTTGTGCCATTTTTGGTATAGACACCGGGCTAAGGCCAAACTTATAGCATTGACATGCCTAATTATAACCATTTGTATTTTTTGTATCAAAGGATTATAAAATATTATTTTTAAATTCATATAGGATCATAAAATGCAATTACTTTGCAAACGTTGGATACTGATATTTTTGGCCCTTGGAATTTCACTGGATTTTTTTATCGCCGAAGAGTTATAATGGTTATAACTTTTAAGGAGAGCTAAATTAAGGTCCGATATTACTTTATTTGGAAAGATAAATGGTTTTCTTTCCACAGAGAGGTCGTGATAGCTTTTCAGACTAACCATTTAAGTAATATGAATGTTTAAAGTTTTAGCTTATTTTAGGTAGATTAGCAGGTAATTGACGAGTGATCGGTAAGGCCTGCTAGTCTAACTCATAATTAGGGTTAATACTAGCCTCTCTTAGCAGAGCCAACTCATTTTCCATCTTCGCAAATCAGATCTATACCACCATTTAAACATTTTCTTAGTCAAAACTCCCTCTAATCACTCCACATTAATCAAATTCATAGATTAAGGGTAGATTAGCAAGAGGACTAGCTAGAGACTTCCAAATCTACATTTTTGAAGAAGAAATTTTAGGGTTTTGTTGTTTATTCCTAGGTTTGCTTCGATTTATGTGCAAATTATCGATTTGTAGGCAAGTGAGTGATTTATCATTTCTAAACCTCCAATGTATGTTCTTATAGGTTTTAACATGTTTTGAAATCATTTTTAAATTCAAAAATATGTTCTTATGTTGCTTTGAAATGAGTTAATTTGATGAGTGATTGTCTAAATAATTGTTAGGCTATATTATAGATGTGTGTTGAGATAAATTACCATGTATTGATGTTTGTATGATTTTAGATGTTTGAATGTATTTTTGCATGAGTGTGGATGATATTTTATATGTTTAATTTTTGTAAATGCTTATCGAAGAAAGTTAAGTGTTACTAAATATGGAATTGGGTTTCAATGGATTGACCTGATGGCGTCTAGGGTTGTGTCCATGGCGTAAGGTTAGAAATGGTAAGGGTAATGATCAATTTGGCATGAAAGATGTGATGCTGGAAATGCTGTAGAAATGGTGCTCTGCATATGATGGTTTGACATGTGGAGGTTGGTTTTATGGAGACTTTGAGCTAGTGAGGAGCTATTTCTTGTCCAAGGATGGTTTGTTGATGGAAGAACAGACATAAAATATTGTTTGGTGTACTTCAGTTCATGAAAAAGAAAGCTCGGGCAGAGAGGGTTGCCGGGCAAGATTTCATGTTTAGGGTTTGAGGTCTAAATAAGATTGGGGGTTCAATTACATTTCTTTAGTCCAGCTAATTATAAAAACAAGTAGAGTTGGATTTCTAGATGACCTCAGGGATCTTAAGGTTTACTTTATGATATTCATGACTTGGCTTGCATGGATGGAGTAACTCTAGAATGACTTGAGGTGGTTTTGGAGTTCTGTTCGAAAATGTAAGACATTTGGTCGAGTATTTCTAGTAGTAAGGATACGTATGAGAGTAGAGTAGTATGATGAGGCACATTCGATAGGGTGGAGCGATATGATGGGACACGAGATTTTCTGAGTTAAGTCGGGTGTTAAAGGGATTGTTGTTACCTTAGGATGTTATGTGTGTTTCATGGGACGAGGGTATGTAAGGAAGCGCACCTGTGTATCCTAGACTATGAGATGGTATGAATTCCCCTGAGAGAGCGATACCTATGAGATAGGTATGTAATCAAACACTAATCTGATTATGGCATGAGATGATGCCAGTCTAAGAGGTCATTGTGCAAGTTATCATGTAGCCAAGAGACCTTAGTGATGATCGTGGTGAAGTGAGACTTCAGTGATGACTGCTGTGAAGTGAGACTTAGTGGAGTAGTAGTGAAGCGAGGCTTCGGTGATGATAGTGGCGAAGTGAGACTTTGGTGATGATAGTTGCGAAGTGAGGCTTCGGTGATGATAGTTGCGAAGTGAGGCTTCGGTGATGAAGTGGTGAAGTGAGCTTTCCGTGACGATAATGTTGAAGTGAGACTTCAGTGATGATCATGGTGAAGTGAAACTTCGGTGATGATTTTAGTGAAGCAAGGCTTCGATGCTAATTGTGGTAACACAAGACCTTGAGGATGGTTATGATGATGTATGGAGAGGTAAGATCTTGGTAATAGACATGGCGATACGAGACCTTATGGACGGTTGTCGTTTGCATGTTTACTTTATGTTTATTATGATTAATGTGATTGGCATGACTGCTATTTGATGGACAATTGTCTTATGATGTAGGTATTCCTAAAATAGGTACCCAAAAAGCCATATTATACTTAGCGCCAGATATCCATATGTTGATAGCATAGCATATACACATTGTATTGTGCTAACTTATTAGATGAAAAGACATGTAAGGTATGGTTTAAAACCCTAGGTCCTTATAATCATATGTGTACTATAGTATTTAGAGATTATTTATCGCTTGCACCAGACTATTGTCTAACCCCAAGTTTTATCCTTTGCTTCTAATTATCTCAGGTATCGTTCAATTAGTATTACTATATACTAGGTCTGAGATTGCACATGGAGTTGTTTGGTGGATGAGCGGGAGGTTTTGCTTTCATATATCTACATTTGAAGCTTACCATTGCTTAAATTCCGTTATGTAGTACTATTAAGCTATATCGGTACATAGTATTATTAAAGATAGTACAATCGAGTTTATTTTGGGGAGTTAAGATGTATAAAATCTATTAGTTCTATTTTGTACAATCTTGAGAACCTGATGCACTTTGGTGTTCATATCTATAGTCCATTTTATTATATTACTATCTCTCTTATTTATATCGATGTTGTTATTATGTTTTGTAACACCTCGAAAATTGTAACAACAAACTAAAATATTAAAAATGATAAGATTATAATTTTATAAAAGGACAAAAAGTGAATTTTGACAAATGAAGGAATTTATAAAATCCAGTTTATCCATTGCATCGGTTAGATTTTTCTAATGCAAATTCATATAAAAAAACATTTGAAATGGATACCGTATGAAGAAAAGATGGATTGTTTACCATAATGCACATATCAGGTTTTAAAACTATTTGAAACTAAGTTTAAGAATTAATTACAAAAAGAAATCAAAATTTATTTATTGATTAATTAATTGAATATGTATGAATTGCTTCAAAAACGAGTATAACTTTGCTAATGTGCATTAAAAGAAGAGGAAGATATTTACACGCATAGAGGAAAACAATAATTACCTGTTAATGAAATTTATTGCTATAATTAATGAAAATATATGTTACATATATTAGGAAGGGGATGTTACAATATATTTAAAAAGAAAAGAATGCATCAAATGAAAAGTGAAGATAATAATATATGCATGGATGTAAAGAGTTATTTTAAAGGAAAGTAAGATACATTGTATCTTTATTAGTAAAAAAATAAAGGGTAAAATCGGTTTGAACTTGGAAATATTAATACCAATCAACTAATAATTTATTGCAAAATTAATTCTTAAAGAATAGAGCTTCAAGTTAATGTAAATAAATACACATACATGCCTACATATATACACAGATGCAAACACACACACACACACACATGTGTGTGTGTGTGTCTACACAAAAGTGTACATTTGGATATAAATACATGATTTTCTACAATAGTCAAAATTAATAAATATGTTAAATATTAATAAATGATATTAATTGATTTGAATTACAATAAATGGTAATTAATGACATTCAATAGGGGAATATAAACGTTACCATCTTTAAGAAAAAAAGGAAATGAATTTTTCGTATATGTATAGATAAGTAATGTGTGAATAAGCATGTAATTTTTCTAGACTTAGAGTTTCACCTTTAAATAGAAGCATAAACCTCCATCCTTCTCACTCAAAAACCCTAGCCTGCACCTCTAGAATGTTCTTCTTCATCTCCTGCCACAAACAAAATTCTGATTCAAAAAATATCAAACAAAAAGAGAGTTAAAGAAAAGAGGACATAAGGATCAAAGATTAGGAACATAGAGGGGAGAATTTCAAATATAAATAAGAAGGAAAGTTATATATGTGAGTATGTTTATCTACAAAAGCATATGACGAGGATAAGCGATTGATTTTTAATTATATGCCTTCTTAATAATATTAATAAAAAATTTATTCTTAAATCCATGAATCTATTTTGAAATCACTTGTAAATGAGATATAACCAAATGAAATCAGCTTTAATCTTGTGTATCTAATTTTATATAACATGTTTGAATTGAATTTGATAAATAATAATTAACGTGATTCAAAGCTACCCTCAAATCACATGGATCTAGTTTATATAATGAACTGGGTACGAGATATGGATAAATGAACACATTTGTAGAAGTTTATTTTTATTTTATTAGATTTATTGTAAAATATACGTGATAATCAATTAACCCATTGAAATACATATAGAAAATTGGATGGAAAGCTATATACAAGCATTGGAGAAATCACTTAGAATCATATCAAAAATACTACAAAAATATACCCTAAATTTGAGACTAAAAACTTGAAGAAAATCGATAAAATAAAAATAATCCAAGCTAATTAAAAATCTAGAAATAGTGAACCGAACATTTGAAAATGCCAATCAGTTGCATTTTTAGATGTCGAATGCAATTTTCCAACATGTCTATTTTCAAAACTTTACAATCCAAAAGCGACCAAATAATTTAGTTTGATTCATATCTCTAAATTGTTTTTCAGACGCCTTGTGAATAAATTCAAACATCTAAACACCTAATGCATATTTTTTTTAAATAGATAGTCTGACATCTGAAATATATATTCGGACATCTAAAATACTCCAGTCAACCTAGGTTGAACCTGGACTGGTATAGGTCAAATAGGAAGGATCGAGGGAAACATGTTCCCACTTCCTTGTTCATGCAGCAAGCTGGAAATGTGATCGCCTTGCTGAGGTCCTAGGCTCACACTTCATGGAGTTGGTGGATGTGGCGTTTAGGGTGGCGAGAAATTAAATCATAATTAGAAACTCCTATCAATCATAGCCTAGTCTTAACCATCAATAGGTGGGAGCTTTAAAGAGGAATGGTGGAGAAATATATCATTGTATCTATAGGGAGTTGGAATCATTAATCTACTCCAGAATGCTACTAGTGTAATAATAGAGAGTATAGGATATGTATACTAGCGAAAGAGGCTAGATTATGATTGTTAACCCTAAAGGAATAGAATTGGAAACATTAATCAAAATAATTACACTTAAGAATGTTAACCTAAAGGAATATAACTGAGAATGCTAACCCAAAAAGGAAAATTCAAGATTGTTAACCTCTGTGTGTGTCACACACACTTAGCGTAGTAAGCTATGTTTAAATCATAGTAGACCAAAAAAATAAATGTGAATGTTAAAGTAATAGATAACGATATAATAGAAATATCCTTCTATGAAATATTCAGTTGATATGTTCCATATGTTAGTGAAAATCTTGATAATAAAAAGGGAATATTGTCACCATATGAGTAGCTAAACAATATAATTTAAATAGTTAGTCACTCATGCACGAAGAACACACATGCTAAAGAACATCTTTAGTTGTAGGCTATAATTAAATTTTAACTACTTTCCACATCATAACTAGTGATATAATTCACTCACCATAATATGTTTGACCCTTCCATTTCTCCCTCTTCATCTCTATTATAGGAGTACGGTCCAGTGGGTGATTGGAGTAGAGTCTGATATGTGGAGGAAAATTCAAAGTGCCCTAGAGTTACAACTATTCATTATTGCTCTTCATGTATTTCATCTCTTGCATCGTTCCTATTATCAGACTTTATGTATTATTGTTTAGGGACATTGTATTATTGGCTACATTTGTTTTGAGACTGCTATATGGTTTGGTTTCATTCCGTTTTATATTTTATACCTTCCACTATGAGGAGTTAAAGTATACAATATCTTAAATGTATGTCTCTCTCTATGCCATGTAATGTATTAAAACCCCAATAAATTGTACTTCTTAGCACGATGGGAGTTCAAATACCACTCTACACCTTGGAATAGTGTTCTCGAGATGTGGATTATTACATATTTTATCCTATGCACGATGGGATATATGATAGGTTATGTGATTATATTAGCTATTTCACTCTTGACAATCATCCCACATCGGCCAGATACCGTCATAGTGCATTCTAAAGGGTATTTGGGTGTTGGGGGTGTAGGTCTGTAACAATTCCTTTCTTACACCTAAAGAGACACTTAATACATCAACAGTATTCGTGTGTCGATCATCTAAGTGTTTGAAAGTCAGGTTATTAGCAGAAAGAAAGAAGATAAAGAAACTAGAACAATCATAGAATATCACATTACAACGTAATAACATATATATTAATAAAGATAATACTTTACAAAGTCATTTCCAAAATGATACATCAGAATTATACTAATACGAATTCTGCCCTACGATAGTTATAAATGGCTGTCCATACCTAACTGATACAATATACATATTGTACAGCGGAAAAAAATAGTAACTGGCTATCGATGAAGCTCCTGCTCCAAGCTCCTCCAAAATGCATTCGTGGAAACCTAAACTGCTTGGCTGTCTATTCAAATTTGAGCACCCAAGAGTTTTAGGAAAAGAAACTATGGGTGAAACATGGTTTTGATGTGAGTAAACTCAAAACAACTGTATTATTACTTTAAAAACTCTTTTAAAATCAAGGGTATCTCGTAAGACCACGAACGGGTTTTTATCTTAGGTTAACCAAAATGTTTTTATATGAAATTCAGTGATATTATAATGATGTCTAAGGGTTCCAAGTAAATATATAAAATAGCTGAAATGCTTGCATCTCACATTCCAACATAGTGGGGCACAATCAACATCATAATGGCTTATACTAAAAATTGGATTCCATACCATGGCAAGGTAAGGGACTACCTTCCAATGATACACCCCTATAAAATGTACCTGGGGTCTAACAAGAACTTCTTGTACCCCTACTCCATAGGACCGGTCTGCCCCTTTAACATGACAAGCTGGATTACCTCACCCCCTTTTGACACCAAGGCCTTCTACTACCGTGGTGCTTGCGCACAAACTAACTCTAGAAGGGACAATCTAGAATGGGATGACGACTTCTAATGGTAGCTAACCACATGACTCTGCTGCATGCCCAATTTTTTCCATTTCTCTGAGTTGTAAGGCTTGTGAGGCCACGTCTTTACCTTAGTAATAGCAAACTCACTTGGAATGCTAACACTGCCCTCCAGGCATCAGTGCAATGCTAGCATTCATCCATATAAGTTCATTCTGGGACTGAACGAAACCAAAGACAATACTTCTAATATGTCCATTACGGGGAATCCCTCCTAAGGTTAATAGAAAATAGCTCTTGCACTTCAAAATTCCATCTTTGATTCCATATCCTTTAAGATGCTTTCAGTTCGAAACGCTTGAGTTAGATTGAAGTGGTTTTCAAACAACATATCTGATCCCTGTCTCTTTGAAACAACTTTCGATCATTCCGGTAAACTCAACTTCGGTTCTTTAGAAAATAAGCAGATAAACAAATAAGTGCGGATTTCACCTCCTAACCATTGAATGAATGGATTTTCCTTATCATTTGTCCTAGAAGAACTAAAAAAGATTTATACGCGTAATACAGCATCATTGGGGATGACTGTGCCACATAACTCACGTGTTTTTCCTAGATACCAAAGTTACTGCTTGGTCCAGATTTGATAGTCGGTGATTTAACTATCGAATAAACAATCATCAGAAAATTGATTAAATTCCATATGGGATCCACTAAGCCTTCATTAATTAATCTTTCATTAATTAAAAACTTTGCAAAACTAGATCAAAAGGTCTTTTCAAAAAAATTATTCCCAAACCCTTTATATCTGATCCCTTTATACTTAGAAAATATTTATACTTATCGTAACGGTATAAGTATTTACAAAAATATTTTGGGAAACTTCCTCTTCTCAATTGCATGTTAAATGGCCAAACAATTTCCCTTTCAAAAGATTACTTCCTATAAAATCAATTCACTTATCTTTTATAAGAAGTTTCCTTTTTTTCTAAAAGCCACTTCATATTTCAAATAACTTATAAATTCCAAAACAAATTTATAACTTCTTTTACAAATCTCCAAGCTAATTTATAAAACCTCTTTACAAATCCCTAAAATGATTTATAAATATTTTTCCTATTTTTAAAACTTTTTGAAAAAAATTCTTCCTTTCATTCCTTTACAAATTATCATTTGTAAATCACTTTAAATAAACCCTCTTATTTTGTAAAACTCTTTTGAAAACTTGAAATAACTTTAACTGCAAAACTTGATCTTTGGACTTAAAACTTGGAAATAGGCTCGGCCACGACATGTATAGGTGAGGTGAGGACTTGTTTAGGAGAGGTGGAGAGACTTTGAATAATGTTGAATTCACAAAAATGGACCCAAAATTTAGTCATCTTCTCTTGAATTTTTGGCTATGTTACTCTCAGAATTTGGAGAAGTTATTAAAGAGAAAGATCTTGTCAATTCTCTTCTCTACCATTTAAAAAATATAATTACTCAATTTGGATTTCTTTGGAAGAGACATGGTCAAAAGAAGAAGTATTTTCGGACTTGAAATTACGGGTTCGAAAACACTTTGCAAAGAAATGATATTTTGACATGGCTAAGCTCAAAATTTGAAGAAGCATACAAGTGAAAGTAGTATCCACTAGAATTTATTACGGTTATAAAAAAATTAATTTCTTCATTAGGATAAGAGATGAGGAAGATATGATAAAACAAAAGGAGGAAAATTTTGAAGAAGTGAAGGGCTATTTATAAGTAAGAGAAAAAAAATTACCTAAATGCCTTTGTCCTTTACCCTCTACTACCCTCTTGCCACCTCACCTAGCCCCATCCACCTCATGTACTCATGCCTACACCCTTGTTACCTCTTCTTATTTCCATGCAAATATGTTTAAACAAGTTTAAGTACTCTTTGTGCTTAATGTTTCTAAGGATGTGACATTTTTATTTTTATTTTAAACTTTATATACTTAGATATGAATACATATATACATACACTAATACACACACATATATATACTAACTTATTTACAAATGTGTATACTTATGCTAAAGAGTTCACAACGTTGCTGATAACATTTAGCCGATAAAAAGTCAAAAATTCGGAAAACATATTCTGGTCACATTTTCGATCTTTCGACGAACTAAATATTTTGTAAAAAAATTTGAAAAGTTATTTCACCATTATTATTCATTATTTAAAATATTTTTATTTCCATTATAAAATCAACTATTTGAATATTTAAAATTAATTAAATATTCACAAATTAAAGTATTGAAATTCTAGGACGTTTCACTCTCCTCTCCTTAAGAATTTCATCCCCGAAATTATACCTCAACCTATTCTAGAAAACACTCAACGCTATACACCAATTCGTATGATGTACATAGATCATTCGTATCCAAAATCTCATTTAAGCTCTAATCGAATACATAACTTTACTTCTGAATTAGTATCACTTACTTAATTCTCTAGTGCGGTCCTCGATCAAGCTCCTTAATTAGGAACCTTTGTTTTCCATACATAGTCATGTACTATGATAGAAAACATTGGTCCCATACTGAAAATCCTCATCAAGTGTTCACCGTCAAAAATCGATTAGTAGATCCTTATTTGGGACAATGTGAAACACCTCAAAGCCATGTACTCATATCTTAGATCAAATTTTATGAGAAGGAGAAATGATCTACGTCCAACCTATGCACTTATTCAATTAGTTCTCACTAATACCAATCCTATTTCCCCTAAATATATTTATGAAAACACTTCATAAACTAATTTAGGTTCAACTTGTATAATACTCCATTATATCCTCAGAAT
The DNA here is from genome assembly GCA_030765085.1 of Allium cepa. Lineage (NCBI taxonomy): Eukaryota > Viridiplantae > Streptophyta > Magnoliopsida > Asparagales > Amaryllidaceae > Allium > Allium cepa. The sequence goes on from CM060928.1 coordinate 624,012,448, forward strand.
ATATAATCCTATCTGATTCAACTATTCTATTTTGTATTTGTTTCCCTAAGAAAATTCAAGATTCAAATACCCAGGTGTTAGTTTAAAAACCTTTTGAAATGGAACTCTATATTTTAATCATAGAAAATATATACATATAGCCTGAATAACTCTAAAATGATACTAAGAAACTGGATACCACCAACTAGTATAGTACATTCTCTTACCAAGGTGGGTAATGCTCAAGAGAAGTGCTTACCATCCGAACACATCATTTTCACAATTTTGTGTTATTTTCGAGCCACTCGAAATAGTTAACTTAAAAATATTGCTTTTATTTCAAAATCTTGTTTTGGAAACAATACTTTACATTTTCTAACAAAACATTTATCACCCACTTGCTTTGGGTTCGTTCGGGTTTGAATTTGTTTCAATTGTACATTAATAAAGAGAATAGTTTGCTAAGTGCACTATAATGTTCACCTAGGAAAACATCCGATCATCACTTAGAAGATTATTCTGATTATCACAAAACAAGTCTAGACTCGTTCCCCCTAACCAATCCAAAGAAAATACTCCTTACTTAACATCTTCACTCCCAAAAATTTAATTCTTGAACCATAATTTCTTTCAAATAACACTATTGTTACTTTTCAAAACCTTGAAAATCCTTTTTAAAAGCCTCGGAAATTCCTCAAGTTTCCCAATTAATTTCTTTTTAATCAAAGACACATCTTAAAAATTCATTTTATAAGATCAACTTTCATAAAACCATTTTTCAAATATTTATTTCAAAATATTCTAACTCTTTTTTTATAAACATCTTTCTTTAAATTAATTTTTACCCTAACATTAATATTGAATGCCTTATAATCAAATTGTGAAACTTAGTTCACAGGTTGTTCGTTTCAATGTTTTTCCCAATTTCTATCTACCCAACACATAACTTAAAAAGGGAAGCTACCTATACATACTAATAATAGTCAATGCTCAAATTGGATGAGCGTGACTAAACAAACCCTAAATGACAATAATAAAATAGTATTATCTCCTAACAACCTACACTTCAAATAACTATACATTACTATACTATTTCGAAAATCATTCTTTATATAAAATATATCTTGGGTATCATTTACCGAATTTCAAAAGAATACTATGTCAGTTGGCCTTGTTTAAATATTTATGAATCCACATCAACAACGTTGATCAAGCACGTCGACCAGAAATCATAAGCCACTCAACATATCAAACAACATGGTATAAAACATTTTTATATCACTAACAAATATGCACTCACATATAATATACACTCAAACTCGTAACAAGACAATCCATTACCTTATCTCTTAATGAGTATCCCCACCAAAGCCAAGGTTCATGCTTAACCTTGCGTTCTAATGCCAATTGTAATGATATGTCTTTCTTGCACCTAAAGACGACACTTAATAAATCCACCATATTTATGTGCAATTATATAAGTGTTTGAAAGACAGGTCATTAGGAGAAAGAAAGAAGATATAAGATAAGAAGAAACAAGAACAATCACAAAATCTCACAATGCATGGGAATAACACACACACACACACACACACACACACACATATATATATATATGTATATTAATTAAGATAATACTTTACAAAGTCATTTCTAAAAAGATACATTTCATACTAATATGGATTCTACCCTAGGATAGGTATAACAGCCCGTCCCTACCTAACTGATACAATATACATATAGTACAGCGGAAACAAATTCGTAACTAACTATCAATGAAGCCTTATGCTCCAAGCTACTCTAAAATGCATCCATGGAAACCTGAACTACTTAGTTGCCCATACAAATTTAAGCACCCAAGAGTTTTAGGAAAAGAAAAGAAAACTCCAAATCAGACATGGGTCTGGTGTGAGGAAACTCAAAACATCTAGATTATTACTTTAAAAACTCTTTTAAAATTAAGGGTATCTCGTAAGACCACACCGCATATAAAAACGGGCGGGATTTTACCTTACATTAACCAAAACACTTCTATATAAAATCTAGTGATATTATAATAATGTCTAAGGGTTCAAAGTACATATAGAATAGCTGAAATGCTTGCATCTCACATTCCAGTTTAGTTTGGCACATTCAAATTCATAAGGCTCGTATTGAATATTGGATTCCATACTATAGCAAGGTGAGGGACTATCTTCCTATGATACACCCACAAAAAATGTACCAGGGGTCTGACAAGAACTTCGTGTACCCCTACTACACGGAATTGGCATACCCCTTTAACATGACAAGCCAGATTACCTCACTCCTTTTTGACATCGAGGCCTTTTACTACCCCGGTGCTTATGCGCAAACCAACTCTAAAAGGTACAATCAAGAATGGGATGATGGTTCCTAATAGTAACTAACCACATGGCTCTGCTTCATGCCTTGTTTTTGCCTTTCTCTACGTTGTGAGGCTTGTGATGCCACATCTTTTCCTTTTTAATAGCAAACTCAAAAACTAACACTGCCCTCCAGGCATCAATGCAATGCTAGCATTCATCAATAAAGTTCATTCTGGGACTGAATGAAACGGAACGCACTACTTTCATTACATTCATTATAGGGAATCCCACACTAGGGTAAAAGGAAATAGCTCTTGCACTTTAAAACTCCATCTTTGATTCCAAATTCTTCAAGATGCTTTTAGTTCAAAATGATTGAATTGGATCAAAGTGGTTTTTGGATAACATATCCGATTCCGGTCTCTTCGAGCAACTTTCAATCATTTCGGTATACTCAACCCCAATTCTTTAGGAAATAAACAGACAAACAATTAAGTGTGGAGTTCACCTCTTAACCATTGAATGAAAGGATTTTTTTTATCATTTGTCCTAAAAGAACGAAATGAGATTTATACGCACAGTATAACATCATTGGGGATAACTGTGTCATATAACTCACGTGTTTGTCCTTGATATTTTCAAAGTTACGTCTTGATCCAAATTTGATAGTTAGTGATTTAAATATCAAATAAACAATCATTCAAACATTGATTAAATTTTATATGGGATCCAACAAGCCTTCATTAATTAATCTTCATTAATTAAAACATTTTACAAAATTTGATCAAAAGGCCATTGCAAAAACACTATTCTCAAAACCCTTATATCTTATTATACTTGGAAAACATTTATACTTATCTTAACGGTACAAGTATTTACCAAAAAACATTTTGGAAAACTTCCTCTTCTCAAATTCCATATTAAATGGCCAAACAATTTCCCCTTCAAAACATTGCTTCGTATAAAATCAATCCACTCATCCATTTTAAAATGTTTCCCTTTTTCTAAAAGTCCACTTCATATTCAAAATGACATATAAATTTCAAAAATAAATTTATAACTTATTTTATAAATCTCCAAGCTAATTTATAAAACTTTTTTACAAATCTCTAAATTGATTTATAAATATTTTTCCTATTTTTAAACTTTTTTAAAAAGATCTTCCTTTCATTCATTTATAAAATATCATTTAGAAAATATCATTTGTAAATCACTTTAAATAAACCCACTTGTTTTGTAAAACCCTTTTGAAACATGAAATAACTTTAGAACTATGCAAAACATGATCTTTCGACTTAAAACTAGGAAATAGGCTCGACCACGGTAGATTATGGCTCAGCCATGACATGGATATGTGAGATGAGGACTTGTTTTGGAGAGGTGTAGGGACTTCGGATAATGTTGAATTCACAAAACTGGACCTAAAATTTAGTTATCTTCTCTTGGATTTTTTGCGATATAACTCTAAGATATTGGAGAAGTTGTTAAAAAGAAAGTTCTAGTAAATTATCTTATCTACCATATGAACGAAAGGAATTACTCAATTTGGATTTTTTTTTTTGGAAGGAGATGTGGTCAAAAGAAGAAGAAGTTTTTTTGGACTTGAAAATATGGGCCCGAAAACACTCTGAAAAGAAATGATATTTTGACATGGATAAGCTCAAAATTTGAAGAAGTGGTATAAATGAAAGTTGTTAAGTGAAATAAATTGAATAATAAAAAGAGAAGTACAAATGAATACATCTATATAAACATAGTAAGTGGCATATTTTTATCAGAAAATAATTAAATTTGTTCAGTTTGAAATTTCAATTTAAAATTTATAATCGGTTAAAATTTGATAGAAATAAAATATTTTTGAAATCTGAATATTTTTATATAAAAAAAATGTAAACCATTTTTTGAGTGAAACGTCATAATTCGTTTCGCCAATGGACTGCCATAGCCTCGTCTATATTATTTTCGACGGTTTAGCAACATTTTTGACGGTTTAGCAGCATTTTCGCAGCAAATATCAAGTTTTGATAGGTATGTCGTGTCTTTGGTATTTGTGTACCATCTTGTTTGTCTCATCGCGTTGATCCCTGTGGTGTATTCATTTGTGCATTTTGACTCCGGTACACTACGAAATCTGCAAAATGATTAGCCGTATTGGTTCTGCATTTGGGCCTTTTGAGCTTTCTGTGTCTTTTCGTTTGTCCATCAGGTAAAGATAATAGCCACTAGCTATTAGTATTCCTGAATTCAGTTCCTGACCTTCTCCATTCCCATTGCATGTAATTTATAACTAGTTCGTTCGTTTTCAGTTCTCTTCCCCTTTCTACTTTGGTTCTTTGCCTTGCTTTTGAGAAAAAAATATAATATAAGTTTATATAATAAGTTTGTTTGTTTCCAGAAAACCTGATCATCCTCTTTTGCATTGAACCTGACCCCGTCCGTCTTCCTCCAACCACGCTTAAACTTTCTTCCACAACCACCACTTCACCAGCCACCTCCAAACCTTACTTCCTTTTAATCCTCTCCACTCAACCTCTCCTTGTCCAGCCCGCTACCAAACCCATCAACCACCCTCTGCATCCACTGTTCCACCTCCATGCCGCACCCAGCTCTGAACTATCTCCTATGCGCCCACTGTCTCTTCCATTGCCGACCCACTCTCCATCATGTGTGCAACCTACTGCACCTAACAGCCGATCCACCTCCATGAACCCATGAACCCAGCATCGCCCTCGATTTTCCTTTTCTACACACATACCCAAACTCGAAGCAGCCCACAGCCTAACAACCAACCTAGAACCTCAGTTAGCAGCCACTTCCCTCCTGTTGACTCGCATCCACCCAGCGATCCGCAACCCCAGCCCGCTTCTACTCCTCGCCAGAACTCAGCCAAATTCCCAGCCGTGCCATTATTTTTCACCCTCCACCCTAACGTTGTTTGCTTACCTTAGCCAAAACCCCTTGCTCCACTCCACTTCGACCACCACGATAGCATCCAGTTCCACAGCAGCCTTCCCTTTCTCTCTTGCTCCCTCGCTTGCTCCCTCACTTAATCTGACCTTATGCTCTGCCAGCCACCTCGTAGTAGCCTGCACCGTCCCTATATCCGAGCAGTTCCAATCAGTATCTCTTCTCCTCCTCTTTTATTAGAAGAAGAAAAAGAAGGAAGGAATATATATACATTATATATATATATATATATTAGATTCTCTAATTCAAGATCGTGCTAATTTGTTCCGCCGTTGTCCGGAGATTTAGCATCAATTTCTAGCTTTGTCGCTTATCCATGTGCGTGTCTATGCCACTTTCTTCATTCTCGTTGTTCTCATAGCCTCGAAAAGTAAGCAATCACTCACGTTTAACATTCTTATGTTCGGTAAATTTGTTTCACAAGAAATGACGATTGAAATATGTTGTTAAATTTGAACTGGTTAGTGAATGTGATATGTTAAAATCGTTTACCTATGATATATAACACCATAACATGTTGTAAATATATTATATTCAAATTGTTAATTATGATCCATGCTTAAAAATGATATGTTATGCTATTTTATATTATATTTCTATTATGATCATACTGGAAGTTCCCTGTTAGTTAGGAAAATCCCTATAGGTTAAAATGATACACACTCGAAGGATCTTATAGATTAGGGAAAATCGTTATGGGTTGAAATGATAAACCTAAGCGATTTTATTAATTTTAAATTTTGGGATTACGGTTGAAATGATATATGTTTGCGCCAAAAATGGTCATAAACACCCAATATCGCGAAAGCACCCGTTTGTCAACACAGATCAGCAACAATTAACACAGAACTCAGATCTAAGAGATAGTAAGTGCAGCAAATCACAAATAACAGTAAACAACACAGGATTTATAGTGGTTCGACGATCGTGCTTACGTCCACTCTGAAGGTGATCACTTTATTGATTCACTTGATGATTTCAGTTGATTACAGCAGGTTACAATGAATTATAGATCTGAAACTTGAATGCAACAGCAGTGATTAGGTGTAGAATTGAATCCGGTAGAGTCTTGGTGCTTCAGAATCCCAATCCCCTTTTCTGAATGACCTGGGGCTCTATTTATAGGTGTAGGAGGCTGATATTTCGCCTAAATTTAGGGAGACCACTTCTGGCATGTGAGGGGGCCCACAGGCCCGGCCTCAGGAAGTTGGGGCCCGTTCCGAGATCGATTCGAACTCCATTCGAATCGATCAAGAAATTATCCAATGAAGCTGAAATTTGGTAAGAACGTTCTTCAACATGTATGCAAGCTCCTGTGAAAATTTCATAGCATTTGAACTTGTAGATCGCGAGATATCATCGATTCGAATTAGCATTTCCTGGACTTTTCGCTCCGTTCGAATCGATCAATTCGAATCGATTGATTCGAATCGATCCAAGCACGCGCTAGTAGGTTGATGTGGCGCGCATTCTTCGAGTCGATCCACATTTTTTGCCGAGTTGATAGAGTCGTCGCTTGAATTTCGCCGCTTTGACTTAATCGATTCAAAGGCTTTACTCATGCATGGATTCAAACTGAGACTCGTTCGTATCGATCATATCTCACTTCAGCTGATCGATACGAAACGACAGCACTGGTTGGATTCGAAGAGAGGTGTCTTCATGGATTCGAAGGTCAGCAACATCTATGGATTTGAAGCAGGGGTAACATGATGGATTCCATCATGTGTTACAGCGATGGATTCGAAGGAAGGTAATAGGATGGATACGAAGCTTGGCGACCTGATGGATTCGAAGGAAGGTTGGGCTTATGGATTCGAAGGACTTCCAAACTTGATGGAGTCGAAGTAGATGGATACGAACCGATGGATGCGAACATGATTTCTGGCCATGGATTCGAACTAGGGTACATCTTACGGATTCGAACAAGGGCTATCTCCTCCATCTTGAATCGATCATATCTTGCGTGTATGAACTCGGATTGACTTGAAACTTGAAACATTGGCTCTCGTGGCTTTGCTTGTCATGTCCTATCAATTGTAGCCTGATCCGGGCTTGGACAAAATTCATCGATATCCATAGCGAAGTGAAGTACAACCAATCTTTGAGACGAACTGTCTTTTGTTTTTGACCGATCTTTTGGTATCACGGCTTTGCCAAAAAGCGAGATAACATTTGCCCCCCAAAACATGCCTTGCGGTAGGAAGGTGTGTTTTGTAATGCCTTGAGTTGGATGTTCATATCCTATCATCAACCTGTAAAGAACTTGATAGTTTCATATGTCCTCAAATGATGATCGTTCGGGATCGTATGCCACTTGAGGTGGCCGTTCGCGGCAAGGGATGGAATAGGACCGTTCGCGGTCGATGCCGTTCGCGGCAAATGGTGATCGTTCGCGATCAAGTGCCGTTCAAGGAGAATGGTGACTGTTCGAGGTCGGATTTCATAATAAATGAATCATGACCGTTCGCGGTCGGTGCCGTTCGAGGCGGATTGTGATCGTTCGCGATCAACTGTCATATAAGTGAATCGTGACCGTTCGCGGTCGGATGCCGTTCGAGGCGATTTGTGATCGTTCGCGATCGTTTTCCGTTCGAGGCGAATTATGTGTGCCCGGGGGGGACTTAGTATTATCGATGTCGGAGTTCATGTTCGGGGGAGTTTCTGAATCAAGGACTTTGGCGGTTCATCGCCATATAGAAGGTGCTCGTGGACCGTTCGCGATCCAACGGACATGAAAATAAACTCTTTCATGGAATTGCAAATATCAAAGCAATGATTATACGAATCTCACAACAGAAATGTCCATACAAACAGAATCTAAATGTTCAAATCAAAATCAAAGCAAAAAGCAAAGCAGGGATGTCAAAGTGTAAACTCTCACTATGATGCGGTTGGTAGTCATTCAGAGCATGCCTATGGATCGTGCGCGATCGCTCACATGTGTAAATGATTTAACTGTATTAGTGAGAGGTTTACAACTTGTTCATCGTTATTTCAGTCAATCAATGGATAATCAGACGTTGTCCCGACTCAGGGCCACCTCTAGCTGAGGTAGACGGTGGGCGCTCTGGCTCCACTGCTGGAGTCCGTTTCCTCACATACTGAAGGAGCATACCGTTCCTGATGTGCCCTTCTACCTCGTCCTTCAGATGCCTGCAATCATCAGTGTTATGACCATTCAGTTCATGAAATATGCAATACTTGTCTGATTTCCTTTCGTCGGAAGTTGGGTCCCTTCGCATTAGTCTGCGATACGAGACCTGTTCTTTGGTATCCTGATAGATTCGCCCTAAATTCTCATTCAGCTCTAAGTATGTGGTGAATCTTGGTTCCTTTCGTGGTCGCATCGACCTGTTATAGCCACTCTCAGCCTTTCGCTTCCCCTTGCTAGTTTCTGTACCTTTCTCAGGAGGATTTCCATCTTTGATCGTGTAAACATTAAGCTCATCTCCTTCTTCTCATTCTGCACTCGCATCTTCCAATCGCAAGAACTTTTCCGCCTCATGATAGAATTCTCCTAGATCCAGAGGTGGATCTTTTGTCAATGAATTTTTGAAATCCGTGCCATCAGCTATTCCGGAAACAGCTGCCATCATAACCATGGATGGATCTGGCCGATCCACCGATGCTGTTGCCGCATTGAATCGCGTCAGAAAACTCCTCAAAGTCTCTCCAGCCTTCTGCTTCAAAATTGCTAAACTCATTACGTTCTTGGGTCTTGCAATGTGAACCCTAAATTGTCTCATGAATCTTTCAGTCAAATCTTCTCATGTTCCTATGGAGCCGCTCTCCAGTTGCCTAAACCATAATGCTGCGATATCCGTCAGACATAATGGAAAGCACCGGGCCATAACCTCTTGTGTTTCCCCCAGCACTTCCATATGCCTCATGTACCTCGTCAAATGGACCACGGGATCCGTCCTCCCATCATACATCTCTATTGATGGTAACTTAAACTCTGGTGGGTTCCTAGCCATCCTAATTGCAGGAGAAAAGGGACTCTTATTCACGTCTTCAAGATCTTTGTTTGTTAATCCGCCTCTCATGGCTCGCCTAACCATTTGTGCCAATTTATCTTCGTCCCCAAGATGCAATCCTCGTTCATCGCTTTTGACCTGCCCCCAGAGTTCATGGGGGAATTCTAGAATCTGCCTCCTTGACTGAGCGTTCGTTCCTCTGCTGCCTCCAGGTTGTGCAGATACTCCTCTCTCTCCCTCTGGGATTGGATCTACATGCTCCAAGTGTGTGCCTCCTAATCCAGGTGCTATGCCGGATGGTCCTGCTCCGTTCTGGACTCCATTGGCTTCTCTATTCTCTGCTCCAAGCTGTCCTATCTGTTGAAATAAACTCTGAATCAACTCCTCTTGTTTCTTCATCAATGTCTCCATCTCGTCCCTAGTGATGAAGATCGACGGTTGATTCGCTCCTGAGGAAGCCTCTTGACTCCCTTGTTGTTCACTTCTCTCTGGCCTTGGCCTTTTGCTTGATTATCTCGTCATAATTTCTCAAATCTGAACTTTCAAACTCTATCTGCATCAACTATCAGTTGGTAGAACTCCTGAATTAGCCTTTCCGGTGAAAGCACCAAAATGTTTGCGCCAAAAATGGTCACAAACACCCAATATTGTGAAAGCACCCGTTTGTCAACACAGATCAGCAATAATTAACACAGAACTCAGATCTAAGAGATAGTAAATGCAGCAAATCACAAATAACAATAAACAACACAGGATTTATAGTGGTTCGGTGATCGTGCCTACCTCCACTCTGAAGGTGATCACTTTATTGATTCACTTGATGATTTCAGTTGATTACAGCTGGTTACAATGAATTATAGATCTGAAACTTGAATGCGACAGCAGTGATTAGGTGTAGAATTGAATCCGGTAGAGTCTTGGTGCTTCAGAATCTCGATCCCCTTTTCTGAATGACCTAGAGCTCTATTTATAGGTGTAGGAGGCTGATATTTCGCCTAGATTTAGGGAGACCACTTCTGGCATGTGAGGGGGCCCACAGGCCCGGCCTCAGGAAGTTGGGGCCCGTTCCGGGATCGATTCGAACTCCATTCGAATTAATCAAGAAATTATCCAATGAAGCTGAAATTTGGTAAGAACATTCTTCAACATGTATGCAAGCTCCTGTGAAAATTTCATAGCATTTGAACTTGTAGATCGCGAGATATCATCGATTCGAATTAGCGTTTCCTGGACTTTTCACTCCGTTCGAATCGATCAATTCGAATCGATTGATTCAAATCGATCCAAGCACGTGCTAGTAGGTTGACGTGGCGCGCATTCTTCGAGTCGATCCATATTTTTCGCCCAGTTGATAGAGTCGTCGCTTGAATTTCGCCGCTTTGACTTAATCGATTCGAAGACTTTACTCATGCATGGATTCAAACTGAGACTCGTTCGTATCGATCATATCTCACTTCAGCTGATCGATACGAAACGACAGCACTGGTTGGATTCGAAGAGAGGTGTCTTCATGGATTTGAAGGTCAACAACATCTATGGATTCGAAGCAGGGGGAACATGATGGATTCCATCATGTGTTACAGCGATGGATTCGAAGGAAGGTAATGGGATGGATACGAAGCTTGGCCACCTGATGGATTCGAAGGAAGGTTGGGCTTATGGATTCGAAGGACTTCCAAACTTGATGGATTCGAAGTAGATGGATACGAACCGATGGATGCGAACATGATTTCTGGACATGGATTCGAACTAGGGTACATCTTATGGATTCGAACAAGGGCTATCTCCTCCATCTTGAATCGATCATATCTTGCGTGTATGAACTCGGATTGACTTGAAACTTGAAACGTTGGCTCTCGTGGCTTTGCTTGTCATGTCCTATCAATTGTAGCCTGATCCGAGCTTGGTAAAATTCATCGATATCCATAGCGAAGTGAAGTACAACCAATCTCTGAGACGAACTGTCTTTTGTTTTTGACCGATCTTTTGGTATCACGGCTTTGCCAAAAAGCGGGATAACAATATATACCCATTAAATTTAAATTATTGTGGATTGAAATGATAAATATATGTATCACTTGACCATAGGATAGAAAACTATATATGGACACTGTTGGTCTATTTTTAAATGATTTCCAAATATAATATAAAGATTTTATTTTAATATGTGTGAAAATGTTGATTTTTAAACTGTATGTTTAGAAATTTTAAATTTATAAGTTAAGTTTTGAAAAATGTAAATTTTAAGATTTTATTTATAATTTTATTATTTTAAAACATATAAAATAAGATTTAAAATAGATTTAATAATAAGGTTTACTATAATAAAATTTAATTTAACTAATATATATAACAGGTTTAAATACTTATTTTAGAATTTATATTAATATTTTGAAAATAGATTTTGTAATAACTTTAATAATTAAGGTTGGAAAGATAAATTAAAATTGATTTGCAATTTAATTTGTTTAAAAATCTAATTTAAATAAGAGTTGATTGGACTTATTGATTTTGAGATTTTAAAGATATGATCTTATAACTTGATAATTTGATTTTGATTAAAAGTGACTAGATGAATATTTTCAAATTTAAATAAAACAAAAATTGAATATTTAATTTGATTAAAATTTGAATTTGAGATTTTATTTAAATGTTTAGAAAAAGGGGTGATCAGAATTGGATAAATTAAAGTTGAATATTTAATTTTGATTTAAATTTGTGATTGGAGATTTATTTAAATGTTTATAAAAGTGATTTATATAATGACCATGGTGTGAAATAAGCGTTGGGTTGTTAAAGTGACCGATATCAAATATTGTCATACTGTCTACCAATAACGAAAACCACTTTAACGATTATGCACCTGGTGGAGAATCCAAAACACAGTAGGATGGTTTGGCGAACGATCTGTATGAGGTATGAACGTAGCCTTGACCCCCTTGGGTCAGCTTGATATGACTAAAACATGAGCCACCCCAGACCAATTGAGGTCGCTCTTCCGATCAAGCATGCTTCTTCGAAAACATATCTATTTCTTTGTGTTTTGATTGGATGCACCTTTGATTATGGGAGTGTGTCTCAAGGTGGGCGGTAGTAGCTGATATGCATTACCACCAGTCTGGATCCCTAAAACGTATTATCGTACACTGGACATTGCCTTACGTGCCTTGTCATAAGCCTTATCGCGCCTACTATGAGTTTGGTTTGTGTCGTACCTATGGAGTGCTCCCTGATAGCCCATCGGTTTGGTGGAGTTTACCGTGCTGTATAGACTACGACATTTATACAAAATGTGTTAAAAGGGATATGGGTAACGCCTTAACACTATTTTAATATTTTACTTTACTGTAGACATTATCTATGTAGCGTATTGTATTATGTATGTAGATAGTTCCACGGATCCTTAAAGGATGGGAATCCCAAACATCCTTTAAGTTATATTGCATTTCACTTGAACATTTCACTTGAGCAGATTTACTGACATAAGAATGTTAATCCTGACTCGAGTGTTTTGTGATTTTCTTTATGCTTGGGTCAGCCTGAGTGTCACAGCATTTGAGACTCACCTTTGGAGTTTGGAGCCTTGCATGCAGATCTATCTTTATCAATTTGGCTTTTCAATGATTCCAGTTATTTCCGGTTATTAATGTTCAGACTTGTCGTTTGCTTATGTATTAGAGACTTCTTTGTATTTGGATTTATGTTGTATTTCACTTTAGACTCCGATGTTTCTACTGTAGCTTCATGAACTACTATTTATCTATCCCACTGCTTATTGCTGTAAAACTCTATGTCTATTATTCTATGATATTTATTGTATATGCTATGTTTTTTCAAATATAAATAACAATCTGTCGTTTGAGCAATTCAAGTTTGACATGTGTGGATTGTTATCAATTTGAATGGTTCGAAATGACAAGTCGGTACACAATCAATCTATAATAAAAATATAAAGTGAACGTAGGCTTCATTAGTAGCCAAACCACTATAAAAATGTTCTATTTACTTTCTTTTACTGTTCTTTCTTGATATATGTGATCTGTGATATTGCTCTATCAGAACAGGGCTGGTGTTTTCAAACTCAAACCAGGGTGTTGGTCACTTTTGGGTCAACATTTTGGTGCTTTCACTGAGAACTGAACTCAGGCTTAGATCTAGCTATCTACTTTGGATCAGATAGGTTTAGAAGTTAGATCCTCAATCTCTGCTTAAAAGGTTTGCTATTGAGAACAGAAGAAGCAACCAAGAGGGATCGAAGAAAAAGCAAGCAAACACATGCTAAGGTGACGAAGAACATCAACATGAGATAGTAGATGCGATCCTAAAGGAAAAACTCAGAAATCTCTTAAGTACATGGGTCGCTAGTGATCCATACATTATGGGCTGGTAGTGAGCCATACCTTTTCACCAGACCACCATGAACTCCAGAAGACAAAGCACGGAAATCAATTAAGTCATGGATCCATGTACTATGGATCGCCAATGATCCATACTATTTTACCAGGTCGCAATCAAGCCAGAAGCTATGGATCGCTAGCAATCCATACAGTTAGCTCAGATTGTTCGGAGGTGATATAATTGAAAGGAAGCAACTGGCGAAGTTCTAAGAATCACGGTGGAAGAAAATTTTAACACTTCACCTACTACAAAAGCATCAGTAACAAACCTGAACTTAGGGGTGAAAACCCCACATAAGCATATAGAGATGGCTCTCTCTAGCTCTGAAGATGACAAACAATTTGAGAAAGACAAATTGGTTGAAAATACCAGCATGCAAAACACTAGAAGAGACTCCAAAACCTGTGTCGTAGCATAGTGCCAAGCAATGGACGAGGAACTGCAACTCAAAGGGTACTTCCAGAGGCAGGATAACTAAGAAAATGTGACATAAACCCGGATCGATTACAAGGCGAAGCTCCCATGGTATATTGTGATCACTCTTAACAGACCAATCTCCAATCCCATCATGGTGCTCCCATCATCGAATCATGAATGGTCGTCCTCGAAAATCATCGAAAATCTTCAAAATGGTTATTGAAAAACTCACTTCGGGGTTGACTCGAAATCAAACTTGGGTAATCGACTTTTTGACTCAAAGCAAATTCTAGAAGTCCTAACTCGAAGTCAAACTCGGGCAATCATCCATTTGACCCGAAGTAAACCGAGGAAATTTTAGTCCATAGCTTGACTCAGGTAAAACCAAAATTTTCTTCAAGCAAATAGGCAAATGGCTCCAAGTAACGTTGATCACTAACGCAGCACTTCAGATTCTGTGACTCTAAGTGAATCATGGGCTGACTCCAAGCAAATGAAAAAATTCTCTGGTCAAACTCCAAGTAAAATACCACCAATCTATCAATGCTGATCCATCTTCTTTTATCCAAAACTCGAACGTGCATACTGCATACTCTGAATACCTTGAAATTTGGGATGCAACCTTTATGGGGCCCTCTTTTGTGACCCCAGACCAATCTCACCTAGTTTCAAAATTTTGAGATCATCACCGATCCATGGCCCCATCATAAGTGATTTGCCATTCATCGGCATTTCCAATCATTCAAGTGTAAACAATCATGCATGTATCATTCTCAAGCATTATAAACAGCCGTAACTTAAAAACGGACTGGTCTGACAACAATTAAAGCATCTTCCCCAATCGAAACGCATTCATCGCAGCCGTTCAACATGCAGAATATCCAAAGAAGTTTATCATGCCAACTATACCTTTTGTACAACTGTACAACTAATTCGAATTTTTTTTATAGGTATGACTATCATACGGACGAAGCGAGGGCAATGGCTGCAGTCTACTACAAAGCCTTCAAAAATCATTAAGGGATGAAATGGCCTATTATCCGAATTCTTTAGGAAGATATAGCGGTTCTAAACACTAGAAATAGTGCAATTAGAAGAAGGCAAACCCAATAGTGTGCCAAATAACATACCAACCGGTGAAGGAGCAACAGGACCTCAAGGACCTTCTGTCCAAGTAAGGCAACTAAGACCCAGTAGAAAAGCGCCCCAGCTAACTGATGAAGTCAGATGAAAAGATGATTATCAACTATTACTCTAGCTAGCTAGCAACTAAGGAATGGGGCATCAACCTTAAGTGATGCTTTCTCATCCATCCTTATCTACTCTCCTTTTCCAAATGAGCTTTAATGGTACATTAGGGGCATTATAGATAGCATGGTGAAAGAAATGCTTTTATGCCCTCGATGAGTCATGTCAATCCCCTTCTGAGAACTGAAGTTGCTGGTGGCATCGAGAAGTCTTGTCCAAATGATCGTCGAACAAATAGATCCAACACCTTAGCCTATAGGAACCAATAAAAATCTATTCCCTTGAGCTGAATCTAAAAAATTCCCCTTGATGTCGATGAGTCGTTGCTTTAAGGCCACCAGGCCATTGGACATACGGCCTAAAAATACTCTTAGAAGTGATAAATTATCATTCCAAGGTCGTCTGGTCGCCGCACATCCGACCACAAAAAAACCCTTCGTGAATTTGAAGTTCCTTCGCAAACTAAGGCATCGTGAAGGCTAATCAGTAGATCAGCGGTCATCTGATCCAATAAATCCTTCGCGAACGTGAAGGTCTTTCACGAACTAAAATGTTGTGAAGGCTAATCGATAGATCAGTGGTTATTTGATCCAAAAACCTTCGTGAATTTGAAGGTCTTTCATGAACCAAAGCATCGTGAAGGTGAACCGATAGATCAATGAAATTTTTGTACGATTGATATCCATGAAGGTGAACTGGAAGGTCAGTAGTCATCTAATCCAAAGCCCCCTGAAGTCAACGAAGTCACACTCTAGGGCTGCATATCGACAATCATATCAGCCACTCCACATAATTAACAAAATCACTTCCAACCACCGATGAAACAAATAGTGCTGTACTCCAGAGCTTCAAAGTCGCTCAAAGGAACTAAGCCAAAGCTGAACTAACCTTGTGATCAGTCAAAGACCAACTCGAATCAGGCCAAGATTCGACGCTTGGGAGAACCGCACCCACTAGACTGGGGGAAGCCAAATGAGTTGTGGAGAGACCACAGATCCAGTTTAAGCACACTTACAACCCTGTGGCATAGGGAGCATCACACACACTTGAATAGCTATAAGAAAGGCCAAGACTAATCATACCACAGTTTTGTTATGCCAATCATAATTTATAGCATTCTGACAACCGTGGATTTAATGACCTAGCTAGTGCAACAAACGAAATACTAGCATAATACTTGCCCACTGCTTTCTAAATACCATTTTACCGCTCTTGGTGACCAGCTCCTCTTCCTCTTAAACTGTATGCTAGTCAAAGATCCTTTCTTTAAAGGCAATTTGCACCAAAAAAATAACTCCTCGTGTTACCGAAAGATGGGCAACAACGAGGGAAAGCAAAAGCCACGAACCAAAACAATAGCTCCTCGTGTTGCACGTAGATGGGCAACACCGAGGGAAAGCAAAAGTTGTGCATCTCATAAGCCACACACCAAAATAATAACTGCCTATGTTGCCCGAAGATAGGCAACGTCGAGGGAAAGCAAAAGCCATGCATCTCATAAGCCGCACACCAAAATAATTACTCCTCGTGTTGCCGAAGATAGGCAACACTGAAGGGAAACAAACGCCTGCATCTCATAAGTCGCGCACCAAAATAAAATCCCCTCATGTTTCCTGAAGATAGGCAACACCGAGGGAAAGCAAAAGTTGTGCATCTCATAAGCCATGCACCAAAATAAGAACACCTCATGTTGCCTGAAGATAGGCAACACCGAGGAAAAGCATAAGCTGTGCATCTCATAAGCCGCACACCAAAATTATAACTCCTCGTGTTGCTCGAAGACAGGCAACACCAAGGGAATGAAAAAGCCGTGCATCTCATAAGACGTGCACCAAAATAATAACTCCTCATGTTGCTTGAAGATAGGCAACATCGAGGGAAAGAAAAGGCTGCGCACCTCATAGGCCACGCACCAAAATAATACGTGTTGCCCGAAGGTAGTCAATACCGAGGAGTACCAAAAGCCATGACTTAGCCAAGTTTCAAGTCTAACATGAAAATCATCTAAACTATAAGTTACCGGTCATTTGAAGTAAACAGCCCTGTGAACTAGGGGGACATGCACCGATACTCAAATAAAAACAATTGGAAACAATAAGTTCACAATTTCTATTACTCCAAACAAAGAATTGTTGCTCCAAATATTTTTTTTGGCAGTAATCACAAAATTCGATAAGTGTAAACAAAACAAGCATAAATGCACATAACACATATAAATAGACAGATAAGTGTACAGTCAAATTATTAATGTATTGCTTATAATTTTCTTAAACAAGGTCAAAACGTGGCACCAGCTAGGAAAAAGAAAATACAGACTCCACGACAACACTAAGTGAAGACTCTGCACTTGAACAGAATGACTTAAAAAGAACTAAAATCAGACTATTCTCCACACAAGCTCATCAGCGCTTCCTTCCACCGCTCCGCTTTTCACCCAATGTCGCTCCGGCATCATCACTGGACAGTCAAAATTCTCTAAGTATCGGTGTTGTCTTGACAACACCGAAAACTTGTTTATTTTAGGATTGAAAGGAACCGATCCCTACCACCCAAAAAGACCGACATTGTTCCGGCAATGCCACAAAGTCCCCAAAATAAGATTTTAACAAAGAATTCTGATCTTTGACCAAATGTATAAAGTTAAGACATTCAAATCACGAGCTTCATAAGATAGGAGCCGTGATAAAAATTTGAATGGGGACATCCAAAGAGCCGCCCAAAACATCAAGTCTCGCATCATGTGTTCAGAATATTCAGCCTCATGGATCAACGACTAAAAGTACCATTGAATCAATGGGAAAAATCGATCCCAAACTCCTGAGTGTCAGTGTTGCCTTGGCAACACCAAGGACTTTTTTATCTTTGCACTGGCAATGTCGGGAAAATTTTCAATTTCCTAAGTACCGGTGTTGCCCTGATAATGCTGGGAAACTTTCTATTTCAAGTACCGGTGTTGCCCCGGCAACTCCAGGAAACTTTCTACTCACTAAGTACCAGTATTGCCCCAGAAATTCTAGAAAAACTTTAATCTATAGGGCTGATGAGAAACACTCATCGTAGTGATCCATCGATGCACTAGCATCCGGAGATAGATGTTGGACCTCAACTGTGTTTCAACCCTTATCTTCAGAAAACTACAGCTATCCAATGACATGCAACGATTGGAAGACATGTCCTTTTATAGGTTAGCCAGATGGTTTAATCTGACATGTAGGAATCAGCCACTACATGGGAATAAAGCTGCATAGAAAGAAAATCCTAGGATTGAATCGCTCCTGTTTAATTTCTGAGGATGAAAGATGTTGGACAATGGAATCTCCAAAATTCAACTTAGAAAGAATTTAGTTACAATCAAAAAATAGGCAGTCTTGAGGAGACGTTGTTCAGAACCAAGCAAATAGGTTATCAATTCACAAAGACAGGAGTTGACATATGAATAAAACTTCCGTGACAACATCAACAACCAAGAAGAGCATGCATGGCCAAGAACAAACGAGAGTAATCATGGAAGGTCATAAATAAATTCACCAGAACTTCCTCAATTCCAAAATGGGATTGAGAGACAAATTGGGGACAATTGAGCAACTCGCCCCATAGATTTCCATCTCTCACAATCGCCCAAGTATAGGCATTCGAAATAGCTAGTCCCTCGAGAAGGGATAGAAGCATAGATACTTGATCGAAAGAAATGTTTCAAAAGTCCAAACACGAATAACCATGAGGTTGGTTGGATAACAGTTATGTATAACAAAACAGAGCATTCTGGCAACAAAAAGGGCAACAAAGAAATTGAAGGATTTAACGTTTAGAAATCAACCGTCGCTCATAGTCTGGCGATAGCAAGAAAGATCGATGACCTACTTACGGTCTTTTTAGGTCATTAGGTTCCAACTTGTAGGATTATGTGATTACCCGAAGTTTCGTGATGCTAGGAAGAAATCCCAAAATGAAACTATTGATACATCAGCTTTCAAAAACAAAAGCAAGAGCTTGATTGAATCTTCAGCCCTACCTTTCGGAATCTCATGTTATTTGAAAATTCACAACATCAAGGAAAAATCCACAAAGTTGAGTCATCCATGTATGAGTTTCCAAAGATAGAAACAAACACATGATTAGGATCCCAACGTTGGACTTAGAAGAATTTACTTTAGCAAAAGATGCCAGAAACGCATCTTTCTAATACGTACCGACATCATTACAAAACTCAGGTCTTGAGATCAAGCAGCCCATAATTCCTAAAGATAGGAGCTAGCATGTCAATCAAACTTGGGCAATCAAACTTATTGCTTAGGAAACCTAGTCTTCCAAAACATGTTGGCTTAGTAGTCAAAGTAATCATCCCTACGGACTAAGGCATTTACACCAACACTTTGTTGAAACTAACTCAATTGAGCATGAGTATGGATTAGCTACAGAACTGGCTAGAACAAGCTACTTCATAGTTCTGAACAAAGTTATGAAATAGAATATGCCAAAATGACCGCAGAAATATTACTTACATGTATAAAATTAAACTAAATGAGTATGTTGCACTTTGTAGAATACAATAGCCTATGATTTTTGCTTGATAATAATAAACATATATATACATTCATTTAAATGTATTTGTAATTGTACTATTTTATTTTTTCACATAATTAAATAAATATTTGTTGAATAAAATAAATAACTCGAATTTCTTATTTGAACAAATATTTTATTCAAACAAATATTTTATTACAAATTCGAATAGTACAAATTTATGCTCTCACTATACAAGTTTCAATTACAACACAATTTTCACTTTGTAGTTTTACATACATATCTCACCTCACTACATATTCACTCATAATTCTCATTTGATCTTTAACTATGTTCTAGCCCGTATCTAACATTTGAAGTATCTGCAAAATAAAAACCGACGTAGTAAAATTGAAAAAGAAATATTTTGCAGTGCCCAATGAACTGTGTGTTTGAAAATATTATTTGCCTCAGTTATTTAGGTTGTTCATAATCGTTTTCTTTTAATTCATCTTACACAAACAACTTATGACATGCACAGTGTATCACTGTATATGCCATAAGGTTGTGCACACCGATATACACTTGCTTGTTAAAATTGCAGGGACAGGTGAGCATAAGGTCAAACCCAAGCCTACACTGGATTCAAATCAAGTGCAATGCAAATTAACAAAATCAGACCAGAATTTAAATGCAACAGCATGCAACATGAACCAGAATAGACTACGGTAACAAAGGCACAAAAATAATTTTCAAGTTCAGTTTCAGTCAAGATGAAGTGCACAAGTTCAACTCAGAGGAAACCAACATGCAAACAGACCTGGATCATGTGGCAGGAACCACATAAGCATAGTCTGCATATGCACATGAATATCGAAGCAACATACAACATGACAACATGAATGCAAATTGGTTAACACGCTTTAGACATGTGTATATGCAACCAAGCAACAACATACAACTAGACTCAAATGGAACCAAACCAGACTCCAAATGAGCTCAACAAACTAGTGGAATAAGACTTCAAAGGCACGAACAGACCAAAATGCAAGCTTTCAAGCTTGAACACAATAACAGGTCCAACAGCATGACAACAACCTTAACCACATGAAAGTCAAAACAAATCAACCTGGCAGCAACTCAAGAACCACACAATGCAACACAGACCAGAATCACTTTAAATGGAACAAGACTCAAATAACAAATGCATTCAGACACAAATGGGTTAACATGTAGTGCAAAATGATGCACCAGACATGTATACATTGGAGCATATATGCATATATGCATAAATATGTATACTCATATCAGTTCAGAAAAGCATAACAATGCATTTGTACATACAAGGATTCATAATAAAGTGCAAGGCAATTAAGCAAGGTATAGATTACACACATAACAGTTTCAATAGTTCAGAGGATACAAATGCACATGTACAAAGTTTAGCATCAAATCACAGACATATATACATACATGTATGTATGTATATACATGGAAACAGCAAATTAAACTCGAGCAAATCATTAGGCAACGTAGGGTGACACATAAAATACTCAACAAGCCAGTGGTAGCAGTTTTCAAAGAGACAACAATAAAGGCACCAAGATTATTAACCCAGACCAAATCATAATACAACAAAAACTATGAAGCTATGTGTCATGATTCAAAAAGAAATGGTCGATCAAAACACTATTAAAGTGTTCAAAAATTATTAGTAGCAGTTTGAACAATGCCACAGAGGATTTCAACCAATGAATAAGTCAGTGAATGATGAACAAGTCATAGGATCAAAGAGAGGAACAAATTCAAACATATTTTATTATATTAGAACTATCTTCGATCAATGAACAAGTCAGAAATAACAAGACCATTTGATTATAAATCAATGCTAAGCACATAAAATTGACGAATTCAAACTCAAATATATAAAATGATATTATAGGGTTTTTAACCCTATAAATTAAATCCAAGATCATCATCGGCACAACATCAAGTCGAGCATAATCAAAAATTAAAAAGGGGAAAATCACATACCAATTCAAACTTAACATTGAAGCAGCTATAAGCAATCAAAGCCAGGAAGTCGATTGATGAAACAAATCAAAGCAATATTGTCACTTTAATCGATCGATTTGTATCGGCGGCTTTAATTCAAAACCCTAATTTTTGAGGAGAAACAAAAGGAACAACCAAAGAATTTCATAAACAAAAAGGGAGATGGTTTTTTTCTTTGGGTCGGCCTTTATTTGTATTAGGCTTAAGTTAGAAATAAGGGTTTTGTTTTAGTTTCATTATCATTTGTAATTTTCTCTCTTAAAACTTTTTAAATTTCTAGTTGTGTAATTAGGTACAAACTATGGGGCATGGTTTGAGAATTCACAACTCAGTGGCTGAGTTGTGGCAGAGTTTTAAGCTCAGAGTTTGGTTAATCGAGTTAGTGGGTATCACAAGTTTACGTGTTTTTGTAAGCGCATAATTACTTAATTTCTAGTAGAAACCTTGGAGGCAGCACGTAGGCAGTTTTTGCAAACGCTGGGTAAACCTGTGTGTGATCTTTTCTGCATTGCTTTCTATTTTTATTTTTATTTCCGCATTAATTTTTAGTAGACCCTATTCACCCCCTATAGGGTAAAAATGATCCTACACACATGAGCATAAGAAGTGCAACAATGAGAAAAAACAATGTTCGAAATCGAGCAATTAAACCAATAGTCTCCGAAGGCATAGACTAGTGTGTGTTGAATTCCGAAAAATGCAAGGAAGGATAATCGCAATCGAACAACTCATGTGCCAGTTCCCAAAGGCTAAAACTGTGCCTAATTTAACTTCAACTATAACTCTACAAGAGCAATTGTAACTCGTAATTTAACTGCAATTAATCCTCCTAATATGATAGGAATAATAAGCGAAGCCTAAGTTGTGAAGGACCCAGCTTCTAGAGGAGTGGAAGAACTTCCAACAGACTAAAGATTGGATGATCAAAAAATCATTTTCAGCGAAAAAACTTGGCACTTAAACCTATCAGATATTTTTTACTTTTAACATGCATAACCAACGCCCGAAATCCAAAGGAGGTCAATGTATGTTTACCAATTGGGTCCTGAGCGTTGACCGGGGAAGATATAGTGTGTTATCTACATGAGAAGAGTCTGGTGTCCTAATTAACAATCCAGTGTAACTAGCTTGCTTGCATTTGAAAAATAATCCATATCTTCCATTAAAATTATCTCTTCCACACTTACCGTTATCGATCAACGATCGATAATGGAGCCGTTGTCCGAAGCGACGCGGGAAACTTTTCTTTTCAGGATAACTCGAATATAGAAATAGGAAGAGAGATACAATTGAATCGTCCACTATATCCGATTTTGGAATAAATTGTTGCATCGAAACTCAAAAACATTGATGGGAACTTAACTAAATTCTCGAGAAGAAAAATCTAAAGACAAAGAGCAAGACTTCGCTCCAGAACGGCGTTCTATCATTTGAGACAAACTTAGCATCACCGTCGGTCGAATTAAAATTATATGGGGCAACTCCAAACCTACATCATGCACCCACTTACCGACCTAAACCCTTGCATAAACTATGAAGCAAAGATTACATCGTCAATACCGGGAATTGAAATTCAGATCGAAATAAAAAAAGCAGCTATCGAAAGTCGGTCAATTGAAAACAACATCTTAATGTGGACTCCGTGATTCACATAGAAAATTCAACAAATGACTAAAAGTCGTAGCCAAATTAGCATGGTGGCCTTGATATTTACCCAATACTTCAAAGTACACCAAGAATCTATGGAGAGAAATTTGATTCGTTACGACAAGTAGTGGCAGTCAGAACCAAAGGAAGACGACCAACAACAATCGGTTAACGCATTCGTAAAGCTCTAATGCAATTACTTAGAGGTCGACGAATGGATATTGAGAGTGACTACTTCCAAAGCATGCCTTGTTTAAAATGTAGACATACTTTGGGGGGCAAATGTTATCTGGGTTTTTAACCCAGAAGAAACCAATAGAAAACATAACAACCTTGTGTAGGCGGGATGGTTGACGCAGCGGATAATTAACAAAACGATATAGATCGATGAAAGTAGCAATCGGTGGATTGAAGATACTGAAATGCCCAAATTCGTTGATCACAAAGATACCGAATTCTGGCTATCTTCGACACGTTGATCGAGCACGATACCGTGAAAGAAGATCTTCAATTCTTCAAGCGTTGATCAAGCGAACTTGATTCCGCGAATCGGCTTTAACAATCGTTGATTCGAGCGCACTCGAATAACCGAAAGTGGAGATAGGAGATTACACTCAACTACCAATTTAGGATGAAAGCACACAGCAATCAAACAAGAATTTTATTCAAAAATCAACCACCAAAAAAGTTACAGCACACTCGCTATTTATAGTAGTTTCACACCTTGACCCTTAAGTCGTATACGACTTACGACTCATTAAGTCGGTACCGACTTATCACAATAGCGACCCAACCTCTTTACAACACAGCACAACACAAACGACTTAACTAAGGTCGTTAGCGACCTAACATATCACAATACTCACGACTCAAAGAAAACAAATTACAACATATGTCACGACTCAAAGATACAACGACTCTTACACAGACGACTTACTGAATGCAATGACATACGACTTACGAGACATCTTCAGGCGCATCTTCATGCGACTTAAACAGGGACGACTTATCATGAGTCGTAACTCGTTTACGGCTTATCTCTTCGTTATTTTGCGTTGCTTCTCCCTTAGCTCCAATAGCTATAGGTCGTAAACGACTCATAGTAACCGAACGACTTAAGCCCTCGTTAAGTCGTAACCCCTTTTAATCTTCTTTGTTGGGTCGTAGCCTTCCCCTCCGAGCTCTGTTAAGTCGTAGACGACTTAAGACCGCCTTCTTAGGTCGTGGTCGACTCATGTCTTCTTCTCTGGCCTGAGCTGCATCATCGATAGCTAGAATTCAGTATCTTTGTGATCAACGAATTTGGGCATTTCAGTATCTTCAATCCACCGATTGCTACTTTCATCGATCTATATCGTTTTGTTAATTATCCGCTGCGTCAGTTTGGTATCAGAGCTTGACTTAGCCAATCATAGATAAGACGAGTCTTGGAGCCAAGGAGTTTGAAGTTTGGTGTTCATCTTGAAGTTGCAACAAGTTAGAAGCTTTCGATCCATTTCATTTTGGATCAAAGTGTGGAAGTTGTTTGAATTTGATTTGTGTTGAAGTGTTGAGGCCGAGCCAAGTTGAGTTGGGGTCGTGTTTGTTTGACTTGTGTTGAAGATTTTTTGAAGTATTTGTGAATGTGAAATCATGCCGCCAAGAAGAGCTAACCGTCATCAAAATGTTGAAGCGTTGTATAGAAGAGAAGAAGCCGAGCAAATGGAGCAACGCATTAATGAGAAATTTGATGAAGGCATTGGAAAGTTAGAGAAATTGATGAATGATTTGAATCAAAATCAAAGGAGGAGATCACCAATCTCGAACCATGGAGGAAACAGAGTTTCGCCATCGGTTATGGAAGCGAAGAGGGTATCACCGCAATCTTTTAGAGAAAGAAGAGGAACATCAATTTCATCAAGGAGAGATCACCATGATTATGGACAGGAAGAGAGGAGAACTCCACGAGAGTTTGAAAATGAGCCATATAGAGATGAAGAGAGACATAGTAGAAGAGACATGCGTGATCAAAGGGATGTTGATGGTCGAGATCGATATAGACGTACATTTGATTATGATGAAAATGGTGATAGAGCTAGCATTCATTATCAAGATCGAGACCAAGTTCGAAATGTATATCGGGAGGTAGATGATGATCGTCAATGGGAATCGGGTATGAAGATGGAAATTCCAGAATTCAAGGGTGGAATGGTAGCTGAAGAATTTCTTGATTGGTTGTCTAATGTTGAAGAGATTTTTGACTTTAAAGAAGTTCCTGAGCATAGAAGAGTGAAGTTAGTTGCTACTAGGTTGAGGGGGAGAGCTTTAGCATGGTGGCAGCAAACTAAACTTACACGGGAGAGAGTGGGAAAGTCAAAGATTGAATCATGGGAGAAGATGAAGAAGTTGATGAGAGCCACATTTTTACCTTACAACTATCAATCACTCATGTACTAGAGGTTGCAGAATCTGAGGCAAGGGACGAAGACTGTTAATGATTACGCTGATGAATTTTATCAACTGATTGCTCGAAATGATATTATGGAGACGGAAGAACAGCTGACTGCTAGATTTGTTGGAGGATTAAGGATGCAGATACAAGACATGGTGAATATGTTTGATCCGAGATCTGTAGCAGAAGCACATCAGAAAGCGTTGGCTTGGGAGAAGCAGGGAAGACGTGGAGGTGGTGTGTTTACTAATTCCAACAATCAAGTGAAGGGTGTTAGTGGAAGCTCTAATGTTCCTAAATCTATCAGTAAACCAGTTGTGAATGAAGTTACGAAGACGAAGGTCAACAACAGTTTCAAGTGTTACAATTGCCAGGAAGTGGGTCACAAGAGTAATGAATGTCCGAAGCCGAAGAAACGAACTATGATCGCTGAAGTTGAAGGTGAGGATGTTGGGGAAGGTTATTCTAGTCCAGTTGAGGAGGATGAACAGGATATTGCATCAGGAGATGAAGGATGTAATCTAATGATAAGGAGGTCTTGTTTAATACCGAAGCAAGAAAAAGAAGCTAGTTGGTTGAGGAGTAACATCTTTCAATCAACATGCACTATTCTAGGAAAGGTTTGTAAATTTGTAATTGACGCTGGAAGTTGTGACAATATTATTTCTACTGAAGCTATGAGGAAGATGAAGTTGAAGATGGAGAAACATCCTAATCCTTACAAGTTAGCGTGGCTGAGAAAAGGAGGAGAGGTGAAGGTGGACAAGCGAGTTCGAGTTCCATTTTCTATTGGGAAGAAATATAAAGACGAGATCTGGTGTGATGTGGTTGAGATGGATGTTTGTCACTTGCTTTTGGGAAGACCATGGCAGTTTGATAGAGCAGTGCAGCATGACGGTCGGGCCAATAGCTATAGCTTTATATTTGAAGGTGTTAAGATTATTTTAGTTCCAAAGAAGAGACAGCAGGAAGAGAGTAAATCTGAAGAGATTGAGGAGCTGAAGACTTTATTGACTTTGAAGGAATTTATTGAAGAAGTAGAAGAGAGTCCAGAGGTATTTTTGTTGATTGGACATGAAACCACTGAATCGGTAGAAGTTCCAGCGGAAGTAAAACCGGTATTGGAAGAATTCAGAGATGTATTTCCTGAAGAGTTGCCAACGGAGTTACCACCGTTGAGGGATATTCAACATCATATTGATCTTGTGCCAGGGGGAGTATTACCACACAGACCACATTACAAGATGAGACCTAAGGAGCATGAGGAACTGAGAAGGCGGGTGGAGGAGTTGTTAGAACAGGGGCATGTTCAGGAGAGCTTGAGTCCTTGTGCAGTGCCAGCTTTATTGGTGCCAAAGAAGGATGGTTCGTGGAGAATGTGTACGGACAGTTGGGCTCTAAACAAGATCACTGTGAGATACAGATTTCCTATGCCGAGGTTTGATGATTTGATAGATCAGTTGAGTGGAGCTGTTGTGTTTTCAGTGATTGACTTGAAGAGTGGATACAATCAGATTCGTATTAGATCGGGCGATGAATGGAAGATTGCTTTCAAAACCAGGGAAGGTTTATACGAATGGTTGGTTATGCCGTTTGGTTTATCGAATGCACCGAGTACTTTTATGAGAGTGATGAACCAGATTTTCAGACCATATATTGGGAAGTTTGTGGTAGTTTACTTTGATGATATTTTGATCTACAGTGGAAGCAAGGAAAAGCATGTCCAGCATTTGCGTGAAGTACTGTTGACTTTACGACAGGAGAAATTTTATGCTGCTACGAAGAAATGCGTGTTTATGACACATAGTGTTTTATTTCTGGGTTATGTTGTTTCGGAGGAAGGTATACAGGTGGACCAGAATAAAGTTGAAGCAGTCAGGAATTGGCCACAACCGAGGACAATTACAGAAGTGAGAAGTTTTCATGGGCTAGCGCCATTCTACCGAAGATTCATTCCACACTTCAGTAGCGTGATGGCTCCAGTTACTGATTGTATGAAAGGGAAACAGTTTTCTTGGTCGGAGGAAGCAGGGTTTGCTTTTGAACAAATTAAAGGACTTTTGACGACAGCACCAATTCTTGTATTACCAGACTTTCAGTTGTTATTTGAGTTACACACTGATGCTTCTAAGGTTGGGATTGGAGGGGTGTTGAGTCAGAAGGGGCGTCCTATTGCATACTTTAGCAAGAAATTATCAGGGGCAAAGATGAGATATAGTACGTATGATGTGGAGTTTTATGCAATTGTTCAAGCTGTGAAGCACTGGAGACATTATCTATTTCAGAAAGAGTTTGTTCTTTACACTGATCATGAGGCGTTGAAGCATTTGCAAGGGCAGTATAAGATTTCAGCGAGACATGCATCGTGGATTGCCTATTTGCAGCAGTTTACTTTTATCGTGAAACATAAGTCCGGGGTGACGAATCGTGTGGCTGATGCTTTGAGCAGGAGGAATCACTTGTTGACAACATTGAAGGTTGAAGTGGCAGGATTTGAATTATTACCAGAATTGATTGAAGAAGATCCTTACTTTATGAAATTTGTTGAAAAAGTCAAGGACGGGAATACTGATGAATTTGTGTTGGTTGATGGTTTCTTATTCAAAGGGAATCGATTATGTATACCAGATAGCAGTTTGAGAATAAAGATTATCAAGGAGTTGCATGAGGAAGGACATGTGGGCCGTGATCGTACATTGCATTTGATTTCTCAATCTTACTTTTGGACGTCCATGAGGAGAGAGGTTGAAAGGTTTGTGGAGAGATGTCATATTTGTCAGGTTTCGAAGGGAACAGCGACAAATGCAGGATTGTATATGCCGTTACCTGTACCGACTAAACCGTGGGTTGATATCAGCATGGATTTCGTTTTGGGTTTGCCTAGAACTCAAAGGGGGAATGATTCTATATTTGTTGTGGTAGACAGGTTTTCGAAAATGGTGCATTTTATTGCTTGTAAGAAGACGGCGGATGCTGTTCGTGTTGCTCAGTTGTTCTTTAAAGAAATATATCGTTTACATGAGTTGCCGGGGTCTATTGTTTCAGATAGGGATACCAGATTTTTGAGTCATTTTTGGCTAAGTTTGTGGAAGATGGTTGGAACGAAGCTGAAATTTAGTAGCGCTTACCATCCGCAAACAGACGGACAAACAGAAGTTGTTAACAGATCATTGGAAAATTTGTTGCGATGTCTTGTGAAGGACAATTTGAAGAGTTGGGACATGAAGTTATGCCAGGCAGAGTTTGCACATAATCATGCAGTGAATCGTAGTACGGGATTCAGACCATTTCAGATTGTATATTCAAATTTACCCAGGGGACCATTGAATTTAGCAGTAGTAACACAATCGAAGGGGACGGTTAAACGAGCTGTAGATTTTATTGATGGGTTGACTGAATGTCATAAAATCGTTCAGGAGCGATTGGAGAAAGCAAATGAGAAGTATAAGCGAATTACAGATTTGAAGCGACGAAGTGTTGAATTTAACGAAGGTGATTTGGTTTACGCTGTGTTAACCAAGGATCGTTTTCCAGTGGGCGCTTTTAACAAGTTGAAAGCCAGAAAAATTGGTCCTGTAAAAGTTGTGAAACGGATTAATAAAAATGCTTATAAGTTGAAGCTGCCGGAGGATGTATACACTTCTGACGTGTTCAATGTTAGGCATCTTGTACCATATTATGGGAATGAACAATTCGATGTGGGAGAATTTACAAATTCGAGGATGAATTTTTCTCAACCAGGGGAGGATGATGAAGCTCAGGCCAGAGAAGAAGACATGAGTCGACCACGACCTAAGCAGGCAGTCTTAAGTCGTTTACGACTTAACAGGGCTCGGAGGGGAAGGCTACGACCCAACAAAGAAGATGAAAAGGGGTTGCGACTTAACGAGGCTTAAGTCGTTCGGTTACTATGAGTCGTTTACGACCTATAGCTATAGGAGCTAAGGGAGAAGCAACGCAAGATAACGAAGAGATAAGCCGCAAACGAGTTACGACTCATGATAAGTCGTCCCTGTTTGAGTCGCATGAAGATGTGCCTGAAGATGTCTCGTAAGTTGTATGTCGTTGCATTCAGTAAGTCGTCTGTGTAAGGGTCGTTTTATCTTTGAGTCGTGACATATGTTGTAATTTGTTTTCTTTGAGTCGTGAGTATTGTGATATGTTAGGTCGCTAACGACCTTAGTTAAGTCGTTTGCGTTGTGCTGTGTTGTAAAGAGGTTGGGTCGCTATTGTGATAAGTCGGTACCGACTTAATGAGTCGTAAGTCGTATACGACTTAAGGGTCAAGGTGTGAAACTACTATAAATAGCGAGTGTGTTGTAACTTTTTTGGTGGTTGATTTTTGAATAAAATTCTTGTTTGATTGTTGTGTGCTTTCATCCTAAATTGGTAGTTGAGTGTAATCTCCTATCTCCACTTTCGGTTATTCGAGTGCGCTCGAATCAACGATTGTTGAAGCCGATTCGTAGAATCAAGTGCGCTTGATCAACGCTTGAAGAATTGAAGATCTTCTTTCACTGTATCGTGCGCGATCAACGTGTCGAAGATAGCTAGAATTGGTATCTTTGTGATCAACGAATTTGGGCATTTCAGTATCTTCAATCCACCTATTGCTACTTTCATCGATCTATATCTTTTTGTTAATTATCCGCTGCGTCAATGGTTCAGGACATAAACAGAAAGGCTAAGACAAGGGATCAAAAAGGGCCAAGCTATACGGTTAAGACAACGACTGTGATCAACAAAGCTAAGAGATCAGCGTTCTTTTAGACCAATCAGCAGTTGAATGTAAACAGCTAGTAAATTGCCATCAGAACGTAACAACTATGAAAAATACTAAGGAAACATCTCCAATTTCAAACTCCAAAAAAGTTTTAAGTGGTTGGATCATCGGCGACTCATGCCTTCCCTCAAACCTTCAAACCAGAAAACCAAAGAATACTACGAAAGAGGTCAAGACATTGGCTTGCAAATGAGCCAAGTCTATGGGTCGCTAGAGACCCAAAGACTATGAGTCACCAACGACCTATAGGCCATGGGTCACCCGTGACCCATGGCTCTACCTATTTTGCGAGCCCAATCCTCTATGGGTCGTTCCCCACCTACCAGCGAGCAGATGATGAAGTGGCCTGACCAAAAAGCTCTCCGATATATATAAATACCATCCTACCTACAAAATAAGCCGAATCTTCTCTGAACCAGTTACTGAAGCTCTACTGGATATATTCTCTACTCTTTATCTACCTCATAACAGTCTTTAAAGGAATTCACTGTGATTCTCCAGTGGATTCCAACTCTGGAGATTCAATCTAGCTAGAAAACAATCAAAGCCTTATAATCAAACATCTACTATAATAGCAATCAGTCTATAATAAAACTATAAAGTAGACGTAGGCTTCATTAACAGCCGAACCACTATAAAAATTCTCTGTCTACTTTCTTTTACTTTTCTTTCTTGATATCTGTGATCTATGATACTGCTCTATCAGAACAGGGCTGGTGCTTTCAAACTCATACTTGGGTGTTGGTCCATTTTTTGGGTCAACATCTCCCATCTTTCCACCTTTCATTTCGTGTTTTTTTTAATGAAATTCCTCTAAATTACAAAAATTGTCCAGCCATGCACAATCAAAATTAATAAAATTTAATCAGAAGGCTTCATAATGAAAAACTGACCTTTGGGGCTTATTTATTGAGCATAATTCTACAAAAATTTGCCTTTAGCTTGACCCTGCATACACTGCCATTGTTTTCTGTCATTTCATAAGCATAAATATGCTTTTTTCTAATTATTGTAGGATAGATTTAAGTTGGAAGAGTATTGGCAAAATACATCCATATTTCAACAAATGAGAATAATTTGGAGATCCTCAAAAAGAAAATCGGTTCAAAAAATAAATAAAGCAGTGATCGAAGATGAAACACTTAAGTCGAATCCTAGCAACATCAAAAGCATGAAAGAATGGAGAACGTTTATGAAAGCAAAAACAAGTTTGGAGTTCAAAGTAACATTAAGATATTTTTCTAAAATGCCAAGTATTGTCCATCACGGCTACAATTATTTAAGAACTATAAGCTATATTTATAAACATCTAAAGTTCACTCCATCACAGTGAAAATGCACATTTTTTAACCCATTAAATATATATTTTTAATCATCCATTTACCTAATAATTAATATTTTGTACATAATGACTTGATTCTTCGTTTAGACCGTTTGTCCCAAAGACCAATATTTAAAATATGTATCATGTATTTTTAATCTATACTGAATTAGTAATCAATTAGAGAAATATTTAAGAACGCATGCTTTGATATAAGAAAAAATTAACTTGTATTGCATATCAATAGCATGTATATAGTACTAAACACATGCATGTAAGCATCTGCTTGTTTATGTATAGAAAGGTAAAAATGATATGTTAGTTGTTGTAAACAAATCTTATTAGACCATCAGTATGATGTAAATGAATTTGATAAAGAGACAACCAGATTATTAATTCTTCAGCCATTATATCTTCAAGCAACCGTACTCTCTCTTATTTGTCTTACATGTTTTATGAGTTAAAATAAACATAGTTAAACTGAGTCTAAGCTCAGTTAAGGTAAAACTCAGTTGACTGAGTTAAAACTCAGTTGTACCGAGTATCTCAATTTATAAACAGAGTTTAAGCTTAGTTTATGAACTAAGCATAATCTTTGCCGTCTAATTTACCCTTTGAAATAATATGTTCTTTTTATTCATCTAGTAACTAAGTTCTAACATCATCAATATTTTCAGAAACAGAGTGAGAAATATATGGCCATTAGGAAAAATCAATTGCTGCATACATCTGCTCATAGAGGAATGACTAGACTAATCGACGACCTAGTTAGTTACTTAACTATAGCATTATTTACCTAGGTAGACAATACTAGTGGCGATTGTAAGCCTTTGTGGTGTTTTGAAAGCGCACAATAAAAGTTTTGGTTGCATTTGGTGGACGTTGCAGAAAGGCATTTTTTGGTAGCCTTTGCAAAGAACACAAAAAAATGTCCTGCATTTTTAGTTACATGTCGTACAACAGCATTTTCTAAAATGCTACCATAATTTATTGGAGTGGAAGTAGTGGAAATATTAGAGGTGAAGCAATATTCAATAGAGGATTTGTCTCCTTAATTATATGGGGTTAGTATCACGATCAAATCAAGTCAACTCATAGTCAAAGTCTCTGGCCAAAGCATTTCAGTTAATTATTATTATTATTAAACCAAGGACTTTATGTTTGGACTTAGAGTTGAATATGGATGACATATTTTGACCATTACCAAATTCCATAAGTCCAAGTGATATAGTATTGACGAAGAGAATTGGTGTAAATAATAATCACAACCGTGTAACATTTAATAAAGAAAAATTAGATTTTACCAAAACCAAGTAAGCAGTAAATTTGGCCAAAATGTCACACCACCTACTAAGTGACGTATGAACATTAATATTTGAATTTTTTGATATTAATCACTATGCAAATTTACACCTAAAGGGTCAGACAATTGAAAATTTGTACACTCCTTTAACCGCTTGATTTAATTAATTATAATCATAATAACTTAGTTAATATTTATGAAATATTAGTTATAAAATATTATTTGATGTGTTGAACAATATTAAATAGTGTGTTTATAATATTTATAAAAATATTGATCGGTATTCGATATCAGTACACGTTTAAATTGCAGTGAATTTTGTTCGACCTTGGACTAGATTTGAGCCCATATCGGGCATGATAATTTCTGCTAAGAAGTGGAAAAAATCAGGCTGGCCAAGGTCTGGTAGGTTGTTTGGTTTGAATGGTTAATAGGGAAAGAAATGGTAAGAGAAAAAAAAGGATGGCGATCCACCTTATGCTCCATTGTCTATCCTTTATGTAATTCCCCTTAACCCTCATTTTTTGAAACTTTATCCATTTCTCCTTGTTATAAATATCATCTAGTAACCTCATTCCGAATACCAAAAAAATCCAAATTCAAATATATGTCAAAATGCTTCAACCCGATCGACGGTGGTTGACAATTTGAAGCTTGCATCTTCCAAGTTGTGAATCCGATTCAAGAAGAACTCAACTTCGTTTCGACGTGTCCTCAATAGGCTTTAGGAGGGGTAATTATCTGATTTACTTTCATTTATCGATGTTCAGTTAATTGTTATATTATATGATGTTTAGGTAGAAATACTATGAATCTAGTTTGTTGGTATGCTGTCACATATTCGATGTTTGAAAATATATTAGTGCATCTACACAAAAATAAATAAATAAATTTCTTATCATTTTGAATGTATAAGAGCACTGAATTCTCGACCTAATTTATTTTAACATTATAATTAAATATTATTTAAATATGATTTTGCCAAATAATAATCGTTTTATAAAAATTAAACTTATATAATAAAGTTTTTAAAATTTATATAAAAAATTATACTAGTATAATTCGACGACAACTTTTTATTTATTTGGGTGAATATTATATTTATTTTATATTTAAATATTAAATTAACCAATTTCTTAACTAGAAATTCATTATTGTTATTTTTTTTGAAAGTGGTTAAAATTTTATTGGGCATTTATAGCCCAAGATGGTGGCCCAATAGACCCGATTAGTATGCACGCGAATAATGCACATAAGACAACACCCTACTTTACAATTAAAGTAAAAGTTCAGAGAATATTGAAACCCACTTTCCAATTATCTTTTTCCTTCATCCTCCCCTCTATCGAATCATGGTGGCTAAAAACAATCACTATTCGTACGTCCGATTTCTCCCTCCGCCCTCCATGGATCTTTACTACATCACCGACTTCGGCTAGTCCCGTGTTTGTGGTAAGCCGATTCCAACTAATTCTCTTAGTAGTCAAACTGATGTCAACAATGGCCAAGTCATAATTTTGTCTTCATTTCTCTCTGCATGTTGAAAAATCCTTCGATTTTGCTCTCTCCGAATGCTCCAAACAGCTACAGTAATGGCTATCTTCCACAATTTGGCTTTATAGTATACAATATTGCTAGTGGTGCTCAGGTAATCATAACTTCTTATAAATTAGCGTTCGAGTAGTTGAGGTTAACTCTAGCCCTGCTCTTGTCCCGAACTTTCTTAGCAAAATCGCACTCGAAAAAGCCATTTTAGGATAACTGGCCTTATCCCAGATGATTTTGTGCCTAGTTTTTTTTGCATCTTTCCTTCTAGTTGCTTCCCAAGCCAATCTGGAAGAAAAGTCTTTGCTAGATTGTTTCTATGCCCATGAATCATTTTATCTATCAAAAAATAGTGGCATGTACTCAGTCCACCTTTTTTCTTCTATAGTGAGTGGCATAATCTTGCAGCTCCATGCATTGTCTCGAATCAACACTTCCACATTTTTGTAAATGCAACCAAAAGCTCAGTAAGAATCCCATCCCAAAAGGTCTATAAGAGACTTACCATCTATCCATGGGTCCATCCACAAGTCTGTTTCCTGGCCTTGAGCTATCTCTCTCGAGCAATTTTTAGCTAGCTTGTTTCTAATTCTCATAATCGCCTTCCAAGTGGGAGAAGAGTTGTTGCCTACAACCGTTTACCAAAAGTTGCCTTTCGAATATCTCTATCGCATCCATCTTTCCCATAAACCTTTCGAGTTAATTATTTTCCTGCCTTGTTTTAAGTTGAAAACATCTTTCGTGTCCCTCAAGTTTATAAGCCCAACTCCTCCTTCCTCTTTCGATCTGCATAGATCCTTATAGTTGATTTCAAGGGGACCACCTTTCCAAATAAAATCAGTGCATGCTCTATTTATTTTGTCGATGAAGCATTAGGCAGCTGGAAAGTTTAGAGCCAGAAATTAACCATAGCATGAATCACCGTATGGAATAACTCAACTCTACTACTATAAATTCATTATATAAACAAATATATGTATATATTATATTCAAATAAAATATGAAATGAAATGTAAATTTATATATAATAATAAAACATAATTTTTAGATTTTTAAATTAATTCTTAATATTTTTTAATATGTTTCCAAATTGGCTTTATATTTAATTATGAGCTATTTGTTTAAAAATCATTTTATAAATAAATTAAAAATTATTATTAAAATTTTTATATGAGCCAAAGCCTTACTGTAAATTTGTATTAATTTTAAAAAAAATTGTTGTTGTTTAAAATATATATATAAATCATTCCTAAGTCGAGAGTTCTCTATAAAAATATATTAATTTTATATATTATACATACATACATACATACATATATATATATTCAGATATGGTTATATAGTTATAATTATATATTATTTTGACTTATATATATATATATAACGAAAATATTATTATTTTATTCTCAGGTTTGCTATAGTAATATACACACAAATTTTTATATTCATAATTATTTTACATTAACTATTAAATAATTTTTTGATTTAATTATATAAACATACACATATATGTACTCGTATAAATTTTAAATAAATAGTTATAATTTTGTAATTATCAATTATTTACACTTATATATACAAATGGCAGATTTCACATATATACATACACACACTATTTTGACGCACACATATATTTCATTTAGAGAGCATGATCGAATTTAGAGGAAGTAACATGTCATTTGCGGTGTAAATTCCAATATCTATATACGGGCATATTAAACCATGTACACATTATTATGTCGCACATGCACGTACACATATATGTATATGATACAAATATCCAAAATATAATACAAATCATATAATATTATTCTTTATTTATAAAGTTAAATAAAATATTGATTTTATTTATAAAATTTATAAAAGTTCTAAACGGATGAGACTACTTAGGCCCGATAAAAATCCAATAAAGTATTTTTTTGAAATTTGCCCTTTAACTCCGCTACGGGCTATCCCAGTTCCAACAGGTTCAAGTTTCCTTTCTATTTTTTAACTACTCTTAGATAAACCATGCGCGCTCAGTTACAAAATTAGTAAAGGCTTGTCCTTTTATTGATGTTCGAGGAAAATATTCAATATCGTATTGACTTAATTAAATCCCCAAGTTTATCAATCTTCCAGACGTTTCGGGATTACTGAAAATTTGCTTAAGTGGACTGTTAGTTAATGCCATGATTGGATGTGCTTAAAATAGGATTTTAATATCCATGCTGATAATATCAGGCCATAGGTTAGTTTCTTTATAACGGGATACCCGATTTCTGCATCATTGCCATTTGCCTGTATGGTATAGGGTTTCGTTTTCTTCTCTTACTAAAACTGAGCTAATTACATACTTCGATAGTGCTAGATATAGAACTAACCTTCCCCTTCTATCAGACTAGAAAGTATTGGAGACTTCTCCAAGTGATCTTTTAACTCCTAAAAGGCCTTTTGGAACTCCTTCGTCCATTCAAAGGTCTTTCTCATCTTGGTTAC
This sequence comes from Allium cepa, assembly GCA_030765085.1. Lineage (NCBI taxonomy): Eukaryota > Viridiplantae > Streptophyta > Magnoliopsida > Asparagales > Amaryllidaceae > Allium > Allium cepa. Next base: position 624,049,830 of record CM060928.1, read on the forward strand.
ATCAAAGAATATAATGCATTTGTCTTTTGCTTTCGATGTAAATCAATTAAGTGCAACTACTCAACCTCCAAGATCATTACATCTTTACTTATTGGGCTCTGCCATACCCTAAATCATCTTTATTTGATCAGGATTAAACTCTGTCCCTCTGCACTCATAATGCATCCGGAAAACTTTCTAGATTGGATCCTAAGAGAGCATTTTTGTGGATATAACTTTACTTTGTATTTTCACATTACTATAAACATTTCATTTAGGTCATTGATGTGATCACCCTCTTCTTTGGACTTTGCTAACATGTCATCAATGCATGCTTCCTTGATTTTCCCAATCTAGTTTTTGAACATCCTATTTGCTAGCTATCGATATATTGCTTTTACATTTTTTATTCTAAATGGCATTACTTCATAACAATATGTTCCCTAATTGGTCACAAAGTTCGTATGCTCTTCATTTGGATTGACCATAAGAATTTGAATATATCATGGTATGCATCCATAATTGATAACAATTTATGTCTACTTATGGCGTTTGTAAGTTGATCAATCCTATGAAAGGGGGAATAATCTTTGGGGCATGCTTTATTCAGATCCGTGTAGGTAATAAATGTCCTCCACCTTCCATTAGATTTCTTAACTAACACCAGATTCACAAGCCAATCCTAATAGAATATATCTTTAGTGAATACTTTCTCTTCTTTACTTTTTATAACGCAATGGTTCACATTTTATCATCCTCTTCTTTTGCCTTACGGAAGAAAATTTCGAATCTATGTTGAGTGCATGGCACATTACTTAAGGGACTATTTTCCATCATATTAGCATGGGACCGGGCAAAAACATCATTATTTGATTGAAGAAAAATGACGAGCTTTCCTCTTGCAAACCTATCTAATCCTTTCTCCATTTTCACTATTTTGGTGGGATCTTGCATGCCTAAGTTCTCTTTCTCTAAATCTTCTATAGATTTTACATTTTTTCTCTTTCCTCTATAATCTATTTCAGACTCTATATTTCCTAGGATCTCTTCATAATTCAAACCTCTATTTATTTGATTTAACTCAAAATTCTTCATCTTCTTACTTGATGGTTTGAATTTTCTATTTAGCTTTCGATACTTACGTATCATCATATTATATTTATTTTCCTTAGATTTCAGTTCATGATAACTGATATTTAAGGGCTTTGGGATTTTAGTTTTATTTGATTTATTAACATAGATTCGTAATAAGAATCACTTCCTTTATTGCATTGCTTAAGATTTGCAAAATACATTTGTCTCAAGCTACATTATTCCCTTTGCATGTCCCTCATCTAATTTTGAAAAGGAATTTCATAAGCAAGCATTTTGAGAAATAAAGGCATCTATCTCGTCCATAGAAGCCTCTCGAAGAAGTATTATAGTAAGAAGCCTAATACATTACTAGAAACAATATTTCAAAGATTCTAGTGTAGGAGGAATTCTTATTTAAACATACAATCTGACATATCCGATGGGTGTAGAGCTTTTATCATTGAACCCAAAGATGGGCTCCTAAGTTAGGTTCAAGCTTCTCTATTCCATTTGATCAAAAGCGTTCTTAAAAATCACATTTATAGCACTTCCAGTGTCCATAAGAATTTAAACACTAAGGATACTCTGATCCAATCTATGATTATTAGCGGATCATTGTGAGGATGCCTTACCCATCTTTGCTCATTAGGAGTTACTATCAGATCTGGAATTTGGAAAGCGCTTTTATACACCGTTGCAAGGGGTTCTTCTCCCATAAAATATATTCTCTCTTTAGCTTAACATATGTACCTATTCCTCGATACTTTACTCATCATTGCATTATGCAATCCTTTATGAATGATATCAATATTGTTGATTGGTGGTAAAAAATTTGATAGTGTCACTTTCCATGAAGTTGGCATTGTTTATCGAAGGTTTTTTTTATCATTGTTAGACTTTAGGAATTTTTGGTCACTTTTAACAAACTCTTTAAGGGACCCTTTCTTACCATGCCTTGAATAATTCTGGTCAACACACGAAAATCATCAGTCTTATGATCGTTCACTTTGTGAAAATCATAGCAGTCTTATGATCGTTCACTTTGTGAAAATCATAGCAACCTCCACCTCTGTTGGTTTACGGGTTCATCTTTGATTTTATACGAAGTATGATACTCAATTCTAAGTGAAAGCACCAAAATATGTTAGGCTAGAATTTGGTCCTAATGTATATGCTTAGTCAAGGAAGGTTAGTGATATCTGAGCAAGAATTCGGGCTCTTGGATAAGTAGGCTTGTTCATCATGTCCAAAAATAGTCAAATATGCAAATTGATAATTCTCCAAGAACCAAATCATAAAGTCTCATTTGAATTTGACATAATCAACCATTAGAGTCCCAAATTAAAGCTTTCTTATTTACCCTAAAGAAAAATGAAAATGGAGAAGAAGTGGAATTCAAAATATGCCCCTTCTTCGTAAGAGGCACATGCCTATTTATAGAGAACTTAGGCCCTTAGATCTTTGACATGTGGCATCCATAGAAAATGGACTGTCAAGATTTTGCTGTTGTGGCATATTGTAACTTTGACATGAGGCACAATACTACTTAACATCTTTATGATAACATGGCATAACTGAAACAATTAGCGTTTGCCAGGTGGCTGACCAGAGTAGTCTTTTGGCAATTTTCTCAACATGCGATAGCTTATCTTCATCAACCCATGATTGCACCATTTCTTCAACCTGTAATGGTTTGTTTACATTAATTTGTGATTCTTTTATAGTCCAACTTGCGGTAGCTTTACTTCATAAACTTGTGATAGTTACACAATATTAATTTGCAATAGCTCTATCCATCAACTTGCGATAATTGCATACCATCTACTTGCAATAGCTCTACACCATCAATTGGCAAGATCGCCATCACATCAACTTGCGACATCCTTATAGCATAACTTGTGATAGCTCTACAACATCAACTTGCAATAGCTATACTTCATCAACTTGTGATAGCTTTATAAGATCAACTTGTAACATCTCTATAGCATCAACTTGCAATAGCTTTATAAGATCAACTTGCGGTAGCTCTACTGTTGGAATTGTGTTAGTCAAAAGTGGGTGAAATAAGTAGATTTTAAGAAAATTCTCTATTTGGATCTGTTGTGCCTATGAAGTCTAAAATATATTAGATCCAATCTAATAAAGTTTTAAATAAAATTATATTTTTATTTAAAAATTATTTAAAATGGTGTTTGAATTAATTTGAATTTAGATTTATAAGTTTATCAAATACACCTATGTCTGCAACAAATACTTATTATTATAAAGAAGGAAACCATTCATTTCTCTTTCTAGGGTTAATGCAATTAACAAAGGTATATTTCCCATTATTTGGAGAGAGAACCTTTAGTTTCTCTCACTTTAATTAAATTGAATAATGTACTAAATATTATTGATGAGCAATTAATTTATACATAACGTAAATGTGAAAATATACTCAAGTGAACACAATGCAGTAAGCAAGGAGTGTACATAGTTAATCGGAACATATAAAGGTGCTGAGATTTACACTGCAATGAACCCATTATTTTTACTTTGCATATGTCTTTATTGTCCAAAATTTTAATTTAAAAATGTTTACACATAATAAAAGTGGAGCATTGTAACGATCCGACAATTCGACCCTCGAATGTCGACATTGATACATCTACGATATTCGTGAGCCGAACACCCAAGTGCCAAAAAGATAGATAGTTAGGGTAACATAAAAAATAATAGAACAAGAAAGGAAGAACACAACATCAGAATATCACACCGGAATGATTTTGTATAATATTGGAAGGACAGTATAAAGGGTTACTCGAATACAGAAATTTCAGAGTTATAAAACCTAAGTGTTATTTTCAGGCCGAATAGTTATAACTGTCTATCCTCACAATGCTAATATATACGTAGTTAATACAAAATAACAAAAATATAAATAGATAGATAATGGAAGCCTCCAGCTCATCTCCTAAACTCTGAAGTGTCTAAGGTAAAACTTGTTATACTCAGCCTACTCGAAAGAGTATGCAAGGAATTTAGGGAAAACAAAAATCAAGCGTCAGACATAAGTTTAGTATGAGAAAAACTAAGATACATGCAACATGTAATAGTAGCTATGGAGACCTTACGGATTCCCGTAACGGTTTTCCCCTCAAAAAAACCAACCATTATTTAAGTTTAATATAGTTATATGATAGATAATGTCTAGAGTGTAGAATATAAACCATATCAAATAGCTGTGATGCTTAAATTAGTCACCCCTAACTATTGAGGGTACAATCAAAACCGCTAAGGTACGTTTACACAATGGATTTTCCATAGAGATCCTTTCGGTCAGGCCGAAATCCAATCTCCATGCATAAGGATCAGAAACCACCTTCCAAGCGTTGTATATCTCTAGATAAAATATACCATAAGGTAAACATAAAGGCTCATGCACGAACATAAACATGTTCCACGTGGTACCAAATATCATCAAATCCTGGTACCAATATCGATAAGTATACTCTAGATATGAAGATGAAAATACCCCGTCGTGGGTCAGCCAAAACCCAGGTTGTGCATCCTACTCTGTCTTTAGCCATTTTCGATGTTGAGGTTACATTCAACATCATTCACACGAGTCTTCGTCACTCGAACAAACATGAATCTATAAATGGATTCCTATGTCTTGAACAGATCATGAATCACTACATGGATTTGAACATCTCGAACATGTCTCGAATCTCCACATAGATTCCCTTTGTCAACCACTTCCAAAACATAGATTCCATATATTATTTTTGAAGTGATATTCGGTAAGTAAAACACTTACCAATCCCAAACTCTTTAAAACTAATCGGTTAATTCTTGTTAATTCAATTTTGGTTTTTTCACAAGTAAGTGAAAGTTAGAGACGTTTCGTACCAATATTCCTCTATAGGGGTTCTTGCTAGTATGAAATCGCAAAGCCTTTCGATTACTTGTTAAGTTAATATTAGGTCAAGTTCGATAGTCAACTAATCAACTATCCGGTTAAAATGTTTGCTTATACAATTCAATATTCATATACATAACATGTTCCGACATTTCAACTTAACTATTACTCGGCCAAGAATGAATCCAGGTAAGTTAGAGCATTGGTTTCATATCAAATCCTTGACTAAGCATTTAATTCTTGAATCTCACAAATAGACAAGTTTACTTATCGGCATTTAGTGTTAAATATAGTGTTAATTATTTTCATAAAAAAGTAAGAAATTAACAAGATTAACATGTTTCTTACATTCCAACTTAACTATTCCGCGATCAAGAGAAAGTCTATAGGTTAAACCTCTATTGGCTTATCCTTACTCGAACGTTAATCTTTACTCCCATAAACAGAGAAGTCTACCTCGCTCGGCTTTTAGAGTTAAGAAGAGTTAATTACTTTTCAACAAGTAATCGCATAATAAAACCATTTGGCCATTTAGCAATTCTTGCCCCTTTTTGAAAACATTTGTTTATACTTTTAAAATACTTAAGAATACTTATAATAGGTTTAAAACACTTATCCAAAATATTTCTTTAAAATGACAAGTTTATAAAATCTTTAAAATTTGAAAAAAAAACAAGTTTTCCTTATAAAAACGTCTTCTTTAAAAATTTATAACTAACTCTTAAAACATCACAAAGATCTTAAAGCACTTTTAAAATACTCTAATAATAGTTGTAAACACTAGTAAAAATAATGAAAAAAAATACTTAAATTTAAATATCTTTTCAAACCTTTAAGTTCAAAAATCAAGTCTAAATGAGGCAGTTTTGTACAAGTGAAGTTTTGGTCCTTTTTGGGATGTTACTTAACTTTTTAATATCCAAACTTGAAACAAACATACATATAAAACAATATAAATGACAAAAACCCTTAAGGATCTCTCTACAAAGTTCCATAGAAATAGCCAAAAAAGGCAATTCCAAACTGCATCTGTAGCGACTATCGTTATAAGCGCAGTTTCAAATCTGAGTCCGACCTAAACTAAAGTCTATCTATAACCTATGTGCTTTATTCTAAGACCTTGCCATATTTTATACAAGTTCGTTCAAGTCCATACGTATGCCACTTGATTTCAAAGCAAGAATCAAAACCATTGTTTTAACATATGTCCAAACCAATTCAAACAACATTAACAAAATCAAACACCAATATCTATGCACAATATTTTTAATCATAGTGGTGAATTAGCTCACCATGTATTCAACAATAACTAAGATCCAAGAACCTAAGTCCAACCTCACCTTGCAAAACCTTTCCTTCCTCCTTCTTGCTTCACTTGCCTTTTGCCTTCCCTCCCACTTAATTACTCACGGCCTATTAGGATAGGGGCGTGCTTCACTTTTTCAAATTCTAACTAGGTAGGATGTTTTGTAATATGGTACTAAGGCTTCACTCCAAATTTGAGTTGATTTGGATATGATTTGCAATTATTTTGCTTTAGGAATTTATGAAGAAGAAGACCTGGAAAGAGAGATCGCTTTGCTTTGTAAATTTGTGATTATAAACTAAGAGTACGCCTCTAATTTTATAGGCTCAAATTGTATTCTTTAAGCTTACCTTCACCCCCATACCATGCTATGGAAGAATCACCTCCCATCGCTTCTCATTTACATCACTTCTTCGTTATGCTAATTACACTTATACCCTTAACATGATATGTCTCTTATCCTAATGCAAGATTCTACAATGTTCCATGCTTTATGAAGAGCTGTGTGTGTTAGTTAGTTGATAAAGTGTTCATTTGATCGTCGGACAAGTGTAGAAGAGTTCAAACAACTTATATCGGTCGAAGAGCTATATACTAATATACTGATAAACCAATTTCCGATCACGTTATCGATTTTTATTAAAGAATATATTTTTGAAAACAATTTTCAAAAATAAGTTTTTTGTTATCGCTATTCATTAATTAAATGATTCCTAACAAGGTTATAAAATCATATTTATAACATTGAGTTATATTTCAAAACGTTTTGATATTCGAAGACGAAGTGTTTGAATTTCCAAGTCGCTACAGTAGTGTATGACACACACACATACACTAAAAAAATTTTAGGAAATTTTATAGGATTTGAAATATAAAATCTTTTTAATAGTTGGCTTGGAAGCATAATTTTTTGGTCTGACTGCGAAGTTCCAAAAAGTCCTTTATATACAATTCTTTAAAAATTCACCATATTAATCGGTCCTAAAAAATAGCATCTGCATACATTTTCCACTTGAGCACTTGAACGCATTTGTACCTTACAATAAGCCATGTCCAATTTACTTGAAATATGTGCTTTAATCGTTTAATTTAGGATATGCTTTTCAACTTTTGATGCAATTAGTATGGATCTTGAAATATTTTATTTTCAAGCTATAGGGTAAAGCATTGTAGATCTGGATACATTTTATTAGGTAAACCTTTCATTTTAAGGATCAAACCACATGTTAGAATGTATTAGAAGATACAGTTAATTTAGAGCATCCCTAAACTCGATGCATATAGCACTGCAATTATATTATGTGTAATACCCCTAATTTTTGTTTAACATTATTCAAGATATGTAATTGGATAAATTAAATTGAGGAATGTGAATAATTGGGGAGATGAAAATAATAAATCCAACGTACATGTCTTAATGAATGAACTAAAATAGGACTTAACTAAATAAAGGAGGAATTTCCTAAGGGTAAACTAGAAAATGGAGCCACATTTCTTAGTATAAATCTCTCCCTCCACCTTAATAAACTTTTACTTTCTCATTCATAACTCATCACCTATATTTTGGCCAGCCATTAAAAGCTCAAGGAAGAACAATAATTGAAGATAAAGCTAAGGAATTAAAGCTAAGAAATTAGTCCATTCTCCAATTAACTAATCAAGGTGAATAATAGTGTAAATCATCTCATTTTTACTTGTTTTGGTTCGGTTATAGATAGTAATTGAATGTATTTGATGTATTGATCATGTTTGGATCTAATAATCATTGTTTGGATAGAATAATAATTTATGGTGATTTATTAGGTTTTTATGGAATTAAAATGATGAGTTTTAGAGTAAAAATCTTAGTAAACGACCTCCAAACGACTTGATTTTTGGATATGTTATGAAAAAATTAATTTTGGAGATGGGTTTTTAATTTCATAATTTTCTAAAATAATAGAAATATTTTATGAATTTTCTAAGGTGAAAAAGGTATTTATTTTGGATTTTAATAATTAAAAATAATAAACTAATGAATTCTATCTCAAAATTTTTACATGCTGAAGAAAATGTTATTTTGGATTTTTGGTGAATTTTTGAGATTTTTCTCAAGTGATTTCGATTTATTATGAATTTTCTAAGCTAAAAAGGCTTAATAATTATATTAAAAAATTAATATAATTAATTATTTTGAAAATAGTTTCTCAATAATAAATTTGATCTATAGCAGATTTTCTGTAAAGAAATAGTTAAAATATGTCATTAACCAATAGAAATTTGACAAAAAATTTGTTAAAGTTTGTCCTTAACTAATACGAATTTGATAAAGAATAAGTGTTGCAGTTTTCAAGTTATTTACGACTCTGTCACTGAACCTTCCGTCTTAGAACCTTCCGCAGCACTTCTGCACCTTTCTGCAGCATTTTTGATGAACCTTTTAACTTAGTGACCTTCCGACTAAGTAACCTTTCGCAACACTTCTAAACCTTTCTACATCATTTTGGAAGCACCTTTCGACCTTTTCGGAAGCGCCCTTCGACCTTGTCGGAAGCACCCTTCGACAGCATCATTCTGCAGCAGTTTTGGACCCTTTGGTATTACCTTTCAACGTTGTCGAAAGGACCATCCGACCTTGTCGGAAGCTATCTTTCAATAGTAGTTGTAAAAGTTGCGGAAGCTATTTTATAGCAATTTTGTCCAACTTTGTTTGTAAACTTTAAATAGGCATAACTTTCAAACCGTAATCCCCCTTTTCCATTGTGACCACTCTACGAGAAGGGAACCATCATTTGAACACAAAGGAATAGGTTAGAGACCTTAATTCTACACCTGTAAAAAGTTATAGCTAAAACAAAGTTTTATATTTTTGAAGAGTGTTGTTTTCTTTGCTTTCGAATATGTTTGCTTGGTTTTCTTTGCCTTCGAAGGAGATACTTTTGAAGGGGTTTAAAATTGTTTTCTTTTGGCCACATTTTCAATTTTCAAAAGGTAGAATTTAAAGTATTATAAGGCAGGAGCCTAATGTTTTTAAAAGCTTTTGAAGGAGGTTACCCTATGAAATTGAAAGCTAGGTTTCGAAGCTATCGAAAGGTTTTATAACCGAAATTCTATTTTTAAAGGAAAAACATGGCTATATTAAAGGAGCTTTTATAATGGTTTGAGAAGGATCTATCTTTATCCATAGAGCGGTATTGCTATGTTGTTATATTGCTTCTTCTAATATGAACATATTCACTTTATAATGGACCCATAATTGTATTTTGGGAAAAAGAAAGGAGAACCAGTTAGGTTAACCCAATAATAAATATAAATTAAATAAACTCTTAAATGAGTAAAATATAAAGGAAAGATATTGGCAGGGGCCGATAGGTTTCCAATAAGCCCATGAAAACTATATGAAATTGGCAGGGCCAATAGGTTTATAGTTAGTCCATGAAATCTATGTGTAAATGAAGATGTTAGATAAACAGGTTCATAGTTAGCCATTGAAAACTATGCATAAATAAAATTGTCAAATAGACAGGTTCATAGTTAGCCCATGAAAACTATGTGTAAATGAAGATGTCAGATGGACAGATTCATAATAAGCCCATAAAAACTATGTAATTGGACAGTGAGTCCTTAAATGTTTAACCGGTTATTAGTTAGCCAATGAAAACTAATAGGTTAATAGTAATCCTAGAAACTATAATTGAGACAGATAGTCAGAATAAATGGGGATAGGGAAATCCAGATTTGATTTGCTTGTTTTGCATATCATCATAATGTTTTGAAATGCCATGTTTTTAACCATTGTGGATGCAGGAGCACAGTATATGGTTTTGTAAAAGTTTTAGGATACTAGTGAGGGGGAAACCATTCCGCTAAGCGGCATGGTCTCACTAGATATCTATTTGGTTTGAGATGATAGACTATTATTCATACCGGGCTTTATGCCTGACTCGAAGTTTTTTGCTTTCTTTTTAAACTCCCGGGTACTCAATTGATTTTGAGTAGTTTGAAATTTAGGGTTTTCAAGTTTTTCTTAGACGAATAAAGCTTCTGGAGGCGTGCATGAGGCAGATAGTTATTTAGAGTTTTCTTTTCCGCTTTGTATTTGGATGTAAAGGCAGATTTATTAGCCTTATTATATACTATGATCAACCAAGGAGACATCGTCATATGTCTCTCTTGGCGTATGTGTAATAATTATATTTTTTCCGATCAAGGTTAACGTTTTGGGATTATATAATGAACATGAAAGGTTATGATTTGGATGTGGAAATATGTTTTTAAATTTGTAATTTTTTTCCATATTCTTGTGATCTGCATATCAATGTATCTAGCGTTGCTGTATTTGGTCGTCGAAAATTAATAACTATGGATGACTGCAGCATCCGGAGCCGTTAGTTTTGAGCCTCCAAGTAGGAGGATGTTACAAGTTGGCATGTTGATATATTGTGTATTGCTTCTTCTAATATGAACATATTCACTTTATAATGGACCCATAACTGTATTTTGGGAAAAAGGGTAGGAGAATAAGTTAGGTTAACCCAGTAGTGAATATAAATTATATAAACTCCTGAATGAGTAAAATATAAACGAAAGATATTGGCAGGGGCCGATAGGTTTCCAGTAAGCCCATGGAAAACTGTATAATATTGGCAGGGGCCAATATGTTAATAGTCAGCCCATGAAAACTAGGTGTAAACAAAGATGTCAGATAAACAGGTTCATAGTTTGCCCATGAAAACTATGTGTAAATGAAGATGTCAGATAGACAGGTTCATAGTTAGTCCATGAAAACTATGTGTAAATGAAGATGTCGGATAGACAGATTCATAGTTAGGCAACGAAAACTATGTGTAAATGAAGATGTCAGATAGACAGATTCATAATAAGCCCATGAAAACTATGTAATTGGACAGAGAGTCCTTAAATGTTTAACCGGTTATTAGTTAGCCAGTGAAAACTATTAGGTTAATAGTAATCCTAGAAACTATAATTGAGATAGATAGTCGGAATGAATGAGCATGGGGAAATCTAGATTTGATTTGCTTGTTTTGCGTATCATCGTAACGTTTTGAAATACTATGTTTTTAACCATTGTAGATGCAAGAGTATAGTGTATGGTTTTATAAAGGTTTTAGGATACTAGCGAGGGGAAATCCCATTCCGCTAAGCGACATGGTCTCACTAGATATCTATTTGGTTTGATATGATAGACTATTATTCATACCAGGCTTTATGTCTGACTCTAAGTTTTCGCTTTCCCCTTAAACTCTTGGATACTCAATTGGTTTTGAGTAGTTTGAGGTTTAGGGTTTTCAAGTTTTTCTTAGACGAATAAACCTTCCAGAGGCGTGCGGGAAACAGATAGTTATTTAAAGTTTTCTTTTCCGCTGTGTATTTGGATGTAAAGGCTGATTTATTAGCCTTATTATATACTCTGATCAACCAAATAGACATCTTCATATGTCGCTCTTGGTGTATGTGTAATAGTTATATTTTTGTTGAACGTGGTTAAAGTTTTGGGATTATGTAGTGAACATGAAAGGTTATGATTTGAATGTGAAAATACATATTTGAATTATTAATTCTTTTTCATATTCTTGTGATCTATGTATCAATGTATCTAGCACCGCCGTATTTGGTCGCCGAAGATTAATAACTATGGATGACTGCAACATCCGTAGCCATTAGTTTTGGGCCTTCAAGTAGGGGATGTTACAAGTTGGCATCTTGCTACGTTGTTAGGTTGCTTCTTCTAATATGAGTGTATTTATTTTATAATGGACCCATAACTGTATTTTAGGAAAAAATGTAGAAAACCAGTTAGGTTAACCCAGTAGTGAATATAAATTGAATAAAATCCTAAATGGGTAAAATACAAAGGAAATATATTGGCAGGGCCCGATAAGTTCCAGTAAGCCCATGAAAAACTGTATGATATTGTTGGCATGGGCCAATAGGTCAATAGTTAGCCCATGAAAACTAGGTGTAAATGAAGATGTTAGATAAACAGGTTCATAATTAACCCTCGAAAACTGTGTAAATGAAGATGTTAGACATATAGGTTCATAGTTAGCCCATGAAAACTATGTATAAATGAAGATGTCAGATAGACAGGTTCATAGTTAGCACATGAAAACTACGTGTAAATGAAGATGTTAGATAGACAGGTTAAATGTTTAACCGGTTATTAGTTAGCCCATGAAAACTAATATGTTAATAGAAATTCTAGAAACTATAATTGAGATAGATAGTCATAATAAATGGGGATGGGGAAATCCAGATTTGACTTTCTTATTTTGCGTATCATCATAATATTTTGAAATACTATGTTTTTAACCATTGTGATACAGGAGCACAGTATATGGTTTTATAAAGGTTAAAGGATACTAGTGAGGGGAAAACCCATTTCGATAAGCGGCGTGGTCTCACTAGATATCTATTTGGTTTGAGATGATAGACTATTATTCATTCCAAGCTTTATGTCTGACCGAAGTTTTTGCTTTCTCCTTAAACTCTCAAAAACTCAATTGATTTTGAGTAGTTTGAGGTTTAGGGTTTTTAGATTTTTCTTAGATGAATAAAGCTTCCGGAGGCGTGCGGGGGGCAGATAGTTATTTAGAGTTTTCTTTTCTGCTATGTATTTGGATGTAAAGGCGGATTTGTTAGCCGTATTATATACTCTGATCAACCAAGGGGCCATCTTCATATGTCGCTCTAGGCGTATGTGTAATAATTATATTTTGTTGAACGTGGTTAACGTTTTGGGATTATGTAACGAAAATGAAAGGTTACGATTTGAATGTGGAAATATGTTTTTGAATTGTTAAATTTTTTCCATATTCTTGTGATATATATATATATATATATATATATATATATGAATGTAACTAGCACCATCATATTTGGTCGCCAAAGATTAATAACTATGGATGACTACAGCATCTGCAGCCGTTAGTTTTGGGCCTCCAAGTGGGGAGGATGTTACAAATTGGTATTAGAGCATAGGTTTATGATAAAACATAAAATAAACCAAATGTTTTCAAACATAATCCTAATGAATTAAAGAATAAGATTGGGGTTTGGGTTAACGTTATAGTAACGTACTAGTATTTGCTATATATATATATATATATATAAGTACGCGTTCCCCTCTCTCTTAGACCGTTCTTTTGTATCTTACTAAGCCTCGTATGCCGATTTACGAGAAAGAAGATATGGAAGTAAGAAACGAAAGAGGAAATCTAGGTGGGGGAAGCACCATAATCGATGGTAATGCTCGACCTAATAAAAGGAGGAACCAAGGTCGACAGGCTAATGCTAATCCAAGTGCTGAGGCCAATGTAGGTGTTGGAACCCCACCAGTAGATATAGGGATGATGTATCGGTTCTTCATCAACTCGATGCAAGCTGGAGCAGCTGTAGGGGTTGCTGGAGGCAGTGCTGTGAATATTGGAGGAGCCAATCCTGTGGCCCCAGTTAGCAATAACTATGCCAAGCTGAGCAAGGTAATACCAGTTTGGGAGGAAAGCCTTTTCATGGGACAGAGGATGCTGTTGACATTGAGAACTGGATTTTGAACCGTGGAAGGATCTTTATAGGTTTAGGCTTAGATGATGGAGAGAGGAGAAGGCTAGCCTCTACACAGTTGCAAGGGTTAGCGCTTCACTGGTGGAACAGTGTGACAGACGGAGTTTCGGAGGAAGAGCTGGCATGGGCTGATTTTAGGAGAAGGTATGAGCAGAGGTTCTTGTCCGAGGTTCCCAAGTTGGCTTTGATGAGGAAATTCATGGATCTTGTGCAAGAAGAGATGTCAGTGAACGAGTATGCTGCTAAGTTTATAAGTTATCCCGATATGGTTATGCTTTGATTAACACCGATGTCAGAAGGAATGAGAGATTCATTCGAGGACTGAGGCCAGAGCTTGGCAGAATGGCTATAACTCATGTTAGGGAGCCTTGCCATGTATTGGTGGAGATGGCCATTCGCCATAAGGAGATGCTTTCTGTGTCTGTTAGGGAGAAGCCATTTGAGTCCCAAGGCCCTTAAGGAAAGTAAAGGAAATTCTTCAAGAGGAGAGGAGCCCAGAAAGGGGATGCTATCAAGAAAGTGAAGGTTGATTTAATGTGTTATAAGTGTGATAACAAGGGCCATTATGCCAATGAGTGCAGATCTGGTAAAGGAAAAAAGCCTACAGAGAAGCATAACGCCAAATGCTTCAACCATGACCAAGTTGGGCATTATAAAAGCCAGTGTCCAAAGCCAGTCTGGGGGGATTGAGGGAAGGTGTTTGCTATTGAACCACCGTTTTCTTCTAGACCTACTGCTGTAGAGAAAGGGAAAACTATGATGGAAGGTACGCTTTTGATTCAGAGTATACCAGTTAGAGTACTTTTTGATACTGGTGCATTACACTCATTTACATCACATTACTTGGTTGATAGGTTATGTATAAAACCCACATACCTTGTTACGTCCTTAAGGGTTGCAAATCCAATATGAGGACATGCAACTCTTGGGATGAGATGTGAACAGTTAGAACTTGATTTCTTAGGTCATAAGTTTGCATGTAGTTTGTATGTTTTTGATTTCATAGATTTCGAGATCATTTTGGGTATGGATTGGTTGGGTAAGTACGAGGTCAGGATATTTTGTCAAGGTCGGGAATTATCGTTGAGGCACCTAGATAGTCATAACTAAATCATTTTCTCGGTGGAGAATTCCAGTAAGAGTGCATGTGCTTTGTTAAGTGCCTTGTAGGTGGAAGATGACCTTAGTCGTATAGCAAGAGAATTTGTAAATGATTTGAGTGACCACTGGATTACCACGGAAATGAGCTGTAGAGTTTCGGATAAACCTTATACCGGGAGCTGAACCTGTCAGTAGACCACCCAACAGAATGTCGCCAATGGAGATGAAGGAATTAAAGGTGCAACTAGTGGATCTTGAGGGAAGGAATTTTATTAGACCAAGCAGCTTGCCTTAGGGAGTGGCCGTGGTGTTTGTTAAGAAACCAGATGGGCAGTTAAGGATGTATATCGACTACAGTAAGCTAAACGAGAGGACGATCAAGAATAAGTATCCTTTGCCGAGTATCGATGACTTATTTGATCAGTTGAGTGGAGCAAAAGTGTTTTCCCAATTAGACTTGGCGATAGGTTTCCATCAGCTAGAAGTGGAAAGGACAGTATCCCATGGACGGCGTTTCGAACCATATATGGATCATATGAATGGTTAGTAATGCCATTCGGATCAAATGCACCTGCTTGCTTCGTTGATTTGATGAACCGAGTTTTCTGATAACACTTGGATAGGTTCGTATTGGTATTCATAGATTATATTTTAGTATACTCAAGAGATGAAAGAGAGCATGAGATTCATTTTAGTGTGGTGTTGGAGGCGTTGAGGAAGAATCTACTAAAGGCGAAATTCTCCAAGTGTCATTTTTGGAAGAAAGAGGTTTCTTGATCATGTGATTTTAGAGAAGGGATTGTTAGTCGATCCAGATAAGATCAAAGCTGTGAACAATTAAAAGAAATCAGAAACGATGATCGAGATCAGAAGTTTTCTTGGAATTGCTGGTTATTACCGGAGATTCATCAAGGATTTCTCGTGAATGGCAGCGCCTTTGACTAAGCTTGCCAGGAAGGAAGTGAATTTTGTTCGGTCCAACAAATGTGAAGGAGCATTCCTTAAGTTAAAGCATTTGTTGACCGATGCTCCAGTATTAGTAGTTCCAAATGGCAACCAAGGGTTGGTAGTACACACAGATGCATGTGGGACTAGATTGGGAGAAGTATTGATGCAGAAAGGCAAAGTCATTGCTTACGCATCTAGGCAGCTCAGATCGCATGAAGTAAGATATCCTACTCATGACTTGGAGTTGGTAACGGTAATTTTTTCCTTGAAGATTTGGAGGCATTATCTTTTGAGGGAGAGATTTGAATTGTGTACCGATCTAAGTCTTTGAGATACTTATTCTCTCAGAAGGAATTGAATATGCGACAGTAGAGGTGGTTGGAGTTTTTGGCTGCATATGATTTTGATATAGAATATACCCCAAAGAAAGGCAATAAAGTAGTGGATGCTATCAGCAGAAGACATCAGAATGTGGTGTTGGCTATGTTGGTGAAGTGGAAAGATCTGGAAGCTTTGACCAGTTGTGATGTGCAGTTAAGATCGACCGCTAGTTCTATTCAGAGTGCTGCCATATTTCCCTATTTGAAAGTTCAACCAGTATTGATCGAGAGAATTGCTTCAAAATAGAAGGAGGATCCATTATTAGTTGAGAGGATCAGAAGACTTGAGGTTGGAACCGAGGTCGATGATTTGAAAGATTTTTGCCTTGACCAGAGAGGATGGTTGAGGAAGAAGGGACGGTTATGTGTTCCAGATGTGGAGAACTTGAGAAGAGGAGTTCTTGAGGAGTGTCATCAATCCAAGTTTATAATTCATCCTGGAGGGACCAAGATGTATCAACATATAAAGAGGAGCTTCTATTGGGTAGACGTGAAGAGGGATGTTGGTTTGTGGGTTAGGCATGTGTAAACTGTCAACAAGTGAAAGCCGAACATCAAAAGCCGAGTGGGTTACTTCAGCCTCTAGATATTCCAGTTTGGAAATGAGATTTGATATTCATGGATTTTATAGATGGGTTGACCAAGAGTGCTCATTTCATTCCAATAAAGTCGACCAGAATGGCACTTGTTTTAGCAAATTTGTTCATGAAGAACATAATTAGACTTCATGGGATTCCTAGTAGCATAATCAACGATAGGGATCATTGTTCATGAGCGAATTTCGAAGGAGTCTACCAGAGGTATCAGGTACCAAGTTCAAGATGAGTACAACTTATCACCCTTAGACAGATGGCAGACAAAGAGAGTCAATAAGGTACTTGAGGACTTGCTAATAGCTTCTGTATTAGACTTTGGTGGATCTTGGGAGGACCATCTACATTTCATTGAGTTTTCCTATAATAATAATTATCAGACAAGTATAGGAATGATGCCTTTTGAAGCTTTGTGTGGAAGACCATGCAAATCGTTAGCATGTTGGTTAGAGACTGGAGATAGATTGGTCTTAGGTCCGGATTTGGTTAGAGAGGCGTCAGAAAAGATTGAGTTAATCTGAGGAGGGATGAAGGAAGCTCAATCCAGGTAGAAGATTTACGTGGATAAGAGGCGTAAAGACCTAGAGTTCTCAATGGGAGACAGGTTTTCATTAAAGTATCACCAATGAAGGGTGTGGTACAGTTTGGAAAGTCGGAAAAGTTGGCCTCGAGATATGTTGGACCATTCCAGATTTTAGAGAGGATTGGAAAGCTTGCTTACAGAGTAGAGTTGCCGAGCAATATGGCATGTATCCATAATGTATTTCATGTGTCTCATCTTCACAAGTATGTGCATGATCCAGAGGCTAATATTCCTCAGACATAGTTGGAGGACTAGGTAGTAGAGCCTGATTTGACTTTTGTTAGACAACCATTTTGGGTTGTAGCAAGAGATGAAAAAAGATTGAGGACCAAGACAGTCAAGTTGGTGAAAGTTCAGTGAAGCGACAACGAGAAGGACTGTACTTAGGAGACGGAGGACGGGATTCGAGATGCGTATCCTGATCTGCTTTAAGGGTATGTTCTATATTTGTTTTATATAGACTTATTAGCTAATAGGTCATACTAGTCTACATAGTTGTTATGCTTGTTTGCAGTCCTTACAGAATTTTGAGGATGAAATTCTCTAGGGGGAGCCTGTAACACCCTGAATTTTTGTTTAACATTATTCAAGATATTTAATTGGTTAAATTGAATAGAATAATGTGAATAATTGGGGAGATGAGATTAATAAATCCAATGTACGTGTCTTGATGAATGAATTAAAATATGACTTAACTAAATTAAGAAGGAGGAATTTCCTAAGGGGTAAACTAGGAAATGGGGCTACATTTCTTAGTATAAATCTCACACTCCACCTTAATAAACTTTTACTTTCTCATTCATAACTCCTCACCTATATTTCGGCCAGCCATTAAAAGCTCAAAAAAGAACAATAAATTGAAGATAAAGTTGAGGAATTAAAGCTAGGAAATTATCCCATTCTTCGGTTAACTAATCAAGGTGAATAACAGTTTAAATCATCTCATTTTTACTTGTTCTGGTCCGGTTATAGATAGTTACTGAATGTATTTTGCTATGCTGATCATGTTTGGATCTAATAATCATTGTTTGGATAGAATAATGTTTTATGGTGATTTATTGGGATTTTTATGGAACTAAAATGATGGGTTTTGGAGTAAAAACCTTAATAAATGACCTCCAAATGACTTGATTTTTGGATAACTTATGTAAAACGTAATCTTGGAGATGGATTTTTAATTTCATAATTTTCGGAGTTAATAGAAATATTTGATGCATATCCTAAGGTGAAAAAAGCATTTATTTTGGGTTTTAAATTTAAAAATAATGAATTCTGCCCTGATATTCTTATATGATGAAGAAAGTATTATTTCAGAGTTTTGGTGAATTTTTGAGATTTTTTCCAAGTGATTTCGATTTGTTATGAATTTTCTAAGCTAAAAAGGCTTAATAATTATATTAAAATAATAACTATTTTGAAAATAATTTCTCAATAATAAATATAATCTTAGCAGGTTTTTTGCAAAGAAATTGTTAAAATATGTCATTAACCAATAGAAATTTGACAAAGAAATGTTAAAGTTTGTCCTTGATAATAGGAATTTGACAAAGAATAAGTATTGCAGTTTTCAAGTTATTTACGACTCTGCCACTGAATCTTTCGCCTTAGAACCTTTCACAGTACTTCTGCACCTTTCTACAGAATTTTAGATGAATCTTTCGACTTAGTAACCTTTCGACTAAGTAAACATTCGTCTTAGAACATTCCACAGCACTTCTGGACCTTCATGCAGAATTTTGGAAGCATCCTCCGACCCTGTCGAAAGCACCTTTCAACAGCATCATTCTGCAGTAGTTTTGGACCCTCGATAGCACCTTGTCGAAAGCACATTGCTACCTTCCAACAGCAATTGTAAAGGTTGCGGAAGCTCTTTTATAGCAGTTTTCTCTAACTTTGTAAATTTCAAATAAGTATAACTTTCAAACCGTAAGCCCATTTTTTCATTGTGACCATTCTACGAAAAGGGAAACCATCATTTGAACACAACGAAATAGGTTAGAGACCTTAATTCTACACCTATAAAAAGTTATAGCTAAAAAAAAGTTTTATATTTTCAAAGGGGGTTGTTTCTTTGCTTTCGAATATGTTTTCTTGGTTCTCTTTGCCTTCGAAGGAGATACTTTCGAAAGGGTTGTAAAATTGTTTTCTTTCGACCAAGTTTTATATTTTCGAAAGGTAGAATTTAAAGTATTATAAGGCAGGAGCCTAATGTTCTTAAGAGCTTTCGAAGGAGTTTACCTATGAAGTCAAAAGTTAGGTTTCGAAGATATCGAATGATTTTATGATCGAAATTCTACTTTTAAAGGAAAAACCATGGCTATATTAAAGGAGTTTTTATAATGGTTTGAGAAGGATCTATCTTTGATAAATTAAACCCACAGAAGTGGTATTGCTATGTTGTTATATTGCTTCTTCTAATATGAACATATTCACTTTATAATGGACCCATAACTGTATTATGGGAAAAAAGAAAGAAGAACCGGTTAGGTTAACCAGTAGTGAATATAAATTGGATAAACTCCTAAATGAGTAAAATATAAATGAAAGATATTGGCGGAGGCCGATAGGTTTCTAGTAAGCCCATGAAAACTAGGTGTAAATGAAGATGCCAGATAAACATGTTCATAGTTAGCCCATGAAAACTATGTGTAAATGAAGATATCAGATATACGGGTTCATTATTAGCTCATGAAAACTATATATAAATGAAGATATCAGATATACAGGTTCGTAGTAAGCCCATGAAAACTATGTAATTTGATAGGGAGTCCTTTAATGTTTAACTGGTTATTAGTTAGCCCATGAAAATTAATAGGTTAATAGTAATGCTAGAAACTATAATTGAGACAGATAGAATAAATGGGGATGGGGAAATCTGGATTTGAGTTGCTTGTTTTGCATATCATCATAATATTTTGAAATACCATGTTTTTAACCGTTGTGGATGCACGAGCACAATATATGGTTTTATAATGGTTTTAGGATACTAATGAGGGGAAAACCCATTCCGCTAAGCGGCGTGGTCTCACTATATATCTATTTGGTTTGAGATGATAGATTATTATTCATACCAGGCTTTATGTCTGACTCGAATTTTTTGCTTTCTCCTTAAACTCTCGGGTACTCAATTGATTTTGAATAGTTTGAGGTTGAGGGTTTTCAGATTTTTCCTAAAGGAATAAAGCTCCTAGAGGCGTGTAAGAGGCAGATAGTTATTTAGAGTTTTCTTTTTCGCTGTGTATTTGGATGTAAAGGCAAATTTATTAGCCTTACTATATACTATGGTCAACCAAGGAGGCATCTTCATATGTCACTCTTGGCGTATGTGTAAATATTATATTTTTGCTGAACGTGATTAACGTTTTGGGTTTTTGTAATGAACATGAAAGGTTATGATTTGAATGTGGAATATGTTTTTGAATTTTTAAACTTTTTCATATTCTTGTGATTTGTGTGAATGTATCTAGCACCACCATATTTGATCGCCGAAGATTAATAACTATGCATGATTGCAGCATCTGTAGCCATTTGTTTTGGGTCTTCGGGTAGGGGGATGTTACATTATGTGTGATATTATTGTCAACAACATACTATGGCAAGAAGCATTAAGAAGCTTAACCTTTTGTTACAAATTAGATTCAAAACAGGTTGAAATATAGAGTAAATAAACCATTATTGTAACTTTTTGTTCCTAAATTAAACGAAAACATGATATTTGTCATGGTACTGATGCATCTATTCTACATGGTTTTGGCTATAAAAGAGTATACAATATATCTGCACCATTTGTACTAATAAGAATAGAATAGACACATGAAATGAATATTAGTTTATGTTATGCCATGCATTTACCCATGAATGGGTCAAATCAGACGTAGTAGCATAAATCAATATCAGAAACTGAATGAGCGTGAATATCTAATGGTTCGAGCATTATACCTCTTGAGTGCTTGAATGCATATGTACCTTACAATAAATCATATTCAGTTTACTTAAGATGTGTGATTTTATCGTTTAATTTAGGATACGATTTTCAACTTTTGATGCAATTTAGTATGGACTTAGAAATATTTATTATCAAGCTGTGGGGTAAAGTAGTGTAGATCTGCATATATTATGTTGGATAAACCTTTCAGTTTTAAGATCAAACCACATGTTGGAATGTATTAGCAGGTATAGTTAATTTAGAGCATTCCTAAGCTCGGTGCATATAGCACTGCACTTATATTATGTGTAATATTATTTTCAACAGCAGACTATGTTGAGTAGCATTGAAAAGCTCAAACTTTTGTTACAAGTTAGATTCAAAACATGTTGAAATAAAGAGTAAATAAACAATTATTATAATGTTTTGTTCATGAGTTTAAGTGAAAGCATGATATTTGTCATGGTGCTGATGCATTTATTCTACATGGATGTGGCTATAAAAAAGTCTACAATATATATGCACCATTTGTACTGGTAAGAATTGAATAGATGGATGAAATGAATATTAGTTTATGTTATGCCATGATTTTACTCTTGAATGGGTCAAATCAGACTTAGTAGCATAGATCAATATCAGAAACTAAATGAGCGTAAATATCTAATAGTCATAGCATTGTACCTTAGATTCATTCCAATTCACAGATGTCCAAAGGTCACATTATTAATATCACAAATATTCAACCAAAAAATATTCTTGGCCATATTACTTCGTTCTAACCCTAAAATATTCGATGCTTTATACGCATTCTAGAACAAACTACTAAAGATGATCGCACTTATTGGGTCAAAATATAGCTCATAGGCAAAATATAACTTTGAATGGATATAACCTAGAAATATTCAAAGCCTTATACCATAAAAACAACATTTTAGAAAAAACTAATAAACCCTATAAATACCATTCGCTCTACCCACTCATATCTCTCTACTGCTGTTTCTTTCTCACTATTCTTTAGTATCATTCACAGTCACATCTCTCCACCATTATTTCATTTCCAACACTGTCCGTTGTTCACTTTAATTCAGTCACTGCTCATAACTGCTGGCCACCGTTACTTTCAAACATTATAATTTAAGGTTAGCTTTTATTTAGTCACTGACTAATATTATTTGAACTTACTATCGAAGTATATAAAAGTATCCGGTCACTGTTTGTATTTCTTTTTTGTTTACTTTTTTCTTTCTTAATTCTCTTTTTTACATGCTTCATGGTATCAAGCACATCATGGTATCAAAATTGTATTTTTCATTTGTATTTAAATAATATTTTATACTTATGGGCCTATATACATAACAACATTGTGGCATTTATCTGATGGTTCACTTTTGATTATTATTAAGGGGGAATTAATTTAAAGGACAAAAATTTCTATAAATTTTGCCTCAAGGACACGACCTCAATATTTTTAACACAAGGACAAACATTCTTCTAAAAATTATTCACAAGGACAAACATTTTCCAAAATTATTCATAAGGACAACAAAACTGATACTGAGCTAAAAACTGATACCTAACCACTGCTACCGATAACTACAAACTGATACCTAAAAACTGCTATGAATGACTAAAAACTGATACCTACAGAAAGTTGTCCTTCAGGATAAAATATTGAAGATCTGTCCTTAAGGCTAAAAAGCTGTGAAATTTTGTCCTTGACAATAATTTCATGTATTATTAATGGACATATCTTTTGTTAAAACCATGCATTGTCATACATTTGATGTCTTAACATTTTCATCACGAAATGATTGTTTAATATTATCCACAAATACAATCTGAATACACGAATCAGTTCATAATCGAATTGAACATTTTGCACAAAATCAATCTTACATTTAACCATTATACCTTATATACAGACTAATTTACCAGAAACAAACAACAAAAATAAGTCAATAAACGAATCAGGAACAAAAAGATAAAGCTAGAATCAACTGCAGTTGCCACATGCTGAATAAATCGAGTTTACCCACGTTGGTTGTTGTTTTTTTTTGATGGAGTTAAATTTGCATTAGCAAAATAATGAATGATTTCAAAATGAAAAATAATGATATTTCATATCATATCTAACCGCTATTGACTTTGTTTCGTGAGTTGGGTTCATATATATAGAAATATAAACTAACATATATATAAAACAAAACATCAAAAAACTGCTCTGCTTGAGATCACCGCACTAAATGTAATAAGCAAAACATATGTTTTTTTATTGCATGACATGATCAGTTTGGGATGGAAGCTAATTTGAATAAGACTTTGTACATACTATTTTATAATATTTGGTTCCAAGACTCAATCAACGCAAAAAATAAAAACGCAAGACTTATTACCAGAGAGAAAAATCTTACAATGTGTACATATAGCACTAAGTGGAACATAAATAAAATAGGCATCAAGAACTACCAATTCTAATCAACTTATGTAACTCTTATATATAATTTATATTTAATGATGATTATCTGTTCATAATTTTCATACATGATTATTTGAGATCTAAATTAACATGACAATATATTTTATTCAATAGGGTAACTTAATTTTTTTAAGCAACTGCAGCATATTTGACATCTTTCTTTATAATAAAGTAGTTTATTTATGAAATAATTTAGACAAATATTTATATTTACTTGGTGATATCATTCAAATTAGATATATAATGTTTTCTGTTTACAAAAGTTCTTTACACATACCCATAACAAAAATCATTATCATCCTTACATTAAGTAGAGCATACAACATAATTTATCGGCCAAATAATGGATACTAGACACTGTGATAAGTAAAGGTCGACTCAAAAAGATGATATATCTCCAAAAGCATCTTCAATGAAGAATGGTGCACATGTCCATAAACCAACAAATGCTGATAAAAAGTCTCTCTCATTGGATGATTTTTGGGATGATAAATTTACTTCTGAAGTGGTAAGTGATATATTAATTAAGAAATTTGGAAAAATAACATACTTAAATTTTATTGTTTGATCTGTTTTCTCTTCTTGTTTTTGTAGGTAAAATTTATGGAGGAAAATGAATTGGGATGATGATGAAATTTTTTAAAATAAAAAGTCGGTATTTAGGAATAAACTATAATGAATAATAATAAAAAAATTAACATCTATTGGTGGTACTTTTTAGGTGTTGTAGTAGTGCAATTAATAAGGAAATTACTATATAGCCTTTATGTATTCCATTTATGAAATAAAATTTAACTTGTATTAATGTTTGCAAATAGTATAATTAGTTTATGCTTTATGTAGTGATGGAATTCAGTTTCATTCTAATAATTTTACGGTTATAATTATTGTTGCCTTCATAAGTATCATTAACTACTATGTGAAACAAAGTATTTAAGATTAAAAAATTAAGAACATCACCATATTTATTTTGCAGCCGGTTGTATATCAAAGATGAATAGTCAAAGGAGACAAATAGAAGAAGAAATAGTTTAAGTGATGAACAAAGCGAAATGCATCGTATGAGAGATAGAGAATGAAGGAGAGCTATGAGTTAAGAACAAAGAGAAAATTATCTAACTTGGCATCGTGAAATATATCGACAAAGAAGAGAAAGATCCTAAAATGCATCCTTAGGAAGAAATATGAATACTACATGCAATGAATCTCATAGCCACCAACAAGAAAAAAAAACCCAAGAATAGAAAGAGAACAAATAGAAACTACATTAGTTGAGGGTAAAGAATATATTACAGATGACTTACCATAATATAACTAGAAGCAGAGATGATCATTACAAAATGATAATCAACTTTAGAGGCGTCAAACCGTGTGAAGAAATGCTAGAACTCGTAATGTTGCAAAAAAATTCAAAGATCATACTGGATTACGAAAGCATTTATTAGAACAACCAACATTGTTCCTCCAAATTATTTCAACAGGAGAGTATATCATTGTGTTATTCAAATGGAAGAACCATACTCCCTAGTGCATTCATCAAATCTGTTCTTGACCTCTACAAGATACAAATGCTGATGGTATACATTCCAAAAGAAATATTCGATCATAACAATGTATTTTCCTGTACTTCAATTGAAGTGCATGTCGATGAAAACCTAACAAGTCGAAGAGCTGGTGTTTACACTTTCCATGTGTGTATATGTATAAATGATACTGATCATGAAATTGAAAATCGAATGATTGAAAATGAAGACTTGAATGTAGGAATATTAGAAAGGATATAATTTATATTGGATGAGAATAATGATTTTGCTCAATAATTTTGTTGAGTTTCACAATTTCCGAAGATCCATCATTATAAATTTGTAATTAAAGAAAAAACATTGCATCAACAATATGTACTGCCTACGTATTCACAGGTTTCTGCAATGATAGTTGGTCAGGATGAGACAAGTCTTATAAATGGTAGGGATATTATTCTACATAGGATGATAGGTTGGCATATGATAATTATAGAAACACATGGTTGTTATAGCCCTCCGCAGTATCCTCTCCTACTACCTTAATTTATGGTTGGCGTCATCATATGATAAAAAGCGATAATTATCAGGCATAAATTTAAACACAATTAATCACACAATGGATTTCATTCTTTGGATTCACATTGGAAATCAAACATAAATAAAATAGGCATAAAGATGTAACAGTTCTAATCAACTTAAGTTATATATATATAGACACACACACCATTTACCCTTTCTAATCAACTTAAACTTCAGATTCGACGTGAAGATGCTTCTCTCTTCTTAAATGGAGGACGTTTATTACAACAATATGCTGTGGATGATTATGTCAAAATTGAAAGTGGTAGAATGAGATGGTTTCGTCAACAACAACATCATTTTAGATCGGAATTGTATGTAGGACTTCAAGATGCATTGAATGCTAGAGAAAATAATGCAGTGTAACATTTTTCTCTTCTCTTTGATCTATTTGTACAATATATACGTATAAACATACATATACACACATACATATATAATCTTATATCAAATTAATTTTTTTTATATAGGTAACATAGGAAGAAGAGTAATATTACCATCTTCGTTCAATGGAAGTCCACATAATATGTACCAATGTTAAGATGCAATGGCTTTAGTACAAAAGTTTGGAAAGCTCATTTTGTTCGTTACAATGACGTGCAATTCTACATGGGACGAAATCACATCAGAGCTATCACATGGAAAAACTTCCAAAGATTGCCCAGATCTTACTACTAGAATTTTTCATGCCAAATATGAAGAATTAAAGCATGATATCTACGACAAATAAGTTTTTGAATTGGTTGCAGCCCATGTTCATGTCATCAAATTTCAAAAAAGAGGAATACCCCATGCTTGTATGCTTATTATTCTGGACAAATAAGATAAATTACATAGTCCAAATGATTATGATGCTGTTGTAGAGCTGAAATCATGAATTACGATGAAGAACCAGAGTTGTACAATGCATCATTAAATGGTTGCTTCATGGGTCATGTGGAAGACAATGACCAAATGCTCCATGTACGAAAGACGGACATTGCAAAAAATATCCTAAGTAATTTTCACCATATACTAGTCAAGGTAATGATTCAAACCCTATTCGAAGGCGGGACACTGGTACAAACATTGCACTAGACAATGATGGTGATATTATAATAGATAATTGTTGGGTTATTCCATATAATCCATGGCTGCCAAAAAGGTATAATTGTCACATAAATGTTGAAGTGTGTAGTAGTATCAAATCTATCAAAAACTTATACAAGTATGTATACAAAGGTTTGGATCGTATATAGTGGAAATTCATCTAACATATGAAAATGATGAGATCTAAAAGGTTTTAAGTGCAAGGTAGATATGTGCCCAAGAGGCCTTTTGGAGAATTTTGTCTCGTTGCATACAATATATCCTTCAGTTCAATGTCTACAGAGGCACCTTCCTAGCAGGCAACAACTGACCCTATCTCAAATGCCTATCTGGATACGGACAGTCTCTTTTGAAATGGCCTGGTTTATCACAGTTGTAACATTTGTCATTATTTAACACTACATTCTGATTTCCAGAATTCTTATAGTTGTTTCTCTTGAGATTATTCATCTTTCTATATTTCAGGAATTTCCTAAAATTTCTGGTCATAAAGGCTATCTCTTCATCATTATTATTGTTCAAGTCTGATCCATCGGTTAATGCATTGAATGCCATTGATTTCTTTTCAGATGCTTTACTTTCTCTTCTCCCGATCATTTGAACTTCATACGACAATAGATTTTCAATTAATTCTTCTATCTTTAAAGTACTGATGTCATTTGCCTCTTCGATCGCAAGTGTCTTTTGATCCCATTCTGGAGTTAGAGAATTTAAAAAAATTCTGACTTGGCCTTCTTCAGAAAATTCCTTTCCCAAAGATATTAGAGAATGCACAATATCTTGAAATCTACTATACATATCTGAAATAGACTCATTAGGATTCATTTTAAATAATTGAAACTGATTTGTGAGCATGGAATTTTTGGTCTATTTAACTTTGCTTGTTCCTTCGTGAGTAACTTGCAAAGTTTTCCAGATTTCATATGCTGACTTACAAACTGACACTCTATTGAATTCATTTCTATCTAGTGAACAAAACAGAATATTCATTGCCTTAGAATTATTTTGTGCAATAGTCTTTTGCTTAGTAGTCTACTGTGCAAAATTAGTTGTGGGTTCAGAATATTCAGTTTGTGTGATATTCCATGTGTCTAATCCTATAGATTGTAAATATATTTTCATCCTACATGCCCAATATGCATAGTTACTTCCATTAAAAAGTGGTGGTCTGACAGTAGACTGACCCTCTACAAATGAACTATTGACAGGGATACTAGTGTTAGTAACAGTACCAGTGTTGGTAGCCATTTTGAAAAATTTTCAAAAATCAGATTGTGAAACTTTGAAAACCTTGCTCTGATACCAATTGTGAGAAATGCGTATTACGAATCTTAAGGTTAGGATTAACACTAGAGGGGGGTGAATAGTGTTAATAAAGAATTACTAAATCTTTTTCGATTTATGTTAATTTAGACACCGATGTATGCAATATACAGACACAAATATGGTCACAGAAACAAACACAGATGCAGAAATAAAATAAAATCAGTAAAGGAAAGAACACACCGGATTTTATACTGGTTTGGAGTTACCCTACATCCAGTCCCGCAACACAAGTACGGATTTTCTTTCAAAAGTAATTGTACAATTGCACCCTCGGTTTCAAGGCTACGAGGTACACCCTCCAGAATTTCGATCCTCTGGGTAGAGATATTTGATTTCCAGGCTACATGTTTACCCAATTGATTTACCAAGGCTACAATCACACCTTTTCTTACTTGATTGATTTTAAGGCTACAATCATACCTTTTCTCGCTTAATAGATTACAAAGAAGTCTATAACTCTGAATAGCACTGAGAATCTTGTAGAGAGAGTGATAGAGAATCAAACTAGAAGTAATCGAGTTCGATTCAATGTTGAGTTCGGCAGAGTAATGATAAGAATATGTATTAAGAAAAGTGGAAGAAGAAGAGGAGGAGTGAACAACCAGAAAATCTGATATAAAATTCGTTGAAACTTATTTATAGAAGAACAACAACCATGTCCATTCGTGAAGAGTTATGGCAAATAGAAACTTCTTTTGAAATTTAAATTTTGAACTCAACTGACACCATGTCGACATGGGGTATATAGGCATGTCGACATCCCAAAGCATTTTTTGATGTTTTGATTTTCTTTGAAAATAACCTTTATCTTATACTAAAACTAATTTAAACTTTATAAATATACTTGAATATAGTTAAAATTCATAAGTAAATATAGTGAATAATATATATAGAATTTAACTCTAATTTTATATTTTAAATCTAAGTATAAATATTTAAAAGTTAAATATATTATATTAAAAGATAGTTTAAAATCAGGAGTAATTTGACTTTGAAATTAAAGATAATTTTGAGGCTAAAATTATTTAAAATTAGGATAGAAGGTTTTGAATCTTTTAAAAGGAAAGTTTTGAAAACATTTTGAAAACAGGAATTAATTTTGAAAAATCATTTTGAATAAAAAGTTAGGGGATACAAAACAATGTTCCAATAGATTTTTCGTAGGTTCCATCCTTCTTAGGGTTCCATCCCTTTAACAGGCTCGAAGTGGATTCTATTCCACGGATAAATTGGATTTTAAGATGCCAGTGCTTTTCTATGAGTTTTAACAAAATTCCTAATAATAAAAAAATACTTAACTTTGAAATCTTGAACTCTTAATAATCTTGATACTCATGAGTCTTCTATCTTGATATCTTGAACCTCTATACTGTACAGTCTTCTTTCTTAGTACATGCATGGTTAAATCCTACATATACATATATATCTAAACTTATAATGTTAGTATTTATATTTTATAATCTATTCTAAGGTTGTTGTCATCAAAACCATCATTTCACGGACTAACATATTCAGATTGTGAGGACAGGTTATGATTACCGTCCAGGTGTGTGTTATGTATACTCTGATGATGTAATATATAAACAGATTTGTTTTTGTGTAAAGATTATTTATTATCTATTATATTTTATTCCGCTACGATGGTTTGGTTCTGATGTTGTTTTCTATTTTTCTTCTTTTACCTCTTCTTCTTTAACCCAAATGGTTCGTATTTCCGTTCATCTTGAGTTGATTGATGGAGAATATGGTCGACTCAAGGGGTACGGAACTATGGGACGTTTCACTTGGTATCAGAGCTGAAGGTTAAGAGAGAACCTCGGCTCTGGTGGGGATTACTCATTTGAGATAGAGTCAGTAGTACTCCAGAATGAGTTTGAGCATATTAATAGTTATGAGCGCGTATTTGTTAGTGGATATAAAAATGGGTTTATATTGTGTTGATTGATTTATTGAGTGGCATATGAACCTTCGTCGGCATAATCTGGACAACTGTATCGAAGGGGTTTCTAAACACTTGAATAAAACAATTCGACACAATATTGTTTTTGAAAGCGGGTAAATGAAATAATTTTATCCAAAAATATATTCTGATATAAAAGAAATATTTTCTTAAATTTTTATATAACTTGGATGTTTGGATGATAGTATCTTAAACAAATAAGATTATAAAATTGGAGTGACTTGTATAAACAAATGGAAAAGTTGTATGAGCATAAATTATATAAATGGATTACAGTTAGAATTGGATTCAAATTAAATTTGGAAATTTAAATCCCGGAGATTT
Source organism: Allium cepa (assembly GCA_030765085.1). Taxonomy (NCBI): domain Eukaryota; kingdom Viridiplantae; phylum Streptophyta; class Magnoliopsida; order Asparagales; family Amaryllidaceae; genus Allium; species Allium cepa. Next base: position 624,080,460 of record CM060928.1, read on the forward strand.
TGGAAGTGTTTTTCGAAGTGTTTTGAAGATAAATAATAGCATTTTTATTTTGGAAGTATTTCTGAAAGGAAATTGTATCAAATAAATTTTGGAAAGGGATATAGCATTGAGCTCACTTCAGTCGCTGGAAAATAATTCTGATGATGACGGCCGCATCATCAGTATTCATTTTCGAGTTTCTAAGTGATGTATTGCTGCCAAATTGATTTGTTCAGAAGAACTAGTTTTGTTTTTGAAATTTCAAAGGAAATTTGTTGGGGATAAAAACCAAGATTGGTTTAAAAATTTGAGAAGTGTGATTTTGAGATAATAGTGATTTCAAAATGATTTGAAAACCAAAAGCAGGGTGTTTAAAATCCTGAATCCGTATTTGAATTGAAAATCCTGAAGAGATAAGTTATAAACTTATAAATTGAGATGATTTTTAAATAAGGAA